>CM061272.1:10990000-13490000 GCA_030848825.1 Tadarida brasiliensis | reverse complement strand
CCTTGGACTTGCTGCCTTATAGGCATCAGTGCTCACACAACAGTGTCCAAAGGGAGGAAGAGAAGAGGCCAAAAGAAGCTGCCCCTGGACCCACAATCTCTACTATCAAGAAGAGAAATCTTTCCCTGAATCCCCATTTGAGCTCATTGGCCAGAACTGGGCCCCATGCACATCCATGAGCCAATCATTGACAAAAGAAATGGGGTTACTATTATTAGCCTGAATCAATTATAATTCAATCCCTGAGGCTTCATACTTCCCAAACAAAAGGAGACTTTAGTGTTTGCTAAACAAATAAAGAACCACAACCCACCAAAAAGGAGGTATTTATTCCTCAAAGGTACCCATCATTGCACTTTTAGCAATTTAGTTCAATGACCAGGGACATGCAGTAACATAGGATGAGATCAAAGTATAAAAGATTGATAAAATACTAGCCTTGAATAGTTGAAGCTTTAATAACAGGCTGAAAGAGTTTTACTCTCACTTTTAACATAATTCTAAGTGAGTGATAGTTACAATAAAGACTTCATTACTGAATATTAGAGACTTACTATTTTCCTTTCATTTAGTGACCTTTAACATTTATCAAATGACTTTTGTTAGATTAACTGAACAAGTCCTCAAAAAGAAAACATGGAATTGTACAGACGTGTCTAAATGTTAATTTTGAAAGCCCGTGAATAATCTTTATGTCATCTCTGCAAAGCTATTTCATGATTAAATATGACCAGTTCACTACCACTGAGGAAAGGCACCTTCTTACTATGCTGTCATCAACCATTATTTAGCACTTCATATGAACATTTTTCAACCACCTATTTATCAGTCTACTTGTGTCATCACCCCATCACTGGATTATTTTATCCACAAAGTTATTAAATGGGACTTTTCAAGCCTTCACTTCAACATAGTTCTATTTCCCAGTCCACAATTATATCCAAAAAAGGTTTATTCTGAATAGGTTATTCCTGAGTAATCATGTACTGAATTCCTAGAATCAGTTCTTCTTCTTCCAGGTCCTTCCTAACAGTTCGTTTGAGAACTGACCCCCAGTGTTGCCTGGACTAGACTCTCCAATCATTAGTTCACAGAGAGCTTCCCCTTGAAACAGCAGCCCATCTGCCCTCCTTCGCTTCTCAGGAGCAACCCTCTTCTCCATACTTCCTCAAATATCATACCGACAGTGACACCCAAAGACATCCTTGCTTGTTTCCGTCCTCAGACAAAACACTGCTGGACAAGGAGCTTTAGATTCTTTCATGTCTGTTCCACCCTGAAATATCATTCTACTTGCCAAAACGCAGTGGAAGCCAAATGAAGGGCAGCGATGTTCTCTCCCTCTGATCTTTCAGCCTATGCTGCTTGCCATAAAAATAAAACTCCAGCCCAGCTGGTGTGGCTCAGTGGTTGAGCATCGACCCATGCACCAAGAGGTCGCTAGTTGGATTCCTGGTCAGGGGACATGCGTAGGTTGTGGGCCCGATCCCCAGTGGGGGGCTTGAAGGAGACAGCCAGTCATGTTCTCTCTCATAGATGTTTTTATCTCTCTCTCCCTCTCCCTTCCTCTCTCTCTAAAAATTAATAAAGAAAAAAAAATTACTTAAAAAAAGAAACTCCATATACCTTGTACATTTCCTTAATCTAAACATTTTGAATTAAGTTTGAATGCATAATAACTTACTTCTTCTTTTATTCAGAAAAAAAAGCAACTCTAACAAATTTGTAACAATCACCAGTTCTGGAAAGTGAAAATAAATACCATTCTCTACTCTCTTGTGTTTTTACAAACTCTCAATATAAGGAGGGCCTTTTGAATCTGTAACTTTTTTTTCCCAGTGGAGAACTAATATTTTTTTGGTTCTCATCAATCATTCAGCTAATATTTAAGCAACTACTATGCACTAGGTGTTGGAGACTAGACACTTAACAAGTGCCATCCCTAACCAACATCATTTGTGCATTTTCTGCATTTTTCTGATGAGGGAATAGATGTGGAGAAAGCTTAATTAACTTGTTCAAAGTCCCACTGGTATTAAGTGCAAGTGTCAAAAACACATGTTATCTCCCATTGGTTTGGGTGTTACGTTCCTAACACTACTACTGAGAAGTGTTTCACTCCGTGCTCCTTCACCTTGTTGACATGGCTCTCTGATGTGGTGGTTAGCACTTTCCTGAGCTCTGTGATAAACTCCATGTCCACAGAGTGGCTGCTTCAGGCTGCAGACACTTCCCAGCTATCATATTCATCAGGATCATTCATAACTCTGATGGCAAAAGTATACCTGCTTCCAAAAGTATACCTCTGAGGCACAATTTAGAAAGACCAAAACCCCAAGAGTAACTGGGTAGCAAATCTCAGACAAGAAGATCCGGCCTCAAATGCCCCTCTGTCCCCAGTATCTTCTTCTCTGATTCTTCTTTCTCCATCTCCCTCCTTGTTCTCACCTCAAATGATTCTCACTGTGCTTTGTTCTGGGCAGTGATGGTAAACCACACACTGATCCCGTACGCCGGACCAACCTCCCCTCTGTGCTCTGAACTTCAGCTCTGACAGCTCCTGTTTCTTGCTCCAGTTCCTGACTTCCCCTTGTTTTCTGTGCTCAAGGCTCTCCATTTCCTCCATGCTACAAACAAAACAAAAAACACCCTCCAAAATGCCATCCTCCTGGATCACTATTCCTATAAGTGTCGTGGACAATGACATCACAACTGTTTGTGGAACTTCTTACAATTTCCGTTCTTAAATCCTTCAGCCTTCTTCTAATGAAGCCTAGGGTTCCTTTCTTGGCAGTATCAGACTTGAAGATGTTTTAATGAAGATAGTCAAGAGTTGTTCAAAGCTGAGTGGTTAAACGCACAAAGGCTAGAGACAGAATCCCTGCCTCAGAACCCTGCTCCTGCCAGTCACTGGCTGTGTAGCTTTGGGTAAGTCATTTAGCCTCTCTCCCTTGGTTTCTGTTTTATACAAAATGAGATGTTATACTCATCGAGATGTTATAATGAGTTAGTGCTTATGAAGTGCTTAGAAAGTATCTGGCACATAGGAAGCACTACTTACTGTTTGTTAAATACATTTCTGAAAGAAAAAAGGAGATAACTTTAAATTATTACAGAGTCAGAAGAATATGAATTAGTAAAGCCAGGTTTGGGAGATGCTAGAGGGTACTTTCTGTTATGTATGGAAGGAAGACTTTGATCTCCTTAAAATAATGTCAGGCCCTGAGGAGGAGCAAAGATGGTCATGGTTGGGCAGAGTGAAAATAAAACTTGGGGAACAAAGCCCCAGTGATCTCATGCGGACTCATAGCAGACACATAATGAAAGACTGATCTAAAGTAACCAGAAATCAAACATAAGAAAGTAAAGAAGGGAGAAACAGATAATTTCTGATGATATACTGTGCTAGAAAGCAGCAGTGCAACCGATGTGTCTTTTCAAATGGTTTACATAGTCATTCTTTTCCAGTTACAACTTCTGTAAAATCAAACTTTACTTAATATTCATACTATGTACAAGCTTGGCTTAATGATGGGCAATGTTAGCACTTTGCCCTCCATTTTTTAAATTAAATTTATTGGGGTAATATTGATTAATAACATTATGTAAGTTTTAAGTGTACAATTTTATAATATATCATCTGTATATTCCGTTATGTGTTCACCACCTGAAGTCTAGTCTCCTTCCGTCAACATATATTTGACTCCATTTACCCTTGTCATCCTCCCTCCAACCTCTTCCCCTCTGATAACCACCACATTATTGTCTGTATTTTTGAGTTTTGTTTGTTCATTTGTTGCTTTCTGTTTTGTATCACACATATGAGGTGTCCTTTGAACAATGATTGACTGAAGAAGATACAGTACATATATACAATGGAATACTACTCAGCCATAAGAAATGATGAAATACTGCCATTTGTGACAACATGGAACTTGAGGGTATCAGGCTACGTGAAATAACTCGACAAGAATCACTGTGCATTGTAAATGCATTGTCTCATTAAACCCATGGATGCTGCAAGAGAGGTATCGTGGCCTGCATTTTGCACAGGAAACACCCGAGGCTGTGGAAGGTAAGTGACCTCTCTAACGGTCACAGAACTAATAAGAATGGAGCTGAAAGTAAACTCAAAACCATTTGCCTCCAGAGTCTGCTCCCACCTGCTGAGCTTTGAGTCCTATTTGCTAAGGTCTAAGGTCGCAATGCTTTGAAGAGGGAAGAATTTTAGATGAAATAGGAGGACTTGCGTCTGGTTCTTGCTCTGCTCTGAACTAGCCACTCAATTTTTATTATAATCAGAGCAAGAAAATACTGAGGCCAGGCCTGTCATATTCAAGATATATATCTTGAAACTCTGGTAAGGATGAGAAATATTATTACTTATTTTTATTATATTTTATTTAATATCTTGTTTTATTTTATTTTACTTATTTTGGCCAAATAAGAATGAGTTTAACCAGGAGACCAGTGAGTCTTAGTTTCGAGGGAATGAGGAATTTGCTCAATCAGAAGTGAGAAAAGTAGTTAGTGAAGATCTAAAAGAAACAAACTCTCAGTTCCTCGTGGCCAGGATGAAACTTAAACACAAGTATCCACAGAAAATACTTTTTTTTTTTTTTTTGGTACGTGCCCCTAGTGGGAACCAAACCCAGAACTCTCTGATTCGCAGGCTGATGCTTCAACCGCTGAGCCAAACCAGCCAGGGCCAAAAAGTAGTCTTATGTGTTACAAAAGGATCTCTCACGTTGCCTGCTGTGTCCATGGAGGTCCTCCACTAGGGGGCCACACCTGGCTCTCTCCTTCCACCCTCTGGGACATCACAGGGAGCCTACACTCCTGGGCTGACCCCTGTACCTTACCTGCAGGCCCCTGACAGGCTGTGTCCCTGGGAGGGCCAGCAACTTGAGAAAGAGCATGTGTTCATAGGGGAAGAACGAGTATTCCTTTTCACCCACACACAAACCCCCATTCTCCCATCTGTCTTTGATAAGTGGGAAAGCTGGTATTTTGATCTCTACCTCTCTAGCTCCTGTATTTCTCTTAATTGAGTCTGACCCCTGGAAGAGAAAAGGGTGGGTGTTAACAATAGCAACGACAACAACTAACACATAATATGGTAAATTGTGTTCTTGAGTTTTTTTTTTTTATAGTTTGCATGTTGATTTAGCATATGTTAGCAAAGCGAATTTTATTGCCCATTTGAAATACAAAAGGGCATATGAATTGTGTCACTTTCTGACTCCTTGAATAATCCCAAGGAATATTTTGGAACTCTCCAAAACTTCAACTGCTGTTCATCAGCATCAGTAGTCATCTCACCACTGGCCACTAACAAGGGTCTAGGTCTCGGCTGATTCTCATCTCTATGGACTGTAGAGCCGCCGTGCCCTATCTTTTTTTCCAGCAGAGTGTTGGTATTCTACTGATGTCCAATTATCTTTTCAGCTTTCTTTGAGAGGAACAATGCTTCTTTAGTTTTTCTAACAGACTATTCAAATGATAATCTCTTTTAAAATTAATTGACATTTTCTTTGTTAGTCTCTTGATTTAAGTACAAGTATTTGAATATACATTCAGAAAAAGTCATCCCAGGCTCCGAGGGCCTGTGTGCCTATTGAGGTTGATCATAAATGTCAGAATAAGATCTCCCAATATAACCTCAACACTGCTTTGGAAATGGTTATGATAATAAACTATTCTGGGGATTCTCATTCTGCCTAATTAGGAATTTATATTTATTTGACAGACACTGATTTCAATCGTTCTCAGTGTCCTTTCTAATAAGCACAAATTCATGGAAAAAGGAAACTTTATCCAGATCCCATGAGTAAGATGATGTCAGATTGAGCCAATGAGAGTCCAAAAAGATTTCTTGGGGGTATGTTGCACATTTTTTATAAAAGGAATCCATTTGTTTAATAACTGACAAAAATAATCAAAATGATCAAATAGGGAGCACAGGTGTTACTGGCAACTGTGACAAACCCTGCAACTCTACTTAAGATAGTAAAGTAGTAAGTAGTTACTGAAACATACATTTTATTAACTACTCTGAGATTCTTTGCTATGAACAAAATGTTGCCACACTAAACTTTCTTGCCCTGCTTTCTATCTAGTAAGTGTAGCTTACTCAAGCTAATTTTGCAAAGTGTTTTTGTTTTAAGCAGCAACTACATAGTTCCTGCCCATGTGAAACCAGAAAAAGGAAATGTGAATGTGGAATACCCAGAGAAACATAAGACCACACGGCTGCAAGCCCCCTGTGGACACCGCGCCTGCAGGGCATTCGTCTCGCTCGCTCGCAGACTTCAGCATCTCAAACAGAGTTTATTTTCTTTTTATTTCCTCCCTCTTTCAATGGTAATTCTTGCCTTTTATTATAGGTAGAATTTGTTCAGTAAGATATAATTCCTTAGATATCTAATAACAATTTTTTGACTAAGTAACCAATTATTAGATGAAAAGAAAAAAGCAGAAAGACAGAAGAAAGCCTACGTGATTTTAGACATTTAATCTCCTTTGAAGTTTCTTATACTGAATTCATACGCATGGTCCCTGTGCACACAGTCCTGAACAAGTAACCCAAGCATTGGTTCCCTGATTATTCAACTTAGTTAATAACTGCAGTTGTTTGCAACCAATCAAACACCAATTAATTCACAAGGCTGCTGGAAAGAAAGCTTAGGGCAAACTACATATCCCACCAGGGGAAGTATATTTCAATTATTGATGTTTGCCTCAGTCTCTTTGTGTTTTCTTTCTAAACCTCCACTATTCGTTAATTTCTTCTTTTAAGCCTCCTTGGAATCTCATCAGTTGCACAAGTCAATACCCTGTACTGAGTACTACTGGTGGGGCAGGTAGCAAGCACCTTTTTAGGGAAACACCACCTACCACTCAAGAGAAATGCAACCTGGAAGTTCTACACAGACTACTTATTTGAATAGCCTACATAGTCCATTGTTAGGAAAACAAATACACAGAGTGGTGAAAAACAGGCAGTCTGACTCTCTGTAATGAGAGGGGTGCCCTGGCTGGTTTGGCTCAGCAGTTAGAGCGTCGGCCAGAGGACCAATGAGTCGCGGGTTCAATTCCAGCCAAGGGTACGTACATCAGTTGTGGTTCGTCCCTGGCCTTGGTTAGGGTTGTGTGGGAGGCAACCAGTCAATGTGCCTCTTTCTCCCTCCCTCCCACTCTGTCTGAAAATAAATGGAAAAATATCCTCGGGTGAGGATTAAAAAAAAAAAATGAGAGGGGTAAGCTCTCATGCACTGTGTAATTAGATCTTTTCATTCCATAAGTCCTACAGTTTATGTTTCATCTGTGTTTCTGGAAAGATGCTTCTCTGATAGTGGAGTTAACCCCTTACTGGCCCTCAGCTCCGAAGTCACTCTGTGCCAACGGTGCTGGGCCACAGAAACGTTTTTGCTTGGCCAGCTGGTACGAAGTTAAGCTTTATCAGTAAGGCCTCTGGAGAAACATTACAGGAGATTTTGGCTTCCTGTCTCTGGAAGGTTCCCATGTGGTGAACAGCAGCACCCAGCAGCTCCCCTGAGGCAGCACCCCAAGGCAGTGCCTGTGGGGAGATGTCCCCACAAACAGCTCTCTACAGCACCTCAGAAAAGAGATTTCCAGCAAGTTCCATCAGTGTGGCACCGCAATGGCTTTGCCATCCAGTGAGCCAGGGCTGTGCCCTCCCTCCCCACTGTAATCTGGATTTCAGCCCTTCCTGGGGGTTCATCTCAGCCCTAGCGGTCGAAGCTGCTGCTTTGAGTTGCTATTCCTGTATTTTTTAGAGTTCTCTTTACTTCTTATTCAGAGATCTCTTTACCTCAATCCCTGTTACAGTGAATATTCTGCACCTTAAATTGTCTGTGTTCAAATTTGTGTGGTCTCTCTCCTGATAGGAACAAGATTAGTGTGTGGAGTAATTAACAAGGATTAATACAGAAGTTAGATCATACTCACATCCCTTAAAGTTAACCAAAGTTAACCAAAAGACAGTGCTTACCTGTTATTTTTTATTACTGTCACGGATCTTATTTTATTTTAACACCAAGATAAATTTAAGCTTTTTGAATATTTTAATTACATATGTCAAATATCAGTTATAAATAACTATTAGATTGATTAACATTAAAAAGTTTAAAAAGTTAAGAATTTTTTTTTTGGTAGGTGATGAGACTCATTTTTTCTGTAGGTGGCTGTGGGTCAGTGGCAGGGTTTGCACCTTAGGAGTGGAAGCAGTTGTACAATAATAATCTCTGATACTGTGAACCCACCATGTGTCAAAAACCAGGGTGTGGGTGTCACAGATTTTATCTGATTTGATCCCCCCCCCAGATCTTCCAGGTACATATTGTTGGAGCCCATTTTATAGCCAAGGCAACTGAGCCTCAGAGAATTTAAGTAACTTGCTCAAGTTGATATAACCCATACATGATGGAGCCTAGATTCAAGGGGAGACTCTCTCAGGCTGCACAGCAGTTTCCCCTTCTCTTGATACGATTCAAGGAGTCAGGGCAGCTTCTGTGGAAAGTCTGGAGCCTCCGTCATCATTGCACCAACACAGAAGCAGCCATGTCACAGTTCCAGTCCCACTTCCCTTGTTCACTTTTTTCATTTGTTAATTTAGTCTAATTTTCTGGATACATATGCAAAACAATAGAAACGGCCTTGGATGACTCTAGTCTCTTGAGGGGGGGGGGATCTGGTAATTTTTATAATTAGATATCATTCTTCACATTTTTCCATTTCAAATACACGTCTCTATACTAACGTCCTTCCTAGTTGCTATTCAAAAATAGATTTTATATTCTGCCAATACCCTCTGTGGGAAGGGGGAGAAGATAGCCTCCTGAGTTGCTAAAATGTTTCATATGCTTTATTATCTCTTACTGAGAAGATAAGTATTGAAATGTTGCTTGTTTACAAATTGTAAAATCCATAAAAATCAAAGAAAAATGCCCATAACTTGCATTTCAAATAACAATTCTGTCTTGGTGAGCTTGAATGGAGCTCAGTTCCTGATAACTGCAAAACACGTATTAACTTGAATAGCACTGTCACTTAAAGCTCAATACAAAACACAAAATCACAATGAAATGCCCATTTAGAATGGAGAAAATGTTAAGGGTACATATTATCAATGAACTTTCTCTCTCCTAAACAAAAACAATAATCACAAAACATAGGATGGTTCAAAGAATGTAAAAATCTTTATACAGAAAGGAAAAAAGAAGCAAACAAAACCTATTTGTCAAGGCTGCCTCATGAAAACAATCTAACATTTAAAAGCATAAATCCATTCAAAGAACATTTTCCCTAACATCAGGCAAGAACCTGCCGATTTAGCCTGCCCTCCTCTACAGAGACTGGTCAATACCACAGAAATGTCCTCCTTATTTTGGACACAGAAGTCACATTGGCCTTCAGAGGGATGGCAGTAGTTTTTGGCACCCGAGTTTCCAAATGCCAGGCTAATGGCTTGGCCAGCTGAACCGGTGACTGAAATTGAGCCCAACTCTTAAATGACTCTTACTTACTGCTAACACTCAGCCCTAAGTAATTTTTCTACCAGTGAAACCAAGATAGGAATAGAAATAGACCCCTTTAAAAAAAGAAAAATTATTTGTATCTTCTGCTCATCTGCTTCTTAATGACTCTGAGCCACTCAATTTGAATTGCAAACCACAGGAATCTTTGCTTTTTTTAAAAAAGGCAGATCATACCTTATGCTCTCACATAATTATAACAATAATTAGTCATTTGAAATCAACCATGTATTCCAGTTGTTTGAGAATTTTATTCAATGTCAATTTGCATATTGTTAGACACAAAACTACAATGTTTATGGAGTATAAAGTAGTTTAATTCAAGCCTCTACTATGATGTAGACATTAAAAAATGCTTTCAAAACCTGGTATCCAAAATCTATTCAGAAAATTGTAATCATATGTTTGATCACTTACAGTGCTTTACAATTTTTGATTAAAAGTAGCTTGCCTCTACAAAATGGATTCCACATTTTTGGTGACTCACATGACAAAAGAAAAACATGTACAGAGATTAGGATGAAACCAGATTCAGAGGATAATTGTAGGACGTGTGAGCACAGGCTCCCAGGATTTCTTACTTTAGTCTGTGCTTCTCAAACTTTAACTCTGCGCCAATAGCCCAGCCATAGACTTTGAAGTAACTTCAAAATTGTTAATTCTGCATGTTTTATATTAAGCATTTATAAGAATTTTCCACTCTTCCTTTTTCTAAATCTGAGAAAAGTCCTTAAATCTTCAAGTGAAATGGACTTTGCACAGAGATGCTCCGTTTTGTGCTGTGGCTTCTCGTGAGGGCTGGAAAAGACAGCAGCTCCCTCGCAGGAATACAGCTAATCAATGTCACGAGGTTGCTAGCTGTCTTGGAAAGAATTATTTAATTGATCTGACAAGTTTTCTTTTTCAGTAAAAATATTGTATGCCAGTCCCACCCGAGGAAAGCTGTTCATAAGAGCAACAATCCTCAGGGAAAGAATGCTAAGGAAAGATTAAGGCACGTCCATCCAGAACATTCCAGTGTGGGGTTCAGCCGTGCCCCACTTTCCTGCCTGGACCTTACCTTTAGAGGTCTCACCTGGTTGTGACCAATGGGTTTGGCCAGTGCCTGCCCGACAAGCAATCCCAATGGCGAGTGGAACCTCAATCCTACAACTTCTGCTTACCTGTGAGAGAGGAATCCACCTCAAGAGTTTCCTTGCAAGTGGAATGTAACTCTTCCCACCCTGTCCACACACCCAGCCACAGAAGCACAGGACCGCTGAGCTGCTTCCGTGTCCACAAATCCAGGGAGAGGTTGAGGTTTAAGGCTCTGTGTTTAAAGGAATTCTACCCAAAGACTACATAGGAGTCGCATTGGTTCTGTTTCTGGTGGCAGAAGCCTGGTCTGTCTCGTGACCAATCTAATCCCAGGGCCTGGAGGAGTGGCGGGCGCAGAACAGGTGCAGAGGTTCGGGGTTGGGGAAGCTCCACCCCCACCATAAAGGAGAGCTTGGGGAAGCTGAATCCTCGGAGGCCACAAGGGCCATTTTGAGGACTACATGAAGTCAGGTACAATGTTTGATACCTAGTGATCATAATTATGTTTAACCTTCTTAGTGAAGCCATAATGGTGCAGGGGATGTAGACAGGACACCAAGCTGGGGACCTTGAACCTGGTCTCCTAGCAGAGTGAGCAAACACCCTAGCTGTCCCTAGACAGAAGGGTTTCCCTTTCAAGGCTAAAACTGGGACAGTCCCAGGCAAACCAGCCTCCTGTCCTGATAATAGTAATAGTAAGATGGAGGAGATGCTGTAGGTCCAACCACATGAAGCTGCTCTTTGACATATTTAAATGATCAAAATGGTGAATTTGCATAACTCCACCTAGTAATGGTCAACCCCAGAAAAGGCTGATCAGGGCCTAACTTGCCACGATGTTGGCTTCTCCTCAGTGACGTAATTGGCAACCATCACTTCCTTGTGTATGGCCAGCACCATCATCTGAGTTTTCTGGAAGATCCTGAGGATGTACGTCTCTAATGCAGTGGTCAATGGTGAGCAAAACTGTAAGATTTATTTCAAAGTATTCTCCTGTCCAGACTCTGTAGGCATGTTTTTTGGAAGGAGAGATTTTCTCTGAAATTCTCAAGTAAACAAAAGCTGAAGTAGGATTTCCTGAAACAAGAAGTATTTAATCAGTGAAACAGGCAAACCCAACTGGTTCCAGCAGGTTGGGTCAAATGGCTGTTAGCCAAGGTCACTTTTGTAGAAGCTGCCATGTGATTTTAACCATCAACTCACACTGGATTTGGAGACACTAACGCTTCCTGTCCTGGGGTATCTTTTGAAGTACGGAAATTTGCTCATATGGATTCAGAAACCCTTGGCTGTCTACACCACACATATTAATCAGACTGAAGTAAATTGGTTTTAAGTACAAGGATTCTGGCCAAAAAGCAAATGCACCACCCATTGCAAAGTTCTCTTAGAGCAAAATGAAAAAGACAGGGAGGTAGGGGGCAGTGACTGAGCTTGAATTTTCAACTTTTTGTTTTGACATGATTTAAACAAAGCTGGAGTTTGTGGAGTTCACTTTTTCGTGAAATTTAGTTCTTGGCTTCCTTAGAGTAAGAAGGTATTACGGTTGACTTTCAACTGTAAAATGGATTTGAGATTTTTACAACTCACTCCCTGGAGCTTTTAAGCAATAGAAGCACAGCGAGACAATGAGAAACTGTTGCTCAGGGAAGAACTCGATGTGATTCAATACTTCCAGTTATCTCCCAAGCTGTCTGCATGTGAGACCAGGAGTCGGAAATCGGCAGGGATTTGTGAAGTCATGGCCCTGTCTGAGGTTGATAAGCAAAAGACTTTTGACGAGAATGCAAACCGATCCATCAGTTTTCATTCCCATTTATTACAAACCAGGAGCAGAGATCTTTAATGTACAAGAACCAGATGGCTTATCTGTAGCAACCACATGAAAACGCTACAGTGATTTCCAATTCTTCTCGTAAACAGAAAAGCGTTTGGTGTGAAGCCAGTGCACAACCATTTCCACCATTCTCCTTCCTTTCAGAAAATGTGTACCTTCTTCCCCACCTCTTCTGCCACTCCCTGGGTGTGTCACCTTGGAAAGGTCATTTAACTTCTCAGATCCCAGTCATTTTCCTCATTTGAAAACTGAGTCTATTGACAACGGAGCTGCGTGAAGCCTGCATGAACTAGTACATGTGAATGCTTACAGCAGTGCTCGGCATGAAGCGAGGTTCCTCGAGAGGTAGCCAGGTCATTGTCTGTCACCCTCAGCTTTCTGTCACCCTGGTTTGGGAGTTCTAGTCTGTTTTAAGATATGTTTAGTATTTAGGTGTGGCAAGGCCACCAGATCAGGCTACGCTGGCATGGAGATGGTGGTTTGGTACACTCACCGATCCCGGGGAGGGCTCCGCTTCACTGCAGAGGCCACGTGGGGAGCACCGGAGTCTACAGGCAGATGTAGCAAGGGGCTAACGTGGACAAGTCTTTTCTGTGGTTTCTTCCACAGGAAAAAAATAAGTGAGGCAGAGTAAGCAGGCTTAAGGTTGGCTATTTTAAATAATTTCAATGGGCTCTGGGGCCTAGGGGAGTCCCTAGATGTCTGTCACCCGGCCCTGGGGTGTAGGGCAGATGGATGGTGGCCCCAGTGTGAAAACAGAGGAGGAGGTGGGAGCGTGGCTCTGGATTGGCAGTTTGCATAGGAAAGGAAAGCTTGCTGGGGAGGGATTTGTTATCTCTGCAAATTAGCCTTGGAAGGGGCCATCTCTCCAGTGCTTAAAACCCCAATGTCAAAGCAAGAGAGTAGAAAATAAAAGACATGGTTAATACATAAGCTCTCCTTCCAAAACTGGGTACCTGTATATATCTAAGCTCACACTACTCTCTAACTTAACTTCACCCAGATTCTCAAATGGTTGCTTAGGACCCCTTGCAAATATACAGCCTCTGAGACACTGGAGGCCAGGAAAGTTTGTTGCTTTCTTCCTTCTGAAGTCCAGAGGCATCAGCCACGGCAGCACCAGGTCTCCTTGAGGTGGTGTGAGAGTCTCAGACAGCCCTGGGAAAGGTGCACATAGAAGGAAGCAGGGAAACGGAAATCATAGCAATCGAATCCCTTTTCAAGGTATCACTTCCTAACCCCTGATGAGATGTTGAGTGATTATTCATAGTGTGGCTCCTTTTCCTGCTCAGGGTTCAAAACCCAGCAAGAAAGACTCAGAGGCAGACAAAGGCAGACAAACATATCAGGTTTGTAGTGAATGAAGCTGAACTGGAAAAACACAGTTTGCACCTGAGACAAAATAAAGCATCTACGTTCTCCTCAGGAATTAAATGATCTCACCCCCTACCCTGTCACAGATGGAGCTGGACCATGACAGGCCTCTTCATAGGGAAGGGAAGCATGTGTGACCCAGGACACGTTGTTCTGGAAAAGAGACCACCTTGAAGATAGGAGCTCAGTTCCAGGTCCTTCTTTCAGTCTCACAGTGGGATGACTTGCCCCTTCCCTTGGGGACAGCAAGTGCAGGGGAAGGAAAGGAGGGAGCTTCTTTCCTCCAAAACTCCAGAAAGGAGAGGACTGCCTGTTTATTATTATGGGCCAAAGAAGGATGATAAGAAGGGGAGAAAACGATGTTTCCTACAAAGGTATCCATCCCATCCTGATTAGGGTTTACCTGGTACACACTGTGTGCTGGCTTTGTGCTGGGTCCTGGGGATGCAGAGTTAATTGGGTCAAGTTCCCGTCCTTGCACCCACAGGCTAGCAGGGGAAAGACAGGGCACATACAACAAGCCACTCTAGGCCACCGTGGTCCATAATTAAAGGCAACGTGGCTATAGATACTCTAGAAAGTTTGTCTAAACCCACAGTTGTCTAAACCCACTTCCTGAGACCTGGAACAGAAAAGGGGCAGTCCATCACCACTCATACACATATAAAAATGTAGGCAAAGACAGACACACAGATGTACACACACAGAAACACACACACAAAGACACAGACATGCACACAGAGACCAACACAGACACATAGATACTGTGCTGTAAACCAGGTTATCCCTGAATCTCAGGCCATTTCACAAAGCCACCAACACTGAGCCTCTTCCAGATGCTGGTCTAGGGGGGCAGCCAACGAAGTGTAAAGCACAATGTTTGCCCTTAAGACAGAAAAATGTAAAACAAGAGAAACATTATTTCTAAGGTAACCACGGTAAAGGCAGGTTTGTGATAAAACAGTGCAGAACATAGAGATGATCCAAAGGAGGAAAGTAATCGTAGACTGGCATCCCCAGCAACAGCTTCTGGAGATGCATCTTGGTTTAGACTTTGAAGAACGTGTCTAGGCAGGGAAGGAGGAAATTTTCCAGGGCAGAGAAACAGCTACTTGAAAATCCCTGATACAGCAGGGTACAGGGGAAGACCATGGAGTTGGCTAGATATTTCATCAAAGCATGAACACTAGGGTGCGTCTACTGCTCAGTTTGTGGAGGACAGTTCACCTGCTGAGCAAGGTAAGAAGTGACTTCCAACCTGCCAGATGAAGACCTGGTTACCTCTTATCTCTACACAGAGACGATGGGTAGCACTGGACAAATACTTAGCACACCAAATGGGGAAACCATGCAGAATAATCTTTAAATGGCCCTGTCAAGCCTGGCAAACAATTTGCAGTTGAGTCTGTCAACCCTTTGCATTTGCCACCCCAATTGGTCACTGTCACAGAGCACAGGAACAGTCCCATTGAGGCTCTCCTGTCCCTTTTTGAAGACAAGAATGGAAATGGCAGTGAGCTTGAAGGTAATCTTGAAACCACTTTCTTAAAGAGGATTGGCAATGTCACCTTCCCCAGGAGACTTGACTGACCACCTTTCTTCTGGTCGTTGTCACCCACACCAGGCCTAAGCTGAACTTGGGCTCTTTCTCTGTGTAGATGTGCATTTCTCGCTGTTCTCATTTTGCATTCTTATCACTCCGCTGCAATTGTGTGTAGAGGGTTATACAGTCTCAGGTTTATCTGATCTATAATAAACCACCCCAAGAAAACTGCTCAGCCCCAAGTCTATTTTTATGACAGTTGCATGGTTTAATCTCCTCATTGTGCTGGATACCATACAGAGAGTATAGAAGCCTTGGTTTCTCCATTCGGAACATCCCTGAAGCATTGCAGTGTGATAACCTTTCTTAAGAGAGGAACGAAGCTCAGAGATGAGTCATTACAACACTGGAAACATGGGCTGTGTGTGGAGAGCATGAATATTTCACTTGCTGAAAAACAAGTTTCCTCCAGAATTAACACATTCTCTGCCTCATGATATGATCCCTAAGTTTCCTGGGTTTTTTGGGTTTTTTTTCTTTTTCTCTTTTTTCCTGACAGTCTAGAAACTGAACATATCCCGGCAGGTGATAGCATCTGCAGCACGCATCACTGCCGGGCTGTGCAGGCGTGCTCCCCAGCAGACTCATCTCCCGGCCTCAGAAAAATGTTTCTGATGTTTGTGGAGCTCATGTGCCTCATGTTCGTGGTTTTCATGTTTCCCTTCTCTAGTGGCACAAATAAGCTCATCCTAGCAGACACAGATATTAACAGGTCTTAAAAGACATTCATGTGCTGTGGGTCCCAGCAAACATTCGCTGAGTGCCCTGTGTGCCTGGTACTGCACTAAGCCCTTGGCACCCACTGTCTGTTTAATGCCCACTACAATCCTGTTTATCCCTACTGCACAGACTCTAGCAGTGGTTCTCAGTCAGGGCAGATTTCACCCCCCCCGAGGACATCTGTCCATGTCTGGAGACAACATCCGGTGGAGGGAGTGGGGGAAGATGTTATTGGCACCTAGTGGGTAGAGGCCTGGGATACGTCTAAACATCTTGCATTGCACAAGAAAGCCCCCACGACAAAGAATTACCCAACTCCAAATGTTAGTGGTGTTGAGGTGGAGAAATGTTATTCTAACAGTCAAGCAATTAGTTGACTTCCACCCAGGGAGACAGCCAGGTGCTTTCTGGACCAATTCTGGGTTTCATGAACAGGAAAGAAGGAACATATTTTCTAGTCTTTATAATTTGGTCCAGATCCACCTAGGACCCTCTTGGAAGCATTTAGATGCCTGGAGAGGGAGCATGACCTCGCTCATTAACATCTTCCATATCCCTCAGGCCATCCAGGATTGTAGTAAGAGCAGGTCCACAGAGATGGGGTCTCCTCCAGTCCAACTCCTCCCGGACTCCAAACCACAGGGGACTGTAGACTTTCTCCCTGTCTCCATGCAGACCTTCTCCCTGAAAGTGGGGAAGTGACTGCACAAAGGAAAGACGACAGCAGGCAGGACACCTCCACCTATTTCATACCTGGAGCCCACCCTGCTTGCCTCGGTCCTCCCAAAAGGGAAGGACAGATTCCCCGACACCTGCTGTACTTGGGTAGCTGTTGAATACCTGTGCCCTATTGATTTTCCTTTCTTTTTCTGATATTTGTTCTCCATTGAAAGAAAAATGAATCAGGAAATTTAGGTGTAAATCTTTTAAGATAAAAAATGCTCATAAAGCATAGAACAAATAATACATAGAGTCAGTGGGAAATAGCTTATTATCAAGAGAATGTTAGCCCTCTTGGCAACTTGTTTCTGCCCTCCTTACATTTAAGTGCTTTGAAATCTACTTTCTTAACAAGTGAAACATGACTAGACCTCAGAAAGCAAAGGGGAGAAGAAGGAGAGCCAATGTGCTACTCTGCTGTAGAGAAAGCATTGCTGTGAACATAATTTCAGAGAAGTCTCTAGTTGCAGATAAACAGGAAAAAACAAAATGTGCTGGCCAAACATCTCCTGGACTTTGCAAGAAAATAGACTGTTTTGCCGTTACTCACTTTCCCCAGAAAGCTTATGCTTCGATTAGCCTCAATCTTAGCTAAAGGGAACTGTTTGGGGTGTCCAAGAAAGGCCTGCTGTCTGGAGAGGCAGAAGCACACATTCACCTCAACCCAACCCACCTGATCTACATCATGTCTCCTAGGTTTCCTCGGGTACCCAGCTTTATGTGCTCTGCCAGATCTCTGTTGAGTCATGTGCCCTGGATTTATGTTGTAATAGACAACATGATGTAGTAGAAAGACTTGGAATTAGCAGGCTTGAGTTAAATCCCATCTTTGCCATTTATAGGTGGGACGAATGGGCAAGTTAGTTAACTTTAAGACTTTCCCTTTCCTCTTCAATACTAGCAGGATAATAACAATACTCGTCTGGGAAACATTGTAGGGTGAATATGAGGAATAAGTGCGATAAAACACAAGAAAAGGCTTTGTGAGCTCAAAAGCACAATTCAGATGTCATCCTCTTACCTACCAGCACGTTAAGTTCCTGAGGCCGGAACACTTGTCCCTTTCCTTTGCAAGTTCTAGAGCATGACTGAGGGCTGGTATATTCCCAGGTCATAGGCAGCCTCCGGTGCCTCTGCAAGGGTGGCTAAGAGGAATGACACAGTCTCCCTTTTATCCAAGTTGTCCTTTTATAATTGAAGGTCAGGTGCTCTTCTCTATTCTCAGTCAAGAGCACTAGGATGAGTCTCGGCGCTAAATGCCCATGTCTTCTGTACTACTGCATGTGGTCAGTTCAGGGTGGGGAGGAGAAAGACTATCTCTGTCTCTGTCTCTCTCTCCCTCTCTCTCTCTCTTTCTCTCTCTCCAACCCTTCCCCTCCAAACACACTCCTATCCCAGCTGTCATTGCTCAGAAGCAAGCACAACCTCCCTGCCCCAGTGCACTGTCCCCAGCACAGGGGCTTTTGGCCAAGGAACTGGTTTCTGCTGAAATGTTTGGCAGTACAACTGTCTGCTCACTGAATGGTGAGCGCCTCGTCATGGAGACAAAATCCATGTTGCCTCATGGGGAAAGAGAACAATAGTTATTCTTTTTATTATGAGAACACTAGGCTATGCCAAGTAAATTATTCTGATGCAGGGGAATTTTTAAAGCTACATTTCTTTCCCTCCTCGCCCCTCCCCTGTCTTTACTCAGTGTCCCCCTCTCTCATTGTAATGTGTCTTTTCTCAGCTATAGCGAGATTGCCAATACCATTTTCTGGCATGGTAGTTATAACAAAGAATGAAAAAACACTTTCTGTTTTGTGATATTTGGGGATTTTAAAAAATTCATCTCAATTTTAAGAGGTTTTAGCATCAAATTCATCATACAAGATTTCTACTGTTACCAGATCCATTCCTCAGTAGATCACTAATGGGTCTGTCACCCTTTCCCATTTACACCCAGGAAACTGTACGTGTGAATTTTAATGACCTTCTGTATGTCCAAAAGACAAAGCAGTATGCGTCAGAGCTACTTCTTTCTCTTATTTTGTGTGCAACTCTTGAACAGAAAACAGCTTCTGCAGACAGGGGGCCTTAACTAGACCTGGCACAACGATGGCAATATCACTGATGGAGTCTTCAGCCCCACCCCCATCCCTTCTGTGCACTGGTGGCCAGGGGGAAACTGGTATTTCTGTCATCTCCCTGACCAGGATGGGGCTCTGGTCACCTATCAGAGAGAAGCTGCAGAGAAAGACGAGCAGGCAGGTGCACCTACTTGGGGGGAAATGTAAGGGTTGGCCAGCTTCCTCTTAATACTGTTTCCTGGCTGATTGAAACTGTACTCACTGCCACTGAGGTGAGCAAAGAACATCTGTCTTGTTGATACTATACTACTGGTCAGTCTTTCCTTGGTCTCTCACCCCATTAAACCCTGCTGGATAGCAAGGATGGCAAAGGCTTTTTAAACTTGCCAGTTCATGCAATGGCAGTGTCGTAAGGTTTCCAGCGATCTCCTTCCTTGTTACAGCTGTCATTTCAGGAGCATGCCCCTTCCTCCACTTGTCCTGCTGTGATGGCAGCTGGTTGGTGGAAGATGCATGGCTTACCATATCTCTGGGTGGGAGAGGGCACACAAGCCTGAGGTCTGTGGGCCAGCAGGTCTGGAGCTGCTGTCTGGGCCCTGCTGTCCTCCATAGAAGTGCAGAGAAAATGTGGGGTTCTGGTTCTTGTTCACACTGCTGACATCTGCTCTTGAGCATCTCAAGCGTGGGGTTGTCTCTGTCAGGCTTGACATCCTTCTCAGCTGTTGACATGGCCCTGCATTGGCTCTGACAAGCATTGGGAGTCCCATTTCATTTGCCCCACAGCCATTGATGATGGGGTCACAATGCCCCCTACTGCAATCCCCCTGGATGCTTACCTGGTAATGTTAACATCAGCCACCCTGTCTCTCCTCTGGACACATGAGAGCTGTGAGATCCTCTGGCCACTCAAAGTCAAAACAGGCACATGGTCATTAAAACCACACCCTCTTCTGCCTGAATATGCCCGACTGGCATTTTATTTACTCCAGTGTGACTGCAGGATGCTCCTGGTGCCCTCCCAGGCTCCAGGGCTCTCATCTACCCAACACTACCCCTTGATTCTAAAGTATGGGCTCAGCATGAAATTAATGCCATACGGTGCCTTGAAGACTGCCTTCCTTCCCCTTCCCACAATCCACTGGCCAGAAGGAGCCTGTCAAAAAGACTCTTACCCTGTATCATAACGTCATCCCTCCCAAAGCAGCATCTGTCCTGTCCCCTTTCCTGGAATCATAATGACTGATGAAGTAGAGTGAGAAAACCAGCTTGCAGATAAGAGAAAACCCCAAATATTATCCTCATGATTCTTCCTTCCAGCTTTCTAAGAAACAAACAACATCCCATAAAGTCATTAGTCATTGTCAAAGCAAAAAGGAAACATGGCCATTCATCTCAATGTCATTGAACGTAAACAATCAAACACTGTGATGAAATAGGAATGATTTAGGGGAAATTCTTATAGTGACAAGATGTTAGAACTAGAAGTTGCAGAATCTTAAAGAGCATCGGGAACACTTCTATTTTGTAGAAGAGAAAGTTGAAATGCTACAAGTTTGCATGACTTAACCTTGGTCCTAGGTCCCAGTGAGAAAGTAAGGACCAAAAATCACATATGCTTGACCACCAGTAAAGTCAAATATAATCAGCTACACTGTTTCCAGTGGTAAACTATAGATAAAAGAAAAGAAAAAAAAAAAACAGACAACAAACAAAGAGTATCAGGCCAAGGCCAGGTACATAACTCAGCATAGCCCATCAGGCAAGAACAGATGCAAACTGGGGAGATCTGGGGCAGCCTCAGGTCTCCAGACAGTTAGGCACATGAAAGAAAACAGCAATGCAATATTGGTCCATTTGTTCAGCAAATCCTTAATCAATCTGCATGATGTACCAGGCGCTATGGTATAAGTCAGGGCAGAGTAGTAGGGAAGAGTAAAATAGCCATCTGGGAACTAGAAAGCACAAATTCTAAGAACAAAATAAGGGAGGAGCTCCTAAAGTGAGCAAGAAGTTGTATAAAAGAAAGGCAGAAACAGATGGGAGAGTCTGGATTCCAAGCAAAATGTTTAGGCAAACCCCACACCATTTAAAAGACTGCACACTGAGTCAACCATCTGCCCCAGGCAAGAAGCTTCTGCTAGTGCTAAGGCCAGAATCTCTCCCAAGAAAGCATCTGCAGGAATGCGCGACGGGCCCCAGCTGGGCTCATCCAGTCCCTTCCACGCACTCTAAGGCCCAGACCTTGGCTCTTTCCACACCCATTTTCAACTTTGCTGCTTTTCCCCTCCAAAATATAATCATGTGTACTCATTAAGGCAAAGCCATCTGGTTGGCTAAATGTTCACTTCTTCATTATCATTATTTGGATACAATTCTCCTCTTTCTTTTCTCTACTTTTGCTGCTCCCTGTGCTCCTTGGCCCTGCAGAGGAAATTAGGAAATGGAGAAAAAGAACAATTTTCAGCTAGAATGATTCCAGCAAAAATGGGCTTTCTAATTGGAAGAAATCCTCCAAATGGTGACACAAGTTGCCCACTAAACAGACTGCTTTACAGAATGGAGGAATGAGTCATGTAAACCATCTTTGAAGTATTTCTGTTGATAGGAGTGTAAGGTATGTCATTGTTATTCAGTATTTTCAAACACTACCTCACAATGTAAACGATACTACACCTAGAGAATTTTTAAACTGTGCATTTTTTACATTAACATTTGCCTTGTTCCAAAAAGGATTCAAGATGCAAAACAATACCATTACCATTTATTTGTATGTGGCCAGTTTGGTTCCACTTTCTGTCTCTGAGAGTCCAGTGTGGCAGGAGGGCTCTCGCCTGCATGGCATTCAGTGTGCAGTGCTGTCCTTTTTTACATTATGATCCTTAAGAAAGACAATAAACACATCTTCTAGAATGTGTGGGCAATAATTTAACTTTCCCCCTCTTTTTCTCTTTCATTCATTTGGTAATGCTTAAACATTTCCATCCTCCAGAGAAAATTGTCAATTGTGTCTGTTCTGTTATGCTATATCACATGACAAACACTTCACAGAACTTATCTGTATATTCTTCCCAGTTTCAAATCTATTCTCATGAGATAAACTGATTCTGCTCAGAGTCCTCAGCCTGGAATGCAAGCCCTCCCATTCTGGTCTCAGGATGCTTTTCCAGCTTCTTCACACACCGCATGCTCGGAGGACATTAGGCTCTTTCTGGTGTCTTATTTACCTACTGCCATATTGGGATGTTCTTCCCCAAATCTCTCCCAGCCTCCACCTCTCTCTACAGACTTTCCTGGTGCCCAGTTTTCCAATAATCCTCCATTGTAGTGATTGTTTGTGCCATGTTTACGCATTTATGTACAGGAATCAGACCTATCCCTTGGCTGCTTGCTCTGCTTCCTATCATTCTTGAATCCCAGACAAGGCACCCTATTATCATGACCAAGACCCTAAAAGGCAAATCTTTCGAGCGGTCATTCTCCACATATCCATTCATTCATCCAACAAATATCTCCTGGCCACCAAATATATGTAAGGGATTCATTATGTTGGAGCAAATTCCAGAATACCCTAACCTTCTGATCAACTTTTTGCTTGATCTCTCCTTGACTCTGAATTTGTGTATTTAACTCATCATCTTATTACTGGAGAGTTGAATTCCACAGTTCTTTCCTGTTTCTCATGAAAACTGCCTGCTCTTGGAATTGGCCCCATTTGGCCCAATACCTGAGTCAATGCTTGGATGGTTCCAAACAGGTCAACCTTCTACCAGCCCTCTATTGCTACCTTCATAAGCAAAATTCATTTATTTCTACATCTGCATTTTTAGATTGTCAGGCTCACTGACTGTGTGCTCAATAAATGGTTGATTATTTCATTTAAATCACTATAAAAATAAAATATTGCGCCTGGCTGGTGTGGCTCAGTGGTTGAGCATCAACCCATGCACCAAGGGGTCACCGGTTCGATTCCTGGTCAGATCACTTGCCCAGGTTGCAGACCCGATCCCCAGTGTGGGGCATGCAGGAGGTAGCCAATTGATGTTCTCTTTCATCGATGTTTGTATCTCTCTCTCTCTCTCTCTCTCTCCCCCTTCCTCCTCTCTAAAATCAATAAAGAAAAAAAAATTTTTTAATATTGTGTGACTTTAACTGAAAACTAAAACTGAAAAAAATAAACTTGAAAGTACCTATACAACTCACTGTGTTTTTCAAGTGTTATTTATACAGCACCAGAACTATTCCTTTCTCATTTGTTTCAGTTAGGTTGTATGAAAATATATCCTGGATGGGATTTTCATTTATTTCTGAACCACTTTGGCCTAGCAAATGATTAGGCTTGAGCCAAGTTGAAACCATCTCAGAAAGTAACTAGGCTTCTTCCAAGAGGCCAGTGGGGTACTTCTAAAGTAATTAAGCCTGTTCTTATTTCAGCTAATCTTTAATCAAGAAATACTGGGATGGAGATAAGGAAGAGAAAAGTTGTCTAGTCCCACTTTCCATTCAATTTCACAATTCAGCCTGTAGTAATATTGCTGGAGACAGAGATTAGTTATGTCACAAGGAAGTTCCTTGTTTGGAAAAGAACACTTTTCAAACTTTCTACTGATGGTGAGTTAAATTAGACATCAAGCAAGGGGCAAATGCCACTGGATGTTTTTCACTGACCAGTTCTCCTCTTTGCTGGAGTCATTGCTCACTGAAGGAGGACAGAGGTTTGAGCATGAGAGCACAGAGAGGGAGCAGTGATCTAAGCAGCCACACCAGCAGCCTAGCCCTGGAGGACTGTAGGAAAAGACAGGGTACATCTAGGCCACCCATTGTTTTATATGGGGCATGAAATGATAGCCCTCAGTGATTTCACCCAACAATCTTACTACTGCTTCCTGAAGTAGTACAAACTGTCAATTCTCTCTTTCACTGAAAATTGTCTTTCAGTATGAGAATAACTTATAGTAAGGACCAAATAAGATAATACATGTAAAGTGCCTGGCACAGTGTCTGGCACTGGGTGGGCGTTTGCTACATGCTGGCTTTGCAACAGATATTTCAAAAGAGCTAGACTATCTGCCTTTGATTTTCTCCTCTTCTCTGTCATCCAAACCAAATGAGTAGTTCCTTTGTGGCATGGATCCACAAATTCTAGCATAGGTTATTGTTTACCTCCTCAAGCATAAACTTTGTGCGAAATATCACTGTAAAGTGAAGAGGCTGAGCTCCATTTGTGACTTATAATATGTCTATCTTCTGTCATATCCTGTCTATGAAAAAATATAATCTCTTCCAAAATTTGTATTTATTTCCCTAGATTTTAAAGAAATAATAAATTCTTTATTTGAATTATAGCAGCTAGTTAATGTTTTTGTTCTTTACTTTTTGAAATAGTCCAATTAAAATAGCTTGACTAAGGTCGTATCTTCAAAGATAATCATAGGGAGGTCTGACTGTCACCCACTTGTCTCTCAATGACCGAAATGTCCAAAAGTTGCTAACAGCCCTGGCCGGTTTGGCTCAGCAGTTGGAGCGTCGGCCTGCGGACCAGAGAGTCCCAGGTTCGGTTCCTGCTAGGGACACGTACCAAAAAAAGAAACAAAAGTTGCTAACAATAAGAATCAAGAGCATGTGAGGTGGCATATGAAGCGTAAAATAGGAAGGATTGAAATGATTGTGTTTATACTCTTAAATAAACTCTGTTAAATAATGCATAGCAAAAGATGCAGCTACATTTCCCAAACCCAGCAGTTAAAATGTTTTTCTTCAGTATTACAAAAGGATAAATTGAGAAAACTCTTTATATAGAAGATTACATTTTAATATTTGTCTTTCTTAACAATTATCTTTTAGTTTGTACAACATTTTGCAATGTTCAAAGATACTACCACAGATCCTCAAGCCTGCTACAATCTTACCAAGTGGATACATTCAACTACCAGCCTGATCTTTGAGTCTCCTCTGCAGGTCTGGCTGCTCATCCCTCAGCCTCCAGCAAGGGGAGTTTATTTCCTCCTAAAGCAGTTCATTCCACATATGTGGCTTTGCACTTCCGAAACCTCTTATAGATATTTTACCTGGCAACAACACACTATAAAGTGTATACCTGTAAGAATGATAAGTCTGATATTAATAGTTGATATAAAAAAATACATAAATTTGGTCTCAACAGGCACCCTTTAAAAAACAAACAATAAAATGACATTCAAATGTAAGCATTATTCACCAAAGCAAGCATCACTGTGTTAAGGATGAATAAAATGAGGTGCAAACAATGCCAACTGATACCCAAAGTTCTTCAGTAGATGAGTAGCAGAGCTGAAACAGAATTCAAATCTTGTTTCCAGGTAACTCTATTCAACAATATCTCATTTTCAACCTACAGGCCTCCAACTCCTTCCTAAGACAATATGCACATCAAATGATGAGACTGGTTTACAAGCAGTATATCCTTTTCCCCTACTGAGTTGACTGGAAATTTTGCCTATAAACAAGGCCTAGATTTCAGTATATTGTCTCTGAGAAAAATAAAATTTAAAAAGTTAACAGTTATTTTGATAAAAACAAAGCAATATACCAATCTGATTCAAAATTTAGTATGTCACCAGATGCTTTTTTCACCAAAGAGAATTACAGCAATGCCACAGAAATGATACTTGCTTTGGAAGGGAGTCAGGAAGAGGGCCTCCAAGGTCTTGCCAATTATTGGAGTTTCTGATTCCATTAGTATGCTTTTATCTTAATGAGTATGATAGACATATAGGTTGCACTTGGTTCTCCAAGATTCCAGTTTATGGAACTAGGTACTGTTGCTTCAAATATTGCATAGCTACATTAATTTATATGTCTACTGCATCACTATGACTTAGCCTCCTTGAGTCATGAACATTCTTTAAATAAAGCTATGAACAAAAGAGTAACAGTTTCTGAGTTGTACTTAGTTTTGCCCACAATGGTTCCAGAAATTTTCTTCCTAAGCTCTTTCATTTACAACTAATTATCAAATTATTTTAAATTTGCAGTATTTTTAAAGATGTATATTATTCTGTGCCTCATATATCAGCAGGTGCTTACATTACTCAGAGTTTTTGAGTCATGGGAAAGTTTTTTTTTTAATTTTCTGTATTAAATCCCATTATTGGACACAAAAGATTTAGGTGCAATTTGCTTTTGTAATTGTATTCTAAATGGTTTAATTTTAATTATATACAGAGTTCAGTGTTCATTCCTGGAATTTTTAAGATGCAATTTTTATTTTCTACCTGCAGCTCCTCTTTTGTTCATGTTTGCCTCTCCTTTGACATGGATAATTTGAACTTCTAACTCAACAATAGATCCATAGCCTAGTCATATTTTTATTGTGCGATAGTAAGATGAAAAGTATGTGGCTTAGAAAATACACCATAACCCTAGAGATAAAAGTAGTAATGTTGTTTCTCTAATAAAGAAGATGTCTTGAGAATCATCTCTGATTGTCCCTTTCTCTCTTTTATTCTTGAGGCAAGGAGTATCTGCCTTTGCCACTTGACATAGATTCCTGTATATAGTGCGACAGTCACTAACTTTGTGCTTTCACAAAAGGTAGAGCAACACTTCATTACCTTCCCCGACTTTAATGCAACAGGAAGCCCTCGGCCGTGCAGCAGGTGGCTGAGTTGGCGGCAGTCATCTTTGTGGACCCCACTGTTTGGTTTCCAGGCTTGATTCATCTGGAAACATATCAAGGCCTAAAGAACATCTCATTTATAGAACCCAACTCACAGTAGACTAATTTGGGTGAAGAAAAACAACTTACAATGGGAAATAATACTTTCTGGTAGAAATTTTGGTGGGACATCAACATTAAGATTTGAAGATATTATGAAGAAAGGGGTCATTGTAATAGTAATATAATAATAACAACAGCAACAATCGGTGATAACTTCCACAAGGGAAAGAAAAGAACATTATTTGGACACACTTATTAGTGTTATTGATGCTGTGCTCTGTGTCCACACCTGTTACAGTGGAATTAGCGTTCTTAGGGTGCTTCTGGGAAAAGAATTTACTTAGGTCCCCAAAGGGAGAATGAAGTATCATGGAAAAGCTTTATTGATAATCTAAAAGTAAGGGGGTCCCTTCTTCCTCCATCTCACCATGGAAAAAGTCCAATCTTGTCTTCAGCAGAGCCAGGATTAAGGCCACTGCCCAGAGTCACCGCTCCGTATTAAGGTACAGTCCAAACCAGCATCTGGCTAGGTTAGCTTGTGTTCCTTGTTAAAATCCATTGTGTGTGGGGTTCACATGGCCCCATGCAGCTGCTTAAGGCTACATGGCCAAGGCAAGTGCATGGGGGAGTGTGGGTCATGGAGCAAGCAGGAAACAGGAGCGCAAGAGAGAGAGAACTCTGTCTGGGGATTATAACTAGGAGTTTAACCAATGAACCCTTCAGGATTTCATGTCCTTGCACTGGCTCCACCACCCCTAGCCAATTATCTTTTTCCCAGGTAAGCACCTTCCTTACATCACCCCAGCTTCACTGTGCATGCCCCTATATCCTCTTTGTTGGACCCTTCCCCCCAGTGATTTGCAGGGAATGGACTGGTGTTTCCTGAGGAGTGTGAAGCTGTAGCTTCCTGGTGAAGCTGCCCAGATGACTATGTTTATAATTTCCGGACTCCCTTTTGCTTTCTTCCTATTACTAATATTAATAACTAGCTAATTATGACAATAACACTGGGGCTGGGCCCCTATTTCCACAGTGAACCTAAGAGTATATTAACCTCCAGTTTTCTCCATGTTGCCCTCTTTGAGACCTTAAGTTACCTTGCCTTTTTGTCTGGTTACAATAATTATGTTGTTTTAAGAAGACCTGCCAAAATTGTCCTTAGAAAAGAAAAAAAACATAAATTATAAAATTCTTAATGTGAAAATATACTTCATCTTGTTATTTAAAATAGTGAAAACTGGAAGAACATGGTACAGGGGAACGTTGACAAGCCTCACAATCATATTCCCGTTCAGAATCACACCCCCTTGTTGAGCCTCAGCTCTGGCAGGCATGAGCTGTGCAATGTCAGCTTCATTTGTAAAGTGGGTGTCATAGTAAAAATGTTCAAGATTGTTTAAATATTTGTGGGGAAATCCATAAAATACCTAGAGCCTGGTGTTTAAATGGCACTTAAATAGAATGATAATTATTATTATTAATGTTATTACAGATAAAATAAGCTTTAATTTACTCAGTAGAACATCATGTGGCTATGACAATAAGGCTCATAAAGGATATAAAAAATTAAAATCTTCATGTTCCATTGATGAATGAAAAATCATATAATAAAATTATTCTAGCTAGATAAAATAATGCATAGAAACAAAGACCAGAAAAAAATATGCTCAGTCATTAAATTTGCTTATTTTAGAAGGTGGGACTTTAAGTAACTTTTCCTAGTCATCATTTTTTGAAATTGCCAGGTTTTTTAATGTTAATGATAGTTATATATTCTCTCATAGGAGAAACAAGAGAAAATTTAGATTTCTTGCATTTTAAGAGTCTCTTCACCAAGTCAGCATCACAAAAGCTAAAGTTCATTGACTGCTGTTTGTGGTGCCAGCCATTGTTCTAAGCACCTCACATGGATTACCCCATAGAATCCGTATAATGGCACTATGAAGTGTGTATTATTAACCCATTTTACAGAGAAAATAATTGAGGCACAGAAAGATTAAGAAGATTCCACAGCTTCTAAGTGGTGAAAATAACCCACCATCACACAGCTCAAAGCAATGAAACTGTTACAGTAGGCAGTTATTAACAAAAGAGAAGGAAGCCAGCCCTCTGGTTAAGCCTGATTAAGTCAGGAAACAGCAGTTTCAGTCACCCCAGGGAGTAGCCAGCATCGCTCCAGACAACAGCTTGCATAGTTGACTCAACAGGAAAGATAGTTTTACTGTCACCCCTGGGGTAACTGGTGTTGGGGAGGGAGGAAAGAAGGAAGGGGGATTCCTGTCATTGAGTGCCTGCACCATAGAAGCCAAAGGAGAGAGCAGAACCATAGGGCATGAGCAGGAGAATGGTGACCAAGAAGGGGGAGGAGACCAGCCTGGGAGAAAGCTGAGCTAGGATAAGGGCAGGGAACCCTAGAAGACCCTGGAAAGGGATTGGATAGGGGAAGGACACAGGCACAGCCCCGGAAGAGCCAGGAAAGACAATGGGTCATTTGAACGAAAGCCTGCTCTTTTCCAAACCCAAGAAAATGTATGGAGGCTTAGCAAGGACCTCCAAGCAGCCACTACCATAGCCTGTCACTCTCTGCCTGCCCAAGGCCATGCCATCTCTTTTCACGCTAGTACATCTTGCCAATGTCACTTAAAATTCTCTTGCGCATGTGTCCCTGAAATTCCTTTCCTGTGACACAGAAGAATATTATTTCCAGACCACGCTGGGGCAGACTGTCTCAGCCCCTGTCCTCCTCAGTAACAAAACCAAGACCGACACCTGGAGTCCCACTTGGTGCTGACCCCCTCAGAGCAGCCCAACCCCGTAGTGCTCCAGCCCTGCAGCCATCACCCTATATGTAGAGCCCCCCTCACACACCCACAGCCCCTGACTCTCCTCCAAAGGGTTTGGGCTTCCACCTGCCACCTAGGCAATATTTTCTGGCTGACAGAGCCTAAGGATCTATAAATTTTATGCAACTCTTTCCCTAACCAGCTGAGTACCTATTCTCTTCAGAGTGGACCCCACCTTTACTAATCTTTTTAAAACACTTAGAATTGTATCCTCAGCCAGATAATGGAAACCTAAACAATCTGGCCCAGTTACTGAAGCCTGAGGCAATCATCTTAAATCATTCTAAAATGATAGCCTCACTGTCATTTCTAAATGGTGCCAAATGCTGGTAGCTAAAGGGAGCTCTCTTTTAATTCCTTTGTACCAATACTTACACTAATATCTATATAGGGCTACTTGTAGCTGTTATTTCCCCATCTCTGGTTTATTTCAGTCTGTTCAGGGGAACCACTGTGTAACTTAATTCAGGACTGCAGTATAACAAAGAATAAATCTGTTCTTTTCCCCCTAGTTCTTGGCACAGAGTTTCAAAAATCCTTGGAATTTCCTAATTGATAGTATCCTCTTTGTTATGCTAATGAGGCCAGTCCTGGTGGGCCTCTGAATGCTTCAGAATGGGAGCTGGTCAACCAGAGACACCAAGCACACAATTAGAGGGTTGGACTTTTGGCCCCTACTGCCAAGAAGGGAAGCTAGAGATTGAGTTCAATAATATGGCCAATGATTTAATCAAGCTTGCCTATAGACTAAAACTCCAAGAAAAATCTATACACCAAGGCTCAGGGGAGCTCCATGGTTGGTGAACACATGGATATGCGTTCTTCTGTGTCACAGGAAAGGAATTTCAGGGACACATGCCCAGAGGGTAACACACTCTGATTCTATGAGGTGAAGGCAAGGAAGTTCAGCATTCCCTCCAGATCTCACCTTTTGTTAACCATGGGTATAGCACTTTCCTGAGCTCTGAGAGGCATTCTGGTGGATTTTGAAACTTGAGGCCCTGGAGACCATGAAACGTGTGGCTGGTATTTGAAGAGACGGCTATCTGTGGGGTCTAAGGCTAACTTGGATAGTTAGTGTCAGAATGAAATAGCAGTACACCCAGTGGAGGTGGGAATAGAGCTTCAATATTTATACCTAATTTTATTTATAGGCCCTGATCAAAAGCACCCAAGTTCAGACAAATTCTGTCTCTCCACATTACCAGTGAAAATCTCTGTTTGGATTTAGATTACAGGTTGGAGTGTAAGTCAGGGTTATCTAACAAAAATAACTGGAAAAAGTATCTTGAACAGGGCCAGGAGTTCTACATTCAAGACAAATGTGGCCCTGGCCAGTTTGGCTCAGCGGTTGGAGCGTCGGCCTGCAGACCAGAGAGTTCCGGGTTCGGTTCCCGCTAGGGGCAGGTACAAAAAAAGACAAATGTGGACCCCAAATATTTCATATTACAATAGAAAGTGAAAAGAGTGACTATTGAAATACTGACATGTGTTACAGAGCCCAAAGTCAACTGTTGGGACATAGATTGTCCAGGCCAGCATGCATGACATCAGAGGACAGACTGAGTGGTACGGAATGGTTACAAGATGTAGCCTTCCTTGTAAAAGCCAAGGGACACAGCTGTGGATCTTTGTTCCAAGGAGGGAGCTGGCGCTTGGGAAGTGCTGCACAGGGCATCACACACAGGGCCCCAACTCCCCCGTTGTTCACAACCCTTGGAAGTGCTCTTTGAAGAGTGCAAAAGAAATGTTGTGGGTGGCAAGAACAGCACCAGGTGTTAGACCTGTGGGGTCAGACTGGGCCTGGGTTCAGAGCCAAGACTCAAATTATAAGTGAACATTTATTTAGAAAATCATAGAGGTAGAAGAAATGGGCTTAGAAAACAAGTTATAGAGGTAAAATAAGGGCCCTTGGAGCTTGGAAGTGAGGAAGGTAATAGTGACATGCCTGGGGGGAGGTGGAAGGGGAAGGAAAGGGAAAGGCATGGGCATGCTCCCAGGAGGGAGAGCTTTGCGCTGGGTCCTCCCTCCTAAGGGTTTTAAGGGTGGTGATTTTAAGGGAGGTCCCAGGGGAAAATCTCAATAGAATATTTAGCATTTTCCAGGTGTATCCTTTCAGGGTCTAGGTCTCCACTGACTGGTTGGTCGGCACCAGAGCAGGGGGTCATTATCCAATGCATCTAGTCCTGAAGTCAGCCATGAGGGTGCTGGTCTGGTTTTGCTATTTTTCTGGGCTTGGAGCTGAAATACAATGGAGGCCTAAATGTTACCTCTAGGGAGGAAAGGTCAGGGGGTCCAAACTTCATGATCAGCATTATGCTAGGGGAGGAAAGGTCACCCTGGGAGTGAGGTCTTACCTTATAATTGTCCTTTGCTAGGCACCTGGGGATTTCCACCCTGGTGACCAGAATTCTGTACCTGGCCCATCGTCCTTGCTCTGCTCATGTCTGTCTAACTGCTTACCACAGTCATCTGAATTCTCAATAATAGGGCTCAGGTTATTAAATTACAAGACACCCATGTATAGAAGACTATGTAGCCGTTATGAATCATGTTGTAGAAGTATAATCCTGAGGAAAGCTCTTCAGCACCAGTGAATGATGGAACAGTGCAGGTAGATAAGCCTCTGTTTCTCCTGGGGGTGGGGCTTCCCTGACTCAGTTCACAATCTCTCCTTCTCTGCTTCCAGCGCCTTTCTTAAGGCAACCCTCTAGTTACCATCTCTAGCCTCTAAATACTGTACTCTTTTCCAGGTCCTCTTCTCTGTACTAGAAGAATAAAATAAAGAATCAAGAAAGGGAGGGGAGAAGGAAGAAAATTGTCTTTTCTTCAGTCTTCCTTTCTAAGGTTTCATGTAGGTAACCTGATACTTCAGTGTGCTCATGTCTAATGGTCTCAAGGGCATCGGGATGTCTACCCCTCCAGGAGGATACTTGGGTCTAAGGAAGACATTGAGCCTTCCAGGGATTCATTTACTCACTGAACAGACATTGGGCATCTACAAGTGCCAGGCACACAAGGAAGGAAAGGAATAAAGAGAGGAAAAGATGATCCAGCCTTCAGGTGAGCAAGATGATGGCAGCATGGTGCCCATAAACTCAGAGCCTAGAAACAACGAAGCAAACACTTGAGAAAGAAAGAAAGCTTCACCCAGGATATTCTGGGCTCCTAAAAGCTGAACAGGAATTTGCCACACAGAAAAGGATGAAAGGAAATTCCAGGAAGAAAAAATGAATATAAAACAGTAGAACTCAGCCCAGCTGGTGTGGCTCAGTGGTTGAGCACCGACCCATGCACCAAGAGGTCGCCCATTCGATTCTCAGTCAAGGCACATGTTGTGGGCCTGATCCCCAGTGGGGGGCATCAGGAGATGGCCAGTCGATGTTCTCTCTCATCAATGTTTCTATCTCTCTGTCTCCCTCTCCCTTCCTCTCTCTCTCTAATGTCAATGAAAAAAGAAAAAAATTAAAAAAAAAAAAAAAACTGTAGAACTCAGCCTGCTTTGGAAACAGAAGTTCAATGTAACTGGAGTATAAAACGAGGTTTATGTCTTTGTCACAGTGTGATAAATATGTGATATGCACCTCTCACAGACCCCAGAGAGATGTTACTGAACAATCCCCTGAATCAGAGGGAGCAGGCTGTCCTCAGCCTTGGCCCTTGTCTTCTCATATAAAAGAATTTATATAAGGGACTCTAGATAATATTTGCATTGTGTTCAGTGAATTTGTTAAAACATTAATGCAAGTGAATATATTAAAGCATTAAAACATGCATAGTTATCAATGAAACAAAGCAAGCAAACCTATACATCTGGCTAATCTGAAGAGCAAGTAGGGTGGATGATTTCTGCCTTATATATCCTTCTATCTATAAGTTTTTTTTTTTAAGTTCTTTTGTTAGATATCCTGGTATAAATTAACTCTAAAAGTCTCCCCTTTCCTATGTTATGGCTTTCCCACAATTTATGGGAGGTACTTGGCAATTAAATCCCGACTCCTGGCTTTTTTTGTTTGTTGGTTGGTTTATACTTTTCTTTTTTCCTCCTCCCTGCTGTCCTAATAACTTTGGGATGATTTGCACTAAGAGGTCTCTGATTCCTCCTCCTCCTCTCCCCTTCTCTTCCCCCTCCTCTCCTGCATTCTTCTGTGAGAAGGAGAGGTTTTAACATTATTCTCAAGGTAAGGCCCTGCTACAAGCGGCCTACAAAGCTTTTTGGCTTTGTTTAACTTTCCTGCCTCAGTTTCCCTATTCCTCTTGTCCCAGAATTTTCCTAGCTTTTCACTGTCATACAACAACAAGACTCATTATTATTATTTTTTTAATCCTCACCCGAGGATATTTTTCTATTTATCTTCAGATAGAGTGAGAGAGAAGAAACATCAACATAAGAGGGACACATCGACTGGTTGCTTCTCACATGACCCAGACCAGGGCCAGAGACAAACTGAAACTGAGGTATGTGCCCTTGGCTGGAATCTAACCCAAGACTCATTGGTCTGCGGGGCGATGTTCTACCACTGAGCCAAACCAGCTAGGGCAGGACTCATTATTTTTGAATCACTGGGCTTAGCTGTCTATATACCCCTCCAGATTGCAAGCTTCCTGAGAGTGTCTTATTCATCTTTATTTTCTCTGTGCCTGGCAAACATTAGATTCACAGTAAATATTTGTTGAATCAAATGTAGGTGAGAGATAATTGGGATCAACCATGGAGGGCTCTGTGGCATGTCAAGTTTGGACTTCATCCTATACACAACTAGGGTGGAATGGGAACTCTGTTGAAGACTTTCAACAATGGGATCAAGGAATCACAACTATCTTTTTGGGAAGAAAATATGGTGGCGCTGTGTGTTGTGGGCTGCAAGGAATAGCTACAGAAGTGAGGGATTGGAGGCAGAAAGAAAGGCAAAGAGTCAATGATTTAATAGATTTTGGACATTTAGGCCACGGCATCAGTAGGGTTTGGTGACCCAGAGAGTACTAAGAAGTTGTAGTCAAAGCTAACTTCAAAAAAATGAGTGTCTGGCAGGCATCCACCATGATTGGTAACTGAGGAGACATAAGATTTAAGCTGAGGGGGCAAAAAAATTAAACATTGGATAAGTTAATTTTGATCTATGTAAAGTTCCCAAAGGAACTAGTTTGTAGGCAATTGAAAATCTTGGCCTGGGACCTAAGACAAAATGGAATTGATACAGATTTGGTAAATGTCCTAATAGAACTCGAAAAGATGACTGAAGATGTGACTCAGAAAAACTCATATAAAGGGTCAGTCAAAGCAGGGTGGCTTCCAGAAGTGGATAGGAGAGGAGAGGATGATTAAGGTAGGTGAAGGGCCTTAGGGCATTGCTAACCTCAGCAAAAGAGGCTTCAGAATTATTGTGAATTATTGTAACCAGTTAACAAGTGAATGAAACTTGAGGAACTAGAGACAGTCATGAAGATATTTCTAGTAACTTCATGCTGCAGGACATCAGTGCTGACAGTCCACCATCCTTAGTACCATGCTGCCTTCCTTCCTGCCTGCTGCTTCCCATCTTCTACAAGCCCAGGCTTTGAATCAGAATCACAAAGAAATTACTGCAATTCCCCAGTACTGAGGTGCAAATGAAAGTCACCTCTCCCAGAAAGCAGAATAAAAGGGGGAAATGCATCAGCTCTTTGCATCAGCTGTACCCTGCAGCCAGATACTTCTATTTAGTTGTTCTAATATCTGTCAACCCAAGCAAAAAAAAACTTAAAACTAACTCGTTCTGAGGAACATTTCTTTTTGCACATTTCCTTTTGCTAGTACACTGAGACAATAGATCCTTTGGGCCCAAAAAATATAAGTCACTTCTACAGGTTAGCATTTTGAAGATGAATTACGTCCTAACCCACCATCCATATTTCGCAACCATGTAGCTGTGCGCTCCATCACTTAGTTATTTGGTGTGACAGCCAATAATGGTGGTGTTTTGAAAAGTGCATTCCACCATATTTCCAAAATTATAAACATCCATTTATTACAAAGAATAGTAAGATTCTGTAATAAGTTTAGCACAGACTCGTTGTTCTAATTTAAATGTAAATTTCCCTTTAACGTATTAGGTAATATTTTCTAAAACTTTAATATTTTTAACTGTGTTATTGTCAAAGTAACTCCATATTTCAATTGCAGTAGTTTAGAAAAAAGGAAAAGAACTCTGTTATTTCAGAAAAGAATGAAGTCTGACTGAGTAATAATACTGTCATACTTTGAAACTCAAAGCAATGATTTGCTGTCTTTATCCAAAAGAATAAAATGCCACCTTATTTTGAAAATTATTTAGAACTTATTCAAAAACAGCAAAGTAGAGGAAAATGGCTTCTCTACTATAAAATGGATTTATTTGATAGGTTTCTTCAAGGAAAGGATTATAGCCTTCAAAAATGTGATTTTCAGTGACATGAATTTTTATTTCACACCTACTTTTAAAATAAGCCTATATTCATGATGTTGGGGGAACAAAGGAAAACAAAAACAACATGCACACATGTGTTTTTCTTATAAATTTTAATATTAAAATCATATTTTGTTTCTGGTTGAAAAACAGCTCCATAAGAAAAAACAAAAGAACAATAAAACAAAAATGGAAACAACATTATTTTGTAAATTATTTTTTAAAAATATGTTAATTGAGCCCAGCTGGTGTGGCTCAGTGGTTGAGCATCAACCCATGCACCAAAAGGTCACCAGTTCAATTCCCAGTCAGGGCACTTGCCAGGTTGTGGGTCAAATCCCCAGTAGGGGGCATGCAGGAGGCAGCCAAACAATGTTCTCTCTCATGCATGTTTCTATCTCTCTCCCTCTCCCTTCTTCTCTCTAAAAAAAAACTCAATAAAGAAAAAAAAGTTTTTAAAATATATTCATTGAGCCCTGGCCAATTTGGCTCAGCGGTTAGAGCGCCGGCCTGCGGTCCAGAGACACCCGGGTTCGGTTCCTGCTAAGGGCATGTACCTCGGTTGCAATTTGTCCCCGGCCCTGGTTGGTCGTGCGGGAGGCAGCCACTCAATGTGTCCCTTTCACGTCGATGTTTCTCTCTCTCTCTCTTCCTCTCTCTCCCTCCCACTCTATCTGAACAAAAAATGAAAAAATGTCCTCGGGTGAGGATAAAAAAATATATATATAGATATATTATTATATATATTATATATATATTATTATATATATTATATATATTATATATATTATATATATTATTATATATATTATATATTATATATATTACTATATATATATATATATATATTCATTGAGGATATGTTCATTGATTTTGAGAGAGAGCGAGAGGGAAAAAAACAATGATGTTAGGGAGAAACATCTACAGGTTGCCTCCCATACACGCTCTGACCAGGGACCAAACCTGCAACCTAGGTATATGCCCTGAGTGGGAATCACACCTGAAAACTTTTGTTGTACAGGATGACGTTCCAACCAACTGAGCCACCTGGCCAGAGGTGAGCACTCTTTTTATCCAGTCCAGGATATCATGTTTGAAAATCAGCCCTTCTATTTATACACTCCTAATGTCAAAATCAAGAGCGGATGAAACCAATTATTTCTCACAAGAGCAAGCCTCTTAAAGAAAAATAAGTACTTAAAAGATACGTGCTCTCTTCAACAGAGAGGGACAAAAATCAGTACATTTTCAGAATGAAAAGGACCTCAACATCTTTGTAGTTGCTGTCCCTTCTGTCTGAACATTTGCTCTCTGGTTCTACCCACTGCTGGGTCTTCCCCATGCACTGCAATGAGATCCACCCCCTCAGAGAGGCCTTCTCAAATCACTTTGCCTAAAATGAGTCTGAAACAATATTTTTCTCTCTCCCAGAATCCTATTTATTGTCCCTGTTGCTCTAATAGTCCTCTGTATTTTGGGGTTTTTTTTGTTTATTTGTTCTTGTTGTTATTTAAACTCATCTTTATTGTTGAATGTATTACAGATGTTCACCCCTTTTTGCCCCATTGATCCCCCTCCTCCACATCCCCCCCCACCTTCCCCACACTATTGTTGGTGTCCATTGGTTATCCATATATGCACAGAAGTTCTTTGGTTTATCTCATCCCACCCTCCCTACCCCCTTCCCTTTGAGATTCATCAATCTAACAACCAATTTGTACTTCTTAATACCTTCATCTTTTTCACCCATCCGCCCAGCCCCCACCCATCTGGCAAGCAACAAAAAGTTTTCTGTATCTATGAATGTGTTTCTGTTCTGCTTGCTCATTTTGCTTGTAGATTCAATTGTTGATAGATATGTATTTATTGCCATTTTATTGTTCATATTTTTGTGTTCTTCTCCTTCAAGAAGACCCTTCAACATGTTTGGTGGTGATGAACTCCTTTAGCTTTTTCTTGTCTGGGAAACTCGGGATATGTCCAGTGATTCTAAATGATAGCTTTGCAAGATAGAGTAATCTTGGTTGTAGGTCGTTGCTTTTCATCGCCTTAAATATCTCTTGCCACTCCTTTCTGTCCTGCAAAGTTTCTTTTGAGAAATCAGCTTACAGTCTTATGAGAGCTCCTTTGTAGGTAACAGACTGCTTTTCTCTTGCTGCTTTTAAGATTCTCTCTTTGACTTTAACCTTTGGCATTTTGATGATGATGTGTCTTGGTGCGGACCTCTCTGGGTTCAACTTGTTTGGGATTCTCTGTGCTTCCTGGACTTGTATGTCTGTTTCCTTCACCAAGTTTGGGAAGTTTTCTGTCATTATTTTTTCAAATAGATTTTCAATTTCTTGCTCTCGCTCTCTCCTCCTCCTGGCACCCCTATGATGCAAATGTTGGCACGTTTGAAGTTGTCCTAGAGTCTCCTTACACTATGCTCATTTTTTTGAATTCTTTTTTCTTTTTGCTGTTCTGATTGGGTGTTTTCTGCTTCCTTATATTCCAAATCGATGGTTTGCTTCTTGCCTCTACCTACTCTACTATTGATTCCCTGGAAATTATTCTTTATTTCAGTTAGTGCATTCTTCATTTATGACGGGTTCTTTTTTATGTTGTTGATGTTCTAAGTTCCTTGGAGGTCTCACTAAGTCCCTTGAATGTCTCACCAAGTTCCTTGAGCAACCTTATAACCTGTGTTTTGAATTCTGCATCTGATTGATTGCGTATCTCCATTTTGTTTAGTTCTTTTCCTGGAGTTTTGTTCTTTTCTTTCATTTGGGACATGTTTCTTTGTCTCCTCATTTTGGCTGCTTCCCTGTGATTGTTTCTATGTATTAAGTAGAGTTGCTATGTCTTCTAGGCTTCATAGGTGGCCTATTGTTATAGGTGTCCTATAGGATCCAGTGGCACAGTCTCCCTGATCACCCCAGCTGGACCCTTGAGGTACACCCCTAGTGTGGACTGTGCACCCTTCTGTTGTAATTGAGTCTTAATTGCTGTTGGCATGTCAATGGGAGAGATTTACTCAGGCTGATCAGCTGTAAGGACTGGCTGTGCCCACTGACCACTGGCTTCTGAATACCTTGGAGGATCAGTTGTGTAGTGGCCCACCATACAGAGCAAGACTTACTTCATCAGAGCTCTGGTACCCAATGAGTGCGCTCATTGAGTGTGTTACTTGTGGAGGTGGTTGGGTGGTGATGTTTCAATGTGGTCTGAAGCTGTCCATTGGGTGTGCTGGCTCTGGGGCAAGGTCAGCCATTGCCTGTGTTCTATCCAGGGCCACCAGGCATAAGCTACAAAGTGATCTGCAGATGGCTGCTTCTTGTGCTGGGCTTGGAGGTGTTCAGGAAAAGCCAAGTTGTGAACCAAGGCTGGTTGCTTCTAGTGCCAGGCCTGGGACCACTTAACGAGAGGTATGGGGCTCACTGAGACCAGATGCTGCTTGTTTGAGAGACTTTAGGAAACTCTGAAGCAGGATCCAAGACTGGCCAATCCTATGGTAAAACCTTTGGAAATAGCTTGGGTGGGCCCAAAAGTTGGGTGGGGTGGGGTGGGCCCTTAGGGAATCACCAGGGTGGGGCAAACAGTGTGAGCCAGGTTGCTGGAGTCCCAGATATGGAGGCTGTCTGCCGCCCTAGGGAAAAGCTCACCAAAGGAACATCAGCCTCTGCCAGCACCTCTGTCCAAGAGAAAGCTGCCCCTCCAGCCCTGGTCCTGAGGCCAAACAGCTCAGTTCTTCCTTGTATGTATGTCTCTGGCACCCCTCAAGCTGCCTCCCCTCCGAGCTCAGAGGGAGCATGTCCGAGTAAGTCTGTGCACGGGCCCTTTAAGAGGATCTTCCTGGGGCTCCAGCAACCTCAGCCTCCCTCAACCTCAGTTCCTGCTGGTTTTACAGCCAGAAGTTATACAGACTTTTCTTCTTCCTGGCACTGGAACCCTAAGCTGGGCACCTGGTGTGGGAGGGGGACCTCTCACTCCTCAGGAAGGACCTACCCAGCCAAGGTACCCTCCTGAATTTAATCCGCACATGTGGGTGTGGGACCAGCCCGTCCGCCCCTCCACCCCTCCTACCAGTCTCGTGTGGCTGCTTCTTTAATTTTGTAGTTGTAGGACTTCTATTCAGCTGGACTTCAGGCGGTTCTGAATGATGGTTGTGTTGTAGTTTAGTTGTAATTTTGATGTGGTTGTGGGAGGATGCGATACCATGTTTACCTACACCGCCATCTTGACCGGAAGTCTCTCTTGTGAGTATTTTGTTACTCCATTGTTTCTTTGCATATTGTTATCTCCCTCAATATTAACTGTAAGGTCGGCCAGGAGCCACAGGGCCTGCACACAGTAGGCAAGCATTCAATAAAGTGTTGGGCTCTATTAAAGGTTGCAGTCACCCCAGAAAAGAACATCTCCATGCCTTTTACCAAGAAGGTAGGTCTGCTATGCTCACTTTCAGACCCTGCATACCCATATGCCCATATCATGTTCACTTTCCATGGTCAGAATCCACTCAGCAGACAGTATTTCTCTCACCTGATCTCTCTTCCTCCTTTCAGAAGGATGGCTAAAGCCATTATTCTTAACCTCCTGACCTTATCTAAACCTAATTACCTCCCTGAGGCCTGGACCCCAGGCTGGGCTCTGCAGCCTGAGTGCCAGAACAGGGAACAGCTGGCCACATAGCATGAGCAGTGAAAGGCAGGGGTCTTCTATCCATCAGAGAGAGACAGAGACTGTTGGAGACAAAGTTACCTTTTTTTTTTTTTAAGGATCAAAGCACAAGATTTTTGTTTGCAGCCATTGACCCTGGGCTTTGGCAGAGGGAGGGCAGTACGGACTGGAGTTATCTGAGAGAGTCTGGGGTGGGAGGCATTGGGGAGACATGTAGGAGAGCAGCTGCCAGGATACCTGTGCTCAGTCAACCCCTTCCCCCATACCGCAGCAGCCATTTTTCCTGAGAGGTGTAAGGCTCTCCCAGCAGCAGCCTGGGGAAAGACAATTACCCTGCCCTCTGGTATACAGCTCACCCCACCCTGCATCTCGACCCCTGCTGAGGAGGCTGCAGCAGAAGCCAAGCCTACATTTCTGGACAATCTCAGGGGGCATCAGTGACTAGCTTTAGGGTAGGGGCATTCCTCCCACTTTTCCAGGAATCTGACTGGTGCTTCGCCCTCATGGGAGAGCTGATCAAAACTCCCAGCTTCAGCAGACTTCACTAGCCTGCCTATGAGGGGCTCTGCCCTGCTAAATTCAGGGAAATACTCTGGGACAGATGTAGGCATGTGGCTCCAGGACTGGGGAAGACACCTACCATCTTCCCTAAAGTCTGAAATGCACCTCCCACTCACAGGAGATCCAGCGGTCCCATCCTGCCAATTCTGCCAAAAGCCCTTTCTGAAATAGCATTTCCAGTGACTAAGTCTGTCAGCTGGCCAGTGGGTGTAGGTAGGTGGAGGCAGATCCTGAGGTGCCTTGGGATGTTTGCTGACATGATCCTGGACCTCCCTGCTGCAAAAAAGCCAGCCTTGGAGAGCAGCTTGGACCCTCCCATGCACAGCCAAGTCCAGCGGAGGCAGCCACAAACTGTGGATGCTTGAAGATTCAAATAGATTGCCAAGAGCCAAATGTGGACAGTTTCTGACATTGGCTAGAAATAAAGTACCTCCGAAGAGGCCCAGAACTTACATATATAACAGTCAGCCTCAGGCAACATAAGATCAAGATCGAAAGGGAGATTCCAGCAGGCACTAAACTCTGTTGAGACAAATGCCACTTCGCTTTTTTTCTTTTTCTTTTTTGTTCTTTCTTTCTTTCCTTTTTCTTTCATATTTCTTATTTTTATCTTTCCTTTTCTCACACTTTTTTTCTGTCTCTTCTTTTTTCCTTTTCTTAGTTTTTCTTCTTTCTCTTCATTTATCCTTTTCATAATTTTCCTTTTCTTTTGAACCATTTTCTTTTCCTATTCTTTATTCTTATTTTTCACTCCCTTCTTTCCTTTATATTCTTTTTTCTTCCCCCTTTTTCTTCACATATCCTTGTTTTTTATTTTATTATTCTTGTTCTCTTTTCTCTTTCTTAATTCTCTTTTCTTTTGTGGTTGTTTCTGCTGTTGTTGGTGGGTCTTCTGTATGTTTTTTTTTTCTTCTTGTTTTCATTTGTTTAGTTTTGTTTTGTTCTGTCAGTACCTATATGACAGCTCACATGACATGATCGGTTTGAGCCTCACAATCAATCAGACTGAGAGGAGGTCCCCCTCATAAATGGACAACAACAATTAAAACCCAATTGCAACAGGAGAGCCCAAATTACCCACAAAGGGTCAGTCCTAGAACATCCAGCTCAGATCAATAAGACTGCACCATTGGGTCCCACATGACATTTACTATGTAAGGCCACCACATGAAGACTGGGAGTCATAGCAGTTCTCTCTAACACGTAGAAACAAACACAAAGAGACAGCTAAAATGGTCACACACACACATACACATGAAAGAAAAAGAGGAATCTCCAGGAAAAGATATAAATGAAATGGATGCAAGCAATTTATCAGACATAAAGTTCAAAGTTAAGGTTATAAAGATGCTTAAGGAACTTAGTAAGACCTGCAAGGAACTTAGTGAGAACTACATCAGCATGAACAAGGACATTGAAACCATGAATAAGAATCAATCAGACATGAAGAATACCATATCTGATATGGTATACACTGGAAGGAATTAAAAGTAAGCTGGATGAAGCAGAGAATCAAATCACAGTTTGGAAGACAAGTTAGAAAAAAACACCACATCAGAGCAACAAAAAGAAAAATAATTTAAAACAATGAGGATAGTTAAAGGAACTTTGGAACAATATGAAATATAACAATATCTGCATCACAAGGGTATCAGAAGGAGGAGAAAGTGAGCAAGGGATAGAAAACCTGTTTGAAGTGCCTGGCCGGTGTGGCTCAGTGGTTGAACATCGACCCATGCACCAGGAGCTCTCAGGTTCGATTCCCAGTCAGGGCACATGCCCAGGTTGTGGGCCAAATCCCCATTGGGGGTCATGCAGGAGGTGACAAATTGATGTTCTCTCTCATCGATGTTTCTATCTCTCTCTCCCCCTCCCTTCCTCTCTCTCTAAAATCAATAAAGAAAAAAAAGAAAGAAAATCTGTTTGAAGAAATAATGACCAAAAACGTCACTAACCTGGTGAAGGAAAAAGTCACAGAAGTTCAGGAAGCACAGAAAATCCCAATCAGGACAAACCCAAAGAGACTCACATCAAGATACATCATAATTAAAATGGAAAAGGTTAAAGACAAAGAGAGACTCTTAAAGGCAGCAAGAGAGAAACAGTTAATTGCCTACACAAGAGTTCCTATAAGGCTGTCAGCTGATTTTTCAACAGAAATACTTCAGGCTAGAAAGGAATGGCATGAAGTATTCAAAATAATGAAAAGTAAGGACCTAAAACCAAGACTACTCTATCCAGCAAGGCTATCATTTAAAATTGAAGGTGAAATAAACAGCTTCCCAGACCAAAAAAAAAAAAAAAAAACTAATAGAATTCATTACCACCAAACAAGCATTGCAAGAAGTGTTAAACGGACTAATTTAAGAAGAAGTAATAGATGAACATAGGTATAAGGAAAAAATGGCAATAAATAAGTACCTATCAATAATAACCTTAAATATAAATAGATTAAATGCTTCAAACAAAAGACATAGAGTAGCTGAATGGATAAGAAAACATAACCCATACCCATATATATGCTGTCTACAAGACATTCACCTGAGAACAAAAGATTCACACAGACTGAAAGTGGAGGGATGGAAAATAATATTCCATTCACTCAAAACAAACAAAAAAAGCTGGGGTAGCAATACTCATATTGGACAAAGTAGACTTCAAAACAAAGGCCATAAGAAGGTCACTACCTAATACTAAAGGGAATGATCCAAAAAGAGGATATAACCCTTCTAAACATATAGGCACCCAACATAGGAGCACCTAAATATATAAACAAATTCTTGGTGGACTTTAAAGGAGAGATGGGCAGCAATACAATCACAGTAGGTGACTTTAAAACCCCACTATTATCACTGGATAGATCTTTCAGACAGAAAATCAACAAGGAAACAGCAACCTTAGATGATACAGTGGATCAGATGGATTTAATTAACATTTACAGAACATTCTATCCCAAAGAAGCATAATGTACATTTTTCTCAAGGGCACATGGAACACTTTTCAAAGACAGACCACATGTTAGGACACAAAATAAATCTTAACAAATTCAAGAAGCTTGAAATCATACTAAGCATCTTCTCAGATCACAATGACATAAAAAGAAATCAATTTCAATAAAAAAATTTAAAACACTCAAACACATGGAGGCTAAATAACAAGTTATTAAACAATGAATGGGTTACCAAGGAGAACAAGGAAGAAATAATAAAATTACCTGGAAATATGAACACACAACAACCCAAAATCTATGGGACACAGTGAAAGCAGTACAGAGAGGGAACTTCAAAGCATTACAGGCCTACCTCAAGAAGCACAAAAATTTTAAATAAATAATCTAACACCTAAAAGAAACAGAAAAAAAACAACAACAACAACAAGAAAAGCCCAGAATAAGCAGAAGGAAGGAAATAATAAAGAGCAAAGTAAAATAAATGACATAGAGTCTAAAAAAAAATAAATAAATAAATACAAAAGATCAGTGAAACCAAGAGTTAATTCTTTGAAAATATGAACAAGACTCAGGAACTTCTAGCCAGAATCACCAAGAAACAAAGAGAAAGAACCCAAATAAATAAAATCAGAAATGAAAGAGACAAGATAACAACTGACATCACAGAAATACAAAGAATGGTAAAGAAATCCTATTCACAACTATATGCCAACTAATTGGATAACCTGGGTGAAATGGACAAATTCCTAGAAATGTGTAGTCTTCCAAAACTGAATCAGGAAGAATCAGAAAACCTGAATAGACCAATAACAACTAATAAAATTGAAGCAGTAATCAGAAATGTCCTAGCAAACAAAAGACCCAGACCAGATTGCTTGACACACAAATTTTACCAAATATTCAAAGAATAACTAACACTTATCCTCCTTAAACTATTCCAAAAATTTCAATAAGAGGGAATACTTCCAAACCTTTTTACAAGGCCAGCATTATTCTAATTGCAAAACCAGATGAAGACACTACAAAGAAAGAAAATTATATGCCAATATCCTTGATGTACATATATGCTAAAATCCTTAACAAAATATTAACAAATCATTTCCAACAATGCATTAAAAAGATCATATACCATGACGAAGTGGGATTTATTCTGGTGATGCAAGTCTGGTACAATATCTGCAAATCAATAAATGTGATATATCACATAAACAACATGAAATATAAAAATTACATGATTATGCCCTGGCCGAGTTGGCTCAGCGGTTGGAGCATCGGCCTGCGGTCCAGAGACACCCGGGTTCGGTTCCCACTAAGGGCACCTACCTCGGTTGCAGTTTGTCCCCGGCCCTGGTTGGTCATGCAGGTGGCAGCCACTCGATGTGTCCTTTTCACGTCGATGTTTCTCTCTCTTTCTCTCTCTCTTCCTCTCTCCCTCCCACTCACTCTCTCTGAACAAAAAATGAAAAAATGTCCTCGGGTGAGGATAAAAAAAAAAAAATTACATGATTATATCAATAAATACTGAAAATGCATTTGATAAAATCCAGCACCCATTCATAATAAAAACTCTTAGCAAGGTGAGAATAGAGGCACCATAACTCAACATAATAAAGGCCATATATGAAAAACCTATAGCGAGTATCATACTCAATGGGCAAAAACTAAAAGCATTTCCCTAAGATCAGGAAAAGATAAGGATGTCCATTTTCACCACTTTTATTCAACATAGTATTGGAAGTCCTCACCACAGTGATCAGAAAAGAAGATTAAATAAAAGGTATCCAAATTGGAAAGGAGGATGTAAAACTGTCATTATTCACAGGTGACATGATATTGTCCATAGAAAACTCTGAAGACTCCCCCAAAAGCTACTAGATCTAATAAATGATTTCAGCAAAGTAGCAGGATACAAAATCAACATCCAGAAATCAGTGGCATTTTTATGCACCAATAACTAACTCTCATAAAGAGAAACTATGAAAACAATGCCATTTACTATTGCAACAATAAAAAATAAGGTACCTAGAAATAAGCTTAACCAAGACCTGTATTTGGAAAACTATAGAACATTGAAGAAAGAAACAGAGGAAGATGCGAACAAGTGAAAGCATATATTATGTTCATGGATTGGAAGAATTAACATCATTAAAACATCCATATTACCCAAAGCAATCTATAGATGCAATACAATTCCTAGTAATATATCAAAGGCATATTTCACAGATCTAGAACAAATATTCCAAAAATGTATATGGAACTTAAAAAGGCCCCAAATAGGCTCAGCAATATTGATAAAGAAGAACAAAGTTGGAGGAAACACAATACCAAATATCAAACTATACTTCAAAGCCAATGTAATCAAAACAGCCTGGTACTAGCACAAGATTAGGCATACAGATCAATGAAACAGAAGAGAGAGCTCAGAAATCAGCCATGCCTTCGTGGTCAATTAATGTTTGACAAAGGAGGCAAGAGTATACAATGGGATAAAAAATTTTTTTCAATAAATGGTGTTGGAAAAATTGGACAGGTACATGCAAAAAAATGCAACTAGACCACCAACTTACACCATACACAAGAATAAACTCAAAATAGATAAAAGACTTAAACATAAAAATTCTGGAAGAAAACCTAAGCTGTAAAACCTCAGATATCTCTTGGAGCAATATTTTTGCTGATATGTCTTTGAGGGCAAGGGAAACACAAGAAAAAATAAACAAATGGGACTATTTCAAACTACAAAGGTTCTGCACAGCAAAAGAAACAGTCAACAAAAGGAAAAGGGAACCCACTGTATGTGAGAACATATTCGTCAATGATTCATCTAATAAGGGTTAATCTCCAAAATATATAAAGAACTCATATAACTCAACACCAGGAAGACAAACAATCCAATTTAAAAATACATAAAGGATCTGAATAGACATTTCTCCAAAGAGGACAAAAAGATGGCCCATAGACAGATGAAAAAATACTCAAGGTCACTAATCATCAAGGAGATAGAAATTAAAACAACAATGAGGTATCACCTTACACCTGTCAGAATCGCTAATATCAATAAATCAACTAACAACAAGTGCTGGCAAGGGTGTGGAGAAAAGGGAACCCTAGTGCACTGTTGGTGGGAATGCAGTCTGGTGCAGCCACTGTGGAAAGCAGTGTGGTGTTATCTCAAAAAATTAAAAATGGAATTGTCTTTTGACAAAATGATCCCACTTTTGGGTACATAGCCTAAGAATCCCAAGACACCAATCAGAAAGAATATATACACTCCTATGTTCATTGCAGCATTATTTATAATAGCCAAGATCTGAAAACAGCCCAACTGCCCATCAGTAGATGAGTAGATAAAAAAGCTGTGGTATGTTTATACAATGGAATACTATGTGGTTGTAAAAAAGAAGGAATTCACCTTTTGCCACAACATAAATGGATCTGGAGATTGTTATGCTAAACAAAATAAGCTAGTCAGAGAAAGACAAATACCATATGATCTCACTACTATGTGGAATCTAATGAACAAAATAAACTGACAAACAAAATAAAACCAGAGGCATGGATATATGGAACAGACTGACAAATGTCATATGGGAGAGGGGTGAGGGAACTGAATAAAGGAAGGTGAAGGGGTTAGCTAAAGAACATATATGCATAGCCCATGGGCACAGACAATAGTGTGGTGAGGACTAAGGGAGGGGTGGTGGGGGCTGAGTGGAGGTAGGCAAAAGTGGGGGAAATGGAGGACATCTACAATATTGTCAACAATAAAAAATTAAATTAAAAAAAAAAAAACTACCTCCCAAAGGCCCCAACATTAGGGGTTAGCACTTCAATCTGTGTTTCATCTGCAAAGGTCTCTCATAAAGTGTCCAGTGTTTGTAGCAAAAAGAGAAAGTAATTGCCAAGAAGAGAGGTGGAACCCTAACCCTGTCTGCAGTGTATTCCCACCATGCCTTTGGGAATGAAAGAGACCTCCTTAGAGAACTGGTTTCTGCTACAAGCCTCTGTTATTCCATCCAGTAGCATCAGCATTGTCCCTCCCAGCCAATGACATTTCTAGCCTCTCATGTTTCCAAGTCTCATGAATTTCAGAACCAATACCAACTTTATATGAAATAAATACTACTAGCACTCTGCAACCAGATTATCATTCCTTCCAAATGCACGTTTAGATGTCAATACAAGACAAAGCAAAGCGCCTCCTCTGAGCCTCACAGAGGTCAGACCTATAGCACTGGGACTTCTTCTTTTGAGACAGGTCACATCTTCAGCATCCACTAACAAACCATTTTTTTCCAGTGAGGTTTTATTCTACTTCAAGTATTTTGCACTTTTGTAAAAATTTTCTAAAAGAAGGGAGACAAAATAGGATCATAAATTCAATATGAGTATTGTCATTCTTCCCCTCCAGAAAGAAGAATTATCCAAACATGATGGTTAAGGAACAGCACTTCTAAACTCTGTCTTCACATGGAAAATAACACAAGTACTAAAATTGATAGCAATAGCATCCCTGTAGTTTGACAAGGATGTGAAGGAGAGGTGGTAAGCAACACTGAAATTCTTTCAGGTATTTAAGAACTTCTGAGCTAAAATTACCTTTAAAAATACAAAGTATTTTTAACCCCACATCAATTAACAATGTACCTGTTACAATTCTATTGCTTTTGGGATGACTAGTCCTTTGGAAATATTTTTTAAGTAACTTGAGATTTCCACCATGAATATACTATTTTAGGAATTGTGGTTGTTTTGGTTTTTGGCTATTAACTGCAAGATATCTTTTTATGTCACCAGGAGTGTTGTTACCACCTACCGACAAAACCAGGTTGAAGCCCTTCATTTTGTATTCTAAACAATTGGATATTTGCTGGCAATTGTATCTCTTATCTACCCAATGATCCATTTCTGTGGGCCAGATTTCAAAATAGCTTAATAAAAAATTATATAAGCAAAATATGGTTGCTTGAATCATGAGGAACTCCAATATAGTATGACCCAAAACTATTGGCTTTAAAGTCTCCAAAATGTGGCTGGTTTGGGGCACAACTCCTTTACAATAGTTCTTTTCCATAAATGAATGAACAAAAAAGTAAAATTATAAAAATACAAGCCATTTCAGGAAATGCCCCATTACTTTAGTAAACAAACAAGGATAGTAAAGAAAAAGAGATAGGGTTTCAGGCTGAAGAAATGGGAATGGAGGCATGGTTCACTGAATGCTTGCTTGTGTTTGCCCATTTTTATGTCGAAGCCTTAACCCCCAATGTTAGGGCCTTTGGGAGGTCATCAGGTGTAGATGAGGTCATGAGGGTTTTAAAAATAATGAGATTAGCCCTGGTTGGTTTGGCTCAGTGGTTAGAGCATCGGCCCTCTGACCAAAGAATTGTGGGCTCAATTCCAGTCAAGGGCATGTACCTCGGTTGCAGTTAGGTCCAGCCCTGGTCAGGGTCATGCAGGAGACAACCAGTCAATGTGTCTCTCTCACATTGATGTTTCTCTCACTCTCTCTCTCTCTCTTTCTCTCTCTCTCCTTCCCTCCTTCCCACTGTATCTGAAGAAAAATGGAAAGCCCTGGCTGGTTTTGTTCAGTGATTAGAGCGTCAGCCTGCGGACCAGAGAGTCTCAGGTTTGGTTCCCGCTAAGGGCACCTACCTCGGTTGCAGTTCGTCCCCAGAAAAAAATATCTTCTGGTGAGTATTAAAAAAAATAATAAAAATAATGAGATTAGTGTCTTTATAAGAAGAGGAAGAGAGACCAGAGCTCATTGTACCCTCCAGTGCACAAATGAGAGGTCATGTGAGCACACAGCACGAGGGCAGCCTTCTGCAAACCAAAAAGAGAGCCCTCACCAAGAATCGAATCTTCCAACATCTTGATCTAGTACTTCCCGGCCTCCAGAACTGTGAGAAATAAAATGTCTATTCTTTAAGTCCCCCAGGCTGTGGTATTTTGTTACAGCAACAGGAGCTGATTAAGACAGGGTGTCTGCTGGCAGAACAATGGTGGTGTTTGAGGGACATTTCAAATGCCCTTTGGAAAGCAACAAACAGCTTCAGTATTGCCACCACTGTCACGGAATCACCACAATAAAACTGTCACATGTCTTGCCTCCTGGACACTTAATTTCTCTGTAGGTTAAGTAAAGAGAGGCCTGTGCTACTTTGGAACAAAGTACTGCCTCACCCTAAGGTTACAGAGGGGTTCGGGCCAAGCACCAGACCCTAGAATGCAATTCTCTCCCACTCCCAGCAGACTTCAGAGCAGATTGGGTAGCTCCAGATAATAAATGGTCAAAACTTCTTGGGCTAAATAGAATGTTAATATAGCTTAGATTCTAGCAACATATAGACACCTCTCACAGTTCTAGGTCTTAAATAAAGTATGAAACCTTAAGTAAAATATTCTGTTAACTTAGCTAAAAGGGGATAAACTGATACAAACATTTGCCTAGACTATGTTTTAATAATTAATACACTGCACTTATGCATTACTATAAAGAATACATCTGCCCAGCCGTTGTGGCTCAGTGGTTGAACATCGACCACCAAACCAAGAGGTTACTGGTTCGATTTCCAGTCAGAGCACATGCATCAATGTTCTTTCTCATTGATGTTTCTATCTCTCTCTCTAATATCAATAAAGGGGAAAAAAAAAAAAAAAGAATACATCTATTGGTGATGTCTTCTATATAATGCCAGGGTCTACAGTCTAGACTTAACAGACAACATATTTGCAGAACAATAAAATGAATATGAGTAATTACGGTCAAGAAAAGTAGACTGAGCAGATAGTCATTGGTATCTGTGCATAAAAATTGTATTATATTCACATAGCATCAACTTTAATTCTACATTTGGTCTTCTGGTCTCAGGAGCTTCCATCTATAGTTAAATTGTCATATGTGCTATGGTGAAGCTGACAAAACTTCAGAAAGGTAAATTTCTAAATTAAATAAGCCTTTTAAACAAAAAAATTGATCAAGCTATCTATTTCATTAAAGTCATATTGAGCAGCTAACTTTTAACTGCTTTGTTAACAGGGTTATCACTATGCCAGAAAGAGGCTGTGTCTAAATATTAAGCATGAGATATTCAGCATTACCACACCAGCCTTCCAGACAATCAAACTTAATTTTCTGTTATTTGATCATTTTAAATCACCAAAGATTTTTCTAATGTTCTACTCCTATCCTAGATGCAATATGCTTGTCTATCCTTTATCAAATCTTGAGAAAAAGTAACATGAAGAATGCAAAGTTGCTAAAAGTGCATTGAGACAAGATGCAAATTCCTCTTCCATTTATTCCATGAACACCTTTCCTGGTATTCTTACCTGCCTGAAGTTTCTAGCAGGGGAATTGAATATAAGACAGGCTGGTAATTGCCCCTGGTATTTGAGATTTACAATCTAAGAAACAACATGTTGGCAAAAGTAGTCCCTTAAAAAGTAATCTAATCTGATTTTGATTAACTCTATTTCCTTTTTTATTTATAGTGAAACCTGGTGCCGGATAACTCTTCCAAGAGCACAGCATATCACTTTCCTGCTAAAAAAAAACATGCAATTCCTTCCTCCTTACTAGTGTCTCTAGTCACTGAATTAAGATTCATGGCTGTCCATAATCTGCCTCTGCTTTTTTTCTGCCCACATTTATCTTTCTGCACTTCTCAAAATGAATTCTAAACTCCAGCCAGGCCAAGTTTCTTATTGTTTTCCCTACTTATACATATTCTTGTCGATATTGCCTTCACCTCAAATACCATTGGTTCCCCATCCCCAAATCCCTCTACACCCACACCACACACAACCCAGGCTTGGAAGTCATTGAGACCTCAGTTTGTGGGGATAACACCAACTCTGATTTCACTGAGCTCTTTAAAGGAAATAACATTTGAAGTGTGCCTGGCACAAAGGAGACTCTCAGTAAATGTCAGCTCCTTCCCTTACCTCGATTTATCAAAATGCTAACCATCATAACCTTGTCAGATAAAAAGCAATGCTTATTCAATAATTATGGCTTGGTTCAAGACTTGTTTAGAATTCATCTGATGGAACTATCTTCAGTGCTCTATTAAGAATTCATTCCTCTGTAAGTCATGGATAACCAGATGAGCAGATGCTTAATAATCAAAGGCATATTTTGCATGTAACAGGATGTTCAGAGAAGCAAAGTCCAGGGCTGGGATGGCCATTCCAGGATATTGTCAGGATCCCACCTCCTCCTATTGTTCTGCCCAATCATCCTTAGGATGTGGCTTTTGCCCTCAAGGTGTCCTCGTGTCTGTAACTTGTTGATATTCCCCCTGGTATCCCGGGAAGACACACAGGCCTGGAAGAAGGCAAAAGGGCTTAAAACTGGTCTTTTCCTTTTCAATAGAGAAGAGAATCCTTCTCAAGATCTTCTACCTATAAATTATAGGCAAGGACAGTATCCTGTCCCCTTCCCCCAACCCCCATCGCCCCGAGCTCCACACAAAAGCCAAGAGATGGAAGAGTTCAGCTTCCTAGCTTCCTGGAAGGTAAGGGGACAGGGGCTGAATGGATATGGGATTAATCAACCTATATCTGCCACATCTTCAAAAGTCTTTGTATAAGCCTATAAGTTCATCAAAGAATTAGCCTTAAATCCACCCTTTAAAAAAAAGGTTGTTAACTACGGATATTTGAAAGAATGTGTCATGGATTGGGACAATAGTAGCTGCACTGAAATAATTATACAGTTTCCAAAAGTAATTAGTTTAGAGTAGACAGCATTCATCTAGAATAGATGACTTCCCATATGTTTGGGCTTTAAACAAAGTCAGTATGTCACTGCTGAGAGGTACGCTTACTCTTTTATTCCCCAAGAATGTCATTTGTTCACATGCGATCTCCCAAAAACTCAGGTAGCTCTTTGAAGGTAGCCTATGTTTGGTGCCTCTTCTTTACCCCTATTGCACCCAGTAGGGTGCAAATTAAAGTACACTGAGTGCTACTTTATAAAAGAGATAACTAAGGTAGGGCAACCAGCAGCTATGAATTTGCACTGGGCACGTTGGGGCATTATAATGCTATAATCACACTTAGCAGAGTTCCTATATGTGATAACCACTCAATACATCTTTGCCAAGTTGAATACGGGCCATTTATCTTCCATAGAGTTAAAATGCTGACCCCTTTTCTGTAGACTGAGTGGGAGAAACTACTCTGTTAGACACTTCTGACATTTCTAATTTTATAGCTATTTGTTCATCAACTTCTCCCCTAAGTAGAGTAGAGGATACATACGAATGAAAATTGAAAGGGCAGCAGCATCGCACAACTCCAGGAGGCATCATTCGCATTGCAGTCAATGGAACCAGACTGTGTACAATGCATGGGACCCTCTGCAACAGCCCTGTGAGGACACTCCAAGGACGCAGCTGCTGATGGCACTGTTCTTGTCCATTTCACAGCTGACTGGTGGCTTAGAAAGAAAAATTCTTCTTTTCTTGGTCTGCAGGAACAGACCATAATTCCAAGTAATCTGTTGCTATTGATAATTAGATCTTGTTTACAAACCATATGAAAAGCAAGTGTTCTCCTTCTGATAAAATGGTCCACCTATAAAGCAGGTGAATTTTGACATTTCTCATTGTGACATCTAGGATCGTAGTGGGGAAGACCCAACAATACAGCCCAAAGTGTTGCTGTGTGATTTAGAGGATGGATTTTAAGTGTGAAATGAGATTTCACTCAAGGTCTCAGGAAAGTTAAATGGCACACAGGTCAGTAGTCCAGCCCCAGTGAATCCTGACTTCACACCATGCTCCTAGTCTCAGAGAGGTTGAATTGTGTGTCAAGTAGTTCCAGAGAGTCAACTGCAAAACTTTCAAGACTTTTGCAAGCAAGTTCACATTGTGGTAGCAGCTCAAAATTGGCTGTGGTGAAACTACTTACACCATAAAAATCCACAAATTCTTCAAATTAGGGCTTTTTGAAGAGCTGTTTGTTAAACATTTACAAACACACCACTGACAGACCCCACAGAAGTCACAATCAGGAAAGCCGAGGGTCTCCCAGAAAAGTTGCTAATAGAGAATTACAGAAGTCTAGGAAAAAGAGTCAAATAACAAGTTAGTATTGAGCATCAACAGATGTTCTACCCTGTGTTGAGTTCTAGGGGGAAAAGTAGGAAACTTCAAGCCAATTCCCTGACTTAGGAAGAGCTCCCAACCAACTTTCAAGCTATAATAGTACCAATAACTGTAAACATTCAATCCTTACAGTGTGCCAGATAGCTATCACCTCACTCTTCAAAACCTTACAGCATTGGTCTTATTTTATATATGAAGAGACAGAGGTTCAAAGAGGCTGAGCATATCACTCAAATTGGGCAAAGCCTGGGGTCAGCACCAAGATGACAGACCCCCGGTGATGATAGCCACAAAACAATAGGATGCAGTGAGGACAAACAGGGGGGCAGACTATCATGCCAGGGCCTCCTGCAGGAGACCAGGGAGGGGAGACCAGCCAGTGTCTCAGGAGTGTGTGGGCGGGGGGATGTAGGTAGTGGGGAAAGGCAGGGCAGACAGCCGTGGAGGGAAGCAAAAGAAAAGCCCACAGCTATTGTAGTATGCCAGGCCTGTGACTTGGGCTTGACTGACACAAAAGGTGACCCCCACTCCAGGGCTACCACAAAGATCTCAAAATAAGCCTTCTGAGGCATGCATTGCACATATCTCCCCAAGATAATGTGCCAAGAGACAATATTTGAACAACTAGCTCTTCTGCATAATATCACTATTGAATTTCCTTTTTTTTAGAAAATCTAAGGCATTACTTCAAATTCTCATTCCCCAACATTAACATGGAACTAAACTTATGTTTTCTCACTGTGCCAAAACATATTTTATTGGGCTAGTTATTAAAACGCTGGTGGTGGAAATTACACTTTGCATTCATGTCACGGTTTAACTAAAAAGGATGTTGCTGGAAATTGTAAAACTTTAGTCTTTCATATCCAGAAACAAGTTAAGTATTAATGATTTCATCTCTTTAGTGACTCTGATATCTCATTAACCAATTATTATCAATCTCTAACTCTTCCAAAGCATGAGGTTTGCTGAGGTTCTGTGAATTGTTTTCTTAATACTATGATGTGTTTCTCTACCTGAGCTCCAGCACAGCAAAGTTACTATATGGAACCAAACACTCTGTGAGTTAAGTTATAGCCTTTGAGACATATGAATGCAACACAGAAAAGCTCTATTGAAACAGCTGCTAAGAAAGCTACAGTGCTGCTCCTACACCAAATGCTAGAGTTAACAAGGGCTCACACTGAATCTGTGGGTGCATAATGAACACAGAGAGAAGAGAGTTGTTTTCCTGGGGGGCGAAGGTGGAGATGGGGAGCACTTTCCAAGACTTCTTTCCTTCCTCTGAGAGCAAAAGGTTTGTAAAGTGATTCAATTAGTTCATTTGGGAAATGTTTCTTGACTCAGTTCCAGTGAGACACTAAGTTAGAACACAGTCCTCCCTGGTTTGACTTATTAAAAAAGGGGCCATAATCAATATGATCAAAAATACAGACAAAAATGTAAGTTCAAGATTGTTCTTTGAAGCATTTTTACAATAATAATAAATATGTAAAAACAATTACCAAAAATAAATAACTCATTTTGATCATAATGTTATAGATCATATAGCTATTAAAAACCATGTATCACATTCCATGGAAAAATGTCACAACATAATGTTAGATGAAAAAAGCAAAATGCAAATTTTATTATTCAAAAATTTTTAAATAATTTATGTATTTGTTTTTCTGTGTATATATGTGAACATATATTACATATAAATAATTTCAGCAATATTTTTGTGCATATTTTTCCAATATTAACTATATAATACATATTAACATATAGATATTACATGTGTGTATATATTATATAATATATATAAGTAGTATAATAGATACTTGTAATAGTCTATATTATATATTTCATATTGGAAGAATATACACAACATGTAAAATGTTGTTAAAGTTATCTCTGGTCTAATGGGATTTTTATTTTATTCTTCCTGTTTTTAACATTTCTAATTCTCTACATAAGCGTGTACAATTTTATAGTTAAAAAAACAGTTCAAAAGCTTCTAGTTAATTTGATAACCAGAATCACACTGTACCTAGACAAGATTCACATAATTCTTCACTCATTGCTTCCCTGGTGAACTTACTGACCCTCTGGCTACAGTGTCGTGATCAGGAGAGCTAGTTGGCTATCAGTGCAGGCCAATGTGCACTGATCTCAGTGCATAGACTCAGTGCAGGCCAATGTGCACCGATCTCAGTGCACAGATTCAGAGCCTCCCACATCCTCACATGCTTACATTCTGCTCACACCCAGGGATGTGGTAGAAACAGAATGATGTGACAAGCAGATGTGAGGCTGAAGTGTCTCTGGATAATAGGAAAAAAAATACATGCACTGTTGGCTAGAAAATAGAAACAATTTTCATCTCCAAAACACAAGGCAAATCCGAAAATACCTACAGAGAAATTCTAGCAACAGATACAAGACGCCCCTCAAAATTTTTATGTGGAACCACAAAAGACCCCAGATAGCCACAGCAATCTTAAGAACGAGAAACAAAGAGGTATCACACTACCTGATATCAAGCTATACTACAAGTCTGGAGTAATCAAAACGGCATAAAAACAGAGATCAATGGAACAGAATAGAGAGCTCAGAAATAAACTCACACTTATATTGTCAATTAATATATGAAAAAAAGAGGCAAGAACATACAATGAGGTAAAGACAGTCTATTTAATAAATAGTGTTGAGAGAACTGGACAGATACATGCAAAAATGAAACTAGGCCACCTTCTTACACCAAATACAAGACTAAACTCAAAATGAATTAAACACTTAAATAAATGTAAAATTTCAAGCTGTATAAAATAACTATCAAACTAATATAAAATAACATTGAATGTCAACTGTAATTGAAAAATAAAATAAAGGAAAAAATAAAATGAAAAAACAATATGCTATGCTTAAACTGAGAACATCAAAATGAAGCCCGTGATGAAGTCACCCTGAGTCACTCTGGGGAAATGAAAGGCAGGTCTGCTGGGAGCAGAGGATATGATCAGGAAGAGAGAGCCCAAGCCCAAAGTCCAGTGGAGATAAGGAGAGGGCCATACATGATGCTGTCCCTTGAAATTGACAGGCTTAATAAGCAGAAAGGGTCTCATGCTCATCAGAGCCTTGGGTGACCTTTCAGAGATGAATCATAGCAGAAGAGTGCAAGGAGAGAGAGAGTTCCAGCTCTCTGAATAAAGATGACTGGAGGATCGTAGGTGCTATGGGTTCACTAACACCCAAGCTCTCTGTAAGGTCATTACATTAGTGTCATCCCAGCAGAGAATTTGGGCAGGTTTGACCAGAGGAAAGTCCATGAAGAATTCCTACTCATCATCAGTCCCTCTAAACTATTCTGGAATTGATTCTCTTACTTAAATGGCTCATTTTCACATCTTTGAAAGAATTCCAAGGTACCTATGTCCACTTAATTTACTAAATCCCTAGAATTAGATTCCTAGAAATCAGATGCCTAGAAATAATGAGACTTTACTGAAACATCTCATATAAGAATCATACTGAACATCCCTAAATTGATGGATTTGAGAACATAGAATTATAGTCTGTGGGTTTTTAAAAGTATCTTATAGTTCATATATATTTCATTCACTTTGTATTTATTCAAAAAATATGTATCTGTCAGGTATATGAGGATATGCAGTGAACAAAAATAAGCATGTTTTCTATTCTCAAGAAGCTATGTTTAAAGGAAGAGGTAGGGAGGGTCCAAATGATCATATGAGCTCATGTAGAATTGCAATGCTGACATTAGCTGTGAAGAAGAGATTCAGTGCCAGGAGAGCAAGGAATAAGGGGTCAGGTTAGGGGGTTAAGGGAAAGCTTTCTGGAGGAAGTAGCACTTGAGATGGAGGCAAGAGGGTGAGTAAGAGTTGTCCAGGCAAAGAAGCAGTAATAGTCATATAGTAGACAGAAGCTAGAGTGGTTAGAGAGGAGGGACAAAGGAGAGTAAGGTGAAGAGGCAGTTAGACCAGACCAGGACAGGCATAAAGGCCTAAAGAAGGGGATTGTCTTTATCCTAGAGGCAACAGGAAGAAAACTGAAGATGGCCATTGGAAAAGATTGACCTGTGATGTGAGAATAGATGTGGATGGAGGAAGGGGCTGGTGAGGCAGTAAAATTAGACAAATTGATTAGAACTTGTAGCATTCCAGGCAAGAGAGAGTGATCACTTAGATCAGGGTGGACATGGGTAGCAGAGGGGTCAGTGAATTGCTTTCGGAGATCTACTGTGAACTCCTCACTTGGAAAATGAGGACAGATGTCTAAAAGGTCAACTGACCTCCTCCCAGTTCTACATCTAGATGAAGCAGTTCTGGTGCTGGAGCTGTGTCCCCTGACCCCAGCACTGAAGATAAGGCAGGGTAAAGTAGGGCTCCATGTTTTTCACATGGTGCATCTAAAATAAACCTCCTCTTTTTTTTAGATATGAAAAAGAAGAGTGTGTCAGTTTCAGACTGGCAAATAGATACTACATACATTTCTTTGCATGAAAACTAATGAATGCTTGATAACTGGATAAAATATTTGTCTGGTGATTTTTAAAATTAGTTTTAATCTAAAAAGTAATAATTTTTAAAATAAAGTCATTAGGACTGCTGGAGCTGAAGGTGGATCCAACTGACCGCCAGAGGTGTGCTAGGCATGATTTAGCTATAAAGGATCCACTGGCTGGTGCCAGTAGCCCCCTGCTCTGCCCTGAGCTGCCACCTCCGCCACCTCTCCTGCTGCTGCCACCTGAAAAAACCCCTGCTCACCTCAGCCACCCCCCTCTCCCAGACCAGGTCTTGGATTCCAAAATGGTGGCGGAGTGAATGGAAGCTACACAGACCATCTCCAAGGACCAAACTGGAATTACAACAAAAATAAAGGCAAATCTTCAGGAAAAAGCAACAGAAAAGCAGCCTGTGAGGACCTTATAACCAGGGATACTGAATCGATCCTGGTAGGATTGCAGAGGCACGAGGGGAGGCTGGGAGCCCACGGACAGCAGTGGTCTTAGCTGTGAGCAGCAGTGCCCTTGGGGTTAAATTTCCAAGCCCGCTCCACAGTGCAGAGGGCTGGGACAGAACGCTAAAATAGCCACAGCCACTCGCCTTGGGCTCTGGCAGCGGGAGGGTGGAATGGACTAGAACTGTGTGGGGACACTTGGGATTTGGAGGGCACTCAGAGCTTTTGCTGAGTTGCAGCCATGCAGGACAGTGGCCATTTTACTCCTCATCTTACTCCTACCCAGGGATCTGGGGAGAGGCGGCAGCCCCTCACTCGGAGATTTAACCCCACCCAGGTGGGCCATTGAAATGTAAATTGAGGCTCATTAACAACCAGCATCTGCACCACTCTCGGGAAATCCTCTTACGCTGAACACCTGAGGGAAGTTTTCATTCAACTGAGAACCAAAGGCTCTTCAAGTAACTGTGACTAATAGCCTCTAGGCAAAAAGCTAGAGGATAACTGAACCTTTCCTGGGCTTGCAAAGCTACCCAGAAAAGTAAGACTTGACAGTGGTGTTTAATGTGGGTCCTCCCATGCTCATCAAAACCCAGTAGAGGGAGCCACAAACAGCAGAACAGCAACATCCACAGGGAAAATTTGGCAGGCTCCAAAACCCACTGAGATAGCCAAAATGGTGACACAAAGAAACAAATCCCAAATGAAAGAACAAGAGGCCTCTACTGAAGATGAGATAAATGAAGTGCAATTAAGCAAGTTAACAGAGGTAGAATTCAGAGCCATAATCTTGAGGAAGCTCAACAGCATGAGTAAGGATATCAACACCATGAGTAAAGACATAGAAACATTGAAAATCAACCAATTAGAAATGAAGAAGCACCAAGAAGAAATGAAGAATGACATAGCAGAAATAAAGAACACATTGGAAGGACTAAACAGCAAAGTAGAGGAAGCTGAGGATCGGATCAGTGAATTAGAAGACAGGGTAGAAAAAATCAACCAATCAGAAAACCAAAAGGAAAAAACAATTAAAAAACAGGAAGACAACTTAAGAGAACTGTTGGACAACTGGAAATATAATAATTTTCACATCATAAGAGTCCCCAAAGAAGAAGAAAATGAGCAAGGGTTAGAGAATATGTTTGAAGAAAAAGTGACAGAAAATTTCCCTAATATGGTGAAGGAAGAAGGCATTCAAGTTCAAGAAGCACAGAGAGCCCCAAGTAAAAAGAACTGAAACAGGCCCACAGCAAGACACATAGTAATTAAAATGCCAAAATTTAATGACAAAGAGAGAATCCTAAAGGCAACAAGAGATAAGCAACAGGTTACCTACAAAGGAACCCCCCCCCTAAGGTTATCAGCTGACTTCTCAACAGAAACACTACAGGGCAGAAGGGAATGGCATGAAGTAATCAAGTTCATGAAAAACAAGGCTCTGAATCCAAGACTAGTCTACCCAGTAAGGCTATCATTCAAAATAGAAGGTCAAATAAGGAGCTTCCCAGACAAAAAGAGGCTAAGGGAATACATTAGCACCAAACCAGCACTGCAAGAAATGTTAAAAGGACTGCTGTAATTAGTAGAAGAAATAGGAAGGAAAATAGAACCAAACTAAAAAAAAAAAAATGGCAAAAATAAGTACATATCATTAATCACCTTAAATGTAAATGGATTGAATGCTCCACTAAAAAGACACAGAGTAACAGATTGGATAAGAAAGCATGACTCACATATATGTTGTTTACAAGAGACCAACCTCACAACAAAAGATTCACATAGGTTGAAAGTAAAGGGATGGAAAAAAATCTTCCAAGCAAACAGAAAAGAAAAAAAGCTGAGGTAGCAATACTTATATCTGATAAAATAGATTTCAAAATGAAGGCCATAACTAGAGACAAAGAAGGCCGCTACATAATATTGAAAGGATCTATGGAACAAGAAGATATAACCTTGCTACACATATGTGCACCCAATATGGGAGCACCAACATATATTTAAAATCTTCCGGAGGATTTCAAAGGAGAAATCGACAGCAATACAATCATAGCAGAAGACTTCAACACCCTGCTGACATCACTGGATAGATCCTCTAGACAAAAAATTAACAAGGAAACAGAGACTCTAAATGAAGTACAAGACCAAATGGATTTAATAGATATCTATAGAGAATTACACCCCAAAACTGCAGAATTCACTTTCTTCTCAAGTGCACATGGGACATTTTCAAAGATAGAGCACATGTTAGGACACACAATAAATCTCCATAAGATCAAGTATATTGAAATCATATCAAGCATCTTCTCAGATCACAGTGGCATGAAACTAGAAATCAATTGCAACAAGAACATGCAAAGACATTTGAACACAAGGAGGCTAAATAGCATGTTATTAAACAATGAATGAGTTACCGAGGAGATCAAGGAAGAAATTAAAAACTTCCTGGAAACCAATGAAAATGAACAGACAACAACACAGAATCTATGGGATGCAGCGAAAGCAGTTCTGAGAGGGAAGTTCATAGCGCTACAGGCCTACCTCAAGAAACAAGAAAAATTTCTAATTGACCATTTAACTTCACAACTTAAAGAACTAGAAAGAAAACCCCAGAGTAAGTAGAAGGAATGAAATAGTAAAGATCAAAGCAGAAATAAATGAAATAGAGACCAAAAAAACAATTCAAAGGATCAATGAAACAAAGAGCTGGTTTTTTTAAAATATAAACAAGACCGATGGACCCTTAGCTAGACTCACCAAGAAACAAAGAGAGAGAACCCAAATACATAAAATCAGAAATGAAAGAGAAGTAACAACTGACACCACAGAAATACAAAGGACCGTTAACAAATACTATGAACAATTATGCAACAAATTCGACTAACTAAGCGAAATGGACAAATTTCTAGAAACACATAGTCTCCCAAAACTGGACCAGGAAGAGATAGAAAACTTAAACAGACCAATAACAACTAAGGAAATTGAGGATGTAATCAAGACTCTCCCAGCAAACAAAGCCCAGGCCCGGACGGCTTCACAGGGGAGTTTTACCAAACATTCAAAGAAGAACTAACCCATTCTCCTCAAACTATTTCACAAAATTCAAGAAAAGGAAGACTTCCAAATGTGTTTTATGAGGCCAGCATAATTCTAATTCCAAAACCAGAAAAAGATACCACAAAGAGAGAAAATTACAGGCCAATATCCCTGATGAACATAGATGCCAAAATCCTGAACAAAATACTAGCAAATCGGATCCAGCAATGCATCAAAAAATTATTCACCATGACCAAGTGGGATTCATCCCAGGGATGCAAGGCTGGTTCAATATTCATAAATCAATAAATGTGATACACCACATAAACAAAATGAAAGATAAAAACCACATGATCATATCAATAGACGCTGATAAAGCATTCAACAAAATCCAGCACCCATTTCTGATAAAAACAGTCAGCAATATAGGAATAGAATGATCATATCTTGACATAATAAAAGTCATATATGAAAGACCTATAGCCAACATCATACTCAATGGGCAAAAACTAAAAATTCCCTTAAGAACAGGAACAAGACAGGGATGCCCACTTTTGCCACTCTTATTTAAGATAGTATTGGAAGACTTAACTACAGCAATCAGACATGAAGAAAAAATAAAAGGGATCCAAATTGGAAAGGAGGAAGTGAAACTGTCATTATTCACAGATGACATGATGTTATACATAGGAAACCCTAAAGACTCCATCAAAAATCTACGACTTAATAAATGAATTTGGCAAATTAGCAGGATACAAAATTAACGTCAAGAAATCGACGGCATTCTTATACACCAATGATGAACTCACAGAAAGAGAAACTAAAAAACAATCCCATTCACCATCGTGGCAAAAAAATTATGATACCTAGGAATAAACTTAACCAAACAAGTAAAGGACCTATTTTCAGAAAACTACAGGACATTGAAAAAAGAAATAGAGGAAGATATAAAAAAGTGGAAGCACATATCTTGTTCATGGACTGGAAGAATTAACATCATTAAAATGTCCATATTACCCAAAGAAATCTATAAATTCAATGCAATCCCCATCAAAATACCAACAACATATTTCACAGAACTAGAAAAAATACTCCAAAAGTTTATATGGAAACAAAAAAGACCCTGAATAGCCACAGCAATCTTCAAAAACAAGGACAAAGTAGGTGGGATCACAATACCAGATATCAGGTTATACTACAAAGCTACTGTAATCAAAACAGCCTGCTACCGTCACAAGAACAGGCATATAGACCAGTGGAACAGAACAGAGAATCCGGAAATTGACCCAAGGCATTATGCTCAATTAATATTTGACAAAGGTGGCAAGAGCATACAATGGAGTGAAGACAGCCTCTTTAATAAATGGTGTTGGGAAAATTGGACAGCTACATGCAAAAAAAAAAAAAAAAAATGAAACTAGACCATCTACTTACACCATACACAAGAATAAACTCAAAATGGATAAAAGACTTAAATGTGACTCATGAATCCATAAAAATCCTAGAAGAAAATGTAGGCAACAGAATTTCCGACATCATACGCAGCAGAATCTTCACTGATACATCACCTAATGCAACAGAAACAAAGGAAAAAATGAACACATATGGCTACATCAAACTCAAAAGCTTCTGCACAGCAAAAGAAACAACCATCAAAATGGGAAGGGAGCCCACTGTATGGGAGAGCATAATTGCCAATGATACATCAGATAAGGGGTTAATCTCCAAAATATATAGAGTGCTCACACAACTCAACAAAAGGAAGACAAAGAACCCTATTAAAAAATGGGCAGAGGAATTAAATAGACATCTCTCCAAACAGGACATAAAAATGGCCAAGAGACATATGAAGAAATGCTCAACATCACCAATCATCAAAGAGATGCAAATTAAAATAACAATGAGGTATCACCTCACACCTGTCAGAATGGCCGCCACCAACAAATCATCAAACAAGTGTTAGCGAAGGTGTGGAGAAGAGGGGACTCTAGTACACTGCTGATGGGAATGCAGACTGGTGCAGTCACTATGGAAAACACTATGGTGTTGCCTCAAAAAATTAAAAATTGAATTGCCATTTGACTCAGTGATCCCACTTCTAGGAATATATCCTAAGAAGCCTGAAACCCCAATCAGAAAGAATACATGTTCATAGCAGCACTATTTACAATAGCTAAGATCTGGAAACAGCCCAAGTATCCATCAGTAGACGAATGGATAAAAAAGCTGTGGTACATATACACAATGGAGCACTATGCAGCTGTAAGAAAGAAAGATCTCTTATCCTTTAAGATGACATGGAGGGACCTCAAGAGTATTATCCTAAGCGAAACAAGCCAAGCAGAAAAAGACAAATATCACCTGATCTCACTTATTTGTGGAATATAATGAACATAACAGTCTGAGGAACAGGGTAAACCCAGAGACATGGAAGTAGGGTACAGACTGACAACACACAGAAGAGGGAGTGGGGTGGGAGGGAAGAGATAAACCACAAAACTTATATGCATGTACACATAACTGATGGACATAGACAACAAAGCTGGGGATGGGATGGGGAGGAGGGTGTTAATGGGGAAAAAAGAAGAAACATCTGTAACAAAAATAAATAAATAAATAAAATAAACCTCTTCGTGATGATACAATCAAGTTAATAGCCAATATTAGACATAAGTGGAATATAGCAAAAAGTGAGCCTGGGTGTTCAAATAGCCCTTGCTGATGGAGCCCCATCTGGCAGACATACTCACCAAATCTCCTCTGGCCATTAATCTTCATAACAACAAAAAAATCCATCACATTTGCATATAATACTTCTTATTTTTAAAAATAATTCAATACGTATGATTCCTTTGGGTCACATGACCTCCCTGTAGAATTAAGAAAGGGGTCCCCACCTGCCTGGTAATTAAGAACTAAGACACACAGATATGACCAGTCCTTAGTCACAGAGGCAGTCAATGAAAAACCTAGATTCCTGCTTCCAGGTTCCATATTTTCCCATAAAAATCTGCTGAGTCTGATGTTTATCGTCATAGCTTTCCCATAACTACAATTCTACTCTTCCAAAATGATGTCAAAAATCCCAATAGAATATAAGAGAATTAAACAAATTATGACAATGATACAACTATGCAGCATGCTAGGTACTTTACATAAAGTCTCTTATTTAATTTTCAGAACAACCCTGTGAAGTAGGGATATCATTATGTCAATTGTACAGATGAAAACATTGAGACTTAGAGATGTCAACTAACTCAAGACCACGCAGTTAATAATTTTCTGAGGCATAGAACAAATTCAAACCCAGGTTGAATGCCAAAGCCTAACTTCAACCACCAACCCATATCAGGTAGACCATGACAATTCACCTGCAAAACAACAAACTATATAGTCTGCCTCAGTATGTGGAAGTAATTAACTTGGATAATGTTATGTGATAATACACAGGAAGGGATATAACGAAGTTCAGTTTGGGAGTTCAAGGAAGTGTTTGGTGTATTGAGGCAGACTAACAGTTAGGTGGATGAGCGTTCAAATTCTGCACTGCTGGTTTTACAAATAAGTCCGATCCTTTGCTAAAGTTATCAAAAGGGCCATCAGATAATAAAGCATTTGATCCCAGGCCCGAATTGGTTCTAACTCAGATACTAACTACAGTTGGGGAAGACCGTGGAGAACCAAAATTAGGTTAGGAGGAAAAACAAATATAGCCATAAATATGAGCAATATGTAATATAATAATGATAAAGTTACTAAAATAAATAAGGAGATGATAAACCTTATTGTCAAAAATCGAGTGGTTTTGATAGTGAAAAAAGGCACCATTAATGACTATGTCAGAACAATCTAACTGAGCTGTCCCAAAACATCAGTCACATGATCACCTAACAATAAAGAGGGTGGAATGTGGAGAAGTCCACATCAAAATAGATATAACTAAAAAAAAGTTATGGAAGAGGAAAGTTAAGAGCATGAGATGAGTTGCTGCAGAAGTTCACCTGGAGAAGGAGAGTTCACTGAGCTGCCCAAAGACAGAAGTGGATTTCATTGGAACTTTTCACGCTTAAGCATCAGGACCCTTTCCAAGATCCTAGCATTGAGTTCACATGATCCTACATTTTGTAAAATAAGAGATGTGTGTACGCTTTTACTTAGAGAAGTTCCATTAAGTTGTATGAGCAGCATCTCCCTGCCTACGAAGCTGATCTTTCTATAGGTCTGCCCCCAGGCTTCAAGGCCTCAGTGCCAGGCTTAGGCTATGGAGAAACAAAAACTTTCTCAAAATGCAGACATTACTCCTCTAAAGACCTAATTTTTCTCAGGCCACAATTATCAGGACACATGGCCTGAGCAGTGAGCAGCCTGCCCACCACAGTGGTGGGACCCAACTTAGTAAATTAGAGAGGCCAACGACTGGGTGTACTTCAACTAGCCAACTACACATCACTGACTCAGTAATCTATGGAAGAAGTTATATTCTCAACTTCAAAGGGAAGTTTGCAGGACCTCTAGATAAGTGTGTGAATGGCTTGATATCAAGGTGAGTTTGCTGGTCTGCTCTGCAGATAAAGCCAGATTCTGTTAGTCAGTTTTGAAAGTTTTCATTTAATTGCATGTATTAATACTAGAACAGGTGTCCCAGTAGTTAAGTGTCAACTCATGAGCTTCCTTTTGTTAGGGCTCAGCAAACTCACCCTTTTACCACCACCACCACCCCGCCCTTAACCACAAAGAGACTATGAGGGCTGAAGAGCAGGTGAGTCGGAGCTTTCTAGAATAGGACTCAGGATACTTCGGGATCAAATGTCAGCCTGTACTGAGGAACATATAAAAGATCCATAATCTGCCTCACTCTCTTAAACTGAACCAGAGCAGGAGCAGAGCAGATGACAATTTCTTCCTCAGAACAATGAACCCCTTGAAGCTGAGTGGGAGAAATTAGTGACAATAACATGATGTCTCTCAACTTTTGAAAAATTAGAATCAGAAAACCAAAAGTAAAGTTGAAAGAAGACAAATTAGGTTATATCAAGATTTGACACATCATTGAATACCTGCTAATGAAAAAAAAATGATTTCATTTAAACATTCTAATCATCTTTATGCATAATACTTTTTAAATCACATAACATTTTTATAAAAGTATTAAAAAATAACCTTGCTTTTAATATGGAAGAGAGTATGACAGGCATGTGAAGTTCATTCTCTAAAAATGGCAGCAGCTCATTCTTTAGACTTCTTTTTTTTTATATCTCTAAAGTCTTATTTTAAATAGTTCAGGTGGAAGCAGAAAGAGAAGCCTTAAAACATCCCAATTGTTGCTGTTTTGTTGGAGGTTTTAAGAAACAGACTGCAGCCCTGGCCAGTTTGACTCAGTGATTAGAGCGTTGGCCCGTGGACCAAAGAGTCGTGGGTTAGATTCTGGTCAAGGGCACGTACCTCAGTTTCGGGTTTTGGGTTTCGATTAGGTCCCCAGCCCTGGTCAGGGTCGTGTAGGAGGCACCTAATTGATGTTTCTCTGTCTCTCTCTCTCTCCCACTCCCACTGTATCTGAAGATAAATGGAAAAATATCCTCTGGTGAGGATTTAAAAAAAAAAAAAGAAGAAACAGATTGCAGTAAAGCCAGAGATGTGGCTAAGAGTGAAAGTGAGGACTTAGTGCTTATTTGGAGGAAGTTTGAAGATAGGCAATCCCAGGCTCTGCAACTCTGGCTGAGTTACCTTGGACATTACATTCAGATTTTCACTTTCTTTTCTGAATAATGGGGTAATAAGTGTGCTTTATATTTCAAGAGTTAATGAGGACAAATAAAATAACATTTCTGAGGAAATTAGTATAGCACTGGCACTTACTGAGTACCCAATGAATATTAATTTGCTGCTATCATGATAATTCTTAACTGACAGCAAAAATGTAAACTGACAAAGGCCTCTGGAATCATCTCTATTCCGGAGTCGATAGAAAATGCTGTTTGATAAGCTGTGCCCTCTCAAAGCTTACCATGTAGGTGTGTTCAAATAAAAAACAAGCATTTATTGTGTGTCTGTTTTGGCTAAGGCACTGAGCTGGACATCAGAAAGCAGAATACTAAAATATGATTTTTTTTTAAGTGAGGACAATTTTCTCATTTGAATGTTCTCCTCAAGGGATTGAAATGCAATTTGTCAGGGTAATAGACTGAGACATTTTCTACAATTAGCAGATGTGACAAAGCCACATGGCCACATGGCTTCTTAAACTTGACTGAACATTTAATAATGTTAATGTCAGTGATCACTTGGAGATAATTGGCAATTATTTTTGGAGCAGTCGTGAAAACTACACACCCTAGAAGACCATGCTCCAAGATGCTCATTGTCAGTGCATGTTTATATCCAAACCAGGAGCCACAAGTTGGAGTACTTGGGCCACCCAGGAGGCAGTCTGGAGTCAAACAGTTCTGGATTTTAATTCCATCTCCACTTCTCGTGAGTTGTATAACTTTAAGCAAGTTACAACCTCAGTTTTACATTTTATATGTATCCAAAGAGATAAAACCCTTAATATTGGACCTGGTACCTTATAAGCCTTAAGTAAATGTTAGGAAAACTTTAGAAAACTGGCTCTGACTTAATTGGAGGTATGATAACAAGGTTTTCTTGTTGAAGTTAACTTCTTTATTAATCCTTTCTCTTATGCTGGCCAAAAAAAAAAAAAAGACTCAAGTTAAATATCTTTGTAAGATTGGTATATAACATTATGTAGATTTCAGGCATACAACATTATAATTTGACATCTGTATACACTACAAAGTGATCTCCAAAAGTCTAGTTACCATCCATCACCACAAAATTGGTCTCCTTCACTCACTTGCCTACCTTCCAACCCCTTTCTCCTCTGGTAATCCAATATTCCACCAGTAGCTACAACAGACACAGGAGAAATAAAGAGGTACAAAGATCTATGAAAGTGTTTGGAAATTTTTTAACATCCCAGAGCAATTCCTAAATCAGATGAATTCAGATGGCCAATCTTTTTTTTTTTTTTTTTTTTTTTTTTTTTTTTTTTTTTTTTTTTATTAATTTATTTTTGTTACAGATGTTTCTCCTTTTTTCCCCATTGACACCCTCCTCCCCATCCCCCACCCCATCCCCAGCTTTGTTGTCCAGGTCCATCAGTTATGCATACATGCGTATAAGTTCTGTGGTTTATCTCTTCCCTCCCCCCCCACCCCCTCTTCTGAGGGTTGTCAGTCTGTACTCTACTTTCACATCTCTGGGTCTACCCTGTTCCCCAGACTGTTATGTTTATTATATTCCACAAATGAGTGAGATCATGTGATATTTTTCTTTCTCTGCTTGGTTTGTTTCGCTTAGGATAATACTCTCGAGGTCCCTCCATGTCGTCTCAAAGGATAAGAGATCTTTCTTTCTTACAGCTGCATAGTACTCCATTGTGTATATGTACCACAGCTTTTTTATCCATTCATCCACTGATGGGCACTTGGGCTGTTTCCAGATCTTAGCTATTGTGAATAGTGCTGCTATGAACATGGGAGTACATATATTCTTTCTGATTGGTGTTTCAGGTTTCTTAGGGTATATTCCTAGAAGTGGGATCACTGGGTCAAATGGCAGTTCAATTTTTAATTTTTTGAGGTAACACCATAGTGTTTTCCACAGTGGCTGCACCAGTCTGCATTCCCACCAGCAGTGTACTAGAGTCCCCTTTTCTCCACACCCTCGCCAACACTTGTTGTTTGACGATTTGTTGATGGCGGCCATTCTGACAGGTGAGAGGTGATACCTCATTGTTGTTTTAATTTGCATCTCTCTGATGATTAGTGATGTTGAGCATTTCTTCATATGTCTCTTAGCCATTTGTATGTCCTGTTTGGAGAGGTGTCTATTTAGTTCCTCTGCCCATTTTTTAATTGGGTTCTTTGTCTTCCTTTTGTTGAGTTGTATGAGCACTCTATATATTTTGGAGATTAACCCCTTATCTGATGTATCATTGGCAATTATGCTCTCCCATACAGTGGGTTCTCTTTCCGTTTTAATGGTTGTTTCTTTTGCTGTGCAGAAGCTTTTGAGTTTGATGTAGTCCCATGTGTTCATTTTTTCCTTTATTTCTGTTGCCTTAGGTGATGTATCAGTGAAGATTCTGCTGCGTATGATGTCTGAAATTTTGTTGCCTACATTTTCTTCTAGGGTTTTTATGGATTCACGAGTCACATTTAAGTCTTTTACCCATTTTGAGTTTATTCTTGTGTATGGTGTAAGTTGATCGTCTAGTTTCATTTTTTTGCATGTAGCTGTCCAATTTTCCCAACACCATTTATTAAAGAGGCTGTCTTTGCTCCACTGTATGCTCTTGCCACCTTTGTCAAATATTAGTTGAGCATAATATCTTGGGTCAATTTCTGGATTCTCTGTTCTGTTCCACTGGTCTATATGCCTGTTCTTATGCCAATACCAGGCTGTTTTGATTATAGTAGCTCTGTAGTATAATCTGATATCTGGTATTGTGATCCCACCTACTTTGTCCTTCTTTTTCAAGATTGCTGTGGCTATTCGGGGTCTTTTTTGGTTCCATATGAACTTTTGGAGTATTTGTTCTAGTTCTGTGAAATATGTCGCTGGTATTTTGATTGGGATTGCATTGAATCTATAGATTGCTTTGGGTAATATGGACATTTTAATGATGTTAATTCTTCCAATCCATGAACAAGGTATGTGCTTCCACTTTTTTATATCTTCCTCTATTTCTTTTTTCAATGTCCTGTAGTTTTCTGCAAATAGATCCTTTACTTCTTTGGTTAAATTTATTCCTAGGTATCTTAATTTTTTTGCCGCGATGGTAAATGGGATTGTTTTTTTAGTTTCTCTTTCTGTGAGTTCATCATTGGTGTATAAGAATGCCGTCGATTTCTTGATGTTTATTTTGTATCCTGCTACTTTGCCAAATTCATTTATTAGGTCTAGTAGATTTTTGATGGAGTCTTTAGGGTTTTCTATGTATAGTATCATGTCATCTGCGAATAATGACAGTTTCACTTCCTCCTTTCCAATTTGGATACCTTTTATTTTTTCTTCACGTCTGATTGCTGTGGCTAAGACTTCCAGTACTATGTTAAATAAGAGTGGTGAAAGTGGGCATCCCTGTCTTGTTCCTGTTCTTAAGGGAAATGTTTTTAGTTTTTGCCCATTGATTATGATGTTGGCTGTAGGTCTTTCATATATGGCCTTTATAATGTTGAGATATGATCCCTCTATTCCCAAATTGCTGAGTGTTTTTATCAGAAATGGGTGTTGAATTTTGTCGAATGCTTTTTCAGCGTCTATTGATATGATCATGTGGTTTTTATCTTTCATTTTGTTTATGTGGTGTATCACATTTATTGATTTGCGAATATTGAACCAGCCTTGCATCCCTGGGATGAATCCCACTTGGTCATGGTGAATAATTTTTTTGATGTATTGCTGGATCCGATTTGCTAGTATTTTGTTCAGGATTTTGGCATCTATGTTCATCAGGGATATTGGCCTGTAGTTTTCTTTCTTTGTAGTGTCTTTTTCTGGTTTTGGAATTAGAATTATGCTGGCCTCATAAAATGAGTTTGGAAATCTTCCTTCTTCTTGAATTTTTAGAAACAGTTTGAGAAGAATGGGTGTTAGTTCTTCTTTGAATGTTCGGTAAAACTCCCCTGTAAAGCCGTCTGGGCCTGGACTTTTGTTTGCTGGGAGAGTCTTGATTACATCTTCAATTTCCTTGGTTGCTATTGGTCTGTTCAAGTTTTCTATCTCTTCCCGGTCCAGTTTTGGGAGACTATATGTTTCTAGAAATGTGTCCATTTCGCTTAGATTGTCGAATTTGTTGCCATATAAATGTTCATAGTATTCATTAACGATCCTTTGTATTTCTGTGGTGTCAGTTGTTACTTCTCCTCTTTCGTTTCTGATTTTGTGTATTTGGGTTCTCTCTCTTTGTTTCTTGGTGAGTCTAGCTAAGGGTCCATCAATCTTGTTTATCTTTTCAAAAAACCAGCTCTTTGTTTCATTGATCCTTTGAATTGTTTTTTTGGTCTCCATGTCGTTTATTTCTGCTCTGATCTTTACTATTTCCTTCCTTCTACTTGCTCTAGGGTTTTCCTTTTGTTTGCTTTCTAGTTCTTTAAGTTGTGAGGTTAGATAGTCTATTAGAAATTTTTCTTGTTTCTTGAGGTAGGCCTGTAGTGCTATGAACTTCCCTCTCAGAACTGCTTTCGCTGCATCCCACAGATTTTGTGTTGTTGTGTGTTCATTTTCATTCGTTTCCAGAAAGTTTTTAATTTCTTCCTTGATCTCCTTGGTAACCCATTCATTGTTTAATAACATGCTATTTAGCCTCCATGTATTCAAATGTCTTTGCATGTTCTTGTTGCAATTGATTTCTAGTTTCATGCCATTGTGATCTGAGAAGATGCTTGATATGATTTCAATCTTCTTGAATTTGTAGAGACTTCGTTTGTGTCCTAACATGTGGTCTATCTTTGAGAATGTCCCATGTGCACTTGAGAAGAAAGTGAATTCTGTAGTTTTGGGGTGTAATTCTCTGTAAATATCTATTAAATCCATTTGGTCTAGTGCTTCATTTAGAGTCTGTGTTTCCTTGTTAATTTTTTGTCTAGAGGATCTATCCAGTGATGTCAGCGGGGTGTTGAAGTCCCCTGCTATGATTGTATTGCTGTCGATTTCTCCTTTGAAGTTTTCCAGAAGATTTTTAATGTATTTTGGTCCTCCTGTATTGGGTGCATATATGTTTACCAAGGTTATCTCTTCCTGTTGGATAGATCCTTTCAATATTATGTAGTGGCCTTCTTTGTCTCTGGTTATGGCCTTCATTTTAAAATCTATTTTATCAGATATGAGTATTGCTACCCCAGCTTTTTTTTCCTTTCTGTTTGCTTGGAAGATTTTTTTCCATCCCTTCACTTTCAGCCTATGTGAGTCTTTTGTTGTGAGGTGGGTCTCTTGTAAGCAACATATATATGGGTCATGCTTTCTTATCCAATCCGCTACTCTGTGTCTTTTGATCGGGGCGTTCAGTCCATTTACATTTAAGGTGATTACCGATATGTACTTACTTATTGCCATTTTTGTTTAGTGTGTTTCTATTTTCCTTTCTATTTCTTCTACTAATTACAGCAGTCCTTTTAACATTTCTTGCAGTGCTGGTTTGGTGCTAATGTATTCCCTTAGCCTTTTTTTGTCTGGGAAGCTCTTTATTTGACCTTCTATTTTGAATGATAGCCTTGCTGGGTAGAGTAGTCTTGGGTTCAGATCCTTGCTTTTCATGACCTTGATTATTTCATGCCATTCCCTTCTGGCCTGTAGTGTTTCTATGGAGAAGTCAGCTGATAACCTTATGGGGGATCCTTTGTAGGTAACCTGTTGCTTAGCTCTTGCTGCCTTGAGGATTCTCTCTTTGTCTTTAATTTTTGGCATTTTAATTACTATGTGTCTTGGTGTGGGCCTGTTTGGGTTCTTCTTACTTGGGACTCTCTGTGCTTCTTGAACTTGAAAGCCTTCTTCCTTCACCAAATTAGGGAAATTTTCTGTCACTATTTCTTCAAATATATTCTCTAACCCTTTCTCATTTTCTTCTTCTTCGGCGACTCCTATGATGCGAATATTATTACGTTTCCAGTTGTCCCACAGTTCTCTTAAGCTGTCTTCCTGTTTTTTCATTGTTTTTTCCTTTTGGTTTTCTGATTGGTTGATTTTTTCTACCCTGTCTTCTAATTCACTGATCCGGTCCTCAGCTTCCTCTACTCTGCTGTTTAGTCCTTCCAATGTGTTCTTCATTTCTGCTATGTCATTCTTCATTTCTTCTTGCTGCTGCTTCATTTCTTCTTGCTGCTTCTTCATTTCCAATTGATTTATTTTCAATATTTCTATGTCTTTGCTCATGGTGTTGATGTCCTTACATATGCTGTTGAGCTTCCTCAAGATCATGGCTCTGAATTCTAGCTCTGTTAACTTGCTTAACTCCATTTCATTTATCTCATCTTCATTGGAGGTCTCTTGTTCTTTCGTTTGGTATCTGTTTCGTTGTTTTACCATTTTGGCTAGCTCAGTGGTTTTTGGAGCCTGCCAAATTTTCCCTGTGGATGTTGGTGTTCTGCTGTTTGTGGCTCCCTGTACTGGGTTTGGATGAGCGTGAGAGGACCCACGTTATACGCCACTGTCGAGTCTTACTTTTCTGGGTAGAGTTGCAAGCCCAGAAAAGGTTCAGTTATCCTCTAGCTTTTTGCCTAGAGGCTATTAGTCCTGGTTACTTAAAGAGCCTTGGGTTCTCAGTTGAATGAAAACCTCCCTCAGGTGTTCAGCGTGAGAGGATTTCCCGAGGGTGGGGCAGATGCTGGTAGTTAATGAGCCTTGATTTGCATTTCAATGGCCCAACTGGGTGTGGCTGAATCTCCGAGGGAGGGGCTGCCGCCTCTCCCCAGAGCCCTGGGATGGAGTAAGTCGACCAGGCCACAGTCCCGCGTGGCTGAAACTCAGCAAAAGCTCTGAGCGCCCTCCAAATCCCGAGTGTCCCCACACAGTTCCAGTCCAGTCCGCCCTCCCTCCGCCGGAGTCCGAGGTGAGTGGCTGTGGCTGTTTTAGCGCTCTGTCCCGGCTCTGCGCTGTGGAGCCGGCTCGGGCTTCAACCCCGAGGGCGGAGCGCTGCTCACAGCTAAGGCCGCTGCTGTCTGTGGGCTCCCAGCCCCCCTCTCGCGCCTCCGCAATCCTACCAGGATCAAGTTAGTGTCCCTGGTTGTATGGTCCTCTCGAGCTGCTTTTCCGTTGCTTTTTCCCGACGATTTGACTTTATTTTAGTTGTATTTCCAGTTTGGTCCTGGGAGATGATCTGTGTAGCTTCCATTCACTCCGCCGCCATTTTGGAATCCAGATGGCCAATCTTGAGGCTGGACTGGTTTCCTCAAGTTCTACCCACTGGCTGATTGATCAGCAGATGTTCCTAGACATGGTTTGAAAGCTGGAAAAATTCCTTATTAAAAATTTTCAATGGTTATTTCTTTCCTTCAGCCTCTTCACAACTAAGATCACTGCTGTACATTTCTTGTTTATTTTATACCTAAACCTGGGGTTTCCAGGCTCCCTATGATGGCATCCAGTTCTGCAGATCACCACAGTACTTAGGTCACTATCAAGGATGGGGTAACCCAGCCGCCAAAATGACTCACTGTTTGGAGCAGAAATAATTTTGACATTAGGTCTTGTCTACATTCCAGTGGCACCGTATAATCAAACAGAAAGCAACAAGGTGCCATTTTGCTGTGTGGTAAGGACATTGGGAAGATGTGCTTATCTCCTCACAGGAGGTTGAATACCAAACAGGACCCCTCCCCTCTGTGGCCCAGGGCCAGAAACATTGCAAAGTAGGTACTCAGAAATGGGACAAAGTACAAAAAGCCAAAAGGAAATGTTTTCACTGTGAATATCTTACTTCAACTGGACAAATTTAGAACACAAGGGGACTTTCCTGAAATATCCACTTCTATAATTCAATCTGGTACAGTTAATCGGAGATTTTCAGGATAATTGACTCTTTTGGACATTTAAAAACAAAAATAGCCAAGTCTGTTAATAAAAGACCAGGTGCTGGGCCTTTCAAAATATTATTCACAGCCATAAGGCAGTTCCAGGAAAAGCATACTGGACAATGTGGTGCCCGTTAGCCAGAGTGGGAGATTAAATCGACAGGCATAGCGCCACGGGCTCGGCCAGCTGCCGCCACCACCATGGAAGGTCCCGCGTCTCTGTAGGCTTTTCCAGAACTCCTGTCCGGGCCCAGTCCTGTGGCCAATAAAGGAGTAGAGGAAGTGGGAACTCTTCTTTTATGTGAACCAAAGGAGAAACTTGCAAATAAAATCCCCTAAAACATGGATACTCTGATGTTTCCCAGCTAAATGTGTTTACAACTTTAGATTTTTTTTTTTCTGTTTTCAAGTACAGAGTCTTTCAACTGTGTTATGCCTCCGGTGTTAGGTGTACTTAGACTCACCCAACAGTGAATTGAAAGAACAGCTTGCTGGATGGCATCATTCTCAGCAGCCAAGAATAAAGGCTTTATTTTCTTCACTGATCATTACCCATGTTTGCTTTTGATAGATCCCACTCGCCAGAGTTTGCCATCTTGGCCTATTACAGCAGTTGTGTATTCTCTTGCAAATACCATCATATACCTTAACCCCATAGTGCAGCAACAAAGAAATCGGTGACTGGAAACTGTGGGCACGCTACAGCTGTGGATGGACGACTGCAGCAGAACCAAGGGGGGGCGGGGAGGAAGCAGCAGCCTTGTCCCTTGGGGAGTAACAACCCAGACAGACCTGAGGAGTGAAAGCCATATTTTTTTTTTTTAAGATGTATTATAAGAACTACTTATATCATATTTTGACCATTTTTTTCTGATTTCCTCATAGGGCTCATTGTGAACCATCAAAAGTTCATTTCCAGGGCTTCCGTGCAATAAGAGGCAAAACATTAAAATTGTTGTCACACTCAGGGGAAAATGCACAAAGCAGTTCACAAAGCCACATGGTACCATCATCGGATAATTTTTCCATCCCCTATTACTTCACTAATGAAAGGTGAAATCACCCTTCATTTCTCCTTTGCCCCCTAGAAGGGCATCTGTATGAAACACACTCCATCAGCCATCATCAGACACCTTTAGGAATTTGCTGTCTATACGGAACTGGGTTAGTTGTCATAAAAGTCAAATGGGGCTTTTCTTTCAGGTAATGTAACATTGTTCAACAGTATCTGTGATTTTTATTCTCTGTTTTTATTTATTTATTATTCTAGGCTTAACAGGGACATAATTTAGGGAGCTACTATGCAAAAGTTGATGTGGTACTATCCGGATCTGAATAGAGAGTGCACAAATATGCAACTTAACAGTTCTATAGAAAGACACCTTGCTTGGCCAGTGTGGCTCAGTGGATTGAGCGTGGACCCATGGACTGAGAGGTCCCGGTTCGATTCCCAGTCAGGGCACATGCCCGGGTTTCGGGCTTGATCCCCAGTAGGGGGTGTGCAGGAGGCAGCTGATCAATGTATCTCTCTCACATCGATGTTTCTATCTCTCCATTCCTCTCTCCCTAAACAATCAATAAAAACATTTTTTTTAAAAGAGGTGCCTGGATTTGGGCTTCATTACTGATACTGGATGGAGAAGGCACCACCTGGGTGGATATTCCATCACATCCAGGCTTGGGAGAAGTAGTTTCAGATGAAAGAAAATTCCAGCTGGCTTTGGGCATATTTCTAGCTTTATCAGTAACTTGATTTTTAGTGATCTGCATGGAGATCTTAGTTGGAGATGCCATACCCCTTCCTCTGTACAGATGGTTCAGTAAGTTTCTTTATAGAGATGGTTTCTTATTTTAAAAAGTTAGTGCTTCATCTTTGTATTAAAAGATACACAGTACAAAGGAAAATTGGCACTGTCTCCCGACGTGTTCATTGGAAACATGATCAAGCTATTATTTCAAAGACAAAGCTGAAATCCAAGCAGATGTTTTACAGACTGCCTGTGCCAGGACATGTTGCAGCTCCCCAGAAAATCATTCAAGACTGAGGTAGTAATGCCTGTGCTTGTCCAAAAGATAGGGGTATATCAATGTGCATTTTTATCAGATCATTTCCTAAACACAAGTAGTCAAATGATTCTAGTGACACATAAAATATACTCTAGAACATGTTTGGTTATTTGCAAGTTAAAATTCTTACTAACTGCTTACTACTTATGGCTTTATTATCATCTTACAGATATATGGGCAATAAATATTTGTGAAGATATGTTAAGCTGAATTAATTGTAATTCCAAGGGAAAATGTTCAGATGCAACCAGTAATGCTTCATCAAATACTATATTGCTTTCTAAAGAACAAAAGCAAAGAAATGCATGACCAGTTTTCTACAAAGTTTTTCCTTATATATTTTTCAGTAAACAACACAGGACCCATTACTAGAAATAAATAAACTGGGACTTTTGGAAATGTGAGGCTATAAAGAATAAACTCAAGCAAAGGTTTCCCTTCACGGCTGCTGCCAGATAATCACTGGAGACTTGTGGGACAGAGAACAAACACTTCCTGTCTCCATCCCCACTACCCTCCCCTTCTCTGCTCAAATTTGAGTAATCTGCTCTCAGTACTTAGAGAAGTGAAGAGCAAAGTGGTCTTAAGGCAAAGACAATCTGCAGGCCCTTTACCTGTCAAAATCTGAGCACCCACTTTTCTCCCACCACCAACTCCTCATCCTCTCACTTGGTTCTGCATAGAGGAAGGCTGTCTCACCATAAACAAGTGACTTCCCTTTTCTCTCTCCCTCTTCCCTATTCGACATAAAAGAGGCAGCTCTTAAAAGAGTTGATATGATTTTTGAATTCAGCTATCTCTTCATATTTCTATAGCTCTAAAGTCATTTATTGTGTGGATGTGGTTTATGTTTTGAGTCTATATTTTCCTTTCCATTAGTCCTATTCACAGTTCTTAAACAACCTGTCCTCAGTCTTTTCAGTGGGTGATTAATCACTGGGAATCCTGCACTTCATGTCCTCTACCTCCCTGGGCCTCAAAAATCAGTGGCTTTCAAAAGATACTTGGACTTCAGTTCAATTCAACAAAGAATTGAGTACCTATTGTGTGTGCAATGTAGAATTAAGCACCCAGAATAGGAGATGCATGAGTCACAGTTCCCCAGGGGTCTCAAAGAGTTCCCAGTCTGCACTGTGGTAAATTCCATATGGGACTGTGAACAAGCTATGAAATCATCGGATACCAAGATTGTCAGTGTATAAAACAGAGAGAGCTACAAACATAAACTTGTAAATGATCATTTTAAAATATAATCTATTACGTAGTTAATATCATCATAATTCATGTTTATTGAAAAGTCTAGAGACAAGAGTGACTGTAATGACCAAATATTGATTTTTTGAGTAGTATTTATCATTGATATGAATTAGAACTCCTTGGAGAATTGGCTAACTTCAGGTTTAGGGCAGGATATATACAACATGAGTCTCAGACAACTTACTGTGCCAGAAGGTAAGGAAACTACAGCTGGTTCTGTTAAACACAGGACTAACTTGAAGGAGATTCTGCTTGCCATTGATTGAACACCAAAAACGTTAATGCATTGTTGGAAATACATCACATATGTAAAACACCTGAGTTTTTAAAATTCCAAAATAATAATATCTCATTGGACACTATTGCTAAGGTACTAATTTATTATTCTTAAAATTGAAAATAAAGGCATTTATCTTACCTTTCTTGTATGCATTATATTTTAGAGTAGACAAATAGTTGATGAGGAGAAGCTTTTTATATATGAGTTCTAAGTAATTAATGCAGAAAAATGACAGAATCGGAAATTACAACTTTACAATCTTTAATGAAATTACTTTTTTGGGGCAATGGTTGTTAAAACCCTTAGGTGAGAAGCTGATTGGGAATTTTATAATGGATAGATTAGACTTGCATATCTAAATTCATCAGTCATTTTGAACATCACAAGAAGTGAAATAACTAGGCATTAATGTCACCTGATGTAATGCCTTTGAAAGTGTACCACACCATACCTATGACATATTCTTGCTCAACAAAACAAAGTTGCATCAAATAGAACTTATAGATACATCTTCTAGTTTACAGAAAATGTATGGACTAGAGAGACGTATTAAATACCTCAAGGGTACAGTTGGCTGAGGCTACAATACAACAAATTTTACAGAAAAATTACTTGATTTTTTAAAACTCATAAATAGCAGGAAAAAAATAATGATAGAGATTATTAAAAGTTAAAAATAATCTTTACAATACATGGCCCATAAAATGGAATGTAGTTAAAGTAGAATATATGAAACCAAAAAAATGTAAAATGTTGGTAATGGTTCAAGCTGATATTCTGCAGATGAGAGTTTATTTTTATATTTTCTTTACTTTTGTATGACTGAAATTTTCACCTGAAACTGTGGCACCTGAGTAAGGGGATGCATTATACAATCATTTCCATTGTTAGAGCTGCATGACTCCAAAATGATTTTAAATCACAAGCAAGATGCCATGTGGACACTGGGTTCCCATCCCTGATGAACCATTAAATATCTGAACTTAAGCAAGTCATTGTCCTTCTCTGCATTCCAATATCCTCATCTGTATAATAAAGAGGTTGAACTAAAAATTTATTTCTAGCAATACTGGCTTCAGAGTGTCCTAAGATTGTAGTGGACAATATATGGCATGGCTCTCAGGGGTCAGCCTGCCCTGAATCCAAGCTCTCATCCTGGTGCAGCTGTTCCACAAGTTTAGGAGAGTAAACCCTTTATGAAGATGCCCCATGTGGTATCTAGCTTATTGTGCAGGCTCAGTAACCATTCAACAAAGCAATATCACTTTTAAATGTGAATTCCAGGAATAGAAAGGTCCATGATAACATGATTTGCTTCATGTTGCCTGGATAATACCAGACCAAGACTATAAGTTAGACTTCAAAGCATTTTCTTCCAAATGGACCAAGCTACATAAACAGCAGTACCAAGATATTTAATTTCTGCATACAGGCAGAAAGTAGAAAGGGCTAATAAATAAGTTCCAGCACCTGAATCATAGAGCCAAGAGAATCCTAAAAGACACCTAACATAAGAACCAAGGAATCCTGCCCAAGAAAGTCAAGAAGATGAAGAGCAGACAGGAAGCATGGATCATAGTTGGCATGGGCAGCCTATATGAGGCAGGGTCTGAGTTCATTCTAGCTGTCATTCACTGTTCTGAGCTGTTAATGCTGACCCTCTGACCACTGCTTTCTGCCTGCCTTCCTGTTTCAGGCCACTCAGAGAGATGTGGCAGCCCAAAGCCCAAGAGATTGATTACGGACCAATCTGTAGGTCTGAGTCCTGGACTTTGCTGATGTGGTAAGCAGAAGTGTTATAATCAACAAGAGGACTATGGTAACTAAAATGCTAGGAATCTCAGTGGCCTCAATGACACAAAATATTTAGTGACCATGAGTCTATTCCAAACTATGGAGTGCATCAAAGTATCCTTTCAGTGAATTTGCCATCCAGACATGCTCATGACTGACGCATAAGTCAGAACTGGTTTTACAGAGAAAGCACAGTACCCTGCACATAATACTCAGTCGACATACGATAAGTGGATGAATGAATGAATGAAAAAATTAAACTAGAAAAAAATCAACATTTTATTTCTATCTTCTCCTATTTCAATATGTGGTATAGAGGGCAGGGGCTGGAGGGGAGAAATCCCTTACTCTTTTTTTTTAAGCTTACTGAAAGAATTCATCAGATAGATATATTTTAATGACAACTTTATCCAGGTATAATTCATATATGATATAATTCCACCATTTACAGTGTATAGCTGTTTAGTATATATTTTTTAAATTTAAATTATCTTTATTGTTGAAAGTATTACAGATGTCCCTCCTTTTTTCCCCCATTGACCCCTCCTTCCCACTCCCACCCCCCTACTGCCTTCTTCACACTACTGGTTGTGTCCATTGATTATGCATATATGCATATACGTTCTTTGGTTTATCTCTTCCCTGCCCCCCCCCCTTCCCTATGAGGTTCATCAGTCTAACAACCAATTTGTACTTCTTAATCCCTTCACCTGTTCACCCATCTCCCTAACCACCCTCCCATCTGGCAACCAATAAAAAAGTTCTCTGTATCTATGAGTCTTTTTCTGTTCTGCTTGTTCTTTTAATTTGTAGATTCAAATGTTGATATATATGTATTTATTGTCGTTTTATTGTTCATATTTTTTATCTTCTTCTTTTTCAAGAACACCCATCAACATTTCATATAATACTTGTTTGGTGGTGATGAACTCCTTTAGCTTTTTCTTGTCTGGGAAACTCTTTATATGGTCATTGATTCCAAATGCTAGCTTTGCAGGATAGAGTAATCTTGGTTGTAGGTTCTTGTTTTTCATCACTTTGAATATTTCTTGCCATTCCCTTGGAGAAATCAGCTGACAGTCTTACGGGAGCTCCCTTGTAGATAACGAACTGCTTTTCTCTTGCTGCTTTTAAGATTCTCTGTTTGTCTTTAAACTTTTACATTTTAATTATAATGTGTCTTGGTGTGGGCCTCTTTGGGTTCATCTTGTTTGGGACTCTCTGCTCTTCCTAGACTTGTATATCTTTCCTTCATCAAGTTAAGAAAGTTTTCTGTCATTACATTTTCAAATAGATTTTCTATTTCTTGTTGTCTTCTTCTTCCAGCACTCCCATGATGAGAATGATGGTACACTTGAAGTTGTCCTAAAGGCTCCTTACACAATCATCTTTTTTTGGATTCTTTTTTCTTTTTGCTGTTCTGATTGGGTGTTTTTTGCTTCCTTATAATCCAAATCAATGGTTTGATTCTCAGCTTCACCTACTCTACTATTCATTCCCTGTAAATATTCTTTATTTTAGTAAGTGCATCCTTCATTTCTGGTCCCTGTTTATGGTCTTGAGGTCCTCACTAAGTGCCTTGAACATCCTTATAACAAATGTTTTGAACTCTGCATCAGTTAGATTGTTTATCTCCATTTTGTTTAGTTCTTTTCCTGGAGTTTTATTCTGTTCTTTCATTTGGGACATTTTTTTTGTCTCCTCATTTTGGCTGCCTCCCTGTGTTTGTTTCTATGTATTAGATAGAGTTGCTATGTCTCCTGGGCTTCCTAGGATGGCCTATTGTAGTAGGAGTCTTGTAGGGTCCAGTGGCACAGCCTCCCTGATCACCCTAGCTGGGCCCTTGAGGTGCACCCCCTGTGTGGACTGTACAACCTTCCATTATAATTGATTCTTCATTGCTGTTGGCACGTCAATGAGAGGGATTTGCTCAGGCTGATGAGCTGCAAGGACTGGCTATGCCCACTGACCACTGACCTCTGACCACCTTGGAGGATCAGCTGTGCAGGGGCCCACCACGCAAAGCAAGACTTACATCAGCAGGGCTCTGGTACCCACTGATTCCACCCCTTGAGTGTGTCACTTGTGGATGTGACTAGGTGGTGGTGCTTCGACATGGTCTGAAGCTCTCCACTGGTTGTGTTAACTCTGGGGCCTCCCAGGAGGCACAGGCCAAGGTCAGCGACTGCCTGTGTTCTACCTGGAGCCAACAGGCATAAGCTACAAAACTATCTGCAGATGGCTGCTTCTTGTGCTGAGCTTTAAGGTGCACATGCAAGGCCAAACTGTGATCTAAGTTTGGCTGCTGCTAGTGCTGGGCCTTAGGGAGAGGTATCAGGCTCATTGAGGCCAGATGCTGCTTGTTTGAGAGATTTTAGGAAAATCCAAAGCCTGAGCTCAGACAGGCTATTCCTATGGTAAAGCCCCTGGAAACAGGTTGGACGGGCCGGAAATTTGGGTGGGGCATGGCCTCAGGGAATCACCAGGGTGGGGCAAACAGTGTGAACTAGATTGCTGGAGTCCCAGATATGGTGCATGTCTGCCGGCCCGTGGGGGAAGGGCTCACCAAAGGAACAATGGCCTCCCCAGCACAGAGCGAAGCCCACTATTCTAGGTGAAGCCTTAATTTTTTTCTCAATATCTATATTTTTCTTTTTTTTCTTTGTTTTTAGTTGGCGGGGGAGGGGGGCTAGATGGCAGTGCTGGAGAAACTACATCTCGATGCTGAAGAATTCACTAAGAAAAGGCAAAAAGAAAAACAATGCCAAATAAATTAATGCCTGTGTTAATCTCTTCCCTCTTCCCAGAGGGCAGTAAAGAACAACCCACCATTGGCAATAAACAAACCAGCAATTTACCAAAGAGACAATTTAAATAGCCAATAAACACAAAAAACTGTTGAACCACTCATGTAATCAGAAAATGCAAATTAACTAAATAAATAGCTTTATCTAGCACCTTTGCAAAAATGGGTGTTAGAAGATGATTCATTTCATTCGCTATTGTTAGGAGAATATATTGGTACAGTCACTTAGAAAAGCAGTTTGGCAGAATATATAAACAAGTAAGTATTAGTTCTCTGCCTCAACAATTTGATTTTTTTTTTTTTTTGGTTATTGACACAAGACAAATTCATGTATATATGCAAAAAAAGAGAGAAATATACAGTTGTTGTTATCACAGTTGTTGAAAATGACCTAAGTATCTGTCAATGGAAGAGAATGGTTTAAAAAATTATGGTATATTGGTTCCATGGAGTAGTACACAGTTGTTAAGAAGAATAGGGAGATCTATATGTTTATTAAAGTGAAAAGATCTCTAATATTTTTACTACTAAAATAAATAAAAATGCAAAATGACATGTACAATATAATCCCATTTGTTAAAAATCAAAACATAAATTATGTATTTAAGAAAATAAGTTATATGTATAAATGCATAGAAAAAGATATGGAAGGCTGTGCCCACAACACTCCACAAGACCTGGGCTGGGAGTTTCAAGGAGGTGGGCAGTAAACTGTACTTTTTCCCTACTTGCATGTAAGTTGAAACTTTATGAACAAGAATGTAAAATGTAATTATTTTGTGTTTTTAAAAAAGCATAAATAAAAAACAACCCACCAGACAAGATGTTAGAGTCGAATTTGAAAGAGAATGAGGAAAGAGGAAGAACAAATTTCACAACCAACTCCAGGAGATACTATGGGTATGTGTCTCAGCCATGAGAAGGAATGAGTTAGTAGATGTCTTGTGCATAGAACCAAGTGAGTCCTAGCCAGTGAAATGGACAGCTGTGAATGTGGTGGCAGATGTGTGATCCAGACAGGAAAAGTGTGCAAAGAAGAAGATACGTGAAGAAGAAAAGGAGCCCAGAGACATGAATAGAAAAAGTTAATTTTAAAAATGTTTGTGTGAGCAAGAAGGATACACTAAAAGAGAGAGAGGAAAGCTGAGCCCACCTGTGGAAGTTTGCTTAAAGCTGACCATCCATAAGCAGGAAAGGCCATTATATATAATTGCTATATGGCTGCCATAGGTCCCACTGGTTCCCCACGTTTGTGATCAAGATTTCTTCAATTCCCATACCAAAGTACATTCCACCCACTATTTAGGTGTACTTGCAAGCGCACACACACACACACACACACACACACAAAACCATAGTAGCAACATCTTGCTGGGTTTTCTTAATTCTGACAGATAGCTTCTTCCTTCATCTCTGAATGTTGGTGATAGCAACTTCTGGGTAGCCAAGTAAAGAACACAGACCAAACAACAAGCTGCTTTTGCTTGATGTCAGTTCAGCTTCATATAAACAAAACTAAAGCAGCATTCAGTTAGCAGTTGGAAACACATATCAAAGGGAGGGCGTTTAACTCAAAACAGATTTTTCTAACCATCCTCAATATATGTGTTTAAGAAGAATGCATCTTTTAGTTATAGCAATGCAAATGTCAGTGATTATAAAAATGTGTATAATAGCTTGCTAGCAATTTTTGCCCTTCAGTGATGAGACTCATACAGAGTCCAGGGAAGAATGTGGAACTCCCATTGGCTTCAGCATGAAATATAGAGATATGAATGGTGGTCACAGGAAGGGACACGAAAATCATGGGAATAATCTTTTGTGGGAAGCATGTTGATTGTTTGATCCATATGCCTGAAAACAGTAAATGCATGTCCTCCCACCAACACAAAGACTGCTGAAAGAATGCAAATATAACTAACTTTATTTGGTAGGAAATTAACTTCCAAGGACTGGTAAAAGAGGAATCATTCTTAGAAAAGCAGCTCAGACAAAGGAAGATGCTGGGAAGCCAGAGAGCTCTGATGAGTTCTGTCATAACATTTCTCCTTCTGTTTTAGCAACCTGGATGCATTTCACATTTTGTTTCCCAAATAAATACTAGATTTTACCCCAGAAGGGAAAAGATTTATTAGGGTACATTCTAAAGTCCTTTGTAAGGGAAATATCCATGTCATTGTGCCTTAGAATGTATATGGAAAAATTAAAATGTCATAATTGGAGTTGTTTCTGAGTTAATATCAGTAAATAAAATGTTTGCCTGTTGGTTTCTGTTTTACCAAACAAAATATAGCTGCCAGTTCATCCATCTGTAAAAGTACTCTTATGTGCTTCTCAAGAGAATTACTGAATTATTTTGTGTGCAAAAGTAGTTTCCTTGTGTGAGTTTTACTTCCTGTGGCTAAAGGGGGAACATTTCCGTCCCTTTACTGAGCCCTTGCATTCCTCGTACATGCAGTATTTTGCTGAGGCTGTTTCCCTGTTAGAACAGCTGCTCCCTTGTTTTGTCGATCCAAACCCTTCAGTGTCTTCAGGGTCTAACTCAGGCTCCTGAAGAGCCTTCCCCAACCTTTCATCCTCCTGGGGTTTCCCCTTTCTCTGTGTACTTGCTGTTCAATGATGTAGCAGTTGGTTACATTTTGTCTTACATTATTGTAAAATTCTTTATTTTAAAATTCTATTTTCTCCAACCAGGTGGTAAGATCCTTGTGGGATGAAGCATGCACATACTTCCCACATATCACTTCAGACCTGAAATGGAACCAGACTATATTAAAAAATGTTTTGTTCTCTACTAAGCTCCAAATGCATAATGGGACAAATATCCAGATTATTGCAGTATTTTTACACTAATTATTTAATGAGGGAGGAAGGGAAAGAATATATAACAATAAGGGAAAACCTTTGCTAACTTAGTGATTCTGATAATTCAGGGGAATGTTTCCACAAGAATAAAAAGGTAGTTAATAAGTGAACCTAAAGTACATAAACTATTTAACTGGGAAAGGAAATTTAAGTTGAAGTACAAAGTTGATGTCTAGCAATGTGGTAGACTAACTACTGTAAAGAGGTCCTTTTCTTGCCCAGAACACAAAATACTGGACAAAATAAGTATTAAAAATATTTTCCAATATGTGATCAAGTTAAAAATATAGGGAACTCTTCAGTTGTCATACGAAAATGAACTTTCGTAAGAAAACCTGATGCTTCCAGTAGAGGGCGGGAGAAGAGTGTTTACGGTCAGATACAGTCCTTCTGACACCCACAGGGGTGCTGCCTCAGGCCTGCACTGTGCTAAAGAAGAAGCCCTCAGTGAGCTCTTTGTCTTCATCAACAAAAAAGATAAAAATAAGCCCTGGCCGGTTTAGCTCAGCGATTAGAGCGTCGGCCTGCGGACTGAAGAGTCATGGGTTCAATTCCGGCCAAGGGTATGTACCTCGGTTGCGGTTCATCCCCGGCCCTGGTCGGGTTGTGCGGGAGGCAACCAGTCAATGTGTCTCTCTCACATCGATGTTTCTCTCTCTCTCTCTCCCCTCCCTCCCTCCCTTCCACTCTATCTAAAAATAAATGGAAAAAATATCCTCAGGTGAGGATTAAAAAAAAAGATAAAAATAAGCCAATAAATTAATAAACACTGACTACGATACTCTTAGGACCCATCTGCAAGCTAGCACAAAAGTGCTGCATAATACCACTGTCCCAGCCTGGAGTACTCCCACAGAATATACCTATATGTATGCATCTACACACACACAAATAACTAAAAACCTCTGTAAAAGATCAACTCACAATAAAACTATAGATCACATGAAGAAACAGATCAAAAAAGGAAGGCCATTTCATGAAGTACAAATTGCCCCCCAAAGGACTCAAATTCATTTAAAAACCTGAGATTTCAAAACAATTATGTTTTAAGTGGCTAAAGATAAAATGAATGACTAGAATCCTTTAAAAAAAAAAAAAAAAAAAAGGCAGGATAGTTCTAAAAATAAATAGGGGACTTTGAAAAATTCTCCAAATGAAAACAAAGTTATAACATTTAACATAAAAAATGGATAGACTGCCAGCAGGTGTGGCTCAGTGGACTGAGCATTGTCCCATGGACTGAGTGGTCCCACTTGGATTTCTGGTCAGGGCACATGCCTGAGTTGTGGGCTTGATCCCCAGTAGGGGGCATGCAAGAGACAGCCAATTGATGTTTCTCTCTCACATCGATGTTTCTGTCTTTCTCTCCTTTCCTCTCTCTCTAAAAAAAAATCAATAAAAACATATTTTTTTTAAAAAGTGAATAGACTACAACAGATCAGAAACAGAGAGTGAATTGGCATATTAAAAGATGACTTTAAGGAAATGTTCCCAGTTCTAACACAAAGAGACAAAATGAGATAAAATATAAAACGGTACAGCAGGTTCTCAAATAAAATTATTTCTTGTAGGGTTGTTTTGTTATAACATTGATGAGATGCTATAGGTACTTAATTCATGTTTATATCAATCTGCCTTTGATAAGTTGGTTTTGTTATACATCATTTTGCTTAGTCACAGAACCTGTCAATGACATGAATTGAGGACCTATTGTACTTATGAAACTTGGAGAACATATATTCATGTGAAGCATCTATTAATACAAAGAAGTAAGTCCAATTGCTAATCTGAAAAAATACATTAATGAGTACCCCAAAATCTGAAAACACAGAGAAAATAGTATATATGTTGCACTTTTTATGATTAATGATCAGACCCATGCGCTTTAAATGTAGAGCTTTTTTTTTAACCTGAAATGTGTATATTTGGAGGTTGAAGAAAAACATATTGATCATATAATTTTTAAAATGTAACTAATAGCCCTGGCCAGGTTTGGCTTAGTGGTTAGAGCATCGGCCCGTAGACCAAAGGGTTGTGGGTTCAATTCCCAGTCAAGGGCACATACCTGGGTTGCAGGTGTGATCCCAAGCCCCGGTTGGGGCCTTGCAGGAGATAACCAGTCAAAGTGTCTCTCTCACATCGACGTTTCTCTCTCTCTCCCTTCCTCCATTCCACTCTCTTTAAAAATCAGTGGAAAGATATCCTCATGTGAGGATTAACAACAACAAAAAATGTAACTAATATACTGTTTAAAAATGAGTTTGGGTTAGGCAAAGATTTCTTAGGAAACAAAACAAAAGAAAAATTTAATAAATTACACTTTTTAAAATAAAAAGTTATGCTCTTCAAAAGATACTATAAAGAAAATTAAGACAAGTCACAGACTGATAGAAAATATTTGCAAAATATATATTTAGTAAAGGACGTGTATATAATTCTATAAAACATGCTTTCAATTCAATAATAAAAATACAAACAACTCATTTTAAAAAATGGGCAAAAGATTTGAGCAGCCACTTTACAATTTTTGTTAACTGACAATACAAAGTGCAAGCAAGGATGCACAGGAAATAAAACTCTTGGACCTTGTTGATAAGAATACAAAATGGTATAACTACTTTGGAAAACAGTTTCAGTTTTTTTATATCATCTGTAAGCAATCTCACATCTATGGTGTTTCCATAACATCCTAGCAACTGTACTGCTAGGTATTTACCCAAGAGAAATAAAAACACCTGTATATAAAAGTTTGTAGCAGCTTTATTCATACTTGCCAAAAACCAGAAAAAACTGAAATGTCCACCCCCGGTGAATGAATAAACAAACTGTAATATACCCATACAAAGGAATACGACTCAGCAATAAAATTAAATTAACTATGATTGCATGCCACAACATGGATGAATCTCAAAAGCATTATACTAAGTAAAAGAGCCAAATACAAAAGACTACATCCTCTATGATTTAATTTATATGACATTCTGGGAAAGGCAAAACTATAAGGACATAGATCAGATTAGTCATTTCCAGGGGCTGGGAGTCAGGAAAGAGGATTGAATACAAAGGGACATAAGGAAACTTATTGGAGTGATAGAAATTTTCTACATCTATATTGTGGTAGCAGTTACATGATTACATACATCTGTCAAAACTCAGAACACCTAAAGAAGGTGAACTTTACAATATATAAATTATTCCTCAATGAATGTAATACTTTTAAAAACATGAGTGTACACTCTTTTCTGACTTTGTAAACACTCTGTAGAATTTAAAGTTCCAACATACACTAATTGAAGTTCCAGAAGTAAAGAACAGAGTAGGTGTGAAGGGGTTGTATTCAAAGATGTAATAGCTAAATATATTTCTTCAGGTTAAAGAAGCACATTAAGTCATAAGCAGGATAAACAAAACAAACTTCAGAATATGAAGTTAAATTCAAACAGCTACTAGAGTAAAAAGACTAAAAGTAATACTGTCAACAATTAATTAAATTAATTAATTAATGTCAATTTTCTCAATGGATAGAGTCTTCAGATTTACTATTTATCTGCTTCTTATATGCCTGTTAAAACTGTGTTAATAATATAAATCCAGCTGTCATTTTTTTCTCTTCCTACCAAAAGAAAATCTCTTTGCTATAGTCTGAGAATTACTCAAATTCTTAGCATTTCTCTTTCTGCTTTGATCAATGTCCAACTCTGATGAAAATCTTAATATGATATTATTTAGGGATGTTTTCTATCTTAAGAATAATTAAAGTTGTCTTCATACTTATATGTTGCAATTTATGAATATTTTCTTATAAAATATTCTGCTATAATTCTACTCAGATAACTCTGTCATGAGTGTATCAATATCCTAGATGTTTAAGGCTACTCTACTGCTAATAGCTATTGCATTTAGAATCATTCATGATTTCAGCAGGCTATGAATGCAAAAAAGTTTTCTAACTTATGTACCTTTTCGATGAAAATCTAAAAAGAAATTAATAACTACTTATAAGACAGAATACAACATAAAGCCAATTCTAAATATGTACTTTTTAATTAAAAATCTTTATTTTCAGATAATTACAGATCCATATGCATTTGTCAGAAATAATACAGACAGATCTCAAACTCTTTAACCAGTTTCTCACAATGGTAACATCTTACAAAACAAAACTGGAGTACAAGATCACAACCAGGATATTGGCATTGAAACAATCAATATGCAGAACATTTCCATAAGCAAAATGATCCTTCATGTTGCTCTTTTATAAACAGAAATACTTCCTTCCTGTCCTCACCCCCTTCTTACCTCTACTCTGTTCCCAGTTCTATGATTTGTCATTTCAAGAATGTAACATAAAAATAATCATATATTATGTAACTTTTTCAGATTAGCTTTTTGTCTCTCAGCATAATATTCTTGAAATTCATTCAGGTTGTTGTATGTATCAGTAGTTTTGTTAGTTTTTATTGCTGAGAAGTATTCCAAGGAATAGGTATATGATAGCTTGTTTAACAATTTTCTTGTTGAAGACATCTGGGTTCTTTCCAGTTATTATGAATAATGTTGCTATAAATATTTGTGTATAGTTTTTATGTAAACATAAGCCTTTGTTTCTCTGGGATAAATGCCTCAAAGTGCAATTGCTAGGTCATCTGGAACTTGCATTGTTTTGTTTTCAAATGCTAAACTGTTTTCCAGAGTAGTTGCATCATTTTCCATTCTCATTGGCAACATATATATGAGTGATCCAATTTAATCACATCCTTGCCAAAATTTGGTGTTGTCACTATTTTAGCCATTCTGATAGATGTGTAATTTTATCTCATTGTGATTTTAATTTGCATTTTACTAATGACTAATGATCATCAACATCTTTCCATGGGCTTATTTGCCATTTGTATATCTTCTTTATATGACCTTTCTAAAAATTTTGCAGTCTTATTCTTTATATTTAAGTCCATGACCCACTATGAGTTCATCTGTGTACAAAGTGTGAGACTGAGCCAAGGTTCACTTTTGTGTGTGTGTGTATGGATATCTAATTATTCCAGCGCCATTTGTTGAAAAGGCTACCTCTGCTCCACTGAATTACTTATACATCTCTGTCAAAAATTAGTTGAACATATTTGTGTGGGTCTATTTCTGGGTTTACTATGATATTCCATTTATTTATGTATCTATTGCTCCACCAATACCACATAGTCTTGATTACTGTAGCTATGTAATAAGTCTTGAAATCAGATAAACTGATTTATCCTGCTTTATTCTACTTTTTTCAAAATTGTTTTAGCTATTCTAATTCTCTGTCTTTAGACAAACTTTGGAATAATCTTGTTTATATCTACAAAGAGACATTCTGGAATTTTTATAGATATTTCAATAAACATGTATATGGAGAATTGACACCTTTATTATGTTCAGTCTTCCAATTTATGAATATAGTATGTGTATCTATTTATTTAAATCTTTTTAAATTTCTTTCACATGTATTGGAAAAGAAAAACAGAGTTTCATTGTTCTCATATGATAAATGGAAATTCTAATAGGATTTACTCACAAAATATAACTTCTAATAAAAAAGTTCAATAAATTGTCCTCTATAAAAATCAATAGTTTTCTTATAAACTTGAATCAACTAGCTAAAAATATTATTATTAAGAATGTTATTATTGCCCTGGCCAGTTTGGTTCAGCGGTTAGAGCATCAGCCTGCGGTCCAGAGAGACCCGGGTTCGGTTCCCGCTAAGGGCACATACCTCGGTTGCAGTTCATCTCCGGCCCTGGTTGGTCGTGCGGGTGGCAGCCACTAGATGTGTCCCTTTCACGTCGGTGTTTCTCTCTCTCTCTCTTCCTCTCTCTCCCTCCCACTCTATCTGAACGAAAAAATGTCCTCGGGTGAGGATAAAAAAAAAAAAATTAAAAAAAAAAAGAATGTTATTATTATTTGCAAGAGCAACAAAGCAATTAACAATTGAAATACAAATAACAAAAGAAGTCCAAGATCTATACCAAGAAATGTTCAAAACTTTATGGAAAATCATTAAAGAAATCTTAAAAGGAGAGAGAAATCATGTCCATGGATAAGAAACTCAATACCATAAACATTGAAATTTACCTGAGTTAAATGGAAAACCAATCTAAATTCATGTCCGGCCGGTGTGGCTCAGCGGTTGAGCATCAACCCATGCAGGAGGTCACCGGTTTGATGCCTGGTCAGGACACATGCCCAGGTTGTGGGCCTGATCCCCAGTGGGAGGCATGCAGGAGGCAGCCAATCGATGTTCTCTCTCATCGATGTTTCTATCTTTCTATCTCTCTCTCCCTCTCACTTCCTCTCTCTCTCTCCCTCTCACTTCCTCTCTCTCTAGAATCAATAAAGAGAAAAGAAAAAAAAAAGAAAACCAATCTAAATCCAAACAAGATCTTTGTGTTAAAATTGATAAGCTCTTCCTAAAATTCTCATAGAAGATATAATCAAGATTTTTTTTCTTAAAGAGATGAACAATGAGAAAAAGTTTGCCCTATCAATCAAAAATCAACACTTTGGCCTAGCCGATGTGGCTCAGTGGGTTGAGCGTGGTCTCATGGACGGAGAGGTCCCAGTTCAATTCCCATCAGGGCACATGCCCAGGTTATGGGCTTGATCCCCAGTAGGAGGTATGCAGGAGGCAGCTGATCAAAGTTTCTCTCTCACATTGATGTTTCTATCTCTCTCTCCCTTCTTCTCTCACTAAAAAAATCAATAAAAACATATTTTTTAAAAAATCAACACTTTGTGATTTGGGAGATTATGGCAGCAGGCAGGACCAGAGCGAGGGTGAGTATAAAGAGTGTGAGTGAGTATGAGTGGACATGAGTGTGGATGAGCAACCTCAAGCAGTGCAGAAACATGGGGCAGAAGTTCCTGTGCTGTGGATGGGGAGCAGCCCGCTACTGCAGTAAGCAGCTCATCAGGGCGCTTCTACCTGCGCAGCTGTGAGGCCCCACCATTTTGGAAGATCCCTGGTCTTTTCTGGGAGGAGGCAATGGGAGTAGCTAGGGCCCAGCGATCTGAGCCCACTAGAGTACCTCATACCATCGGGCCAGTGGACCTCGCTATGTCAACACAGAGCAGTGCATAGTAGTGGTGCTGTCAAGGTGCCTACTGCAGAAGTTGCAAGCAGCTGGGAGCCCAGCTCCATCCCCCACAGCAGCAGCCTGATCAGAACCAAGACACACTCTCAGCAACAAAGGCTCTGGAGCAGACATCCATCCCCAGGCAGCAAGAGCACAGATTGGCAGCTAAGACCCATCCCCAATAGCATTAGCAGAGGCTGAGCAGGAACTGAGCCCCATCAAGCAGCAGTGTTTCCCAGCTGCCAGCAGCAGGACCCGTGGCTCCAGTGGGGCCCGAGAGATGCAGCAGCCTGTAGCACCAGCGGGGCCCACAGCTCCAGCAGCAGCGCCTACCAGGAGAGACCAATACCAGCCACCACTAGTCAGTCCTCCAGGACCCACAGCAAGCCAGAGGCTCCATGTACCAGAACAGTCTGGGATGCACAGCAGCCTTATCTGATACACACCAAGCTGCCTACATATCCCAACATCCCTCACTGGATGTACAACTACCAGACGGCTAAAATGGGGAGACAAAGAAACAACACCCAAATGAAAGAAAAGGAGGAATCACCAGAAATAGAACTACATGAAATGGAAGAAAGCAATTTGTCAAATAAAGAATTCAAAACAATGATTGTAAGGGTGCTCAAACAATTCAGTGAGAACTACAAGCAACTTAATGAGAATTATAAAGAGCTCAGTGGGGACTACATCAGCTTAAAAAAAGAGGTAGAAGCTATGAAAAAAATCAAGAGGAAATAATGACATAGCTGATATGAAAAATACCTTAGAAGGATTCAACAGTAGATTAGAAGAAGCTGAAGACCGAATTAGTGAGTAAGAAAACAAGGTAGAATAAAATGCCCAAATAGAGCAGCAAATGGGGGGAAAAATTAAAAAACAGGAGGAGAGTTTAAGGGAGCTTTGGGACAATACAAAATGTAATTATCATTATTTGCAGATGACATGATGTTGTACATAGAAAACCCTAAAGACTCCATCAAAAATCTACTAGTTTAATAAATGAATTTGGCAAGGTAGCAGGATACAAAATTAACGTCAAGAAATAGACGGCATTCTTGTACAGCAACAACAAACTCAATAAAAGAGAAACTAAAAGAGCAACCCCATTTACCATTGCAGCAAAAAAATTAAGATACCTAGGAATAAACTTAACCAAAGAAGAAAAGGACCTATTAATATTTGCAGAAAACTACAAGTCACTGAAAAAAGAAATAGAGGAAGATATAAAAGAGTGGAAGCATTTACCTTGTTCATGGATTGGAAGAATTAACATCATTAAAATGGCCATACTATCCTAAGCAATCTATAGATTCAATGCAAAAAGGATGTACTATTCAATAAATGGGATTAAAACAGTATACCACATTCAAAAGCAAACTCTAGCTAGCTAGATTAAAGTATGAAAATCAAAAATTAAAAATTAAAATGACAAGAAAATATAGAAGAACATCCTTATGACTTATGATCTCAATTTTGGAAGGTTTTCCAAGTTTTCTTTCTTTTTTTTTTGAAGCTTTTGTGAGTTTTTTATATTTTTAATTGTGCTTTTAAAAAACACATAACATGAAACATAGCATCTTAGCCATTTTAAAGTATATAATCCAGCAGTGTTAAATATATTCACATTGTGCAACAGATTTCCAGAATTTCTGTTCTTGCAAAACTCACAACTCTATACCCATAAAAAAATCACTCTCATCTCACTCTTTTCCTGGCCCATGGCAAACACCATTCTACTTTCTGCTTCTGTGCATTTAACCACCTCAGATACCTCATATAAATGGAATAATACAGCATTTGTTGTTTTGTGTCTGGCTTATTTCATACAGCATAATGTCTTCAAGTTTCATCCATGTTGTAGCATGTAATAGAATTTCCTTCCTTTTTAAGGCTGAACAATATTCCATTGTATGTATCTGCTGCATTTTGTTTATCCATTCACCCATGGATGGAAGGATGGCTTCCACCTTTTAGCTATTGTAAATAATGTGCTGTGAGCATGGATATATGAAACTTCTCTTTGAGATCCTACTTTCAGTACTTTGGGCTATATACCAAGAAATGGAATTTCTGTATCATAAGTTAGTTCCATTTTTTAATGTTTTGAAGCACCTCCATCTGTTTTCCATAGTGGCTGCATAATTTTACATTCCTACTAACAGTGCACAAGAGTTCCAATTTCTCCACATCCTCAGAAACACTTGTGATTTTCTAGGATATATATATGTATATATTAGCCATCATAATGAGTGTGAAATATTGGCAAGATTTCTTAAGACACACACACACATAAGGAAAAGGATTAATACGGGATTAAAAATAAGGAAAAGATTAATAAATTTGACACTCTCATAACTTGAAAATTGACTTAATAAAAGTCTTCCTAAACAAACTGAGAGACTATATTTGCCACATATTTAAAAACAAAGAATTAAGATCTACAATGTGCAAGTAACTCCTACAAATAAAAATTTAAACCACTCAATAGAAAATGGCCAGAGGATATTAATAGGTAGTTGAGAGAAACAGAAGCCCAAATGATCAATAAATACAAGAAAAAAAATATTCATCTTACCTGGTATCGGGCTAGTGTAAAGTAAAACAACGAGGTGCTATTTCCACCAATCGTATTGATTATATATATATATATATATATATATATATATATATATATATATATATATAAACAAGTTTGGAGGAAAATGTAGAGAAAAAGGAATTTATAATATTGTCATTGAGAGAGTAAATAGGTACAACTGCTTCACAGAGCAATTCGCCAATGACTGATATAATTAAAGGGGCACATGCTCTAACACCCTGGTAATCCAATGCAGGTGTATTTCTTGAGAGACTCAGGAACATGTGAGCAACAAGCTACATTCAGAGGCATTTACTGAAGCATTGTTTGTAATGAAATAAATTAATGCTCATAATAAAGTAACGAATCATAAATTGTGGCTTAATCATTCCATAAAACAACTAAGATGATTAAACTAGAAATACATGTATTAACATGGATAAATCTCAAAAACATAATGATTAATGCCAGAAATGTACATGAAGCATGATACTCTTAAATATGATTTTGAAAACACATAACACAATTCTGTCTATTTTAGAAGCCCAAAACAATGAAATAAAAGTGTAAAAATATGAGTGAGAATACCCACACACTTCAAACGTGGCTTGCTCTGGATGCAGAGATAAGAAACAATATGGAAGAGGAGCAGGGAAAAAAAAAAAAAGATTTACCTCTTAACAATTCATTACCTTAAAAATAGAAAATATGGAAATATTTATCATGGATATTGCATCAAGGTAGTGGGTATATATGTCTTTATCTTTTACTCTTTGTTACGTGAAGCACTGTATATGAGTGGATGAAAGAGTCATTAGAATCCACCACTATTCCATGAACCAGTGTTTGGGGTCAGGTTTCTATTTCATTTCTATATGTTTTGAATCACCGATTCATTTCATAGGAACAAGCTATACTATTTAAAAATGTAAATCCCTTTCCTATCATAGCTGTCTTTCCGTTGTGGCTTATATATTTAAAATTTTTAATTTGCACCAAACATAAACTACTAAAATAGAATTTACTCTAAGCATCATTAAGAGAGAGAACCCCAGTGGCAAACTACAACTTCTCACTTATTTTGGCAATTCAGTTTAATAGGAAGCAACCTCATCTGGGCTTGGTTATACTTCCTTAAGTATTTGGCATAAAATGATTGGTTTTGTTTCAGTGTGTGGAAGAAAACCTAATCTTTTGAAGCATCTTCTCAGATCACAATGGCATGAAACTAGAAATCAATTGCAACAAGAACATGCAAAAACATATGAACACATGGAGGCTAAATAGCATGTTATTAAACAATGAATGGGTTACCGAGGAGATCAAGGAAGAAATTAAAAACTTCCTGGAAACCAATGAAAATGAACACACAACAACACAAAATCTATGGGATGCAGCAAAAGCAGTTCTGAGAGGGAAGTTCATAGCACTCCAGGCCTACCTCAAGAAACAAGAAAAATTTCTAATAGACTTTCTAACCTCACAACTTAAAGAACTAGAAAGCAAACAAAAAGAAAACCCCAGAGCAAGTAGAAGGAAGGAAATAGTAAAGATCAGAGCAGAAATAAATGACATAGAGACCAGAAAAACAATTCAAAGGATCAATGAAACAAAGAGCTGGTTTTTTGAAAAGATAAACAAGATTGATGGACCCTTAGCTAGACTCACCAAGAAACAAAGAGAAAGAACCCAAATACACAAAATAAGAAATGAAAGAGAAGTAACAACTGACACCACAGAAATACAAAGGATCGTTAGCAAATACTGTGAACATTTATATGTCAACAAATTCGACAATCTAAGCGAAATGGACAAATTTCTAGAAACACATAGTCTCCCAAAACTGGACCCGGAAGAGATAGAAAACTTGAACAGACCAATAACAGCTAAGGAAATTGAAGATGTAATCAAGACTCTCCCAGCAAACAAAAGCCCAGGCCTGGATAGCTTCACAGGGGAGTTTTACCGAACATTCAAAGAAGAACTAACTCCCATTCTCCTCAAACTATTTCTAAAAATGCAAGAAGAAAGAAGACTTCCAAATGTGTTTTATAAGACCAGCATAATTCTAATTCCCAAACAGAAAAAGACACTACAAAGAACGAAAACTACAGGCCAATATCCCTGATGAACGTAGATGCCAAAATCCTGAACAAAATACTAGCAAATCAGATCCAGCAATACATCAAAAAAATTATTCACCATGACCAAGTGGGATTCATCCCAGGGATGCAAGGTTGATTTAATATTCACAAAACAATAAATGTGATACATCACATAAACAAAATGAAAGATAAACACTACATGATCATATCAATAGACGCTGAAAAAGCATTCGACAAAGTCCAGCACCCATTTCTGATAAAAATGCTCAGCAATTTGGGAGTAGAGGGATTATATCTGGATATAATAAAGGCCACATATGAAAGACCTACAGCCAACATCATACTCAATGGGCAAAAACTAAAAACATTTCCCTTAAGAACAGGAACAAGACAAGGATGCCCACTTTCGCCACTCTTATTTAACATAGTACTGGAAGTCTTAGCCACAGCAATTAGACGTGAAGAAAAAATAAAAGGAATCCAAATTGGAAAGGAGGAAATGAAACTGTCATTATTCACAGACAACATGATATTATATATAGAAAACCCTAAAGACTCCATCAAAAATCTACTAGACTTTAATAAATGAATTAGATGGGGAACCCAGGTGGGGCGGGGGAGCCGAGCGACCCCCACACCAACGGAGGAAGCTGGCAACACACAGGAGAACTGAGTAAAATGAACAACGAAATTGACCCAGAGACATGGAGGTGGAGTATGGGATGACAGGCCTCAGAGGAGGGGGGGAGGCGGGGGAAAGAGATAAATCACAGAGCCTATGTGCATGGGTGCATAACCAATGGACATGGACAACAGGGATAGGGAGGAGGAAAAGGGGAGGGGGAGGAGGGTGTCAATGGGGGAAAAAAAGGAAAAACATCTGTAACAAAAACAAATTAATAATAAAATAAATTATTTAAAAAATAATAATAAATAAAAAAAATAAATAAATAAATAAATAAATAAAATAAATAAAATCCTGGACTGGATCCTGGAACAGAAAGAAAAAATAATAATAATAATAATAAATGAATTTGGCAAAGTAGCAGGATACAAAATTAACGTCAAGAAATCGACGGCATTCTTATACACCAATGATGAACTCACAGAAAGAGAAACTAAAAAAACAATCCCATTTACCATCGCGGCAAAAAAATTAAGATACCTAGGAATAAACGTAACCAAACAAGTAAAGGACCTATTTGCGGAAAACTACAGGACATTGAAAAAAGAAATAGAGGAAGATATAGAAAAGTGGAAGCACATACCTTGTTCATGGATTGGAAGAATTAACATCATTAAAATGTCCATATTACCCAAAGCAATCTATAGATTCAATGCAATCTCCATTAAAATACCAGTGACATATTTCACAGAACTAGAACAAATACTCCAAAAGTTCATATGGAACCAAAAAAGACCCCAAATAGCCACAGCAATCTTGAAAAAGAAGGACAAAGTAGGTGGGATCACAATATCAGATATCAGGTTATACTACAAAGCTACTATAATCAAAACAGCCTAGTACTGGCACAAGAACAGGCATATAGACCAGTGGAACAGAACAGAGAATCCGGAAATTGACCCAAGACATTATGCTCAATTAATATTCGACCAAGGTGGCAAGGGCATACAATGGAGTGAAGACAGCCTCTTTAATAAATGGTGTTGGGAAAATTGGACAGCTACATGCAAAAAAATGAAACTAGACCATCAACTTACACCATACACAAGAATAAACTCAAAATGGATAAAAGACTTAAATGTGACTCGTGAATCCATAAAAATTCTAGAAGAAATTGTAGGCAACAAAATTTCGAACATCATACGCAGCAGAATCTTCACTGATACATCACCTAAGGCAACAGAAACAAAGGAAAAAATGAACACATGGGACTACATCAAACTCAAAAGCTTCTGCACAGCAAAAGAAACAACCATCAAAACGGATAGGGACCCCACTGTATGGGAGAGCATAATTGCCAATGATACATCAGATAAGGGGTTAATCTCCAAAATATATAGAGTGCTCATACAACTCAACAAAAGGAATACAAAGAACCCAATTAAAAAATGGGCAGAGGAACTAAATAGACACCTCTCCAAACAGGACATACAAATGGCTAAGAGACATATGAAGAAATGCTCAACATCACTAATCATCAGAGAGATGAAAATTAAAACAACAATGAGGTATCACCCCACACCTGTCAGAATGGCCGCCATCAACAAATCATCAAACAACAAGTGTTGGCGAGGGTGTGGAGAAAAGGGGACTCTGGTACACTGCTGGTGGGAATGCAGACTGGTGCAGCCACTGTGGAAAACACTATGGTGTTACCTTAAAAAATTAAAAATTGAATTGCCATTTGACCCTGTGATCCCAGTTCTAGGAATATACCCTAAGAAACCTGAAACACCAATCAGAAAGAATACATGTACTCCCATATTCATAGTAACACTATTTACAATAGCTAAGATCTGGAAACAGCCCAAGTGTCCATCAGTGGATGAATGGATAAAAAAGCTGTGGCACATATACACAATGGAGTACTATGCAGCTGTAAGAAAGAAAGATCTCTTATCCTTTGAGAAGACATGGAGCTACCTCAAGAGTATTATCCTAAGTGAAACAAGCCAAGCAGAGAAAGACAAATACCACATGATCTCACTCATTTGTGGAATATAATGAACATAACAGTCTGGGGAACAGGGTAGACCCAGAGATGTGAAAGAAGGGTACAGACTGACAACCCTCAAAAGAGGGGGTGGGGGGGAGGGAAGAAAAAAAAAAAGAAAGGTAAGTCTATGTGTATGCCTGAATTCTTACCCCCTTATAGCTTGAGTATAGATAATTGAAAAACCTGAACATGTACACATATAACCATAGCTAATAGCAGTAGTGCATTAACCTTAAGTGGGGCACCTATTAAATAAAAGTGCATGTTCCTAGGCCCATGGTCTGGTAGTCTGATGCTGGAAGTCTACAGGGCCCAGGTGTGCACTGTAACAACATCCCCAGCTGTTCTCCTGCAGCTGGACAATCAGGTCATATGGACTTAGAGAAAGTGTCTACAAGAAAACCACAAATGGACATGGCCTAGGCTAGTGGCCTAAACCTCTGGACCTTAGATCATGTGGCTACATTGATTGTCCTGAATGACACCTTGAAGGTAACACACACAAACACACCCCACACAGTACATGGGGCATGGAGAGGGTACATTGGGATCACTTGGTTGGCTCATCCTCCCCCGTTCCCATCATATCACCTACTAATAGAGTCCAACAACCATGTTCTTATTGGATGAGCTGGGTGGCCAGTTTTATTCTTTATCATCTTCAAAGGTACAAACTGATCAAATTTGCAACTTCTGCTTTTCATCCAAATAGTTTTCGGCAGTGAACATTTAATTTCAGATGGCTCAACTATTAGGAGCAGCTTTGAACATAACTTCTTTTCTTTTCCTGAATTCAGGAGCCATAAAAACTGTCCAGGAGGAGACCCTCAGACCTAGTTCTTTACAGCAGATGTTGCAAAATAGTGACCAGCTCTTAGAACTTGGCCTGCAGATGTATTTTGTTTAGCTCATATGGTATGTTTTAAGTTTTGGAATTGATGTGAAGTATTTCAGAATAAGAAAGCTTACATAAAAGTATGAATTTCCAGCCTATTTTGGAAATCAGGTCTGGTTTTTGTCCAGGCTCCCATTTATGTTTGGACTTGCAGGTCGGGGCTGAGTGTGGCTATCCTGGGAGGGACATGCGTCCTGTAGGTTTTTGGACCCTGCTAGGCTAGCTGTACACATTCTAATCTTCTTGGAGTTTTGAGTTCTATTGCTGGCTTGACAAGCTTCATTAGTGCCTGATCTCAGAGTCTAGAAAGGACCTAATCTCTTTGGCCTCAGTTTACTCATATGTAAAATGAGCTAGGATACTTCCAGTTCTAAAAACCATTGATCTAGCTATATGAACACTGCGTTTGACTTGGGCAGAGATGTCCTTGTCGTGCTTTATTTGTAAGTCCTTGTTTTCTTCCTCCTTCCCAGCCTCATCTGTAAGGGCTGGGCTACTGCTGAAGATTCCCTCATCCACCAAACCCTAACCAGGCTTCCTCTGAGCTCTCTTCTCCACTAGGCCTCAACCTTGGTTGAGCAAACACTAATATAGTTTCCAATAGCTCAAGGCTGCAGCTCCAGGACGACCACAGTCCCCCTTCAATTGTCTGCCTGAGAAAATCAAGGCTGCCAAAAGAATGTACTGTTTGTTGCAGCTGACACCTGAACATGGTGCCCCTGCATCCTAGTCTCTGTGAGAGAGGAGGAGCTAAAATGTGATAAATGCCAGTTAGCAAAGACAGGTGGTTTAACATGGAACAACCCCTTGCCTCTCCTTCGCACATTTTTATAATTTTTCACTTCTCTGATTCTGCAGAGCTCCTGCTCACCCCCACCCCCACTTCCTCATTCTCCTCTTAAAGGTCCAGTCACTCCTGTACAAATCGAGGTTGAGGTCAGTTCATGCTGAACTTTCCCCCCTATTGTAATAGTGTGTTGCTGATTAATATCTGTCCTTACCACTTTAAGCAGTGTCTGGCTTTGTTTATCTTTGACATTGCTCATACCCTGGCAGTTCAGAGCCAGAAAGTTTATGAGAAGGCTTTAGTTGAATCCCAATGGGAGCCTCCACTTCAGTCGTGCTTCATCATACTTGGGTTGTGGTATTTAGTACTAAATTCAATTTTTGCACCTGGGGCAGAGTAGGCTCTGAACAAGCATTTGTCAAGTAAATAGATGAATTGGTAGCAAGCGTGGCATTCTGACTTGCTGTGGCATTTCAGGGAGTGAGAAGCTGTAGTCCAAAAGATTAGATTTTCTTTTTTTTTTTTTTTCATATTTGTCATGTCTTTTATTTTTTATTTATTTATTTTTTATATTAATTTATTTTTGTTACAGATGTTTCTCCTTTTTTCCCCATTGACACCCTCCTCCCAATCCCCCCACCCCGTCCCCAGCTTTGTTGTCCATGTCCATCAGTTATGCATACATGCGCATAAGTTCTGTGGTTTATCTCTTCCCTCCCCCCACCCCCTCTTCTGAGGGGCGTCAGTCTATACCCTACTTCCACATCTCTGGGTCTACCCTGTTCCTCAGACTGTTATGTTCATTATATTCCACAAATGAGTGAGATCATGTGATATTTGTCTTTCTCTGCTTGGCTTGTTTCGCTTAGGATAATATTCTCGAGGTCTCTCCATGTCGTCTCAAAGGATAAGAGATCTTTCTTTCTTACAGCTGCATAGTACTCCATTGTGTATATGTGCCACAGCTTTTTTATCCATTCATCCACTGATGGACACTTGGGCTGTTTCCAGATCTTAGCTATTGTAAATAGTGTTACTATGAATATGGGAGTACATGTATTCTTTCTGATTGGTGTTTCAGGTTTCTTAGGGTATATTCCTAGAACTGGGATCACAGGGTCAAATGGCAATTCAATTTTTAATTTTTTAAGGTAACACCATAGTGTTTTCCACAGTGGCTGCACCAGTCTGCATTCCCACCAGCAGTGTACCAGAGTCCCCTTTTCTCCACACCCTCGCCAACACTTGTTGTTTGATGATTTGTTGATGGCGGCCATTCTGACAGGTGTGGGGTGATACCTCATTGTTGTTTTAATTTTCATCTCTCTGATGATTAGTGATGTTGAGCATTTCTTCATATGTCTCTTAGCCATTTGTATGTCCTGTTTGGAGAGGTGTCTATTTAGTTCCTCTGCCCATTTTTTAATTGGGTTCTTTGTATTCCTTTTGTTGAGTTGTATGAGCACTCTATATATTTTGGAGATTAACCCCTTATCTGATGTATCATTGGCAATTATGCTCTCCCATACAGTGGGGTCCCTATCCGTTTTGATGGTTGTTTCTTTTGCTGTGCAGAAGCTTTTGAGTTTGATGTAGTCCCATGTGTTCATTTTTTCCTTTGTTTCTGTTGCCTTAGGTGATGTATCAGTGAAGATTCTGCTGCGTATGATGTTCGAAATTTTGTTGCCTACAATTTCTTCTAGAATTTTTATGGATTCACGAGTCACATTTAAGTCTTTTATCCATTTTGAGTTTATTCTTGTGTATGGTGTAAGTTGATGGTCTAGTTTCATTTTTTTGCATGTAGCTGTCCAATTTTCCCAACACCATTTATTAAAGAGGCTGTCTTCACTCCATTGTATGCCCTTGCCACCTTGGTCGAATATTAATTGAGCATAATGTCTTGGGTCAATTTCCGGATTCTCTGTTCTGTTCCACTGGTCTATATGCCTGTTCTTGTGCCAGTACTAGGCTGTTTTGATTATAGTAGCTTTGTAGTATAACCTGATATCTGATATTGTGATCCCACCTACTTTGTCCTTCTTTTTCAAGATTGCTGTGGCTATTTGGGGTCTTTTTTGGTTCCATATGAACTTTTGGAGTATTTGTTCTAGTTCTGTGAAATATGTCACTGGTATTTTAATGGAGATTGCATTGAATCTATAGATTGCTTTGGGTAATATGGACATTTTAATGATGTTAATTCTTCCAATCCATGAACAAGGTAAGTGCTTCCACTTTTCTATATCTTCCTCTATTACTTTTTTCAATGTCCTGTAGTTTTCCGCAAATAGGTTCTTTACTTCTTTGGTTTATTCCTAGGTATCTTAATTTTTTTGCCGCGATGGTAAATGGGATTGTTTTTTTAGTTTCTCTTTCTGTGAGTTCATCATTGGTGTATAAGAATGCCGTCGATTTCTTGATGTTAATTTTGTATCCTGCTACTTTGCCAAATTCATTAATTAAGTCTAGTAGATTTTTGATGGAGTCTTTCGGGTTTACTATGTATAATATCATGTCATCTACGAATAAGGACAGTTTCACTTCCTCCTTTCCAATTTAGATTCCTTTTATTTTTTCTTCACGTCTGATTGCTGTGGCTAAGACTTCCAGTACTATGTTAAATAAGAGTGGGAAAGTGGGCATCCCTGTCTTGTTCCTGTTCTTAAGGGAAATGTTATTAGTTTTTGCCCATTGAGTATGATGTTGGCTGTAGGTCTTTCATATATGGCCTTTATTATATCCAGATATGATCCCTCTATTCCCAAATTGCTGACCGTTTTTATCAGAAATGCATGCTGGATTTTGTCGAATGCTTTTTCAGCATCTATTGATATGATTGTGTGGTTTTTATCTTTCATTTTGTTTATGTGATGTAACATTTATTGATCTGCGAATATTGTATCAGCCTTGCATCCCTGGGATGAATCCCACTTGGTCATGGTGAATAATTTTTTTGATGTATTGCTGGATCCGATTTGCTAGTATTTTGTTTAGGATTTTGGCATCTATGTTCATCAGGGATATTGGACTGTAGTTTTCTTTCTTTGTAGTGTCTTTTTCTGGTTTTGGAATTAGAATTATGCTGGCCTCATAATAGGATTTTGGAAATCTTCCTTCTTCTTGAATTTTTTGAAATAGTTTGAGGAGAATGGGAGTTAGTTCTTCTTTGAATGTTCGGTAATACTCCCCAGTGAAGCTGTTCGGCCCTGGGCTTTTGTTTGCTGGGAAAGTCTTGATTACATCTTCAATTTCCTTAGCTGTTATTGGTCTGTTCAAGTTTTCTATCTCATCCTGGTCCAGTTTTGGGAGACTATGTGTTTCTAGAAATTTGTCCATTTTGCTTAAATTGTTGAATTTGTTGCCATATAAATGTTCATAGTATTTGTTAACGATCCTTTGTATTTTTGTGGTGTCAGTTGTTACTTCTCTTCTTTCATTTCTGATTTTGTGTATTTGGGTTCTTTCTCTTTGTTTCTTGGTGAGTCTAGCTAAGGGTCCATCAATCTTGTTTATCTTTTCAAAAAACCAACTCTTTGTTTCATTGATCCTTTGAATTGTTTTTCTGGTCTCTATGTCATTTATTTCTGCTCTGATCTTTACTATTTCCTTCCTTCTACTTGCTCTGGGGTTTTCTTTTTGTTTGCTTTCTAGTTCTTTAAGTTGTGAGGTTAGAAGGTCTATTAGAAATTTTTCTTGTTTCTTGAGGTAGGCCTGGAGTGCTATGAACTTCCCTCTCAGAACTGCTTTCACTGCATCCCATAAATTTTGTGTTGTTGTGTGTTCTTTTTCGTTGGTTTCCAGGAAGTTTTTAATTTCTTCCTTGATCTCCTCGGTAACCCATTCATTGTTTAATAACATGCTATTTAGCCTCCATGTTTTCAAATGTCTTTGCATGTTCTTGTTGCAATTGATTTCTATTTTCATGCCATTGTGATCTGAGAAGATGCTTGTTATGATTTCAATCTTCTTGAACTTGTAGAGACTTCGTTTGTGTCCTAACATGTGGTCTATCTTTGAGAATGTCCCATGTGCACTTGAGAAAAAAGTGAATTCTGCAGTTTTGGGGTGTAATTCTCTGTAAATATCTATTAAATCCATTTGGTCTAGTGCTTCATTTAGAGTCTCTGTTTCCTTGTTGATTTTTTGTCTAGAGGATCTATCCAGTGATGTCAGCGGGGTGTTGAAGTCCCCTGCTATGATTGTATTGCTGTCAATTTCTCCTTTGAAGTCCTCCAGAAGTTTTTTAATATATTTTGGTGCTCCTATATTGGGTGCATATATGTTTACCAAGGTTATATCTTCTTGTTGGATAGATCCTTTCAATATTATGTAGTGGCCTTCTTTGTCTCTAGTTATGGCCTTCATTTTGAAATCTATTTTATCAGATATGAGTATTGCTACCCCAGCTTTTTTTCCTTTCTGTTTGCTTGGAAGATTTTTTTTCATCCCTTCACTTTCAACCTATGTGAGTCTTTTGTTGTGAGGTGTGTCTCTTGTAAACAACATATATATGGGTCATGCTTTCTTATCCAATCCACTACTCTGTGTCTCTTTATCTGAGCATTCAATCCATTTACGTTTAAGGTGATTATTGATATGTACTTATTTATTGTCATTTTTGTTTAGTGTGGTTCTATTTTCCTTTCTATTTTTTCTACTAATTACAGCAGTCCTTTTAACATTTCTTGCCATGTTGGTTTGGTGCTAATGTATTCCCTTAGCCTTTTTTTGTCTGGGAAGCTCTTTATTTGACCTTCTATTTTGAATGATAGCCTTGCTGGGTAGAGTAGTCTTGGGTTCAGATTGTTGTTTTTCATGACCTTGATTACTTCATGCCATTCCCTTCTGGCCTTTAGTGTTTCTATTGAGAAGTCAGCTGATAGCCGTATGGGGGTTCCTTTGTAGGTAATCTGTTGCTTATCTCTTGCTGCCTTTAGGATTCTCTCTTTGTCTTTAATTTTTGGCGTTTTAATTACTATGTGTCTTGGTGTGGGCCTGTTTGGGTTCTTCTTACTTTGGACTCTCTGTGCTTCTTGAGCTTGAATGCCTTCTTCCTTCACCAAAGTAGGGAAATTTTCTGTCACTATTTCTTCAAATATATTCTCTAACCCTTGCTCATTTTCTTCTTCTTTGGGGACTCCCATGATGCAAATATTATTACATTTCCAGTTGTCCCACAGTTCTCTTAAGCTGTCTTCCTCTTTTTTCATTGTTTTTTCCTTTTGGTTTTCTGATTGGTTGATTTTTTCTACCCTGTCTTCTAATTCACTGATCTGGTCCTCAGCTTCTTCTACTCTGCTGTTTAGTCCTTCCAATGTGTTCTTCATTTCTGCTATGTCATTCTTCATTTTCAATTGGTTTATTTTCAATATTTCTATGTCTTTGCTCATGGTGTTGATGTCTTTACACATGCTGTTGAGCTTCCTCAAGATCATGGCTCTGAATTCTAGTTCTGTTAACTTGCTTAACTGTATTTCATTTATCTCATCTTCTGTGGAGGTCTCTTGTTCTTTCATTTGGGATCTGTTTTTTTGTTTCACCATTTTGGCTATCTCAGTGGGTTTTGGAGCCTGCCAAATTTTCCCTGTGGATGTTGGTGTTCTGCTGTTTGTGGCTCCCTCTACTGGGTTTGGATGAGCGTGGGAGGACCCACGTTACACACCAGTGTCGAGTCTTACTTCCTGGGTAGATTTGGAAGCCCAGAAAAGGTTAAGTTATCCTCTAGCTTTATGCCTAGAGGCTATTAGTCCCGGTTACTTGAAGAGCCTTGGGTTCTCAGTTGAATCTTACTTTTCTTCAGTAACTAAATAAGTGGGAAAGAAAGAGTTTTACACTGCATGCCTACCATACACACACACACACACGTCGCACGCACGTGCACTAGGCACCGTTATGTTCTCAGCTTTCAAATTTGTTTCCAATTTGATAACACATAAAGCCTTACCTGAAGGAGAGCTCCCTTCTTTAGTTGTGGTTTCTAATCCTGCAGCATCACTCTGGGCATTCCCATGCCACATAAACTGCTGTGCACTGCTAATAGCTAAGGACTTTCATCTCACAAATCATAGACAAAATCTCTCTCTCTTAATAATTGCAACAATTAGCCCTTGCCAGTTTGACTCAGTGTTTGGAGCATTGGCCTGCGGTCCAGAGAGACCCGGGTTCAGTTCCCACTAAGGGCACATACCTCTGTTGTAGTTTGTCCCAGCCCTGGTTGGGTCCTGCGGGAGGCAGCCACTCGATGTATCCCTTTCACGTCAATGTTTCTCTCTCTCTCTCTCTTCCTCTCTCTCCCTCCCACTCTATCTGAATAAAAAATGGAAAAATGTCCTCAGGTGAGAATTAAAAATATATATATATATTTGCAACAATTAATACATTTGAGATCTCTTTGCTTGATATGTAGGCCATCTTGGATCAAGAATTAGGATATTTATCATTGGTGTTGCCAATAAAGAATTTCCAAATGTGAATGTTTTTGAATTAGTGGTACTTCCAGCAGGTGGTAAGTAGAGATCTCAAACTGAAAGGTCTGACTCCTGTATCTTGAACACATTCATCTAAGCGATTTGAAAAGGTATATTATCTAAATTGTCAACTTTCCTGTGGTAAACAGCATGCAGGCTGATAGGAATAAACTAGTGAAAGGGAATGGAAGTTGAAACCCAGAAAGAGGTTAAAAATAAAATGGAAGCCTCATTAGGGACCTTCATTTTCTTTTCCTTCTAGTAATGATCCACTTCCCAGGTAAGATGAAGTCCGAGGAATAGAGGATTTGGTCTCAGGAAAGGGTATCCTGTCACCATATTGCTCCAGAAATATTACTATTGCTTTGGGGACACAAAGGCTTCTTCCTCCCCACCTCTTCTATCTTCCATTGCTTGTCTTATGAATCTTACCACCACATGGAACACAATGAGCTTAGGGGAGTAATCCATCTGAGAAGAAGCATGTAAAGGCAGTGAGGATGGGGAAAGAGAGGAGGTGACAGATTTGGAAGGCATTAAAAAAGTAAAATGACTAGGGTACAGTGAAGGATAGGAGATAGAGATTTAGGAAAACGAGGGGGTCACAAATGACAAGCAAGTTTCTGATTTGAATTCACAGACATCAGAGCTTGCAAAGTCATATGTCTCTAGGGCCAAGCACATAAAATATATTAGTAAAGAGGGTCAGTGGTCAGGATGGTATAGACTATGGTAAACTAAAGAGAAACCAGAGAGCAGTCCCTCCTAATTCTAGCCAGTGGCTGTCACTCCAAAACTAAGGCCAAAGCTGTCTATCACTTCCTATTTTCAAGAGAACCCAGAAATCCTGGTTTTTCTACAAAAACTCTAAATTTAAAATCAGGATAATTAGCTGTTAATTTTAATTAGTTGTTAGTTTTTATTTTAAAATATAGATTTTTTAAAAATTTAGAAATACTATTTATCAAATAGAACTTGGGGGTGGGGTCCTTGGACGGAGACTGGGGCCTCCAGTTTCTAGCCTTCAAAATAGATTGTGGTACATTCCTTCTCCTCTAGGTTATGGATTTTTTAAAATTAAAATAAATCTATAACCTAGTCCAATGACCAAGGAAACTCAAGATTAGAGAGAAGGTTACTTTCACCTGATCCAACTATACTTCTAATTCTTGGAGTCCTTCTGCCTCTAAGTCTCCTTGCAACCTTGAGATTCTATGGCTCTGTGATGCTGTGATCATCCTGAGTGGACACATTTCCCTACACCTTACATCTGTGTGCAGTATTGTTCCTTTAGAATCAGGCATTACCTCTTGGTTTTCTCTTCTTTCAGGCTTCTTTCCTAAGATAACACAAGCAAGGATGTGATTTGACATTTATCTTGTTAAGAGAACAATGGATAATTTGCATGCCAATCAAGTATAGAAAAATGTTCATAATTTCCTAATCAGTCAAGTAATTGTCAAATCATTTCACTCTGCTTTTCAGATATAGTTCAAGCTATAAGAGTCCCAAGATTTTTAAACTCTGAGTGCTTTTTTAATGGTCTTTTGAGAACTAATCCAAAATGAACTTGATCTTGAAAGTGATACCTTTATTCAAAAAACTTTTATTGAGTGCCTATTATATTCGTGTACTTGTGCCTATACATGGGAGTGAAGACTACAATGAAGTCACCTACAGGCTAACAGAGGAGAAATGCACAATTGATTATAATCTAAAGTAGAATAACATTTGTACCTATGAGTTTGTCCCTCTGTATTAGAAACAAATCAGAACTAATAACAAATAATTGGAAAATAAACTTTTAAATAATACCATTTGAAAGAAATCAAAATGTATATAATGCTTAGGCATAAAATTTTAAAAATATGTGCAATACCTATACACTTAAAACTATAAAATATTGCTGATAAACTGGAGACTGACTAAATGGAGAGATGTACGATGCTCATGGATTGGGAGACACAGTTGTTAAGATGACAATTCTCCCAAAACTAATCTATAAATTTAATTCAGTTCAATCAAAATCCCAGCAGGATTTTCTAAATAAATTAATGAACTGATTCTAAAGTTTACATAGGAATGTAAAGATTATATAGGTTTCAGGTGTACAGTTCTATAATACATCATCTCTACATTGCATTGTGTTCACCACCCCAAGTCAAGTATCCTTGCCTCACTATTTATCCCCCCTTTACCCTCTTCTACCTCCCTCCAACCTTCTATCCCTTTGGTAATCACCATACTATTTTCTGTGTCTATGAGTTTTTGGGGTTTTTTTTATTGTTTTTGCTTTTTTTGCTTAATCCCTTCAACGTTTTCACCCAGCCTCCCAACCCCCGTCCCCTCTGACAGCAGTCAGTCTGTTCTCTGTATCTGAGTCTGTTTTCATTTTGTTTGCTAGTTTATTTTTCTCGTTAGATTCCACATATAAATGAAATCATATGGCACTTATCTTTCTCTGACTGGCTTATTTCACTTAACATGATGCTCTCCAGGTTTGTCCATACTGTCGCTTTCAACAGGTAAGATTTCCTTCTTTTTACAGCCAAGCAGTACTCCATTGTGGAAATGTACCACAGCTTTTTTTTTTTTATCCTCACCCAAGGATATCTTTCCATTTTTTGTGGTTGTTGTTGTTCAGATAGAGTGGGAGGGAGAGAGAGGAAGGGGGGTGGGGGGAGAGAGAAAGAAAGAAACATCGACGTGAAAAGGACACATCGAGTGGCTGCCTCCCGTACGACCCAACCAGGGCCGGGGACAGACTGCAACCAAGGTACGTGCCCTTAGCGGTTCTCTCTGGACAGCAGGCCAATGCTCTAACCACTGAGCCAAACCGGCCAGAGCTACCATAGCTTTTTTTTCCCCCTTAGCACAGTGTTCAGATTTCTTTTTTTTAACAACTATTTTTTTTAGATATAATTTACATACCATATAATTCACCGAGTTAAAGTGTACAATTCAATGGTTTTTACTATGTTCACAAATATGTACAACCATCACCTCAGTCAACTTTAAAACATTTTACCACCTCGTGATCCCTCCATCCTCCCCTGCCCCAAGTAACTAATAATTAACTTTTTGTCTCTATACATTTCCCTATTGTGGACTTCCATATGACTGGAATCATGTAATATGCATTTTTTGTGACTGGCTTCTTTCATTTTTCAAAGTTCACTCATTTGTAACAGGAATCATTACTTCGTTCCTCTTTATAGACAAATGATATTCCATTGTGTAGATCTACAATATCTTGTTTACCCATTCATCCATTAATGAACATTTGAATGGTTCCCATCTTTTCCATCTTTTGGCTATTATGGACAATAATTCTATAAACATTTATGTACAAGTTTTTGCATAGACATTTGTTTTCATTTCTCTGGGGTGAATAGAATTGCTGATAATTCTATGTTTAATCATGTGAAAAACTGCAGAATTGTTTTCCAAAGCAGTGGCATTATTCTCACCAGCAGTGTACAAGGGTTTAATTTCTCCAAGTGCTCATTATCTGATATTTTGTTATCTGATTTTTTTATTCTAGCTATCATAGTGTTGGTGAAGTGGTATCATTGTGGTTTTGATTTGCATTCCCTGAGGATTAATGATGTTGAACAATTTTTCAAATGCTTGTTGTTTGTGTATCTTCCTTGGAGAAGTATCTACTTAGATTCTTTGGCCATTTTTTTATACTGGGTTACTTGTCTTTTTTATTATTGAGTCATAAATGTCTTTTATACACTCTAGACAGAAGTACCTTGGATATATGATTTGCAAATATTTTCTATTTTTTAATTAATTGATTTTTGTTACAGATGTTTCTCCTTTTTCCCCATTGACACCCTTCTCCCATTTCCACCCTCCCCCCAACCCCCAGCATTGTTGTTTATGGAAATGCTTTTATGCATAAGTTCTTTGGTTTATCTCTTTCCTCCTCCCTGTCCCCTCTTCTGAAGTTTGTCAGTCTGAACCCTACTTCTATGTCTCTGGGTCTATTTTGTTCATCAGCTTATTTTGTTCATTATATTCCACAAATAAGTGAGATCATGTGATACTTGTCTTTCTCTGACTGGCTTATTTCACTTAGCATAATACTCTCCAGGTCTTTCCATATCTTCTCAAAGATAAGAGATATTTCTTTCTTACAGCTGCATAGTATTCCATTGTGTATATGTACCACCATTTTTTAATCCACTCATCTATTGAAGGACTCTTGGGCTGTTTCCAGATCTTAGCAATTGTAAATAGTGCTGCTATGAACATAGGGGTACATATATTCTTTCTGATTGGTGTTTCAGGCTCCTTAGGGTATATTCCTAGGAGTAGGATCACTGGGTCAAATGGCAGTTCAATTTTTAGTTTTTTGAGGAAACACCATATTGTTTTCCATAGCGGCTGCACCAGTCTGCATTCCCACCAGCAGTATACTAGAATCCCCTTTTATCCACACCCTCACCAGCACTTGTTGTGTGATGATTTGTTGATGGCAGCCATTCTGTCAGGTGTGAGGTGATACTTCATAGTCATTTTAATTTGCATCTCTCTGATGATTAGTGACATTGAGCATTTTTTCATATGTCTCTTGGCCATTTATATGTCCTTTTTGGAGAGGTGTCTATTTATGTCCTCTGCCAATTTTTTAATTGGGTTCTTTGTCTTCCTTTTCTTGAGTTGTATGAGTACTGTATATATTTTGGAAATTAACCCTTTATCTGATATATCATTGGCAATTATGCTCTCCCATATACTGGGTTCCTTTTCCATTTTGATGCTTGTTTCTTTTGCTGTGCAGAAGCTTTTTAACTTGATGTAGTCCCATGTATTAATTTTTCCCCTTGGTTCTCTTGCCTTAGGTGTTGTATGAGTGAAAATTCTGCTGCGTGTGATGTCTGAAATTTTGTTGCCTACAATTTCTTCTAGGATTTTTATGGATTCACAACTCACATTTAAGTCTTTTATCCATTTTTAGTTTATTCTTGTGTATAGTGTAAGTTGGTGGTCTATTTCTTTTTTTTTTTTTTTTTTTTGCATGTAGCTGTCCAATTTTCCCAACACCATTGATTAAAGAGGCTGTCTTTACTCCATTGTATGCTCTTGCCACCTTTGTTAAATATTAATTGAGCATAATGTTTTGGGTCAATTTCTGGGTTCTCTATTCTGTTCCATTGATCTATATGCCTGTTCTTGTGCCATTACCAGGCTGTTTTGATTACAGTTGCTTTGCAGTATAACCTGATATCCAGTATTGTGATCTCTCCTACTTTGTTCTTCATTTTCAAGATGGCTGTGGCTATTTGGGGTCTTTTTTGGTGCCATATAAACTGTTGGAGTGTTTGTATTTTAATGTGGATTGCATTGAATCTATAAATTGCATTGGGTAGTATGGCCATTTTAATGACATTAATTTTTCCAATCTATGAACAAGGTATATGCTTCCACTTTTATATTTTCCTCTATTTCTTTTTTCAATGACCTGTCATTTTCTGTGAACAGGTCTTTCACTTCTTTGGTTAAGTTTATTCCTAGGTATCTTAATTTTTTTGTTGCAATGGTAAATGGGATTGGTTTTTTTGGGTTTTGGTTTTTTGGGTCTTTTTTTTAGTTTTTCCTTCTGTAAGTTCATTTTTGCTATATAAAAATGCCAATGATTTCTGGATGTTGATTTTGTATCCTGCTACTTTGCTGAATTTATTTATTAAATCTAGTAGTCTTTTTATGGAATCTTTAGGATTTTCTATGTACAATATCATGTCATCTGCAAATAATGACAGTTTCACTTCTTCCTTTCCAATTTGGATCCCTTTTATTTTTTCTTCATGTCTAATTGCTGTGGCTAAGACTTCCAGTACTATGTTAAATAAGAGTGGCAAAAGTGGGCATCCCTGTCTTGTTCCTATTCTTAAGGGAAATGCTTTTAGTTTTTGCCCATTGAGTATGATGTTGGCTGTAGGTTTGTCATAAATAGCATTTATTATGTTGAGATATGATCTTTCTATTCCCACTTTGCTGAGAGTTTTTATCAAAAATGGATGCTGGATTTTGTCAAATGCTTTTTCAGCATCTATTGATATGATCATGTGATTTTTATCTTTAATTTTGTTTATGTGGTGTATCACATTTATTGATTTGTGAATATTGTACCAGCCTTGCATCCCTGGGATAAATACCACTTGGTTGTGGTGTATAATTTTTTTAATATATTGCTGGATTCAATTTGTTAAGATTTTTTTGAGGATTTTGGCATCTGTGTTCATCAGGTATATTGGCCTGTAATTTTCTTTCTTTGTAGTGTCATTATCTGGCTTGGGGATTAGAATTATGCTGGCCTCATAAAAAAAAGTTTGGAAGTCTTCTTTCCTCTTGAATTTTTTGGAAAAGTTTGAGGAGAGTAGGTGATAGTTCTTCTAAGGTTTGGTAAAACTCCTCTGTGTAGCCATCTGGACCAGGGCTTTTGTTTGCTGGGATTTTACTGATTACTTCTTCTATTTCCTTAATAGTTATTGGTCTGTTTAGGTTTTCTGACTCTTCCCAGTTGAGTTTTGGAATAGTATATGATTCTAAGAATGTATCCATTTCACCTAGGTTGTCAAGTTTGTTGGCGTATAATTGTTCATAGTATTTTCTTACAATTCTTTGTATTTCTGTGGTGTCTGTTGTTATTTCACCTCTCTTGTTTCTGATTTTATTAATTTAGGTTCTCTCTGTTTGTTTCTTGGTGAGTCTCACTAAAGGTTGATCAATCTTGTTTATCTTTTCAGAAAACCAGCTCTTTGTTTCATTGATCTTTTGTATTTTTTTTTTAGTCTCTATGTCATTTATTTCTGCTCTGATTTTTATTATTTCCTTCCTTCTACTAACTCTGGGTTTTTCTTTTTATTCTCTTTCTAAATCTTTAAGTTGTTGGGTTAGATAATTTATTAGAAATGTTTCTTCTTTCTTGAGGTAGGCCTGTATTGTTATGAACTTCCCTCTCAGGACTGCTTTTGCTGTGTCCCATTGATTCTGTATTGTTGTGTGTTCATTTTCATTAGTTTCCAGGAAGTTTTTGATTTCTTTGTTGATGTCATTGGTAATCCATTCATTGTTTAATAACATGCTATTTAGCCTCCATGTGTTTAAATGTTTTTGTGTGTTTTTATTGTAATTGATTTCTAGTTTCATGCCATTGTGATCTGAGAAGATACTTGATATGATTTCAGTCTTCTTGAATTTGTAGAGACTTACTCTGTGTCCTAACATGTGGTTTATTTTTTAGAATGTCCTGTGTGCACTTGAGAAGAATGTATATTCTGCAGCTAGGAGGTGAAATGTTTTGTAAATATCAATTAAGTCCAACTAATCTAGTTCATCATTTAAGGACTCTGTTTCTTTGTTAATTTTTTGTCTAGATATATCCAGTGGTGTCAGTGGAGTGTTAAAGTCACACACTATGATTGCATTGCTATTGATCTCTCCCTTGAAGTCCTCCAGAAGTTTTTAAATATATTTTGGTGCTCTTGTGTTTGATGCATATATGTTTACCAGGGTTATGTCCTCTTATTGGATTTATCCCTTTAATATTATGTAGTGACCTGCTTTGTCTCGTGTTATGGCCCTTGTTTTGAAGTCTATCTTATCAGATATGAGTGTTGCTACATCAGCTTTTTTTTTCATTTCCATTTGCCAGGAAAATTTTTTCCATCCCTTCACTTTCATCCTGTGTGACTCTTTTGTTGTGAGGTGTGTCTTTTGTAGACAGCATATATATATGGATCATGTTTGCTTATCCAATCCACTACCTTATGTCTTTTTATTGGAGCATTTAAGCCATTTACATTTAAGGTTATTTTTTTTTCTTTATTGATTTGAGAGAGAGGAAAGGAAGGGAGAGAGCGAGAGAGAGAACATTGACTGACTGCCTCCTGCATGCTCCCCACTGGGGATTTGGCCCACAACCTGGGCATGTGTCCTGACCAGGAATTGAACTGGTGACCTCTTGGTGCATGGGTCAATGCTCAACCACTGAGCCACACCAGCCGGACTAAAGTTCTTATTGATAGATACTTACTAGTTGCCATTTTTATTTTATGCTTGTACCACAGCTTTTTTATCTGCTCATCTACTGATGGGCACTTGGGCTTCTTCCAAATCTTAGCTATTGTAAATAATGCTGCAATAAACATAGGGTTGTATATATTCTTTTGAATTAGTGTTTCAGGGTTCTTTGGATATATTCCCAAAAGTGGAATAACTGGGTCATAGGCAATTCCATTTTTAATTTTTTGAGGTAACTCCATACTGCTTTCCACAGTGGCTACATAAATCTCCATCCCAACAACAATGAATGAGGGTTCCCTTTTCTCCACATCCTTGCTGACACTTGTTTGTTAATTTATTAATGATAGCTATTCTGAAAGGTGTGAGGTGATATCTCATTGTGGTTTTAATTTGCACTTCTATGATGATTAGTGACGTTGAGTATCTTTTCATATGTCTATTGACCTTTGTATGTCCACTTTGGAGAAGTATCTATTCAGGTCTTTTGCCCATTTTTAAATTGGATTGTTTGTATTTTTGGTGTTGAGTTTTAGAAGTTCTTTATAAATTTTGGATATTAATTCCTTATAAGATGTATCATTGGCAAATATCTTTTCACCTTCAGTGGGTTGTCTTTTCATTTTGTTGATGATTTCCTTTGCTGTGCAAAACCTATTTTTCTAATTTTTTATTGAATTTATTGGAGTGACACTGGTTAACAAAATTATACAGATTTCAGGTGCATAGTTCTACAACACATCTCCCACACACAGTATTGTGTATGCATCACCCCAAGTTGGGTCTCCGTCTATCACTATGCCCTCTCTATACCCTCCTCCACCACACCCCACCCACCTCCCCTTGGCAATCACCACACTGTTGTCTGTCCCTGAGTGTTTTCTCTTTTTTTTCTTTTTTGCTCAATCCCTTATCCCCCACCCAGAGCCCCCCCTTAGTTTGATGTAGCCCCATTTGTCTATTTTTTTTCCCTTTCCCAAAGAGATATATTAGAAAAAATATTGCTACAGGAAATGTCTGAGATTTTACTGCCCATGTTTTCTTCTAGGATATTTATGTTTTTGTGTCTAACATTTAAGTCTTTAATTCATTTTGAATTTATTCTTGTGTGTGGTGAGAGATGGTGGTCTAGTTTCTTTTTTTTTTTTTTTTTTTGCACTTATCTGTCTAATTTTCCAAACATCATTTATTGAATAGACTATCTTTACGCCATTGTATGTTCTTGCCTCTTTTGTCAAATATTAGTTGACTATAAAGGCATGGGTTTATATTTGGGCTTTCCTATTCTGTTCCATTGGTCTATATGTCTATTTTTATGCCAGTACAATGCTGTTTTCATTACTGAAGCCTTGTAGTACAGTTTGATATTAGGTAGCAAAATTCCTCCAACTTTGTTTTTCTTTCTCAAGATTGTTGTGGCTATTCAGGGTTTTCTGTGGTCCCATATAAATTTTTGGAATATTTTTTCTAGTTCTGTGAAATATGCCATTGGTATCTTGATAAGAATTGCATTTAATATACAGATTGCTTTGGATAGTATGGACATTTTATTGATATTAAGTCTTCCTATCCATGGACACAATATATGCCTCTATATACTTGTATCTTCTTCAACTTCTTTCTTCAGTGTCTTATAATATTCCAAATACATATCTTTTACGTCTTTGTTAAATTTATTTTTAGGTAATTTTTTTGAAGCAATTGTGAATGAGATTGTTATCTTGGTTTCCCTTTCTGATAGTTCATTATTAGTGTATAAAAATGCAACTGATGGAAATTTCCAAAATGGCAGCAGAGTGAATGGAAGCTACACAGACCATCTCCCAGGACCAAACTAAAATTACAACTAAAATAAAGACAAATCATCAGAAAAAAGCAACAGAAAAGCAGCTGGAGAGGACCCATAAAACCAGGAATAAGAAAAAGGACACTGAATCAAGCCTGGTAGGAACTGCAGAGGCACGAAAGGGTGGACTGGGAGCCCACGGACAGAAGCTGTTTTAGCTGTGAGCGGCTCCATCGGGGTTAAAATCCCAAGTCAGCTCCACAGCGCAGAGGGCCAGGACAGTGCACTAAATTAGCGACAGCCACTCACCTTGGGCTCCAGCAGAGGGATGGCAGACTGGACAGTAACTGTGTGGAGACTCGGGAGCTATAAGAGGTAAGAGGGCAATGGGAGTTTTTTGCTGAATCACTCCCTCACAAGACAGTAGCAATTTTACTAAAAGAGCCCCTTCCCAGAGCCCTGGGGAGAGGCAACAGCTCCTCCCTCAGATATTTAACACCATCAGGCCAGGCCAGCGAAATGCAAATTGAGACTCATTAACAGCCAGCAAGCATCTTCCCCAGCAAGCATTCCTCTTACCCTGAACACCTCAGGGATTTTTTTTCCTTCAACTAAGGGCTACAACCCAAGGCTCATCAACTAACTGAGACTAATAACCTCCAGGCAAAAAGCTACAGGATAACAACCTTTCTGGCCTTGAAAATCCACCCAGGAAAGTAAGACTTGAAAGTGGTGTTTAAGGTGAGCCCTCCCATGCTCATCCAAACGCAGTAGAGGGAGCCACAAACAGCAGAACACCAACATCCACAGGAAAAATTTGGCAGACTCCAAAACCCACTGAGATAGCCAAAATGGTGAAACAAAGAAACAAATCCCAAATGAAAGAACAAGAGAATTCTACTGAAGATGAGATCAACGAAATGCAATTAAGCAAGTTATCAGAGGTAGAATTCAGAGCGATGGTAATGAGTAAGCTCAACAACATGAATAAAGAGCTCAATAACATGAGTAAGGATATAGAAATATTGAAAACCAACCAAATGGAAATGAAGAATGACATAGCAGAAATAAAGAGCACATTGGAAGGAATAACCAGCAGAGTAGAGGAAGGTGAGGACTGGATCAGTGAATTAGAAAACAGGGTAGAAAAAAATCACCCAATCAGAAAAGAACAAACAATTAAAAAACAGAAGACAGCCCTGGCCGGTTTGGCTCAGCAGTTAGAGCGTTGGCCCACGGACCAGAGAGTCCCAGGTTCGGTTCTCATGAAGGGCATGAACCTCGGTTGTAGTCTGCCCCTGGTCCCAGTTGGGGTCGTGTGGGTGGCAACCAGTCGATGTGTCTCTCTCACATCAGTGTTTCTCTCTCTCTTTCCCTCCCTCTCTCCCTCCTGTACTATCTGAAGATAAATGCAAAAATGTCCTCGTGTAGGATTAAAAAAACAAACAGAAGACAGCTTAAGAGAACTGTGGGCCAATATGAAATGCAACAACATCTGCATCACGAGAGTTCCAGAAGAAGAAAAAAATGAGCAAGGGTTAGAAAATATATTTGAAGAAATAATGACCAAAAACTTCCCTAATTTGGTGAAGGAAAAGGGCATTCAATTTCAAGAAGCACAGAGAACCCTGAGTAAGAAGAACCCAAACAGGCCTACACCAAGACACATAATAATTAAAATGCCAAAAATGAAAGACAAAGAGAGAATCCTAAAGGCAACAAGAGATAAGCAACAGGTCACCTATAAAGGAATCTCCATAAGGTCATCAACTGACTTCTCAACAGAAACACTACAGGCCAGAAAGGAATGGCATGAAGTAATCAAGGTAATGAAAACAAGGATCTGAATCCAAGATGACTCTATCCAGCAAGGCTATCATTCAAATTAGAAGGTTAAATAAAGAGCTTCTCAGACAAAAAAAGGCTAAGGGAACATATTAGCACCAAACCAGCACTGCAAGAAATGTTTAAAAGACTGCTGTAATTATTAAAAGAAATAGGAAGAAAAATAGAACCAAATAAACAAAAATGGCAATAAATAACTACATATCAATAATCACCTTAAATATAAATGGATTGAACATTCCAATCAAAAGATACATAGTAGCTGATTAGATAAAAAAGCATGACTCATATATATGTTGTTTACAAGAGACCAACCTCACAACAAAAGAGTCACATAGGTTGAAAGTGAAGGGATGGGAAAAAATCTTCCAAGTAAATGGAAAGGAAAAAAAAAAAAAGCTGAGGTAGCAATACTCATATCTGATAAAATAGATTTCAAAATGAAGGCCATAACTAGAGACAAAGAAGGCCACTACATAATATTGAAAGGATCTATCCAACAGGAAGATATAACCTTGGTAAATATATATGCACCCAATATAGGAGCACCAAAATATATTAAAAATCTTCTGGATGACTTCAAAGGAGAAATTATTAACAATACAATTATAGCAGGGGACTTCAACACCCTGCTAACATCACTGGATACATCCTCTAGACAAAAAATTAACAAGGAAACAGAGACTTAAATTATGCACTAGATCAAATGGATTTAATAGATATCTACAGAGAATTACACACCCAAACTTCAGAATTCACATTCTTCTCAAGTGCACATGGGACAGTCTCAAAGGTAGACCACGTGTTAGGACATAAACTGAGTCTCTCCAAGTTCAAGAAGATTGAAATCATATCAAGCATCTTCTCAGATCACAGTGGCATGAAACTAGAAATCAATTACAACAAAACCACACAAAGATAGTTGAACACATGGAGGCTAAATAGCATGTTATTAAATAATGGCCCTGGCTGGTTTGGCTCAGCGGTTAGAGCATCGGCCCACAGACCAGAGAATCTCGGGTTCAATTCCCACTAAGGGCATGTACCTCGGTTGCAGTTTGTCCCCAGCCCCGGTTGGGGTCGTGTGAGTGGCAACCAGTCGAAGCGATGTGTCCCTCTCATATCGATGTTTCTCTCTCTCTCTTCCCCCCTCTCTTCCTCCCGCTCTAACAAAAAAAACAAAAAACAAAAAAAAACAATGAATGAGTTACCAAGGAGATCAAGGAAGAAATTATAAACTTCCTGGAAACCAATGAAAATGAACACAAAACAACACAAAATCTATGGGATGCAGCAAAAGCAGTTCTGAGAGGGAAGTTCATAGCACTAAAGGCCTACCTCAAGAAACAAGAAAAATTTCTAATTGACTATCTAACCTCACAATTTAAAGAACTAGAAAGCAAACAAAAAGAAAACCCTAGAGCAAGTAGAATTAAGGAAATAGTAAAGATCAAAGCAGAAATAAACAACATGGAGACCAAAAAAACAATTCAAAGGATCAATGAAACAAAGAGCTGGTTTTTTGAAAAGATAAACAAGATTGATGGACCCTTAGCTAGACTCACCAAGAAACAAAGAGAGCAGACCCAATAAACAAAATCAGGAATGAACCAGAAGTAAAAACTGACACCACAGAAATACAAAGAATCATTAACAAATACAATGAATGATTATACAGCAATAAATCATCTAAGCAAAATGGACAAATTTCTTGAAACACATAATCTCCCAAAACTGAACTGGGAAGAGATAGAAAACTTAAACAGACCAATAACAACTAATGAAATTGAAGAATAATCAAGACTCTCCCAGCAAACAAATGTTTTATCGAACATTCAAAGAAGAACTAACACCCATTCTCCTCAAACTATTCCAAAAAATTCAAGAAGAAGGATGACTTCCAAACTCGTTTTATGAGGCCAGCACAATCCTAATTCCAAAACCAGATAAAGACACTACAAAGAAAGAAAACTACAGGCCAATATCCCTGATGAACATAGATGCCAAAATCCTTAACAAAATATTAGCAAATCTGATCTAGCAATTCATTAAAAAATTATTCAACATGACCAAGTGACATTCATCCCAGGGATGCAAGGCTGGTACAATACTAGCAAATCAATAAATGTGATACAACATATAAACAAAATGAAAGATAAAAACCATATGATCATATTAATAAATGCCAAAAAAGCATTCAACAAAATCCATCACCCATTTCTGATAAAAATGTTCAGCAATGTGGGAATAGAGGAATCATATCTTGCCATAATAAAGGCCATATATGAAAAACCTACATACAGCCAACATCAAACTCAATAGGCAAAATCTAAAAGCATTTTCCTTGAGAACAGGAACAAGACAGGGATGCCCACTCTTATTTAACATGGTAGTGGAAGTCTTAGCCACAGCAATTAGACCTGAAGAAAAAATAAAAGGGATCCAAATTGGAAAAGAAGAAGTGAGACTGTCATTATTTGCATATGATATGATATTGTACATAGAAAACCCTAAGACTTCATCAAAAATCTATTAGATTTAATAAACGAATTTGGCAAAATAGTAGGATACAAAATTAATATCAAGAAATCAATGGCATTCTTATACACCAATAATGAACTCACAGAAAGAGAAACTAAAAAAAAATCCCATTTACCATTGCAACAAAAAAATTAAGATACCTAGGAATAAACTTAACCAAAGAAGTAAAGGGCCTGTTCACAGACAACAACAGGACATTGAAAAGAGAAATAGAGCAAGATATAAAAGAGTAGAAGCACATACCTTGTTCATGGATTGGAAGAATTAACATCAATAAAATGTCCATACTACCCAAAGCTATCTATAGATTCAATGCAATCCCCATTAAAATACCACTAACATATTTCACAGAACCAGAACAAATACATCAAAAGTTTATATGGAACCAAAAAAGACCCCAAATAGCCACAGCCATCTTGAAAAAAGAAGGACAAAGTAGAAGGGATCACAATACTGGATATCAGGTTATACTACAAAGCCACTGTAATCAAAACAGCCTGGTACTGGCACAAGAACAGGCATATAGATCAATGGAACAGAACAGAGAGCCCGGAAATTGATCCAAGACATTACACTCAATTAATATTTGACAAAGGTGGCAAGAGCATACAATGGAATGAAGACAGCCTCTTTAATAAATGGTGTTAAGAAAAGTGGACAGCTACATGCAAAAAAATGAAACTTGACCACCAACTTACACCATACACAAGAATAAACTAAAAATGGATAAAAGACTTAAATGTGACTCATGAATCCATAAATATCCTAGAAGAAAATGTAGGCAACAAAATTTCAGATATCACATGCAGCAGAATTTTCACTTATACAACGCCTAACGCAAGAGAAACAAAGGGGAAAATTAATGCATGGGACTACATCAAGCTAAAAAGCTTATGCACAGCAAAAGAAATAAGCATCAAGATGGAAAGGGAACTCACTATATGGGAGAGCATAATTGATAATAATACATCAGATAAGGGATTAATTTCCAAAATATATACAGTGCTCATTAAACTCCACAAAAAGAAGACAAAGAACCCTATTAAAAAATTGGCAGAGGACATAAATAGACACTTCTCCAAAAAGGACATACAAATGGCCAAAAGACATATGAAAAAATGCTCAACGTCACTAATCATCAGAGAGATGCAAATTAAAATGACTATGAGGTATCACCTCACACCTGACAGAATGGCTGCCATCAACAAATCACCAAACAACAAGTGCTGTTGAGGGTGTGGAGAAAACAGGACTCTAGTACACTACTGGTGGGAATGCAGCATGGTGCAGCCACTATGGAAAACAATATGGTGTTTCCTCAAAAAATTACAAATTGATCTTCCATTTGACCCAGTGATCCCACTTCTAGGAATATATTCTAAGAAGCCTGAAACACCAATCAGAAAGAATATATGTACCCCTATGTTCATAGCAGCACTATTTACAATTGCTAAGACCTGGAAACAGCCCAAGAGTCCATCAATAGATGAGTGGATAAAAAAGTGGTGGTACACATATTCAATGGAACACTACGCAGCTGTAAGAAAGAGATCTCTTATCCTTTGAGACGACATGGAAGGACCTGGAGAGTATTATGCTAAGTGAAATAAGCCAATCAGAGAAAGACAAATATCACATGATCTCAGTTATTTGTGGAATATAATCAATAAAATAAGCCAATGAACAAAATAGACCCAGATACATAGAAAGGAGTACAGTTCAGACTGACAAATTTCAGAGGAGGGGGAGGTAGGGGATGGATGAGATAAACCAAAGAACTTACATGCATGTATGTGTAACCAATGGATATAGACAACAATGCTGGGGTGGTGGTGGTGGGGAGTGATGGGCAGGAGTGTGTCTGGGGCGGGGGGAGGAGAAACATCTGTAACAAAAATAAATTAATAAAAATTTAAAAAAAGAAAAATGAAATTGATTTCTGAATATTGATTTTGTATTCTGATACGTTACTGAATTCATTTATCAGTTCTAGTTTTTATTAGTGGAATTCTTAAAGTTCTCTATATACAGTATCTTATCATCTGCAAATAATAACCATTTTACTTCCTTCTTTCCAGTTTGGATGCCTTTTATTTCTTCTTCTTGTCTGATTGTTGTGGCTGGGACTTTTAGGACTATGTCAAATAAAAGTTGTAAAAGTGAACATCCCTGTCTTGTTCCTGATCTTAAGGAAAATGCTTTTAGTTTTTGACCATTGAGTATGATGTTGGTGTTGGTATGTGATATATGGCCTCTGTTACATTGAGGTATGTTCCCTCTATTTCCACTTTGCTGAAATTTTTTATCATAAATGGGTGGTGGATTTTATCAAATGTTTTTTTTTTGCATCTGTTGTTATAATCATGCCATTTTTATCCTTCATTTTGTTTATGTGGTGTATCACACCTATTGATTTGTCAATATTGTACCAACCTTCCATCCCCAAAATAAATACCACTTGATTATGGCATATGATCTTTTTAATATATTGCTGGATCTGGTTTGGTAGTATTTTGTTAAGGATTTTAGCATCTATGTTCATCAGGGATATTGGCCTATAATTTTCTTTCTTTGTAGTGTCTTTATCTGGTTTTGGAATTAATATAATGCTGGCCCCATAAAATGAGCTTGGGAGTCTTCCCTCCTCTTAAATTTTTTTTAGAATAGTTTGAGAAGGATGGGTGTTAGTTCTTTGAATGTTTGGTAAAATTCACCTGTGAAACCATCTGGTTCAGGACTTTTGTTTGCTGGGTTTTTTGTTTTTTTTTACTGCTTCAATTTCATTAGTTGTAATGGGTCTATTCAGATTCTCTAATTCTTCCTCATTCAGTTTTGTAAGATAATATTTTTCTAGGAATTTATCCATTTCTTCCAGATTGTCCAATTTTTTGGCATATAGTTGTTCATAATATTTTCTTTAAATCCTTTATTTTTCCTTAGTGCTAATGTCAGACACTGTCTGTGACTGGCCCTGGACAACCTGTTTAGAGCTACAAAGTGATCCTCAATTTGTGGCTGCCTCTGTTGGGCCTGGGTGTGCACAGGGAGGACCAAGCTTAACACCAAGGCTGGTTTTTACCAGCATCAGGCCCGGAGACAAGTCAGCTAAAGTTCCAAGACACCCTGAGATCCAGCTCCACCTGCCAGCTGCCTATTAGGCTCAGTCAGTGAAAGAGCCTCTGGTGGTATTCAAGTTACATGAGGTTGGTTTTCAGTAAGTCACCAGGTAGGGGCGAGTGGTGTTCACCAGACTGACACAGGTTCAAACTCAGTGCCAGTGCTGGGTCTGAGGCCACTCAGCAAATGTCCCAGGGTATACCACGTCTAGCTACCTCCTGCTGGGTGCTCACACACCCTCGTGATGGAGCGGGATTTCAGGCAAGCAGAGTTTATCAGGCCCAAAAGACCAAGATTTGTCCATGTAAAGGACACTCAGGTGTGCGAAGGAAAAATGACTCCCATCCTAGAGCCACACAACTCAGTCTGTCCCAAATTCTGCCAGGAGCCTGACCTCAGCAGAGCAAGGCTGCTGGAATCTAGAGGATGTGGCTAATGTATCTCCCGTGAGAATGAGGTGAAGGGGAAAGGTGGGAGGAGTGGTCCCCATCCCAGAAACACACAACTCAGGAATTCTGCCCAGACCTCAGCAGGGTGGAGCCAAGAGGAGCTAGAGGGTGGAGTCCAGGGAGCCCGGAGAGTGGTGCTAGTGGATCTCCAGTGAGGAGGAGGCACCAGTCAGGTTCATGGGAAAGTAGGGGAAATGGCCCCCACCCCAAGCCACACAACTCAGTCACTGACACCCTCTAAGTCTGTTCAGACCCCTATGCCCACGCCCAGGCAGCTGACTCCTCAGCAGGACAATCTCCATAGGGTAGGACAACAGGGAGTCTAGAAGGTGAGGCTATTGCATTGTCCCAGGCTGATACCATAGGTAGGGGAGTGTTCCACCCAAAAAAGATTGCATCCATGGAGTGACTCAGCACCGGGATCCTGGAGACTGTCCCTTCAGCTCTCTCCCCAGAGCCACACATCCCAGTCTGTCTTCACATGACTGTTGTCCACTCACCATCCCTCTGCCTAAGCCCAGAGTGAGTGGCCCCAAACAAGATTTTGAGCATTGGCCCTTTAAGAGGGCATCTGTCTCTCCCTGATGGACAGACTCCCCACTGATTTTTCACAGCCAGGTACTTTGTGGGCACCTTTTCCTGTCTCTGGCACTTTGGCTGGGGAACCCAGCATAGGGTTGAGACTCCATGCTCCTCAGGGGGTATCTTTGCAGTTAAGACATCCCTCCAGTATCTCAGTTGACTCCTGTGGGAGCTGGGCTAGCCCTTTTCCTGGTTTCACCCCACCCTCCCTACCAGTTTCTATGTGGCTTCTTCAGTAAATCTTTGGCTATGAGACTAGGAGTAGAGGATCACAGCCATGGGTGGTTCTGGGTGTCCCCGTTGGCAGGCCAATTAAGCCTATGGTTTCTGGCTCTAACCCTTGGGGCTGCTTCCCGAGCTCCAAAGCCAGACACCCAAATGTCCCCATTATCTCTGACAGGGTCCCTCCCAGGGCCAGGGTACCTAAATGCCTGTGTAACTAGCCTTGAGGAGTAGGGTAGAGGAGGGACCAGCCAGCAGCTCCCCACTGGTGTGTCAGTGTTTCTCACGCCACCTCCTCTTCCTGACCTGACAGGGTGGTACAGAGGGCCAGTCACTCCTCGGCATCCCTGACCTTCCACATTCTGTCTCCCCTGTCTTCCTGAGTGGATGCCTTTATGCAGGCTGAGTACTGGGCACTCTGCCCTCCCCAGTGAGCGGTTTGGCCTAGGGTTGGACTCTTTGGAGCCAGGGCAGAGTATGCGGGGGGTTCAGGCAGCCACAATCTGTTGTGCTCTCCCCTTCAAAGCACTTTATTAACTTGCTACTCCTTCTTCTTTATCCCAGTACCCTGGACAGGGAAAGGTTAATGGTCTCCACTAGTTGAGGGGAAGCTACTTAATCAGCTAGTCTTCAATTGGTTATTCAGGTTGATTGCTCTATATTTTAGTTGTAATTCTAGTTTGGTCCTGAGAAGAGGTGGGTATAGCTTCCACCCACTCTGCCATTTTGCACCAACCATCTTAAGATTTACTATAAAGCTACAGTAATCAAGATAATGTAAAATGTAAGCATAAGGCTATACATATTGATCAGTAGAACAGAGAATTTAACAAAGAATTCAAAAATAGATCCACATGTAGATCTATTGATTTTTTTACCAAGTTGCCAGGATAATTCAGAGAGTAGTCTTTTAAATAAATAGTGCTGGAACTCTGGATATACATTTTTTGGGGGGAAAAAAGAATCTCAACCCTTATCACAGATACAAATATTAACTTGATATATAACAAAGACCAAAAATATAAAACTTCTAGAAGAAAACAGGAGTGTCTTCACAATCTTGGAGTAGGCAAAGATTTCTTAGATAAGACACAAATCTTCTCTTCAAAAGTCATGGCTAAGAAAATAAAAAGGTAAGCTTGACACTAGATGAAAATATTTACAGTAACTATTTATGACAAAAGACTTGTAGCCAGAATATAAAGATCTCTGGCAACTCAATCATAAAAAAACAACAACAAAAAAACAAAAACAAAAAAAAAGACAACTCAATAAAAATGGGCAAAATATTTGAACTGATACATCAAAAAAGATATAAATGATCAAAAAGCATGTGAAAAGAAGCTCAACATCATTAGTCATCAGGGAAATACAAATTAAAATAATAAGATGTCACTAACCCATTAGAATGGCTAAGTTTTTAATTAAAAAGGTATGGTTTCCAGATGTCTGCTATTCACTGAGAGTGAATACAGGAGCCAAGGGCAGATTTAAAGAAGAGATGATTAAAGCAGTTTAACACAAAAGATTGAGATGCCTAGAGCACTAGGAGGAGCCTGAGCTGAAGACAGGGATTTAGGAATAATTGATATATAGATGAGAAGTAAAGTCCTGGAGTAGATAAGATTTTCCAAGCAGAATGTGTAACTTAAGGTGAGATAAAACACAGGGCAAAGCCATAGGGAACACCACCATTGCAAGCACAGAGGGCGAAAGAAAAGTCCAGGAAATAGAGTAAGAAGGAACAACCAAAAAGGTAGTCCTACACTGCACATATGACAAATAACATAAGGACTAAGAAGAGCTTCTTGAATTTTTATCTAAAAGATCATTGCTGACTTTAACAAGTAGGATTTCACTGTAGTGGTAAGAACAAAAGCAGAATGGCAGTGGAAGAAGGAATTCATAGGAGATGAAGAAGGGCCAACAAAGAGTTAATACCATCCTCAGCAATCAGAACTCTGAAGACAGCAGACAGAAATTGGGCAGGGAGGAGAATGATTACAGATTTAAGAAAGTGCTCCTTTTTAAAATGAGAGCAAAATAAACAGTTTTCTATGTATGAGGGTATATGAGGACTAAGAACCAACAGAGGCAAAATCTAACAAAACAAGTGAGAAAGGAGTAGTCAGTGACACAAACACCCTAAAGGCTTGGGAGAATGTCAAATGTGAAATCAACAAAACTGGAAGAAGCAAATATATTTGGGGGTCCTATGGCAAGAAGCTGAAGGAGAACTTGCCTCAGTTAACGTCCATTAATTAGCAAGTGAAAGTGTGTGTAGTCCCTATGGGGGAGGATGATGGACTGGACAGATAAGAGATGATCCCGACACACCCACATGCTGCCTTATTCCTCCATCTTCTCTGAGGGATATGAAGTTAAAAACACAAACACATTATACATGAGGAACAAAAAAACTTTCTTCTCGCCCCATCTCTGAACAAATCTTCTTGTGGGCATCTAGCTTGCTGGTGAGTTCACTGTGGGAGTGGACACTGCAGAGGAAAGGGGATCTCCTGGGAGACAGTGCTCTCTCTGAGTGACCAGCGGCATTCCCCCAGTACCTCCCACCAAGAGTGTTTGAGCAACCCCCTTCCTTCCTGCTTTATTCCCCATGTCCCCTACCCCACTCTACTAGAGGCCTCCCATGTCTGATCAATTCCCCATCCATACTGCCTTGCACTCTGATAGTTAGCTGTCTTCATTAATAGACCACATCCTGTCTCTGTCTTGCCCTCAGACTCTCTCGTAACTTCTCTACTTGTTTGAACCCTGCTTTTCATGGAAACTCCGAGTACCCTGGTCCAAATACCTCTACATCTTACCTCCCTTAATTTGCTTTGTTACACATAGAAATATTGGAGATTAATGCGACATAATATATCCCAAATAAAATAACAATTGGTAAGATTATGTGCCACCTATAAGTCCTCTTTTCTAGCAATATCTTATTACAATTTTATAAAACAGCTTGCTGTCTGCAGTTATTATAAATTGGTCTATCCTTGTGATTTTTAACTTGGAGCACTGGAGCCAGGTAGATAAATAACCTGTTTCCTTTAACCATTATCACAATACTCACTTCATTTTCTGAACACTCCACTAAAGCAACCAAATCATAGCTCCAAATATAAGAGGCCAAGAATGTGACAATCCAGGAAATGAGAAAAAAATCATTTTGCCTTAGAAATTCAAGTTTAACACAGCACAGTAAAAAGTGTTATTAATATAAGTTGAATACCTACACATTATATATACATATATACAATGTATGTATGTGTTTTACATTTAATCCACACTAGAAACCAATGTGGTTTAGAAAAAATGAGATTTAGAGATTAACTTTCCAAAGTTTACACACTCAGTTGATAGAGAAACAAATTAAAATTAGCATTTTCTATCCTAAACTCTTAATACCTAAATAATTGTTTTCCCTCATAAAACCTTGCATTTTGTTAGTTTTTAGGATATCTACTCTAGATGGATTTTCACAAGATTCATGCACATAAAGTAATACTTTTGTCTAGACTCTAATGTCTATATACAGCAAAGTGGATATCAAGAGAGTAATTATAGAGTTAGAAATGAATACTATCTAAAGAGGACTAGCTCATTTCCTATATAATTTTTTGACAACATTCTGACTTTTTGAGTCCATCCCATGGGCATGGAAGCTATCGAGGATGCAGCTACAAGTAGGAGCACAGTTTCTAGAAACAACTTTACTGAGTATCCATTATGGTAAAGCTCTGTGCTGTGGACATGTGCAAGGAGTCCCCTCTAGAAGCTGGGGACCTGGAACATCACTTTTATTCCAGTGAGTTACTGTTGCTCAAAACCTGTTTAAAACTCCTACTATAGCCCCAGTTCTGGAAATTGTTTCCTTGGTAAATATTTTCATTCATTCGATTAATATCGTGCCTTTTCTGCAGGTCTTGTGGGTGGGATCTAGAATTTGATTATGGAAACAATAAAAAAATTAAAGTCAAGTTATTACATAAGGTTCAGGTCCAAAGAGGCAATATAACTTTTATTTTATTTTATTGACTTGAGAGAGAGAGAGAAGGAGAGTAATGGAAGGGGGAGAGAGAGAGAGAGACAGAGAGAGACAGAGAGAGAGAGAGAGAGAGATTTGTTGTTCCACTTATTTATGCATTCATTTGTTGATTTTTGTGTGTGCCCTGACTGGGAATGAAACCTGCAACCTTGGTGTATGAGGAGAACACTCTAACCAACTGAGCTACCTGGCCAGGGTAGAGGTAACACAATTTTTTTTTAATCCTTACCTGAGGATGTTTTTCATTTATTCTAGAGAGAGGATGGAAGAAGGAAAGAGAGAGAAACATCCATCAGTTGCCTCCTGTACATACCCCGACTGGGTATCGAACTTGAAACTTGGGTATGTACCCTGACCCAGGATCGAAACCAAGACCCTTCAGTGCATGGGATGATGCTCCAACCAACTGAACCACGTGTGCCAGGGCAATACAATTTTTTAACATGACTGGTTCTCTGGTGTGGCTTTAAATTATTTCAAGGCAATTCCAAAAGTCATGTTTAAAAGTCAAGCTGCTAAGTAATCCATGTATTGGTTGGATCCTCAGTTCTATCTTCTCTTAATTTAATGAGTCATAATGTAACTTATTTTATTCATGCTCTAATTACCTATGTTTAGCACTAAAATGTATTGGCACCTGAAAGCGGGAGGCCAGCACTGAGGAACCCTATTTCAAGTCTAAGTTTACAGTGTATAAACACTACATTTGATATATTGTTTAGTTTCCCTTCCCTGCTGAATTTGTTGCTGTTTCCTCCCTATCTTTCTCTCACTTTCTCTCTCTCTGTCTGACACATTGACACATATTTTATTATTTAAATTCACTTTTAGGAAACTTTGTACCAGGTTACTTTTTCTTTCAAATAATTTATTTTGTTGCCTGGATTTTGAGAGCATGACTTCAAACATTGGAAATTTTAGAACATGGTGCTGTGATGCTGAAACATTACACAACCCCAGAGTGCGGAACAGCCATGTTCTCACTACTGCTATGTTAGAGAGAGAGATAGAAGGAAATCGGGTTCCATAATAAAGTATGTGTATTTGAGTGGCAGGAAGGGGAGGAGGAGAGGAATGAACACCTGAAAGGCATTATTCAATTTAGGCATCTTCTAACCTGGAGACGAAGAAAGATAACACTGAAAGAACTTTTTAAATCCCTACTACCAGCTCACAGAACACCTAAGAACTGAATGAAACACCACTTATCATTGGGACTTTAAAAGTCACATTTCTTGGTCTCTGCAATAAATCCCTTTTGTCTGATGTTTGGTACCCGAAGATCAGAAGAAGGCGAGGTCTTGATTCTGACCCAGGAATCAGAATTCTCTGGATTAAATGCTTTCAGAGAAGGTTCCCGTCCCTTTTTTGAGTCTCATTTCTAGAGCAGCTTTTGTTCTTGGTAAATATTTAAAGGATCACAAAAAGGTAAATTCCTTGCAACCCACTGTCACGGTTCAAATATAGAGAAGTGAACACACAAATGTAAGCCCGCTATCCTCTAGGGTAGACTGAGGCAGGTAATGGGAAGACATCATCAGTGATTAGGGTATGCAAACAAGATCGACCTCTCACCACTCATTGGCTCCTTCAGCCAGTCAGCCAACACACATTTATGCAACACCCACTATGTCCCTGCTATCTGAGCTGGTGCTGAGGCACTGAGAACCCTTGCACTACTCCTAAGGGACAGCCCTCCCTTTCTCTCCCCTGACATTTAAACAGCCTCAGAGAAAGATGCAGATTCACCAATAGAAATTAACTAAGAGCAAGCATTAATTTAATTGTTCCAACAGAAATAAACCAGGCCCAAGGTGTGTACCAGAGAGAAGGGGTGGGGAAACATGGTTCTACCACCATCTGGGCCAATCACTTGGATGTCACTTGGACGGTCTGAGCTTCGGTTTTTCCCATGTACAGAATGAGGGTGGAAATAAAATATCCCTGGGCCCCTTTCAGCGATAAGCTTCTACTTTTCCAAGATTCTAGGGAGCCTTTCCGTGTCCAGCACTGTGTGCCCTAAGGAAGCGGCCATCACACACACACACACACACACACACACACACACACGTCTCAGCCTCACACACACGTCTCAGCCTCTTGCCCCTGATTATTGCTTATGTGTTTAAAGTTCTCAGGTGATCCCAAGTATGCCAGTGCTCAGATCAAGTAAGTTTTTTTGTTTGTTTTTTTGTTTTCATTTTAGGCAGGATTTATCCGTGCATTCCTTTACCACTGAGACCTGCAGTGTAGTTGGCTGCCCTTACAAAGTCCAGGCAACAGGGGGAATCTCATTTATAGATGTCAGCTCTCCTTCCTTTGGGGACGGGAGTAAATAGCTGGAGGTGACACCATCAGCCCCCTGATGTGAAGAGCTTAAAAAATGTCTAAGGGGAAACTATACTTTTTTGTCTTAGGGCTCTGCCAGCCGTTCTGCCGCCGCACCTCTGCGCTCCGCTTTCTCAGCCTCGGCTGCAAGGGTGCCCCTGCCCGAAAGGCAGGCGGTGCACCAGTGGGGCTCCGCGGCGACTGGGGCGCGTATCCAGAGCCGGCACGTTGAGACCCCTTTCCCAGGAGTACCCAAACCTACGCAGGAGAGCGCTGCCCTCTAGCGACCGAATGAGAGATGCAAGACGACCTGAGCTTGAGGGGAGCCCCGAGGCTGCTGATCCTAGAGAAGGATGAAGTCATGGTCAGTCCTTTGCAAAGGGCGCTTCTGGCTGGGAAAGCCCTGAGACCCTTTCTCTACGTATGGGCTCTGGCACTGTTTGTTTTTTCCCTCTAGGGCCAGGAGGGATAGATAGATACAAAGATGGATGGATAAACAGATGTAAATGATAGACAAACCGGAAGGTGGATGGATGACAGATGATTAGAAACACGTTTTTAGGGCTTGCTAAGTGCCGGGCACAAGGCTAAATGTGTTTGTTCATTATTTCATTTACGTATCTACGGAACCCTATGAATGGCACATTACCTCTGTCAATATTTTCCAAATGGGGAAACTGAGTCCTTAGAGAAGATAAATAACTTGCCTCTTGGCAATATTCCGTCCAGCTAGGAAGTGGCCCAGCAGGTCTCAATCGACAGCCCACCTCCACCGTTGGCTCTCGGCCTCCTCTGGGCCAAAAGGATATGTGCGCCCCAAGACCCGCCGCTCTGGGTACTGTGTCCCTCATCCCTTCCTGGACACTACAGTCCTGGCGTGCTGACATCACACCCGCCCTGGCACCCCCTCTTACTCGTCAAACATCCACAGGGACACCTCGGGCAGCGCGCTTGAGGAAGCGGTCCCCAACTTGGAAGACTGCATGGGAACCTGGGTAAAGGTGGGCGGGTCCCCTGTCGCAGTGGTGGAACTGCAATCAGTTCTCCGAGGAACACCGTTCCAGATCCTCAGGCTTCACTGCGTCCACGCTTGGCAAGTGGTCTCACTAACGCGAAAGGGGAAAGCTCAGTTCTGAGATTTTAGGGTTCCCGGAAAGTTTCCGTCTTTTCTTCTTTTAACCATTAACTGAGCACCTACTATGAGCCTGACGCTGTTACACGTACAACAAGGAACTCAGTCTAGCGTAGGGACAGACAGGTGGATAAATAACGACGGCTGTGCCTAGTGCCCACCGTGAAGGCGAGGGCGCCCCAGGAGGAGGCGAAAGGGGGCAGGTTCACTAGCTCGGAGGGTCTCCAGTACATTCCAGAAATCTAAATCAGTCCATCTGCCTTTCCTAACGCCCCACCTTGGCTCTCTCTCTCTCTGGGGCCCGCACCCCGGGGAGTGCAATTTCATTGCCCTTACTTTCGGGGACTTGATCTCATCCCACTCTCTTCCCAAATTTCCTAATTACCTTGATTTGTCACCCGGCTGTTGAGGAGAGCAGCAAGCTCTCTCCCACACCGCCCCCTTGCCTCCCTCCGGGGTGGAGAGGGGAGCGAGAGCCTTGCGAGCACCGGCCGGGACAGACCCCTCCCGTGACGGCGTCCGCGGGGGTGGCGTGGGGCCTGCGTCAGCTGCAGCCGGGCGGCGATTGGGGCGCGCTCACCTCCTTCTGTTTGGGGCTAATTATAAAGTGACTCCAACCGTCGCCAGTCGTAGGACAGCGAGGGGAGGCGAGGCAGGCGCTCTGAGACCCGCAGTCCAGCCCGCGGCCCCGCGGCGACCCTGACAACCGCGACGGTAAGACTGACGCCTGCCCGCGCCCCCGGCCGCTTCTCCCGACGCACCCTGCCCCTGACACCTGCCTTCTTCTCCTCTACCTTCTAGTGTCGTGGCTGGGACTCGGCTTCTCCGACCAAGCTGCGCCATCTGAACAGCGTCAACGTGAGTGAACTTGCTCAGAGCTCGCCTTGGCTGCGTGCCTTTGGGGTCGTCCGCCAGCTCTGTTTTATTCAATGCATGGGGTTCCCAAGTGTCTTCCTGTTTGTGACCCGGGTCAATGTCACGCCTCTCCAGGCTCCCGCTTTCGAGCATTTTGGTCTTGGCTCTTCCCTCTAGAATCCTGCCCGGAGCAACATACGTCCAGTAAGAGGGCCGAGTGTCCGGAGCAGCTCCGGCTCCGGGCGATAGTGCCACCTGGGAACCGCGAGGCGATCTGAGCTGTCCCGGGCCTCTTTAAACCGCGTCAACCGGACAGGCGCGGGCCAGGCAGAAACGTCCCTGGAAGCTCTTGCTCTCTTGTCCCACGAACTCCCTGCTGGGACTGTCCCGGCGAGGGTCCACCTCCGAGGGACCCGCTTGCTTAAGGGCAGGCTTGGAGTTCGCGTCCTCTCTCCTTGCAGCCCATGGCGCGGTTCCTGAGACTCTGCACCTGGCTGCTGGCGCTCGGCCCCGGGCTCCTGGGAACCGTGCGGGCGGAATGCAGCCAGGATTGCGCGATGTGCAGCTACCGCTTGGCGCGCCCGACCGACCTCAACCCGCTGGTGAGTGTTTGAGCGGTGGGTGAACCAGTAGCGGCCACCGCGCGGCGCGTCTTCTGGTCACAATCAGTCTCCACCTTTGGTGACTCGGGTGTCCCTACTGTTCCCCCAACGCTGACCCAGGTCCCGCTCTAGCTCTCAGCTTCGGGGACCTGCGTCTACCTAGGAACCGGTAAGGGCGGCCCTGTCCCCACGCAAACGGTTTTTTGTTTTGTTTTTTAACCTCGGGGATACGGGAGCCCCTTTGTGCTCTCTTCAGTACCTCGGAGAGCACCTGGTTGTCCCCTCACATGTCCCAAAGAAGATGCTCAGTCACCCCAACTCCTAACATCCCACGAAAAGACCCTTCCACACACAACCATCCTCTCACCCTGCCCACAGATAATGTCATTTTTATTTATTAGTGACATTTCGTCGCCTTTTTACGGATTTCATTTCTCTGGCCCTTTTAACCTGGGATCCCTCAAGACTTTACTACCCTCAGAGAGCTAAGGGATGAGGGAGGGGAGAGCTCAGTAAACAGGAGAGAGAGATCAGCAACTATCTCACAGAGAAGTGATGACGGAAATCAACTTCTGTCATGTCTTGAATTAGCTTTTGTAAAACCTACTAAGACAGCAATTTGATTTGCCTATGAAAGAGGCACAGGATAGGTGGCCAGTGTCCAAAGAGGTGGCAACAATGCAAAGATAAACGACTCCACTGGGCCTTGGGGGTGGGGAGGAGCTGAGGACAAAAGAGTTCTTATCCTAATCACAGTCCATGTGCTCTTGAATCACCACTTATGCTCCACTGATCAAAATCTCTGGGTTTGAGACCCAGGGAGCTTCATTTCAATCAGCTCCCCTGTGATCCACTTGCACTCCCTTAATTTACTAAAATTCTGCGATGACTTCAAGAGCTCAGTAGAGAATGGTGTTTTCATCTGAGGAGGTAAGATCTTCACTGGAGCCTTTGAAGAAACTTTGTTATATAGATGCATAAAATAGGGACAAAAATTAAGGAAAGGATTCCACAAAATCCAAGGCATATAATTCAGTTTAAAGGTTTGTTTCATTTGAATTACCTGATTCACTTCATTTGATACTTGCATGTGCTAACATAACTTTAAAGAGAAGACACATAGAGGAGCTTTAGATTTAAACTACAAGAAAAACGTTGACTCTTAAATAGGGGTAACGATACCTTTCATCCATCTTTTCTAATTATCTAATGTGCTTTTTATCTAACTGATTTGTTTTGTATGGGAGCTTACATTTTGGGTTGTTATTTTCTCTGTGACAAAAGGCTTTGTTAATGACCATGTTGTTAGAATTACAGCAGGTCTGGTATTTTAGCTTGGAGGCAAAAACACATATGAGAAATGAGGCTGCCTAGCCAAAACCATGTAGTCAAATCAACATAACAAATATGTATTGACCTTCTACCTCGTGAAAGTGCTTGGTTCTGTGGCAGACGCAAAGATACATAAGCATATTATAACTGATGTCCAAATTAAATTTACCATCTAATATGACCTTGATCATAGAACACAGAGTGTGATAAATATAACAAAAAATGCATAGACATATATAGGAGCATATAAATTCAGATCACTTTTTTAATATGAACGTGTCATTCTGATTATTTGTCATTATTTGTTTTTAAAGAAATCCTAACATTAAAAAGCATTTTAGTAACAGTATACAAAATATTCAACATTAATTTTTGGTAAAGAAATCATTAAATTATTTTAGAATAAAAATATTATTGATACCTGAACATCTTAAGTTTTTAATAACATTTTGATTTCTTAATCAGATATAAAAAATAAACAGTATCTTTTTCATTAGATCCCTTTATATTTTTATATGTGCATATATTTAATTTTCTTAGACACAAAACTGAAATAATCATTAAGAGTTGATTAAATGTGTACCCTAAAGATTTTTGTTGCACTAATAAAATACCTTTGTACATTGTGAAAATAATGTATTTTATATCAATTAATATACCAATATATTTTTAAATACCAAGACAGAATCAAGGGTCGGTAACCTGAGTTCTATAAGTAGGCTTCAGAGGGCTATAAAAACCCCTGAAATGCTCAGAAATATCACTTGGATTGCATGTTCAGGAATATCACAACTTCATGTAATATTAGTACTCTTTTTCTCATAGCCAAATGATTTGTTGAATAGAAGAGAATCTTAACAAAATTATTAGAATATATGGACTAAATCTTACAATGATTAGAATTTAATTATATAATAAAAAGGAAGAAACTGTATATGGAACATTTCTATTTTGTCAGAAAACATGATTTCCATTGGAAAAAACTTTTCAATTACACCAGCAACAAAATGTTAAGAAAAGTAACATGAATAATCTAAACATTAGCATGTGTATAATTTCATATTGGATTTCATAATTACAAACATTTGTTTCAAGATGATTAAATCTGTTTTAATCAATTAAGGGGGAAGAAAAGCAAAACCTCTACTTTCACCAAATCATTATGTCATAATACAAATAATTCATAGGATTTAAATTGAGTTTTTAGAATGTCTTTTTTCAAACTTATTTTGACAGTTTTTTTAAGATTGAAAATGTTTGCAGGAATATTGGATACAATTGCAGGTAAAATATTAAGAAAAGAAAGTAAACAAATCTTATATCATTAATATTGATTTTATGTAAGACAAGAATATAAAAGGAATTTTGGGATAATGTCCCTCATTAGGTAAAGAGAAATGTCTCCCTTTTGGTTAGGGAAAGCTCAAATGAAATGAAATCAACAGTGAAAAATTATCCAGTGAAATTAGATTGTACAGTCAGTCAATCTAGGTTAAAACTGGGTGGAAAGAAATCTTTTACAGTATTGAAATGGCACAACATATACAATTTGTTAAAATTCAAAGACAAATTCTAATTTGTTTCAGTTAATTCTCCACAATTTTTCTAAATTCGTTTTCCTTTGATTTGCCTATATGGGAGTTTTTATAGCAAACCAAATATATTGTGGCCCACACAAATCTGTTTACTTAACACAATCACAAGAGCCTCCTTTTATTCTTAAATTGAATTGTTTACCCAGGCTTGCACACTGGAATGTGAAGGGAAACTTCCTTCTCTCAACACCTGGAACGTCTGCAAGGAGCTGCTGCAGCTGTCCAACCTGGAGCTTCCTCCAGATGGCACCAGCGCCCTCAGAGAGAGCAGCAGACAGGAGGAGAGTCATTTGCTGGCCAAGAAGTATGGGGGCTTCATGAAAAGGTATGGAGGCTTCATGAAGAAAATGGATGAGCTTTATCCTCTGGATCCAGAAGAAGAGGCAGATGGAGGTGAAAACCTTGCCAAGAGATACGGGGGCTTCATGAAGAAGGATGCAGATGAAGGTGACACCCTGGGCAATTCCTTAGACCCGCTGAAAGAGCTGCTGGAAGCAGGGGACAACCGAGAGAGCAGCCACCACCAAGAGGGCAGCGATGATGAAGAAGTGAGCAAGAGATATGGGGGCTTCATGAGAGGCTTAAAGAGAAGCCCCCAGCTGGGAGATGAAGCCAAAGAGCTGCAGAAACGATATGGGGGCTTCATGAGAAGAGTGGGTCGCCCAGAGTGGTGGATGGACTACCAGAAGAGGTACGGGGGCTTTCTGAAGCGCTTTGCCAATTCTATGCCCTCCAATGAAGGTGAAGGTTATTCAAAAGAAGTACCTGAAATGGAGAAAAGATATGGAGGATTTATGAGGTTTTAATACCTTTTCCCATCAGTAACCCCAGGCTCCAGCAAGCCTTCCTCTATTACCCAGTGAGAGACTGCCTCATCAATTGTGTTGTATTGCCATGTGTTGCTTGCATTCTATAGCTGACTTTATTGTCTGAATAACGGTACAACCTGAAAGCTGTCATTTCAGGTTCTGTGATCTTTTGAGAGTCTGTAAGCTCAGTATTGGTCTGTTGCAGCTGTCTTGTTTTCATGCTAAAATAGTTTTTGTCACCTTGTCCTTTATTTTTGACAAAACACCAATAAATGCTTACTTGTTTATGGATATAATAAACCCATTACCCGAATGCATAACATTCTTGCAAGTCTCTTCTTATCCAAGGCCCTCATTTACCTTTGGGTTTCAGCAGTAAATCCTGAATGCAGGGATAGTGAAACCATCTGCTTTCAACAGAGTCATCACTGGCCTCCTTCTCCTCCAACAACTGTGGCTGCAAAAACAGTTTTCATTTAATTGCTTGTACGTTAAATCTTAGATGAGTAAACACATTAGAGCAAAATAAAATGTATTTCCATTCTCATTTCTGGAAATCAGATACATGAAGAAAACCAAAGCCTAATAAAGAAACTAGCTCTGCCCTTGTATATAAGAAAATCTGCATTAACATCCAGATGTGTATGTCTCTTTTCTACAGCAAAGAATTTTAGAAGTTAATAAGAAATTAAAGATAATTTAGCCTCATTTGAATGAAGATGAAGACAGGAAAGGTTAACTAGATGGTCCAAGTTTCCCCAGCAGTTGAAGGATAGAAAAAGAATAAGGACCCCAAACTTCTTGCTCTCAAGCAATATCTTTATCACTCTAATTCCCTATCTCTCATCCCCATTACTACCAAGAATTGGGAGAACTTGGGACTATATATTGTTCACCATAATACACCCCTACACCACAATCACAGTGGGCACTCCAACATTTGATGAATGAATGTATGAATGAATAAAATAATTAATGAAGAGATCTAGTGACCGGTCACTGGGAAAGGTCTTATGGATGTTTTATAAGGAGATTCTCATCACACAAGGGCTTATGACTATTTCATATGAATTAAACCATAGAGAACAACATTGAGGTACAAAAAACTGGAACATTTTTTTCCTTTTTCTAATTGAAACTACCTGCAGTTAAACTAACCCCTAAGTCTTTTATCCAGGACCCTCACCCATCCTCTCCTTTGTGTTCTTTCCCTAAAAATCAGGATTTAGCAGCTCAGAAATCAGAGGAAGAGTCTCTGCTCCGCAGTCCAGCACTGCACGCCCATGCGCTCCATTCTGCAGGGGTAGCTCCGCTGTCTCGGGCAGTCCAAGACTGCCAGGGTTCTCAGGACTTCACAAGGCCATGTGCTATTAGAAGACCCAATTCCTCCTAATCAGTGCAAGGTCACCCCCATTCACAGAGCCCCACCTTTCTTCCTGATCCTTAGCAAACTAACTTTTTCTTCCAGGCCAGAGCCCTCCTTTTGAACTAGAGGTGCATGTAATGTAGGTGTTTGAAGTAGACCAGGAAGAAGGTGATAACCAGCAGCTGGCCCTTGGAAATCAGTGTCAGGAGCATAAGGACTGAGAGGCTGGAACACGTCAGAGATATGAGGTGTCTCTTCAGTCTTAGCCTATTGTTTCCCTCAGAAATGCCAGCCCCATGTTGCCAGACTTTTCCAAAGAAATCTGAAACCTAGATTTTCATGATAATATCCCAAGTTTTTCATCTTGGCCATTGATTCCATTTAAAACAGTGTTATGGGTGAGAAAGGTGAAAGGGATTGAGAAATATAAATTGCCATTTATAAAAACAGTCACAGGGATGTAAAATAGTTATTGACTGTGTGTGGTGTTATTGACAGCATAGTCAATAACATTGTGATAACTATGTGTGGTGCCAGATGGGTACTAGATTTATTGGGGTGACCACTTCCTCAGGTATATAAATGTCTAATCACTATGTTATACACTTGCAACTAACATAATATTGTATATCAAATATAATTAAAAATAATTTAATAACAAATGAATAAGTAAAATGCTAAAAATAAAAGAGTGTGGATCAAACACAGTCCATCTGCAGGTCAGATTTGAGAGACATGGGGTGAGTCTTTTGAGAAAAACTCTCACTGAATTCTCTTCCTTAGAACAAAGGATTCCTAAGCCTTGGAAACAGGAATCTTATTAGAGACAGTAAGAGTAAAATGCCCTGTCCTTCCCTGATAAGTTAATAATAACATTATTTTACAATAATACAATACATGTACATGCATAATCTCATACAATATGTTTGAGAAAACACAATTTCACAATCAAATGAATACATTATTTTTCAAATCTAGCACAGTTCTTTATGCAGGGGCCCTTTCTTTTCTATTTTGAGTTGGCTGTGCAGGTCCGCCCAAAATGCAGAAGAGTGTCTGTCCCTCCATTCGACTGTCTGTCATCTCTGCTAAGGGCCCAGCAATGCCCGGGTGGGACAGTGTCATTTACTCATGCACTTCCCCACCCCCAGAATCCCTGGTGAAGAATAGAAAACCTAGAGATGTGCCACAAATGTTTAGGGATGGAAGGAACAGAGGAGAGGGACAGGGAAACAGGAAAGGAGGGGCAGAAAGGAGGATCAGACGAGATGGCTACTTCACTTTAGGTGATTATGAGTCTGCCAGGCAGACTTTAACAGTAAGTATCACTGTTGTCCACAAAATGTGACTCTAAGGGGGCTATACAGGTGTTCCTGTGTCCCCAAATATCTCCCACGTTTGTCCACCCTTCAGTCTGAAATTCCATCATTAGAATTTTTGCACCTTTACCTCTAAAGGCTTTGATTTTCAAGAATTTCCTATTTAAATTCTGAGAGGCATTCACCTAAGAGTCACCTGGGGTGCAATTTGAAACACAGATAACTGGGCTCCAACTGTGATAGTGTGTGCTCAGCACAGGGGTTCTGGGTTCCGAAAACATGGAAGTACTAAGGTTAGAACTAGCCTGCCTAGGATTTAGGGTTAGAGGGACTGGAGTCCAAAGTAAGATGAACTCAAAGCCCATGCTTCAGAGAGTCTCCAGAAAACTCTGTGTATGCTGATTGGAATACAGACCAACCTAACTGCAGGGGGCGCTGCTGCTCTATTCTGGACCCTTTTGGTACTTGGCTCCTCACTTCAATTCCACTCACTTGGGCCTCCCCAATATCACCTTCAAGCTTGAGTCCTGGTATGGGTTCCTTCTGAGAGTTGATAATCCTGTGAACTCTGTGTGAACTCTGGTGCCAGGCTGCCTGGGTTAAAATCCCAGCTAGCTGTGTGATCTGAAGTTCTCCTTGTCACATCTTTCTCATCTGTGCCTCCTTAAGTTGTTGTAGAAAGTAAATGTGTTGACATGTACAGGAAGCTTAAACCTGGGCTAGCATACAGTCAGCACTTACAGGGTTAGCTACAGCTATTGCTCAGCACCCCAGCTTTTACATGTAGGTCTTGATCTTTCCTCCATCCACCCTGGCTCCCCCTGGGCCTCTCAGGGATCAGGTGCTATCTCACTCCCCCATCTTTCAAGGCTGAGATACAATCTGTGAGCCTCAGTCCTGATCAGAGCCTGGGAAGACTCAAGGGGAGTGTTTCCTCTTCTACTGATTGTGCCCCAGAGGGGGAACATGTGGATCACAGGAGGAACAAGACTTATGACCTCATGTAGGCATGACAAGGGCTTTGGGATTTTATCTAAATGTGCTAGAAAACGATTCAAGGTTGAGAGCAGGTCAGTGACAAGATAGGCTGCTGTGTGTAACCCTTGGCTTCTGCCACAGAACAAGTTTCCTCACTCTTCATTTTTCTGAGAAAGAATGCATTAAGTATCTGTCATAAAAAAATAAAAAGTTATATAAAACTCTGTTTTATAATAAAAATTCAATGAATAAAGTTTCTTTATCAATTCCTACACCAGAAATTAGAACTTAACATGCTCACTCATTGCTTAGAAAATGAAGAACAAACATTAAGAAATATGCAATTATATTATTGACTGGGAACATGGTCTCTGTAGAGGGGGGTGCAAAAATCATACCAGCACAGAGAGCTTGGCAATAGCTCAAATATACCCATGCATGTCATGTGCTTATACTTTTTCTCTTAGCTTTATTTAAATCAAGTATAACATATCTACAGAGATGTCCACAAATGAAAAGTGTACATCTCACTGAATTGCTATGAAACAAACATAGCTGGGAGCCATCATCCAAATCAAGAAATAGAACATCACCAGCATCCATTTATGCCCCCTCCAAATAACTAGCTCTTGATTTTCCCCAAAGATAACCCCTCTCTTGATTTCTATGATGATAATTAATTTGTTTATTTTTAAATTTTCTATAAAAGTAAACATACTTTTTTCTAACCATATGGTTCAACATTATACTTATGAGATTCGTCCATGCTGTTGCACATAGTATAGCTGTGGTCTATTATTGTTATTGCCGTATAGTATGCCATTGTATAAAAAGACTGCAAGTTCTGTTGTTATTGATGGAGGCTCAGGTTCTTCTTTTTGAGGCTATTGCAAATACTACTGCTGTAAACATTCTTGACCATATGTCTTATCACGTGTGATGCATTCCTGTTGAGTGTATAACTAAGAGTAGATTTGCCAGATCATAGGGTATACATGTGTTCACCTATAGTTTATAATGCCAAACAGCTTTTAAAAGGTTATACTAATTGGGACTCCTAACCTCATTGTATGTCCCACCAATACTTTGGATTGTCAGTCTTTCTTAATTGTAGTCATTCTGTTTTAATTTATGTTTCTCCAATTACTAATGAAATCAAACGTGATTTTTTTTTATTGTTGAAAGTATTACGGATGTCCCCCTTTTTCCCCCATTAACCCCTTCCTTCCCACTCCCACCCCCCTTCTGCCTTTCCCAGCCTAGTGTTCATGTGTATGGGTTGTGAATAAATGCATATAAGTTCTTTGGTTTACCTCTTCCCTTCCCTCCTAACCCCATCCCTCTGAGGTTTGTCAGTCTATTCCCTACTTCCATGATTCTGGATCTCTTTTCGTCGACAGCGTATTTTGTTCATTATATTCCAATAAGTGAGATCATGTGATACTTGTCTTTCTCTGACTAGCTTATTTCACTTAGCATAATACTCTCCAGGTCCCTCCATGTTGTCTCAAAGGGTAAGAGATCTCTCTTTCATACAGCTGCATAGTATTCCATTGTGTATATGTACCACAGCTTTTTTATCCATTTGTCTACTGATGGGCACTTGGGCTGTTTCCAGATCTTAGCAGTTGTAAATAGAGCTGCTATGAACATAGGGGTGCATATATTCTTTCTGATTGGTGTAACAGGCTTCTTAGGATATATTCCTAGAAGTGGAATCACTGGGTCCATTGGCAATTCCATTTTTAATTTTTCGAGAGCATACAATGGAGAAAAGTCAGTCTCTCCAATAAATGGTGCTGGGAAAATTGGAAAGCTATATGCAAAAAAATGAAACTAGAATATACACAAGAATAGTGTATAGTGTAAGTTAGTGGTATATCCATTTGGATATTCTTAGTTACTCTTCTGCTTTTCAAATGTATTTTTCAAGTTACAGATCTAAACCATCTTCTGCTCTATGGTAAATGGCCTTAAACCATGAAATAAATGCATAGGTTTTTTAAAACAAAAAATACCCTCAGGAGTCATTTTTAAAATCTCCCTATTATAATCTATACAAACCTGTCCATGACCCTGCCTATAGACTGACTCCATGACATTGCTAGCCAAATACTGGATAGGCTTTATGTTGTACCTGTCATGTTCTTTTATGTTTAGAACAGCCACGTACCATGTTTGGTAGAGCAGCCCTACCCAGCTGGTGCCTTTCAGTCTACTGGGTCTTCCTACGGGCTCTCAGGGATTAGTAGGAACTGGCAGGTTCTCACAGGACCATCCTCAGCCAGGTGACGAGGACAGACCATTTCTAAGGGAATTCATAGGTTGTTAAATTTTTATTTTTCAGTTACAGGTTACATACAATATTATTTGGTGTACAGCATAGTGATCAGATAATTATATACTTCACAAAGTGCTCCCTGTACATCTTAATCTCTTTATCTTTTTCCCCAAGCTCCCTCCAGACCTCCTCCCACCTAGCAAACCTCAGTCTGTTCTCTGTGTTTATGAGTCTGTTTTAATTTTGTTTGTTCATTTATTTTGTTCTTTAGAGTTCACATATAAGTGAAATCATATAGTATTTGTCTTTGCTGACTCACTTATTCCACTTAACATAACACCCTTTTTGTCCATGTTGTCGTAAATGGTAAGATTTCATTCTTTTTTATGGCTGAGTAATATTCCATTGTATATATGTTATATGTACCACAACTCTTTTATCTACTCATCTATTTATGAGGAATTCATAAGTTTTGATGATTGAGCTGTTTCAAAGAACTGCTTGATGCAGACAGGCACTGTCTTCCCCCAGCCACCAGTCACTTGCCTCTCACCTTTAGGGGAATGCAAGCCTTCATTGCTCCCTTCCCTGAAGAAGCCTGAAGAACCCTGCAGAACTGGAGGGCCTCGCCTGGCCGGTGTGGCTCAGTGGTTGAGCGCCGACCTATGCACCAAGAGTTTGACGGTTTGATTCCCGGTCAGGGCACATGCCCAGGTTGTAGGCCTGATCCCCAGTGGGGGGCATGCAGGAGGCGGCCAGTCGATGTTCTCTCTCATCTATGTTTCTTTCTTTTTAAATTTTTTTTTCCTTTATTGATTTTAGAGGGAGAGGAAGAAAGAGGGAGAGAGAGATGGAAACATCGATGAGAGAGAACATCGATAGGCCGCCTCCTGAATGCCCCACACTGGGGATCAGGCCTACAACCTGGGCATGTGCCCTGACTGGGAATTGAACTGGCAACCTCTTGGTGCATGGGTTGACGCTCAACCAGAGTCACACCAGCAGGACTCATCGATGTTTCTATATCTCTCTCCCTCTCCCTTCCTTTCTCTCTAAAATCAATGAAGGGAAAAACAATTTTTTTTAAAGAACTGGAGGGCCTCTAGCATACTCTCTGCCTGCTTGTTGCCAGTTTGCCTGACCCATTTTGGTATCAATCTAGAAAAGAAATTAAAATGGAGAGGGAGTTGCAGGCATGAACTGAAAGAACCAAACTTCCACAATGTCTTCTTTGATTTATCAATCAAGTGTAGCAGGGCCTTGATAACATCGTTTTGTTCATTGTTTTATTATTACATTGATGAGATGCTACAGAAATTTAACTCGTGTTTATGTCAATTAACCTATGGTAAAATTAGTTTCATTACACATTGTTTTACTGAAAGTCACAGAACTTATTAATGACATTAAGTGAGAACTTACTGGAAAATGCTAGATCTATTATGAATAGAAAAGGGCCAAGAAAAGAGAAAAGGCCATAAGGAAGTCATGCAATTTGAAATCAGCATCGAGGGGACAGGAGACTAAGCTCTTATTAAAGAATTGGCTGGTAAGGCAGGACTTCCGGTAAATTTAAAGTGTGCAATAGAGAATTTACCCAACAAGTTTTTTTGTTTTTGTTTTCCTTTTCATTGCTTAGGTTATCCATGGAAGAAATATTTATGGAGTGTATACTGTATGCCATGCACTGTTCTAGGCCCAGGAGATATGGAAAATGAAAGGTCACCCAATTCTCTGCTTTCTCAAAACTTATATTCTAATGTGTAGAGTGAAACAATAAACAACACAGAAATAAGGTAATTTTTGGATAGTTCTAAGTGCCATAGTACTTGTTCTTCAAACACACACAAAAAACTCAAACAAATGCAGAAACATGCAGTGTTAAAAGCGAAATTCCTCTTTTCTCTCCAATATTTTCCAAGGAAGTAACCACTGTTAAAAGTTTGGTGTTTACCCTAAGACTATTTTTTTCATTAATGAATATGCATGGACACATACAGTTTTATTTTTATTGTTAACATGAATAAAATAATTTTACACATATTATCTTGCTACTTTTTTTTCACTTGTTTGTTGGCACTAGTTCAGCATTAACATGAAACACACTGCACTGAGCAGGCACTGAAATGGTGGGCTTCTGTCTCTGAGTCCAGAGTCTGGTGAAGGCAGTCCTGCTCTATTTCTTCATGATAACTGGAGCCAAGTGGCAAGGTGCAAGGTACGTTATCTTACTCATCTATTGAAACAGGCTGCGAAAAGGTAAGAATGCTGACCAGGACTACTGGTTGTTTGGGGTGGTAGGAGTTTAGCAGATACAGTTGAAGAACCAGGACCTGGGCAAAGCCACATACCAACTTAATCACTAGATTTCCAGTATGATTGACTTCACTACAGGGAATTGGTCCCAAAACTCCACTGTAAATTCTATTTCTGAATCAAAACTGCAAAACAAGTAAGAATGAGAAAAGAGAGAGGGAGAGAGAGAAATATTCCCATTTGATAGGTAGCAGTATAAAATTCTAAAATACATAAGGAAAATGACTTTAAGAAAGCCAACAAGTACAATAATAATTATTCAACTTGTGATGAATTGCAAATATTAAGATCATCTGAAAAGAAAGTTTAAAACAAGTGTTTTAAAATTTTCAAAGAGATCAAGGCAGAAAGGCCATTCATAAAGAAGTTAAGTATAATTAACATTGAGACTCTTTTAGAGCTTATCTCTTCCTTGTTCCTAGAACTTTAATATTAATTAGCATAGACTTTTTAAAAATAGTAAATTACATATTTTTTAAAGTGAAATAAAAATTCCAGATAAAACTGACTAGGAAAAAAAGAGGCAGAAAATTCAGTGGGTAAATAGTGATTGTTTCTGTTTTCAAAAATCGCAAGAGGAAAACAAGCTACTTAGTTCTCTTTATAGAGCTAGTAAATCTGTATCAGATTTATTAATATATATTAATATATAATAAACTATACACACAAAAAGTAGAAATTTTGATGAGTTTTGACATATATACATACAACTGTAGAACTATCACCATAATCCAAATAATAAACTTTATCATAGCCCTAAAAAGTTCTCTAGTGATACTTTGTAACTCATTCTTTCCTTTGCAAGCCTGCCTATCCCTATCCACCATTTGTTTTTTCAGTAGGCATTAGTTTGAATTTTCTAGAATTTTATGTGAATAGAATAATACAGAATATACTTAATATATTCTTTTTTGGCTAGCTCCTTTAACTCATAATTTTTAATTTTTATTATAGTGTGAGACTATTGCAATAAAGCTCATGGACATTCATATACAAGTCTTTGTATGGACTTTGATTTTGTTTCTCTAGGATAAATAGCTAGAAAAATGACTGGGTGGTATGAGCAATATATATTTAACTTTATTTTATTATTATTTTTATTATTTTTACCCTCACCCGAGGACACTTTTGCATTCATCTTGAGACAGAGCTGGAGGGAGAGAGGAAGAGAGAGAGAGAAACATCAATGTGAAAGAGACACATTGAGTGGTTGCCACTCACACGGGGCTAGGGACCAACTGTGCAACCAAGGTACGTGCCCTTAGTGGGAACTGAACCCGGGCCTCTCTGGTCTGAGGGCCAATGCTCTAACCACTGAGCCAAACCAGCCAGGGCATTAACTTTTTAATAGTTAATGCCCTGGCTGGTTTTTTAAGCTCTTTTTAAGAGCTTAATTTTTTAAGCTTTTTAATCTTAAAAACATTTTTGCAAACTCTTTTCCAAAGTAGTTGTATTAGTTTACATCTTTCAGTTCCAGTAGATGTTTTTGCAGATTTCTTTGGATTTTTTTATATGGACAATGATGTTATCTGTGTTTTAATTCATTTGTTTTAATCTTTTGATTTCTTCCTTGATCTTATTGTAGACCCATTCATTGTTTAGTAACATACTATTTATCCTCCATGTCTTTGTGTGTTTTTCAGTATTTTCCGTGTGATTGATTTTTAGTTTCACACCATTATGGTCAAAATCAATGCTTGATATGACTTCAATAATCTTAAATTTACTGAGACTTGTTTTGTGTCCTGACATGTGGTCTATCCTAGAAAAGTTTCCATATGCACTTGAACAGAATGCATATTCTGCTGCTTTGGGGTGAAATACTCTGAAGATATCAATCAAATCCATCTGATCAAGTGTGTCATTTAAGGCCACCATTTCCTTGTTGATTTTCTATCTGGAAGATCTATCCACTAATGTCAATGGAGTGTTAAAATCCACTATTATGACTGTATTACTCTTAATCTCTCCCTTTATGTCGATCAAGATTTCCTATATATATTGAGGTGCTCCTATGTTGGGAGCATAAATGTTTACCAGAGTTATATCCTCTTGTTGGATTGTTCCTTTTATCATTATGTAGTGTCCTTCTTTGTCTGCTACTGTTTTAAAGTCTATTTTGTCAGATATAAGTACAACCCCTTCTTTTTAATTGGATGTTTAGATTATTAATGTGATTATTTATATGAATAAGTTTATATTTACCATGTAACTAGTTGTTGTATAGTCATCTCATTTGTTCTGTATTATTTTTCTTCTTTCACTGCTTACTTTTGTATTAACTGAGTATTTTTAATTATCTTATTTTATTGCCTTTGTTGGGTTATTAGCTAATCTTTGTTTTATTTTTAGTGGTTGTTTTAAGGTTTATAGATGTTTCTTTAACTTGTCACAGTCTACTTTCAAGTAATATTATATCATTTCACATATAAAATACATACCTTATGGGGGAGAAGAAATGGCAGTGGAGTGAATGGAAGCTACACAGACGATCTCCCAGGATCAAACGGGAATGGCAGCGGCGCCCGCCCTCGGGGTTAAGAGCACCAGCTGCTCCACAGCGCAGAGGGCCGGGACAGAGCGCTAAATAGCCACAGCCACTCACCTGGGGCTCCGACAGAGGGAGGGCGGACTGGACTGGAACTCTGAGGGGACACCTGGGATTTGGAGGGCGTTCAGAGTTTGTGCTGAACTGTGGCCACAAAGGACGGTGGTGGCCAGCCCCTCCTTCCCGGTTGCACAGACCTGCAGCCAGGTTTGCTCCTTCCCGGAGCTGTGGAAGCCCCTCCCTCGGAGATTCCCAGGTGAGGTAAAGAGGTAAAGAAATGCAAATTGAGGCTCATTAACAACTAGCATTGGCCCCACCCTCGGAAATCCTCTTACACTATAAACATCTGAGGGAGTTTCTCATTCAACTGAGATCCTAAGGCTTTTCAAGTAACTGAAGCTAATAGCCTCCAGGCAAAAAGCTAGAACATAACTAAACCTTTCCTGAGCTTGCAAATCTACCCAGGAAAGTGAGACTTGATAGTGGTGTTGAAGGAGGGCCCTCCACACTCATCCAAACCCAGTAGAGGGAGCCACAAATAGCAGAACACCAACACCCACAGGGAAAATTTGGCAGGCTCCAAAACCCACTGAGATAGCAAATATGGTGAAACAAAGAAACAGATCCCAAATGAAAGAACAAGAGAACTCCACCGAAGATGAGATAAATGAAATGCAGCTAAGCAAATTATCAGAGGTAGAGTTCCGAGCCATGATCTTGAGGAAACTAAACAGCATGAGTAAGGACATCAACACCATGAGTAAAGATATAGAAACACTGAAAACCAACCAAGTGGAAATGAAGAATGACATAGCAGAAATAAAGAACACATTGGAAGGATTGACCAGCAGAGTAGAGGAAGCAGAGGACCGGATCAGTGAATTAGAAGACAGAGTAGAAAAAATAAATCAATCAGAAAACCAAAAGGAAAAAACAATGAAAAAACAGGAAGATAGCTTAAGTGAACTGTGGGACAACTGGAAACGTAATAACATTCGCATTATTGGAGTCCCCGAAGAAGAAGAAAATGAGCAAGGGTTAGAGAATATATTTGAAGAAATAGTGACAGAAAACTTTCCTAACCTGGTGAAGGACGAAAGCATTCAAGTTCAAGAAGCACAGAGAGCCCCAAGTAAGAAGAATCCAAACAGGCACACACCAAGACACATAATAATTAAAATGCCAAAAATCAAAGACAAAGAGAGAATCCTAAAGGCAGCAAGAGATAAGCAACAGATTACCTACAAAGGAAACCCCATTAGGCTATCATCTGACTTCTCAACAGAAACACTACAGGCCAAAAGGGAATGGCATGAAGTAATCAAGGTCATGAAAAACAAGGATCTGAATCCAAGACTACTCTATCCAGCAAGGCTATCATTCAAAATAGAAGGTCAAATAAAGAGCTTCCCAGACAAAAAAAAGGCTAAGGGAATATATTAGCACCAAACCAGCACTGCAAGACATGTTAAAAGGACTGCTATAATTATTAGAAGAAATAGAAAGATAATTAGAACCACACTGTACAAAAATGGCAATAAATAAGTACATATCAATAATCACCTTAAATGTAAATGGACTGAATGCTCCGATAAAAAGACACAGAGTAGCTGACTGGATAAGAAAGCATGATTCACACATATGTTGCTTACAAGAGACCCACCTCACAACAAAAGACTCACATAGGTTGAAAGTAAAGGGATGGAAAAAAATCTTCCAAGCAAACGGAAAGGAAAAAAAAGCTGGGGTAGCAATACTCATATCAGATAAATTAGATTTCAAATTGAAGACCATAACTAGAGACAAGGAAGGCCACTACATAATATTGAAAGGGTCTATCCAACAGGAAGATATAACCTTGGTAAACATATATGCACCCAATATAGGAGCACCAAAATATATTAAAAATCTTCTGGAGGACTTCAAAGGAGAAATCAACCACAATACAATCATAGCAGGAGACTTCAACACCCCACTGACATCACTGGATAGATCATCTAGACAAAAAAACAACAAGGAAACAGAGACTCTAAATGAAGCACTAGATCAAATGGATTTAATACATATATACAGAGAATTACACCCCAAAACTGCAGAATTCACATTCTTCTCAAGTGCACATGGGACATTCTCAAAGATAGACCATATGTTAGGGCACAAACTAAGTCTCTACAAGTTAAAGAAGATTGAAATCATATCAAGCATCTTCTCAGACCACAATGGCGTGAAACTAGAAAATAATTGCAACAAGAACATGCAAAAACATATGAACACATGGAGGCTAAATAGCATGTTACTGAACAATGAATGGGTTACCATGGAGATCAAGGAAGAATTTAAAAAATTTCTGGAAACCAATGAAAATGAACACACAACAACGCAAAATCTATGGGATACTGCGAAAGCAGTTCTGAGAGGGAAGTTCATAGCACTACAGGCCCACCTTAAGAAAGAAGAAAAATTTCTATTGATTACCTAAGCTCACAACTTAAAGAACTGGAAAGCAAACAAAAATAAAACCCTAGAGCAAGTAGAAGGAAGGAAATAGTAAAGATCAAAGCAGAAATAAACGACATGGAGACCAAAAAAACAATTCAAAGGATCAATAAAACAAAGAGCTGGTTTTTTGAAAAGATAAACAAGATTGATGGACCCTTAGCTAGACTCACCAAGAAACAAAGAGAGAGAACCCAAATACACAAAATCAGAAATGAAAGAGGAGAAGTAACAACTGACACCACAGAAATACAAAGGATCATTAGCAAATACTATGAACATTTGTATGGCAACAAATTCGACAATCTAAGCAAAATGGACACATTTCTAGAAATCCGTAGTCTCCCAAAACTGAATCGGAAAGAGATAGAAAACTTGAAAAGGCCAATAACAATGAAGGAAATTGAAGATGTAATCAAGACTCTCCCAGCAAACAAAAGCCCAGGCCCTGAAGGCTTCACAGGCGAGTTTTACCGAACATTCAAAGAAGAACTAACACCCATTCTCCTCAAACTATTCCAAAAAATTCAAGAAGAAGGAAGACTTCCAAACTCGTTTTATGAGGCCAGCAAAATTCTAATCCCAAAACCAGAAAAAGACACTACAAAGAGAGAAAACTACAGGCCAATATCCCTGATGAACATAGATGCCAAAATCCTTAACAAAATACTAGCAAATCGGATCCAGCAATACATCAAAAAAATTATTCACCATGACCAAGTGGGATTCATCCCAGGGATGCAAGGCTGGTACAATATACGCAAATCAATAAATGTGATACATCACATAAACAAAATGAAAGATATAAACCATATGATCATATCAATAGATGCTAAAAAAGCATTTGACAAAATCCAGCACCCATTTCTGATAAAAACGCTCAGCAATTTGGGAATAGAGGGATCATATCTCAACATTATAAAGGCCATATATGAAAGACCTACAGCCAACATCATACTCAATGGACAAAAACTAAAAGCATTTCCCTTAAGAACAGGAACAAGACAAGGATGCCCACTTTCACCACTCTTATTTAACATAGTACTGGAAGTCTTAGCCACAGCAATCAGATGTGAAGAAAAAATAAAAGGGATCCAAATTGGAAAGGAGGAAGTGAAACTGTCATTATTCGCAGATGACATGATATTATACATAGAAAACCCTAAAGACTCCATCAAAAATCTACTAGACTTAATAAATGAATTTGGCAAAGTAGCAGGATACAAAATTACCATCAAGAAATCGACGGCATTCTTATACACTAATGATGAACTCACAGAAAGAGAAACTAAAAAAACAATCCCATTTACCATCGCGGCAAAGAAATTAAGATACCTAGGAATAAACTTAACCAAAGAAGTAAAGGACCTATTTGCAGAAAACTACAAGACATTGAAAAAAGAAATAGAGGAAGATATAAAAAAGTGGAAGCACATACCTTGTTCATGGATTGGAAGAATTAACATCATTAAAATGTCCATACTACCCAAAGCAATCTACAGATTTAATGCAATCCCCATCAAAATACCAATGACATATTTCACAGAACTAGAACAAATACTTCAGAAGTTCATATGGAACCAAAAAAGACCCCGAATAGCTACAGCAATCTTGAAAAAGAAGGACAAAGTAGGAGGGATCACAATACCGGTCATCAGGTTATACTACAAAGCTACTGTAATCAAAACCGCCTGTGTACTGGCACAAGAACAGGCACATAGACCAGTGGAACAGAACAGAGAATCCGGAAATTGACCCAAGACATTATGCTCAATTAATATTTGACAAAGTTGGTAAGAGCATACAATGGAGTAAAGACAGCCTCTTCAATAAATGGTGTTGGGAAAATTGGACAGCTACATGCAAAAAAATGAAACTAGATCATCGACTTACACCATACATAAGAATAAACTCAAAATGGATAAAAGACTTAAATGTGACTCATGAATCCATAAAAATCCTAGAAGAAAATGTAGGCAACAAAATTTCAGACATCATACGCAGCAAAATTTTCACTGATATATCACCTAAGGCAACAGAAACAAAGGAAAAAATGAACACATGGGACTACATCAAACTCAAAAGCTTCTGCACAGCAAAAGAAACAACCATCAAAGTGGAAAGGCAACCCAATGTATGGGAGAGCATAATTACCTATGATATATCAGATAAGGGACTAATTTCCAAAATATATAAAGTGCTCATACATCTCAACAAAAGGAAGACAAAGAACCCAATTAAAAAATGGGCAGAGGAACAAATAGACACCTCTCCAAACAGGACATACAAACAGCCAAGAGACATATGAAGAAATGCTCAACTTCACTAATTATCAGAGAGATGCAAATTAAAACAACAATGAGGTATCACCTCACACCTGTCAGAATAGCCGCCATCAACAAAGCATCAAACAACAAGTGTTGGCGAGGGTGTGGAGAAAAGGGGACTCTAGTACACTGCTGGTGGGAGTGCAGACTGGTGCAGCCACTATGGAAAACACTATGGTGTTACCTCAAAAAATTAAAAATTGAACTGCCATTTGACCCAGTGATCCCACTCCTAGGAATATACCCTAAGAAGCCTGAAACACCAATCAGAAAGAATACATGTACCCCCATGTTCATAGCAGCGCTATTTACAATAGCTAAGATCTGGAAACAGCCCAAGTGTCCATCAGTAGATGAATGGATAAAAAAGCTGTGGTACATATACACAATGGAGTATTATGCAGCTTTAAGAAAGAACGATCTCTTATCCTTTGCGTCGACATGGGAGGACCTGGAAACTATTATCCTAAGTGAAACAAGCCAAGCAGAGAAAGACAAATATCATATGATCTCACTTATTTCTGGAATATAATGAACATAACAGTGTGAGGAGCAGGGTAATCCTGGGGACGTGAAAGTGGGGTACAGACTGACATCTGTCAGAAGAGGGGGTGGGGGAGGGGAGCGATGAACACAGAACTTGTATGCATGTACTCATAACCAATGGACATGAACAACAAAAATGGGGACGGGGCAGGAAGGGAGGGGGAGGAGGGTGTCAATGGGGGAAAAAGGAGAAACATCTGTAACAAAAGTAAATTAATAATAAAATAAATAAATAAATAAAAAATAAATTCATCTTTTTGTATGTAGAAAAATAAATAAATAAAATAAAATAAAATGCATACCTTATAACATTGTGCTTTCATTACTCCTCACCTCACTTTTAATGTTATAATTTTGAAACATTTTATTTCTACCTATGATATAAATACCACAATATATTGCTATTCTTTTTTGTTTTACATGATAATTACCTTTTAAAGATGGCTAAAATTAAGAGGAAAAAAGTATTTATTTCCTGGTACTCATTCCTTTGTGTAGTCATATCTTCACTTGGTATCATTTTCTTCTTGCATGCTGGATTTTCTCTAAGAAATTACATTTCTTGTAGTGCAAGTCTGGTGTGTGATGGATTCTTTTACTTTTTGTATGTCTGAAAAAAGTATTTCGCCTTTGTTTCTAAAAGACATTTTAACTTGGTTTTGATTCTAGTTTGTTGGGTTTTTTTTCCTTCTGTGTTTTAAAGATATCGCTTCACTGTCTGCAAAACTATATGTTTCTTACAATAAGTATGCTGTCATTCTTATCTCACTTCCTCTTTCTTGTAAGATGTCTTTTCTTCCTCTAGCTGTTTGTAAGAATTTCTCTTTATTGCTTGTTTTCAGCATTTTTATTATGTGCCTTGGTATATGTTTCTTCATTTGTCTTGTGTCTGTGGTTTGCTGTACTCATTGAAACTATGGGTTTATAGTTTTCACTAGATTTAGACAATTTTTGGCCAATATATATTCAAATATTGTATTTTGTTCCTCCCATCCTCCTTCTGAGACTCCAAATGTACATACATTTGTCTCCTTGAAGTTCTCCCACAGCTCACTGGATGCTCCGTTAATTTTTGTTTTCAGGGCTTTACCTCTGTTCCAAACATGGTTTAAACACTTTACCTATATTATTGCCTTTTCTATCACAGCTAAAATATGTTAGGTAATATTATCATCCTATTTAAAACACTAGAAGTTAGGTAACCCAAGATTACATAGTTCATCATTGGAATATCAACTTTCTAATCTAAGCAGTTCCTTCTCTGGTTTGCTTCAGGGATGTGTCACTCAACATATCTCAAAAGTAATATGTGGTCATAATTCATAAGTATACTATCCAAGTCCTTCTGCTAGTCTTCCTAAAATAAGAGTCAAGATGTCTAATAATGGATGGCATCAACCATGAGCTCTAAACCTTCCCTGATACCCACTTCAGGTGTCATCCCAAGTCCCAGGAAGAGCTGAAAAAACAACTGGAGCTTAGTTCAGTCCGTGAACCAATCCACCAAACCAACCCTAGACCTTTCCTCTACTTCATTAAAACTAGAAATTCAGTATGAAAAGATGGGAGGCTTATATATTACAATCCATATCCCAGTCTCTCATTTAAGAGATGTTTTGACATTTGTCCAACTTTAAAAGTTCAGAAAGGAGTTCCTGGTCCCAAAATGTGTAGAAAAGAGATAAATATGAGCCACACCATCTGCTATATAAAGACTCATTAACATAATAGCTACATTGACAATATGCTTCAAAAAGTGGGAATCTGGGGAGGAGGTAAAAAATTCTTAAAGGAATAGAATAAAAGGTAGAAAAGTCAATGTTTCTAGGACTTCAGTCTTCTCAGGTCCTACTCTCCTAGAAATTATCTCTTGGCACCCAGTCAGAATAGGGTCAGAATAAGAACATGTAACCCAAGGAAAGTAGTGAGAGCCATCAACCAGTGAAGAACCTGGGTTATGGTAACCAAGAGTGCTGACCAAACCAGAGTGATAGGTTAAACAGAAGATTTGTCAAGACAGGACCAAACTAGTTATGCCCACATGTTTCTTTAACAAATAGTACTCACTGGCCATTCTTCTAGGTCATGTCTATTTGAAAAGGTATTCAAAGTACAATACTAGGTCACAAGACCAAAATCAAGCTTGCTTAGCAAATATTGGAAGAGGGAGGGCAAAGGAGAACCAGAAGTTGGGAATTGAGGCAAAGAAAAATGTACAAGTTTAGAATCCATTTTGCGGAAACAGTCAAGCTTCAGCTGAACAGATAGCCACAATTTGCTTCTTTTGTGGCCAGGTTTTGTACAGGCTTGTGAGTGACTGTCTGATAAATAGCCTCTGTGCTGAATATTTTTCATTCCCCCCTCCATCTTCTCCACTTTGCCCCGTTCCCCAGGAGGTTACCTAAATAGATGACATCAATGGGATACATTGCTTTCTGGTTTCCTGTTGGGTTTCAATGAGCAAAAGCATCAAAAGATCAGAGAGCAAGTGGTGGATTATTTATACCTCCAGCTTCCTCCCTCCAGGGATCAATAGGTTAACTGGACTCCTAAACTAAAGGTCTCAGATACCACAGGACAGCCCTCTGCATGCTGCCTTTCTGCCTTCAGTTCTGTAAATTCTCCCTCCTTTACTCCCTTAGACTTGGGTTGGCAAAGCCACCTGCTGTTTCTAGCCACTGGCTACTGCACTCTCCCACATGGTTTTCTCAAACCCTGACCATGCCTCTGTAAATGGTCTCCTTACTTAACTCCACTTGAATTATCTTAATTTGAATGTTTCCTGCTGGGGCCCTATTCAAATAGTTGCTTATACCCAGCATGCAATGATGAGAATATAGAAATCCCTAATACACAGAAATAAATAAAATAAAAGGGAGGTGATACATTGAGGGGAGAAAAAAGAAAAACAAAACCCTTGATATTAGAGGAGAATAAAAGACAGCAGAGATCCAAGCCAGTGTGGCTCAGTGGTTGAACATCGACCCATGCACCAAGAGGTGGCCAGTTCAATTCCCGGTCAGCGCCCATGCACAGGTTGTGGGCCCCATCCCCAGTGGGGGCTGTGCAGGAGGCGGCCAATAGATGTTCTCTCTCATCAATGTTTCTATCTCTCTCTCCATCTCCTTCCTCTTTATCTAAAATCAATAAAAATAAAAAAGAAAAGAAAAGAAAATTTTTTAAGACAGCAGAGAAGCACTGCCCATGCTGGAGCTGGCACCAACGGCCAGACCAAATTATCCTGGATGGTTAACCATTTGCATAGTCGTCTTGTCAGGAACCTAGAAAAATGTGACTGATGAGATCACTGTGGGGTTAGAGGGGATTGGAAATTCCTGAGACACCCAGAATTGTGACCTTTCAAAATACACTGTGATTAGAGTGAACAAGGTCACTCATCAGACATCAATGCCAGGTCTACTCTTCTGTTCTTAGTGGGCATCGCGATGTGCTATGCCAACATTCAATTCTGCTCACAGGGAGGAATACTCCACTCTAGGAAGAAAAGATAATTTTTCTAAATAAAAACACACATGGACTATTTTAATGAAACAACTCTCCAGTGCCCTTAAGCCTTTGGAATTTATCAAATCTAAATTGCTGTAGACACATTTTACAACTCGTTTCTCTTAAAAGGGTTTTGTTCTATTAAAGTTGTTTTTACCTACAGTTATATTTTTAATTTTATAGATATTTAATTGTGTAATTTTTCAGATGTGTTGTAGTGGAATGAGTATGAGATTGGGAGTGAGGGGACTGGGTTCAGTTTGGGGTCACCTGTGTCTCCTATGCACTGCTTCCCCACACTCAGGATTATTTATTGGTCAAACAGGGAGGATTAGTAGTAATCATTCTTATTTTGAGCATTCTTACATTCAATGACATTATTTTAGTTTTACAAGCTTTTTGTGCTCTGCATAAAATAGACTACCATGTAAATACAAAGCCTAGTGTTCTGACAAGGGAGAGCTCCTTTGTAAATTTTGTTAATGTGGGTCAGATGTACATTTCTATTGTCAACTAAAAATATTTCTCAAAAATGACTTTTATTTAATTTCTGCTACCACTATCAGTTTAGTCTATCAGTTTAAGCAAACTACATTTGTTACAATTAGTCTTGTACATACTTTGCTGTAAGAATTTTTTTTAAAATCCTCTCCTGAGGATATTTTTCCATTTATCTTCAGATAGAGTGGGAGGGAGAGAGAGAGACATCGACTGGTTGCGTCTCGCATGACATGGACCAGAGCCGGGGACCGAATGGCAAGCGAGGTACATGCCCTCGACTAGAATCGAACCAGCGACTCCTTGATCCGCAGGCCGATGCTCCAACCGCTGAGCCAAACCGGCCAGGGCATTGTAAGAATTTTATTTATTTATTTAATTAATTTATTTTTTTTTTTATCCTCACCCGAGGACATTTTTTCATTTTTTGTTCAGATAGAGTGGGAGGGAGAGGGAGGAAGAGAGAGAGAGAGAAACATCGATGTGAAAGGTGTTGTAACCCAGTAGATCAACCTCACTCGGACACCAAAATTATAAGTTTTAGGAGCTTTATTAACCTGCACAGGGACTGCAGCCAACCTACTCAGAGGAGAACTGCAGCCCCGAGCCTCTAAAATGGCTGCCTCTTATAGTCTGTTTTCGTGGGAAGAGCAAGCAAGCAGCATTCACAGAAGCAGATATCAGCGGTTAGCAGTTGTTTGCTTAACATTTCTCAGGGTCTCTAACTAACAGTTGCCGGGGGTGGGGGGGTGGGGAGGGTGGTGGGGGGTTGGGGGGGGGGCTTTCTGTTTTCAAGCAAACAGAATAGGCCTCTGGGGCTGATAGCTGCAATTCAGGGGCATGGCAATCTTTAAGTTATAACAATGGAAGACTTAAAGGTCAACAGAGCAGCGGGGTAGTAAACATTCTGGGGCATAGGACATAACATAACAGAGTAGTTAATCAACAGAGGTAGTTAATCGTCCCAGGGCATAACATTCCCCACTTCTGTTGGGACAAAATCAAACCTTTGATTCATCTTCATCTAAGGGTAGTCTTTGATAGTGGGAGGCTAAGACCATGAGTTTGACTGATTGGACCCTCTCCTTGATGAAGGCCAGAAGGCGATTAATAATAATGGGTCCACAAGTGAGTCCAAGGAGGAGTAATAGAAGGGGCCCTGCTAGGGCTGAGATGAGGGTGGTCAACCAAGGGGACCAGCTATATAATCCTTCGAACCAATTCTTGGAAGCTTCCCTGTTTTCTTCCCTCTCGTTTAGCCTTTTTCTCAATACCTGGATGCTTTCTCTGATCACCCCCGAATGATTGGCATAGAAGCAACAAGCTTCGCCTAGAGCAGCACATAGGCCCCCTTGCTGGAGGAACAAGAGGTCGAGGCCCCTTCTGTTTTGGAGTACCACCTCAGCGAGGGAATCTAGGGCCTTTTCTAAGTGACTTATTTGGTCCTGTACCATTTGAATGTCTTCAGAAAACTGGAGAGAGAGCTTCTGCATGTTGCTTTGGCTGGTGATAAGGGCCGCTGCGCTTACTGCAGCAGACCTGGCTATACCAATGGTTGCTAGTATAGGTATGAGCATAGGGGTGGCCCTCCTGTATCTCCTGAGGGATAACTCAGGAGCCAGAAAGTGTTCCATCCCCGAGGGTCCTGCATATAAGTATACCTGTGGTATGATGTAAGTCAGGGTACAGAGTTCAGGGCCCGTATTGGGGAGAAGAGCCAAACATCGAGTGACCCCCATGGTACATGCAAACCAAGTCCCTTCTGGGGCCAGGAGGACCCAAGCGGTGTCCTCCTGGGGTTCCAGTGAGAGTTGAGTCTCACAGACAGGATGATAAGGGGAAGATGCGAGTGGGTATCCCGCGATCCGCAAGCAGATCCCTCGTCCTTGGATGTCCTCCAGAGTGATGCGTGGCTTCTGGGTGCAATTCCGGATGTCAAGTTGCTGGTTTTCTCCAGCCAGGGATGTGTTCCTAATGTGGGAGGAAGAACTCCCCAAAGAATGGTTAGCGGCAACACCTATATAGTAGGGCGGAGTGGGGTCTAGACATAACCAACATTCTCTAGTAGTCTCAGGGTTGGACTCATTCAGGAGGTGATATACCATGTCTAGGGTTCTAAGGAGGGAATGCTGATGTCGGGTGTCTAGTCGGGCCCCTGTGAGGTTCCAGGGGACTGCTGGAGCAGCTAAGAGGGGTTTGGAGTGGGACTCAGGTTCCGTAATAGGAGTCCCAGTGGGTGACACAGGAGGTTTGGTAGTTTGAGGCGGGGGAGGCCTGGGGTTGAGGACCTGGTTTGGCCCAACAGGGTTAGGCCCATAGGATGCTGACAACTTCTGAATAGTAAAGAGGCTACCTAAATCTTCGCCAGATAAGTACAGTCTTAATCCCCAAGTCCTTCCTGTGGACCAGCCTGAGGCAAATCTAGATATTATGGTGATGGTCACTGGGTTGCAAGTCCCAGCCTTTGAGCAGGCTTCAGGCCTTGGGGTGGTATGCCTGTGGAACCTAATATAGGGGTCTTCCCCGCCTCCAGGCCACCATCCTAAGGCTAAGGTTTCACATCCCCAGTGTTTGCAATAGTAATCTCCAATATTTCCACAGGATCTTCTTTTCTTAGGGGGTTCCGGCCAGGCGTAATGAGCTGTCTTCCAAAGAAGGTGTTCAATGGTCAGTTCATTGCATTCAGCGCCTGGTACACCAAGTCCAGATAGGTAGGCTCCTCCTCGGTTTGCTATACCTATATCAGTACAAATGTCTGACCATAACTGAGACAGGTCAAAAGTCAGAGTGGGGTGATGGGTGAAAGTCCTGTTCTCTGCTAACTGAGTCCCATCCACAGTTCTCAATAGGACCCAGCGAGGCTGGGTAAATTGGACAAAGGCACTATTTGCCCCTAAGCTAAGTATGAGGGTTAGGGTGAGTACTTGATAAGCTTGAGTTTCAAGGGGTCGTCGGGGTGGTGTTGTATTTTCCATCCCGACGGAACCTGCTCAGGTTTGGCTTTCTTTACCTGAGTGTGGTGGATCCAATATTGTCGACCTGTTACCTTCACTGCAGTGGGAGTGGAGAGGACGACAAGGTGTGGGCCTTCCCACCTGGGTTCTAGCATCTCTGGAGTGGGTCATTTGATCCAAACCCAGTCTCCGGACTGGTACTGTTGAACCGGAGAAGGTGAAGGGCTAGGGTTCCCACGGGTCAGCAGTCTTCGGGTCTTGTCCCGGATCTGCTGAATGGCCTGTAAAGACTTCAAAAGATCCCTGTTATGGACCTCAGCCAACTATTCCAAGTTGAGCTTGGGGATCAGAGGGGGTGGCCTCCCAAACATGATTTCAAAGGGGGTGAGGCCATGAAGGTAAGGGGAACATCTGGTACGTAGTAGGGCAAATGGCAGGAGACTTACCCAATTTTCGCCAGTCTCCAGATGGAGTTTGGTAATAGTTTCCTTAATAGTTCTATTCATCCTCTCTACCTGACCTGAACTCTGAGGCCTATATATGCAATGCAATTTCCAAGTGATCCCTAGAGCTTTTGCTATTAATTGGGAGATCTTGGCAATGAATGCCGGGCCATTGTCGGACCCCAATGCTAAGGGAAGGCCAAATCGGGGGATGATCCCGGTCAGCAGGTGCTGGGTGACAATGTGGGCTGTTTCCCCTCTGGTGGGAAAGGCTTCCACCCAACCTGAATACGTATCAATGAAGACAAGCAGGTACATGTAGCCAAATCTTCCGGGCCCCATCTCAGTGAAATCAAGTTCCCAATGTTCACCTGGTTCTTTTCCGTGTTCCCTCTCCCCGGGAGTTCGCAGGGTTGGGGGCCCTGGGTTGACCTGGGCACAAGCAATACACCTAGTAACTTCCGAATGTGCCATCAATTTCAAGTCTGGTATGTAGAAGTGCTTGCTCAGTAGGGAGATTAATTTGGATGTTCCCAGGTGCGTGCCTTGGTGCAGGGCCTTAATGAGTTCCAGTCCTAAAGCTTTTGGTAATAGCAATCTGCTATCAGGCAGCTTCTGCCAGTCCCCTTCTTCTTGAGTGCAGTTCAATTTCCTGCCTAGGCGTAATTCTTCAGGCGTATACTGAGGGGAGGGAGGTAGTTCCCTCTGGGGCAGCAGTGGCAGGACTTCAAGGTGACTTACTGTCTGAGCGGCTATTTCTCTTGCCATTTGGTCGGCCAGCGTGTTCCCCATGCTGATAGGGTCAGTTCTCTTTTGGTGCCCTTTACAATGCATTATGGCAACCTTTTTGGGGAGCCAAATTGCCTCGAGTAAGGCCAAGATTTCTTCCTTATTCTTTATGTCCTTTCCTCCTGAGGTTAAGAGGCCTCGCTCTTGATAAAGTGACCCATGCACATGGGCCATAGCGAAGGCATAGTGACTGTCAGTGTAAATGTTAACTGACTTGTCTTTAGCCCATCTCAGGGCCTGGGTCAGGGCTATCAGCTCAGCCTTTTGGGCTGAGGTTCCTTGAGGCAGCGCCTGTGCCCAAATGACTTCTTCTCCAGTGGTTACTGCTGCCCCGGCTAGGTGGACCCCTTCCCTAAGGTAGCTGCTGCCGTCTGTGAAAAGCTCAAAGTCTACTGGTTGGATAGGGGTGTCACGCAAGTCGGGGTGTGATCCCGTGATAGCCTCTAAGACCTCAGTACAGTTATGTAGGGGTTCCTCTAGGTCATCGTCTGGCAAGAGCGTAGCCGGATTCAGGACAGTTGACTTAGAGAAGGTGATGTGTGGGGGATTTAGAAGTAAGACCTGGTACTGCGTTAGGCACGCATTGGAGATCCATCTGTCTGGGGGGCTCCTAAGAAGGGCTTCTGTGGTATGCCCACCGAAGATAGACAAGTCCTGGCCCAAAGTTAGTTTCTGGGCCTCCTTGACTAGGAGCGCCGTGGCGGCAATGGCCCGCATGCAGGAGGGCCATCCCGATGCTACCGGGTCTAGCCTCTTAGAGAGGTAGGCGACCGGTCTCTTCCAAGGGCCAAGAGTTTGGGTCAATACCCCCTTCACAAGTCCCCTGGTTTCTGCTATGAATAGCTGGAAGGGTTTTGAGATGTCCAGCAGGGCCAGGGCAGGTGCCGAAATTAATGCCCTTTTCAATTCCTCAAAGGCCTTTGCCTCGGTTTCAGTCCAGATTAGAGTAGATTCTTTCCCCCATGTGCTGGCATATAAGGGTTTTGCAATCTCAGCAAATCCCAAAATCCATAGCCGGCAGTAGCCAACAGCTCCCAGAAATTCTCTTACTTGCCTTTTGGTAGTGGGCATGGGGATCTGCAGTATGGCTTCGATCCGGCTGGCTGATAGAGATCTCTTACCTTCTTGGAGCTCATAGCCCAAATAGGTGGCAGTTTGCATGCAGAGCTGGGCCTTCTTGGCAGACACTCGGTAACCCATCCATTGCAGCTCCAGAAGGAGTGCCTCAGTGGCCTGGATACAGTCATCTGGGTTGGCAGCAGCCAGGAGCAAATCATCTACATATTGCAAAAGGGTTACCTGAGGATGAGCGTCTCGGAAGGTGAGGAGATCTCTGCTGAGTGCCTCATTGAAGATCGTGGGGGAGTTCTTGAATCCTTGTGGCAGTCTGGTCCAGGTCAGTTGTCCGGAGAATCCCCCTTCTGGGTCCATCCATTCAAAGGCAAAGATGGGTTGGCTCAGTGGAGAGAGAGGCAAGGAGAAGAAAGCATCTTTCAAGTCCAGGACAGTGTAGTAGGTCCTATCAGGCGGTATGAGACTCAAAAGGGTGTATGGGTTGGGCACGGTTGGGTGTATGGTCTCAATTCTGGCGTTCACCTCCCGGAGATCCTGAACCAGCCGATAATCCTCGGTGCCCGGTTTCTTAATAGGCAACAAAGGGGTATTCCAGGCAGACTGACATGGGCGCAGAATGCCTGCTTGCATAAGTCTCTTGATATGTTTGGCAATCCCCATCTTGGCCTTCTGTGCAATTGGGTATTGCCATACCTGGATTGGAGAGGCCGTGCTAAGGAGTTGCACAACAATAGGGGGTTGGTGAGTCGCCAAACCTGGCTCGCTGGTTTCAGCTCATACAACAGGTATGTCCTTCAAAAGTCTCTGGAGTATACTATTTTCTATGGGCCCCTCTGGTTCCCCCTTGTACAAAAGGTACTCCTCTGAGAGGGGGACCATCAGCAATATGGAGGCAGGGGCCTCTCCTAATTTTAGGGTGGGCTCTTTACCCGCAAAGGAGATGGTGGCCTGCAATTTCTGGAGCAAGTCGCGCCCCAAGAGGGGGTAGGGGTATTCAGGCATCACCAGAAATGAGTGGGTTATAGTTCCCTTACCTAAATCAGTTATTCGTGCTTGGGTCCAGGGGTAGGATTTTGGCTTACAGATTGCCCCTATGATCGATGTTTGTTCTGAGGAGAGGGGTCCGCGAGGTTCCTTGAGAACTGAAAAGGTGGCCCCCGTGTCGACTAAGAAATCGACTGGCTGTTCTTCAACAGTTAGGGTTACCAGGGGCTCCCGGGGGCCAAGTTTATAGGAGCCCGGGCCTCGTCAATCCTTGTCCTCGAATAAGATGGCAGAGGACCCCTTCTGATGCTGACTCATAAGTTTGGGACATTCCTTTTTCCAATGTCCTTTCCCTTTGCAGTAGGCACATTGGTCCTTCTCTAGGAAGGGTCCATTTCTTTGTTTTCTGAGGCCATTCTCCTTTTTCTGATTTGGCCCCCTGTTGTTTCCTCCTTGGGCCACAAGGAGAATCTTTGCGACCTGTCTGGCCCGACCCACTTCAGGATCCTCCCTATTATGGAAAACTTTCTGTGCTATTTCTAGGAGCTTACTTCTATTCTCACCTTCAAATCCTTCAATTTTCTGTAATTTCTTTTTAATATCTGAGGCCGACTGAGTCACAAAGGCAATATTAATAATTCTCTGATTTTCTGGGGCTTCGGGGTCTAGAGGCGTGTAGGTTCGATAAGCCTCCATCAGACGTTCTAAAAAGGCGGCAGGGGATTCTTCCCTACTCTGCAAAATCTCACTAACCTTACTGAAATTGGTGGGTTTTCTAGCCGCCGCCCGTAAGCCCCTCAGTAGAGCCCAGCGATATTGGCGCAAAGCCTCCTGCCCATGTGAGCTATTTGGGTCCCAATTGGGTGGGGCAGTGGGTAGTTGTTCTTCTAATTCTCGGCGGCAGGCCTGAGTATCCCCATCCCCATCCCCTAAGACAGTCTTTGCTGCCTCTCGGTATATTCTCTCTCTCTCCTCAGAGGTGAACAAAGTCTGCAAAATCTGCTGGCAGTCATCCCATGTGGGCTGATGGGTGCGAAAAATGGTTTCTAATAATGAGATCAGCCCCTGTGGCTTGTCTGAAAAGACAGGATTTTGATGTTTCCAATTGTACAAGTCACTGGTCGAAAACGGGACATAGACTAGCCAGGGGGGGGCATGTGGGGCTCCCGGGTGTGGAGGAACCTCCCTAAGGGGCAGGAGGGGGACCGAGGAGTCTGGGGTCCCCTGTCCAGCCCCGTAGGGCGTCCCCCCCTGGGTGTGGGGTGGGCTTGCCCAATTAGGGTCAGGTTCCGGGCCAGATTGGCCAGGTGTGGGAGGCTGGTGGCGAGTGGAATCAGGAGGAACCTGAGCATACGAAGGTGGAAAAGTCAGGCTCTCAAGGGGATCCTCCGGGTCCCCAGGCAAGACAGGGTATAAACGATTCTTGGGCGCCTGTGCTGGCGGCGCAGGCTTGCCCTGGGGTTCGGGCGGTAGGCGCCTGGGCCAGTCTTGGGGCCCTCCCCGAGGTGGTTTCGGGGCTGCCACCATTATTGTCTTCCCGTCTATAACAGCCTTCATAGATTTCTGTCCCTTAGGCTTAGGAAATTTCTTGATATAACTAGCCTTGTTGGTAACAATATCTATCCAGACATTAATATAGACCTGTTGATCAGGGTGAGGGACATTATAAACCACTGATCGAACTGCAAGGAGGAGGGAAAGTTCAAATGATCCCTCAGAAGGCCAGTCTACTTTAAAAGTAGGCCATTCCAATTCACATAGGGTCCTTAGAAAACCAGGGTTAGCTGGTGACCCATAATCACAAGAACGCTGAAAGAAATCAGAAAAGTTAGAGAGGAGACATTGGAGCGGGGTGGATGAAGTCGATCCGCCTTGTCCCATGCTGAAAGAGAATGAAACGCTGGCGCAAAAGAAAAGACAGACAAAGACAAACAACTCGTGGTCACTCTCCTTCACCCAAACCAAACGAGGAGACGCAAAAGCGGCACCTCCCAAAATTGGAGATGGCAACCCGTCCCAATTGGGGATGAGCAGTTGAGCGGCATCCCGCCTGCTCTGTCCCGGACGATCTCAAGATCCCAAACAGAACAAAAACCAAGAGAGCTCTCCTTACCTAAAGAGTCCGGACGAGTCAGAAGTGGCTCAGGGTCAAATGCAGAACAAATTGGAGGCGAAGGAAGGCTCCCGCCTAGTCCGAGGAGGTCGACCCCAAAAGAGGGGACCTCACGGTTGATCTCGCTGGGGCCTCCAAATGTTGTAACCCAGTAGATCAACCTCACTCGGACACCAAAATTATAAGTTTTAGGAGCTTTATTAACCTGCGCAGGGACTGCAGCCAACCTACTCAGAGGAGAACTGCAGCCCCGAGCCTCTAAAATGGCAGCCTTTTATAGTCTATGTGGGAAGAGCAAGCAAGCAGCATTCACAGAAGCAGATATCAGCGGTTAGCAGTTGTTTGCTTAACATTTCTCAGGGTCTCTAACTAACAGTTGCCGGGGGTGGGGGTTGGGGGGGGGCTTCCTGTTTTCAAGCAAACAGAATAGGCCTCCGGGGCTGACAGCTGCAATTCAGGGGCATGGCAATCTTTAAGTTATATCAATGGAAGACTTAAAAGTCAACAGAGCAGCGGGGTAGTAAACATTCTGGGGCATAGGACATAACATAACAGAGTAGTTAATCAACAGAGGTAGTTAATGGTCCCAGGGCATAACAAAAGGGACACATCGAGTGGCTGCCACCCGCATGACCAACCAGGGCCGGGGAAAAACAGCAACCGAAGTACATGCCCATAGTGGAAACCGAACCCGGGTCTCTCTGGACCGCAGGCCGACGCTCTAACCGCTGAGCCAAACCAGCCAGGGCTGCATTGTAAGAATTTTAAAAAAATGATTTGCATCATTACAAAAATTTCACAACAGTCCCAAATATTACTCATTATATCAAGTCTTCCATGTCACCATAATAGCAAATACTATTTCTTCATGTTTGGCTTCACATTTCTATTGAACTTTAATCTGATTGCCACATTTAGAGCAAAGACCAAACAACTTCACAAGATCCACCACTGTCCTACAATTCCATTTCAGGACCCTGGGACATATTTCAGTGTATTATAGAAGATAAAAGCAAACCACATAGCTACATAAACTAAACTTTTCTTTGGCATAAGAAACTCTCTAAGTGTTTAGTTTTAAATCTATTGTTATTTTCCTCCATTTTAAAAAAAGAATTTAGTTTTATGGGCTTTATGGATGACATAAATCCTGATTTGCTCATTAATCAATTAATAAATAACTATTGTATTATCATGTGAAAAATGCTACATGGTAACAAAGTACATGCATCTTACTAGGTAACATTTATTTTAGATTCTCTATATATCATCCCAGATCATTTAAATTACACATTTTTGCTCAATCAGTTATATTTGTCTTCCACTAAACTTCTAAGAAAAAATAATCCTTCATGTTTTATCATAGCTACATCCTAGGAGCTTATCACACAAGTCTCAACAAAATAGATATTTGAAAAATATTTGTTGAATAAATAAATAGCTTACAAATTAGTTGGGAGGACAACGCACATTTTTTTAATTTTAGAGTTATTTATCAATACAAGGGAAAAATTATGAGGTCAGACAATAATTCAGAATAAAAGTGGTTTCACGTGCACTGTATGAAAGAGATGGAATCTGAGCTGTGATTGAACAGAAAACACAAGGATGTGGTGTGGGAGCAGGGCAGAAAAGGGTGCTAAGTAGGGAACCTGACCTGGGTGTCATATAAATGTGTCTTAACAAATATTCAGTCATAGAAATATACCAATAAGATTATGCTCTTTACAGAACATATTATCCGAACCTCACCATGAATTAATATGTTTTAAATAAACCTAGTAGGTGTGTCATACTCAAAATTATACTTCAAATTATACATACAAAAGTATGTCTTTTCAGTTAAAAATATGATTCATTGATACAATTTTTAAAGCTACATTTTGGTTAAGGTATGGGATGGCACATAGACATCATCCCAGTTGTCGAGAGTGAGTAATATTTAGTAAGGGTTGACAGGCCTTGTCAGGGTGTAGTAGATACTGGAAAACAATATCTGTCATGCTGTGGGCTGGAGAACACCTGCAAGTGATCCCTGAGGTAGATGTAGATCAAAGGCATGCCTCCACAGGCAAGAACTATTGGTAAATCATTCAATCTAGTAGGAAAGCACAAAAGGCAGAAACAAGGCAGGAATGTTCACTATTATAACTACTACTTAACACTGTCCTGGAGGCATCAGTCAATGCATTTGACAAAAAATGTGTGAGGACTGAAAGAGAGGAGGTAAAACTATACCTACTTATAGATAATATAAATGCAAAAAGATCAACTGAAAAGCTACAGTCAGAAAAGTCACTAATAGGACATAATATTAACATAGAGTAAGTAATACCCTGATATACATATAAACAACTAGTTAGAAGAGAATACAGTCCTCACCTATATCTGTTGCTCACCTTCTTTTTATGGAACACAAGAAAACTAAAAGGCCAGCAAGTCCATGTGAATGCATTTTTGTGCTCTGAATGCAAGTCCATGTGCTCTGGCATTTTTGTTTTTTTTTTTCTTTGCTTTCTAGTTCTTTAAGTTGTGAGTTTAGATAGTCAATTAGGAATTTTTCTTGTTTCTTGATTCTAGTGGGGGGTCAATTGTGAGGTTACTTTGCTGAAGGTGACACCACCACATGGAAGGGTCCTGGACTGCTGAGTCAACTCTCAGAGTCACCTGACCCACACTAGTCTTTGCGTGAGAGACAAGCCTTGGTGTATTTTGTGACTGAGCTTTGGGGCCTTACTTTTTACCATAGCACAGCCTACCTTTTACATGAGTGGTTTAAAAAAATGGATTAAAATGTGAGGAATATGTATTAGGAAACTTACAAATATTGCTAAGGGACACCAAATTAGACCTGAACACCAAGGAAAAAATACCAGGTTTCTAGATCATGAAGGTGTCAGTCCTTTCTATGTTAAAGTATTTGATTCCAATAAAAACACCAACTGGTTATCTTTCTGGAACTAAACAAGTTGATTCTAAATTTTATAAGAAAAAAATCAGTAACAAAATAGTGGTAAAGAGAGCAAATATTGAGGAGTGGGCCTACAAGACATTAAACTAAAATATAAAGCCTCAATATTCAAAACATAGACGAACCAAAAAACATAATAAAAAACTAGAAACAGACACAAATGTACATGAGAATTTATAAGCATAATTTTGGCTCAGTGTGTTAAAAATTGACTTTTAAAAAATTGTTCATCAAGGATATTGGCCTGTAGTTTTCTTTTTTTGTAGTGTCTTTTTCTGGTTTTGGAATTAGAATTACGCTGGCCTCATAAAACGAGTTTGGAAGACTTCCTTCTTCTTGAATTTTTTGGAATAGTTTGAGGAGAATAGTTTCCAGGCCTGAGCTTCTGTTTGCTGGGAGAGTCTTGATTACATCTTCAATTTCCTTAGTTGTTATTAGTCTGTTCAAGTTTTCTATCTCTTCCAGGTTCAGTTTGGGGAGATTGTGTGTTTCTGGAAATTTGTCCATTTCGCTTAGATTGCCGAATTTGTTGTCATTTAATTGTTCATAGTATTTATTAATGATCCTTTGTATTTCTGTGGTGTCAGTTGTTACTTCTCCACTTCCATTTCTGATTTTGTGTATTTGGGTTCTCTCTCTTTGTTTCTTGGTGAGTCTAGCTAAGGGTCCATCAATCTTGTTTATCTTTTCAAAAAAACAGCTCTTTGTTTCATTGATCCTTTGAATTGTTCTTTTGGTCTCTATGTCATTTATTTCTGCTCTGATCTTTACTATTTCCTTCCTTCTACTTGCTCTGGCATTTTTGTTTTTTTTTTTCTTTGCTTTCTAGTTCTTTAAGTTGTGAGTTTAGATAGTCAATTAGGAATTTTTCTTGTTTCTTGAGGTAGGCCTGTAGTGCTATCATCAAACAATAAGTATTGGCGAGGGTGTGGAGAAAAGGGGACTCTAGTACACTGCTGGTGGGAATGCAGACTTGTGCAGCCACTATGGAAAACACTATGGTGTTTCCTCAAAAAATTAAAAATTGAATTGCCATTTGACCCTGTGATCCCACTTCTAGGAATATATCCTAAGAAGCCTGAAACACCAATCAGAAAGAATATATGTACCCCTATGTTCATAGCAGCACTATTTACAATCACCAAGATCTGGAAACAGCCCAAGTGTCCATCAATAGATGAGTGGATAAAAAAGCTATGGTACATATACACAATGGAATACTATGCAGCTGTAAGAAAGAAAGATCTCTTATCCTTTGAGATAACATGGAGGGACCTCTAGAGTATTATGCTAAGCGAAACAAGCCAATCAGAAAGACAGATACCACATGATTTCACTTATTTGTAGAATATAATGAACAAGGTAGGCTGATGAACAAAATAGACCAAGAGACATAGAAAAAAGTATGGTTCAGACTGACAAACCTCACAGGAGGGGGGTGGGGGGGATGGATGAGATGAACCAAAGAACTTATATGCATAACCAATGGACATAGACAACAATGCTAGGGGGGTGGAGGGGGCAGGAAGGGGAGGAGGAGGTCTAAGGGGGGAAAGGAGAAACATCTGTAACAAATATAAATAAAAATTGAAAAAAATTGTATTGAATTAATTGGGGTGATATTGGTTAATAAAATTATGTAGGTTTCAGGTGTAGAGTTCTATAATACATCATCTGTTTATTGCATTGTGTGTTCACGAGCCCAAGTCAAGTCTCCTTCCATCACCATTTATCGCCTTCTTTTATGCTCTTCTACCTCTCCCCATTTCCCTTTTCCTCTGGTAATCACCATACTGTTGTCTGTGTCTATTTTTTTTTTCTTAATCCTTTCACTTTTTTACTCAGCCCTCCAACCCCCCTACCTCTGACAGCTGTCAATTTGTTCTCTGTATCTATGAGTCTGTTTCTATTTTGTTTGTTAGTTTATTTTATTCATTAGATTCCACATATAGGTACAATTATATGGTATTTGTCATTCTGTCTGACTTATTTCACTTAGAATAACCCTCTAGATCCATCCATGTTGTCACAAATGGTAAGATTTCATTCCTTTTTATGGCTCAGTAATATTCCATTGTATATATTACATAGCACCACTTTTTTATCCACTCGTTTATTGATTAGCACTTGGGCTGCTTCCACATCTTGCCTATTGTAAATAATGCTGCAATGAACATAAGGGTGCATATATTCTTTTGAATTAGTGTTTCGGGTTTCTTCAGATAAATTACCAGAAGTGGGTCATAAGGCAGTTCCATTTTTAATTTTTGAGGTAACTCTGTACTGCTTTCCACAGTAGATGCACCAGTCTGCATTCCCACCAACAGTGCATGAGGTTTCCTTTTTATCCACATCCTCACCAACACTTGTTGTTTATTGATTTATTGATGATAGCCATTTTGACAGGTGTGAGGTGTTATCTCACTGTGGTTTTAATTTGCATTTTTCTAATAATTAGTGACATTGAGCATCTTTTTGTATGTCTATTGGTCATCTGTTTGTCCTCTTTGGAGAAGTGTCTATTCAGATCCTTTTCCTATTTTTAAATTAGTTTTTTTACTTCTTTATTTTTTTATTTTTTATTTTATTTATTTATTTATTTATTTATTTATTTATTTATTTATTTATTTATTTTTGGTGTTGAGTTTTATAAGTTCTTTATAAATTTTGGGTATTCACTCCTTATGAGATGTATCATTGGTGAGTATGTTCTCTCCTTCAGTGGTTGTCTTTCATTTTGTTGATGGTTTCCTTTGCTGTGCAAAAACTTTTTAGTTTGGTGTAGTCCCATTTGTTTCTTTTGTTTTTCTTGCCCAAGGAGACATATCAGAAAAATATTGTTAAGAGAAATGTCCAAGATTTTACTGCCTATGTTTTCCTCCAGGATTTTTATGGTTTTGAGTTTAGAATTTAAGTCTTTAATTTAAAAAATGGACTTTTTAAAGAAATAATGTTGGTATAACTGATAATCATTTTAAAACGTAAAACTGAACCCATACTTGACACTACAAACATGGACTGGAGACTGTTAAGCCAAAGGGAAAATGCATCTCTATGTTATTAGATATATCTGAGGTCTCTGACATAGGGTTTATTTCACTTGGTCTGAAATGATCAATGATCTAAAATTTTAAAAAAATACAAATATCAGAAGAAAACATGTGTCAATTCCTATACTTTTAAAGTTGGATTGTGGTAGGCCTTTCTAATTATGATTTAAAAATCAGAAACCATAAAATAATACCTTGATAAATTTAAATACTTTAAAAATATTTATGCATAGCCAAAAAATCATAAACAATCAAAGGACTACAGGTGAACCCCCTGTAAATCAGCTTTCTCTGGCAATCTATACCCTTAATTTTTAAATTGAGATCACTTTGGCACTACAGCTGAGGAATGACATTTTCAACAAAAACCTTCCACCACAGGGACCAAGCCTTTAGTCCGGTACAGAGATCCACAGCAGGGGCCTGAATGGCAAGGTCCTGCAGAGTTATTGGCTTGGGGGCGAGGGTATGCTTGTGTTTTCTCTCCTATGGGTCCCAAGTGGCTGGCGGCTCAGTGAATAAAATCTTACCATGAACAGGAAGGACCTGCCTTTCAATGCAATTCCTCAGGTGGCACAGCTGACCTTGGGCGCTAATCGAAAAACTCACACTGGGTCTCAGGGCTCCTCTCAAACCTTTCCTGGGGTTACCTGGGGAAGCCTTAAGCAGTTGCAACAACGTTCTGAGGAAATACAAACTAGAGTGGGGGCTTCTCTTACCCCAGAGAATACTTTTTTTGGCTTACTTATCTGTAATCTCCACACAGTCTAAGGTAGGCATTTTATGCTGCTTGCTTATATTATTGAGCCCTGCAGCAGCAGAACACTTACATTGGACTCATATTATGGACCCCCCTTTATTCTACCCTGTCACTTGGTGGGATTCGGAGGCCCCATTATCTAGCAATGGCACTCGCTGGACAGGAGGAACTTGGCTTCCCCCAGATGGGCCACTACAAGAGAATGAAGATTGGTTCCAGGTCAATGCCACTGTTTCATTTTTATCAGAGCAAACCCCAATTTGTTTGTCCATCCATGAAACTCCTGGTTGTGTTCCCATACAATTACAATGGCATTTGTACTATAAGTCGGCCACATCAGGCCAGACTGCTAACTTTACCTTTATCACAGGTGTTGGGGTTAAAGCACAGAATGTCTCTCAAAATTCCAAACCCCCCGTGTCTATCCCCACCTACGCTACATTTCAAGGAACCAACTTTGAGTGCCTGGCCCCATATTGGAAGCCTTGACACTTGAGAGAAGGATGGTCCACAGCTAGCCCTAATTTGAGTCTTATTATTGAGGACTGAGGTCCTCAAGGACATTTGTTCAGTAATCATCATGAGTTAAACTTTTTCACACCCTCCAGTGCCTCTATTTCATGGACCAATGGAGGTCTCTCGGGACCTGTTCTCAGGGCTATCTTTAAAAATCATACTGTCCCCTGGCACACAGGAATTTGGAGACTGGGATTGCCTTTCTTTATGTCTCATGGAAATTATACACACACTAACAATTTTACTATGACACTGACTACCAATCATACTGATTTGGTAATGATTTGTACCTCTCATCCATATATGTTCTTGGCTCCCTCTTCTTTAACTATCTCTGAAAGTAATAATAGATTTAACATTTCTGTTAATCAACCTTATTATCTAAGCTACATTACTCATGAAAATACTACTATGCTTAATATTACTAGCATTATTCCCATGCGCCGTAGAGCAGAAGTATGGATACCAATAAACTTTACTCAACCATGGGAAGGTGAATCTGGCCTAGCACAATTAGCTAAAGCATTTGGACACCCCCGTAAAAGGAGGTTTATTGGGTGGCTTATAGTATTCATCATTTCAGCTACAGTCATTTCAGCTACTGCAGCTGTTTCAGTCACGGCCTTGACAGAATCAGTTGAAACGGCACATACAGTGGCTAAAATAATGACCAATGTTACTAAAGATATGACTTCCAAGACAGAAATTGATCAAGGAATTCTGGCTCAATTAGATGCCTTAGAGGCAGCTGTATTATGGCTAGAAGAGAGTGAAGAGGCTACATTACACTGTGATTGGAAATTTAGTCACAGTATGTGTGTAACCGCATTACCTTGGAATGCCACCTCCCACAATTGGACAATAGTCAAGCAACACTTACAAGGAGCTTTTGCTGGCAACCTTGGAGGGCAAGTAGCTAATCTAAAAAAGACTCTGAAAGCACAATTAGCAGATATAAAACAACTTGCTCAACAAAAAGTTTTAAAGGCAATCTCAGATAATGTCCAATGGCTCAATCCAAAACATTGGTTTGAGGATTTCAATCTTCAAATCTGGATTTTTACTGCTATTGGTTGTTTTCTTCTTTGTGTTGGCCTCATAGTACTCTGAGGACTCTGGCAAATGGTGTCCTCTATGCAGAAGACTGAAAAGCAAGTGGTGACGCTCCAGATCACTGCAGCCATGGAGATTCCTCAATTACAAGAAAACAAAAAGGGGGGATATGTAGGGATGGGGGTTTGGTGGATGAACAAAATATAACCTTGTGATATGCATTTTCGCAACCTGGCCAGCCTAGGATCAAAGTGTGTATGTGGACAGATAGGTTTTCCTGGAGGGCAGAAAGACCAGCTTGTTTGGAACTGAATGTTTTGTTTGCATGTGAATAGATTAGGTTTGCATGTCAAAGGGTTGGAAGACCGCCCCGAGAGGATAATGGGTGAGGAAGCCCAGGAGAGGTGGATTTGTTATTTTTTATCTCCTTTGATGTTTCTTTGCTGTAAAAAGCGAGAGACAGGGCTTGGCTGTATGGTCAGCAGAGATGCCATCTCAAGGAAATAATTACCTAAATCAACATGTAACCTGGGGAACCACTTTGCAAATAAATTAGGCTGCATCCAGAGATCTGATTTGCTCTCTTGCGATGCTCCCCCTCACTCCAACCAGCGTGTGCTTGTAGTTCATTGCGTTGTGCTGACCTCCGGCAGTCTGAGAGAGATGGCAAAGGACAAAAAGCAAACTGAGTAAAAATATTTACTCTACTTGTCACAGTTAAGTGCTAGTAGACATCAAGAAATAAAACCAATATCCTGTAGCAAAATAGGCAAAGAGCATATATAACAATTCACCAAAAAGACTTATAAATGGTCCTTAAAACATGAAAAAGGACCCAACTCATAATTAGAGAAAGGAAAATTAAAACTTCTCTTGGACCTGGTTTTCATTCATTAGATTGTTAAAAATATAAAATGTTAACAAAGACTGTTGGTCACACTAGGAAAGCAGCCCCTTCACACTGGGAACAGGAGAACCAGCCCCAGAGGCAGGCATTTGACAATAAAAAAGGCATTTGCATTTACCCTTTGACCATAAAGCCCATGTTTAGTTATCTATCCTTCAGGTATGCCTGCAAAATGACAGACTGAAATTGATTTAAAGATATTGGCTTCAGTGTGGTTTATAGCAAGAGATTGGAAACTATCTACATAATAGAATACTAGGCAGATGTAAAAACAGAGCAAGGTCTCTACGTACTAATAATATGCAAATGTCACTGGGCTATATTTCTAAGGGAAAAAATCAAAGCATTGAGCAACATATACAGTGCTATCTGTGTGTGGACCAAGTAAGAACTAAAAATATGGATATATAAATACACACATGCAAACACAAGTATTTGTATTTGTAAAAAATAAGCACAAGAATGAGAAATAACAAAATACTAAAAATTATATGTGTAGGCATAGTCACCCCCAACCCCTGTCTGTGTCTTCCAGGGAATGGTTCCAGGACACCCCGTGGATACCAGAACCACTGTATACAGCGTTATGCCTGTAAATTACTTGAAATACGTGCTTCACAAGTTACATCTGTACTCCAGACCTGTGGGAGTTGAAAATATGGGATTTATTTCACATGTTGCAACAATGTAAACATGGGTGAAATCCAAGTAACCTCTCATGGTTGCCACCCAGAGATAGCAAAAGGTGTGGGAGGACACATCAAACTGGAATCATTTAAGAGACAGCTTCCAGCAGCTGCATGATTTCTGTTTGCTTCATCCCTGTGAGGACTCTTGTTTCTCCGAAGAGCAACATTTCTGAAGGTAAGATTGAGGTCCTTTTGTTATTAGAGAAATTGAGGTATCTTCTTCTCCACTGGGTGCTGAGGGTGGGGTATTTATGATATCTCAAGGAAAAGAATTTTCTGAGACTCACACAGGAGGATGAGTGATTTTTATTTGTGTGGAATTATTTCCCTGTGTTTCCAAAGTCCCATTCCAGTCATTGAAGGAGTGCAGCTGGGGCTTCAGTAGAGCTAGAAGCAAAGCCAGTGTCCAGAGTTTCTGTTCCATGTTGCAGCTGGATCCAGTTCAGCAGCAGCCTACCAGGAGTCTATTAGTCCACTGTGTGTGGGGGTCTACATGGTGGTGGGCCATGTGGGCGAACACAGGAAGCAGGAGTGAGAGAGCCCCACAAGCTAGGAGTTAAGTGCAACACACCAAGAGTATGAACTCCTTTGTTTAGGGGATTAAATATCCCAAATTTCACATCCTTGCAATGGCCATGCCCATCCTGGCCAATGACCTGTTCCCAGGTGTGAGTGACAGGCAAGTACTTTCCCAACCTCACTCCAACTTTACCAGGCAGGCATCTATCCTCCCCCTGTTCAGTCCCTCCCCCCAGTGATCTGCAAAGAATAGACTGGTGGCTCCCTGTAAAACTTTAGCTTCCCAGTGAAGCTGACCAGATGAAATGCCTATAATATTTGGCCTTCCCTTTGCTCCTTTCCTGTTATTAATAACTAGGTTAATTACAACTGTATCATTTTTGTTGTAGGTAGAAGACAGGCTCTTACACGGGATTGTGAGAAAAGTATTTTAATGATTCACACACAGAGATTGTGGTGTGGTGGCATGGTTTATTTATGATGTAATTACAAAAGAGTTCTCCTACTGGCTTCCCAATGTCCCATCTCCCTCCACCCCACCATGGAGAAAACGTACAACTGTGTCTTCAACAAGGTCAAGTCAAAGGCCAGTGCCCAGAGATTCCGCTTCATAGTCCTTCAAGCCTGCACAGCGAGTGTTCCTGGGTAGAGAGAGGGAAAGCCTAAACTAACAAGCAAGTGTGGGTCACCGAGTGAGAGAAAGAGAGAGAACTTCTTTGTTCACCTGGGATTATGTATTCTCAGGCTTGGAAGGAACCAGCAGCTTTTTCAAAATAACCAATCAGCTTCCCAAACTTTCATGAGCTTGCATTGACTCCACCCCCCACCCCTTGGCCAATTATCTTTATCCCACCTTAGATTGACAGGCTTCTGTGGTCCAGCATCTCCCACTGCACCATTTTGACTTTCTGCACATGTCCTTATCTCCCTCTTTGTTCTATCCCTTCCCCCAGAGATCTACAGGGATTGGAAGGGTGGTTTCCTGGGGATCATGAAGTTGTAGCTTCCTAGTGAAGCATACAGGCTCAGTGTCCCAACTCCCCTTTGTGTCCTTTTCTTCATTAATATCTAGCTAACTATGGTAACACTTTTACCACTCAGGAGAAATTATTAGGTGCCTGCTCCTGACATTAGTTTCTCTGGGCACAATTTAATACAGTTCCCAAATAGGGGCATGAAGTAGTCTTATTACCATCTCCAGTGTCTCTTTATTCTTCTTTTCTAATTGTTTTTGCTCATTTTGCTGATTTTTAGCAGGGTGAGGGGAAGAGGTGGTAAAAAGACAAAGGTGAAAGGCAAGAAGTGGCAGGAGGGAGGAGACATGTTTGTGGGCCCCACTGGGCACAGGTGAACACATGGATTTGGCCTCACAACAGGGACCTATGTTTACCAACAGCTCACAAGAAGAATGGGACTCAGATAAATTCTTGTACAAACTCTTCTCCCAAGCCCTCCTCAGCAATTTCACAGTTGAGGAAAGCTCTATAATGTAGAAAAACGCCTTCTAGGCCTGCACAATGGTTATCTTTATGGATGACTGGCCACAAGCTCAGTGTCATTATCAGAGAGTCTCTTGTGCCAATGATAGAAATCAATATTTGCATTGCATTTTGCAGTTTACAAAATGCTTTATTATATTTGTTGTTTTCATATTTTTAACATTACTGGGAGTCAGATATTTTTACAACATCCTCCCAGTCATCCTTTAACCTGAAGTGCTCGGAATGCGCTTGAAAAATGAAAGGAGGTCCTTGTGATTTAAAGCCCGGTTTATTTAGGGCTCTTAGTGTGTAGTGGTCAAAGGAGCAGTAGTTCTGGAATCATAGTGTAGGCTCAAATCCCACTTCTACGTAAGCACTGTACACCCCTTAACAAATTATTTACCTATCTGAATCACACTTACCCCACAGGGCTATTTTGGGGATTAAATAAAATAAGGCATGGAAAGTACTTAATTCAGTTGAGTACTTAATAAATGCTTGTTCGTCATAATGTTTAATGATTTTTTCTAACTGCCTGGTTGCCATGACTGCCCAAGGACCCACCTGGGAGCAGTCATTTTTTCTGGCGAGCACTTCCTACATCCAGGGCTTACACATACTTTCTCCTTTATTCCAAAACTGAATGCTTTCAGCAGCCTGAGAGTGAAGACTCTTAATTCAGGGAGTATTTAAACAACGAATGGCTGGAGACGTGTCAAAACTCTTGTCTTCAGAATAGTCCCAAAATGTAACAATATATTGCTAAAATTTAGTAAATTTTATAGAAAGCTACTTGAATTTCTTTCCAGATAAATCACCTACTGTGAGAATAAACTCTCCTAGAAAAAGTATGAGGAAAGTCACAATCTTCTCTTGTTCACCCCATAAAAATCATGCATCCCAAAATGCCTTATCATTTGTTTTCATAATCACAATACATTACATTCTGCCAGGATTGTGCTTGAGCCAGAAAAGTGTATATAAGCTTGGAGAAGAGAGTGAATTTTCCCTAGCTTGATGTTTTTCCTGATTATAAACTTTAAATGCACATTAACTCTTAGTGAATGTCAAGGCAAGTGAAATTTCCTAAAATTTTCCAAGGAAAATACCATTAGGGATATGGTTAATGTTCTCAATAAATCCAAATAACCTAATGAAAGAGATCTGTAATGCCCCTTTTCCTTACTCTATCCTGATGGCACACTTCCCCAGGATTTTTCTTCCCTCCCAAAATCTAGTTAAATATTTATAAAGGTGTTCTGGCAATAATGCTCATTTTCTATCTCCTCTCAGTTGGAATTTCTGGCAGGTCAGAACTAACAGAAAGATGAAAGCAGCCTGGGTCCTTTGGCGTCCTCACTTGGGTCTTCGGGACATCTCAAAATTAACTCCTGACTAACATGAAATAAATGTAATGCAAAGATCATTCTTTTTACCAGACTCAGCATTTGCCTTTTTTTTTTCCTTTTTTTTTCTTTTTGCTATATCTCTTAACATTTGAGAGTTTGCAGAGTGAAGTCATCATGTAGGTTCAAATTCCATCCTCACTATTATTAACCGTGTGGCCACTGGGATAATTTTCTTAGCCTCTTAGTAACTCTGTTCTTAACTACAAAACAGGACAACCCTTGTAAGAGTTAAATGCACAGAGATTCCATATGTTTTGCTGTATTATTATTATTGTTGTTATTATTATTATTATCATTATTAGTATTGTTATGCTAGTGGTTGTTTCCTCAAGCACCTGTGGTCTGTTTTAATGTGGGTTCTTTAGATATCTGCATCTACTTCCTACATGAAATGATTGCATAGTGATGTTCAAGTGTAATAGAATGTGATTATCGAAAATCAAGGATGTGTCACTAGAATCAAAAAATGCTATATTATTTTTTGTTAAGGTGAGTCTGGGAAAAGTACACATTAGCTGAAGAGAAGTCTATTCTAATGGTAAAGGCCTGGACATCAATTCAGGAGACCTCCGTCCTTGATCTTAGTGTTGCCTGTTTTATTAGTTAGCTATGTGACTTTGAATAAAGCTACTCAATATTTCTTGTCTCAGATCACCACTATAAAATACTAATAACTGTACCTGGCTTGACTCTCTCAGAGGGATATTGTAAGGATCAGGTGAAAACATATAAAAGCTTTTATTGTGTTGTGATGTTATTTTGTAGTATTGAACATCTACCTGATGAAAAGCAAATTTCTATTGGATATGAGATCATCAAGTGAGTTCATATACTAGAAAAATGACTAGACTGAGAATTAACAAAGTCTTGGTTTACTAGTCACATAATGTTGGGCAAGTCAAGACTCAAAGACCTTAGTCTTTTACTATAAAGCTGTCCTACTAACCTGTGATCTACCTACAGGCCAGATGAGATTATGTGTAAGAAAGTGCCCTATAAATTGGAAAGATTCTTGTTGACATAAAATATTTTATACTCATTATTTATATAATTTAAAAATTCAACCATTTTAGCAGTTGTTGCCAAAATATATATTTTGGATAATTAATGTCTCAAGGATAAATCCCCTCATACTGAATAATTCATGCATATTGCAATTGTGATAGTGTAATGAATTTGTTATCTTTTTTCTTATTAGGACATTCTTTTCTTCAGTGAATCAACATGAATATAATTTTGGACACCCTCATGTTTGGGGGAAAAATGTTATATTATATTTTAGAATCTTCAGCTTACATGGTAATACCCAAGGGAAAAAAGGATGTCACTGGAGAGATTGTACTTATAACAGGAGCTGGAAGTGGAATTGGGAGATTAATGGCCATAAAATTTGCCAGCCTTGGAGCCATTTTAGTTCTATGGGACATTGATGAAGAAGGAAATATGGAAACGTGTAGACTGGCCAAACAAAAAGGTGGAGAGAAAGTATTTGCCTATAAGTGTGACTGTAGCAACAGGCAAGAGATCTACAAAGTTGCTGATCAGGTAAGCTAATTCATGTTCTTCTTAGCTTCCATGGCCTAGAAAAATATTGCTTCTAATATGTGCTTTCACAAAGAGAGGAGGAGAAAAGGTTGTCATGGACTTCCTCCAAGATCTCTGTGTGCCTCTTGCATGTCAGAAATCTGACACTGTAGCCTTCACAAAGGGGCATAGAATAAAACAGTGCAAGTGGGAATCTAATGAGCCTTCTGAGTTGTTGCCCAACTGCTTTTCTTAGCAACTCATTTACCATCAGGGGTCAGCAGAAACTAAGACTAGTCCTGGCTCTGTTGCTCATTGGCTATGCAATTTTTACCAAGTCACCTGCCCTCTCTAGGTCTTGGACAGGATGATAGTGACCATTAGGTTTTTCTTAAATATATAAGAATACCTTACATTAAAGATTCTATCTCTTTTCAGGTCCATGTTCCTCCCCTGAAATTGGTCTAAAACAAAGCACTTGTTCACATTGATCCCCTCATCAAGTCAATGGAATGTTCTTCTCTAAAAGTTAGGCTCTCCTGGATGTCTTCCTCTGTCTTGCTTCTCCTCAAGATATAGGAGTCTAATACCTCAGCCCAATGTCAGTTCAGCAATATTAACCCATCTTTCAAAACTTGTTTGACTTAACTACATCAGGAGCAATATTTAACTATCTCCAAATTACATTATCTGGAAGGCTCAATACGAAGCAGTACATGGACCAGGAATTAGAAAACCAAGCCAAGGCAGGTAGTGCTTCCTGTTCAAAAACAAAAAATAAAAACAGATTGCTGTATCAGCTCAAGAGATACAGTTCAGGGCAAAAAGAAATTCTTCAAATGGTTGTTTAAATATGCATCATGCTTTGCCTCTGGGCCAGCTTTATCGATAACATCCACAAAGCCATAATTTGAGACAAATTGTGAGAGAAAAATAGTCCCTGTGGTGTTTCTGGAGCACATTTGCCTCTGAGTAGGAAGGGTAGTATATCGTGGACTATGCAAGCAGGCAAGGTGGGCAACGCAGAAGGGAAGGGTGAAGGAAAATGCTGTAGCATAGCTGTGGACCTCAGGGAAACATCAGTCACAAATAGGAATTAGATCTGGGGAGGTCTTTTGGACAGAAGTGCACAGGCTCTCTGGGCAGTGGGCCACACACATCTGTGTTTGGGATGTCTTTGTGCCAAGCACTGGCCAGGCTCTAGGGAAATAAGATATGTTCCTGCCACCTGACTCACAGAAGAGTCAGGAAGAAGACATGTACAGAAATAACTATCAGACACACCATGCTGAGGGGAAACCTAGACATTTGGAAGCAATGCTGAAAGAATCAGACATCACTCATACAACACTCTCAGCAGGGAAGGGTTAGTAGCATAACAGAAATAGGAGGTAGAGAAAAGATGTAATATTAGGTCATCTCTACACACACAAAAAAAATCAAGATTCTTTATACAAAATTGATAAATCACAGTGATTTTGTTAATATAACTGATCATAAAGTTACTTTAAAATTGCTGATGTTTCATGTGCAAGATCAAATACTTAGTTTTAAAGAAACTACCTGAATAAAATGAGAAAAAAATTACCTGGAAAAATAAATATGAAAATGTAACACCTCAAATGAATTAACATTTGCCTTACTTCTGTCCAGGTTAAAGAAGAAGTTGGAGATGTGACCCTCCTCATTAATAATGCTGGAGTTGTGACAGGAAAACTGTTTCTCGACATTCCCGATGATATGGTGGAAAGGTCGTTTCTTGTAAATGTCTTAGCTCATTTCTGGGTAAATCTTCATTCTTTTTCATTTTCTTTTGTTGATAAGTATGAAAACCCCATGTATTTCTGCAACCAACTGTTCAGCCATTTATATGCAAATATACCCTTTGTGAATTTCCCATTCATAAATTACTGGCCTCTCATCCAGGTTTCACTTTGCCACACACTCAGCTTAGCTTTTCCTGTTCTTGCCCTCTCCAAACTCTCAGCATAGGGCCCTTCTATCCTCTCTAGTTTGATCCCAAGATTTATTAGGCTATTCAGAAATCTTCCCACCAAAATATAAACAGAATGTGACAGCCATTATACAAAAGAGATTTAATTTGTTCATGAGCAAAAAAGGAGCTTGTGCAGACAGAAAGTGGCTATTTTTAGAGTCATGGTTTATATGTATGTATAGCTGGGCATCATAACAATGGAAATAAGGTCTTACTGTATCCCAGGCAGTGCTCTAAGTTCTTTTCCTGCACATGGTAGCCGTGGCACCATTTTTGTTCTCATTTTACAGATAAGAAAACTAAGGTTCAAAGGGTTTAAATGACTTATTCAGGGTCCTGCAACTACTAAGTAATTGCCCAAACTTACATTAAGAAGAAGAGAGAAGGGAAAGACTCTTTACAGAGGAAGAATTAGTAAATTTGTAACTCAGAGCTGTCTTTCTTTTCTTTTTAAATTGTTTTGCTTTTTTTTTTTTTTTTCGTTAATTCTCACTGGAGGATATTTCTTCAAATGAATTTTAGAGAGAGTGGAAGGGAGGGAGGTGGAGAGAGATAGACAGAAATATTGATTTGAGAGGCACTCATCAATTGGTTGCCTCCCACACGCATCTGACCAGGGCCGAGAATCAAACCTGCAAACCAGGTAAGTGCCCTTGACCAAGAATCGAACCCTTGACCCTCTACTCTGCAGGCTGACGCTCTATCCACTGAGCCACACTGGCCAGGGCTGGGCTGTCTTTCTTGAGGCCTAGATTGTCTAGATTAGCGCTGTCTAGTAGAACTATCTATAATCATGGAAAATTTCTTTTTCTGTGCTTCCCAATGTGGTAGCCACCAGTTGCCCACAGCTATTGAGCTCTTGAAATATGGTTGGTGGGCCTGAGGAACTAAACTCTTAATTTTATGTAATTTAATTTATTTAAATGCATATTTAAGTAGCCACATATGCCAAGAGGCTACCATTTTGGACAATGCAAGTCTGGAAAATGAATACGAAGCTGAAGGAGACTTGCATTACCAAAGGAATTTCCACCAAGAGGGCTTATACTTGAAGCTGTGATGAAATGAACAGATACCAGCAGGGGTGGGGCATGTAGGAGGCACAGGTGGCTGGAACTGGGCCTTGGGAGTCATAGGGAAGGGGGGAGAGGAAGGGCCTCAGTCTTTTGTGGCCCAAGGATAGGGCCTTGGAATGGGTTTATTTTAGGTATCCCAGACTACCCTTTCTTTCCACTCAGTGCTTCTATACTTACTATCTAAGGTCCTCAGAACTATTCCCTTGATCTTCTTTCTTGGTCACTGAAAAGCCTCACTGGAGCCCAACAAACCTTTTTTTTTAAAGTTCATAATTTTATTTATTTATTTTTTAACTTATCTTTATTGTTGAATATATTTACAGATGTTCCTCATTTTCCCCCCCATTGACCCCCTCCTCCCCATTCCTGCCCCCCTCCTGCTTTTCCCCACACTGTTGTCAGTGTCCATTGGTTATGCATATATACATATAAGTTCTTTGGTTTATTTCTTCCCACCCCCGAACCCCCCTTCCCTTTGAGATTTGTCATTCTAACAACCAATTTGTACTTCTTAATCCCTTCACCTTTTTCACCCCTCCCCCCAGCCCCCACCCATCTGGTACCTAACAAAAGTTCTCTGTATCTATGAGAATGTTTCTGTTCTGCTTTTCGTTTTGTTTGCAGATTCAATTGTTGATAGATATGTATTTATTGCCATTTTGTTTGTTCATATTTTTTTATCTTTTTCTTCAAGAAGACCCTTCAACATTTCATATAATAATGGTTTGGTGGTGATGAACTCCTTTAGCTTTTCCTTGTCTGGGAAACTCTTGATATGGCCATCGATTCTAAATGACAGCTTTGCAGGATAGAGTAATCTTGGTTGTAGGTTCCTGCTTTTCATCACTCTGAATATTTCTCGCCACTCCCTTCTGGCCTGCAAAGTTTCTTTTGAGAAATCAGCTGATAGTCTGATGGGAACTCCCTTGTAGGTAACTAACTTCTTTTCTCTTGCTGCTTTTAAGATTCTCTCTTTGTCTTGAACCTTTTGCATTTTGATGATGATGTGTCTTGGTGTGGGCCTCTTGGGGTTCATCTTGATTGGCACTCTCTGTGCTTTCTGGACTTGTATGTCTGTTTCCTTCACCAAGTTAGGGAAGTTTTCTGCCATTATTGTTTCAAATAGGTTTTCGATTTCTTGTTCTCTCTCTTCTCCTTCTGGCACCCCCAAGATGCGAATGTTGGCACGCTTGAAGTTGTCCCAGAGGCTCCTTACACTATCCTCATTTCTTTGGATTCTTTTTTCGTTTTGCAGTTCTGATTGGGTATTTTTTGCTTCCTTATATTCCGAATCGATGGTTTGCTTCTTGGTTTTGCCTACTCTACTATTGAATCTGTGTAAACTATTCTTTATTTCAGTTAGTGCCTCCTTCATTTCTGACTGTGATTCCATCATTTCTGACTGGTCCTTTTTTATGCCCTTGATGCCCTCTCTAAGTTCACTGAGGTTCTCGCTAAGTCCATTGAGCATCCTTATAAGCAGTGTTTTGAACTCAGCATCTGTTAGGTTGCTTAAATCCATTTCACTTAGTTCTTTTCCTGGAGTTTTGTTCTGTTCTTTCATTTGGGACCTGTTTCTTTGTCTCCTCATTTTGGCTGCCTCCCTCTGTTTGTTTCTATGTATTACTTAGTGAGAGGTTTGGGCTAGCTGAGACCAGATGCTGCTTGTTTGAAAGAATTTAGGAAAAGCTGAAGCAGGATCCAAGGCAGGCCAATCCTATGGTAAAGAAACTGGCAACAGCTTGGGTGGGCCTGAAAGTTGGGTGGGGCGGGGCCTCAGGGAATCACCACGGCGGGGCCAACAGTGGGAGCCAGGTCGCTGGAGTCCCAGATATGGCAGCATCTGCCGGCCCAGGGAAGGGCTCACCAAAGGAACAAAAGCCTCTGATAGCACGTCTGTCCAGGAGAAAGCTGTCTTTCCAGCCCTTGCTCCAATGCCAAACAACTCAGTTCTACCCCATATGACTCTGGTGCCTTTCAAGCTGCCTCCCCCACGCTGGAGCCTGGAGGGTGGGAGTCCGAGTAAGTCTGTGCGCGGGCCCTTTAAGAGGAGCTGCGGGGGCTCCAGCCACCTCAGCCTCAGTTCCCGTTGGTTTTTCCAGCCAGAAGTTATGGGGATTCTCTTCCTAGCACTGGAACCCTGAGCTGGGCGCCTGGTGTGGGACGGGGACCCCTCAGTCCTCAGGAGGACCTTCCCGGCCCAGGTATCCTCCTGATTTTTATCCGCCACATGCGGGTGTGGGACCAGCCCGTCACGCCTCTGCCCCTCCTACCAGTCTCGAGGCGGCTTCTTCTTTAATTTCGTAGTTGTAGGACTTCCATTCAGCTCGATTTCAGGTGGTTTTGAATGATGGTTGTTCTGTAGTTTAGTTGTAACTTTGATGTGGTTGTGGGAGGACGCGATACCGCGTTTACCTACGCCGCCATCTTGACCGGAAGTCCCCAACAAACCTTTTTCAACCAATATTTAGTAAGCACCTAGCATAGTGCTTGACATACAATAGGTATTGCATAAATGTTTGTGAAATCACTTATTTCTTTCCCTCTCCCATCCTACCTAAAATTTATTTGGGAAGGGGAAATATCATCTTGGCAAATGGAGCTAGGGGGCACCCATATCTAACCACACCACAAATATAGAAGCCATCCTTGATTCCTCCAATTCTGCCTACATCCTTGGTTCTCCCTACAAAACATGCTCAAGTGCACTCATTTATCTCCCTCTCTGCTGCTAGTCCTGGCTCTACATATTGTTATCTTTCACCAGCAGCTAAACATGGCCTCCATCCTCAATACTGGTGCTTTCTAACTTGTCTTCAGACAGGAACAAAGTGATCTTTAACCAAATCATCTCACTCTCTTGCTCAAAAATGTTCAGAGCATTCCAAATGCACTTGGAACAACCTACAGTTACCTATTATGGCCTATAGGCCCCTACATGATATGGCAATATCCTCCTACATCTGTTGGCCATCTCTCATTTTCTCTACTTTCTGCTCACTTTCTATATTCCAAGGATCCTGAAAAGACCCCAGAGCACATCAAGCTTTTACTTGTCTGAGGGTCTTTGTCAAGCTGTTCTCTCTGACAAGAATATTCTTTCTCCTGACTCTCACATGGTGGCCCCTTCTCATCCTTCAGTCCTCATGTCACCTCTCTGAACTTGTACCTTTATATTGTGTGTTCTAGTCTGTTTGGCTTAATTCAGTTACATAGTTACATTTACATAGTTACAGTATTAATAAATATATATATTTATTTTGCTTATTAATTTTAATATGCATTAATATATATGGTCTAAAACACATAAAATATACATAGAGTTATATATCAATATCATGATTAGCTTTTAATCATAACTTTAAAATATAATTTTATCATATTAGAAGATATAGTATATGCCATATTATACTTATCTTCTCAATTCAAGCTTTACAAAGACAAGTCAAAATTGTGCTAGCTTACACCATACCTTTGCTCCATGAATTTTAATTTTTAAAAATATTTCATAGATAACCAAAGATATCTCATAAGTTTACCCACATTGATATTATCTTAAAGTATTCAAGTCATTTAAGTTGATACTACAGAGTAGCACAGTCACTGGAGATATTAAAAGGATGTCAAAGAGATGACATGGAAGAGTTGTAGAAGACAGTGCAAGTGGAGTAACTAAGTCCAAACACCTGGCAGAACTATCTGAAGTTCAAAAACACCAATCCTTTCAAAGTTATCATGTTGTAATTCAATTTAACTGAACACATATTTGCATTCATCCTAACCTGAAATATTTTATGGCAACAATGATAACTTATTTGACCCATAACTAGTGTGAAAAAACAAAACAAAAACAAAACTAGCCCAGCCATTGTGGCTCAGTGGTTGAGCATCAACCCATGCACCAAGAGGTCACTGGTTCGATTCCTGGTCAGGGTACATGCCCAGGTTGTGGGCCAAATCCCCAGTGCAGGGCATGCAGGAGGCGACCGATTGATGTTCTCTCTCTTGATGTTCTCTCTCATCGATGTTTCTGTCTCTCCCTCTCCCTTCCTCTCTCTCTAAAAAACAATAAAGAAAAAAAACAAAACTAGAAAGTTCATTAAGTAGGCTTTTCCATGAGAAAAGCTAAATCTTACATCAAATTCAACAAAATAAAATAAAGCAAATCTGATGCTTTTTTGCATCACATTCCGCAGGTGAAAAAATCAGAGAAAATAGAGTTGTTTATCTAACAAGTCTCATTAGTTCATAGATTTACCCTGATTATGAATAATGTGTAAACCTGGATTGATATATAATTCTCTATTAAGTTCCCCATTTAAAAATGCATTTTACAAGTTTCATTAATTGTTCACTGAACACTTATGCATTCGTTTTTCTTCCTTTTAATGATGGATATCTATATAGTGAGAACAAATAATAGACTTTTATGATAAATTCACCTTCTAGAATGTCCTCACTAATACATAGAACAACAAACACAAACAGACCCTTGAAATACCCAGTCACTTTTTCTCCGTGAAGGAAAACTTCTTTTTTTTCTTTCTTTTATTTATTTATTTATTTATTAGTTTACTTTTGTTACAGATGTTTCTCCTATTTTCCTCCATTGACACCCTCCTGCCCCTCCCTCCCTGCCCCATCCCCAGTTTTGTTGTCCATGTTCATTGGTTATGAGTACATGCGTACAAGTTCTGTGGTTCATCGCTCCCCTCCCCCACCCCCTATTCTGGCAATTGTCAGTCTGTACCCTACTTCCACGTAGGGACTACCCTGTTCCTCAGACTGTTATGTTCATTATATTCTAGAAATAAGTGAGATCATATGATATTTGTCTTTCTCTGCTTGGCTTGTTTCGCTTAGGATAATAGTTCCAGGTCCTCCCATGTCGTCTCAAAGGATAAGAGATCTTTCTTTCTTACAGCTGCATAGTACTCCATTGTGTATATGTACCACAGCTTTTGTATCCATTCGTCTACTGATGGACACCTGGGCTGTTTCCAGATCTTAGCTATTGTAAATAGCGCTGCTATGAACATGGGGGTACATATATTCTTTCCGTTTGGTGTTTCAGGCTTCTTAGGGTATATTCCTAGGAGTGGGATCACTGGGTCAAATGGTAATTCAATTTTTAATTTTTTGAGGTAACACCATAGTGTTTTCCATAGTGGCTGCACCAGTCTGCATTCCCACCAGCAGTGTACTAGAGTCCCCTTTTCTCCACACCCTCGCCAACACTTGTTGTTTGATGATTTGTTGATGGTGGCCATTCTGACAGGTGTGAGGTGATACCTCATTGTTGTTTTAATTTGCATCTCTCTGATGATTAGTGATGTTGAGCATTTCTTCATATGTCTCTTGGTCATTTGTATGTCCTGTTTGGAGAAGTGTCTATTTAGTTCCTCTGCCCATTTTTTAATTGGGTTCTTTGTCTTCCTTTTGTTGAGTTGTATAAGCACTCTATATAATTTGGAAATTAATACCTTATCTGTTATATCATTGGCAATTATGCTCTCCCATACAGTGGGTTGCCTTTCCACCTGATGGTTGTTTCTTTTGCTGTGCAGAAGCTTTTGAGTTTGATGCAGTCCCATGTGTTCATTTTTCCCTGTGTTTCTGTTGCCTTATGTGATATATCAGTGAAAATTCTGCTGCGTATGATGTCTGAAATTTTGTTGCCTACATTTTCTTCTAGGATTTTTATGGATTCACGAGTCACATTTAAGTCTTTTATCCATTTTGAGTTTATTCTTGTGTATGGTAAAGATGATGGTCTTAGTTTCTTTTTTTGCATGTAGCTGTCCAATTTTCCCAACACCATTTATTAAACAGGCTGTCTTTACTCCAGTGTATGCTCTTGCCACCTTTGTCGAATATTGAGCATAATGTTTTGGATCAATTTCTGGGTTCTCTGTTCTATTCCATTGATCTATGTGCCTGTTCTTGGGCCAGTACCAGGCTGTTTTGATTACAGTAGCTTTGTAGTATAACCTGATGTCCGGTACTGTTATCCTGCCTACTTTGTCCGTCTTTTTCAAGATTGCTGTAGCTATTCAGGGTCTTTTTTGGTTCCATATGAACTTCTGAAGTATTTGTTCTAGTTCTGTGAAATATGTCATTGGTATTTTGATGGGGCTTGCCTTAAATCTATAGATTGCTTTGGTTGGTTATGGACATTTTAATGATGTTAATTCTTCCAATCCAAGAACAAGGTATGTGCTTCCACTTTTTTATATCTTCCTCTATTTCTTTTTTCAATGTCCTGTAGTTTTCTACAAATAGGTCCTTTACTTCTTTGGTTAAGTTTAGTCCTAGTATCTTAATTTTTTTGCCGTGATGGTAGATGGGATTGTTTTTTTAGTTTCTCTTTCTGTGAGTTCATCATTGGTGTATAAGAATGCCGTCGATTTCTTGACGTTAATTTTGTAACCTGCTACTTTGCCAAATTCATTAACTAAGTCTAGTAGATTTTTGATGGAGTCTTTAGGGTTTTCTATGTATAATATCATGTCATCTGCAAATAATGACAGTTTCACTTCCTCCTTTCCAATTTGGATCCTTTTTATTTTTTCTTCATGTCTGATTGCTGTGGCTAAGACTTCCAGTACTGTGTTAAATAAGAGTGGTGAAAGTGGGCATCCTTGTCTTGTTCCTGTTCTTAAGGGAAATGCTTTTACTTTTTGTCCATTGAGTATGATGTTGGCTGTAGGTCTTTCATATATGGCCTTTATAATGTTGAGATATGATCCCTCTCTTCCCAAATTGCTGAGCATTTTTATCAGAAATGGGTGCTGGATTTTGTCAAATGCTTTTTCAGCATCTATTCATATGATCATATGGTTTTTATCTTTCATTTTGTTTATGTGATGTATCACATTTATTGATTTGTGAATATTGTACCAGCCTTGCATCCCTGGGATGAATCCCACTTGGTCATGGTGAATAATTTTTTTGATGTATTGCTGGATCCGATTTGCTAGTATTTTGTTAAGGATTTTGGCATCTATGTTCATCAGGGATATTGGCCTGTAGTTTTCTTTCTTTGTAGTGTCTTTTTCTGGTTTTGGAATTAGAATTATGCTGGCTTAATAAAAGGAGTTTGGAAGTCTTCCTTCTTTTTGAATTTTTTGGAATAGTTTGAGGAGAATGGGTGTTAGTTCTTTGAATGTTCAGTAAAACTCCCCTGTGAAGCCGTCTGGGCCTTGGCTTTTGTTTGCTGGGAGGGTCTTGATTACATAGTCAATTTCCTTCGTTGTTATTGGCCTGTTCAAGTTTTCTATCTCTTCCTGGTTCAGTTTTGGGAGACTATGTGTTTCTAGAAATGTGTCCATTTCGCTTAAATTGTCTAATTTGTTGCCATATAAATGTTCATAATATTTGTGAACGATCCTTTGTATTTCTGTGGTATCAGTTGTTACTTCTCCTCTTTCATTTCTGATTTTGTGTATTTGGGTTCTCTCTCTTTGTTTTTTGGTGAGTCTAGCTAAGGGTCCATCAATCTTGTTTATCTTTTCAAAAAACCAGCTCTTTGTTTCATTGATCCTTTGAATTGTTTTTTTTGGTCTCCATGTCATTTATTCCTGCTCTGATCTTTACTATTTCCTTCCTTCTACTTGCTCTGGGGTTTTCTTTCTAGTTCTTTAACTTGTGAGGTTAGGTAGTCAATTAGAAATTCTTGTTTCTTGTGGTGGACCTGCATTGCTATGAACTTCCCTCTCAGAACTGCTTTCACTGCATCCCATAGATTTTGTGTTGTTGCATGTTCATTTTCATTGGTTTCCAGGAAGTTTTTAATTTCTTCCTTGATTGTTCAATAACATGCTATTTAGCCTCCATGTGTTCAAATGTCTTTGCATGTTCTTGTTGCAATTGATTTCTAGTTTCATGCCATTGTGGTCTGAGAAGATGCTTGATATGATTTCAATCTTCTTGAACCTGTAGAGACTTAGTTTGTGCCCTAACATCTGGTCTGTCTTTGAGAATATCCCATGTGCACTTGAGAAGAATGTGAATTCTGCAGTTTTGGGGTGTAATTCTCTGTATATATCTACTAAATCCATTTGATCTAGTGCTTCATTTAGAATTTCTGTTTCCTTGTTAATTTTTTGTCTAGAGGATCTATCCAGTGATGACAGTGGGGTGTTGAAGTTTCCTGCTATGATTGTATTGCGGTCGATTTCTCCTTTGAAGTCTTCCAGAAGATTTTTAATATATTTTGGTGCTCCTATATTGGGTGCATATATGTTTACCAAGGTTATATCTTCCTGTTGGATAGACACTTTCAATATTATGTAGTGGCCTTCTTTGTCTCTAGTTATGGTCTTTGATTTGAAATCTAATTTATCAGATATGAGTATTGCTACCCCAGCTTTTTTTTCCTTTCCATTTGCTCGGAAGATTTTTTTTCCAACCCTTTACTTTCAACCTATGTGAGTCTTTTGTTGTGAGCTGGGTCTCTTGTAAACAACATATATGTGAATCATGCTTTCTTATCCAGTCAGCTACTCTGTGTCTTTTTATCGGAGCATTCAATCCATTTACATTTCAGGTGATTATTGATATGTACTTATTTATTGCCATTTTTGTTCAGTGTGGTTCTACTTTCCTTCCTATTTCTTCTACTAATTACAGCAGTCCTTTTAACATGTCTTGCAGTGCTGGTTTGGTGCTAATATATTCCCTTAGCCTTTTTTTGTCTGAGAAGCTCTTTATTTGACCTTCTATTTTGAATGATAGCCTTGCTGGATAGAGTAGTCTTGGATTCAGATCCTTGTTTTTCATGACCTTGATTACTTCATGCCATTCCCTTCTGGCCTTTAGTGTTTCTGTTGAGAAGTCAGATGATTGCCGTATGGGGGTTCCTTTGTAGGTAACCTGTTGCTTAGCTCTTGCTGCCTTTAGGATTCTCTCTTTGTCTTTAATTTTTGGCATTTTAATTATTATGTGTCTTGGTGTGTGCCTGTTTGGATTCTTCTTACTTGGGGCTCTCTGTGCTTCTTGAACTTGAATGCCTTCTTCCTTCACCAGGTTAGGAAAGTTTTCTGTCCCTATTTCTTCAAATATATTCTCTAACCCTTGCTCATTTTCTTCTTCTTTGGGGACTCCTAAATGAATATTATTATGTTTCCAATTGTCCCACAGTTCTCTTAAGCTATCTTCCTGTTTTTTAATTGTCTTTTCCTTTTGGTTTTCTGATTGATTGATTTTTTCTACTCTGTCTTCTAATTCACTGATCTGGTCCTCTGCTTCCTCTACTCTGCTGGTCAGTCCTTTCAATGTGTTCTTTATTTCTGCTATGTCATTCTTTATTTCCACTTGGTTTGATTTCATGTTGTTGATGTCCTTACTCATGCTGTTTAGTTTCCTCAAAATCATGGCTCTGAACTCTACCTCTAATAATTTGCTTAACTGCATTTCATTTATCTCATCTTCGGTAGAGTTCCCTTGTTCTTTCATTTGGGATCTGTTTCTTTGTTTCACCATTTTTCCTATCTCAGTGGGTTTTGGAGCCTGCCAAATTTTCCCTGTGGGTGTTGATGTTCTGCTATTTGTGGCTTCCTGTACTGGGTTTGGATGAGCGTGGAGGCCCCTCCTTAAACACCACTGTCAAGTCTCACTTTCCTGGGTAGGTTTGCAAGCTAGGAAAGGTTCAGTTATGCTCTAGCTTTTTGCCTGGAGGCTAAGAGCCTCAATTACTTGAAAAGCCTTAGGATCTCAGTTGAATGAGAAACTCCCTCAGGTGTTTATAGTGTAAGAAGATTTCCTGAGGTTGGGCCGATGCTGGTTGTTAATAGCCTCAATTTGCATTTCTTTACCTCTTTGTCTCACCTGGGAATCTCCGAGGGAGGGGCTGCCACAGCTCAGGGAAGGAGTAAAATTGGCTGCCGTTCTGTGTAACCGGGAAGGAGCAGGCTGGCCACCACTGTCCTTTGTGGCTGCAGCTCAGCACAAACTCTGAGCACCCTCCAAATCCCAGGTGTCCCCACAGAGTTCCAATCCAGTCCACCCTCCCCCTGACAGAGCCCCAGGTGAGTGGCTGTGGCTATTTAGTGCTATGTCCTGGCCCTCTGCGCTGTGGAGCAGCTTGGGGTCTTAACCCCAAGGGTGTGCTCCACCGCTGCTCACCGCTAAGGCCGCTGCTGTCCGTGGGCTTCCAGCCCGCCGCCCTCATGCGCCTCCGCAGATCCTACCAGGCTCATTCAGTGTCTCTGTTTGTATGATCCTCTCCCGCTGCTTTTCTGTTGCTTTTTCCTGACGATTTGTCTTTATTTTAGTTGTAATTCCCGTTTGGCCCTGGGAGATCATCTGTGTAGCTTCCATTCACTCCACCGCCATTTTCCTATCCTCAGCTATTGATATTTCTTCGAAAACTTTTCTTAATTGAACACAGAAAACTGGTACCAGCCTTAGCTCAAAAGGAAATAAACATACAGATACATTTGGGTGGGAGGGGGACACCTTTTGGGAAAACAGACAAAATAGAACCTGTCCAAGTGACTAGATCCCTGTACGTAGGTAACTGACTACCCTGATCCTTTATTTTTTATTTTTCTTTACATTTGTAATACTTTAAACATTTAATTAATAATGTTAATCTAAATGACATTTTTGTTATGTGATCTTTTCCTGTAGTGTTTATAACTGCAGTAGTTAAATAATATATTTTAATGAATTAGCTAAGGGAATGTTTTTGTTAATATTAGAAATATTGTATTAAGCATTTTTCAAAACATTACATAATAATATTAATATGTTTATGTCAATATTTTACATTTAACATATTCTGCTTAATTAAAAACCTTAAATATCATTAAATGATAAAAAGATACCCTGATCCTTTTAAATTTCACCAGTGTTCAGCCATATGATAGACTGCTATAGGCCACTACTCTCTTTCCCTTTCATCTAGGGAGTTTCATTGCCTCAACCCATGAAATTCCTTATTAAAAGTAACATTAACACACACCTTTAACTCTATTACTCAGCTTCACCTAATTGAAAGTTTACAAACTTTCAGACACTCATAATGATGCTGCAGCTGGACCTCCAGTCCCTGAATCCCAGATAATCATTCTGGATATGCCCTCTGGAGCCCAGGCTAGATTTTTTCACACTTCTGCTGAACGACAATAACCAGCTCTTGCCATTTCCAACTAGCCTGCAGTAATGACAGATGTAACAACATTTTCAATTTTGAATTTTTGAAAAACAAAAAGAAGTCGACACCACAAGACAGACATATAAAATGTTACCATACTTGAGCATGAATTGTAAAAGAAAGCCAGTTGTCTATATCTAAGCAGAAACTCACCAATCAATTCAATAATTCTGGAACAAGGTTAATAAGACCTGAAGACCTTGAAAGCAAAGGTGACATTCTTTGAACCAGTAGCTGCTCCCTGCTCTACTGGGTCCTTCCTTGTAGGTAATCACATCTCAGCAGACTCTGTAAAACTCTTAACACCAAATTCTGACATCATTAAAATCATAAATCTCATAGAAATAGATGGTGAGCATTGTCTTTCAAGGTTTTACTTAATTCATTTATGGAAGAATCAGTAGAATAACACAGCTGATAAATTGATGATATAAGGAATTTGGATTTGTACAGTTAATGAAAAAGAATGCAGTTTGTTACCTACAAAGGAGCTCCCATAGACTGTCAGCCGATTTCTCAAAAGAAACTTTGCAGGCCAGAAAGGAATGGCAAGAGATATTCAAAGTGATGATAAGCAAGGACCTACAACCAAAATTACTTTATCCTGCAAAGCTATCATTTAGAATTGATGGACATATAAAGAGTTTCCCAGACAAGAAAAAGCTAAAGGAGTTCATCACTGCCAAACCAGTATTATATGAAATGTTGAAGGGTCTTCTTAAAGAAAAAGATAAAAAATATGAACAATAAAATGGCAATGAATACATATCTATCAATAATTGAATCTACAAACAAAATGAATAAGCAGAACAGAAACAGACTCATAGATACAGAGTTGCCACATGGGAGGGGGGTTAGGGAATGAGTGAAAAGGTGAAGGGATTAAGAAGTACAAATTGGGTGTTAAACTGACAAACCTCAAAAAGAAGGGAGGAGGGGGGCGGGAAGAGATAAATCAAATAACTTATATGCATATATGCATAATCAATGAACACAGACAATAGTGTGGGGAAGGCAGGAGGGGTGTAGGAGCAGGGAGGAGGGAGTCAATAGGCGGAAAAGGAGGGACATCTGTAATACATTCAAAAATAAAAATGTTACACCTATTAATTTTCTACATGTTATTCTCTAATTTTACAGGATTGTGAAACATCTGGGTCCCAATAATTAGTCCAAGTTACGTTGCCAAGAGAGTTAGGTATACCTCAAGCAAAATTATTAGAAAATGTTCTACTATGTTGAAAATCACACAATCACCTCTTTGCCTTATTTCCAAGTTTTGGATTATTATTTCTGAATATATGTTTGATTAAAAAGTCTCAGTATTAGAGGAAAAGAGAATGAAGAAGTTCCTTGAGAGAATCTAAGAAGCACAGAAGTAAGAGAACTGGAACGTTTTCATGGCATGGGATTTTAGGACACTGAATTAATATCTTAGTTGAGGATGAATAAGTGAATTTTACCAAAATAGCTAAAAATATATATAAGTTGTGATAGACCATTGCAAAGCATTTTATTTACCAGACTGTGTTTTCTTTGCATTGAAACTAACCTTTTTTTGAGTTTTTCCCATGCTGCCAATTTATTGGCGTGAAGAGGAATCTTGTTTATCATAAAGCCATGAAAATGAATGTGATTATATTTTAATTCAAATTGCTAAAAATTACAGGAAGAGCTTAAAAAATTAGGTTTTAAGGTTTGTTTTTTAGCAAACTATAAATATAAAATGTTGATTTAATTCAATTGGTATAGTTAACTTAAAAGGAAAAACAAGTCAAATAGTATTTCTTATAGATTAACAGATAATAAAATTTAAGATAATAAATTTCTTATAGATTAACAGATAATAAATTTTAAGATCCTTAAGAACAGTGACTGCATGTTACTAGTGACTATTTTGCACTGCCATGGGATTTAACACATCGTAAGTGAATCTGTAAATTCATTAAATACTTATTGAACAAATAAATAATAAATGAATGAAATATTGACACAGTATATTTATATCTTCCAGACTTGTAAGGCCTTCCTTCCTGCCATGATAAAAGCTAACCATGGTCACTTGGTCTGTATTGCAAGTATAGCAGGACAAGTTGGTATTAGTAGACTCTCAGGTGAGTACTTTATGTGTCTTTATATTACCCAGTCCATTGCACCCAGAAATGGGGATTCTTTCAAAGTATAAAAACTCTTCCTGCACCAAGGTAAATTTGGCTCTATTTGTAACATCAGCGTTACTTTCCATTTTCCTATTTAAAATGGCAGTGGTGAGGGGAGATATTCTCTTCTTTAAAAAAAAAAAAATAGAACAATGGGCCTCTTGGCTCATTAGTTTTCTTGGGTTAAGAGAAACTGAAACAATGCTTTATCCCCAAGGACCCAAGGATAAACCATAAAAAAGATAGTTTCAACTTTTAAAATAATTATAAAAATTAACTTGTCAAATTTTGTTACTAACAGTTCTTTACTTTGTTTTAGAATATTGTTCAAGCAAACATGCAGCTGTTGGCTTTGCAGAGTCTCTCTTCTTTGAATTAAAACAAGCATATAAAAGTAAAATTAAAACCACCATTATTTGCCCATCTTTCATCAAAACTAGAATGTTTCATGGTGTTAAAACCAAGTAAGTGAACACTTACAGTAATCTTTGCTCTTATAATAATCTTCCAATATATGTTAATTATCTTTCTATTTTGACGTTTTGAAGTATGGACAGACAGTAAACCACAAGAAATAATTTGAATGCCTAATTTAGTAAAAGAAAAAAATTAAGCCCTGGCCAGTTTGGCTCAGCGGTTAGAGCGTTGGCCCGTGGACCAGAGAGTCCCAGGTTCAGTTCCCTCTAAAGGCATGTACCTCAGTTGCAGTTTGTCCCTGGCCCTGATTGGGGTCGTGTGTGTGGCAACCAGTTGATGTGTCTCTCTCACATCAATGTTTCTCTCTCTTCCTCCCTCTCTCCCTCCCGCTCTATCTAAAGATGACTGTAAAAAAAAAAATTAAATATGTATTAAGTTAATGAATGTATTTAATTTAAAGATAATAATATGATACCTTGTTCATGGATTGGAAGAATTAACGTCATTAAAATGTCCATACTACCCAAAGCAATCTATAGATTTAACACAATCCCCATCAAAATACCAATGACATATTTCATAGAACTAGAACAAATGCTTCAGAAGTTCATATGGAACCAAAAAAGACCCCGAATAGCTACAGCAATCTTGAAAAAGAAGAACAAAGTAGGCAGGATCACAATACCAGACATCAGGTTATACTACAAAGCTACTGTAATCAAAACAGCCTGGTACTGGCACAAGAACAGGCACATAGATCAATGGGATAGAACAGAGAACCCAGAAATTGACCCAAAACATTATGCTCAATTAATATTCGACAAAGGTGGCAAGAGCATACACTGGAGTAAAGACAGCCTCTTTAATAAATGGTGTTGGGAAAATTGGACAGATACATGCAAAAAAATGAAACTAGACCACCATCTTACACCATACACAAGAATAAACTCAAAATGGATAAAAGACTTAAATGTGACTCATGAATCCATAAAAATCCTAGAAGAAAATGTAGGCAACAAAATTTCGGACATCATACGCAGCAGAATCTTCACTGATATATCACCTAAGGCAACAGAAACAAAGGGAAAAATGAACACATGAGACTACATCAAACTCAAAAGCTTCTGCACAGCAAAAGAAACAACCATCAAAGTGGAAAGGTTACCCACTATATGGGAGAGCATAATTGCCAATGATATATCAGATAAGGGATTAATTTCCAAAATATATAGAGTGCTCATACAACTCAACAAAAGGAAGACAAAGAACCCAATTAAAAAATGGGCAGAGGAACTAAATAGACACTTCTCCAAACAGGACATACAAATGACCAAGAGACATATGAAGAAATGCTCAACATCACTAATCATCAGAGAGATGCAAATTAAAACAACAATGAGGTATCAACTCACACCTGTCAGAATAGCCATCAACAAAGCATCAAACAACAAGTGTTGGCAAGGGTGTGGAGAAAAGGGGACTCTAGTACACTGCTGGTGGGAATGCACACTGGTGCAGCCACTGTGGAAAACACTATGGTGTTACCTCAAAAAATTAAAAATTGAATTACCATTTGACCCAGTGATCCCACTCCTAGGAATATACCCTAAGAAGCCTGAAACACCAAATGGAAAGAATATATGTACCCCCATGTTCATAGCAGCGCTATTTACAATAGCTAAGATCTGGAAACAGCCCAAGTGTCCATCAGTAGACGAATGGATACAAAAGCTGTGGTACATATACACAATGGAGTACTATGCAGCTGTAAGAAAGAAAGATCTCTTATCCTTTGCGACGACATGGGAGGACCTGCAAACTATTATCCTAAGTGAAACCAGCCAAGCAGAGAAAGACAAATATCATATGATCTCACTTATTTCTGGAATATAATAAACATAACAGTCTGAGGAACAGGGTAGTCCCAGAGATGTGGAAGTAGGGTAGACTGACAATTGTCAGAAAAGGGGGTGGGGGAGGGGAGCGTTGAACCACAAAACTTGTACGCATGTACTCATAACCAATGGACATGGACAACAAAACTGGGGACAGGGCAGGTAGGGAGGGGGAGGAGGGTGACAATGGGGGGAAAAGGAGAAACATCTGTAACAAAAATAAATTAATAATAAAAAAATAAAATAAAAAATAAAGATAATAATATGATTATTAAATTTATAGTATGGTGAAAACTTAAACCTAAATTGTTAATCGGAATAATATAACAGAAAAATTAGTACTGAGAAATTATTAAAATATTTAGCTTTATAGTATTGAGAACATAAGTTATTTTTTAACAAGTATACTGAAGTAAAAATAATCCAAAAATAAACTATTTTGTAAGACTAATATAAGTGGGAAAGTATTGGGGGGGTGTATTTTGATATAAAGGTTACATTTTGTAGAATAGTCTAAACAAAGATGCAAATGAAATATGAGAGCTTTTACACAAAGCCAATTAGTCGAATATATTGAAACATATAAACTTGTCTGAGAGCAAGTGTAGTCATTACAATCACTAAAAAGGAGTCAAACATTATCCAAATGACATGAATCAGCTATAATTGTAGGAGAGAGAGAGCCAACAAAAAGGCTGGCTAGAAAGCAATGAGGCTATTGAGAATCTAGTAAAACTATAAAATTAAATAAAAGTGCCAAAACAGGTGGTGAAGAGTTCTCAGAATATAGATGGGGAAATCTCTCATAAAGACACATCTATTTAACTGGTCAAAATTAGCAAAGATAATCATTCAGAATCTTTGGAGATTGTTCAAAAGGCATACAACAAATTGAGAAGTATTTATTCAAGAAAATCTACTGGAAGGCCATGACATTTGGGCTAGGGGCTACACTTATCCACCCATAGTGCTGCCTTGCAGAATAATTATTTCAGTGGGCTTGGCAAGCAAGTGACAGTTTCCAATTCCCCCAGTTCCCTGGGGTAGAATACTATTCTGTGTCATTTGGAAGCGAGTGAACATCAGAAGATCCCATTTTCTGTGGAAGGCCTATATTGAGTATATAGACTCAGCAAGACAGTATTTGTTCCTTTTCCCTCAACACCCACTCAGTAGGAAAGATCAGGGGAGAGGTTATTGGTAAAGAGAGCAATTCCTCTTTGGACAGCAATTTGTTGTTAGAGAGCCACACTAGTAATTTCAGCAGTCAAGTGGCAAGTCCCATCCCTCCCATCTCCTTAAGTTAGAAGACTTATTTTAGGTAGATTCACTAGAGAGTAAATTTTGGCAGATCCCAACCTCTGAGGCTCTGTATTGTGGAAGATACATAAAGGGTAATGGCTGCAGCTGGACAGTGGCACTACTTCCTGCCAACTCTCAGATCCTACTCAATAGGGTCAATTCATGTGGGGCCACCAGTGAAGAGTGAGTTTCTCATCATACCCAACTTCTGCTTCATAACACAGCAGTTCTGCCAGGCAAGGGTCAAAATCAGCTTCAAAGACTGGGATCTCTCTGACTCTGCCTTGGGACCTAACTTCAAATGGCTAAGACCACAGATCAGAGTATTATTCAGAAAACAGTGCAACCAGCTAGCAAATTGTACAGGTTAAGAGCTGGATGTGATATGAATACAGACAGACCAGCTAGAAACTTAAGAGAAAGAGACAAAGATTGCCTGGATAAAATCAGTTACCTCTGACAGTCAGGAATATCGTATGCATGCCCAAGATGGCATTCTCCAAGGAATGACACCAGAAGCTACACATTCAGAAGAGACAGACTTCTCTTAACTAGTCTAGCCAAGTCACTAAATAAATTAGCAAACAACCCTAACAACAAACCCAATGGAGAACTACCTAGAGTTGCTACAACATATTACATAAAATGGCTACTTTTTAACAAAAAAAATATGATATGCAAAGGCACAGGAAGGTGTGACCCATACATAGGAAAAAATGTATACAATGTAAGTTACCTTGAAGGTGACCCAGATATTAGACTTAGTAGGCAAACTTCAAAGAAGCTATTATAAATACACTCAAAGATCTAAAGAAATCCATGTTTTATTTTATTTTATTTTGTTTTTAATATTATAATCACTTTATTTTTTAATTAATTTATTTTTGTTACATGTTTCTCCTTTTTCCCCTATTGACACCCTCTTCCCCGCTCCCGCCCTCCTCACAGTATTGTTGTCTATGTCTATATGCATATAAATTCTTCAGTTTCTCTCCCACCCACCCCCCCCCCGACCCCAACCTGAGGTTTGTCAGTCTGATCCCTATTTCTAAGTCTCTGGGTCTACTTTGTTCATTATATTCCACAAATAAGTGAGATCATGTGATATTTGTCTTTCTCTAAATGGCTTATTTCACTTAGCATAATACTCTCCAGTTCCCTCCATGTTTTAAAAAGGGAAAGTATAATGACAATGCTTCACCAAATATCAAGAAATAGATAGAAATTGTTTTTGGACAAAAAAAAAAAAAAAGAACCCAATATAAATTTGATGGTGGAAAAGAACCAATGTAAATTTGGAAATGGAAAAAAAAATTAACTGAAAAGAAAGAAGAATTGAGCTGGCAGAAGAGAGAATAAATGACCTTAAGGATAGATGGATAGATAGTATGCAATGAGATGAAAAGAGAAGAAAATGAAGAAATATGAACAGAGCTTTAGAGAAATCTGGAACACCATTGATCATATCACATCACCAGAAAGTAACAGAAAGATATTGAAGGACCAGAAAAATATTCAAAGAAATAATGGCTGAAAACTTTCCAAATTTAATTTTTAAATAAATAATTTACATATTCATGGAGCTATATGAATCCCAGTAGGATAAACACAAGGGGTTACACACTCAGACACATCATATACTAAAAATGTTGAAAAACAAAACAAAAGGAAAATTTTGAAAGGAGCAAGAGAGAAAAATGACCCATTATATACAAAGAAACCCAAACACAATAAAACAGCTGATTTCTTAACAGAAGTAATGAAAGCCAGAGGCAGTAGATGATATATTGTAAGTGGGGAAAGGCAAAAATTATCAGCCAAGAATCTTATATCCAGCAAAACTATGTTTCAAAAATTAAGGCAAAACAAAAACTGAAAGAATTTGTTGCCAGCACTTTATCTTACAAAAAATACTAAAGGAAGTTCGTTCGGCTAAAAGTGACACCAAAGAATAATTTGAATTTACATGAAGAAAAACAAAGAATGCTAGTAAAGGTAATAAAGTAGGTTATTTTAAAAAGACAGTACAAATACATATCTCTTCCCTTTTCTTAACTGATTTTAAAATCAAATATGTAAATAATATGCACATAATAGTATTATTGGGCCTATGTCATATAGAAATTTAATATTTTGACAATAAGATCACAGAGAACATTGGTAGCCACAAAACTGTAAGGGAGTAAGAACTCAAATCCATAGAAAGAAATGAAAAGAACAAAAAGGGAGAAGATTGATATAATAAACTCTAGAAACATATACTTTTTCTCCTTTTCCCAGCTTTTATAAAACATACATTTATAAATAATTATAACAATGTATGTTTTACTTTAAAACATATATTGACAAATATGTGTAACAGTAGCACAATGTAGGAGAGATAATATAGCAAAGTAAATATAGTAAAGTAAATATAATACAGTAAAGTAAATATGATAAATTTTCTATATCTCTCTAGAATTAAAGTAGTATAAATCTGAAGTAGATTCTGATAGGTTAAGATGCACATTGTATGCCCTAGAAAAACCTCTAAGAAAATAACTAAAAAAATATAGATTAAAAATCATTAAAGGATGTCCTATGATATATTTTTTTAAAATTCATAGAACACCATAGACTAAGTAGACCTAATAGACATTTATGGAACACTCCATGTAATGACAGCAGAATTCACCTTCTCACATAAACATATAACATTCTCTAAAATAGACCATACGCCAGACAACAAAACACCATCAGTAAACTTGAAAAGAATTAAATCATACAAAGCATGTTCTCTGACCAAAATGGAATGAAATTAGAAATCAACCCCAGAAGAAATTTTGATTTATAAATATGTGGAAATACAAGATACCAAAACTTATGGGATGCAGCTAAAGCAGTGCTTAGAGGGAAATTTGTAGCTGTAAATGACTACATTAAAAAGAAGAAAGATTTTAAATGAATAATCTTCCACCTTAATAAACTATAAAAAATAAAAGCACATTAAATCCAAAGCAACCAGAAATAATAAAATTTATAGCAGAAATAAATGATATAGAGAATAGAAAACTAGAGAAAAAAGTCAATGAAATCAAAGTTGACTTTATGAAAAGATCAACAAAATTAATAAAAGTTTAGCTGGATTAAACAAAAAAATAAGAAAGAATAATCAAACTACTAAAATCAGGAATAAAAGAAGGGAAATCATTTCTGACAGAAAGAAAATAAGTCATAAGAAAATACTATATAGCCCTGGCCAGTGTGGCTCAGTTGGTTGGGTGTTTTCCTGTGCACTGAAAAGTTGTTGGTTCGATTTCTGATCAGGGCACATGCCTGAGTTGTGGGCCCAATCCTCAGTGGGGCATATGCAGAAGGCTGCTGATTGATGTTTTACTCTCATTGATGTTTCTCTCTCAGGCTCTCCCTCTCCTTTACTCCTTCTCTAAAAATCTATTTTAAAATCTTAAAAAAAAAAAATACTAGATAACTTAGGTGAAATAGACAAATTCCTAAAGAAACAAAAAATAACAAAACCAACTCAAGAGGAAATAGAAAAAAAAAACTGAATTTACTTAAATAAGGGATTGAATTAATAATCTAAAAAACTTTCCATGAGGAAAATCCCAGGTGCAGATAGATTCACTAGTGAATTCTAGCAAACATTTAAAGAAGAATTATTATCAATCCTTCAAAAACTCTTCCAAAAATAGAAGAGAACTTAATACTTTCCAACTCACTCTATAACACTGATACCAAAATCAGACAGACATCACAACAAAATACAACTAAAATTCAATACCCCTTATGAATATAAATATAAATATAAATATCCTCAATAAAATACTAACAAACTGAACCTAGCAACACGTAATAATTATAACACGCCATGGCCAAATGTAATTTATCCTGCAAGGTTGGGTTAACATATAAAAATAATGTAACACATCACATCAGTAAAGAATAAATGCCACATGATCATATCAATAGACACAGAAAAAACATATGACAATCTAACATTTTCATTATAAAAACACTAAAGAAACTAGGAATAGAAGGGACCTTCTACAACCTAATAAGCAGCATCTATATATAAAAAAAAAAAAACTACAGCTAACATTATACTTAATAGTGAAAGACTGAAGGCTTTTACACTAAGATTAAGAATCAGACATGAATGTCTGCCCTGCTTTCAAAACTCTGATGCAATTCCTGTTCAACAGGACAATTAGGCAAGACTATGAAACAATAAGTATCCAGATTGGTGAGGAAGAAATAAAACTATCTTTATTCTCAGATGACATGATCTTGTATTTATAGATAATCCCAAGGAATATTCATATGCATGCAAATTATTAGATCTAAGAAATAAATTAAGCAAAGTTGCTGAAATAATATACAAGATCAATATACAAAATTTAATTGGATTTCTATATACTTGTAATGAAAAATACAAAAATAAAATTAATAAAACAATTCCATTTACAATAGCATAAAAATAATAAAACAGTAATAAATTTAATAAGAGAAGTACAAAACATACTTTGAGATTTACAAAACATTTTTGAAAGAGATTGAAGAAGACTTAAATAGATGGAAAGAAATCCCATGTTCAGAGATTGGAAGAGTAACTGTCATTAAGATGCCAATACTCTCCAAATTGATCCACAGATTTAATGGAATTCCTATCAGAATCCTAGCTGTCTTTTTGGGGGGGGCAGGAATTGATGAGATGATTATAAAATTATTGTAGAAATGCAAAGGACCTAGAAAGCCAAAACTATCTTGAAAAAGAAGAATAAAGTGGAAGTGAATCAAACTTCCCAATAGCAAAACTTACTACAAAGCTACACTAACCAAGACAGTGTGACACTGGTCAAAGGACAAAGATATAGATTAATGGAATAGAATTGAGAGACCAGAAATAAACCCTTGTACTTATGCTCAGTTGATTTTCAACAGTGATGCCAATACAATTCAATGAGAAAATAATAGTTTTTTAAACAATTGATGCTGGGACAACTGGACAGCCCTATGCAAAAGAATGAAATTGGACCGTTATTTCCTGTCATATAGAAAAATTAACTCAAAATAAATCAAAGACCTAAATGTAAGAGATAAAACCATAAAGTTCTTAGAAGAAATAGTGTAAATCTTGTGACCTTGGATTAGGCAATGATTTATTAGCTATGACAACAAAATACAAGCAACATGGAAGTTAAATAAATTAGACTTCATCAAAATACAAAAATGTGTGCTTCAAAGGACATCAAGAAAGTGAAAATACAAGTCACACAATGATAGAAAAATTTTGCAACTCATACAGCTGATAAGGGACTTCAGAACATGTAAGGAAGTCTTTACAACTCAACAATAAAAAAAAGAAACCAATTGCCCAGCTGGTGTGGCTCAGTGGTTGAGTGTCAACCCATGCACCAAGAGGTCGCTGGTTCGGTCACCGGTTTGGTTCCCGGTCAGGGCATATGCCCAGGTTGTGGGCCTAATCCCCAGTGGGGGACATACAGGAGGCAGCCAGTTGATGTTCTCTCTCATCGATGTTTCTATCTCCCTCTCCCTCTCCCTTCCTCTCTCTCTGAAATCAATACAGAAAAAAAATTTTTTTTTAATTTAAAAATTGGCAAAATATCTGAGTAGACATTTCTCCCAAGAAGATATACAAATAATCAATATGCACATAAAAAAGATGTTCAATATAATTAGTCATTAGGGAAATGTACATCAAAGCCACAATGAAAAACCACTTTATATCCACTAGGATGGCTATACTCAAATAGACAGATGGTAAGTGCTGATGAGGATGTGAAGAAATTGAATTCCTCATGCATTGCTGGTGGGATTGTCAAATGATGCAGCCACTTTCAAAAACAGTTGGACAATTCCTCAAAAATAGTTACTATATTTTCATTCCTAGATCTATATATCCAAGAATATGAAAACATATGTTTACACAAAAACTTGTACACAAAATGTTCATAGCAGCATTATTCATAATATCAAAAAAAGTGGAAACAGCTCAAAAGACCATCAACTGATGAACAGATAACAAATGGGGTATTTCTATACAATGAAATATTATCAGCTATAAAAAGGAATGAACTACTGACACATGCTACCACATGGATAACCATGAAAACCTTACGTTATGCTACTCAGAAAAACCCAGACACGAAATACCACATATGATATGATTCCATTTATATGAAATGTTCCTAATAGGCAAATCTACAGAGACAGAAAGTAGATTATTGGTTGCCAGGGGCTGGAGGAAGGGCAAATTGGGAGTGATAAGGGGTACAAAGTTTCTTTTAGGAGTGATGAAAATATTCTGGAATTAGGTAGTTACCAATTCTGAATATACTAAAAATCACTAAATTGTACATTTTAAAAGGGTGAATTGCATGGTATATAAATTATATCTCAATAAAGCTGTTATAAAAAAAAAACACAATGTGATAACTTCACATCAACCAGGATGGCTATAATAAAAAAGAGAGACAAAAACAAGTGTTGGTGAGGATATGGAAAAAGTAGAACACTCCCACATTGCTGGTGGGATTATAAATTGGTGCAACTGCTTTGGAAAATAGTTTGACAGTTCCTTAAAATGTTAAACATGGCAGTTAACATATGGCCCAGTAATTCTACTCCTAGGTATATACCCAGGAGAAATGAAAACATGTCCCCACAAAAATTCATATGCAAATGTTTATACCGTATTATTCATAAGAGCTAAAAATGTGGAAATAATCCAAATATCCATAGACTAAAAAATGGATAACTAAAATGTGGCATAGCCTTACAGTAGAATACTGTATGTGATGCAATAAGGCAGCAAAAATCAATGAAAGCATCTATAAGAAGCAATTGACTATGTGGAATTTATAATATTTTATTATTTGTAAATCATATACTATGATGCTTTATATTAGTTAAATTTATAATAAATTTATATATGAACATAATGTGTATATGTATATATACACGTTTGTGTGTGTGTGTGTGTGTGTGTGTATATATCTATATATCTATATCTATATCTATATCTATATCTATATATCTATATCTATATCTATATATATCTATATATATATATATAGATATATATATATTTTTTTTTTTTTTTGTCCAGTCTGAGTTGTGCTAATGCCCTCATTTACAGAAGTGGTGTGCCTTTGACTTGCTGTCTCTGCATCAATGCCTCTGGTTGATCAGGACAACTGTATAGACCATTATTTTGCATTGTTGCTAATCCACTTTACTCTTTTAACTGTCACAATAATTTCCAAATTTTGGCCGATTGCCTCTCCACTCAAGATCAATATCTTTCATCATAAAACATGCAGCGCAGTTAAGCCTCACCACTTGGCAGCCCAGAAGTCAAAGGATTTGTAGATTCATCTGCTTGTCCAGGTCCTTGTCCATCTGAACTCTTCTCCATCAGGGTCCTTTTGTAGTAATATGTGTTTGGCTTGTCTTTGGCACTGACTTAAAGCTAACAAGGTTACGGGCACTGACTTCTAAGTTGTCTGGGAATACACACCCATCCTCCCCACTCACCGGTGATTTCCAACCCCAATGTCAGCCCAAGTAAGTTAGAGGATGAAGTTTCTGTCACATTTTGCATTCTCCTGACTAATCAGTATTATAAATGACAATACTTCTCTCATAATTACTGAATACTCATGACTTTTCAGAGATTGTGCTAAGTACTTTTCAAGTTTCATTCCATTTAATCCCCATAACCACATGAAGTACATACTATTATTACCTCCATTTTATAGGTGAGTAAACTGAGGCATGGAGTTATTCAGTTATTCACTCAAGGCCGTATAGCCAAAAGACCTGGATTCTGGATTTGCACCCCTGAAGTTTGAATATAGAGCCTATACTCTTAAATACTTTGCTAAATATATAGTAAGTAAAAATAAAAAGGCAAATTGGGAGACAATATTTTAAACATATGTAACAGAAGTGTCAACCTTAGCATAAAAGAGATAGAAAGGGTAGAGATAGTTTATAACAGAATTATAAAAGCTAATAAGTGTATATGAAATATCTACCTAAATGAGTAATGAGACTTTAATATATAGTTTTACCAAGCATACTGCCAAAAAAATTTAAAACAGAATATATAATGTTGGCGATATAAGGAAAATTTTACACATACATAAATCATGAGAGAGCAAAGTGTTCCTCATTTTTAGAAGATATTTGGCCTTATAAATGGCTTATATTTTGTCCAGCAACTTTACAATTAAGATTTATGCCAAGGAAATAATTGTGGATATATATTGGGATTTATCTACATGGATGATCATTACAAAAACTGCTTTTATCCCATTTTATTGAGATATAATTGACATATAACACTGTATTAGTTTAAGGTGTACAACATAATGATTTGACAAGTGTTTATATTAAATGATTACCACAGGAAAGTTAGTTAACATCCATCACCTCGCTTAGTAACAATTTTGTTTTCCTGTGATGGGAACTTTTAAGATCTACTTTTTCTGCAACTTTCCAATATACAGTACCATATTGTTAACTAGTCACCATGTTACATAACATCCTCAGAATTTATTACTATTGTAACTGGAAGTGTGTACCTGTTGACCATCTTCACCCATTTCTCCCACTTCCACCCCCATCTCTGGCAACCCCCCAATCTTCTGTTTCTGTGAGTCCGATGTTTTAGATTCCACATGTAAGTGAGGTCATACAGCATTTGTTCCTCTCTTTCTGATTTATTTTTCTTAGCATAATGCCCTCAAGCTTTGTCCATGTTGTTGCAAATGGCAGGATTTTCTTTTTTTTCTAATTGAATAATATTCCATTGTATGTGGCTGCACCAATTTACATTCTCACAAACAATGCACAAAGGTTACCTTTTCTCCAACTGTCCTTGCCAACACTTGTTATGTCTTATCTTTTTAATAATAGCCATTTTAACAGATGTGAGGTGATATTGTGGTTTTGCTTTGCATTTCCCTGATGATTAGTGATGTAGAGCATCTTCTTATGTACCTGTTGGCCATTTGCATGTCTTTTTTTTTTAAGTGTCTATTCACTTCCTCTGCCCATTTTTAAATCGTGTTCTTTGTTTTTTTGCTATTGAGTTGTATGTTTATATATATTTTGGATATTAACTCCTAATCAGGTATACAATTTGCAAAGTTTTTCTCCTATTCCATAGGTTACATTTTCATTTTGTTGATGATTTTACTTTGCTGTGCAGAGCTTTTTCATTTGATGTTGTCCTGTTTATTGATTTTTTCTTTTGTTGCCTTTGCTTTTGGTGTCAAAAACAAAACAAACAAAAAAATCACCAAAACTGATGTCAAGGAGCTTTCCTTTATTTGTTGTTCTGGGTGTTTTATGGTTTCAGGTCTTACATTCAAATCTTTCATCTATTTTGAGTTAATTTGTGTGTATGTTGTAGGATAGGGGTTTAGTTTCATTCTCTTACATGTGGCTGTCCATTTTCCCAGCACCATTTATTGAAAATATTTTCCTTTACTCATTGAATATTTTGGCAATTTTGTTGTAAATTAATTGACCATATATGCATGGGTTTATTTATGGGTATCCTCTTTTGTCCCACTGAGCTGAGTGTTTTTATACCAGCACTATACTGTTTTGATTACTATAGCTTTGTAATATAGTTTGAAATCAAGAAGCGTGGTGCCTCCAGCTTTGTTCTTATTTTTCAGAATTACTTTGGCTATTTGGGGCCTTTGTTGTTCCATGCAAATTTTAGGATTGTTTGGTCTACTTCTGTGAAAAGTGTCATTGCAATTTTTATAAGGATTGTACTGAATTTGTAACTGGTTTTGGGTAATATGGACTTTTAACAATATTAATTCTTCCAATCCATGAGCACAGAATATCTTTCCATTTATTTGTGTCTTCCTTGATTTCTTTCATTACTGTCTTATAGGTTTCAGTGTACAGATCTTTCGCCTCCTTGGATAAATTTATTCCTACATATTTTATTCTTTTTGATGCAATTGTAAATAGAATATTTTTCTTAATGTCTCTTACTGATAGTTTGTTGTTAGAATACAACTAAATTTTGTATATTGATTATGTATCCTGCAACTTTACTGAATTTGTTTATTAGTTCTGTTTTTTATGACGTGTTTAGGGTTTTCTTTATATAATATTTCATCTGAAAATAGAAACTGTTTTATTTACTTCTTCCTTTCCAATTTGCATGCCTTTTATTTCTTTTTCTTGCCTAATTGTTCTGGCTAGGACTGCCATTGCTATGTTGAATAAATAAGGCAAGAGTAGGTTTACTTGTCTTATTCCTGCTCTTAGAGAAAAAGCTTTCAGCTTTTAACCACTGAGTATGATGTTAGCTGTAGACTTGTCAAATATGGCCTTAATATGTTGAAATAAGTTCCCTCTTTAAAGTTTTTTGTTTTTTTTTAACTTCCTTGTTTCTAACATTATTATTAAAATAACAGTATTTGGCCCTGGCCAGTTTGGCTCAGTAGTTAGAGAGTCGGCCCACAGACCAAAAGGTCTTGGGTTTGATTCCTAGTCAAGGGCATGTACCTGGGTTGTGGGTTCAATCCCCAGCCCCAGTTGGGGTTGTGCAGGAGGCAGCCAATCGATGTGTCTCTCTCATATCAATGTCTCTCTCTCTCTCTCTCTTTCTTTCTCTCCTTCCAAATCGATGGAAAAATATCCTTGGGTGAGGATTAAAAACAAAAAAAAAAAAACAGTATTTGTAAGAATTGATCACATGTGATTAAGTTCTATAACATAAAGTTGTTATGAGGGAGATGAGGGGCATATAAGTTAGAATTGGGTGGGGTGGTCAGTGATAGGCTCCCAAAAGAAGTGACATGAAACAGAGACCCGAAGGATAAGTAGGAATTAATCAGGTAAAGAGTAAATGGGAAGAGCATACAATCAAAAAGAGCCAGAGATACTGAATAAACTGAAAGAAAACCACTGTGTCTGAGTCGAGTTGTTACCAAATCACCTCCCAAAGTCAGGTTCATGTCCCCGATGCTCTAGTAGCCAAAACATTAAGACACCCGTGCTTGGAGACAAAGAAAAGTATTCAATTTGGCCAAAGTGAGAGGACTGGGAAGCCCATTTGAAAGAAACCCATTTCTTTCAAAAAGAAAAAGTATGGAGTTTTCATGTGTCTAGGGAGTAAGGGGAGGGGAGTTTCAGGGCTCTGAGAGAGAGAGGTCCGTGTTTCTTTAGTCACAGGTAACATTTTTTTGCATCAGACTCCTGAGTGTCAGCAGCTGTCACAGCAACCTTGAAAACATCCTTTCCTTCTGCAAAACAAACTCATAAATTCTCCTGGAGACCCAGAAGTTATCCTCCTGCTTGACAAAGAGATACCATAGTAGATACTTATGACTACGTTCTGAGAACAAAAGGAGTTGAGCAGAAAGATCGGTTAAGATGTGAACAAAGGCCTAATTAAAACATTTGTTATTTATGAATAATTTATAAATTATTTATTAAGAATTTAAATTATTGTGCCAAAAATACTAGGAGCATTAAAATCACAAGGGGCTTGGCTACAAGTGAGCAAACTGGAGAGTCAAGTTGGATGAAGTTGGAAACTATACATACATTTTTCTTCCCATAGGAACCATTTAACCTAAAAATAAAAGGGCCTTTCGAAGTGAAAGGTAACAGACATTCACTTGGGATCAAAGAATAGCTATTCGGTAAACACTAATTCAGGCAGGAAGATCAAATAGTGTCCTGATTAGGAGACAAAACAAGGGGTATTTATGAGAAAGGGGAGGGGAACATTATATTAATAGAAGAAAGTCATTTCTATTGATGTAGACAACATGACATAGTGATGTTTATTCTAAAGAATGTTTTCAATTTTCAGTCCAGTAGCTATCAGCATGGTAGTCATAATATCTGCTTTCCAGTTGTCTTTGCAAATAGTTCCTTGGGACATAAGATTACTTTAGGCCTAGTCCAGAGGTTATTTTGCCCTGTTTAACATTACAAAGGTTTGAAGCAAAAGATTTGTGAGACAGTTCTGCTGGGATGTCAGCTTCAGTCCCATTTTAAAGTGGCTCTGTTTATTATTTTTTTCATTGTTAGCCATTTGCCAGCACATCACTGTTTATTAAATGCTTCTACTTTTGTTTTATCAAAATTCTTCATAACAAATATTTTAAAATAAAAATTGTAAATAAAAAATCTATATGAGCTGAAGGAATGACCGTATAGGAAAAATACGGTATTATTGGGAATAAACTTCTAGAAAATATGAAAGAGGGGTATCTAAAAAGAAATTTAAACAGGACAGTTAGAAAGCTCTGGAAAACAGATAAGTGTATCTGTTTGGAGAGGACAGCCCTGAATGGCAGAAAGAGTGTCAAATGATGAAAGCAAAATGAGATATTTGCATTTGTATTACGGAACTAAAGGGGTTTGTTCGCCTGTGAGAATCAAAGTCTAATCAAATGCAAAAGGAGTTACCAGCCAAGAAAGTAAAGGTTTATTTTTAAGGAAATGGCACCAAACCCAGAGTCACAGGTGAGCTTCTACTCAAAGATCTGGCTTCCCAGATGGCCTCTAGGGGATGGGTTATATAGGGGGGAAATCACTGATCATAGTGGAGTTAGGGTTGTGATCTCTCTTTCTTTAAAAAATATATTTTATTGATTATTTTTAGAGAGAGAGAGAAACATAGATGTGAAAGAGAAACATAATAAGCTGCCTCCTGCACTCCTCCTACTGGGGACTGAGCCCCAAAACTGGGTATGTGCCCTGACCAGGACTCAAACCGGGACCTCTCAGTCCATGGGACAACGCTCAATCCACTGAGCCACTGGCAGGGCAGGGTTCTGACCTCTATTAATTGGTGCTAGGGTAGGAAATAGTTAATTATTGCATCTGGTCTTGATGTCAGCCATGCTGTCACTCTGCCTGCTTTTACAAGGGTGTGGTCAGTGGGGTCAGTCCACTTTCCTGGGTCAGGAGCTGCAACACAACCGCCTACTTGTCATCTATAGTTGGACTAAAACTCTGTCTCTGTGGTCAACAGACCCGAGGCTTTGTTCCTAAAATTATGTTATGCTGATCAGAGCATCATTGTCCTGAGGGCTCAATGATTAAGGGAGTGGATGTCCAAGGGAGAGGGAGGTGGGTGAGTCAGGGTGCTGGATGAGGCCAGTTTGAATCAAAAGGAAAGAAAGGAGGAAAGGTCATATTAAAGAAATGAAGTTTTTGTGCAGTTACATTTGCCGAGAAACATTTTCTCATAGCTTAACATAACAGTAGACTACAGAATAAATGTGACCAGCCAAGAGGAGGTAGCACAGTAGCTAAAGAAGGCAGTGATGTTATATGATAGCTTTTACAAACTTGGTGTTTTTACATACATAAAAGCTAAATCTCAGGAAAAGAAAGCTTAGTAATCCTAAAATGGCAGGGGACGCAAAAAACAAGAATGTATAGATTATAGTTTTTCTAGCTTTATTGAGATATAATTTACATATAACATTGTATGGGTTTATGATTTACAAATGTGTTGATTTGATACACTTATATATTGCAAAATAATACACTTATATATCACACCCTCCTCCCCCAGCTTTAGCTGACACCTAATTACCATTTCTTTTTTGTGGTGAGAACATTTAAGATCTACTCTATCAGCAACATTCAAGTATATAAATAGAGTATTATTAGCTATAATAAGTATGCTGTACATTAGCTCTCCAAAACTTGGATATCTTATAACTGAAAGTTTATACCCTTTAATCAATATCTCCCTGTTTCCCTCATCCCAGCCTCTGTTTCTCTGAGTTTATGCTTTTTTAGATTCTACATATAAGTGATATCATACAGTATTTGTCTTTCTCCAGTTCACTTTAAATAATGTCATCTAGGTTCATCCAAGTTGTCGCAAACAGTAGGATTTCCTTCTTTCTCATGGCTGAAATATATATATATATATATTCTCTTTTTTTATGTTTTCATCGATTTTTTAGAGAGAGAGGAAGGGAAAGAGAGAGAGAGAAACGTTGATGTGAGAAACATGGATCAGCTGCTTCCTGCACGCCCCCTGCTGAGGATCGAGCCCACAACCCGAGCATGTGCCCTGACCGGGAATTGAACTGGGACCTCTCAGTTCATGTTATCTATTCATCAGTTGATAGTTGGCTCTTTCCATATCTTGGCTGGTGTAAACAGTACTGCAATGAACATAGAGAGCATAGATCTCTAAGAGATCTTGATTTCTATTCTTTTGGATATATATCCAGAAATGGGATTGCTGGGTCATATGGTATTTCTATTTTCATGTTTTTGAGCAACCTCTATATGGTTTTCCATAGTGGCTGAACCAATTACAATCCTGCCAGCAGTGCTCAAGTGTTCCCTTTTCTCCACATCCTTGCCAATATTTGTTATCTCTTACCTTTTTGATAAGAGCCATTCTAATAGATGTGAGGTGATATCTCATTGAGGCTTTGCTTTGTATTTCCATAATGATTAGTGGTGTTGAGCATCTTTTCATGTACATGTTGGCCATTTGTATGTTTTATTTGGAAAACTGTCTTTTAATATATCCTTTAGGATATAGTTCTAGGGAACTTTTAGGAGTATAAAATATAAAGACTAATTACCAACATTCAATTATGGGTAATTGATCAGATTTCAAGAATCAGCTCAGCCCTGGCCGGTTTGGCTCAGCGGTTAGAGCGTTGGCCTGCGGTCCAGAGAGACCCGGGTTCGGTTCCCGCTAAGGGCAGGTACCTCGGTTGCAGTTTGTCCCCGGCCCTGGTTGGTCGTGCGGATGGCAGCCACTCGATGTGTCCCTTTCACATCGATGTTTCTCTCTCTCTCTCTCTCTTCCTCTCTCTCCCTCCCACTCTATCTGAACAAAAAAAAAAAGAAAAAAAAAAGAATCAGCTCAGACAAACAATTTCTTGAGGACATGTGGTTCAAGAAATAGAGAAATATAATATAAAAATATAAAATGTCAAAGTAATGCCTTTGGGAGCATTATTCATGTGCTCATCTCATTTCAACTACAATTGATTTCACCAACATTTAATTTTGCTTAATGTGATAAATGGTATGCCTAAAATATAGACATATTATACATGTTCAAGATTTTTTTTATAAAACACTTTTTTTGCAATTTTGTTTCTTAATAACAGACAATTACTTGATGTTTAGAGTGAAGAAGAGGGGAGAAAAATACAAAAAAATTAATAATCTAAAAGCAATTCCTTTTATAAGTTCAGACAATCACATAGCAGAAATCAATAAAGGTAGTGATTTCATTCTAGCAAATTAAATGTATCAGCACTGGTCATGAGAGAAAAGACAAGGCAGTTCCAAATATTTATAGTATTTTGTTTGAATATTTGAAGCTATTGTTATAACTCCATATCTGAAATTTAGTAATTAGTGCTCATGATGACAACAAAAAAATAACCCTCTGATTATATAACCCTTTTATTTTTATTCCAGGTACTCATTTTTGTTGCCTATGCTGGAACAGGAGTATGTGGCCCAAAAAATTATAAATGCTATTTTAGAGGAACAACTTTACTTAATGATGCCCAGATTTGTGAGTTTGGGATTGTTCCTTAAACAGTACGTTAATAATTATCTATCTCTCTATCATTTTGGTCATTTGTGAACAAATTGTCCCAGCATTTGCTACCTCTTTTGCCAGAAAGCAATTTCATATTTTTAAAATGATAAAAGAAAGAAATTTCATTGTACAAGGACAATTTATTGGATTTTTGCTAGCTGTGTATTGGTTTTTCCAGACACTGAGAAAATTTGGCAACTATCAGACCTCACAAAATACAAATTATTTACTTCAAGAGAAACAAATAGCACCCAAATTATTATTGTTGTTATTATTATTATTGGTTAATTGTTTTGGTTCAACTAATGTAGAATTCTGTTTTCAAAACAAAGGACAAAAAATCTGAGTGTATTGCCAGAAAAATATTAAGGATGCCTGGCAGGTTTGTTGTTTCATTTACTAAAAGAGCACCTACAACTTTATGCACGGCAGTGCCATGAGTTCCAGGGTATTTGTGGATGTATTTGGCCCAGGTCCACTGTCTTCTCTAGAGAGAAAAGAGAACAACATCTAACATTCATCAGGTGCCTACATATGCCAGACCGTATGACAGCTTTGCATGCATTTTATCACACTTAGGAATCTGAGGCTTAAGGAAAATAAGTAGTTTGTGCAGGGTTAAGCAGCTAAGTGCTGGAACAAAGCTGCAAACCAAAATTTCAGATCAGTTAGAGTTCTTAAGCTCTGACCATCAGGATATACTCCTCCCCTGCTATAAATCACTAACAGAGTAGAAAACACAACCAGTGATTCACTTCTATAAAATTATGTTATTAATAAATCTAGCACTTTTGTTACTATTTATACCTTATTCAACAGAGTTTTGTGACATATTGGGTTTATTCATGCATTCACCGAACATGTATGAACACGGGAAGTTCTAATACGGCACCTCCTATTCATCCTCACTTAAGAGCTGCACTAACTAAGCAGCTATGTCAAAGTTCCTGATGTTCCATCCCATCACACCAGTCCGTGCCTTCTGTAGCACTCATCACACCTACGGCTGCTTGTATAACATCTAATCTCCTTGCGAGATTGCATGCTCCCTGAGAAGAGGACACATTTTCTGAATTGTTGCCAGCTCCATGCTCCAGTCTTCTTAACACAGAATATGCACATAATAAATATTTGCTAAGTTTAATTGAGTTGAGCAGAACTGAGCTGATGTAAGCAGAACTAAGCTGAAGGTACAGCTTCTCTATCTTCAAGGAACCAAAGCAATAAATGGTTCTCAACCTCAGGGGTACATTGGAATCACCTGGGGAACATTTAAAACTGATGCCTGAGACCTATTCCAAGAAATTCTGCTTTAATTGGTCTGGTTTTCTTTCTCATTTTTGCTACCATTTGTTAGTCTAGTAAATAACGATGTGCATAGTCTTTCCACAGAACTCAGAGAGTATAATATATGGATAAATTGTGGCCTGAGCATTGGGATTTTTCCAAGCTCCCAGGATGTAGGATGGCTCTCAGAAAAGGTGACACAGCATTCCTTTGTTCATCCCTTTCATAGGGATGTGCACAGCACCAATCAGGATGGCATACTTTGTGCAATTCAAAAGTAATCAATCATTGCAAAGAAGTCTCTTTGACTCATCTAAAAGGATTATTATTTTTTTCCTCTGCTTTTCCCTAGAATAGTCTCTCCAAACATGATGATGGCCATTGCTGAGTACCTTGGCTTCGATAGTTCCATGGCCTCTTTCAGAGGGAAAAAGAAAGCCAATGAAGTTTCAACTGAAGCTGAAAAGGAACACTGAAGCTGAAGCCTCAGATGTGGTAATAAAATAAAGTGTTATGAAGATAGACTGTCGGGAACTCCTCCTAATGCTTCAATCGTTCCTGCAGACCAAGGATTACTAAGACGTTTAAAAGTGCCAACCTTATGCCCAGGACATGGTTTACACACTGACAATTTTTCTAGCCATTCAAATTATGCATGCAGTTTTTCCAACCTTTTCTTTGTTTGGTAAATAAGGACATCACAGCCATTCCAATTAATTTAGTAAATATAATGTATTTATAAAAACATAATGCAAATTGATTGACCCTAATTTAATTTTTATTTATTGTTGACACTATAACCGATGTCCCCCAATTTCCCCTAATTTAATTTTTAAAGACAATATAACACTTTTAGAAAAGGAGTAATTATAAATAATAATCTTGTAAATTAGTGTTTTAGGCTGATAATTTTTCAACATCAGATTTATTTATTTGTTTATTTATTTTTGTTAATCCTCACCCAAGGATATTTTTTCTTTTAATAATTTTTGTTCTTTATTGATTTTAGAGAAAGAGGAAGGGAGAGGGAGAGAGAGATAGAAACATCAATGGGAGGGAACATCGATTGGCTGCCTCCTGCATGCCCCCCTCTGGGGATCGGGCCCACAACCTGGGCATGTGCCCTGACCAGGAATCGAACCAGATACTTCTTGGTGCATGGGTCGATGCTCAACCACTGAGCCACACTGGCCAGACAAGGTCCAAGATCTTTGTGACAGCTATGAGCAACACAATGGGCTTTGGTTTGGTTTTGCCTATTCCTGGTTAATATTATTGGAAGTCTGGCTTCTCAATTACTAGATCTACAATATTTAGAAACCACATAGCCTGCTCCTGTGTTATCTTTCATTTTTATGTATATATTATTGATAAAGGACTAACAAAACCTTTAGCTTTTCCGTAAGAGAATTTTGTCTTGGGTTAACTTCCTTGGGTTAACCCCTGGTAACCTGGCAAGAGTCAAATGTCAAGTATGTTTCTAGGCAACATAGCATATGAGAAAAAGAATCACTAAATGGTAACATGCATCGTACTGAGAGGAGTTATAAATAAATTTTAAATACTTGATGGGGAGGGACCCCATACTTTGGGCTTCCCTGAGCTACAGGATCCCCATAACAGGGATCTTAGGGGCTATGCCCATGGCATTGTGGGCTCTGTGGGGTATGAGGGTTTTAGGCCTAGGTAGGTCCCTCACTTGCCCTGTTTGTGTTTCCTTGCTCCAGAACTGGCACCTGAGAAGTTTCCTGCATCTCTGTTCGTGCTGCGTGGACACAGACCAGAGGAATCCCTGCACTGCCACTGCACACTCTGATTGGACTCCTGCCCATGGCTGTCTCCTGAGTCTAAATATTGAGTTGTACCTAAATAGACTTCCCAGTGGGCACTAATCATTTTCTTCCTATTGAGTATCTTTCAACTTTTAGCATATATAATAGTTATCCATATAACTCTGTTCCAAATCTTCACATATAGTCATGAAATCTGTCCAATAAAAGCAACAAAACTGAATCAATTGTGTCCAAAATTTGCCCATGTCTATTATTTTTTTTCCCCACCAAGTTTTCAAAGAGCACTCTGGTTACAATAGCACTTTATATGTGAAGTTTCACCTTACCCAATCACTGTACTTAAAACACTTCATGAGCATGTCAGTTTGGGGATATAAAGATTTATTTTTACAACAGGATAATATTGTAAGTGGTAGTTACTCTCATCCTACAACAGTTTTTCTAATCTAATGCAATAACAAATAGTAAAGAAAAAAAAAGTTAGCCCTGGCCGGTTTGGCTCAGTGGTTAGAGCATCGGCCTGCGGTCCAGGGAGACCCAGGTTCGGTTCCCGCTGGAGGCACGTACCTTGATTGCAGTTTGTCCCCGACCCTGGTTGGTCGTGTGGGAGGCAGCCACTCGATGTGTCCCTTTCACGTCGATGTCTCTCTCTCTCTCTCTCTCTCTCTCTCTCTCTCTCTCTCTCTCTTCCTCTCTCTCCCTCCCACTCTATCTGAACAAAAAATGGAAAAGTGTCCTCGGGTGAGGATAAAAAAAAAAAAAGTTAAAAATTAAAATATGTGAATAGTAATAATGAATTAGACAATTTTAAATCAAATGCTTGAAAAAAAATGTAAATGCTGAGGAGATAGAAGTTGTGATGACCAGTCTTCCAAAGTCTTTGGAAAATGAGAGCTTTTTCTTTTGCCTAAGTTTACTTTTAAAAGTAGACCTATTCTTTTCCTTGATACCGGAAAGGGGGCATATTTTGGTTTAACAGAACTCTCTAATAATAATAGCTGCCTGAGATAAAAAGGACTCTTGAAAAATGGAGTTTTCCATTTCTGAAAATCAAGAGGTTAAATTTGTAAATTATCTGGATCCCTTCCAGTCCTGAAAAATCTATATTTAGGATTCATTCTTGTAATAAATCTTTATTGAGAATCTAAGCACAAAGCATAAATATTTGTGAAATTACTGAATGTACTTTTGACTCACAAACAGAAGTCAGTAAGAGAAAAGGAAAATAGAGTCTGAAGATAACTTTGCAGAATTTGGAAGAAAAACAATGAAAGGTAAGTGGAGAAGGCAAAGAGAAAATGAAGAAATATACCGTAGAATGAAACATGCTTTTGCTACAAGAAATTTTAGAAACTTCTTAGAATGAGGAATGAACCCTCCCTGAACCAAGAGGCAAGTCTGAGAGCCACAGGTTCTCACAGCCAGGACTTTGGTTCTTGAGGATATTCAAGCTTAGGGATAGACTTGAATTGTTTGGGGCACTAGAAGGGTTCTTGAGAGACCATGTGATGGAAGAAAATTGTGATAAGCTAGCTACAGAGAGAAGGAACCTTCAGAGCAAGGACAAACCACTGAAATGGGGGATTTCATTGTTTTTCCTGTGGGTAATGTGGTAGGAATTACCTGTTCCATCTATTCACATGTTTCACTTATTCCCCTGTGAAGATGGCTGTGTTCTGGGTAATGTTGTTGATATAAAGTGTTAAGTATGGCCTTTAAGTGCATTCAGGATGGAAGCAGAGTTGGCCCAGGAAAGCCTCACTCCCATACCTGGATCACATGGATGAAAGGGAAAATAAATACTGGAGAAGAATTAAGAAAAATACACACTAATTAATATTTTATTAATAATACTCATTATTGTATTGTTAAATGTTATAATGATTAATAAAAATAATGATTACTTTAAATACTCTTAAAAATTAAGAGATATCTCCAGCAATCACCCCAGGTTCAGGAGCAGGAGATGGGTTCCTGGGGTACTATGGTCCCAGTCAATTTCAAGGTGCTCTAGTGAAGAGGGATCTGAGTGTGAGTCTGTGCAAGACTGGGACAGAGGCTGGATTCCAAAAAATGGTGGCGGAGTGAATGGAAGCTACACAGACCATCTCCCAGGACCAAACTGGAATTACAACTAAAATAAAGACAAATCGTCAGGAAAAAGCAACAGAAAAGCAGCTTGCGAGGACCATACAACCAGGGACACTGAATCACGGAGGCGCAAGAGGAGGGCTGGGAGCCCATGGACAGCAGCAGCCTTAGCCCTGAGTAGCGCCCGCCCTCAGGGTTAAAGTCCGAGCCGAATCCACAGCGCAAAGGCCGGAACAGAGTGCTAAAATAGCCGCAGCCACTCACCTGGGCTCTGGCAGAGGGAGGGCGGACTGGACTGGAACTGTGTGGGGACACTCGGGATTTGGAGGGCGCTCAGAGCTTTTGCTGAGTTGCGGCCACGCAGGACTGTGGCCTGGCCTTCTTACTCCACCCCAGGGCTCTGGGGAGAGGCGGCAGCCCCTCCCTCGGAGATCCAGCCACACCCTAGTGGGCCATTGAAATGCAAACTGAGGCTCATTAACTACTAGCATCTGCCCTACCTTCTAGAAATCCTCTCACACTGAACACCTGAGGTAGGTTTTCATTCAACTGAAAACCCAAGGCTCTTCAAGCAACCACGACTAATAGCCTCTAGGCAAAAAGCTAGAGGATAACTTAACCTTTGCTGGGCTTGCAAATATACCCTGGAAAGTAAGACTCCATGGTGGTGTTTAATGTGGATCCTCCCACGCTCCTCCAAACCCAGTAGAGGGAGCCACAAACAACAGAACACCAACATCCACAGGAAAATTTGGCAGGCTCCGAAAACCACTGAGATAGCCAAAATGGTGAAACAAAGAAACAGAGCATAAATGAACAAACAAGAGACCTCTACTGAAGATGAGATAAATGAAACGGAGTTAAGCAAGTTAACAGAGCTAGAATTCAGAGCCATGATCTTGAGGAAGCTCAACAGCATGAGTAAGGACATCAACACCTTGAGCAAAGACATAGAAATACTGAAAACCAACCAAGTGTAAATGATGAAGCAGCAAGAAGAAATGAAGAATGACATAGCAGAAATGAAGAACACATTGGAAGGACTAAACAGCAGAGTAGAGGAAGCTGAGGACCGGATCAGTGAATTAGAAAACAGGGTAGAAAAAATCAACCAATCAGAAAACCAAAAGGAAAAAACAATGAAAAAACAGGAAGACAGCTTAAGAGAACTGTGGGACAATGGAAAGGTAATAATATTTGCATCATTGGAGTGCCTGAAGAAGAAGAAAATGAGCAAGGGTTAGAGAATATATTTGAAGAAATAGTGACAGAGAACTTCCCTAATTTGGTGAAGAAAGAAGGCATTCAAGTTCAAGAAGCACAGAGAGTCCCAAGTAAGAAGAACCCAAACAGGCCCACACCAAGACACATAATAATTAAAATGCCAAAAATTAAAGACAAAGAGAGAATCCTAAAGGCAGCAAGAGATAAGCAACAGGTCACATACAAAGGAAACCCCATACGGCAATCATCTGACTTCTCAACAGAAACACTACAGGCCAGAAGGGAATGAAATGAAGTAATCAAGGTCATGAAAAACAAGGATCTGAATCCAAGACTACTCTACCCAGCAAGGCTGTCATTCAAAATAGAAGGTCATATAAAGAGCTTCCCAGACAAAAAAAAAAGGCTAAGGGAATACATTAGCACCAAACCAGCACTGCAAGAAATGTTAAAAGGACTGCTGTAATTAGTAGAAGAAATAGGAAGGAAAGTAGAACCACACTAAACAAAAATGGCAATAAATAAGTACATATCAATAATCACCGTAAATGTAAATGAATTGAACGCTCCGATAAAAAGACACAGAGTAGCGGATTGGATAAGAAAGCATGACCCATATATATATATGTTGTTTACAAGAGACCCACCTCACAACAAAAGACTCACATAGGTTGAAAGTGAAGGGATGGAAAAAAATCTTCCAAGCAAATGGAAAGGAAAAAAAAGCTGGGGTAGCAATACTCATATCTGATAAAATAGATTTCAAAATGAAAGCCATAACTAGAGACAAAGAAGGTCACTACATAATATTGAAAAGGTCTATCCAACAGGAAAATATAACCTTGGTAAACATATATGCACCCAATATAGGAGCACCAAAATATATTAAAAACCTTCTGGATGACTTCAAAGGAGAAATTGACAGCAATACAATCATAGCAGGGGACTTCAACACCCGCTGACATCACTGGATAGATCCTCTAGACAAAAAATTAACAAGGAAAAGAGACTCTACACGAAGCACTAGACCAAATGGATTTAATAGATATATACAGAGAATTACACCCCAAAACTACAGAATTCACATTCTTCTCAAGTGCACATGGGACATTCTCAAAGATACACCACATGTTAGGACACAAACCAAGTCTCCACAAGTTCAAGAAGATTGAAATCATATCAAGCATCTTCTCAGATCACAATGGCATGAAACTAGAAATCAATTGCAACAACAACATGCAAAGACATTCAAACACATGGAGGCTAAATAGCATGTTATTAAACAATGAATGGGTTACCGAGGAGATCAAGGAAGAAATTAAAAGCTTCCTGGAAACCAATGAAAATGAACACACAACAACACAAAATCTATGGGATGCAGTGAAAGCAGTTCTGAGAGGGAAGTTCATAGCACTACAGGCCTACCTCAAGAAATAAGAAAAATTTCTAATTGACTATCTAAATTCACAACTCCAAGAACTAGAAAGCAAACAAAAAGAAAACCCCAGAGCAAGTAGAAGGAAGGAAATAGTAAAGATCAGAGCAGAAATAAATGACATAGAGACCAGAAAAACAATTCAAAGGATCAATGAAACAAAGAGCTGGTTTTTTGAAAAGATAAACAAGATTGATGGACCCTTAGCTGGACTCACCAAGAATCAAAGAGAGAGAACCCAAATACACAAAATCAGAAATGAAAGAGGAGAAGTAACAACTGACACCACAGAAGTACAAAGGATCGTTAGCAAATACTATGAACATTTGTATGGCAACAAATTAGACACTCTAAGTGAAATGGACAAATTTCTAGAAACACATAGTCTCCCAAAACTGGACTGGGAAAAGATAGAAAACTTGAACAGACCAATAACAGCTGAGGAAATTGAAGATGTAATCAAGACTCTCCCAGCAAACAAAAGCCCAGGCCCGGATGTCTTCACGGGGGAGTTTTACCGAACACTCAAAGAAGAACTAACACCCATTCTCCTCAAACTATTTCTAAAAATTCAAGAAGAAGGAAGATTTCCAAACTCGTTTTATGAGGCCAGCATAATCCTAATTCCAAAACCAGAAAAAGACACTACAAAGAAAGAAAACTACAGGCCAATATCCCTGATGAATGTAGATGCCAAAGTCCTGAACAAAATACTAGCAAATCGGATCCAGCAATACATCAAAAAAATTATTCACCATGACTAAGTGGGATTCATCCCAGGGATGCAAGGCTGGTTCAGTATTTGCAAATCAATAAATGTGATACACCACATAAACAAAATGAAATATAAAACCACATGATCATATCAATAGACGCTGAAAAAGCATTTGACAAAGTCCAGCACCCATTTCTGATAAAAATGCTCAGCAACTTGGGAAGAGAGGTGTCATATCTTGATATAATAAAGGCCATATATGAAAGACCTACAGCCAACATCATACTCAATGGGCAAAAACTAAAAACATTTCCCTTAAGAACAAGAAAAAAACAGGGATGCCCACTTTTGCCACTCTTATTTAACATAGTACTGGAAGTCTTAGCCACAGCAATCAGACATGAAGAAAAAATAAAAGGGATCCAAATTGGAAAGGAGGAAGTGAAACTGTCATTATATGCAGACAACATGATATTATATATAGAAAACCCTAAAGACTCCATCAAAAATCTACTAGACTTAATAAATGAATTTGGCAAAGTAGCAGGATACAAAATTAACGTCAAGAAATCAAGGGCATTCTTATACACCAATGATGAACTCACAGAAAGAGAAACTAAAAAAACAATTCCATTTACCATCCTGGCAAAAAAATTAAGATACCTAGGAATAAACTTAACCAAAGAAGTAAAGGACCTATTTGCAGAAAACTACAGGACATTGAAAAAAGAAACAGAGGAAGATATAAAAAAGTGGAAGCACATACCTTGTTCATGGATTGGAAGAATTAACATCATTAAAATGTCCATATTACCCAAAGCAATCTATAGATTCAATGCAATCCCCATCAAAATACCAGTGACATATTTCACAGAACTAGAACAAATATTTCAAAAGTTCATATGGAACCAAAAAAGACCCCGAAGAGCCACAGCAATCTTGAAAAAGAAGGACAAAGTAGGTGGGATCACAATACCGGATATCAGGTTATACTACAAAGCTACTGTAATCACAACAGCCTGGTACTGGCACAAGAACAGGCATATAGACCAGTGGAACAGAACAGAGAATCCGGAAATTGACCCAAGACATTATGCTCAATTAATATTCGACAAAGGTGCCAAGGGCATACAATGGAGTAAAGACAGCCTCTTTAATAAATGGTGTTGGGAAAATTGGACAGCTACATGCAAAAAAATGAAACTAGACCATCAACTTACACCATACACAAGAATAAACTCAAAATGGATAAAAGACTTAAATGTGACTCGTGAATCCATAAAAATCCTAGAAGAAATTGTAGGCAACAAAATTTCAGACATCATACGCAGCAGAATCTTCACTGATACATCACCTAAGGCAACAGAAACAAAGGGAAAAATGAACACATGGGACTGCATCAAACTCAAAAGCTTCTGCCCAGCAAAAGAAACAACCATCAAAACGGATAGGGAACCCACTGTATGGGAGAGCATAATTGCCAATGATACATCAAATAAGGGGTTAATCTCCAAAATATATAGCGTGCTCATACAACTCAACAAAAGGAAGACAAAGAACCCAATTAAAAAATGGGCAGAGGAACTAAATAGACACCTCTCCAAAAAGGACATACAAATGGCTAAGAGACATATGAAGAAATGCTCAACATCACTAATCATCAGAGAGATGCAAATTAAAACAACAATGAGGCATCACCTCACACCTGTCAGAATGTCCACCATCAACAAATCATCAAACAACAAGTGTTGGCGAGGGTGTGGAGAAAAGGGGACTCTAGTACACTGCTGGTGGGAATGCAGACTGGTGCAGCCACTATGGAAAACACTATGGTGTTTCCTCAAAAAATTAAAAATTGAATTGCCATTTTACCCAGTGATCCCACTTCTTGGAATATACCCTAAGAAGCCTGAAACACCAACCAGAAAAAATACATGTACCCCCATGTTCATAGCAGTGCTATTTACAATAGCTAAGATCTGGAAACAGCCCAAGTGTCCATCAGTGGATGAATGGATAAAAAAGCTGTGGTACATATACACAATGGAGTACTATGCAGCTGTAAGAAAGAAAGATCTCCTATCCTTTGAGACGACATGGAGGGACCTTGAGAGTATTATCCTAAGCGAAACAAGCCAAGCAGAGAAAGACTAATATCACATGATCTCACTTATTTGTGGAATATAATGAACATAACAGTCTGAGGAACAGGGTAGACCCAGAGATGTGGAAGTAGGGTACAGACTGACACCCCTCAGAAGAGGGGGTTTGGGGGGAGGGAAGAGATAAACCACAGAACTTGTGCGCATGTATGCATAACTGATGGACATGGACAACAAAGCTGAGGACGGGGTGGGGGGATGGGGAGGAGGGTGTCAATGGGGAAAAAAGGAGAAACATCTGTAACAAAAATAAATTAGTTAAAAAATAAAATAAAATAAAATAAAATAAAATAAAAAGACTGGGACAGAAGGCACGAAGCCCAGTACAAAATAAAAAATCAGGACCCTCTGTTCAAAAAGCAGGGGAAAATGCCATAAATAGTACCAAAATATAAGCTTTTTTTCTAAAAATATTTTATTACTTATAAAACATAATAGTGATAACTCTGATACATGGATAACAAATTACAAAAAATATATAAAAATTTTGGTTTCATAATTTATATAATACAATAAATGATACTTTATTAGTATGATAACTTGATTGGTCATAAGATTTTTTTCTCACTTTTTTGCAAATCCATTCATTAGATCACCAAAATCTATACTTTTAGCAACTTCATTTTTGATCAATATAACTGAAAGTGACATTTGTCAGTCTAGACAAATAAAAGATTGCAGATAATTTCTAATAACTTTTTTAACTTTGAGAAGGAGCTTTCTGCTGATGCAATTGTTACTGGAACTGTTAAGAATGTGTCATAGACGATGACAATATTAGGGTAAATTTTTGATAAATTATTTTGAAACATAAATATCAGTATATTTAGAGCTGATGAATCTCATGGAACAAGTTTTCTAAAAATATTTAACCCCTCATACAAATCAGATATAAGTCTATATTTATTTTAAATGCAAATGTATACAATGACATTTTAATGTTTCCTCTGACATTTCCTATAACTTGTGGATGTTGTATAAGAAACAATATGTATGACATGATTTTGTACATAATTCATATTGCTTAGTTAGGGATTCTGTCACTGTATCTTCAATTACAAGGGGGGGGGAATTAATTACAAAATTGTCTTCCTTACTAATAATTGGTTTATGTGAAACTTCAAATGAAAAGTGTTGTGTTTGTTTTCTTTTATTCATCCCCCCATCTCACCCCTCTGGCAACCATAAGTTTGTTCTCTGTATCTATGTGTCTGTGTTTGTTTTATTTTATTAATTTTTTTGGTTTGGAGGTATTTTATAACCTACAAATAAGTGATATTATTTGATATTTGTCTTTCTCTGTCTGACTTATTTCACTTAGCATAATGCCCTCTAGGTCCACCCATATTGTCACAAATGGCAAGATTTCAATCTTTTTTTATTGCTGAATAATAAGTTTTTTACATCTAATAGAAATTTCTATTTCTAAGCCTGTGAATATTTGCTTTGTAATGTACCAGCGTTTTCCACAACCAGAAATTCTAAATCTTTGAAGAATTCAAATAACTCTTTGGTGTGCTTTATTACAATGTCCATGTGTATACTCTTATTTTTTAATGATTTACTGACAGTTTACTGCCTGAGCACTGCACTTCCTGTTCTGCTGCATGGATAGGAGAGTTAATATTTGTACAGATGCCTCAGAGCCAGGCTGTGGGGACAATGGGCAAGCCAGCCTTCCAGCCAGGGTCTTAGCACCAATATTACCACCAGTCTGAGCATAGGTCCAGGCCCAGCCACCTCCTTGGGGCCCTGTGGCACCCCAATCTGCCCAAGGTATGCACATGTATGCAGAGCCAACTGCTATGTGTGCACCACCTGCTGTGTACATGGGTGGCTGCTGAACAACAGTCCCATGTGCACACTGTCACCCAGCTCTTGCACATGCTCTATTGTCCTATCAAACTCAGCTTACAAAACACAAGTTCAAAATAAACTGATGAGTTTTAAGGCATCAAAGGCAGAACGTTGCACTAAGTACAGGGTCCTTCTTAGCACAGGACCCTGTGCAGCCTCAAAGCTGTCCCTGCTGCTATGTGCCATATGCTGAATCTCCTGCAAGAGAGGCCATTTGATGGCTGGTTCAAATTCAACTCCCAACTTACCAACTAGCTGACCTTCACCAAGGTCACTAAGCCCCAATTTTCTTATTTGTAAAATTAAAGTAATAACATGTCACAGCTCAAAGTTTTGCTGTAGGAATTGCATTACAATAATCCATGACAAGCTTTTATTTATTTATTTTATCCTCACACAAGGATATGTTTATTGATTTTAAGAGAGAGAGAAACAACGATGTGAGAAAGAAATATTGATCAGTTGCCTCCCATATGTGCTCCAACCAGGGATCAAACCTGCAACCTAGGTATGTGTCCTGACTAGGAATTGAACCCTTAACCTTTTGGTGTATGGGACAGACTCCAATCACTGAACCACCCGGCCAGGGCATTAAAAGCTTTTAGCACAGTTCCAAGTGCTTGATAAATTAGAGTTTTTGATATGTTATTATCCATGATGAGAGACAGGACAGCACTATGGTCAAGACTGTGGCCCTGTTTGCAATCCAGTCCTGGTGCCACCAATTGCCAACTGTACCTCTGGGCAAATCAAACTCTCTGTGCTTCAGGTTTCTCATCTGTAATAAAACTCATTGATTAAAATATGCAAAGAACTCAGAAAAGTGCCTGACACATTGTAAGTACTCAGTAAGTGTTAGCTATTGATACTTTTTTCATTATCATGATTTATTCCTCACAACAACCAGCAGAGGTATGCGTTGTGATGTTCCCTTTATGGATAAGAAAGCCCAAGCTCCACAAGGTCAAGTAACAGCTTACCCAGCATCAAACAGCCTATAAGGGGAAGATCTAGATCTCAAAGGCAGGTTGCTGCACCTCTATCCAGCCCCAGCTGATTCCAAGACTTAAACTCATAACCACTTGCTAGTCCCCAATATAGAAGGCATTCAAAGCAGAACTAAGCTAATTGACTGGGTGGTAAGGGTCCTACATCACCTAAGTTACTTCTGCAAAACCACAGTTAGAAAACGCCTGGATTTAACTAATTTCCAAACTCCTTCCCAGCTCTAACATCCTATAAACCTAAGTCAAAATTGTTTTCCATCACCTTTTGCCTTTTATACATTTGAATTTCTCTCACCTGCAGTTTCTATACTGACATACCTGAACTACCCTTGACAGATAGAACAGATAACAGACAAATGATGACCATGTGCTGTTATCACATGCTGGTGTCACCTGTCAGCCTCTGGCCACAGCCAGCCATTCAGTTTTCTCCTCAATTTCTGCTGAGACAGTATCCATGTAATTTTTTCCACACTGTTCTCACTTCCTCTTCTTCCCCACAGGTCCCTGGAACTCCAATCCTTGTGAACAGCCATATTTCAGGAAAAATCAGGCTAGGCTCAAAACTCACAAAAGGAGTGGCCCTGGCTGGGGGCAGAGAGAGGACAAAAGAAGTCCCCACAAGGGCAGGAGAGAAGTCAGGTGCATCGCTTCTGGTCTTCACAGGGGACAGGTGTTGGTCCCACTCTGGGAAAGACAGTGCTCTCCATGTGACAAAACTAAAGAGGTACTTTTCCAGAGGGTTTTACGGCTGTCATTTTTTCTGTAAAGATAAGATTGTGGTATAGTATGTGCAAATCCCATAATTATGAATTTGATAGGGAAGCTCTCTGCAAATAAATCTCTTATGTAGCATATGAGTCTACCGCTAAACTTTTGAGGAATCAATTGGTCTAAAGCAAAGAGATGGCCTGTCTCTTGTCTCAGTGCAGGAGGCTCCACTGCATACAGAGGTTGACCAGGGAGGCTTTGGGACTGATTGTGGTCAAAGGAAAGTTGGGGGGGGGGGGTAGGAGACTGGGCGTGGGCTGGGCACGTGCAAACTGGGGCTTGTACCCTGGGTGTGGGTGTGGGGAAAGGCACTGAATGCCCAGACCCGGAGTCCTCTGCACCTCTGCTTGGGGCGTTGTCCTCCATGCCCACAGGCGCCTCTGGAAGTTGGTGATCAGGCCACAGGACAGAAGGTTCCGCCAAGATCCGGCCTTTGCAATTAGTAGACGAGAAAATCCTCCTGTGGACCTGGCATTTCAAAATCTGCCTCAGTCTGCCAGAATGAGAGATGCTACAAAAAGCGCAAGTGAAATCTTGTTACACTTGATCTGACTCAGGATTACACCTGCTTTGCAGGGACTGCATCATCCACAAGGGCTGCCAAAGGACATGAATCCTTAGCAAGGTCGCACCGCCCAAGAACACTCAGTAGCGAGACAAAGCTGCATTTTCTGCACAGGTTAAGGCTAAAAGATATTCAAGGTGACAGCATATTCACCTGAATATCATCACTATCATCAGCAACAATAAAGATAGGTAAAGCAAAAACTATTTAACATAAAATAGTTGCAATGGTTTTAATTTGATGAAAGGAAAAAAAAATGTTTTTAAAGCGAACTTTTTATTAAAATAGAACACACACTCAGGAAAGTACACTTTGATGACAGACTTTTCCATAGACAACACATCTGTGCATCCTCCACCCAGATCACCATGTGGAAGACCCCAGAGGCCTCCACTGAAAACTCTCTCTGTATCACTCCACCTAAGTAACTACTGTTCTGACTTTTATTTATTTATTTTTTATTAATTTATTTTTGTTACAGATGTTTCTCCTTTTTCTCCCATTGACACCCTCCTCCCCATTCCAGCCGCCCCCACCACCACATTGTTGTACTGTTCTGACTTTTAGCACCAGCGGTAAATATTGCTGTTTTTTAATTTGATGCAAGTGGTGTTACATAGTATCTACTTGTGTGTGTCATTCTTTTGTTCAATATTATATTTATGAGATTCATCTGCAAATTGTGTGTAGGAGTAGTTGACTGTTTTTCATTACTGTGTAGTATTTGTAGTATGAATATGCCACAAGTTATCTGGATATTTGGTCTAGTTTGGGGCCATTACAGAGAATGCTAAAATGAGCACTTTGTATCTGTCATTAAAATGAGGTTGACCTAAATTAGTAAGTGCTCTTTCAACTCAAAGCTAATTTCCAGCCATGGCTCAACCATATTTGATAACTGGATATTTCCTCTACTTTTTTCATTGTTTCTAGCTAGATGAAACAGGTTTTAAAAGTTTTACAAATTAATAACTATTCATTATAAAATTTATTAATTACAAATTAATAACTATTGATTATAAAATAATAAAGTAGTAATTGTAAAAACAATAAAAAAGCAATACAAAAATATTAAAGAAAGAAAAATTGATATGTCAACGGTCTTCAAACTTGTCTGAGTAACTCTTGAAATGATTTTCAAAATCAAATATCTCCTCACAGGTTTTTAATTTGGCATTTGTAATTCTTTTCCTATATTTTAAAAAATCATGAATGTAAGTAATTAAAATGCAATTTCCTGTATACCATATATTTCATGTACTTTAAGTACATTTTCACCATAACCTAGAAGCTATATATTGAGCTCACTCAATTTGTAGATAATATCTGTCATGTAAAGGAGCCAGTCCTCAATGTCAAACTAATGAGCCAAAGCAAAGTTATGCTTACTTACTATTAGAAAAAACTCTGGCTTTGATTTGAAAATGAGAGTGTTCCTACACATTCCTGTGCAAGTGTCACTTCTAAATTCCTGTTCTAATCTAGACAGAGATGGCATGAAACCTGGTCCTGAGCCTACCACCTGGTTAAAAGACAGCCCAAGCCCCCTTACATTGTGCTCTGTGGCTAACTCGCTCTGTGCTCAGGATCTCCCCCTCAGGCACTATCCATTTTTGAATAATTCAAATATTATCCAGAAGATTTGTATCCCAGGGCATAACATGAGTAAGAATCAGAAAAGATGAGAAGTACTCTCACTCTGTGTACAATAGGACAAGGTTGATTGTGAGGAAAGGTGAGAAAGACAGATACCTGTTTTAGGAAAGAGTACATGTGGGGTTTAAAGATTTGGAATATATTTCCTTAAAACTGTCCCACTCTGTGTACCTCATGGAAGGTCTTCATGTACACCCAGCTTGACAACTCCTGGAATATTCTGAATACAGCAGTGCCCCCTTGCCCATGGGGGATATGTTCAAGACCCTTGGTGAATGCCTGAACCTGCGGAGAGCACCAAACCCTATATATGCTATGTTTTCCCTATATATGCATTCCTATGATAAAGTTTCATTTATAAATTAGGCACAGTAAGAGATTAATAATAATAACATAATAAAATAGAACAATTATAACAATATATTGTAATAAAAGTTATGTGAATGTGGTCTCTCTCAAAATCTTATTGTATTATACTCACCCTTCTTGTGATGATGTGAGGTGATACAATGTTTTATTAAGTTGAGAACTTTCACCTTTTCCTCTTTGGCATATCTGAATTGCCAGCATCACCACTCTTACACTTTGGGGCCATTTTTAATAAGGGTGACTTGAACACAAGCACTGTGATACTCCAACCATGTCTCTGATAACCCAGAGGGCTGCTAAGTGACTAGTGGGAAGGAATTGTGTATGGCATGGAGATGCTGGGCAGGGACGATTCACATCTTGGCAGGATGGAGTAAAAGATAATTCAAGCTTTCATCACGCTACTCAGAACAGCAGGCAATTTAAAACTTATAAATTTTTTATTTCTAGAATTTTCCTTTTAATATTTCCAAACCATAGTTGACCACAGGTAACTGAAAGCATGGGAAGCAAAATCATAGATAAAATAGGACTACAGTGTTATTTCAAAATACCAAAAAAAATAAAAAATGCTTTAAAAAATGAATATGACGACTTCCATTTCTGATTATATGTGGGACTAGAAGTCCAGAGAAAGTTTTCTAGTGCAGATCTAAAAATTCTGGATTAAAAAAAATTTTTAATCTTTTAAAATAATTGGCAGAGCTGCTTGGAAAAGGTCATAGATAACAAGAAAGTAAAAATCCTGAGAGTTAAAACTATCTTGTGCTGGTGTTTGGGCAGAATAGACAAAAACATGAGGCCTGGAAAAGCCAAGAGAGTAGACTGGGAAACATCCACATGAACCCAAATCCTAGAAAGGTTACACTGCCTGAAGGTTGAACTGGAGAGACAGGAGTTTTCCCCAGAGACAGTGTGTTTGGGACTAGAGTTGATGTCATCTGTGTTAACTCAACTTCCCAATAAATTCAAGTCAAATAGTTGGCTTAAAATCTCCCAGCAGAAGTTATTGGGGTGATAGAATACACCCCAATAATGCACAACCATGTAAATTTATTAAATAAAACCCAAACCGACATACCTCAGAGGGCTGGGGGGTGGGAGGGGTGGGAAGAGATAAACCAAAGAACTTATATGCATATATATACAACCAGTCGACACAGACACTAGGCTGGGGAAGGCAGGAGGGGGGTGGAAATGGGAAGGAGGGGGTCAATGGAGAAAAAAGGGGGACATCTGTAATACTTTCAACAATAAAAAAAAAGACTGAGCACAGAAAAAAATGATAAAACCCAAACTGTACACTTAAAATGGGTGAATTTTATAGCATGTAAATTACACCTCAATAATATAGGGTGAGGGGCTGGTTAGGGGCAGACTGCCTGTCTTGCTCCTCATCCTGATCACATATCCCCCAACAACTTTTTCTCTAGCTAATACAGACAATTAATGTTCTTCACTAGTAGGATTTCCACTGATCAAAGATAGAATCAAAGAAGAAAAGAAATCCAAGAAGAGAAAGGCAAAATAAAAAGAGGAGAATACTTAATCTGTGCTATAAGACACTGGCTGTGTTTGAATTGTCTTCCAACATGATTTAAGCAACCTTGGCATTAACATACTAGGTTAAATGTACGTCATCTCATTACCATGCCACTCATACTACGATTACTCAGACAGAAAGAAAAGAGTTTATTAGAGGTGATAATGATCTTGAGATCAAGAGAGCAGCAAAAACAAACTTATAACAACATGTCCTTTTGTCTTGCTCCATGAGAGGTGGAATGAGGGGAGTCTGGCTGTGTAACCAACCCTCTGAGAAATGTAGTACACAGGAATTCCAGTCATGGGCCCAGTCCTATTGTGCCTTCCCTGGGCCTTAGCTTTCTGAAACTTTTGAGTTTCTTTGGTATATGATTACTTGACCCAATAAGGTGGCCTGCCTCCTTCAACTCTTCCATGACTTATTCTTATGTGTTGTTCTTCCTACCTTTGCAGGAGTCAGGTGTGTTTGTTTCCTCCTCTGCCACATCTAACCCTGCTTTCCTCTCACCATGAACAAACAAATCTAGCTTTAAGCTAATTCTGTTCTTTGAGAATTTTATAACCCCTATCAAAATCAAGACAGTACTCCAAAATAATACATTCCAGTGAACATAATATATTTTTATTGTGTTATCTGGTGCTAAGACTTCATCCACTGTTTTGCAAAATAATCTCCAAAGACAATATGTTCTTAAAATAAATATTTTTAAAACAGAAAGTGGATGTATTTCAACCATTGTTTTGGATGTTTATTATTATAAAATAATGCATGACATTTGTAATAAGTCTAATATCCAAAAACATCTATCATAACATAGGAAGCCTCCCTTCATGCACTCCACTCAATTCTGTTGTCCTCCAGGGGTAACCACTGTGAACAATGTGGTGTGCATGCATCTAAGCCATGCCTCTGTGCATTTCCATCTGTATTTCACACACACACACACATGAAAACTATAAACATAACTTTAACATCAATGAAGTAATTATATACTATTTTTTCACTTAACACACACTGGAGATCTTTCCCTATCGGTAAACATAATTCTAAATTCATTCTTTTGATCAGCTTCATAGAATTCTACACTGTGGCTACACTGTGATTAAGGAAAAGATGTGCATTTAAGTAGTTTCTTTCTGTTAGCATTGCAAAAAACACTCCACTGAGAATTCTTTCTGCACAAGTGTCAATATTCCACCATGGCCGATTTGGCTCAGCAGCTGGAGCAGTGGCCTGCGGACCAGAGAGTCCTGGGTTTGGTTCATGCTAGGGACATGAACAAAAAAAAAACAACGGTAGAGAGAGAAAATGGTGGTGGAGTGAATGGAAGCTACACAGACGATCTCCCAGGACCAAACAGGAATTACAACTAAAATAAAGACAAATCGTCGGGAAAAAACAACAGAAAAGCAACGGAGAGGACCATACAACCAGGGACACGGAATGAGCCTGGTAGGATCTGCAGAGGCGCATGAGGGTGGCGGGCTGGGAGCCCACGGACAGCAGCGGCCTTAGCTGTGAGCAGCACCCTCGGGGTTATGATCCCAAGCTGCTCGACAGCACAGAGGGCTGAAACAGAGCACTAAGTAGCTACAGACACTCACCTGAGGCTCCGGCAGAGGGACAGCAGACTGGACTGGAACTCTGGGGGACGCCCGGGATTTGGACAGTGCTCAGACTTTGTGCTGAGTTGTGGCCACAGAGGATGGTGACCAGCTTGCTCCTTCCCGAAGCTGTGGCAGCCCCTCACTCGGAGATTTGACCCAAACCAGGCGAGCAAAGAAATGCAAATTGAGGCTAATTAACAACCAGCATAGGCACCACCCTCCGGAAATCCTCTTACACTATAAACACCTGAGGGAGTTTCTCATTCAACTGAGAACCTAAGGCTTTTCAAGTAACTGAGGCTAATAGCCTCCAGGCAAAAAGCTAGAGCATAACTGAACCATCCCGGAGCTTGCAAATCTACCCAGGAAAGTGAGACTTGACAGTGGTGTTTAAGGAGGGCCCTCCGCGCTCATCAAAACCCAGTAGAGGGAGCCACAAATAGCAGAACACCAACACCCACAGGAAAAATGTGGCAAGCTCCAAAACCCACTGAGATAGCCAAAATGCTGAAACAAAGAAACAAATACCAAATAAAAGAACAAGAGAACTCTACCGAAGATGAGATAAATGAAATGTAGTTAAGCAAGTTATCAGAGGTAGAGTTCAGAGCCATGATTTTGAGGAAACTAAACAGCATCAGTAAGGACAACAACACCATGAGTAAAGATATACAAACATTGAAAACCAACCAAGTGGAAATGAAGAATGACATAGCAGAAATAAAGAACACATTGGAAGGACTCACCAGCAGAGTAGAGGAAGCGGAGGACCAGATCAGTGAATTAGAAGACAGAGTAGAAAAAATCAATCAATCAGAAAACCAAAAGGAAAAGACAATTAAAAAACAGGAACACACCTTAAGAGAACTGTGGGACAACAGGAAACGTAATAACATTCGCATCATAGGAGTCCCTGAAGAAGAAGAAAATGAGCAAAGGTTAGAGAATGTCTTTGAAGAAACAGTGACAGAAAACTTTCCTAACCTGGTGAAGGAAGAAGGCATTCAAGTTCAAGAAGCACAGAGAGCCCCAAGTAAGAAGAACCCAAACAGGCCCACACCAAGACACATAATACTTAATATGCCAAAAATTAAAGACAAAGAGAGAATCTTAAAGGCAGCAAGAGATAAACAACAGGTTACCAACAAAGGAACACCCATAAGGCTATCATCTGACTTCTCAACAGAAACACTACAGGTCAGAAGGAAATGGCATGAAGTAATCAAGGTCATGAAAAACAAGGATCTGAATCCAAGACTACTCTATCCAGCAAGGCTATCATTCAAAATAGAAGGTCAAATAAAGAGCTTCCCAGACAAAAAAAAAAAAGGCTCAGGGAATATATTAGCACCAAACCAGCACTGCAAGAAATGTTAAAAGGACTGCTGTAATTAGTAGAAGAAATAGGAAGAAAAATATAACCACGCTGAACAAAAATGGCAATAAATAAGTACATATCAATAATCACCTTAAATGTAAATGAATTGAATGCTTTGATAAAAACAAAAAACAAAAAAACAACACAGAGTAGCTGACTGGATAAGAAAGCATGATTCACATATATGTTGTTTACAAGAGACCCACCTCACAACAAAAGACTCACATAGGTTGAAAGTAAAGGGATAGAAAAAAATCTTCCAAGCAAACAGAAAGGAAAAAAAAGCTGGGGTAGCAATACTCATATCTGATAAATTAGATTTCAAAACGAAGACCATATCTAGAGACAAAGAAGGCCACTACATAATATTGAAAAGGTCTATCCAACAGGAAAATATAACCTTGGTAAACATATATGCACCCAATATAGGAGCACCAAAATATATTAAAAATCTTCTGGAGGACTTCAAAGGAGAAATTGACAGCAATACAACCATAGCAGGAGACTTGAATACCCTGCTAACATCACTGGATAGATCCTCTAGACAAAAAATTAACAAGGAAACAGAAATTGTAAATGAAGCACTAGATCAAATGGATTTAGTAGATATATACAGAGAATTACACCCCAAAACTGCAGAATTCACATTCTTCTCAAGTGCACATGGGATATTCTCAAAGACAGACCAGATGTTAGGGCACAAACTAAGTCTCTACAGGTTCAAGAAGATTGAAATCATATCAAGCATCTTCTCAGACCACAATGGCATGAAACTAGAAATCAATTGCAACAAGAACATGCAAAGACATTTGAACACATGGAGGCTAAATAGCATGTTATTGAACAATCAAGGAAGAAATTAAAAACTTCCTGGAAACCAATGAAAATGAACACGCAACAACACAAAATCTATGGGATGCAGTGAAAGCAGTTCTGAGAGGGAAGTTCATAGCAATGCAGGTCCACCACAAGAAACAAGAATTTCTAATTGACTACCTAACCTCACAAGTTAAAGAACTAGAAAGAAAACCCCAGAGCAAGTAGAAGGAAGGAAATAGTAAAGATCAGAGCAGGAATAAATGACATGGAGACCAAAAAAAACAATTCAAAGGATCAATGAAACAAAGAGCTGGTTTTTTGAAAAGATAAACAAGATTGATGGACCCTTAGCTAGACTCACCAAAAAACAAAGAGAGAGAACCCAAATACACAAAATCAGAAATGAAAGAGGAGAAGTAACAACTGACACCACAGAAATACAAAGGATCGTTCACAAATATTATGAACATTTATATGGCAACAAATTAGACAATTTAAGCGAAATAGACACATTTCTAGAAACACATAGTCTCCCAAAACTGAACCAGGAAGAGATAGAAAACTTGAACAGGCCAATAACAACGAAGGAAATTGACTATGTAATCAAGACCCTCCCAGCAAACAAAAGCCAAGGCCCAGACGGCTTCACAGGGGAGTTTTACTGAACATTCAAAGAACTAACACCCATTCTCCTCAAACTATTCCAAAAAATTCAAAAAGAAGGAAGACTTCCAAACTCCTTTATTTAAGCCAGCATAATTCTAATTCCAAAACCAGAAAAAGACACTACAAAGAAAGAAAACTACAGGCCAATATCCCTGATGAACATAGATGCCAAAATCCTTAACAAAATACTAGCAAATCGGATCCAGCAATACATCAAAAAAATTATTCACCATGTTCAAGTGGGATTCATCCCAAGGATGCAAGGCTGGTACAATATTCACAAATCAATAAATGTGATACACCACATAAACAAAATGAAAGATAAAAAACATATGATCATATCAACAGACACTGAAAAGGCATTTGATAAAATCCAGCACCCATTTCTGATAAAAACGCTCAGCAATTTGGGAATAGAGGGATCATATCTCAACATTATAAAGGTCATATATGAAAGACCTACAGCCTACATCATACTCAATGGACAAAAATTAAAGTATTTCCCTTAAGAACAGGAACAAGACAAGGATGCCCACTTTCACCACTCTTATTTAACATAGTACTGGAAGTGTTAGCCAGAGCAATCAAACATAAAGAACAAATAAAAGGGATCCAAATTGGAAAGGAGGAAGTGAAACTGTCATTATTCACAGATGACATGATATTATACATCGAAAACCCTAAAGACTCCATCAAAAATCTACTAGACTTAATAAATGAATTTGGCAAAGTTGTAGCATACAAAATTAATGTCAAGAAATCTACAGCATTCTTATACACCAATGATGATCTCACAGAAAGAGAAACTAAAAAAAACAATCCCATTTACCATCGTGGCAAAAGAATTAAGATACCTAGGAATAAACTTAACCAAAGAAGTAAAGGACCTATTTGCAGAAACTACAGGACATTGAAAAAAGAAATAGAGGAAGATATAAAAAAGTGGAAGCACATACCTTGTTCATGGATTGGAAGAATTAACATCATTAAAATGTCCATACTACCCAAAGCAATCTATAGATTCAATGCAATCCCCATCAAAATACCAACGACATATTTCACAGAACTAGAACAAATGCTTCAGAAGTTCATATGGAACCAAAAAAGACCCTGAATAGCTACAGCAAACTTGAAAAAGAAGGACAAAGTAGGCAGGATCACAATACCAAACATCAGGTAATACTACAAAGCTACTGTCAAAACAGCCTGGTACTGGCACAAGAACAGGCATATAGATCAATGGAATAGAACAGAGAACCCAGACATTGACCCAAAACATTATGCTCAATTAATATTCAACAAAGGTGGCAAGAGCATACAATGGAGTAAAGACAGCCTCTTTAATCAATGGTGTTGGAAAAATTGGACAGCTACATGCAAAAAAATGAAACTAGACCATCAACTTACACCATACACAAGAATAAACTCAAAATGGATAAAAGACTTAAATGTGACTCATGAATCCATAAAAATCCTAGAAGAAAATGTAGGCAACAAAATTTCAGACATCATACGCAACAGAATCTTCACTGATACATCACCTAAGGCAACAGAAACAAAGGGAAAAATGAACACATGGGACTGCATCAAACTCAAAAGCTTCTGCCCAGCAAAAGAAACAACCATCAAAACAGATAGGGAACCCACTGTATGGGAGAGCATAATTGCCAATGATACATCAGATAAGGGGTTAATCTCCAAAATATATGGAGTGCTCATACAACTCAACAAAAGGAAGACAAAGAACCCAATTAAAAAATGGGCAGAGGAACTAAATGGACACCTCTGCAAAAAATGGCTAAGAGACATATGAAGAAATGCTCAACATCACTAATTATCAGAGAGATGCAAATTAAAACAACAATGAGGTATCACCTCACACCAGTCAGAATAGCCACCATCAACAAAGCATCAAACAACAAGTGTTGGCGAGGGTGTGGAGAAAAGGGGACTCTGCTGGTGGGAATGCAGACTGGTGCAGCCACTATGGAAAACACTATGGTGTTACCTCAAAAAATTAAAAATTGAATTACCATTTGACCCAGTGATCCCACTCCTAGGAATATACCCTAAGAAGCCCGAAACACCAATCAGAAAGAATATATATACCCCCATGTTCATAGCAGCGCTATTTACAATAGCTAAGATCTGGAAACAGCCCAAGTGTCCATCAGTAGACGAATGGATAAAAAAGCTGTGGTACATATACAGCTGTAAGAAAGAAAGATCTCTTATCCTTTGAGACGACATGGGAGGACCTGGAAACGATTATCCTAAATGAAACAAGCCAAGCAGTGAAAGATAAATATCATATGATCTCACTTATTTCTGGAATATAATGAACATAACAGTCTGAGGAACAGGGTAGTCCCAGAGACGTGGAAGTAGGGTACAGACTGACAATTGCCAGAAGAGGGGGGTGGGGGAGGGGAGCGATGAACCACAGAACTTGTACGCATGTACGCATAACCAATAGACATGGACAACAAACCTGGGGATGGGGCACGAGGGAGGGGGAGGAAGGAGTCAAGGGGGGAAAACGGAGAAACATCTGTAACAAAAATAACAATAAAAAAAAAGAATATTAAATAAATAAATAAATAAATAAATAAATAAATAAATAAATAAATAGAAAAACAACAACAACAACAACAAAATGTCAATATTCCTATGATGGAACCCTAGATGTGAAAGAGCAGAGTCAAAGGCATGAGAGCTACCACCCAATGACCTTCCATGAAGGGTACACCAGCTGACACTCCCACTCACAGTGCTTGAGAATGTCTGTGTTCCCACACCCTCACCACTCCTGGATTTATATCTACCTTTTTAATATCTTAATATCAATGGATGGAAAAAAAAAGATATACCTGTTCAATTTTTTATTTTCCTGAATACCAGTGAAATTTAACATCTTTTCAGTTATTTGTATTTATTTGCCTATGAATTGTCTGTGCATGTCTTTACCCATTTTTCCTACTGTCTCACTCAAAATGGTTTATAGAAATGCCATAGGAGATTCCAAAATGGTGGCGGAGTGAATGGAAGCTACACAGACGATCTCCCAGGACCAAACTGGAATTACAACTAAAATAAAGACAAATCGTCAGGAAAAAGCAACAGAAAAGCAGCGTGTGAGGACCATACAACCAGGGACATTGAATTGATCCTGGTAGGATTGCGGAGGCGTGAGAGGGGGGCTGGGAGCCCACAGACAGCAGCAGCCTTAGCCATGAGCAGCACTCTGCCCTCGGGGTTAAAGCCCGAGCCGGCTCCACAGCGCAGAGGGCTGGAACAGAGCGCTAAAATAGCCACAGCCACTCACCTGGGCTCCGGCAGAGGGAGGGCGGACTGGACTGGAACTGTGTGGGGACACTCAGGATTTGGAGAGCGCTCAGAGCTTTTGCTGAGTTGCGGCCACGCAGGACACTGGCCTGGCCTTCTTACTCCATTCCAGGGCTCTGGGGAGAGGCGGCAGCCCCTCCCTCGGAGATCCAGCCACACCCTAGTGGGCCATTGAAATGCAAACTGAGGCTCATTAACTACTAGCATCTGCCCTACCCTCTGGAAATCCTCTCATGCTGAACACCTGAGGAAGGTTTTCATTCAACTGAAAACCCAAGGCTCTTCAAGCAACCACAACTAATAGCCTCTAGGCAAAAAGCTAGAGGATAACTTAACCTTTGCTGGGCTTGCAAATATACCCTGGAAAGTAAGACTCCACAGGGGTGTTTAATGTGGGTCCTCCCACACTCATCCAAACCCAGAGGAGGGAGCCACAAACAACAGAACACCAACATCCACAGGAAAATTTGGCAGGCTCCAAAAACCACTGAGATAGCCAAAATGGTGAAACAAAGAAACAGATCCCAAATGAAAGAACAACAGACCTCTACTGAAGATGAGATAAATGAAATGGAGTTAAGCAGGTTAACAGAGCTAGAATTCAGAGGAAGCTCAACAGCATGAGTAAGGACATCAACACCATGAGCAAAGACATAGAAATACTGAAAACCAACCAAGTGTAAATGATGAAGCAGCAAGAAGAAATGAAGAATGACATAGCAGAAATGAAGAACACATTGGAAGGACTAAACAGCAGAGTAGAGGAAGCTGAGGACCGGATCAGTGAATTAGAAGACAGGGTAGAAATAATCAACCAATCAGAAAACCAAAAGGAAAAAACAATGAAAAAACAGGAAGACAGCATAAGAGAACTGTGGGACAACAGGAAACGTAATAATATTCACATCATTGCAGTCCACAAAGAAGAAGAAAATGAACAAGGGTTAGAGAATATATTTGAAGAAATAGTGACAAAGAACTTCCCTAATTTGGTGAAGAAAGAAGGCATTCAAGTTCAAGAAGCACAGGGAGTCCCAAGTAAGAAGAACCCAAACAGGCCCACACCAAGACACATAGTAATTAAAATGCCAAAAACAAAGACAAAGAGAGAATCCTAAAAGCAGCAAGAGCTAAGCAACAGGTTACCTACAAAGGAACCCCCATAAGGCTATCATCTGACTTCTCAACAGAAACACTACAGGCCAGAAGGGAATGGCATGAAGTAATCAAGGTCATGAGAAACAAGGATCTGAATCCAAGACTACTCTACCCAGCAAGGCTGTCATTCAAAATAGAAGGTCAAATAAAGATCTTCTCAGACAAAAAAAGGATAAGGGAAAACATTAGCACCAAACCAGAACTGCAAGAAATGTTAAAAGGACTGCTGTAATTAGTAGAAGAAATAGGAAGGAAAGTAGAACCACACTAAACAAAAATAGCAATAAATAAGTACATATCAATAATCACCGTAAATGTAAATGGATTGAATGCTCCAATAAAAAGACACAGAGTAGCTGATTGGATAAGAAAGCATGACCCATATATATGTTGTTTACAAGAGACCCACCTCACAACAAAAGACTCACATAGGCTGAAAGTGAAGGGATGGAAAAAAATCTTCCAAGCAAATGGAAAGGAAAAAAAAGCTGGGGTAGCAATACTCATATCTGATAAAATAGATTTCAAAATGAAAGCCATAACTAGAGACAAAGAAGGTCACTACATAATATTGAAAGGATCTATCCAACAGGAAGATATAACCTTGGTAAACATATATGCACCTAATATAGGAGCACCAAAATATATTTAAAAACTTCTGGAGGACTTCAAAGGAGAAATTGACAGCAATACAATCATAGCAGGGGACTTAAACACCCACTGACATCACTGGATAGATCCTCTAGACAAAAAATTAACAAGGAAAAGAGACTCTACACGAAGCACTAGACCAAATGGATTTAATAGATATTTACAGAGAATTACACCCCAAAACTACAGAATTCACATTCTTCTCAAGTGCACATGGGACATTCTCAAAGATACACCACATGTTAGGACACAAACCAAGTCTCTAAAAGTTCAAGAAGATTGAAATCATATCAAGCATCTTCTCAGACCACAATGGCATGAAACTAGAAATCAATTGCAACAACAACATGCAAAGACATTCAAACACATGGAGGCTAAATAGCATGTTATTAAACAATGAATGGGTTACCGAGGAGATCAAGGAAGAAATTAAAAGCTTCCTGGAAACCAATGAAAATGAACACACAACAACACAAAATCTATGGGATGCAGTGAAAGCACTTCTGAGAGGGAAGTTCATAGCACTACAGGCCTACCTCAAGAAATAAGAAAAATTTCTAATAGACTATCTAACCTCACAACTTAAAGAACTAGAAAGCAAACAAAAAGAAAACCCCAGAGCAAGTAGAAGGAAGGAAATAGTAAAGATCAGAGCAGAAATAAATGACATAGAGACCAGAAAAACAATTCAAAGGATCAATGAAACAAAGAGCTGGTTTTTTGAAAAGATAAACAAGATTGATGGACCCTTAGCTGGACTCACCAAGAAACAAAGAGAGAGAACCCAAGTACACAAAATCAGAAATGAAAGAGAAGAAGTAACAACTGACACCACAGAAATACAAAGGATCATTAGCAAATACTATGAACATTTATATGGCAACAAATTCAACACTCTAAGTGAAATGGACAAATTTCTAGAAACACAAGTCTCCCAAAACTGGACTGGGAAGAGATAGAAAACTTGAACAGACCAATAACAGCTGAGGAAATTGAAGATGTAATCAAGACTCTCCCAGCAAACAAAAGCCAAGGCCAGGACTGCTTCACGGGGGAGTTTTACCGAACATTCAAAGAAGAACTAACACCCATTCTCCTCAAACTATTCTAAAAATTCAAGAAGAAGGATGACTTCCAAACTCGTTTTATGAGGCCAGCATAATCCTAATTCCAAAACCAGAAAAAGGCACTACAAAGAAAGAAAACTACAGGCCAATATCCCTGATGAACGTAGATGCTAAAATCCTGAACAAAATACTAGCAAATCGTGTTCAGCAATACATCAAAAAAATTATTCACCATGACCAAGTGGGATTCATCCCATGGATGCAAGGCTGGTTCAATATTCACAAATCAATAAATGTGATACACCACATAAACAAAATGAAACATAAAAACCACATGATCATATCAATAGACGCTGAAAAAGCATTTGATAAAGTCCAGCACCCATTTCTGATAAAAACGCTGAGCAATTTGGGAATAGAGGGATCATATCTCAACATAATAAAGGCCATATATGAAAGACCTACAGCCAACATCATACTCAATGGGCAAAAACTAAAAACATTTCCCTTAAGAACAGGAACGAGACAGGGATGCCCACTTTTGCCACTGTTATTTAACATAGTACTGGAAGTCTTAGCCATAGCAATGAGACATGAAGAAAAAATAAAAGGAATCCAAATTGGAAAGGAGGAAGTGAAACTGTCATTATACGCAGACAACATGATATTATATATAGAAAACCCTAAAGACTCCATCAAAAATCTACTAGACTTAATAAATGAATTTGGCAAAGTAGCAGGATACAAAATTAATATCAAGAAATCAACAGCATTCTTATACACCAATGATGAACTCACAGAAAGAGAAACTAAAAAAACAATCCCATTTACCATCGCGGCAAAAAAAGAAGATACCTAGGAATAAACTTAACCAAAGTAAAGGACCTATTTGCAGAAAACTACAGGACATTGAAAAAAGAAATAGAGGAAGATATAAAAAAGTGGAAGCACATACCTTGTTCATGGATTGGAAGAATTAACATCATTAAAATGTCCATATTACCCAAAGCAATCTATAGATTCAGTGCAATCCCCATCAAAATACCAATGACATATTTCACAGAACTAGAACAAATGCTTCAAAAGTTCATATGGAACCAAAATAGACCCTGAATTGCCACAGCAATCTTGAAAAAGAAGGACATAGTAGGTGGGATCACAATACCGGATATCAGCTTATACTACAAAGCTACTGTAATCAAAACAGCCTGGTACTGGCACAAGAACAGGCATATAGACCAGTGGAACAGTACAGAGAATCTGGAAATTGACCCAAGACATTATGCTCAATTAATATTCGACAAAGGTGGCAAGAGCATACAATGGAGTAAAGACAGCCTCTTTAATAAATGGTGTTGGAAAAATTGGACAGCTACATGCAAAAAAAATGAAACTAGACCATCAACTTACACCATACACAAGAATAAACTCAAAATGGATGACTTAAATGTGACTCGTGAATCCATAAAAATCCTAGAAGAAATTGTAGGCAACAAAATTTTGGACATCATACGCAGCAGAATCTTCACTGATACATCACCTAAGGCAACAGAAACTAAGGGAAAAATGAACACATGGGACTGCATAAAACTCAAAAGCTTCTGCCCAGCAAAAGAAACAACCATCAAAACAGATAGGGAACCCACTGTATGGGAGAGCATAATTGCCAATGATACATCAAATAAGGGGTTAATCTCCAAAATATATGGACTGCTCATACAACTCAACAAAAGGAAGACAAAGAACCCAATTAAAAAATGGGCAGAGGAACTAAATAGACACCTCTCCAAAAAGGACATACAAATGGCTAAGAGACATATGAAGAAATGCTGAACATAACTAATCATCAGAGAGATGCAAATTAAAACAACAATGAGGTATCACCTCACACCTGTCAGAATGGCCACCATCAACAAATCATCAAACAACAAGTGTTGGCGAGGGTGTGGAGAAAAGGGGACTCTAGTACACTGCTGGTGGGAATGCAGACTGGTGCAGCCACTGTGAAAAACACTATGGTGTTACCTCAAAAAATTAAAATTTGAATTGCCATTTGACCCAGTGATCCTGCTTCTAGGAATATACCTTAAGAAGCCTGAAACACCAACCAGAAAGAATACATGTACCCCCATGTTCATAGCAGCACTATTTACAATAGCTAAGATCTAGAAACAGCCCAAGTGTCCATCAGTAAACGAATGGATAAAAAAGCTGTGGTACATATACTCAGTGGAGTACTATGCAGCTGTAAGAAAGAAAGATCTCTTATGCTTTGAGACGACATGGAGGGACCTCAAGAGTATTATCCTAAGTGAAACCAGCCAAGCAGAGAAAGACAAATATCATATGATCTCACTTATTTCTGGAATATAATAAACATAACAGTCTGAGGAACAGGGTAGACCCAGAGATGTGGAAGTAGGGTATATTCTGACACCCCTCAGAAGAGGGGGTGGGGGGGAGGGAAGAGATAAACCACAGAACTTACGCGCATGTATGCATAACTGATGGACATGGACAACAAAGCTGGGGATGGGGTGGGGGGATGGGGAGGAGGGTGTCAATGGAGAAAAAAGGAGAAACATGTGTAACAAATAAATTAATAGAAAAAAATTTAAAAAAATAATAAGTAAAAAATAAAAAATAAAAAAATAGACCATCTCTCATGTAAAAAAAAAAAAATGCCATAAATTATGACTCATTATCACTTTCAATTCTTTATGCGGAAATATTTTCTCCTAGTCTGTTGCTTGTCATTTTACTTTGCTTATGCTTTTTTTTTTAAGTAACATTTTTTTTATTTAGTCAAATGAATGATTGCTGGGGGCAGGGGGTCCTTGCCTATCCCCAAATTACAAAATAATTTTCCTACATTTTATTTCAATGCTTTCGTTGTTTTGTCTTTTTATGTCAAGACTCTTTTTCCAGCTGGATGCCCATGTCCTATTTCCACTCTTCATGTTTGTTTACTGCACTGGAGTTACCCAGGTTTCTGTTGGGAAGAATGACTCATTTATCTAGTGCCTCCCCGGGGTGTGCTTGTTAAGGTATCTTTTGCTTTGGTTTCTGGAAATGGGATCCATCGGCTTACCAACCTCTAGTCAGTCCTCACCGGTAGTCGTTTCTTTCTAGCACTATTATGTTTTTATTCCCATGTTTATATCTTCCCTTTCATTTCGGTGGAATTTGGGGAGAAACAAGATATAAATGCATATGCTCAGTCTGCCATCTTAAGTGGAAATGTTTTTGTATGTCCTAAAAACATTTTTATTATGAAATAAAAATATGTACATAATAGAAAATTTGGAAAATACAAAATGTCAAAGAAAAAGAAAAATCAACCAAAATTTCACTATTCGATAATAAAAAAATGCTAAGATGGTGAATTCACCTCCAGCATTTCTAGTGTATATAAATAAAATTGTCATAGAAACGTATGATCATATTATATAGTTTTGTACTATGCTTTTGAAACTCACATTATGTGCAGAGTATTTTTCTATATCCTTGAAAAACATTTTATTTTAAAAAATGGTTGTAGAGCATTCCATTTGCACATATTTCTTAGAAATTAATGTTCAACTTACTTTTTATTAATGTACTTATTTCCAGAAAGAGTAATACATTTCCATGGTTCAATACAATCAAAAGTCTCCTTTTCAACCTCTGACTTCTGGTGACCAGTTTCCCTTCCTGAAGTCAACAAACAATATCTAATTATGTTGTAAAGATAAAGTACCTCAGGTAGAATTTGGTGAGAGGGCATATACCCTTCTAGTTCCTGATAAATACTTGCTCTCTAGCAATGCATACTTTATGCCACCTCTATAAGAAGCCATGCTTTTCCTTTTAACATTTATCAGTTTGGAAGGCAAGAAATGTTTTCTCTAAGAATGAACTTTGAGCATATTTTTCATACATTCATTAGCCCATTCTTCATCTTCCATCATAAATTGTCTGTTCCTAGCCTTTACCACAAAAGACCCTTTAAAAATAGTTTCTTAGATGTCAGGATTATGGTCAATCCACTGAGTTTTCTCCACATCAAGTCAAAGTGAGGCCTTCTCCAAAGAGCAGGGCTCTAGTTCAGTTCCCTTAATTACATCATCAGTGAAATTCCACTGCTTTGCACTCCTATTTTGTTTTTGTTTTTTGTTTTGTACTTTCTTTTTTTTAACTTATCTTTATTGTTGAATGTATTACAGATATTCCTCCTTTTCCCCCTATTGACCCCCTCCTCCCCGCTCCCGCCCCCCTCTTGCTTTTCCCCACACTGTTGTCTGTGTCCATTGGTTATGCATACATGCATAGAAGTTCTTTGGTTTATTTCTTTCCTACTCCCCCACCCCACCCCCCTTTGAGATTTGTCAGTCTAACAACCAATTTGTACTTCTTAATCCCTTCACCTTTTTCACCCATTCCCACAAACCCCTCCCATCTGGCAACCAACAAAATGTTCTCTATATCTATGAGTTCATTTCTGTTCTGCTTGTTCACTTTGTTTGTAGATTAAATTGTCGATAGATATGTATTTATTGCCATTTTGTTTGTTCATATTTTTTATCGTTTTCTTCAAGAAGACCCTTCAACATTTCATATCATACTAGTTTGGTGGTGATAAACTCCTTTAGGTTTTTCTTGTCTGGGAAACTCTTTATATGTCCATCGATTCTAAATGATAGCTTTGCAGGATAAAGTAATCTTGGTTGTAGGTCCTTGCTTTTCATCACTCTGGATATTTCTTGTCACTCACTTCTGGCCTGCAAAGTTTCTCTTGAGAAATCAGCTGACAGTCTTATGGGAGCTCCCTTGTAGGTAACTAACTTCTTTTCTCTTGCTGCTTTTAAGATTCTCTCTTTGTCTTGAACCTTTGGCATTTTGATTATGATGTGTCTTGGTGTGGGACTCTTGGGGTTCATCTTGTTTGGGACTCTCTGTGCTTCCTGGACCTGTATGTCTGTTTCCTTCACCAACTTAGCGAAGTTTTCTGTCATTACTGTTTCAAATAGGTTTTCAATTTCTTGTTCTCTCTCTTCTCCTCTGGCACTCTCATGATGCAAATGTTGGTATGCTTGAAGTTATCCCAGAGGTTCCTTACACTATCATTTTTTTGGATTCTTTTTTCTTTTTGCTGTTCTGATTGGGTGTTTTTTGCTTCCTTATATTCCAAATTGATGGTTTGCTTCTTGGCTTTACCTACTCTACTATTGAATCTCTGTAAATGATTCTTTATTTCAGTTAGTGTATCCTTCATTTCTGACTGGTCCTTTTTTATCCTCTTGAGGCTGTCACTAAGTTCATTGAAGTTCTCACTAAGTTCATTGAGCAACCTTATAAGCAATATTTTGAACTCTGCATCTGTTAGATTGCTTATCTCCATTTTGTTTAGTTCTTTTCCTAGAGTTTTGTTCTGTTCTTTCTTTTGGGACATGTTTCTTTGTCTCCTCACTTTGGCTGCCTCCCTGTGTTTGTTTCTATGTATTAGGTAGAGTTGCTATGTCTCCTGGGCTTCCTAGGGTGCCCATTGTAGTAGGTGTCCTGTAGGGTCCAGTGGAACAGCCTCCCTGGTCTCCCAGCTGGGCCCTCGAGGTGCACCCCTCATGTGGACTTTATACCCTTCTGTCATTGACTCTTGATTGCTGTTGGCACATCAATGGGAGGGTTTTACTCAGGCTGATCAGCTGCAAGGACTGGCTTGCCCACTGACCACCAACCTCTGACTACCTTGGGTGATCAGCTGTGCAGGGGCTCACCACACAGAGAAAGACTTAATTCAGCAAGGCTCTGGTACCCACTGAGTCCATTCCTTGAGTGTGTCACTTGTGGAGGTGTTTGGGTGGTGGTGCTTCACAGTGTTCTGAAGCTGTCCACTGGGGCCAGGTGTGCTGGCTCTGGGGCCAGGTCAGCCACTGCCTGTGTTCTACCCAGGGCCACCAGGCATAAACTACAAAGCAATCTGCGGATGGCTCCTTCTTGTGCTGGGCTTGGAGGTGCCCAGGCAAAGCCAAGTTGTGAACCAAGGCTGGCTGCTTCTAGTGCCAGGCCTGGGGCTACTTAACAAGAGGTATGGGGCTCACTGAGACCAGATGCTGCTTGTCTGAGAGTTTAGGAAAATCTGAAGCAGGATCCAAGACAGGCCATTCCTATGGTAAAGCCATTGGAAACAGTTTGGGTGGGCCTGAAAGTTGGGTGGGGCGGGGCCTCAGGGAATCACCAGGGTGGGGCAAACAGTGTTAGCCAGGTTGCTGGAGTCCCAGATATGGTGGGGGTCTGTGGGCCCCATGGGGGAAAGGCTCACCAAAGGAACAAAGGTCTCCAGCAGCACATCTGTCCAGGAGAAAGCTGCCTCTCCAGCCCTGGCCCCAATGCCAAACAACTGAGTTCTTCCCTGTATGTCTCTGGTGCGTTCAAGCTGCCTCCCCAATGCTGGAGCCCAGCTGGAGCAAGTAAGTCTGTGGGTGGGCCCTTTAAGAGGAGCTGTCTGGGGCTCTAGCAGCTTCAGCCTCCCTCAGACTCAGTTCCCATTGGTTTTCCAGCCAGAAGTTATGGGGACTTCTCTTCCTGGTACTGGAACCCTGAGCTGGGCACCTGGTGTGGGACAGGGACCCCTCACTCCTCAGGGAGGACATTCCTAGCTGGTGTCCTCCTGATTTTTATCCACCACACGTGGGTGTGGGAATAGCCTGTCTGCCTCCGCCCCTCCTACCAGTCTCAGTGTGGCCTCTTCTTTAATTTCATAGTTGTATGATTTCCATTAAGCTTGATTTAAGGTGGTTTTGAATAATGGTTGTTCTGTAGTTTAATTGTAATTTTGATGTGGTTGTGGGAGGAGGCGATACCACGTTTACCTACGTGCCATCTTGACCAGAAGTCCTAATATTTCCTATTTGTTTTAATGAGATTTCTAATAATGCTCAAGATTTCTTTCTTGAAGTCTCCTCTGAACTTTTGACCAGAAAGTAGAGTGACAGCCCAGGATTTTGCTCAGAGAAACCATAAAGATGACATAAGGCTGGTATTCTTCAATGTCCACCCATCTGAACTCTTGCAGGCAAGGTGTACAGCCCAGACTTCATTGCCCAACTTTTCTGTGCCTTAGTCACTCTCATTCCCAGATGTTGCTCAACTCCACACCTCCACCCATTCTGTCTCCAAAGTCTGGAAGGCCCTTCCAACCCAGCTACCTCTCCTCATCCAATCTGGGTAGGTGCCCCTCTTCTATGCACAGAGGCACCTGAGGTACATGTCTGTCTGCCTACAGAATACAACTAACCTCCCAAATATTGAAATGACATTCAAGTCTCTCCACTGTGCCTACTCTTCCAGGCTTACACAACCTACCTGTTTCTTCTCACAGCTAAATAAAGAACAAATGTGCAGTCCTCACACATCTAGGTCTGTCCCACATATAGGTTGACTAACACTGCTCTCCTCTGAGACTTCAACACTTGTCATTTATATACATCTTCCCCAGACCTGGGTGAATTCCAAACGCAATATTGTCCTGACTCCCATTTTTCCTTCAATACCCCATAATTTGACATTTCTGCTTCTGATGCCATCCATCAAACTCCACCCTCTATTACAAGCATGCAGTGGTGAGTTATGTTTATATTAAATGATTAGCTTAAGTGATTTTTATCCTTTTTTTTCTTGGCCGATGTGGCACTGTTGTATTTTCTGGATCGTTGTACAAAGAGAAGATGAATTAATACTGATTGGATCTGAGTACACTGTTGGCTTTTTCTCAACCTCACCTTGTTTAGAACAAACTTTCCCCTGGCCCTCCTCTCCTCTGTCTCCGGCTATCGCCCCACCCACACTCGCGCTCACTCACCCACTGCCAGGAGACTCTCCCATGCGCACACTACTTACCATCACCGGACCAAGGAATCATGTAACCTTGATCCCAGAGGGAGAGTCAGATGCTGCTGGAGAGCCCTGCTTCTGTGCCCAGCGCGGCAGGCTACACAGGCATAACTAGTTCCCTCTCTGGCAAGGACTCTGCACCTGCCTCCTCTTTGTTCTCTAACAGAGAGTTCCCAGCTTCGGGGCTGTGCTTGGAAACACTGGGAGTTCTTCCAACTCAGAAATTCTGATTTAATAACTCAGGGAACAGCTCGGCTATGGGAATTTTTAAAAGTCCCAGGTGCATCTTATGTTTGAAATCCTGGCGTCCGCATCTGGTCTTCGCGACCTTATTTCCAGCTTGTAAACCTGGCCTCCTGGAGGAAAAGAAAGGAGTGCAGCCCACGTGGCACGCCGGCACGGTCGGCCCCATCCCTTGCTTGGGTGCTGCCTACCCACCTTCTGGCGTGGTCTGGAGCAGGTGCCCGGATAAGCCCCGAGCTTCATCCAGCTGCGGGCCAGTGCGCGGTGCCCGAGGCGGACGAGGCGGCTTCTCGGCGGGCGGGGAGGGCAGCGTGTCCTGGGTGGCTTGGCGAAGTCTGAGGCCAGGGTCTGGGCACTACCTCCGAGAGGAGTTGCGCCCGCGGCTTGCCAGCCTGCGGCAGCCCAGGTCCTGCAAAACCCGAGCGCCCTGGGGCGTTAGCGCTGGATGTGGGACGCCCAAGGAGCGCGGGTCGAGCCTGAAAGAGCGCCGCGCATTGGGGAGAGCGCCAGACGGCAGCGTCCCGGAGGCCCAGGCTGCCGCGGCCGCCGAGCCCCCCAGGGGTGAGCTGCTAGCCTACTTCCCCAACCCGGAGAAGAGGGCAGGATGACTCCCTGGTCTCCTCTTCGGTCCATTCTGCCTAGGCGCCCTGCTCTGTGCTGCTGAATGCATCTACCTCTCCCTCCCCAACGACTCCAATCCCCCCTAGCGCCTTACCCGCCCCCCTCCCCTTACCCCTTACTAGGACCAAGTTGCTGCTGCCCCCTGGTCTGAGAAGCACTAGGTTAGTTCAATTTTTGGACTGGGAGGCTAGGACATGGGATGGAGACACCAAAGTCTTCAGCCTGATTAAATTTGTATTTTCTTTTTAAATACATTTTTATTGATTTTTTTGTTGTTAATCCTCACCCCAGGATATTTTTCCATTGATTTTTAGAGAGAGTAGAAGGGAGAGAGAGAGAGGGAAATTGAGATTGGCTGCCTCCCCCCCCCCCCCCTTGGGGCCAGGGAAGGAACCTGCAACCCAGGTATGTGACTTTGACAATCAAACCCACAACCCTTCTGTGCGCAGGCCCATGCGCTATCTACTGAACCACACAAGGCCACTGCCATGCTTTTATTGATTTTTAGAGAGAGAGAGGAAGGGAGAGGGAGAGAGAGAAACCTCCATGGGCCACCTTCTGCAAGCCCCCTAGGGAGGATCCAGGCTACAACCTCTCAGCAAAGGGGAGGACGCCCAACCCACTGAACCACACTGGCCAGGGCTAGCCTAGTTAAATTTAATATGCTCTCACTTCCTAAGTAAGGAAGAGTCTTTACACTAAAAAGAAACTTTACAGTTACTTTTGTGTGTAAGTATACTTCCTATAACCATCTTTAATTGGTATATGTAGGGATCATTAATTTATATGCTAGCAGTAACACCAATCATAGCTCTAGTCAGTGGTTCTCAACCTTCCTAATGCCGCGACCCTTTAATACAGTTCCTCATGTTGTGGGGACCCTCAACCATAAAATTATTTTTGTTGCTACTTCATAACTGTAATTTTGCTACTGTTATGTCTTAGGCAACCCCTGTGAAAGGGTCGTTCGACCCCCAAAGAAGTCGCGACCCACAGGTTGAGAACCGCTGCAAGCTGACATTTATTTTGCTGACATTATGTGCCCAACACTGGTCTAGCAAGGCCTGTAACCTGGCAGGCCCTGAAATCCAGCCCAACTCCTCTTGCCCCACCTCACCCCCACCCTATGCATCCTGGAGACAGCTGGAGCAATTGGGCAATAAGGACCTTTTATTTCCCCAGAAAGTTTCATATGTGGTAGTATTGACCATATGACCATATAACACTCCTTAATATTTTACCTGCATTAACTCATTTAATTTCCACAGCTTCCCTATTTCATAAGGAATGATACATACTGGTAGCACCCCCTATTTAGAGGAGGAAACTGAGGTACAAGAGATGAACTAATTTTTACCAAGGTTGTAGAGAAGTGAGTGGCAGATCCAGAATTCCAACCCAAACTTTAATCTCTAGACCTCATTACCTGTGCAGGTACCCAACAGACACCCTAAACCCCAAATGAGGGAGACCTTAGGACGCTTTGCTCTTAAAAAACCTCCTCCCACAACCACATCAGAATTACAACTAAACTACTAAACAATCATCATTCAAAACCACCTGAACTCAAGCTGAATGGAAGTCCTACACCTGGGGATTTAAAGAAGTCACATGAAGACTGGTATGAGGGGTGGATATGTGGAAGGGCTGGTGCCACATGGTGGCAGATAAAAATCAAGAGGGATATCTCAGTTGTGGAGGTCCCCCCTGAGGAGCGAGGGGTCCCAGTCCCACACCAAGCCCCCCCAGCTCAGGGTTCTGGTGCCAGGAAGAGAAGTCCTCACAAATTATGGCTGTAAAAACCAGTATTGATTGAGGCTGAGGAAGGCTGAGGCTTCTAGAGTCCCAGGCAGCTCCTCTTAAAGGGCCCATGCACAGATTTACTTGGATTTGCTCCCTCTGGACTCCAGTGCAGGGGGAGCAGCTTGAAAGGCACCAGAGGCATACAAGGAGGAACTGAATTGTTTGGCATCAGGGCAAGTGCTGGAGGGGCAACTTTCTCCCAGATGGAAGTGCTGGCAGAGGCCATTGTTCCTTTGATGAACCTTTCCCCCACAGAGCCAGCAGATGGCACCATAACTGAGGTTCCATCAACCTGGCTCCCACTATTTGCCCCACCCTGGTGATTTCCTGAGACCCTGCCTCACCCAGATTTTGGGTCCACCCAAGCTGTTTTCAGTGACTTTACCATAGGAATGGCTTGGCTTGGCTCATGCTTCAGGTTTTCCTAAAATCTCTCAAACAAGCAGCATCTGGCCTCAGTGAGCCCATACCTCTTGCTAAGTGACCCCAGGCCTGGCACTAGCAGCAGCCAGCCTTAATTCACAGCTTGACCTTGCCTGGACACCTCTAAGCCCAGTACAAAAAGCAGCCATCTGCAGATAACTTTGTAGCTTATGCCTGGTGGCCCTGGGTAGAATGCAGGTAGTAGCTGACCTTGGGCTGTACCTCCTAGGAGGTCCCAGAGCCAGCACACCCAGTGGACAGCTTCAGACCACATTAAAGCACCACCATCTAACCACCTCCACAAGCAACACATTCAAGGGGTGGACTCAGTGGGTACCAGAGCCCTGCTGATGTAAGTCTTGCTCTGTGTGGTGGGCACCTACATAGCTGATCCTCCAAGGTGGTCGGAGGTCAGTGGTCAGAGACAGTCCTTGCAGCTGATCAGCCTGAGTAAATCCCTCCCATTGACATGCCAACAGCAATCAAGACTCAATTACAATATGAAAGTGGACAGCCCACACAGAGGGTGCACCTCAAATGCCCAGCTGGGGTGATCAGGGAGGCTGTGCCACTGGGCCCTGCAGTACACCGAAATTAGGCCACCTTACCAAGCCTAAGAGATGTAGCAGTTCTACCTAATACATAGAAACAAACACAGGGAGGCAGCCAAAATGAGGAGACAAAGAAACATGCTCCAAATGAAGGAAGAGAACAAAACTCCAGAAAAAGAACTAAACAAAATGGAGACAAGCAATCTACTAGATGCAGAGTTCAAAACACTAGTTATAAGGATACTCAAGGAACTTAGTGAGGACCTCAAGAGCATAAAAAAGAACCAGTCAGAAATGAAGAATGCACTAACTGAAATAAAGAATCATTTACAGGGAAAGCAACAGTAGAGTAGGTGAAGCCGAGAATCAAACCATCAATTTGGAATATAAGGAAGCAAAAAACACCCAATCAGAAAGAAAAAAGAATTTTATAAAATGAGGATAGTGTAAGGAGCCTCTGAGACAACTTCAAGCATACCAACATTTGCATCATGGGGGTGCCAGAAGGAGAAAAGAGAGAACAAGAAATTGAAAACCTATTTGAAAAAATAATAACAGAGAACTTCCCTAACTTGGTGAAGGAAACAGACATACAAGTCCAGGAAATACAGAAAATCCCAAACAAGATGAACCCAAAGAGGCCCACACCAAGACATGTCATAATTAAAAAGCAAAAGATTAAAAACAAAGAGAGAATCTTTAAAACAGCAAGAGAAAAGCAGTTAGTTACCTACAAGGGAGCTCCCATAAGATTGTCAGCTGATTTCTCAAAAAAAACTAAAAGCCAGAGGGGAGTGGCAAGAAATATTCAAAGTGATGAAAAGTAAGGACCAACAACCAAGTCTACTCTATCCTGTAAAGCTATCATTTAGAATAGATGGACATATAAAGAGCTTTCCAGACAAGAAAAAGCTAAAGGAGTTCATCACTACCAAGCCAGTATTATATGAAATGCTAAAGGGTCTTCTTGAAGAAGAAGAAGATAAAAAAAATATGTACAATAAAATGGCAATAAATACATATCTATCAACAATTGAATCTACAAACAAAATGAACAAACAGAACCAAAACAGACTCATAAAGAACTTTTTGTTAGTTGCCAGATGGAAGGGAGGTTGGGAGGATAGGTGAAAAGGTGAAGGGGTTAAGAAGTACCAATTGCTTGTTACAGAATAGTCATGGAGTGAAGGGGATCAATGGGGGGAGAGAAAGGGTGGACATCTGTAATACTTTCAACAATAAAGATAAATTTAAAAAGAAAAAAAACTAGTAAGCATCTGCCAGGACAGGGATAAACAATGGACCTGTTTTAGGTCTTTCATCATGCCCACATTGAGACTGTGGAGTACTAGAGCCTAGAACTCCTGGCATTAAGAACTTTGATGTCATCGGAGTCAGTGGTATGATTTCTAGCCACTTGCATCATGAGAAAAGTAGACCTTTGTCCTTCTGTCTTAGACTTATATAGTGGTGTGCCTTAAAGGGGCATGGATGGTCTGGTGTTGGCTTTCTCATGGAAAAAGTGTTGGCAGTGCTCAGGCTGCTCTCTGGGGAGGGTGCCCAGGGTGTCACATTACTGAGGGAAGTCTGACCCTCATCCTTGCAGGTCGTCAGGTACACACTCATGACTAAAGTGGGAGTCTGAATACTACTGTTGACCCTTCAGGGCACCTTCTTTTCATGTCCTGCAGGGCCTGGGATGTCCAGGCAATTATCCATGCTATTCTGTGAAAATAAATTCAAACAAAGATGCCAGAGAGTTTGAAGGCCATTTCATCCCAAATATGATGAAACCCAGTGCTCCAGAGCAGAAAACACTCTTTGTTTAACCAGAATGTCCATGCCCGCCACCACCAGCATTTTTATTTCTTGGACAGTCCTGGACACACAAGTCAAACCTACCTTAAGGCTTAAACTCTTCTGTCCCTCTGCCAGGCAAGCTACTACCAGATCTGTCAACCTCTCACCATTTATCATATGGATATCCACTCAAATGTCAATTCCTAGCAAATCTCTCCTGTTGCTTCCTACCTTAACCACAATTTAAATTAGGTCTCCTTTCTACTCTCTATAGCTTTTCTTTTATAACACTATGGCTTGTGATGATGTATTTATTCATTTAATATCTATCTCTTCAACTAGATCCTTAGTTCACCAGGCCAGAGAATATGGGAAGCTGCCCTTACCATCAGCCTCAGTGCCCAGCATCAATGCTCAATAAACATAATAAATAAAAGCCTGTCCTGCACTACCTAGTGCAGGGACCTTGCATAAACTGCATACATATTCTTTCTGATCCTCAGCATCATCTGTAGAATGAGCCAAGAAACAACAGTTTAGGTCAAAACAATTTCCAAAGGGTCCAACCATGCTCCAAGCCCTCCTATAGATGAATATATCCACCCATAGTCATTAATAGTAACTGGACTGTTCTCAACCAAACTGTAAAATGAGGACCTGCTGTTCTTTTTTAAAAATTTGTTTTTCCTTTATTGATTTTTAGAGAGAGAAGAAGGGAGAGGGAGAGAGATAGAAACATCGATGAGAGAGAACATCAACTGGCCACCTCCAGCATGCCCCTCACTGGGGATCAGGCCCACAACCTGGGCATGTGCCCTGACCGGGAATTGAACCAGTGACTTCTTGGTGCATGGGTCAATGCTCAACCAGTGAGCCACACTGGCTGGGCCCTGCTATTCTTTAATGAACAACACCTGCCCTCCTCTGTGCCTCTCCATTGAACACCTTACTCAGGGAAACCTGCCACCCCCACCACAGTATACTCCCTGCTAAATATGTCTTCTCACCCTGGAGGAAATAAGACATTCCCTTTTTTTCTCAACTGGTTGTTAGTAAAGCATGTTATAAACTCATTCCACTAAGTTCAAGTAACTGATTAACAGAATGTAAGCATGGAGCCCAGCATGAGCTTGTCAAGAGGAGATTTATTATTCATTCAACAAACCTAGTAGGTTTGGATGCCTTGTTGCACCATGAATCTGAAAAACATGGTAACATTTGTAAAGCACTGTGAGCCAGCACATCACATACATTCTTATTCATCTGCCAAACCACTCGATGCCACAGGACCAGTGAGTAGAGATGAGGAGACCTCAGCCCAGAGAGGCTGTGGAGCCTGCCCCAGGTTTCACAGCCAAGCAGGGGCAGGATGGGACAAAAACCCAGACCTGTCTCTCACTGCTGTCCTACAATCACAGGTCAGAATGGTAAGTGATAAGGCACAGGGGCTAGGACCTGGAGAAGGGGTATCCAGATCTGACGGTGAATCCATCAGAAAAAGTTTGAAATGTCTAATTGCTCATCTTAAAATACATATGCAAATAGGACTTTACATTTTTCTCTTGAATCTCATATTTTAAATAGTGACACATAATTAAAGAACACAGTGTAAATGAGAAAACACAAACCTAAAAGGAGACAGAAATAAAACCAAAGACAGAGCATAATGTCATAAACATTATGACATGATCAAGACTTTGAACATAAATCAGCCAACAGGACTCATGATTATTAGGAAGAAAGGCTAACTCTGAGAAGTAAAGAAAGGCTAACTCTGAGAAAATAATCTTCTTTGGGTTAAATTTGGGCATGGTTACAGTTCCTGATTAATGAACATTTGTCACCTGCAAAGCTTAGCAGACATGCAGATATGTGCCAAGCTTGAGCTTGGTGCTGTGCATGACAGTTGGCCAAGATACAGTCCCAGTGGGTCCCCTCCTCTTTCTAAGTTCAGAGTCTGCTACCAGGAGAGGTGTTTAAATCATACTTTTCAATTTCTTTAACTATATCAGACAGTATGAGCTCCATTGTAGTAAGCAAACTCAGAGGGAATGGACAGCTAGGTCTTTCCATGAGTCTGTCTTTTCTTTACACGTGTCAGTCAGAATATGGCTCCCACTGTGAACTCAGCAAAGAAACTATCCATTTTCTTAGGAAAATCAGTGTTTACTTTTCTGGAGACTATGATTTTTACCTTAATCCCAAAGCCACAGAAGAACATTGCTGGTGAAACCGTACTCATGACAGGTGCTGGCAGTGGACTCGGAAGGCTCTTAGCTCTCAAATTTGCCTGCCTTGGAGCTGTGGATGTTCTCTGGGATATCAATAAGGAGGGGGATGCGGAAACGTGCACGATGGCTCGGGATTGTGGAGCCACAAGAGCCTATGCCAATACCTGTGACTGCAGTCGAAAGGAAGAAGTGTATGGAGTAGCTGGGCAGGCAAATCTTGGGCGCTTACTCTTTGCTATGGGTAGTAAGAACTCTATGTAAATATTTGGACATACATCAGTTTCTTTATCTGTTTGCTTTCCCAGTGCTGATTTACCTGTCTCCAACATTCCTTTAATTCAAAAATTATTTGGGAGTGGGAATTCGGATTTTTGAGTTCTCATTGCATGCAATACACCGTGTTAAGAGCCCTGTATGTATTGTATCATAATCCTATAAAGTAAGGCCTATTATTATCTCCACGAATGAGAAAACTGAGACTTAGGGCAGGTAAATATCTTACCTAAGAAACAGCTAATAAGTAGCAAAGCTGCAGCTGGGATATGAGTCTGTTGACTGCTGAGTAGGTACCCTAACCACCACTCTATACTGGCTGTGCTGGCCCCTGTCATAATATAAGGTAGGTAATAGCATCCATCTTTGAAGATAAAGAAACTGAGACACAGAGATCTTAACCTGCTCAGGGTCCCAAAGTTAGTGCATGGCTCAGCCAGGACGTAAACCCATATTTAGTCTAATTTTAAATCCAGCCATTTCTACTCCACCACAATGCCTTTCATCTGAAAGGGTATTTCTCTTAAGCTGTCATGAGAAAATCAGAATATTTTATGCATTCTAAAGACTGTCAACCTCAGTCGTTCCTTTGGCGATGAAGATGCACATACAAAGAATACTTTCAGGAAACCCAAGCTCCAATATGCCAGCGGTAAGGATTTTCTTAGTTGGTAGAGGCACATGCTTGTTTGCTGGCTGTCTCCTTTCCTTATTAAGGATTTTTATGTCTTCATGTTGGCACAAATATTCCACATATCACTTTCCAGGGTCACTTTTTTTCATGACCCCCAGAAGTCCTCAATTTAGTGAGAAGGGAGGAAACAGACCAGCCTGTGACAAGCAGCCCAACCACACTGGGAAGTTTTTGCACTGCTTCTCTTCTCTAACTCGAATCCTCTGCTACTTCCCACCTCACTTTCTAGTGGAAGGTTTGCAGGTCACTGGGCAGTAAGTTTGTAATTTTTGTTTAAGTTTGTCTTTACATTTTACACATCTGTTCTACCATCTCCAATCACAGGCTGTCCAGAACAGTCTGGAGATCCAAACCTGACAAGCTAGCATGGGCTCATGCTGGGACCACCCAGCCAAGTGCCAGAGCCAACTTCACAAATTCAGATCTTTGCACTCGAAGCACCAATCACCTAGCAGGTTGACTTACACTGACTACAAACAACTTCTCTAGCCACTCTTAAGCTATAACTGGCTCACATTCAAACACTTAACACCTTCAGATATGGAGCAAGCTAATATGAGGCACTTTATAAATAATTACTTCCCTCTTGTCCATATTTATAAGTTAGTTCTGCCCAAGATGCTCAGCTTCAGAAATGGTCACACATGGCACATTACTAGCCCATTATTCAACTGTTCTTACTTCTGGGTCTTGCAGATAATTAATTACATGCTCTTCTGAATTCAGGAGAAGCAAACTACTTTCCACCCTTATAAACCAAGCATTTCCATTTCTTATTTTGGATAGAGGGAAGGTACCAGAGAATTTTTAAGAAGTATGCCATGGAGGAGTGATCAAGTTGAAAATTGTCAGAGCAGTATGGCAGTGTTCTATCTCCACCGAGATCCCAATAACCATGAAAGTTTGTGTCCCCAGCTCATAGATTACCACTGAAAATCCAGCCTTGATGCCTGGCATCCTGGATGAGAGGTCATTTTAAACAATAAACACAAGACCAGGCTGGAGCTTTGTAGTTACATTTATCCTCCATGTGGCAGGTGGACGTGTCTTAACTATATGTTTAATGACTGTGATCCCTTAGACAAGCCAAACCATAATTGATTTTGCTTGGCATACCTCTAATCGACTGCATTGGTTCAACAGAAAAAAAACCCTTATTACAGGCAAACAAGTGAGATGTCAAGGGTTCAGTTCCAGACTACCACAAGAAAGCAAGTTGTATTCTTTCTGCTGGTGGAAGGTGTTGCCTTATTTGTAAGAATGAGGTATGTTTGTGTTTATAGCATCTGTAAAAAAATGTTAAGGTTTATTATTGATTCCTGATGTCCAAGGTCAAACTTCAGGATTGTTTTATCTTTTTTTTTTCTTTATTGATTTTAGAGAGAGAGGAAGGGAGAGGGAGAGAGAGATAGAAACATCAATGAGAGAGAACATCAATTGGCCGCCTCCTGCATGCCCCCCTCTGGGGTTTGGCCCACAACCTGGGCATGTGCCATGACCAGCAGTAGAACTGGTGACCTCTTGGTGCATGGGTCGACACTCAACCACTGAGCCACACCAGCCGGGCAGGATCGTTTTATCTTTTAAATCACGTGGTCACTGGTAGAAGTAGACTTTCACCTGTTGCTCACTATAACTAATAAATAGTGGTGGTGAAAATCAAATCAGCCATCCCAGGCAGTGTGGGGCTACACAATAAGATACACAGCCTTCCTTCGGGTTTTTGTTGTCATCGTGTGAGTGTTCTTAGAGAAATCCCTGCCAATAGGTGAGCACAGCTTATGTGCAAGTCTTTTTAGGGTTGTGACCCAGGGCTGCATAGATTGTTGCCACATTCTTACAACAAGGAGAATAATGAATGCAAAAAAAAAAAGAAAGAAAACTAGTATAAAACTAGAATCTATTGCATTGTCCCGTAGATGTTACCCCTGAGCCCTTTATAAAACAACGCAATACCAACAAACTTGCTCTCATCCCAGGATGACCATTCTATTGTGTTATCATTAGGCAACAATAGTTAAATATATAATTAAGTCACATACACTTAAACCTGATCCCTTTTCTCCCTAGCGTAGCAGAGGCTGTATACTCGTGATGCCTTTCCATGCTTAATTTAAAGGGAAAAAATACACTTGAAAGCAAGATAATCTATATATATATATATGACCTTATATACAAAATAGATAAATCAATAGGGAGAAAAATTATCCACATAAAAAATACTGATACAAATGCTTAGTCTGCTACGTTTCAATTATGAATCACAAACACACAATTTTTATATACTGCAAAGATGCGAGCCATGGTGAATGAAACCCTCGGTGCCTACTTTGAAGTTAAAGTCTGATGTTATCTCATCGAGTGCATGATAACTTGCTCTGTTCATAGGAGAGGTGGCAGTGAAACACACTGTTTACTTCTCTTAGATGTAACTTCTAGCTTTGCCATTCTGATTCTGAGCTAAGACATCAGCTTCTAATGCTACTGCTGTCTTCCAGCCCACAAACCTATCCAGCTTTTGATTCTGCCTCAGGTAGGGCTTACCTAGTTGTTTCTAGCTTTGATTGCTGTTCAGCTTGGATTTGACAGTATATATTTAGCCATTCTCCAAATTAGACTTTGTTAGATTGTTTCCAATGCTTTTATCTGAAAACTCTAATATGGAATGTGAGATTTCTTTCGTCTCTATTTCAGCCTAAATTTTCCCTAGAGTACAGACCTAGTTGACTAGTAAATGCCTAAAATATGTCATCCTCATGGCTGGGACCTGTCCTCCCCCCATACCAAACTGCACCATCCATCCAGGCAGGTGCACACACACGCACACATATACAGGTGCGCACACATACACATGCAGACATGCACACACACACAGAGCTAGAAGTGTAGGTGGTACTGCTGTGAGCCTCCTGTGTAGCACATGGCATCTGCAACCTGTGGTTTCCTCAGATTTGGGGGACAGGGCCCTTGCTGTGTGATACAAATTACAGTAATGAAATTCAAAACACAAAGAGGGCCAAAGGGACAGCGCCATCTCCGGTCGTCAATCCTGGAAAATCCTGTTCTCATTTCTGTCCTAAGTGCCAGAGCTACACACTGAAGATGTGCTCTGAAGGGAAGGCTCCAGTGTCCACCCAGGAGTTATATTTTTTAAATAAAAGTTATTGAATACCTACTCTGACCAGTGTTATAGCAGCAAATGGGGCCTACTCTGTTCCTCCCTTCGCAGATCTTATGCATAAAAGTTTTTGAGAGGGAGAAGAAAACCAGCCAGTTGATGAAAACAGGACAGACAAGTTCTGAACTATGCTGTGTGTTTAAAGCATGGATATGAATATCATACTTCCTCCATTCACTCCCTACACCACTCCATCTCTGTGTCTGCTAGGTCTTGTTTATATGACATGGCTATAATGGCATATGTCCCATCACATTGATTAAAATCAATGAGTAGGTAAGTAGGTCAGATACACTACTTACAGCATAGAATGAAGTTACTATTCACTGAGTAGGAGAGCTCTAAATGTAGAAGGAAAGCAGCATTGCAATGTTGGAACCATCATAAGGAGGGAAGAAATCAGAAGAAACGCATCAGACATGGATCACAGATACACTGTGCACTCAGCAAAGGAAATAAAACATACTTTGTTTTCAGACTTCAGAAATTCATTCTGTGTTAACAAGGATAAGAGGCATATAAAATTGGGGGGAAATTAAACCTAGAGCATGTAGGAAATTACTACATTGATGGTGTTGCTCTTGTTACTCAATTCAGGTTAAAAAATAAGTTGGTGATGTTTCCATCCTAATAAACAATGCTGGCATCATAACAGGCAAAAAGTTCCTCGACTGCCCAGATGAGCTTTTGATGTGAATTTCAAAGCACATTTATGGGTAATTGTTTTTTCTTCTCATTTTAAAGATTAACCTCTAAAGCACAGTCTTCTCAAATTTAGATCATCCTGATCTACTCAATCATCTTCTCACAATCCAGCTCAACCCACACCTCCCAGAGCCTCTGCTCAGGAAATCCTACAAAGACACACTGTCCTCATGGTACTACTACCATTTATTCATTGCCGGACACTCTCCTAGGCACCTCAGGTATAAGCCTTAAAATAGCTCAGTGAGATAAGGAGTCATAGAAGTTAAAAGATTTGCTCAAGGCTACAGAGCATTTAGACATGACCAGGGGGACCTTATCATTTGCCTAAACTGGAACTCTTTGGAAAGTGAAATGGGGCATTGTTTGTTTTCTGTTAATCCTCACCCAAGAATATTTTTTCCACTGATTTTTAGAGAGAGTGGAAGAGAAGGAGGGAGAGGGAGAGAGACAGAGAGAGAGAAACATTGATGTGAAAAAGACACATTGATTGGTTGCCTCCCGTACATGCACTGACCAAAGCCTGGAATTGAACCTGCAACCCAGGTACATGCCCTTGACCAGGAATTGAACCCGAGACCCTTCGGTGCCTGGGGCAGTCTTCTAACCACTGAGCAACACCTGCCAGAGTGTGGGGTTGGGGGCATTCTTAATAAGCAAACATTAATCAGGTCTCTTCTGGGCAAACCAAAGCATTTGGTCACCTGACTCAGTACCTAACCAGGGAAAGGAGGATTTCTACCAGTAGCCCTGGTCGCTACTTGCTGTGGACATTGCATTTTCATGGACATTGCTGAGACCAGTCATGTCAGGCCTCCCTGTGCCATGCACAGGCCCCTGTTCTGCCTCTCCCAGCACTGGAGCCCATTTTGTTCCCGCCCAGCTCACAGCTCGTCCTTCCCTGGGCCAACTCTGCTTCTGGGAGTATTTGCTGGAGATTTCTGAGATCCCGTCCATTCTCCTCACACCTCTCCACATGGACTTTCTGCCCAAGTCTCCTCTGACAACCTTCAAATGTTTTCTGGAGTCTGTAGGTTTTCTGTTCCCTACTTTCACCAAAATTATGAGGGTGCTGGTGGTATTCTTGGTCTTCTCTTTAGTTTGCAGGAGAAAGATGGAAACATTCAGAACTAAGTGGTCACCATGCCCCTTCAGTAACTACTGCAAGTGATTTATGTTGTCTTGTCCCAAATGCCCCTCTGCTTTATTAGAATGAAGTTAGAATATAGTTAGAATATCCGGTCAGAATGAAGATAATATCCTTGAAAGTCTCCACTCCCATGGCTTTTGTGTTCTTTTCCCACCTCTCTTTTTTCCTGGTCCCTTTCATGGTCTTCTCTTTCTCTTCTTTCTCTCACTCTTCTTCTAGATATTCCTAAAATACTGATGTTACTCTGACCCCTGCCATCCCCTCAATTCCTCTCACTCTGTATTCTTTTTCTGAGCAAATCCGAGTACATTCTTTGAATATTTGTATAGAATAGGCACTTACTTGCTAGAGGGTCAGAGAGCTCATGGTGACAAAGCTCCCAAGGGGAGTGTCCCCAGGGAGAAGTGAAATGACTCACAGCACCAGCCAGGGTGTTTTATTACGCTGCTTGTTTGATTTTCCTCTGTGAGTGCTAGGTTCTCTCTGAAACTCACTGTGATGCAGACAGACAAAGGTTGGTTGACTTTTATAAGAGATCCCTTTTCTCATATTTATTCATATTAGGAAACAAATATGAAGTATAAATTTATGAAATATACAGTTATTCATATTTGGTTAATCATTCCTTTATTGCAGAATACATCTTCTCCCAAAGCTCATTGTTCTCTCCTTTATCTTCATTCTCCAGATCCCACATCAAAGGTGCAGGTGTTCTGTAGTCCTCAGACACAGCATATGTCCCCCCTTTTATGACAAGGAATAAAATTAAGAAACCATTATTCAAAGAAGTAGAGATAAATTTAAAAACAAAGTGATATTTTTAAACTGAAGCCAACAGTAGCATGTCCTGTGAACACTGTTCAGAAAAAATTGAAATTCAAATATGATCCCGGGGTGGGGGAAGGGCAATATAAATCTAAATAATCTTATTCTTGATTATAATCTAAATAATTATATCATTTCCTTTCTGGATTGTGGCTGCCACAACTAAGATTCCCCCATACTGCTTCAATTATTGTCTTAATATTATATTTTTTAAAGTCAGATATGAGCAAAATGTACAGTGAATAAATTACTTGTAATAATACTGGTATGCTATGAGGAAAATATTGATTTAATAGGTTAAACAAGTTAAAATGGCTACTTTTCAGATGTTAGTTTTTATATCCCAGTGCCTTCAGGTGTTTTTATGAGCTTAAAATTTTTTTTAAATCACAATGATCGTATAAACATCTGAAAAAGTGTAAAACGTGGTATAAAATATTAAAAGTTTTACTTTGCTCTTCTTAGACTTACAAAGCCTTTCTACCTGCTATGATTGCTCATGCCCATGGACATTTGGGTTACATTTTAAGTGCAGCTGGGCTAATTGGAGTAAATAGGCTGGCAGGTAAGAAAAGTGTAATATTTCACATTTGCACATTTTTTCTAACTTTAACTTACATAATAGCTCTGAATAACCAACATTGACTTGATGCACTAATAATAAAGATAATAAATTAAGAAGTATATTCAATGAGGGACATGGTTGAGAACTACATCATGCATCAAAACTACCCATCAGATATACTTGCCTGAAGTTGAAGTATGTGCTTTGGAATCATCAGGTCTCATGCAATCCCCTGGATTTAAAAGAGAGGGGGGGGGGAGAGAGAGAGAGAGAGAGAGAGAGAGAGAGAGAGAAGAAAGGAAGGAAGGAAGGAAGGAAGGAAGGAAGGAAGGAAGGAAGGAAGGAAGGAAGGGAGGGAGGGAGGGAGGGAGGGAAGACAGACTTTACTGATTAATGTTTTTACTACACAAGTGATTAGCACACTCACCATCTCCTAAAATTGCCTGGCACTGTCACCAGGATGGTAAGGATGACTACTCTGCCTTCTGAAGTCTCCCCCTGCTGTCAGTTTGGAGATAATTTCTCCACTCCAAGAAATCTAAACTTCCCCTCTTTGCTTTTCCACTGGTTGGAAGACTTGTAGGAAGTTGCTGTCATTTCCACCTCCCTTGACATTAGCAGTGGGAAGGGGCAAAGAGATACACCAAGAGCCTCGGTGAAAGTGGCCCAACTCAGGAGCTGGCTCTAGGAGGAGCAAAGATCTTGTCCTTCTCTACCAGGGCATCCCCTGGAGCAGCATTCTGTGCACTGGCTGATGCAGATCCCTGAGGCTCTGGCATCAGAAACCCTAGTTGCAACATTTGGATGACTTTGGCCAGCTTGCCTGTTGGGCACATCCTTATGCTTTTGAGCTGAGCAGCATAGTTCAAAACTCATAAAACCAGTCTTAAACACAGTTCATCTGAGTTATGTGAATAAGTTTTTCAGAACTACCAGTCACCCAAAATATTACCAGTCTATACCCATCTCCCTGTACCCTGGACTTCCCTTTTTCTGTCATTCTCAGAAATCATCACATATTAGTATTACCTCTCTCTTACATGTCTGATATATGATGAAACTCTGAAATAAGACAAGTATATTTACAGCTTCTGTTAATCCTTTTTCTGACACAGTATCTCTATCTTCAGATGGATTCTTCCACCCCCAGCTGACCTTAACAAGGAGAGTAAGCCTTTTGTCTTTCCTACAGTGGAGATCTGAGCTCCCCTGCGTCAGAACCACCAAGGGTGTTATTTATAATACAGATTCCCTGGTCATGGGTCATAGCTGCTCATCCTAATCTTGGGGTTGAGGGACTCAGTGAGCTGCATTTATACCAAATAACTCAGATGACCCTAGCAGCTGGTCAGGACGCCTCTTCACTGCCTCCTAGGCATCTGGGAAATGGAGCTGGATCCTGCCAGCATTATTGTCAGAAAGAAGTGGATTCGTGCATGAGGAAAGAAAAAAGGTCATGAAGCTAACTAGTTACTAACTTCTGTTTGACCTTAAAGGAGTCATTAATGTCTTTGTTCCTCAATCTCTTCACAATCTCACTATAAGGATCAAATAAGATATCATTATGAGAACACTTTAAATATCAGCAAACTGATCTACTTGGAAGGCAGTTTATTTGGGAAGGTATCACATGATTCTAACATCACAAATTCCCTACTGCAAAAAAGTGTTCAAATCAGAAACTTTTCTGTGATCTATGCTTCTTTTATGTAGGCTTTTTTTTTTTTTTTAATCCTCACCCGAGGATATTTTTGCATTTATCTTCAGATAGAGCGGGAGGGAGAGAGGGGGGAAGAGAGAGAGAGAAACATCGATGTGAGAGAAACACATCAAGTGGTCGCTACCCACACAACCCCAACCAGGGCCGGGGACAAACTGCAACCGAGGTACGCGCCCCTAGCGGGAACCGAACCTGCGACTCTCTGGTCCTCAGGCCGACGCTCTAACCGCTGAGCAAAACCGGCCAGGGCAATTTTTTTTTTAAAATAAAGAGCCTAGGCAAGTATAAAGTATTCATTTTATTTATTTATTTAATATGTTTTAATTGATTTTTTTTTTTTAGAGAGAGAAGAAGGGAGAGAGAGATAGAAATATTGACATGAGAGAGAAACATGGATGGGCTGCCTCCTGTATGCCCCCTACTGGGGATCGAGCCCACAACCCAGGCATGTGCCCTGACCAGGAATTGAACTGGGACCTCTCAGTCCATGGGACAACTCTCAACACACTGAGCCACACCAGCAGGGCTAAAGTTTTCATTTTAAAGGAAGGAGCTTCCATGATTTAGAGTGAGAGATTTCTGAGGACAAACAGAAAATTCTTTGAAGACTTGGAATTTAAATTGGCACCACTCTATTTGAATTTGAATTTCTAATGCCAGAGATTCTCATGAATACCTAAATAGCATTAGGAAACAAATGTATATCTATTGTTGCCTCTATTTTCTCAGCTTTTTTTAAAAAAAAGTCATTTTTATAAAGTTGAAAGCTATTTAAATACATTTTTAAAAGGCTTCCTTTTTTCTTCACTGGGTGAATGTATGCAGGCATCCTAGAGATACAAGATGTATATCTGAATGTGTTATCCCTGCTATCAACAATTGAGTAGTTTCCCATAGTCCTTAGATTAAGGATCAAATAATGTACGCTAATAATTCTCAACCCTGGCTGCTTTACCTGGGAGACTTTAAAAAAATACCTATATCTAGTCCCTCCTCCTCTAACTGAATCAGAATCTCTGTGGATGAGGTCTGGGTTATAATTTTACAAAAGCCATGTACTCTAACCCTGGCCTCTCCAGTCTCCTCTGCCACCACTCTCCTTCTCCCTGCCTCTGCTCAGCTTCACGGGCAGAGTCCTTGGTACTGGAGACAGTCCAGGGCATTTGCACATGCTGTGCCCCCTCTTGGCTTAAGCATTCCTTCCCTGATCACCCAGAATATCCCAAATGCTTCCAATGCACACTCTCATAGCACCTGACCCTGGCCTCCTTAGAACATCTCACAGCTGCATTGTACACCTATTTGTGAGATCCTTGGATTATCATCTGCCTCCCCGCTAAGCCGTGCGTTCCTTGGGATCAGAGGCCAGTTGTTTTCTGCTCACTGTTGTGTATCTTCAGCTCCAGGAAAGGGCCTGGCAAAAAAAAAAAAGAGAGAGAGAGGTGCTCAATACTTATATCAAATGTGGGAAATGAATGACAGGATGGAAGATGATCCAATATTTTGTGTTACAATTTTTAAGAGATCAAAAATATATATATATATTTTTAAAGTCATGTGTAAATCCAAGGAATTATTGTCACAAAACATTGAACCCCATTTTATCTTAGCTACAGCTCCCCAAGCCATGTTTCAAAGACAAGCATCATTTGGAAAATAAAATTACAGAACTAATACAAAAATATATTTTAAAGGTTCATTCACTGAATAATCTGTGGACAAATTGAAATGATTTTTTGTAGAAGAGATGTCTTTTCTTATGCTAGTCATTGAATCGTCATGTCAGAGCAGCAATTGTGTGTATGCTGACTTGAGTACAGGCCCAAAGTCAAGGCCAGACAGTAAGCCAAATATTTCAGAAGTTTGTGGTATGGGTAAAACTGTCAATAGAGGATAAATTTGTTGTGTAAGATGGTTAAAGAACTTGGTGGGGGAAAGGCTGAAAAGGTAACCACCTCTTTTTTTTTTAAATTATGTTTTTATTGAATTTTTAGAGAGAGAGATAGAAACATTAGTGACATGGATCAGCTGCCTCCTGCACGCCCCCCACCGGGGATTGAGCCTATAACCCCAGGCGGGAATTGAACAGGGACATCTCAGTCCATTGGATAATGCTCAATCCACTGAGCCACATTGGCCAGGCAAGATAACTACCGCTTTAGCATAACAGCTTGGAGTGTCGTCTCATAAACAGAGAAGGTCTCCGGTTCGGTGCATGTATTGGAGGCAACCAGTCAATGTTCTGTCACATAGATGTTTCTCTCTCTCTCTCTCTCTCTCTCTCTCTCTCTCTCTCTCTCTCTCTCTCTCTCTCGTCTCCCTCCTCTCTCCCTCCCTTCCTCTCACTCTCCTTCTCCCTTTCTCTCTCTTTTTAAAATCAATAAGCATATCCTCGGGTGAGGAATATATATATAGGAAAAAAGCACATGACAGCATCTTTGCCCCTCCTTCTCTGCTCTCTACCAGGTTCATAATGTTCATGAACATTTGACCCAGTTACAGGAAGCCCCTGCTGATTCCCAGGTCTCAGTTCACTTTCTAGACAGTTACAGGTCATCAGTTATACTTGCCCCTCACAGGGGTTTCTGCTTTACAAGGAAGCATATTCCATTGTTGAACCACTCCCCTCTGTTGAGTTGAAATCTGTCTTGTTTTAAACTTACACTAGTTCTAGCTTTGCCCTCTAGCACTGTGAGTAATTTCATTCCTCTTGACAACAACCATTCTTTTTTTTATATAAAAAAATTTTAACAGGGTAGACCCAGAGATGTGGATGTAGGGTACAGACTGACAACCCTCAGAAGAGGGGGTGGGGGGAGGAAAGAGATAAACCACAGAACTTATACGCATGTATGCATAACTGATGGACATGGACAACAATGCTGGGGATGGGGCCGGGGGGGATGGGGAGGAGGTGTCAGTGGGGGAAAACGGAGAAACATCTGTAACAAAAACAAATTAATAAAAATAATAATAAATTTTAATGTTAACATAATTGCAGGTGTCCCCCTTGGTCCCCCCTTTTGCCCACCTCCACCTACCTCTGCCTCCCCCTCCCTTGGCCTTCACCAAAGTATTGTCCCTGTCCATGAGGTATGCATATATGTTCTTTAGCTAATCCCTTCACCTTCTTTATCCACAGCAATTCTTTAGTTGTTTGAATATAAATCTCATGCCTTATGTCCACTGCATGGTTAGCACCACTGCCCTTCCTGCATACGCAAATGTCTTTTCTCTTCAACTAATTGTATCTACTTTGTGCAACGAACCAAAAATCATTCTTATATCCCTTTACTTTGTCAGACTAACCTAGCATCGGGGTGGTGACTGATATGGCTGCTAAGGACATGGGACACAGGGCAAAGGGTCTTTGACAAGACTGAAATCTGGAGTTATAATCCTGCTGTGTGCTAAGTCTGTCTCTGAACATGACCTTTTTTCTCCAGGTCCAATTTTCTCATTTACAATGTAGAAATCAGTGCGTGTTACAGTTTGTGAATGAGTGAATGTAATGACTTTATTGGGTAGTATGTGTGTTCACAGTACCATGGCTACACTTGCCTAATAGAGGCTAGTAATGCCAATTGTAAAGAACATGGGAGTTAATTTTTCTAATTTTTAAAATAATTATAGAGTTAATGTTTACTTTTATGGGATATTAGTTCTGGGCCCCAGATTGAGAGACATCTACATAGTTCCTGAGAAGGCTCTGAAAACATGGAGTTCAGTGAGGGGATCACATCACACACTCCTTCAAATAGTCATCCCATAAGCATTAGAGACCTTAATGTGTGCCATGCACTATGGGCCACCCTAGGATCGGGGGTTACAGCAAAGAACAGGAGAGACAAGTGTCCTTGCCCTTGTGGAAATTATCTTCCTAGGTGGTAAGGAGCAGAGAACAAACAAAAAATAATAAAGTAAAATAAAAGGTGTGCTGGATGGTCAGAAGTGCTATGAGAAATATCAAGCAGGAAAAGGAAATCCCAGAGTGGGAGGAACAAAGGTACAGGTTGAGATTTCATTTTTAGTATGGTACTCAGGGGAGGTCTCATGGAAAATGTAACATTTACCAGAGACCTGAAGCTGAAGAGGGCAGGAACTACCTGGATTTCTTGGGGTGCCCCTAGAAGAACAGCGAGCACAGGTCCTTAACTTTACCCCGCCCTTAGTTCAAGTCTTAGGTTTACTGTGCCTCTCCTTGCCCTGCAGTGTGAACATCAGAATTGATGGGGTCAGACTGCTCTCTCAGGAAGGTAGTAGGGGTGGAGAAGAACAGTCTTAGTTGGGTCTTGCTGAAGATCTGAAGAGCTATGGCATCTAATCCTCACAGTAGTCTCAGAAAGAAAGATTGATGACCTCATTTTACACTGGAAGAAACTGAGACTCACAAGGTATGGAACTTGCCTGAGACGACATTGTAAATGTCAGAGCTCAGTTTCAAGCCAGGCTCATCTGACTCCACAAGATGTCACTGCTTCCTGCCAATCATTACATAGCATAGGGAAGCTTTGGGAATGGACATGAGAAGTTTGTTGAATAATGTAAATAAAGCAAGGAGTGAAATAGAGACCCTGGGCCAGTGTCCTCCCACAGAGTAGACGAGCCCCCGGGTAACTCAGACACGCACACCAATGCATGCAGGTGTGAATTCATCTGCAACTGGTTGTTGGCACTGCTTTTCAGCTGCACTGGTAGAGATGCTTTTATGAATGAAAACCAAGAAAGTTTGCTCTTCTTTTCCCTTTAGTATCCTGCCCATCAAGGTGGCACTGCTCATGACTGAATATAGGGGCGCCTTCAGTTGAATGGATACCTTCCTTGAAGAGAAGAACTAAAAACCAACTCTGTGGCTGATGCCATCCGATACCCAACGTTACCTATTGCTTATTTCAACGAAGAAAAGGATTTTTGTCTGGTAGAATATATCTGGAGGCTGTAAGTACCATTCTTGTTCTTCTATTTGGACTAGTGTTTTCAACCAGTATATTTTAAAGATAATGTTATCTGCTTTTTTGTTGAGTTTTTTTTTATTATTAATAAAAACAGCTTATTTTTATCCTCCCTACTTGCAACAGATGTGAGAGAGCTAGAGCCACTCACATGATGAGTGTTTAGCTGGTGCCCTCATTCCAGAGGACACAGAACTCTGGATTTCCTGTCCCCTTGCTCTCAGCCTTAGCCTTTCTGAACCTCTATGTGCCCTCTGGTGTAGAGAAAGCCAGCCTCCTGTGTCCATCTTTGCAAAGGAACTACACAAATGCTTCCTTCTACATGCCCTGGATGCTCACAGAGTATGTGGCAATCTTGCTGAAGGTACACAAGTTGCCACTGTGAGGGGGCCTAACTGTCCATCTCTGAAATCCCCAGTCAGCAGTGACCCTAGATCAAACTCTGAATGGGATCCCACTTTTGTCCTAAAAGAGATCAAAGAATGGTTGCTTCTTATTCTGAAAATGGCATTTTATTGAATTAGATAAATGGATACCTATTAATCCAGAAAACACATGTATGTAGTTAATTTCAGGTGTTTAATTTAGCATTTCAAGTCGGGATTCATGCTGAAGTGTTTTCCACAGGAGGGACAGTTATGTATTTGTGTTCCTCAGTGCTGCCTCCGTTTCAGATTGACTGAATTCTGACAGTTTAATCAACTGGCCAACTGCTTTCATGCTTTAGAGATTCACCATAAAAGGAAGATTAAGAAAAATGTGTTAATTACCATACCCTGGAACTCCTTCCCAGGCTGGGCGGAGCACCTGCCTTGTAAGAAAAACAGCAGCCTTTGTCTCTTACCTTCTTTTGTGTGGGAGCAGGAAAGAATGAGAAGAACCTTGGAAGACCCTGTGAGAGTCCAAAGAAAAGAGTTTAAATATCTTGGAGGTAAGTTGCTCTTAGAGGGGCAACAGGAATGTAGAGTCTGGAATCCACTGTGGACTGATTCATCTTGAGCTGTCTATATGATTCTGATAACTCCGCTTCTGTATTTCCTTCCCATTCAGAAAGTCTTTTCAAAAAGCTTGTTCTATGATGATAAAAATGATAGCTAATATTTATTATGCCTGGCACAAAGCTAAGTACTTTATATACAGTATTTCATTAAACAAGAATATTACATCATTACTCAGAGAATAATAAAGCTATTTGGCATATGCCAAAGAATAAAAGGCATCTTATTTCACAAGAGTGACATCCTACTCAACTGTAGATGTGTACTGAGAGGATCAAAAGGCTCTCTGACTAACCAACTGATATTCCAAATCCTTGGCTAACAAGTTAATTAAGAGAGAGGCACAATATTGCTCCTATATTACAATTCCAAAAGCGTATATTCTAGGGGCCTCTCTATTTAGTTGAAGAATAAAGAAGAGACTCTTAGGGGATTTAGTAGAACAAAGGCCTGGACATAGTGGGCATCCACCACTCATAACAGTATTAACAGCAATTATTTCTAATTGGAGAGCATCTTGGCTGGACTACAACAAAGGCCTGAAATTCAGTTGTGGTTTTATAGTACCCATAAAATTGTATAAACAAATTCAGATTTACTTGAAGTACTCATATGAGAAGAGACCACATGTAAATTAGAGTATTCTAGAGGATAATAAATAACAAGGTGATTTAATACCTCTTGGGAGCAAGTGTTCTCCACATGTGTTTCATACAATTTCCCATCTGAAATTTAACCCTAATGATGCCAAGAGTCTAAGTAAGCCTTAAGAAATAGAAGGCTAAGGGACAAGGGCTGTATGCCAGGATTAGGCACTCTACCCTGCAGAATGGCATCATAGAGCATCCTATAGTCATCATGCTGCTTAAGAACTAAGAATAATTCTCAGTATTAGAAGGAGTTTGGCTGGGTAAAAATTGGTGACCATGCTCTTCCATCCTTGTTTGTTTGGTTGATTGGTTGGTTTTACATTGCGATGCTATATTAGTCAGCTCTGGCTGCCATTACAAATTATCACAGACTGGGTGACTTAAACAACAGAAATTTATTTTTTCATAGTTCTGGAGGCTAGAAGCCCAACATCCAGGTGCCAGTTAATTCAGTTTCTTCGAGAGCTCATTGCAGATGGCCCTTTTCCCACTCTGTCTTCACATGGCCTTTCTTCCATATGTGGGCATGGAGAGAGATCTCGCTCTTCCTTTTTGTGATAGGCCACTAATCCTATCACGAGGGCCCCACCTTCATGATTTAATCTAACCCTGATTACTTCCCCAAGGCTCCAACTCCAAATACCATCACACTGAGGGTCAGGGGGGCTTCAACATCTTAGTTTGGAGGTTTGGGAGATACAAACATTCCATCTATACTGATACCAAGATACAAAAGGAAATCCAGGCCACAGATGATCCTCAGTGTCCTAATGTCACAGTTTATCAAATAAAATCATTTAGAATCCTGGAGGTAGGACAAATTGGAGATGCTTAAAAAAACATCCAACTAATTCCAACCTCTAAGAGTCAGCACTTGATAGAAACATGACAGAATCTGGGCCACCAAACAAACACTGATATGAAGCAAAATTTCCCATGCAAATAGGTTGTGTGAAGAGATACAGTGGCAGTCTAGGCATCTTTAACATTTCCAGGCAGTGACCTACTTTGGGTTTATCCAAGTATCCTCAGCTCACTTTCCTTCCAAGCTGCCGTATAGTTTCCTTTCAGAGTCAGTGAATAGGCCACAACTGCGCCACTGAAGAGAACCTGGAAAGGTTCTGTCGCTGGTGCCCATGCAGTACACGTGCGCCAAGATACCCTGACTGGATCAGCATTGACGGAGCAGTGATGGTAGAGGTGAGAAAGCTCAGCTCAGTGTCACCAGTTATTTGCTTCAAGGCCTAGGACTTCACTGGTTTGCCTCACACTGGTCTTTATCATGGCATTTAACAACGGCTACCACTGAAATCACACTGGCTCTCTACGCAAAGCCAGGTAGACCTGTCACCCCTTGGCTCCTTCTCCTCTTTCCTGTGGTGGCCTTTCAGACCTTCTTCTCAAGCCCACCACAATCCTGTCATCTACTCTTTCTCAAAGGTAACCTTCTCTCCTTCCTCACCAAGAAAATTGAAGCTGAAAAATATAAAGTCCCTCAGTTCTCCAAACCGATATCTTCAAAGGCATTTATTTCTGCCTCGACCTCCCTTCTCTTTCTCAGCCTCAGAAGAAGCAGTGAACCTGCTCAGACTGACCCTGTGCCCATGCCCTCCTCTTAGGGTCTCCTCAGAGGTCCACTCTCCCACATCTCAACCTCTCCACCGTGAGCTGCTTCCCATGTCCTGTAAACATACCACAGACCATGTAGTATGAAACTTAAAAGTAACAAAAATAAATAAACTTTACAAAAACCTCCATTCCATTCTGTCAACAATTCTCCTCCCCATGAATAACATCATTTAAAATGCAGCCTCACCTCAGACTGGCTCCTAAGCCATTTGGCTTTCACATCCATCAGGTCACAACAATCTTTATGAAAATATCCCTGGGATTTCATTCTTCATCATAATTTACTTCTCATGACTGATATTATTAACCTCTCTGCCCTTGGCCCTGGTGTCATCTGCCTAGTGGCCTCTTCCACTGCTTACTCCTTAAATTATTAGAGTTATTAAAGGTTCTCTCCTTGGATTTCTTACTTTCTAGATTCCCTCGGGAGCTTCTAACTATGCCCATGGCTCCTCCTCCCTGCTCCCTCCAAGGTGTCCAAGCCAGAAACCCAGTTATAAAGCTCTACTTCTGCTGTCACTTTCTCTCTCACCTCCCTGTCCATTGTAATCAAATCCAGTCCACTCAGCTTCTCAAGCCTCACTGGCAGGTTTTCCTCACCATCCTCACTGCTACTGCTTTAGTTCAGGCTCCTGCCATCTGTTCCCGGCCACTGCAACAGTTTCCTAGCTGGTCTTTCTGCATCAAGGCTTGCTCACTATATTAGTGAGAATTACATCCAGCTGGGATACCTGAAAACCTCAGTGTAACAAGGGCTTAAAAGGTGTAAGTGTATTTCTCTCTGAGGTTTAAAAAAGCTGTGGTACAGGGGTGGGCAAAAGTAGTTTTACAGTTATGAGTACACAAAACACAGAGTTTATTCTTGCATTATTATTTATTAATTATCATATTTTTTCCATACACATAACCATAAACCTACTTTTGTCCACCCCTGTATGTACAATGGACTATTACTCAGCCATAAATGAGAATGAAATTTCATCATTGGTGAGAGCATGAATGAACCTAAAGAGTATTATGTTAAGTGAAATAAGTCAGTCAGAGAAAGACAAATACCATATGATCTCACTTATATGTGGAATCTAAAGAACAATATGTAAATGAGCAGACAAAACAGAAACAGAGTTATAGACCTAGAGAACAAACTGATGGTTAACAGAGGGGAGGGGCCTTAGGGAACTGGGTGAAAAAGGTGAAGGGATTGAGACATCCTTGTCACAAGGATGTGAAGTACCCCATAGGGAATACAGTTAATAATACCATGATAACTATGTATGGTGCCAGGTGGGTCGTGGAAATATCGGGGGGAGCACTTTGTGAAGTATATGATTGTCCAACCATTATGCTGTAAACCTGAAGCTAACACAAAATCATATTGAATGTGAACTGTAATTAAAATTTTTTTTGTTAAAAATAAGTATAAAAAATAAAAAGCCTGGAGGAAGCAGTGCAGACTAATAGAGTGTGCCACAGTGTCAGGGACCCAAGCTCCTCCGAGCATTTGCTATGTGTGGCTTACAGTCCAAACATCACTGATGAGCACAGTCCCCAATAAACACTGAAACTTCAGCCATTATGTCCACATTCCAGCCCGCAAGAATCCAGAGGGCAGAAGGCATCTCTACATCCTTTGATGACAATCCAAGAACACTGCGCACCCCACAAACACCACATCCTATTAGCCGGAATTAGTCGTCTGACTAAACCGACCTGCAAAGAATGTTGGTAGGGCCTCCATTTTGCACTATCACCAGCCAGCTAAAGATCAAGGATTTTTTTACTGTGGGAAAAGATAAGAGTGGATGTTGAGTATCAACTTATAATTTCTGCCACAGTCTACTTCCCCAAATATCTATGCATCCTCTTCTTTTTAAAAAAAAATTTTTTTCTTTATTGATGTTAGAGAGAGAGAGGAAGGAAAAAGGAGAGAGAGAGAGGAAGGGAGAAGGAGAGATAGAAACATCAATGAGCGAGAACATCGATTGGCCACCTCCCGCATGCCTCTCACTGGGGATCAGGCCCACAACCTGGGTATTTGCCCTGACCGGGAATCAAACTGGTGATCTCTTGGTGTATGGGTCAATGCTTAACCACTGAGCCACACCGGCCGGGCTGTATCCTCTTCTTATCATATAGAACCTACGCACTGGCTCCACTTGAAGCCCTGCCCAGTCACTGCATGCTTCACACAGTCCAGGATTTCTGGTACCAGCCACACTCTCCATCAGATCCAGGTACGCCTCTTCATGGCCTGATGACGAAGAAGGTAAAAAGCAACTATTTACCCCATATCACACTCAATATACAATGGTGCATGGAAGCAGAATAAGCATGGTTAGAAAGAGAGTGGGGGAGGAAAACAAAAAGAAAAGTGAAATAGAACCTTCTAGTCAAAAGCAGGAGGGGTGCATAGGAAGTGCAGTGATGGTCCATAGAGGTGGATTCACAAGGACTCCTTTTCTCAGGTAGTCCTGCCTGGTTCTCTCCCGTGAAGTGTCTCCTTGCCTTTGCCTTCCAAGGCCCTGGAGGGCTCTGTGTTGTTTAATTTTTTCCAAGACCACATCTGAGGTAAGCTTTGCAGATTACATCCTTCTTCAAGATTTCACAGATTGTATAGCCTCAAACTAGAGGTGTGAATAATTACCAACTCTTTCAACCCTGATCTCTGTTTTGGCAATACGGTCCCCTCAAAAGCTCAGTCAGTAGGCATCTGGTGTATTTATTTCATCCAACTCATTGGGCAATTAAACCACTGCAAAAGATCTTGCCAAAACAAAGCTTTAAGCCTGAAAAGTGTACTTCATTACTGGCCTCTGAGCTCTGCCATCACCTGCTTCTCTCCCCTCTCTCTCTCTCTCCACATAGCGGAGTCTCTGTTGGGACCATCTGAAGCAAAGGTTTAGGGCATTGCTTTTCAACCTTTGTCATCTCATGGCACACATAAACTAATTAGTAAAATTCTGGGGCCCACCAAAAAATATATTTCTTGCTGATCTGACCAAAAATAGGTATAATTTTCATTCATTCACACTTGACAGCTATTGTTGTGTTGGCTGTCATTTTTTTTTTATTTGACACTCTAAGGAAAAAGGTCATTGCCCTCTTTTTAAAAAAATTTAAAATTCTGTGGCACACCAGCTGAAAATCGCTGGGTTAGGGGAAAGGCCACACCCATCATTTGATATACACTGCTGTGCTGGGTTTCATGTCTGACAGATAGCCCTTAATGGAAGGTGCTGGAAAAAGGCTTGGGTCCACAATCTGACTTCTGATAAAGCCACTCTGGAATTCACATTTCCAAGGGCTTTCCATCAGGCCCAGAGGGTTTGGCTGCTTCAACCATCCAAGGATCCAGATTACCACCCTCTCAGTCAATCAAGCTGGCAAGTGGGCAGCACCTCCTGGAACAGCTGTGTTCCTTCATACCTTGATTGTACATGGGTGCTCCCCAGCCTGAGTTCAAATCTGTGAGACTCTGCTTAAAGCAGCAGAAATATCTGAAATATCTAAACCAGAGCAAAATTCTAAATTTGTCTTAACCTTTTCCCCTCATGCTACAGTCTTACTGAGCAGGTGATCTAGCTTTAAAGGTAGAGTAGGGTCAATGTGAACCAAAAGTTTCCACTGCCAAACAAGTATTACCAGATTTCTAGCCTCTAAGATTCTAAGCACTTTGCCACCTGCTACCTGAGATCTTGAACTTAGTTATACCAATATTTTCACTTCTGCTACATGCAGTATACTACTGAGTTCTATATTAGTCTAAAAACAAGCTTCCACTGTAACAATGGTCCCAATGACAGTAATTTAAGAACTACATGTTCTCTCTGTCATGTAGGTGAACCACATCTTCTCTGTTAGTTCTGCTCTGCAAAGTTCCAGAGACCTGGGCTACTCAAGCTCCTCATGTGACCCTCCTGAGAGTGTGGCCACCATCCTTATTAGGATGACAGTCATCATAGCCACCTTCCAGGCAATAGATGTAGGAAGGGATAAAGGCGAAAATAATAAAGGGACCAATTTGCCTTTTAAGAATATTTCTAGAAGCAGCCACACAACACTCTTGTATTAGATGCAAGTGAGACTGGGGATTGCAGTTTTTATTTCAGCAGTTGTGACTCTAGCTAACAGCTGCAAAGGTTTCTAAGAGTGGGAAAATGGGCGTTAGTATTCTTGGCCTCAAACTCTCCTGAGTCACAGAGAGAAATTCAAATCAGTTTATCAATGCAACTTAGGTCAAGTGATTCAAGTCTCTGAAATCCTTTTCCCATTCTGCAAATGACTATAATTCCTCATCTGATGGCTGTAAGGATTAACTGTGTTAACAGTTACAAAATGCCTAAAGTAAAGTTTGGTACATACAAATGCTCAGTAAACATTAGCCTCTACTATGTATGTCCCCTACTATCTACACTCTAACCTTGAACTTCTACTTTGTGTCAATTCAGTGTGTCTAGTATATCACATTTTTATGTGAAATATCTTTATATCACATTTTTATTGATTTTTTAACCTGTATTTTAATGGCATTTTAATATTTCACCATGGGAAGTGGAATTATTTAGAGCTATAGATATTTATAAAATAAATATTCTTTTAATTCTTTGTAACCTAAAAACATTCACCTAACTGCCTTTGAGAGTATAACAAAAAAGAGAAAATATAATGCCCTACTTTGAGTTTCTACCTATGCTCCTATTCAGTATACTCTATGTAGGCCATTTATGTTGATATTCTTTTGGATAAAAAGTGCTAGGTATACAAATAGATATTATAGGCTGTTAAACTGAACATTTTCTTCTTCTTTTTTTAAATATGTTTTTATTGATTTTTAGATATAGAGGAAGAGAGATAGAAACATCGATGATGAGAGAGAAACATCAATCAGCTGCCTCCTGCATGCCCCCTACTGGGGATCGAGCCCACAACTCAGGCATGTGCCCTGACTGGGAATCCAATCTCTTGGTGCATGGGATGACATTCAATCTACTGAGTCACACCGGCCAGGCAAACTGAACATTCTGTTGATGTCTCGAAATTCTGGCTGAAGCCACAAGCTGAAAACATGGGTGGTAAGTATTTTTATTTAAAAAAAAAAAAAAAAAAAAAAAAAAAAAAAGGAGTGCTAGCCCTGGCCGGTTTGGTTCAGTGGTAGAGCATGGGCCGGCGGACCAATGAGTCTCGTGTTCAATTTCGGTCAAGGGCATGAACTTTGATTGCGGTTTGTCCCCAGCCCTGGTCGGGTTGTGCGGGAGGCAGCCAGTCGATGTGTCGCTCTCACATCGATGTTTCTCTTTCTCTCCCTTTCTCTCCCTCTCTCTCTCTCCCACTCTATCTGAAGATAAATAGAAAAATAGCCTCAGGTGAAGATTAAAAAAAAAAAGAGTGCTAGACTTATCCATGCAGGACTAGTTAATAGAGAGCAACTTCAAGTTTCAGATTTCATCTTCCAAACTTCAGGTTTCATCTCAGACATGAAGTCATTATTTTGATTTTTAACAACAAAAATCTGGATAAACTGAAATGATAGTACTATAGGGAATATAGTCAATAATATTGTAGTAACTATATATGGTGCCAGATGGGTGCTAGACTTATTAGGGTGATCACTGCATACGTTATATAAATGTCAGACCACTACGTTGTACACCTGAAACTAATAAAATACTGTATGTCGATTGTAATTGAAAATTTTTTAATTATTAAATAAATTAATTACTTTACATTGATCCATCAGCAAACTGAGGGCAAACTGCCATCCCACAGTCTGGAGATACAAGATCATTCAGAGGGACACAGCCAAGGTCTGCTTACCTGGAGCAGAAGCCACTGGAGCTGTAAACTGGTGGGAACATTTAAATGGCAGTTTTTGGTGTTTTTATTTTTTTTTCTTTATTGATTTTAGAGAGAGAGGAAAGGAGAGGGAGAGAGAAATAGAAACATCGATGAGAGAGAGCATCGATTGGCCACCTCCTGAGTGCCCCCCACTGGGGATCGGGCCTACAAACTGGGCATGTGCCCTGACTGGGAATCGAACCAGCGACCTCTTGGTGCACGGGTCGATGCTCAACCATTGATAAATGGCAGTTTTGACAAGTTTCGGGAGGCTAAGTATGAATTTGCCTGAGAGTGAGAAACTTGGGATCAAAGTCCTCGAAGGGCCCTCAGACTTCAGTGGGCCTGAAATTCCAGGAGGTTCTCACAGGGAAGCCCTAAGGAAGATCCCCTCCTGGCTCTGGCAAAAAGGAATCATTGCAAAATAAGTTCAGAGCCTTCTCTGTACAAAGACCTTCGCTCCAGGGCAAAGGATTTTGCCAGAGCCTCACCGCCACGGGGGGAAAGGCAATCCTGTCCACCCTACCATCTTACCTAGAGAGAAAGAATGGCCCATCAACATGGGCCAAGGCTCCAAGAAAACAGATAGGGAACACTACAGCCTGGTAAGAGGAAAGGGGTGGGAGAAAGCTACACTCCTGGACAAATGTTCCTGAAGGCTACAGTTCTGAGAAGCAGGTCCACTATAAGGCTGTGGTTTAATCAGAAGTTTAGAGCATGTGACCCTTCTCTCCACACCAACAGAACCCCAGTAGAACAAAAGTGGATTATAGCTGCCAGATACAGGCCCTCTCTTTCTGTAAAAAACTACTTAGGGAAACCCAAAGATAGTAGGAAGTCAGAGACAAGAACCCTGGTGGGATAGAGAGCCTCTGACACAATTACAGCAAACATTAAATGGATATAGCCCAGCTCCTAGCCAGATTAACATCAACTCTCACACCAAAAGCCTATTTACCCTAGTTTCTATATCCCAATAAAACATGTTCAGTTTTCAACAAAAGATTGCAAAGCATGTGAATAAGAAAAATAAACACAATCTGAAGAGAGAAAGTAATTGTCAGAAACAGACTCAGATATGTGAACAAAAAGGGGGCTATGTAATAAATCTGACAAAATTTAGTGACCAAAAGTAACCTCACAGGGTGATCTGATCATAAATTCCTAACTGGGCAGATGATGGTGGGTAGTCACACCCCAGGTCTATAACTTCTTTAGTTAAAGGTTTATCTTTGCCTAAAACAGATCCTATCCATTGTTCTTGTGAATTTAGGTTAGCTAACACAGCCTTGAAATGCCTCTTTCTCAGACCCTTGAAAAGTATAACTACCTTTAAGAGAGCACATAATTTTATTAACTACTCTGCAATCCAGTCATAGAGATTTTCCTGTCCTGCTTTCTCCCACCTTCATGCAATCTTTGTTAAGGTTCCTCCTTAATTCAAAATGTATAAAAAGGACTACAAAACTATCATTTGCTAGAGCATTTGAAATCTTGCTCCTGGTGTGTCATCAGTTTGGCCCAAATAAACTTAAGTAAACTCTTATAAAAATTCTCTACAGGCCCTGGACGGTTTGGCTGAGTGGTTAGAGTGTCGGCTCGTGGACCAATGAGTCGCAGGTTCAATTCTGGTCAAGGGCATGTACCTCGGTTGTGGTTCGTCCCTGGCCCTGGTTGGGTCATGCAGGAGGCAACCAGTTGATGTGTCTCTCTCACATCAATGTTTTTCTCTCTCCCTCTCTCTCTCTCTCTACCTCTCATTCACTCCCTCCCACTCTATATGATGATAAATAGAAAAATATCCTCGGGTGAGGATTAAAAAAAAAAATCTGTACAGTTCTGACATTGTTACATTAACAGATATAACATAGATGTTCAAATTATCAGGCAGAGAATTTAAAATAACTATGATTAATATATTAAGAGCTCTAAAGGGAAAAATAGATAACATGCACAGACAAATGGGTAATTGTGATACTGTGATTTATATTAAGAAATATATGTTGATAAGAGAGGACATTTGGAAAGCCCCTAAGGAAGGATGTTGATTGTCGGGGGAACCAACCTTAATTGGAGGGTTAGAACTTTAAGCTCCACCGCTCAACCCCAAAGAAAGTAAGAAAAGCTGGAGGTGAATCAGTCACCAATGGCCATTGATGCAATCATCATGCCTTTATAATGAAGCCTCCATGAAAACCTAAATGGACAGGCTTCAGAGAGCTTCTGTGTTGGTGAATGCATCCACATGTCTGGAGGGTGGTGTACCCCAGTTTCATGAGGACAGAAGCTCCTGCACTCAGGACCCTTTTGGTCGCTACCCTATGTGCCTCTTAATCTGGACATTCACTGGTATCTTTCATAATACCCTTTACAATAAACTGGTAAATTTAAGTAACTGTTTCTCTGAGTTCTGTGAGCCATTCTAACAAATTAATCAAACTGGAAGAAAGGGTTATGGGATCCTTTAATATATAGTTAGTTGGTCAGAAACACACTGAACAACCTGGACTTGTAATTTGCATCTGAAGTGGGGAAAGCCTTGTGGGACTGAGCCTTTAACATGTGGGATCTGATACTATCTCCAGGTAGATAGTGTCACAATTGAGATAAATTGTAGGACATCTAGTCAGTGTCCACTGAGAATTGAAAAATTACTTGATGTGGGGGGGGGGGGAATCTCATACCTCTGGTGTCAGAAGTGTTGCACAGTAGTAGTGTGAGAGTAAAGGAGAAACACAGAAGACTGTTTCTTCCCAACTCAGTCGGTGGTGCTGGAAAACACACACCAGAGTAATGTAAACAGAGAGATGGGAACTCTAAGAAATAATCAAAAGACATACTACAGAAAACACACACCATATTAGAAATGAAGAATGCCTTTGATGATCAGTAGACTAGACACAACCAAGGAAAGAATCAATGAGGTTGAAAATAGATCAATAGAAATTTCCCAAATTGGAATGCAAAGGGAGAAAAAGAATTGGGGGGGAACCCAGAATATCCAAGAATCATGGAACCATTGAGCAATTTCAAAAGGTGTATCATATGCTTAATTGGAATACCAGAAGGAAAAGAAAAACAGTAGAAAGCAGAAGAAATATTTGAAGTAATAATGGCTGCAAACTTTCCAAATTAATGACAAACAACAAACCACAGACTCAGGAAGTTCAGAGGACAGCAAGCAAGATAAATGCCAAACACACACACATGCACACACGCATGCACACACAGACGAATATATACACATGTACATTATATTCAAACTGTAAAAAACCAAAGACAAAAGGAAAAATCTTTAAAGAAGCCAAAGAATAAAACTAGCGGACATACAGAGGAACCTGGATAAGAATTTCATGGGGTCTTTCATCAAAAACTATGTGAGCCCAGCCGGTGTGGCTAAGTGGTTGAGTGTCGACCCATGCACCAAGAGGTCACTGGTTCGATTCCTGGTCAGGGCACATGCCCAAGTTGTGGGCCTGGTCCCCAGTGGGGGGCGTGCAGGAGGCGGCCAAACAGTGTTCTCTCTCATCAGTGTTTCTATCTCTCCCTCTCCATTCCTCTCTCTCTAAAAATTAATTAAAGAAAACTAAATAAATAAATAAATAAACTATGCAAGAAAGAAGAGAGTAGAGGTTAAATATTAAAGTGTTAAAGAAAAAGCTACCAACTTAAAACTCTATATCTAACAAAATCATCCCTCGAAAGTAAAGGCCATCACAGAGAAACAAAAATTGAAGAAATTCATCACCAGTAGACCTAGCCTGTAAACAAGCAATGTTAAAATAAAAATGTTTCAGAGAGAAGGAAAATTATATATGGGTCTGAAATTTGGATCTACATAAAGAAAGAGTGTTAAGAATAAACAAAGGTAAAGTAAAACCTTTTATTTTTATTATTCTTAACTGATCTAAAAGATAACTGTGTTTAAAATAATTATTGCAAGCATGTAATATATATTTAGAACATATAGATAAGTTAAATGAATGCCAGCAATATCACAAAGAATAAGAATTGGTTATACTGTTATAAGTTATCTGCATGGCACATGAAACTGTATAGTATTATTTAAGAATAGACTTACATTAGTTAAAAGTATGTATTGTAAATTCTGAAGAAACCATTAAAAAAGTTTAAGTATAATTGACAAAGGAAGAGAGGAGATAAAATGTAATCATATAAAATGTTAGATTAAAGCCTCTCTGGCTAGTGTGGCTCAGTTGCCTTCATACACTACATACAAGAATAAATTCAAAATGGATTCAAGATTTAAATGTCAGGCTTGAAACCATAGAAATCTTAGAAGAAAACATAGGCAATAAAATCTCAGATGTTTCTGGTAGCAGTATTTTTTCTGATATATCTTCTCGAGCAAGGGAAACAAAAGAAAAATAAACAAACGGGACTACATCAAACTAAAAACTTTTTGCACAGCAAAGGAAACCATCAACGAAGTGAAAAGACAACCCACTGAATGGGAGAACATATTCAGCAAATACACCTGATAAGCGGTTAATATCTGAAATTTATAAAGACTTATAAAACTCAACACCAAAAAAAACAAATAATCCAATTTAAAAATGGTCAAAGGACCTAAATAGACACTTTTCCAAAGAGGACATACAGATGGCCGGCCAATAGACATATGAAAAGATGCTCAATGTCACTAATCATCAGAGATATGCAAATTAAAACTAAAATGAGATATCACCTCATACCTACCAGAATGGCTATCATCAATAAATCAACAAAAACAAGTGTTGGCAAGGATGTGGAGAAAAGGGAACCCTTGTGCACTGTTGGTGGGACTGCAGATTGGTGCAGTCACTGTGGAAAGCAGTATGGAGTTATCTCAAAAAAATTAAAAATGGAACTGTCTTATGACCTAGCAATTCCACTTCCAGGAATTTATCTGAAGAAACCCGAAACACTAATTTGAAAGAATATATGCACCCTATGTTCATTGCAGCATTATTTACAATAGCCAAGATTTGAAAGTATCAGAAGATGAGTGGATAAAACAGCTATGGTACATTTATACAATGGAATACTACTTGGCCGTAGAAAGGAAGAAAAGTTTACCCTTAAAACTCCATGGATGGACCTGGAGATCATTATACTAAGCGAAATAAGCCAGTCAGAGAAAAACAAGTACCATGTGATTTTACAAATATGTGCAATCTAATGAAAAAACTGGACAAACAAGCAAAATAGAGACAGACTCATAGATGAAGCAGGCAGACAGCTCAGGGCAGGTATGGTGAAGGGATTGAGCAAAAAAGACAATAAAAGAGAAAGAACTCATGGGACAACAGTGTGGTGATTTCGGGGGGAAAGAGGGTTGGTTGGAGATGGTGGAAGAGGGTATAGGAATGATAAATGGTGATGGACAAAAATAATAAAATAAAATGAAGAAAGAAGGAAGAGAAGGAGGGAGGAGGGAGGGAGGGGAAGACGTGTAGCGTTTGTTTTGCAATGAGCCATTGTAGAGGCAGAGTGTGCTAGTTAGTGAAACTACACTGAACATACATTATTTCTACTTTATATAGGCCATGTATTTATCACATAATTCCTGCTTTTACTATATGCTAGTGTTATTTTAGGTTTCATGTGTTAGATTGTTTTGGGGATCTTGGAACACTCAAAAATATTTCCCATATAAATTAATGGTAATTGCCTCTTAGCTTTATGCCATTTTGGCTTACAAAATGTTTCATAAGAACCCTCTACTTTTGGATATCAGGAGAAATCTGTATACTCAAATAGTTATTGCTTAATAAATATAAAGTTTTTTGGTATGTAAATTTTATCAAGTGAAGAAAGTTCCTTTCTATTCCTAATTTTCTAAGAGTTTTTTTTTTTTACTAAGATCATAAATAAGTGTGAATTCTTTCAATTTTCAAGTGTAATTTGTATAAAACTGAAATTAGCTCTTCCTTTAAAATTTGACAAACTGTACTCATAAAATTTCATGGGCTTGAAGGTTTTGAGAGGGAGGATCTTTGACAATTTTCATATATTTAGTTCTTATTGCTTGATTCAAGTTCTCTATTTCCCTTTGCATCAGTTTTGAAATTGAGTCTCTTTATAGGAGTATAGCCATTTCATTCAGGTTTTCTGTTATTATACAGCTATTTATGACACTCTTTCCTTAATTATAAATCTTTTTTTCTATAACTGTTTCCCTTTCTTCTGTAGTATAAATAATACCAAATCCAGCACTTTCTTCTACACCCATATTACCTTTATTAGAAGTGGAGGCTTCTGTATTTATTTTAATATCTACATAATTTTTTCCAAAAAATAAATAAATAAGCAGAGTTTGGGATTTGCCAACAAGTCTGTCTTATTAATAACAATGTTCACTGTTGAGCCTCCCAAGGCAAGTAGCTTGGTCAGGCCAGCAGAGTTGTCTGAAGCTGGGATGAGGGTAAAAGCTGCAGCAAGAAAGATTTGAAATTCAGAAAGGAGGAGTGACATTAAGAGATTAGGAAGCTAGAGGCTGTTATTGTACAATTTTATTTCTTTTTATTATTATTATTTCTTTTTCCTTTATTGATTTTAGAGAGAGAGGAAGTGAGAGGGAGAGAGAAATAGAAACATCGATGAGAGAGAACATCGACTGGCCACCTTCTGCATGCCCTGCACTGGGCATTGGGCCCACAACCTGGGCATGTGTTCTGATCGGGAATCGAACCGGCGACCTCTTGGTGCATGGGCCGACGCTCAACCACTGAGCCACACCGGCCGGATCAACTTTATTTCTTAATGTGTCAACCACAGTGTGTGAGGCCTCTGAGCCTGAGTACAGCATTCTGACGGTGACTGCTCCTGAGCAGCAGAGTTGGTGCAGGGTCACAAACGGAAGCCATTGTTCACTGCTGACTTTTACCTAAATTCTGTCTGAAGAATGTGGGCCATTCCTTAAAATTCAGGAGATTTTACACACATGTGCACACACACAGACACACACACAACTTCTGGGTTCTAGCTAAAGTAATTAGAAGGTGTCGCATGACAATGTGCATTAGAAATTTCCCTCTTTGGGCAGGCACACTCTCCCTTGGCCTGATGCTCATCTGTGTGTTATCTGCCTTTACATGTAGACATTCAAATGTGTAGTTCTACTATAATATTGTCTGTAAATATGGTCCCTTCACAGTCATTATGGATTCATCACCCATCATTGGTCAATTTGTCTGTGCACAAACCCTCTGTGTCCTGAAGTTTGTGGGCCTATCAACCCAGCACCCATGCCATCTGCTCAAACCTGACCAATGAGAGTTACAACCCTCAATGCACATACAAGCCCTATCCAGATCTTATATTTGAAAATGTCATATGAGATCAGGGGTTGCTACTTGCTCTTAATTTTTCTTTGTGATGAGAGGTGTTTAAATATTTGTATTGCATTAAAAATTATATTTCTAAAACTCCTGCAATGATTGAGAAGTGCTTCTCAACCATGCACCAAAAATATCTTAGGTGTTGCTTCAATGGGTAATGTGACTAAAGATTATTTTTTTTTACTTCTTTTTCCTGTATCTTTCCAGTTGTAATGATGATGTCATAGATGCTGTTAGTGCCCCACCCAGATCTCCTAACCCCCTGATACACCCACCCCAATGGCTGTGATTGATAACTGCTTACACCTTCGACCCTCTTCCCAGATTCCTCCTTGCCTTACTGGAGCCAATCACCCACTCAGGGCCTGTGTTTGTTTGATTCAGAATACAAGGGAGACAACTCAGTGGTACAATTTAAGCTACAGAGTGCCCCCTCCACCTCCACAAATCCAGTCAAGCCAAGACTTCACTTGCCCACACCCATGCTTAACTCTTTCCCCTTCCCTATAAACCTTCCCTCATGTCTTACAGGTTTTTAGCAACTAACCCATTTATTGAGTGATGTTGAAGGCTGGAAGTTTTAAGTGGTTCAGAATGAGAAAGGGCTCTGCAGCAGAGCTGTGTAAGCTGAGGTATAAGTAGTCCAACTACTTGGGTCACATGACCCAGAAGATCCCATGACCAGAAGTCCAATAGGAGAGATACAGGCATACTCCTAGGTTTCTGGAGCAAGATCACATTATCCACAGTAGGAAATTAGCTCCTGGTATACAACTGGGCCCTGGTAGAAATAATAATAATAATGATGATGATGATGATTTAAACCCTGGCCAGTGTGGCTCAAGTGGTTGGAACATCGTCCCATGTACAAAAGGTCATGGGTTTGGTTCCCGGTCAGGGCACATACCTGGATGCAGGTTAAATTACCAGTTAGGGTGTGTACAAGTGGCAACCAATTGATGTTTCTCTCTGACATTGAGGTTTCTCTCTCTTCCCCTCTCCCTTCCTCTCTCTCTCTAAAATCAATTTAAGAAAACAAACTTATCTTCAGATGAGGATTTAAAAAAATAATGATTTGAGATTTCTCAGGGGTCTTCATTAGAGTTGAATCAAAGTTTTTAGTTAAAGGACACTTTTTTGTGAATTTCAAATGTTAAAAATGGTCCCCTATCTGAGCAATGGCACTGTTGAGGATTAAATCACTCTTCAGTCAAAATGAAATTTAGAAGGATTAATTTATATTGACTTCTCTCTTCTCCCCCATTGGGGCAGAGTACACTTCTATGCTCTTCTGACCTTGGGCTTGGCCATGTGTCTTGTTTTGGACAGAGAAGTGATGTGATCAGTGGATCTGAACAGATGTCTTAAGAGGCGTGGCATTGGGCTGACTCACAGCCTAAAGCAAAGCTTCCCCCTCTGATCTGCAGGCCTCTATAAAAAGAAGAAGGAGGAGGAGGAGGAAGAGGAGGAGGAGGAGGAGGAGGAGGAGGAGGAGGAGGAGGAGGAGGAGGAGGAGAAGAAGAAGAAGAAGAAGAAGAAGAAGAAGAAGAAGAAGAAGAAGAAGAAGAAGAAGAAGAAGAAATAAGTGCTTATCTTTATAAGCTTCTGAGCTTTGGGGCCATTTGTTGTACAGTATTATTGGTCAATAGCTGACAATTACAAATATCACCAACATTATCTAATCAGAATCACAGATAAAAAGCATTCACCTAAGGGAGTTGTCAAACTCCAACATGTGGAATCCCATTGAAGAAGGACTTAGACAAAATTATTCACCTAGAGAACAATCTGTTTTATAAACCTAGAATTTTATAGGTTATGTTGAATGTTCTTAAATTGGAATCTTCTTAAATTGGAAGCTCCATAGATTATCATTTGCTAAGTTTGATTTTTATCAGTACCATTTACAGAACACCTGGGCAACCTAAAGAAGGGTTTAGCCCTCATTCTATGTTGTATGGGGAACCTATAGCCACATTCCACCCAACACCAACAAATCCCATCTTCAAGAGTTTCACAGCCATATTCTGCCTCTAACACAACCCAAACAATGAACACAATGTCAATCTGCATATGACACTAGATATGAAACAATTAGGAAAGAATATTTTGGCCCAAAGAAGGCAAGTTGAAAGTAAATCAAATCAACCCCAGGCAGATGGTAGGGAGTTGCCAAACAATTACTACCCAATGGAGAAGCGTAGGCCAAGATTGCTGCTGCCAAGAGCAAAGGTATGACTCTTCAGAAAAGAAAAAGCTGAGCTAAATAAAGCAATATTCTGTATATACCTCATGACCTAGAATCACACTTTGCAAATATCCATGATACAGTAAGAGAGGATACATTAAGAATGATACATTTCTGTATCTCATGGATACAGAATCTGAGGCATGTAGAGTGCTCCTTCCCTCAAAAACAAAAAACCCCATCTGGAAATGATAGAGTGATGAGCCACGTAGAAACAGAGTCAAGGAAGTTTAACAGAGTGTAAAACACTTTTTGAGAGTGTAGTTTGTTTTTTTATAGTTCCCTTGTTCCTTCATTACCTTAAGACTCTCGTTTGCTAGGTGTAGCATGTTTCTTCTGCGTAAGTGCTCAGTTCTCTACTGTTAACCACTTATTTCTTTCCGATATCCCTTTAGCACATTACTCTTTCCTGCCTATGTTCTCATCTTTCTGACAGCTCCTCCTGTCTTCTATACCAGCTCACTTCTTTATCATTTCTTAGTCAGTTCTGGATGCTATAACAAAAAAAAATACCACAGATTAGGTGGCTTAAAAAACAAACATGTATTTTCCATAGTTTTGAAGGCTGGGAGTTCAAGATCAAGGTGCTAGTAGATTGGCAGATCCAGTGTCTGGTGAGGACCCACTTACTGGCTTGCAGGCAGCTGCCTTCTTATTGCATCCTTAAAAGGGGTGTTGGGCGAGGTGGAGGAGAAAGAGGACAGAGAGAGAGAGAGAGAGAGAGAGAGAGAGAGAGAGAGAGAGACTGACTCTTCTTATAAGGGCACTAATCTCATTTATGAAGGCTTCACCCTCATGACCTAATTACGTCTCAATGCCCCCACCTTCAAACATCATCACATTGGGGATAAGGATTTCAACATTTAAATGCTGGGAGGGGTTACACAAACATCCAGTCTGCATCACTCTGTCTGTTACATGTTGCTGTTTCCAGTGTCCCATCTTCAATTCCTTTCTCATCTCACTATAACACATTGTCCTTGAGAGGTTTCATTGCTGCAATTATGACTGAATTGATAATGACTCCAAGATAAAAATCTTTTATTTAACTTCAAATCCACATATTTAATTGCCTTCCTAAACAGAGTCACCCATTTCTAGACACCTCAATCTCAATATGTCCATAATTGAACTCATAATGAGTTGACTGTACCCATCCTCCTACTCCTTACCCACACTGTAACACACACCCACAAAACGGGGACCAAGCCATTAAATTGCAATTCATCACTGACTCCTCCTTCTCCTTCAAACACCCCAGATCCAATATAAGAAATCTTAACTTAAACTTTCTAACTCAGAACAGGAGGCAAGGTATTCAGTAACTCAAAATGAATCATCAATGAAAATAGAAAAATCAGCAAAAAGAGCTGACTTGCCATGGAAGCTGAGACATTTATTAGTACAACATCCATGTAGGAATACCTAACAGTCAGTGGGAAATTATATATATCAACTTGAGAGTATCTGGGAGGATGTGTTGGTTGAGATGATAGAAATAAAATAAAAAAATAAATAAACAAACAGAAAGAGAAAAAAGTAGAAAACACAACTCTGAGAAACTCCTAAATTTCTATACTGAAAAGAAGAAAAGAATTGATTGAGGGAACTGTATTAGAAATAGACCCATAAGAGAGTCCAGAGTAGTAAAATATATTGAAAGTAAGAAAGGAAAGAGGTGTAAGAATGACAAATGAAATTTGAATGAGGTTCCTATTTTCAGGAAGGAGGTTGGGGTCATGCAGGAGGCAACCTATCAATGTGTCTCTCTCACATCGATGTTTCTCTCTCTCTCTCTCTCTCTCTCTCTCTCTCTCTCTCTCTCTTTCTCTCTCTCTCTTTCTCTCTTTCTCTCCCACCCCCACTCTATCTAATGATAACTAGAAAAATGTCCTCAGGTGAGGAATTAAAAAAAAAGAGTCAAATGGGAGATCCCTCTCTTAAAGCTACACTCTTAGCTTAAGGGTGGCCTTCAAATAACTCTTGCTTCTCCTCCCCATACTTGGCCTTGCCTATATATTTTCCCAAAGTATAGGAAGGTTATTATCTTATTATGAAGTTTGGTTTATAGAGAAGAAAAAATTACCCCTGAGAACTAATAAATACAAACTAGCCCTCATACAATTTCGTTGTTCAAATGGAGATTTTTAAAGATCTCCAATATAAGAGATCTTTAAAACTATTAAGCCAAGAATTTAGCTAAAAAATACTCCAAGCCCTAAGTGCTACCAGTGCAACTGCAAAACTTTGTGGAGAAATCCACCTTGGAACCAAGTCTCAGCTAAGTCCCACAGATAAAGTTCCAAGGAGCTGGACCTCACAGTTAGAAATTGTAAACAAGGAAACAAATTGTTATGAATGAGAGATAAACAGAAGGAAAAGGTCCATAAATACATGAGATTTTTGACATTTTCAAATAGAAAATAAGAATAGATTGAAAATATTCTTGCAAGGAACAAGAGATATTAAAACATAATAACATTTTTTAAAAAAACAAACTTACTTAAAAAATAACAATAGAATTTATGGACTTTTTAAAAAGAATACTAAAAATTAAGATATAAATGAATGGATTTAACTGAATAAAGATTTGGTGAATTATAGAACAGAACTGAAGTAATCTTTCAGAATGTAGTTCAAAGTAAAGCAAAATAGGAATGAGAGGAATGGGGGACAGAGAATCAAATTCTTTTTTTTTTTAATTTATTTTTGTTACAAATATTTCTCCTTTTTCCCCCATTGACACCCTCCCCCCATCCCTCCCAACCCCATCCCCAGCTTTGTTGTTCATGTCCATCGGTTATGTGTACATGCATATAAGTTCTGTGGTTTATCTCTTCCCCCTCCCCGACCCCCTCTTCTGAGGATTGTCAGTCTGTACCCTACCCACGTCTCTGGGTCTACCCTGTTCCTCAGACTTTTATGTTCATTATATTCCACAAATAAGTGAGATCATGTGATATTTGTTTTTCTCTTCTTGGCTTGGTTCGCTTAGGATAATACATTCCAGGTCCTTCCATGTCATCTCAAAGGATAAGAGTTCTTTCTTTCTTAGAGCTGCATTGTGTGTATGTACCACAGCTTTTTATCCATTCATCTACTGATGGACACTTGGGATGTTTCCAGATCTTAGCTATTGTAAATAGTGCTGCTATGTACATGGAGGTACATATATTCTTTCTGATTGGTGTTTCAGGCTTCTGAGGATATATTTCTAGAAGTGGGATCACTGGGTCAAATGGCAATTCAATTTTTAATTTTTTGAGGTAACACCATAGTGCTTTCCATAGTGGCTGTACCAGTCTGCATTCCCACCAGCAGAGTATTAGAGTCCTCTTTTCTCCACATCCTCGCCAACACTTGTTGTTTGATGCTTTGTTGATGGCGGCCATTCTGACAGGTGTGAAGTGATACCTCATTGTTGTTTTAATTTGCATCTCTCTGATGATTAGTGATGTTGAGCATTTCTTCATATGTGTCTTTGGCCATTTGTATGTCCTGTTTGGAGAGGTGTGTATCTCCTCTGCCCATTCTTTAATTGGATTCTTTGTCTTCCTTTTGTTGAGTTGTATGAGCACTCTATATATTTTGGAGATTAACCCCTTATCTGATGTATCATTGGCAATTATGCTCTCCCATACAGTGGGTTCCCTTTCCATTTTGATAGTTTTTTGTTGTTTTTTTTTTTTTTTTTGCTGTGCAGAAGCTTTTTAGTTTGATGTAGTCTCATGTGTTCATTTTTTCCTTTGTTTCTCTTGCCTTAGGTGATGTATCAGTGAAAATTCTGCTGCATATGATGTCTGAAATTTTGTTGCCTACATTTTCTTCTGGGATTTTTATGGATTCATCAGTCCCATTTAAGTCTTTTATTCATTTCGAGTTTATTCTTGTGTATGGTGTAAGCTGATGGTCTAGTTTCATTTTTTGCATGTAGCTGTCCAATTTTCCCAACACCATTTATTAAACAGGCTGTCTTTACTCCATTGTATGCTCTTGCCACCTTTGTCGAATATTGAGCATAATGTTTTGGGTCAATTTCTGGGTTCTCTGTTCTATTCCATTGATCTACATGCCTGTTCTTGTGCTAGTATCAGGATGTTTTGATTACGGTAGCTTTATAGTATAAGCTAATATTCGGTATTGTGATCCCACCTACTTTGTCCTTCTTTTTCAAGATTGTTGTGGCTATTTGGGGTCTTTTTTGGTTCCATATGAACTTTTGAAGTATTTATTCTAGTTCTGTGAAATATGTCGACGGTATTTTGATGGAGATTGCATCGAATCTACAGATTGCTTTGGGCAGTATGGACATTTTAATGATGTTAATTCTTCCAATCCCTGAACAAGGTATGTGCTTCCACGTTTTTATATCTTCCTCTGTTTCTTTTTTCAATGTCCTGTAGTTTTCTGCAAATAGGTCCTTTACTTCTTTGGTTAAGTTTATTTCCAGGTATCTTAATTTTTTTGCCACGATGGTAAATGGGATTGTTTTTTTAGTTTCTCTTTCTGTGAATTCATTATTGGTATATAAGAATGCCATCAATTTCTTGACGTTAATTTTGTATCCTGCTACTTTGTCAAATTCATTTATTAAGTCTAGTAGATTTTTGATGGAGTCTTTAGGGTTTTCTATGTATAATATGTATCATCTGTGATTAATCACAGTTTCACTTCCTCCTTTCCAATTTGGATCCTTTTTATTTATTTACTTATATTTTATTATTTATTTTTAAAAAATATTTTTTCCTTTATTGATTTTAGAGAGAGAGGAAGTGAGAGGAAGAAAGAGATAGAAATATCGATGAGAGAGAACATCGATTGGCCGCCTCCTGCATGCCCCCACTGGGGATCGGGCCCACAACCTGGGCATGTGTCCTGACTGGGAAACAAACTGGTGAACTCCTGGTGCAGGGTCGACACTCAACCACTGAGCCACACTAGCCAGACGATCCCTTTTATTTATTCTTCACGTCTGATTGCTGTGACTAAGACTTCCAGTACTATGTTAAATAAGAGTGACAAAAGTGGGCATCCTTGTCTTGTTCCTGTTCTTAAGGGAAGTGCTTTTAGTTTTTGCCTATTGAGAATGATTTTGGCTGTAGGTCTTTCATATATGGCCTTTACTATGTCAAGATATGATCCCTCTATTCCCACATTGCTGAGCGTTTTTATCAGAAATGGGGGCTGGATTTTGTCAAATGCTTTTTCAGCGTCTATTGACATGATCATATGGTTTTTATCTTTCATTTTGTTTATGTGGTCACAATAAATGTTTATCAATTTATTGATTTGCGAATATTGTACCAGCCTTGCATCCATGAGATAAATCCCACTTGGTCATGGTGAATAATTTTTTTTGATGTATTGCTGGATCTGATTTGCTAGTATTTTGTTCAGGATTTTGGCATCTATGTTCATCAGGGATATTGGCCTGTAGTTTTCTTTCTATGTAGTGTCTTTTTCTGGTTTAGGAATTAGAATTATGCTGGCCTCGTAAAACACATTTGGAAGTCTTCCTTCTTCTTGAATTTTTTGGAATAGTTTGAGGAGAATGGGTGTTAGTTCTTCTTTGAATGTTTGGTAAAACTCCCCCGTGATCCGTCCAGGCCTGGGCTTTTGTTTGCTGGGAGAGTTTTGATTACATCTTTCATTTCCTTAGTTGTTATTGGTCTGTTCAAGTTTTCTATCTCTTCCTGGTTCAGTTTTGGGAGACTATGTGTTTCTAGAAATTTGTCCCTTTCACTTAGATTGTCCAATTTGTTGCCGTACAATTGTTCATAGTATTTGTGAACGATCCTTTATATTTCCGTGGTGTCAGTTATTACTTCTCTCTTTTATTTCTGATTTTGTGTATTTGGGTTCTCTTTGTTTCTTGGTGAGTCTAGCTAAGGGTCCATCAATCTTGATTATCTTTTCAAAGAACCGGCTCTTTGTTTCATTGATCCCTTGAATTGTTTTTTTAGTCTACATGTCATTTATTTCTGCTCTGATCTTTACTATTTCCTTCCTTCTACTTGCTCTGGGGTTTTCTTTTAGTTTGCTTTCTAATTCTTTGAGTTGTGAGCTTAGATAGTCAATTAGAAATTTTTCTTATTTCTTGAGGTAGGCCTGTATTGCTATGAACTTCCCTCTCAGAAATGCTTTCACTGCATCCCATAGATTTTGTGCTGTTGTGTGTTCATTTTCATTGGTTTCCAGGAAGTTTTTAATTTCTTACTTGATCTCCATGGTAACCCATTCATTGTTCAATAACATGCTATTTAGCCTCCATGTGTTCAAATGTCTTTGCATGTTCTTGTTGCAATTAATTTCTAATTTCATGCCATTGTGATCTGAGAAGATGCTTGATATGATTTCAATCTTCTTGAACTTGTAGAGACTTGGTTTGTGTCCTAACATGTGGTCTATCTTTGAGAATGTCCCATGTGCACAGGAGAAGAATGTGAATTCTGCAGTTTTGGGGTGTAATTCTCTGTAGATATCTATGAAATCCATTTGATCTAGTGCATCATTTAAAGTCTCTATTTCCTTGTTAATTTTTTGTCTAGAGGATGTATCCGGTGATGTTAGCAGGGTGTTGAAGTCCCCTGCTATAATTGTATTGCTAATAATTTCTTTTTTGAAGTCATCCAGAAGATTTTTAATATATTTTGGTGCTCCTATATTGGGTGCATATATGTTTACCAAGGTTATATCTTCCTGTTGAATGGATTTTTTCAATATTATGTAGTGGCCTTCTTTGTCTCTAGTTATGGCCTTTATTTTGAAATCTATTTTATCAGATATGAGTACTGCTACCTCAGCTTTTTTTTCCTTTCCATTTGCTTGGTAGATTTTTTTCCATCCCTTCACTTTCAACCTATGTGAGTCTTTTGTTGTGAAGTGGTTCTCTTGTAAACAATGTATATGTGAGTCATGTTTTCTTATGCAATCAGCTATTCTGTGTCTTTTTATCAGAGCATTCAATCCATTTACATTTAAGGTGATTATTGGTATGTACTTATTTATTGCCATTTTTGTTTAGTGTAATTATATATCTTCCTATTTCTTCTACTAATTACAGCAGTCCTTTTAACATTTCTTGTAGTGCTGGTTTGGTGCTAATGTATTCCCTTAGCCTTTTTTGTCTGGGAAGCTCTTTATTTCACCTTCTAATTTGAATGATAGCTTTGCTGGATAGAATCATCTTGGATTCAGATCCTTGTTTTTCATGACCTTGATTACTTCATGCCATTCCCTTCTGGCCTGTAGTGTTTCTGTTGAGAAGTCAGATGATAGCCTTATGGGGGTTCCTTTGTAGGTAACCTGTTACTTATCTCTTGCTGCCTTTAGGATTCTCTGCCTTTAGTTTTTGGCATTTTAATTATTATGTGTCTTGGTGTGGGCCTGTTTGGGTTCTTCTTACTTGGGGCTCTCTGTGCTTCTTGAACTTGAATGCCTTCTTCCTTCACCAAGTTAGGGAAGTTTTCTGTCACTATTTCTTCAAATATATTCTCTAACCCTTGCTCATTTTCTTCTTCTTCAGGGACTCCTATGAGTTGAATGTTATTACATTTCCGGTTGTCCCACAGTTCTCTTAAGCTGTCTTCCTGTTTTTTAATTGTTTTTTCCTTTTGGTTTTCTGATTGGTTGACTTTTTTCTACCCTGTCTTCTAATTCACTGATCTGGTCCTCAGCTTCCTCTACTCTGCTGGTTAGTCCTTCCAATGTGTTCTTTATTTCTGCTATGTCATTCTTCATTTTTACTTGATTGGTTTCCAATGCTTCTATATCTTTACTCATGGTGTTGATGTCCTTACTCATGCTGTTGAGTTTTCTCAAGATCATGGCTCTGAACTCTTCCTCTGATAACTTGCTTAACTGCATTTCATTTATCTCATCTTCAGTAGAGTTCTCTTGTTCTTTCATTTGGGATTTGTTTCTGTTTCACCATTTTGGCTATCTCAGTGGATTTTGGAGCTGGCCAAATTTTCCCTGTGGGTGTTGGTGTTCTGCTGTTTGTGGCTCCCTCTACTAGGTTTGGATGAGTGAGGGAGGAGCCATGTTAAACACCACTGTCAAGTCTTACTTTCCTGGGTAGATTTGCAGGCTCAGGAAAGGTTCAGTTATCCTCTAGCTTTTTGTCTGGAGGCTATTAATCTCAGTTACTCAGGTCCTTGGGTTGTAGCCCTCAGCTGCATGAAAAACTCCCTCAGGTGTTCAGCATAAGAGGATTTCCAGAGGGTGGGGCAGATGCTGGTTGTTAATGAGCCTCAATTTCTTTGGCCCAGCTGGGTGTGGTTGAATCTCCAAGGGAGGGGCTGCTGCTTCTCCCCAGAGCTCCAGGAAGGAGCAAAATGGCCACTGTCCTATGTGGCCTCGACTCAGCAAAAACTCTCAGCACCCTCCAAATACCAGGTGTCCCCACAGAGTTCCAGTCCAGTCCACCCTCCCTCTGCTGGAGCCCAAGGTGAGTGGCTGTAGCTAATTTAGTGCTCTGTCCCAGCCCTCTGTACTGTGGAACCGGCTTGGGATTTTAACCCTGAGGGCCCTGCTCACAGCTAAAACCACTGCTGTCCGTGGGCTCCCAGTCCACTGCCCTCTGGCACCTCCGCAGACCTACCTGGCTCAATTCAGTGTCCCTGGTTATATGGTCCTCCCCAGCTGCTTTTCTGTTGCTTTTTCCCAATGATTTGTCTTTATTTTTGTTGTAATTCCAGTTTGGTCCTGGGAGATCGTCTGTGTAGCTTCCATTCTCTTCACCACCATTCTCAACTTCTAATATAAATGTCATATTGGAATTCCAAAAGACTGAGAGAAAATGGAAAAAATGCAATTTTTGAACAGGTAATAACTGAACATATTCCAGAATTGATGAACTGGTGAAAGAACACCAGTCCTCAGATTCAGATAACCTCAAGCATAAATAAAAATAAATCCACACCTAGATATGCCGTCTAAAAAAGAAATGCCAATTAGGGTTCTGCTGAACTCTCAAAAGCAATAATTAAAGTCAGAAGAGAGTGCTGTGATATATCGTCAATAAGAGAAAAATTATCTGTCAACACAAAACTGTACAAAATATCTATATCTTTGTGCAAAACAAAAGTACTTTTAGAAATACCAGTGAGCTTAAATATCTTTTTATGTTATTAAAAATACCTTTTTGTCAACCACATCAAAATTACAACCAAACTATAGAACAACCATCATTCAAAACCGCCTGACATTGAGCTGAATAGAAGTCCTACAACAAAATTAAATAAGAAGCCACACCAAGCCTGGTAGGAGCAGCAGAGGTGTGGATGGGCTGGTCCCACACCCACGTGTGGTGGATAAAAATCAGGAGGGACACCTTGGCTGGGAAGGTCCTCCCTGAGGAGTGAGGGGTCCCTGTCCCACACCAGGTGCCCAGCTCAGGGTTCCAGTGCCAGGAAGAGAAGTCCCCATCACTTCTGGCTAGAAAACCAGTGGGAACTGAGGCTGAGGGAGGCTGAGGCTGTGGGAGCCCCAGGCAGCTCCTCTTAAAGGGCCTGTGCACAGACTTACTGGGACTCGCACCCTCTAGGTTCCAGCATGAGGGAGGCAGCTTGAAAGGCACCAGAGACATACAGGGAAGAACTGAGTTGTTTGGCATCGGATCGAAGGCTGGAGAGGCAGCTTTCTCCTGGACAGACGTGCTGGCGGAGTCCTTTGTTCCTTTGGTGAGCCCTTCCCCCAACAGGCTAGCAAATGGGTGCCATATCTGGGACTCCAGCAACCTGGCTCACTCTGTTTGCCCCACCCTGGTGATTCCCTGAGGCCCTGCCCCACCCAACCTTTGGGCCCACCCAAGTTGTTCCCAGTGGCTTTACCATAGGAATGGCCTGTCTTGGCTCCTGTTTCAGATTTTCCTAAATGCTCTCAAACAAGCAGCATCTGGCCTCAGGGAGTCCCATACCTCTCACTAAGTGGCCCCAGGCCCAGCTCTAGGAGCAGACAAACTTGGTTCACAACTTGGTTTTGCCTGGGCATCTCCAAGCCCAGCACAAGAAGCAGCCATCTACAGACCACTTTGTAGCTTATGCCTGGTGGCCCTGGGTAGAACACAGGCAGTGCCTGACCTTGCCCAGAGGCAGCACACCCAGTGGACAGTGTCAGACCACAGCAAAGCACTACTACCCAACCACCTCCACAGGTGACACACTCATGGAATGGACTTGGTGGGTACCAGAGCCTTGCTGAAGTAAGTGTTGCCCTGTGTAGTGAGCCCCTGCACAGCTGATCACCCAAGGTAGTCAGAGGTCAGTGGTTAGTGGGCACAACCAGCCCTGGCAGCTGATCAGCCTGAGTAAAACCCTCCCATTGACAACAGCAATCAAGACTCAATTACAACAGAAGGCTGGATAGTCCACTCTAGGGATGCACCTCAGGGCCCAGCTGGGTGACCAGGGAGGCTGAGCCACTGGACCCTGCAGGACACCTACTATAATAAGCCACCCTAGGAAGCCCAGGAGACATAGCAACTCTACCTAATACATAGAAACAAACACAGGGAAACAGTCAAAATGAGGAGACAAAGAAACATGTCCCAGATGAAAGAACAGAACAAAACTCCAGGGAAAGAACTAAACACAATGGAGATAAGCAACCTAACAGATGCAGAGTTCAAAACACTGTTTATAAGGATGCTCAATGAACTTAGTGAGGGCCTCAAGAGCATAAAAAAGGACCAGTCAGAAATGAAGGAGGCACCAACAGAAATAAAGAATAATTTACAGAAATTCAATAGTAGAGTAGGTAAAGCCAAGAAGCAAACCATTGATTTGGAATATAAGGAAGCAAAAAACACCCAATCAGAACAGCAAAAAGAAAAAAGAATCCAAAAAAAATGAGGATAGTGTAAGGAGCCTCTGGGAAAACTTCAAGCATACCAACATTCTCATCATGGGGGTGCCAGAAGGAAAAAAGAGAGAGCAAGAAATTAAAAACCTATTTGAAAAAATAATGACAGAAAATTTCCCTAACTTGGTGATGGAAACAGACATACAAGTCCAGGAAGCACAGGGAGTCCCAAACAAGATGAACCCCAAGAGGCCCACACCAAGACACATCATAATCAAAATGCCAAAGTTTCAAGACAAAGAGAGAATCTTAAAAACAGCAAGAGAAAAGCAGTTAGTTACCTACAAGGGAGCTCCCATAAGAATGTCAGCTGATTTCTCAAAAGAAACTTTGCAGTCCAGAAAGGAGTATCAAGAAATATTCAGAGTGATGAGAAGCAAGAACCTACAACCAAGATTACTCTATCCTACAAAGCTGTCATTTAGAATCAGTGGCCATATAAAGAGTTTCCCAGACAAGAAAAATATAAAGGAGTTCATCACCACCAAATCATTATTATAGGAAATGTTGAAGGGTCTTCTTGAAGAAAAAGAAGATAAAAAATACGAACAATAAAATGGCAATAGATATCTATCTATTGACAATTGAATCTACAAACGAAATGAACAAGCAGAACAGAAACGAACTCATAGATACAGAGAACATTTTGTTGGTTGCCAGATGGGAGAGGTGTTGGGGGAATGGGTGAAAAAGGTGAAGGGGTGAAGAAGTACACATTGGTTGTTAGACTGACAAACCTCAAAAGGAAGAGGGGAGGGAAGGTGAGAAGAAATAAACCAAAGAACTTATATGTATATATGCATAACCAAGGGACACAGACAACAGTGTGGGGAAAGGCAGGAGGGTGTGGGAGTGGGGAGGAGGGGGTCAATAAGGGGGAAAAGAGGAACATCTGTAGTACATTCAATAATAAAGATATGTTTTTTTAAAATCCCCTTTTAACAACATATATTTTAGAAATGAAAATGGAATAAAACAATTTAAGACAAAAACAGAGAAAGTTTTGCGAACAGCAAACCCTGAGTAAAATCAAAATTGTGCAGGATAAGAACAATAGAAAAGAAGGAAAGAGAAGGTCTGTGTATAAAGGGGAGCGGGAAAAGAGCCAAGAAGAAAGGAGACTTGTGCAGTTAGGAATTCTACCCTAAACAACATCACCTTCTAATTTTCAATAAAACTAATTTCTCATTAAAAATATAACAGAAACTGTCATGATCAAATCTCATGCAAAGTTATTTTAAGAAAAAGAAAAGGGAGAAAAATAACATCCTTTAAGATAATGACTGGAAGCATGGCAAAGTAGATGCCAACAGAACAGGTCAAAACTATAACTTTTTGCTTTGAGAAAAACATGATGAAAACAATAGAATACAAAAAGAAACAGCATAACTCAAAACTAGAAAAACTCAATATACCCATACTTGTACCTATCTAATAATATATCCTCAAAATATGTAAAGCTAATATTTAAAGCTACAATTGACAGAACTAATGGAATTTTTATACAAATTTATAATTATTGTAGGAGATTTTGACACACTCCATTCAATAATTGATTGGTCAAAAAAACAAAAATCACTAAGAATATAGTCGTGAACAGCAAGTAAACAAACGCAATCTAGTAGACATTTCTAAAACACTGCAACCAACAAGTGGTACATTAATTATCTATTGCTGTGTAAAAAATTTCCCCCAAATTTAGCAGCTTAAAATAACAAACATTTACTACTTCACAGTTTCTATGGATCAAGAATCCAGAAGCATCTTAGGCTGGTAGTTCTTACTCAGGTCTCGACTAGGGGAGAATCTACTCACATACATGGTTCTTGGAAGAACTTGGTTTCTCACTGGCTGTAAGCCAGAGACCAGTTCCTCACTACATGGGCCTCTTAAACCTGAGAAAGAGAGAACAAGCAAAAGGACTCAAGTTAAAAACCACAGTTTTTCTTTTCTCCTCCTCCTCCTTCTTTTCTAAAAGCTTTATTGAGATGTAATTCACATACATACAATTCACTCATTTAAATGTATGATTTAAGAGGTTTAACTATATTCACTATTCATAGAATTGTGCAACCATCTCCACAATGAAAGGACATTTTTATTATCGCCAAGAGACATCCCATTCCCTTTCATTATCACCCTCCCCCAAGTTAGCCTATCCCCCAGCCCCAGCCCTAGGCAATAAACAATCTACATTCTGTTGCTATAAATTTTTCTATTTTAGACATTTCATATAAGTAAAATCATACAATATGTGGCCATTTGTGACTGACTTCTTTCACTTAATATAATGCTTTCAAAATTCATACATGTAGCCCGGCTGGTGTGGATCAGTGGATTGAGCGTCATCCCATGGACTGCTGATCCCAGTTCTATTCCCAGTCAGGACACCCAGGCTGCAAGCTCGATCCCCAGTAGAGGGTGTACAGGAGGCAGCCGATCGATGTTTCTGTCTCACATAGATGTTTCTATCTCTCTCTTTCTCTCTCTCTAAAAAATCAATAAAAACATATTTTAAAAATTCATACATGTACTTTTAGAGTAAAATAATATTTCACATTTTGTTTATCCATTTATTAGTTGATGGTCATTTGGGTTGTTTTCACTTTTTGTCTACTATGAATGTCCACATACAAGTTTTTATGTGGAACTATGTTTTGACTTCTCTTGAGTATATACCTAGAGTAGAATTTCTGGGTCAAATGGTAACTCTATGTTTAATCATTTGGGGAACTGCCAGGCTGTTTTCCAAAGCAGCTGAACTATTTTATATTCCCATCAGCAATGTATTTGTGTTACAATTTCTCCACATCTCAGCCAACAGTAATTATCTGATTTCTTTATTATAGTTACCCCAGTGAGTGTAAAGTGGTATCTCATTGTGGTTTTGATTTGCATTTCTATGATGATTGATGATGTTGAGCGGCTTTTTATGTGCATATAAAGACATTATTTGTATAATCTTCTTTGAAAAAAATGTCTGTTCTGACCCTTTGCCCATCTCTTAATTGAATTAAAAATGCCCCTTTCATTGTTGAGTTGTAAGAGTTATTTACATACTTTAGGTACAAGTCCCTAATCAGACATATGATTTGCAAATATTTTCTCTTAATCTGTGGGTTTCCTTTTCACTTGGGGCTGTGTCCTCCTATCACTATGACTGATCAGAAAACATCTTAAGCAAAAAATAGCACCAAAGTACCTCAATTGTGAATTTCTAAAAATCAAGACCAACTTGGAGTTATTTCAGAAAAGCAAATGTGATGTAGAAAAAAATCATATGGTTACCACAATATATGCAGAAAAAAAGTATTTAATAATGATAAAATAATAAGAGAAACTCTGTAAACTGAGAACAGAGACTATCTTCTTAACCAAATAAGTAGAATCTACAAAAAAGCAAACATCAAAGGAAAAGGAATGTGAAGATCCAGAGAAGTTGAAGTTTGAAAAAAGAAAAAAGAAGGGCTCAGAGTGATTGCCATCTGTGCTCAGGGAAGTGGGTGGAAGTAAGGGCACTACGATCAGAGGGCTAGAACTCACACTGAGGCTCCATCACTTAAGTAGATTTGTGACCATGAGAAATTCCTTCTTTATTTCATCTGTAATATGTAGGGAATGGTAGTAGCTACCCTATAAAGTTGCTAGTAAATAATTTAACATATCTAAAGCAGCTTAAAATAGTGCTCAGCATTTAGGAAGCACTCAACAAATATTGGTTTACAAGGTTCTAGATTATTACTTCTTCATATTTGAATTTTAAAAAATGTTTTCTTATGGGTTAAGTCTTCTGTTAAACCATGCTCGCTCGCTCGCTCGCTCTCTCTCTCTTTCTCTCTCTCTGATATTGAACAATTCCCCCAACTTTCCCCTCATTCATAGAATTTGAACCTGGTTCTCTAGTTCATTCTTCATCCCTGCCCCCTCCTCATCTTACCACCCTTCAGCCAGCTTGGTCAGTGTTGTCAATGCCCCTTTGAGTATCCACTACTCCAGCATTCCTGGTCCTTCAGGGCCCCCCAGTCTGTGGCCTTCCTGTAGTTTGTTGTTATGGACTGAAATTTTGTGTTCCTCCAAAATTCATATGTGGAAACCTTAAACTCCTCACCCAATGTAGTGATATTCAAAGGTGAAGCCTTGGGAGGTAATCAGGTCTTGAGGGTAGAGCCCACATGATAGTAGGATTCATGTCCTTAAAAGAAGAGAAAGAGAGTTCTCAGAAGATGACCATCTACAAACTAGGAAGCAGGCTCTCACCAAGTGTGGGATCAGCTGACACCTTGACCTTGGCCTTCCAGCTTCCAGAACTGTGAGAAAGAAATTTCTGTTGTTTAAGCCACCCAGTCTATGCTGTATTTTTTTATAGCAGCCCAAGCTAAGACATTTGCCCACCAGATTGCCTCATCCCCGATGTCTTAAATTTTAGTATCCCATTCTGACTACAATCTCCTGTCCCTCTAACTCACTCACATTTACTTCTTGGTCCCCTACTTCAGCAAGTTCCTTCCATCCTGTCATCATCGTTCCATATTCCTTTATAATACTATCATCAGTGAACATTTTTGAAGTCTGTTAGTAAAACTGTCTTCTTTATCACCTACACTGACCCTGTTAAAAAACTCCTTCCACCTCACTGATATTTCTCTTTGTTCTTCTTCACATCTTTCTTTACCACCTTTGAAGTGTGAGTGATCCCCAAGGTTTCTTCCTCATGTCGCTGTGGTTTTCATTCTTGCCACCTTCTTTGGTTAGATAGACAATCAAGTCTATTTCATAAAACAAAAATAATCATCCCCCCTTATTTTTTAGCAACCACAAATATGCCCATGGCTCCCAAATCAGCATCTGAGGTGCAGCTCTTTCCCCTAAGTTTGAATATCTGAAAGCCTGACAGGCCTCTGCACTAATCCATCCCTGCAAATAAAACAGAACCCTCCTCCCCTTGGATTCTCTGTGTCAGTTGGTGGAACCACCTGCCACTCAGGCACCCTTAAATTAATTCTTGATTCTTCCTCAGTAGTACTGAATTTCCTAATGGTCAGATCTAGTTGGTGCTCGAGGCACCAACAACTGAGAGGCATCTGAAAAAATATTTGAAAAAAATCCAATATTTGGAATTGCACCAGAAAAACTTGCTACAGGGGAAAAAAATGTAAAAACAGAAGTTGGCTGAATTTTCTTACACTCAGATGGTCCATGATAGCTTTTAAAAATAATACATGTATAATGAGGCAGCATAATCATTTTTAATACTTAGCATCCCTAAAGATCTTCATTTAGTCCTGTTCTTCTCTTTTTGTCCCTATTAATCACCACATCCTGACAATTTGGCATTCTAAGTATCTCTGGTATCCTCACTGTCCCACGCCCACAACCCTCATTCTGAACTGCCACCACCCTAGGTCAGCCTCTCCTCTCACCTGGAATTTTACAAGCGCTTTCTTCGTCATCTCCCTGTCCCCTCTTACCGTCATACCATAGAACCCCTGGAGTGGCTCCTCTTGAAAGCAATTCCAAAGCCATCTCTGTCCCTTGCAAACAAACAGTGAAACAAAGAATAAATAAATAAAACCTCTTTAATGGTACCACACTGACAACAGGACCAACAAGCACCTAAGCATGACTCTGAAGGTTTCCCTGATTTGTTCTGGTGTTTCTCAAATGTGACTTTCTGACCACTTCATCAGATTTATTTGGAAATTCCTTCATTTCCTGGGAGGGGACCCAAGAGCTACATATTTAACAAGAAATGTAAAATGTCAAAATGGCTGTCTACCTCCCAAGCTCACTTGCCATCACTTACTCACCAACAAAAGCAGGGTTTCCCACCCCTGGATGCTTGTTAAAATCACCTAGAAAAAAAAATTAGACTCAAGTGCCCAGGCATCTCCAGACAAATTAAAGAAGACTATCCAGAAATAAAGCCCAGAAATTGACATGTTTTAAAAGGTACCCAGGTGAATCTAATATGCAGCCAGGATTGAGAACTACTGGTAGCATGAAGGCTGAGCTGCTCCAAATAGTACCTGCACACCTATGATGTGTCTCACCTGCATTCATTTACTCATAACAATCCCCACCTGGACTGAAGCTCAGCCCTGATATCTGCTGAACTAATTTTTCTTTATCCCTTAAGACTTGGCTTCGGTAATATTTATAATTCCAGGAAGCTCTCCCACACTCCCTCCTGTAGGTACCTGTGGTCCATTTTCTCTCGGCTCCCGTGGTACCAAGTACATATTGCTAACATTATAAGAAGTATAATTGTGCACATAATAGAATTGCTTCTTTCTGTTTTTTCCCAATAAGCTTTAAGTTGTTCAAAGGCAAAAACCCTAACTCATACATCCTTTGCATCCTTTGGGCTTAGCAGCATCTGTTATATAATAGTTACTAATGAATGATTGTTGATTGAATAAATTAATGAAGGAAAAAGTGAATGACTTGATCTTCTTAATAAAATAGTAGATAGGTCACCTACCTACAGTAAGAGGCCTAAGGTAAAGTTAGAATATTGGAAGGAGGGCAATATTGGGGAATATGGTTGTAAATCAGCAAGAGACGAATGAAAGAATTAAATTTTGCAAATACATTAAAGTAAAATATAGGAATACATTTCTTTACTGTGGTTAAAATATTGGCTTAACCATGAAGTCCATTATATGTGCAAGGTAGAGTAGGTACCATAGGACTGTATATCTGTAATTAGCCAAGAGGCAAAGACGATTTAGCAACTGTTGTAATGGATTGTCAGCCCTTTACACCGTAGTTTAAATAAAAGCTTTCGCCCTGGCCGGTTTGGCTCAGCAGTTAGAGCGTCGGCCTGCGGTCCAGAGAGGCCCGGGTTCGGTTCCTGCTAAGGGCATGTACTTTGGTTGCAGTTTGTCCCCAGCCCCTGGTTGGGTTGTGTGGGAGGCAGCCACTCGATGTGTCCCTTTCACGTCGATGTTTCTCTCTCTCTCTTCCTCTCCCTCCCTCCCACTCTATCTGAACAAAAAATGGAAAAATGTCCTCTAAAAAAAAAAAAAAAAAAAAAAAAAAAAGCTTTGAAGGTAGGAAAAGGGTGCCATCTACTGAGAAAATGCAGCATAACAGAGAAGTGAAAGCACTGGCTATTTCTCATTTTGAAATTATTCCTAGAAATTGTCCTATCTAATTTCTTGCTCTGTCCATCGCATATTTTATCAATTATTTTTCTAGATTATTTTAAGCACATTAATATTTAGGGAAACTTGATGTTTCCTCAATAAATATTCCATGCCCATTTTTAAATACATCACAATTTGTTCACATTTTTCTTAAAAATGTGTTTGTAATGTTTTTTCTAAATGTCTTTCATTAAAATTTTAAAAATAAAAAGTCGTAGAGAGCACAGCTCCAAAGACCATACTATTATTCATACAAAACAAAAAAACTTACCACTTGTTTCATTAATAAATTCAGGGGATAAAAAAATTTTGACACAAAACAAAGGCCAGATATGTTCACATTGTTTAATACAAAATGCAAATAATGTTCACTTAAATGTATCACTGCAGCCTGGCAGGAAGTCATCTTTGGCATTGCAGTTCACACTATAGAGCTGATGAAATTACCTGGATGACAAACGAAGAGAGGACCACCTGAAGCCTGCTCTTTAATTCCTATGGACATTGGATGGATAACACTCTGTTAATGGCTTAAGATATTTTCTTGAGATCTTTCCTTGTACAAAAGAAATTCAGTTACTATTTAGAAAGGAGGATGAATCAAACAGAGTTGGTTCTGTGGCATTCCTGCTGAGGTCACCTGAAAGTTCAAACATAAGTAGAAATTGCATTTATTGAATAGTTTCTATATGCTGGTCACTAGCTCTTTACCTTATGGAATGCATGTAATTTAATCAAAATGTTCATAGGAGGTAGGTTTTATATCAACTTTAAAAATGAAGAAAAAGAGCCCAGCTAGTGTGGCTCAGTGGTTGAGCGTGGACCCTGCACCAAGAGGTCACTGATTCGATTCCCAGTCAGGACACATGCCCAGGTTGTGGGCCCAATCCCCAGTGGAGGGCATGCAGGAGGCGGCCAATCAATGTTCCCTCTCATTGATGTTTCTATCTCTCTCTCTCCCTCTCCCTTCCTGTGTCTAAAATCAAAAAGGAAAAAAATATATATTTTTTTAAGATAAAGAAAAAGAGACTCAAAGAAACTGAAGAAACTAACCTGAGCTCATACATCTAGGAAGTAGTTGAAATTCTGAGGCCAGTCTTTTTGACTCTCAAACCTAATTTTTCCTCACATGCCCAGGCTGTGTTACAAGGGAAAAGTAGACAATCCAGCCAAGAAAAATCGTTGTGGGCAGCATCAAAAGACAAACTAACTCTTACATTGGGGATATAGTGTGAAATGAATTTCCCATGAATTTGAATTTTTGGCAATATCTACAGGGGAGTGTGTCCCAAAAGGTTTGATTGGAATACTAACTACTCATCATAGTGTCCCCATGGAAAAAGGGTGCTGCATGTTTGGTTGGATTTTGGAAGTGCTACATTCTGTAGTTCCTCTTACTGAGTCAAAATGTTCATTTGTACATTAACGGCCCTGAGAGGTAAAGAACTCTGTTTAAACTGGTTTATCCAACATTTTATGCAGAATTTTCCTTGCAGCACATCTAACATCTCAGTGAACACCAGTTAGAAAATGCTGCCCGGGTCAGTGAGGAGTCATTGATGATTTGTTGGTTTTTTAATTTTTTTTTATTGATTTTAGATAGAGAGGGGGAGAGAGATAGAAACATCGATTAGAGAGAAACATCGATCGGCTGCCTCCTGTACTCCCCCTACTGGGGATTGAGCCCACAACCCGGGCATGTGCCCTGACTAGGAATCAAACCAGCGACCTCTTGGTGCATGTGTTGATGCTCAACCACTGAACCACACTGGCTGGGCCATTGATGGGTTTTAAGCAGGATGGTGACATGGTTAGATTTGTATTTTAGACCCAGGATTCTGGCAGGTGGAGTTTGGGACTGGGAGAGACCCAATATGAAGGGCAGCCAGAACCTGAAATAGGATATTTGGGGTAAATAGAGATGGAGAGAGGGAAGACACACAAAAAAAAAAATATTTAGGAAGTAAAACTAACGACTTGGGGATGCATTCAATTCCAGAGAGAATAAATAATAAATAATCCACAAATTTCTAGCTTGAGTGACTGGATATATGTTGTACCATGAGAAAGAGAACTTGGTTTAACTTTTAAAACTCATTGCTTTTCAAATTTATTCCTAACTTTTTTTTTAAAAGATATCCAATGGAACGGCTGTCCTGCAGACCACGCTTTCAGAAATATTTCTGTGGAGGTCTTATGCAGCAGAAAGGGTTGGCCAACTACAGCTCTCAGGTCAAATCCTGCCCACCACTTCTTTTGTAAATCAAGTTTTATTGAAACATAGCTATACTCATCCCCATCTATTCATATATCATTAATCACAGCTTTCACGCAACAGTGGCACCACTGTTGAGTAGTTGCAACAGAGACTGAATGGCCTGCAGAGCCTAGAATATTTACTATCTGTTCCTTTACAGAAAAGTTTGCAAAACATTGATCCAGTGTCCAGTGAATTATTAAGCATGGTAGACGCTTGAAAAATCAGCAAAATAATACATTGAAATCCATGAATATGAACACCAATACATTTTCAGCCAAGGTTTTCTCAGGCTACACCAGCTGATGAGTATAAAGGAACCACAGCAAAGAAACCCAGAGTGTAGTTCTCTGGTTCAGCCTCCCACCTACCTTGCAGAAATATTGGAACTCTAGCCCCAGCACAAACCAACCAAAGTCTGTGTACACTTGACATCTGTCAGCTCAGCCAGCGCCAGTCCTGACATTGCCTTCCACGCCCCTGGCTGCCACCCTTCCAGAGTGGGCTGCCAACACCGCCTCGGTGTTCATCAGCCAGCACTTGTGCTTCATGAAGTCTTTATCAGTTAGGCATGCATCCAGCAGCAAATGGCAGAGATTCCTACTCTACAGAGGTTTTAAACAAACTCATAGATACAGACAACAAGAAATCTAGCAATGAGAGTCCATGGCTGGTTCCAAGCAGGAAGGATGAACGAGGAGGAAGGGCAACAAGCTGAGGAAGCATTCCAGGCAACATATCTTTTTCAAATACTTTCCTGATGTCCCAACCTAATGGCTTCCACTTACGTCTTATTATCCCCAACTGGCTCACCTTTGCTTGTTCCATTCTCTGACACACTCCCACCATTGCTTGTTTGAGTGAAGACAATGCCCCCATGCTTGGTGCCTCACATGGATGCTGGCTGTGTCTGGCAGCTCACAGAGGGGTGGCGGCAGGGTCTGTGGGCGTGTCACCCCTCCCTTCCTCATAGTAGGGGACATTGGGAATAGCATGCCATGGAACATTCTGAGCAATATCACCTTACTATGACGACTTCACCATGACCTCCGCTCCTTTCTTTTCTAAAGCTCAAAAGAAACGTGTAAGTTTAAGGCCTCTTCAAGAAAATTCTTTCTGGCCCTGGCCAGTTTTGCTCAATGGTTAGAGCGTTGGCCTTCAGACCAAAGAGTGGAAGGTTCAATTCTGGTCAAGGGCACATGCCTCGGTTGCCATTCAATCCCCAGCCCTGGTGGCCCTGGTTGGGATCTCGAGGGAGGCAACCAATTGATGTGTCTCTCTCACATTGATGTTTCTCTCTCTCCCACCCCCCCAACCCCCGCCCCCAGTCTCCCTCCCTCTCTTGCATTCTATCTGAAAATCAATGGAAAATGTCTTCAGGTGAGGATTAACAAAACAAAACAAAAAATTCTTTCTGACACCCTCCTTAGTATCTGGCAGATCTTCCAGATATCTCCAGACATAGCTGACCCTATAGGTATACAGTTTGGGATCCCACTCTGGGACCCTCCCAAATCAAAAGACAGTAACACCAGTGCTCAGGGCTTAAGCAGGGCTACAGGGGGACCACTTGCCACAAACTTAAAATCTAAAGTTTATTTATGAAATATTAAATTTATTTTTTCCAGATTGGCTCAGCCTGCTCGGAAACATGGCTGCTTTAATTATAGGCAAATTTAAGGGGCACTAGTTAAGGGCCCCCCAAATATTTTTGCATACTGCTCCCTACTAGTTGACATTTTTTCATAAGATATGAATGTTTCTCTTCACAATTATAAGTAAGACCAAACAAAATATCCGTTTGGTAGGTATACTTTATTGAATTTCAACACAGGTTCGAAGGCAATGTAGTGATTAAGAGTTCAGACTCTAGATAGGTCAATGATCCAACATGGGCTCAGCTGTAATTAAATGTTTTCTCATCTGTAAAATGGAATAATAATTATCTCTACCCCATGTGAGTTTTTCCAGATTTAAATAAAGTGATATTTGCAAAGCACTTAGCCTTGTATCTAGGAAGGACTCAATGTTAGTTGTTCTTATTCTGGTTCTTGGACTGATAGGAAAAAGAGAGACAGTACAGAGAGCACCAAATTATCTAAGGGGAGGAGAAACCTATTCCACAGAGGAGAAAAGAACAGCAAAAGAATAGAGAAGGTCCTGTGGCACATAACAGGTAGAACAGTCCAAACTTCCCGATTTTGCACTTGAGCAGAAGGTCCAGCCAAGGGCCCATGGACAGTGAAGTCTATGACTTACTGGGGGAGGCAATGCAGCATTTGGCCACCAGATGGCAGCATAAAGCCACTGCCATTATCACCCTTGGGCAGCATTGCGGCTTTTTCCTGCTGAATTAGAAAGTACAGTGTTTCAAAGGAAAATTGTGTTTACAGCAATGAATATAGGAATTTTCCCAACCAGACTCCCTCTACTGAAGCATCTAAGCCCCGAGCACTGGTCTTCCTGAAATCCTATTTCCATCTACTTTTCCTCACTCGGGCTTTTCTTCTTGCCATTCTTAGGAATGTAGAATAGCTAGTAAATCTGATTGACTTCCAAAGAGAATCATTCTACACCCAAAGTAAAGAATTGTGGGGTCTACTCTGCAGCAAGCATTTAGCTGTTCTTTCTAAGCTTGTGGTGGTTCAGCTATGGCTAAAACTTTCATTTAAAAAAAAAAAAAAAACAGAACAAAACAAAACAAAACCCTTTTTACCATGCTTAACATCACCAACAGTGGATAGGCAAATCACATTTTGAGAAAGTAGTTCAAAAACAAAGATGCCACAGAAATTCAATTGCTTTCTTGCAGAAAAGTCAAGCATTATTTCAACATCTTTTTCTTTTTTTGTTTGTTTGTTTTATTCCTCACCTGAGGATATTTTTCTACTTATTATCAGATAGAGTGGGAGGGAGGGACAGAGTGAGACAGAGAGAAACATCAATGTGATAGAGCCACATCGACTGGTTGCCTCCCCCATGACCAACCAGGGCCGAGAACAAACCACAACTGAGGTACGTGCCCTTGACCAGAATCGAACCCATGACTCATTGGTCCACGGGCCAACGCTCTAACCACTGAGCCAAACCAGCCAGGGCTCAGCATCTTTTGTTTTAACTGAGGTAATAACTTATATCAGTTTCAGTTGTACAGCACTATAATTCCATATCTGTATACACTCTAGCATGCTCACCACCAAAACTCTGATTACATCCCTCACCATACATTTGACCCCCCTTTAATCATTTCACCCACTCCCCACCCCCTTTCCCCTCTGCTAATCACCGTTCTGTTGTCTGTATCTATGAGTTTGCTTTTGTTGTTTGTTTGTTCCTTATTTCTTTTTTGTTTTGGAGTCCACATGTGAGTGAAATCATACTTTTTTTGGTCCTTTTCTGTCTGACTTATTTCACTTAGCATAATACCCTCAAGATCCATCCATGTTGTCGCAAATGGCAAAATTTAATCTTTTATATGGCTGAGTAGTATTCCAATGTATATATCACATCTTCACATCTTCTTTATCCATTTATCTATTGATGGACACAGGCTGTTTCTGTATCTTGACTAGTGTAAACAATGATGCAATGAACATAAGGGTGCATATATCTTTTCAAATTAGTTTTCTTATTCTTTGGATAAATACCCAGAAGAGGTATTGCTGGATCATGTGGTAGTTCTATTCTTAATTTTTTCTGAGGAAGCTCCATACTGTTTTCCAGAGTGGCTGCACCAATTTTAAAATACCACCATCAGTGCACCAACATTTCCTTTTCTCCAAATCATCCCCAACACTTGTTACTTTTTGGGTTTTTTTGTTGTTGTTTTTTATAATAGCAATTCTAACAAGTGTGAGGTGATATTTCACTGTGGCTTTGGTTTGCATTTCCCTAATAATTAGCGATGTTCAACATCTTTCCATGTGTCTGTTGATCAGCTGCATGTCTTCCTTGGAAGAATGTCTTCAGATCCTCCACCTATTTTTCAGTCAGACTGTTTATTTTGTTTTGAGTTGTGTAAGTTCTTCATATATTTTGGATGTTAACCCCTTAATGGAAATATTGTTTACAAATATCTTCTCCCTTTTTGTTGGTTGCCTTTTCATCAACACCTTTTAAGATCAATTTTCAGATCGTAAATAGCCTTTAAATGGATTCATACAAATAAAATATAATTTATCACAGAATCCAAAGTCTTTATGAACTTTCATTGTTGATCTAAAGGAACAGGTCATGTTCCTTTATAGCCACAAATAGGAATAACATTACAGTGATCCATCATAGATTAAAATATTATAGGACCATAAGTCTGAACCCATTCATTTTTTATTGGTACCAAGTAACTCATTCAAGGGGAAGGTCACAAGTATTCATAATGTCCCCCAAATGCTAGTTGGTGCTTAGATTCAGTTAACAGATTGAAATATACATATATCCAAATGATTCCTTAGAAGCTATACATATGCAGAAGCTGAAAACAACAAGCTATTTCTGCTTAAATCAACATTCGATTATCTCTGAAATGTTATGATTATCTACATTTTTATAGTGCTAGATGCTGGCCTGGTATTGCAGTTATGTTCACATTTTTGTTTCTGTAGGTATGCCTAACTTTATTGTGAATCAAATGTGAGCCCATTTTAATTTTTAAAATATTTCCAAAATTATTTTTTAATAATGACACTATATTGAGCTGAAAACAACAAAAATATTCACTATTTGAAATATGTAGTCTTGCCCTAAAGTTAATCATCACAAGTAATTAACTTTATCAGTGATATTAACAAATCACATATGTGTCCCCTAATATGATACACTAAGAAGGCTGCAAAAGCATCTAGATAAGACTCCTTCCAAAAAGCATAACCTGAATTTAATCATGAGAAAATAGCAGATAAACCCAAATTGAGGGTTTATTCTACAAATAAATGGCCCTGTACTCTTCAAAAATGTCAATCATGAAAGGCAAAAGAGGAGGGGAAACTGATCCAGATCAAAGGAAAATAAAGAGATGTGAAAACTAAATGCAACATGTGATCCTGGGTTTGATCTTGAACCAGATTTTTTTAATGCTTTATAGGACATTACTGGGACAATTGATAAGATTTACATAAGGTCTAATGATTAGATAATAATAATGTATCAATGTCAAGTTTCCTGATTTTGATAACTGGAAGTGATTGTATAAGTGAATGTCCTTGTTCTTAGGAAATGCACACAAAGTATTTAGGGGTAAAGGGCAATGTACTCTCAAATGATTCAGAAAGAACATATAATTTTTAGGCATAGGGAAAGGGAGAGAATGTGCAAAGAAAATGTTAAAAATTGGTGGATCTGTGAAGAGTATATCAAAGTTCTTCGCACTATTCATGCAACTTCTCTATAAGTTTGAAATTGTTTCAAAATAAAAGGTAATCCATTAAAAAATTGGGCCCGGCCAGTGTGGCTCAGTGGTTGAGTGTCGACCCATGCACCAAGAGGTCACCAGTTCAATTTCCAGTCAGGGCACATGCTCAGGTTGTGGGCCCGATGCCCAGTGGGGAGCATGCAGGAGGCAGCCAATCGATGTTCTCTCTCATCCATGTTTCTATCTCTCTCTCCCTCTCCCTTCCTCTCTCTCTAAAATCAATAAAGAAAAAAAAATTTTTTTAATGTTTCCAGGCTAAGATCTAGTAAAACAATTTTTAACTTTATTCTCTTCTTAATAAAACAACGTGTACCAAGAGGAGGAAAAGGAAAATTTTAAAAGAAAAGAAAATCACCCACATACATTCCTTATCCTGCTGGTGTTCCCAAGTCTACAGGTGTCTTCCCCAATCTTTGTTGTCATGCATCTTTTGTACCCTCTACTTGGTGAATGCCTTCTGTTCCAAGTCTCCATCATCTCTTGACTGGAGATTGGACTCCCCACCTCTACCTGTCCCTGGCCCCCACACCCTCCCACCCCGATTGTCTATTCCCAATCACTTTCAGTGGAGTTGAACACATTCACACACACACACACACACACACACACACACACACACAACTCACAGAAGTAGAGATTTTGGAAAAATACATAATGAAGTGTCTGGCTAAGTAGTTTAGCATTTGAAGACATACCACTTTGTTTAATCCCAGTAAAATCCCTTCTATTCTCAGTCATCCCTAGAGTTCACCTTCTGTCAAATTGGAAAGGAGATCAGCCCGGCCAGCATGGATCAGTTGGTTGAGCATTGTCCCATGCACCAGGAGGTCAATGGTTCGAGTCCTGGTCAGGGCATATGCTCAGGTAAAGGGCTTGATCCCCAGTAGGGGATGTTCAGGAGACAGCTGATTGATGTTTCTCTGTCATTGATGTTTCTATCTCCCTCTCCCTTCCTCTCTCTGAAATCAATAAAAACATACTTTTTTTAGAAAAGAAAATGAGCCTGGCCAGTGTGGTTCAGTGGTTGAGTATTGACCCATGCACCAAGAGGCTGCCAGTTCGATTCCCAGTAAGGGCACATACCCAGGTTGTGGACCCAATCACCAGCAGGGGACATGCATGAGGCGGTCAATCGATGTTCTCTCTCATCGATGTTTCTATCTCTCTCTCCCTCTCCCTTCCTCTCTCTCTAACATCAATGAACATAAATAAATAAATAAATAAATAAATAAATAAATAAATAAATGAAAAAAGAAAAAGAGATCAAATACTCCCACTCTTCTTTTACTCTCCCCTGTCTTTAACCAGCTGCCCAAATTCTACCTTACTACTATGACTCTCTACCTGGGCATTTCTGAGGCCAGGCTGCTGTCTCCAAATCTTTCAAATCAGATTGGATTGGTTTCTGCCCTCTGGTGGAGCCAGAGCCTGCTGGATCTCACTGAAATCTGTCGGTCAAGCGTCAAGCACTTGACACTGAGCACAACTCTGCCACTAACCAGCTGTAGGACTTGGGCAAATTGTATAGTCTTTCCTGTTATCAATTTTCAATTAAGCGAAACAGAGGCAGGATTAAATAATTTCTAAAATCACTTTTAATTCGGAAAGACTATGATTTCATAGCCAGAAAAAGTAGAAATAATTAGATTCAAAATCAGGAGCAGAAAAAATTTGAAATGCAGCAGAAAGAAAGATGACCATGAACACCATAGGTTTATTTTAGGGTCACATACCAGAGGATGGAAGAACAAGGCTCTCTTTTGGTGGAACAGAATTAGGTAATTAGAGACTGGTAATTGTAGAACAAGATGATAAATTACTTAATAAAACAGATGATCATAACTCATACTAGCTATGGATGAATGAATGACACATCTCCAAATGTTATAATTAAATATCTCTGAAACCCAGTTCTAGCAGTGAGTAAGATTTCCTTCCTTTATGCTTTTAATAGCTTGGGAAGTAAAGTAGTCAGTTTGTTAGGTTACTAGATCAATGGCTCTCAAAGTCTGATCTACAAGTCTGGACTAGAGATCAGAGCATTTCAGAGTGAGAAGGAAGGATTGATGATCAACAAATCCAACTTTTTACTTAGTACATGAGGTTAGTAAAGACCAGGCTAGTTGAGTGACTTGTCAAAGGACACATGGAATGGTGGTTTACTTGAAAACATCTGACTGGGTGTCTCACTGCTGTGCGTCCTCATCTGTGAAACACTTCTAACCAGTCGGTATTGGGCTGGTCTCTGGGTGCTCTTATGGAAGCCACAGCCATACTTCACTTCTGGAATTGATTCACACACTTCATCCCTGTTCATGCCTCTGGGACTGCTTATCAGCTTAGGCAGGTCATGTACAAGGAGACCTTTTGAAGTATTGGAGTCATTTCACCTCCCTGATGTGAGTCCCTCTCTAAAGTGGACCCAGTGAATACAATCACAGGCAACTCTGCAGACACAATCATTCAGGTGTTTCCTATTTGCAGTGGCAGTAGGAGAGCCGGCTACATATTTCTCTGAGGGTTAATATCTCCACCAAAGTGTCCTGAAGGAATTTGGAAAGTTAGGATGCCATTGCATTTCAGTACCTCATATATGTTCTGAATTCAAACTAACATGTGAAAGAAAAAAGCCAATCAACTTATAGGAACACTCAACGGCATGTCTTTTCTCTGGCTTTGCCTTTACAGAGAGGCTAGAGTTAAGGGGAACTCCATGATAGAAGATAATTCCCTTCATTATAGCTATTGGTAATAATGAAGATGGCCTTTGTTACTTGATATGGTGATGGTGGTTTCTATTTACCAAGTGATGGGGCAAAACAAACAAGCATCACATCATGTGTTAGCCTTGCAGCAAGAGTTTTTTGTTTTTTTCTTTATTGATTTTAGAGACACAGGAAGGGCGAGAGAGAGATAGAAACATCGATGAGAGAGAACATCGATTGGCCACCTCCTGCATGCTCCCCACTGGGGATTTTGCTTACAACCTGGGCATGTGCCCTGACCGGGATTCGAACTGGTGACCTCTTGGTGCATGGGTTGACACTCAACCACTGAGCCACACCAGCCAGGCTTGCAGCAAGACTTGAATAGCACCCCTGGTGTAACCTCTAGACCCTGCCAAGGCTAGATGAGAGATATGTTTTTGCAGTTGACCCTCACTCTCCCCAAAGCCTTGGGATCCAGAGAGAGAGAGCACAGCAGAACCTGCTGTCACATATCCCCTTGCAATATTTTCTCATGAAAACAGAAACAACATTTTTTATCAGGTAGAAAAGATCTTCAGGACAAGCAAGAATGTAGTTCCTTGAATCTCAAGTTCTCAGTCCTCTACATTGTTGATAAAAAGCCTCCCTAATCATCTGGAAGTGTTTGTTTGTTTTAAATGTGACTCTCCACCTTGCCAGGTCTCTCAAGCTCTTTTGTAGTCCATAATATTTCAGAAGAATAAAAGTAATTCGTCGTCATTTCAAAAGTCTGAGAGTTCCTAACCTAGAAACTTGGATTTAGCAGGCCATAAGGTCTACAACACTTGTTCTAGAGAATCTAGAACTACACTTTAATTTTCGAGATGGTTCATAGGAAGGGGGAGGGGGTGGAATCATGGGGTTCAATTTCCCTTTTTTTGGAAATCAGACTGAATCTGAATCTGAATCTCTAGCCTTTAACTTACTAACCATGGTAACTTGGGAGAATCATTTCACCTCTTCAAATTTTATAGATCACTTGTAAAAACAAGTGTAATAGCAACTTTAATAATTAACAACATGTTTCAGCGGCCATCATCATCATCATCACTGTTATTAGCTGCTGCTAGGGAGGCAATGTCACATTACTTTTAGGCTTGTGGGTTATGAAATTAAGTTGCCAAAGTTAAAATTATGGCTTCATTTCATATTTTTAAAATTTTATTTATTGATTTGAAAGAGATTGATTTGTTGTTCCACTTATTTATGCACTCATTGGTTGTTTCTTGTCTGTGCCCTAACTGGGGATCGAACCCACAACCTTGGTGCATTGGGACAACACTCAACCTACTGACCTACCTGGCCAGGGTGACTCCATTTTATATTAATTGTGTGACTATAGCAAATTATTTGACCTCAAGTCACAGGTTTTCCTTCTCTAGCATGAGGACGAAGGTTGTTGTGAGAAGGAAAAGCCATGAGTCCACAGAAAGTGCACACACAGTTCTTCGTGCATAGTAAGCATTTAAAACAGTTTGTTATTGTTATTATTACCGGAAAAGTAGCAATGGCACTGGTAGTAATATTGCTTTATTTGGGAGACAACTTGTAATGATTAATATTGGAATATCTCTGAGCAGGTTCTTGGCAGAATTTATGTCCATCTTTGACTGGAGCTACATTACAAATATTCATCTTCTCTGAGTAGCACAAGGACCTTTGAAAGAATGTTCTGGATGAACTGGGAGTTCATGGCTTCCGGTAATATTCTACATGGAGAAACATTTTAGTTTCCCTCCTGATCTGTTACTTTTTATTCATTACGAATCTTTCTTGTGTTACTTTAATAGTTGAAATACTAATAACAACAACAATTCCTGCCAATATTTCTAAAAATATAAAAATTTTCACTGGTCTAATATTGTTAGTATTTTAAGCATTTACCTGAAGTCAATTTATTCTCAAAAAGTACTATTATGTAATAGCTATGCACTGGATTTTAAGTTGAAACAAAACCAAACATTTGTATTTTAAATGCTCCTCCATCTACTTGTTTGAGGAGAAGATTATGGTCCTGGACCATCACTGAGTATTTTTTCATCTGTTTCCTCATCTATGAAAATAGGAATCTTAGTAGCTGCCCTGCCTGTCTTCCAAGGTTGTTATTGGAGATCAGAGGGAAAAAAAACTTGGATCAAATTATAATTGAAGTCATTGTACAAATTTAAGTTCTTATTTCAAAATCTGAGTTCACTCACCCACATGAACACTAGTTCTTGGATTTTGCTTGTACTAACTGAAAACAACTGATTGGTCCATTTACCCATTGGCCTGATTTTGGCTCTCACAAAGGAGGAGCAGGTAATTTCAGAACGGGCTTTCAGGTCTTCAGGCACAGATCTATCTTCTCTGGAATTAGCGGAACCATGCTTCTGCTGTGGGAGCCTTCCCCACACTCCTGTAAGGGATTTTGCCAGGACTTCTCAGAGCTGCATGTGCCAAAACACATATTGACATGATAAACCACAATGGATTTGAGTGTTTAAAGTCAAAAATACACTTTTAGCAATAAGTACTTAAGTTGGCTGATTGAGCAATAGTAATACCTGGATGCTGAGCTGAATTTGTTTAGAATAACCCACAGAGTAAACTTTTTCTTAACATTTTGCACTGAAGCAAGGAAACCCGAAGAAGAAAAACACAATTCTGTAGAACGTTTTCTCATTTCTACATTATGGAACAATTGCAACTGGTAGCAGAGTTACACAGCTATGCCAACAAACTCTGACAGTCTCTGTAAAAATGTTTAGGTTCCAATTAAAATTAAATATGCTCCCTATGCCCTGACTCTGTCTGAGTCTTTCTGTCTCACACTTGTCCCTTACTTCTCCTGTAATCCCCTTTCTGCTATCCAGAAAATCTGCTGCAAAGGAATCCTCCAAACTTGAAACAAATTGCAAAAAAGTCAGGTGCCTATTTTTTACTGGTTGTGTACAGTTCCTATTGCACTTTCCAGGTGGCTTCATTGTTTTAATCTGGGTGGAATATTGTGAATCATTTTGACTTGAATAAATAATTCTCCTGAGGGTGGAATACCTGGGGCGTAGACATTATTTTCTCAGTCATTCAGTTCATTGAGGGAAACATCACTGCTGTCAGCATATTCTGAGAGTGATATATTATTATTTTGTGAGATTTCAATCACCAACTTGAAGCATCAGAGGGGAGAAATCCTGTTTCACTTGGTGGTTCAGATAATTCTTGTTTATACCATGTCTTCCAAAACGAAGATGTTCAGTGTGACCACACTGGGGGTGGCCCTGGGAAGGTCTCAGAATTTGCTGTAATGGTCCTTGCTCCTCTACTCCTCAAAAACCAGCTCTCTAGTCCAGGGGCGGGAATTGGAGAGTAGTACCCATTACGTCATAAATAAATAGCAGTAGATCAGCCCTGGCCGGTTTGGCTCAGCGGTTAGAGCGTCGGCCTGCGGTCCGGAGAGACCCGGGTTCGGTTCCCGCTAAGGGCATGTACCTCGGTTGCAGTTTGTCCCCGGCCCTGGTTGGTTGTGCGGGTGGCAGCCACTCGATGTGGCCCTTTCACGTCGATGTTTCTCTCTCTCTCTCTTCCTCTCTCTCCCTCCTACTCTATCTGAGCAAAAAATGAAAAAATGTCCTCAAGTGAGGATAAAATAGCAGTAGATCAGAGACCCTGTGACTTGGAGGGACCCTCCACATGGAGGGACCCTCCACATATTGAGATGTGTATTCATTAAGGTTGCTTGCCACTGTCAGAGATGTCCAATACACAATGTGTTTAGCATAGCAAGGTCTCCAGCAGTCAGAACAGTAGATCCGTGTTTCCTAAAAGGGGAAAAAGTATTTCTTCCTTTTACCTGAGGTTACATTGCTCCAATCTGAAATTAGTATCTTGATGATTTTATACCAGCCAGCTGATCACAGATATGAGCCTGACCATGAGTACACAGTGCAATGTCCTAGAGGAATATGAAAAACTGAGGCAATCATCTAGGTGTTTGGCATCATGTCAGCAAACAACTAATTGAACTTTTCACTAAGGATCTTAGAATCCCCTGTGGGAACAGATATTTCCTTAGAGTTGTTTAGCATTCTGTAGATTCAAACTTTAAAGTGTTTTTGAATTCCAAAACTTCATGCATAGCCTTTGTTCGTTTTACGTATGGCAAGAGCACTTATTCCCTCCTTGTGGCTTTAAAGTTCATTGTACTTACCCATTGTCCTGCCTTACTTACTGACCTTTGCTGCCTGGACCCTGGAAAACTTTGACACTAGTTTTTACGGGTGCATTCTGATTAACTAAATAAATATGATTTCCAAGTTCTTTAAATGCTCTCACAGTGACGTTCATATAACCTCTTTTAATTCATCATTCTAAATCCCAGGAGACATGCATTAGAACAGCAATGTGAGACAGGATAGCAAGAAGCAAAATCACCCATGTGGTGGCCACAACTAATGCCAGGAAAAAATAAGTTTATTGCCCTTGACCCTTGCCATACTCAATATATCCACAATTCCTCCCTTTCCCCTACCTGACATCCCATTTTTCCTGACCCTCAGCCCCTCTTCTCTTGCCTTAAGGGTCTTCTTGTTCACAGCACTATAGCTTTCTAATATGCTATCTAGGCCATTTATTGTGCTTGTTGAAAATTGTCTCTCTATATAATTATCTAAGTCCCTTGAGGTCAGGGATCTTTCCCTATTTTTCTCAGTAATGAATCTCAAGTTCCAAGAACAGTGTAGTACATAGTAGGTACCCAACAAATATTTGCTGCGCAAATGAATGAATGCTGAAAGATAGGTATTTCCCTAATGCTCAGGTCATAAAGTATACTCTACTGACTGCTAAATCTTGTCCTTACTTATTTTCCTCATCTCTAGGTGCAAAAGTTTGGCAAAATTTTAAACTTTTCTATGTCTTTTTTATTCTCTTTCTTTAACTTCCTCCCACATTCCATATTGCAGAACTTTTATTTAATCTAAAAACTCATTTCTTTTGTCTACTCTGACCCATATTCTTCAGTGACTCATATCTCAATATTTAATGCATTCTTTCTCTTGGCTATTCATCTCTTCTAAGTAAACCAATCCCATCATTTGTTTTATTGTTTAGAGAAGTATTCAGAGCCTTAGAGCCATAGACATTTCAGAAGAAAGGTCTCTTGAAATTAACATAATGCTCTGGCTATCTTTGAAGATATGCTACTGTCTTCTTGAAGATTGAATTGCCAAACCATACAATCTTATGCAGCTGACCCTCTCCCTTAGCAATACTCAGAGAGTAAAATTACTCTAATTAGTCTTATAATCACTCAATGCTAAAGAATTCTTAATCAAAACTCGAATGCTATTTTCAGAGTGTGAGAAGTTCAATGACATGGAAGTAGGTAGTATTGCTCTATTATTCCAACAAATAAAAAACAAAGTATAAGATACCTGATTTTCAAAATTATTTCAATGGACATTTCATGAGTGTCATTTTACTTTTCTTTATCCTCAAAAGGTAGGAAAAGAGTACACCAAACTTCCTAAAAGATTTCACTTTAAGTGATTATTATTTCCAAAACCCAAAACATATATGTTAACACAAGGGGGAAATGCAGTATTTTCCAACAATCAGATATCAACATTCATGCTTTGAAACTTAATTTAAAATACTTTTTTTTAAAAAAAAGTAGGAAAAGACAATAAAAACAGCTAATATTTATTATTGTTTCCTATGGTCCAGTCATTATGATAAGCTTTTTACAGACATTGTCTTATTCAGTGCCCACAACCACCCTCCAAGGTTGGCACTTTAGTTGCAGAACTTGAAACGTTCACATCTCAGTAATTTACCCAAAGCCCACAGTTAGAAAGAAGTGGGGATATAAATCTAGCCAGTACAAAGCAGAGTTCATATCTTCAACAACAAAACTGCACACCTCCCATACTACACCTTATTTTCTCAGCTTTTTGTATGTTCTCCCCCATGCCCCCATACCAAAATTATAAATAAAATATTTTTTAAAAGAGGTATATGTAACTGACACAAACACTACTCTAAACCCTCTTGTGCTAGATATGGGGGGGGGGCAGTTCCCAAGGCTGTGAAGGACTGGAGATGTGCACCCCGTGGCAAACAGGACTGCGGAACAATGAACCAGTCTGGGCTTGGCAGTTGTTGTTGTTGTTTGGTTTGGTTTCTCCCAAGAGTTAGAGAAATGTAGTCTATATGGGTTGTGAAAGATATTCTTTAAAAGTGGGAATTATATACGGAAGCTGTCAAAGGTTTGGAATGCTGTTCTACAAGATGACATATACCTTTCAAGGGAAAGAAACAGGGAGACAAGATGACAGTCTAGTTGCCAAGTATGTAAACTATAAATTGAAAACACCCCCAAGTCAATTCACAACTCCCCAAGTATTTAAGGAACTTATGTATCTGTCAGGAAACACTTCAATACAACAAAATGACAGAACCAACCTTTGTTCAAGAAAAAAACATCCACTCTGCAGATCACCCAAGCCTTTTGCTTTATTCTTTCGTGTTTTTATGACAAAGAGCACTGTCATCTCTCACTGTTATTTCCAGAGCAGAAGACAGAGACAGGGTTGGCAGGGCACATAGAATCAAACATTTTGAAAGCTTGTTAGAGTCAATGAAAAGGTTTGGTAGAGAATCAGTCAATGGGGCTGGTTGTTTGTAAATTTCTTCCTACAGTATAAATTCTCATTCACTTTTACATCCCCTACAGAGCCGTTTACTTGTGTACAGGCTTACTAAGTACTAAATGGTGAAATGAATCATAATTTGAATAATAGCCACAGTTAGGAGCTGCTAAGGAAATGAGAGACATCGAGGAGGCAGCATCGGAGAAAAATGGGAGTGGGTTGGGGATGCAACGTGGCAACCTCACTCAGTCACAGTTCCTTAGGCTGCATGAGTCTTGCTTCAGGGAGCCAAGAAGAATATCGACTTTACAGGCTAAGAGTGAGTTTTAAATATGATCATGATTTTGATAATAACTTTGTAAACTGCAAAGTGCTGTGCAAATGTGAAGTATCATAATGGTCTCTGCTTTAGCAAGTTAGTGGGGAACATGACAGACACAACCTATGTATGCGACTCAGGGACAAATGCTAGGCACCAACACATTACCATGGGCAGAGTCAGCTAGAGCTGTACTTAGTACTAAGGCACAAGGCAGCAGGGAAGCTATGTGAGATGGAAGGGTTACTTTGGGATCAGGAGTAGTGTGAGGCTGAGCTGACACACACCGATTTCACTGGGGGTGAGAAGAGGCTAGAAGTGGTTCCTGAAGGGAATGAAAGACAGCTTTTGAAGAGAAGAGAAAGACAGGGCTCCGACCTCAGGTGTATATTAAGGAATTAGGAGAGTAGTGGATATGAGTGAGAATAAAATTATAAGGAGAGAACACTCTGCACCAAATTATATACTAAAACTATAAAAGTGAAAGCGGGAAATAGCAATTGATTTGGCTTTTCGTAACCTCTTTTCGCAGAGATGTAGTTTGAGGGGGAGTGGTTAGCAGGAATTTTAAGGGAGGGGGTCAAGTGAGAAGGTTGTAGTAGTTGATATTATAGCTTTACCAGAATAGGCCAAGAATGAACTGAAGCTTTCACTTATCACAAATAAGTTCAACATCTATTTATATAGATACATTTCCAATATTAATAAAATCTACTTGCACGACACACGTGAAACCTTCTTTGGGTTTCACAACCATCCATTCTGTAGGACAGGGCATTTTTAAAAGTACATGCTTCACAGTGGGAAAGGCTCTAAAAGATTAAGCAATTTTATTCAACACCATGCCATGCTGGTAATAAGTGCCATATCCAGAACTTAACCCCAGGTATTTCGACTCCAAATGCAATGCTATATCCACACCACATCATGTTTTACTTCTGTGTATTGGGCAGGGTTTTTTGGTTTAGGTTGTGGCATTGGAACCTTTATTTTCATGGTGAGTGATCTTTTATTCTTCAGTGCTCTCTGCAAGCACTCAGCACCCAGCACCCAGTGACTCACTCTATTCTTTTCTCTCATCATTCTCTGTCAGTTCCTCTCTCTTCCCTTTGCCTAAACTTTTTTGCAACTTGCCCCCTTTCACTTATTCAACCAATATGGAAGTACAATGCTCTGAAATGACCCTTACTTTCTTTGGGAGGACTATGAGCACTGGTAGAGGAATCGGAGTTGGTCCCAAGCCTGTTTACTTTGTGGTCTGTAAACACAGTGATAAAATAGGAAAACCGGGCCCAGAGACCTAGGTCCCTTTTGTAGACTGGTGAAAGTCTTTGTAGGCAAATGGATTTTTCAATGTAATGAAAGAGTTTTCCTAGAAGAAAGAAAGTATCCAGAAACAGTCTTTGCATTTCGTTGTGCAATAGCTCCATCCAGTTGTCAGAGGAAGAGCCCAGCTGCCCTGGGAGAAAGCCAACCAGCTTCCAGAGTCTGAAGGCAGCAGGCAGCCTGGCTTCATTCAGATCTCACACTGACCACGCCACAGTCTCAGGGCTGCCAGGTGCTGTCTGACACAACCAGCAACAAGAGAAACCATTCATAATATTGAAACCTGTCGATGAAAATTATTATTGTGTTTATAGCTGAAAAGCAAAACAAGATTTTAACTACAGCACTTGCGGGACAGCCCTTCAGGTTGGGAAGATAGGGTGTGTTCAGGGAATGGTGAGTGTGGCAGGAAGACACTGGGATTAGGAGGAATATAGTCAGATATTTTCACGTCTGTCTCCCTCACAGAAATCTAAGGTCCTTGAGGACAGAGACTGGATCTTCCAAAACCAAACCCCTTCCCAATTTCCTCAAGCCTGCGCCTTCTGTAAATGTCCCCAGATCTTAGAGGACCCTGTACACCAAGGGAAGGAATTTGGATATTATCCTTAGGTAATGGGCAGGTCTTGGAAATTTAAGCAGGGAAATTACTGTATTTGCATTTTAGAAAGATTCACCTGGCTGCAGTATGAAGAATTGGAATGCGGCAAGAATTTACAGGGAAAACACTTTAATCAGTTGCAGTGATCTGGGATTATTGTAATAACCTCTCTGCCTCAATGCCTCCAGAATAATCCTTCTGAACACAAATTGGATTTGACCTTCTCCATCTCAAAACCCTTCAAAGCTTTCCTTTATGTTAAGAATAAAGTTTAAAGTCCCTTTAATGTGAACCTACTCTACCTGTCTAGATTTTCTTTCTCCTGAGACCTCCCTTCATATACTCTGGTTTCAGTCAGTAAGGACTAGTACTCAAACACACCTTGTATAAGTGCTCCTTGTGTTAATTAAGGCTACTTATCCACTTAGCGGTTTGCTCTTGGTGTTACTGTGGTGCTCCTGTGGTGCTCCTTTCATTCTCCCATGCAGTTGGGGAAGTTCTTTAGGAGCCAGATGGTGACTTACTCACCCATACTCCTGCACACCAGTTAGCCTAGCACTTTGCACATTATAGGCACTTGGCAAATATTTGTTGAGCATAATTGAACTGTAATTGCAGTACTTGTACTTGGATTCATTTAACATTTATTAAGCACCAGAAACAAAAAGATTGATCCATTTAATTACATTAAAATGTAGCCCGGCCGGTGTGCTCAGTGGTTGAGCGTCAACCCATGCACCAAGAGGTCGCTGGTTTGATTCCCGGTCAGGGCACATGCCCAGGTTGTAGGCCCGATCCCCAGTGGAGGGCATGCAGGAGGTGGCCAATCAATGTTCTCTCTCATTGATGTTTCTGTCTCTCTCTCTAAAAAATCGATAAAGAAAAAAATCTTATAAAAAAATAAATAAAATGTAAAACACTGCACAGAAATAAAAGTTAAAAGATAAACCGAAAAAATATAAACAATACAATTACCTCTGACAAAGAGGTAATTTTGTTAATATACCAAGAGTTCTCCAAATTATTTACACCAACATTTTTTTTTTTTTAATCCTCACCCAAGGATATTTTTCTATTTATCTTCAGATAGAGTGGGAGGGAGGGAGAGAGAGAGAAACATTGATGTGAGAGAGACACATCGACTGGTTGCCTCCCCCACAACCCCAACCAGGGCCGAGGACGAACTGCAGCCAAGGTATGTGCCCTTGACTGGAATTGAACCCAAGACTCAGTGGTCCGTGGGCCGACACTCCAACTGCTGAGCCAAACTGGCCAGGGCTACACCAACATTCTTAAAAAAAAAAAAAAAGAAAGGAAGGAAGGAAGAAGGAAGGAAGGAAGGAAGGAAGGAAGGAAGGAAGGAAGGAAGGAAGGAAGGAAGGAAGGAAGGAAGGAAGGAAGGGAGGAAGGAAGGAAGGAAGGAAGAGCGAAAGAGCCCGGCAAGTGTGGCTCAGTGGTTTAGCATTGACCCAAGCACCAAGAGGTCACCAGTTCAATTCCTGGTAGGACACATGCCCAGGTTGTGGGCCCAGTCCCCAGTGGGGGGCATGCAGGAGGCGGCCAATCAATGTTCTCTCTCATTGATGTTTCTATCTCTCTCTCCCTCTCACTTCCTCTCTCTAAAATCAATAAAGAAAAAATATTTTTAAAAAGAATGAGCAAAGAAAATAAAAACACCCATTCCTTTTTTCACTCATCAATTGTAAGGATGAGAGTTTTAAAGTACGCCAGTGGGACTGAGAGTGTGAAAAGACACACAGGCTTTGCTGATGGGAGTAAACATTTGTGTGCTCCAAATGGAGGTGTGGGGGTGATTTTTCAATGTCTACAAAACTTCAAATGCTGAAAACTTTAACCTAAAAACTGCACTCTTAGAAATGTATCATATGGATAAAAACAGGAACAAAGAGCCATGCACAAGGATCCTTGTGGCAATTTTGTTTCTAATAGCAAACCAATCAGAGGGAGACTGTTCAATGATAGCATATCTAAGCAATGGAGAATTGTAGCCATTGAAAAAATGCAATCAATCTATAATCATTGATAGAGAATTATTCCAAAGTATATCATTAAGTTTAAAAAGCAAGGTACCTCCTGCTCATGCACTATGATGGTCCTTTTGTGTAAAATCAGCAAATAAATAGATAGATATGCTTGTATATGCATGGAAAACCTAGAAAATTCAACACTGACTGCTTTTGGCCAGATTTATTTACATCGTATACCCTTTTACACTATTTGAACCTGCATGTTTCTCAATGTGTGCAATTTTAAAAACCATCCCTCCCCAAAAACATACACATTTGTTGAACATTTCACAGTAAAAGCATACCAGAGATTATGGATATAACCATGAATGATATTTATATCCTCCAGCTTTCAAATGGATACAGTGATTCTCAAAAGGATTGCTGTTGCATAGTCCACAGTGTGCCACACTCCCCATCACATGGAGAATCGACGAGGTGCTTTCTACAACAGTGAAATGTATGTGGACACAGTAAAACGCCTTCTACCTATTTTGATAGCTGATAGTTAATATTAAAGGCTTGTCTAACTCCAAAATTTTTCATGACACTCACTAATGTCCTGACACAATTATCAGGTTAATTAGCTTTACCTCTCCCAAAGTAGAATCTTGAATTGAGAAATACAATAGTGGCAAATTTAACAGTGGTAACAAGGAAAACCCCTGGGACTCTGCCTCCTCCTCCCCCCCACAAAGTGATGAAATGAGGTATTGAACAACCTGGTTACAGGAAGGGTATACTGAAGTTATCAGTATGTGTAAAGATGTAAACAAGGAATTAGGGAATTATTGTATATTAATTTAAATTTTTACAGATTTGCCTGGGTGGAGCTATATTATGATTATATAGTAAGGGTTTGCTGATCAAAAATACCCAAACAATTAGTCATTAAAAACATTTTACAGAAAACACATTTATAGAAACCAATCATCAGAGAGCTTTGCATTACTACAAAGCTACAGTAATCAAGACAATGTGGTGCTGGCATAAAGATAGACATATCTATCAATGGAATAGAACTGAAAGTCCAGAAATACACTCTCGCAAATACAATCAATTGATTTCCAACAAGAAGGGAAAGCAGTCTTCTCAACAAAAGGTGCTGGGACAACTGGATAGTCACATACAAAAGTCTGAAGTTGGACTCCCACTTCATACCATATACAAAAATTAATTCAAAATGGATCAAAGACCTAAATATAAAAGCTAAAAACCACAAAAGTCTTAGGAAAAAAACATGTAAATCTTCATAACCTTGAACTAGGTAATGCTTTCTTAGATGTGACACCAAAAGCAACAAAAGAAAAAAATAAATGGGACTTCATCAAAATTAAAAGCCTCTGTATTTCAAAGGACACCATAAAGTGAAGATACAACTCACAGAATGGGGGGGTGGGGGCCTGCAAATCATGTATCTGATAAGAGACTTGTATCTAGTATACATAAAGAATTCCTTCAACTCAATAATGAAGATACACAACCCAATTTAAAACTGGGCAAAGAAGCCCTGGTCGGTTTGGCTCAGCGGTTACAGAGTCAGCCTGCAGACTGAGGGGTTGCAGGTTTGATCCCTGGCCCTGGTTGGGGCCATTCAGGAGGCAACCAATCCATGTGTTTCTCCCGCATTGATGTTTCTCTCTCTCTCCCTTCCATTCTATCTACAAATCAATGGAAAAATATCCTCAGGTGAGAAAAAAAAAATTATATATATATATATATATATATATATATATATATATATATATATGCAAAGGATCTGAATGAACATTTCTCCAAAGAATATGTATGTGGCCAATATGCACATGAAAAAATGCTCAACATCATTAGCTATCAGAGAAATGCAAATCAAAACCACAATAAGATACCAGTTCACTCCCACTAGAATGGTTGTAATCAAAGACAAGTAAGTGTTAATGAGGATGTTGAGAAACTGGAACTCTCCTAAATTGTAAAATGGTGCTGCCACTTTGGAAAAGACTTTGTCAGTTCTTCAAAAGGTTAAATATAGTTACCATTTGACCCAGCAATTCAACTCCCAGGCACATATCTAAAAAGAAACAAATGCCCACACAAAAACTTGTACACAATGTTTAACAGCATGACCCATATTTAGTCAAACAGTGGAAATAACTCAAATACCCATCAACCGATGACTCAATAAGTAAAATGTGGTATATCCATGAAATGGAATGTTACTCAGTAATAAAAAAGAATAAAGTACTGATGCATGTGACATGAATGAACCTCGAAAACATGAGGCTAAGGGAAAGAAGCCAGTCACAAAAGACCATGTATTGTATTATTCCACTTGTATGTGTCCAGGACAGGCAATTATAGAGAAAGAAAGTAGATAAATAGTTGCCTAAGTTTTGGGAAGGTAGGGAGGAAAGGTGGTGTTAGGAGGAAATGAAGAATGTGTGCTAAGGGGTACAGGGTTTTCTTCTGGGGTGATACATGTGTTTTAAACCCACTATGGTGAAGGCTGCACAATATTGTCAATATATTAAAAACCACTGTATAGTACACTTTAAATAGGTGATTTGATATGTAAATTATATTGCAATGCAGTTGCTATTTTTAAAAAGAGCTATGTGCCTGGCTGCTGTGGCTCAGTGGATTGAGTGTCGACTCATGGATTGAGAGGTCCCAGTTCAATATCCGGTCAGGGCACATGCCCAGGTGTGGGCTCGATCCCCAGTTGGGGGGTGTAGGAGGCAGCTGATTGATATATCTCCCTCACATCAATATTTCTCTCTCTCTCTCTTAAAAAAAAAAAAAATCAATAAAAACATATTGATTTCATGTTTTAAAAAAAGAGCTATACCAGGACAAACAGCTACAGGATGAATGTTAATATTGACATGTACATTTAAAGAAGTGATATTAAAATTCCAAACCCTTAAACAAGTATTCTTAAAAGTACTGAAATGCTTCTCACACAAGTATGTATTAATTTCTTGTCAGGTCCTATTGTAATCCATCATTTTTAGAGCAATCAATACAAATCCAAGAATTTCTGAAACAATCCAGAAATTCAAATAGAATTTTACTCAAAATGAAATCACTTTTTATTCAAATAGAATCACATTTACCAATCAAGGTCCTATGGCTTAAAAGCATCTGAGCTGAGTTTTGGACTAAGACCCAATGAGATGGACAGTTTGTCAGCAGCCATTAAAATTATACTCTAGAACAGTGGTTCTCAACCTTCCTAATGCTGCAACCCTTTAATACAGTTCCTCATGTTGTGGTGACCCCCAACCATAAAATTATTTTCGTTGCTACTTCCTAACTGTAATTTTGCTACTGTTATGAATCGCCATGGGAAATAATGTGTTTTTCGCTGGTCTTAGGTGACCCCTGTGAAAGGGTCATTCGACCCCCAAAGGGGTCACGACCCACAGGTTGAGAACCGCTGCTCTAGAAGATCATGGGCCACATGAAGAAAAGGGACACAAACTATGTGTTTTTGTTCATTTCTCTATTATTAAATGTCTTTTATAAAACTATTCTTCAAATGAAACAAACTGGATTTTAAAAGGTGGTGGGCATGAGAGCTTCTATACAATCCACCCATTACGGTACTGAATATTATTTTTATGTCATAAAGTGAAGTTGAGCTCTAGTTTCATTCTAGAGTTGCTTCACCTGATGAACTCCATACCCTTCACTGCCCATCTCATCCTACTTCTAAGAGAATCACTTTGTTTCCTATGCCCATAGTTCAAGAACACTATGCCTTCAGAAAGTTATTCAATATTTATGGATTTTAGTCACAGAATCCTTTAACCATGTCTTTCCTTAAAGGAAACCAGTTCTTTTTCATGCCATTTACTTAAGGCACCTTCCTGCACCCCTGCTGCCTGCCTAGTGAATTTACTGACCTAATTGAAACAAAGATAAGTGAGTGACGTAAGGATAGAGATCTTAGTAATGAGCCTTGGATCTGATGTCCACCACACATCCACCCTCAACTTCAGTCTTCTCTGCCATTACTCCTCCACCCACCTTAAACTCTAGGTGGAAGAGTCAACAGACAACTCTGAATATCTCGAGCTTTCCTTCCATCATCTTGTTGCTCACATGAAGTACTGCCTTCCTTTCACCCCCATTAAGTCTTTACTTTTTCATACTTTACTTTTCTTTTGAGACCCAGAGGAAAAGCCCAGCTCCTCATGTAGCCTTTCCTAACACTCCCGTAACTCTAGGAAGTACTGTAAGCTCTGACACGCATGGTCGGCAGTGGCACACGATCATCACAGCACTGAGAGCAAACACAAAGGACAGACACAGGGTTCACTTAATTTTGTCTCCCCTTGTAAAATATAAGATCTGTCCGGGTAACGCTTGTACGGTCTTAAAAGATTACAGTAGTCATTTATTAAAAATATTTATCTCCTTTTAAGTTAATCAATTTTAATGTAAACATTCAATAGGGCATCTTTCCCATTGCTCCCAAGATTTCATCTCTTTCTGCTGCTGTTGGCATAGGTGGCTTCACTCCATTCTGTCTTCTCTGCACCATGATGGAATTCTGTATGTAGGTATAAAAAAAGAGAAGAAACCAAAATCAGTCGTATATTAAATGCTAATCATTTTCTAGTAATTTGCTATTGCTCCTTCAAAAAGGAAATTATAAAAATCAAGTATAAACCCCCCCCCCCAAACAAATTGTAGGACTTCAGATTAAGTTTTCAAAGAATTAACAGTGAAACAGAAGTGACTATTCCCACAGGAATACGTTAACAGCAATTGGGATGGGGATATACTGTTTAACTACAAGAGCACAAGAGTACAGTCCATCAATGAAACCATCAGTTCATTTAGCAGAGAGAAATGAAGTAGTTGGATCCAGTGCTCAGAGAAACAGAAATTATATACCAATGTCTCAAGAAAAATGGGACCATTTAAACTATCCTGGGTGGCAGAGGGAGAGGAGGATGCAGAAATGGAAGTGTAATATGTGTTATGACAGGACAAGTTATACAGTCTGATTATTTTCAAGAGAAATAAAATTATAACAAAGTTACTGTTTTAGGGCTGCAGATACTTATATACAGTCGTCCCTCGCCACTTTGCGCTTCGACTTTCGCCACTTTGCGCTTCGACTTTCGAGGCTTCACTCTATCGCGGTTTTTTCAAATACTATACTATACTATATCTGAAAAACCGCGATAGAGTGAAGCCCGAAAGTCAAAGCGCGAAGTGGTGAGGGACAACTTGTATAAATAAAGAATCCTACTTTATGGAAATTCATTTATCGAGGTAGAGTCTGGAACTGATTGACCACGATAAACGAGGGCCGACTGTACCTAGAAAGACCCACCTATATTAGAACTGCATCTTTATACTCTGGAGTAGGATGAGGCAACTAAGAAGAGTTCTCAGGATTGTTTAGGGCTAAAATAACACACTGAGGACAAAGTTGAAAAGTTAAGTCTCCATACAGCCATCCCAAAGAAAGGACTGTGAGTTCCGATTAATTTCAGGCATCAGTTCCAATCCTAAGAGATGAGTTAGACTATCTCATCTAACCAAGCTAGACTTACCCAGAATTTCCGGCAGTTTTTGTACTTCAAGAAGTAATTAGAACACCTTTCCCTGTCATAGTTATTTTCATCCATGCATCTGGCAGAAGCATCAGATTCCTTAAATATGTAAGATAGGCATCATTTAAGAGGTAGAATGCAATCTAAAAAAAAAAAAAACCAAAAAACTTCTGAAGTTGCTTTCCCCACAAAGCAGCTAATATGCAATAGTTCCTTTTTGTCTGTTTTAATGGACATTTAATGAACAAAAACTGAGTTATCTTTCCAACTATCCCGAGCATTCATTCTGCTCAGGGCAGACATCTTCCTTTTTATAGTCTGGGTCAGTTTTTTTGAATATCTAAACACAGGAAGTTGAGCTGAAACACTGACTAAGATCATTTAACCCAGTAACCATTTAACAAAGAAGCTGAGGCAAGGTGCAATGTGCTCAAAATCATTGCTGCAAAACTAGAATCAAAATTCTCTCCTGACTCAGAGTACAGTTCTCCTGCTCTTTCAAGTTCTCACTTTGACTTGAATGTTTGATGTTAATGCTAGTTTTCAGATCCTAAGTAAATTGCTAACAATGGGTCTACATCAAGGCAACTTAAATTAACACCATCTCAATGTATTTTTGGCTGTCATTCACTTCATTATGCAAGTAAATACACTATTGTGTAAGCAATTTTAATAGATATCATTAAGATCACTTTAAAACCAAAGTGAGAAACACAGGGCTATGAATTCAAAGGATGGTAGCTGCCATTTGGGAATGAAATGTAAGCTGTCTGAACTGGAAATAGATTGGATAGCAAACTTCAAAGTAAAAGGTATGATTCTGAGAGGTCATCACCTGAAGGAAAGCTTTAACTAAAGGGATAGGTAATTTGCTTCATAGATCTAAGAAACATATTCTATCTAAAGAGACTTAATAAAGCAGTTGAAAACATCTAATATACAGAACAAATCTAAATTTATATGCCCAATAATTAATGAATGTGTATATTTGAAAAATTCATATAGGATCAGGGAATATCATTTTCATACCACCAGTCTGATGATTACATTATTCAAGAGTGACAAAGCCAGAAGTAATGCTAGTTATACCAAATAAATGTCAATAAAGCTTATTATTCAACAAAACATTTTGTTTATATACCTATATACCTTTGTGAAAACCTTTAGACTTTAAATAGACTAATTCTATATCAGCCCCTTATTCTCAGCCAAGTGGTTTCAAGGACATGATGAAATTATTGCCATTAAACCATAAATTTCAGTGACAATTTAAAAATACCATACTTTCCATGTTTAGACTAAACTTTTTTCTCAGTGTTACATATGCCTATTTAAATTATAGTGACAACTAAATGTTTGCATATTATATACATAAGGAAAACCTAAAAGAGACAAATCTTTGTTACCTAAACTATGCATATCTAAAAAATGTTCCAGTAAAACAAGGATACGTTGGTTACGAATATTTTTTGTACAGAAATAACTTTAAAAAGAGTGGCAGAAAACAGAAAGATTGTTAGATACAGAGAACAAACTGATGGTTGCCAGAAGGAACGGGGCTGGGAGGGTGGGTGAAAAAGGTGAAGGTATAACTTCCAGTTATAAAATAAATAACTGACAAGGATGTAATGTATAGCACAGGGAATACAGTCAATAATACCTTACAGTGACACATGGTTATATTAGACTTATTGTGGTGATCACATTATAAGGTATATAAATGTCAAATGTTGCACACATGAAACTAATACATATCAATTATACTTTAATAAAAAATAACAAAATTAATTAAAGATAATAAATGAAAAGAGTTTAAAAAAGATATCTAAGTGAATATTTGCTGGATTTCTGGGCAGGAAATATATTTTTTAAAATCCCATTAAAATTAAAAAGCAAATAAACGGAGAAAAACATATTTAAACAAAGAACTGCAGAAAACAGATGCCCACAAAATCAGAAGAGGCCTGTTTTCCCAACTTAACACTCATGAAAATTAAAAGCAAACCACCTTACCAACAAGCAGGGATTTATGTCAGGATCTCTCAGTCTCCGGGTTACCATTGGCATCCTAACAGTCTTCTTACTGAAGACAGTAGATGTTGGGGAAAAGAGTTATACAGTGGATGACATAAAATAAATCAATAAATCTCATTAGCCCCATAAGTACTTGAAAATTGATTTTAGCATAATGATTACCTAGTGAGGAACTTCCTGCAACCTCTGTATTTTGAAAATAAAGACTCGGATATGTTTTTCCTTTGCATTGCCATGGTGCCTCAGCACAAAGGCCATATTTAAATGCATCTACTGAACCTGGCTGGTGTGGCTCAGTTGGTTGAGCACCATCCCATATCCCAGGAGGTTACTGGTTCCATTCCTGGTCAGGGCACATGCCTAGGTTTCAGGCTTGATCCCCAGTGGGGGGTATGCAGGAGACAGCCAATTAATGTTTCTCTCTCACATTGATGTTTCTCTCTCCCTCTACCTCTCCCTTCCTCTCTCTGAAATCAATAAAAACATATTATAAGAAATAAAATAAATGCATCTACTGAAATTTGATTATAATGTCCAAAAAGAAAGATGGTTCAGCTATAATTCAGTTTTATTCTTATTTCTAAAGGTTAAGCAATTAATTATACTAACAAAACCTAAGAATACTGTATGCACTCCCAACGTTAGCAAAAACATTTGTTAACTAAAGAACATAAATGCCTATTCTGTGGCCAGCAATGGGGTGGCCAATATACCAAAAAACAAACTTACTACTTAGTTGACATTTCGAAAAGTTTTTTAAAAAACTGAAACTCTACTTCCAGTATCATCTTCTATTTAATTGATACTTTTGGATTGAAGGAATCAGGGAATGCTACTGTCTTTCATTAATCTTTCAACTCAAGCCTTACAGATATAGCCTGCAGAAATCTTTATTGATTAAAGGTGATAATGTACAGCACAGGGAATACAGTCAATAATACCCTACAGTGACACATGGTTATATTAAGACTTATTGTGGTGATCACATCATACAGTATAATGTTGAATGTTGTACACTTGAAACTAAGAGCCTAAGAGCTAATTAGTTATTGCAAGTCAAGTCATATAATCATATAATAGGTATGTCAACTGTATCCCAGGACAATTGCTCTCTATAATGGAGTTCAACTGAAATTGGTATACCTATTATCTTCAGATATGTCACAGGAATAAAAAGAAAAAAAAAACAACAGTTAAATATTTCAAAGTGATATTTTTGTTTTAATATATTGTATACCATGGATGAGTTACCCACAAATATTTTTAAATGCTCTGCACTAAGTTTAAAGAGCTATTTTAATTTATATTCCCTAAACCTGTTCTAACTTAATCATCTTCCACTTAAAGATTGAAGGAGAAGCCAGCAAACAATGTAGTATGACCTATAGAACTCTACAGAACAAAAAATATGTTAGCATAACCAGACAGAGGTCAGAATTTTGGTATGAAATAGTTTCTACTTTACTTGCCCAATATGTCATGTTAAAAAAAATAAAGTACATTCAGGAAAAATAATCAAACCCCACAAGCTCCTGAAAAGTGGAGGTATCCACAATCAAATGTCACCTAGTTTGATTTCTTCTATTATGGGAATGATCAGGTTGTCCAGGCTAAAAGAGACCAACCTTTGCAAAGAAGGATGGAGAAAAGTTTAGTGATTCTGGGGTCCTTTAACTTTTCATACCCACTATGTAATTCTTTTATTTTATGATTTTCATTGAACAATACATGACTATACCTAGCTAACAGAAACAGCTTGGCAAAAGGGATATTAAAGATGCTGTTCAAGTAAATCTAGAAGTGTCTTCCTCTATTGAACACAATTCTTTTCCAGGCTTGATTTCCCCGAGATATGATGGTGTTATAACCTGACAGCGAGATAACCAGAGACGCACTGCCGAATTGTAAAGGAGCACTTTATTACACCGGCGGGCTGTTACACCGGCGGGCTGGGGGGGTACAGCTTCCCCAAATCCTCAGCCCTGTACCCCCCAGCCCGCCGGTGTAACAGCCCGCCGGTGTAATAAAGTGCTCCTTTACAATTCGGCAGTGCGTCTCTGGTTATCTCGCTGTCAGGTTATAACATTTGGAGGCCCCAGCGAGATCTTAAAGAGGACTCCCCACTTGGGGTGCACCTCCTCAGGCTCCGGCGGATGGGAATCCGTGGTCCTTGTGAGAGCTGGGGGAAGGCCTCGGAGAGATGTTCCTCCACCCCAGCCTCTCGGAGACCTTCTGTCTGTCCCCTCTGCCACCCTAAAAGCACCTATAGTGGAGCCTGAGTGTTTGCTTCTCGCGGGTCACAACATTTGGAGGCCCCAGCGAGATTTGAAAGAGGACTCCCCACTTGGGGTGCACCTCCTCAGGCTCTGGCGGATGGCAATCCGTGGTCCTCGTGAGAGCTGGGGGAAGGCCTCGGAGAGACGTTCCTCCACCCCAGCCTCTCGGAGACCTTCTGTCTGTCCCCTCTGCCACCCTAAAAGCACCTATAGTGGAGCCTGAGTGTTTGCTTCTCGCGGGTTATAACATTTGGAGGCCCCAGCGAGATTTTAAAGAGGACTCCCCACTTGGGGTGCACCTCCTCAGGCTCCGGCGGATGGGAATCCGTGGTCCTAGTGAGAGCTGGGGGAAGGCCTTGGAGAGATGTTCCTCCACCCCAGCCTCTCGGAGACCTTCTGTCTGTCCCCTCCGCCACCCTAAAAGCACATATAAAGAGCATCTGAACATCTGGATAAAGCTCTTTCAATTTGGCCTATAGCGGAGCCTGAGTGTTTGCTTTTCGGGGGTTATAACATTTGGAGGCCCCAGCGAGATCTTAAAGAGGACTCCCCACTTGGGGTGCACCTCCTCAGGCTCCGGCGGATGGGAATCCGTGGTCCTTGTGAGAGCTGGGGGAAGGCCTCGGAGAGATGTTCCTCCACCCCAGCCTCTCGGAGACCTTCTGTCTGTCCCCTCTGCCACCCTAAAAGCACCTATAGTGGAGCCTGAGTGTTTGCTTCTCGCGGGTCACAACAATGGTACTAAGTAAATGCACAGCCTTGCTTTTCATATCTATCTTTCTATGTGAGAACACAGAACTCTGCTTAGCTGTTCATATTCCTTGAATATAATCACAACAACGATCAGACACAGACAAAACTCAGGCTGCATGCCTTACGTGAAAGTGTCCTACTCTGCATTTTATTATCATCATTAGTCAGGAGTTCTTTAAAAATAACACCTAGATAACATCACATATACCTGAATTAGGTTTGCAGCATGAGCTTATTCACATTTCATTTCCTTTCCCCTACGAATTCTAAATACAAGTCAATCTAAGTTTGGAATGCCGAATGTCACTTTCTTTGCATAAATTCCTCCTGTGTAAATTGGAAATGTCAATTTACAGTGAGAAAAGAGGCTGAAGGGCAAGATGGAGTGTTCCGCTAGAGAGGCCTCATCTACTTTCTGAAGGTACTAAACAAAAGGTACAAAGCTCTACTTGCCAGAAAGAAAACCAGAGTTGAAGGAGGGGGTCTCAAAGCACATTTAAGGAACAACTCTAAAATCTCTAAAGAGCAACCTGCTTTAAAAAGTATTTGATTTTCCATCACATCCCCATTCTCCAAGTAGCTTTGAAAGGGAAGCGGGAAGGGACCTTACGTCCATGTCCACAGGCTGGTCAGAGCCAAGGCAGGCTCTGTGGTTCTGACAAAATGCAAGTGCAACTATCGGGAAGCTGATAAATGTCATATGAGAACCTGAAACCCTTCACCCAATGCTGGGTGCAGAGAGACAGGGTCAGGAAGTCAGGGTGGCATATCGGAGGGAGGCGGGGAAATCGAATGGAGTAACTGGAGAGACGGAAGTCGGAGACCTCGCTGCCTTCCGCGATGCTGTCTGTCTATCTAACCGTGGACGGCGGGCACAGGTGAACACACCTTGCTTCAACCTTCGACGGTTCCGAGAGGGGTAGGGGGCGAGAAAAACGCAGGAACCTGGGTGTGGGTGCAGGCAATTACGCTTCAAAGGCTGGGAAGGAGGCTGAAGAAACAGTTGGGGTTGCCTGGGCACGGGTCACTTTCCTCGTCCCCAGCCCGAACAGACCCGTATCGCGGGGAGAAGCGTAGGGTAGGGGCCCGCGCTGCGGCGAGGCCTGGTGGAAGCGGCTTTGCGCGGAAACGTATTTGGGCCCCGTGGAGGCTCAGATGCAGCCCTCTATGCCCCCATCCCTGCAGCCGTCACGGAAGAAGGGTTGCGGGACCACTCACCTCGGGGAGCCGCTCCGCCAAGGACCAAACAGTCTCCAGCTCCAAACACGTCAATAGCTCACGCAGCTGGACCTTAAATAGCGCGCATCCCAACTTGCTGCCCCCACTCCCCGGCGGCCGCCGGCCCAATCGCCGCGCGCCGCCTCCAGACTGACAGCCGATCGGGGCCCTGCGCGGCGGGGGCGGGAGGGTCTCGCCCCACCCCCAGCTGGCGGGAGGAGGGCTGAGGAGGGAGGAATGGGCGGTGCGGTGAGCGCGGCCCCGCCCTCCCCCGCCCCGCCGCGCCCCCCTCACCGCGGCCCGCCTCTTAACACTTCTGATTGATCGGCGGCTCCACACGCCAGTCGACGGGCCCCTTCCTGGCGGCGGCGGCGTCTAGTGGCCAGACCCAGGGCGGAGTGCGCGCGGGGAGGGGCGGGCGCAGCGGCGGGCGGGTACCAGGGGCGGGCCGGCGGGAGGCGGGGGCGGTGGCCGAGCAGGCCCGGGGAGGCGGCGGTGGGCGCGACGTCGGCGGCGGCGGCGGCGGCGGCGGCAGCTGCAAGTTGGGCTGCAGGGGCAGCGCATACACTACAATGGCTGCTGGAAAGAGGCGTAAGGAAACAATTTCCAGGCCCGCCGCGTCCAGCCCGAAATATGAGAAAAAAATTATTAGAAATTCCGCGGGCGGTGTAAAGGCGGCGGACGGGCCGGAGGGAGGATGTTAAAGCCCCGCGGTGAGTTCTCCCGGGGTCCGGGGCGGCGGAGAGGCGTTTAGCGGGAGAAATATCAGGGTTATTTAAATTATGGGACTAGCCGAGGGGGCAGAGGAGCAGCGGCGGCGGCAGGAGGAGGAAAAGTTTGTGCTACTCTCAGCCCCTGCTCAGGACCCCAGAGAGAAAAATAATAATAAAAAATAAAATAAAATAAATAATTGAGGGTGTGAGGACTCCCGAAGTAGCTTCTGACAGGGCAGGGGGCGATGCGGCTGGAGACCCAAAGGTGAGGTCGGTGGGAAAAAAAAGAAAAAAAAAAAAAAAAAAAACCTTTATTCAGGGTCTGGAAAGTTTGAAAAGTTTTCCTCCTCCTCCTCCTCCTCCTCCTCTCTGGTGCTGTGAATATTGTGACAGCGGCAGCGGCAGCAGTGAGAGCGGAAGACATTAGAGACCCGAAAAATAAGGGAAAAATTAATATAAATTCAGTTTTGAGAGTAAACTCTCCGCATTTTCCACCAAAACATCCCGGGGGAAGGTTGCTTCCCGAAGGGCCTGGCGGAAACCCGCAGTCGGCAATATTTGGGGGGCACTTTGAGTGACTTGGGGTAACTTTGCCCCTTTTTCAAAAGAGGTTTTTCTTTTTTGGAGAAATGAATTTGTTTTTGCCCTTTCCTCAGGTGGGCGAGTCGGGGTCCCGGTGCGGGGTCTTCGGGGAGGTGTGAACCCTGGATGTGTGGCTGCGAGGGGGGGTAGGGGGAGGGGGTGCTAAATGAAAGCAGGAGATCTGCACAGAGCAGGGACAGCTTGTTGTCAGTATCATAAACAACCAAAATGGAGGGAGAACTCAGGCATATAACCAAATAAAAATTTTTAAAAAATCGCAAAAAATCCCTAAAAATCCGGGATGCTCCCCCTTTTCTTGCTAAAGGTAAAAGTATGAACCGCCTTTCCCCTGAAGTCCATTTTGACTTTGCAGGGACCAAGGAGTTAATATTTATTTATTTTTTAAAACTTTCGAAGGGCAAAAGCCTTTTATAACTCAACCGACAATGAGAAAACGTGAAAATCCGATGCAAGAGAAGGAGGGGGAGGAAGGGAGGAGGTGGTAGTGCAGAAACTGCTAAACTTACTGCTAATGTGGACTGATCTGAGATAAGATAAACACTATATTTGCTATTTTATAACTCTGTTTTAATGATCTTTGCGGTTTGGGGGGGTTTGGTGGGAAAAAAAAGTGATGCCATTTTTCTTAATAGAGTTAATATGTGTGATTGGAAGAATAAACCTTTCCGGCTTTAGATTGCATTTTCGTCGCATTTATGCTTCAGGTTTTGTTAGTGGCTCCCTCCTTTATTTAAACTAGGCTCTACACAGGAGGGGTAGAAAGGTGATGTTGCACTGAGAGACTGGAGTGCGAGACTGGAGCACCTTTTGGGGAGGGGTAGGGAGTTGCTTGGCTCTCCCTTCCTGACACATTTGCTTCACCTGTTCGTCCTCAGTAAAGAATGTTAAGCTGATGTTTTCTGGTTTTATGTATATAAAAGCATGGTGCCTCTTGCATCACATTGAAGTTAATGGGAAAGTGCTGCTGATGTTGGTTCCACGTGGGATATGGGACAGAGCAGGGCATTTTAAAGGGACAGCTTCTCTTTTCCTATGATTTTCATCACCTACACAGAATCACTGTCTGAGGACCAAAAGCAGAGGTGCTGGGAGGGTGTATGGTGATGGAAGAACCTTCTTTCCATTACTCAAGTGCGCCCACCTTAAGGAGTAATAGAGGGAAAGGAGGGATAAACAAGCTCAACAGAAGATGGATATTGTGTAAATTAATTTGTTTCCAAATTGTTCTTTTGTGTAACAAGCCCTCCCAGGAACTTTTCATGTTATGTTGCTTTGCTTTGGAAGCTGATTTTGGAAGGAATTGTGGAAAAATGGAAATAGTTTAAGGTGTGTGGTGTAATGGTATAGCATTATTGAACAGTTATGAATTCTGTGCAGTGAGATCAAAGAGCTGTGTATGCCCATAATGTGATTTTACAGCCATTTTGTAAAAAGCTGTAAAATACCTAATATTCAATTTGGCTTAAGGTACAATGAGGACTTCTGGTTGAAAACTGTAGACAGAATGATGGAGATTCTTTAACACTGCAAGCAGTGAGCATTTCTTTAAGGGGGAAGAAAAAAAAAGCACATACACCAACACCATGGAAAAGTTTACGAATACCCATTTTTAAAACCCATCCTATACATGTGCTGTGCCTTTGAAATTACAAGATTTTTAAGTCCTCATACCTATCAGTTTGCATCTTAAGTTAATTTACGTGTGTTATTTAACAGAAAAGGTTTACTGAGCACAAACTACTGTCACTTTAAATGGTTTAGAATTCTACAATATTTTCAAAATTTTAAATATGTAAATTATTAGCTGTACTCTATTTGGGATTAAGGTTAATCTTGAATAAAAATTACTTGTGTTCCGTTTTCCACAGGTATAAGGAGTGTCTAGAATAAATGCCTATTTTCCTTTGTTTTTATGATTTATAGAAGTGGATTAAAAATAGAGCTAGATTTTTATAATTCCTATTGAGAATATTTTTTCTTGCCATACTGTACAAACAAATTATTATTTTGGAGTACATTGAATGTTAACTTGTGTTCACAACTGAGCTCTTATCTGCACCTTTCTGTAAATACCTCCCTAACAGCATTATATCCGTGTAATGTTTGAGTACATCATCTTGTGGTTTCTGATTTTGGAAGCAATTACAACTTTATAAGAACTCATTAAAAAGTATTCCCTTGAACCACTGTTAAATCAAAATTGATTGGAAAGTGATTAAACTATCAATGCAGAAGAGAAACTTACTTCATCCCCAAAACAGTCTTCTGTCCAGAGATTTTAGAATGTTATTAATACTTATAAGACCTTTGAAGTTTATTTTACATTTTTATTGTATTTTGGCTCAAGACAGGAACATTGACTATAAGTAGTCAGAATTAGTCTATGTGTTTAAAATAAATGAGTCTTTTAGATCTTGAATAGTTGCCTCTTTGACAAACCAGATACTAATGTCAATAAATTCAGTTTCTGTAAAAGTGAAGGAAAAGTATTACTTCCAATTATTTTAAACCATTGAGTTAATCAGGCTGTTTGGACCCTTCAAGTTATGGTTATTGTTAACCTAAAAAAGTGCTGGTATTGTGGAGTTCTTTCTCTCAGAAAGGGTGATATAAAACTTTCTTCATGTTTGGGTTTGTCATAACTAGTTACTTGTCTGAATTAGGAAATGCACTCTCAGTGCACAAGTATAAAGTCTGTAATTCCTTAGGGAGTTTTTAGATAGGGCACAGCACAATATCTAATTTGAATTGGTTGTATTGAGCTTTTTTAATGCCTTAGAAGTACTATCTGTTGAACATCCTTTTTCTGAAGCTACAATTAAATTATGCCAATTTATAGAAATAATCTAAGGATGTTGTATACTCAGAAATCTATATATCAGTTAGAGAAACCTAACAGATTTAGATTCTTATTTGAAATTTATATGCCTAATTTAGCTATTTGCTATAAGGAATTTAGGTGCTGTGGAAAATGATTTATAAATCTGGACTAATACTGATAAAATTCTATTATCTGTATATTTATTATAACCAAAATATTTTAATATGCAGACATAGCTAAATAAGTGAATTTGCTTTTATCAATATAGTTTAAAATTTTAAGGATGCTCTGTGGTTTAATATTATGCAAAGGTGGAGGATTTTTCCTTCATTTTTAACAATCCTGGTTGTTACTATATACATTTTGTTTTGGTGTTCTGGAAATTTTCTTTCTCAGGATTAAATTGTTATTTGGTAAATTAAATGTAATGTGCCTGTATTTGGTATTTGAAAAGCCAGATAACTGAAACATAACTATAACTATCTTTGAAGCTTTGTTTCAATAATCATTTTCCTCTTGAGCTGTGTAATCAAAATATTGGTTCCTTCTAGGAATGTATTAATCTTTTTATTTACAATACTGTTCTTTGGAAAATTAAGATATATGAAAAATTAGCTGTTACACACACACACACACACACACGCACGCACACATGAAAAAAGAAAAAGTTTTACTGAATAACTTGACTTCCACTGCCTGGAATATTTGTTCTTTTTGATGTGTTTCCAAATGTTGTAAGAAATAAATATATATTTTTCTCTTTATATTGATAATATCTTAGATTCTTTAGTTAAGTTATTTGAATAAGGCAAGAGTTTCAAAAGAAGGAAAGAACAACGGAATGTGTTCAACAAACTCCAAGGTAGTGAATATGTTAAAGGTAAAAAGGGCTATAAATTGTCCCTTGAGTCATTTTTTAAATGTTCTAAGAACTTGACAAACACCTTTTGTAAAACATCAAATACTTTGAAAATATATCAGACATAGCAAAAAAAACAAAAGTGTACCTTTAATTTTTTTAATTTTAAGAGGAAGTAGACAGCATATTTAACCAATTAGTAAGTGTTTAGGTAGCCTTGGAAAAGTATTTACAAATAAGTTAAATGTGAGGGCAGGGTACATTGGATTGATGAACTGTAAAGTTAACTGTGATATTAGAGTTCATACATGGGAATTCTTTTTCATTTTACAATAAGACCACTTTGTAGGTAACTAATTTTTACTTTTTGTATTTATTGAAATACCTGAACCTGACATCTACTGTGTTACTACTTTTCATTTATAACAGGACAACTTTTATAACTCATTAACAAATTTAATTTTTAAATATGATTTGAGAAATTAAATAGAAAAATTTAGATCAGATTTTACAAAAGTATTAGTGTATAGTTTTTAACATCTGAAGTTATAAGAAATAATGCATGAATGAAAGCCTAGTAGAAGTTATTACAGAGGCATAATTTGATTTTTACTTTTGAATCGCTTGACCTGCTGCCCAGAGGTTTACATTCTGCTCACTGTGTACACCTGTCCCTGCCTCCTCTTTCTGTGGTGGTATTGACAAGGATGTGGTGATGTGGAACTACCAAGGGTGTTTTGGTATTTTTGTTTTCTGATTTTGTGTTTGTTGTTATTAAGGTGTGCAGGTTTTTGCTCTTTTTTATTAATGCTTATGAGAAAACAAAAACACATTTTTATAAAACACAAATAATATCTCATTTTTAAATAGTGAAGTGGTGTGATATTGCATGAAAATTGTTAGTATTTAAACGTCCCTGGATGTCTTGTAAACAGAGTTACTGCAGGATCATGGTATTAAACTAACCACAGTGTGTGTTGGGAATTTGAGATGACTACTTAAGAAATGTGTATGTGTATGTAGAATGAGTGAACTTAGACAGTTATGTCCTAGGGTTAATAGAATAAGCAATTTGCTTGAAGTGTTTCTTTGCATTTTTTAAAGTAAAAACTATTTCTAAAAACATAGAAAACAGAAATGTGAAGGTGTGAGAAAGCAAAAATGTTCTTATTTGATGCCTTTTAAAAATTAAGAGTTTTATGTAATAAAAGTATATTATAAGAGTTTAAGTATGGACTAAAATGCCCAAAGTTGATGGGAAAGAAGTAGGTGAATGAGAATTTCAGAATCAAATATTAATCAGGTTAAATTTAAATTTTGACTTATTTGGATAAAGAATAACTAACTAAAGAGCAAAAATAATAATAAATTTACCCCCTCCTAAATATGAGTGATAATTGGGGGAACTATGAGAGTATTTTGATACAAATTGCTCATTTTGTGATAACCTTTTAAAAAGTAATTCCCCCAAAGCTTTTCCTCTATATCTTCTTAGATTTGAATTAAACTAAATTAAATTCTAAGAATAATTTGTAGGGGTTATTTGGAATTACTAATTTTTAAATAATTTTCTGTTATTTTTTAAAAGATTTAAAAAATTACTTTAAATCTTAGAAACTATTGAAAATTATTTTCCTCATTCTCCATCAGAAAGTTTAAAAATTTTTGTTAAGTTAATGAAATAATTTTAAAACCTTAGTCTAACAGCAATGTACTTTGTGGACTTTGTTAGGGCAAATTAAACTAATTTCTTTCAGACTTAATAACATTTAAAAAGCTTTTCTTTCACAAGGTGAAGATAAAAACATTCACCAATAAATTTCTTAATTTCTGGAATGTTTTTAGGTGTATGCTGATGATAAAAGAAATTTTTCTTCTCATTTATTAATTAGCAATTTATTTTTCTGAAAGAGAATCTAGACCTATTATACCATTATGTTCGAGAATATGAGTTTCCTTTAATATTAGAAAATATTTTGAGGGTAAAGGAGGCATCTTTTCTTATAGGGAGACTGAATCCTCTATAGATTGTGAATGATTTGCCATTGCAGAGGCTTGAACTCTTTTTCGAGAGTAAGAGACTCATTATAGACTTTCAGTTATTAAATATTAGAATTGTCTCAAACCATAGTTGGAATTACACATGTACATATGATTATTTATGATATTTTATCTTTCCATTTCTGAGTGTGGGAATATTCTCAGATAAATGCTGCAACTCAAGGGCTGCCATTTCACTTTTTTAAAAATTACATCTTTTTAATAAATAGTTAGACATTAGAGCCTTTACTTTTGAGATATATTTTTGGAGACTGTTAAACTAGAAATCAATTAAAGAATGAGGAAGTTATTCCCTTAGGCTAAAAGACAAAATTAGAAAATGTTTTAATCAATTTTGTTCACTTGAAAGATACATTAGTAGAAAGTTGATTTAATTGTTCTTGATCAGGAGAATTTTAAGAACCTGAACTTGAAAGCTTAAGGTAGTTCAATTGTGCAGGTTCAAAATAGCATCATTTGAATTTTAGTCTGCTAGATTTTCTCAATAACTTGATTTTATTTCCTTGTATTGTCTTAATGCTGGAATTACATAGAGCCCACATCACTTTTCATTAGACTTATAATAATAGCTTTTATTTTTATCAACTTTAGGCAGTGAAATAAAATACTCTTTTATATGAGTGTACATTCCCTTTCTTAATCTACTTTTTGCATTTCCTAAATGTAATTTCTCTAACTGTTCTATTCCAAAGAAGAGGAACTAGCTCCATTACTTTAAAACTGAATTTCTTCTAAATTTATAGTTTATAGGAGAGTTGTCATTTTACATATTTAAATAAGATCTATTATAACCTTAAAAATAAATATTAATATGACGAACATATCAGATTTTAAGCTACATCTCCAACATGAATTTGCTTTCCTTGTACTTCTACAATTATTTTCTAAATAATTCTGAGAAAATGTTTTTTTCTCTGTTTTTCTATTTTGTTATTGTCTGAGGTAATTTAATTGAGTAAAATTTCCATCTCAGTTATGTTTCTCTTCTAATATTAATAGTCTTTTATTTGAAAATCATGATTCAAATACATAGGGTTTTAGCATTAAAATAAGATTAGACGTACAATAAAATAGGTAGGTTAATTAGACTAAGAGAGGTGGAAGCAGCCCCAGTAGCTCTTATCTGGAAGAGTTTAAAATGTTTCAAAGAAGGAAGGTGCCTATGAGTCTAGAGCACACCTCTGACAGCAGTTGGTGATATTTTATGCTTTTCTTTTCTGCTTCATAAAACTTGAGCATCCTCAGTGCTACTGTCATGCAAACAAATAACTGATTTAACCATGCCCTGTGTAAAGTACATGCGTCAGGTTTAGCTTTTAATGCAATTTGCTTTAATTTACATTTTAGACAAAAAGTATAAGACATATTTCTTACAATAATTTGGCATATGTCACATTTTAAAAAATACTACATATAAAATATATTATCATAATTATTCATATCAAAATGAAGTATATTACTATCAAGTAATAGATTTAATTAGACATAGAATGGAGGTTTTAAATATTTAACTGGGTAACTTTATGTACTGCTGAAATATAGGGAATTTTAGTTAAAAGTTATTTTTGTACCTGAATCTATTTTTGTATGCCTAGAAGTTTGTAAACAAAGTGAATACATTTAAAAGTATGGCAGTTTGTAGACGTTTCTAAACATCTGTCCTTTGACAGTTAATGAAAATATGTTTTTCAAATACATAGACAAAATTACTTTGAAAATAATAATACACTCAATTAGTATAGTTATTTTTCAAAGAAAAGTGGTAAATGGGTTAGTACTGTTTTATCTACATTAATTGAATATCATTGTATTTGAAAATTTTAATCATTAAGCATTTAATACTCGGGTATTTTACAGATGTAAAAAGTAATTTTACAGATGTTTTCTTTAAAAGGTGTTCTTTTTAGACATTATAACCTAATTAAGATAGTTGTAAAACTTTAACTGCTTTTATTTAATAAGAGCATTTGTGTTCCCAAGATCATGTTATTCTTTAAAATTTTTCTATCTTGAAGAACTTTTAATCATAGCTCAGGTTATCTTTTAAAATATATACTATAAATAAAATATATACTATAAATCCAGTTGCTCTATTTAAACATTAGACCTGTTGTAGTGCTTAAATTTAATCATGCTCAGTTCACCTTTTATCAGTCAGTGTAGGAAGAAGAAGAGAGAAAGCAATTGGTTTTGAAAGTGCAATTGATCACATTCAGAGGCTGACTCATAAGAGTTTTTCTAAGACACATGTGATACTTCTGCCAGAATTAAAAGGAATTTCTTAATTAAAACCAAAATACCCGTGTGTCTAAGAAGTGTTTTCATAATCAGATTTCAGGCACACTTGTATGCCTGCTTTGGCCATTCAAGTGTTCTGCTTTTTGCACGCATTTTGTTCTCAGTGCTGCCACCCTGTGTATGGCAGTGCCTGAGTACTGAAAGCACTAATTTCTGTGCTTTTTATCAAGCGTTTACATCCAAAACCCTTTCTGGAAAGTAAGTATACATATTACAATAAATTTAAAAGGTATTTTGGTATACTTTCCTTCCGTAGCTAATGCTGTACTAAATCTAGAATTTGAAAAGTTACACAGTTCAGAAGGATGGTATTCAACAGCCCAAAATGAAATTTGGGATTTTTAAAAGGTAAAATATCTTTATCTGTTTCATCTGTCCCTTTACTAAAATAAAGTGGTCTTGGACTAGTATTTAAATATAGCTTGACATCGATCAAATAAGAAAGTGGAGGTTTGGGTCCTTTAAAGATATGAGAGATATTATAAGATTTTTTTTATTTTAGCCAAGTTTTAAAAGTTCTCTCTATAAAAGAAAAACAAAAAATAAGCACAAAAAGAGACTGTTTCTATTTAAAGGAAAAAGAAACTTAACATGATTGGTTACATTATTCCCCGAATCATTAGCCAACATGACTTTCAAATTATATCACCCAAAGTATTTTGAGTATTAATACTGAGGTTAGCCATAAAATAATTTGGCTAGATAGCAATCTTTGCCTTTTACCTATATTATCTCATTACATTTTCACAGGAATCTTGTGAGATAGGAAGTGGAGGCATAATGTGTATGCAAGGAATAATGATTCCAGAAACTGGAATTCTTTCACTTTTTATAAATAAGTCTTTAGAATGGACAGGCCATAGAAGCCAGTTAGTATACATTAATTTGCCAGTGTACACCTAAACCTTAGCCATGTTGAAGTTAACATTTATTTTAAAAATGTATTTGTTGTAAAAATAAATGTTTCGTCCAGCCAGTGTGGTTCAGTGGATTGAGTGTTGCCCCATGGACTGAGAGGTCCTGGTTCAATTCCTGGTCAGGGCACATGCTTGGGTTGTGGGCTTGATCCCCAGTAGGAGGTGTGCAGGAGGCAGCCAAATGATTTTTCTCTCCCTTCCTCTCTCTCTAAAAAATCCAGTAAAAACATATTTAAAAATAAAATTTTCAGTCATAAAGTTGACACAGTAACTCAAGTTAGATAGTGGTATATGTCTACTCATTTTTCAGATATACATAGGAATTGGGAGAAATTTTATGAACTTACTTAGTTAAAGGAGATTTTTAAAGGTACAACCCTAAACTTTGTTTTACAGATTTAATGATCTTAAATAGGTGCAGTTTTATGAATTTTTGCTTTCAAACAGATTTGTAGCAAAGCCATCTGATTTCAAGATAAGCATCTCTTTTTGAGTTTTTGCATGGTTTTAGTTGAATAAACTATAATTCTGTATTGTGACAATTGAACATATTGTTTAGTTTCATTTTTAGATGTTAGGCTTTCAAGATAGAAATATCGCTGATAATCTTACCACATAGGAGAATTGAAAGAATTTAATACAGTATATGATATCATTCCCGTAAGTCCAGAATTCCAAATTATGTATAAAATCTCTATTTTGTTATTCACATGTATCTCCATAGGTTTAGGGGATTTAGCAACACCCTACATTTGACTGTGGCCATTCCTTTGACTTCGTGCAGTCTCCCTGCAGTGCTCTTCTCACATTCCTGTCCACTTCTTAGCCGTCTTTGAGTCCTATTTCAAACCATCTTCTTTATTCATACTTCAAATTGAAGCCAGAAATGGGGACAGAATTTTTGCTCTACTAGGGTACTTATATTTGCTTTCTACTTTTTCCTTGTCTTTTTTTCTTTTTTCTTACCTTTTGGATGATGGGTTGATAATATGAAAGAAATCACAAAGCCATGTATTTTTAAATGCCAAATGAATATTCCAGACAAAAACTATAAGCATTCAAGGAAGGAGAGGTGGAACTTGAGGTGGATTTTACAGAAGATGTGTGTTAAGAATAGGCAGAAAGAAGTAAGGATATTCAGGTGAAATGAATGGTTTCAGCAGAGGCAGAAATGTGCTTATTGTCCATGGCCACCAAGAAGTCCAGTCTGACTGGAGAGGATGGTTTGTTAGGGAGCAGTTAAGGTAAGACTAGAAAGGTATGCTGAGGCCTGATTGTGAACAACCTTGATTGGCAACCTGAGGAGTTTGCACTCTATGCTATAGAAGACATTGTAGCTTTTTGAGCAATAGAGGATGAGTTAGGAAAATTAAGTTGATTTAGTACTTTTTAATAGGTTTAATTTAAGTAGGTTTAGTACTTCTATTGTGGAGACCTAAACAAAGTGGACACATAGGGGAAGGAGTAGTTTATACCAACAGGTGAATCTGAGTCACAGAGGATGGTGGTCCTAGAGCAGATAATGGGAGGGAAAGCTAAGAACAAGGGAAGGATGACTGATCTTATCATGCGGCACATGCTGGGTGCTCTTCTGTAGCTGGAGGGTAGGGTGTTAGGAGTGAACAGATTGATGTTAGATGAGGCTGGAAAATGAAACTGGGGCCAGGGTGTATTGGATTTTGATTACCACACTGAAAAGTTTTCATGTTAAGAGAGGGACCCACTAAAATTCAAAGTAGGGTCTTCAGTGATATAAAGACACTATTTTAGCTGTGTCTCCATTCTCAGTCCCTTTGTTCAGTCCTCCCATCACTGATCCTCAGCACTTGGTTGAGTCTCAGGGAGAGTTGTTCTGGTTGGGGAGGCTGGGCCCCATGACCTTGAGAGGCATGCATCATTGGTGTTGCTGGAGCTGACCAGGTTATTCTGGCCCACTCACCCCTCCCATCCTGGTATCGCCATCTCTTCCTCTCCACCTGCAAAGTATACTTAAATCTTCTTCCCCCATCAAAAACAGAAGACCTTTGCTTTCATCCTGCCCCCCTCCTCAAGTATCTTTCTTCCCATCAGTGCCAAACTCCCTAAAAGAGTAATCTGTGCCCAGTTTCTGTTGCCTTCACGTCCTCTTTAACCCATCCTGCCCCCCACCACCCATATTCTGTTTGAAGAGAACATCCATTGGTAACCCCCACATACCAAACCTAGTGGCATCTCTTCCATTTTATTTCTGCTTGGCCTTTCTGTAGTACTTGACATATTTCTGAAAACTCCTTCCTTCCTGCTCTTATGGCCCTGCTGTTCTTTCCAGCACCTCCTTTGCACTCTCTTTTAATGGCGCCTCTTCTTCTGCTTGTTCCTAATGACCAGCATTTTGGCATTCCCCAGGACTCACAGAGTTCCCTGGTCCACCACCTCTCCTCTCTCAATGTACACTTTTCCTGAGCACTGCTACCTCACTGCTACCTCTTCTGTGGTCTCTTTGCCTTGCTTGCAGCTTTGTTCTCAGAAAGCTTCAGTTCTTACCCCTCACCTGGGCCCCCAGGCCTGTTTTTCTGTATACAGATACATCTCTACATCTGTGTACAGGACATCTTTCCTCCCATCTCATTCAGAGTGCCTGCCAGGGGTCAGTTACAGTGCCAGACACAAAGCCAGATCCCACCCTCAGTGAGCAGAGGAGACAGACAGTAAACAGAGTTCTCTCGTCTCATGGCAGGTAGTTTGAAGGAAATAAGAAATACAAGGCTGAAGAGTCTTGGGTGCTTCAGGGACGAGGGACCCTTAGAAACAGTGGTCAGGGAAAAGACCTTTTGATAAGGAACCTTTGTGTAGACACCTAAATGATAAGAAAGAGCAAGCCAGGAACAACCTAGAACAGGCACTTCCAGACCCTGCCAGAGGAGCAAGGTGGGGCATGAAGCCAGAGAGCCGCCCTACTGGACCATCTTGTGCCCTGTCTGAGGACAGCCAGCCCAGACTGTGGCTAGAACTCCTGAGCACAACATGAGTTGCCCTTTGCAGGCTAGATATCCTCTTTCATGACTGCCCTTTTCATGTGGTTAAAGGGAGAAGTCATCCCCTCCCTCAGGTATGGTACCTTGAGAGTGCAGCGCCCTGGGACTAGTGACCTCTCTACTCACACCTTCCTCACCTTCTTCCCCTGCTCCTTTGGAGCTCTGTGGCTCGGTGTGTCCCAGGCATTTCCCTGCCTGCCTGACTCTGGGTTGGGGTGCTTGCATAGCCATCTCCACTCACTGCTCTGGGGCACTGCTCTCATCCTGTGTGTGTTCAGCTTTCTTACTGGGCTGCAGCAGTTAGGGGCTGTGTGATTAGTCGTCCAAAAGGGTGTCCCAGGAGAGTGTCAAGGAGAAGAATGGCAAGCAGCAGTGAGCCCCGTATAGCAACAAGGAGAGGCTTGGGTTGAGCCCTCAGGAGTCACAGCCAGACTCCTGGTAACTGTGAAGTGCAAGACAGCAGGGTTGGGAGGTAAGGGAGTGGCTTGTCCCATCCTGCTGCCCCCACCCACCCCATATCCTCCTCCCTACATGTCCTGCGCCCTCCCCAACATGTATAGACATACGCCCCTCAGCACTGCCAAGCAGTCCAACCCTTACCCACAGCAAGCATTTCAGGGCTGCTGTGGAGATAATACAGATACCCCACAAAAAGCCAGAAACAGGCATTTGTATGGGGGCGGGGAGGGAGGATGTACACACAACCAGAGCACGCAGGGCCAAGGGAGATCCAGAATTGGAGAGAGAGAAACACAGACCTAAACACAGAGGAGATGGGAAACATGTATGCGAGGAGACTGTGTTATGTATGTATGTGTAAGTGAGTGTTACTGTGTCAGGAGAGAGAAAGCAGGAGAAAGATATATAAAGGGAGGAGAGACAACAGCACACGTGGCTCATACCCAGAGAGCGGAAAGAAAGACACACAGACAACTCTGTTTGTCTCTCCCCTGCCTGGGGGAAGACATGGAAGTATGGAGGGGTACTTACTTGCTCCCACAAGTGGGCTGGCGGGGGAGAGGAATTCACATTTGGAAGGTAGAAAAAGGTGAGAGGTGGAAGAGAGAGACTCCAGGATGGGGAAGGGGAACACACACACCTGGAAGGTGGGGGAGAGGCACACTCACACCAGGATGTGAAGGAAGGGAGACACGCGCACTGGGGGTTGGGGAGAGGGACACGTTGTCACTAGGCACACTAGGGTGGGGAGGGAGGCACACCAGAAGGAGCTGATCTCACACAGGCATCCAGAGGGTAGGAGAGACAGCCCCCCAGAGTAGGGGAGATGCCACATACACACACCCTCAGCAGGAGAGAGACAGACTCCCAGACGGGAAGAGGACTCACACACACAGACACACACGGTGGTGATGAGACACACGTACACACCTAGGGATCTGCAAACACAAGTACCCAGAGGGAGAGAGGGGTGCACACACATACATCAGGAGAGGGGAGGAAGCTGTACACACCCTCAAATGGGAAAGCAAGACAACAGACAGGAATTCAGAAGGGAGTTGGCACAGGTGAGTGCACACATAAAGCAGAGGGGTGGGTGAAAGGGACACAAAGACACCTGCAGAGGAAGGTGCAAACACCAAGGCGGGAAAGAGAGGCTGACTTGCAGAGGGAGGGAGAGAAGGAGGCCCGCACAGAGAAGAGACATGACCAAGTGGAGGAGAGCACACAGGGCAGTGAGCAGAGACACAAAACTCCGCCTGCACCCTTGGTGTCTGCACTACCACACCAGGAAATCGGGGTGGGGAAATAACAGTGCTGCTCAGTTCCCGTGAGAAACGTGCCCTGTCCTAAGGCCTCCACTGGATTCTCTCAGAAAATCTTTAATGGCGATTATGGCCTGACCACTGAAGGTGCCTTAAACTCTAGTCTTTCCTCTTCAAGTCACTTATCCCAGACAGGTCACACCTATTCCTTTTGCCCTAATTAAAATACTAAAAGTTATATATCACATAAAACTTTTTCCTGAGTATAATGTACATGTTGATCACAACCATCATAAAATAGATTTAAGACTTTTGGTTCATTGGCACCACAGGTTGTTACCTGAAACACTAATACTTGAACCCACCCTGCCCTTGGCTTCTGAGCTTAGGATTCTCTCTTCCCACTTCTTACCAGACAGATCCTTTCAGTCCTGCCTATGTGGTTCTTCTGCCCGCCCCCCCCCCCCCAAAGCCCTGTTTTAGTGCCTGTCTTGTAGTCCTGAGCACATAGCCTGCTTTGACTTACAGTTGGGGATGTCCTCTCCCCCATCCACATGACTAGTTCTTATTTATCTTGATATCACCCTTCACCTTCACGCAGCAAGCACTGGAGCAGTTTTGTGAGCCTTAAGCCTCCTGAGCTGTAATAATTAAAGGAGCGTCTTGGGTGTTGTCACCTCACCTACCCAGAGCTGCATGGGGGCCGACTCCCTCCCGCTGGCACTGTCTCCTATGCCCCACAGGAAGCCAGGCTCTCCGAGCTCCAGGCCCCTTTACTCCTTGGAGTTGGGCTGAGAACACTTCGGGCCAAAGGACCTGCACACATTTTCTCCAGCCGCTGGGAATGAACTTCCAGACACCTTCAGCCACCTCTAGACCTTGAAGTGGGGCCTGCTTTGTGGCCCCACTACTGCCCTACTACCGGCCTCTGGCCACCTGCTTGCTGCATGTTCTCACGTTGTGCTGCTCTCTCCCCATCACTGGGAAGCCAAGGAGTCTGGTTAGCTTCTGTGGGGTGCTGCCACTGACCCCATGAATTGGGAAGTTATCTCACTTCTCTGGAACAACAAACAGTATATCACCTGACATTATGAAAGGCTTACTCTGTGACTCTTTTAATTCTCCTGATAACTCCATCAGGTAGGTACTGTGCTTATCCCCCATTCACAGAGGAAGAAAATGAGGCTCAGAGAAGTTAGGTAACTAAGTATTAAATGAGATGATGTATGAAAAAAATTTTCAGCATAGAACCTGGTTCATATAAGTGCTCATGGTTTTTGTTTTTTAAACAACCCTGAAATTTTAGCTAATAATAATAATGATAATAGTTCTATCGTAGAACTAGAATCTCTTAAGAGTCTAATGTCTATTAATAGGTTAATATGAATATTTTTATTTATATTTATATTCTACTCTAATATTTAATAGAATAGAAATATGTAATATTTATGTTCTAATAATTAATACTAATCTATTCATAGCTAATAGTCTAATAGAAATTCTACTTAGAATTTGTGATAGATATTAGGTAAGTTTGGCCCCAAAAATTGAGTCTTATCAGATATGCCCTATCAACAATCTGTTCCCTGACCACCAACCTTATTTGTATCCTAACCCCTAATTTTCTTAGCTGCTGAGAAGCTCTATACTGCTGCCCAAGGTGCACCATCTCTTTTCTTGTCCCATTGAATATGGAACTGTGTTCACTCCATTGATTCCTTTTCTTCATCCAGTGGAAATACTGATTCTCCAAGCCAAAACGGTTCCCAGCCTTCACTTGACTGCCACCTCCATCCAGTTGTCCTCCTTGTCCTGCAGACCTTCACATCTTTGCCTCCTCTCCTAAACCTTGCCACTTTGGGCACTTTCTCTCTCTCTCTCTGTCTCTGTCTCCCACCCCCAAGTCCAGCAAATGCTTTCCCCTGATGCCTGGTCTGTCTGGGGCCTTTCCACTGTGGTACGCCCATTGCCACCACATTCATCCACCTTATCACAGCCTGACACAGCCTGATCTTGCTACACTAATTTATCCTCCACCCTTATTAGAGGTAAAAATTACCCAGTCATTGTATACTAAGTGATTGCTTGAAAGCCTAAATGTTAAAAACCATCTCCTAGAATATTTAATTCTAAAACATAGTTTGTATAATTGTAAGACCATGGCTACTAAAGATATTTGTTACTGTGTTACTTTTACATTCATACCCTAAGAAGTAACTGCTTAGCTTCAGTAGAGGAGCATAGATCAGTTGATTGGTCTGTGAACTCTATGGCAGGGTCAGCTTCTCAGAAATGATCATGCACATTCCTTAGGTCACAGAGGTTGTAAGCATCATAAACTGTATGTAAATAATTTCTGACTTTGCAGTTATCAACCACTTTTTATTAAGCACCCACACAGGTTGTAGTATATAACAAACATATAGGTTTACTGTGTAGATTAAGTGTAGTGCTGTGTTTTGAGATTTAAAAAAACCGCCTTTTTATTATAGAATATTTCAAAGATTTACAGAAGTAGGAAGAATAGTAGAATGAATACTCATATACCCACAACCAGTTTCAACAGTTATCACCTCTGTGGCCAGTCTTATTTTGTCTGTCCCCATACCCACACCCGACCCTTCTCTTGCAGACTATTATGATGCAAATTATTTCATATCATTTGTATATTTTTTGGTATATCCAAAATGTTCAGACTCTTTTTTAAAGTATAATCACAATGCAGTTATCACACCCCAAAAGAACAGTGGTTCCTTAACATTATCAAATACTTAGTGTCAGATCTCCACACTTGTTTCTTAATTTTTTTTTTTTAACAATTTTCATGATCCAGATTCTGTAAGGCCGTATCTACAGTTAGTTGATACATCTCTTAAGTTCTTTTGACCTTCAAGTTACCTTTTCCTTTATTACCCCCTTAAAGTTTGTTTGTTGAAGAAATAGTTTGTTTTTGTTTTTATTTTTGTTTGGTCCTGTAGAGTTTCCCACAAGTCTGGATTTTGCTAATTGCTTCCCTGTAGGATTGTTTGACATGCTCCCATGGCTCCTCATTTTATGTAGGATTCAGGTTCTACTTTTTGCCTCTGAACATATTATAATGTCCTAGAAAGAAAAGTTGGAAATATTGAATATATAAAAAGTAACTATTCAATTAAATGCTATAAGCAATAAGAATAACATCAATGTAAATATAGTAAATATATGATGTCTTATTTTTGGTGTTAATATTAATGTTCATTATTAACATTAATAGTAATTTAATGTTAATATATTAATAATTAAATTAATGGTAATTTAATGTTCATTAAAATATGTTAAATGCTAACAGGCATTTCCTTCTGGCATTTTTTCTTTAAACTTTTGTAATAGGTAATACTTTAGTAAACTGAATTGGGATCTTTCTTTGTTTTGTATCCTACTTTTGGAAAAGTTTGCATTGTATAAAGGTTATTTCCCATGTGTTTGTGTGTTAATCCTGTGTAGTCCTCAAAAGTCAGCATACTTTGAGGTGAGCACACTTGTTGGCTGTCTAGTTTGTGTCCAGTCTTTAAATAATGAATAATGCAGAGATGAATGGTCTTGTACCTAAATCTTTATGTGCATCTCAGTTTATTTTCTTCAGATAAATTTTTAGGTGTGAAATGAGTGGACAAAATGATAAATGCCTTCCTTTGTTTGGCAGTTGCATGGCCAGTTTGTCCTCCGGTAGTCACCATTGGCCATGGGAGTGCCCATTTCCTTAACCCTCCCTACCGTGGGCCATTGCCACTTAAATCTTGCTACTGTCTGTGCTTTTTATTCTCTTGTATGTATTTATCTTTCTGTGTTCCCTTCTGGCAGTCACCCCTTGCTGCCATCATTACATTTATTTGCCTTTGACACCTAAGGCTGCTTATGCCCAAACTCTCAGTAACCCAACTTGTTATCATTTTGCCTGTGAGACTGGCACTGAAGGAAGGAGGGCATGTGGTCCTCACTTCCACAATAAAGTTCATGATGTGTGTGGATTTATAACATCTAATTTGGCTGTTCAGAACTGGTGTTCCTCCTCTCTGTTTTCCCCCCTATATTTTATTTATTTTTTTAAACATAGTTTATACTTTCTTTTTTTTTTTTATTGAATTTTTAGAGCGAGAGGAAGGAAGAGAGAGATAGAAACATCTATGTGAGAGAGAAGCATCGATCAGCTGCCTCCTTCATGCACCCTACTGAGGATTGAGTCTGCAACCTGGGCATGTGCCCTGACCAGGAATCAAACCGGGACCTCTCAGTCCATCGGATGATGCTCAATCCACTGAGCCACACTGGCCAGGTGTTTCCTCCTATGTTTTAGATCAACATTGCAGAATAATTTAAAGATCACTTTGTGTGAATACTACACATTCAGGTTAAAGGGAGAGGAAAAATTCTGATTTAATCAGAATTTACAAAGCAAGTAATTTAAGGGAGTAATTATATACATTACCTGATGATTCCTTTTTTAAAAAATAAGGATTCAACCTTTAAATATTAACTGTCTGGGGGATGTCATTTGAGAAATCTAAAGTGTTATTAATATTCAAAACTTATAATCAAGATTCTCTTAAATTACAATACACGATAAAAATACCTCACATTTGCATAATGTTTTGCAACATGTCATTGTGGCTTGGAACTGCTTGCCTCTGAATTTGAACCCTAACATGGGCCTTTCTGACCACAGTTTCATGTCCTTTAACTCTACTTACTCCCTTGCTCCTGCTGAACATGTTCTTTCATGATTGCCACTTTCAGCTCCTTTTCTCTTGGGCTGTCCATTTCTTTCTGGTTTTACTTGCTTCCTGCCACCACAACTTGTACTTGCTAGTGCTCTAGAACATTCCACTCCATCGACTGCCCTCTGTACCCACCTTACTACTCTCAACCTTGGAAGAATTCTCTGCGTTGCATTTTCTTTTCTTGTGTTTCCAGATGACTGGGAACAGTCATTACAGGGTGATTTAGAGGGAGAGAATATAAAGTAGGCCTGAAATGACAGCTTGAGTCCAAGGCCTGTTGTAATGTGGTCCCCAGTTACTCTCCAGCTCTGCCTCGAGAATGTTCCCTCCCTTCCTCTTTCACCCCCATAGCACCAGACTACTAAAGTTCCTTAGGCATGTTAGTCTGGATTCATAGGCCTGCCTTCTCTCATGCCATTTCCTCTGCTAGAATGTTCTGACATCCTTTTGTCCACTTGTCCAATGCCTATTCATCCTTGAAAACTGTGCTCAGGTATCACCTCTTCAGTGAAGCAACATTAATTACTGTCTTGCATGGTCTTTGGTTCAGCATCTGCACACACCCTGTCCTCCTATATCTCTTCCTGTGCTCTGGGTCTCATCCTCTGCCAAACCATTATCCTTTCTCAGCCTTTCCTCTCTACCTTGTCCTTCCTGTCAGCACGTAAACATGGCAAACCTCTGCCATCTTAAAAAACAAACAGCTGAACAGCAAACAGTGACAGAAGCTCTGTGTTTTCTCTACTTTCCCCTCCAGCTGATAACAATTTCTCCAAAGAGCTATGTGTTCTTAGTGCCTCAGGTTTCTTCCATTGGCATTCCTTCCTCAAATTCATTGTTTCATTCTGGTCCCTCAACCCCTAAAATAGTTATTTCCAAGATTACTAAAAACCTACAGGTTGCTAAATCAACAGGGTGTACTATTTAGTCCTTATTTTGACCACTGTCTCCATGAAACAGTCTCTTCCTTTTGTTTCTATGATCGTACAGCTTCCTGATTTTTCCTCCTGTTCAGTAGCATTCCTTCTACCCTTCTACTGACCATCCTCTCTGTCCAAAAGAGTTCCTCCCTTTTGCCTCTCTCCACACTCCTTCCCTAAAACACTTGTGTGTTCTAAGTTGCTGCTCCCGTGTCTCTGCCACAGGCCATCTTCTGTTCTGGTCCTTATCCTGCTCTTTAAAACCTGTGCTGATTCTCCCTTGCCTGTTAAATAAGCTGCCATTCAAGGGCTTCACGTTATTGGCTGTGACTTAACCTGAGTGCTGATCACTGTGGTATGTGCTTTATATACAATAACAGTTATTTCGCACAACCTTGTAGGATTTAATTATCTCACTTATCAACTGAGGAAACACCAGCTGAAAAAAGGTAAGTCGTTTACCCAAGGCCACACGGCTAGTCCATGTGACCTCTGTAATTACCAGGCAAGATTATTTCCACAAACAAAACTGCCTTTTCCCTTTGCTGTTCAACTTCCTAAAGCAGAGGCTCTTTCACTTTGTCCTAGTCTGCACCAGCCTTGCCTTTCTACAGCCTCAGTTTCCCCTCCTTCCCTGAAGGCCCTGTAGGCTCCAGTCAAGGAAGTAATAACTACCCCTGCTGCAGTCCACATACTCCTGCCCTTTCTGGGCTGCTCCTTCCCTCTGGCTACACTCCACATCTTACCTCTTCTACTCAGTCAGCTGACTCTTCTTTCCCAAATGCTCATCTCCAAAGCTTGAAAGAATCTTTTCTTTCTGTGAATCCCCATTGTTCCTAATCTATACTTATTTTATTGCATTTTTTACTTTCTATTTTGTGTTATCAGTAATTATAAGTATCCTTTTCGGATACCTCCCTTATTAGATTACACACTCTTTGATGATATCAACTAGTGACTGATAAATCTTTGTGTTTTCCATGATACCTTGATAGTTAAATTACACAACGGAGATGTATTTATCCCAAAGTTTGTTTTTACAGTCCATTCCAAGAACCTACGTGCAGGTTGGGATTATACTGTTATATTGAGGAAGATGAACTTTCTAGATATGACCACAAGATGGCACAGTGACTGCAGCATCTTGCTGTCCTGTGCGGGTGGGCCAAGTCAAGAAAGAACAAGATGTTCTTGATTGCTGAATACTCTAGGGAAATCCAAAAGAATGTTCAAGTTTAAAGTATTCAATCAATTCCTAATTATCCACAAAAATAATCAAGTAGATTGGAAAGCTGTTTTCTTCCACAGATCCATTTGACCAACAGAATGGAAAGCTTCCCTCCTTCCCTCTTCTCTTCCCCCTCTGTTCATTCAGCAGACATTTGAGGATCTCCTTTGTGTGTCCACTGTTATAGATATTAGGGATACAGAAATGGATAATAAAAGTCAATATCATTTCTCTGATGGAACTTATTCTGCAGCCTTCACTGGGTCCCAACTAAAGATATTGGATACAGACCCAAGAGGTTTTTTTCTGGTTTTGTTACTCCTGAAGTCACTTTTCCCCCTCTCCTCTGGCATGGATTGATCTATAGTTTTATATTATCCAAAAGGGTTTCAATTTAAAAGCAAAAGAACCACCAGTGTATTGCTGTGACTCATTTTGTTTCAGCCATGATTTTGTGTCCTCCTTTCTCAGTTACTCCACTTAATCAAGAATTGGCTGTGTTCTCTTTACAGTTAAAGATATTGAGGTTCAAAAAGGCCAAAAAGCATGTCCAGTATCACATAGGTAATTACACAGAAAAATACACACTCTAGTCTCTGTATCTTCCCTGTCTACATTATGATGATTAATGCCAGTAAAAAAAAAAATTTTAAACAAAATAAAGCAAGCAAGTCCAGTGTTGTGGCAGGTACCTATGGATAACAACACACTGTGTTGTTGCTAAAGGTAACTGTTTGACAATGTGGACCTAATGTCAATTTACTTAGTTAAAATTACTTTGTGTTTAGAAACATTTCTTCTGTAAGGGATAATAAGCAAGTATGTAAAAATAGTACACGTATGATCATTTAGAAATCTCAAATATCCCACATTGCTTGTTTAGAAACTGTGAGAAGTTACTGTCTATTAGCAGCCCTTTTGTGGTATGAGTCTTAGTTAATACTCGAGTTTTTGCAGTATTGGCTCTCTACCTCCTCCCTGTGCCTTTCTTCTTTACCTAATGCTTCTCCTAGCCTGACTCTGCAAGACAGAATTCAGTTCCCCACTTCTCTTGCCAACCCTTCCTTCAGTTTCAGGACTGAGGGTAGGAGATTAACTTGAGAGGCTATGTGAAGGAGACATTCCCACAGTGTAGAGTTTTGTTGTGCTATGTACTTCGGTAGAGTATTTTTATAAAAATGTGTAGCTTTTTTCTTTGATTTTTAGTAATCTTAATAGTTTCACAGGTGCATTATAATCTTTTACCACAGTTAAGCCACAAGCAGGGCTTGTGATGATCAATAATCATATTTCCCAAATTCCATTCCATTCAACATGCAAAAGTGACTTCTGGCTTCTGGTTTTCTTTTAGATGTGATTTGGGATTATCTGTGACTCTGAGCACCATAAAATTTCAAGTATGCCCCATTTGGTCACAGAGATGAGAACATCAGAAGTATACTCCTTCACTTTTAATATAAATCTCACTTTACATATGACTGCAAAGTCTTCACATAGAGTAGTCCCATTGTTTGTCCTTCAAAGATTCTATTGGCTATGATTCTATATAAAAGCCTGTGCCAGGAAAAAAAACAAAAACAAAAAGTTATTTTTAAGTACACATTAGTCCATTTGGGGGCAGCATTTATTTCTGAGTAGCACAGTGAACACAATAGGTTTGCATTTTGAGCCTTCAGAACTATGCTAGAGATTTTAAGTACATAACCTTGTTTATTCTTGCAGTAATGCAAGGTAAGTATTTATTCCCATTCTGCAGAGGAAAATATTGAAGAGAGATCATACTGTCCAAAGTTACACTGATAGTAAGGGTCAGTCAGACAGGATTCAAACTCAGTTCTGATTCCCAAAAGCAAGTCCTTTGCCTGTGCATGGGTACTCCTCTGTGCTGCTCTCGGCTCTGTGAAGTGCCGTAAGGATTTATATTTTGAGGCCCTCTCCAAGTCAGTGTTTTAAAGGAGCAGCGTAAAGACAATTGCCAGAACTGTACTAGTTAAGATTATGGAAAGCCTTCTCTTTGTGACACATCTTACCAAAGTTGGGGGTGGGGGGGGAGCAAACCAGAGGGTATACTCTGCTGTGGGGAAGGAGCTGCCCCAGATCCTGGCTGAAGCTTCAAGAAAGAGGACCCTGAGGCCTCCCATTGATAGATTTAAACCCTTTTTTGTTAATTACCTGTCAGCAAACACTGCAAAGGCCCAACTGAGTTTATAATTGAGGAAGGTCAAATTTCTTTTAAAAAATGCTACCTTAATAAAAATTGAAAGACAGATCGCCACTTAATTCTGCTTCATAAATCAACAAAGGCACACAAAGATTGGTTGTTTTCTGAATAATCTAAAATCATGGCTGGCTATGGCCAGTGTGGCTCAGTGTGGAGTGTCAGCCCATGCACTGAGGGGTCGAGGGTTTGATTTCTGGTCAAGAGCATGTGCCTGGTATGCAGGTTCAGTCCCCGGCCCTAGTCAGGGCGAGTGCAGGAGGCAACTAATCGATGTGTCTCTCTCTCACATCAATGTTTCTCTCTCTCTCTCTTCCCCTCCCTCCCTCCCTTCCACTCTCTAAAAATCAATGGAAAAAATATCCTTGGGTGAGGATTAACAACAACAAAAACAACGTGGCTGAAGATGGAAGTGGAGGGAGCAAATGGTATAGGCACCTACATTTAGGTTAATTTGTAAATCATCAGAATTATTTCCCATTTTTCAGCCCTTGGTAACGTGACTCATACAATGCTCCCTTTACCTATCTCCAGTCTCATAGCTTCATTTCGTGTCTTACTTTTGGCTCCAAAAATAACAGATTGCCTGAAGTTACCTAGATCCACCACATAGTTTCTGACTTCCTCTACCTAGAATACCTGTCCATGCTTGGCTAACACTCATTCTTTTGTTATCTTGGATGGAGTGTTACTTTGGTTATTTTTTTCATTAGTCAATGGCAGACCTACCAATTAGCATGACACTTCTTTCTTTTTAAGGCTACCACTAATTAACATATTTAAAATGTCTATGTGAGTCTGAAGTGAGACACTTCCTTTGGTATTTGATAAATGAAACTATTCTCAGAACTATTTATTGTTTGCAGGTCTCAGTTCCAGTTAGAGTGTATTCCTGGAGCCTTTAAATCTTGTAGTATGATGTGCCAATCTGTAAAGCAACAGGTGAACTGCACTGGCTTCCTCCAAGGGCAACAGCTGAGAATGTGGCTCTAAAAACTGCCTAGACAAAGGATTTGAAAAGACATTTCTCCATAGAAGATATAAAAATGGCCAATAAGCATATGAAAGAAGAATCAACATCATTAGTCATTAGAGAACGCATATCAAAATCACAATGAAATACCATTCCACACTCACTGGGGTGTCTATAATTTTTTTGGAGCAGATTAATAAGTGTTGGCAAAGATATGGAGAAATTGGAATCCTCACACATTACTGGTAAAAATGTAGGTTGGTGCAGCTGCTTTGGAGGACAGTTTGGCAGTTCCTCAAAAGGCTGAACAAACCATATGGCCCAGCAACTCCACTCCTGTGAATATACCCAAGAGAAATAAAATCATATATATATATATGTATGTATATATATGTATATATGTATATGTGTGTGTGTATGTGTATATATATATATATATATATATACAAAAACTTGTGCACAAATGTACATAGCAGCATTGTTCATAATAACCAAAATGTGGAAACAACCTTAATGTCCATCAACTGACAAATAAAGAAAATGTGTTATATCCAAAAAAATAAAAACTGCCCAGACATGTATCCTTTCTAGTAAGGATTGAATGTGACCCTTACACTTAAGCCCATATTCTTCATCCCCCCCCCCCCAATCCCCCTCTAAATGGGAAGGAAAGATTTTAGTCATTTTGAGTCATTGCCCTTATAAAGGATTTAGTTTATCAGTTCACAGAAAGTTGCTTTGGGGTTTTTTTTTTCAAACTTAAGTAAATTCATATGAAGATTTGTTTTTCATCCTTATTAATTTTGTTTTTCTCAATATGAAACATTTGCCTTATAACTTATTGAGTTATAATTGATATTTAATAAACTGCATACATTTAAAGTGTACAACTTACCAAGTTGTGACATATGTCTACATTCCTGAAACCATCACCATAACCAGCATAGTAAACATATCCATCATTCCCAGTAGTTTGCTCATGTGTTTTGTGAATGATCCCTAGATAACCACTGAGCTTCTTCCTGTCACTATAGATTAGTTTGCATTTTCTAGAATTTTATATAAATGGAATCATAATATATACTTTTTTTTGTCTTGACTTCTTTTATTCAGCATATTTATTTTGAGGTTCATCTATGTTACTGTGTGTACCAAAAGTTCATTCCTTTTTATTGCTGATTTATTTATTTAGTAATTTATTATCTGATTCTACAATTTGTTTATCCACTCACACATTGATGGACATTTGGGTTATATGTAGTTTTTGACTATTGCAAATAAAACTGCTATGAATGTTCATGTACAAGTCTTTGTATATGGTTTTCATATCTCTTGGGTAAATAATAGGTGTGAAATGGCTGTGGCATATGATAGGCACATGTTTAACTTGTTAAGAAACTACTAAATTGTTTTCTAAAGTAATTCTTTTACGTTCACATTGGTGATGATCTTTTTTTTTTTCTTTTTTTTTTTTTTAAGATAGAGTGGAAGGGAGGGAGAGAGAGAGAAAGAGAGAAACATCAATATGAAAGACACACATGGATCAGTTGCCTCCTGCATGACCTCTACCGGGCCGGAGATCAAACCTGCAACCCAGGTGATGCCCTTGACTGGGAATCAAACTGCAACCCTTGAGTACAAGGGCCAGTGCCCTAACTGCTGAGTCAAACTGGCCAGGGCTGGTCAGTCTTTTTAATTTTAGTCATTCTGGTGAGTAGATAGTGGTATGTTGTGGTATTAATTTGCATTTCCCTAATGATGATGCTGAGCATCTTTTCATGTGCTTATTTGGCATCCATTTACCTTAAGATGTCTGTTCAAATATTTTGCCCATTTTTTAATTGGGTTTTCTTATCGTTGAGTTTTGGAAGTTCTTTATGTATTCTGGATACAAGTTCTGTATCACATATATGCTTTGCAAAGATTTTTTTTCTAGTGGCTTTTTTCTCCATTCTCTTAACATTGTCTTTTGAAGAGCAGTTTTACATTTTAATGGAATTCAGTATATCAGTTTGTTTTTTTATGGGTTGTGCTTTTAGTGTTGTGGCCAAGGAATTTTTACTAACTGAAGACCACAAGATTTTGTCTATGTTTTTTTCTAGAATTTTTATAGTTTTAGGTTTTACATTTGTGTCTATGATTCATTTAGTGTTAAGTTTATATATGGTGTGAAGTATGGATCCAAGTTCTTTTATTTTTTATTTTTTATGGACAACAAACTTTTCTAGCACTGTTTATTGAAAAACCATTCTTTTTGGTAAAATAATATTTTCTAATTATAAAAGTAACACATTTGTAAAATACAGAAGAGTATAAAGCCTATATCTTGCTAATTTTTTTATTTATTTATAACTTACCCAGATACATTCAAGTATATTGGTGGAGGAGGATAGTACTAAGTATGTACTTTACAAAATTAGAATCATAGTATATTCTATGCTCTACGTTTTTTAAATTTAAAATTATATCAGTGTTTTCCTGTGTGATTTAATTAAGTGCATTATTTTAATGGCTGTACATAGCTAATATACTTTAGCCGTTTTATTAGACATTGTCAGTTTTTATTATTAAAATATACTTTGAGCCCTGGCCGGTTTGGCTCAGCGGTTAGAGCGTCGGCCTGCGGTCCGGAGAGACCCGGGTTCGGTTCCCGCTAAGGGCATGTACCTCGGTTGCAGTTTGTCCCCAGCCCTGGTTGGTCATGCGGGTGGCAGCCACTCGATGTGGCCCTTTCACGTCGATGTTTCTCTCTCTCTCTCTTCCTCTCTCTCCCTCCTACTCTGTCTGAACAAAAAATGAAAAAATGTCCTCAGGTGAGGATAAAGAAAAAAAATATATATATATACTTTGAACACACTTATACTTAAATCTTTGTTTCTCATTTTGGCTTAAATTTTTAGAAATGAATTATCAGGTCAACATAAATGAACATTTATAGGCTTATGGCCCAGCCAGAGTTGGTCAGTGGATTGAGCACCATCCCATGGACTGAGAGGTCCCAGTTCGATTCCTTGTTGGGGCTTGTGCCCAGGTTGCGTGCTCGATCCCCAGTAGGGGGCGTGCAGGAGGCAGCCAGTCAATGTTTCTGTCTCTCTCTCCCTCTCTCTTTAAAAAAATCAATAAAAACATATATATTTTTTAAAAAGACTTTGATTAGGTATTTCCAAAGTGTATTCCAGAATGTTTCAACAGTTTATACTCCCACCAGGAATAACTAAGAAATGTAATTCTTTATGGCAAGTTTTGTTTTTGTAAAACCCTCCACGATGCCCCTGGACACCCCTCTCTTGTTCTCTGCATAACCTTCTAATCTTCCCTCTTCTTCCCAGGCCAAGTTCCTTGCTCCTCTCTCACTCCTAAACAGATAAGACCCTTTTACTTGGCACTGGTGAAGTTAAGCATCCCTTGCCTATTTTACCAAAAACTTACCAAGATAAATATCCATCTCTCTTAGGTCATGAAGAAGCCCCTTTTCTTATCTGAGACAAAACCTCTCCCATTTTTGCCTTGTCTCTCAGAATTCTCCATTTTCTTCCCTGCCCCTTTATCTTCAGCAGGAAAGCACTAAGTTGTCTTTTGCACCTGGCATCCTGAGTTCCCCTTTAGCCACCACTCTACCTTTTTTATTCTCTTTCAGTGCAAAGCTCTTTGAAGGAGTGCATCCTCTTGCTAGAAGTCATTTCCTTCTCACTCAGCTAACTGTCCTCATTTAGGTGTTTCTCCCTCTCTCCTCCCATTCTCTCACTCCCACCCATCCCACCCACCATGCTCTTTCTTGCTGAAGTTTGGTGTCTTCATGCCTAAGTGTTGAATTCTATGCACAAATTGCAGGGTGGTTCTATAACTCTTAGCAGCTTTATCTTTTTGTGGATGTGGCCACCATTTTCTTTATTCTCCTTGAAGCTCTGTCTCTGCCCTTCCCCTCTTCAAATTACCTTTCTTTTTTATAGTGGTGGTCATTAGGCTTCAACATGAGTTAGCCAGTAATTTGGTTTGAATTGTTCTATAGAGTAAGCTATACAACTATCTTTGTCTACCTCCCTCTGATCTCCTTTATTAATACTGTCAGGCATATAAATGACCATTCTTCTTGGAAATACTTGTTTTTCTGGGTTTTGTCTTTGCTTTGGACTGAATATTGCAGCACCTATATCCTGTATCACATTTGAACAAACACTCCCTGTACCTTCCTCCCCTACCCTCTTTGTCACCCCCCCTTCCCAAGTACTTGTTCTTAGTGCTTTTGACTCATTCAGGGTTTCACAATTGCCCCACTTCTCATCATTAGTTCATGAGTGTACAACATCCTAGATATTTGGGCTTCAGTGCACCTTTCTTATTTGTATCCTGACAATGGCTATAATCTGTTCTACACTCCAGCCAGAGTCATCTTAGAATCTGTAGTAATCTGCAATTTTAATGTATGAGTTTCAATGACTAGCCTGTTTCCCACACTCCTCCCCCGCTTTCTTTATTGTATATTCTTCAAGGTAAAAAAATCACCAAAAACCCATAGTATTCTTTTCCTCTTCTTCTGGCCTTCTGTGGTAATTGTTTATACCATATAATATTGTTTATTGATTTGTCACTCTATACTGCCTTATGGCAGCTTCTATTTTATTTAACAGTCATATTGCTTAACTTGACTTTAGGTATTTATCCTGCAGCCACAACTAGCTTATATGCTCCTAGAGAATAGGGGCCATGTCTGTTTGTATCCCCAGTAACTCAGATTGGTGCCATATATAATAGGGGTGGTAATATTTGTTACATCTCTGTGAGCTGTTTATCTTAATAAAGTGGTAGCCTTGTATAATTGAGCATTGATTCCCTGGCCTAGAGAAATGAGCAAATAATTTCTGTGTAGAAGGCCTGGTATCCATTTTCTCTTTTGGTTATTGCCCATAGAGGTAGGTCTTAACTACCTGTGCCAACAGAACAGAGCTGAGGATAATCCAGAACTTTGAGTACTTCAGAATACATTTAGGTTTTTCTTTGTGTGTTGTTGAAGATGGACCTGCCACCTGTGAATTCACTTTAAAATGAGTAATATTCTCATCATAAAGAGTATGACCATGTCATTATCTGCACTCGTGGTTTGCACCCTTCCCTGAGAACAGATGGCCTGAAGGACACATTCCTCAGCTGTTGTTGAGAACAAGAATCTAATACTTTCAACAATAAAAATAAATTTTTTTTAATTAAAAAGGAGAATAAAAAGAATCTATACCTCAAAACGTTTTCCTGAAAGCTGTGTTATAGAGAAAATAGTGATGTGTTTAGAATATAAATGAAGAAAATAACAGCAACTTTGAGAAATAGCAGTAAGCTTGGATTAATATTTTACCAAATAAAAATATGAGCAATTTATATAACTTTATTGTGTTCCAGGAGGAAAATATATTAATCTAGGGATACTGATTTGTTTACTTTTCACATTTCAATGTACCAAAAATATTTTGTTTCACCTTTGTTCCTAACAAGGTTTGAGATAGATTTTTCAATAAAGATAAATATAAAGAATATGAATAAGTGATAATGAATAAAATACAATTTGGTTCATATGCCATTGACCAGATTGGATCTGACTTTTGGAATTTCAAACTAATTCTTCTTTTCTTTTTAGGTTGCCTCTTGGTGCTGCATTGGCTGTATTTGGCACCCAGAATGCTTCATTCTGTCATGGTCTATTAATAAGGGTACCTTGCTAGAGTTTGGAGCAGGGGCTCAGGTAGGTGGCTTTTATCATTATATGGCATGGCTTTCAAAGTGATCAGTCACTCCAGTTTCTAAATAATGTAAGATTAAATATTAAAAGCTTTGAAAAGCATGCCACATAATAAGCATGCCACTTACTATTTTAAGGTCTGTCTATATGTATGGCGTTCAGTAGGACTTCATTAATAGTTATGGTCTGATGGAAGGATTGGAATACTGACAAGGAGCAGTCTTCCTTACTCTGCACAAAATGTATAGCTTCTGTGAGAGCTTATTTATTCATGTCCCCAAATAACCCACAGGTGAACTCTTAAGCTCTTCTTTCTCAGAATCCTGCTCAGAGTAGTAGACTAGCCCACATCACCACTATGTCTCATTCTGTCTACTGGGAAAGATCTGCTTAACTATTAGCAGGTGGGGAGGGAGGCTAGCTCTGCCTGCTGGGATGGGGCAGGTGCTAAAACAAGCAACCCCGTGGGTCAACAGCAGTTTGTTAGCCCTTGTTGGAAAGAGCACACGCACGGGCATCTGGATTCCCCAACCTGTAGAATGCAGCCTAGTGGCACAGAATCAAGGTGTAGCATTACTTGGAAATCAGGTACACATGGATTTCGCTTCAGGTAAGTCTGTCATCAGGACCTCAGACACAAGGTTGAGGTTTAGAGGCCAAGACCCTCAACCCAAGATGGGAAGACTGGTAAAGACAAAGATGGCTGTGCCAAGTGCCAGAGGATGGACTCAAACTCTACCGACGGCAGGCAGGGCCCAGCCCTGGGGAAAGGAGGACATAGGCTGAAGCCAGGCAGGGCCTCACAGACTGCATGAGCAGTTATAATAAATAAAAGGTACATTCATTAATCTGGCTAAAACTCTAATCATGGCATTCTATGGAGATTAAGTATTAAGATCAAGTTAGCATAACTTTTTTGGTCATTTGTATATTATAAATATTTTTTAAATATATGAAGAGATGTTAATGGTTACAAGTTATAGATTTTCTTTCTTTTTCTACTTAAACTTGTTTAACAACTTTTTTTTTTTTTTTGGCAGCTAGGAAAAGAAAAAAATTTTTCATTACTTTTACTTAGCCAACTACATTTACATAAATTTTCTTTTTTGGTCTGTCTTGTACCTGTAATCAGTCCAAGATTTTCTCTGATAGTTTCAACATCCTCCTCACGTTTTAATTTCACATGAAGAACATCCTCTTCAAAGACTTTGAATTTTACTTTGTTCCTTTTTCTTTCCCATAAAACTTCATTGGCTATTTCCAAATGGTAAATTGTTATCTGTACAGGGACATGTACTTAAGGAGTTATGGAACAGAACATCTGAAAACAAATGTTCTAAAAAATGCCAGCCAACTGAGTGCTGCCTAGGTGTGTTTCTGTGCCTGTCAGAATGCCTGCAGGCCTCTGAGCAGCACGTGCCCATCTCCCTAGTTTTCGACACCTACTGACAGAAACAGGACATACTCCCAGATGGTTGTGATGCTACCCTGAGTTTCCACCCCTCTGCCAAAACAATTTCATCCTGTGGAGTTTGTCTTCTGAGCTTGCATTAAACCAATGTGAAATTCCAGGAACCCCAAAACATGTTTACCTGCTTATTTTGATTCCTGAAATTCTTTTAAAGGACTATAGTTATGTTCAACAAATATTTGTCAAATGTCCACTGCATGTCAGGGCCCTGACCAGGTGCTGGGGATATAAGGATGAATAATAGTCTCCCTGTAAGTGAATTTATGATCCTGCAGGAGAGACAGGAAATTTCAAGAAGAGCTTTACAGTCCATATCTTAGGGGTATAAGACTCAGAAAGATTAAGTTCTGAAGTTCATTCTTGCTCAAGTAAAATTGGTCAAGGAACATGATTATTAAAGTCTCTTCTAATTGTGACAGCTGGAGGAGTGTGTGGGTCCTCTGCAGGTGGAGCAGGGAGTAGCCAACCCTGACTTGACAATGTTGCCTAGAACTGACCCTATCTACCTTCAGTTATGTGGGAATAAGTAGAAGTGGTTGTTCCCACAGTGGTTTTGTCCTGGACAGCCACATGGGCATAACTTAGGGAGGACAGAGTCATGGCATGTATGGAGCCTTCCTGGGATGTGAGTTCTCCTTTCATTAGATTGTTTTAGTGCTACTCAAGAGTGTGCACACACTTAACAACATTCATACCTCGTTGTATTCCATAGCACAAGCCTATGTGTAAAGTGCACTTTACTTTGAGATGGCTTACAACTAATTCTCTGCATGAGCTTTTATAATTAAGTAAAACCTTCTTTTCTCATCACTTTGTCTTAATATGTATTATTTCTGCCTTTTCATTTGAATTTATAGACAGATTCAGTATGAGTGCTTGGAGAGTTCAAACATGAAACCTGGATTATGCTGTAGTTGTAATTTTAGTAGCATTAGACAGTTAACCACAAATGAATGGAGGCATGTCCTCCAAGTGATTATGGTCCTTCAGTGTGAACATGTTTATAGTTGGTGTTAAACATTTTTATTGTAGCCCCAGGAGTTGAAGGGGTCAGTAGTACTAAAAATAAAAACAACTCTTTACAATTTGGATACTGTGCAATTTTCAGATTGAGCTAATTTATGAGCTACCTACTTTATAATCCGAGCCAGAGCACTGATATTTTGGAAATTGGTTATACAAACAAAACCAGGTTTAAGTTTTCATTAAGCCATCTTACTTTTTATTCAGATATAATTGCAATTTATTGGTCTCTCAGACATCACTGCTTCCCTTTTGCACCATTCCGCTTTCATTTCCTGTTTGCAAATACTAATTGCCCTATGTGAAGAAAATAAAAACACCCCCGGTGTACCACTCATCTTTATTTTTTAGTTTTTTATTTTGATAAGAATTTGCAACCAAAGGGGGGGGGAATCCCCCACGTAGTAGTTAAAATGAAATGCTAACTTCTAAGTTATGGATCATTAAAAGAGAGTTTCTGAAAGAGAAAAGTTTTAACCTAAACATTTTGCTCCATAAAATAATTAACCAAGGAAAATATTTCTGAATTGGAAGATAAAATTTATTTGAATACTCCATCATCATCAGAGTGTCTATTCATTCTCTCTGAGTACTCTAGAAAACAAAATAAACAGCTATACCCAGGTTTAAGGTGGCCCAAAAAGCAACACCCTAATTTACAGGTAAGAGAAATGACACTGGATTTTGTTAGTTCTGCTTTGGAATTCATTGACTTTTTCCTATTTACTTCTATTTTCCTTCACTTCTCTGTTTGATTTTTATTTGTATATAGGCTTTCTAAGTATCAGTTAAGGCTAAATTTTAATAGTAAATTTCAAAAGAATTTTCCTAGAACGGCATGTTAATTGCTCAAAAGTTGAAAATATCAAATACAGTAATTCAAAGAAGGCATCCTTGTTTTTAATTCATTTTAATTAACTATGACATCTACTATAGAGAACTAAGGGCTGAATTTTCAGTATTCCAGGTATAAGAGGAGTTATTTGGTTACTACTCACAACTTAGGTGGGTCAGATGCAGACTCAGCTCTTTGCAGAGGAGCTCTTTGTTCCTTTCTCTTCTCTTCTTGAGATGTCAGTATCCCCATCTAACCATCTTGCCATCCTGCCATCCTGCCATCCTTTTTGCTCCATGCCAGGCATGGATGCAGGTACTAGGCATGTTTTCACTTTAGAAATTTTTGTTAGGAATAGAAACCAAATTAATGTTACCTGCATGTACTGATTGATTCCTTAGCAATAAGATCAATCAGAGAAGGCTTGCTTTCTGAAACAAAACAAGTATTTTAGACAACTTTTATTACAATTGCTATTGTTTTTTGTATAAAAATTTTTTTCTTTATTGATTTTATAGAGAGAGGAAGGGAGAGGGAGAGAGAAATAGAAATATCAATGAGAGAAAACAATTAATTGGCCGCCTCCTGCATGTCCCCCACTGGGGATTTGGCCCACAACCCGAGCATGTCCCCTGACCAGGAATCAAACCGGTGACCTCTTGGTGCATGGGTCGATGCTCAACCACTTAGCCATACCGGCTGGGCTACAATTGCTGTTGTTTTAATGTAAGACTTTACAAAGCTGTTTCAAAAATACCTTTCTACTGGCATTTAGTTTGTTGAACCAAATTGCATTCATACTGTTTTATTTTTACTAGAACGTAGATGTGTACAATCTGTCCTATGTCTGCTTAGTGACTGAGCAAGGCTATATTTCATTTTGTTGCTGGAAAGCACTTGCCCTCCTTTAATTATTTGCATTCATTTACCAAAATTTTACTTTTATGAGAAATAGCAGTGAATAAAACTGACATGGTTCCTGCCCCAATGCTGCCTACAGAATTTTTAATTCTAAGATTTTTTATAGGTACAAGATATTTTTTTCTTTTATTCTTTAATAAGTGATTTTACAGTCCTACAAAAATTGAATGCTGGAAAAATTTTCACATTATCATACAGGATCAAAAAAATATTCTAAGTATACTGTTGTCCTTACTTGAAAATTGACTCTCTTCAATTATGTTATCTTGTTAATAATTTATTTCACCTTATTCAAAGCTCTGTTGTGTCTTATATACGTAAATTAAAGTATTAACTACTGGAGTAAGTTTCCTTTTGCAAGTCATCTATTTATATGAAAAACATGTTTCAAGCAAATGTTGACATTGTCTGAATTGTTTTACTAATGGTGTTTTATAATTAGCATAAAAGAATAAAGCTTTGATTATGGATGACATTTGCCCTTAATTAGCAAAGTGTATGTTTGACTTTTAAATATGAAAGAATTATTGATGCAGGTAAGTGTTGTAAAAATTCACAGCTGGTAGAGAAATGACTATCAGAACTGTGGTATTTTAAGTATAGAAACAGTTTCGATACAGATCTCTTCCTTTTCCAGCATCCTCATAGAAATTCATTTTAGTAGACCCTTGGTGTACCATTCATTTTTGCTTGTTATTTTTCTGTGAGTCACTTTTAAAATATAAAACATGGAAAATAAACACACAATATCCCCTTTAATTATTATTTTTATGTATGCAAAGTTGCCCTAGGAAAAAAATGTCCTGGTATCTGCAAAAGCTAGAAGAATATTCTGAAGGGATATTTCATATTAGGGCAATTTGAAATGGTTATACGTACAATTTCTACCTTGTTTCACAATTCTTCAGAGCAAGGCAAAGATGTACTTTAATAATTTGAAAAGCATAGTAACCAATGTTTGATATGTAAAAAAGAAAAATAGGAATATGAATTTTGTTGCACACTTTTCAGAATAGTAGTCATTATTTGCCTTTTAAAGTGTTGTTTTTTTTTTTAATCCTTTGAAATACACAGATAATTTTAGTTGACATTTTAGTTAAATGCAAACTTTTCTTTTTATGTTTATTATGCCAGGCCAAATAATAATGAACTCTAAAAAGCTCCTGCTTTCTTTTGTTTGGGTAAATAATTAGTAGTCCTTTGAAATTATTTGGCCACTCATAAAAACTCAAAATAGTTAAGTCAAATTTAGGAAAATTATTGTGATATTGGAATTATGTTTTGTGATAAAATGAATGAAAATGATGGCTTTATTCATGATTTTATTTCAGACTGTAAAATATGTAACGGATAATTTAGACTTGTAATATTTCAAATCAAGATGCATAATTTTAAACTATATTGAAATACTTCAACTCTAAAGGATTTTTATAAATGCCAATGAACAGTAAGCATAAATTTCTATGAATGTGTTTAAGATGCAATAAAATTTATATTGGTCAGGAAAAGAAGAAAGAATATATAATTTGTTGTTTACTAGTCAACTTTGGTTTTAGATTTTTTTCCCACCAAAATCATTATCCATTAGATAATTATACTACTTATTATTTTAACTATTACCTAAATTATTTAAAATTTACTTTGCAAACTGTCTTTATTAAAAGTAGCCTTTATTTCCCTTTGGAGATCATATTGTCAGCTCTGATAGAGAAAATAGGCACTACCCCCTATTCTTGTTTTTAAAGTGTAATGACAGGATTTACCTACTTGCAAATTGGTTTGCCATCCTACTCTTTTAGAATACAGTAGAATAAGGTGAAATAGGAATTTGGGGCATTAGCCCCTTCTTGACCACATATGCTTAACCACATATACACTGTCAAGATGTTCAGCTTCTCTGGGCCTCTCCCCTTAAAATGGCAGTGATGATAAATGTGTCCACCTCTCAGATCTGTTGAATTCCGGGGAGGTAATAGAGATGGAAACACTCTACACTTGTAAGGTATTTATATTATTAAAATATCAGAATACATAAAACAGACTCATATTCTTAATTACCCTACCAAAAACTCAGTATGTGCCCTGGGCAAGTAAGTATTTACAAAGTTAATTTTATTATTTTGCAGTTTTGATGTGCAGAATTCAGCTCTTCCATTTATGCATGTCCTGTGCTTTACAAAGAATGGAGCTTTTGCTTTAACTTTTAAAATATCTTCTTAGTCTAAATTTTTATTTTTATTTTCTTTTAAACCATGAGAATAATGCTGCTTTCAAATATACCCTTAGTGTTTTTATAATGATGCTTGAATGTCCTCTATTAAATATTTTATTTACACATCATCAAATTCTTAAAATATGTGAAAATTTGATTTCAGGAGAAATTAGATTTGTGTTTAGAACATTAAGTAAAATTATAATCATTTATCCTGTCCCTTGGTGAATCGTTTGCTTATTGTATTTTTAACTATTTGATATATATTATCTCTCTCAAGTTCTTATAATCATGATTCTGAACGTTCATCTCTAAAATACTCAGTTTACTAAGCTCTCTGTGCCCTGTATTCTCTATAATAGATAATCCTAGTTTTTTCTGCCTTTGACCATTATTCTTTTCACATTACTTGTACAATAAAAAATCAACAGGTTGGTTTTTGTTTTTGTTTTTTCTATACATGGTCTTAGTCTCCTGAAGATCATGCTGTTAGGCAGTTTTAAAATATTTTAAGATTTTGCCCTGGCCAGTTTGGCCCAGCAGTTAGATCGTAGGCCTGCGGACCAGAGAGTCCCGGGTTCGGTTCCCACTAAGGGCACATACCTCGGTTGCAGTTTGTCCCCCACCCTGGTTGGGGTTGTGCAGGTAGCAACCAGTCGATGTGTCTCTCTCACATCAATGTTTCTCTCTCTCTCTTCCCCCCTCTCCCTCCCACTCTATCTGAAGATAAATGCAAAAATGTCCTTGAGTGAGGATAAAAAAAAAAATATATATATATATATATATATTTTTTTTTTTTTTTAAGATTTTTAACAATGAACTCTTAAAATCAAATGATGCTTTCTTCATGGCATCCCATTCTCCTGTAGCAAATCTGTATTTATCTTCAATTGCATGCTTTTGAAATCTAAAGAGCACAGAGTTGTTGCTACATTTCAGCAATCCTTGCAGCATCTGAGAGAGAAATTGACAGGTATTGCAGGTAATAAGCCCAATTAAACAAGCATGTGCAGTATGGGCATGTGAGGTGCTGTCATCAGGAGGCTGCTGTTCTTTGATGACGTTCCATATGCACTGTCTCCAAGAGAGAACTGAGTTTGTTTCCTCCATAATATTAAGCTTAATGAAATTTTGATCCATTTGATTTACACATAGTAACTCTAATATCCATTTCTCTCAGTAGGCAAGTTAGATTTAAAAAGTTAAATTAAATTTGGGAAAGAAGTGGGGAGTCATTCAGCATCACAAAATGCCATTTGTATAGGTAATACTATTTTACTTTTTGTTTCTGCATTTATTTGGTCGTGTAAATGTGCTTAGAACTAATAAATTTGCAGTTGGTGAGAATTAATGCATGACTTGTCAGCAGAGTATGGAATGTAAGCATGTGCCTTGAAATTGCAATTCTTTTATTCTTTATTTTCCATCATTTACATACTGGTTCCATTTAGAGTGTAGTCCATTCTTATTTTTTGTTTCATAGATTGGCCAAAATGGGAAGGACTGGATTCTGCTCTCTTCCACGAAGAGTCAGTGGGACTGGCTAAGATCAAGGTCTGAGGCTTTTTCCATCTGTCATCAGGTAAGCACTGAACAAAAATCACTACAGTTCTGTGCATGTATCTTTAAAGTAATTGATTGACATGCATATTATGAATGTGGACTTTTATTCAATGTTGAACTCACAGCCTTATATTTATCCTGTAGTTTTAAATGTACCAATAACTAATTTGAGTTTTGTAATGTATTGAGATAAAAAGATATTATTAGCCATGAAAAAATTTCAGCTGGTCTTAGAAAAGTGTAATATTTGAAATCTGCAATTCTTCATTGCTCAGTATGTACATCCAAAGATAACAATTCATTTGTTGAGTATTACCAATTTTTATATAATCAGATGTTTGTATATTGTTTCATGGTGTACTTTTTATAATATTTTCAGTAACTTAGAAGTTATCATTTTTCTCAACTGGAATTTTCTGCCCATTATGGTTAGATCTCATAACATAATGACAAATATGACCAGTCTTTGAAATATTTTCAGATATTAGTTATATACAGAGATTTAGACTCTGCATTCTGTGTTGATTTTACAGTTGAAAAATGTATTAGCTTGTTTCTTACAATGTTCTAAATAAATACATAAAAGCATCATGTTAGGAAATCAAATAGTCAAAATTTGCTCTTTTTTCCTGCCTTGGGAGAGTGCTTTATACCAATTTACAGTGTCATTACTTCTTACAGCAGAATAACTGTTTAGATATTTCTGAGAGAGGCAGAGAAGGTGTCTCCTGAATAAAAATGTACCAGGAAAAGAACAAGTCCTTGAGATTCCAAACCCAATCTTAAACCAGAGGGCATGTACTGGGTTAGCATTAGTAATGTCAGTGGCATTATTGTATTCATGTCACTTTTAAACTGCAGTGGAGACTTAAACAATCTGAACAGCATGAAGAAAAGCCTTGCCTGTGTCTGTCTACCAATGAAGAAAGGATACATGACTTAAACACTGATTAACTTACCCATATGCTTTACATTTTAATCACATGAGTGGATAATTACTCTATTTTGCCTGTTTAGTGATACTTCTACATTAAAATACAATAGGATCTATTGTAATATACACTTAATTTTACAAATGTAGGTTAAATTTAGAACCCCGAAAAAACATAACTGGAACCTGCAAAAGTCAGTGTTATATCTCTATCTTGTGAAGATAAGTATCAGTCTTATGCCAAAGACAGGTGATGTGAAGAAGTCGATTTTCTATTTTTTTACTGAATATATACTAGGATAAAAATCCAATTGATTCGTAGTTGATAACAGTTATTTAGCCACATTCAGTTTTCAGTTTAAAAATCAGATCTTTTTAAAAGAGGTTATAGGTATTATCATTTCTGTGTCTCTTAAAAGTATATTGCTAAACTAGCATTCATGAACCATGAGGAATCATTGAACTCTTTTATGTCAATTGAATCTTTGGGGGTTGGTTTCTTACTGAGAAATACAGTTGATAACAGTGATTCTGTCTTGTCTACAGATTTTCAAAGGTTTCAGTCAGTTTTTAAATTTTTGTTTAAGTAGACATACTCTTTGTCATACAACATGTTCATTTCATTCTTTCTCAAAGCACTGGTAATGAATTGAAATTCTGACACATGTTTTTATAACCTGAAACACCTCCATAATGGTGTATCCTTGCACAGGTATTGTGCTGTAAGCCAAAAGTCCCACTGGTATGCTGTACACGGGTTACAGGTGTGTCAAAGACTGACCCCTCAGCTCTTGGGGAGGCTGATGACTCTGGCTCAGTCTGCCCCATGAACAGAATTATTTTTTATGATGTGAAAAACGAAAAAACGGTGAGGAAAATCACTTCAACCAAATCCTTCCCTCCAAATGACAAGGAGCCATGATCCTCACCTAATACAACATCAAAAGACTTTACCATGTCAAGAATGCATATTTGTTATGAAGATAAGTCATTTCTACTCTTGACTCAGAAATTCCTCTGCTTGTGATGACACTGGTATAAAGAGTAAATTTTCACTTTGGGTGATGTATTCGACTCTTTCAGGCCTCTGGTGTCTGTGCATTAAGTACGTCTTCCATGGACTAAATGGTTCACAAGGTGCCTGAAAGAGTTTTCAGTTGCTTATTTATATTTTATTTTCCTGTAACAAAGAATGTGACTAGAGCCAACTTGTACAAATTAAAAATGATTTTGACATTAAAATATTTGTGGAAACATTTTTATATTTTCAGATTTATGTTCTCTAGTCCCTTGTAAAATTTGAAGTTTAATAATGCCACTTTTAGTGTCGTGTTTTTTTGTTTGTTTGTTTGTTTTGTTGATTCTGTGATGGCATAAAAGTCACAAACAAGACACTAAAAATAAAGAAAAACTATAAACACCACCAGTGGAGGGATCTGTTAGAACCATTTCTCATTGAGAACATACTGAAGTGCCTTGTAGATTAGTATCATGTTTTGATACTTCCTGAGAGCTTCTGAAATCACTACTGCTTTCCCTAAGTACAACGTTTGTCAGGTGGAATTTCAAGAGATGTGTGAACTGTTCATTCTGAGCAATGCATTAATATGTATTTTGACAAATATAAAGAAACCTACAGATATTACATTAGACCAGCTGAATCCATTTTATGGTTTCTTTTTTAATTCAAAAGCATCACATAGCAAATAAAATTTTTAAATTAAATTTAGTTACAAACTAGTTGTTTCTTATTTTTTTTTTCCAGTCCCTTTTTGCTTTCTTTTACGACCACATGAAACTTGAGAAGCCACCTAAAGCTAAATCATTTAGTGGAGTTGGGCAGTTCCCAAGTGTCCAACAAGAAGGACTGGTTTAGGCTGCGATGGCCACTGTCATTCCTGGTGATTTGTCAGAAGTAAGAGATACCCAGAAAGTCCCTTCAGGGAAACGTAAGCGTGGTGAAACCAAACCAAGAAAAAACTTTCCTTGCCAACTGTGTGACAAGGCCTTTAACAGTGTTGAAAAATTAAAGGTTCACTCCTACTCTCACACAGGAGAGAGGCCCTACAAGTGCATACAACAAGACTGCACCAAGGCCTTTGTTTCTAAGTACAAATTACAAAGGTATTAAACTCTATTTGTCTTTCAGATTATATTTGCTATGATGTTGGCCATGTGAAGCCAGTGTAAACGTATATATTTGTATACACATTTTTTAGCTGATTTGCAGAGAGGAAATGTTAAGTAGATTAGACATTGGCTAGTTTTAGTATTCTAAATCACATACTTTTATGTGTTAGAGTCTTTGGATTTTTAAAAAATGAAATGCTTAATGAGAATAGAATTTCCATTTGTACAAAGAAATTACAAGAAAAGGTATGGACGTTTACGTGAGTATATCAGTCTTGCTCATTTGCTTTTGTAATAATAGCTAAAAACCAGTCAGTGAAAACTAAAGTGGCAACTTAAATGACTCAAGTTCTGCAGTATTTAGGTATATTAACTATCCTTGTATATATATTAAGTTTTAAAGTGTCCATTATTAGGGAAATTCTGTTTTAGCATAGCAGTTTAGCTTCCATTTGAAAAGTGAATACATACCTTTTTTGTCATGATACTTACAGAATATGTCTGTGTTTAAAGGCACATGGCTACTCATTCTCCTGAGAAAACCCACAAGTGTAATTATTGTGAGAAAATGTTTCACCGCAAAGATCACCTGAAGAATCACCTACATACACATGACCCTAACAAAGAGACGTTTAAGTGTGAAGAGTGTGGCAAGAACTACAACACCAAGCTTGGATTCAAACGTCACTTGGCCTTGCATGCTGCAACAAGTGGTGACCTGACTTGCAAGGTCTGTTTGCAGACTTTTGAAAGCACAGGAGTGCTGCTGGAGCACCTTAAATCTCATGCAGGCAAGTCATCTGGTGGGATTAAAGAAAAAAAGCACCAGTGCGAGCATTGTGACCGCCGGTTCTACACCCGGAAAGATGTCCGGAGACATATGGTGGTGCACACTGGAAGAAAGGACTTCCTCTGTCAATATTGTGCACAGAGATTTGGCCGAAAGGATCACCTGACTCGACATATGAAGAAGAGTCACAATCAAGAACTTCTGAAAGTCAAAACAGAACCAGTGGATTTTCTGGATCCATTTACCTGTAATGTTTCTGTGCCTATAAAAGATGAGCTCCTTCCGGTGATGTCCTTACCTTCCAGTGAACTGTTGTCAAAGCCATTCACAAACACTTTGCAGTTAAACCTCTATAACACTCCATTTCAGTCCATGCAGAGCTCAGGATCTGCCCACCAAATGATCACAACTTTACCTTTGGGAATGACATGCCCAATAGATATGGATGCTGTTCATCCTTCTCATCACCTTTCCTTCAAGTACCCATTCAGTTCTACCTCATATGCGATTTCTATTCCTGAAAAAGAACAGCCATTAAAGGGGGAAATAGAAAGTTATCTGATGGAGCTACAAGGTGGCGTGCCCTCTTCATCCCAGGATTCTCAAGCATCGTCATCTAAACTAGGGTTAGATTCTCAGATCGGGTCCCTTGATGATGGTGCAGGGGACCTCTCCCTGTCAAAAAGCTCTATTTCTATCAGTGACCCCCTAAACACACCAGCATTGGATTTTTCTCAGTTGTTTAATTTCATACCATTAAATGGTCCTCCCTATAATCCTATATCAGTGGGGAGCCTTGGAATGAGCTATTCCCAAGAAGAAGCACATTCTTCTATGTCTCAGCTCCCCCCACAGACACAGGATCTTCAGGATCCTGCAAACACTATAGGTCTTGGGTCTCTGCACTCACTGTCAGCAGCTTTCACCAGTAGTTTAAGCACAAGCACCACCCTACCACGTTTCCATCAAGCTTTCCAGTAGGATTCCAAGACATGGATTTATTACAGAAATGTATGTGTAGCCCTGCCTTAGATGACCATTTTTATTTTAGTGCCTACTTTTAGACAGTATAAAAGTTTCTGCTTTTGTGTAGTACCCATTTTCATTAAGCCAGTATAAAATAGAAACTAGCTTTGGAACCATTGGTGTCCAATTATGTTTACCTGGGTATTTCGTCCTAATTCACTGCCAATTGTCGTATTTCAACATTATTTTTCATATAGGAAAGCCATTATTATTAGTAAAGTCTTACAAATCCCACATTCAAATCACTTTTTTATCTTAGAGTTTTTTATTTTTGTCCATTACTAATGGCTCTGCCTTTTGACATTTGGCTCATTAAAAAATTTTGCAATAGAATGTAAATTTTCTAAAATGTATATGAATAACCCAAGAATTTTTAAAATCTTTACTAGCCTCTAAATGAATTCATAATCAAATGTTGCAAGTGGATTAAGAATCTAGTTTTGAGAGATAACAAATTTTTCTTAGATATATAATAATTTCAGGTCAGTATATTTTGAAGACTTGCTATTGTCTGGATCAAATATTCGCTGTCTTTATTGTGCACATATAAGGAAAACAAAACCTAAACACAAAGCACCAGTATTTATAGCAAAAAGAGACTCCTAGTAAGGTGACACAGCATTCCATGTTACTTAATAGTTGGCCTTAAATTAGTGCGCAGGGTATTTTGGCACGTTTCAAACTGCTTCACTTGCTCTGTTTCCATTTAATAATACTAATATGTATGGCATTGGAGTCTTCAGAGTCAGTATATAGATAGCTCTCTTCAGTCTTTTCCACCTTTCAAGGCCAAAGTGTGGGTCAAATGCAGCCAGCAATTTTATTTTCATTATTAGTCCACACTTAGTCCAGAATCTAGAGCCGTTGTGGAACACAGGTGCTAGGTGTATTTACCCCAGAGTGGACTGTCTCAGCTTAGATGGTGTGATAAACATCCTAAGCAGGAAGATAGATGTGTGAAGCACACAGTTCAACTTGGGAACTTGTCTAGGGGTCATGCCCCCTGTTGCCAGAGTTGGAAACTAGACTGTTTAGGAGTAAAGTAAAAGACTATTGCTTATATCATTTGTAGCTGTTTTTGATAACATCTTCTTTCCCTTAAAAGTCAAAAGCAAAAAACAACAGTTTTGCTCCAGGGTATCTCTCTTATTCAGTGTTAATTCATCTTTCCTTGCTATTTTCAGATGGAGAATTTAAAGTGAAATGCATTAGAAAACTATTTGAGGAATGCAAAAAGTTTTAAGCAACTAAAAATACAGTAAAACCCACTTTTATACATCTCTGGGAAATGCAGGGAATGTTGCAAATAAATAAGTTGAATTTGTAGATGGGGAAAAAAGTAAAACAAGCACTATCTTAATGTGAAAATAATCAAGAATATTTTGTTCACAATAAAATAGTTAAGGGTTTTCCTCATGTTAGACAATAACCATAATCTTTTGAAAAGTCAACTTATTGTATTTTTCTAATTCTCAGTAGGGACATCAACATAAAAACATATCTATTAAGCACTTGTTAACACCTTATTTGGGAGCCTGTCTGTCGGAGCAGGTGTGGGCAGGGGGTGGGGGGCGGGGGGAAGTTATAGAAAAGTATATATCTCTTTAAAAGAAAAAGAAAAACATTTTTGAGCACTCAGCCCTATATGGAAGCTTCTTTTCCCTTTCATAGGGTCAATTATCACTGCAGATTGCAATGTTTACCAAGAATTTCTAAAATGAGTGCAGATTACTGAGTATAATGCATTATTTAAAATATTTGGGAGTAGTATAATTTGTGGAGGAATGTAAATTGTAATAATGTAAATGGGGGTTTCACTATTATATATCTATACACACACACATTTATCGCACTTCATAGAATCAAAGTTGCTCTCTTAAGGAACTTTGGCTCCTGATATTATATCATGCTCCTACTTTTTTTTTTTTTTTTTTTTTTTTTTTTTTAGTCCTAGGAGCAGTAGTTTTTGTACTTATGTATTTAAATTTTATATTAAAAATTACATTTTATAAAAGTGTTCCAAAGGCATTAAAATTATATATGTTAATAAGGAAATACATTTAAATTTTTTTTCAAACTGCTCCTAAGCTTTTGATTAGGAGAATATTTGCTCTGAAAGTAGGCTTTTAGCTCTGCTTTATTACTGCTTCCTTTAGTTTCTATGAAACAGATTGCTTACCAAAATCATTAGTTGAATGATTAGTGTTCAATATTGCTTTAATGACCATTTTTAAAAATGGAAAAAAGAAATTTGGTGACAGAGCACAAATAAATAGAAAACCTATTTTTAAATAGAAATCATAAATACTAGTGTGGAAACACTATCTAAAATTTGCTAAAGGAGAAGTCAAATTGGCAAACTGAGACGTTGGCCTTAGTAGGCTATATTTCACTGCTAATAAAAAATAAAAAAGGGAGTATCAGGATTTATTAAATAAAGCATTTTAGAAATGGGGAATGGCGCCATATATGTATATATATTTTTAGCCTAATTCTCGCCCTCATGGGATTCATACACACGGAGGCACATCTTTCAGGGCACCAGTGTTAAAAGTGTGGAGTCTTAATTTTCGTACGTGCACCTCTTTGACTGTTGCTGCCCCACAGACTTAACACTTCCAAGTAAGAGGAAATTCAGCTAATTTGTTTTTTAAATTGACTGTAGTGGTCACTAAACCTTTTTGGAGAGAATTTCTATTAAAGATGAGACAGACTCATTTATTTTAATTGCACAATGGTCTAGCAAGTATGTAACACAGAATTGGCTCTTTTTTTTCCCTAGAAAAAATTTGACATCTGTTTTCATGTCAACTGGATATGATTAAAAATAATTATTGCCAATGCTGTTTTTATTCTCCGGTGGCCAGAATCATCATCCTTGAAATTTCTAGTAGTGCCTTTGCTTGCTTAAAAACAAAAAGGATTATCATTAAGTAAAAATGTTTCAGTTTAGAATTTGGACCTCAGACAAGATATTGAACCTCATTCAGTTTGAACTTCCACATGTGCTTGTAAATTAGATCACCAGACACTGAAGCATGACTGTGGAAGGATCTTAGCACAGTAAGCAATTATTATCCATTGATATATGCAAATAATCATCTTTATAGCTAGTTATTGGTCACTGTTAAAATTTGCATTTTTAAATCCTATCACCAAGTTCAGTTTTTCAAAACTTCAGTTGTCCTGGCTGATCATGCACCACTCTTAAATTTCATTTATTGTTTCTTCCAAACTATGTATTTTTGCCTATTTGTTGCTTATGCTTTGTTATTCTTAGTCATTTGTGTTAATTTGGGCAGTAGCGGTTTTTAAAAACCATATACTGACTGAAACATGAGCCAGAGCTGATTGCTTTATTAAGCTAATAATGAATGTTAAAGAGTACATATTTTCAGGATCATTCATCTAGTGAGCAATACACATATATAGGCCAATATATTTTTTTTTTTTAATAGAGCTTGGTCAACCTCTATACTACACATATTACAAGATATAGCACTTTCAAACACCCTAAACCTTTACAGAAACTTTCTTATAGGTTATGCCTTTTATTTTAAGACTTATTATAATTTCTTTCAAGTGCCATTAGATGATATATATGTAGGCCTTTGATATATAATGGTTTGTGTTCAAAAATGGTAGCTGATATTTTAAACAGGTACATTTTTACAGTGTTTTCTTATCAATTTGCTATATTGCACAGAATCAGTGTGTGTCTTTTCATAAGGTTTTACAATGGTTTATTTTTTTACAAGGTTTACGTGTCTCAAAACACACTGTCTTCCTAGTATGTAAATTTTAAAATATCAGTTTTCCCAAGTTGCTTCTAGCCTACTGAGATCCATGTGGCATTGGAGGAGATCTTTTAAATATTGCGTATTCTTCATTAGTATTGGCAGACTGTTATCTCTGACAAATGAATGGCTAAGTTGACTTTGTCTTATTTTTCTCACTGTGTCAGTAGTCATGTCAACAACACAGGTAGTTTGTTATGATTAGATAGATCCACATAAGTTGTATAGTCTTGTGCTAAAAACCCATAAGAGCTCATTTTTGATCATATAAAACAAGATGATACTACCAACAAAAAGGTATGCTTAGATCATCCTTATCCCCTCCTTCAACATTATCAACCCTCTGAGGATGGAAGGCAGTGTCTTTTGATAAGTTATCTAGCTCTAGAAATGACAAAACTATTGCTAATGTATAAAGCACTCCATTATATAAGCTTCAGTGGTACAGATGAACCAGAATGAATGTTTATCTTCTCAGAAACACTCCTTCAATTATGTTGGATCATGCTGCTAATGTAACTTGGGATACAACTCTTCATGGTGCTACAAACGTCTCTGTCTCGTTCAGTCGTATTTTTTTATCCATAGGAAAAAAGGACTTTGTTAGGTGTAAAGGTGTACAATATATTTTTATACTGTGACTTAATTTGTCATTAACAAACTTTTACACCACCCACCACAATGTATTCATGTGCACTTGCAATAGGAAATCTTGGACATGCAAATTTTACCAGAACAAACCCAGCTTTTGTCCAAAAGGTGACTAACTCAAAAACAAAAGTGGGCTTTAGAATATGGTGTAGAGTGAAGAACATGCTGTGTGTTACTAATGGCCCTTTGAATTGAACAAAAACTGGGAATCCATTAGGAAATGGATCGCATCGTGCCTGAACGTAAGCTGGACTGCTGAAATTGTATTTTTAGCTGATGAAAAAGTGTTTGGACTAATATTTTTAAATGTTCTAAAGTTTTGAGTCAAAATAGAAAAGAAAAAAAAAATCTGCATTCCAGGCTGACTTTTGTATATTTTTATTGCATTTAAAATTGCTATTCTGTGATATTGGGAAATCAAGTGGCTTATCATGTATATCATGTACTTAAAATGTATTCACAAACTACTGTTGTATTTGTATAAAATATAGACAAAGATCGTATTTTTTGTGTGTGTATAAGCTCTGTAAAATAGCAGTCACATTATGAAGCTGCAGTGATACTACATTTTAAACATCCACATCCAAAGAAGCAGGCTATTTATTGTCCAGTTACTCAGATAGAAAATATTAATTTGCTGCTAATTAAACAATAGTACTGCAGCTCCTTGTGGCCTACAGTGTTACATTTGCTGTAAGAAAAAGATATGTGAACTCCACAAAATATATGAATAAAATTATAGAATGGCTTTAGCTAATGTAGATCTTCCTGAAATTTTAATAGATGATAAATTTCTATTTGGTATAACTTTTTCTTCACTTTGAATTTTAAATATTGTCTCATTTGATAAATACAAGTTTCTAATAGCTGGCTCTAAGACAATAGTTTGTTATTGACATGAAATGTAAAGTTCTAGGGTTTCATTTTTGTTTTTGTTTTTCTAAAAACTTTTGTACGTTAAAGGAAGGATAGAAATTGTAAATAAAAAAGTCAAAACATGATGCATCAAAACTTTAATCCAGGTGAGAATTCAAAAAATTCTAAAAAGGCTATCAGAAAATATAAATTGATAATGGTTTTTGTTCGTGTGAGATAAAATTGCACTAAGCATTCCTTTAACACTTATTTTCTGTCAGTACTTAAAATCTGTAATACAACAATAAAGATAAAAAAATTTTTTTAATGAAAAAAAATTAATCTTTTTAGAAGTTCCCCTGGGCTGTTTGTCTAAAATTTTGCTGAAAACCCTCCCTTGACAGTTCATCTACACCAAAACAACAAACACACATATTTCATCTAAAACTCCTAAGTTAAAGTCAATAATGCAGCTTCAAAAAAATATTAATTCTGAAAATTCTATTAATAATCACTCCAGGAACCAATTATGGAAATAATTTTTTTATGTATCTCATAGCACCACTTTCAGTAGGATAGGGAAAATTCCTCCTTTACCTTTGGCATTCCTGTTTTTAAGTCTCTTCAACTTTCAGAGAGGTCAAGAAAATGAACAGTAATTCTAATGTTGGCAGTTCTTCTTTTCACATGCTTACTTCCAGTATTCCATTAAATCTAAAAGTATTTCTTTGTTAATTCTTAGCATTAATACTAAATACATTTTTGTTTCAATCCATGCATATGAAGTATGTCAAGGACTGTTTTAAAAGTTTTTGTTTTTTTTTTAATCCTCACCCAAAGATATGTTTATGGATTTTAGTGAGAGGAAGGGAGAGAGAGAGAAACATCAGTGTGAGAGAGAAACATCGATTGGTTGCCTCTCATACATGCCCCAATTGGGGACTGAACCCGAAACCTAGGTATGTGCCCTGACCAGGAATTAAACCATAGACTTTGGTGTATGGGAGATGCTCCAACCAACTGAGCCACACCAGTCAGGGCTTTTGCTTTTTATAGTTAAATACTCTGAAAAGCACGGGATTAATTCACTTAAGGTATTTTCTCCCTTATGGAAAAATAATTAGAAATGCAGTTTATTTATTGCACCATAGACCCAGTGGGGCTAAAAGACTTTCATTCATGTTATTGTTAAAAATGAAAAGTTCATACTGGTAGTTTACCATTAAGGGGAAGAGAAAGTTCACTCTGGCTATGGACAGCTTGAGTTTTGCTTCGTTTTTTCTTAATTGAATACTAGTTCAACAAACATTTCTTAAGCAAAGGCACTACTTTGTGCTAGGTCCTAGGGGTGTTTCAAAGAAGTCAGTTTTATAGGAAGAAGATTGTTTCCTGATCAAGCATCCTAGTGAAGATGGTAGCATCAATGCAACTGCAGAAAAGCCTCAATATTATATTGAACCATACCCAATTACCCTTTTTTGTAAATCAAAAGTGGTCAAATATTGGCAATTTCAGCCTAAAACTAAAACAAAACCCAGAATGTCTTGACTTCACCTGCACAGAGGTCAGTAATAAATCTTTCTACTTCGAAGATGTTTGACTCTTGGCTAGTGGGATGGTTAATTTTAGGTGTCAACTTGGCTAGGCCACAGTACTCAGACTAGATGTCTAGTCGAACAACAATCTAGACGTTGCTGTGAAGATGTTTTTTAGATGTGATTAACATTTACAATCAGTTGACTTTAAATAAAACAGATTACCCTCCATAATGTGGGTGAGCCTCATCCAATCAGTTGAAGGCCTTAAGAGTGAGTTCTCCCAAGTAAGAGGAAATTCTGCCCCCAGACTGTCTCTGAACTTGAACTGCAACATAAACTCTACCCTGGGTCTCCAGCCTGTGGACCTGCCCTGCAGATTTTGGACTTGTCAACCACCACAATCATGTGAGCCAATTTCTTAAAATAAATCTCTCTATATACAGAATGAGGCAAAAGTAGGTTTACAGTTGTTCATATGGAAAATAATAATACAAGGATAAACTGTTTCACGTACTCACAACTGTAAACCTATGTTTGCCGCACCCTGTATATTTATATACACTTCCTATTGTTTTGGTTTCTCTGGAGAACTCTAATATAGCTAGTTGCAACTGTCATTTTTTAAAATTGATTTGGGGGGGAGGAGAAATAAAATTATCTATTTGTTCCACTTATTTATGCATTCATTGGTTGACTTTTGTATGTGCCCTGACTGGGGATCAAACCCTCAACCTTGGCATATCAGGACAAGGCTCTAACCAACTGAGCTGCCTGGCCAGGGCCTCAACCTGTCATTCTTCAGAGGTGCTGGTTTTACCCTGAAGTAAGTGGAAATATTTTTCTCTCTGATACACTTATGGCAGAGAACATAAATTCCCAGGTTCTGAATGCTTTAGAGAAGAAAGGGAAAAAGATCACGGTGCTTGATAGTGATTGTATCCATAAAGGAATTCTCAGAATCTCCTTTTCTATACTGTTGTTCTGGCTGCCATTATTGCAGATGGAACGGTTTGGGTTTTTTTTTTTCTAATGAACAAGTTTTTTTCTAAAAAAACATAAACAGGATAATCTTGCTTTACACAATAGAAGCATACTTGAAATACAATCCAATGTTATTTACAAATGCACAAGTGGAAACATTTATAAACTGAACCTTTTTTCAAAACAGACATAGTCCATTTATAATTATACCTCAGAGAAGGCCCTGGGGTCTAAGGGGATGACAGAAGTGTAATGGTTCCCCTCATAAGCTATGAAGTTTTCTGTTTTATGATATTAGAATTTTTTGAAAGGTTTAACTTTTGGATTATTCTATTTGTAATTCGCAAATTTCAAACTTTTTCTTGAGGCCCCTTTCAAAGTGTTGTCAACGCAGTTGATAGTCCCATTGGAATGATACTGGTAAATGGCTCTGTTTCTAGAAATATATAACTAATCTATTAGTATTCACACACACCTGATGACATTTCTAAGAAGGCTTCTGTAATCAGATTTTCATGACCTAGGAATGTTCATTGTGTAAGTAGGTTAATAGCCTAAGCCATGCCCCATTCAAGATTTTAAGGTACGTCAGCTTTTCACACCCCAGGATGAATGGTGATTAGTATACACTCTTCTAAGTGTCTGAAGACCATTTTGTTTAAAGGCTTCAGACAGAAGAGTTCAACTCATTTCCAGACTTCTAAGTTAAGTTATCTTTTGCTGTAGTAAAGTGTTACTGCTTACTGTGGTATTTTTGGTCATAAATTCTTTCATATTTATTCCTAAATTGTACCTTTACTGAGAGCTTCAAGTTAGTACTAGTTGGTGATTTGAAGGACCCTGGAATCCTCTTCCACTCTGAACTGTGTCTGCCCGTTTCCTCTTCCTCTGTCGTTTTCACATGACCTTCCCCACAGCACCTTGTGCTTATCCAATCCCTTTGTCTTCAGTTATCCTATTCTCCATCCCTGAGTGCCTTCTTTCTCTGTTTCTGTCCATGAATTCCACATACCAAAATCTTTCCTGTCCTCCAGCCCTTTCTCAATGATAGCTCTTTCTTCTCTGATCTCACCCAGTGAAAGGTAACTTATTTTGCCTATGAACATTTATTACAGCTTATTAGATCTTTTCAGGGATCTAAATATTATGTTGCATTATATTATATTGTTATCAATATATATTATATATTATATATATTTAGGGATATAGATATATATTTATTATATGTAGCTATATATTATGTATTTATTAATATATTGATATAGATATTATATATATTAAACTCTTCTAAGTATTTGTCCACATAGTTCCCTGGACATAGCAGATAATCCAAACCTATTTGATGGCTGAAGGGCAATGATGGCGCTTATCTTTCTCAACTATCTTAATATTTAGGACATATTTTTAAAAAGAAATACTCTTTCAAAATTAGACTCTAGAAAATTTTGTAAATAATAATTTTAACACTCAGTTGTCTTTGTTCTATAGAACAAAGTGCTTTCACTACAATGGACAAAACTAGAGAAGCTTTAAGAATTCTAATTATTTTTTTAAACTTATCTTTATTGTTAAATGTATTACAGATGTCCCCCATTTTTGCCCCCATTGACCCCCTTCTCCCTGCGCCCACTCCTCTCTTGCCTTCCCCACATTCTTGTCTGTGTCTATTGGTTATGCATATAAGTTCTTTGGTTTATCTCTTCTCTTCCCCCCTACCCCCTTCCCTTTGAGGTTCATCAGTCTAACAACCAGTTTGTACTTCTTAATCCCTTCACCATTTTCTTTAACTTTGTACTTGAAGAGCTCTAACCATGGAGTCTTTAGCGCTGTCTAAAATTTCTACAAGTTGTGTGACTATTTAGATACAGGCATCAGTAGGTAGAGTTCTTAAGATTTTATTTCATCAAGTACTATGATAAATTCTCATAACAAAAATTATCATCTGAAATCTCCTTAAATCATATTTAAATTTTATTTTTCCTTTTCTCCTTAGCAATTAGGCCAGTGAATTAAAAAACCATCAAAGGGGTCCTTTTTGTTTGCTTATTCTACACAGACAGTGAAAATCATTTTGTCCTTTAAAAACAATCAAAACCAAACTTTGCAACTAAAACAGACCTTTGTAGTTGCCACTCCACTTTTACAAATGAGTCCAGGGAATTAAGGCTGTTGTCCAGGGCCATACATCTAAGACCAGGGCCCACAACTTGAGCTCTTTCTGCTTTCAGGTGTCCGAAGTTTTCCCAATGGAACCAGCCCTAACTGAAGGGAGAGGCATAATATTAATATAACATGCAGGGCTACAAGCAGAAATTTCTTAAAAGTCTCATGCTTTGCCTTAACATTTTAAATTCTGGGAAGATAACAAAAGTGTCTGTCTCCCTTGTCAGTGCTATTACTATCCTCATTGTATAGATGAGGAAACTAAGGCTCGGAGATTGTGACTTGCTAGAAATGATGGGATTTATACCAGGTTATTTACTCCAGAATTTACCACTGCAGGTTTAAGAGAGCCGATATCCAGGCATCCAGAAGAGAAGAAAGTAGGGGGTTGAGAGTTGAGGAGGCAATACTCCCAAAATAACATGAGCAGTTTTCCCTAAGCTCAAAAGAAGTTCAGTACTTGTCAGACAGGATTACCCAAAAAAGGTCCTTTCCATCAAAACAATGAAAAATAATGAACATTTTCACATCAAAAAACCCAGGAGCAAAATACATGGAACAATGACTTAGAAATACAAGGAAAAATTGGTTAATCCACAATCTTGGTTAAGAAAATTTGCAGGAGCCCTGGCTGGTTTGGCTCAGCAGTTAGATTGTCAGCCCATGGACCAAAAGGGTCACAGGTTTGATTCCCAGTTAAGGGCACATACCTGAGTTACAGGTTCGATCCCCAGCCCCAGTGGGGTTGTTCAGGAGACAACCAATCAATGTGTCTCTCTCACATCAATGTTTCTCTTTCTCTCTCTCCCCCTCCCTCCCTTCTACTCTATCTGAAAACTAATGTAAAAATATCCTTGTGTGAGGATTAAGAAAAAAATTGCAGGAGATATGAGAATAAATAAAGAACAAAAACAAAAAACAAAAAAACACACATAGGTTCCAGAAGCCTACAATTCAAAAGAGAATCGGTCGGAACTGACACCAGACTAACCTGAAACACTGAATGAGAGAAGTCAGTGTGGAGCCATATTCCAGCCAAGTTGTTAGACAGATGTTCAAGCAAAATAGGAGTTCTGACATGTAAAAATTTTAGAAAGTAAGTTATATTTTTTATTTTAAAAAATTACAAAAGAAACCATAGAAGCAAAAATAGAATTAATGTGGACATCTTAAGAAAGCACAAGATAAATAAGGAAGTGGTGAACAATAATGCTAATAACTCGTGGTTAAATCTAGTTTTGATCATTTGCTAGTGACTAAATATTTGAAACAGATAAATCCTAATGTAATGCAGATGTCCTCAGTGGGTATTTGGTAATCATAAAAGTGTCTAGGGCTTACATATCAAATTCTGATCACACATAATCACACATGAAAAGTGGAGTAAAATAACTTTGGAGACTGATATGAAGCATATAACAAAGTGCTATGGAGTGAGATTGAACAATTTAGGGCAAAAACAATACTAGAGAAGCTCACCTTTTTAAAGAAACCTGGAGAACCCTGGCTGGTTTGGCTCAGTGGTTAGAGTGTCGGCCCACGGACCAAAGAGTTGTGGGTTCGATTCTGGTCAAGGGCACATACCTTAGTTGTGGTTTGGTCTCCAGCCCTGCCTGGTCGGGTAGTTCAGGAGGCAACCAATTGATGTGTCTCTCTCACATTGATGTTTCTCCCTCTCTCTCTCTCTCTCTCTCTCTCTCTCTCTCTCTCTCTCTCTCTCTCTCCCCCTCCCTTCCTCCCTCCCTTCTTCTCTCCTTCCCTCCCTCCCACTCTATCTGAAGATAAATTGGGGGAAAAAATCCTCAGGTGAGGATTAAAAAAAAAAGAAGAAACCTGGACAGACCTCCAAATATTGCTGTTAGGAAGAAGAGGGAGGCAATAATGCCTACCATGCAGGCATCAGGATTAAATTTCAGAGTTAGAATCAAGTACAGCAAGTCTGATTTGGGAGACTGGATTTGATACCAGTCTGGCTCGGCACTCCCTGCCCAAGAATAATTCCTTGACAAACACTATCCATTCATTTTTTCCTTCATTCTACAAACATTGGTTAGGCACCTACTATGCATCAGGCATTATTTCAAGTGCTGTGCATACTGTATTGAACAAGATAATTTCCTGTCCTCATGGAGGTTACATTCTGTTGGATTTCTCAATGAGTGAAAGTAAGCAAGTTCCCTGCTCCTGGTCAGAATGATCCAAAGTATACTCAGGACCCTGGTGCTAAGAAACTACACTTCCTTGTTTGTTTGCAGTATATGGGATTGGGTCTCAAAGGTGGACAGCTATGCTCACCAAACCACACCCCAGTCTCACTCATTCATTCCCCACCATGGACATCTTTAGATCATGAAGATCCAGTCTGAATGGATGAAATGGAGACTGTGGTTGTGAGAGATTACACTCATGGTGAAAACCGGGGGATGAGCTGGGAAGGGAGCTACCCCATTCCTCCATACCCCTCCTTCCCTGTTTCACCCAACCACAAGCAAAAGATCTTGATAGGATTCTGGCTTACAGACTCCTGAATTGTTTGGTACAAGTAGGTTTAACTTTGAGAGAGACCAGTAATAGGGCCAAATATGGTCAAACCCAGGGTGTCAATGTCAGGAGCAACCTTAAGACAGCATGAGTGTGGGACAGCAGTGGAGGAGGCACTGTGGGAAGGGAAGCTGTGGTAAAGCACGTAGCACATGTGGAAATGAGGGACCTTGAATGTTTAATAGGTGTATTTGAAACTTTTCATGAGACATAAAAATTGATAATATATTGAGTCACAAAGAAAACAATAAATCCCCCCCAAAAAAGATAATTCAAAGGATATGGAAGAATCTTGAATTCCACAAATCCTCAAATTCTGATCAATAATGCCAGATTGCCCTCCAGAATAGTAGCACCAGTTTACGTTTGTTTACTTTTTTCTAATTATTGGTGAAGGTGAGCATTTTTATATATTCTCTAAGTTGCTATTTGTATGAGTTTATTTTCCAGATGGATGTTACTATCATATTGTCACTTTCTTCATTATTGGGATCTTAAAATATCTATCCAAGAGATTTGGGGGGCATAAAAGGAATGCATATTATTATTGGTGCAAGTTCTCAGCTAAATATATAATTTATAACATGTATTAAGTAAAATTTTCCAAACAAATATTACATACATTATCAAAACATATTAATTGTATCTAATAAATTGACATTGATTACATATTTAAATGTATTTGTTCAACATTTAATAAAAATGCTAGTGATGGGCAATCTTTGTTTCTGGATCTTGACCAGTGTGAACAATGTTTTAGGAAGCGTCCATGATCATAGGTCCTTATTAATTGATTTATGAGACAGGTTCTCAGAAGTGGAATCCCTAGGTTAAAGAATATTTGAAATTTTAATTTTAAAAGATGTTGCCAGATTGCTTTACAAGAATGTTTTAGTGTTCAATTTCTGTAACACTACACAGTCCTACAGCAATACGTAAAAGCACTATGCCCCACCTCCCCAAACCAGTAAGTAATATATATTACATTTCTTTTCAGTTTTGCCTGTCTGGTGGGAATAAAGAGATATTTCAATCATGACTTCATTTGGTATTTACCTGACTTTGTAGTAAACTTGAACATCTTTTCATTTTTTGGTGGCCAGTCGCATTTTTTTTCTCTTCCATGACTTGCCTATTTATATACCTTTTGCTCATTTTCACTAGATGTTTGTTTTTGGCCAATCTATAAGTTTTCTTTGTATACTAGAGAAATTAATCATTTATTATCTTCATTATAAGCTTTTTCTGGCAACATTGTTTTTTTTCCATGCCTTTGGTATCAAAAGATATCATAGATACCATTTTTAAAGTTGTAAATTTTTATGTAGTCATACATGAATAAATTTTCTTCAGTGGCTCTAGATTTCCAGGCTTTATTATATGGGATTGAATCTCAGGAATAGAATTACTGGGTTGGAGACTCTCTGTATCACCCTTCCCAGATTCTCTCATAAGGTTTTTATTGTTTTATGTTTTACTTTTAAACTTCAGTCTATTTTTACACCAGGTGTAAGATGCTGATACAATTTTAATTTCTTCCAGAAAAGTAGATGTTGTGCTGGCATCCCACACTGTAGACTATCTTCAGTGAACTTCCATAATTGTCACATATTGAATTCTCATGTTAACTGGGATCTAATTCTAGGTTCTCTAGTCCACTGATCTATTTATCCATTAGTACATGAATACTATATTGATTTGCTTAAGGTAACTTTAGGATTGGTTCTGATAACAAGTATGGCAAATCTCCCTTCCAGTGTTATTTTTCATGGTTTTCTTCTCTATTCTCTTAGGCATTTGTTCAACATAACATATTTTACTCAATTAAGAAAACGAATCCTGTTTTTTTCTAATTCATTCTCATTGGAAATCACATTATATTTAGATATTAATTTTGAGAGAAGTAACATAATATAGATAAATCATTGCATCCAAGAATATGGAAGACTTTCCATTTTTTAAGTTGTTTAATGTCTTCTAATATTACAGATTATTAATATTGGCCCTCAGCCTATCTTGTTGAACTTTTTCCTATGTAATTTAAAATTTGTCTTCCCATCTCATATCTAGATTTTTATTGCTAGAACATAAGAAAGCAGTTAATTTATTGTAACCAAAGTTACAGGATTATTCTAATTCGTGGGTTTTTTCCTCTATTATCTTGGGGTTACCAATGTGTACATTCATATCATCAGCAAAAAAGAAACTTTTATGTATTATCTAATGTCCATGCCAGTCATTCATATTCTTACATTTACTAAAATCTTCAAGAAAATATTAAGTAATAATGATGACATGCATTGCTTTATAATTCCTGGAATTAATGGCAATAGCTTTAGTGTTTTGATTTTTAAGATATTTGTTGATAATTTGGGGGAACTCAAGGCATTTCTCCGATAAACTAATCTATTCCTCCAGAACCTTATCTTCTGTGAACACTGCACATGAAAATAATGGGGTTTACCAGCAGGAAGAGCCAGAACTAGTAGAGGCAGCCCACAGGGCCAAACTGCTCAGAAGTAGCTGTGGGTGTGGCCACAGGTCATGCAGAGCAGTCTCTCCCTGCGGGGTGACTCCCTCCTTCCAGCCTCCACCCACAAGATCCTCCCTGTAAAGGATCTGAAGACTTGAAGGTGCACTAAGGGCCTCACAGGAGCACAGACCCTACCTGGAGCTCAGCCTGGGAGCATTCATGCATTCCCTCTGTGCCGGGTGGCAGGCTTCCAGGACACAGCCAGGGAGCTCATGCTTCCCTCAGCCAGGCCCCTAGGACAGCCTGTCCCCACTAACTTTCTTAGACATCTTCGGTGTGCTTCCATGGCCCTGCGGTCTCTGCTGCACCTGGCTGCAGGCGGGCAGTTGGGGGTGAAGGGCGTGCAAATCCCCCAGGCCTGGAGTGGACTTAACAGAACTAGGAGTCAGCATCGGTGTGTTACCCGCATCAGCCGGTTCCTGTTACAGGAACTGCCTGCAAGAAGAACAGACAGTCTCCTTTATTCTATTTCAGAATTAACAAGTTTACTGAATTCTGGAAAATGTCTTTTCTTTTTCTTTTTTCTTTTTATTTATCTTTATTGTTGAAAGTATTACAGATGTCCCCCTTTTTTTTACTCCACTGACCCTCTCCACCCGGTGCCCTCCCATCCTCTAGGCCTTCACTGCACTATTGTCTGTGTCCATGGATTATGCATATAAATTCTTTGGTTAATCTCTTCCCGTCCCCACCACTCTCCTCCCCTCTGAGATTTATCAATCTGTCCCATGCCTCCATGCCTCCATGCCTCTGGACCTATTTTGTTCACCAGATTTCACATATAAGTGAGACCATGTGACAATTATCTTTCTCTGACTGTTTTACTTAGCTTAGAATGATACTCTCCAGGTCCCTCCAGGCTGTCTTAAAGGGTAAGAGATCTTTCTTTTTTTACAGCTGCTCAGTGTTCCATTGTGTAAATGCACTGCTTTTCTATCCACTCATCTACCGATGAGCACTTGGGCTGTTTCCAGATCTTAGCTATTGTAAATAGAGCTGCTATGAACATAGGGGTGCATATATTCTTTCTGACTGGTGTTTCAGGCTTCTTAGGATATATTCCTACAAGTGAAATCGCTGGGTCATATGGCAATTCCACTTTTAAATTTTTATGAAGGAAACTCCATACTGTTTTCCATATTCACTGCACCAGTCTGCATTCCCACCAGCAGAGTATTAGGGTTCTCTTTTTTCCACAACCTCACCAGCACTTTTTGTTTATTGAATGTTGATGGTAGCCATTCTGGCAGGTGTGAAGTGATACCTCATAGACATTTAATTTGCATCTTTCTAGTCATTAGTGACGTTGAGTACTTTTTCATGTCTCTTGTCCATCTGTATGTCCTCTTTGAGGAAGTGTCTATTTAGGTTCTTTGCCCATTATAAATTGGATTGTTTGTCTTCTTTTTGTTGTTATATGAGTTCTTTATATATTTTAGAAATTAACCTCTTATCAGATATATCATTGGCAAATATGTTCTCCCATACAGTGAGGATCACTTTTCATTTTGTTGATGGTTTCTTTTGCTGTGCAGAATCTTTTATTTTATTGTAGTACCATTTGTTTACTTTTCCCTTTGTTCCTCTTGCCCTAGGCAATGTATCAGTGAAAATTCTGCTACATGAGATGTCTGAAATTTTGCTGCCTGTTGTTTCTTCTGGGATTTTTATGGTTTCATGACTTACATTTAAGTCTTTTATCCATTTTGAGTTTATTCTTGTGTATGGTGTAAGTTGATGGTCTAGTTCTATTTTTTTGCATCTACCTTTCCAATTTTCACACCACCATTTATTGAAGAGACTGTCTTTACTCAATTATATGCTCTTGCCTCCTTTGTCAAATATTAATTGAGTGTAATGGCTTGGGTTGATTTCTAGTTTTTCGGTTCTGTTCCATTGACCTGTATGCCTGTTTTTGTGCCAGTACCAGGCTGTTTTAATTACAATGGATTTGTAGTAAATTTGATATCCAGCATTGTGATCTCTCCTACTTTGTCCTTTTTCAAGATTGCTGTGGCTATTTGGGGTCTTTTTTGGTTCAATATAAATTTTTGGAGTATTTGTTCTAGATCTGTGAAATATGCCATTCGTATTTTAATAGGGATTGCATTGAATCTATAGATTGCTTTGGGTAGTATGGACATTTTAATGATGTTAGTTCTTCCAATCCATGAACAAGGTATATGCTTCCACTTTTTTATATCTTCTTCTTTTTCTTTTTTTAATATCCTGTAGTTTTCTAAGAACAGGTCTTTTACCTCTTTGGTTAAGTTTATTACTAGTCTGATCACTGTGACTAAGACTTCCAGGAGTATGTTGAATAAGAGTGGTGAAAGTGAACATCCGTGTCTTGTTCCTTTTCTTAAGGGAAACATTTTTAGTTTTTGCCCATTGAGTATGATGCTGGCTGTAGTTTTTTCTTATATGGCCTCTATTATGTTGAGGTATGATCCCTCTGTTCCCACTTTGCTGAGAGTTTTTATCAAAAATGGGTGCTGGAGTTTGTCATATGCTATTTCCACATCTATTAATATGATCATATAATTTTTATCTTTCATTTTTATGTGATATATTACATTTATTGATTTGCAAATATTGTACCAGCCTTGCATCCCTGGAATAAATACCACTTGATCATGGTGAATAATCCTTTTAATATATTGCTGGATCCAATTTGCTAATATTTTGTTGAGGATTTTGGCATCTATGTTCATCAGGGATATTGGTCTGTAATTTTCTTTTTTTGTAGTGTCTTTATCTGGTATTGGAATTAGGATAATGCTGGCCTCATAAAAAGAGCTTGGAAGTCTTCCTTCCTCTTGAATTTTTTGGAGTAGTTTGAGGTTTTAGATCTTCTTTGAATGTTGGTTGAACTCCTCTGTGAAGTTGTCCGGTCCGTGACTTTTGTTTGCTGGGAGTTTTCTGATTACAGCTTCAATTTCATTGGTTGTTATTGGTCTATTCAGGTTTTCTGATTCTTCCTGATTCTGTTTTGGAATAGTGCATGTTTCTAAGAATTTGTCTATTTTTCCCAGGTTGTCCAATTTGCTGGCATATAGCTGTTTGTAACATTTTCTTACAAACCTTTATATTCCTGTAGTGTCAGTTGTTACATCACCTATTTTGTTTCTGATTTTATTTATTTGGGTCCTCTCTCTTTGTTTTTTGATGAGTCTGGCTAGAGGTTCATCGATTTTGTTTATCTTTTCAAAGAACCAGTTCTTGGTTTCATTGAACTTTTATATTTTTTTAATCTCTATGTCATTTATTTCCACTCTGATATTTATTATTTCCTTCCTTCTACTTACCCTGGGCTTTTCTTGTTGTTCCTTTTCTACTTATCTTAGTTGTAGGGTTAGATAGTTTATTAAAGATTTTTCTTTTTTCTTGAGGTAGGACTGTAGTGTTATAAAATTCCCTGTCAGGACTGCTTTTGCTGTGTACCATAGATTTTGGGTTGTTCTATGTTCATTTTCATTTGTTTCCAGGATGATTTTAGTTTCTTCCTTGATCTCATTGGTAACACTTTCATTGTTTAATAACATGCTGTTTAGCCCCCATGTGTTTGAATGTTTGTGTTTTTATTGTAATTGATTTCTAGTTTCATTCCATTTGATCCAAGAAGATGCTTGATATGATTTCAATCTTCTTGAACTTGTAGAGACTTATTTTGTGTCCTAACATGTGGTCTATCTTTGAGAATGTTCCATCTACACTTGAGAAGAGTGTATATTCTGCAGCTTTGGGGTGAAATGTTCTGTAAATATCAATTAAATCCATCTGATCTAGAGTGTCATTTAAGGCCACTGTTTTCTTGTTGATTTTTTGTCTGGAAGATCTATTCAGTGAAGTCAGTGGGGTGTTAAAGTCCCTTACTATGACTGTATTGCTGCCCATCTCTCCCTTAAAGTTCGCCAAGACTATATATATCAGTGGTTCTCAACCTTCCTAATGCCGCGACCCTTTAATACAGTTCCTCATGTTGTGGTGACCCCCAACCATAAAATTATTTTTGTTGCATATATATATATATATATATATATATATATATATATATATATATATAAAATTTAGGTGCTCCTACATTAGGTGCATATATGTTTACCAGGTTAATATCCTCTTATTGGATCAATCCTTTTAGTATTATGTAGTGACCTTCTTTGTCTCTTGTTATGGCCTTTGCTTTGAAGTCTATTTTGTGAGATATAAGTATTGCTACCCCTGCTCTTTTTTGTTTGTTTCCATCTCTTCACTTTCATTTCATGTGTCTTTTGTTCTGAGGTGGGTCTCTTGTAGACAGCGTATATATATTATGTTTTCTTATCCATTCAGCTATCCTATGTCTTTTGATAGGAGCATTTAATCAATTCACATTTAAGATTATTATTGATAGGTACTTGTTTATTGCCATTTTTATTCTTTATGCCTATGTTTCTCTCTCTTTCTATTTCTTATCATAGCAGTCTCTTTAATATTGCATGCAGTGCTGGTTTGGTGGTAATAAACGCCATTAGCCTTTTTTTTTTTTTTTTTGATCTGGGAAACTCTTTATTTCACCTTCTATTTTGAATGATAGCCTTGCTGGATAGAATAGTCTTGGTTTCAGATCCTCACTTTTCATTACCTTGAATACTTCATTCCATTCCCTTCTGGCCTGTAGTGTTTCTGTTGAGAAATCAGCTGACAGCCTTATTGGAGCTCCTTTGTAGGTAACAAGCTGCTTTTCTCTTGCTGCCTTTAAGATTCTTTCTTTGACTTTAATGTTTGCCATTTGTATTATGATGTGTCTTGGCCTGGGCCTCTTTGGGTTCTTCTTGCTTGGGACTCTCTGTGCTTCTTGAACTTGTATGACTTTTTCCTTCAGCAGGTTAGAGAAGTTTTCTGCCATTATTTTTTCAAACAGGTTCTCTATCTCATGCTGACTTTCTTCTCCTTCTAGTGCTCCTGTGATACAGATGTTATTATGTTTCATATTGTTCTACAGCTCCCTTAAACTATCCTTCTGTTTTTTAATTCTCTTTTCTTTTAGGTTCTCAGATTGAGTGATATTTTTCTACCCTGTCTTCTAATTTGCTGATCTTATCCTCTGCTTCTTCCAATCTGCTATTTATTCCTTCCAGTGTATTCTTTATTATTACTATGTTATTATTCATTTCAGACTGATTGCTTTTCATATTTTCGATATCTGTTTTCATGCTGATGAGCATCCTAATAATCATTACTCTGAACTCTATATCTGGTAAATTGCTTATCTCCATTTTATTTAGCTCTTCTGGAGAATTCTCTTGTTCTTTCATTTGAGGCTTGTTTCTTTGTTTCCCCATTTTGCTGCCAGTTATGATTTGTTTCTATATATTAGGTAGATCTGCTACAACTGCCAGTCTTGGTAGGATGGTCTTATGTAGTAGGTGACCTGTGGGACCCAGTGGCACAGTCTCCCTTATCACCAGACTTGGGTGTTCTAATAATGTCCCTTGTGCATGTTGTGTGAGCCCTCCTGTTGTAATGGAGTCTTGATTGCTATTGGCCTGTTCATGCATGGGCTCAACCCTCAGGCTGACTGACAGTGAAGCTCAACCCCCAAAACAGTATGCAGGCTGTGGTGCAGGTGCTGATCACATGAAGCAGAATTCGCCTTAGCAGGGTTTGAAGCCTGCCAATATTTCCCTGTGCATATACTACTGTGAAGCTTATTGGATCCTGCTCTGTTGTTTTCTGAAGCTGGCAAATGGGTTTATTGGTTTGGAACCTCTTCAGAGTGTCTCTGGTGCAGGTCAATGTCAGACACTGTTTGTGACTGGCCCTGAGTACCCTATTTAGAGCTATTAGCAATCCACAGTTTGTGGCTCCCTCTGCTAGGGCTCAGTGTGTGTGGAAAGGACCAAGCTGTGTACCAAGGTCTGCTTTTCCTAGCTCTGGGCCCAGGAGCAGGTCAGGCAAAGACTCAAAGCACCCAGAGATCTACCTCTGCTTGCAGGCTGTTAGACTTAGTCACTTAATGAGCCTCAGGCTGTAGTCTTTCCCAGGGCATAAACTCCACAAGGTGGGGCGAGAGGGTTTCCAATGGGAGGGGCTAATGTTTCTGCCCAGACTAATGCTGCCTGGTTGGTAAAGGTCTGCCTGAGAAGAATGGCTTCTGCAGTATGGGCAAATGACTCAGCATAGGGATCCTGGCAGCTGTCTTCTCAGCTCTCCCCAGAGTGACCAACCCCAGACTCTCCTCACGCAGCTCTATTCCATTCTGCCTTCCCTCTGCTGGAGCCCAAGGTGAGTGGATACAAACAAAATTTAGTATGTGTTGGCCCTTTAGGAGGGTACCTATGTTTCTAACCGTGTCTCCATGCCAGACAGAACCCCTTGCCACAACCTGCACCGCTAGTCGAACCAGACCTGAGGAGGGGCAATGTGAGACTAAGAAAGACACAGAGACATTATAGAGAGTAAAGCTGGGGCCAGGTGGGACACTGCTCTCTGATGGAGAAACTGTGACCCCGAGCTTGCTCAGCCAGTTTATTATATAGCCAATTGAAGCGGGGGGGGGGGGGAGTTCAAAAGCTTCATTGTTCTCAAACACCAAATTTTTTCCTCGGCCTCCGAGCTCAAGGTCCAGACTGTCGATACATTCTTGCCCACGGCTCAGGACGCTCCTGTGTGGGCCTTGCCAGCGCACAGGAAGAACAAGAGACCTTGAGCAGAATGTTCCTGCATAGGCCCTGCCAGCATGCAGGCTCAACAAGTGGCCTTGGGACTAAAGGCTCCTGAGAGAGACCATGCAAACACCACAGAGCCTCATCCCTTATATTGGAAGCTCCTGGGCGAGTCCGTGCAAACACCACAGGAACAAGAGACCTTGACTCAGCCACCCTCCACATCTCCCCCTGTTTTGTTTTTTAAATCTTCCCCCCTTTCTTGGCTTTTGTTTGTTTATTTTTCAAATCTTTCCCTTTTCTGTCTTTAAATTCATGTGGTGAACATTTATTTGGACTCTTCTGAGTTGGGTTTGGAAGATCCGACAGCTGACTGACAGGAGACAAAACAGTATTATCAGAGCAGTAACAAATCCAAGCAAGTACCATGCAGTGTGTTTAAGAAGATTGAAAGGGTTGAAACCTTTAAGCTCATCTAAAATTTCTTTAGCCAGTTGTGCTGGATTAACAATATCATCATGGCTATTTTGAATATCCTGTATATGTCTATGCAGTTGCTGCAAATCAAGACTGATATTATTATGAGTCCATATTCCTTGGAGATGTAACTTAACTTTGTCCCAGTTCCACTGGGTCTTATTGTATGGGACTGAAGTAACACAGATAAAACTGTAAGCAGCATGGCAAAGCAACTTTTGTCGAACTTTAATGCTCTCAACTTGATTTCCCAGCCCAATAACTGCGGCTTCCAAAGCATTTAATTTTGCTTCTAATTTGGTGTCAATATTTTCTTGATTGTGTAAAGCAGCAGAGGTATTTTGAGCTAAGTCATTTATAAATTGGGCATTATGAATACTCTGAGTCAGGGCTAAAGAAGCAGTTACAGTAGAAGCAATAAGACCCACAATAGTGATCATCTCAAAAATAATCAATCCTAAAGCTCTTTTAGTCAAGGTCATGCAAGCAACACAATTTCCACCTTTTGCAAACCTTTACCTTTACCCTTTAAAACATTACTAACCCTTTCATTCCCATCTTACTAATGATGATAAAAAAGGGAAAAGGGGCGAAGTTTCTCTTTGTCTACTTCCTGCAGGTGTAGGGTCGTTGTGGACTCCTAAAAATAATTTTATAGATAACTTCTTGGGGAATGGGGTGATAGGGTCCTTTTACCTGTGCTAGAACAAATTGTCCAATTGTCTGGTTGACTAAAATTTGCAGTCGATTTTGTACAAACCTAGTAATTAGGCGCAAGAGGCAGGATCTGAAAAGCAATAATAAGAAGGCTAATACTAGGGGCTCTGTGAAAGGGAGTAGCCAGCTTAGTTTATGCAAGGCTGCTTAACTATTATAGCCAATTTTGCAAAGCTTTGGGTAACCTCTCATACTCTGGGGATAAAGTCTCATCGGAGGATTAATCTATCTCACAGCTGTAGCGGCAGGCGGTGGGGGCATCTTTAAGGACTCATAGCCTTTCTCGGCTTTCGTCGTCTTTTATTATACTTTGCTTCCCCACCTTATTAGCCTCATGCACAGGATCAAGGCAATCTCTAATTAGGGACCAAAGAATAAATGTTCGTGCCGGAACCTTGTTCAGGCCTTTGGCTGTATCTCTGCTTCGCAGGCACTCCCCTACCTTCTCCCAGGTTTCCAAGTTGACTGTCCCCTCATCAGGAAACCAAGGGCAAGTTTCATTTACATATTCTAAAAACTCCAGGAGTTGATATTTCTTTACTGAGGATCCTCCAGCCTTAATCACAGCTCGTAACATAGATATATAGAGATCTCTTTCTTGAGTCATAGAATTTCCCATATTTTACACCTGGCAATCAATCAGTTCCACTCCCCTACCTTGCTTTCGCTTCTTAACGTGCGCATTTCATGGAGCGGCGTCTCCTTGTTTCGAGCTTCAAGTTCCCCTGTACTCAGGTCCCTGTTTGGGCGCCACTTTGCCGCGACCTGCATGGCTAGTCGAACCAGACCTGAGGAGGGGCGATGGGAGACTAAGAAAGACACAGAGACATTATAGAGAGAAAAGCTGGGGCCAGGTGGGACACTGCTCTCTGATGGAGAAACTGTGACCCCGAGCTTGCTCAGCCAGTTTATTATATAGCCAGTTGAACCGGGGGGGGGGGGGGGGGGGGGGGTGTGGAGTTCAAAAGCTTCGTTGTTCTCAAAGACCAAATGTTTCCCTTGGCCTCTGAGCTCAAGGTCCAGACTGTCAATACATTCTTGCCCACGGCTCAGGACGCTCCTGTGTGGGCCTTGCCAGCACACAGGAAGAACAAGAGATCTTGGGCAGAATGTTCCTGCGTAGGCCCTGCCAGCACGCAGGCTCAACAAGTGGCCTTGGGACTAAAGTCTCCTGGGCGAGACCGTGCAAGCACCACAGAGCCTCATCCCTTATATTGGAAGCTCCTGGGCGAGTCCGTGCAAACACCACAGGAACAAGAGACCTTGGCTCAGCCGCCCTCCACAACCCCTAGTGTTTTCACAGTGAGATGTTATGTGGGCACCTTTTCTGGTTCTGTTACTCTAGCGTGGGGAGCCCAGCTTGGGGTTTAGACCCCATACTTCTCAAGGGGAACCCCCTTTCAGCTGAGAGATCCCTCCAGCATTTCAGATGCTGTCTGTGGGAGTCCAGCCAATCCTCTCGCACCTCTGCTAGGCTCGATGTGGGCTCCTCTTTACATTCTTGGTTATAAGGGTTCTCTGCATCTAGTCTTCAGTTGGTTAATCAGGATGAGTTTTCTATATTTTAGTTGTAATTCCAATTTGGTCCTGGAAGAAGATCAGTGTAGCTTCCACTAATCTGTCCCCATCTTGGAATCTCAGGAAATGCCTTTCCAATATCTGTTAGGTCCACATGTGTTTTCTCCTTTAGTTTGCTGTTAAATTTTCATCTTATATTGAAATACCTTTGAATTCCTAGAATAATCCCTGCTTACTCATTTCTACATTACTTGAGTCCATTTGCTAATACTTTGTTAAGCTTTTGATTCCATGTTAATATGTAAGATTGGTACATATTTTCCTTTTTACTGAATTTATTAGCTTTTGGAATTCTAATTATTGTGGTTTCAGTAATATTAGTAGGAGTGTTATCGGGATGTGGGCTCTTAGTACCTGAGTTTGGCAAAGAAAGAATTCAGATCCAAGAACTCTAACACAAGAGTAAGTTTATTTAGCATGCAAAACAAAAAGTACTCTTTTTTTTTCTTTATTGATTTTAGAGAGAGAAGAAGGGAGAGGGAGAGAGAGAGAGAAACATTGATGAGTGAGAACATCAACTGGCTGCCTCCTGCATGCCCCTCCCCCTCACCCCCACTGAGGATTTGGCCCACAACCTGGGCATGTGCCCTGACTGGGAATCGAACTGACAACCTCTTGGTGCATGGGTTGATGCTCAACCACTGAGCCACACCGGCTGGGCACAAAACGTACTCTTTTTTTTTTTAATCCTCACCCGAGGACATTTTTGATTTATCTTCAGATATAGCAAGAGGGAGAGAGGGAGGAAGAGAGAGAGAGAGAAACATTGATGTGAGAGAGACACACTGAGTGGCTGCCACCCACACAACCCCAACTGGGGCTGGGGACAAACCGCAACCGAGGTACGTGCTCTTAGCAGAACCGAACCCCAGACTCTCTGGTCCGTGGGTGGATGCTCTAACCACTGAGCCAAACTGGCTAGGGTATAAAACGTACTCTTAAAGAGAAGATTACAGCAGACTACTCAGAGAGCTTCCTTGGCCTTTTAGAAAGAAATTCACAGAGGCAGAAGAAGTGAGCCAGCTGGGCTGCATGAATTCAGGAAACAAGTTACAAAGGCAAAAGAAGATCCTTTAGAGTTCAGGAGAAAGAAAGCAAAGATACATGCCTGAAGAAGGAAGTCCAGGCATGCTCTAGAATGAGAACGTGCACTGGATCCTTTGTCTTAAGGATTTTTGTTTGTTTTCTAAAGGCAGTAATGTTAGGGGAGGTCTCAGGAAAGGATCTCAATAGAATATTCATTCACTTTCCCAATGTGTCTTTTAATATGCTGATTCATCAAAATGAACATACAGGGTCAGGGTCATGGACTCTACTGATTGGTCAGTGCTAGGGTAAGGGGGTCATTGGTCATTACATCTGGCCCTGATGTCAGCCATGGCACCACTTCATCTGGTTTTGCTGCTTTTCTGGGCCTGAATCTGAAACACAACTGAGGCCTAGATAATACTTCTAGTTTGACTGGAACTCTGTCTCTGTGGTCAACAGACTTGAGGCTTTGTTCCAAAGATTATTTGATACTGTTCAGAACCTCATTGTCCTGAGGGCTTAATGCTTAAGGGAGTGGTCGTGCACAGGAGGCAGGTGGGTCAGATTGCTGGATGAGGCAAGTTTGAATCAGCTGTCTCAGATTCCCCATTCCATTTGTCAAGGAGTTTTCCTGGGGGTGTGGAGCAGTGCGGCGTGTGTGCGGAGGGAGAGGTGGGAGGGAGGGAGGCGGAGGAATGAATAATAAAAAAAATTTTTAAAGGAGTTTTCCTGGCTTCCTACTATCCTGTCTCAGGAGGAGGGTGAGGGCTTATCTTTTCCTCATTTAGAATAGCATAACTATCAGAAATTCCATGCTGCTTTCTAAAGAGTGGGTGCTCGCTCTGACCAGATGGCTCAGTTGATTGGAGCATCATCCCATACACCAAAGGATTGTGAGTTTTATTCCTGGAGAGCACATACCTAGGGTGTGGGTTTGATCCCCACTGGAGCACGTACAGGAGGCAGTCGATCACATTTTTCTCTTACATCAATGTTTCTCTCTCTCTAAAATCAATGATAAAAATATGTACTCTAGTGAGGAGTAAAACAAAAGAAAGAGTGGGTGCTGCTTGAGGCACCCACTCCTCTGGTCAGTTTCTACTGGCCTTTCCATCTTCATTTGGGCAATTACTTCAAGTGCTGCCATCATTCTTGGGTCAGTTTTGGTAGTTGGATTTGCCAGGAAATAATCCCTTTCCTGTAGATTTTTACATTTGTTGCCATAGGATTTGCATGTTGTGGTTCTTTGATCACCTTTGAGCTCCTTTAAGTAGGCAGCCCTCCCTTCCATCCTCTTACTGTAGCTCACCAAGTTGACATCTCAGAAACCATACAGTCCGAGAATTCAACATGGTGGCAGCAGGACCAGAGTGAGGGTGAGCATGTGTGAGAGCAAGTGAGCCTGGGGGTGAGTGTGCATGGGCAGCTGCCTGTCAGTGGGGAAACCCGGGGGGCCATTTGGGCACTCTGAGCAGAGGTAGCTGCAGCTATAGAAGTGCGCTGGCTGGCCAGGCATCTCTCCCTGCTCAGGGTCACAGAGTGTCCCATTTTAGAGGATCTCTAGGATCCTCCTTGGGAGCTGTCTGCAGGGAACAGCTGAGAACCAGCGCCTGGAGTCCACAGATAGGCGTGCGCAGCACCACTGCCTCTCCCCCAGCAGCAGAGGGCCGCCACTCCCGCAGGACCCACCAGCAGCAGAGAACCAGCAGCCCTGTTGCAGCCACAAGCTGCTGGCACCACAGTGATCCAGCACAACCCACTTGGCCCCAGACCACTGGACAGATAAAATGGTGAGACAAAGAAACAACTCCCTCCCCCCCCCCCCACCTGGCCCGTGTGGCTCAGTGGACTGAGTGATGTCCCATGGACTGAGAGTCCTGGTTCCATTGGCGGTTTGGGCACATGTCTGGGTTGTGGGCTCGATCCCCAGTGGGGGGCGTGCAGGAGGCAGCTGTTTGATGTTTCTCTCCCACATCTATGTTTCTCTTTCTCCCTTCCTCTCTCTCTAAAAGATCAATGAAAAAAAAATAATAATAATAAATAAATAAATAAATAAAGCAACCCCCTAATGAAAGAAAAGGAAGAATTGCCCTAAAAGTAACTAAATTAAATGGAGACAAGCAATTTATCAGATAAAGAATTCAAGGTAATGGTTATAAGGGTGTTCAAACAATTTAGTAAGAATTACAAATAACTTAATGAGAATTATAAAGAACTCAGTGGGAACTCCATCGGCATGAAAAAAAGAGGTAGAAGCTATGAATAAAAGTAAAGAGGAGCCCTGGCTGGTTTGGCTCAGTGGTTGGAGCACCAGCCTGTGGACCAGAGTCTCTGGTTCGATTGTAGTCAAGGGCACGTATCTTGGTTGTGGGTTAGATTCCCAGCCTGGTTGGGGTCATGTAGGAGGCAACCAATTGATGTCTCTCACATCGGTGTTTCTCCTTCTCTGTCCCTCCCACTATATCTGAAAAAAATCAATGGAAACATATCCTTGGGTCAGGATTTAAAAAAAAAAAAAAGAAAGAAAGAAAATGTCAAGAGGAAATGAAGAATGACATAGCTGAACTAAAAAAATACCCTGGAAGGAATCAATAGTAGATTAGAAGAAGCTGAAGACCGAATCAGCAAGTTAGAAGGCAAGGTAGAAAAAACACCCAATTAGAGCAGCAAATGGAAAAAGATTTTAAAAAGATCTCTTACCCTTTGAGATGACATGGATGGACCTGGAAAGTATTTTGCTAAGTGAAATAAGCCAGTTAGAGAAACACAAGTATCATGTGTTCTCACTTATTTGTGGAATGTAATGGACCCAAAATAAGCTGACAAACAAAATAGATGCAGAGACATGGAAGTAGTAAACAGACTGACAAACCTCTGAGGGAAGAGGGTTGGGGTGTGGGAAAAGATAAACCAAGGAACTTATATGCATCTATGTATAACCAGTGGACACAGACAACAGTACAGTGAAGGTAGGGAGGGTGAGAGTGGGGAGGAGGGTGTCAATGGGGGGGAAAAGGAGGGACATCTGTAATACTCTCAACAATAAAGATAAATTTAAAAGAAAGAAAGAAACCATACAGGCCCTTTGTGATGTTGTCAACTTTTCTTTGCCTGCTTTAATTTTGTGTGTGTGTGATAGTTTATAATTGGCTTTTAATTTTTTAGCTAATCTAACAGTCTTTGTCTTTTAATGAGTTGATTCAATTCATTCATATTTAGACTGTTCTATGTTATTTTATCCCTTCTATTTAACTCTATATTTAATGCTTACTTTAAGGTATGCTTGTCTTTTTAATTTACCTATTTTTGTGAGTCTGCTTCTTCCTCTTGTTAATTTCAATGTTCCTTTGTATGTTTTCATCCTTTTAATTATTACCATCTTATTTTCTCTGCTATATGAATTGATCACACACAACTCTTTTTTTATTTGTAGACAAAAATGACAACTATTTTCTACCACTGAGACATTCCCACAACACATTAATTCTTCACTACTCACCTCCTCTTCCCTATTCCTCACAAAAGGGTCTTTTTACCTCCCCTGCCCACACATCCCCCACCACACTACCCAGACAACTACAGTACTTTGCAAGCATAGTTTAGCATTTATTATTTACCATAACTCTGTATTACCATCTAATGAAATGCTTTATTATAATACTATATTTTTAAGTTCTAGAATTTTCATTTGGCTGTTTTTTATATCTGTCTCTGCAGAAATTTTCTATTTGTTTGTTCAGTTAGCATCTCTACTTTTATGTCTTTGAGCACAGTTTTCTAATCCTTTTCTGCTAATTCTAGCAACTGTTCTTTCACGGTCGATCATCTCCTTCATGGCCTCCATCGATCACCTTTTCTCTTGTCTATGGCACTCATGTTCCTGTTTCTTTGTATTCTTAGTAATTTTGTGATGTTGTTATGTTTCTCTAAAGAGTATTGGGTTTGTTTGTTTGTTTGAGCCTTGTCTCCACTATGGTGGGCTGCAGGTGATACACGGGTCCTTTTAGACTAAATTGGGCTGCTTGAAGTATGCCAACATGTATTTCAGGAGCTAGATATTTGGGCAAAAGTTATACAGAATTTTTTTTTTTAACCTCACCTGAGGACATTTTTGCATTTATCTTCAGAAAGAGCAGGAGGGAGAGAAGAGGTAAGAGAGAGAGAAACATCGATGTGAGAGAGACACATCAACTGGTTGCCACCCACACGACCCCAACCAGGGCCAGGGACAAACTGCAACCGAGGTACGTGCCCTTAGCGGGAACCAAACCCCGGTCTGTCCGGTCCGCAGGCCGATGCTCTAACTGCTGAGCTAAACCGGCCAGGGCAGGTTGTACAGAACTGGCTCCTGTTCTCTTGCTGTCTCCTTTCTGGGATTCTTCCCCTTCACTTTCTAGCTACTGTTTTTCCCCCAACTCTGCCATCTGGTTTTTCAAATCAGTAGGACTACAGAGTTTTATCTGAGATTTTGTTGCCCTTAGAAGTGTAATAAACTTGGCAAGTGAATTTTATTTGCTTTGGTTTATAATACCTGCATCTGAACAACTCTGAAATCTGTTAGCTATGAAATCTCTAAAATATGAGGAAAGTTTCCTCAGCTTTATGGGGGTATTTCCTTGGTTTGCTATTTATGGCCTTTCCCTGGATTATGAAGGGTTTATATTTTTCACTGTGTAATCTGTCTAGATAGAAAGATTCTGTGCAATAACTAGATTGTGTCACAAGCCTATGATTAATTTTATAGTAAAACTGCACACTGTCTTCCAAAATCGCTGTGTTGCTGGTGGAAATGAGGTCCTTGCAGTGTCATGAGAAAAGCATTTTTAGGGACCCACATGGGAGGATGAGGTCTGGTGGTAAGATTTATATGAATGGAAATAGAAGGCTGCCCCCAGGTGTTCATGGTCTCATCTCCATCCATCCCATCATGAAAAAAGTCCAACCTTGTCTTCCTCAAGGCCAGTACAAAGGCCAAGGTCCAAAACTTCTGTACCATATCAAGGCTTAGTCCAGTTTAATCCATGTCTGTCCATATTTGGGTAGATTAGCTTCTGTTCCTGCACTTGCTGCCGGGACCCAGTTGGCTTCTAGGGCTGCATGGCTGCTATGGAGAGAAAACACATGAATAATCAGGATGAGAGTATGTTACTGAGCAAGAGAGAGAATGAGAGAGCTCTTTGTTAAACTGGGATTATGTTATTTTGGGTTTGGGAAGGACCAGAAATCCTTTCAAATTAACCAATCAATTTCCCAATCTTTCCCATGCCGGTATTAGGTCTTCCCCCTAACCAATCTATTTCCTAGGTCTTCTGGGGTTCTGTGTTCCTTATCCAATTCGATCCTTTTCCCAGGCTAGACCAACAGGCCTTTATGGCTCCCATTGTACATGCCTCATAGTAGAAGCATCTCTCCTTTCACCATCTTGGCTTCTGTTGGGCATGTGCCCAGCAAAGAAATTTCCCCTTTATTGTTCTGTCCTTCCCACCAGTAATCCTTAGGGAATGGACCAGTGGTTCCCTGGGGAATGTGTGAAGCTGTAGCTTCCTAGTGAAGCAGGCTCATTATTGGATTCAGCTTCCACTTTATTAGGCTTCTTAATGTCTAATTCCCTTTGTCCCCTTCCTTTATTCGTATCTCGCTACCTACACTAACAGCTGTGCCATATGTTTCATTTTCATGATTGATGAACAAGAGTTCATGTGACCCCACAGCCTCTCAGTGTTTTGATACTGTAGGACATTTTGATTTGAGTTGGCATCTCATTGTCCTAATTTGCATTTCCTAATGACAATGATGTTGAGAACTGTGGACAAAAAAGGGGCCACGTACTAAACCTGAAAGGCTCAGGGAAGGCCTATTTGGCAGGCCTTACTAACTCAGGAACCGAAAGTAACCACAAGGATGGTCTGAAATTAAAACTTTCTAACTAAAAGCGAGTCATGGCAGATAGTCATGTCCTAGGCCAGCATCTTCCCTGACAAAGGTCAGTCTTTACCTCAACTGAGACTGTCTGTTGTCTTATTGCATCTATGATAACATACCTTTGGAATGTCAGGGTAACTTCCTCTTTCCAGATGCCTCAGGGCACAATCACAGCACTAGAACACAGATCACAGAACTCCTCATTGTTACTGTTATGGTGTTAATGGTTAGCTATCCTATACCCACCAATGTAAAAGAAGTATGTGTCTACCCATTTTACTTTTTTTTTTTAATCCTCGCCTGAGGATATTTTCCCATTTATCTTCAGATAGAGTGAGAGGGAGGGAAGGAGGAAGAGAGAGAGAGAGAGAGAAACATCGATGTGAGAGAGAACATCGACTGGTTGCCGCCCACATGACCCTGACCAGGGCGGGGGACGGACCGTCACTGAGGTACGTGCCCTTGACCAGAATCGAACCCGAGACTCTTTGGTCCAAGTGCCGATGCTCTAAGTGCTGAGCAAAATGGCCAGGGCTATCCATTTTACTTTTTATCCAATCCTAGAGATTTTCCCACTTGGCTTTCTCCCACCCCCTAATCTATCACCAATGGATTTCATGTAACCCCCTTACATCTTCCCCTTTGATTCTCATGTATAAAATAAGTGGTAAAATTGCCCTTTCCCAGAATATTTTCCCAATCCATTGAGATTTTGCTTCCTGGCAATTGTTATCAGTTTGGCTCAAATAAACTCATAAAAATTCTCTACAGGTTTGGATGTTTCTTACATTGACAGAATCTTTTCATAAGGTGCTGTGCCAACTATATATCATCTTTAGTAATTGTCAGTTCAAATCATTCGCATCATATATCCACAAAATTTTTAAATATTTTTCCCATAAAATGATGTGATCTAGTTCCCCTTCCCTTGACTGTGGACTGAACTCAGTGACTCGCTTCTGAGAAATAGTACGCAGCGTAAATGCTGCTGTGAGTCAACCTGTGAGGGCAAGAGCCTGGACATGATACAGCCTTCCTTGGTTTGGTCTCTTTCTTAAGACACACACCTTGGATGCCCCGAGCTGGCTTTCAGAAGTCTGGTTGCCTAGACGCTGCCATGCAAGCTTGACTACATGAAGAAATAGAAAGAAGCAAAAAGATCTCCAATGGTTCTGGCTCCCAACTCTTTCATCATTCCCACCCCAGGTGCCTGGCATGAGAGTGAGTGATGCCAGTGCCCAGTTCTCCAGCTGAAGGCTGGCCCCTCTGAACCCTGCCCAATGCAGATTTTATGAGGAAAACAAATGTGTGTTGCTGCTGTTGTTTTAAGCCACTATGTTTGGAATGCAATGAATAATCAGAACAATTAACTATTTGATCATTAAATACATTTGAAGTCTTTGTTACACTGTTCTATAAAAATAATTTTATTTCTTTCTTTCTTGGTATTAGATTACTTCCTATGTTTTGTCATTTTAATTAAGTCTCACTTTGGATGAGATATTGGAGGTTTGTTTGTTTTTCTCTACTTTTCCCTGTTTTTTGCTCACTATCTGTCAGCTTTGCGGTTGTCTCCATGCAAATCCCCCTTTCCTATGGCTCCTGGCCCAGAAAAGTTCATATAATGTCTTGTTGGGCTCCTGCCACATGGTGACTAATTGACAATATCACAGGTTCATTCCTTGAACTTGATTCTGTTTCTGGTCCCAAAGGTGATTGTGTTCTCCCATCCCTCCAGGTGCCCACTTCTATAAACCCATGTCCCTAGGTGGTGGACAGCAGCAGTTTTTACAGAGAAGGAGGTATTTTCCCTCTAGCTCCTGACTTCAAGCAGGAACCTGCTTTTAACCCCTCATCTAAGTATAGCTCTTTTAATGTATCTCCACTTACCTGGGATCTAAATGGCTTGCAGTCACTACCAGACTCTCAATCCAAAACCCAGATAACCTGTGGCTTCAGCCCCACTCACCACTTTACATTTTGTGGTTTGTAGAGATCAGTATTTTGTTTGTGAGTCAGACCATGTCTTTTTTACATTTTTATATGTTTATCATTTTATCATTATTATGTGTTTAGAGCAGAGAGAATGCATCAAAGCAGGACATCACGATACTACATTGACTGGTGGTTCTTTCCTCTTCCTTCAAGGAGTGGTGGGCCTGGGAATCAGACTTTTTATTACTATTATGGTTCAAGTCAGGTACTTGTTCACCACTGTAGGACACTTATTACAGAGACTAAAATAAAGCCCTTACTTGGCTCCTCTAGTTCATAATTAAGAATTACATAAATAATTAACCCAGCCCAAGGTATCTGTGGGACGTGTATTTCTGATTAATGTCTTTGCCCCACAATCTACTATTGTAAAAACATTACTTAAAGAGCTATCTGGCCTTGACCACTGTCATCATTGAGATGAGGAAGCTCGCCCTGGCCAGTCTGGCTCAGCAGTTAGAGCGTCAGCCTGCGGTCTGGAGAGACCCGGGTTCGGTTCCTGCTAAGGGCATGTACCTAGGGTGCAGTTTGTCCCCGGCCCTGGTTGGTCGTGTGGGTGGCAGCCACTCGATGTGGCCCTTTCACGTCGATGTTTCTCTCTCTTTCTCTTCCTCTCTCTCCCTCCTACTCTATCTGAACAAAAAATGAAAAAAAAAAGAGATTAGGAAGCTCATTTCAACTACAGCATCTTATACTAGAATCCTGGCATAGAGAGAAAAAAGCCAGTAACATTCTTTTGGAAGATTCTGGCACTTCCCTCACCAGCTAGACACAATCTCCAGCTTTGTTTTTGACATGCAAGCATTCTGAAATTATAAGACTTGTGTAACCTATCTGAGGAAAACTCTTGAAGAAGTCTCTAACTCACTAACATTCAAACTAGAGCAGGAGAAGAAAGGAGAGGAAAGAGTGGTAACAGAGATGATGAGAATATAACTTGCACTTAGAACATAAGTTAATTAAGTGTTCTTGAAAAAGAAGAATCATCTTGGCCTATAACTATTTTTAACTGTTTCAGCAAGGCTTGGGAGTTATTTGAGGGTGGGGTGAGGGGGTTGGGGTTCTGCAGGTTTTATTGCTGGGAGGAGGTGACAAAAGTCTCCTAGGGGAAGAGAATATATTTATTGTTTTACTCTAATGTAATAAGGGAAACATTTTAAAATTATGATTACAAGATTAGGATGGTAACTTTTAGGAGCACTGAAAAGGAGAGTAGAACTCTGAAACCAATGAGGGAAAAGGAGGAATAAAGAGAAAGTTGACCTGGTCAGTAGGAGTTAGGAAAGGAAAAAAGAAAAAAGAAGAAGAAGATCAGATAAATAGTAAATATTAAAATAAGTTGAAAAAAAATAAATCTATCCAGTTATTATATTAAATGTAAGTTGTATGAATCCCTAAAAAGGACATAAAAAAAAAAAGACATTTTCTATTAAAACATAAGAAAAACAGCTAAAGCTTCTTTTCATATAATAGTGGTGATATAGGAGCTTGATTATGAGCATTAGGGAAACAAAGGCTAAATAAAAGTAGTTAACTGAAAAGTGAAATAGAAGTTTCATATTAATAAGTGAAAAAAATAGTCATAGGTTCATAAAATCTACCAAAAAAATGAGGAAATTAGATCAAAGCAAATGCCAAGTAAATGTATACTAAACATAAACAAAAAGTTAGAACATCAGTTGTGAATGCAAATGTCATAAATGGGTTACATTCTCCTGTAAAAAACATAGTGTCCAATAGAATCTTAAAATTGATACATGTTGTTTACAAGAAACACTTAAACCCAAAGGATAAAGTGAGATTAAAAATAAATGAATCTTGCCCAGCTGGTGTGGCTCAGTGGTTGAGTATTGACCCATGCACCAAGAGGTTGCCTATTCGATTCCCGGTCAGGGCACATGTCCAGGTTGTGGGCCAAATCCCCAGAGGGGGGCATGCAGGAGGCGGTCAATTCATGTTCTCGCTCATCGATGTTTCTATCTCTCTCTCTCTCCTTCTCCCTTCCTCTCTCTCTAAAATCAATAAAGAAAACATTTTTAGAAAATAATAAATGAATCTTCCTTTTTTAAAATCCAAAGGATATAAAGAAACAAAGATGGACATAGATTGGTGATGTAGAAAGAAGTGGTGTCTCACAGAATAAAAACATGGCAAAGAAAGAAAGGACAAGCTTTTTTGAATCTAATTTTACCTTTTTTCAACTGCATGCAGGCCAGTGGAACTTGTGCTCAGAAGTATTTTGTTATGTGACTTGTGATTATAACTTGATTGTGACTTAAGAACAATTTTAAAGTCCTGGCTTCCTGCATTTAATCCCCTACCTGAGTATTCCTTATTTGATGTTTCACAGTACCTGGTTTTCTCAAAACTTTGTATTTATTTTAGATAACAATACTAGGAAAATAAATATAAAGTGAACATATTTTTTGTTAAATAATTTATAGGTTCCAAAATAGTCATGGTATAAATATTCTTCCTTGTATTGGCAATGAAACTTGGCAGATGCATAGTACAGTTATCTATATAGATTGGAACAGTAAAAATAGTCGATCCACTGGCTAATTATTAGATTGATGAGAATGATTAGTCAGGATGGCTAGATAGAAAGATCAAAAGATAAATAGATAGATAAGGTAGATCTGATCTTCCCAGTAATATACAATCAAAGTCAAACACCAGCCACTTAGATTAGTAGACCCAGTAGCAAAAGGAATAATACCACTCAGATGTATAGTTCTCTATGGTTAACAAACACTCCTCCAGACATTATGTTGTTTCTTTCTCACAAAAGGCAAGGCATGTTTTTGTTATCTTCATTTTACAGATTAGAGAAGTAAGTCTGAGAGGGGAAAAAATGAATAAGAAATCAATAATAAACAAATACAAGCAAAAAAGACATGACAATTGGCATTATTAATATCAGGACACAGACTGAAGATTAAAACATTCCAAAAGGAAAAAGAACACAATACTAAATGCACAATGTTTAAAATTAGATAAAATAGTTATAAACTTGCTGTACCAAAAAAAATAATAGCTAAATATATAAATAGAAACTATTAGAATGCAAGAACTTAATTCTAAATATTCTGTTAGAATGAGAGTTTAATAATTTTTTCAGAATTAGATAGATATAACAGACTTTTAAAAAGCAACAAGGACACAAAATCAAATAATGTAATTGTACTTGACGTATATATTAAATAAAACTTGGACATTTGAAAAAAGAATACACATATGTATGTTCAAGTACTGTAAAATCTTTTATGCATTTGGTCATAAATAAAATGTAAACACATTTTTTAAAATATAAACTTTAGAGCCACATCCTCTTAATAAAATTGTAACTATAATAAAAGTGTTACTTTACAAAATGTGTAACTACTTGAAAACTAAGAAACATCATCTTAAATATTCATCAGACTAACAAACCCAAGCTGAAAATACAAAATACCTAAAAAAGGCCGTGAAAAGGGGAATATCATATTAAAACCTCTGGTTTAAACTTTAAGTTGTACTGGAAAAAAATTATCACTTGAAAATTTTTCATTATTAAACTAGAAAGACAGAAAATAAAGAAACTTTTTGTTTATTTGTGGGGGAAACTGATAACTGTCCTTCAAAATCCATTCTTTCCTTTGACTTCACTAAGAGTAATAGTGGGCACCTGGCATGCCTAGCTGGTGCCCACCTACAATGCATTCCCCAGGTTCCCTTGCATTTGGATGTGGCCACGTGACTAGTTCTCACCAAGCATAAGTGAGTGCAAGTGGTATGCGCCACCACATCTGGGCACCGTGGGCATGCACTCTCCCCCTTTTGTTCTCCTCCCTCCCCAGCTGGAACAAGGGCACAGTGGTGACCCAGTTTTGATTATGCACACAGGACATTGCCTTAGAGCATTGTCAACAACTTTTTCTGGAAAAGGCCAGAGAGGAAATAATTTAGGTTTTGTGGGCCATCTGGTCTCTGTCACATCTACTCAACTCTGCCACTACAACTCAGAAGCAGCCATAGGCAGATGTAAATCAATTAGCGTGGCTGTGTTACAATAAAACTGGTTTTTCCAAAATCAGGCAACAGACAGGATTGTCCCTCGTGTTATGGTATGCTGACCCTGCCCTAGAGATGGCAGTTTTCCTGCTTGCTTGTGTTCCTGAATGACTGTATGGAACAGAATACCTATCCACCCAGGACTGTCCTATGAAAGAGAAATAACAAGGAGGCTCTGGGACCCCCCTTGCTACAGCATTTTAGCCTTCGTCCTAACTAGTACATCAACATAAGAAATTAGAAAGAAAAGAACAATAAAATAAATCAGAAGAAAGTAAATAGATAAAATAAGTTAAAAGTGAATTCAGTGAGGTAAAAATTAGAAAAATAAATGCAAAATTAATACTTTGTAACAAAAAAAAATCAATAAGGTAGAAAAACCCTTACTTTGCTAAATAAAAAAGAGATAAAGAAAAGAGCAAAAGAATTACAAGAGACTACTACGTCTAAATCTATTGAAATTATTTTGAAAATTTAGGGTGGTTTCCTAACAAAATATTAATTACCAAAATTCAAGAAGAAGTAGAAAATTGGACTAAATCAAATACCATAGAAAAGAATGGAAAAGTGATTAAAATTTTATTATTTGACAAAAGACCAACATCCCATGTGTAAAAGTCATAGCTGAATTCCATCTAAACTTGCAAGAGCATATATTCATTCATTTTGTAAATATTTGCTGAGTGCTTACCACCTGCCAGGCAAAATTATGGCCAGTGTGAATAAACAGTGAACAAAACATAGTCCCCACCCACATGGAGATTACATTTTACTGGAGGGAGACAGACAATAAATAAACCCACAAATAAATACATGGTGCATATTGTGATGGTAAATGCTGTGGAGAAAAGCAAAACGGGGTGTGAGAGCCCTGGCAGGGTGGCTCTGTTGGTTGAAGCATAGTGCCCTACACCCAAAGGTTTCCAGTTTCATTCTTTGTCTGAGCACATACCTAGGTTGCAGATTCTCTTCCCAGTGGAGGTGCATATGGGAGGTAACTAATCAATATTTCTCTCTCACACTGATGTTTCTCTCTCTGTCTCTCCCCTTCCTCTCTCTTTCTAAAAGCAATAAAAACATATCCTCAGGTGAGGATTAAAAAAGAAAAAGAAAAGAAAAACGGGGTGTGGGAGATAGTGAATACTCCTAATGATAGTGAATTTCACTAATGGCATATTTTTGTATTTGATTCTTTGTAATCTACATATCCTCTTAGGAGAAATATCTCTTCTTCTGCTTGCCCATTTTTAAATTGCATTATTTGGTGTGGTTTTTTTTTTTAATCCTTACCCGAGGATTTTTTTCCATCTATCCTCAGATAGAGTGGGAGGGGGAGAGAGAGAGAGAAACATCGATGTGAGTGAGACACATCGATCCATTGCCTCCCACAGGACCCCGACCAGGGCCAGGGCTGGGGATTCAACTGCAACCAAGGTACATGCCCTTGACCAGAATCAAACCCGAGACTCTTTGGTCCTCAAGCCGACGCTCCAACCCCTGAGCCAAACTGCTCAGGGCCATTATTTGGTTTTTTAACTGCCGAGTTTTGAGAGTTCTTGATATATTACAGATACTAGCCCTTTGTTGGATGTGTGGTTTGCAAAATTTTCCCAGTCTGTAGCTTGTGTTTTCATCCTCTTGGCAGGGTCTTTTGCAAAGCAAAAGTTTTAAATTTTCATGAAGTCTAATTTACCAATATTTTCCTTTATGGATTATGCTTTTGGTGTTCAGTCAAAGAATTTTTGGCATAACCTTAGATCTTGAAGATTTCTCATATATCTTTTCCTAAAAGTTTTATAGCTTTATGTTTTAAATTTAAGTCCTTGATGCATTTTGAGTTAATTTTTATATAAACTGTGAAGAAAGGGTTTTTTTGTTTGGTTGGTTTGGGGGGTTTTTTTTGTTTGTTTGTTTTTTATTGATTGATTTTAGAGAGAGAGGAAGGGAGAAGGAGAGAGAGAGATAGAAACATCAATGAGAGAGAACATCGATTGGCCACCTTCTGCATGCCCCCCACTGAGGATTTGGCCCACAATCTGAGCATGTGCCCTGACCAGGAGTTGAACCAGCAACCTCTTGGTGCATGGGTCAACACTCAACCACTGAGCCACACCAGCCGGGCTGGTTTGGGTTTTTTGCCTATATATGTTCAATTGCTCCAGCAATCATCTATTGAAAAGGTTATCTTTACTTTTTTGGATTGATTTTAAATCTTTGTCAAGAATCAGTTTGGTATATCTGTGTAGATCTGTTTCTGCATTCTCTATTCTGTTCCACTGATCTATGTGCTTATCCCTCCACCAATACTTCACAGTCTTATTTATTATAGCTATATAATCAGTTTTATTTTTATTTATTTATTTAAAAAATTTTTTTTTCTTTATTGATTTTTTAGAGAGAGGAGAAGTGAGAGGGAGATAGATACATCAATGAGAGAGAACATTGATTGTCTGCCTCCTGCATGCCCCCCACTGGGGATTTGGCCCACAACCCGGGCATGTGTCCTGACCGGAAATCAAACCAGCGACCTCTTGGTGCATGGGTCAATGCTCAACCACTGAGCCACACCAGCCGGACATATATAATCAGTTTTTTTTTTCTTTATTGATTTGAGAGAGAGAGGAAGGAGAGGGAGAGAAAGATAGAAACATCGATGAGAGAGAACATCGATTGGCCGCCTCCTGCGTGCCCCCCACTGGGGATCAGGCCCACAACTTGGGCATGTGCCCTGACTGGGAATCAAACCGGTGACCTCTTGGTGCATAGGTCGATGCTCAACCACTGAGCCACACCAGCCAGGCTATAATCAGTTTTAAAATGGAGTAGACCAATTCCTCCCATTTCATTCTTCTTTTTCAGAATTGTTCTAGCTCTTCTGGTTTTTTTGCCATACACATTTTAGAATGCTCTTTATACCTACAAAAAGATCTTGCTGAGAATTTGATAGGAATTAGAGTTAAACCTGAATATCAGTTTGGGGGAAATGGACATCTTTACAATGTTATCTTCTAATCAATGAACATAACACGTCTCACCATTTATTTAAGTCTTCTTTCATTTCTTCAGTCAATGTTTTGTAGTTTTCAACATACAAGACCTGTAGATGTTTTGTTAGATTTCCTTTCTTTCTCTCGCTCTCTTTCTTCCTTCCTTCCTGTCTTTGTTTCTCTCTCTCTCCTTTTCTTTCTTTCTCTTTCTTTCTTTCTCTCTCTCTTTCTTTCTCTGTCTCTCTGTTTGTCTCTCCTTCTGAGTGATTGTAAATGGGATTGTATTTTTAGTTTTAGTGTACATGTATTCATTGCTAGTACATAGAAATATAATTGATTTTTGTATGTTTATCTTGTATCCTGTGACCTTGCTGAACTCACTTATTAGTTCAGGGTTTATATTATTTTACTGCACATTTGGGGGAATTTTCTCATAAATAATAAGCATGTCATGAGCAAATAGGAACCATTTTATTTCTTTTTTTCTGATCTCTATGACTTTTTCTTTTCTTTGTTTTATTATTCTGGCTAGAACTTCCAGTACTAGGCTGAATAAAAGTGGCGAGAGCAGACATCCTTGTCTTTTTCCCAATCTTAGAGGAAATACATTCAGCCTTTCACCATTAAGAATACTGTTAAGTGTAGGTTTTAAAATAAATGCCCTTTATTAAATTGAGAAAGTTCCCCTTTCTTTTTAGTTCGTAAAGAGTTTTATCATGGATGAGTGTTGAATTTTTCAAAATTTTTTTTCTGAATCAATTGATATGCTGATGTGACTTCTTATTCAGCCTGTTAATATGATGGGTTACATTGTTTAATTTTCAACTACTGACTAGCTTTGAAGTCCTTGAATAAACATCACTTGTACAATTTTTTATATGTTGCTGAATTCTATTTGTTAATATTTTGTTAATAATTTTGGCATCAATGTTCATGAGGAATATTGGTCTGTTGTTTGCTTTTCTTATTGGTCTGTTGTTTGCTTTTCTTGTACTATCTTTGGTTTTGGTATCAAAGTAATACTTGCTTCATAAAATGAATTGGAAAGTGTTCCCTCCTCTTCTGTTTTCTGGAATAGATTATGTAGAATTGGTGCTAATTTTTCTTTAAACCTTTGGAAGAATTCTTCATTGAAGCCATCTGGGCCTCAAGATTTCTTTGGGAGAGTTTTAAAATTAAGAATTTAATTTCCTTAACAATTATAGAACAATTCAAATATGCATTTTATATTGGGTGAATTAGGGCAGTTTGTGCTTTTTGAGGAATTGGTCTAGTTCATCTAAATTGCCAAACTTATATAAAAGAGAGTCATTTGTAGTATCACTTATCTTTTTATGTTTGCAGGGTCTGTAGTAATATTACCTATTTCAATCTTGATATTGATAATTTGTCTTCTCTTTTATATGTCAGTCTTGCTAGGGGTTTGTCAATTTTGTCTATCTTTTCAAAGAACTAGATTTTGTTGTATTGATTTTTCCCTACTGTTTTTCTGTTATAATTTCATTGTTTTCTGGGTTCTATTCTTCTCTTCTGTAAGCTTCTTTTGGGTTTATTTTACTCTTCTTTTTCTAAGTTCTTGAGGTGGGAGTGTAGACTACTGATAAGAGATTTTTCTTCTTTCCTAATGTGAGCATTTAGTGTTACAAATTTCCTTTTTAAGCACTGCTATAGCTGTGTCCCATAAATTTTTATTGCTGTATGCATAGCAGTTCAATGTTGTTGTTGTTTTTTTAACTTGCTTTGAGATTTCCTCTTCAATATATGAATTTTTTTGTAAATCCTCACTTGAGGATATTTTTCCATTCATCTTCAGATAGAGTAGGAGGGAGGGAGGGAGGGAGGCAGGGAGGGAGAGAGAGAGAGAGAGAAAGAGAGAAAAACATCAATATGAGAGAGACCCATCGACTGGTTGCCTCCTGCACAACCCCGACCAGGGCCAGAGACCAAACCACAACCAAGGTACATGCCCTTGACTGGAATCAAACCCACAACTCTTTGGTATGTGGGCCAATGCTCTAACCACTGAGCAACACTGGCCGGGGCTGGAGGTTTTCTTGTTATCTTTCTGTTCTTCTTTTCTAGCTTAATTCTATTGTGATCAGAAAACACACTTTTTTTGGCTTCAATTTTTTACATTTGTTGATGTCTGTTTTTTGGTTGTTGTCTTATTGATATATTCCATGGACACTTGAAAAGAATGTGTATGCTGCTATTATTAGATGGAGTACTCTAGCAATGTCAGTTTCATACAGTAAATAATGAAGTACAAAGGAACATGTTGAACTATACCTTGAGTATGCAATCAGTAAAATCCAGACGGGAAAGTCCACAGATCAACTGGCCCACATGCTTCAACAAAGAAATTGTTTAAAAAAAAGATGGAGAGAGAGTCCATAGATTAAAAGCCTTAAAATTACACATCAGGGTAAAAATAATGTATGTTAATAACCACAGTGTCTAGGGATGGACACACGGGTGATAAAAACCATTAAAAAGACACAAGGAAGTGATTACTATAAAAGTCAGGATAGGGGTTAGTCTCAATTAGAGAGGACTGTGCTGGGATACATAGAGGGGTTATTGGGGTGACTGGCAAAGTTTTATTTATTCGCTTGTAGTTTTATTTCTTGACTTGGATGATGGTTATAAGGAGTGGTTTTCTGGTATTTAGCAGCTGGCTCTCCAGGGAGAAAAGAAATTCCTGACTTTTCGCATTTCCTGATTTCCATCATGTAAATACTACCACCATGGCCAATTTCACGCTACCAACATGATGTCATTGTATGTGAAGTTGGGAAGAGACTGAACAAACAACTCTTGGGAGACTGTGAACCAGCTCCAGCACAACACTGGAAGGGTGTGTTCCTTATAATAATTCACTAAACTGTACATTTATTTTTTTTAAACAAATAGCACTAGATAAATGGCTGGTTCTAGGATTGGAACAGGAAATATATAAAATGAGCCTAGAACATCTCTCAGTGTCAGAAAATAAGGATGTGCTCAAAAAGAGCAATAAAACCCCATAATGGCAGAGATATGTCCAAGCAACACAGTAGCCAATTGGAAAGTTTCCAGTGGCCAAAGCTGGAATAATTTGAGCAACAAAGTAAAGTAGTATTGGATTATAATCCAAAGTATAAAGTAAATATTCATAACTGCATATTGATGTAAATGATTGAATGAGGGAGAATAGATACATCTTTGTGTAGAAGAATCCAAATATTTTGTATAAGAAGCCATATAACTCTCTCCCCCATAAGTATGGACTGCACATGGTGACTTCTCTCCAAAGGGTACAGTATGGAAAGGGGGTAAAAATAGAGACTTTACAGCAGAAAACACTGACAAACACTACCTCAGCCACGTGATCAAGGTCAGTGTCACCAGGAATAAGTCATGTTGATATTGTGCATTCTTGATAGGGTGTGATGAAAAGGGAACTTACCTCTGTGGTTTTCCTTCCAAAAACCCATAACCCCAGTAAAATCATGAGAAAAATGTCAGACAAATCCCAAGTGAGGGACAGTCTGCAAAATACTTGACCAATACTTCTCAAAATTGTCAAGATCATCATAAACAAGAAAAATATGAGAAACTTTAAAAGGCAAGAAGAGCATAAGGGGATGTGATGACTGAATGGGATCCTGGAACAGAAAAAAGATCACATAAAAACTGAGGAATCTGAATAAAGTAAGGACTATTGTTAATAATGTACCAATATTGGTCATTTATTGTGACAAATATGCCATGGTAATATAAGCTATTAGTAATAGGGGAAACTGGATGTGGGTTACATGGGAACTCTCTGTACTATCTTACTATTTTCTAAAATAACAAGTCTATTTAAAACTCTGTTTATTCCATATTTCTTTTTGTGAAAACCACACAGTCAGGCTAACTCATCTCACCTAAAATTTATGACCCTGAACCTCACATGGGCCCTTGGTGTTACCTAGCAATCTGACTACCTCATCCTAATCAATTTGCTTTCTCCAAGTCACAACTCCTGTCTCCTCACATCTCCTACACTCTCCTCCCCAGCCTCAGCTAATGGTCATGCTTCTTATTTTACCAAGAAAATAAAAGCAAACAGAAGAGAATTTCCACCTCTTTGACCACCAACTCTAAGTATCTACCTGGATCTGTACCCTGCCTTCCTTCCTATTAAAAAATAATAATAAAATAAAATAAATGAACTATCCACACACCTGTCTGAGACCAGCTACTTCATTTCTGCACTGGATTTCATCCCGCTCCCCAATCATTACTTCCCCTCTTTCATAAGATCATTACCATCAGTGTGCAAATATACTGTAATATCTTGATCCCATTTTCCCCTCTAATTTTCCCATTCTTCTGTTCCTCTTTACAGCAAAATGCCCTAAAAGAGTTGTCTATACCCACTATCACCATTGTCTCAAATATAGTGTATTAATAGAAAATTTGAGGTATAGTAAGGCCAACAGATCAGAAAATGACTGCCACGGAAAAGATAGTTTGTTACTCACAGTCTCCAAGATGTGGGTGGAATGCCATACCATTGGGGGCCACACAGGGGAAGCACCAGACCCAGTAAAGAGGCAGAGGAAGCTGTAACAACCTTGCTGAGTGAGTGCCTGTGTTTTCCACAGGAAAGAACAGTGGGGCAGGGTAAACAGGCTGAGACTGTTGGTTCGAATCATTTCAGCAGGCTCTGTGCATAGGAGCTGTCTGTAGTTGTCTGGTCCTTGGCCCTGGAATTAGGGCAGGTAGATAGTGGCTCAGAGTGTGCGAGTTGGGAGGATGGGCTATAGATCTGTTGGTTTGTATTTGCTCAAGAGTGAGTTATTTACTATCTCTAGGAATTGGCTCTCCTGGGAAGGGCAGACCCACCAGAGTCAGCAAGGCCCCAGATGTCAAAGCATCAGAATATAGAAAATAAAAGACACGGTTAAGGCCCTGGCTGGGTAGCTCAGTTAGTTAGAGCGTTGTCTCAATATGCCAAGGTTTCGGGTTCGATCTCCGGTTAGGGCACATACAAGAATCAACAAATGAATGCATGAATAAGTGGAACAATAAATCAGTGTTTCTCTCTCTATCTCCCCCCCCCCTCTCTCTCTCTAAAATAAATTAAAAAAAAAAAAAAAAGGACATGAGTAATACCACCACTCAGGCTTTCTTCCCTACCACTGCTCAATTCCTGGTTCCTGTAATGACACCTTACTCCCCCCACCCCATTCTCTTTTTACTCTAGTGGCCACTCCTCACTTTCCTTTGAGGAATCCTCCTCCTCAGCCCAACCTCTAAAGATGAAAATACCCCTAGGCTTAATGCTCTCCTCCTCTCTGTCTTCACCAGCAACTCATAAAGTGATCCACATGAATCCCTGTGGTCCCCAAGAGTTCCTCTCAAGAACTTCATGAGATCAGACTGTATTTGCCTTTTCCCTCCACTGATATTTGCATTTATGGTGCAAAAGCGAAGGCAGGGGCACTGCTGGTGCCTTCACAGGGCCAGCGGCAGTAGCACCAAACGGTACCAGCCCTCATTGTTTTATCGCCTCACACTCCCGTGGGAAATAGAGGCCGGTCCACTTAGAAATGCTTGTGATAAAGTGCTAAAGAAAGTTTCACCTTTATGAAATCTCAACCCTTGAATACATATTATTTTAATATTCTGTGTGATTAAATAGGCACTCCTGCCTCCGCACCCATGTGAAATTGTTGTCCTGAGGGAAAGCACACAGCAGTTGTTAAAGCTGCAAACAGAACCAGCCTCTCTTTTCATGGAATATCATTTTACTGGAGAGAACAACCTTTGGTTATTCAGAATTGGGTATTTGCCAGACATTTTCTCAAAAATGGAATGAAGTGAGCCTATCACTTCCAGGAAAACAACAGACTATATATTTTTTGCTTATCATAAAATTTAAGAGAAAATTAAAATTTTGGAAAAGTTTTATCCACCACTTTGATTTAGTGGCTTTCTAATACTTTTAGGATGAGATAAGTGGTGATATTAACGAATGTAATTTTTGGTACTGTATAAGGAAATGTGTCAACATTTGGAGGTTTGCAAAACTTAGTGAACTAATATTTTTCAAATGACCAGTGTTACAAAATCATGCCTTGGTAAAAGACCCATTCAATGTTCAAGAGAGACCGATGGGTTTTAATGTAATAGAGTACAAAAAGTACATTGATACAGTTTCAAATTCCACATGGCAACTAATATTTAAGAAACTACCACTTGCACCCTGGCTGGTTTGGCTCAGCAGTTGGAGCATCGGCCTGCAAACCAGAGAGTTCCAGGTTTGGTTCCCACTAGGGGCACTTACCAAAAAAAAAAAAAAAGAAAAAGAAACTATCACTTGCCAAGTTTGGGTATAGTATCAAAGTAAAATATCCACAATTATTTGAAAACGCTAATAAAAATGCAACTGTGCATATCTCTGTGAGACTATTGCCCTTCATATATTTCAACCAGAACAACACAGCAACCAGACTGAATGCAGAAGCAACTATGAGAATCTGGTTTTCTTTTTTAAATTTTTTTTCTTTATTGATTTTAGAGAGAGGAAGGGAGAGGGAGAGAGAGAAAGAAACATCGATAAGCGAGAACATCGATTGGCTGCCTCCTGCATGCCCCCCACTGGGGATGACGTCCACAACCTGGGCATGTGCCCTGACCAGGAGTCGAACCAGTGACCTTGTGGTGCATGGGTCGACACTCAACCACTGAGCCACACCAGCCGGGCGAGAATCTGGTTTTCTTATAAACCAGAACTTTAATTAACTTTATTTGCAAAAATGTAAAACAATGCCACTCTTCTCACAAATGTTGGCTTTTCAAAATAGTTATTTTTTATTAAAATGTGTTAATATGTAATGGAGTTATGATTATTTTTAAATAAATACATATTTTTTATTTTAATTTTAAATAGGGCAAATATCAGTAGGTATAACCCACAAAATCAAAGTTTTTTGGATGTGCTCATTTGTTTTTAAGAATGTAAAGAGATCCTAAGCCCCAAAAGTTTGAGAACTGCTGATCGCACTTCCACAAATCCCTTGTGAACCAGTAGATGGTACACCAGAGTCTCCCACAATCTCTCATAACAAAAGCAAAAGCATTCTATTCATGTTAGCATGAGAAAACTCTTAACCCTCAGAATGATGTCATCAAAGAAATAAACAGTGTGCTAGCTACACATCCAAGCTATTGACCTTAAACAAATAGACAAGCCAGATATTTCTCCAGAAAAATAGGTTTATTTGGGAACAACAAAGAATTGTAATTTGGGACATGGGGCCTAATGGCGAATTACACCCAGAGGAGCCTTCTTTTCACCAGAGGGACAGTTGTAAACAAAAAGTTCATTGGGGGAAACTAGGAGTTCCAAGTGTAGTGGCTTTTCATTGGCTGAGTTGTAAACAGTCTCTCATTGGCAGAGTGGTTTCCTGGCAAGGAGAAGATCCTCCTTCTTGCTGCTGGAGTAGCCCAGTAGACAAGCATCCTCCTATTGGAGATGGAAAGCACCTCTCCTCCTGTTTGGAGATAACTGATCATGAGTGGTAGGGTGTGAGAGTTACCCCTACAGGCCCTCCTAACAGCAATTTAAATGATCTTCCTGTTTTTTAATCTTCATTAAGCCAACAAAAAAAAACTATTTTTAGCAAAATACAAAACATAGTGGGCCATTATGACAGACCATTATAACAGCCTCTGCAACCACTAAACAGTGCAAAGAACATAGAGATAGTGTTTCAGCTTTTCCTTTCTGAATTTTCATCCTCCCTTCCCTTCTTCTCCCAGGAATGTTTCTTTCTTGCCTCATCTGGCACAACTAGCCAAGAAATCCCAGCCCTGGCTCCACTGTGCACATGGTGGGAAAGCTCCCAATCAGCTGGGATCTGGGAATCCAGATGCATTCAAAATTGTGAACCACCATTCAGTCCTCTGGCTGGTGGGCCACATGCATAGGGAAGCCTCTCCCAATCTCCTTGCCTGGGCCAGTCGGCCACCTCTGCATTCTCAGGGCACTGTGCACTTCCTCCACCTCCTTCTGACTGTTCCATCTGCTTGTGGGCTTAGTGAATGGGAAGCCTGCCTCTGCTCTGTGCCTTAAGCTCTGTGAAGTCAAGGTCAACATCTTTTCTTCATCCCAACTCTTTTCCAACTGAACCTAGAACAAGAAAGTTCTGACATGGTTCTAAAACTCTCTGAGTGCCTGTGGGCCCTGCTGCCCTGGGCTGGGGCTTCTCTGGTTCAGAGCCAGTTTGGGTTTACTAGAATGCCCTCCCAATTAGCCCCCATCCTCCAGGCTTCCTTATATCCAGTACATTCTCCAATCACTACCAGAAGAAAATGCAAATCTGATCTTGCCCTTAAGACCCTTTAGTGGCTTCACGCTTTCCTTAAGGTAAATGGTGACGAGCCCTGACCCAGCACTACGTGCTGACATGGCATGTGCCCTCAAGTTTTGTGGTTAAATGCCATGCTCCCAAAGCTGGCACCCCAAATGCGCAGCAGACACCTCCCACAATCTAATGCTTACCCAACAGGATGCAACTGCCACCAACCAATCAACATCACTCCCAGACTGCTCTCCTACTGTGGGACAAGCAGTTTATGTTCTTCTGGCTGGACAAGATCTACCCCATTTGCCTCCTGAAACTTCATTCTGAAAGCTTCTCTAGACTCTGTAATGTATAGGATTCATTGCTTGGCAGTAAAACCTTTCACTCAGGGCTTAATCTTAATTTTAATTGTCTCTATTTTTTTTTAAATAATTTAAAATTCCTTAAAATGGCTTAAAAGGCCCCCCACAATCCTACCGCTACCTCTTCTCCAATCTCAATTCTAAAAAGTCTCCCCAGTACTCAGGATTTTCTCCAGCAGAATATTTCTTTCAGTTCCTGGAGCCGACATATTTTTTCCCCCAATTTTTATTAATTATTTTGTTACAGATATTTCTCCTTTTTCCCCCCAGACACTCTCCTCCCCATTCCACCCCAACCCCCCAGCATTGTTGTCTATGTCCACTGTTTATGCATACATGCATATAAGATCTTTGGTTCATCTTATCCATGCCCCCCGCCCCCCTTCTCTGAGGTTTGTCCGTCTGAACCATACACCTTTCTATGTCTCTGGGTCTATTTCATTCATCAGCCCACCTTGTTCATTATATTCCACAAATAAGTGAGATCATGTGGTATTTGTGATTGGCTTTCTGATTGGCTTATTTCGCTTAGCATAATACTTTTGAGGTCCCTCCATGTCGTCTCAAAGGATAAGAGATCTTTCTTTCTTACAGCTGCATAGTATTCCATTGTATATATGTACCACAGGTTTTTTATCCACTCATCCATTGGTGGACACTTGGGTTGTTTCCAGATCTTAGCTATTGTAAATAGTGCTGCTATGTACATAAGGGTACATATATTCTTTCTGATTGGTGTTTCAGACTTCTTAGAATATATTCCTAGAAGTGGGATCACTGCGTCAAGTGGCAATTCAATTTTTAATTTTTTGAGGAAACACCATACTGTTTTCTATAGTGGCTGCACCAGTATGCATTCCCACCAGCAGTGTACTAGAGTCCCCTTTTCTCCACACCCTCGCCAGCACTTGTTGTTTGATGATTTGTTGATGGTAGCCATTCTGACAGGTGTGAGGTGATACCTCATAGTTGTTTTAATTTGCATCTCTCTGATGATGAGTGATGTTGAGCATTTCTTCATATGTCTCTTGGCCATTTGTATATCCTTTTTAGAGAGGTGTCTATTTAGGTCCTCTGCCCATTTTTTAATTGGGTTATTTCTCTTCCTTTTGTTGAGTTGTATGAGCACTTTATATATTTTGAAAATTAACCCCTTATCTGATATTTCATTGGCAATTATGCTCTCCCCTTCCATTTGGATGGTTGTTTCTTTGGCTGTGCAGAAGCTTTTTAGTTTGATGTAGTCCCATGTGTTCATTTTTTCCTTTGTTTCTCTTGCCTTAGGTGATGTATTAGTGAAAATTCTGCTGCGTCTGATGTCTGAAATTTTTCTGCCTGCATTTTCTTCTAGGATTTTTATGGATTCACGAGTCACATTTAAGTCTTTAATCCATTTTGAGTTTATTCTTGTGTATGGTGTAAGTTGATGGTCTAGCTTCATTTTTTTTGCATGTAGCTGTTCAATTTTCCCAACACCATTTATTGAAGAGGTTGTCTTTACTCCATTGTATGCTCCATGTACCTTTGTCAAATATTAATTGAGCATAATGTCTTGGGTCTATTTCCGGGTTCTCTGTTCTGTTCCATTGATCTATATGCCTGTTCTTGTGCCAGTACCAGGCTGTTTTGATTACAGTGGCTTTGTGGTATAACCTGATATCCGGTATTGTGATCCCATATACTTAGTCCTTCTTTTTCAAGATTGCTGTGGCTATTCAGGGTCTTTTTTGGCTCCATATGAACTTTTGAAGTATTTGTTCTAGTTTTGTGAAATATGTCGTTGGTATTTTAATGGGGATTGCATTGAATGTATAGATTGCTTTGGGTAGTGTGGACATTTTAATGATGTTAATTCTTCCAATCCATGAACAAGGTATATGCTTCCACTTTTTTATATCTTCTGCTATTTCTTTTTTCAATTTGGTTAAGTTTATTGCTAGGTATCCTAATTTTTTTGCCACAAAGGTAAATGTGATTTTTTTTTAGTTTCTCTTTCTGTGATTTCATTATTGGTGTATAACAATGCCGTCGATTTCTTGATGTTAATTTTGTATCCTGCTACCTTGCCAAATTCCTTTATTAAATCTAGCAGATTTTTGATGGAGTCTTTAGGGTTTTCTATGTATAATATTATGTCATCTGTGAATAATGACAGTTTCACTTCCTCCTTTCCAATTTGGATCCCTTTTATTTTTTCTTCTTGTCTGAATGCTGTGGCTAAGACTCCCAGTACTATGTTAAATAGGAGTGGCAAAAGTGGGCATCCCTCTGTCTTGTTTGTGTTCTTAAGGGAAATGCTTTTAATTTTTGCCCATTGAGTATGATGCTGGCTGTAGGTTTTTCACATATGGCCTTTATTATGTGGAGATAGGATCCCTCTATTCCCACATTGCTGAGCGTTTTTATCAGAAAAGGGTGCTGGATTTTGTGTAGTGCTTTCTTAGCATCTATTGTTATGATCATATGGTTTTTATCTTTCATTTTGTTTATGTAGTGTATCACATTTATTGATTTGCGAATATTGTACCAGCCTTGCATCCCTGAGATGAATCCCACTTGGTCAAGGTGAATAATTTTTTTAATGTATTGCTGGATCCGATTTGCTAATATTTTCTAAGGGTTTTGGCATCTATGTTCATCAGGGATATTGGCCTGTAGTTTTCCTTCTTTGTAATGTCTTTATCTGGTTTTGGAATTAGAATTGTGCTGGCCTCATAAAACGAGTTTGGAAGTCTTCCTTTTCTTGAATTTTTTGGAATAGTTTGAGGAGAATGGGTGTTAGTTCTTTTTTGAATTTTCGGTAAAACTCCCCTGTGAAGCCGTCCTGGCCTGGACTCTTGTTTGTTGGGAGATTCTTGATTACATTTTTAAATTCCTTACTTGTTATTGGTCTGTTCAAGTTTTCTATCTCTTCCCGATCCAGTTTTGGGAGACTACGTGTCTAAAAATTTGTCCATTTCGCTTAGATTGTCCAATTTGTTGCAGTATAATTGTTCATGGTGTTTGTTAACGATCCTTTGTATTTCTGTGGTGTCAGTTGTTACTTCTCCTCTTTCATTTCTGATTTTGTGTATTTGGGTTCTCTCTCTTTGTTTCTTGGTGAGTCTAGCTAAGGGTCCATCAATCTTGTTTATCTTTTCAAAGAACCAGCTCTTTGTTTCATTGATCTTTTGAGTGGTTTTTTTTTTTTTTTTTGGTCTCTATATTGTTTATTTCTGCTCTGATCTTTACTATTTTTTTCCTCCTACTTGCTCTGGGGTTTTCTTTCTATTTGCTTTCTAGTTCTTTAAGTTGTGAGGTTAGATAATCAATTAGAAATTTTTCTTGTTTCTTGAGGTAGGCTTGTAGTGCTATGAACTTCCCTCTCATAACTGCTTTCGCTGCATCCCATAGATTTTGTGTTGTTGTGTGTTCATTTTCATTGGTTTCCAGGAAGTTTTTAATTTCTCCTTGATCTCCTTGGTAACCCATTTGTTGTTTGATAACATGCTATTTAGCCTCCATGTGTTCAAATATCTTTGTATGTTTTTGTTTGTAATTGATTTCTAGTTTCATGCCATTGTGATCTGAGAAGATGCTTGATATGATTTCAATCTTCTTGAACTTGTAGAGACTTAGTTTGTGTCCTAACATGTGGTCTATCTTTGAGAATGTCCCATGTGCACTTGAGAAGAATGTGAATTCTGCAGTTGTGGAGTGTAATTCTCTGTAGATCTCTATTAAATCCATTTGATCTAGTGCATCATTTAGAGTCTCTATTTTCTTGTTAATTTTTTGTCTATAGGATGTATCCAGTGATGTCAGTGTGGTGTTGAACTCCCCTGCTATGATTGTATTGCTGTTGATTTCTCCTTTGAAGTCCTCCAGAGATTTTTAATATATTTTGGTGCTCCTATATTGGGTGCACATATGTTTACCAAGGTTATATCTTCCTGTTCGATAGATCCTTTCAATATTATGTAGTGACCTTCTTTGTCTCTAGTTAATGGCCTTCATTTTGAAATCTATTTTATTAGATATGAGTATTGCTACCCCAGCTTTTTTTTCCTTTCCATTTGCTTGGAAGATTTTTTTTTTCATCCTTTCATTTTCAACCTATGTGAGTCTTTTGTTGTGAGTGGGTCTCTTGTAAACAACACATATATGAGTCATGCTTTCTTATAAAATCAGCTACTCTGTGTCTTTTGATCAGATCATTCAATCCTTTTACATTTAAGGTTATTGATATGTACTTATTTATTGCCATTTTTGTTTATTGTGGTTATATTTTTCTTCCTATTTCTTCTACTAATTACAGCAGTCCTTTTAACATCTTGCAGTGCTGGTTTGGTGCTAATATATTTCCTTAGCCTTTTTTTTGTCTGGGAAGCTCTTTATTTCACCTTCTATTTTGAATGATAGCCTTGCTGGATAGAGTCATCTTGGATTCAGATCCTTGTTTTTCATGGCCTTCATTACTTCATGCCATTCCCTTCTGGCCTGTAGTGTTTCTGTTGAGAAGTCAGCTGATAGCCTTAGGGGGTTTCCTTTGTAGGTAACCTGTTGCTTATCTCTTGTTGCCTTTAGGATTTTCTCTTTGTCTTTAATTTTTGGCATTTTAATTGTTATGTGTCTTGGTGTGGGCCTGTTTTGGTTCTTACTTGGGGCTGTCTGTGCTTCTTGAACTTGAATGCCTTCTTCCTTCACCAAGTTAGGGAAGTTTTCTGTCATTATTTCTTCAAATATATTCTCTAACCCTTGCTCATTTTCTTCTTCTTTGGGGACTCCTATGATGCAAATGTTGTTATGTTTCCAGTTGTCCCACAGTTCTCTTAAGTTGTCTTCCTGTTTTTTAATTGTTTTTTCCTTTTGGTTTTCTGATTGGTTGACTTTTTCTACCCTGTCTTCTAATTCACTAATCCGGTCCTCAGCTTCTCTACTCTGCTTGTTATTCCTTCCAATGTGTTCTTTATTTCTGCTGTCATTCTTCATTTCCACTTGGTTGACTTTCAATGTTTCTATATCTTTACTCATGGTATTGAGCTCCTTACTCATGCTGTTGAGCTTCCTCAAGATCATGGCTCTGAACTCTACCTCTTATAACTTGCTTAACTGCATTTCATTTATCTCATCTTCAGTAGAGTTCTCTTGTTCTTTCATTTGGGATTTGTTTCTTTGTTTCACCATTTTGGCTGTCTCAGTGGGTTTTGGAGCCTGCCAAATTTTCCCTATGGGTGTTGGTGTTCTGCTGTTTGTGGCTCCCTCTACTGGGTTTGGATGTGTGGGAGGACCCTTGTTAAACACCAGCATCAAGTCTTACTTTCCTGGGTAGTTTTGCAAGCCCAGGAAAGGTTCAGTTGTACTCTAGCTTTTTGCCTGGAGGCTATTAGTCTCAGTTACTTGATGCGTCTTGGGTTGTAGCCCTCAACTGAATGAAAAACTCCCTCAGGTGTTCAGGGTAAGAGGATTTTCAGAGGGTGGGGCAGATGCTCGTTGTTAATAAGCCTCAATTTACATTTCTCTTGCCCAGCTGGGTGGGGTTAAATATCTGAGGGCAGGGCTGCTGCTTCTCCTCAGGGCTCTGGGAAAGGGCTCCTGGAGCAAGATGGCCACTGTCCTGTGAGGGCACAACTCAGCAAAAACTCTCAGCACCCTCCAAATCCCGAGTGTCCCCACACAGTTCCAGTCCAGTCCGCCCTCCCTCTCCCAGAGCCCAAGGTCAGTGGCTATAGCTAATTTAGTGCTCTGTCCTGGCCCTCTGCACTGTGGAGCTGGCTTGAGATTTTAACCCCAAGGGAGCTGCTCACAGCTAAAACAGCTGCTCTCCATGGGCTCCCAGCCTACCCTCTTGCACCTCCACAGACCTACCAGGCTTGATTCAGTGTTCTTTTTTCCTGTCCCTGGTTATATGGGTCCTCTCCAGCTGCTTTTCTGTTCCTTTTCCCTGATGATTTGTCTTTATTTTAGTTGTAATTCCAGTTTGGTCCTGGGAGATGGTCTGTTGTAGGTTCCATTCACTCTGCCACCATTTTGGAATCTCTCTTTTTCTTTTATGAGTCTTCATGAATGCCATTGATTCAGCCCCAAACACTAGTGCCACTATTCCCTATTTACCCTCAGGTTTTGTGGTTAAATGTCATTTCTTGGATGCCTTCCCAGACACCTAGTCTAGGTCTGGCTTCCCTGCTGGATAGGGTGCTCCACAGCACCCTATCCTTGTCTTTGACACTGATAGGTACAGACATGAAAGACAACTACTGTGAATCCATGCTTAAAAAGACACCTAAAGGCACCCATACCCATTCCCAACCCTCATACCTGCCTCTACTCCCAGAGGTGAAAAGATTCTCATGCCTGTCTCTACTCCAGGTGGTGAAAAAAGCCAGGTATCTGTTTTTGGTTGGGGGTGGGGGGGATGTTTGTTTATGCAACTACCGCTACAGCTAATGGTAGTCATGTGACCCAGTTGTGGCAACTGAGAGGGATGTAAGGATAAATTTCTGGTCTACTGGGAAAGCTCTTGCTTTCCTACTAAAACAGACGGTCATGGCTGTCTCTTCCCACACCCTCCAACCTCCTGCCCTAGATGTAGAAGTGATGCCTGAGGCTACAGAGACATCTCCCAACCCTGAAATGGCACATGAACATGACATTAAGTCCTACAACAGCTCTGCCTGCCTCCTATATTTCTGGTTATGTGAAATATTTGCCTTCATTACTTAAACCAATGTTAGTTAGCTAATCTGTTACTTGCAGCAGAAAGCATTCCATGCTGATACATGATCTCACACATCTGGGAACAAGTAGGTAATGATCCTCAAAGGACAGGAATTCTAATTTGGGAGTCACACAATTCTGATTGGGTGAATGTGATTTCTCTTCAGTCTGCTGGGAATAATCCTTTTTAGTCTCCTTATAATTGCATTTGAATCATAAATTTCCTGTAATTAATAAATCTAAGGACGAGTTGGTGATGGCGGCATTTTTTCAGGTCAGTGGAGTAGTACTAACACTCCATTCATTATATAGGTGTTTGACAGAATCAGTGTTTCTCTAGGAACAACTGTATACCTACTCCACCCACCCCCAGGGATCAAGCTCCTCAGGCTTTGTGCTTCTTGTGCCAAACCAACAATTGTAGATAATGAATAGCCCAATTACTTTTCCATTAACTGCTGGAATTTGGCAGTTGCCCCAGAAATATCATGGGACATTCATTCACAATTTAAAACCACAGATGACACATGAAGGCAGCTCTGGCTTTGCCTCCCTCAGCCCTTTGTATATGTAAATACCCACCAATTGAGTCCAGTATTGAGAACTAACAGTGGAGTAAACTAAAGGCTCCTACTCTGAGTGCAAGATTCTATGAACATTCATCATTATTCATCATTGTCTTGATTTCTTCCTTATCACTACAGGCTTAACAAGGTTTCTAAGTTTTACATGTCACATTATTAGTTAATCACTCTTTAATAAGATTTCATGAGTCCTAGATATAATATGCTTTTCTAGACCTCTCAAAAAGTCTACAGAAATTCAATTAAAACAATTGTTGAGCAACGTGGAGAAAACATAGGTTCTATTCATGAGGGAGAAAGCAGTTCTCCTGGCTTAAGAATTTCATTTACAGTCTCCTATTCCTCAGAACCAGAGTCTTTCTCAAATTAAAGCTCTTGGATTTGGGCTTCTGCTCAGCCTCTAACTTCCCATAGGCATTTACTTTCAGAACAGGAAGACACTGGGTTGCCACATAATTGGCACCTGCCTGCTGGCCACATTATTGAGCTACCACTATTAAAATGTTGAAAATCGTTCCAGTTGACGCCAGCACTGTTCAAATGTCTCCCCAACTGGAAGCTCAATTGTGGCATTATCTCCTTACTGATCCACATTATCCCTTTGGGAAATTCCAGTCTAATCACACAATCTAGCAGTTAAGCCACTGAGACCTAGCACTTCCCATTTCTATAATGAGAGGTGTTGAGATCATTCTTGTAAAATGAACACTGGTCTCTGAAGAACACCCTCTATAACCACTGAGTTTCAAACTTCCTCTGTTTTCCCAGCCACCTCAATCAAGAGCCCAAGCAACCACCATGAATGGACAACAGCTTAATCAACCCACCTAAGCCTTCTATGTCAGCTCCAGGAGAAAACTTGGCTCTTTGGCACCTGTTTCTAATGGCATCAGCCTTTTAAGGTGTACAAACCTGTCTCCTTCTCCAAATAGACAAGTACAGGTGGAGCCCTACTCAGCAGAGTCCTGAGAACTCTGTGCAGTTGGCTCTCACTGAGGACAAGGACACTCTACCTTCTGAAGACCTATAGATCTGCTTCATAGGACTGTGGGGGAATTCAGTCTAAAACTACTAATACATGAACTGTGTGTTTCATATCTAGAGATGATAAACACCAGTATAGAGATAGATAAACACCAATCTTCTTCTTAGGTACAGTTAGATTTTAGAGTATCCTAATAAAATTATGATGGAAACATATATCAAAAAGTTGTTAAGGGATATTTTAAAAATCATTGGTGAAATCGATGTCTTTAAGACATGTGCCTAGTTATAGATGGTCCCCATGATGCTTTAAATGAATGAATAAAATTTGGATAACCCAGCAGCCAAACGCTGTTGGCAGTGCTCAAGAATTCCTCAACTTCCAGAATTCTTGGTGGAATGACCTGACAACCAGGGTGGAAGAACATGTCTTCCAAAGAGTGAATCTGTCATGCAAGGCACCCAGGGGACACTGTGAGGCACTGCCTGGAGCCCTCTTCAGGGCTTCTTTTTCCAGGTATTGGAGTGGAGCCAGCAGAGCCTTCCACCATCAGCCTTCTTTCAGAACAGCCTCAGTGGAAGAGTACCACCTTGCCCACAGTCACAACTTCTTCCACAGGGGCATACCTCATTCAATAACTGGTAAATGTTGATGCACAAATACCCAGCTCCCTCATCTCAACTTGGGATGCTGACGAACCATCCCAGCTCTGGAGCAACTAGTGACTGCCTCATAACCCAGCTTATCTCTCTGTCCAATTCTGCTTTCATTGGTCCAAAGAACATTCCATAATGAATACCCTGCATGATGATCTCCCTATCAGACTCTGTCACCTAACCCTGCTGAAGCTGATTCAGTAGTGGACTACTGGCACTGGACCACTGCCATGACACTTAGGACCTCGGTAAGAGATAGAGACAGATGGGTTCTGGTACAAGGTAGCAGAGCAATTCTTAAAACTTTCACCTGAGATGGGATGGTACTGTGTATCCTGCCAGGCACTCTGTCAAAAATATAGGGGAAATAGGAACAGTAGAATCAAGTAGCAATTGCTAAATGCAGTGGATTCTTTGTCAAAAGATGAAGAAAGTCTGGGAGTGGTTAATCAGCACTTAAATAAATACTAAGTGTGAAAGCCAGAGGGCTTCCTTTGTAGCATAAAAAAGATGCATCTCCTAGAGCCAGGACAGCAAATATATTTATTGCAAATATCTTTTTTCCCCATTCTATGGCCTTTTTATTTTCTTAATGGAATCTTTTGAACTGACCCATGATTTTCATGTCCTATCTAAGAAATATTTGCCTAGCCTAAGATTGTAAAGATTTTATCCAACATTTCCTTATAAAATTTTGAAGTTTCAGTGTTTATGTTGAGGTCTATGATTCATTTTCATTTAATTTTTGTGGATGGTGTAAAATAAGGATCAAAGTTAAATTTTTTCTATATGGATATCCAGTTGCTCCAACACCATTTTTCAAGACTGACTTTTTCACCTTTGAATTTTCTTACCTAGGCTACTTTGTAAAAAATCAAAGGACTATACATATACAATCGGCCCTCGTTTATCGCAGTTAATCAGTTCCAGACTCTACCACGATAAATGAATTTCCACGAAGTAGGATTCTTTATTTATATACAGTCATCCCTCACCACTTTGCGCTTCTACTTTCGCGGCTTCACTCTATCACGTTTTTTATGAAAAAACCGCGATAGAGTGAAGCCGTGAAAGTCGAAGCGTGAAGTGGCCAGGGACGACTGTATAGATCTATTTCTGAGCTTGATTTTATTGATCCACATGTCCACCTTATACCAGTACTATAGTAAGGATTATTTAGCTTTATAGTATTTCTTAAAACTAGACAGTGTTAGTTGTCCAACTTTGTTCTATTTCAGTTATGTTGGCTATGCTAGATCTTTTGCATTTCTAAATATGCTTTTGATAATCAAATGATCAATTCCTAAAAACAGCTGTTGGGAAGTTGATTAGTATTGAGTTGAGTATATATAAAAAATTAAAAATGATTGACATTTTCGGATTTAGTCTTCCAATCAATGAACATAGTACATCTTCATTTATTTAGGTCTCCTTTAATTTCTCTAAGCAATGTTTTGTCATTTGTAGTGTGAAAATCTTACACACATTTCATTAAATTTATCCCCATCTGCATGTTTGTGGATGCTATTTTTGTAAAATAGTTACTAGTATATTGACCTCGTATCCTGCCACCTTGCTAAATTCATTTATAATTTCTAGTAGATTTTTTTGTAGAATCTTTAAGATTTTCTCTATGTATGATCATTTCACCTGAAAATAAAGTTTCACTTTTTTCTTTCCAATATGAATGCCTCTTTTTCTTTTTCTTGCCTTATTTTGCACTGTCTAGGATTTCCAGTATAATGTTGAAAGTGTATATCCCTACCTGTTCTCAAGCTTGAGAAAGAATTCAGTCTTTTACTTTGGCCAGTGTGACTCCGTTGGTTGGAGCACTGTCCCGTACATGGAAAGGTCATGGGTTCGATTCCCGGACAGGGCACAGACCCAGGTTTCATGTTCCATCTCCAGTTGGGATGTGTGCAGGAGGCAATCTATGGATGTTCTCTCTCACATTGATGTTTCTTTTTCTCTCTCTGTCTCCCCTCCTCTCTCTCTAAAATCAATAAAAGCATGTCCTCGGGTGAGGATTAAAAACAAAAAAATTTAATCTTTTACTATTAAATATGTTGTTAGCTATAGATGTTTGTAGATGCCTTTTATCAGGTTAAGGAAGTTCCCTTTTATTATTAGTTTGCTGGGGCTTATTTTCATAAGTGGGTTTAAATGTTAACACATGCTTTTTTGCATTTATGAAAATGATTATATGTTTGTCTCTTATTCATGTAACATAGAGACTTACATTGGTTGACCTTTTAGAATAAACTTAACCTTCAATTCCTAGGATAAACCCTACTTGATTATGATATAATCTCTTTTTTATATATGTTGGATTTAATTTGCTAATATTTTGTTATGAAATTTTGTGTTTATGTTCATGAGAGATGTTGCTCTCCAGTCTTCTCTGCCTTCTTTACAATATCTTGTTTGGTCTTGGCATCAGGATGATTCTGTTCTCGTAAAAGGAGTTGGAAAAATGTTTCCTCCTCTATTTTCTGAAAGACTGTGTGTCAGATTTGTATCATTTTTTCCCCCTTAAATGTTTCATACAATGCACGAATAGAGCATTAATGAAATATCTTTAACTACAAATAAAATTCTTTAATAAAGATAGGGTTATTCAAGTTTTCTATTTCTTCTTGAGTTCATTTTGGTAATTTTTCTAAGGAATGTGTCCATTTTACTTAAGTTGTCAAATATATTAGCATAAGGTTGTTAACAATATTTTCTTAATATCCTTTTAAGGTCTTCAGGCTCTAGTCCTTGTTCACTCCTAATACTGGTGCTTTGTGTCTACTCTCTCTTTTCCATAACCAGTGTAGCTTGAGGTTTATCAATCTTACAGATTTTTTTTTTAATCCTAACCAGAGGATATATTTTTTTTGCATTTAAAGAGAGAGGGAGAGAAAAAGAAACATCAATGTGAGAGAGAAACATCAATCGGTTGCCTCCCATAAACGCCCCAACCAGGGATCGAACCCACAACCTAGGTATGTGCCATGACTGGGAATCGAACTGCAACCTTTTTGGTATACAGGATGATGCTCTAACCAACCAAGCCACAGTGCCAGGGCTATAGATTTTTAAAAAATAAATGCCTTTTGGTTTCATTGACTTTTTTCCCCTGTTGTTTGCTTTCTGTTTTTGATTTACAATCTTCTCTTCTTTATTACCTTGTATTTCTAGTTTAAGATGGAAGGTTAGATCACTAATTTCATTTTTTTCTAATATAAACACTTAATTTTTTTTAACTCTTTATTGTTGAATGTATTACAGATGTCCCCCTTTTTTCTCCATTAACGTCCTCCTCCCCAATCCCACCCCCCTCCAGCTTTCCACACACTATTGTCTGTGTCCACTATTTATGCATATATGCATAGAAGTTCTTTGGTTTATCTCATCCCGCCCTCCCTCCCCCCTTTCCTTTGAGGTTCATCAGTCTAACAACCAATTTCTACTTCTTAATTCCTTCACCCTTTTTCCCCCATGCCCCTAACCCCTACCCATCTGGCAAGCAACAAAAAAATGCTCTATATCTATGAATCTGTTTCTGTTCTGCTTGCTCATTTTGTTTGTAGATTTGATTGTTGATAGATATGTATTAATTGCCATTTTATTATTCACATTTTTGTTGTTCTTCTCCTTCAAGAAGACCCTTCAACATTTCATATAATACTGGTTTGGTGGTGATGAACTCCTTTAGCTTTTTCTTGTCTGGGAAACTCAGGATATGTCCAGCGATTCTAAATGATAGCTTTGCAGGATAGAGTGGTCTTGGTTGTAGGTTGTTGCTTTTCATCACCTTGAATATCTCTTGCCACTCCTTTCTGGCCTGCAAAGTTTCTTTTGAGAAATCAGCTGACAGTCTTATGGGAGCTCCTTTGTAGATTACAGACTGCTTTTCTCTTGCTGCTTTTAAGATTCTCTCTTTGTATTTAACCTTTGGCATTTTGATGATGGTGTGGGCCTCTTTGGGTTCATCTTGTTTGGGACTCTCTGTGCTTCCTGGACTTGTATGCCTGTTTCCTTCACCAAGTTAGGGAAGTTTTCTGTCATTATTGTTTCAAATAGGTTTTCAATTTCTTGCTCTCTCTCTTCTCCTTCTGGCACCCCTATGATGTGAATGTTGGCATGCTTGAAGTTGTCCCGGAGGCTCCTTACACTATCCTCATTTTTTTGCATTCTTTTTTCTTTTTGCAGTTCTGATTGGGTGTTTTCTGCTTCCTTATATTCCAAATTGATGGTTTGCTTCTTGCCTTTACCTATTCTACTATTGATTCCCTGTAAATTATTCTTGATTTCAGTTAGTGCATCCTTCGTTTCTGACTGGTCCTTTTTTATGTTGTTGATGTTCTCACTAAGTTCCTTGGAGGTCTCCTTAAGTTCCTTGAGGAACTGCCTGGGGCTCCCGCAGCCTCAGCCTCCTTCAGCCTCAGTTCCCTCTGCTTTTCCAGCCAGAAGTGATGGGGACTTCTCTTCCTGGCACTGGAACCCTGAGCTTGGCGCCTGGTGTGGGATGGGGACCCCTCACTCCTCAGGGAGGACCTTCCCAGCTGAGGTGTCCCTCCTGATTTTTATCTGCACATGTGGGTGTGGGACCAGCCCATCCACGCTTCCACCCCTCCTACCAGTCTCCATGTGCTGCTTCTTTAATTTCGTAGTTGTAGGACTTCCATTCAGCTCGATTTCAGGTGGTTCTGAAGGATGGTTGTGCTGTAGTTTAGTTGTAATTTTGATGTGGTTGTGGGAGGAGGTGATACGCTGCCATCTTGACCGGAAGTCTAATATAAACATTGTAAAGCAATAACTTTGTCTCCAAGTACTGCTTTAGTTGCATACCAACATTTTTGATGTATTGAGTTTTCATTTTCATTCCATTAAAATGATTTTATAATTTCTCGTGTTATCTTTTTTTTTGGACCCATGGATTATTTAGATGTATATTGTTTAATTTCAAAATATTAGGGATCCTCCAGTATCTTTCTCTTATTGATTTTTAATTTAACTTCACTGTGATGTGAGAATGTACTCTATTTGATATTAATCCTTTTAAATTTATTGAGGCTTGTTTTATGGCTTGTCTTGTTGACTGTTCCATTCATACCTAAAAACAATATATATTTTGGAAGTTTAGAGGTTACGTTAGTTGAGTTAGAATGCTTACTTTTATGTGTCAATTCAGCTGGGCCATGGTACCCAGGTATTTGGTCAAATATTATTCTGCATCTGTTCTGTGAGGTGTCTTTTGATGAGATTAATGTTTAAGATGATAAACTTTAAATAAAGCAAATTTCCCTTCATAATGTGGATGGGCCTCATGCAATCAGTTGAAGGCCTTAATAGAAGAACAAAGACTGGCCTCCCATAAACAAGAAGAAATTCTGCCAACAGATTGCCGTTGGACTTGAACTGCAACTCTTCCCTGAGTCTTCAGCTGGTCACTCTACTCTTCAGATTTGGGATGTGCCAACTTTCCATAATCGCATCTCTCTCTCTCAGTTCTGTTTCTCTGGCAAACCTGATCAATGTTCAGTTCTTCTGTATACTTGATAATTTTTTGTCAACTTGTCTTATCAATCACTAAGAGTATTAACAGCTTCAACTACAATTATGGATAGTCTATTTCTTTCAGTTGTCTTTTTGCTGTATTAATTTTGAAGCTCTATCATACCCATTTAGAATCATTATGTTCTCTTGATTCCTTTACCATTTTAGAGTATCCTTAATTCCTGTTAATCATTCCTTATTTTTCTGTTTTTAATATAGTCATTCCAGCATTCTTTTCATTACTCTTTACCTAGTAGGTCATTTTTCATCTTTTTACTTTTATATTATATGTATTTTTATAGTTAAGTGAGGTTTCTTGTAGACAAAATATATTTGGCCTTTCTGTTTTATCCAGTCTGACAATCATTGACTTTTATTTTCTTTTCATTGAATTTTTGAGGGTGACAATGGTTAGCAAAATCATATAGGTTTCAGGTGCACATCATCTGTATACTGTATTATGTGGTCACCACCCCACGTCAAGTCTCCGTCCATCACCATTTATCCCCCCTATACCCTCCTCCACCTCCCTCCACCCCACCTCCCTCTAGTGCCTTTTAATTGGAGTGTTTAGACCACTTACTTTTAATTCTAACCATTTTAACTGCGTTTAAATCTGTCATCTTACTATTTGCTTTCTATGTCATATCTATATTTTGTTCTACTTTTCCTGCCTTCTTTCAGGTAGAGTAAGTTTTAGGATTTTTTTTTTTATCTCCACGATTGGCTTATTAGCTATATATCTCTTTGTTTTATTGTTTTAATGGTTCCTCTAAGGTTTGATATATATACATCCTTAACTGAATCATAGTCCACCTTCACACAATAGTATATCACTTCAGTTATAATATGAAACTTACAACAGTATGCTTCCGCGCCCCTTCCTCTCTTTTGTACTATTGTTGTCATGCTTTCTACTACTTTGTTCTAAACCAGCCATTTTCAACCTTTTTTTAAAATCTTGTGACACATATAAACTAGTTACTAAAATTCTGTGGCACACTCAAAGATATATTTTTTTGCCAATCTGACAAAAAATAGATATAATTTTGATTCATTCACACTGGACAGCTATTGTTGTGTTAGCTGTTGTCAGTTTTAATTTGGCAGTCTAAGGCAAAGGAGTCAGGTATTATATGTTTTCAAAATTCTTGTGGCACAGCAGTTTACTTGCCACAGCACACCAGTTGAAAAAAACCGTTGTTCTGAACTAAACAATGCATTATCATCATCATTCTTTTCAATCATCTTTTAAAGAAAAAATTCTAGCCCTGCCCAGTTTGGCTCAGCGGTTAGAGCATCGGCCCGTGAACCAGAGAGTCCCGGGTTCGGTTCCCACTAAGGGCATGTACCTCGGTTGCGGTTTGTCCCGAACCCCAGTTGGGGTCCTGTGGGTGTCTCTCTCACATCGATATTTCTCTCTCTCTCTTCCTCGCTCTCTCCCTCCTGCTCTATCTGAAGATAAGTGCAAAAAGAAAGAAAGAAAGAAAAAAAATTTAAATGACAAAAACTTTTTACATATAGTTACCATTTCAAAAATCTTTATTCTTTTGTATATGTCCAGGTTTGTATCTGGTATCATTTTCCTGTTGCTGAGTGTACTTCCTTTGACATTTTTGATAGTGTAGGTCTGCAGGAAACAAATTATTTCAGCTTTTGTTTGCCTGAAAAAGTCTGTTTTATCTTCATTTTGCAGCAATAGTTTTGCTAGATAAAGAATAGCTTTGTCTAGCTAAAGGTGAAGGGAGCCATAGATATGGTGACCCCCAAGAAGAAGATTTGACTTTGGGTGGTGGGCACACAATGCAATATACAGATCATGTATCATAGAAATGTACACTTGAAACCTATATAATCTTATTGTAACCCCAATAAATTTAATTTTAAAAAATAAAAATATAAAAACCACAAAGACGTCACTAATGTTGACAGCCCTGGATCCCTCTGAAAAATAAGCCCGTGCAGATGGAAGGGCTCTTGCGTCCGGGATGGAGCCCCATCGCTTTCTGTGGCTGGCGCTGGAGTCCCCTTGGCCCGGCCGAGCTGCGGAGAAGGTGCAGCAGTGTCTCAGGCCGAGGAGCAGGGCAGGAGGCGCTAAGAGCCCACGGAGGCAGCTCAGAACATGGAGGCGCCCGAGCCTGACCCAGACTGGGCGGTGCAGCCATAGCGGCCACAGAGCATGAACCGTTCCCCACGCAGGGGAGGGTGGCGGCGGCGGAACAGGACCGTCTGCACGTACGTGGTGGTGGCCGGGGCGCCGGGGCGGGCGCCCTGCCCCGCCCGGCCTCTCCGAGGGCTCTATCGCCCAACTACTGCACTGGGAGGATCAGTAGTAGCAGGTCGTGCCTCAGACCAGACTGAAAACGTGGTGCCCCTTAAGGATCGCATCACTGAAGTCACCCCGAATGCAGTGCGGTCTCCAGTGGAACTGTAACCTAAGCAAACAGAAATAAATGTAGTGCCTGGAGAGACTGCACTGGCTTTTTAAAGCTAAGAACCCCACTGACAAACCAGTAATTGGAATTTCCACATACAATGCTGTATCGCTTGAGGCTGGACAGTATTTCAGTAAAACACAGTGCTTCTGTTTTGAAGAACAAAGGCTTAATCCACAAGAGGAAGTAGATATGCTAGTGTTTTTCTACATAGATCCTGAATTTGCTGAAGGTCCAAGAATGGTGAATGATGATCTCATCACTCTTTCTTTTTTTGAAGCAAAGTTGGGGCACAAGTGTCCAGTTCTAGGCTATAATTGAAGTCAGCAACTAAGTCCTGCTTCAAATTTGTGATTTTTGAAAAATCGTGTATCTTGTTTTCTCAGAAGAGAAACATTCTACAGTAATGTATTCCATTCTGTTTTATGCCTTCTATTTTAAATATTATGCACTGAGGATTTTTTCCCCAATTAATTTACCATATTTTAAATTGAGAGAACAGATTCAGCTTTTTATCATAAGGAATTCACATGCCTATTTAGAATGTATGACTGGCCCTGGCTGGTTTGGCTCAGAGGTTCAAGCACCAGCTCGCAGACCAAAGAGTTTGGATTCTATTCCCAGTCAAGGGCACATACCTGAGTTGCAAGTTCTTCCCCTGCAGCCCTGGTGTGGGTCATGTGGGAGCCAACCAATGATACATTGATGTTTCTCTCCACACCCCCGTTCCCTTCCACTCTATCTAAAAAAAAAAAAAAAGAAAAGAAAAGAAAAAGAAAATCAATGGAAAAATATCCTTGGGTGAAAATTAATAAAAAAACAAAATAAGTAAATAAATAAATAAATAAATAAATAAAAGAAATTGTTTTTTCTTAAATATGTAGGCATAGTTCCCTTCCAAATGATTAGCACTTCATACTTGTAGCAATAATTCTTTTTATGCCCAATGTTGTCTCAGGTTCTAGGTCAGAACTTCTGACTTTATTTCTAAAACAGTTGGTTACTACTTTTTTTTCATTGTGTACAGTCACTGTTTTAAAAGCTCAAAATGGAAGAGGAATCACTAAGCCCTAACAGTTTGCCAAAGATTATATTCTGATTTCAGATGTGACTGTTTTTCCTTTAAGATCTAGGGCAATTTACATTCAAAGTACTAAAAAATTACTTTGAAATTTTGGTATCATGAAATTGAAGTGAAATGCAAGTATCTACTAGGCTTCTGTATTTCTCGTGATAGTTCCCAGTTCCTGAATGTTAGAATGTAAGTGTGGGAAATGTGAAGATTACTGATATTAGAAGTTCTGCAATAAACAAACTGTAAAAAAAAAATAAAAAAGTATTAAATTGTTTTAATAGTAAAATAATAATAAGCACCCCCACACACACACAAAAAAAGAGAATAGCTTAATGCCTATTTTTCTTTCTCAGCAGTTTAAAGGTTCAATTATCTTCTAGATTGCATAGTTCCTTATGAGATGTCTGTAAAAGCAGAAGACAATTATATTTATTATAACAAACCTTACTGCAACCCCAATTGAAACCTTGATTGCAGTATCGTGAGAACCTCTGAGCCAGAGGGCCCAGCTAAACTGCATCTACATTCCTGACCACACAGAAATTTTGAGATAACACATAGGAGATATAAACTCCAGTGGCCGGCTGGTGTGGCTCAGTGGTTGAGCATTGACCCATGCACCAAGGGGTCACCAGTTCGATTCCCGGTCAGGGCACATGCCCAGATTATGGGCCAAATCGCCAGTGAGGGGCATGCAGGAGGTGGCCAGTTGATGTTCTCTCTCATCGATGCTTCTATCTCTCTCTCCCTCTCCCTTCCTCTCTCTCTAAAATCAATAAAGAAAAATAAACTCCACTAAGTTGGGGAAATTTGTTATGCAACAACAGATATTTATTTAATTCAGAGAATATCCTAAAAACTTCCTTTGGTCAAAAATTAGTTACATGAAACTGGCCAGTGTTGCTTAGTGGATCGAGCCTCATCCCATGGGCTGAGAGGTCCTGGTTCGATTTTCGGTGAGGACACATGCCTAGGTTTCGGGCTTGATCCCCAGTGTGGAGCGTGCAGGAGGCAGCTGATCGATGTATCTCTCTCACATCCATGTTTCTATCTCTCTCTCCCTTCCTCTCTCTCTAAAAAAATAAACATAAAATAAAATAAAAAATTAGTTACATGTGCCCTGCCAGTGTGGCTTACTGGTTGAGTGTTGATCCATACACCAAGAGGTCGTTGGTTTGATTCCCGGTCAGGGCACATGCCCAGATTGTGGGCCAAATCCCCAGTGGGGGGCATGCAGGAGGAGGCCAATCAATGTTCTCTCTCATCGATGTTTCTATCTCTCTCCCTCTCCCTTCCTCTCTCTCTAAAATCAATAAAGAAAAAATATTTTTTTAAAAAACTAGTTACATGCAAAGCACAAAGAAAGAAGCATTGGACATCCCAATAGATGCTTCAAAATTGTGAAGGAAAATTAATTTCAATCTACAATTTGGACCAGCCAAATTATTAACCAAATATCATGCTAAAATTCATTACCATGCATATAGAAAGTGAAAAAATTATATCCCATGTACCCCTTCTCAGGAAGTTACTGAAAAACGTGTTCCACCAAACAAGAAAATAAAGCAGGCAAAAGAAAGGCATGGAATTCAAGAAAAAGTGGATCTAAACTAAGAGAGAGGCAGATTTCCAAGAATAATAGTAAAGAAAAAACCCAAACATCAAAATTACAACTAAACTACAACACAACCATCCTTCAGAACCGCCTGAAATCGAGCTGAATGGAAGTCCTACAACTATGAAATTAAAGAAGCAGCCACATTGAGACTGGTAGGAGGGGCGGAGGTGGACGGGCTGGTCCCACACCCACATGTGCAGATAAAAATCAGGAGGGACACCTCAGCTGGGAAGGTCCTCCCTGAGGAGTGAGGGGTCCCCATCCCATACCAGGCACCAAGCTCAGGGTTCCAGTGCCAGGAAGAGAAGTCCCTATCACTTCTGGCTGGAAAAGCAGAGGGAACTGAGGCTGAAGGAGGCTGAGGCTGCGGGAGCCCCAGGCAGTTCCTCTTAAAGGGCCCGCACATGCACTTACTCAGACTTGCTCCCTCTGAGCTCGGAGGGGAGGCAGCTTGAGGGGCATCAGAGACATACAGGGAAGAACTGAGCTTTTTGGCCTTGGGATGAGGGCTGGAGTGGCAGTTTTCTCCTGGACAGAGGTGCTGGCGGCAGAGGCTGATGTTCCTTTGGTGAGCCCTTCCCTGGGGCAGCAGACGGCCGCCATATCTGGGACTCAAGCAACCTGGCTCACACTGTTTGCCCCACCCTGGGGATTCCCTGAGGCCCCGCCCCGCCCAAATTTTGGGCCCACCCAAGCTGTTTCCAAAGGTTTTACCATAGGATTGGCCTGTCTTGGATCCTGCTTCAGAGTTTCCTAAAGTCTCTCAAATAAGCAGCATCTGATCTCAGCGAGCCCCATACCTCTCGTTAAGTGGCCCCAGGCCTGCACTAGAAGCAGCCAGCCTTGGTTCACAACTTGGCTTTTCCTGGACACCTCCAAGCCCAGCACAAGAAGCAGCCATCTGCAGATCAGTTTGTAGCTTATGCCAGGTGGCCCTGGATAGAAAACAGGCAGTGGCTGACCTTGCCCAGAGCCAGCACACCCAGTGGACAGCTCCAGACCACATCGAAACACCACCACCCAACCACCTCCACAAGTGACACACTCAAGGAGCGGACTCAGTGGGTACCAGAGCCCTGATGAAGTAAATCTTGCTCTGTGTGGTGGGCCCCTACACAGCTGATCCTCCAAGGTAGTCAGAGGCCAGAGGTCAGTGGGCACAGCCAGTCCTTGCAGCTGAAGAGCCTGAGTAAATCCCTCCCATTGACATGCCAACAGCAATCAAGACTCAATTACAACAGAAGGGTATACAGTCCACACTAGGGGTACACCTCGAGGGCCCAGATGAGATGATCAGGGAGGCAGTGCCACTGGATCCTACAGGACACCTACAACAATAGACCACCCTACGAAGCCTAGGAGACATAGCAACTCTACCTAATACATAGAAACAATCACAGGGAAGCAGGCAAAATGAGGGGACAAAGAAGCATGTCCCAAATGAAAGAAAAGAAAACTCCAGGAAAAGAATTAAACAAAATGGAGGTAAGCAATCAATCAGATGCAGAGTTCAGAAAACAGGTTATAAGGTTGCTCAAGGAACTTAGTGAGACATTCAAGGGACCTAGTGAGACCTTCAAGGAACTTAAGGAGACCTCCAAGGAACTTAGTGAGAACATCAACAACATAAAAAAGGACCAGTCAGAAACGAAGGATGCACTAACTGAAATCAAGAATAATTTACAGGGAATCAATAGTAGAGTAGGTAAAGGCAAGAAGCAAACCATCAATTTGGAATATAAGGAAGCAGAAAACACCCAATCAGAACTGCAAAAAGAAAAAAGAATGCAAAAAAATGAGGATAGTGCAAGGAGCCTCCGGGACAACTTCAAGCATGCCAACATTCACATCATAGGGGTGCCAGAAGGAGAAGAGAGAGAGCAAGAAATTGAAAACCTATTTGAAACAATAATGACAGAAAACTTCCCTAACTTGGTGAAGGAAACAGGCATACAAGTCCAGGAAGCACAGAGAGTCCCAAACAAGATGAACCCAAAGAGGCCCACACCATCATCAAAATGCCAAAGGTTAAATACAAAGAGAGAATCTTAAAAGCAGCAAGAGAAAAGCAGTCTGTAATCTACAAAGGAGCTCCCATAAGACTGTCAGCTGATTTCTCAAAAGAAACTTTGCAGGCCAGAAAGGAGTGGCAAGGGGTACTTCAAGGTGATGTAAAGCAACAACCTACAACCAAGACTACTCTGTCCTGCAAAGCTATCATTTAGAATCGCTGGACATATCCTGAGTTTCCCAAACAAGAAAAAGCTAAAGGAGTTCATCCACCAAACCAGTATTATATGAAATGTTGAAGAGTCTTCTTGAAGGAGAAGAACAACAAAAATATGAAAAATAAAATGGCAATTAATACATATCTATCAACAATCAAATCTACAAACAAAATGAGCAAGCAGAACAGAAGCAGATGCATAGATACAGAGAACTTTTTGTTGCTTGCCAGATGGGTAGGGGTTAGGGGCATGGGGGAAAAAGGGTGAAGGAATTAAGAAGTAGAAATTGGTTGTTAGAACGATGAACCTCAAAGGAAAGGGGGGAGGGAGGGAGGGCGGGATGAGATAAACCAAAGAACTTCTATGTATATATGCATAACCAATGGACACTGACAATAGTGTAGTGAAGACAGGAGAGGGGCAGGATTGTGGAGTAGGGGGTCAATGGGGGAAAAAGGGGGGAACATCTGTAATACATTCAACAATAAAGATGAGTTAAAAAAAATAAAAATAAAATCCTCTGTACTGAAAAAAGGAAAAAAACCCAAGATGGTAGCTATGTAACAGGCTTGAACACCATTCACCTTGTTATAGATGAGCTGCAGAAGTATATGCCAGAACAGGAGGTCAGTGCCCAAATACATAGCTTAAAAAGTCGAAAATGGTTGCCTCTGAGTAACAAAACTAGGTAATAAAGGGAGCTGGTGTTGGGCAGGGTGGCTCATATCTGACCAACCTTTAGGGAAATTCTCACACCCACTATTTCTACAGAGGTAATTTATTTACTGGATCACATAATTGCTGTGTCCATGGGAAGATCTTGCTTCATGCAGAATTAGTCTTGAGAGTTCAAACATTGTTAATAGATCTCCATCTCTTTTCTACAAAACCTTTGCTCTGCTTTATTCTGCATTCACTTCTCTCTCAGGTAAGCACTATTCTAAAGGTACTGTTTTTCCATTGCTCTAGAAAATTCCTGCAACTGAAATGCATTGAAGCAATCATTGTGGCCATGAAAAAGAAACTACAACAGTTAGCTAGCCTGGAGACGCTAAAAAATTTAAAGAACCCTCTTAACTACTGGAACGTATGGAGAAGTGACTGTTCAAAATGACTAAATTGTGCTCACACTCTAAGTGAGCCAGACAGGTCTGGTAAATTTAAACTTAATGCCAAAGGTAGATCCAAATATTATAATTACTCATGACATTGATAATATATTGATTGGGGGATATAAACATGGAAGACAGGAGGTAGGTCAATTATACAAGAAACAAACCAAAGAGTAGTGTAAGTTAAAAGCACTGGAAACATGTACTTGAACAAGGGACAATACAACCTAAAGCCCAAAGCCATTCAAAATGGAGACTTACAGTAATTTCATATCTTCTAGTATGTTTCCCTGACCCTGCTTCTTCTGTTCAAAGTTGGACTCATGATTCTACTCCACCTGCATCAACACTCTTGCTAATGTGTTAACACTATTCCTTTGGGTAGAAAAATGACACAAGTTACAGAATGTCTGTTATCTTCTATGGGGTCATCTGGGACAAATTATTGTGTAGCCACCCCACCCCTCTTGGGTTGGGCTGAATGTGGGGACCAATATGGACTCAAGTTATTTGTAACATCTGGTCACATAATTGGACATTGTCTGTAGGTGAGAGCTGGGTCATATGGGATTACAGTCAACTGTGGAAGGCACCAAGCTGTTCTTTTTTGGTAATTGGTAACTTAATGGTTTTTTAAATGTGTCAGTGATAATTGGGATATATGAACCCCAAATCAGCCCCCAATTGTTTGGTCTATGGATATAAAAATTATACAGTAGTGATCTAATAAATACAAAAGTCTAAGTCAAATGTTTCTGTGACTAAAAGAACATATAAGTGTTCACTGGTATCCTGAGTTGAGGATTCAGGGAATCCTCAGATGAAAAGTCTACTCATCCCTCTCAAAAGCACCTTCAGCTACCATCTGATACAGGAACCCCTTCCCACACACTTCATTATTTCCCAGAAGACCCTTGTATAAATACATAAATAATTCTCAGAAATATTCTGGGTTACCCAAGTAATGAATTGCTGAAGTTGCTAAATTAAATTCCTTATACTTGTTCCACAAAAAAGTGATGAAAAGAGCAAGCAAAACTAGAAGATTCTAAGAAGACCAGGGAGGTAAGCCACTGGTGTATATATGCTTCTTTATCTCTTATTTCAGTACACAGATTACAGTACACCGAAACAAATGACAGTCTTAAAGTTTGAGACCATGGTAATCAGAGTTTGGCATGGTCAGCAAAATTTGTGGCAACCAGGAACCTGAATTCAGCAAAGGAGGCAGCAGAATGAATCACTAGACATTTGTAAGATTCTTGTCTTCCTATTTGGACTCCAGTACCCAACTCTGTTGAGTTCAGCATCCTCTAGTCTTACAGATATATTTTAGAAGTCTATTAAGCAGCATGGAGTAAAGCAATTCTTTTAATCAATAAAAAGAGAATTGCTAGGATCATATGAGATCTTGCTCCCTGGCATAAGTCATCAGTTTAACTCAATAAACTCTTTTTAAAAGGAGAGAATTGCTTACAGTTATATATACATATATTCTATCATTCATCCATCTATCTATTTATGAACTATTTATCTACCTATCAATTTATTCATCCAGTCATACACATACACACAAATCTTTAAGCAATTCTTTTTTTTTACCAGTTAAAAAATTGCCTTAGTCACAACAAAAGAAACCAGCATCAAAATGAAAAGGGAACCCGCTGTATGAGAGAACATATTTGCCAATGCTACATCAGATAAGGGGTTAATTTCCAAAATATATAAAGTACTAATATAACTCATCAAAAGGAAGACAAACAGTCCAATTAAAAAGTGGGCAGAGGACCTGAATAGACACTTCTCCAAAGAAGACATACAGATGGCCAAGAGACATATGAAAAAATGTTCAACAACACTAATCATCAGAGAGATGCAAATTAAAACAATTATGAGGCCCTGCCAGTGTGGCTCAGTGGATTGAGTGTCATCCCATGGACTGAGAGGTCCCAGTTCTATTCCCAATCAGGGCACATGCCCGGTTTTCAGGCTTGATCCCCAGTAGGGGGCATGCAGGAGGCAGCCGATCAATGTTTCTCACATTGATTTTTCTATTTCTCTCTCCCTTCCTCTCTCTCTAATATATATATATATATATTTTTTTTAAATAAATAAATAAATAAAACAACTATGAGATATCACCTCACACCTGCCAGAATGGCTACCATCAATAAATCATCAAACAACAAGTGCTGGCAAGGGTGTGGAGAAAAGGAGACTCTAGTACACTGCTGGTGGGAATGCAGACTGGTGCAGCCACTATGGAAAACAATATGGTGTTTCCTCAAAAAATTAAAAATTGAACTGCTGTTTGACCCAGTGATCCCACTTCTAGGAATACAGCCTAAGAAGCCTGAAACAACAATCAGAAAGAATATATGCACCCCTATGTTCATAGCAGTGCTATTTACAATAGCTAAGATCTGGAAACAGCCCAAGTGCCCATCAGTAGATGAGTGGATAAAAAAGCTGTAATACATTTACACAATGGACTACTATACAGATGTAAGAAAGAAAGATCTTTTACCCTTGAGATGACATGGAGGGACCTGGAGAGTATTATGTTAAGTGAAATAAGCCAATCAGAGAAAGACAATTATCACATGATCTCATTTATATGTGGAATCAAGTGAACAAATTAAACTGATGAACAAAATAGATCCAGAGACATGAAGTAGGGAACAGACTGACAAACCTCAGAGGGAAGGGGGTTAGAGGGCAGGAGGAGATAAATTAAAGATCTTACATGCATATATTCATAACCAATGGACACAGACAACAGTGTGGAAAAGGTGGGGGGGGTGCGAGTGGGGAGGAGGGTGTCAACAGGGAAAAAGGGAGGGACATCTGTAATACTTTCAAAAATAAAGATAATTTTTCTTAAGCATAAAGAAATAGTCTTAGTTCCAAAAAGCATTTGGAGTACTATGTCAAGAATGATCTGTTTGGAAGCTTCTATGGGCCCTGTTTCTTCTATTATATATACAACTTTTTATTTACTCCTTTGGTTAAATGTGTATATATACACAGTTGACCCTTGAACAACATGAGTTTGTACTGTATGGGTCCACTTATATATGGATTTTTTAAATAAATACCTAAATACCTGTACTATTTTTTATCTGAAGTTGGGACTGTGCAGATGCAGTGGGTGACTGTACGCTTTGATCTACACCATTATATAAAGAGGACTTGAGCATCCACGGAATTTGCTATCCTCAGGGGAGCCCTGGAACCAATCCCCTGCAGATACCCAGGGACAACTAAGTTTTGAGGGAATTAAAATTTATCCGCAGATTTTTACCGTACAGGAGTGGGTCCCTCTACCCCCCTGTGTTGTTCAAGGGTCAACTATATTTGTATAAAGCTAAAATCACAAGAATGGGTTTTAAGCAAATATACCTATTTTTTAAAGCATAGTCTTGAGATAAAAAATAAATATAACTTACTCAAAGTCTTCTTAAGAACTGAAATTCTACACTGTAATTAAAAATTAGGATAATAGCCCTGGCCGGTTTGGCTCAGCGGTTGGAGCGTCGGCCTGTGGACCAGAGAGTCCTGGGTTTGGTTCCCCTTAGGGGCACGTACCAAAAAAAAAAGGAAAATAATAACTATTATGTACAAAGTGACATCAGAATTTTGACCCAAGGAGAGAGACTCTCAGACAAAATCTTTAAAGCTTTATAATAATTGTATCTGGGTGACCACGAAAATGTGCCTCTCAGATCACTGAATCCAGAAAGTGTTATTGGCCGATGGCCCCAGAGCTGCACTCTGAAATTCACCATGATGTTTGCCCTAAACCGTGCTTCCCGGGGGCTGCTCCTAGTCAGTGACTGTGTGTAGTATGAACATTAAAGCCAGTCCATTCCTAGGAGGCATGAGACTCCTCCAATGGGCAACTTTGACTTGAGGACTCCTTATCAGCCATGTTGAACCTTTTTAGACATATACTGCAGGCTAAAACTCTCCCTCTCAATCTTTCTTCTTTCCCTCTGTCCTTCCCAAGGGTGAGACCTGTGTCAGTCTGTCAACTTTCCAGCCACCCCCAGCAATGTTCCCTCTAGTAAATCTCTTGCACTTCTAATCCTGTCTTGCTATCTGCTTCTCAAAAGACTTGGACTAACACAGTATACTTTCTTAATAATATAGAATTCTAACATACTACATACCTCCTTAAAATCTTCCTGGAGAAAAATTAAAGATTTTGGCACTGAATTGTGATAAAACCAACTTAGAGAATCATTTTGGATTTATATATAATATTAATTTGGTAGAAAATGTATAGTATAAAAGGAAACTCAAAAGAATAAGTATTAAAAGCTTTAATATCATTTATTATTTACTAAATTAAATTTTAATGGAATACATGAAACTGTAAATTCTAATATTACCAGAAATTGAATGGAAGACAGAATTGAGTTGCCCAGACAGAATTTGTGCATATGAATGCATGAAATACTTCATTTGGTCATTAAATATGGACTGGATGGTGGCAAAATGAAATTTCCACACATAACTTGGGGAATTCATTTGCTTGATTTCCCCTTACACCCCCCTCCCCCAACTCAGCTAACTGTTTTTCTACCATCCTCCGGGGTTTGAATATCACACAAGCAAAAAGACCTCTTGGCTGAAAGCCATTACCTACTAAGAAATCTGCCAGTTATTTATGCTGATAACCTCCCAGAAGTGAAAACAAATTAATCATATGTAATATAACAAATCCTCAAAGAATGAGCCATTATGAATGACTCCACAAGAAAATAATTTGACTACATATCCTTAGTGGCATTCAGTATATAGATAAAAATAATGCTAAAATCTTCAACATTATTTAATAATTTTGTCAGATAAAAGAAGTAATTATATTAATTTTGTTTGGAATCAAGATTTTAAGTATAGGAGAAAGGGGGGGATTATAAAATTGAACTTTTTGAATTAGGAGCTGTAATGTGAGAACTGAATCAGAAATATCAGTATGAACCCATGCTTTTGAAAGAAAAAAAAGTATATATTTTCCAATGCTGTCAGCTAAAACAAGCTAGGGACAAGGCTTCAATAATGAACTTAATGTATAACTTCACTATTGATTTCTAAAGCCATTTCCCAGGATACCCTGAAGAAATGGTTGATTCTATGTCTGGGTTAGGGTGGGTTATAAGCCTAGGGGCAACTTGCTATACCAGGAGACAAGAAATAATTCAGATTGATGGGATTGTGTCAAAAGAACATAAGTTTTGGAAAAGACAATAATTATTGCACTTGGTTAAATCACATTGAATCTATGGAAAGCCACGAGACCATAATCGTACACAGAAGAAAAAGTACATAAAGTTGAGTAAAGATTGTGAATTGAATAGCCTGTATTACTATTACTTCTCTTTCAAACATGTTGTTATTTTGGTTCATTTACACTATCAGTGAAAAATACAAAATTTAGTAAATGTAAATTACATAATTAAAAAGCATTTTCTGGCTTAAGGGAGGATGCCAATAGAATGATTCCATAAATTGTGCCGTAAGTTGGACAAAGTCATTCAAGAGAGCTAAATTTCAATCAGCTACAGTTTCAAATATCCATGAGCATTTTATAGTCTTAAAAATATGAAAAAATTCAAGATACTATTTAGCTCAAAGGTCTTTAAAACTAGTTTGAAAGATATTTCCATGTCTTAAAATCCAGTCAAGTTCAAAGGTAGAGAACTTAGAAGTTAAACATTACTGAAGTAAACATATACAGTATTTATTTATCTTAAGAGTCAAATCCAAAATCCAAGTGATCATCCAAATGATAGCAACCAACCTTCATGAACGGGCAGAAGAATTAGAAACTTTCAAATATGCAATGCAATATTATTAACTATAGTTGTCATGCTGTGCATTATATCCCCATGACTTATTTATTTTATAAGTTTGTATCTTTTGACCCTCTTTGCCCGTTTTGCCCAGCCCCCAGCCCCTGCCTCTGATAACCACCAATCCATTCTCTGTATCTATGAGTTTGATTTTATTTGTTTGTTTCTTAGATTCCATGTATAAGTGGGGTAATATGGTATTTGTCTTTCTCTGCCTGACTTATTTCACTTAGCATAATGCCCTCAAGGTCCATCCATGTTATTGCAAATGGCTGTACTGACATGAAAACAAATATATTATATATTGCTAAGTATAAAATTCAAATTTCAGAATAATATCAACAGCGTAATTCTACTTCAGTAAAAAAGTGTTTTTCAAGTTTGGCTCAACGATCTTTGTATCTTAGTAAAACATATGTATTCAATTACATCTTAGTTTTTTAATTATATATATTTTAAAAAGCAAATGTGAATTTGCGACCTTAGTGCATGGTTTTAAATAGTAATAAAACACTTCAAAGACTACAATTCTCGTATTCCGTCACATTTTAACATTCTGAAACTGGGTTGTAACCTGAGACCACTGGGAAACTGCTCCATGATGACGCAGTGGTCACTCGTGCGCATGCACTCACACAAGATAGCGATCCGAGGTAGTCCTCGGAAGTAGGCTTCTGTGCATTGTTGTAATGACATTCACTTTTCTCGACACCTCCGAAACAGCTGGCCCAAGGCCCACGCCACCGTGTCACGGCTCCTAATGAGATGCGTACAGACTCCAGGGCCAGAGGCCTCCAGAGCTGTGTGTCATGCAGGGGAGGTGGCGGGGTCATGGGTCCGGTGGCCTGAACAGAAGCCGCTCAACTCCAGTAATTTGGAGAGTCGGGCAGGGAAAGCTCCTCCTAAGCCCGCGCCGCGCTCTGGCCGCAAGCGCTGCCCTGGGTCCCCGGCGCAGGGCCTGGCCAGTCGCAAGCGCCCTTTACCTAGTCCGCGAGCCCTCCGCGCGCACGGAGAGACTCTCTCCCACAATCAGTACTCCTGAATCTCTTTGATTGAAATCAAATTCCAGGAGCTTTTAATTCTTATCTGTTATCACATCTTGTGATAAATATGCTGTTGTTTGCCTGATGCTGAAGTATCTCTCAATGGTCATGCTGCTAATGAAAAAGCAGAAAGAAAATGTAAAGCCTTTACTCTAAGAACCAGAGACGTCTTTGCTCTCTTTCTCTCTGTTTCATTTGCAGTTCTATAGGCTAGACTGCCTACCCTGTTATCAACTTTGTTCTTCGCCATTCTTTGGGGGTGAGAAGGTTCTTGCATTTGATCAGATTAGTGTTAACCCTCCACATTTTTAGCTTGTAACAACAAGGCAACATGCTCTTACATCTTTAACCTCAAATAAAATTTAAGTGCATGAAGAAAATACTCAAACTTCAAATTGATTTATCTTACAACAGAGTGTGTTGCCTCAGCCCTGGTAGAGTACACTTTAAACCAATACTTTCTAACAACGCTGTTTCTTACTAGTATAAACCCATATACATTGTGTTGGTTTTGGTTTTTTTAATGAGTTTCATAAATAATAATTAGTATTTAGGTATTACTTATCAGGCCCTGATCTAAGTATATGGAATTCTGTTCATTTTAACAATCCTGAGGTAGGCATATTTTCCTCATTTAGCAGATGAGGAAACTGAGGGACTATAAGAAACTCAGGCCATCTGCCCCCAGAGGTGGTTTTAAAATGGATATTCAATTAAATACTCTTGTGCAGATTGGCAGGTGATGATTCTTTTTGTTTGTTACTTAGTTTCTTTATTTTTTCTTTGTTTTTAATTGAATGATCCATCAATTTCACTTCTGGGAATATATCCAAAGAAAACCAAAACACTAATTTGAAAGAATATATGCACCCCTATGTTCACTGCCTCATTATTTACAATAGCCAAGATTTGGAAGTAGCCCAAGTGCCCATCAGTAGATGAGTGGATAAAAATGCTGTGGTACATTTACACAATGGAGTACTACTCAGCTGTAAAAAAAAAAAAAAAGGAAATCTTACCCTTTGTGACAGCATGGATGGACCTGGAGAGTATTATGCTCAGTGAAATAAGCCAGACAGATGATGGTTCTAATTAATTTGTTTCAATGTATATAGAAATATATTTTCATTAGTACCTTATATTTTATGTAAATAATAAAATCAAACTTTGAAAAATGAATTATTTTTATTTTTAAAAATAAATTATCTTAAAAATATCTTTAAAATAAATTATATGATAACAATCACATCATTTTACCTTGTGTGTAATACCAAGGAGGTTAAGGCACTCTTTGCTCTTATTCGGCTAATATTCACTCCTAATACCACAGAACAGTTTCAGAGCCCTAAATTATAGTCCCAACTATGTGATGACTATTGAATAAATGTTATAATATATACTTATGACAGAATATCATTTTATTGCTTTTTTATTTTACTCTATTCACTGTCATCTTTTTATATTTCAGGTTTGATACAACTTCATATAACTACATTTCTACTAAAATATTTCATAGTTTACATGTTTTAGATTTTTACTATTATTAATCTGGACAGGGCTCCCCAACTTCTATTCCAAAATAGAAAAGTTTACTTTAATAATGATTATCCTAATTTTCTTAAGTGAAAAGATTGAGGCTTAAACAGATTAAATATTACACACAATATCATATACTAAGGCAGACAGGCAGTATAGAATAGAAATCCTATCCTAGGGCTCAACAGATTTCAAAAGGGCTTGTTTATTAATATATTTTTCAGAACCAATATATTTCAGAAGTATAGACCTATCATCATAAAAATGTGGTTACATATAATCTCAAAGTACAATAATTCAGAATAAAATTCACCATTTGATTTTTTAAAATATAGATCCTAACATTATTCTGTTTTTTGTTTTGAATGAACATTGTTGGTCTTTTCCCCAAAGATGTGGAATGAAAAATTAGTGTTTGTTTTTTTATTATTTTAACAATTAGAAAGGAAAAATTTATAGTTGGACAGCAAGACCCTGAACTGAATTTCAACATCCTGGTTTTCCACACTCTATGCAGGCACTAGTGATTTTGTGTAAATTTTATTTCTTCAGATTTTTTCCTTTCCTAGGATTCTCTCAGATTTGTTATTATTTGAAGCTCTGATCGTGGCTCTGAATCATTTTTGTTCTTTCTTCCTCCCCCAACAGCTGTTTCAAAACTTCTGCAACTCATTTGCTGTGGAGTCTAGAATCTCTCTCGCAAGCAAGCTTACTGGGTGGGCTGAACTGCCATGGAACAGAAGGATTGTTAGGAAATTGATATGTTGCTACGAAATCTTGGTAATTTGCTCTGTAAGCTGAATGGAGTGTCAGAGAAGTTTCCTTTCCCATGATGAACTTAGGAGGTGTATGTTTTGACCTGTATCAGTGATGCTATTTGGATCCATTACTTTAAGGTTACATTTTTTATCCGTATATGAAGGCTGCACCTAATTTTCCCTGTAATCAGATAAACAAATGTCAGCTGTTCATATTTCAATCCTTTCTGCCAATAACTGCTGGAAGCGATTTAATGCAGCTGGAGAATAACGCTGATAATCATTATAGCCTGCAAAGTGCGAAATAATTTCATTGTACTGTTGTGGCCTTTTCAGTCTGACAACTGATAATGTTCAGCAGATGAGACTTGGGGGGGGGGGGGAATCCTATTTTAATATAATTAAGAAATAGTGTAAAAGAGGGGTAAGTCCTGGAGCACCTCAGTGCTGTTTATCTGAGAACTTGTTATAAGAATTCACTGCAAGTGTTGAAGGGACATGCTTTCACCTGACAGATGCTGTGTTTCATTCGGATTGGTTTCCTCCATCTGATGGAAACCCTCGCTGAGTAACAGCACAGATGAGGCTCAATGGGGAAAATGAAGGAAGAGGAGAAAAGCACTGGGGCGGAGCAAAGGAATAGGTCCTTGGTCATGCTACCAAACTCACGCAGGTTGTTTTTTTTCTTTTCACTTACCTGAGCCGCTCTGGATCCACTTTGAAGAGGCCATGCCCTCACCTCTCCCTCGGCGCAGTTACCTCCTGGGCGAGTTTTCTCCCTCTGTGGACTCCAGGCCCTGTAGTAGCCCCTCGGAGCTCCCAGGTAGGGCAGGGAAACTCTTCCTGGGGGCCACTCCTCCCAGGGCCCCACGGCTGCCACGCCGGCTGGCCTGGTGTTTCATTGACTGGGAACAGGTGTGCTTCCTACAGAGGTTGGGAGCTGGGGGCTTCGGCTCAGTGTACAAGGCAACTTACCACGGTGTGCTCGTGGCCATAAAGCAAGTGAACAAGTACACCAAGAACCGACTGGCATCCCAGCGCAGTTTCTGGGCTGAGCTCAACATAGCAAGGCTTCGCCATGAGAACATTGTGGGGGTTGTGGCTGCCAGCACGCGCACGCCCGTGGGCTTTAATAGTTTAGGCACCATAATCATGGAGTTTGGTGGCAATGTCACTTTACAGCAAGTCATATACGGTGGTACCAGCTGCCCTGAGGAGGAGGAGGAGGAAGCGGAGCCTCACTGCTGTGCAGGAGAGCAGCTAACTTTGTCCAAGTGTCTGAAGTATGCCCTGGATATTGTGAATGGACTGCTCTTCCTTCACTCACAAAGCATTGTGCATTTGGACCTGAAGCCGGCTAACATTTTGATCAGTGAACAGGATGTCTGCAGAATTGGTGACTTTGGTTGTTCTGAGAAGCTGGGAAATCTCCCTTGCTTCCAGATTCCTTCTTACCACCTAGGCGGCACATACACCCACCGAGCCCCAGAGCTCCTGAAAGGAGAGACCTTAACACCCAAAGCTGATATCTATTCTTTTGCCATCACTCTCTGGCAAATGGCTACCAAGGAGGTGCCTTACTTGGGGGAGCGTCAGTACGTGCTCTACGCTGTAGTAGCCTATAATCTTCGACCGTCTCTCTCAGCAGCTGTCTTCACTGACTCCATTCCCGGGAAAAGACTTGAGAAGATTATTCGGGGCTGCTGGAGGGCCAATGCTTTGCAGAGGCCAAGTGCAGAAGTTCTTCTGGTCGACCTTAACTCACTGAAGGCTGAATTTGGCTGACACTAAACCTGTATCAAGATAAGCTTTTGTCTTTGTTTCTACTTATTTTTAAAGAAGTGGAGATGTAGGGGGAAAAAAACTGTTTGTAGGACATATTTTTAGAAAATAAAGTTACTAAAAACTCCTTTAGCCTCAAATGCTTTTTCTAAGAGCTACAAATTTAATAATGTTCTTAGTACTGTTAGTAACTAACCTTATTCCTTTATAAAGTTATATGTTTTGCTTTCTCAGCTAGTGGCTTACTTTGCAGTTCCATAGTATTGCATTTATTCAGATTTGTTACTGATAAAACCAATTTGTCCAAAACAAAACTGAAATGTGAAATGCTAAAAATTTTCCATAATTCTCTATACTCACCACCTAAATTTAAACTATTAATAGTTTACTTGCTCCCATATCAAATAATTAAAAACTTTTTTTGAAAAAGATTGTTTTCCTGCTCCCTCCAAAAAATTTCATTTGTGATGACTTCCATACATAAAAGTCACAATTTGAGGTAAATTTATTTTCTAGATTTTTAAAAAATATGTTATTATTGACTTTAAAGAGAGAGGAAGGGGGAGGGAGAAAGAGAGAAACATAGATGTGAGGGAGAAACATCAATCAGTTGTCTCCTATGTGCACCCTGACCAGGGACCGAACCCACAACCTGAGCATGTGCCCTGACCAGGAATGAAACCAGTGACCTTTCAGTGCATGGATGACACTCAACCGAGCCACACTGGCCAGGGCAAGGTAAATTTATTTTTAAAGAAATAATATCTTAAATGATTTCTTGTGATATTTTGAACTTGTGTGTGCCATGAGTAGAAAAAAATTTTTATAATACTTCTCAACTGTCTCCTTTACCTGTTTCAGAAGTAGATGACAAAACAAAGAAAGACTATGTGATATAAGAAAAAAGTATAACCTTGAGGAATAGTAAAAATTAACACATGGATAAAGATCAGACAAACAGAACAGATTGCCCATTCTGGAAATCAAGGCCATGGCTGCGGGTACTTAAGATTTTTAAAAATAAGGTGACTAAATCTTGTCATTAGGACAACATTGACTTCCATTTAGCAATAGTTTTGGTGAGTGGTGGAGGACAAGGCCATTATAATGAACGAGACCCTTATGAGAAGGCCTTGATGTAGAAGCTGTGCTTGCCTTGTTAAGGAAGAAGGGAGAAGCAGGAACCATAAAAGAGGTAAGACCCACAAAAATGTTTTTGAATTTTTGGTTTGCTTTAGTTTAGTTTTAGGATGAAGGAAGTGTTTATTTGTGAAAGGAACAAGAGGAGACAAAGATAACTGATAAACTTTAAAAATGTGTGGAAGAAATGAAAAGTAGTAGCTAGGGAAAGAGACTGCAGCCTTGGAAAGAAAGCATCTCTTCCCAGATGTGAGCAAAGGAATGTGGGATAACCACCATTATAGGTAAGCTTTTAAGTAGGAAAAAGAGAGGGTAGGGAAGTTTCTATCTGTGGACTTCTATTTTTCTGTTAAGAATGATTGAGGATAGGTGGTCTACAGAGTGAAATAATGGTTTAGAACTGTTCTTGAGGGAAGCAAAAGGGAACTGTCCATGACTCTGTAAAATATTGGTACAATATTGCAAGCTCTGTCTATGTAGCTTGGGGAGCAAGCTACCTGTATACCAATAAATAATTCCCTCCTCTGTTTATTGTAGCAACAGTAGTTCATGTTGGTAAGTTTAAGATATAATAGATCAAAAAAATTACAATGGATCAGTTCCACCAAGTGTGTTAAAATGGGCTTCTAACTATGCTGAACACCTCATCAACAGACTGTTAGTGAGCTACATGTAGATTCCCTATTAAAGCATTAAGGTCCAGAATGCACATGGCCACAGCTTAGATTCAAATATCTTCCCTTATCCTGAAAACCATAGAGCGACAAAAAGAGCAAAGGAAGAGAGACCTTGTAAACTTCATAATCGTGACAGTTGGAGACACAGAAAATGTACAAACTCCAAAATATATGCAGTGACGCCTAATGCCTGGGCAGAGCCAATAAGAAAAGAGTGCAGGGAGGAGGGGCCTATCAGGGGCCCATCCCAGAAAAACTTGGCAAAAATAGATATCCTAAAGAACAGGTGCCCACTGTGAAATGAAATGTTTAAGAAGAAACTCCTGAGAACACGACTGAGATCAAACTGAGCTGTCCTGAGAACACGACTGGGATCAAACTGAGCTGAGCCTACCAGAGCTGGTGGAGAAAGAAGGAACAGAAAGTTTCGAAGAGGATCTAGAGATCGGAGAGTGGCAGCTACGTATCCCTCCTGAAGATGAGAGGGTCCCCCTGGGGGTGGGATCAGGGAATGCAAGACAGGCCACAGAAGCCTCCTGAGCCGAGTTTACTTGTAGAGAAAGAAGTGTGGCTGCATGGAGAAACTCACAGAAATGCTATATTTATAGGAAACAGATAAGGCCTTTAGGGTCACAGAGAAAGAAAGTCTTTCAGTTGTAGGAAGACTGCCCTAATGGTAGGTAGAATAAGCCCATGGATTGCTTCATTTGTAAGAGCTAAGAGTCATAGGAAATTATTTCAAGTTAACAAATCAAATAAAAGGTAAAAGCATATTTAGCAGTTCAAAGATAAATATTAAGGATAATTCTAATGACTTAAATTGAGGTAGGGGAGAGGAGAGGGAAAGGGATACATCTGTTAATATTACTGTTCGTAGAAATAAGCTAATAGATATTGTCTAGGACTAAGGAAATTATACATGTAAATAATAAAACAAAAATACAATAAATACTTCCTCAAAATCAGAACTAAAAAGCAAAAGAACTAAATAGAAAATGAAAGACAACAACATAAACTATATACACAAAATAATAAAAATGTTGGAGCAAAGATCAAACATATGTCATATCAATAAATGTAAATGGCTTAACTTACCTATTATAAGAAAGTCTCTGTTGTAAGATATGCTCCTTTTTAAAAAGCATGGACAAAGTTATACCAGGTAAATGCAAACCGAAAGTAGGATTCATAATTTTATCATAAGATAAAACAGAATTGAAGGCTAGGAAGGATATTTAATAATGTTAAAAAATACAATTCATAATAAAGAAATAAAAGTTAGGAATAAGTTTGAACCAAATACTATAGTAGCAATTTTCACAGATCAGAGATAACAAGCAGTGTAAGAACAAATAGAAACACTATTCTTAGGATACTTTTTTTATTTCTCTCCCAAATAGATTAGATGGACACAAAATGAGGGGTGGTGTACAAGACTTTGGCAAAATTAATAGGATATAACTGATTGCTACATAGACATTCAGCACCCTAAAAAATAAATATAGCTTCTTTTAAGAACCTGTGGAAAATTGATCTATACTTTGAAGAAAACATCAAATTCGAAAGCCTAAAATCAGACATGTACAAAATTGAAATTTTAACAAAATTAGAAGAGAACCCCCCTTTCCCTGAAAAAAAAAAAATTAAAACTGTTAAGCAATTATATGTCAAAAGAAAATGCTAATCAAAGCTGCAGGAAATCTAGAAAGCAATGAAAATGAAAACATATATTAGAACCCATGGGATAACAAGAAAATCAAAGAAAGTTCATAGTCTCAAGCAGTAATGTGACTAAAAACCGAAGAATAAAAGCAAGTGAATTAACACCAAGGTCAAGGCTGAATATCCTGCTCATGTGTAAAAGGTGTTTTGCTATCTTCTCTGATGTAGGGATGGGGGGGTTGCTGGATGAACAAAATGTAACGAGATATGCATTCTCCTGACCTGGCCAGCCAAGGATCAAAGTATGCATGTGGATAGATAAGGTTTGCCTGCTTGGTAGGAACAACACCCTGTCTGAACTGATTGTTTTGTTTACATATGAATAGATAAGGTTTGCATGTCAAAGGGTAGGAATGCCACCCCGAAAGAAACAATGGGCAAGAAAGCCCAGGCAAGAATGTTTTTTTTGTTTTGTTTTGTTTTTTGTTTTTTTTTGTATCTCCTTTGATATTTCTCTGCTGAAAAAAGCAAGAGACAGGGCTTGGCTGTATGGTCAACAGAGACACCATCTCAAGGAAGTAATTACCTAAAACACCATGTAACCTGGGGAACCAATTTGCAAATAAATTGGGCTGCATCCAGAGATCTGGAACATTTGCTCCCTTGCGATGCTCCCCCTCACTCCAAGTAGTGTCTGTTTGTAGTTCATTGCATTGCACCTACAGGCCGAGAGAGATGGCACTGTGAGACACCTCAAAGTGCATCCAGTGAAAAATTTCCAGGCCCAGAAGGCCTGTGATGGGATAGGCAAGGACAATCATAGTCCCCTCCCTCACTGTTAAATACAGCAGCTATAGAGCTGGGTGATTATCCTTTTCTGTATGGTCTGATGAAGCTTCTTGACCACTCCTCAGAATAATGTTTTTATTTTTATTTATATATTTTTTTGCAATTTTAATCATTTTTTATTTTCAATTACAGTTGACATACATCATTATATTAGTTTCATGTGTACATCCCAGTGCCAGACATTACACAACTTAATAAATGATCATCCCAATAAAGCCCACACCCATCCCTTCACCTTCCTTCCCACCCCCACAATATGGTCCCAACGCCCCTCCCTTCTGGCAACCAACAAAAACTTCTCTGTACATATGAGTCTGTTCCTGTTCTGCTTGTTCATTCTGTTTATACATTCAAATATTGATAGATATGTATGTATTGCCATTTTATTTTCTTCTCCTCCTCCTCTATCTTCTTCAAAAAGACCCTTTAGCATTTCATATAATACTGGTTTGGTGGTGATGAACTCCTTTAGCTTTTTCTTGTCTGGGAAGTTCTTTATATGTCTATTGATTCTAAATGATAGTTTTGCAGGATAGAGTAAGCTTGGTTGTAGGTCCTGGCTTTTTATCACTTTGAATATTTCTTGCCCACTCCCTTCTGGCCTGCAGAGTTTCTTTTGAGAAATCAACTGACAGTCATATGGGAGCTCCCTCATAGGTAATTAGCTGCTTTTTTCTTGCTGCTTTTAAGATTCCCTTTGTCTGTAATCTTTTGCATTTTGATTATGATTACTCTTTGGGTTCATCTTGTTTGGGACTTTGTGCTTTCTGCACTTGTATGTCTGTTTTCTGCACCAAGTTAGGGAAGTTTTCTGTCATTATTTTTTCAAATAGTTTTTTAATTTCTTGCTCCCTCTCTTCTCCTTCTGGCACCCCCATGATGTGAATGTCGGTACACTTCAAATTGTTCCAGAGGCTCCTTACACTATCCTCATTTTCTTTTTCTTTTTGATTCTTTTTTCTTTTTGCTGTTCTGATTGTTTTTTGCTTCCTTATATTCCAAATCCGTTATTTGATTCGCAGCTTCACCTACTCTATTATTGATTCCCTGTCAGTTGTTCTTTATTTCAGTTAGTGTGTCCTTCATTTCTGACTGTTTTTTTTTTTTTTATGCTGTTGAGGTTCTCACTAAGTTCCTTGAGCAATCTTATAACTAGTGTTTTGAACTCTGAATCTGGTAGATTTCTTGTCTCTATTTTGTTTAGTTATTTTTCTAGAGTTTTGTTCTGTTCTTTCATTTATCTCCTCATTTTGGCCACTTCCCTGTGTTTGTTTCTATGTATTAGGTAGAACTGCTATGTCTCCTAGACTTGGTAGCATGAGCTTAGAGGTGCCCAGGCAAGGCCACGCTGTAAACTAAGGCCGTTGCTGCTAGTGCCAGACCTGAGGCCTCTTAGCAAGAGGTATGGGGCTTACTGAGGCCAGATGCTGCTTGTTTGAGAGATTTTAGGAAAATCTGAAGCATGATGCAAGACAGGCCATTCCTGTGATCAAGCCACTGGAAACAACTTGGGTAGGCCCAAAAGTGGGTTGGGGCAGGATCTCAGGGAATCACCAGGGTGGGGCAAATAGTGACAGCCAGGTTAATGGAGACTCAGATATGGCACACATCTGCAGACTCTGGGAGGACTCAGCAAAGGAACAATGACCTCTGCCAGCACTTCTGTCTGGGAGAAAGCTGCCCCTCCCACTCTCACAGTGATGCCAAACAATTTAGTTCCTCCCTTTGTCTCTGGTGGCTTTCAAGCTGCTGCCCCTGCACTGGAGCTCAGAGGGAGTGAGACCCAGTAAGTCCCAGCATGAGCCCTTTAAGAGGAACTGCCTGGGACTCTAGGAGCCTCTGTCTCACTCATCCTCGACCCCCACTGGTTTGTACAGCTAGAAGTTATGGGGACTTATCATCCTGACACTGGAACCCTGAGCTGGGGGTCCTGGTGTGGGACTGGGACCCCTTACTCCTCTGGGGGGATCTCCATAGCTAGGATATCCCTCCTGATTTTTATCTGCCACACATGGGTGTGGGACCAGACCTTCCTCGCCTCCACACTCCTACCAGTCTCAATTTGGCTTCTTCTTTAATTTCATAGTTGTAGGACTTCCATTCAGCTCAGTTTCAGGGGGTTCTGAATAATGGTTATTCTGTAGTTTAATTGTAATATTGATGTGGTTGTGGGAGAGGGCAAGTACTGCATTTACCTATGCTGCCACCTTGACTGGAAGTCAGAATAATGTTTTTATTTTTTTAATTAATTAATTTATTTTTGTCACAGATGTTTCTCCTCCCCGCCAGACACCCTCCTCCCTATCCTACCCCCACCTCCACCCCAAAAACATTGTTGTCTATGTCCATTGTTTATGCATACATTCATATAAGTACTTTGGTTTATCTCATTCCTCCTACAACCCCTCCTCTGAAGTTTGTCAGTCTGAACCGCACACCTTTCTATGTCTCTGGGTCTATTTTGTTCATCACCTTTCTTTGTTCATTATATTCCACAAATAAGTGAGATCATGTGATCTATCTCTGATTGGTTTATTTTGCTTAGCATAATACCTTCCAGGTGCCTCCATGGTGTCTCAAAGGATACGAGATCTTTCTTTCTTATAGCTCCATAGTGTTCCATTGTGTGTATGTACCACAGCTTTTTTATACACTCATTTATTGATGGGCATTTGGAGTGTTTCCAGATCTTAGCAATTATAAATAGTGCTGCTATGAACATAGGGGTATATATATTCTTTCTGATTGGTGTTTCAGGCTTCTTAGGATATATTCCTAGAAGTGGGATCACTGGGTCAAATGGCAATTCAATTTTTAATTTTTTGAGGAAACACCATAGTGTTTTCCATAGTGGCTGCACCAGTCTGCATTCCCACCAGCAGTGTACTAGAGTCCCCTTTTATCCACACCCTTGCCAACACTTGTTGTTTGATGCTTTGTTGATGGCAGCCATTCTGGCAGGTGTGAGGTGATACCTCATAGTTGTTTTAATTTGCATCTCTCTGATGATGAGTGATGTTGAGCATTTCTTCATATGTCTCTTGGCCATTTGTATATCCTTTTTAGAGAGGTGTCTATTTAGGTCCTCTGCCCATTTTTTAATTGGGTTATTTCTCTTCCTTTTGTTGAGTTGTATGAGCACTCTATATATTTTGAAATTAACCCCTTATCTGATGTATCATTGGCAATTATGCTCTCCCATATAGTGGGTTCCCTTTCTATTTTGATGGTTGTTTCTTTTGCTGTGCAGAAGCTTTTTAGTTTGATGTAGTCCCATGTGTTCATTTTTTCCTTTGTTTCTGTTCCCTTAGGTGATGTATCAATGAAAATTCTGCTGCATATGATGTCTGAAAGTTTGTTGCCTACATTTTCTGCTAGGATTTTTATGGATTCACGAGTCACATTTAAGTCTTTAATCCATTGTGAGTTTATTCTTGTATATGGTGTAAGTTGGTGGTCTAGTTTCATTTTTTTTGCATGTAGCTGTTCAATTTTCCCAACACCATTTATTGAAGAGGTTGTCTTTACTCCATTGTATGCTCCATGTACCTTTGTCAAATATTAATTGAGCATAATGTCTTGGGTCAATTTCCGGGTTCTCTGTTCTGTTCCATTGATCTATATGCATGTTCCTGTGCCAGTACCAGGCTGCTTTGATTACAGTGGTTTCGTAGTATAACCTGATATCCGGTATTGTGTTCCCTCCTATTTTGTTCTTTATTTTCAAGGTTGCTGTGGCTATTCGGGGTTGTTTTGGTTCCATATAAACTTTTGAAGTTTTTATTCTAGTTCTGTGAAACATGTCATTGGTATTTTAATGGGGATTGCATTGAATTTATAGATTGCTTTGGGTAGAATGGACATTTTATTGATGTTAATTCTTCCAATCCATGAACAAGGTATGTGCTTCCACTTTTTTATATCTGCCTTTATTTCTTTTTTCAATGTCCTGTCATTTTCTGCAAGTAGGTCCCTTACTTCTTTGGTTAGGTTTATTCCTAGGTATCTTAATTTTTTTGCTGCAATGGTAAATGGGATTGATTTTTAGTTTCTCTTTCTGTGAGTTCATTATTGGTGCATAAAAATGCCGTCAATTTCTTAATGTTAATTTTGTATCCTGCTACCTTGCCAAATTCATTTATTAAATCTAGTAGGTTTTTGATGGAGTCTTTAGGTTTTTCTATCTACAATATCATGTCATCTGCAAATAATTACACTGCCTCCTTTCCAATTTGGATCCCTTTTATTTTTTCTTCATGTCTAATTGCTGTGGCTAAGACTTCCAATACTATGTTAAATAAGAATGGCGAAAGTGGGCATGCCTGTCTTGTTCCTGCTTTTAAGGGAAATGCTTTAAGTTTTTGCCCATTGAATATGATGTTGGCTGGATTTTGTCTAATGCTTTTTCAGCATCTATTGTTATGATCATATGGTTTTTATCTTTCATTTTGTTTATGTGGTGTATCACATTTATTGATTTGTGAATATTGTACCAGCCTTGCATCCCTGGGATGAATCCCACTTGTTCATGGTGAATAATTTTTTTAATGTATTGCTGGATCCGATTTGCTAGTATTTTGTTCAGGATTTTGGCATCTATGTTCATCAGGGATATTGGCCTGTAGTTTTCTTTCTTTGTAGTTTCATTATTGGTTTTGGAATTAGAATTATGCTGGCCTCATAAAATGAGTTTGGAAGTCTTCCTTTTCTTGAATTTTTTGAAATAGTTTGAGGAGAATTGGTGTTAGTTCTTCTTTGAATGTTTGGTAAAACTCCCCTGTGAAGCCGTCCTGGCCCAGACTCTTGTTTGTTGGGAGATTCTTGATTACATCTTCAATTTCCTTAGTTGTTATTGGTCTGTTCAAGTTTTCTATCTCTTTCAGGTTCAGTTTTGGGAGACTATGTGTTTCTAGAAGTTTGTCCATTTCACTTAGATTGTCCAATTTGTTGCCGTATAATTGTTCAGAGTATTTGTTAACGATCCTTTGTATTTCTGTAGTATCAGTTGTTACTTCTCCTCTTTTATTTCTGATTTTGTGTATTTGGGTTCTCTCTCTTTGTTTCTTTGTGAGTCTAGCTAAGGGTCCATCAATCTTGTTTATCTTTTCAAAGAACCAGCTCTTTGTTTCATTGATCTTTTGAATTGTTTTTTTGGTCTCTATGTCATTTATTTCTGCTCTGATCTTTACTATTTCTTTCCTTCTACTTGCTCTGGGGTTTTCTTTCTGTTTGCTTTCTAGTTCTTTAAGTTGTGAGGTTAGATAATCGATTAGAAATTTTTCTTGTTTCTTGAGGTAGGCTTGTAGTGCTATGAACTTCCCTCTCATAACTGCTTTCGCTGCATCCCATAGATTTTGTGTTGTTGTGTGTTCATTTTCATTGGTTTCCAGGAAGTTTTTAATTTCTCCTTGATCTCCTTGGTAACCCATTTGTTGTTTGATAACATGCTATTTAGCCTCCATGTGTTCAAATATCTTTGTATGTTTTTGTTGTAATTGATTTCTAGTTTCATGCCATTGTGATCTGAGAAGATGCTTGATATGATTTCAATCTTCTTGAACTTGTAGAGACTTAGTTTATGTCCTAACATGTGGTCTATCTTTGAGAATGTCCCATGTGCACTTGAGAAGAATGTGAATTCTTCAGTTTTGAGGTGTAATTCTTTGTACTTCTCTATTAAATCCATTTGATCTAGTGCATCATTTAGAGTCTCTTTTCCTTGTTAATTTTTTGTCTAGAGGATGTATCCAGTGATGTCAGTGTGGTGTTGAAGTCCCCTGCTATGATTGTATTGCTGTCGATTTCTCCTTTGAAGTCCTCCAGAAGTTTTTAAATATATTTTGGTGCTCCTATATTGGGTACACATTTGTTTACCAAGGTTATATCTTCCTGTTCAATAGATCCTTTCAATATTATGTAGTGACCTTCTTTGTCCTAGTTATGGCCTTCACTTTGAAGTCTACTTTATCAGGTAGGAGTATTGCTACCCCAGCTCTTTTTTCCTTTCCGTTTGCTTGGAAGATATTTTTCCATCCCTTCACTTTCTTTTTTTTGTTTGTTTTTTTCAAATGCATGTTATACTTTTAATATCTTTTTACAAGAAATCAAAAGATAAAAACAAAAACTTATGAAAATTTGTGTATACAGAAGCACATTATTAGTGTTCCATTTCAGAGATATTACCTAGTCATTTCTAAAATTATTCTTCTAAATAGTTAAATATGTAATTAATTAATAAAAATGATTGTACAATCAAAATCAGAAAAAAATCACATTTTCTGGAGATTACCAACAACTATATTATATAACATACATGAAAAAACTAATTTATATTGGAAAATATTTTATAAATGTTTAAGTTACATGTAATTTCCCTTGTGTGACAATATTCTTAATCCATATTTTGCTCTTTTTTTGCATCAACATGGATTAAAAGCAAAGTAAGATATACTCTTCTTTCTTTCCAAATGTTAAGACTTTCCCAAACTTAGATAAGTAATTGAAATAGTTATAATTAACACGTTATACTTTGACCTTTTAAATTCTAAATATATATGTATATCTCCAGTATCATAGCCTAAATATAAATTGAGATCAACTCTATTCAGTGAAATCAGTGTTCTTGTCCACTTTATCATAAACCTGACTGTGAAAAATATCTTCTTTCTACAATGTCCATCCCTTCACTTTCAACCTTAGTCTTTTGTTGTGAGGTAGGTCTCTTGAAAACAGCATATATATGAGTCATGCTTTCTTATCCAATCAGCTACTCTGTGTCTTTTGATTGGAGCATTCAATCCTTTTACATTTAAGGTGATTATTGGTATGTACTTATTTATTGCCATTTTTGTTTAGTGTGGTTATATTTTTCTTCCTATTTCTTCTACTAATTACAACAGTCCTTTTAACATTTCTTGCAGTGCTGGTTTGGTGCTAATATATTCCCTTAGCCTTTTTTTTTTGTCTGGGAAGCTCTTTATTTCACCTTCTATTTTGAATGATAGCCTTGCTGGATAGAGTCATCTTGGATTCAGATCCTTGTTTTTCATGACCTTGATTACTTCATGCCATTCCCTTCTGGCCTGTAATGTTTCTGTTGAGAAGTCAGCTGATAGCTATATGGGGGTTCCTTTGTAGGTAACCTGTTGCTTATCTCTTGCTGCCTTTAGGATTCTCTCTTTGTCTTTAATTTCTGGCATTTTAATTATTATGTGTCTTGGTGTGGGCCTGTTTGGGTTCTTCTTACTTGGGGCTCTCTGTGCTTCTTGAACTTGAATGCCTTTTTCCTTCACCAAGTTAGGGAGGTTTTTTGTCACTATTTCTTCAAATATATTCTCTAACCCTTGTTCATTTTCTTCTTTTTCTGGAACTCCTATGATGCAAATGTTGTTACATTGCATATTGTCCCACAGTTCTCTTAGGCTTCTTCTTGTTTTTTAATTGTTTTTTCTTTTTGGTTCTCTGATTGGGCGATTTTTTTCTACTGTCCTCTAATTCACTGATCCAATACTTGGCCTCCTCTACTCTGCTGGTTATTCCTTCCAATGTGTTGTTTATTTCTGCTATGACATTGTTCATTTCAGATCAGTTGTTTTCAATGCTTCTATGTCTTTACTCATGCTGTTGAGCTCCCTCATGATTATTACTTTGAACTCTCTCTCTCTGATATCTTGCTCAATTCCCTTTCATTTATTTCATCTTCTGTTGAATTATTTTTTCTTTTATTTGGGATTTGTTTCTTTGTTTCACCATTTTGACTGTCTTGGTGGATTTTGGAGCTTGCCAAATTTTCCCTGTGGGTGTTGGTGTTTGCTGTTTGTGGCTCCCTCTACTGGGTTTAGATGAGTGTGGGAGGGCTCATGTTAAACACCACTGTCAAGTCTTACTTTCCTGGGTAGATTTGCAATCCCAGGAAAGGTTCAGTTATCCTCTAGCTTTTTGCCTGGAGGCTATTACTTGATGAGCCTTGGGTTGTAGCCCTCAGCTGAATGAAAAAATCCCTCAGGTGTTCAGGGTAAAAGGATTTCCAGCAGGTGGGGCAGATGCTTGCTGACTATTAATGAGCTTCAATTTGAATTTCTCTGGCCTGGCCAGGTGGTGTTAAATTTCTGAGGGAGGGCTGTTGCTTCTCTCCAGGGCTCTGGGGGCTCTTTGAGTAAGATGGCTACTGTCTTGTGAGGGAGTGATTCAGCACAAAATTCCCAGTGCCCTCCAAATCCTGACTCTCTCCACACAGTTCCAGTCCAACCTTCCCTCATTCTTCCAGAGCCCAAAGTGGGTGGCTGTAGCTAATTTAGTGCTCTGTCCCATCCCTCTGCCGCTGTGGAGCCCTTTTGGGATTTTAACCCTGAGGGAGCTGCTCACATCTAAAACAGCTACTGTCTGTGGGCTCCTAGCCTGCCCTCTCATGCCTCCGCAGTTCCTACCAGGCTTTATGTAGTGTCCTTTTTCTGTCCCTGGTTATATGGGTCCTCTCCAGCTGCTTTTCTGTTGGTTTTTCCTGACGATTTGTCTTTATTTTAGTTTAATTCCAGTTTGGTCCTGGGAGATGGTCTATGTAGCTTCCATTCACTCTGACGTCATTTTGGAATTGAACTCAGTTTTTAAGAGGTGGATGGATAGAGAAATATAGAAGTAGACATAAAAGTATGTGTGTATACACCTATATTTATTTCCTAGCTCTGTCCTTTGAGAGGGTTTAATCTAATGATATTCTAGAGCAGACTTAGCACCCGATTTTAATTTCTGAATTCTAAATTTTTAATCTCTGAATTCCTAATTACAGTCGGCCCTCATTTATTGCAGTTAATCAGTTCCAGACTGTACCACAATAAATGAATTTCTGTGAAGTAGGATTCTTTATTTAAAATTCAAATATTTTCACAGTTAGAGAATATAAAATCTGTTTATGACCTTCTACATACATCTTCTAACATTATTAGAGCCCTCTAGACATGAAATAACACCCTTTAGTCACCATTACACTCGTATTACCCAATATATTAGACAAAATAAGAGAAAATAAGACATATTAGATGTTACAAATATCATATTATTATTGTACATTTAATTACACACACACACAGTTCTTACACATAACCACTAACCTATGAAAATAGTGCAACTTCTTTGATGATGAAGTGATGAAGATGAAGAGATGTACTGCACAGCAAAGAAGAGCAAGGTTACTGCTCCTCTGAAGGCACAAACTCAGTAGGAGAGTCTTTAGGTGGTGCAGTATCTTCAGCAGGTGCATCGTTGTCTTCTTCTGCTGAAGGAGTACTAGGAGTAGGCAGTGGGTGTCTGGATGCATGGCTGAAGAACACTGTGATAGGCAGTTGCTGGTACTGTCTTTTCATATGTCTGAGGAGGCTTTTGTAGGGTTCTATCGCTCCATCAAGTGCATTCCAGAACCGCAATGCACGTAACATTTGTGGGTCCCATTTGCCAATCATGTCCTGTACTACCTTAATAGTTCTCACGACTTGCAAGAGACGCTCAAATGTAAAGCCAACTTCCTCCTCCTGACCCCAGGAACCTCTGGCTGCTCTTCCTTCTCCTCACTCACAGACTTAGTCATCTCCACCAGATCCTAGTCAGTTAAGGGATCCAAATGTGTCTCCAGCAGCTCATCCACGTCATCGCGGGTCATATCCGCGAAACCTTCTCCTCCCAGCATGTGGGCTAACCTAACTGCCTTATCCACTACTGAGTTGCTTATATCCTCTGGGGTGAATCCTCTGTAGTTGTGGACAATTTCAGGCCACAACATCTTCCAGCTGGCCTTCACAGTCTCTGTCTTTATGTCCTTCAATGCGGCCTGGATGTTCTTCAGACAGGTCGTGATGGTATACTGCCGCCAGTACTCCTTCAGCAAGAAGTTCTCCTCAAGGTCCATGCCTTTGACGAGGTGCTGTAGGGTGTTTTGCATGTAGAGGGACTTGAACGTGTGAATAACGCCTTGATCCATAGGCTGGATCAGCGAAGTGGTGTTGGGAGAAAGGAACTGGATCTGCACATCGTTGTAGGATAGGTCTTGCGCATGACCTCAGCATTGTCTATGAGGAGAAGGACATTAAACTTGAGTCCCTTCTCCGTGAGATACAGCTTGACTTGGGGGATGAAGCACTCATGGAACCAGTCCGATGACAGCTGCTTCATGATCCAGCCCTTGTCGTTGTGCATCCAGTGCACTGGCAAGCAGGTTCTTGTTTTTATTCTTCAGGGCCCTAACCCTAACCCTAACCCATGTAGATAAGGGCAGGCTTGAGCAAAAATCCCTAAGCATTTCCACACATAATGATAGTCACATGATCCTTATAAGCCTTGAAGCCAAAGACTTTGGCCTCATCCTTGAAAATGAATGTCCAGGAAGGCATTGTTTTCCAGAACAGTCCTGTTTCATCCATATTGAACACCTGTTCGGGATGATACTCACCCTCCTCAAGGATCTTCTGGAATGTGTTCTTCACACAGTCCTCTGCTGCAGGCTTGTCAGCAGAGGTAGCTTCTCCATGGAGAACGACACTCTTCAGATGATACCTCTTCTGGAACTTCTCGAACCAACCCTTGCTCACCATGAAATCCATGAATGCTGCAGAAGAGGGTCCTGGTTGGGGTTCATCCACTGTAAAGCACTGATAGAGCTGCCTTGCCTTCTCCCGGATGACCAGTGAATCCAACGGAATGTTTTCCTGCGGCTATCGCTGATCCAAATGGCTAGGGCAGACTCCGTTTTCACTATGAACTTATTACGACTTGTCATGACACGCTTTGCTTCCTTGTTGAAAGAGACAGTAGCCTGTTGCATGGATGTTCTTTTCATCTTTATGGATGGAGCGAATGGTAGACTCATTCAAGTCATAATGGCGGGCAACCTCCACGATTTTCTTGCCATCTTTGATCATTTCCAAGAGTTTCTCCTTTCTCCTGGATGGTAAGCATCTTTCTCCGGTGCTTAGTTTCATCATCAGAAGGCTTAGAAGAAGCAGCACATTTAGGAGCCATCGTGGGGCTTAGATAAAAGTTCTCAGAAATCACAAACACTTAAAAGAGCAAAGATGCTTCTGATGCATAGTGATGTAGAAGCGTGTATGAGAGAAACGAACTTGCATGAGGCTGAGCCAATCAGCAGCCAGGATAGGAAGAGGATAGGATAGCCAATCAGTGAATAGCACGTTCTGATTGGCTTGGTTTCACCACACCTGATATTTTGGAAATAAGTTATTACCCACACACAAGGAGTGGTCCAGCGGTTGCACCTGGCTTTGAAGGATTTGCAGGGGTGCTCGAATACATAGACCTACAGTCCATACGTACAGTAATTTTAATTGTAATTGTAATACAGGGGTGTATAATTGACTCAGACAACCGAGCGCGCGCTGTATCATTTTCACTTTCTCGATCAACTTTTTAATGAATATATTTGAAAAAACTGCGATAGAGTGAAGCCGCGAAAGTCGAAGTGCGAAGTGCCAAGGGACGACTGTATCCACAACATAAGGAAACCAATGCTTCTTGGAGAAAGGCTGATTCCAGAGTAGAAAACACAAAATGAACCCTGAATACCTTATGCCCCAAATAAGGAAGTGCTCCAGGAATGAGAGGGAAATAACAAAAACACATATGAACTAACTTCCCACTGGCCAAAACTTAGACTGTTTGAGCATTAAAATAATTATTGATAGCAAATTAAATAGGAACATATAGTCATAGTGAATATAATAGGTATAAATAAATAAATAAGAGAGAGTCCGGCCAGTGTGGCTCAGTGGTTGAGCGTCGACCCGTGCACCAAAGGGTCGCCTGTTCGATTTCTAGTCATGGCGCATGCCCAGGTTGTGGGCTCAATCCCCAGTGGGGGACATGCAGAAGGCGGCCAATCAATGTTCTCTCTCATCGATGTTTCTATCTCTCTCTCCCTCTCACTTCTTCTCTCTCTAAAATCAATAAATGCAAAAAAATAAATAAATAAGGGAGAAAGGTAAGCTCTACCTTATCATAGAATGCTAACTAACATTAATTGCTAATAAGTACAAAATACATATTAATTGATCCTTATAGTGGAGAAGTCCTTCTGACACTATCTTATAATCGTAGCTAGATACAAGCTATCTTAATCAAGTTAACGTCATCAGTAATGGGGCAAATTGACATCATTTATCTCCTGATATTATGCACTGAGAAGAATATGGCACCACTTCTGTGGTATCTGTGAAAGATATATAATCTGACTCAAATCATGTGGACACAACACACAAACCCGTGGCCTGTGTACTTCAAAGCTATCAAGGTTATGAAAGCCAAGGAAAGACTGAACAACTGTTCCATATAGAAAGACATGACAACCCAGTGCAACACATAATCCTGAACTGGATCACAATCCTATAATAAAAATTATTAGGACAACTGGCAAAATTTTAATGAAGTCTCTGGATTAGATGGCAGTATTATATAAATTTCTTGCTTTCAGTAGTTATACTACAGTTATGTTGGAGTGTGTCTTTGTTTTTAGAAAATACTCACTTAAAGACTAAAAGGATAATGAGATGTCCATGTCTGTAACTTTCTTTCAATTGGTTGAGAATAAAAAATAATTATAAATATATGTAGAGAGAATGATAAGGTAAATTTAACAATTTTGACAATTGGGAATCTTTGTTACTAATAAAGAGAAGTTGGGAGAACTTTCTATCATTCCTGTAACTTTGTGTAAGTTTGAAATTATTTCAAAATAAAACTATTAAAATAAAAGAAAAATAAGTGTAAGTTTAATTTTTAAAATGTGCAAACTCTTTATTGGGAAAACTTTAAAACACTCTTAAAAAGTATATAAGAAGCCGCAAACAAAAAGACAGCATAAAGATGGCCATTCTAACTAAATTAACTTATAGATTAAAAACAATTACAATTAAATATATGTTAATTACTATCTTCACTGCTCAGAAAAAATCATCATCATCATAGCTAAAATGTATTGAGTATTATGTACCAGGAACTGTAAAATGTTTTTCACAGATGTCAAATTAAATCCTCATAACTACTCTAAAATATTTATTATTAGTATTAGAGAGATTAAGAATTTGCCCAGAGTCACACAAATAAGTGATAGAGCCAGAACCCATGCCCTTAACCGTTCCATGGTGGTGGTAGGGAATACCCTACTAGCTTCATTGTTTCAAATGTTTAAACAATACTTTATTTAGTTCATAAAAATCAATCAAGAAAATTACTATCTAAGGTATAGTGTAATTAAGGATGATTTTTAAAGGGAAACAAAAACAGGTATCTGAGAAATATAATGTGATGCCCAATGCTTAAAAAAGGAAATAATTATAGTGTGTACTTCTTTCCTTTACACAAATCTGATCATAAAATAATTCTTATCCATGTACTCACATATTCAGTAAGCATATATTTCATCATCCAGTATGTCCTGAGCACCATGCTAGTTAGATATAGTGGGCAAAAGCAAAAGCACAGATGTAGACCCAAGAGTTGATATTACATTCTAGTTGAAGAGGTCATGCAATACTAAATGTAATTTAAGATTTTGTGAATACTGATTTCATTATTAGTATATTAAATACATTTCCAAAATTTTAAATTGCCTGATAGTCTTGGGAAATGTTGGAACTTCCAGTGAATAATAAAGGACAAAACACACTCATGCATCTGTTCTTCCTAATCCCCATATGTGACAGTAGATGAAAATTTTAAAGCATTAATTCACAAGGACAAAGAGAAGAAGAAAATTATAGGAACAAAATTTTGGAAGCTAGGAAGTTCAGTAAGCCCTAGAAAGCTTAAGTCAGCAGTAGGGAAACCTGAGATGCAACCTGAGTTTTACCACAGAATGCCCAAAAAGTTTTAGCATTGGCTGTTTAAGTTCACAGAATCTGGCAACCAAGCTAATACCCTCTAGGCAGGGAAATATAAATAGTCCAAGAAAATAGACCTCAAGATACTGATGATGGAGGCAGTAAAACAATCAGAATAACCTACAGTGAGGCTTTCATTCTTTTTTTTCTTATGTTTTTATTGATTTTTAGAGAGAGAGAGGGAGAGAGAGAAAGAAACATCGATTAGAGAGAAACATCAATTGGCTGCCTCCTGCATGCCCTCCACTGGGGATCTAGCTCAGACCCAGGCATGTGCCCTGACTGGGAATCGAACTGGTGACCTCTTTGTGCATGGGTCGATGCTCAACCACTGAGCCATACCAGCTGGGCAAGGCTTTCATTCTTAAAGGTCCATCCACATGTGCTGAGTTACCAAGTAGCTTTTTATTTTCCTAAAATGGATCATACAGTGTGGTACATTTCCACAATGGAATACTATGCAGCTGTTAGAAAGAAAGAGCTCTTACCCTTTGAGATTACATGGAGGGACCGGAAGAGGTTATGCTAAGTCAGAGAAAGACAAGTATCACATGATCTCATTTAATTGTGGAATATAATGAACAAAATAAGCTAATGAACAAAATAGATTCAGAGACATGGACGTAGGGAATAGACTGACAAATCTCAGAGGGAAGGGGGGTAGAGGGAAGGAAGAGATAAATCAAAGAACTGATATGCATATATGCACAACCAATGGACACAGACAACAGTGTGGTGAAGGTGGGGCTGGGGGAGCAGGGAGGAGGGTGTTAATGGGGGAAAAAAGGAGGGACATTTGTAATACTTTCAACAATAAAGGCAAATGAATTTTTTTTTTTTTATCCTCACCCGAGGACATTTTTGCATTCATCTTCAGGTAGAGCAGGAGGGAGAGAGGGTGGGAGAGAGAGAGAGAAACATCGATGTGAGAGAGACACATCGAGTGGTTGCCACCCACAAAACCCCAGCCGGGGCTGGGGACAAACTGCAACCGTGGTACGACGTGCCCTTAGCGGGAACTGAACCCAGGACTCTCTGGTCCGCAGGCCGACGCTCTAACCACTGAGCCAAACTGGCCAGGGCGCAAATGAATATTTTTTAAAAATAAAATAAATAAATAGTAGCATACAGCCCAGTTTATTTCCAAAGAAAACCTTAATATGAAAGAAGATAAAAAAAATCTTAACTATCCTTTGATATAGAAGGAGCTGTTGGCTACAGGGAAAAGGGGGGGGGGTTTGTTTAAAAAAAAAAAAACACCTAGAAAATAGTAGAACTTTTGGAAGTTAAAATTATAATTACATACATGAAAAATTCATTAGAAAAATTGATAAAGACACAAGTAGAGGAAAAGTGAAAGAGACTGAAAGAAAGCAAGACAATTGGAGAATCAATCTGGGAAGTCTAATATTCAAATAATAGAAGTTCCAGAGATAAAAGATGTAGAAACAGGAGAAAATTATTGACAATTTAGGAAACAAAAGTTTCCAGGTTGAAAAGATGAAGTTGTTGATTGCCCAGACAACAAATAAAAACAAACCAAAAGAAGGCACAGTACCAAAAATTTTTAGAACATTAGGGACAATGAAAAAAACATAAAGGTTCCAAAAATTAAAAAACAAAAAACTGAAAGAAACAAAAAAGATCACATACAAAAATAAGGATCCTAAAAACACTGGAGACGACTACTTCCAAAATTCTGAGGGAAAATCATTTCCAACTTAGAATTCTAGACTCAGCCATACTATCCATTGAATGTACATGCTGGCTAAAGACCTTTCAAGACAGAAAAGGTCTAAAAAATTTACTCCTATGCACCCTTTCTCAGGAAACTACTTGGTATTCTACCAAAGCAACTGTATAAACTAAAGAAAGAAAAAAACAGAGTATCCAGGAAATAGATACAACTCAATAGAGAGGCAAAGAGAATCTCCAAGGACAATGGTGATTGAAGATAACAAGCTGTCGATTGTGCAGGTCTCAAGACTCAAGACAAAACTAATGAATACCTGTGTTTTAATGGATTGAAATGATATTCCACAATTTGAGGAGAATATGGGATTAACTTAATGATGAATACAGGAAAAAAACAACAAAGCAAATGAAACAAAAAGTTTATTAACTTTAGGTGACACAAAAAGATGGACAACACAAGAGAAGAAAATATTGTATAACAAATAGTTCCGTTCAAATAGCCTTGTATCGTAGCTACAATAAGATAACATTGTATGTTGGTATATAGATCTAACCAAAGGGAAGGATGAATGGAGAGGAATTGTGACTATAGGTACTGGGGATAGGAGTGAAATAAAACTAAATCCTAGTCTTCCAAAGAGAAAAGTCAATAGATAATGCCTAAAACTTTACAAAAATCAATTAGTGTCCACATAAGTATGTTATTGAGAGGTACAGATTTAGATGCCAAAATGAACAGCCAAATGGAGTTGAAAGTGGTCGCAAGACTCCACGGGTTGGTGTGGCATCCTTGAGGCTTTAGGGGGCGATTATTCTAGTGCAACTATTTGAGTCTTTAACTACTGTTCATATATAACTTATAAAATTAAAACTAAATTTAAAAAATGAAAATGAGTGTGCAGTGGGTCTCAGGAGAAGGTGGATGATAGAGATATATTTTAATGTGCTTTTTCTATGAAATAAATTTTAAGAAATAATATCAAAGTGATTAAACTAAATATTATTTTTTATTACTTTGATACATGTGAGTCAACTCACTATGTGAACTCCATATTTCTTTAAAACAGAATATAAAACAGTACAGATTCCCTCAAATGAGAAAAAGCCAGAAGAGGAAACAAGCTACCCATTCAGCTAAGGAAAGCAGAAGCAGCTGAGAAGGACTAAACTAAAACAAGACAGCTTCCTGAACACTGCTGAATAGGGCATCAAATTACAAAGAGGGAAAACCTAAAGGTCTGTGAAATAATAGAGTGCAGCCAGAGGAAATTTAAAGGGAAAGGAGAGCAAAATTTGACAGAATAATAGCAGTGAAAGCCAGAAGCAAGTCCCCTTACAGAGGAATCAAGTTACAGAATTCCCTAACTTCAGAAATGGAAGTAGATTTTCCCCCTTTAGGGAATGGTGAATCATATCAGAACACATTGTATAATTAGTCTGACATACATTTGTCAAACACTGAGTAATCTTTACATCCTTAAGAAATTTAGATTCTGCCACAATCTGAAGAATAAACTCTTTTTTTAAGGACAGGAAAACAAACTGTTTTCTCCCCTATTCTGCAAAATGAATATGATGATGAAAACGTGACAATGGTCACGCTGGTCTACTGTGGGTAAATCATACAACTGTCATTGTCTATGGAGTGTATCTTTCCATAATTATTTCAGAATTTCCTGCTATTGTAATTTGAGCCTGAATAACCCATCACTAGGACAATTCTGTTTCTGTGATAGAGTCAATTGAATTCAAGTGTTAGTATGCAACCGTTTCAGGATCTTCTCTTCTGGCTTTCCTGCTGCTCATGTTTTTGGCTATTCTGGTACTCATTAGTACTTCCACTAAGATATTAGGAAAGAAAATGATGGAAAGACATTCAACAATTTATTTTTCTATTTTTTAACAGGTCCACTATCCAGTATTGACTTTAATTAGATTTGAGGACTACTTTTAGATTTAATTTATTTGTATTCTCTCCACCCTCTCTATTTTATAGATTCCTCCTTAGGCAATAAAAATTCAATTTTAAAGAGATGGGTTTTTTGGCACGATGCCATATGCCAACCAGCCCTGGGGATCACAGAGCTCATGTAGGAGAGTGTCAAGTTTATCATCGAGAATGTGGACCTAGCGGTGGCCAATTCTATTCAGAGGGTCTTCATCGCTGAAGTGCCCATAATAGCCACTGACTGGGCTCAAATTGATGCCAATTCCTCAGTCCTTCATGATGAGTTAATCACTTACAGGCTTGGATTTATCCCCCTTACTAGTGACGACACTGGACAAGCTACAGTACTCCCAGGACTGCACATGTGAAGAGTTCTGACCCAAGTGCTCAGTGGAGTTCACTTTCTATGTGCCGTACACAAAGACCAGACTCTTCATGTCACCTCTTGAGGATCATCTCCAACAGCCCCCAGGGTCATTCCAGTGACCTCCTGGAACTGAGATAATGACCCCAATGACTATGTGGAGCAGGATGACATTCTCATCATCAAGCTGTGAAAGGCCAGGATCAAGACTTTGTGCCTATGCCAAAATGGGCTTTGGCAGGAGCATGCTAAGTGGAACCTGACTACAGGGACACACAGTGTACCCCAAGCCAGAGGAATGGCCAAAAAGTGAGTACTCAGAACTGGGTAAGGATGAGTCACAGGCTCCCTACTACCCCAATGGCAAGCCAGAGAGGTTTTACTACAACGTGGAGTCCTGTGACCCTCTGCCCTTGGAAACCATTGTCCTCTCAGTCCTCTCGGTATTGAAGAAGAGGCTTAGTGATTTACAGACCCAGTTAAGCCAGGATATCCAGAGTGATATCCTCACCATAAACTAGCTGCAGCTAACCTGCTCCATGAAAAGGGATCTGAGCCAGTAGCTGTTTTCAGGTCTCTCCAGAGACTCTTCTAGCTTCTGGGGTCTGGACAGCTGTTACTTAAACTTCTTGACAAGCTGTCAGTACCAACTAGAGAGGTAGCAGTGGGGAAGGGTAGGCCCATCCCAGCCTTGCTTGGTCACAGATAGATTACCAGGGGTGCCACTGGTATTTGAGGCAGGAAAGTCTTTTATTGGACATTCAGCATCCCTGGCCCTGCCTGCTAATTGCCAGTAGTCTCCCCATAACCCAGACCTCCTTTCCCCCATTTCCTAATCTGCTTGTAGGAGTTCTAAAAACAAAACAAAACACTGAGCTGGACCCTCCTCTTTTGGTCATTTCAGCTCTTTACTTTCCGTCCAAAAGTTGGATTTTTTACAGTTGTACCTTAGGTTTCTGGTGTTAGGATTGAGTGCTAGAACCCTCATTCAGGCTGCCTACAAACCCAGTCCCTGCCCAGGGCCAGCCTACTGATACTTCACTCAAATTCCCAAGTGTCCCTAATTTGAAAACCCTTTGAGAACAGTGTTAAATCCTGGCTTCTCCCCCCACCAATAAACTCAATATATTTAAAAAAATTAAAATATAGCCCAGCCGGTGTGGCTCAGTGGTTGAGCATCAACCCATGCACTAAGAGATCACCAGTTCAATTCCTGGTCAGGGCACATGCCCAGGTTGTGGGCCAAATCCTCAGTGGGGGGCATGCAGGAGGTGGCCAATCGATGTTCTCTCTCATGGATATTTCTATCTCTCTCTCTCCCTCTCCCTTCCTCTCTCTCTCAAATCAATAAGGAAAAAAAATTAAAATATAAATAAATAAATAGTTGGGTTTTTTTTATTTTTTAATTCTTTAATGAGAGTCCCAGAGGTACACCTGTAGCAGGAACTCACAACTTCAGGCATCAGTGAGGGTAGTGGGAGTGTCTGATCAGGATCTTATTTAAACCAAGCCCCAAAACAAACAAACAAAACCCAGCCAAAACAATAAATAAATAAATAAAATAAACCAAGCCTCAAAGGCTTCATGGAAAGGATCACTAAGTACTTGGGCTAATAGTTGGCCCCCATCCACAATCACTCCATCTCTCCTAATCAAAAAGTAAAAAGGCATCCAGAAAATAGTGGTTTCTACTTAATTGAGAAGGAGCTGTTCCAATGGAAAAAGAATTTATCCTGAAGAGAATGTAAGGGCAAAATAGCCTAGGTTACCCTAGGGACTGAAGGAGAGGATCTTTTGAGGTGCTTTCCAGAAAAATTACCAGTGGGGCGGGTGGAGGGTTATATGAAAAACTGAAATCAGAACAACTGAAATGAAAGAGGCACAAGGGGGCTAACATCTTTTCTCTGGTTCTGCAAATGGGTAAGATGTCCCCAACAGACAATAGGGGCAGCAGCCCCTGGGGAGATGTCATGACACTAGCAAAGGGACCGGCAGTTAGTATTTCCGAGCAGAGGGAAGGAGGAGGGTACCATTTTCCCTGACTGCAGCTTGGGTTGCTATACACTGAGGAAAGAGGCCGAGTTCAGTGGTTCTTCTGTCTGGGAAAGTCAAGGAAACCAGGGTGAATATGTCATGCTTCCTGTTTTCAAGGAACTTTAGCCTACCACCAACAGTTCTACTAAAACTATATGTTTTCTAAAATAAATACCTTACATACCATATACCCAAATTATTTCCAGATGGATTAAAGAGCGTCTGTAAAACTGGAAGGAAATTGATTTGAATAGTTAATACAAATTGGAAGGAGGAAGGAATTTCTAACCTTTTATAAAAACAGTGGAACAACTATAAAGGAGATTGCCATATTTCATTACATAAAAAGTATAACTTCTGGATATCAAAATATAAATAAAGAGAAAAATTTGTTCAAAATGTGACTGACAACAGGTTAATTTTTTTCTATAAAGAACATATACAAATAAAAATGAAAAGTCATTATGCACTAATAGAGAAATGGACAAAAATCTTTTTAAAAAAATCCTTACCTGAGGATATGTTTTTTTATTTTTTATTTTTATTGATTTAATAGAGAAAGAGAGAGAGAAAGAAAGAGAGAGAGAGAGAAGCATGGATGTGAGAAACATCAATCAGCTACCTCCCGTACTCGCCTGACCAAAGTTCGAACCTGCAACCCAGGTATGTGCCCTGACTGGGAATCGAATCCACAACCTTTTGGTGTACAGGACAAAGCTCCAACCAACTGAGTCCTCAGGCCAGGGCAAGAAATGGTCAAAAATCTCAAAAAGTCAATTCATGAGAAAGAAAATGAATATAGGAAATAAATAAGAGAAATAGGAAAATGTTACCTCATGAGTACTTGAAGACTGCAAATTAAAAATACACACATTCACAAGATTCTTAATGCTAATGAGGCTGTGGTAAAATGATCTTCCAGATATTGCTGGTGACAATACAAATTAGTACAACTTTTTGGAAAGCAATTGCAGTTTGGCAATATATATCAACAACTTCAAAAATAATTATATTCACTGACTCAGTACTTATGCTTCTGGAAATCCATCCTAGGAAATAATCATTTTAATTAACAGAATGTTCAGTAAGAGCCATTTATTCTGGAGAAAAATTTAAAATAAGGTAAATGTCCAAAATGGTTAATTCACAATGTTATGATGATTTTCACAACACAGAAATACTACACTACATTGTTAAGTGAATGGGAAAGAATACAAAATTATACATCAGTTTGATTATAACTTTTTTAAAGTAAACACATTTCTCTTAAAACACACAGAGAAAAGACTGAAAACAAAGTTTTGTTTGTCTGGGGCTGGTTGTCTGGGTGGGGGGGGACTGTGGATATCTCTTTTCTTTATTTTTTGAAACTTGTCTTATTTTCTAATTTCTAAAAATTCTTTATAATGTAAATACTTATTTTAAAATAAATGACCACAAAAATCACTTGCATTGTTATACATTAACAATGAACAATCTGAAAAGGAAATGTAAAACTTTCATTTACAGTAGCATCAAAAAGAATAAAATACTTAGGAATAAATCTAACCAAGGAGGTGAAAAACTTGTACTGAACACTATACAACATTGCCAAAAGAAATTAAAGAAGACACAAATGGAAAAACATCTCATGGTCACAAATTGGAAGACTTTAATATTGAATGTTCCAACTACCCAAAGTGATCTACAAATGCAACACAATCCCTATCAAATTTCAATGGCAATTTTTCAGAAATAGAAAAATTCATCCTAAAATTCATATGGAATTTTAAGGGACCCTGAATAGCTGAAACAATTTTTATTTGTTTGTTTGTTTTTATTAATTTATTTTTGTTACAGATGTTTCTCCTTTTTCCCCCATTGACAGCCTCCATCCAATCCTGCCCCCCTCCCCCCAGCATTGTTGTCTATGTCCATAGTTACTCATACATGCATATAAGTTCTGTGGTTTATCTCTTCCCTGCCCCCTGTCCCCCTCTTCTGAGGTTTGTCAGACTGTACCCTACTTCTATGTCTCTGGGTCTATTTTGTTCATCAGCTTGATATTTGTCTTTCTCTGACTGGCTTGTTTCGCTTAGGGTAGTACTCTCCAGGTCCCTCCATGTCATCTCAAAGGATAAGAGATCTTTCCCAAAACAATTTTGAAAAAGGAGAATGATGTTGAAGGCCTCATACTTCCTGATTTAAAATCAATTACAAAGCCATAGTAATCAAACAGTGTGGTAACTGGCATAAAGATAGACAATAGACCAATTGGACAGAATAGAGAGCCCAGAAATAAATACTCACATATATGGTCAAATGATCCTTGACAAGGATGTCAAGACCATTCAATAGGGAAAGGATAGTCTCCTCAACAAATGGTTCTGGGAAAACTGTGTATCCACATGCAAGAAAATAAAGTTGGACCTTTATCTTATACTATATGCAAAAATTAACTCAAAATGGATTAAAGACCTAAATATAAGACCCAAACTATAAAAGCCCTAGAAGAAAATATAAGAAATAAGTTTCATGATATTGCACTTGGCAATGATTTCTTGGATATGACACCAAAGCCACAGCCAACAAAAGCAAAAATGGACAATGGAACTCCAAAGTTTAAAAACATCTGCACATCAAAAGAAACAAAGTGAAAAGACAATGTAGGGAAAAATAGAAAAGGCAACCCTAGGGAATGGAAGAAAATATTTTTAAATCATATATCTAATAATGAGTTAATATCCAGAATATATATATAAAAAAAACTCCTACACCTCAATTACTAAAGATAAATAACCTGATTAGAAAAGGGGCAATGAACTTGAATACACATTTCCCCCAAAGAAGATATACTAATGGCCAAAAAGCATATGAAAAGATGCTTAACATCACTAATCATCAGAGAAGTGCAAATTGAAACCAAAATAAGACATCACCTAAACACCCTCATTAGGATACCATGAAAAACAACAACAACAAACACCCTTTTTACGAAGATGGCGCCAAAAGCAAAGAAGGAAGCCCCTGTCCCTCCAAAAGCCAAAGCCAAAGCAAAGGCTTTGAAGGCAAAGAAAGCAGTGCAAAAGCAGTGCTGAAAGGCGTCCACAGCCACACAAAAAAAGATCTGCACATCACCCACCTTCTGATGGTGGGAGACACTGAGGCTCCAAAGGCAGCCTAAATATCCTCGGAAGAGCTCACCCAGAAGAAACAGGCTTGACCACTATGCCATCATCAAATTCCCCCTGACTGACAAGTCAGCCATGAAGAAGAGAGAAGGCAACAATACACTTGTGTTCATTGTGGATGTCAGGCCAACAAGCACCAGTTCAAATAGGCTTTGAAGAAGCTCTATGACCCTGAGGTGGCCAAGGTCAACACCCTGATCAGGCCTGATAGACAGAAGGCATATGTTCGACTGGCTCTTGACTATGATGCTTTGGATGTTGCCAACAAAAGTCACCTGGCTAATTCTAACTATAAAAAATTTACACTGTTAAAAAAAAAACACCCAGAAAATAACAAGAGTTGATGAGAATGTGGAGAAATTGGAACTTTTGTACACTATTAGTGGGATTGTAAAATGTTGCAGATGTTATGGAAAACAGTATGGAGGTTCCTCAAAATTTTCTAAATAGAATTATCATATGATCCAGCAATTCCACTTCTAGTATATCCAAAATAATTGAAAGAAGGGTCTTGAAGACATATTTGCACAGCGATGTTCACTGCAGCAATAGTCACAATAGCAAAGAGGTGGAAATAATTCAAATGTCTATGAACAGATGAATCGATAAATAGATAAACAAAATGTGGTATATACATACAATGGAATACTAGAAAGGAAATTCTGCAATATGCTACAAAATGGATGAAGCTTCAGGCAATTATGTTAAGTGAAATATGCCAGTCAAAAAGACAAATACTGTAAAATTCCACTTATAAGAGGTATCCAAGGTTGTCAAATTCATAGAAACAAAGTAGAATGGTGATTAACAGGGACTTGGGGAGGAGGGAAAGGGGAGTTGTGTTTAATGGGTATAGAGTTTCAGATTTTCAAAATGAAAAAGTTCTGAGATCATTTCACAGCAATCTGAATATGTGTAACACTACTGAATTGTACACTTAACACTGGCTAAAATAGTACATTTTTATCACAATAAAAAATTAAGAAGTCAAAACTAAAATAAATGTCTTATTGAGTATATACCCACAGGCTCCCAATTAAAGTAAGTTTTCCAGAGTAGTCTCCACTTTAAACCACTCTAATACCGTCTTGAAACATTTCATATCAAGGTTACTCTACTTTATGAAATCAGTGGTCTGTTTTATGAAATCAGTGGTCAATTCTATCTTAATTGTTGTTTCAATAACAGATTTATTAAGATATAATTCACATATAATACAATTCACCTATTTAAAGTTGTGCAACCGTCATCATAATCAATGTTAGAATATTTTCATCACCCCCCAAAATCTCTGTACCCATTAGTAGTCACTCTACTTTCCCTCCCATCTCCTCCCATCTCCGCCATTAGGTAATCACTAATCTACTGTCTATCTCTATAGAATTGCTTAGTGTTGACATTTCATATAAATAGAATCAAGTACTATGTAGTAGTTTGTGACTGACTTCTTTCACTTAGCCTTATATTTTCAAGGGTCATTCCTTTGTAATATGTATCAGTATTTAGTTGCTGTTTATCGCCAAATAGCATTCCATTGTATAGATATACATTTTATCTGTCTGTTCACCAGCGGAAGGACATTTGGGTTGTTTCCACTTTTGGCTATTATGAATAATTCTTCTATGGACATTCACATACAATTTTTTGTGGATACATGTTTTCATGTCTGTAGGGTATATACCTAGGAGTGGAATTGCTGGGTCATATGGTAACTCTATTTTTGAAGAATTGACAAACTTTTTTCCAAATCAGCTGAACCATTTTACATTTCCACCAGGAGTGTATGAGGGTTCCCAATTTCTCCACATCATCACCAGTATTTGTTATTAACTGTCTTTATACCCGTTTTAGTGGGTATAAAGTGATATTTAATTATTGTTTTGATTTTCATTTCTTTGATGGCTAATTATGTTGAGCATCTTTTTATGTGCTTATTGGCCATTTGTATGTCTTTAAGAAATTTCTATTTAGATTCTTCACTTATATTTTAATTGGGTTATTTGTCTTTTATTATTGAATTATAAAACTTCTTTATATATTCTATATACAAATTCCTTATCAGATATATGATTTACAAATATTTTCTTCCATAATATGGGCTGTCTTTCATTTTCTTAGTGTCCTTTGCTGAACTAAAGTGTTTACTTTTGATAAAGTCCAATTTATCCTCTTACCTTTTGTTACACATGCTTTTGCTGTCATATCTCTGAAACCAGTGCTAAATTCAAGGTCACAAAGATTTATGTTTTCTTCTAAAAGTTTTAAGTTTTAGCTCTTATATTTAGGTCTTATATCCATTTTGAATTAATTTTTGTATATGGTGTGAGTTAGAGGTCCACCTTCATTCTTTTGCATATGGATAGCCAGTTGTCCCAGCACCGCTTATTGAAACACTGTTCCTTTCCCCCACTGAGTTGTTTTGGCACCCTTTTCAAAAATGAATTGTTTATAAATGTGAGGGCTTATTTCACACTCTTAATTCTATTCCATTGAGTTATATGTTGGATGTCAGTCCTTATGCCAGGACCACATTGTCTTGATTACTGTTATTTTGTAGCAAGTTTTCAGGAAGCATGAGTTCTCCAACTTTGTTTTGATTTTCAAGGTTTTTTAAAGTTCCTATTTATACTGAACTCTTATTATCATTTCTGTTCCCTCTATTCAAAATTGTTTTTGAATTTCCATATGAGTTTTAGGATTAGCTTGACAATTCTGTAATGAAGCCAAGTGGTTTGGTATGGATTACACTGAATCTGTAGATCAGTTTGGGGAATATTGATAACCTGACAATATTAAGTATTCCAGCCCTGTCACTGTGGCTCAGTGGATTGAGCGTTGTCCCATGGACTGAGAGTTCCCAGTTTGCTTCCTGGTCAGGGCACATGCCCGGGTTTCAGGCTCAATCCTCAGTAGGGGGCGTGCAGCAGGCAGCCAATTGATATATCTTCCTCACATCGATATTTCTCTCTCTCCCACTTCTCTCTCCCTAAAAAAAATCAATATAAACATATTTTTAAAAAAGTATTCCAACCTGTGAACATGGACTATATTCCTATTTATTTAGGTCTTCTTTAATTTCTTTTTTAAATGTTTTGTAGTTGCAGAGTACATGTTTTGGACTTCTTTTGTTACATTTATTCCAAAGTATTTTATCCTTTTTGATATTATTATAAATGAAACTGTTTTCTTAATTTCATTTTTGGATTGCTCATTGCTTCAGTTTAGAAATACAATTGCTTTTCATACATTGATCTTGTATCTTGCAATATTGCTGGACTCATTAATTAGTTCTAATAGGGTTTTTTGTGGTGGGGGGTTATTGGTTTGTTTGGTTTTTGTTTGTTTTTTTGCAGATTCTTTAGGATTTTTCATATACAAGATAGTATCATCTGAAACTAGAGAAAGTATTACTTCCTTTCCAATCTGGATAACTTTTACTTTGTTTTCTTGCCTAATTGCCCTGATTAGAACCTCCAGTACTATGTTAAATAGAAATCATAATGGTGAATACCCTTGTACTGTTTCTGATCTTAGGGGGAGAATTTTCAGTCTTTCACTATTAAGCAGGATGTCAGTTGTGGGTTTTTCATAGAAGCTCTTTATCATGTTGAGAAAGTTCCCTTCTATTCCTAGTTTGTTAAGTGTTTTTATTATGAACAGGTATTGAATTTTGTCAAATGCTTTTTTCTATGTCTACTTATGTGTTCCTTTTCCTCAGTCTCCTTCTAAATGCTGAGTGCCCAGGGCTTTGTCCTGAGCCCTCTTCTCTGTCTGTATTCTCCTTACATGATTTCATCTAGTCCCATGATCAACTCCATGCTAATGGGTTTCCAACTTATATTTCCAGCCCTGATCTATTCTTTGAGCTCAGAGCAATATCCTGCTGCCTCCTCCATGTCTTCATTTTCTATTGACAACTCATACTTGATTTAAAAAGTGATTGTTTTCCACTCCTTTCCAAGTCTTCTTTCGTTTAGTTAATGTACCCCTTTACTTAAGTCAAAAATTAGCAGTCACCTTATTCTTTTTCCTCCATCCTCCAAATCCAATCCTGTTCTTTCTACTTCAAAAATGAATCCTAGCCCTGGCCGGTTTGGCTCAGCAGTTAGAGCGTCAGCCCATGGACCAATGAGTCGCGGGTTCAATTCCAGTCAAGGGCCCATACCTTGGTTGCAGTTCATCCCTGGCCCTGATTGGGATCATGCAGGAGGCAACCAGTCGACGTGTCCCTCTCACATCGATGTTTCTCTCTCTCCCTCTTTCCCTCTCGCTCCTTCCCACTCTATCTGAACAAAAAAAAATGGAAAATTATCCTCGGGTGAGGATAAAAAAAAAAAAAAGATTCCTAAATCAATGACTTCTCATCACATGTATTGCTAAGGTCTAGTCCAAGCCACTAATATCTCTTCTCTGAACAACTGTAAGAGCTTCCAAATAGCTTGCTTTCCTATTGTCAATTCTCTACGCAGAAGCCTGGTTTAGGTTTTGAAAACCTAAGTCACACCATATTACTTTCTTACTTAAGACTTTCTCCCTGGCCGGTTTGGCTCAGCGGTTAGAGCGTCGGCCCGTGGACCAGAGAGACCTGGGTTCAGTTCCCACTAAGGGCACGTACCTCGGTTGCAGTTTGCCCCCGGCCCTGGTTGGCAGCCAGTTGATGTGAGAGAGACACATCGATGTTCCTCTTTTTCTTTCTTCCTCCCTCTCTCCCTCCGGCTCTAACTGAAGATAAATGCAAAAATGTCCTTGGGTGAGGATTAAAAAAAAAAATTTCTATTGCCTTCTCATTATATCCTAATGAAACCCAAACCCTTATCATGGCCTAAAAGACCCACCATGATCTGGGCGTTGACAACCTCTCAGACCTCACCTCTTACCCCTTTCTCTCAATCACCATGCACAGACACACCATCTTTCATTTCATCCTATAATATGCCAAGATTCTTCCTGCCTCAAGGAATGGCCAGCTCTTTGTCATCATTCAGAATTCAGTTCAAACATTTTCTATCTTGAATATTCTACTTTAAAAAGCAACAATTACACGTGACTCCCTCATTACTCTCCATTCTGTACCATTTTTTTATTTTCTGTAAAGAAATAAATATCATGATATGCAACCATTCTATTTACTTGCTTTCCTTTCTAAAATATAATCCATCTTCATCCACTATGTAATTTAATGATATAATGAATGTAAGTAAGCTCCTTGAGAGAAAACATGGCCTCTGACTCCAAATAGTATTTGACATATAATAGACACTCAATTGATATTTGTTGAAGAAATGAATGAATAAATAGGATATGTGAGAAATATAAAATTATAAAGACAGAGTATCTTTCCTGAAATGACGTGTAGTTTAGAAAAAGAAATGTGTATTCATTCATTAAAAATAGTTTTGAATGTCTAGTTTGTAGCAAGCATTTTGCTAGTTACTAGTTGGGAACACAAAGCTGTCCCATTGTCTTTGTCTTAGTTTAGGCTCCCATCATCACTGGCTTTAATTTCTAAAATCATCTCAAAATGTTTTTTTTACTGAACATTTTCAAACGTATGCAAAAGTAAAGAGACCATTATAATCAATTCTCAGACTTAACAGTTATCACAGCTTTGCCAAATATGCTTCATTTAGTTGTTTTTTCCTCCACTTATTTCTTTGCTGAAGTATCTTAAAGCAAACACAACAGTCATGCCATTCTATTTCTTCTTTTTCCTTCTTTCTTTCTTCCTTTCCTTTCCTTTCCTTTCCTTTCCTTTCCTTTCCTTTCCTTTCCTTTCCTTTCCTTTCCTTTCCTTTCCTTTCCTTTCCTTTCCTTTCCTTTCCTTTCCTTTCCTTTCCTTTCCTTTCCTTTCCTTTCTTTATTTTTTATTCCTCACCTGAGGATATTTTTCTATTTATCATCAGATAGAGTGGGAGGGAGGGAGAGAGAGAGAGAGACAGAGAGAAACATCGATGTGATAGAGCCACATCGACTGGTTGCCTCCGTGTCACACAACCCGACCAGGGCTGGGGACGAACCGCAACCAAGGTACGTGCCGTTGACTGGAATCGAACCCGTGACTCATTGGTCCATGGGCCGACGCTCTAACCACTGAGCCAAACTGGCCAGGGCTATTTCTACATCCTTTAGTAAGCATCTCTAAATATATGGATATTTTCTTACATAACCATAATGCCATCATCACCTTTAATTAACAATAATTCCTTACTAATATCTAATAATCTGTTAACAATACAATTTTCCTAATTGCCTCAAAAATATGTTTTATTTGAATCGGGATACAAATAAGTGTTCTTTTAATCTAGAGTACTTGTTTGCTTATTTGCAGAAACCAGATCAGTTTTTCTATAGAGTGTCTCACATACTAGATTTGCCTTTCGGCTTCCTTGTGGTGTCTCTTTCTATCATCATCATATTGTCTGTAAGTGCAATTTAGTTTTACAGCCTTGACTAAATTCAGGTTCAACTTCTTGGGAAAGAATACTTCATATGTGGTCCTGGGTACTTCACCCCCAGAGGAACATATTACTTTTCCCATCTGTAGTAATACTAAGATGCAGTGTGTTCAGTAAATCTGTCCATCATAAAGTTCCCCTCAACCTTTCTTTCATGTAATGGTTCCAATCCATTACATGTTGCCTGATTCAGTTATTTAATTAGGAATTGTAAAATGATGTTATCCTAATTTTCTCATTCCTATCATTTATTATTTGGAATTCTTCTGTCTAAAAAAGAAACACTTCCACATAAAATAGAACTATTTTGTGGAAATCCATTATGTACAAGAAAGTCAAAGTAAATGCTTAATTTTTTCCTTTTAATTGCCAATTGTCAGAGTAAGGAATTAGTGCCCTAATTCCTTACTAGGTATCCAATGAGTTTTTAGTTATTCCTCTCTGTTGGGTGGGTTCTTGTCCTCTTTTCCTCTCTCTCTTCTTAAGTAACACTATAAAGTTATTGGTTTTTATATGTTAAATGTCTATCAATTCTAGTCATTTTTGTATGCTTAAATAGCTCATAGTTGACTACTAGAAGCTCCTTCATATGGACCCCTGTTCTTTTGACATAATCCATTAATCTCCCTTGTCTTGTGACATAAGATGTCCCAACCTCATCTAACAAACAATCTCATTTTCAATACACTTTGCGAAGATATATTTATTTCAGGAATGCAAAAAAGGTTCAATCTATTAATAGATCAAAAAAGAAAAATCATATGAACAGCTGCTTAGTTATTGAAAAGGCATTTGATATAATTCTAAATCCATTCCATAATGAAATAATAAAATTACTAAAAGAAACCATGGATAATTTTAAAAAATAATTTCAAAATGTGGAAGGTCTTTCTTAGCAATCAATGTCTTGATGAGTCCCAAGCCAGTAGGATATAAACATGGAAAAGTTTTTTGTTTTTTTTTTTATTAATTTATTTTTGTTACAGATGTTTCTCCTTTTTTCCCCATTGATACCCTCCTCCCCATCCCCCCACCCCGTCCCCAGCTTTGTTGTCCATGTCCATCAGTTATACATACATGCGCACAAGTTCCGTGGTTTATCTCTTCCCTCCCTCTCCCCCATCCCCTCTTCTGAGGGGTGTCAGTCTGTACCCTACTTCCACATCTCTGGGTCTACCCTGTTCCCCAGACTGTTATGTTCATTATATTACACAAATAAGTGAGATCATGTGATATTTGTCTTTCTCTGCTTGGCTTGTTCCGCTTAGGATAATACTCTTGAGGTCCCTCCATGTCGTCTCAAAGGATAAAAGATCTTTCTTTCTTATAGCTGCATAGTACTCCATTGTGTATATGTACCACAGCTTTTTTATTAAACATGGAAAAGTTTTAACTTTTTCCCCAATAACTGATTTCAACTGCATTGTGTCAAATCATCTTTTCCCATTCCTTAATAAAAATCTAGGAAATGGTCTATGACTTTCTGGTAACTTCAGGTTATTAAAACTCAATCCAATTCTGTTTAAAACTCTAAAGAAATCCAATGCAAAGCTTTCCGCTATCATGGGTTAGACTTGTGCTTAAGTAAGGAGATCATAAAATTTATAATCTAAATTGGGCCACTCTTGAGTGAAAGTTGGCACTAATAATAACAATACCTTGATCATGTACTGAGTCTATACATACCTGGCCAAATCATATGGATAGCCACCATAGGGCAAAGGACTTAAAATGGAGAAAAGGGACCTTCCTCTGCTACTTTAAGCCTCCCATCTACCCCTATTGATTCTAAATCTAGCGCCTCTGGTATTGAGGAGCAGGGAGAAGGGACAGAGAAGGCAGAAGCCATCTTGCACATCTGGCAATATGTTAATAGTGAAGAGATATCCCTGAATCTGTTTGGTTCCATGTAATAGATTTTCAAAGTTGAAGATCATCTAGTTCAACACCCTCCATTTACAAATGAGAAAACTAAGGCCCATGGAGATGACATGACTCTTGAGAGGTGGCATACCTACTAAGTGGTAGAGCTTGGGTTTGCGAATGTCCACACGATTCCTTTCCAGTGTCCCCTTTGCTGCACCGTAGCTGCTCCTCTTACATGTGCCCATCAGAGCCAGGACCAGGTGAGGCCTTGGGAGGTACTCACCTTGGTGTAACATTTATGGGGGTACCAAAAAACTCAGTAATCGAGAAAAACAATATTGTAATGCAACATTTTTAATAAGCAAAATAATCCATGACAAACAAAATACTGCAATTTTAGACAGCTTATTTATGTATGCATTTTTATTGATTTTAGAGAGAGAGAAACATCAATGTGAGAGAGATACAGCAATCAGTTGCCTGCCATATGCACCCCGACCAGGGATCAAAACAGCAACCTAGGTATGTGCCCTGACCAGGAATCAAATCTGGTGCACAGGACGACACTCCAACCAAGCCACAACAGCCAAGGCTAAACAAATTTAATCCGTGTTATTGACTTCTTCTTTCTGCCTACGCTCTAGTAGCCATAGTACACACAGTTTAGATAGCTAACATTCATCTCAGACTGAACATGTTTAAAACAGAACTCTTAACATCTTTAACCTGCTTCTCGGGATTCTCCATCTCAGTAAATGGCCTCATTCAACAGGCTCAAAACCCAAGAGCCATTCTTGATTCCTCCCTTTTCTTTACTACTACATCAAACCCACCAGCAAATCATATAGAATCTACTTCCAAACTATATTTCCAATATCCAATTGCCTTTATCTCCAAGGCCACCCCTCGTATACGTATCACTAAGATCATCCCTACCTGCAACAGCCTCCTAACTCCTTGTTTTCACTGTTGTCCTCCTATAATTTCACCTCTTTAAAATGTAAATCAGATCATATCCCTCTCTTGCCAAAACCCTCCAGCAGTGTAAAGGGTTGAATAATGTCCCCCAAAAGTCCAAGTCCTAACACTCAGTACCTGTGAATGTGACCTTATTGGAAATAGAATCTTAGCTGATGTAATTAAGTTAGGAATCTCTGGATGAGATCCTGGATTTAGTGTGGTCCCCAAATCCAATGATGAGCAAGGAGAGGGAGATTTGACAGAGAGTCACAAGCAGAAAGCCATGTGAAGATGGAAGCAGAGATTGGAGTGATGAGTCACAGACAAGGAACGCAAAGGACTGGTGGAAGAGAGGCATGGATGGTAGGAGAAGATAGGAAATGGATTTGCCTCCAGAACCTCCAGAAAGAACCAACGTGGCCGCTACCTTCATTTGGGACTTCTGCCTTCAGAATCATGATGGATAAATTTTTGTTTTTTTAAGCCATCAAGTTTGTGGTATTTTTTAATAGTAGCATAGGGAACTAATCAAGCAGCTTCCTACTACACTTAAAATATAACCCAAGCTCCTAATGCTACTTTACCTGGCTCCTGCCCTCTCCATGATGTCGTCTCTGTCACCCTCTCCCTCGCCCACTGTGTTGCAGCCTCTCAGTTCTTCAAATACAGCATGCTTACTTCTACTCTTTACTAAGAAGCTCTTCCCCCAGATTATCACATGGTGGCTCCTTCCTGTGATCCCATCCTCTGCTCAAATGTCACCTCCTGAGTTGACATTTGTTATACTCTTTAGTTACACAGCTGAAAATGCAGATACCATTTCCCCAGCAGCTTGGCCATGGCGACGTGCACCATGTTCTGCCCATCAGATGTTGTCATAAAGAAACAAAGAACCATGCAGAATCCCTTCTGGAGGAGTGGTGACAACAGCAGAGCATGGATCCAGTTTCCAGTGGTAGCAGAGATAGTGGCTTCAGCAGAGTGTCTAGTGGCCATTGTCCAGCACAGCTGGGGTCAGAGGAGCCTGCTGCAACACTGAAGCTCAGCCCAGGTCACGACTGGGCGTTGTTTCTGCGGCATACTCTCTAAGGCTGCGTCCCCAGCTCTGCTACGTTTTCTTCTCCTTACGTATGAACCTGCCTAAAGTGATCCGGAACAAGTTTCTGTAGCTTGCAACCAGGGGCCTTGACTGGTGTGCCTCTTAGACACCTTCAATGACCACACAGCCTCTGCCCCTGAAGTCATGCTCTACCCACTTATCTGGTGTCGTTTTCTTCATGGAGTTTATCGCCGTCTGAAAGTCTTATTTATCTGTTTCACAGAGAATTATGTGTCTTGTCCACTGAAATGCTTATTCCATTCGGCAGGAATGAAGTGTCTTGTTTTCCACTGTATTCCCAGAACTCTGCCTGGACACAGTGGGGTCAGTCCATAATATCTATGTAAAAGAGGTAAAAAAAAAAAAAAAGACAATCACTAAACTTTAAGTGGGTTTCAAATGACCAAGAATGTAACAGTAATTCAAACCACAGTTATGAATGTGGCTCTAACAGAACTGTTAGGGAGGTATTGAAACCACTCCGAGGTTACTCCTCAGCACACAGTGCCAGTGAGAGGCACCGCTGGAGACAAGCAGATTGGGAGAACAGGCTGAGCCCCAGGATTCCGAGGAAGTGCAGCCTCTTGCTGTAGGCAGGTAAGCATTTCACGAAGGCAATAAGAAGGAACTCTGAAGGAGAGGTCTCTCTTATACAGTCAGCCTGGAATTCTACCTTCCCTGCAACAACATGGGCAGTTCAGTACTGTCTAATCACATATTCCTCAGACTTCCCTTCTGGGACTCTGAAATGACCATTTTCATCAGATTTTATCAGTATCAAAATCTTGTATATATACAACACATTAGTTATCTATTGCTGAATAACACATTTAGCAGCTTAAAACAACACACAGTTATTACTTCACAGTGTCTGTGGGTCAGGAATCCGGACGACTTTGGAGGGTCCCTGTTCAGGGGCTCTTGGTAAGGCTATAGGCAGAGTGTCAGCCAGTGCTGAGCTCTCATCCGAAAGCTCAGCCAAGTAGGGATGTGCTTCCAAAATCACGTGGTGATTGTCAGAATTTCAGTTCTTTGCGGGGCTGTTGGACCAAGAGCCTCGGTTCCTCGCTGGTTGTCAGCCACAGGCCACCCTCATTTCCTTGCCACGTGAGCCTCTCCAAACAGTGGCTCCCAACATGGCTGCTCGCTGCATCAAAGCTGGGAAGGGAGAGTCTGCTAGCAAGATAGAAGTCAGAATCTTACCTAACCTATCCAGAGATGTGACATCTTGGCACAGATTCTAGAGTTAGACTGCATGGGTTCAAACACAGGCTTTTTCTGTGACCTTGAACAGGTCACCTAACCTTAGCTTCCTCATATATAAAATATGAATAGCAATACTAATCTCACAGGGTTGATGTGCAGATCAAACAAATGATACTAATACAGGCACTACACATCCAGTAGTGCTGGCTACTATCATATGTCCAGTGCTGTTCTAAGTCCTCACATGTAACCCTAGTAAAGCACAAGGAATTGCCTCCACATTTCACTTTCTACCAATACAACATGGGTAAGCACAAGAGAAAATTTTAAACTCTCTGGTTTTTCTTAAATTTCAGACTTCAGTGTTTTAACATAAATTTATTTAGATCAAAAATTCAGCAAACAGCCCTGGCCGGTTTGGCTCAGTGGTTGGAGGGTCAGCCTGCGGGCCAGAGAGTCTGGGTTTGGTTCCCGCTAGGGGCACGTACCAAAAAAAAAAAAAAAAAAAATTCAGCAATGAGTGTCTAAACAGACTCATCCACATTCATTTGACATTTTGCCTTTAAATTTTTATTCCTAAATATACACGTGTACCCTGAATTAGTTTTTCACTGCTGTTAATTTCCTTTTGGAAGTAGTATGATGACATTGTCATTGCAGCAAAAGACCAGTAGATGGCTGAACACAGAAAGACACAAATAAGTGCAATAACAGTCTTTACAAGATCATTGTAAAAGAACTACAAAAACTAGTAACGTAAGGTTATGGCTAGAGATATTTTAAACAAAGTTTGTAATGGTCCTAAGAATATGTTTAAATTTTAAAAAGAAACAAAATCTCCATTATATTGCTGGAAGAAGTATCTGTTTGGGCATAACCTTCCCAGAGGGCAATTTACCTAATACCAAAGTATTTAAAATATGCTTATTCTTTTTTTTTTTTATTGATTTTTTTCAGAGAGAGAGGAAGGGAGAGAGAGATGGAAACATTGACGTGAGAGAAACATCGATCGGCTGCCTCCTGCACGCCCACAACCTGGGCATGTGCCCTCACAGGGAATCGAACCAGGACCTCTCAGTCCCTGGGACAATGCTCAGTCCACTGAGCCACACCAGCCAGGCTAAAATATGCTTATTCTTTAAGCTATCAAAGGATAAGTATTATCTAGCAATTGATCTAAGACATTAAAAAAGAGCTAAAAAATTCATCTACAGCAGTGGTTCACCTGGTGGGGGACTATCAGGGGGAATGAATGTTGGATACTTGTTTGATTGTCACTACTGGAGGGGAGAGGTTGCTACAGACATCTAGTAGGTGAAGGCCAGAAAAGTCATTAAACATTCTACAATGCATAGGATAGCCCTCCAGAACGAAGAATCATCTAGCCCAAAATGTCAATTGTGCTGAGACTGAGAAACCCTGGTCTAGAAGCATGTATCTCATGGTACTGTTCACAAGAGTGAAAAACAGAACACCCTGTCTAAAAATAGAGGACTAGCTCAATAAATTATGAACCATTCATACCACTCAGTCATTAAAGGGGGTGTTGTACAAGTATATTTATTGTAACACAATATTCTGTGAATAAAGCAGCTTATCAAACTGTGTATAGAATACAAGCCCATTTTTTAAAGTGATATATACACACCTGAAGGTGTAAACGGTGGTTTATCTCTGAATGGTGGCATCACGCATTTTCTTCTTTTGTGCTTCCTGTTAAATGTTACTTTTTCTTCAATGAATATCTAACATCTAATATTAAAATGTTACATATTAAATTAAAATTGGGGGAGTATAGCAGCTGCTAACTTTTGAGAGAAAAATATAACAAAATATTTGAAACTAAACCTTATCAACTTAAAAATAGTGAAGTTTTCATTACATTTGTCTCATATTATTTTAAGCAGCTATTTTCTTAGTTCCAGTCACGTCAACAATTTTTCCCATGCATGCCTGGTCACATTCTGCCTTTGTCCATACTGAAATTATTTTTTTATGGTCAAGGAAGTTAATTTGTTCACCATTTCCTCAAGTGCTTGAAGGGGAATGCAAGCCTAAGAATAGATGTACCAGATTTGTTACTGAAACAAATCACCAATGTGGCTCTCAAGCACTCACTCCATCATCGAATTTCTGGTTGTCCTCTGAGTATTGATGAAAGATGAATGCTGCTGTAAGCTGTCTGAAAATGCACATTCACATTCACTTTCAGTACCAATGCAATGGTGGTTGAGCACATCCCGGGGAGCTTAGACAACTACACATTTGTTTGCTGATAATCATACTGCTAAGGTTAAGCCCTAAATTATGAAGTCTCATTTTGGTTACAGGCAGTAAAGCAAGAATGCAGGTTTTTGGATTTTCTGCTGGAAATTCTACTAACATAGTATTTACAGCCAACGGATAACATTTAATAATAACTCAACTAGACACTATCCAACTTTTCACACGTAAATAAATTGTTAAATGACAGCGAAATCTAATATAAATATTATTTGTAAGCCAAAGAAAGCCAGTTATCACCAAATAAGTCAATACTAGTATTTATTAAGAGTTTCAAACATAATTTCCTTCTAAGGAACAGCAGAAAAGGATTTAAGAAAGAGTCCTAATTGGAGGGGTCAGAACTTTGTCAGTCATTCACCAATTCTTTGTGCCTGAGCAAATAACTCTTCTGCACTCAGAGGTTCACATGTAAAATAATGAGATTATTTACTCTTCCTTCTGCCCTGTATTTCATTCTATTTAAACAGCCCCTCGTGTTTAGGTACAGTAAAACCTCAATATAATGGACTAATTTGGGTGAGGGGGTGTCCGTTAAAGCCAAAAGTCCCTTATGTGATAACATAGGTTTTTCAAATGTGTATGTTTAAAAACTGACAAATAAGTTTACCTGGTTTTACCAATGTAGACATGTTTGTGTAATTAAAATTAAGTGTCTATCAAAAGTTTAATTTCACAGAAAAGTTTTTTATATGTATTAATGTAATTTTATTTTATTAAAAAATGTTTTTTATTGTTGAAAGTATTACAGATGTGCCTTTTTTTCCCCCATTGACCACTTCCTCCCCGCTCCCACCCCACTCCTGCTTTCCCTAACCTAATGTCTGTGTTCACTGCTTGTGCATATGTGCATATAAGTTCTTTGGTTTATCTCTTCCCACCTTTCCCATCCCCCATCCCTCTGAGATGTGTTAGTCTGTCCCTTACTTCCATGTTCTTTCTTACAGCTGCATAGTGTTCCACTGTGTATATGTACCACAGCCTTTTTATCCACTCATCTACTGATGGACACTTGGGCTGTTTCCAGATCTTAGCAATTGTAAATAGCATTGCTATGAACATAGGGGTACATATATTCTTTCTGATTGGTGTTTCAGGCTTCTTAGGATATATTCCTAAAAGTGGGATCACTGGGTCAAATGTCAATTTCATTTTTAATTTTTTGAGGAAGCACCAAATTGTTTTCCACAGGTGGCTGCACCAGTCTGCATTACCACCAGCAGTGTACTAGAGTACCCTTTAATGTAAGTTTAAATTGATACTGAGCAGGTCTACTACATGCAAGCATTCACCAGTCACTGAGAGTAAACAAATGCACATGGCTGGGGTGTAGCTTAGCCTAGGTGGGAATATTGGCCAGCATTTGTTAAAACTGCACACTCCACAAGAGAACCAATGACCTCCTATGATGTGGTGTGATCACGTGCTAATCATTCCCCAACATTATTTATCAGCGATGACTCTTGGATTTAAATATGTAGACTACAGTTGTAGATATGTAACATTTATTTATGTTGGCGAAATTACTAAAGTGTTTTTCCAACATATGGCCTATTAGTTAAAACTTATTAAAAATAACAGTGAATTAACAACAACAACAACAAAAAACCTGTTCATTTAATTATAAGCAAATCTTGGTTAAAACCATTTTTAAATTAACAGGATGTTAATTTTCACAAGACATATGGACCAAAAATTTTGTCCCCCTGTTAAATGAAGGTACCTAAATTGAGGGTTTAATAAATATGGGTCCCCACTACACTCTCTCTACAACTTACCTGGCCACCTAGGTAAGTTGCCTACTCTTGGTTTTTCCACTGTACTTTGTCCCATATTTTATTAGATGCTCAGTATTAGGGAGATCTTGAAGGGTCCTATCCAACATTACTTTATGGGAAGGCAGAGGAGATAACATGTTTTAGAATTGGGCAGATAGTCCAGGTCTCCAGGCTCGGCCTCCAGGTGTACAGGCTTCAGGAGAATTCCCACAGCCTGACATTTTCGTTCTCACTTTCCCGGAAGGGGAGAAGCCCAGATACAGTGGTTTCTAGAAACAGGTGTAGTAGATGCTTCTACAGGTCTGGAAAGCCAGAGCTGAGTATCACGAAAGGTTATTTCAGGCTATGAAAAATAACTACCTATTAATTAAAAAAAATAACACGGCCAGGTTATCAGAATCCTTTTTCTTGATACCCACGTGAGTTAAACTCAGAAAAGTTATCCACTTACTCAACGAGAACGAGTGACGCGGTTTGCATGGGAAGCAAATTTCGCACTGTGGAAACAACAGGGGTCGGTTTTGATTCTGAGGAGGCCGGAGGTAAGCTCACCAGAAAGGGACGTTTCTCAGGTTTTAGGGCAGGTCGCACTGTTCCTGTCTTGGCGCCTGCGCTGGCGGAGCCATCTTAAGGAGCTCTGACTCCGCCAGGCCGACAGGGGGCGACCGAGCCCGCACCTTTCCCGCCAGCTCCGCGGAATTCTAGCCCTGGCTCGCGCTGCCGCCTCTAGAGCCTCCAGAGTCAGCGGAGCTCCGCCTCTTCCGGAGCAGCGCGGAGAGACGTGCGGGACCCGGATGCAGATGCGAGCTCCGCTATATAAGCGCCACGCGGGCCGCGCGTCTTTCTCTTTGAGGAAGACGTGGTTGCTGCTGTAGGGCAGCTGCGTGCCGCCCGCTCCTGCTCCTGACTCACCGCTGTTCGCTCTCGCCGAGGAACAAGTCGGTCAGGAAGCCGCGCCGCAGCCATGGTGAGGCGGAGGGCGGCGCCGCGCGGTGGTGGCGGTGGCGGGACTCAGTCCCGCGTCTCGCTTTCTCCTGGGGACGGCTGCTGGGATGGGGGGAGGCGGTGAGTACACGAGACTCACTAGTCAAGGAACTCCGGGGAAGGTTTGCTAACGCTCGTCTCCAGGACTGACATACTTACACAAATATTGCTATTTTCTCACTTGTGCAATAGGCTTTTAAAGACACCGGAAAGACACCCGTGGAGCCGGAGGTGGCGATCCACCGGATTAGAATTACTCTAACCAGCCGCAACGTCAAGTCTCTGGAGAAGGGTCAGTACAGTCCTTCAGAGAGAGACCCTTGGGCCAGAGGAGCGATGAGTTTAATGTGTCCTGTACAAGATTGACTCAGAAGGAAAGTGACAAGTCGCTTACCCTGGAAAGACAAAGGCTGATCCATGTTTAATTTTTACTCTTGTCATTTACATCATAGTTGGCGATGAGGAGTTAATTACTTGTTGAATGACGGTGATAGTTTTATACGCTATTCTGAGCCAGCAGCAGTTAAAAATTTCTTAAGCCGACTTGGGGTGTGTTGAATGAACTGAAAGATATTTTTATTCCTCTGTATGTAGTGTGTGCTGACTTGATCCGAGGCGCAAAGGAGAAGAATCTCAAGGTGAAAGGACCAGTTCGGATGCCTACCAAGGTGAAGTAAATCAGCGGCTTGTGGTTGAAGTCCGAATTTCTACCCTTTAGCATAAGGGGTTTGGCTGCCCAGAGTTGTGTACATTGGTGCTAACAGTACAAACCCAAGTAAAAGTTGCTGGTAGAGGTTGGTTTGTATTAAGTACCACACTTGGAAGAGATAACAGTTGAAGCCTTTTTGTGGCTGTTTCCTTGGTGTGGTATGGAGCTTGAGGGTCACAAGCTCCAAGGGTGGCTGAATGGAAAGGGGCTTGCTGTTACTAGTTGATAGGACCTGAAAACCTATTTATGTGAAGAGTAGTGATGCCCTGGGGAATTTTCAAATGGAGTACTTCGGAATGATCGTTTTTCAGATGTCCTAGAGATGAGCATAAAACCATAAATGCTTGGTTTCTTTTGTCTTTTGTTGCAGACTCTGAGAATCACTACAAGGAAAACTCCGTGTGGGGAGGGTTCTAAGACTTGGGATCGGTTTCAGATGAGGATCCACAAGCGACTCATTGACTTGCATAGCCCTTCCGAGATTGTTAAACAGATTACTTCCATCAGTATTGAGCCAGGAGTCGAGGTTGAAGTCACCATTGCAGATGCTTAAATCAACCTTTTTAATAAATTGACTATCAGTTGCTGAATTTTGTTGACTTATTTATGATACTGGTAGATCTTAGGGATATAGAGTTGTACTATGAATTAATTAGATGGATATGCTGTGGTGGTTTACCCCGTTTTCATTATTCTGTGAGGCCACTAAACCAGTTTACATTTGGACTCATGGGACGGCTAAATTCTGTTTAAACCATACATAGGACCTGATCACAGAGGGAACATAACACAGTGTGATGGTTCATAACTGGCTGCATGTTGGAGCTTTTCCAGATCACATGTATTTTGGTGCTATCAGCATTGTAAAAGATTTCTGGGATGATTCTAAAAGTACAGCCCCTGGTTTAATTATGTTAACTTCAGGACTGAAAAGTGCCATAAAGGCCAAATTTATTTAGCCAAACCCTTATTGGCACAACAATGGATAACACTTGTTTTAACTATTTTCTTCAATTCTATTCCCATTGTATAGATCCAGAAACTGGCTTTGAAGTTGAACTTGCCCAGTGTTCTAGAGCTTTATAGTAGTATAGCATGGATTTATAGGATGACAATCCATTTCTGACGAAGTATAAAAACATTTTTACAGGTTAATCCCTTAGAAAAATTAATGCTTTCATATCCGTTGCTCTTAATTGGATTATTAGAGGTTTGTTTGAGGAAGAAATGTTGATTTGTTCCACTTATTTATGCATTCACTGGCTGATTCTTGTATATGTTTTATTGATCATGGTCCACCATGCAGCCACATACACAAACATTGGTATCCTCATTCTTTATCCCTTTCCCTACTGCTTTCCAACATCCGAGTCATTTTGAGTCTACCATTTTCTTGTTTAACTCTAGAAGAGGTTGCTGTGAAGGAATTGTTAATCAAAAGTGAGATGGTGAGCTGCTAACCTGTCTTTAGTCCAATTTTAAGCATATTCTACATTAGTGTTAAAAGTGCTGTTTAGGGCCTGGCTGGTGTGGCTCAGTGGATTTAGCATCATCCCATGCACCAGGAGGTAACCAGTTTGATTCCCAGTTAGGGCAAATGCCTGGGTTGTGGCTGGATCCCTACTAAGGAGTGTGCAGAAGACGGCCCATGTTGCTCTCATCCATGTTTCTATCCCTCTACTTTCCCCTCTGAAAATCAGTGAAAACACACACATAAAAAAAGTGCTGCTTAGGTAGCAGTTAAGATTTTAAAACAAGTACCAGATAATATGGTCCCCAGACATAAGTTCCTACAGGCTTGTTTTTTGTTTTGTTAATCCTCACCGGAAGATATTTTTCCATTGATTTTTAGTTGGGAGCGGAGAGAGAAACATCAGTGTGAGACAGACACATTGATTGGTTGCCTCCCACGTGCACCCTGGTCAGGCCCAGGTTTGAACCTAAAACCCAGGTACATACCCTTCACCAGGGATCAAACCTGAGACCCTTCAGTGATCTGGCTAACACCACTGACCCACATAGGCCAGGGTCCTATAGGCTTGTTTTAATGAACTAAGTATATTGCAACATAAAAGTCTGGAATTCAATTTCCCGGCTATTGAAAAATCTTGACTCTTGAAAACACTGAAGTCACTTGTCTAAACAATAGATTGTGAAAATGCCTTAGTGTAAATGAAGATATTGAAAGAACAACTATGGCTTTCATACAGTTCTGAATTTTAACTGATGTATGCCAAAGTGGCTGTATCAGTGATTGTAATTTTTTACACTCATAGTTGGGGTTGTATTTAAGGGCAATACTTGGCCTGTAATGCAGCACTTAAAATTTTGGGAACAGCTATTATCTTCAGTTCTTTAAATATATCTACTTGAAAATAAAACCCAGGCAGGGCCTGCAAATATTGTTAGTAATGAACTAAAGATATATTAAGTAGAGCTGTGATAATGGCAACAATTCTGAGTGTCAGGCCAGCTTGGACTCAATATTGTTTCTGTTTTAGAAATGAGCTAAACATAAAACAACAGAAACTAACATGGCTGTGCATTGGTGGGTTGGGTTTCTTTACCTGATATCCCTAAGTGTGAATTTGCAGGCAATGTGGATGTGAAATGAACAGGCTAAAGGGTGTAGAAGTAGAAATGCCTGGCCGTGCAGTTAGATCTGCTCCAAACTTAGTTGGCTTCATAAGATAACTTCCCCGAGTCTCAGTTCTTATGCAAACTAAAGATATTATAGTATCTCAAGGGCATATAAAAAAAAAGTATTCTTTTGTCTCTGGGATTCTAGGTATACAGTGGTTATAAAGTTTAAGAAGTCTACAGCAGTGCATAGTACCTGTTCTAGGCCTTGTACATTGAGTTAATCACTCACTCGCTCAACCCAGAGCTACTTGCAGCCCGCAAGCTCCATGCCAAGTACCCTATGTAGATGTTCCATTTTTATCTTACACTATCTTTACTGCACCTTTTCTATGTTTAGATACACAAATGCGTATTGTATTACAGTTGCCTACAATGTTCAGTACAGTAACATGTTCTAAGGTTTGTAGTCTAGGAGCAATAGGTTAGGTGTATAGTAGGCTATACTGTCTAGGTTTGTGTAAGTACACCCTATGATATTTGTACTACGACAAAATCACCTAATGACACATTTCTCAGAATATATCCCTGTCCTTAAGCGATGACTATCTTTTTCATCCTTTCATTTTCAGCCTTTGTGTCCTTAGATCCAAAGTGAGTGTCTTGTAGGCATCATATAGTTGGATCTTGTTTTTTTAATCAGTTCATCCAATCTGTCTTGACTGGGGAGTTTAATTCATTTACAGAGACCACTGAAATGAACAGCAACTACTAATCCATGCTACCATCAGTTCTTCTAACAAGTTAAGATATTAAATTGTATGTTATGGGTTTAAAAAAAAAAAAAGAAGTGATAACTTGTTAAGTGTATAGTTCAGTAGTATTATATATATTCACATTGTTGTGAAGCAGATTTCCAGAGACTTCATCTTGCAAAACTGAAACTCTATACCTGTTAAATAACAACTACCTTTTCCCCCTTCCCCTAGCTTTTTTAAAAAAATTAAGTTTATTGGGGTGACATTGCTTAATTAGGGTCATGTAGGTTTCAAGTGTATATTTCTATGATAGATGATCTGTATATTGCATTGTGTACCACCACCCAAAGTCAAATCATCTGTTACCATATATATTGGCTCCCTTTACCATTTACTACCTCCCTCACCCCTTTTCTTCTGGTAACCACCATACCGTTGTCTGTGAGTTCAGTTTTATATCCCACATATAAGTGAAGCCATATGGTTCTTAGCTTTTCCTGACTGACTTATTTCACTTAGCACAATATTCTCAAGTTCCTTCCATGTTGTCACAAATGGAAGTATTTCACCTTTTCTTATGGCTAAGTAGTATCTATCCAATCCTCTATTGAGGGACACTGGTTGTCTTTATGTTTTGGCCTCCATGAATAATGCTGCAGTGAACATAGGGGTGCATATATCTTTGTGAATAAATGTTTTTGAGTTTTTCGGGTAGATACCCAGAAGAGGGATTGCTGGGTCATATGGTAACTGTATTTTTAGTTTTTTGGGGTACCACCATTCTGTTTTCCATAGTGTTTGTACCAGTTTACATTCCTACCGGCAGTGAATAAGGGTTCCTTTTTCTCCACAACCTCTCCAGCACTTATTAGTCCCTTCCCCTGGCTTTGGACCACCATTCTACTTTCTGTTCCTAAGAGATTATGTTAAGATACCATTCCAAGTGGAATCACACAGTATTTGTCCTCCCCCCACCCAAGGATATGTTCACTGATTTTAAAGGGAGGGGGAGAGAGAGAGAGAGAGAGAGAGACCTCGATGTGAGAGAGAAATCAATTGGCTGCCTTCTGCACACGCCCCAACCAGGGATCGAACTTACAACCCTTTGGTTCATGGGACAATGCTCCAAGCAACCAAGCCACACTGGCCAGGGCACAGTATTTGTCTTTTTGTGAATGGCTTATTTCACTTAACATAATGTCTTAGGGTTCATCCATCTTGTAGCATTTGACAGGATTTCCTTCCTTTTTAAGGCTGAATAACATTCTATTGTATATATACTACATTTTAAAAATCTGTACATCTGTTAATGGACATTTAGGTTGTTTCCACCTCTTGGCTATTGTGAATAGTGCTACTTTGAACATGGGTATGCAAATATCTCTTCAAGAGCCTACTTGCAATTCTTTGGGATAAGTTTCCAGAACAAATATCTCTTCAAGAGCCAACTAGCAATTCTTTGGGATAAGTTTCCAGAAGTGGGATTTCTGGATCATATGGTCCACCATCACTTCTTACCTACACTATGCAATAGCCTCCTTGCTCGTCTTCCTGCTTTTACTCTTGCCTCCATCCTGGGTTCATTCTCTTTTTTCATGGATGCTAAAATTATCTTTCAAATATTTAGATCAGCCCTGGCTGGTTTGGCTCAGTGGTTAGACCATCATCCTGCAGACTGTAGGGTCGCAGGGTCGATTCCGGTCAAGGGCATGTAGCTGGGTTGCAGGTTCAATCCCCAGCCTGGTCAGGGTTGTGTGGGAGGCAACAAATTAATGTGTCTCTCTCACATCAGTGTATCTCTCTTCCCCTCACTCTCTCCCTTCCACTCTATCTAAAAAATCAATGGAAAAATATACTTGGGTGAGGATTAGCAAAAAAAGAAGATTTAGATCAGATCATGTCATTCTTCTGTTTAAACATCTTTAATAAAGACCTAGTTTCTGGGACTTCCGGTCAAGATGGCGGCCTAGGTGGACGCGGAATTGCGTCCTCCCACAACCACATCAAAGTTACAACTAAATCACAGAATAACTATCACTTAAAGACTGCATGAAATCAAACTGAATGGAAGCCCTGCAACTATGAAATTAAAGAAGCAGCAGAATGGAGACGGCATACTGCCCTCCAGGACCCTCCTTGTCGCCTGAAAGGAAACGAGATCCTGCAGCCAGGGGCGCCTGCGGAAGCTGAGCGACCCCCCCACCACGGAGGAACCCAGGCGGAGCGAGGGAGCCGGACGACTCCCCCCCACCACGGAGGAACCCAGGCGGAGCGAGGGTACCGGGCGACCCCCTCACCATGGAGGAAACCAGGCGGAGCGAGGGAGCCGAGCGACCCCCCCCCCCCAACCACGGAGGAACCCAGGCGGAGCGAGGGAGCTGAGCGACCCCCACACCAACGGAGGAAGCCGGCAACACACAGGAGAACTGAGCAAACTGAACAACGAAATTGACCCAGAGACATGGAGGTGGAGTACGGGATGACGGGCCTCAGAGGAGGGGGGGAGGCGGGGGAAAGAGATAAATCACAGAGCCTATGTGCATGGGTGCATAACCAATGGACATGGACAACAGGCATGGGGACGAGGAGAAGGGGAGGGGGAGGAGGCTGTCAATGGGGGAAAAAAAGGAAAAACATCTGTAACAAAAACAAATTAATAATAAAATAATTAAAAAAAAAAAAAAAAAAAAGACCTAGTTTCTGCTTGGGATATAAAGAACTAGAAAGAAAGTCACTCCCGCCCTTACAACAATAACAAAAGCTGACAAACCCCAAGTTTATGATTTGTTTTGAACTCATGAGGGAGCTGAGAACCTAAGGTGCCCAACTAGCCTAAAATCTGAGAGACAGGTGGCTTCTGAGAGACAATGAAGTGCTCCTTAAACTAGGGCAGATGCAGCTGCTAAGGAGAATCAAACATTTTCAGCCTTTGTGATTTCTAAGTTTCAGAAACACCTCAATTAGGGAATGTTGAATTCTGAAAAATAATTTTACAGGTAACTAAAGTTTAATCCTTTAATTTCTAACACTTTTTATCCATTCTTAATGGTACTCTTCTAAAATATGCTATACTTACCCTGCTTTTTAAAATAAAGTATACAGTCGTCCCTTGTTTATTGCAGATAATCCGTTCCAGACTCTAGCGGTTGCACTTGGTGTTGAAGTATTCCTGGGGTGCTCGAATACATAGGCCTACAGTCCATACGTACAGTAATTTCAATTTTAATTGTAATACAGGGGTGTATAATTGACTCGGACAATTGAGCGCATGCTGTATCATTTTCACTGTCTCGATCAACTTTTTAATGAATATATTTGAAAAAACCGTGGTAGAGTGAAGCCGCGAAAGTCGAAGTGCGAAGTGGCGAGGGGCATCTGTACCACTTAGGATTTTCTAGGCTGCAAGATCACTTTCAACCTCAATTAGTATGCTGTACTAGAAGACCATCATGTTCTCAAGGGCCATTGCTCCATAAGAGCCCCTTAAATTCATTTAGAGATGCTGCTCTAGCCATTCTCTTTCTTCAGGAAAGCCCCTAAAGAAGGTCTTACCCATTCACTGCTGGTAGGAATGTAAACTGGTATAATCACTAAGGAAAACAGTATGGTGGTTCCTCAAAAAGCTACTCTCTATAGAGGGAACAAGGCAAAAAGTTCAATTACCCTAGTCTGAGATAAAAGGTACCAGACCAAGAAGTAGTGGAGTGGACAGGAATCCATATAGGTCTCTGATCGGTCTTGTACAATATGATTTAGTGGGAATTAGAATGGAAAAAGTTCTATTGCTAAGAGAAGTTTTCACAAGGTAGAATCTACTATACAGGGTGGGGCAAAAGTAGGTTTACAGTTGTGAGTACATGAAACAGTTTATTCTTGTATTATTATAGTATTATTTATTAATTATTGTATTATTTTCCATACGAACAACCTACTTTTGCCCCACCCTGTATTTTTAAATAGGTTGAATAGAAGGAAGGAGGGTAAATGAAGAGTGAAGCAATGTCTTGAGCATTGAATCACTGACAGGACATTTGCACAGAATGCTAGAGAAGGTTTGAGGGATGACTTGACACATTTGAAGTGGCCATGTGACATTCTCATGGAGATACTTGGTAGATTGCTGGATAAAGTGGATATAAAAATTAGGAGAGGAATCTGAGATGGAGATGCAGATGTGGGAGCCTCAGTACCTGATTGTAGTCATAGACTCAGGCAAGATGGTCCAGGGAGCATGTGTCAAGTCCAATAAAAAGGGCTAGATGGAACCCAGAGAACACAAATCCTGAAAGGAAGGGAACCCATAAGTGTGGTCAAGAAAACCAAGAGACTGGAATAAGGAAAGCCAAGGAAAATATTTCAAGAGTGAGGAAGGTATCAACTGGATCAGTGTCACAAATCATCTGGGAAATGCAAATCAAAATGACAGATAAAATCTCACACCTGGTAAGGTGACTATTATCAAAAACTCAAAAGAACAGTGTTGGTGAGGATGTAGAGAAACTGGAACCCTTGTACACTATTAATGGGAATGTAAAATGGTTTAGTCACTATGGACAACAGTATGTAGTTTCCTTAGAAATTTAAAAATAGAACTGTCATATGACCCAGCAATTCCACTTCTGGGGCTTTATCCAAATGACTTGAAATCAGGATCTCAAAGCAGTATCGGCACTCCTGTGTTCATTGTTAGCACTATCACAATAGCCAAAATGTGGAAGCATCCTAAATCTTTGTGATGAATGAAGGGATATTTTTAAATGTGGTATATACACACAATGGAATCTTATTCAGCCTTTAAAAAGAAGGAAATCCTGCAATTTGTGACAACATGGATGATCCTGAGGGTATTGTACCAAATGAAATAAGCCAGTTACAGGACAGATACTGCATTATTCCACTTATATGAGGTGAATAAAACAGTCAAACTTGCCAACAGGTATATGAAAAGATACTCAACATCAGGAAAATGCAAATCAAAACCACAATGAAATGTCACCTCATATTTGTTAGAATGGCTGTTATTGAAAAGACAAGAAATAAGTGGTGAGGATGTGGAGAAAATAACCCTTGTGCACTGTTGGTGGGAATGTAAATTGGTACAGCCACTATGAAAAATAGTATGGAGTTACCTCAAAAAAATTAAAATTAGGACTACCATTTAGACCCAGCAATTCCACCTTTGGGGTATTAATCCAAAGGAAATGAAAACACTAACTAAAAAATATATCTGCACCCCCATGTTCATTGCAGCATTATTTACCATAGCCAAGACATGAAAATAACCTAAATGTCCACTGATGGATGAATGGATAAAGGAAATGTAAGATAGATTGATATATAATGGAATGTTATTTGGCCATAAAAACAAAACGTCATCGATACAGAGAATAGATTGGTGGTTGCCAAAGGCGGGGGAATTGGGGGGCGGGGTGCAAAAAGGGTGGAGGTTGTCAACAGGTACAAACTTCCTGTTATAAAGTAAATAAGTCATGGACATGTAATGTACAGCATTTTGACTATAGTTAATGATTACTGTATATTTTAAAGTTCTAAGAGAGTAGATCTTAAAAGTTCTCATGACAAAAAAATGTGTAAGGTGATAGATTGATAGATTATGGTGATCATTATTGTCATGATCATTTTGCAATATATACATATATCAAATCATTGTGTACACTTGAAACTTAATGTAATATATTTAATGATATATCAAAAAAATATTTTTGAGAAAAGATTAACAAATTCAATTAAACCTTACACTTCATCTAAAGAAAGTCTTTTAAGATCTTCCTTCAGCCTGGCCAGTGTGGCTCAGTGCTTGAGCGTCGACCCATGCACCAAGAGGTCATCATTTTGATCCCCAGTCAGGGTACATGGCCAGGTTGTGGGCCAAATCCCCAGTGGGGGGCATGCAGGAGGTGGCCAATCACTATTCTCTTTCATTGATGTTTCTATCTCTCCCTCTCCCTTTCTCTCTAAAATCAATAAAGAAAAAAACTTTAATTTAATTTATTTTTTAATCCTCACCCGAGGATATTTCTCTATTTATCTTCAGACAGAGTGGGAGGGAGAGAGAGGGAGACAAAGGGAGAGAGAGAGAAACATCAACATGAGAGGGACACATCGACTGGTTGCCTCCCGCATGACCCGGACCAGGGCTGGGACGACCCGCAACCAAGGTATGTGCCCTTGGCCGAAATCAAACCCGGGACTCATTGGTCCGCAGGCAGTTGCTCTACCATTGAGCCAAACCAGCCAGGGCAAGAAAAAAACTTAAAAAAAAAAAAATAAAATCTGCCTTCAGAGCCCTGGCCAGTTTGGCTCAGCGATTAGAGTGTTGGCGCTCAGACTGAAGGGTCTCAGGTTCAATTCCTGGTCAAGGGCACATACCTGGGTTGCATGTCAATCCCCAGCCCCAATCAGGGTTGTTTGGGAGGCAACCAGTTGATGTGTCTCTTTCACATCAATATCTCTCTCTCTCTCTCTCTCTCCTCTCCCTCTTTCTCCCTTCCATTCTGTCTAAAAAAAAAAAAATAGAGACTTCCGGTCAAGATGGCGGCATAGGTAAACATGGTATTGTGTCCTCCCACAACCACATCAAAGTTACAACTAAACTACAGAACAACCATCATTCAAAACCGCCTGAAATCAAGCTGAATGGAAGTCCTACAACTACGAAATTAAAGAAGAAGCCGCATCGAGACTGGTAGGAGGAGCGGAGGCACAATGGGCTGGTCCCACACCTGCATGTGGGGGATAAACATCAGGAGGACACCTTGGCTGGGAAGGTCCTCCCTGAGGACTGAGGGGTCCCCGTCCCACACCAGGCACCCAGCTCAGGGTTCCAGTGCCAGGAAGAGAAGTCCTTATAACTTCTGGCTGGAAAAACCAGTGGGAACTGAGGCTGAGGCGGCTGGAGCCCTCGGCAGCTCCTCTTAAAGGGCCCGTGCACGGACTTACTCGGACTGCACCCTCCACGCCCCAGCGTGGGGGAGGCAGCTTGAAAGGCACCAGAGTCATATGGGGAAGAACTGAGCTGTTTGGCATTACAGCGAGGGCTGGAGAGGCAGTCCTGGACAGACGTGCTATCAGAGGCTTTTGTTCCTTTGGTGCGCTGCCATATCTGGGACTCCAGCAACCTGGCTCACACTGTTTGCCCCGCCCTGGTGATTCCCTGAGGCCCTGCCCCACCCAACTTTCAAGCCCACCCAAGCTATTGCCAGTTGCTTTACCATAGGATTGGCCTGTCTTGGATCCTGCTTCATCTCTTCCTAAATTCTTTCAAACAAGCAGCATCTGGTCTCAGCTAGCCCCATACCTCTCACTAAGTAATACATAGAAACAAACAGAGGGAGGCAGCCAAAATGAGGAGACAAAGAAACAGGTCCCAAATGAAAGAACAGAACAAAACTCCAGGAAAAGAACTAAGCGAAATGGAGTTAAGCAACCTAACAGATGCTGAGTTCAAAACACTGCTTATAAGGATGCTCAATGGACTTAGTGAGAACCTCAGTGAACTTAGTGAGGGCCTCAAGAGCATAAAAAAGGACGAGTCAGAAATTAAGGAGGCACTAACTGAAATAAAGAATAATTTACACAGATTCAATAGTAGAATAGGTAAAGCCAAGAAGCAAACCATCGATTTGGAATATAAGGAAGCAAAAAACACCCAATCAGAACAGCAAAAAGAAAAAAGAATTTAAAAAAATGAAGATAGTGTAAGAAGCCTCTGGGACAACTTTAAGCGTACCAACATTCACATCTTGGGGGTGCCAGAAGAAGAGGGAGAACAAGAAATTGAAAAACTATTTGAAACAATAATGGCAGAAAACTTCCTGAACTTGGTGAAGGAAACAGACATACAAGTCCAGGAAGCACAGAGTCCCAAACAAGATGAACCCTAAGAGGCCCACACCAAGACACATCATCATCAAAATGCAAAAAGTTCAAGACAAAGAGAGAATCTTAAAAGCAGCAAGAGAAAAGCAGTTAGTTACCTACAAGGGAGTTCCCATAAGACTGTCAGCTGATTTCTCAAAAGAAACTTTGCAGGCCAGAAGGGAGTGGCAAGAAATATTCAGAGTGATGAAAAGCAACAACCTACAACCAAGATTACTCTATCCTGCAAAGCTGTCATTTAGAATCGATGGCCATATAAAGAGTTTCCCAGACAAGGAAAAGCTAAAGGAGTTCATCACCACCAAACCATTATTATATGAAATGTTGAAGGGTCTTCTTGAAGAAAAAGATAAAAAATATGAACAAACAAAATGGCAATAAATATATATCTATCAACAATTGAATCTACAAACAAACTGAACAAGCAGAACAGAAACATTCTCATAGATACAGAGAACTTTTGTTGGTTACCAGATGGGTGGGGGCTGGGGGAATGGGTGAAAAAGTTGAAGGGATTAAGAAGTACAAATTGGTTGTTAGACTGACAAACCTCAAAGGGAAGGGGGGTTAGGGAGTGGGAAGAAATAAACCAAAGAACTTATATGTATATATGCATAACCAATGGACACAGACAACAGTATGGGGAAAGGCAGGAGGGGGGCAGGAATGGGGAGGAGAGGGGCAATGGGGGAAAATGAGGAACATCTGTAATACATTCAACAATAAAGATAAGTTTAAAAAAATCAATGGGGTTGGGAGGGAAGCAGAAGAAAAATCTCTGTAAGACATTAAGAAACAAAGGAAGTCTTGTTTCCTCAACCAGATAACAGGCTATATTCTTCAGGATACAGCCACCTTAGGGACAAGTGGGTCCTTCCCATGTTGGCCCCTCTGATTGGCATTAGCAGAGGTAGATCTCATGTTAAATGTTTTTACTATAGCTTTTTTACAAAAGAATATTACCAAGTGATGGACCATGAAATCCTCGAATGAAAGGGAAGATGTATAACAAAGAAGAATTTTGATAATTACATTCTGGCAGAATAAAAGTCAAAATATTTATTGACAGTCTCATAGTAGCATTCAAATTGAGTATATACTCCACAGTGTGGAGTGGAAAAGGACATAGGACTTGGTACCAGAAGATGGGGGTTCCAGTTCCTATTCTTCTCTCTTGTTTGTCATTGAACAAGTAATCTGACCTCTCTGGGACTTATATACCTGCTGTATAAAGGTTTAGAATAAATGATTCCAGAAATCCCTTTCAGCTTTGTAATTCTAGAATTCTGTGATTATACTGAAGAGAAATAATTTTTCCATTATCCTAAATGGATGCGATGCTAACTTCCTTCTATGGCAATAAAACATAATTAGTAGAAATGATGTTATACTCCATAATTACAAGAGGACTTCCTCTTGTTTTAATTCTGGCTAGAGAGCTGAGAATATTGGCATAAACTGCTTTGGAGAAGTGTTAGGATTTTTATTTTTAAACGGCTGCAGCAGAGAGTGTAGTAATAATAAAGGAGCTTTTTTTTTGTTGGAAAGGAGTTCTAGTGAATAATAGATACTAACTCATTTTTTATTTTTAAATAAATGTATACAGTACTGAAAATCCAAGGAGATGCACAAAACTATAGAGGTAATAAAAAAATAAAAACAAAACAGTGTGAAGAGCAAAAGGAGTTACTTTAAACTAATCTCCTAGACTTGAGTGCCTTTTATGATATGACTGGGGCTATTAGTGGCTGCTGCCCATACATCCCAATTTGCCTGGGAGAGTACTGGTTTATGTCTGTTTCCCCCATGTAAATAATGAAATGTTTTCTTTTTACTCTCGAAAATGCCCTAGTTTAGCCCTGGCTGGTGTAGCTCAGTTGGTTGGAGTATTGTCCCATACACCGAAAGGTGATGGGTTTAATTCCTGGTCAAGGCACATACACAGGTTGCAGGATTGATCCCTGGTCGGGGCATGTGCAGGAGGCAACCAATCAATGTTTCTCTCTCACGTTGATGTCTCTCTTTCTCTTAAAAAAAAAAAAAAAAAAAAAAAAAAAAAAAAAGCCCTAGCTCAGATGCTAAATAATAAAGTCACCCCACTGCTTTCTGCCTTGCTTAATTCCTAAACCCACTTCAAAGATATTCATCATCTGGTTGTCAAATGTTTTACTTCTTCAGATGGGCCTTATGAAAAGAGATTGCAGCCAGGAGGAGATTTTCCTCTTTCCTTTTCCTTTTGTTATCAGTGGAGTGTCCTCTGTGTCCCCACCAGTTACTGGTGGAAGTGGAGCTCTTGGGGTGCCATGAGAATAAGAATTTCCTGAGGTCCCCACATGAGGATGAGGTATCATGGGAAGCTTTATTGGTGATGTAATATTAAGGGAGTTCCCCTCCAAGGTCCCATCTCCCTCTGTCCCACGATGGAAAAAGTTACATTTTGTTTTCAGCAGGGCTAAGATCAAAGCTACTGCCCAGAGTCTTTGCTCCATATTAAAGTACAGTCCAGTCCAGCATCTGGCTGGCTTAGCTTGTGTTCCCAGCTGCAATCCATTGCATGTGCATGCAGCTTTTAAGGCCACATGACAGGCTAGCACAGGTAATGGAGCAAGCGAGAGCAAGGAATCAGGAGCAAAGCAAGAGAAACGAGAGGGAGAACTCTTTGTCTCAGTGATATAACCAGGAGCTTACCCAATTAAGCCTTCAGGATTTCATGTGCTTGCAGCCCCCTTCCCCCCCGCCAATGATCTTTGTTCCCAGGTTAGACAGACAGGCAAGCACCTTCCCTGCATTACCCCAACTTCACTGCACATGCACCCATTTCTCTGTGTGATTCCTTTCCCCAGTGATCTGCAGGGAATGGACTGGTGGTTCCCTAGGGAGTGTGGAGTTGCAGCTTCCTGGTGAAGCTGCCCAGATGACCATGCTTATAATGTCTGGCCTCCCCTTTGCTCCCTTTTATTATTAATATTAGCTAACTAGTTATGACAGTAACAGTGTCCTAGATGAAGCATTGTTAAGAGCCAATGGTGATTCAAATTTCTGATGTCTGAGTCATTTCTACTCTGACATGTAAAGAGCTTAGAAGTTATTATTCCTTATGACAAGGTAAAGCTGGGTGAAATGAAAATCAAAAACTTGTATTGTACCAATCAGAGAACTGATGTCACAGGGCAAGCCACCATCCCCAAATTAGAGAATTGGTCACAACCAGAAAGATACCTGGAGCAGAAGCTGCTAAATGTCAAGCTTGTTGGAATATTGAAACAATGATTTTGTCAAATTACTGGAGGCTGCATGCAGACTAGCATGAAAGTGAAAAACTCCAAGGGCTACAATCATAGTGTAGGGCCCATACTTTCACAGATTTTTTTTCTCAAGGGACCCCACCAGGTTATCAGAAGGATTCCCAAGAGCTCCCTGAGTGAACTGTCAAGGGTAAACAAAGAGTAGCCATTGTGAAATACTCTGAGGCTCTTCTCCCTAGCAAAGGCCTGACCTCCAAGGGAAGGGCTGAGGAGACAATTCTGAAACATTATGCCATCTGGGGAAGAGAACTCTGCCCCAGTTCAGCCTACTTCAGCCTTTCTGTCTTACCTAAAGAAAACTCAATAAATAAATGTATAGTCAACAGGGGTGGAGATTTTGAAGGAAAATTCTGGGGATGCTGAAGCCAGAAGAGAGACTAGGACCAAAAAAACGGGGAAAGCTATACTGGGGGAGAAGGGACAGAAACACTCTGACCCACACTCCTGAGAGGGGACAACTAAAATACTGAGACTTCATTAGAAAATTAAATAATTCCCTCTTCCCCCATGACCTAGTACTTCATTAACAGTAATAATAACTGTAGCAATAATGAATTAGAGCTGAGAGAGCTGCAAGACACAGCAGTTCACAGAGAAGTCCCAAAATCAAGAGAGGAGGGAAAGATAAACCCACTAGGAGACTTTGAAGCCTGGCATGGGTATGGTTGCAACAAACACTAAACACAGCTCAACTCCCAGCCAGAGTAACATAAACGCTTACATAAATGACCTATTTACCTCAGTTTTTATTACCTGGTAAAACATGTCCAGATGTCAAATTTTAAAAATTTCAAGATGTGCCAAAAAGTAAGTAAAACACAGACACAGAGACAAAGCAACCATCAGAACTAGAGTCATATGACACTGATAATGAAATTATCAGAAAGGTAATTAGTAACTATGATAATTATGGGGAAAGCTGTCATGGAAAAAGTAGATAACATTCATGAACATATGGATAATGTAAAAAAAGAGGTGGAAATGCTAAACAAGAAACAAAATAATTGCTAGAAGTCAATAACACAGTAACATAAAGAATGTCTTTAATGGACTCATCAGTGGACTAGACACAGCGGAGGAAAGAATCAGTGAGCTTGCTCATAGGTCAATAGAAATTTATCAAACTAAAATTTAAAGAGGAAAAAACAGAGCAGAACATCTAAGAACTATGGGGCAATTATAAAAGTTGTAACGTGCATAACTGGAATGCCAGAAAGAAAATAAAGAGAGAATGGAGAAGAAATGTTTGAAGTAATAATGTCAAGTAATTTTCCAAAATCATTGACAGACACCAAACTGCAAATCCAAGAATCTCAGAGAACACCATATCAGTTAAATACCTAAAAATCTACAGCTAGGTGTATCATTCAAACTGTAGAAAATCAAAGACAAGAGAAAACTGAAAGAATCCAGAGGCAGGGGGACAGGGGACGCAACTTGCCTAGAGGAACAAGGATAAGAATTACAGCAGCCTTCTCTGAAACCATACAAGCAAAAAGAGAATGGAGTAATATCTTTACAGTGTTGAAAGAAAAACCACATCCAGCACAATTATCCTTCAAAAATGAAGGAGAAATACAGACTTTTTCAGACAAACAAAACCTGAGGGAATTCATTGCCAACAGACCTGTCTTGGAATATTGGAAGAAAGTCTTCAGGCAGAAGGAAATGATATAGGTTAGAAAAGGAATAAATGAAGATAAATAAATTTTTATTTTTATTTTTAATTGATCTAAAAGATAACTAAGACTCATAGATACAGAGACTGATGGCTGCCAGAGGGGAAGGGGTTTCGGGGGGCTGGGTGAAAAAGATGAAAGGATTAAGAAATACAAATTGGTAGTCACAGAATAGTCATGGGGATATAAAGTACAGCATAGAGAATATAGTCAATAATGTACTAATAACTATGTATAGTGCCTGGTGGGTACTAACCTTACTGGGGGCTGGGTGGAGAATGTTTTTACTTTCACATTGAAATTGCTTCACCTTTTCCATGAGCAATGATTCAGATATAGAAACAAGATAGAGAGTTCTGTGCTCTTTTTTCTGTGATGCACTACTTGTACTGAAACACTATTTGACATCAGTCAGGGATCTGAACCAAGTTAAGAAGGTGCCAAAGAAAAAATGTTCTCTTTTTGTGGAACCTAAATATAGAGGAAAGTTTTTGTCTTGGAATTCCGAGGTTCCCCTATCCTTTACAGGTCTGTATCCTGTGGACCTCTCCTCAAACAACCATGCTGTCATTTTTCTATTCAGGTGAGATCAAAGAGGCTAAACATTTTACACAGTGAGCTGTAGTAAATGACCTTGTTTAGTCTATGTACAGAGACACTAAACTTTGCAATTAATTATACTTCCTATTAAAAAATGAGCATTAACAAATATCCTGACTCCTTACTCCTTTCCCTCTCACATACAAATGTGTTTAACTTTCCCAGATATTTCTTGTCTTGACTTAGTTGGCTTACCATGACTCTCTCTTTTGTGATTCTGGGAGTGACTGGTTAGGCTAACCTTGGACATCCTTTTTTCTATAATTACCCAGAAAAAAATTCAACCTTCCCCAAATTGGATCTAAAAATTCTATCATTCATTCAATGGTGGATGCTATTGAATTGGTTTAGCCAACACATAGTAGGTTATAGAACAAGCCTGATAAACTGTTAGCTTTTTCCATTCTCTTACTCTTTTACTTTTTTTTTAAAGGGCCCTTTTCATTCCCATGCCAGCTCCTCCCTTCTCAAAAACAGGGAAAATATTTATGCTTTTTTTTTTTTTATGAGAACATGGACATAAAGCACTTAACACAGTACTTGACATCACATTGAAAAGAAATCTTGATTTCTATCCCCTTCCCTAAGGGATATTAAAACAAACATAAAAAACAAAATCCTTGCTCTATTTACTCCCTCTTGGAAGGAGGTACACCTGTAAGAATTTGAACAATCTGATTTTATCAAGGGCCCTTCCTTTTCCTTCTCTCTAGGCCTTCCTGTAGTTCCTCACTCCCAGTTTGCATCCATTTCAGCCCAGGGGGTGTTTTACTCTTTTTTGAGGACCAGGCTGGGCACCCTGACTTTGGGGCCTGTCATTGGTCAAGCCTGGCATCCAGCCTGTCTGCCAAAATGCTCTCCTTCAGATGACATCTCTCTTCTCTTCACCTCCCAAATGCCCCTCATGAATTTAGTCCTAAGGAAAAATGTTCCTCCCACTCTCTTCACCCAGCATGTCTTTTAAAAAGTACTTTTTCTGAAGAGAATTTAAGTTGATGTGGGATTAGGGGAAAATAAATAAATAAATAAACCCAACTTGTGTGCTAGGATTTTATTCCATCCCCACCACACACACACTCCAATCTAAACCTTTTTCATGGCTTTCAGCACCTCCTTCCACCACTGAGCAGTACCTGCGTCAGGACGGGGTACCCACACACCACTCTTGTTTCTCTCCTCCTACCTGGCTGGGGAGGAAGATCTTTGAAAGACAGAGTTAAGAGTTGTCCAAGTTATGCTCTGACAGTCCTAGAAAGTCTTCTAGTTGCTCCCTTCTAACAAATATGCGAGACACCCCACCCCCTGTTCACAGTGCACAGTAAGGGTCCATTACTGACCTTGCAAGATGGTGAGCTGTCAACATGACTGGAGAGCTTTTGAAGCCACACAGGGGCAGTTGCCAGAAACCTGATGACCACTGAGGGCAGCAGGAACCTAGGGAGGCACAGGCTAGCTCACAAGGTAATTCAACCTCTAAAAGCAAAGCAAAAAATCTTTGTGCCACACTATTCCATTTAGGGGAGATTTTAGGAAAGGCTGAACAATGATGACACAAGGTAGATCAGTGGTTGCCTGGGGCAGCAGTGGGTGCAGAGGTGCAGAGAAACTGGAGGGAGTGTTTTCGAAGGATGAAAATGTTCTTCCTCTTTATTGTGGTGGTGGTTAGATGCCAGGATAGCCATGTCAAAACTCATTGAATTGTACATTTAAAATGATACCTCAATTATTAGCTGATTTTTAAATAAGCAGTGTAACAATGGAGTACTATGCAGCTGTAAGAAAGAAAGATCTCTTATCCTTTGAGACAACATGGAGGGACCTGGAGAGTATTATCCTAAGCGAAACAAGCCAAGCAGAGAAAGACAAATATCACATGATCTCACTTATTTGTGGAATATAATGAACAAAACAAACTGATGAACAAAATAGACCCAGAGACATAGAAGTAGGGTACAGACTGACAAACCTCAGAAGAGGGGGTGGGGGTGGGGCGAGAGATAAACCACAGAACTTATATGCATATATGCATAACCAATGGACATAGACAACAAAGCTGGGGATGGGGCGGGGGTGGGGGGATGGGGAGGAGGGTGTCAATGGGGGAAAAAGGAGAATCATCTGTAACAAAAATAAATTAATAAAAATAAAAAAATAGCCCTGGCCAGTTTTGCTCAGTGGTTAGAGCGTCAGCCTGCGATCCAGAGAGGCCCAGGTTCAGTTTCCACTAAGGGCGTGTACCTCTGTTGCAGTTTGTCCCCGGCCCTGGTTGGGTCGTGCGGGAGGCAGCCACTCGATGTGTCCCTTTCACGTCGCTGTTTCTCTCGCTCTCTCTCTCTTCCTCTCTCTCCCTCCCACTCTATCTGAACAAAAAATGGAAACATGTCCTCAGGTGAGGATTAAAAAATAATAATAAATAAATAAACAAACAAACAAACAAACAAACAAGCAGTGTTAGACACCCTTACTTAAAACAGGTCGGAGAATCAAGGGTGCAAACTGAACCAGCTCCTTCTATTCCTTTCCTCCTGCACCTTCTGGGCTGTCCTCCATGGAGATCATGGTCAGGATGGCCTGGACATAGGAGCCCCACTGAGTGGGACCGATTGCTTTGCTTATTTTCTCACTCTTCTTTTGTTTTTTAATTTTTTTCTTTATTGATTTTAGAGAGAGAAAGGGAGAGGGAGAGAGATAGAAACATCGATGAGAGAGAATATAGATTGGCCGCCTCCTGCATGCCCCCAACTGGGGATCGGGCCCACAACCTGGGCATGTGCCCTGACGAGGAATTGAACCGGTGACCTCTTGGTGCATGGGTCGATGCTCAACTGCTGAGCCACACCAGCCAGGCCTCACTGTTTCTTACTTCCCTTGAAGCTCCATGGGTGTTGTGGAGGGTGAGAGCAGTACATTGTAATAATGAAATAGATCTTGGATCATGTTCAGATGTCTTCTCCTCCAACCTAGGCCTTCTTGAGAACCAAGGACAATTATACCCCCCACCTCCCGCACTGATTCCATTTCCCCACATCCTTATGAACACAGATGCTATGGCTTTCCTTCTCTTTGCCGTTTTCCTGGGACTAGAGAACATGGCGCCCTACCCTCGCACTGCCTGGCCCCTTGTAGGGAAGTGGTAGCAATAAGACCAGCCTTCAGGACCCTCTTTGTCCTCTCCACCCACCCTGTCTGTGTCTTTGAGAATGTCCCTTCAGTTCTTCAGGAGGTCCCAGAACTCACTTACAGCACAATATATCTTTGTATGTTTTTATTAATCCCAGAGACTCAGGATTGGTATGAAATTTATTACAGCAAATTTAAATCATTGCACAATTTAACTGCAGCTTTGAAGAGATTCCTGAGGGAGATTTTTTTTTTTACTTGAAAATTTAATAAATAGCCCCTTGGTCATTAATCTGCCTGGGTAGTTGGTGGGAAATGTGTTCACACCTGCAGCGACATATACTCCAGACTTCATTCTGTTATAAAACTCTGTGACCTCAACTCACTTACCAATGTCACCAAAAGTCATTATATTGTTTTAAATCTACTCAGTCCTAAGGGATAGATTTATAATTATGTATAAAATTTTGCAAAATCAGTGAATAATTCCTGAAGTTACTGTACAACGAACACCAATATGGTGAGGAGTCACATTAAAATGGAAATCCTACTTCATTTACTAAACAAAGAAATGTGCTTATTGTTTATAATTTTCATTTATTTTTAAATCAACTTATAACCATAGACATTTCTCAAAGAAAATTCTACTAAATCCACCATCCCTTTGATGTTGGGAGTGAGGAGGAGGTGTCTCTGTTGAAACTTCACTCTCGGGAGCAGGCAGGGAGAGAGCAGAATCTCACAGCCTTTCTATTGTTGACTCAGATTTGAACACCAGAGAAACAAGACTTTGTGCTTTCTTATATCATAATGTCTATTTCTCTACAATAAGACATGTAGAAAGGACCTTATATTAATCTTTGGAGAGAACAAGAAAGTGGGAGCTGAAGAGAATCCTGTTTTGGAGAATAAAAAGCCCAAAGGAGAGACCCAGTGGTGGCTGCCACTGGAGGAAAGCATCTTTGGGACCCTTACCAAAGAAGAAAGGAGAGTTCAGGGAGCTAGCCTGGGTTCAAGGAGCACGGGAGGAGAAAGCATCCCCTGGGTCATGGCCTGAGGGTTCTTCATTGGCTGGTGGGAGAGGGTGAAATCATCTCTCACTTAGCAGGAGCCCCACCTAGTACCTGGAATATGCCTATTGGATACCCAGCATTTCTTCCTTGTAAGTATCTTTCATGTCATTTTCTGAGATATGAAAAATAAAATCTTTTCTGAGTGGCTGCTCTGTGTCAAACATCTTCACACACAGTAGCTTATTTACTTCTGAATATAGCCTTGTGAGGTAGATGGTGGTATCCTCAGTCTATAGATGAGGTTAAGCTAATGAAATTCAGCAACAACTGTCACTTTTGCCCTCCATGGATGGTGATGGGGAGTCCCACAGAGCCCACAGGTCACTGCAGGTGAGTCCCCTGCCCAGCACGTCCTTGGGCCTGCTCCCACACCTCATCCTCATCCTGATGGGACACCTCCTCTGTCTCCTGGCTGGCACTCCTCTGCTGTGTAGGAGATGAGTTTTATCTTCCTCACTCAAGGGCCCACCATTCCTCATCTTAGCACAGCGAGAGGCTATTCCTTCTCAGCACCACTAAGATTCCCCCCTTCTTCTCTTCAAGTCCCTGCCAGTGCTTTGGGTTTTCTGTCTCTGTAGGGGTTGGTGGTGGAGGAAGCTTCTCCCCATTGCACTTGCCCCCAGGATGGCTGCCTTTCTGCATGCCCTAAAGACTTGCTTCCCATCCCTCAAAGGACCAAGCTCCTTGATGCCAAGAGATCTTAAGATGGTTGGAAACTCTTAAATCTGTTGAAAACCATCACAGTACAGAGCATTTATGATACAGACTGAAAAAGAAATGTACCATATCCCAAGCCTTTATTAGACTGATAACAGTAGTTCCAATCTTTTCTTTATAATGTTCTAGAATTTGAGAAGGAAAAAGTTAAATCTTCAGAATCATAAAACCTGCATTGCCGTAAAATAAAAGTCTACCTGTCTTTGGTCACCATTAAACCCAGGCTCTACTTTTCTTCTGGGGACTGGGGTGTCATGAGGTGTCTTCTTGTAACACAGGCCAGTTTTTGTTTCTGTTGAACATTTGCTCTAGCTGGTCCTTTGGTCCGCTTCAGCTCAGGAAGGCAAGTAATGCAACTGAATGGTGATAGTGGTTCTGATAAAGTCACGTGAGAGGAAAATGTTCCAGAAGGATTTAAATAATTGTACACCAGCATACGTTGGCAGGAGAAAGACCCTTGTCCCTAGGACTTCTCCGGTCTCTGTTCAGCTGCTCTGTAGGGAATCACCTGTTTTCTTGTGCTCATTGTCTTCAGCTCTGGCCCCAGTCCTGCCCCATCCCTCACACTGTCGCGAGCCTTACAGGCAGTATGTGAATCATGGCCTCTTGTCTCTGCATAGATCCCTGCAGACCAGAGCCATTGTCAAATCAGACTGTTGACTCCATCCCAAACTCTTCCTTTCTGCTTCAGGGTCATCACTTCCTTAGGCAGCTTCACTTTCTGTTCATTTCTATCACCAGGAAAAGTATTTAGCTTTCTCTTTCTATACCAAGGGAAACCACTTCATTCCTTTCAGCTTGTAAGTGTCACCATTGGTAAGATGAGGCCTGAAGAACAACAAATCGCGGCTGACCTGGGACTTCTGGACAGTGTAAAGGTAGCCGTGAGTCCAAGTGAGAGTTGCCTGAGTGGGGGAGGGAGGAACATGCTTCCAAGTAAGAAGAGCCCACACTTCCCAGTCATCACCATGCTTACCTGTCAGAATCAATGTCCAGATTTCTGCGCTGCAGTGTATTACCACATAGTTCTCCTAGGCTAAGCCTTTAGGAAAAAATATTCTACAACTCTCTGCTGTGTATTTACATTTCAGAACATTTTCTGTGTTCTGTTGTCAAGGGTGTTTTGCTTTTAGTAGCTGCATAGTTTTAATATTTGGGGGGCAAAGACATCAACTAATAAAATGGGGCAAAGTGTCAGCAGGTACATCATACCTCACATATCATTTAAGTTGGACAGTAAGTTGCTTGACTTCAGAAAAACTTTTAAACCCCAAACCTAAGAGAAGTTTTTATGTGTGTGTTTTGGGGGGGGGGGTGAGAAACTAAGATAAATTATAACCTGGATAAATTATCAGAGACTTTAAGTTCTCTACCAACTAAATCCTAGTGAAATCTGAAAAACTTAAACTAAAACTCATCTTACCTGACAGATGACTTCTTAATACAGGGCTGCATCTCTCAATCCAGGGTGTGATGGAGATAATTGCTTCAGGGGCCTATCAATTTGTTTTTGTTATCAGAAGAGGGCAAATGGGTCATTCAAATTACAGTAAGGGGGATACATTCTAAGACTCCCAGTAGATGCCTGAAACTAGATAGTACTGAACCCTCCATATACTATGTGTTTTCCTATATGTGCATACCTATGATAAAGTTTAATTTATAAATTAGGCACAGTAAGAGATGAACAACAATAACTAATAATAGTATAGAACAAATATAACAATATACATAAAACAGTTTTGTGAATGTTCTCTGTTGCTCTCTCCAGCAGTTTTTATATTTTTCTGTCCAAACCTAGTCCTGAATCTGTATAATCGTCCCTCACTTGCAGCAAATGGATTGGTGTCATTCATTTTAGGGGACACCTTGCTGAAGTCTCCATATGGGCTCTATGCGTTCTGGCCCAATACATTGCCATCAATCAGAACAGTGTTCTGTTTCTGTCATCCACCCATAAACTCAATGCCTTTTCCATCTTAACTGGGCACTTATCGCGTGCCTTGACATACCTTTTGCAGTTTGAGCTGTGGCAGCAGCAGTAGCGCCAATTTCTTCTCCTTCACAGTTTCACAGATAGAAAATTCATTCCTATTGTAGATCTTAGCAACCTCAGCATGCGATCTTTTTTCTTTCTTTATTAAGTTGAGAACTTTCACCTTTTTGTGTAAAGGAAGCACTTTGCGGCCTCTCTTTGGCAAAGCCTAATTGTCAGCATCACTACTTTTGTGCTTTGGGGCCATTAGTAAGTAAAATAAGGGTGACTGGAACACAAGCACCACCATACCTGGATAGTCAGTCTGATCACCAAGATGGCTTCTAAGTGATTCTCAGGCAGGGAGCATATGTAGCATGGAGACGCTGGACAAAGGGATGATTCATGTCCAAGGCTGGACAGAGCAAGATAGAGAGAGATTTCATCATGCCACTCAGAACTGCATGCAACTTAAAACTAATGAATTATTTATTTCTGGAACTTTCATATAATATTTTTAGACTATAGTTGACCGTGGATAACTGAAACCAAAGAAAGAAAAAACACAGATAAGGGGGGGTCTACAATAATAACTGGAGTGTTTTTTTTATCCTCACCCAAGGATATGTTTTTTTGTTGATTTTAGAGAGAGAGGAAGGGAGAGAGAGAGAAACATCGGTTGCCCTCCGTACGTACCCCGAAGGGGGATTGAACCTGTAACTTTTTGGTGTATGGGACAATGATCCAACCAACTGAGCCACCCGGCCAGGGCTGGAGTGGGTTTTCCCCCCATCTATTCAATATGCCAATTATAGAGGAAATTTGGGAAAAGTAACTTTTGCCCTTTATATTGTAGGCAAACTGCTACTTTGGTTATTTGCAATTGGAAGGTGCCAGTTATTTCAGCTGTGTTTCTTTTCTTTTATGACATATTTTGAAAAGTCATGCTGGTTCAAAAACAATATATATTGACTAATCATTTCATTTTTTTTCACTTGAGTCATTTTAGATCTTAATTGAGCTCATACTTTCCTCTTTCACTGTTCATTCTTAATAAAGGTGTAAGTTTATGAATAACAATATGATATAAAAATAAGCATAAACTTATTAAGCAAGGGAACTTTATGTAAGTGTTGGGTAAAGTTAAATAACACACTATTAACATATAGCTTTACAGTTTCTGGAACTGATACTTGGAATTGAGATCTGCTGTTTTATGAGGTCTATTTTGTAACTTTTAAAAAGTGACTATATTATTGCACTTTTTTGGTAAGTTTGTGTTTCTGATAAAATCTCTTTCATCATATTAGTTTTGGGCTGAAATTTTTAACATAAAATAGGCATTTCATAAACAGTGATTCTAGGCTAAAGTTGTAAATTAAACCAAGTCATTTCCACTTGATTGCTCAAGTCATTTGAGATTATGCGTACTTTCTTGGAGGTGGGGGAGATATGTTTCCGTTTCATTTCTTTTTCACCTTTGAAGTAGAAATTAAGGGTGAACGGATAGAGGGTAAAAGAGAAGTAACAGAAACCACCATTGATTCATTTACGTGAGGGAACACTAGATGGCGGTGTTCCCTGGGAGGTTTGACTAGAATTGACTACCAAGAGTCGTTTTAAGCCTAATGTCAAGGGTTGGTTTGTTATTTTCTGTTTTTCAGAAGTCAGATAAAAATATTCTGTTCACGTTTTGCTTTTAGTGAAGTTTTAATTTTGTGAATTAGGATTTACAATGGAAAAATAAAAACATGGACTTCTTAAATAATGTAACTCTGAGATGTTGTTAATGACAGGATGTAAACTATGGCTTCATGGTACCAAGAACAAACTTGGTTACCTTTTTATTGTTAGTAAACTTTATTATTCAGAGTTCCTTAGTTTTCACCGAATGTCCTTTTTTCGGTTCCAAGATCCCATCCAGATGACCACCTTACATTTAGCCATTATGACTCCTTAGGTTGCTCTTGGTTGTGGTAGTATCTCAGACTGTCTTTGTTTTTGATGAACTTGATGGTTTTGAGGGTTACTGGTCGGGTATATTGGAAGATGCCCCTCCATTGGAACGTATCTTCTGTTTTTCTAATGAGTAGATTGGGGTTGTGGATTTGGGGGAGAAGACCACAGGGGTAAAGAGCCATTTCATCGTGTCATCAAGGGTACATGCTATCAATATGACAAATCATTGTTGATTGATGTGACTTTGATCACCTGGCTAAGGTAGCTCTTGTCAGGCTTCCCCATTGCAAGGTCACCTTTCCCCTCTTTCCATATTGTATACTCTTTGGAAGAAAGTCCCCGTGAGCACTGGATATCTAAGGAGTGGGGTGAAGGCAAAGTACATAAATTATTTGGAGTTCCTCTGCATGCGAAATTTTTCTCTTCTCCTCCATTTATTTATTTATTGAACTATTTATACCAGTGTGGATTCATGAATATGTTTTCATTCTCTGGTTTATGATCTAATACTATTTTACTTATTTTTTTACTCAAATTGTTCCAGTTTTGGCCTTTGGGAACACTTTCAGTTGGCTCCTCTATTACTTTGACCTAGCCCCATCAATGTGGTGATTTTGTTTTTGTTTTTAAATTTGTTTATTTTTTCATTGATTTTGTTCAGTCTACAGATAGAATTTAGCTCCACTATTCTGTGAACATTCTGTGAGTAATATGCAATGATAAAAGTTGAAAGATAGATGAAAGCAGAAAGAAAAAAATCCCAATTCAGTTTTTGTTAAGATTTGAGTGTGTTCTCTTGAAGTGTTTTCTTTTCTCATTTTTACTTATGTCATATTTTTTACTTAAAAAATAAGTCTAATCATTCTTGTAAATAATTTTATATTCTGATTAGTTCTATTTAAGAATACATCGTGGATATTTTCCCACTTTATTACATATATATCATTTAAAATGTTTTACCTGCTTCAATTAACCTTTCCTTTATAATTGACTAATATTGGCCCATAAATATCTTTAGTGTATTGGATAATTCTGGACACGTATCAGGTCTTTAGTACATAGTGGCAATAACTGAGCTATTTAAAGAGTTTCAATATTTTTGCATTATAAATAGTGGTGAAATGAGTACATTTGAGCCTACAAGTTATTTAAGCATTTTTACATTATTACACATATTTAAAATTTCTAGAAGTTGATTAGGTCACATAATAGCATTAATATTTTTAAAGGTTTTGATTAATAATGAGATTTTACAAAACTGGGCAAATTCTATGAGCCTAACTCATGGAAAGAAAGGGAATGATATTGCCCAGACTAGCAGATAAGCAAGGTGTCCCTGGTTGATAATCTAACCAAAAAGAGCTGATTAATGAGAAAGAAGGCTTTTCATAGAAATGATTTCTAATTCAGAGCCTGGATGCTACCCTTCAGCACATCTTCTCACTAGTATGCTGAGACTCAGGGAAATGATGTGGACAGTTTAATTCAGTTTAGTTCAAGGAAGGATAGGAGGAGATGAATCCATATTTTGGGCAGTGCTGGTCACCTAACCCTCTCAAGAACTCTCGTAAGAGAGCAGAACAGTGGAAATTAAGTTTTCTTCCTAAGAGCTCTGCTCAATTACACTACCATTCTACCCAAAGTGTTCATTAAAAAGTTACATAGGTGCCTAAAACACCAAAAGTTGGACTCCTGCATTTGATAGGAGGCAGTATATTAAAATAATGAAAAGAGGTCTCTTTCTGTCATTTAAAAAAAGTTTTAAAATAATTTTTCTCTCAAAGGAGAGAGTGTAGTTTTTCATTACTTGGTGTAATAACATGGGAGCTTCTTTGTGGGGTTTACATTCAGATTTTAAACCTTATGCACATGTTTTTGGGGTAATTTTTATTGATTGGCTGATTTTTTAGAGGAGAGAGAGACAGAAACATCGATTTGTTGTCCCACTTATTTATGCATTCATTGGTTGATTCTTGTATATGGTCTTACCAGGGATCGAACCTTCAACCTTGGCGTATCAGGACAACTCTTGAACCAACTAACCTGTCTGGCCAGGGCCCTTATGCACATTGTTGCATGTTGGTTTGAGGGTGTGTCTGGGCAGAGGCATCACTCCCAAATGAGGAGCCTGAGGAGTTTTTACCTCCTCCTCCGCCTCAGGCTTATGTTGTCTTATAGAGAGAGGGCCTCATTTTTTAATCCACAGCATTTGTCCCAGAATTTTGTATACATGTGAATTTATTCCTTAAAGCAATTCTTTGTTACATTATTGATTAATAAGGATAAAAATATTTATTCTATTTAACTCTTAGAATGAAAAGTTTTAATCTGATTTTTAAGTATTTCATACTCTCTTTATCTTTGTTTTCTACCACAGACTGAACAGCTATTCGGAATATAGTTTGGGTTTTTTAAAAGCTGTTGGCAGCGACTTCCGGTCAAGATGGCGGCGTAGGTAAACGCAGTATCGCGTCCTCCCACAACCACATCAAAATTACGACTAAACTACAGAACAATCATCATTCAGAATTGCCTGACGTCGAGCTGAATGGATTAAAGAAGCAGCCACATCAAGACTAGTAGGAGGGGCGGAGGCGGACAGGCTGGTCCCACACCCACCTGTGGTGGATAAAAATCAGGACACCTTGGCTGGGAAGGTCCTCCCTGAGGACTGAGGGGTCCCCGTCCCACACCAGGCGCCCAGCTCAGGGTTCCAGTGCCAGGAAGAGAATCCCCATCACTTCTGGCTGGAAAAACCAGCGGGAACTGAGGCTGAGGCAGCTGGAGCCCCAGGAAGCTCCTCTTAAAGGGCCCACACACGGACTTACTTGGACTCACACCCTCCAGCCTCTGGCATGTAGGAGGCAGCTTGAAAGGCTCCAGAGACATATGGAGAAGAACTGAGTTGTTTGGCATTGGAGCAAGGGCTGGAGAGATAGCTTTCTCCTGGACAGACGTGCTATCAGAGGCCGTTGTTCCTTTGGTGAGCCCTTCCCTAGGCTGGCAGACGTCGCCATATCTGGGACTCCAGCAACCTGGCTCACACTGTTTGCCCCACCCTGGTGATTCCCTGAGGCCCCGCCCCACCCAACTTTCAGGCCCACCCAAGCTGTTGCCAGTTGCTTTACCATAGGATTGGCCTGTCTTGGATCCTGCTTCATCTTTTCCTAAATTCTTTCAAACAAGCAGCATCTGGTCTCAGCTAGCCCCATACCTCTCGCTAAGTAATACATAGAAACGAACAGAGGGAGGCAGCCAAAACGAGGAGACAAAGAAACAGGTCCCAAATGAAAGAACAGAACAATACTCCAGGAAAAGAACTAAGCGAAATGGAGTTAAGCAACCTAACAGATGCTGAGTTCAAAACACTGCTTATAAGGATACTCAATGGACTTAGTGAGAACCACAGTGAACTTAGTGAGGGCCTCAAGAGCATAAAAAAGGACGAGTCAGAAATTAAGGAGGCACTAACTGAAATAAAGAATAATTTACACAGATTCAATAGTAGAATAGGTAAAGCCAAGAAGCAAACCATCGATTTGGAATATAATGAAGCAAAAAACACCCAACCAGAACAGCAAAAAGAAAAAAGAATAAAAAATAAAAAAAATGAGGATAGTGTAAGGAGCCTCTGGGACAACTTTAAGCGTACCAACATTCACATCTTGGGGGTGCCAGAAGAAGAGGGAGAACAAGAAATCGAAAACTTATTTTAAACAATAAAGGCAGAAAACTTCCCGAACTTGGTGAAGGAAACAGACATACAAGTCCAGGAAGCACAGAGTCCCAAACAAGATGAACCCTAAGAGGCCCACACCAAGACACATCATCATCAAAATGCAAAAAGTTCAAGACAAAGAGAGAATCTTAAAAGCAGCAAGAGAAAAGCAGTTGGTTACCTACAAGGGAGTTCCCATAAGACTGTCAGCTGATTTCTCAAAAGAAACTTTGCAGGCCAGAAGGGAGTGGCAAGAAATATTCAGAGTGATGAAAAGCAACAACCTACAACCAAGATTACTCTATCCTGCAAAGCTGTCATTTAGAATCGATGGCCATATAAAGAGTTTCCCAGACAAGGAAAAGCTAAAGGAGTTCATCACCACCAAACCATTATTATATGAAATGTTGAAGGGTCTTCTTGAAGAAAAAGATAAAAAATATGAACAAACAAAATGGCAATGAATACATATCTATCAACAATTGAATCTACAAACAAACTGAACAAGCAGAACAGAAACATTCTCATAGATACAAAGAACATTTTGTTGGTTGCCAGATGGGAGGGGGGTTGAGGGAATGGGTGAAAAAGGTGAAGGGATTAAGAAGTACAAATTGGTTGTTAGACTGACAAACCTCAAAGGGAAGGGGGGTTGGGGGGTGGAAAGAAATAAACCAAAGAACTTATATGTATATATGCATAACCAATGGACACAGACACAAGTGTGGGGAAAAGCAGGAGGGGAGTAGGAGGGGGGAAGAAGGGGTCAATGGGGGAAAAATGAGGAACATCTGTAATATTTAATACGTTCAACAATAAAGATAAGTTAAAAAAAAAAAAAAAGCTATTGAAAGCCCTGACCAGTTTGGCTCAGCGGTTAGAGCACTAGCCCACGGACCAAAGAGTCTTGGGTTCGATTCCAGTCAAGGGCACATACCTTGGTTGCAGTTCGTCCCTGGCCCTGGTCGGTGTCATGTGGGAGGCAACTAATCGATGTTTCTCTCTCTCTCTCTTTATCTCTACCCCTTTTCCACTCTGTCTGAAGATAAATGGAAAAATATCCTTGGGTAAGGATTAAAAAAATAAAATAAAATAAAATAAAAGCTGTTACAGATGAGACGCTGCTATTCAGAAAGCTAAATGATACCATACATCACTGTGGGGGGGGGTGTGGGAGGTGGGGTGATGTTTGTCTCGTGTTCTTTAGTGTAATATACTTTCCGACCTTCCACCACCGGCGCAGGGCCTAGCACACAGCAGGCAATAGATAAATCTTAGTTGACTGAATCAATGGATGAATATCTGGTATTTTCTTGTTATACATTTTCCAGAGTTGAGAATAATTTACCTGGTTTCTTTAGGAAAAGGAAATCATTTTTTTTTTTTTTATCCTCACCCGAGGACATTTTTTCCATTTTTTTGTTCAGATAGAATGGGAGGGAGAGAGAGAGAGAGAAACATCGACGTGAAAGGGCCACATCGAGTGGCTGCCACCCGCACGACCAACCAGGGCCGGGGACAAATCGCAACAGAGGTATATGCCCTTAGCGGGAACCGAACCCAGGTCTCTCTGGACCGCAGGCCGACGCTCCAACTGCTGAGCCAAACTGGCCAGGGCAAGGAAATCATTTTTAATGACATCAACAATAAAATACCACAATCTTTGAGGATTGTGGCAAGACAGCTTGGGAAAGGGCTCTGTCTCCAGAAATAATTTTATGTTTAAAAAAAAAAAAAGCTCAGCAGACTTACATACCCCCTGGAATAGTGATGGAGTGGAGGGTGATCGCTGCCAGTGTGTGCACCTGTCTGTGCCTAGAAACACACGTGCTCCTCATGTTTCCTCGTCGAGATCACAGGTCCCTCTGTGCTTATTGCTGGGGTAGCAGAGCGCTGTCCAGGTTCATCTTTGTCTGGTGCCCAGCAGTTGCCTTAGGAAGATGACTGCCCCCAGTAGGGCAGGTTCAGCGAGGTACTTGCTCAGGGTGCATGCTGAGTATGGGAATCGATGCTGCTCCTACTTCTGCTGTCCTTCCCCGCTCCTTCCCTCCCTTGCCCTCCAGGCCCTCCCCTCTTCTCCTCTCTGGCTTTAAAAGGTCCCAGCAGCCAGTTGGAGGCCACATCTTGCAGGAACCTCCACACACTATATTTTCTCCTTGGTAAACTTAGCTTCACAACACTCGGTTTGTTGGGGCAGTGATTTTGGTGACAGTCTTTCCCACTTACTATGACCAACATAGTCCATTGTAGACTGGGATGCTCTTTAAAAAATCATTTTCTTAGTTGAGACTCAACCCTTGGCCACCCGACAAAGTAGATCTTGAGCAAACTAGGGATCTGAGCGCTTCCAGTGGCGTCCAGTTGGGCAGACACAGGTACAGAGCCCAACCAGAGCCAGGCCCAGGAAGGGGTGAAGGGGTGAGCTGGCTTGATGTTTGTTATAGGGAAGCAGGGACACCATATCTGTGTTTGATGTTGTCTGGTTGCTTCTTTAGTTCATAATCTCTATTTTCTGAGAGACAGAGTGTTATGGCTGAATTGTGTCCCCCCAAAATCCACATGTTGAGCCCAGCCGGTGTGGCTCACTGGTTGAATATCGACCCATGCACCAAGAGGTCGCTCGCTGGTTCAATTCCCGGTCAGGACACATGCCGAGGTTGTGGGCCCAATCCCCAGTGGGGGGCATGCAGGAGGCGGTTAATCGATGTTCTCTTGCATTGAGGTTTCTATCTCTCTCTCCTTCTCCCTTTTTCTCTCTCTCTAAAAAAAAAAAATCCACACATTGAAGTCCTAACCCCCAGTAACTCAGAATGTGAGTTAGGGTCTTTACATAGGTAATTAAGTTAAAATGAGGTCATGAGGGTGGGCCCTAATCTGATATGACTGCTGTCCTTATAAGAAGAGGAAATTTGGACACAGGTAACCATGGAGGAAGACCATGTGAAGACACAGGGAGAAGGCAGCCATCTACAAGGCAAGGAGAGGTTTCAGAAGGAACCCACCCTGCCAACACGTTGATCTCAGACTTCTAACCTCCAGAACTATGAGAAATAAAATTCTGTTGTTTAAGCCACCAGTCTCTAACTGCTTGAAATCCTTTCTCCCCCACCCCACCTTCCAGAAATAGCTGGGATTTAGAGGGGCACTTCTGGGTGCTGGGGATGAGACACCAGCAGGGTGGGATTCCTGCCCTTGAGAAAAGGTCATGGCAAAGCCCTTCCTTGCTCTACTCTGTTTTTATCCTCTTCCACATTATTGATACCTTGACACTGCATCTTCATCTTGGCTTTGTTTTTTTTCCCTCTGTATTCTGACGTGTGCACATCTGGGGCCTTGCTGACTCTGCAGGGATGGTCCTTCCCAGGGTTAGCCAATTGCTAGAGATAGTAAATGACTCCCCTGTAAGAGCACCTTTCATGTGCAAACCAACTGGTCCAGAGCCTACACCCTCACCACTTCCTCTATCTGCTCTCACACTCAGGGCCACTGTTCCTCTGCCCTAATCACCCCAGGGCCAGGTACCAGAGAGCTAGGGTCACCTCACATCCCAATCCTGTTTACAATTAAGATCACATTCTGAGTCACTGGAGGTTAGTACTTCAACATACCATTTTGGGAGGACATTATTCAACCCATAACAACTACCAACTCCAAAATTCAATTTCCTGGTTGAGTTTCTCAGGGTTATAATAAATACTTAAATCACAGATAGGGAAGGTTGTTTAAGAAACAAACACACAAGCAGATTTCTGCACTCCTGCCCAAATCTAGAGAAACCCAATGTCTGGGTGTCAGGCAAGGCTGCCGCAGTGTCTCCCACAGCCTGCTGCAGTGTCTCCCACAGCAGCCCAAGTGGAGTCCAGGGATTTATCTTTCCTCCTGTTGCTCTTCCTGTCTGTCCATTCCTCTGCTGCTCGATGAGTGGACTTCACAATGTGCTTTTTTGACATCACATTTCACTTAACATCTTGATCAACAAACATCTTGACTTCATGTCTCTGTTTCACAAACACACTGACTTAACTATAGGTGTGGCTTCTAATGAAATATTTCTGCATTTATCTCTCATAACTACCCTGTGAGGCAAGTACTGTTCTTACCCTTACTTTGTAGATGAGCACAGTAAGCAGGGCCTGGGCAGGAAGCCAGGCAACAGGGCTCCACAGACCACTGGGTGGGCGTGGGGGTGAGGGCTCTGTGCTGTGCTCCTCTGGTGAGACTCTCTCAGATGTGTGCTGGGGCCACCAGCATGGTCTAGTCAAGTCCACACTTCTCAGGCAGGATTTACATTTTCTCCAGGAGGTGGCCTCCTCCTGATTCACTGGGTTCCCCTGCTGCTGGGCTCCTGTTTGTCCAGTTGGTCTCAAAGGGTGGTTCAGGGCCAGGAAGGTCAACTCTCTTCCCTGGCCCCTCCCCAGACCTTCACCATAGAACCAGACACTGCGAGGGGCGAGGGGACAGTGATCTGTTATGACAAGCCTCCGAGGTGATGCTGATACACACTAAAGTTTGAGAAGCGCAGCCCTAATTCTAACAGTCTGGGGGACTCTGTCCTTCGATGCTTCCACACTTCTCTGCCAACTCCTGCTGCGTTGTGTCCTTTCTCTGAACCTCCCTGCATTCTCCTTTTAGATTGCCAGCACCCTGTCCCCCTTCAAAGACAATCCCTAATGTCACTGATTGATGAAGCCTGTTCTTGTACTCAGCCCTGTGATCTCTCCTCAGAATGATCTTCCCATTTTGTACCTATTTTCCCTTTAGGATACTTTCCTTGCTCTTCCTACATCATCACTGCGCTTGTCCCCGGAAAGCAGGCAACTTGAGACCAAACACCCGTGTCCCTCATGCATGCACAGTTCCTGTGTTCAGGGAAATGTTCAGTGAAGCACTGTATTGAATGGCTATTATTTAAAGCCTTATTTAAAGTTAAGTACATTAACAAAAAAGATTAGGAGTGGAGCCGGCTGGTGTGGCTCAGTGGTTGAGCGTCGAACCATGTGCCAAGAGGCCACCAGTTTGATTTCCGGTCAGGGCACATACCCAGGTTGTGGGCCCGATCCCCAGTGGGGGGCATGCAGGAGGCGGCCAATCAATGTTCTTGCTCATCGATGTTTGTATCTCTCTCTTCCTCTCTCTCTAAAATCAATAAAGAAATTTTATTTTTAAAAAAAGAGATTAGGAGTGGTAACCTACTTTGAAAAAAAGTCTTACAAAGAAGGATTCAAAACATAAATCTCTGACAGAACAAATTTTTAAAGATGATTTCATTGATCTCTCTCATCAAAACATCTGTGCTGTGGCTCCCACGAACTGCCTAAAGACGTCCTCATTTGACACGCTCCCAGTTCTTTCATGCACACCCCATCGCCCACATCAAAGTGACTTTTCCAGGGTAGCTGAGACTTGAGAATCTGCCATCAGGCATTCAGAGTTGAATGTAGTGCTCCCACGTGGTCTGACTTTCATGTTATGAAAGAGCATCTTTTTTGTCTGTGGCCTTTTCTGAGCTCTGAATGTAGCCTACTTCTACACGCCTTGACTATTTTAACGACCACAGCACACTGGCAGCTCTCATGGACAACTGAAACCACTATTTTCCCCAACTTGAACTGCTAGGTATCAGACCTCCCTGAGGTGCATGTGATCAGAGATTATATTAATGACTATGTTGTTTTAAAGAGACACATAACTATTTTGCATCTTGGAACATGCCTGCATAAAATGGGTTTTGGGCAACCACACTCCCAATGTCCTCCATTTGAATCAGATACACCACTGATACTAAAAGGTCTTGTATGTTCTTCAAGCTCTCTGGGTACAGGTCTGTCCCTTTATCCCCAATTCCAAAGTCCAAAAAACTCTGAAAACCATTTTAGAACTCATTTGGAGGTGAAATCTGATCTAAAGCAATGTATGGGCTATATTCATCCCACTAGTATGAGTTCAGGCATTTTTCTGCAGGAATGCTTTATTTTACTAAAGGTTATTTTTTCCAGTGTTCACTGAAGCATTACTACCAAATACTCAATATGTTCCTTGTATCAATCTTTTAAGTAAAATAATAATAATAATAATAATAACAACAACAACACAAAAAACAAACCTGAAATAAAAATCACATCTGACCCTAAGGGTAATGAATCAGGGATTAAGGAGTCCAAGCTCAGCATAAGTGTAAAATAAAATTTTTAAAAATTCACAGATTGTTTTCTTGCTTTATGTCAAGCATCCACCTTTGATTCTAGAAGTTCTGTGTTAACATTGCACATTGGTTAATCCAGATGATTCCCAATAGCTTTCCAAGGACCTAGATCTAGATGAAGGCCACCAAGATGGCCCCTATTATTTCCACAAGGGATGTACCCAATATTACATGGGAATCCTGTGAAATTTTTGGCACTCACTCCTTTCTGATGTATTTAGATTCATAAGAACACACAAAAAAATTAAATTGGAAGGCTTTCTTTCTACACATCTATCAGATTAGAACTTCCTGGGATATAATTTAATCAGTTTAATACATCTTCACGTTATGAAATGGAGCATAAATATTATCAAAGCATTTTATTCAAAAGCATATTCTATATAAATTGTGCTTTTTAAAAGTGTGAATGATGTGTTGAATTCTTGCATGACTTTTTGTCTAAAATTAAAATTACTTAGAAGAAATTTTCCCTCACTTCTATGTGGGCTCCAGTGCAGCATTTTATAAAGAATTCCTTGCCCACTTAGAATACCCAACGAAGTCAGAGAGATACCACTGGAGAGGTATTTCACTTGCTTCACTTTACAAGGAAATAATATGAAACAAATTTATTCCTTCTGTGGCCCAGGCACCTAATTTTTCAACTGTGGACTAGTGATAGTACCTGCCATACCTTCCAGGATTATTCTGTGAGTGAGAGGTGATTTTATAAAGTGCCAAAACTCAAGCGGGAGCGCCAGGAAAATGGTAGGTGTGTCTTTGTGTATTTTTAATGACCATTTCCATCAGGAAGAATGGCAAGGTTCATCTTCACTTAATCTAAAAACTTCTTAGTCAAAATGTAGGAGAGCCCTAGCCTGTTTGACTCAGTTGGTTGGGCGTCATCCCATGCGCTAAGAGGTCACCGGTTCGATTCCTGGTCAGGGCACATGCCCAGGTTGTAGGCTTGATCTCCCAGTAGGGGGTGTGCAGGAGGCAGCCAATTGATGTCTCTCTCTGCCACATCGATATTTCTCTCTCTCCCTCTCCCTTCCTCTCTCTCTAAAAAAATCAATTAAAAAAAATTTTTTTTAATGCAGGAAAGAGCTGGAGTCTCCATTCCACATGGTAGAAGGAGAAAATGATATTCCTAAGGGGAAGATGGCTGGTGTGATCTCAGCTGAGAGGGCCTTCTGGCTGAGAATGCAGAAAGGAATTGGCTATGGGATGCGGCAGTTAGGTCGGAAGGGCTGGGAGATGAGCTACAGGGTGAGCATTTGTTTTAACTCAGTTGAACGTAGCAAGATGCTGGTGTTTCAGAACTGAGCACCTTTCAGCAGCTACTGAGCAAAGGAAAAGGTAAAAAGAAAGCCATCACCACAAGCAAAACTGGAAATTAGTTTATACTTACATCTCAGTGCCCTTGACCTACCCTTCTGTGTAAGTCAGTAAACATGGTCCCCCCTTCTATGGACCTCTTATGCACCCTTGGGACAGGGTCCTCACTTCTGGAGTGTAGAACCGACCCTAAAAGGCCGGCAGCATGCTTCTCTAGTGGACTCTGGCAGAATCTAGGGAGGAATGCTCAGAGGGGCTACGCTATGCCTTTCTACTAGAGACGCCAGTGTTAAGCCTCCAAGTTTTATTTCAGGTTCAGTGAGCCTAAAGAAAGAAAAATGGCAAGACATTTTCTCCCTCTTTCTCCTCTATTCCTCTCTTGGGAAACCAAACCATCGGAGGAAAGAGAAGGCTGGTCGTCTTTTTGGAAGATAACGTTGCAAAAGGGGTCAAAGCAAAGGAGTGGCTCTCAGCCTGAGAAAACATTCACTGGAGAAGCTTTTCAAGTGTGGTGATGTATACCCCTCGCTGAAGAACAGTTGAGTCGGGGTCTCAGGAGTGGGCATTCTAGTTCTCAAGTTCTCAGTAATGACCTGAGATGTGATGATGTAAACCATTCTGCATACCACTGGAAACCTTAAGATTACACAAAAACGGACTCAGCCCTTCATTCTGCCTGTCAGCCACGAGGAGGGTGGAATCCTACCACCAAAGGAGGAGGCTGTGCGTGCTGGGCACTGAGCAGTGTCGCTGGAGCACATGCTGAAAGTGGGCGGCATGGCCTGAGCTGCAGGAGGACACATGGAGGAAAGGACCACATACTTGACTTAGAGGAAAAGTTGAATGTAATATGTCAAAAAGGAAGCAGAATTGATAGAGAAGAAAAACCAGGTGAGGATACATTTAGTAATTCTAGAGACTTCTTTTTGCTTTTGGAATTCTTTACACCTTCTCTCCAGTAATATGTTGGGCCACATGTGTGATTCTGAAAGAAAATGTGAACAGATGGGTGTACGTAGGAAACTTACCACAGTCAATCAAGTGACTAGCTGTGCAGACATTCTATGATGATAGTCTATCTTTGTGAATATGGCACTTGCGAATCAAGACTTTTAGAATATTTTAGAAAGGACATTTAAAGAATCACACAAAAAGAAGATAAAATTTAGGGAAAAGCAGAATATTTTGTCCCTTCCCCTAGGCACCCAATGCCTAGCCAACACTTACAAAGTGAGATTTTAATGTGCCTGCTAAGCCTATTTGAAAACAAATCCTATTTGGCCCCATAAAAGGATGTTCAGACATCCATTTCAGTTCTCCACTCTGAAAATGCTCACAGGATGGAGGTAGAACTTATACACGTCTTTTAAACCAGGTAACCATGTGGAATCACTCCTCATCCCCCCACCCCCGAACTGGTACTCATTTTTACATTGACAATCATTGAAAATCTTCGACACAAGTTAAAAGCTTGAGATGTTACTGGGTCAGGTGTATTAAAATAAAATGAAAAAATAGAAATATTAGGTATATACATGATAGCATAGGTGAAACATGTGATATAGCATTTTCCAGTCAAAGTTTATAGTAGTAAGAAAAATTTAGTAAACAAAACCTCCTGCATTCCTTGCTACAATGGCTCACCAGAGCCCCCTCAGTTGCTTATTTCCCTTCATATTTTGTATAAATAGGCTCACACACATCTTACACCATTTAGAAGATTGCTGAATCACAGCATAACCTCCAAATAAGGTGTTTTTACTTTGAGTACAACTAAAATTAATATTTGATCATTAAAATAATGTTCAAATCATTTGAAGCAATAAAGAAAATGCATATGTTTTATAAGGCCCTATAAGGTTCTGCAGAGATTAGAATCTTATTGTTCTTCCAAATTACATTGTCAACAAAAGTCTGTTGTGGAATTGAAAAGCTGGACCGTTGAAAAATAGTCCTTCTTAAGGTAGCCCTGGGAGGTCTGGGCAAGGCCCAGCAGTCGGTGAGGTCCACATCATTTAACACAGCAGCTTTGCACGGCTCACAAATGACATCTTCTACAGGAAAGAGACCAGAAAAGCGTGGCTGCTCATACCTGGGGGTTCTGGGCTCCACAGACGGAAATGTTTACTAGTCTCAGATTTTAGGGGGAGGGGTAATCACTGAAATCTAGGAAAGACATTTTTAAGCTTCTGACTTTACCTGCAAAATCTAACATGTTGGATTAGTAATTTTTAAACAAATAAGCCAAAGCATAGAGAAAATACAAAGATATGCCATGATAGGCATCTGGTTATTTTACTTTTATAAATGAGTTTAGTTCTGCTACTACTGGGGACTTATCGAAATGGCCTCTGAACCTTTGAATTGTACATCCAATTGTAAACAAGAGGCCAGAGTGGATGCCTTTGGGTAGAAGAGGCACTTTCTTCTCAGAGGGCTGTATTCAGATGTTGTTCTAGCAAAGCAAGATGGCCATCTGGGAATGGTCCAAGGAGCAGAGCCATGGGCATGAGCCTGTGAGACAAGGATACTTTTCCATGTAGAGAGTGTTTCTTCCTGAGTAATTTAGCCTCATTTCAGGAAGCAGGGATGGCAGGTGATCTTAGCACATGGAAACTAGTGCAACCAGTGAGCCGTCCGGCCAATGGCTCCAGGTCTTCCTGCGCTCTAAGGCTGCTGCTGATACTGGCCTTCCGTGGCAGTGTAGAAATCATCCAGGACGCTCTGCAAGTAATCAAACGTTGGCCTCTCTTCTGCCTTTTCTTTCCAGCACATTTTCATGATGTCATAGAGCTCATCTGGGCAGTTCTCCATGCGGGGCATCCTGTAGCCCTGCGACAGTGCGGTCATCACATCGGCATTAGTTCTCCCTAAAGCAAAAAAATGTCAGACCATTTAGAAACCTGACCCAAAAGTAAGCATTGCAGTGGTCATGCTACCCATATCCTGCATCCATTGCTGAAGCAAGTTCTAGAGGCTAAGGGCTGAATCATGCTCCCTGTGAATTCATATGTTGAGATCCCAGCCCACAATACCTCCGAATGTGACTGTATTTAGATATGAGGCCTTTATTTATTTTATTATTATTATTTTTTAATCCTCACCCGAGGACATTTTTTCCTATTTATCTGCAAATAAAGTGGGAGGGAGACAGAGGGAGGAAGAGAGAGAGAAACATTGACGTGAAAGGGACACATTGACTAGTTGCCTCCTGGAGGACCCTGACCAGGGCCAGGGAATAACCGCAACCAAGGTACGTGCCCTTGACCGAAATTGAACCCGTGACTCACTGGTCTGCGGGCTGATGCTCTACTACTGAGCCAAACTGGCCAGGGCTAGAGATGAGGCCTTTAAAGAAGTCATCAAATTAAATCGAGGCCTTTAGAGTGGGCCCAACCCAATCTGACTGGTGTCCTTACGAGAAGAGATCAGTACTCAAAGAGACACTTGGAATGTGTGTGGTGAAGAGACAGTGTGAAGAAGGCCATCTGTGAGCCACGGTGAAGCCCAGGAGACCTGCCTGCTGACACCTTGATCCCAGGCTTCTGGCCTCCAAAACTGTAAGAAAGTAATTTCTGTTGTTTGAGCCCCTCAGTCTGTGGCTTTATTATGGATGCCCTAAGACAATGACAAAATTTCTGTAAGCAACTAAATAATATCAATTTTAGTACAAAGGGGATCAAGATAGCATTCAATTTGCCAGAGGGGAAACAGGCAAATGTGTAAGAAGAAGACAAAGCAAGTTCTCTTTTTTGACAAAAGGATATTGGACTCAACTGACCTTTTGAATGAACTACTCAAGTGCTAACCCTCAACTTTAATTTCTTTTGTAGTATTTTTTTCAGCCTCTACCTGTAATACATCATAAAAATTATATGTACATACATACCAATATTTTTAAAAATCAGCTTTTCATTGTAAGTTTTCTTAGAGAAGTCAGGACCTTAAATCAACTAAGCCAACTGATTATATCCCAGCCCCTGAATCATCCACCTTCAGCAGTCAAAGCTCACACGGACCCTGGAATGTGTGTATTCTCAGTACTCCGGGAGGGAATTAGCTGTTCATTATTCTACTGAACTCTGTGAGAGGATTGATAATGGAGGGTGGGTTTTAATATGGTCAAATGTCCCATGGTAGTTCAGAAGCTGAACTTCCAATCTTTGTTACTAAAAACAGTTTTAAGGAAAAAAAAATCATTTTAATGATATTTTCCTCCATTATTATTATTATTTTTTTTTATCCTCACCCGAGGACATTTTTTTCCACTTTTTGTTCAGATAGAGTGGGAGGGAGAGAGAGGAAGAGAAAGAGAGAAACATCGACGTGAAAGGGACACATTCAGTGGCTGCCTCCTGCACGACCCACCAGGGGCCGGGGACAAACTGCAACCGAGGTACATGCCCTTAGCGGGAACCGAACCTGGGTCTCTCTGGACCGCAGGCTGACGCGCTAACCGCTGAGCCAAACCAGCCAGGGCATCCTCCATTATTAAAACAGGACATTGAAACGAGCTAATACAGCAGCTTTAGCAGCACCTCCCCACATCTGTATGTTTTGCCTATTTTGTGTATACCTCATTCCGCAGAGATGTGAACTCCTCTAGAGAGGAGCTGTATTCCATGCAGAATATGTACACTCTCTGGCATATGTGGAACTCCATTCATCACAACCAAGCCCTTTTCCATAGCCCTGAATTTTACCACTGGTGGTCATTGGAAAGACTCTACTATTAGATTTGGAACAGAACCTTCTTTTGAATTTACTCTCTAAGCAGTGTTTTTCAAATTATGGGTCACCACTCATTTGGGATCAACAAATTCATTTTTTAGTAAGTTAACAGTATTTTAAAAAATTAACAGAATAAAAAATTATCAGAAGATGTTGTACATATAAAAGTCAGTGTGGTTTGTGAAACTTTTGTTTTATATATGTAGTGGGTTTCTGGATAGTGCTTACCATGGGTCATATTGGTGACCTTCGAACTCTGCCCTTAACTAACCTTTCTCCTTCTAAGGACACAGTGACTAAAGATCCTGCCTGAAAGAAGAAATGATTGTTTCTGTCTTGAAAGCACCCTTGGTTTTGAAATGGAAAGATCTGGGCAACCTTTATAATTGTTAAAACCTCTTGAAAGTTGTTTAGATAGTGAATTATTTTTTTCTCATGTCAATTTCTGAAATACCATCTTCAGATATTTGTGTAACTGGAATGTTCCAACTGGAAGACTTCATTTGATTCTCATGGCTTGAAGCCAAGGGGCTGCTTTGCATAACTTTATTTGGGGTTCTGGTCCCCATAAATTTTGTGGCTTTGGCATAGCCTAGGCTCTTGAAACTAACCAAGTTCACTTGAATAACATTCAGAAAAAATTTCTCTGTTGACTTGTACATGGGGTTGGGTCAGTCTGGGACCCTGGTGGGAGGACTAAGATGCAGGATGATAGAAACAGCAGCTGAGCCCTGGCTGGTTTGGCTCAGTGGTTAGAGCGTTGGCCTGTGGACCAGAGAGTCCTGGGTTTGGTTCCCGCTAAGGGCACGTACCTCGGTTGCAGTTTGTCCCCGGCCCTGGTTGGGGTCCATGTGGGTGGCAACCAGTCGATGTGTCTCTCTCACATTGATGTTTCTCTCTCTCTCTTCCTCCCTCTCTCCCTCCCACTCTATCTGAAGATAAATGCAAAAATGTCCTCGGGTGAGGATAAAAAAAAAAAAAAGGAAAGAAAGAAACAGCAGCTGGACCTGTGAACTTGGTTAAGAATATCTTTCATTCTTTCCTGGAGAACCCCCAATGGCATAGAAGGTCAGACTGTGCCCATAGAAGTGGGGACCCCTGACTCCACTGCAGACTTTTCTTCCTTGTTCTTGTATGTTCTCCTAATGCTGAAGCACTCTCTCGGTGATGCAGAAAAAAGCCAGGCATGCTCCATCCTGCCTGGGGAATTGGACTTGATAAGAGGAATAAGAAGAAGGAACTCTGGAGTCTATCTGTTTATGTACAAGTAAACCAAACAACAAAATGAAGCTATTGAATGACAGTTTTATGAAGAAAGAAAGAGAGCGGGAAGGAGACCTCAACCAGACCCTAAGATTAAAACTGATACTTGATTCGGTCCCCAGCCCTGGTCAGGGTCGTGCAGGAGGCAGCCAATCGATGTGTCTCTCTCATGTCAATGTTTCTGTCTCTCTCTCTCTTCCCCTCCCTCCCTCCCTCCCTCCCTTCTTCCCTCCCATTCTATCTGAAGATAAATGGAAAAATATCCTCCAGTGAGGGTTAAAAAAAAAAAAAAGCTCATACTTGATAACTGATCTGTTGTTAGGTCAAAGACAGTAAACACCCACTGGCTAGTGATATTAAAGGCAAGCATTTTCATATGCCATCCTTCATTCTTTCAACAAGCGCTCATTGAGTACTTATAATGGGTCAGGAGCTAGCACTAAGCTCTGAGACATACAAAGATGATGATGACAGAGACTTGTCCTCAAATGGCACACAGCCCAGTGGGGAAGATGTCCCCAGGAGAGGAAAGTGGGTGGGAGCAGGAAGTGACATGTGGAGCAGGTAGGAATTAGCAAAGACTAAAAGTTGGAGGAGCACAGGAAGGAGAAAAATGCAGCACAGCAGAGATTAGAAAGGAATAGAAAGCAACAGGAGATGGGAGCCCAGCAGCTCCAGGAACCATGACATCTTAATTTTATTATTATTTTTTAAAATATTTTTTCTTTATTGATATTAGAGAGAGAGGAAGGGAGAGAGAGATAGAAACATTGATGAGAGAACATCGACTGGCCACCTCCTGCATGCCCTCCACTAGGGATTGGACTCACTACCTGGGCATGTGCCCTGACTGGGAGTCGAACTGGTGACCTCTTGGTGCATGTGTCGATGCTCAACCACTGAGCCACATGGGCCGGGCACCATGACATCTTTAAAGACAAAGGGCCCTGGACGTGTGTGAGAGGGAGGAAGTACCAGCTATAGTGGGACCACAGTCTCCCACCCAACAATACTTCCAAAAGGGCAGCTTCGTTTTGCCTGCACACTGCTGTGGCCGGGGGCACTCGCAGCACGGTGGGTTTCTGGCTCTGATTCACAGAGATGCTGCACAGAGCTGGGATGAAACAGCAGAAAAGACATGATGCTTCCGAAAACTTTGTCATTTTTCTAACCTCCTTTCTCTTTATAAGAGCAAAGCAAAAACAAAACCCTGACCACAAAGATCCCATCTACTTTCTTTAGAAAACTCATATATAAATATTATTACAGTAAGGACCATTGGTCTCATCTCCTTTTTTCTTCTTCATCCTCCCCCCACAAAAGAACAAGAAATAGAAACTTAAAGTCTATCTTTGTGGAAACCAGGAGACACCTGTCAACTGGAGGCAGAAGTGATCTGAGCCAAGAGGAGGAACGTGAAACTACAGTGCCTACAAGAAAGGGGCAGGCAAGATGCGTCATCCCACCAACTGCACCTGGGAGGCTCCACACAGCTACCACACAGGCAAAGGTGAGCTGGGTGGCTGCAGACCGGACTGTACCTACAGCCCGCCTGGCAGGTGCCCCAGGTTAGCGCTGGAGAAACTGAAGGAACGCCAGGCCCAGTGGAGGTGGGGTAAAGTGTGGGACAAAAGACTCGAGTGAGGAGAAAGGCTGAACATGAAAAAGAGAGACTTGTGACACATGTCACAACATGGATGAAACTTGAGGACATTATGCTGAGTGAAGTAAGCCAGACACAAAGGGACTAATACAGTATGATTCCACTTATGGGAGGTACCTAGAATAGGCCAGTTCACAGAGACAGAAAATAAATACAGCCTACCAGGGACTGAGGGGTTGGGGAATGGAGAGTTAGTATTTAATGGGTACAGAGTTTCAGTTTGGGAAGATAAAATAGTTCTGGAGATGGATGGCAGTGATGGTTGCACAACAGTGCAAATGTACTTAATGCCACAAAGCTGTATACTTAAAAATGGTTAAGATGGTACATTTTATTCTATGTATAATATTTTACCATAATAAATAAATACCAAAAAAAAAAAAAAAAAAAAAAGATACTACTGCCTACTCCCCAGGGAGCCTCCAGAATGCTGACAGCCAGGATCATACCCCATAGGCAGGGCCTGGAAGATTGTCTTCTGAAGGAACTAAATGGTCCCAGAGAACAGTCCTGAAGATACTGACCTGTGAGGGTGTTGACAAGTAAGCCTGGTGGTCCAGAGACCCCTCATTCCCATGAGATATCTCATCAAAGAAAGGGAGAAGGTAAGCCTGAGGATAATAGGGCAGGACAGAATGACAGGGATGGAAGAACAGACACGAGACTCAGAGAATCACATGTGATTCAGGAAAAGAACAGAAAGTGGAGAGGAGAAAATTGTCAAAGACGCAATATATGAAAATTTCCCAGGATTTGTGCTGTAAGTTTCCAAATAGAAAGGACAAAGCAAGTTCCCAGCATAACACAAACATGACAAAGTGCTACATCAAAAGTGCATGACATTTCTGGGATAATGAGAGATCCTGTGTTCTTCCACAGAAGGGGTGAAATCCTAGACAGAAGGCAGACTCAGAAGCCATCATTCAGCCACTTCAGAAGGTGGATTTAGTGGCAGAGCTTGTTTCAAGTTCTAGGTGAAGGATTTTGTATTTTAGCATTCCTAACATAAGCAAGTTTCATCACTGTACCTATTTAGCTACTTAATTTTATTTAGGTCATGAGTTTCTCAAGAAAAAGTCTTATTTGGGAATGTATTCTATCTTATAAGGAGGAATTAGAAGCATAGTAATAACTTTGATGCCTCAAATTTTCATGAGGATATACTCAAAATCAGGCAGAGTAGAAACTGGGATAAACGACCTTGGCTCATTCAGTGCTCACTCGTCAAGGAGAGCAAGAAAATGTTTGAAGAAAACAATTTCCTCATGACTTTGAGTCCATGGGGACTAAAACCTTAAAAACACAACAAAAATTTTTGAAATGCACTGACAGTAATTGGAGACAAAGGATTTTTGAGAATTGCCCAAAATATAATTAACAGGTGTAAAGCCATTTTCTAAAAAGCATGTTATAGTCCTGGCCAGTTTGGCTCAGTGATTAGAGCATAGGCCTGCAGACCGGAGAGTCCCGGGTTCGGTTCCTGCTAAGGGCATGTACCTACCTCGGTTGGAGTTTGTCCCCGGGCCCGGTTGGGGTCGTGTGGGTGGCAACCACTCGATGTGTCTCTCTCACATCGATGTTTCTCTGTTTTCCTCCCTCTCTCCCTCCTACTCTGTCTGAAGATAAATGCAAAAAATGTCCTCGGGTGAGGATAAAACAAACAAACAAACAAACAAACAAATAAAAAGCATGTTATAAAAGTCTTTTCCTGGATTATATTCTGAAGTGCACAGAAGTCTGTGGTTTTGGACGTGCCTCTCAAAGTACCTATTTCAACGAATAGGATTACAAATCAGAAATGACTGTACTCCCACACATTTAGCATTTGACTACTAGAATTTTAATAAGTAGCTTTTATTGACAAGATTATATAATTTATTCTTATATTCCCAGAATGCTGTTCTATGATGGCTGAGAAATAGGGGTGAAAGGCACACCTCTCACCAGGTACTTCTTTGTATCTCTCAAACTTAGAACCATGTGACCACATTCTTATTTAATAATAAGTAAAATTAGGGAAACAAATTTTACTTAAGAAATAATAGTGTAATATTTAGAACTATGAACAGCAAGTATTAGTAGATGTCTGTGAGGAACATCAGCGAGCATGAGGGCAGGGAGGCAATTTTTCATTGGAAGTGTTTTTGCACTATTTGATTTTTTCATGGGCATATATTGCTTAGACAAGTATTAAAATATTTAATAAAAACATAATTATAATATATTTCAAACTTCAAGATTTATGAAGAAAATTAATACAACCTATTATCTCATTGCCCAAGGATAGTAACATTTTGATATATTACATTTTTTCATCTTTGTTTTCCTCTAAAAATATGTGTTTAATTTATATGTGGCTTTCTTATTTCCTCCCCACCCTCCCTTTATTTTTTTCCCTTTTTATTTTGTAAAGCCAGACATGTAACTTCTAAACCATTTTCTAAAAAGTTAACAACATAGCCAACACTCTTCCAGGCAAAGAAAATATTCTCAGGCAGTCTGTAACAGTGATGGAAGGGGCACAGGCTGGCAAAGGCTCACCAGTTTTCTGCCATCTGTGAATGAATCCTTTGAGAGTTAAGTTAATCGGGTTGTTTGATCTGTTCACATTTCCTAACTTCTTCAATCCAGAACTCCTGAAGGTATGTCACCTCCTCAGTCCTTACAAAGGACAAGCTGACTGGGGAATATCAGCCCATGATCAGCCCATGCTTTCTGGTTGTTGTGTGTGAGTCTTTCCATTTTTCTACTGGTTCTTTTACATTTTGTGTGATTTTTCACCCCAAATATTTCAAATCTTGGGCATGAAGCACAGTGGGCAAGAGTGAGGTCCTGGGAGGCACACAGGCCTCAGCTTAGAGGCCCCTCTGCCAGGAGCTGGCAGCACAGCTCTGGGCAGGAGTCTCCTCAGAGCCTCCGGCCTCGTCTGAACACCTCTGCGGAGCATGTCACACATCATTTTATGAGTTGATATATTTATCTGATCAGGTATCAGATTATATGTATAATCTGAACATATAATCTTTCTCTATAGATACATATATAGATTATTGATGTAGATATATAATGTCAGACATCAGGGTTCATAAAAAAGTATTTTCCCTATTTTACAGTAGTGTCATTCATTAACTTCAGTGTCTGGAGCAGAGTGGCAGTCGGAATATAAAATGTTAGCACAAAGGGCATTTCAAGGGAGAGTCATCCCCACTGGGCAGGCACCACCTAGAGGCTCTCCTCTCTTAGCTGGGGCCTACTCCCGGCTGTCTGGGGCTCATCCCAACAGCAGTGAGGGTGATCACAAGCAGGAAGACAATGTCACTGCTTCGTCCAAAAGCCTTCCATGGCTTCCATCTCATGCAGAGTAAAATGTGAAGTTCTTCTGTGGCCTCTGAGGCCCTCCATCCACTCCATCCCCAGCTCCAGGGCCTCGTCTGCCTCTCTCAACTCCAAGTTCCTCACCCATAACATGGAGACAGTAACATGGCCGAGGAGCATCATTCATTCATTCAGCTATTGAAGCCCAAACCACGTGGCCTCGGGCTCCTGTTCAGGATCCCATGCACTGTCTGTTTCCCCTGTGGGACACTCAGCCCCAGGAGGCTTGCTCACTCATGCCATGTCATGGAGTACCTGCAAGATCACTGTATGGACCAGCAGTCCTCCTCCTCCCCCCGCTAATCCCTCAACCACTTCATGACTCTCCACAGTGCACTTCATCTGACAGACTGTCTCTTTGACTGTCATTGGTCTGTCGCTACTGGAATGTCAGCTCTGAGGCGTGGGAGCTGTGCCTGGCACCCTCAGATATTGTTTTGAATGAGGGAATGATTTAAACATCAAATATCTAATTTTAAGTTCACCTTATCGATCAACTGTGTTAAAAGCCAAATATGAAAAGAATGTGAAGGGTTTGGAAGATATCCCTCTCTTGCACTTTGCAGCACAGAGCCTGGAACAGGGAGGGCTGGCGGAACCTGGTGCCAAAAGCTTCAGGTGGCAGGAATCTGGAAACACCGAGTGCCGTCCTCACATCCAGTCAGTGAAAGGTCCCTTTCACTGATAAACAGAGGCAGGGACTCTAAAATGCATTACACAAAGCTCTGTTTCAGAATGAACCCAAAAGCACAGTAAATCCCCATTTCTATGCCTGTGTTCTCCTCCATCAGGTGTGCGGCTTAGCAGGAGCTTGGTGTCTGATCCTCTAACCCACCTTCATATCCCCAACACCTATGATGGTGCTGGGCACATGGCAGGCATGAAGTAAATGGTGGAATTAATTATTGAAGAAAAAGAATAAGCATTCAATCAAATAAGAGGGCAGAGAGTGTCTAAATATATCTTAGAACACTTTCCACTAAAGACAATCAAGATCAAATTGTTGCACAAAGAGCTTAATCTTAGCTTTTAGATTTAGGCTTTTTTTTTTTTAATACCTTATGCCTTAGGCTTTTTTCTCATATGCACCACTTGAATAGAAATAGGTAAATAAAGGGTACCTGGATAGGGAATTTTCCCATAGGTGACGATTTCATACAGGAGAATTCCAAAGGACCACACATCAGACTTAATAGTGAAACAGCCGAAGTTGATTGCTTCGGGAGCTGTCCACTTGATGGGGAATTTAGCACCTAAGGGAGAAGACACAGGAGTCTTACTTGGGCGTCTGAGCTGACACAAAAAAGTAATGGCCATGTGACCCTCATAATTTCCTTCTTTTGAGAAAATTATAATGATTTATTTTGAATAGGTAACACACACAGTACAAAATGGAGATGATACAAAATGCTATACTTAAAATGTTTGCAGTCACCAGGTAACATGAGAGGCAAACCTGGAGCGAGGATCTGCAGGGTCACCTTGAGGAAAGTAGGGCCTCAGGCACAGATTGTCACCTTTACACCCTGGAAAGGCTAGGGGTTTCCACCAACAACTTAAAAAAAGTTGTGTGTGTTTTCTTAATATATTTGCTTTTATTATGTCTTTGCATTAGAATTTTTTGTGGTGTCAGACCAAAACTGGAAATAAGAATAAGAACAAAAGGACAGAAGAGAAGCTCACAGAGCAGCTACAGTGTGCGATGCACCCACAGCAGCACGTCCCAGCATTAGGCTCCCTGCCCTTGGGGCAGCAGTGTGGGTAGGGGCGCAGGGTGGCCATGGCTGGGGTTTGAATCAGGTTCTGCTGATTCCAGCTTGGTGTGACCCTGCAAATCACTTACTGTCTTTGTGCTTTCCTGGCACCTCCATCTGTAAAATGAGAAAACAACTGAACCTCTCCAGGTTGCTGTCAGGGTTAAGTGAGTTGATCTGTATGCTCGGCACAGGTAAATATCAATGAAAGGTAAATTGCATTGCTGTTAAGTCTAGAAGCCAAGCTCTCTGCACTAAGCCACCTGTCTCGTTCATAAGAACAGTTATTTTTGTGAGACTCTAGGCTTGTGAAGTTCAGCGAAACCAGTGTAATAAATTCTAGCTCTTGCATTTTGAAGCTAGATCTCCTGGGTTTGAATCCTGGCTCTACCACTTACTGTGGGACCTCAGCAGCTGATGAACCTCTCCGTTTCCTCATCTATGAGGCAGGAGTCATCATCATCATAGGGTTATTGTAAAGATAAATGAGATAATGTATGAAAAGCACTTAGAACGGTGCCTGCCACACTGCAAATGCTCACTACATTTCACTATTACACTTTAAACTGCTTTTCCTCAAACTCTTCTTCTGCACCTGCCTTTCTGTTGAGGTTAATTAAGGTCAAGTGTAAGTAATAAACCACCTAAGAGGACATAGGATTGAGACAGGAGGAGAACCACCTTAAACATGATGGAGGCAAGAGATGCTACACAGATCAAAATGATGTTTTCAGTCTGTCTGTCACCTCTGTAAGTCCTGTGGATGCCTTCCGGAAATAATAGACATGTAGTTAAAAGGAAAATAGTCCTTGTTTAATAACTCTTAGGAATGTCAAGAAAGTGCTTGGCTCTGTCGGAGAAGAGAAAGCACTGCAAAAATATTCACTCAACTTCCGTGAGGAAGACCTGCAGAATCCTCAGGTCACGTGCACCAGGGATGAGTCTGGAACAGGAAAGGCCAGTGCCGCTCCAGACACGGCCTGCCACAGAGCGACAAGCCAGGAAGTGGGAGATTTACGCCTTTCTGTGATTTTTTATTCACGTTTATAATAGGAAATGTGGGAAGGTAAGGGAGTGTATTTTTGTAGCATTATATTTACTTCTATGTGTGTAATAATTTCCATGTTTTAATTCGTTATGAAAAGGCCAGAATATAGAATATAAAATTACTGTTGCAAATATTTTCTCTATACAGTGAAGAAAGTGCGCTTCATTATTTGAGTGAAAAGTTTAAACATATAATATAAACAAAGAATCTTGACCTTCCCAAGTCTCTTTTTGTTTTACTTTGCTTACTCGAAATAAAAATGACAGATAGCATTTGTAAACATTATGAAAGTATCATGTGGAGTTAATCAAGAGAGTGATTTTTTCAAACAAGTATTAGAATAGAACCACAAACATCAATTATGATACATTTAGAATATCTTACCAAATGAGTTCTTTTTTTTTTAGTGATGACTATGGTAACTGCTTTGTTAAAAACAGACATAAAATAAAACTAAATAAAAGCAAAATGCCTAAAGACAGTTGGGGGAACATACCTTCCCTTGCTGTGTACTCGTTATCTTCAATTATTCGAGCAAGGCCAAAATCAGCAATTTTGCACATGAGTGACTCAGAGACCAGGACATTAGCTGCTCGCAGGTCTCGGTGGATGTAGTTCTTCCTCTCGATGTACGCCATTCCTTCTGCGATCTGAACACAAGAAGATGTTCGTTTTCGATTTAGGGCAGACTATCATAGAGGGCCATTAAGGAAAACCAAAAAAACTGATGAGTTCCTGAAACCCTTGAATGTATGTTATTCAGATCATTCAAGTTTTAAAAACAGTGGATAAATTACAATCATCATTCTGAGTCCTTTCTAAAATAACTGCCCCCGAATCTCCAATGATGGTAATCACGTCTCAACATGATCTTTCAAATAACTACGTCTCAACATTTTCTAAATTCTTTTTTTAATTAATTAATTAATTTTTGTTACAGATGTTTCTCCTCCCCTCCCCCCCACACCCTCCTCCCAATCCACCCCGCCCCCAGCACTGTTGTCTGTGTCCATTGGTTACGCATGCATGCATATAAGTTCTTTGGTTTATCTCATCCTTCCCCCCGAACCCCTCCTCCGAGGTTTGTCAGTCTGAACCATACTCCTTTCTATGTCTTTGTAGACCCTACTAAATTCTTGCAGGTACACATACAGATGTCAGTATCTCAGTTCTTCAAATGAGAAAGCAGAGCTGGAGAAAGTGACATGTTGATACAAATAAATTATTGGGGTATCAAGAACAGGATGGCCCTGGCCAGTGTGGCACAGTTCATTGAGCACTGTCCTATACACTGAGTGGTCACCAGTTCAATCAATTCCTTGTCAGGGCACATGCCCGGTTGCAGGATCAATCTCCAGTGGGGGCATGCAAGAGACAGCTGATTATGTTTTTCTCTCTCTCCGTGTCTCTCTCAGATCAATAAAAATATATCCTCGGGTGAGGATTAAAAAAGAAAAGTGTTCTAGGAACTTGTGGGTAGGTTTTAATTACACCTACCCCAGTTTTGCATTTACACAAATCTGAATGCATTTTTAAAAATGATTCTCTGAAACAACAGACTTGCAACAAGTCCAGTTTATTTTGGCTTTTTTTCCCATGTCTGAGTGCTTTAAGGAGCTCATATTCCAAATAATAACAGTATATTCCCCAACACCAAGATTCAAAACTCTAGAATTCACCAAATTGAATAAATAATAGATATGGGAACAAAAGAAAAGCTTTCAGATATGATTTACTTTTGAGGTCATATATAAAAATTATTCTTTCCCTGGTATATATGTATGGTTCTTTCTTGGTTTCTTTTTTTTTTGTAAACCTCAATCTTTTTTGGGAGGGGGGGTTACCTTTACTTTGGCTAAAGTATATCCGGCTCTATATAAAAAACAGCAGGAAGAAATCAGAGACCACTCTGGCTAATGGGATCCAAGACCAACTTTTCTTTCATGGAATACTTTCTTCCTCCCCCAGGTCACTTAGTCACTAACAGTTGTCAGCACCGCAGACAGAGCCATTGCACCAAGGCTTGGCTGTCTGTAAGGACCCAGGAGAGGGGAGCACTTGCCTCCTACTTCCTACTGTTCCATAGCCCAGAAAGGCTGTCATGAAGTAGTTATGTGGGGTCGCTCAGGTCTGGTGAGGAAAGGATCTGAGATTCAGGATACTGTTTTGTGCCCACAGATATTTTACTATGATGATGACAGGTAGGCAAGATAAGTTATAGGTAGGGAGATAGATAGATAGATAGATAGATAGATAGATAGATAGATAGATAGACAGACAGGCATTAATAACCACTATATCTCTCACTACTAATTGAGCACTTATTATGTACCAGCCACTGTATTAAACCCTTTACACTCAATTCATGTTTTATCTGAATAACAAATCTAGCTTAAGTTTTATTTCCATTATACAGATGCCATCACAACTTAAAGCCACAGAGTGAAGGAGAAGTCACAGTTACAACAGGTGTGTCTGACCTCAATATCCATGCTCTCAACACCACATTCCAAGGGGTCACATCAGCAAGGAGCTCATTATTGGATAGAGAGCTAGATGCTCCAGGAACTCTAATTTTTAAATCAAGATAACACCTTTTTACTAAGGAGAGAGAAAAATCTTTTTGAAGTTTTCTCTCAGAATTCATTGTTGTTACGCCCAAAATTTCACCCCTCAGAAAAGATATCACAAACTCTGCATCTCAGGAAGAGGACATGTAAGTGTATTTGGGTTGTCTCTCTAGAACAGTGTTTCTCAACCTTTTTTATTATCATCCCTTAAGCAGAAAAGTTTACATCTTAAATTTTAATTAAATTTAATTGATTCTTAATAGGAGTAATTAAAGACAAAGAAATAAGATTTTATCAGGTAGATCTGAGCTTTGGAGAGCCAAAAACTATTGTAATATCTAAGATTTCCTCTTCCCCCAGGAACCAATTTTCATTCTCTTGGGGACAATCTTACCCCCATTTTGAATGCTTGGTCTATAAGATGCTAAATCAAACAAAGAAGATTTAAAGCCAGTTTTGCCTCAAAAGAGGAAAATAAGATGGATGATGATACATGCTTGGCTTGGATAAGGTTAACACTCTGTCAGAATGAAAATAAACAGGCTAAAATTAAGCAAGATGATATTCTTTCATCCAAGTAGTCCTATATGCTGTTTAAAAAGCAATAACTATCACTCCCTTTGGAACTTTGATGGTGCTAAAAGAAAATTACTTTCTCAGAGTCACACCATAGGTTAGTTCAATGGTTTGAAAGTGATTTTGATTTCCTTTTTGTGTGTTTAGTGGTAAATATAAGTTTTAACTCTTATACTAGTATTTCTTAACTTTGGCTGTATACCTGGGAGCTTTCATTTATTTATTTTTATTTTTTAATTGAATTTAATTGACATTGATTAATAAAACTACATAGCTTTCAAGTGTACAATTCTATAATACATTCATACGTACATAGTATTGTGTGTTCACCACCCCAAGTCAAGTCTCCTTCCATCACCATTTTTTCCCCCTTTACCCTCTGCTACCTCCCCCAGTCCCCCTTCCCTCTGGCAATCATCATACTGTTGTCTGTGTGCTGGGGAGCTTTTAAACAATACCATTACCTGGGCCTCACTCTACACCAATTAAACCCGAATCTACAGGAGAGGGGCCTCCCCAGATGATTCTCACATGCAGCCCAAATGGAGACCCGCTCTAGGCCCTTGAAACATCAAGTGTGGTCCTCAGACCAGGAGCGGCCTTGACATCATCTGGGAGCTTCTTAGAAGTTGTGGCATTTTGGATTCTGACCTTGATTCATTCCATCAGAATCTGACTTTTAACAAGGTCTGGGATTTGTGTTCATATTCGAGTTTGAGAAGCACTATACTAGATCACATGCTTTAAAACTTAAGCTCTTTAGGATTTAAAGTTCCAGAGAGATTGAAACAAAATCTTGATCTCAACAAGTTGCCCACAAACCTCCTCACCAGGGAACTGTTGTCCTCAAAATGCTTGGGATAAGAAGTCCCAGTGCAACTCAGCTTAAGAGAAGGAGCAAGATGTGCTCAGCCAGCAGGAAGAGCCCAGGCCAGGAGATGGAGGGACGTGTGGGCACAAGGCCAGGTGACAGAGGCGCTAGGAACACCGAGGCCGAAGTCCAAGTCCATCAACAGCTTGGAACATATGTCCCTTGAACTTCTGTCTTTCCTATAACTTAGTGAGAGTGACGCCTTTGGCCTCACAGCTCAGAGGCAGGGGACCCTGGTGCCTCTCTCTCTCTACCATGGCCCTGGGGTTGGGCCAATATTTAGAGGGTTTGGGAAAATGATCTAACCTTTAGGTTTTAAATCAGTTGAGGGGATTTCCTTCATCTTGGGCCATGCCAGCATCATGATGCCAGGCCTGGTGATGTACAGACATGAGAAAACCTCGACTTTCTTTCTAAACCACTTGCCGACGCTAAAGAAGTAACTAAAAATGTTTCGTCTTCATGTCCTAATGTCTGACTCTGTATTACAGAATATGTGTGTGAAGCTACTGGAAATTTGAAGTAAAAAACATCCCCATTACCTAAAATGAGAATCATCACATAAGGAGATGATATGAGCGATGTTTTTGTACTTCTGGTGTAAAGTGAACTGATTCAGGTTAGATGTGCTTTGCATTTCTTATGCTCTTCAGCTCAAACAGCACGGCGAACATACATTTCTTAGTTCCTTTTTGTACCTTCAATGGAAATATATGATGACGACATTTTCTCCCTTTGATGGTCGTGTGTGTGTGTGTGTGTGTGTGTGTGTTGCTGTCCTGGGAGGATGGAGAAGAACCAGTAGGTAAGAGACAGAGTCACTGGGATCCCAGCCTGAGCCTGTAACCCAGAAGGGTTCTGGTGAAATGCCAAGTATCTAGTACCCAGTGAAAATTCCAGGCACAGAAACACACATTGAAAATAGTGTTTCCTGAGTTAAAGGGCAATATAATCTTGTCAGGGATAAATAAGCAGACTCCCAGTCTCATGCCATGCAAGTCTCTCAGAGAGGCCTTTCAAAGGCGCTGAGAAGAAAAGGATCCGGCCACCAGGTGTCGCCATCAGCTTCTGCAAGTAGGAGAACGGTCAGGGCTAAAAAAAATGCACTTGCACCCAAAGAGAGAAGTAAGGTATTATCTACCCAAATGAATGTCTGACCCCAAAGGAACAGGCCTGCCCCTCCCACTGCTGGTGTGAAATAGGAAGTGTCAACCCTCCCAATAGACGCACCTCTAGGGATCACAGCAAATTAGGAAAAGGCACCACTTCCTCCAGGTGGAGGTGACCCAGCGGTCTTGGCTGGCAGGCAAGCTGATCGGGGATGGATTTCAGTTCCTCATCAGAAGCTCAGAGGGCCATTATAGACACACTCTCCATGATAGTGTCACCAGTGTGTATCTATTTTTCAGTAAATGCATAATTTTACATACACACACAAATACATATAAACCAATGGAAAGTTTTCAGAACCCCAATATTTTGTAAAGTACTACTGCATCTGCTCCCTCTGCTCATTATTTTCTGTTACACACACACACACACACACACACACACTCACACACACACACACACACACACACTTATATATGCTTATCATGGGGACAGAGTGTACACAGAGTCCAGAGTCCCATTTACTTGGCAAATAAATTTTTTTCCTGGGCATGAGGTCAAAAACGATAAGCCAGATCAAAATTTTCAGAAGCATTTGAGTTGAACATGTCATGTACATTTAAATAGAAAGTCTGTGCTCCTGTTCCCAAAATGAGTAGTAAATGTCATGAGGAATATTGGCAGACTGTCTCCACACACCCCTGTCTGGACTGCTCAGAGGATGGCAGCAGAGGTCCCTCCTTCTCAAGGAACCAGAGCTTTGCTTACATACATTTATTTGTTATTTATTTATTTATTTATTTATTTTTTATCCTCACCCGAAGACATTTTTTCATTTTTTGTTCAGATAGAGTGGGAGGGAGAGAGAGGAAGAGAGAGAGAGAGAAACATCGACGTGAAAGGGACACATCGAGTGGCTGCCACCCGCACGACCAACCAGGGCCGGGGACAAACTGCAACCAAAGTACATGCCCTTAGCGGGAACCAAACCCGGGTCTCTCTGGACCGCAGGCCAACGCTCTAACCGCTGAGCCAAACTGGCCAGGGCTTGCTTACATACATTTATTAGGAAGTGAGCTGCCAGTGACCAGCTGGGGGCTTGCAGTACAGTTACGCTTGGGGCAAGAAATACCTAACTATAGCCCTTGGATATATATAAGATAGACTTATTTTATATGGAATACAACGCTGGAGAAAATAAAATCTTAATTACATTTTACATACCAAGGCAGAGCTCAAACAATACCCCTTGTAAAAGTGACTTTTGTTGCTGGCGATGAGCACAGAGGTCACTCATTGTTTTCAATTCTTCTCAGAAGCCCAACCAGAAGCCTGTGGACGCCAGCAGCCCACACAGCACCTGTGCTTCCAGCATGCTCCCTTCTGTTCAGATGGGCACACGGGCTCTGAAAGGTTTGCTCAGCACACAGACAGCTGGTTTCACTGGAGAACCTGAGTGATGCTTTGGACAAATAATAAAATGTCTATGTGGATAGCCTTGTTCGGCAAGTCTTCGTCACTGTTTTTGTGTTCATCCTAATGACTATCACTTTTCTGAGAAACTGGCAATTAACAGGCTATCTTGCCTAGTGAGTTACTTTTTATTTTAATGAGAAGAAAGTCACATTTGAGTCAGATGATGGAGGCTCGGAAGGAATGAAAGGAACCTAACTGAGGGACTCAATGTGATCTCTCAAGCAAAGCTAAAATCGACCCCAGGAAATTCCAGCCTAAATGAGAAACTGGAACTGAAAACTCAACCTGTCTTAGAATTGCTGGTTGGAAAACATTTGTCATCTAGACAAGGGGTGAAAGAAATTAAACGAGAAACCTGCCGAAAGGCAGGAAAGAATAAAAATCTGTTTTTCTTGTTGCTTTACCTGTCCTATTAGGTACTGTTTGTCTCATTCTCTAGATATGTATTTTCTTCCTATTCTTGAGAAAAGCAGAATTCAGATAATTAGTTTCAAAAGCCCTAGGAAGCCTGTGAAATAATGATAATAATGATATTAGTAAGTTGAAACTGAATACATGAGTAGCAATTGGGTAAAACGTAGTCTCTCTGAAGGCTTCTTCCTAACAGGGAGCCACTAGGGTCAATCCCAGACTGACCTAAAAAGGCCATTTAATGACAACAGAAACATAGACTATAAAGAAAATAGGGAGTTGAAAAGAAAGTTTAAGAAAGAACACATCTCTGTACTCCAAATATGACAGCATTTGTTTTATAGCACTTAACAGTTTTTATAGACACGCTTTCCTACCTATTAATATTCATTGATATTCATACTTCATCTCTATACTCTGTTTTTTTTTTCAGAATTTTTTTATTGATTGTTAGAGAGAGAGGAAGGGAGAGGGAGAAAGAGAACCATCGCTAAGAGAGTGTAACATCGCTAAGAGATCGGCTACCTCCTGCATTCCCCTTATTGGGGATCAGTCTGAAACCCTGGCATGTGCCCTGACCAAGAATCAAACTGGCAACCTTTCGGCACACAAGATAACATTCAACCAACCAAGCCACACTGGCCAGGGCATCCCTGCACTCTTTAATCCATAATTTGGATAGAGGAAGGGATGAAAGAGAGAGCTCATTCCTTGCTATATTTTGGGGTCCACATTTCTTAGAAATTTTGTTTTAGCTTTCTTGGGTTACTATAACATTTTTCTTTATTCCTCTTTTCTAAGCAAAACTGCTAAGAATAATAAAGTCTGTTACTTTGATGATGATGGTGATGATAATAGCTAAGATGCACTGGCTGCTTACTTCACCCAGGCACCTTGCTTTGCATTTATAATCTTTAAAACAAGCCTGTGAAGTAGCCAGTATTAATAGTAAAGGTGAGGACATTGAGTTTTGGAGAAGTTAACATTTTTCCTAGATCCACCTGGATTTAAATCCAAGTCTGGCTGGCCCCACCACATATGCCTTTAATCATTCATCTATACTGGCTTCTTCCTTTCAAAAGAGGAACAAACAGTGGAGTGCCCACAAGTTGATGGCAGGAAAAGGGAGGGAAAAGAGAAATAAGAAAACTAGATAATTGAAAATGTGGCCAAGTTAAAGTCTTCAGTCTGTCATGACTTCACAGCTCAAAGATGAGGACAGAGTTTGACATATACAAACTTAGGGATGGTGAGGTTTCTGAGACTGATAAAAATTTAATCAATTCAACAGCATGCAAGGACCTCACATGCCTCAGGGGACACAATTTCCATGGAGACAGCTTCACTGAATAATCATATTTCAATCAGTAAGTTTCCATGAAATAGATTCACCTTCTTTAGTAGAAAAGGAAGATAAATTTGTCAACTAATTCCCATAGACTTTCTCTCGAAAAAACTTATTGGACCACTTTACACCCATTATAATGGCTATTATAAAAACAAACAAACAAAGAAAACAGAAAATAACAAGTGTTGGTGAGAATGTGGAGGAATAGAAAATCCCTGTGCACTGCTGGTGAGAATGTAGAATGGTGCAACCACTATGGAAAACAAAATGGGTGTTCCTCAAAAAATTAAGCATAGGTTTATCATATGGAATCTCAATTCCAATTCTCGGTATACACCTAAAAGAAATGAAAGCAGATACTTATATAACATCTAACAGATATTTGTACATGCCTGTTCTTAGAAGTATTATTCATAATAGCCAATGTGGAAACAACTCAAGTGTCCATCAATGGATGATTAGATAAACACAATGTGCTATATACATACAACAGAATATTACTTAGCCATAAAAAGAAATTACATTTTGTCACATGTTACAACATTCATAAAACCTGAGGACATTATACTGAAATAAACAAGTCACAAAAGGACAAATACTGTATAATTCCACTCATGAGGTACTTAGAGCAGTGAATTCATAAAGAAAGGAAGTAGAATGGTGATTGCAAAGGAGTGGTGGGAGGGAGAACGGGGAGTTGCTGTTCAATGGGTACCGAGTTTCACTTTGCAAGATGAAGCGTTCTAGAGACGGATGAAGAGTTTTGGAGATGGATGGTGGTCATGATCACATACAAATGTGAATGTTCTTAATGCCACTGAACTGTATACACTCAAAATAGTTGAAATAGTACATTTTCTGTTATGTATATTTTACCACAGTTAAAAAATACAACTACCCTGGAAGCTTCCAGCTGTAGAAAAGCAGGAGCAGAACCCGGCAAAGGCTACTTGCTGCAGGGAGAGTGGCCGGCGCTTATTTCCCACACCTGTGTGGCTTAGGACCAAAGAAAGGGTTTGGCAGCTGGTGGTGGCATGCTGGATGGGAGTGCGATACACACCAGAGCAGGACCAGACCCACTGAGGAGTGGCCAAAGCTCCTCCCATATCACTTCTTCCCTGGTAGGCTGCTCCGCAATCCAACCTCAGATAAACCTGGCCATGACATGAATACGTAATTAGGGATTAGCAGGAAGAAGAGAGATCATCAGTGATGCTTCAGAAGATAGTTGGACGGTGTGACTGTACATCAGAGACTTTAGAATGAGTCAACACGGGTTTATATAAAATGGGGGCAAGTCTCTTCTCAAAATTTCAAATTTTCCATTCTGCAAATTGGCAATAATAATAGTATCCACCTGGTACAATCCTGATGAGATTGAAAAGGAAAATACAAGCATGCTCAATGCAAGACAGATATTATTATATTAATATTAATACTACTACTATTAATAATAAAAAGACCAAAATTCAGATTTGGTTCAATAATGGTGACAGTAAACAGTAGAACCAATCCTTTTAGTGCCCAGGAGAATGGGTGGGAAGCTGCCCACAGGTACACAAGTGGGCCCTCGGGCATGCTGTCTCCCTTTTGGCTGCCCTCAACCCTGGGAGAAGCTGCGTTCCATACTCTGCTTGCACTTGTGACTAGGCTCCCTTATACCCACTGCCTGAGGGTGTGACAGGATGGTCTGTCAATGATCCACTCTCTTCCCATTCATGAAAAAGACTCACCACTTCTCATACCCAGGGCAGGGCAGTAAATAAATAACACTGTGGGATTAGCAATCTCCTTGCTTACTTGCTTACTGCCCCTCTTCTACATCAATTTTGTGGATACTATGATGATCTAGCTGGCCTATCTCCATCTGTGGCTAATGAACCATGCTTATCACTTTGAAAGGAAAAGAAGAAAGCAAAAAGTTCTCAACTTACCCCACTGATGGAAGAAACAAGAGAAAAGCCATTGTCTCTTATTTCCATTCTTTTGTGGGAGGACAGGAGGTGTGACTGGCTTAATACATTGCCTCCCAGGTGGAATGTGAACTGACCCAATACACCCCCAAACACCTCAAATTGAGAAACAATTTCACTCCATTCAAAGGCCAGATTTTGTCCAGGGGAAACAAGCTGTGAATGCCATACTACTCTGATCTTGTGATCTAGCTGCTGGGGTGGGGTGGGGGTGGGTCTGCAGAAGGAAATAAGGTGAAATAAGTACAGGTTTGTCCACATAAGTGTTTTGTATTGTTATATATTTAGTGAAAAACTGGAGATTCCCCAAATGCTTATCTACAAGGGAATGTTAAGGAAATCATGATATAGTCACAGGGATATAATATTATAGTGTAATAGGTAAATACATGTTTGTGGAGAGTTTTTAATAAAATGAAAGCTATAATAGTCACTTCAATACATATAAAACAGCACATACAGTATGAACCTAATGTGTAATGAAAAGAATAATTAAAAAGGATGAATGGTGATGAGCTAATAGAAAAAAAAAAATGGGCAAAGGGCTTAAAGAAAGAGTCCACAGAAAAATAGACAGCAAACAAAGAATAAATATAGGACAAGATATATGACCTCATCTCTATTAACTAAACACAAATTACAGCAATAAAATACTAAATTTGACCTATCAGACTGAATTAGAGAATGTTAATAAGACCCAGTTTGGGTAAAGAGAAACAAAAGGTGCTCTCATTTTTTTGGAAAGACTTTTAGGAATAACTATCAAAACATAAAATGTATACACTTTTGGTAAAGTAGATCTATGACCTCGAATTTAGAATTGTTCAAATTGAACCGAGGAGTCAGGGTATTAGGTTTTTAGTTTTTAAGTTATAGTATACTTAATCTTTTGTTTTTTTAAATCCATTATCAATGCTTATGATTTAAAAAATTATTAGAAAAATAAAATAAATATAGCATAAGAACACACAAAACTATTTCTAACATTTGCCTTTGGAATCATAGAATCTGCTATTTTTTTCAATAAGTCTATAATAAACACACTTAGAAAAAAACAAAACAAAGGACTTCCGGTCAAGATGGCGGCATAGGTAAACGCGGTATCACGTCCTCCCACAACCACATCAAAGTTACAACTAAACTACAGAACAACCATCATTCAAAACCGCCTGAAATCAGGCTGAAAGGAAGTCCTACAACTACGAAATTAAAGAAGCCACACCGAGACTGGTAAGAAGGGTGGAGGTGGACTGGCTTGTCCCACATCCAGGTGTGGCAGATAAAACTTAGGAGGACACCTCGGCTGGGAAGGTCCTCCCTGAGGACTGAGGGGTCCCCATCCCACACCAGGCGCCCAGCTCAGGGTTCCAGTGTCAGGAAGAGAAGTCCCCATAACTTCTGGCTGGAAAACCAGGGGGAATGAGGCTGAGGGAGGCTGAGGCTGCTGGAGCCCCAGGCAGCTCCTCTTAAAGGGCTCGCACAAGGACTTACTCCGACTGCACCCTCTAAGCTCAGAGGGGAAGCAGCTTGAGGGGTGCCACAGACATACAGGGAAGAGCTGAGCTGTTTGGCATTGGAGCGAGGGCTGGAGAGGGGGCTTTATCCTGGACAGACGTGCTGTCAGAGGCCTTTGTTCCTTTGGTGAGCCCTTCCCTGGGGCGGCAAACAGATGTCATATCTGGGACTCCAGCAACTTGGCTCACACTGTTTGCCCCACCCTGGTGATTCCCTGAGGCCCCGCCCCACCCAACTTTCAGGCCCACCCAAGCTGTTGCCAGTTGCTTTACCATAGGATTGGCCTGTCTTGGATCCTGCTTCAGCTTTTCCTTAATTCTTTCAAACAAGCAGCATCTGGTTTCAGCTAGCCCCATACCTCTCATTAAGTAACACATAGAAACAAACAGAGGGAGGCAGCCAAAATGAGGAGTCAAAGAAACAGGTCCCAAATGAAAGAACAGAACAATACTCCAGGAAAAGAACTAAGCGAAATGGAGATAAGCAACTTAACAGATGCTGAGTTCAAAACACTGCTTATAAGGATGCTCAATGAACTTAGTTGAGAACCTCAGTGAACTTAGTGAGGGCCTCAAGAGCATAAAAAAGGATCAGTCAGAAATTAAGGAGGCACTAACTGAAATAAAGAATAATTTACACAGATTCAATAGTAGAGTAGGTAAAGTCAAGAAGCAAACCATCAATGTGGAATATAATGAAGCAAAAAACACCCAATCAGAACAGCAAAAAGAAAAAACAATCCAAAAAAATGAGGATAGTGTAAGGAGCCTCTGGGACAACTTTAAGCGTACCAACATTCACATCTTGGGGGTGCCAGAAGGAGAAGAGAGAGAACAAGAAATCGAAAACCTATTTGAAACAATAAAGGCAGAAAACTTCCCGAACTTGGTGAAGGAAACAGACATACAAGTCCAGGAAGCACAGAGAGTCCCAAACGAAATGAACCCTAAGAGGCCCACATCAAGACACATCATCATCAAAATGCAAAAGGTTCAAGACAAAGAGAGAATCTTAAAAGCAGCAAGAGAAAAGCAGTTAGTTACCTACAAGGGAGTTCCCATAAGACTGTCAGCTGATTTCTCAAAAGAAACTTTGCAGGCCAGAAGGGAGTGGCAAGAAATATTCAGAGTGATGTAAAGCAACAACCTACAACCAAGATTACTCTATCCTGTGAAGCTATCATTTAGAATCGATGGCCGTATAGTTTCCTAGACAAGGAAAAGCTAAAGGAGTTCATCACCACCAAACCATTATTATATGAAATGTTGAAGGGTCTTCTTGAAGAAAAAGATAAAAAATATGAACAAACAAATGGCAATGAATACATGTCTATCGACAACTGAATCTACAAACAAACTGAATAAGGAGAACAGAAAAATTCTCATAGATACAGAGAACATTTTGTTGGTTGCCAGACAGGAGGGGTGTTGGGGGAATGGGTGAAAAAGGTGAAGGGATTAAGAAGTACAAATTGGTTGCTAGACTGACAAACCTCAAAGGGAAGAGGGGTTGGAGGGTGGGAAGAAATAAACCAAAGAACTTATATGTATATATGCATAACCAATGGACACAGACAACAGAGTGGGGAAAGGCAGGAGGGAGGCAGGAGTGGGGAGGAGGGGGTCAATGGGGGAAAAACGGGGGAACATCTGTAATACATTCAACAATAAAGATAAGTTAAAAAAATTTTTTTTTAAAAAAAAGGGAAAGAACAAAAAAATCCCTATTTAAAAAAGTAAAATCCAAGTCCTGGCTGGTTTGGCTCAGCAGTTAGAGCGTCAGCCCACGGACCACAGAGTCCCGGGTTCGGTTCCCGCTAAGAGCATGTACTTGGGTTGCAGTTTGTCCCCGGGCCCCAGTTGGGGTTGTGTGTGTGGCAACCACTTGATGTGTCTCTCTCACATCAATGTTTGTCTCTCTCTCTTCCCCCCTCTCTCCTTCCCGTTCTGTCTGAAGATAAATGCAAAAATGTCCTCGGGTGAGGATAAAAAAAAAAAAAAACTAAAAAAGTGAAATCCAATACAAATTCACATTTTCCCAGAGCATGAATATTTGTTTTGTGCATATAGCTTTGAACTTTCAAAGACTTCTAGGGTTATTCACTAAATATATATATATATATACATATATATATACACACACATATATATATTCACATTTATAGAATCGTATCAATACATATAGATGCCACAATGAGTTAAAAGAAAACAGCTAGGGGTGTACTTTAGGGTTCTGGTCATTTGTAGCTTCGTCAGGATGCTACACTTGGAGGACACTCATATATAAAAAGACTGAAGTGCAATGTACTTCTGAGGCAGGGTCTCCCATTAGCCTACGAGGACTATCATTCATTTGTCCATCCATTTACACAGCTTGCCTTCCTGAAGGCCACCACACAGTCCTGCCCTGGGAAGTTTACTTTCTAATAGGCAGACAGAAAACAACACATGGGCAAACAGATATATACATCACAGCTAAGACGTGAAGAAAATACATAGTAGGCACATGCACTATATTTCAACTTCAACAAAATACCTTAAAGAACTTGAATTTTATTAAGTGGAAAGAATTCCCTTGCAGGGCCTGACTTCTATCTCTGAAAATAATCCCTGATTTATTTGTCCTGTGACAAATTGAAAGAAGTCTGTAACGAGATCGGATAAATTGCAAATATACTTAAAATCGATTATATTTCAACTCTTTTGAAATGAGTTTTCAAACTAACAAGTGTTTGTGAATGGAGCTTGTGAAGGTTTGCTGTCCGTGGCTGCTCAGGTGTTTTCCTTTTCCAAAGGATATGGGGGCAGGAGGGCGATGAGGGGTGCTGGAAATGGCTGACTTCAGAAACAAGCACCATCGAGCCTTCTGCTCACCTGGTAAAATTCTTCCATGCCTAATGATTTGGGGAACATTACGGGGCTTCACCAACTTAAAGCAGTAGGAAAGTGCAGTCCTCCCTAGCCACTGCAGCTTTGGGATGAGGAACGGCAGCTTTCCTTTTGAAGATGTGTGACCTGGAAAAATGGTCACTCACTTAGTTCAGCACATTCTCAATGGCAGTGCTTCCCAGACTCATCTAAGCCCTCAGGACACCTGCAGTGGTATCCTGGGCTCCACTCCTTAATTACTGAGATCTAGGAGAGGGACCCACAAAACTATAGAGTTTGAACAAGAGCCCAAGTGGGTCTTATGATAAAGCAACTGCATGAAACACAGACTTCCATACAAATAAGAGAGTGAAAAATTTATGAAAAGATGGAACTTTGAAATATAATGTATGACCCTGGCCGGTTTGGCTCAGCGGTTAGAGCATCAGCCTGCGGTCCAGAGAGACCCGGGTTCGGTTCCCGCTAAGGGCACGTACCTTGGTTGCGGTTTGTCCCCGGCCCTGGTTGGGTCATGCAGGAGGCAGCCACTCGATGTGTCCCTTTCACGTCGATGTTTCTCTCTCTCTCTTCTTTTCTCTCCCTCCCACTCTATCTGAACAAAAAATGGAAAAATGTCCTCGGGTGAGGATAAAAAAAAGAAGAAAAAAAGAAATATAATGTATGATGAGACTAATAGTGCAGGTGATCTGATTTATGTTTAAAAAGCAGCACTCTGGCTGCTGTGTCACAAATGGTCTCAAGAGCTGAAGCGAAAGGCAAGTCAGGTAGCTAACTAGATAATTCATCCTGGGAGGGAGAATTCCCCTGGGGTCACAGTGATAGCAGAGGATTTAGGAATGTGAATCTGTTTTCAAAGTAGAATCAACCAAAATCAACCGAAGGATTGAATATATAACGTAAGACAAAGAGAGTCACGAATGACTTCAAGATTTGAGGTGTGGCAACTAGGAGGATGGAGTTACCATCAACGAAATGGGAGAAGACTATGGGTGGGCAGGTTTTAGTGGGAAGGACAAGCACTCAGTCTGACATGCCCGATGCACAGCCATGTGGAGATATTGAGTCAGCAGTTAGCTCAGGGGAGGAATTTGAGCTAGAGATGTAAACTTCTGGGCCATCAGAGTACAGACAGTTGTACTGTATCAAACAGGGTCCCTCTGGCCAAGTCACAACCACCTGGACCCTCTGAATGTGACTTTATTTGGAAGCAGAGTCTTTGCAGATTTAATTAGTTAAGGATCTCAAGATGAAATCACATACTAGATTTAGTCTGGGTCTTAAATCCAGTGACCAGTGCTTTTACAAGAGAGTGGCAGAGGGAGATGTGAGACAGTACTGAGGAGGCCTCATGAAGGAGGCAGAGAAAGGAAGGTGCTGCCACAAGCCAGGGAATACCAGGAGTCACCAGGAGGAGAAGATACAAGGGAGGATTCTGCTTTGGAGCCTCTGGAGAGAGCACAGCCCTGCTGATACATGTAGGACATTCGGCCTCCAGAACTGGGAGAGAATAAATTCCTGTTTTAAGCCACCCTGTTTGTGGTACTTTCTTATGATTGCCCTATGAAAGAAAGTCACACAAAGCTTTCAGTGAGATCAATTAGGAGGGAAGTATGGAGAAGGAGGAGGTCCGAGGACTGAACTCTGGGACCTTCCAATGCTTAAATGTTGTAAGATGAGGAAGAAATAGCCAGAGAGGCGAGAGAAAAACCAGAGGACGTCCCAGAAGCCTAGTGCAGACAGTATGTCTAGGAGGAGGAAGGGACCAATTGTGCTCAATGCTGCGGTGGGCCACCTGAGGGGAGGCTGAAGAACACACTTGGACCTAGTGTCGTGGGGGTCACCGCTGACTTGCCAAGAGCTATTTGGCCGAACAGTGGTAGGTTCAAGAGAGAGCAGAGGGGAGAAACTGGAAAGAGTGAGTACAGTCCTTCAAGGACTTTTGTTGTGAGGGGGAGGAGAAAAATGGAGGACTGGGTAGCTGGAGAGGGATGTGGAGGAAAAAGAGGACTTTATCATAATTCCTATGGGAATGGTACAGAAATGAGGGGAATACACTAATGCAGAATTTCTAGAACAATATCTTGAAAGGGCAAGAGGGACAGAACCTAGTACCTAAAGCAGGGTGGGTGTCACATCTGGAAGGTGCGAATGTGTGGGGGCTTTCTGCTGATGGCTTCTCCTTTCTCAGGGAAAGAGTCAGCCATCGAGAGAGGGAAGGGGAAGGAGGAGTTAAGGTTTGGCGACAGAAGAGAAGGAAAAGGTGAAATAGTTGTCTAGGAGTGTGTGGGTGGGATTACTAGGCACCTTGGTTACTAGTCTTGAATTAGAAGTGCAAAAAGCCAATACATCACATCAGCGCTGGTCACAGGTGTTGTGTGGATGCGGGGGGTAAACAGTCAAGAGCTGGGCTTAAGCAAGGCACACATGACACAGGGACAGGGACAAATGAGTATACAGAGCGAGGTAGGGAGGGAAGAGGTGGGTGGAGGCATGGGAACAGGTGGAAAGTTCAATGGCTTGGAAGTGCTGGGAAGGGACTGAAATTGTTGAAGTTAGAGTACCAGAGAGTGAGCCAGGCAGATAGGAGATGAAGGACCAGAATGGAATTATGGTGGGATAGAGTTATTGGTCATAAACATGGAGTGGCTGGGGGGTGGGGGGAGGACAGCATCCTAGAGGAAGGTTAAGAAACAGAAAGGCCTGAGTTTGAAGGTCTACTTGCATGGATCACTGTGAACAATGGCAGGGTGTCCAAGGACTGCAGAGAGAGTGAGCCAGAGCCAAAGTGCAGCAATGGGGGGGAAGCACCCAGGGATCTGAGGGCGATGGCAGTAAGGAGGGACAATGGACTTGTAGACCTCAAAGCTGGGGGGGTCCTTGGACAGGGAGGAGATAGAGGTTTGGAAATGATGAAGAGGATCAAGGAACACTCCCTTGTACTGCATCAAGATCTTGGCTAAAACTCACCATTGGTCCTGCTTGCCAATACTAGTATAAATATGACCTTTATCAATAAATGTGCAAGTGGTTTTATAACATATAGCATTACCCAGAAAATTATGTTATAGACACCAGGGGAATTGTGAGTAGAATAATTAACAAGAGCTGGAAATCCTGACTTGTCTGCCAGCCTCATTACCACTTGAATCCCAGCATCCTCGTCTCTGCCAGCAAGTGCAGGCACATGGGAAGAAGGGCTGAATGACACACAAGAGGAACATCTTCTCCATTTTTGTAATTTTTCCCAAATTAAATTCATCCACCACTGGCTTCAGTGTTGAATGTTTCGTTTACAATTTCTCATTTCTCCTGGTACTCTCTATTCCACAGAGAATGCCCAACAAAGCAGCCTTTTGTCTTCCAGAAAAACCCAGACACTTACATTCTACTTCCTTCTTCTTTTTTCACTTTTATGTCAGCCAGCAGTGTAAGATTTGTGCAGAAAAATAAACACAGTTAGAGGAAGGGGAAGGAGAAATAGATCAGAAAAATACTTATGGTTAAATACACCTGAAGAGTGACTCAGAAAACGTTTAAAAACTCATATTTTTCTAATTACTCATTCAGAGCTGTAAGAGGCTGAGAACAAAGAATTTGGTGTTTTAAACTGAATATAGGCAGTCCCCACTTTGGTCAATAGTCATTCAACAAACATTTATTGAGTATCTACTATATACAAGGCACTGTGCAAAGTGCTGAGGCTACAAAGGTAAATGAGAACTTACCAAAACATTCAAATGGCAGTAAATGCAATGAAGGAAATAGGAGGTCATGACGGAGAAGCATGGAGTGGGTTGGGGCGTGGACGGAATTATTTTAGGGGAATGGTCAGGCGAGGTGGCCTTGGGCAGCTGGTGGGGCGAAGCCTGGAGCAGAGGAGTACTTTTCAGGAGTGGGCTCCAAACCTGAAGGCAGGATGCTGGGGAGTCCCGCCCACGGGCAGCAGGAGTTTTTACAAGTGTGATGGAATCCACTGAAGGTGCTTCTCTGGGAGGCAAAATAATCCATTTCATGAGAGACCTAGAACAGTTAAATTCATAGAGACAGAGAAGAGAACTGTGGTTGCCAGGGGCTGTGGGAGAAGGGTAATGGGAGTTAGTATTTAATGGGTCGGGGCTTTCAATTTGGGAAGATGAAAAAGTTCTAGAGATGGATGGTGTGCCGGTTGCACAAAAATGTACCATGGAACTACACACTGAAAAATGGTTAAAATGGTCAATTCTATGCCATAATAAAAAAAAATGCAAAAATAAATGTATCTAATTGGCTCTTTCAACTCCGTGGAGCATGGCAAGAGGAAACCAAATAGGTAGGAGGGAGAGTGATAAGCATAGGGTTGCTAGGTAAAATACAAAGGAAACACTTCTACTAAAAAATTATTCGCAGTATACCCAAAATTCAAATATAACTGGGTGCCCTGAATTTCTACTTGCCAAATTTGGCAACACCAGTAAGAGGTAACTGCAATTGTCCAGATGAGAGATGATGGGCAGGAGGTGGGAGATCTGTTTTGGAAGAAGGAAGGCAACAGCTTGCTTATAGGCTGTGGGGCAGAGGGTGGAAACAAGAGAGAATGGGGCACCCTAGAGTGGAGGGCTGGGGGCAGCGATCCCGGAAGCCTGGCTGGGAAGAACCAGGGGGCCCACAGCCTGAGGACCTGGGCCTCCGAGCAGAGAGCTGCCCCTGCACAAGGGGTTCTGGCAGGCACCTGCGGCAGGGGCTCTGGGAGCTGGAGGTCAGGGCCAGCACCTCCCTTGAAGGGGTCTTGGTGTGGGGAAGGAGTGAGGCCGAGTGGTGGCAGCTGTGGCAGGAGTTCCTCTGTGGCCCCTGCGTCCCTGGGGCGGGACCTTAGGGTGGCTGTGGGGCAATGTCCCAGTAGGGGCACTGAATCAGGGCTCTGCTCTGCTGGGGGGCTGTGAACCGACCACAGTAACCCCAGGGAAGATGTATTCCAGGCAACCAACTGCCCTCAGAGCAAACTGGAGACAATAAACTTCTTAAGTTAGGGATGGAGGCTACTTTGGTGACACAATTTAAAATTGTTATTATACTGTTATTTTACGAAACCCCATGAGCAATGGAACACAGATGTCTTAAAGTATGTGTTCCAAGTATGAGGGATAAAAATTGTTTTCTCTGGGAGACTACAAAGCCATATTTTTAAAAAGACATTTAGAAGTCACTCTTTAATTAATTCTATTTCATCTTTTTCGTTCATAGAAAAAAATCATTATGAACCTGCTTTTAAAAATGACTATACATTCCATTTAAGTAATAATAAAAATAAGTTGTTTCAAGAGTATGGCTGGGAGCGGCTGGGAAAGACCCGGAGAACAGGAAGCAGGGGACAGAAGAGGAAGAGGATAGAGAAGAGCCACCCACCAGGCCTAGAAGGCAGCTGTGGAGACAAAGAAAAGGATTCAAGGAATTGGGAGCTGAGGAGGAGACCAGGAACAGGGAAGGGAAACGAGGCCGTCTGGCTTCTACCTAAACCACTCTGACACTGAGAATGGGCCAGTTCTCCAAGGCCCCCTGACTGCAAAATCCAGTAATAGTTTCTGTCTTAACAGGCCCTGCCTCTTCCTTCAAGTGCTATCTCTCAGGACCACGCCGGTGTCCCCGGCCACCCAGCTTTTGCCCTTGTCGCTCTCCGCCTGCTCCCCAGGGTTCTGCCCTGGGCTGTCGTCTGCCCCTTCACACGTTCTCCGGTACCTCTTCAAACCCCCCTGAAGTGACTGTCCGCAGAGCCAGCTTCCCAGAAGTCTCTTCAGCTCACATCCCTCTTTCAAGCCCAGACCTCTATCTTAAGACATCTGACCACCTAGGTCAGCTCGACCTGGGTGTCTATGACACCTCAAACCCAGCACAATAAAATTAATTTCACCAGCCAATATCCCCCTCCCAAACCTGATGTTTGTGATGTCAATCACTCCATTACTCAAGCCAAACACCCCGATGAGCGTCTTCACTTTCTGTTTCTGCAATGGAGAACGCTAACTTCGCTTGGCCCACCTCTCTCCCCGTGACCCCTAGATGCTCACTGTCCTCCCTTGTCACGTTGCACACTGTGGCCAGGGCAATCTTTTCAGCATGGACCTCATCATATCACCTTCCCGCTTAGCTGTTCAACTGGTCCCCATTATTCTCAGGACTAAGAAGCAAGCTCCAGCCCAGCAACTTGCCACCATTCATGGCTCAAGCCACACACCTGCTTCGTGGGCAACACTGGGAAGCCACCTGATTGAGGGATTTAATTCTCTCCAGACTCAGTGTGAACTCCCCCAGATTTCAGTTTGGCAGACCGAGGTGCTCTTGAGCTTTGGGATGGGGTGGTGGGATGCGGCAACAGGGACTGGCCTATACTGAGAAATCTAGCTCTGAATCGAAGTTTTAGAATGAGTCCTGTTTCAGGGTGTATCCTTTAAAGATGAGCTCTGGGCTGGAACACAGACCCTCCCACTCGTTTTCCATTCCACCATCCATACCCTCAGGTTTTAAAAACAAAACAACAGGAAATAAACCAGAAACAAAACGAAATCGTAGGAGCAGAAAAGCAGAGAGCCCTGTGGGTCTCCAATAGTCAAAACCGACCCGTGTCCACGAGCACCTCGGTGTGTGTGAGGGGGTGGGAAGGCACAAACACATAGCACAGTAAATACAAACAGCCCCCACTGGCTGTGCAAAGGAAAAATGAAACTAAAAAGTGAAACTATAACTTCTGTGAGACTACTGGCTGAGTATAACCATTTTTGTTTTTCTCAAACACATTTTTCCCTATTATACGAAACAGTGAACTGCTCCTCCTATACAATTTAAGTTAACAATACTTCCAGTTTCCTTACTGTCTACGTCTACCTCTCTGTGTCTCCATTCCTATTATTTCTACACATCCCCATTTGCACCCCCTTTGTACCCCTTTTCTGTGTCCTTAATGCACCAAGTTCCTTCAAAGACTCCTCCCTACATCCAACTCCTTCCCAGGCTTACAGAGCTAACCCTGGCTCTTAAGGTCACCTCCTCCAGGAAGCCTCCCCTCTTGCTGCTACCCCTCCCTACTAGGTTCCATCTTGCTCCACATGCTCTAAAAACAGTCTGCAATACCCGTCCTAGACAGCCCTGCCTGTTACTTACAGGCCTCCCACACCACGCCATGCGCTCCGTGGGGCCGACCTGCGTCTTGCTCATCCATCTCTGTCACACGCCTGGCTGTGCTCAGCACATATTTTGGGTGAAAAAGAGGGAGGTGTGCTGAGAGGGTGAGGGGAACACAGGGAAAGCAAGCCAAATGCTTAAGAGAAAGATTGATTGGAATTTACACCCTGCTGCTCCCTTCAAAGTGCTCTTATTTCCACATTTAAATTGTGGGTGCTGGTTGCGCGGCCGGTGTGGCTCAGTGGATTGAGCATTGTCCCGGGGACTGGAGAGGTCCCTGTTCGATTCCCTATCAGGGCACATGCCCAGGTTTCAGGCTTGATCCCTAGGATGGGCATGCAGGAGAAGCTGATTGATGTTTCTCTCTCACATCGATGTTTCTGTCTCTCCCTTCCTCTCTCTCTAAAAAAATCAATAAAAATAAATAAATAAATTGTGGGCACGGGTAAAGAACTCTGCCCGATCATAAATACTTCAATTTAATTCTAGTCTTTCAGGTTTCCATGATGAGTACCTCAAGAGGAAATTACTTTGTGACTTACACTAGTGCTGAGAAGAAATTGCCACTCCTGGACAAAATAAAACCCAGGTAATGGGCGGCGCTGGCAGATGGACCAACAATACCACCACCTCCCCTTTCCATCAGCTTACAGCTTTGTATTGGTGCCAGAAAGTTTTCCAATCAAGATTGAAACAACAACTTCTGCCTTATTTTCTATTTTAAACAACCAGTCATGGTTTCTCTGCTTAAGTATGCTAAACATTCCCCACCACGACCTACCTACCTACCTACCAAAAAAGAGAGTTCCTGTTTTATACTATTTTTAAATGGGTATTTCCTATTCTTTCAACTTTTCACAAGGAAACTGCATATGATCCAGTGTAACAATTCTGATAGTAACTTGAGTTTCATTTGTCCATTTTGTAAGTTTTCATGACCAAAGTTAAAGCCTCAGACTAAACTCATTATTTGAAAAATATAAATAGAGGACTTACATGCCTGATACCTGGGTACGATATTCATGTGATATGTTTTAGATTCTTTTACTTAGAGGGTTTTGAAAATAAAGTTGTTGCCTTATTATTGGGGGGTGGGAAGAGAGCAGAGGATAACCTTGAGCTGCAAATGAGAAATCTTACAGGTTCTTTACAAAGATACAAAATGAGGTGACCCACATCTGATGGTACTGGAAAATACTCTAGAAACTTCCTCAGAACACCACCCTGCCCAGACATTTCAGACCTGATTTACCATCAAGAGACTGGTGGATCCCATCCTAGAGTTATTACAAGGAACTCCTAATCTACACATATTGTTTTCTCAGTTAGTAGATACTATAATGAGGGGATACTCCAAAAGTTCTGATGTCAAAGGCTTTCCTACTCATAAAGGTTGAGAATTACATGGAGGTGGACTGAGGTTTCCCTACCTTCCTCATTTTATCAATTTCCAACTTAAATATGGCTTAAAATGTAGTACTAGGGGACAAAACGTATCTTGAGCATAATCACTATGTGATATTTCTTGGCAATAGAGACTTTTTTTGGGAAAAAAGCTGAAGATATTATTAATTTTGATAAGCAAAATTCATAAAGGGGGGAAATGCCTGTTCGCATAGTGTAAGGTGCAAAGTGATCATAGGAGCTACTCTGATCATGGAATGGCCGTGGTACACAGAGGAGAAGTCAGAAGACCCAAGGTTGAGTCCAGCAATTCCTCCTACCAGCTCTATAACCTTGGACAAGTCCAAGGTCACCTCCTCATTTGTAAAAGGTATTAAATGACAATATAAGTGTTTTCAAGGTTGTGGGCTCAAATTATATGTTGGAAGTAGAAGTGTTTATCAACTACAAAGAGTTAAAGAAATGTCACCTGTTGCCATGATTGTAACCACAACTTTGGTTTTTCAATTTTTATTGCAGTTTCACTCATACATAATTGTCCATTTCATTTTTAGTAATTTTTACACGTCAGGGATGTTGCCACCAAAGAGCAAGAAAGGCTTTGATTCACTTGGCCTGAGTTATAAGATGTCTTATCTGACCTCCACATGGCAACTGTGAATTTCCCACTTCTTTTTCCCCTGTTTTACACGTCTACAATTTCATTTCAGCTTTTGCTAAAGGAAATGCTCACAGATTTTAACCCCTTCTCTTTCCAGGTTCATTCCTTCTCTTATATGAGGCAAAAGCTGAAACAGAATTATGCAGTCTCTTTGCTCTGAAAGTATCAAACTCCCTTTGCAAAGGGTAACTTTCCTATTTCAGCCCCAAAAGCTCAAAATTGCTTCATTTAATGCAAGAATAAAAAGCAATGGGGAAAACTGCTTTGGTTGGGATTTTCTGATCTCCATTCAATGGAGAGGAAGGTGAGGGGGCTGATGGTTTGGAAAGTCTGGATTACAGGGGGCTCAGAAGTGCCTTTTAGAACACAGCCTGAGACAGGAAGTGATGAAATCAGCTCTCACATGAACTTCGGGAAGACCATGTGCACTCACCCCACTTCCTGTCTCGATTGCCATACAGGAGAATGGTAAGGGGAAAGCAGAGCATGGGGAAGTAGGGCATGGGGAGAGGGAACAGGACAGATGAGAGACTGTGGGAAAAGTCCCAACGCTGCCCCTTTCTGTTCCCTTATTCTTCTGGTGCTGGGATTCAGTAAACTGTTTTTTTCCTACTCTCACTGCAAAAAACTGCTGAGTTGAACTACATCCTTTGTGAACACTCAGTTTCCCAACTCTGATGCAATTGCTGCGATTAACAATGCTAATGAAAGAAAGCATAAACATATTATATAGCCTACTAATTGTTTAGCGTGCAAATACCAAGTGGACTTATATAATACTTCTTCTGCTTTACCCCGTTTCCATTCTAAACAGTCTAAGTGGATCAAAAGTACAGGAAAGGCTGTATTATCCAGTATCTGGGCACTAGGTATCCTCTTATCACTTCGGGCCAGCTTTAGTAATATTCACTCTTCTCATGTTATTCACTATGGACAAGTGACAAAGTTGATTAGTGGAGCATGATGGAGAGGAAAAGGAGAAACAATTCAGAGACGACTTTCTTAGTACAGAGAGATCCTTTCAATAAGGTACATGAAGGAAGTGGAAGGGTGTTGGGTAGTACCAGTCATAAAGGGAACGGACAGTAAATGTCACAGCAGGACCGGTCACTGGGTGTGGTTAACAGCAAGCAGATATATAAGGTATGTGCTTTCAGACTGAGGTCCAGGCCCCCTTATCATGTTATTGATATTACAATAAGAAAATCCACAAGCTAATAAAGCAGATGATAATTAAGGGTGAGGCAACAGGTGATCCCAGGAGCTCCACCTCGAAGGAAGGACTGGGTGAGGTTTGCACCATGAACAAAGATAAACTCAAAAGGAGATGGTATTTGGTTGTAAAGAAAATGTGTTTAGTGCTGAACCCACCTGCTTAGGGACTTCCTGGTTGCTGCTGACTGCTGACACGCCTACTGACACCTAACACTCCGCGTTCTTAGACTTTTACCAGTTCTACTCAGTCGCCACTGCTAGGAAACCCTGAGGCAGATAAACAAGAGCCAATACAGCATGGGCTGGACTCCATACACTGGCTTAGACGGAGACCAGCGGTAGTGGCCCTGATTGCTCCTCAGCTCCTTCTGAAACCTACAATTTGAAAGTCATGGCCAATGCCATTCTCTGTGATAATTTATTTTGCAAGCTATAAAGGTGTAGAAAACAACTTTTCCCCCCAATTCTTTTCTAAGTCAGAAAAATTTACCCTTTGTAATAACACTGGTAATTTACAAAGTTAAAGAATAGATACAGAGGCCTTGACTTAAGACTTCAACTATGTCAAGATGTGTTCTGAGATAAGCTATGCAAAATCAAACACAGAATACCCACATAACAAAACCAAGTCCTTCTCTGGGTATAGTACACACCTTAATTTGCATGATTTCTACCCTACACAACTGTAGGCACAGATCAGAGAATGACTATGACCACTCGGTTCCCCAGGCCACCTGTCCCAGTTTTTCTAAATCCCCATCAGCCCCTTTCCCTTTCTGAGGAGCAGGTGTGACAAAGATTTTCTACACTCCTCATCTTGTCATCCAATAGGGGATGCCCAAGTCACAACCCCAGGCAGAGGTTGCTTTCTCCACTTCTGACTCTCTATCTACAGAGGTTCTGGAACTGCACCCATCCAAGTCATTCCTCCTCCTACCACAGAGCAATGGTTTTCCAACTGTGGTCCTGGGGCCCTGGGCCCTGGGAGTACCACAGAGTGTCTGAGGGCCAGCTTAGAGAGTTAGAGAGGATTAAGAAATCAGGGCTGCTGGGTCCTTCCCTTCCTTCAGTTCCACCACAGCAATTTTACTTCTTTCTGTATTAGATGTTGGAGTTCCAGATGACATTGGAATCTCCTACTCAGACAAGGAACCTACGAAACCCCTCAAGTTCTGGTCAGTGAGATGAGGGCTGAGCAGAACGACTTCATTGTACACCTTTACTGGAATGATGGGGACTGTCTCCCCACAAGGCGTCCTCAGCTTCCACTGACAAGCTCTGAAGTGCCTGTGTCCAAGCCAGCTCATTTGATTTGACCCTCAACAATATGCCTTAAAGCAGGCATTCCCATTCCCATTTGATAGATGAATAAAATAACCCAAAGAGGGAAAGTACCTTCTGGAAATGGCATGGCTATAGAGTGGCAGAGCCACGGCACGAACTCCAATCTTCAGAGTAGACTCCAGCTCTGCCACAACTCTCTACATACCTGACTTAGACGTACTCATCCATTCCTTTGATCTCATCTGCCAAGAAGGCCTCAACACTTCCCAACTAAAAGAGGGTCTGGACCCTGGCTGGTTTGGCTCAGCGGTTAGAGTGTGACCCTGAGGACCAAAGGGTCACAGGTTCCATTCCCGGTCAAGGGCACATACTTGGGTTGCAGGTTTGATCCCTGGCCCTGGTTGGGGTTTTGTGGGAGGCAACTGATAGATGTATCTCTCTCACATTGATGTTTCTCTCTCTCTTTCTCTCTCCCTCCTTCCCTCTCACTCTGTCTAAAAATCAATGGAAAAATATCCTAGTGTAAGGATTAAAATAAAATAAAATAAAAATAAAAAATGAATATAAAAGAGGGTCTGGGGGAAGAAATGGGAGTAAGAAATGAAGATCAAAAAGACTGCCCTTTCCTACAACTTCTAGAAATCCCCATGCTACTTTGGTTTCTATGATACATGGCCTTCCCTACATGAACTACCCATGGCCAATACTGAGAAACAAGCAAATTACTGAACATGACTAATAAACACAATGAAACTATTAAAATTCAGTAGCTGGCATCATTCCAATGTACATTTCCTTGGTATACCAGGGACTTCGCTGGGTTTCTGGGTAACCTCCCTCTGCTCTTAAGTACACTCAGGAAGCATGTGATTTCAACGTAAACAAATTTGCAACTTCTCAGCTAGTTCTAGAAACAGTATAAATAAATATTTCTCAGAATCTTAAAGGTGTATCCAACAAGAAAGATTGAAAGGGGTTAGAGTAGGAAAGAAATATTATTCTTCTGTTTTCAAGAACACTGAGGACTTAAGGCATCGGTACATCGGATTAGCAACTTAAATACCACCTGTGCATCCCTTAGAATGTACACTGCGTGGAATTGCTTCCCTCAAATGCAGCATGAAGTGATCAGTTCAGCTGCATTGTTTCTATCACTTGTGAAGAAATAAATGCAAGTATAAAGAGATTGATTTGTATTAAATATGACATCCAAAGTCAAAACAACACATGTGCACACACACTCTGTGTAAAACACCCAGGTGTCTCTGAGGAAGTGTACACATAACCACTGCTGGGAAGCAGTCCACAGCAATGCCTTCTCCTGGAACAATCCGTCATGAAACTAGAGCGGGGGAGGTCTGTGCATATTTACATACATACTGGCTTTTTTATACTTCACCTGAGCAGAAAAGTCAATTAGTTTTGGAAGCAGCACTTTGCCCCCTTCATCACTCTTCAGGAAATCCAGCAAACTGCCTGTTGATAGAGGAAGAACAAGTTAGTGTAGTTCAAAAGAAACCGAAAACAAATAAAATTCAAATGATCATTACTACTGGCTTTTCAATTTTGTATGGTTATAGTGTCTTTTCCTGAGGTTGGTCAAACCCAGCCCCCTCTGACCTGTTACCTTTGACCTGATTTGAAATGCACATGTGATCCAGGTAAGAAAGGGTGACGTCGGACACTGACTTTCTCACTACTGGTGCCTGACAGCGATGCATTTCAGAGCACTTTGTACCTGTCACCAAGACATACTGCAGCCACCTGATTGTCAGAGCTTCTGAGACAGAAGCCAATGAGCCTCACAGTGGCCTTGCCCTTAGCAGCTACTCAGCCAGGCTGGCTCCTATCTATGTCCAGCAAAAGCATAGAACTTGGCACATGCCAAAGTTGCTCAATGAGTATTTGATGAACACACTGTGCTTGGGAAAAAGTTAGACCTACCTGAAAGGGACTGTGCCCACAGAAAAACTCTCCTGCTTCCTATGGCTTCATCTCTAAAACAAGACCTGCCTATTCCCCTTTAAAGTGCCCACCTGAGGGCAGCCTTGGGCAAGCTACTTAACCTGGTCTAAGTCCCCATGAAGTAGGCATGTCCTGGTAGCTATATCATAGTCCTTGTGAGGACAGATTCAAGCATGTGCCATGGCACTTGGCAGGTAACGAGTGTGCGGCAAATGTTCTGCTACCTCACCCACAATGCTACATAACCCTCAGACTGCTGGAAAGATGGGTGACATGGCCCAGGGAAGGCACTGAGAGTAAGTGTACAGTAAGTGTTCAATAAAGGTTAGGCATTATTATCTGGAGAAACTCGTACTTATATTTATGATTAATAACACTATAAATGAGTTAATTCGACTAGTATTTACTGAACTCCTACAAAATATATAATCCTGAGACTGGTTTCTGGGCTATAGCAACTTAAGCCATAAGGGCTAAGTTTTATTTATTTATTTTAAGAATATCTTTTTTTTTTTTTTTTAAGGCTTCTGAGTGACTAATACTCCAAAGTTTTAATATATATTAAGGAAATGTAATATGCATCTTTCTAACCTATCCAGTTCTGATAGCACACTATAATCATTTTGCATGAAATAAAGGTTAATTCTGGATTATTGCTTATGTTGTTTTTCTTCCTTCATTTCTTCTGATTTTTAAAAACATCATTTAGCAGTTTATCAATATGTATACTGAACTGGAGGGAGACATGTGATGACTCAAACCCTTTTATCTGACAGTGAGAGCCAGGAGGAGAAGAAGCTCTTGAACCTCTCCTTCAGTGAGACTACGGTTACACAGGAATTGTCTCGGCAAGTTTTAAAATGTTCACATTTTAAAGGGACACCCTGAACATCTAGATAATGCTACAGAGGAAAACAAACTATTTTTAGGATTTTGAGAATTCATATTTTAAACATATAATAATAAATATATATTTATTTATCTGGTAAGTATTTATTGGGGGCCTAGTAGGTACTGGGTACTGTTCTTGGGGCTAACATAAGTATGGAGACGAATGCAGGGAAAACAGAAAGATAGTATATTAATTTTATAACACGGATAACTTTCAAGGGTATGGTTTAAGAAAACCTTTGTTTTCCCATATTTTCTGATTGTTCATTGGTGAGCATGCTGTTTTACAACTAAAATTCTTTGAGTATTCTCTGAACATTTAGACATTTTACTTTTTGAGGGTTAAGTCTTTTAACAGCACGGGACTTGGGGTGCCTCACCCTTGGCCATGTACTCCGTGATGATGTAGATGGGCTCCTCCTTAGTGACCACGGCATACAGCCTCACCAGCTTGTCATGCTGAAGGGTCTTCATGAGGTTGGCTTCTTCCAGGAATGCTTGCACAGACATAGTGCCTGGTTTTAGGGTTTTCACAGCCACTTTGGTACTGTTATGATAGTAACCTAGGAAGAAAGAAGGGAGGGCATGCTTTATCAAACTGAAAATCCACAGCCTTCATGCAGAATTAAGAAAATTTAGTTACAGATAGTAAAAACTTAAGTAAAACTCTATACAGTGTTGACATTAGGGGAGGCTGAGTGAAGGGAATTAATCTGTACCATATTTACAAAGTTATCTAAAATTATTTCACAGTCAAAAGGATTTTATAAAGCAATGTTTAAAAAAAAAACAAAAAACTCTCGCCCTGGCCGGTTTGGCTCAGTGGTTGGAGCGTTGGCCTGAGGACCAGAGAGTCCCGGGTTCAGTTCCCGCTAGGGGCACGTACCAAAAAACCCCCAAAAATCTCTATATGTACTCCATCATAGGGACTGAAATTTTCATCTAATTAATAAAGTGTTCTTTATCCAAGATATTAAAAAATACACATGACAGTTCTATGTTTTTATACACACACACTCGTGCGCACACACATGCATGCACACACACAGACAATGGTCTAGAAGAAAATACATCAAAGTACACCAAATATTGGCTACCTTCAATGGTGCAATTATGGGTGATTTTAATTTTGTTCACCTTACCTTTAACTATTTAACAAATATTCTATGGTGAATGTGTCTTATTTTTATAATCAGAAAACAAGCTTTGCATTTAAAAAATTATTTATATATACTTTAAAGTACAATATACTAGAGTCAAATAAACTTTTCCCAAAGTTTTCTAAGAGGACTGGACTTGGGTGATTCTCTGTGAAGAAAGGCTCTGGGAACCGCTGCCTGCCACCCCTTCCCCTACCCAGGAGACGCAGCCGCCCTTCACTGAAAAAACCTGTCTGGCTTGGCTAACCTCAGCATTTCCCACACTTTCTTGACCACAGAACACTTTTTCATGTACCTTTCACACCCTATGGCACACACTTTAGGAAATATTGGTTCCTTAATATAGTTCCCTCAAGGCATCATTTTTCTGGGACCTGCTTCAATTGTGCGCTTAATTCTGAGCACGGTTTTCCTCTAGGAAAGCCTTTTCTCAATGGTTTGTTTGGCGAAGCACAAATACAAATAATCACATTCTCCTTTCCTATGTTCTGTCTCCGTATTTCTCTTAAAAGTGCAAAAAAAAAAAAAAAAAAAAAAAGAAAGAAAGAAAGAAAAGAAAAAAGAGGTGAGGAGGGAGTGCAGCTGGTTATCACCAGGAATCTGTAGGTTATCTCTACCTGGAGTGCTACATTTTGAGTACCTGCCCTTAGAAAACACACTCTAAGAAATGGTGATGCAGTGTCTAGTCCCCTTTTTCAGGTTACGTAATTATCTGTATGTGTATAGCAAAGACAGATGACTGGAATCATGCTCAGTGTAACAGCAGCAATGATGACCTCTGGGTGGTCAAATATGGAGTTACTTTTACTTTCTTTTGTTTTGTTTTTTTCTATTTGGGTTAAATGTGTGAATGAACACAGTAGTCTCTCCTGATACATAGTTTGCTTTCTGAGGTTTCAGTTACCACTGTCAACCAACGTCCGAAAAATGTTAAATGGAAAATTCCAGAAATAAAAATTCATAACTTTTTAAATTGTGTGTTGTTCTAGTAGACTGATGAAATCTCCAACCGTCCTCAATCTCCTCCAAGGTGAATCATCCCTTTGTTCAGTGTATTTGCCCATTAGTGTAAATGGGCAAATTTACACCGCTCAGTTATCAGATGGGCTGTCCTAGTATCTCTGTGCCTGTGTTCGAGTCACTTCTACTTTACTTAATTATGGCCCAAAGCACAAGAGGAGTATGGAAGCAATTCGGATATGCCAAAGAAAGGCTGTAAAGTGCTTTCTTTAAATGGCCGGTTTGGTTCAGCGGTTAGAGCGTCGGCCTGTGAACCAGAGAGTCCCGGGTTCGGTTCCCGCTAAGGGCATGTACTGTGGTTGCAGTTCGTCCCCGGCCCCAGTTGAGGTTGTGTGGGTGGCAACCAGTTGATGTGTCTCTCTCACGTTGATGTTTGTCTCTCTCTCTTCCTCCCTCTCTCCTTCCCGCTCTATCTGAAGATAAATGCAAAAATGTCCTTGGGTGAGGATAAAAAATTAAAATAGATAAATAAATAAATAAATAAATAAATAAATAAATAAATAAATAAATAAATAAATAAAAGGGTGTGTATGTACAGGAAAAAAACATAGTTTTATGTAGGGTTCGGTACAATTCGAACTTTCAGGCATCCACTGAAGGTCTAGGAACAACACATCCCCTGTAGATGAGGGGGGACCACCGCATGTGCCTTTTTTTTTTTTTAAACAAAATAAATTATTTTTTAAAAGAAAAGAAATAATGTTTCTATTTCCACACCTTCAAATGGGCAAGAAAAAGTATTACTTTACAGCTGTCAACCCTAATTAATAATTTTTCTTCTGGTCCTTAACATGGATTTCTCTGTTAAAACTTCTCCTTTTATAATCTATTTTGATTTGTAATTAGTAGTAGCTTGTAATGCCCTACTGAAAAATGAAGAATGCAGTATATAAAATAAAATAAGTGTTAGAATACATACATAAGACTATAATAGAAAGCTGACAAAGTACTGTCCTAGGTCATTTTCAAAAGCCACAATCTACACAAAATATTGGAATCATGAAAATATAAATTGATTTTCCAATTGTAAGAAGCTAGGAAAATTCCTTGGCAAGTAGAATGGGGAAACAGACAGCTGAAAAAAACTGGCCGAGCAATTTACAGCAGATATAGAAGGTCACTTCCCTAGAAATAACATCTAAGCCCCAGTTGCATTTCAGCTTCAGGCCCAGAAAAGCAGGAAAACCAGGTAGGCAACTGCCAGGACCAGCTGCATTGACTAATGACCCCTTGCCATGCCGCTGACCAATCAGTGGAGACCATGACCCTGAAAGGGTACACCTAGAAAAGCTGATGAATATTCTATTGAGAGCTCCCCTAAGATTCCCCTAAACTCCCAGCCTTTAATAACTCTCAAAACTAAGGGCCCAGAGTGAGCTCTCCCTCCTAGGAGCACACCAGCATCTTTCCCTGCCCCTCTTCTTCCCCCACAGGCGTGCCTCTCCTCAACTCTAATGGTCCCCCGGGAGACTTGCAACCAGAGGAGCAGCAGGCAGCTGCAGCTCATCCTGGGTTAACCCCCTGAACCTGTCCCTAAGTCCCCCTTTTCTCTGACTTCTTAGTGCAAAACAGCCCTGCCCAGGCTAATTTCTTTCCGGTGACATTTTCAGAGAGCCAAAGCAGCCCCGCCTAGGCCTTCTCCTGTTGCTTTTTCTATCCTAAGCCATTCCTTGTTTCACTGTCCACAGCTTTAATGAATGTACTCTCAAAATCACTAGGACTTGTGCTGTGAAATCTTTCCTGCATGAAAAGGGCCCCACACTGCTGGCCCTCCTGAGGCAAACCCGCTCTGGGCCGGGCCCCTTTCTGGTGACAGTATGACTTCTCCTATGGCTCTTAAGAGTAAATTTAAAGTAAATTTCACCAACAAAAGTACTTTAATATTATATTTGAATCAAGAAGATTCCATTATAAATTTGTTTAAAAGTTTATAAATAGGTCCTCAGTTACATAAATATATCTGTGGCAAAGCACAGCAAGAAAATTCACTCTCTTTGATACATGTTACTTACAAAGGACTAGTGTCCAGAATATATGAAGAATTCCTACAAATCAGAAAGGAAAGTGCAAAAATAGGCAAAGCCTTAGAGGAGCATTTCAAAAGGAAAAAAATCTAAATGACTCATAAACACCTGAAAGGAACTCAATCTTATTAGTAATCACAGAAACACAAATAGAGCCATAGGGAGAAACCACCACCCAGCTTGACAAAATTGTCTGAGTTTTGGTGAGCACATACCTCTTGGTAGGGAAACGGGGGCAGCTCCCCTAGGCCCTTTTCTGTACTCTTTTTGAACATTACTGAAATTCAGCTGTAAAACTCCTGTCTTGAACAATGTCCCCAAGGAGCCCATGAAGACTGCTGACAGAGCAGCCTCCTTTTAAGAGCAGTTGTCTTGAGCAAACCCACCCCTCCTCTGCCGCATAGGGCTGTGCTGACCTGGGGCTCTTGTACTTTGCTGGTGAGAGTCTAAACCAGGACAAGTGCTTGGAAAATGATATTGGTAGTATTTAACAGACGAAGATTCAGACTCCTGCGATCCAGCAAATCCACTCCTGGTCGCCCTAGAGAAACGCATGCACCCATGCAGCAGCACTGTTCATAGTGGCCAAAACCTGAGAACTCCATTCCATCAATAAATAATAGTGAGGTCAGTGGATAAACCGCTGTACATCTTGACTATAAATTCAACACAACACTGTACAGTAGTGAGGATGAATGTACTGTGGCTACACCCAAAAACATGAATGAATCTCACAAACAGAATGTTGAATAACAGAGGCAAGACATAATAAAAGAGTACATTTGGCATAATTCATTTATACATAAAGTTCAAAAACAGGCGAAACTAAACTGTATTGTTTGGGAATGCATACCCCCACATACAAAAGGAGCAGAATTACGAAGAAAAGCCAGGACATTATCATAAAGGTCAGAAGAGCTGCTGCCTCTGGGGCATAGGAGTGGTTGTGACTGGAAAGGGCTAAGAGAAGACTTACAGGTTCTGGCAAGTTTCCACCGTGTGACCTCAGTGGTCACCACACAGGTTTTCATTTTATAATTATCTGTGATACTGAATATTTGTGGTGCATGCACTTTTCTGTGTGGTTGTTGTATTACACAGCAATAAAAGTGAAAGAAACAAAATTATTCTCCTTCAGTCATCATAAAAGCAATGGAACTCACTGAGACTTTTACATAACATAAAATTATGGGTAAAGAATGAAGACAATGCTTTCCAAGGGTAGGGGGGAAAGTTATCAGGAAACACTGCAGCTGCTACAGATATTTAAAATGCTGATAAGTTGGACATGAACAGGGAATAAAACAGCAGCCGCTTCCACTTAATGTTATGTTGGAGCTGTGACATTTAAACAATAGGGCAGGTTTTCATCATGATTTCTATTCAGCACTAAGGGTCAAATTGTACTTCACCAAGATATTCCCCAGTAGAGTGCAGGTTCAATTCACCTAGTCATGGAGACTTGGATTGACATTACAGATGAAAAATGATTTTAAAAAGTCTTTTGAAGGCAGTAAAGATTTTCTTGTGGAGTGCCACTTTGCCACTGTTAAAGAGTGCTGGTGTGACCATCTGAGAAATCACACATTGTACAATTGTGACTAACACACCCAAAAGCACCAGAGGAGGGTGGTTTTAAAAAAAGATGCATGTAGTTGATTTTGTAAGTTGGCTGGTGATTACTTTCAATGCAATTGGCTCAAATAAAAACTTATCAAGCAAAATTCATTTAAAAACAAGTTTGCTTTCTTCCAAAATCTTTTCATAGACCAAGTGGTAACAGGAAACATCACCCTTAGCTTCACTGACCAGTCAGTTCCCTCTGAATCCACCAATTCAAGAGGAAAGCGTCCCCAGGCCAGATGTCAAGAGGATCACACCGACAAGAGGAAACAGCTTGAGGGAGAAACTCCTCCTTCTCCTACGCCCACCCCCCCACACCCCCCCAGAACAGGTCACTTCCTAGTATTTGTTCACTATATTTCAGTCCAAAAATATTCAGACCATAAAATGTGGCTGGTAGTTTATGAACCATTTGTCATGCTTCACAAAAGTATCAACTTACTTGGTCAACAGTGATATAAAATTTTATGTGTTCTTTTTCTGTCAGTGAGAAAAAGTAGCCTATGTTCTTGAGAAATACCAAGTCAATTCTGGCAGCTCTAACTCGCGCAGACCTTGCTATTATTCCAGCCCTTGGACAGAATGAGACTCACAAACGCACATGGGAGAGGGGGCATTTTTTAACCTCTGGTTTATAGCAGAATACCACCGATCACCATTCTTTTGGTTTTATTCCCAGCATTCCTCTGCTAAATGCATCCAACATAGTGACGTTCTTTCAGTAGCTAAGGAGAAGATCCCTGATGACAGCCAAATTCACAGAACTGCATTCACAAAAGATCCCAGATCAAAATTTTCTGTTTTCCTTTTGTCTTCTTTCCCTCTCTTCCTTTTCCCTCCTTCTTTTCGCTCCTTCCTCCCTTCCTCCCTCCCTCCTTTCTTTCCTTTCTTTAATACAAGACTAGAAGGAGATGCACAATTAAAAAGCAAACAGCTATCAATGTCAATATCCTGGCAGTGATCTTGTACTATAGTTTTGCAAGATGTTACTACTGGGAGCAACTGGGTAAAGGTTACGTGGGATCTCTTTGTATAATTTCTTTTATATATGATAGCTTTTTTGAAATACAATTCATATATCATATCATTTACTCATTTAAAGTATATAATTCATTGGTATTTGTATATTCAGAATTGTGGAACCAACACCCCAATCAATTAGAAAATTTTCACCACCCCCAAAAGAAACCTGTACCCATTAACAGTCACTCCCCCATCCTCCCATCCCCCACCCGAGGCAATCACTCATCTACTTTGTCTCTGTTAACTGGCCTATGCTGGACATTCATATAAATGGAATCATAAAACTCGTGGTCCTTTGTGTCCTGCTTCTTTTTTTTTTAATCCTCATCCAAGGATATTTTTTCATTTATCTTTAGACAGATTAGGAGGGAGAGAGACAGAGAGAGAGTGAGAAACATCGATGTGAGAGAGACACATCGACTGGTTGCCTCCCACACAACCCTGACCAGGGCCGGGGATGAACCACAACCAAGGTATGTGCCTTGGCCGGAATTGAACCCAGGCCTCATTGGTCCGCGGGCTGACGCTCTAACTGCTGAGCTAAACTGGCCAGGGCTGTGTCCTGCTTCTTTAATTTAACATAGTGTTTTCAACGTTCACCGAAGCTGTAGCATGTGTCAATATTTTATTTCTCTTTATCTCCAAATAATATCCCATTGTACAGCTACACCACATTTTGTTTTGTAATAACTCCATTCTGACCCTCAGTTACTGCACGTACACACCCTGGCAGTTTCTTTTCTGTAAACATAAGGGCCTTGAGACACCCAAAGAAAACTGTAAAAATAAGGGGTTGAGGATGGCCTTGGGAAACTCAGAGAAACCATGAGAAAAAAGAGATTAATAGTTGCCCTGCTACTCTCCCCCCTTCTCTGTATCAGCCCCCCTTAACGGTGCCAAAAGTGGCGCCAAGAGAATGTAGTTTTTTTTCTTTCTGTAGTTTGTGCCTTTAAAAGCGGGCAACAAAGAAGGCTCGGGGCTGAGGATTTGGGGAAGCTGTACCCCCCCAGCCCGCCAGTGTAACAGCCCAACGGTGTAATAAAGTGCTCCTTTACAATTCGGCCATGCGTCTCTGTTATCTCGCTGACACGTTACAACATTTGGAGGCCCCAGCAAGATTTTAAAGTGGACTCCCCTCTTGGGGTGCACCTCCTCAGGCTCCGGCGGATGGGAATCCATGGTCCTTGTGAGAGCTGGGGGAAGGCCTCGGAGAGATGTTCCTCCACCCCAGCCTCTCGGAGACCTTCTGTCTGTCCCCTCTGCCACCCTAAAAGTACCTATAGTGGAGCCTGAGTGTTTGCTTCTCGCAGGTCACAACAGTTTATCAGTCCATAAATGGATGGACATTTGCGTTATTTACACTCTTCAGCTATTATTGAATAATGCTTCTGTGGACATTTGTATAAAAGTGTTTGTGTGGACACATGTCTTTATTTCTTACAACTGCAAATGAATCTATAATTATGTCAAAATAAAAAGCTTGATTAAAAAACAACAACAGGAAACAACTTGTGTTGAGTGGGAAAATCCTGGGTAACTTCTCCCCTCTACTTCATCGCCTTTGCTCTAATGTCCTTTATAATAAAAGTAAATATGTAATACTAACAAGGGCTCTTTGAATGCTGTTGACAGGACAAGTGTTTGCCTGTATCACCTCATTCAATCCTTACACTATTCCTACAAGCCAGGTTCTTTTATACCCCGTTTCAGATGAGCCTCCACTGCCTCTCTCTTTTAAAACATTCTTAGCAGCCCAGCCAGTGTGGCTCAGTGGTTGAGTGTTGACCCATGCACCAAGAGGTCACCGATTTGATTCTCGGTCAGGGCACATGCCCAGGTTGTGGGCCTGATCCCTAGCGGGGTGTGCAGGAGGCAGCCAATCAATGTTTTCTCTCTCATCGATGTTTCTATCTCTCTTTCCCTCTCCCTTTCTCTCTCTAATATCAATAAAGAAAAAAATTAATAAAAATAAAACATTCTTAGCAAATCAAATAAATAACCCAATTAAAAATGGGCAAAGAGCTTGAATAGACATTTCTCCGAAGAAGAGCCAATAAACACATGAAAAGATGTTCAATATCACTAATCATTAGTAAATGCAAATCAAAACACAAGAGATACTACCTCAGACCCATTAGGATGGTACTATAAAACAGAAACAGAAACAAAACCAAACCACCGGAGAACAACAAGTGCTGGTGAGGATGTAGAGAAACTGAAACACTCCTGCACTGCTGGTGGGAATGTGAAGTGGTGCAGCCACGGCAGAAAACAGTGGGGCAAGTCCTCAAAAATGTTTAACATAGAATTGCCAAATGATCTAGCAATCCCACTTTTGTGTATATATGCCCAGAAGAATTAAAAGCAGGCTCTCAAAGACAATAAAGGTATTTGCACACTCATGTTCATCACAGTATTATTCACAACTGCCAAAAGCTGAGAGCAACCCAAGTGTCCATTGGAGGATGAATGGATAAACAAAATCTGTTATATACACACAAGGAAATATTATTCAGCCCTAACAAAGAAGGAAATTCTGACACATGCTACAACACGATGAAATTGGAAGACATTATGCTAAATAAAATAAGCCAGTCACACATATACACAAAGAAAACACTAATGAGTCCATGAATGTGAGGTACCTAGAGTAGTCATATGTATAGACAGAAAGTAGAACAGTGGTAAGGAAAAGAGTAGAGAGTCTCTGTTTTGCAAGAAAAAAGAGTTCTGAAAATTGGCTATACAATGTCAATGTCCACGACAGAACTGAACTGTACACTGAATTATGTTATTTACTATGAGAAAACGGTATTAACAAATCTATTCAAATAATAAATTTTCACAAAATTTTTACCCTCTTTCAAACAATTTAAATAAAACGTTCTACTCTGGAGAAAACAATGGCAAAACTGTGCTGTGAACACGTCTATTCAGGCCTATGCCCCCACATTGCTACCCTGCTCTTGACTTAAGGCCGGCTCAACGGTGTCTTTGGAATGGACGAGCTGGGCGGGCAAATGGCACCTGTGAGCACCACCCTCATGCAGCTGGCAAAGAAGTTACCATTCTATTTGTTAGTAGCCCTCAAGAAAATTTTAAGAAAATACGGAACTATCATAATCTCTTCCTCTCTAAGTGATAGCTCCAAGACCAACAGATCCTCTCTCTTATCTCTTGGGTGCAAATAGCACACAATTCAATGAATTGCCTTTATCATGGCTTCACAGCTGAACAGGAGGAGGCTGGAGCAGAACCCAAACCATCACTTCCTAGGCAAGGCAAGGCTGCAGAGCAGGCAAGCACACTCCAGTGAAGCTCTCCCTGCTTTCCCCTTCATGACAGATATGCAATTCCTTTGCCAACAGATATCCATGGGAGGGTCTAACTGGATTATCTAGTTTAAATTCATAATTAAAATGAGAGAAAATCCATTGAAATACAGCTTCCAAAGGCTACAAACACAGTAAAATGAAAATAATAATAAAAGTAGAGTGCACAGGAAACCCTTCAGCTACATAATCTCATTCTTCCTTTCAACAACAGATGAGAGCTGTTTGCTGATTTTACCAATGAAGAAACTGAAGCTAGGGAGGCCAAATTAGCTTGCAGATAGCTTGGCAAGCAAGGGAGTCCAGGTCTCTGGGATGCCAGAGCAGCCAGCTGGCTTCTTCACGGCCTTGAATAACTTTGGGAAGGTTGCTTCTCTGGTTCTAAGTGCCCTCATTTATGACTGTGATGAGTACATGAGATAATTGATGAAAATGTCCCTAGAAAGGGGCCTGTGGACACCGTATAGATGGACATTCTTTTTTCTCCTCCCGTCTTCTTCCTCCCCCCAACATCTTGTCATCTCCCCACTCAAAGTCGGGGCACACTTAGATGGACTCAGAGACCTAGAGGACAGTTAAATATAATAGTGAACATGTATTTTCCTGCCAATAAAGAGATAAGGCTGGAAAGGGAGGCCAGGAAGAGAAGGCAGAGACCCTGGTTACTGAAGGGAGCCAGTGGGGTTGGAGGAGACATGGCCTGGGGAGTGTGGGAGGAGGGCAGGGACAAGGGCTGTTCTTTTAGAGAAGTTATGGCTTCCAAGAGGGAAGAGAATGCAAAATGAGCAGATAATGCTGAAACCATTTGGGGGAAGTTCTTATGGAGTACAAGGTATTTACACAATCTTAATCTCCCCACAGATTATTAATTAAGTACAAAAGGAAATTTGAAAGTAACATTTACAATGGAGAAATCTGGTGGACCTCCTTCAAATGAAAAAGAAATCAGCAATAATGGGACCAACAAATATTCTGTGCGTCCTGCCAGATGCACCGAGGACACAGTAGCACTGAATACTATTCATACACAAAGGCACAACCTGAGCCAAATCACAGGAAACACCAGAGAAATCCAAGTGAAGGACACCCGCAAAACAAGTGGCCCATGTTCTACAAAACGTCAGTGTCATAAAATATGAAGATAGGCTAAGGGACTGGGTGTTCCACATTAAAGGAGACTAAAAACATGTCAACTAAATGCAAATACATGATCTTAGTTACAAGAACTTTACTGGAACAATTAGGGAAATTCAAATATAGACTCTGTACTAGATAACAGAATGCATCACTGTTCAACTTCCTGAAAGTCATCGCTGTATTGTGGAAGATAACGGCCGTGATCCTGGAGTCACATGCTTAAGAATTTTGGGGAGAAGTTTCAGCACGTCTGCAACCTACTCTCAAGTGATTAAACAACAACAGTAAAATATGTGTGTGACCCGGCCGGTGTGGCTCAGTGGTTGAGCATCGACTCATGTACCAAGAGGTCACCGGTTTGTTTCCCAGTCAGGGCATATGCCCAGGTTGTGGGCCTGATCCCCAGTGGGGGGCATGCAGGAGGCAGCCAATTGATGTTCTCTCTCATTGATGTTGCCATCTCTCTCTCCCTCTCCCTTCCTCCCTCTCTAAAATCAATAAAGAAAAAAAAATGTGGGTATGTATATTTGTATAAAAAGATAAAGCAAAATCAAAATATTAACTGGTGAATCTGGGTGAAGGGTATACTATGTTTATTATACCATTTCTTTCCTTTCCTTATGCTGTGGATTTGAAAAAAATATATTAAGAAATAAATACAAATACCTAGGGAAAAAGATAAGGCAACATTTAAAAAAAATAAGCAGATAACAGCTTGATGGTTCTTCAAAAAGTTAAATGTAGAATTATCATATGACCCAGCAATTTCACTCTTAAAATAATGTATATACCCAAGAGAAATGAAAACATTTGTCCACACAATAATTTGTACATGAATGTTCACAGCAGCATTCTTCATAATAGCCAAAAAGTGGAAACAACCCAAATGTCTATCAACAGATAATTAGATAAACAAATGGTGGCATATCCATACAGTGGAATCTTATTCAGCCTTGAATCAGAATGGAATTCTGAGACATGGTACAACATTGATGAACCTTGAGGACATAATACTAAGTGAAATAAGCCAGACACAAGAGGGTAAAAACTATATGATACTACTTACATGAGGTACTCAGAATAGTCAAATTCATAGAGATAGAAAGTAAAATGGTGGCTGCCCAGGGCTGCGGTGAGGGGGAGTGGGAAATGACTACTTCATGGATACAGTGCTTTGGGGATGACGAAAACATTTGGGAACTAGATCAAGGCGGTGGTTGCAGAACAATGTGAATGTAGTAAATGTCACTGAATTTGTTCACTTTAAAATGATTGATTTTATGTTACATGAATTTTATCTCAATAAGGAGAACAGAGTAGACAGAGAAAGGAGGAGGATAACATTATGACTTAAGCAACAGAGTGTGAATGCGAAGAGACCACACCTAGATGAGCGCTCTCACCCATGAATCCGCTGATTGGAAAGGAAAGAGTATCTGATATGCTCTGTCGACTGGTTCTGAAATATGCCAACCAAATGAATGGGAGGTGCGTAATCCTAATTTACCTGAATTCTGTAAGTATGGTCACACTTACAATGCAGTAAGAATTAATTATATGCTGGGTCAGTATCTGCCATATTTAAAAGAACCTCGACTAACACCAACAAGAGAAAGTGGGCAAAGCTGGGATCCCAGGATCCAGGATTGTAGAGGAAACATCTCCCTCTAAGAACCGCCCACAGGAAGTGAACTGCCCACGTGGCTGCAGCAGGCTTGATGAGTCTGGTTTTGCTCATCAGGGGCTGCACAGTTTTTAAAAGCTGTCCACTCCTTCTGTTTGGAAATCGTGTTTGCTTTCACACACAAAGCTGGGATAGAAAGAGCGATGGAGTAAGACGTGTATGACCTAACATGTTATCCTTTCCAGAAGTAACTGCATTTTCTATTAGAACCACGAAGAAAACATGATGCTTTACAAAAGGGAGGTGGGCAGCGAAGGAGGGTATTCTTGTCACAAAAGAAATTCACATTCACTACAAAAACTTTAGAAAAGACAGATGGGCAAAGGAATCCCCTGGGAAAAACCATTGCTATTATTTTGCCAGCCTAAGAAGGCTGTACTTAACTGCAGGAAATGTTTCACTAATCATGGCACTTTGAGAATCTTTAGAAACTTTCTTGGTGAGAAACTGCAATAAATGTGAGACTTCCTTAAGCCCACTAGCAAGGATGGTCCTAAACCAAGTGTCCCTTCCCCTGAGGTTAAAGCAAATGTTCTGTAGTTAAAATGTGTGTGTGTCCAGAGACTCTGATGATGAATCATGAAAGAGCAGACAGAACAATCAGAAATGCCCACTGCCCTCTTCCCTATAAATGTTCATTCTGAAAGAGAATTACTAAGTCACAGAGAAGAGGAAGAGTCTAATCAAATAATTTTGCAGGCCAGTTCTTGGTTCCAGGTAGACAGAGAAAAACAAAAGAAACAAAACTTCTGACACAGTTTAGTGTTTGGCTGAGAAAAATGATAGAAATTGGCTCGAGCCTTTATTTCTCCTGTCTTCACCTGTAGAGTGATCTCTGGCTCCAGAGGCACACACTCACCCATCCAGACTTCTCCGAACTGCCCAGCACCGAGTCTCTTCACCAACTTAATGGACTCCCGTGGGATCTCCCAGGCGTCTTTATCCCATGGCTTTTGTGGTTTGGGACTAATACAAGCCTTCTCCAATCTTCTGCACAAGCCATCTGATTGCTCTAGTTAGAAAGAATAAATGTTAAAAAATAATTATATTTTGTGTTTTACCAGGATCTATGGGGAAGTTTCGACTATTAGTCTTATAATCTTCAATCTGACATAAAATGCTTATAAGGGTATGTTTTTTATAATTGCAACTTTTGAAATTCTTAAATAAAAGACAATGTAAACATACATGCTTTTATTCATTGCTACTGTTAATCTATTAAAACAGTAAAAACATAACAAACAGATAAACAAAGGATAATAGACTGTCACACTTAATAAAATGTAATTTCAAACTGCTGAGCCCATGTAAGCTTGTCATAGCAAAAGGACAGGGGCTGGGTCCTGTTTCCAGGGAACCCCAACCCCAGGACAGGACTGGGGCACAGCAGACACCCAGCACACATGCAGGATGAATAAGTGAATGGGACAACAGAGAGGGAGGGAGGGTTGCACAAATCCGGGGTCCCTTCGACTGGGAACTAAGCAAAGCTACAATGTGTGTTCCCCTCGAGTGGGTTGTAGAAATAAGCAGTAATAACAGCTGCCCAGTATGACCGACTTCAATCACACAGGGAATGAGCCTAAAGGCTCGTCATGGGTTCAGCTCAACAGGGCTAGAGAATGGCAGTGGTGAGAGAGGACCAATGACTTGCCACTGCTAAATGTTTTGGGGTTGCTGTTATTTCTGGGTTCTTTTACCAAGAGTATGCATTACTTTTACACACACATACATCTGCAAGTCTGCACTCCTCTTCCAAATTGTTAAAGATGTGTTGTAAAAATATGCACTAGGTGAAAACAGTATTCATTTTCTTTTCATAATTCTGAAATATCAATTGTCAAACATCAGGGACTAGATGGGAAGGACTGGAATAATTATTCACAAGGATCAAAACTGACTTTGGATGTATATTTAATTATAGATGAATTTAGAACATGATCCTCTAATTTTATCCAAAAGAAACATAATGCATAAAAGTTTTTAATATAAAAAAGTGTTTGACACCATATATTTACCATGATAAACATATCTGTCTTGTCCGACATCCAGTTTTTACTTACTTTGGTAATGCTTAATCATGTCACTGATACAAGGAAAAGTGATTCTTGGAGAGATGTAATAACCTCCGTTGTCCAGACTTCTGATTTTGTAGTGCTTAATCACGTCACCGTGCAGAGGGTCATAATCTCTGACAGACAGAGAGTAGCTTCCTGGAAGGAAAAAGTACAAGGAAAGATTATATCTATATTTTATAACTGAGGTCTGCTTTAAACAATATTGTAGTACCAATTTTGGCATAAAATATGCAAAATTTAAATTAAGCATGTATATAGTACATAATTTGAAAAGTTCTATAAAAAGTCTACTTGAGCCCTGGCCTGTGTGGCTCAGTTGGCTGAACATCGTCCTGTGCACCAAAAGGTCGCTGGTTTGATTCTAGGTCAGGGTACGTGCCCTGGTTTCAGGCTGGATCCCAGGGAGGGGGCGTGCAGGAGGCAGCTGATCGATGTTTCACTCTCACACTGATATTTCTCTCTCTCTGCCTGCCTTTCTCTCTAAAAATCAATAATAATTAATAAAAAAAATCTTTAAATTAGAGATCCGTAACAAAGAGCCAGAATGAAAGTAGACCTCATTAAAAAAAAAAAAAAAAAAAAAAACACAAAAAAAACTTGATAAATAAAGCTAGGATTTTTTTCTTTCTGAAGTTTACCAACATGTCATTTTCCTTCTTCATGATGGTTTTTTAAATTATTTCTCTGAATTGAAAAGTTGTTTTGATTTCCTTTCTCTTAAAATTTCAAGATTTATTCTAAATAATAATGTAAGAGACTCAGCAAACATAAAATGTGGTGAGAAACAGCCATAATTATGCCTGTTTTCTATGTTACATTTAGTAGCAAAACTAATAATTTGAGTTTGTTATATTTTCAAACTATAAAATTTCACTACCAGAACATAATATATTCTAGAATAGCTTCTAAGAATGAGTTCCTCAGTGGTGTTTTATAAGAAGCCTTACGGCCCAGCCCATGTGGCTCAGTGGTTGAGCATTGACCCATGCACCAAGAGGTCGCTGGTTCGATTCCTGGTCAGGGCACATGCCCAGGTTGTGGGCCAAATCCCCAGTGGGGGGCATGCAGGAGGTGGCCAATCGATGTTCTCTCTCATCGATGTTTCTATCTCTCTCTTCCTCTCTCTCTAAAATCAATAAAGAAAAAATATATATAAGAAATCTTACACCATGACACTTCTTACCCTTTAATGTTTCACTTTCTCTGATGAGAAAAGCCCCAGCGCTGTTCCCTGGAGCCAGAAGCTGCCTTTCTGCATCTTTCCTGGTTATATCCTTGAAAAACCACCTGAGAAGACATTGTAACAGTTCGGTGTTATGCTCCAGAGAAGTAAAAAGATAAAGAATGAACAAGAAATCACATACAGCAAACAAACCCATCAAAAATGACAGACAACATGTAAGGACTCACTCTTCTGTTTCCAAGGTGTTGACTTTGGCTACGTAGTTGCTGGGGATGAAGCCTTCTCTCTTTGTTGACAGGGATTTAGCTTTCCACCATTCTCCATGCCTAGAATAGAAACATACATCAAAAAGTATGTCCAATTACTCAAGAACTACAAAAGCAATTGTCTCAAGGTGTTTTGGGGGGTGAGGGAGGTTGGGGGAGATTCCTGAAATCTCAGAATCCAGTGGGAAAATTCACTCCTCTTGCTGAAATGAAAATATGTTTAGAGACTGAAGCAAAGAAAAATAGTCTCACAACCGAAGGTTGGGTCACTGTGTTCAGCACTGCACAAACCACAGTTGGTGAAAATGGTTCCCCTTCTGCAGAAGCAAAATGTTTGTAATTTCCCAAAGGATATCCAAGAAATGCTTTAGGATCCTTACAGGCATGAGAGTCAAAGGAATAATGAATCATAGTCCCTATGTTATGAACTCCTTTGTCCAAACATCTAGTTTCCACAGATAGATGCCATAGAAAAAAGAAATAGAAAACCATAATTTCAAGCAGGCAGACATCGTCAATTGCTCTTGGCCTCAGCATGGAGCTGGGGAGGAGTTCAGGGCAGTGAAGGAGGGAGAAACGGATGGGTGCCTATGAGCCTCAATTATGTTGCCCTTCAAATTCCCATACACAGATGGATCCTTGTCAGCAAACATGGAGGACTACAACAGGCACTAATCTATATGCCTGCATTATATTTATCCATATCATGCTCAACCAGTAAGCCATAATAGCTCTCAACCACCAAACACTTTATAGTTGATAAAGGGTCTTCCTCTTCTAATCCTGGTTGGCAGACCAGGGCGCCATGTATACAGATTAGAAAGAAAAGCAACCTAGATGGAGATACTTGGAGTTCCTTATTCTCAGTACTGTTCTGAACCTCCATGGTCTAACTAGGGTCACAGACCTGTGAGTCAGCATGAACAGGGTTAAGCAAATGATGATGTCCAAGCGTCTTCACAGGAAAGCCACGTGCTGAGTAGGGGCTTTTTCGAGATGACCACTGCATCAGCATAGTGCTCTTACAAACAGAACCAAGTTGGACCCATAAACCCAGCCTGAATTTGAGTAATACAACTAAATAAAAATGGCATCATAATAACATGCACATTTCACACACAGCCAAACTTCTTAAGGTGGCAGAGATGGATAAGAAAGAAACCAGCCCTGGCTGGTGTTGCTCAGTGGTTAGAACACCAGCCTGCTCACCACAGGGTCAAGGGTTCGATTCCCAGTCAAGGGCATGTACTTGGGTTGCAGGTTCGATCCCCAGCCGGCCCCCGTCAGGGCACGAGTGGGAGGCAACCAACTGATGTGTCTCTCTCACATGGATGTTTCTCTCTCCCCTGCCCCCCCCACTCTTTCTCTAAAAATCAATGGGGAAAAAAATCCTAGAGTGAGGATTTAAAAAAAAAAGGGAAAGAAAAGAAAGACAGAAAGGAAGAAAGAAAGGAAGAGAGAGTGATAGAAAGAAAGAGAGAAGCTAGTGTCTGTCTTCAAAGGGAAACCTCTCGAGGATGCTCACAGGCAAATTTCAGAGGACAGTTTTTTCAGCCCTGCTCCTTCCACTCCCAGCCCTACCGCAGCAAGGAGGCTGCCTGGGAGGCCTCACCCCAAAGAGGGGATCTGGCTCTTGCTGTGGTACTGGGGGTAGCACGAGGGGCCAGCATGTTAGACTCGATGGCCCGGGCACAGGGCAGCAGGAGCAGTGTGCCTGGGCATACTTACTCCTCCAGGACTTTCATCTTCTCTCCTTTCCTGAAAGACAAGTCATCCGGGTGGATGCCATCATAGGGGTACAAGGCTATCACAATGTCTCCTTGCTCCTCTGGATCTAAAACGAAAGAACACAGATGAAGACCTTTAAAAACCCATCAGCACAAAACGTTTTGACAAATCCTCATCGGGCACAAAGGATAATAGGATGTGCTGACGAGACAGGGAGCTGGATAATCATGTGTTTCCTTCCCAGTGGGGCTCATGGCCTACATGGTCTACAGTAAATAACATGCTGTACACACTGTGTGCAATGTTCATTATCTCAAATCATGCAGAGCTACACCTGTAATTCACTCCAACTCTTTTTTTTAAGAAACGATACACCATGTTCATAACAGCATTATTTAAATAGCTAAAAGGAGGAAACAATCAATTGTCCAGTGACAGATGAATGGATAAACAAAATATGATCTATACATACTATAGCATATTATTCAGCCTTATAAAAGGAAAGAAATCCTGACACCAGCCACACATAAGTGGGCCTTGAGGGCATTATACTAAGTGAAACAAGCCAGTCACCGAAGGACAAATACTCTATGATTCCACTTATATGAGATTCCTAGAGTATCAAACTCACAGAGACAGAAAGTAGAATAGTGGGTGCTAAGGGCTGGGAAGAAGAGGGATGGAGTTAGTGTTTAATGGGTATGGTTTCAGTTTGGAAAGATGGAAAAGTTCTGGAGACGGATGGTGGTGATGGTTGTACAGCAGTGTGAATTTGCTTAATGCCATTGACTTGTACACTTAAAAATGGTTAAAACAATCACCTTTATGTTATGTTTATTTGTCCACAATAAAAAAATAATACCCAGGAAAACGACTTCAAAGAATCTCTAACAGTAAAGAAAAGAAACCACCATGTTGCTATGAAAACATACCTTTAGTTTGAAACCTCTGTCCTGGTAAAAGCTGCGATTCTGGGACCTAGGAGAGAATACAGGTTACAAAAGAATTTTCATGTTTAGCTTTTCTTATTCACATTCCTGTTGTATGTTGTGTCACTTTTCTAACAGCAGCAAATGAGGTTTAGATTTGCTCATTTATTAAGCCAGAAAGAGGAGGACAGAGAAAAAATTCTGCAGAGCCCTGTCCTGCTCTTCACGGGTCTTCCTTCTAAAAACAGTCATGTGCCTGTGGTGGCAGGAAGTGAGCAGGGCTCTGGGCAGGGCTGCTGGATGCTCACCCAACTGTCCTTCTCACTGTTATTCAGTAACACAACCCTAATATTATTTGGGAGGCAATTTGCCCAGCTAAATGGCTATGCTTCCAAATTCTCTAGCATTCTGTGCAGATAGAGGGAGAAGCAGTGTATCTATAAACAAAATAGTTGTGTGGGCCTCTGGGGCCTGATTCCCTTTAGCCTTGCCCTCCGGGTAAAGGCTGGAGTCTCAATAGCCAGGGAGACCAGGTACCAGGGATAGCAGAGCAAAGATGGAAGTGGCCTGGGGCCTTGGGGACCTTGTGGAATAGCCTTCCTAGCCAGGATGGCTGATCTCCACGTTTCCCAGACTTACTTAAAAAACTGTAGTGAGGGCTCTGTTACTGGCTGCGGAGAAACAAGTCTTGATGGATCCAGGCTTTCTATGGCTGACCCTGATTCCATCATGAGGACCGATGGCATCTCCAGTTATTTTAGTTGGAGATGAACTATCAGGAAGAGTGTGGTGGCACAAAAGCCTACTTCAAATACCTTTTAAATCAAATTCCTTTTTTTCTCAGTGACTGTGAGGAGGATGTATAAGACCCCTTAGACCCTTCTAAGGAAAGTACTGTCAGAGACCTCTACCCACAAATCATGTAACTTTTCTGTTTGATTAGAGTGATTTAATGAAATGGGACCAAAAAGTTTGTACTGAAATTTAAATTTCAGCTGAAAGTTAGCCCATAAAATCTGGGCTACGGTGGTAGTGGGTGGGGGAGATTACTTTTTTTTCTGGTATCAGAAAATCATGGGTCCACATTATTCTTCAATACTTATTTCAAGAAGTTTTATAGTGATTTTTAATCATTTAAACTTGCATAATTAGAATGTATGATCAATTTTAAATGACAGAGGAAATAATCAGAAGATGAGAAACTAAATCATTTTGAAAGCAGCAAGTTGATTTTCAAATATCAAAGTGTCCTTAATTTGCTAATGTTTTAACATACTTTTTATAACATATATGCATCTCATCTACCCTTCCTCACTTTCTTTAAAGTGTCTTTTCCTTAGAGCACTGTGGAGTTGCCTGCCCCTCCCCTGTCATCGATCCGGGGCGTGCGTTTTTGGTGCCTCTGCCGGAGCTGAGCGTTATCTGTGGCCATGGAATTAGGCCAAACTAACTGGCTCACGAAACAGGGCATCTGTGACCACATAAGGTACAACTAAAATATGGGAATTGAAAGATGTCAAACATGTTTACTACTTCTGCTTTCTAACTTAATTTTTAACCTCCTTTACTTTTAATAAGATAAAAAAAATGGTGTATAAGTTTGTAATATTTTCGTTTGCTTCTCTGAATAAAAAAACTTGTTCATCATTAAAGAAAGAAAGAAACAAACAAAAAGCCAGATCCCCTTTTTATGAGATCTTTGAAGCCTATAATAAAAAGACTATTTGTGACTTCAATTCCTTATATCATTTTATTTTCTATTAATCATATTTATATAATATATAGTTCTACATCTATACCTAGTAATATAAAAGTAAGTTTACAGTTGTTCATGTGGAAAAATATATAATACAAGAACAAATAATAATACAGGAAGAAACTGTGTTTTGTGTACTCACAATTGTAAACCTACCTGTAGGATACACATATCTATAACTAAATCATTGAAGCTGTTAATAATCTTATACATTTTGAGTTTCTATATAAAATTATAATGTTAATATATCTATCCAGATTATCATGTACCATATATTCACTCTTCATCTTCATTTCTTTTTAAGAAGGTCAATAGTGACTTATCAATTTCAACAATGACATGTGACTTGGACATATGTCATACCTGTAGGATAATGGGGAACAGGGAGGGAGAAGGCTGGCTGAAGGTCTCAGTAACAATAATACACTTCTAGAATGCCAAGGCATTTAAAAAAAGTCTAATGAGAGAAACTATCAAAACCACTTAATAAAGGCATTTGGGTTAACTTGGAATAAGCTGTTTCCAGATTAAATGCTGAGGAATTCCATAAAAACCAGGCTATGAGATGTGTTATACCTATGTTTTATATGTTATCATACACAAAGAGAGAGAATCGTCCTGGCCAGGTGGCTCAGTTGGTTGGAATGTCGTCCCCTACACCAAAAGTTTGCAGGTTCAGTCCCTGGTCAGAGCATGTACGGGAGGCAACCGATGGATGTTTCTCTCTCTCTCTCTCCCCCTCCCTCCCTCTCTCAGAATCAATAAAAACATATCCTCAGGTGAGGATTAAATAATAAAAAAAGAGAGAGAGGATAAATGGAAAGGATATAACATCTGAGAAAAAGTGCATCTAAGGTTGTAATTGTCCAAAGCTTTGTTCTTTCTTTCCATAAAATGTGACGTTATTCTTCCTTTGCCAAGCATTCCTAAATTCATCAAGCAGTACGTCACTCATATAACATTTTGGTACAGATATTTGTCCAAAGTTAGTGGACAGAATTAGCTGTGTGTTTTTATTTTTTATTTATTTATTTTTTTTGGTATGTGCCCCTAGCGGGAACCGAACCCGGGACTCTCTGGTCTGCAGGCCAACGCTCCAACCGCTGAGCCAAACTGGCCAGGGCAGCTGTGTGTTTTTAAAAATCATTTAATTATAGTAAATTGTGACAACTTCAGTATCTGTACTCATCAATTAATTGAAGAACAACAAGATGGTGTAAAGGACATATTAGCACCTATTTTAGCTTCTGACTGGAATGCAGCATTTCCTTCTGCTTCCAGACCATTGCACTAATCTCACCACCTGTCCTAAATCACACAAGCTTATATATATCTTTATATATAAAAATTGAGCATTCGCACCAGTGATATGAAAGATGAGTTTTTCTACACACAAGGTGACCAAAGGCCGCTTTATCGTACAATAAGTGACCTGATTTTCTCTCAAATGTTTACAGGCTCTTTAAAGGATTAAGTTACAAAGCATATCAAGAATTGAGGCCTGCCCAGTTGGTGTAGCTCAGTGGATTGAGCATCGTCCCATGCTCCAAGAGGTCACCGATTCGATTCCTGGTCAGGGCATATGCCCGGGTTTCGCACTCGATCCCCACTAGGGAGCATGCAGGAAGCAGTTGATCGATGTTCTTTTATTGATGTTTCTATCTCTCTCTCCCTCTCCCTTTCTCTCTCTCTAAACAAATCAATACAAATACATTTTTAAAAAGGAAAAAAATTGAGGCCCAAGCTCCTGATGCAATTTTCTGCATGCACAGGTTACAGATTTGGTGTTTAAATCATGCAGCCATGCTTCCGTCCTGCTGTGGGAACGCTCTCCTGAGACTATCTACTTACTGGCCTTGGCTGTTTATTGGACGTTGGATCTCTCACATAAATAGTTCGGTCAGTATTACGTACTGGTTGCGTCTTCACATCTACTCCATCGTCATTCAGATTGTCTTTCCTTTTTGATTTTATACATCCCATATTTCCTGTTAGAATATAAAAGCAATGACATTGTTTTACCATTCTAGAACTGGCTTCAAGCCACCAAAATCTCTCCATTAAAGAAGAATAAAAACAATACATTTTTTATCATAGATAGTTTAACAAACTTAAATGTGGATATTGTTCACAAAACAGTTTGCTTAGATATTCATTTGTTCATTCATTTCTTCAACATCTATTTATTGTGCATCAATTTGATGTCAGCAAGACATAGCTCCTGCTCTAAAGATGTTCATATTCTGTGGCAAACGTGTGAACAGAGGATGCCCCAGATCTAGGAAAGGACATCTAACTCATGCGAGAGGAAAAGGCGGTGGTCAGGGGAAGCTTCCTGAAGGAAATGCTCTGTGAGTTAAAATGGAAGTGACGTCAGCCAGGTGGCAAAGTCAGTAAAGAGATTTCAGAAAGAAAGACCTTCACGTGCAAAGTATTAACCCTGAGATAACACAGTCCCTTCACCAGGAACTAGTTCTATAGTATGAACCTCCTGACAAGGGGCAGGTAGGGAAGGCCAGGAGCTGGGCTGGAGAAGAGAGGGAAGCACACCTTGGGTGCAAGGCTGAGGAGTTTGTTTGCCTCCCCACCCCACCCCCCACGGTGAAGGACACAGTATGCAAGGTGAAGTGAGGGGCTCGAGGCTTCAAAGGCAAACATGGTTAAGAACTAGAATGCACAGAACCTGGCCCCAACTGAATGTGGCTTGGGAAAATGGCAGGGACCTTCACCAAGACTGGAAATAAAAGAGGAGACACAGATATGGGAGAAAAGATGATTTGTAGGAGCATTCAAAAGATCAAATCCAGTTAAATCCAGTAGGCTTCCCAGTAAGATACCTGAGTGTGAAAATCCGGAGGTGGCAGAGCTACAGGCACAAATGATGGCATCAGCAAGCCAGGGTCTGCATAAGACTTTGGAGGAAGGACTGGGGGCTGGGGCCTGACCAGTGCAGAGTGACAGAACCATGCTTCTAAATGCCCAAGTCTTATTCAATCGCTACTAGGATGTGTAGAGCACCACACAAAGTACTCTGGGGACTAAAAAGATGATTTTAAAAATTGAAATCAGATATGAATCTTGCCTTACAGTATAGCCTCATGGTCAAATCTATACGCTGAAAATAAAACAAAATCTGTTATAAGCTTCATGTGAACGTCCTATGCAGCAGTGGTTTCCAAACCTGAAGGAACACCAGAATCACCTAGACCCAGCAGAGCAGATTCCCTGGGCACTTTCCAGGAAATTCTCTGGGAGCTCAGTGGGGGCAGGGTTCTTCCCTGTAACCTGTGTAATTCTGAAGCACAGCCATTTGGGGATCACTGCCAAGAACTTCAGAGAAGGCAGAGACGATTTAGAGCTTGGGGAAGGCAGAGGAACTGTTCTCAGAAATCTCAAGAGCACCTCTCTAAACTGTCACCCATTGCCTTGTGGCCGCAGCTCATGGTTTGTGCATTTTGTCCTGCAGGCTTCCAGAGGGACTTGCCTTGTTTATCATTTCATTAGCTGAGGGAAGCCTCTAAAGAACAGTCACACCTCTTTCTGAAACTAGTGAGCTGTAGTTCCCAAAATAAAGGGGAAGCAAGTACTTATTTGATTCAAAACAGCACATATTTGTCATATGCTAAAGTTTCTGAAATGAAGATGGGTTTTCAAGTTGATCGGTAAATAAACAGGTGAGATCTTTTTCCACCAGTCCCAATCCCCCTTCCCACCCCCACCCCCCCAAAAAAAGCAGTGTTTAACTGATCAGCTATTAGAATGGTGCTATATAAATGAGGGAATAAGGTACATTATGGAAGAGGCCTCCGGTGCTGACCCCTCAGCACAGAGTGAGCTCAGGGGGAGAAGTCTTGGCTGGTAGGCTGGGCAAACCGGACACAGGAACCCCACCAAGCTGGGGCTGCCCCGCCACTTTCCCCCAGGTGCCTCACCTCCTTTGCCCTCTCCCTATTTCTTGTCTTCTCCCTCTCTAGTTCTCTCTTTTTTCCAGATCTCTACAAAAATGTTACCCAAAACAGATCTTCACTAACCACCTGATTGAAAATATCACCCCTCTGCCCACACCTCATGATTTACAATTTTATCTTTCTTATTATGACCATCATCCCATTACATAGTGGTTTATTTCTGGTCAGCTCCCCAAAAGAGTGGAAGCTGATGGGGCAGGTCCCAGCACTTAGAACAGGGCCTGCTCAGAGCAGGGGGTCTGAGAATACATATATTGAAAGAATGGATACAGCAGCTCTGGGTGCTGCACTGGGGGCTCCCTACATGCCCACCTAGACCCTCTTGCTAAGGGTGGGTAAGGGAAAGGTAAGGAGGTGCTGTTCCCCACCACCAGTTGTTTTAAAAAAGACGGAGACATCTAGAACGAACTTCTAGTTTATAGGAACAAAATGAAAAATCCTTAATATGCGCTAAAGACTATACTAGCTTGGATACTTAAAAACATACAGGGCGGGGTGGAACTATTCCATATTAAGAGACACAGTATGTGAACCTTGAATGAATCTTGGATGGGGAAGGTGGAGGGGATGACACATGCTGGTATAACTGAGGAAATCTGAAAAAGTTTGAACATGGTATTAAGGGACTGTATATTTTATAGGTGTAATGATGGCATTGTGGTTATGCTGAGAATGTCCATATCTTAGGAGATGCATGCTAGGTGTGTGGGCATGAAGGCTCAGGGTGTCTGCAACTGTCAACACTTCAGTCAAAATGAAAGAAAGGTGAGGGGGAGGGAGGGAGAAGAAGGGACAAATGTGGCAAAATAATAAATAATTTGTGAATTTAAGTGAGGATATTATTTTTTTCTGTAGATTTGAATTTTTCAAAAGAAAAAATTGGAGGGGGTAAAATAAGGGGATATTATAAAGAACTTTATGCAAAAAACTTTTTCAAAATCTTAGCTACTCCTATAGTGTGTGTGTGTGTGAAGGCAGGAGATGAGATTAGAAAAATACTTTTTGGGGTGTTATTTGTATGTCAGGTCAAGCAGTGTGGACTTTATTTATAGCCACGGAAAGGTTTTTAACTAGAGGGGGACACGGGGAGATCTCTACTTCAGCAAGAGAACTCTGTGGGAAGAAGAGGGTGGGACAGCTGGGTGGGGAGCTCCACGACAAAGGCCTCTGAGGGCGTCCAGACAGAGATGACAAGGATTCCCAGGGCAGTGGCCCTGGAGAGGAAGACGAAGAATGAAAATAAAAAGCAGTGGATGGAAGAAGGGGTAGCGATAATCCATGAATTATCATTTACTTATCCTTAGTTTATGTTTTCCCCTCCCCCATCACCATGGACAACTGAGAACCAAAAGTATGTTTTGTAGAAGAAAACAATCACAATACTACTCCACAGGGAGCGTTGCTGCTGCTCAGGCTGAGGGGCCTCTGCTGACGGCCCACCAGGTTTTGCAATTCCTTCCGCTGTGCAGAAAGTACCAGAAATGTACAAAATACAATGTAGCCCCAACAGAAACTGAGAAAGTGGTTACATGTTTGCAAGTGATATGAGCTACAATTTACAATGATTTACACCTTAGAATTTTTTAATTAAACGTTTATAATTTTCTGAGCGTTTCATTTAATCCTCAAAGAAACCGTATAAACCAGGTATTATTAACTCCACTTTACAGAGGAGTAAACTGAGGGATAAAGACATGGAAAGACTGGTGCAAGGTCACAGTGCTAGTGAAGGGTGGCATCAGGACTCACACTCAACTTTAGCCAGAAGTGAAAGCCTAACATCTGTTCTCCTTTTTTTTTCTTATATGATGCCTCTTTTGAAACTGATGTCTTATCTACTTACTAATGATGTTAAATGAAGAGATTATATTTATAGCCTGCTTCTTTCTTTAAAAAAAGTTTTTTTATTGGTATTTTAGAGAGAAAGGAAAGGAAAGATAGAAACATCAATAGGCTGCCTCCTGCAGGCCCCTTACTGGGTACTGAGCCCCAAACTGGGGCATGTGCCCTGCCTGGGAATTGAACTGGGACCTCTCAGCACATGGGACAACGCTCAATCCACTGAGCCACGCAGGCCGGGCAAGACTGCTTCTTTCTTAAAAGGACTTGGAATGCTTTTCCAAAAAAGACAATGATAAGTTTAATAAAATGAAAACAGAAAATCCAAGCCAATGAAGAGAGGAGAATGCAAATGTGGTAGCAAGGTGGGTGCCAGACGGACTGTGGCAAGCTTCCTGGCAGGAAGGGCCAGAGGGCAGCGTGAGTCACGGCTGGCACAGCGCTTCACGAGGCGAAGAGGAAGCAGACGGGAAAGGGAGGCCCCGCAGAAGAATCTAAGGTTACTTATGATGGACCTCACATATAGAGCTGTGGATGATGCAGTTGGCAATGCTTTTCTTTTTCTTTTTCTTTTTTTTTAAACAGTAAATAAAGGCACATATTATATGTGGAAACTTTGAGTAATTATGACAATAATAACTGAGGGTTTGACATGCAAATATGACTCTGGGATGTTCATCACGCAAGCTCAACTAGACGATCTGAAGAGACACAAACGGCTGGGCAACCCTGTGCTCACAAAGGGACATCCACAAACACATCCAGAAAAGGGAGGCAGGTGACTTTCTCCAAAATTTCTTTCACTGGAACAAATATCCATTAGGGGTGGCTCATCCTCATTTAAGGGCCTTAGAATATGAAATCTATTTTTTTTAAATACCCCAAAACTGACTCTGGGGTAAAAGACTAATTAAGTCTCCTTGTTCATCATCCTACTGTCTCCTGGAAGGTCTAACACTGCCGTACCCATCTCCTCAACAAGGACATATTTGTCCCACCTGGAATTCCACTTCTGGGAATTTTTTCACCAGCTTTATTGGGATATAACTGACATAACATTGTGTAAGTTTAAAGCCTACAAGGTGATGATTTGAGATCATATATATTGTGAACTGCAAGGGTTCAGAAACAGTCACCCCAAGAGTGCCTCTATGATGTGTGGATTGTTCTGAGATAAAGCCAATTGAGACGCTGCAGGCCCAAAAGAAACTTTTTTTTTTTTAAAGAATAAATGTGTATTTCATTCATTTCACAACAGGCTATAAAAGTGTCCAGCATCAAGGATTGAGCTCCCCCACATTTATTTACCCAAAGATGACTTGGCCGACCTGAGCACACACAGCTGCCCAGGCCCAGATGTCTTCATGCCACACAGCCAGGGCAGGCCTTGCTGGGCAGAACTGGATTTCAAAGGAGACTGGGAAGAGCAGCTGAACACCACCACCACCACCACCCCCCCCCCCACACACACACACAAAAGGAGAGAAACTTCTACCCCCTAGTAAGTACCTAGATGACTTTAAATTAGGGGCCCTGCCCATAATAAGAGATTATCAGAGATAATCTTTTTGATCTATTATAAACTACTAATTACTAAATATCTGCTCTTCTTTTTTTTTTTTTGGTACGTGCCCCTAGCGGGAACCGAACCCGGGACTCTCTGGTCCGCAGGCCGATGCTCCAACCGCTGAGCCAAACCGGCCAGGGCGACATATCTGCTCTTCTTAGAGTCAGTCCTACAATGACCTTGCTCTCGGTGAAGCCTCAAGGCACCTGACCTCATCCTTAGCTCAGAAGGCCACATACACCTCACTTCTACTTTTTGTCCCTGAATCTCTCATGGATGTGAGGTTCCCATATGCACATATGTAATTAAATTTGACAATTTTCTCTTGTTAATCTGTTGCATGTAGATTTATTTATTAGACCAGTGGAAAGAAGCTTGAAGAGTAGAGGAAAGGTTCTTCCCTTCCCCAACAGAACATACCACAAGTTGTTAGTTAATGCATCGATCACACCACATAGTTACCAGGTTTGTTTGCTTGTTTTTATGATAGGAACTTTTAGAGGACTTTTTCTTTACATACACTTTCAGAAAGCACAAGGATGCTTATACTAGTGTTATTTCTGTTGCAGACAGAGACAATCTAGATGTCCATCAATAGTGGAGTGTTCATTAAAGTAGGTCAAACTGACATATTATGAGTGAGGTAGATAAAGAAGAGAGATCTGTATAAGTCAGACATCTAGTCCACCAATTATTATTATTATTATTTAATATGTTTTTATTGATTCTTTTTTTAGAGAGAGAGGAAGGGGGAGATAGAAACATCAATGTGAGAGAGAAACATCAATTGGTTGCCTCCTGTACACCCCCTACTGGGGACAGAGCCCCAAACCCGGGCATGTGCCCTGACCAGGAATCGAACCAGGACCTCTCAGTCCATGGGATGACACTCAATCCACTGAGCCACACTGGCTGGGCCCACCAATTATTATTGATTGAAAATTTTTTATATATACCAATCAATTTATATAATCAATCTATAATATACAAACATTCATATATACATATATATATGTGCACATACAGCTTATACAATATATACTGCACACGTAATGTGCACAGAAAGAAGTCTGAAACAATACCCACCACCATGTTGTTAGGTTCTAAAGTCTACTTGTAAGGTGTGAGATTCTATATACAAATTGTCTCTTAAAAATTCCTAAGAAACACACTACAATTTGTAAAATATTTTGGAGTAAAGACTGTGGAGTTGGATTGCTAAACTCAAATCCCGGGTCCATCAATGATTATTAACTGTGTGATCTTGGGCAAGTTGCCTAAGTTTCCTCTGAAAAAAGGAAATACCTATCTAGCTTATTAGGTTGTTATGAGTATTAAGGAGTTATATTAGTTAATATTTTTTAAGTGTTTAGAAGTATACTTAAGACAGCACATAGTACAGATATAAATAAATGCAGTCCAAATGCCCATTTTCCTCCAATATTGGAAGAGAAACAGTCCCATGACAAGATGCACAGGGACAACCCCTGTCTCAACACAAAGAGGGAACAGAAGCACATCTCCCACCTCGGCCTCAGGCAGGCACACGGGCCACTTGTACCACTCAAATGCACATTTCCTCCCTCTCTCTCCCTGCCCATCATTTGGACAAGGTACCTTACATGCCATGTCACTCTGCTATATACTTTTATATTGCATACACTTTCATTGCATGAGGACCTGATGTAAATGTATATAGTACTACGTGATTAAGAAGGTGAAAATTGACACCTCTCCAAACAGGACATACAAATGGTCAAGAGACATATGAAAAAATGCTCAACGTCACTAATCATCAGAGAGACGCAAATTAAAACAACTATGAGGTATCACCTCACACCTGTCAGAATGGCTGCTATCAACAAATCATCAAACAACAAGTTCTGGTGAGGGTGTGGAGAAAAGGGGACTCTAGTACACTGCTGGTGGGAATGCAGACTGCTGCAGCCACTATGGAAAACAATATGGTGTTTCCTCAAAAAATTAAGAAGTGAACTGCCATTTGACCCAGTGATCCCACTTCTAGGAATATACCCTAAGAAGCCTGAAACACTAATCAGAAAGAATATATGTACCCCTGTGTTCATAGCAGCACTATTTACAATTGCTAAGATCTGGAAACAGCCCAAGTGTCCATCAATAGATGAGTGGATAAAAAAGCTGTGGTACATTTACACAATGGAATACTATGCAGCTGTAAGGAAGAAAGCTCTCATATCCTTTGAGACGACATGGAGGGGCCTGGAGAGTATTATCCTAAGCGAAATAAGGCAATCAGAGAAAGACAAACACCACATGATCTCACTTATTTGTGGAATATAATGAACAAAACAAGCTGATGAACAAAATAGACCCAGAGACATAGAAGTAGGGTACAGACTGAGAAACCTCAGAAGACGGGGTCAGGGGAGAGGGAAGAAATAAACCGTAGAACTTATATGCATGTATGCATAACCATGGACATAGACAACAAAGCTGGGGACAGGGTAGAGATCAGGAGGAGGGTGTCAATGGGGGAAAAAGGAGAAACATCTGTAACAAAAATAAATTAATTAAAAATTTTTTAAAAAAAGAAGGTGAAAATTGAGCAATGAAACAGGTTTCTGAGTTGGGATGTAACATGCATTTTGGGTTGTATTTTTTCATCATAGGTTTCGTAAATTGAAAAGGTATTTCATCATATATATTTTATTTCAACCTGAGGTCTATACAAATTCACCTCTCTGTCTGCTATATAAAGGTTTTAAAGTCAGTAACATCTCATCAGAGCTTAAAGAAATAAAAACTAGGAAATTGGATGCCACTTCCCTCTACGGAATCGAAACCCATTTTTAAAAAATTATTTTTATTACTTTATTTTTGTTACAGATGTTTCTCTTTTTTCCCCATTGACACCCTCCTCCCCATCCCCCCCGCCCCATCCCCAGCTTTGTTGTCTATGTCCATGGTTATGCATACAAGCACATAAGTTCTGTGGTTTATCTCTTCCTTCCCCGCCCACCCCCTCACTTAAAACAACTGTCACACAATCCTAGATTTTAAAATTGAAGAACCAAGTTACTAGAATAAAACCCCTCAGAACCTAAATTTCTTGCCTTTACAAAGTGCTACAAAAGAAACTATTTGTAGTACCATGCTTTGTTTTGTTTTTTTAATCCTCACCTGAGGATACGTTCTTATTGATTTTTTAGAGAGAGGAGAAGGGAGGGAGGGATACAGAGAGAGGAAAAAACATCGATGTGAGAAAGAAACATCAATTTGTTGCTTCCAGACTCGCCCTGACCGGAAATCGAACTCTCAACCTTTTGGTGCATGGGATGATGTTCCAACCAACTGAGCCCCCTGGCTGGAGCCATGTTTTGTTTTTATTATGACTTAGGCATTTTCTGCCTTATTCCAGCAACCATCAAAAAGAAACTAAACACTTTTTTTTTTTTTTATTTCACCACAACTTCCTAAACTGAATGCTTTATTTTGCGCTGAGTTTTCCCAGCAACAAGTGAATTTGTCACCCAAGGACAATTCATTGGGAATTCTGAATTCTTCCTCCTGTGACTGGCCTTCTCTTGTTGATCTTGCAATATCAGAAGTCACTCTGAAGTAACGAGAAAAGTCTATGAGAGTAGGAGACAAAGGGTGTGAAGGGAGAAAAAGGAGGAGCATGTAATTGCCTACTTCATGCCTGGCACAGAGGAGGAAAGCAAAGTCCAGAGATAAACCTGTGCCAGGTCACCAAAGGTCTTTAAGGTGAACTTGGTTCATTGGCTTAAAGCTGCATTCTTTACTCAGCAAAGGCCTTACAGCCTCTCTGTGGACTGAATTTCATTGCCAAAAGTGCTTTTTGAATTAGGGAGCTTAGAAAGACGGAAAAAGAAAAAGAGAGAGAGAGTAAGGAAGCCCCAAGGGCAGATAGATGGGTGGTAATGATCCCAAACAAGTGATCCAAGCTTCAAAAGTAGATTGAGTTTGGTTCGAGGTTCATTCCTAGAAATTCATCCCTAAAATAATATCTTCCAGTTCTCGTACTTGTATTCCAGGACCAGCTACTAGCTCAAGAGATTCACTTTGCCCACCCAAATAGAAACCTTTTAGAAACCCCAACTGTGTTCTTTCTTACTTTGAAGAATGAAATCTTAAAGACATTTTTAGAGAAGTAAAGTCTATCAGAGAGTTGCAATGTCTTCTCCAAACTTCCTATCACAGAAAAGTGAGTTAGGAAACTCTCACTGGTATCCTCAGGAGGGCAGAAGAGAAGAGAGTGCCCAAACTCGACTCTATAAACAACTCCATCAATTCCTAGCTTAAGTAGTTGTATTTTCTTTTGTCAATTTTCCTAAATTCCTTTGAATAAGATAGAATTGAAAGGGGTGTATAGCCAGACTCTATTTAAGCAACCATCTCCTTACCTACCACAATAATCATTTTCAAACATTCTCTATGTTTTTCCTCTATCAAGCCCCCAGAAAGTCATTGTTGATACAGTTGGTAAGCTGGTACAGTTGGTAACCCACGTCCGTCTGGCTCCAGACCTTGTCTTTCTTATTTGACCAGCCTAACATAAGGCCCTCCTAAGGTTGAAATATCATATATGACAGGAACAGTGTCTGGGGGTAATTTAATCAATGTCATTTTGGTATTTGGTAATCCCTAGCTCCCAGTTTTCCTCTTGGTTCCATATCAAGAGCAAGTTCTCAAAGACTTGGATTACAAAGCTGTTCCTATGATAGGACATCTCCAGTCTGTGACTAAGGTTGAGTCATTGGCTCCCCCATGGAGAAAGGGGGATGCGATTTACAAGGAGTGGGAAAGGAGCCTGAAGGAGTACAGGAAAGAGTAAGTAAGACCTGTGTCCAAGGGACCAGCCACTCCCATCCACATTTCCTATTAAGGGCTAATTGGGAAAGGGGGTTGGGGGTGGGAAGTGGCTTTAAGAAAATCTAGAGACCGGTGCTGGAGGAGTCTCTAGGTCTGAACGAAAGAGCTGCTTCCCTCTTTGCTTCTCATCCCACACACGGCGAGGAATCAAGGAAAAGGGGGCGCTGAGACAAAATAGCCAGAGTTCTGTCTTTAGGCTCCCTTCACTCACCCAGTCGAAGGTTTTAAGGGGATCCAGACATTTCCGAATGTACTGATGTAGTCGATTCGCCCTTGGGGTGGGTATCAGTATAACATTCCCACGAATTGGCAGTGCCCAGTCATATCTCAGTGGGTGTAGCAAGAACATGGAGGGAACCTGGGCTTTCTTTCTCCCAAAGAACACAATAGAAACCCCGAACCTACCTGGATACCATCTTGGAAAGGAGCAGGAGAAGAGGGAATGTGAAGGACTGAGCTCTTATCTTAAAGAGATAGTCAAAATGGAAAAGAGGCTCTTTAAACTGGAAAATTTTCAATCCCTACTGGCAAACCTAAGGTTGTTTTCCCACCTATGCTATTCAGAGAACTGAAGAGAGAATATGTTAGAGGATGTGAAAACTTTCCTTTTTTTTTTTCACAGCTGAATTCTGCAAGCCTGCTACATGCAAGATGCAGTGGATTCTGGAATTAGTGATGATGGTTTTCCAGCCTTGTGAGTATACTACAAATCACTGAATTGCACTTTAAAAGGGTGAATTTAGGGTAAGTGAATTATATCAATAAAAAATTAATTAAAAAATATGTTTTTATTAATTTTAGAGAGAGAGGAAGAGAGAGAGAGAGAGAGAGAGAGAGAGAGAGGAACATCTATCGGCTGCCTCCTGCATGCACTCTGATGAGGGACTGAACCTGAAACCTTGGTATGTGCCCTGACTGGGAATCAGACCAGGCAATCTTTCAGAGCACGGGATGACGCTCATCCAACTAAGCCACACCAGCCAGGGCAATAAAAATTAGTTTTAAAAATGCTTCCCTCCCCCCAAAAGAAAGATGTAGTGCAGTATAGTTGGTTTCTTTTTTATTAACTTTTCTTTATGCCTTTGCATCAAAATTCCATACATTTTATTTTGTTATTATTATTATTTTTTTTATCCTCACCAGAGGACATTTTTGCATTTATCTTCAGATAGAGCAGGAGGGAGGGGGGGAAGAGAGAGAGAGAAACATCGATGTGAGAGAGACACACCGAGTGGTTGCCACCCACACGACCCCAACCGGGGCAGGGACAAACTGCAACCAAGGTACGTGCCCTTAGTGGAAACTGAACCCGGGATTCTCTGGTCTGCAGGCCGACGCTTTAACCGCTGAACCAAACCAGCCAGGGCTTGATACATTTTAATTTACCTTATATTTACTAATGTCTTTATCTGACTTGAAACCATTTCTTTATTATATGCTATAACACAAAGACACAGGAAGACCCAGGGGTTATGTGGTTAGCTATAACATGGATGTGAGGCATAAAAATGTAAAGATAACCTGATACTGAGATATTCTGAAATAATAGTGCATAGAAATAGCAAATTGACTGCATTTATGGAAACCTCAATAAACATGTATACTTTTTAAAATATATATTTTTATTAATTTTTTTAGATAGAGAGGAAGGAAGAGGGGCAGAGAGATAAACACACAGTGAGAGAGAAACGTTGATGGGCCACCTCTTGCACGCCTCATACTGGGGATTGAGCCCGCAACCCAGGCATTGTGACCTGACCAGGAATTGAACTGGCGACCTCTTGGTACATGGGTCGATGTTCAGTCTACTGAGCCACACCAGCTGGGTTAAACATGTATACTTTTAATCACTGCATTTATTAGAATGAGTCTAGAAAAGAAGCATAAGATAATTACAGAGGTTTACGAGGATTTTGAACACCTGGCTCTTGCCTGGAAGACACAAGGAGAGGGTAATGAGAGGCGTGGGAAGTTAAGCATCAGGAAGGGTCTTGATGTTTGATGGCCCTATAATTATGGACAAAACCACTCTCTTTTCTGGATTCGATTTTCCTTACCATAAAATGAAATCATTGAGCATGGCACGAGAGGGTAAATGATACAGTCTAACTTGACAAGACATATTAAAGTCCTTTCAAATGCATGCACTTAACCCAACATTACCTCTTCTATCAATAAATTATTTCTCTGATAATAACTGGGCAATTACACAAAGTTCTGTATAAGATTATATTTATTGTGGGACTGTTTGTAATACCATACAATCAGAAATAGACTTGTTTGCCAAGTAATAGGTCACTAGTTACATAAATGTAGGTCAGCTCTCAAAATTCATTGCACCCAAACACAGTTCTCTGAGGATTTTCAATTTACAAGATGATCAATTTATCAAAATTTGTATCTTTTAACTATTTGTGAGGTTTATAATAATTTCATATTAAGTGGGATGGTTTTAACAGCTTAAGTTTACAACAGTTTGAATTAGAGTGGTTTTAATAGCTTATGGATATAACAATTCCTATCAAATACAATTGTTTTAAGTTTTTGACGATTTCTATGAGGCTTTTAAAGACATTCTATTTTTTTTAAAGAAATGTTCTATTTTTAAAAACTAAGGATTTTTGAGTTTTCTTAAGACTAGAATAACCTTAGTTAATAGTAATTTAGTAGCTTAATTGTTAAAAAATAATTATGAGACAACTGAAGAAATTTGATCATTTATTGAATATTTGATAATAAGGAATTATACCATTTTTAAAATCTTCACCTGAGGACATGCTTTATTAATTTTAGAGAGAGATGAAGGGGTGAGGGGGGGGGAGAGAGAGAGAGAGAGAGAGAGAGAAAGAAACATTCATCAGTTGCCTCCCATACACGCCCTGACCAGGGATGGAACCCACAACCTTTGGTGTACAGGACGATGCTCCAACCAACTGAGCTTATTTGTCCATGGAAGGAATTATTGCTATCTTTATGTTTAATAATGGTGTTAATTTTATTCTGAAAACACAAATGTTTATCTTTTAGCAATTAAAATTTAAAAAATATTTATGGATATAATTTTTAAAATAGTAATTAGCTTAACTGTAATATGAGGAATGGTTGTTTCTGTTGTTTCCTAGTTCATTTCTTAATTTACCCATACTTACATTTCTAGGATTTCAAACTAATTTCTAAAAATTCTTCAACCCTGGCCCTGGCTGGTGTGGCTCAGTTGGTTGGGCATTGTCCCGTGCACCAAAAGGTTGCCGGTTCAATTCCCAGTCAGGGCACATGCCCAGGTTGCAGGCTTGAGCCCCTGCAGGGGGCATGCAGGAGGCAGCCAGTCGATGTTTTGTTCTCACATAGATGTTTCTCTTTCTCTCTAAAAAAAAAATCAATAAAATAGCTTTAAAAATTCTTCAACCCTGGTGACATGCTTTTGCTATGTTTGAGGCTCAAGTCTTCTGCTTCTTTCTAGAAATTCCTCTACACATCCCACTTCCCTTCAACATCTCAGAATGGTTCTATTCTTTTGTGTCAAACGGTTTTGCAAACAGCTATCAAATCAGCATATCTTAGTTTCTTCTTAGAATCCAGAGTTTTAGCATGCCATATGCATTGGGAATGTTTTGATGACTTCTAATTTCTTTCTAATGCTTCTAAATTTAAATTAAAATTTTAATTTTTTAATTGCAGAAACCTCAAGGTTGACATACCATTTGAAGAACCAGCAAGAGAACATTAAAAATGCATAGTTTTCTTCTTTTCTTTCTTTCTTTGTTTTTTGTTGTTGTTGTTAATCCTCACCTGATGATATGTTTCCATTGATTTTTAGATAGAGTAGAAAGGAAGGAGGGAGAGAGAGAGAGAAACATCAGTGTGAGGAAGACACACTGATTGGTTGCCCTTGACTGGGAACAGATCCTGTGACTCTTTGGTTCATGGGTCAACGCTCTAACCCCTGAGCCAAACTGGCCAAGGCAAAAATGCATAGTTTTTTTAAAAATTGAAGTAATACTTAAGTGGTTAAGAGAAATAAGTCTTCTGGTAAATTGGATAATTTGATAAGTTTATCAAATTGGCCTTCAGGCAATTGGCTTTTAGAAAATTGATCTAAGTGAAATAAGCCAGTCAGAGTAAGACAAGTACCATATGATTTCACTCACATGTGGAATCTAATGAACAAAATGAGCTAACAGGCAAATTAGAGACAGACCCATTGATAGGGAGCAGGCTGGCAGCTATAAGGGTAGGGGTTGGGTGGGGGGAGGGATTGAGCAAAAGAGAAAAAACTGTGGATATAGACAACAGTTTGGTGATTGCCAGGGGGCAGGGCAGGAGTGGAGAAAGGTACAGGGGGGATAAATGGTGGTAGATGGAGACTTGACTTGGGTGGTGAACACACAATACAGTGCACAGATGATGTGTTGTGAAATTGTGCACCTGAAACCTGTATTTTGTTAACCAGTGTCACCCCAATAAATTGAATAAAAAGGAAAAAAATATTTCACTGTAATAAAAAGAAAATTGATCTATAACATGATACCTAACACAAAAGAACACTATATAATCATTAAAATATTATTTATATATGTATATACATTTATTGACATTAAAAGATATTATAATATATTTAAGTGAAACAAAAAAAAAAACAGTACAAATAGCATGGTAGCATTTTCATGAGGGGAAAAGATGTAGAAAAAAAGTCTAGGAAGAAATATCCTAAAATATCATAATGTTCATGGGATTGCACATATTTCTGGGTTTCCAAATTTTTTAATTTTCCTATTATATATTCATATACCAGAGTTTGAAGGGCATCAGATCATGTGTTCAGTTATTCTTACTCTAAAATTTGTAAAGACATTTTCCATTTTGTATGAATTATATATATATATATATATATACGCAATACAATGTATTTTATTATACATATACAGCATGCAGTATATACACAAATATATGTGTATGTGTATATATGCATAAACTTGTGCAAAAATGGAAGTCATTTTTGAAATTTTTATTTTATATTTTTTGAAAAATTTAAAACAAAATAAGAGAATCTGAATGCATGGCCTAAGGTCCTTCAAACTCTGATTATCTGTGGGAGTGAAGAACTTGGAGAAGATGCAGGTGGAGCCATAGTCTTTCCTAAGAACATAAAAGGAAATAAAATAGAAATTGACAAATCATTGAGATGTTTACCTGACGTAAAGAAAAATACTGGATGTCCAAGAGATGCTGTATGCTCCGGAGGGGCAGCAAGGGCTCTGCCGAGTGTCTCAGGAGGTGACAACCTCTCAAGCCCCCATGTGAACACAAGAGGCCGGTCCAATGGATACCTACAAGCCCCCTTGTCTTTGAATCCTAGCACAGTTGGAAGGTCTAAGGGAAGGCAGTTCGAGGTAGAAGAAATGGGCTGGCAAATGGTCCATGACTGGAATGAGGCAAAGGGCAGAAAAGGAGCTGGTAATGGCTAGCGTAAAGTGAGAAAGGGCCTGAGTAGCAAGAGAGAAGGCCGGGGTCCTGAACTTCTTATGACAAGTACCCAACTGACAGCAAACACACTGAAGATATGGGTGCTATTCCCCTGGATCAATAGGCAGTAAGAAGCTTCTCCCATAGGGCGGAACCCATTTGCATAACTCTTAGTTGAGCAATTTCACACAAGAAAGACAACAGGGGGTTGCTGAAACAGTGGGGGTTTTTAGTTTTGTTTCCCTTAACAATAAAAGGGAACACTATGAAAACACGATGAGCTCATGGAAACTTAAATGTCATAGGGTTATGTGTCATTTAAAGGACCAGAGAGAAAATTAATAGCCAAGTCTAACTATGTATGTACAACCAAACAAGAAATGTATTCAACATCAACATTTTTCTAGCTTCACATTTTTATGATCAACTATCCAGCTACCTATATTGAGAAATGTATATAATTATGTATTGATATCCCACTTTCAGAGTTAAGTCAGCTTTTCATAAATTCCTGGAACATAAGAGAAACTATTATGAAATCAGGAAAAAGTGAAACTAAGCTCAAGAAGCTAAAAGAAGCCCACTGTTATATCATACCATCAGTTTCTGCACAATTATTGGAGGGGGACTGCAAATCTACAAAAGTCTAGGTTATCTAGAGGCTAACCAAAGAGGAAAACATGCCCATGGATATAAATAAATCTGCTTTTCTACAACAGGGGTCCTCAATCTCAGCACTACTGACACTTTGAGCCAAAAAATTATTGTGCGAGGCTGTCCTGTGCACTGTGGGGTAGCTAGCAGCATCCTTGGCCTCTACCCACTAGATGCAGTAACACCCCTCTCCTCCTCCTCATCTCCAGTTGTGACAACCAAAAATGTTTCCAGACATTGTGTCACAATGTCCCCTGGTGAAAGTTACAGGGCAGGACATCTGATGTTTTAATTACTGATAATGACCTTAAGTACTGCTATTTTCTGTTACAGATTGGGGCCAAACAATTGCTTTGTTAGTCATCCGTGAAAGATAGGTTTAATATCCCATAATAAAATTTAAGGGGCATAGGCAGAAATCTTGTCCAATAGATAGTTGTTTGCCACACTGTCAGTCCACACACAGATCTGGTGTCTGTTAGAATAGACCCAGAAACTTTGTGTAAAAATATCATGGCCCTGACTGTATACTTAAATATAAGCTAGTCTCATGAGATAAAGCTAGAAGAAATAGTAAGAATGAGCTCTTCTACCTATTCCCCCTTATTAGGAAATTCAAGCTCAAAGAAGTCAAACCAAACTTAGTTACTCATAGATTTTATGTTCACTGAAGGAAACAACAACAACAAAAACTCCTCATTTAGAAGTATACGGTGAACAAAACAGAGAGCCCAGATATAGACCCACAGAAATATAGTCAACTGATTTTTGACAAAGAAGCACAGGCAATCAAATGGAGAAAGGATAGTTTTTTTCAACAAAGAGTGCTGGAAATACTGGACAGCCACAAAAATTAATCTAGACCCAGAGATCACTTATTATTATTATTTTTTAATGAAAATTAACTCAAAATGGATAACAGAACTAAATGTAAAATGCAAACCTAGAAAACTCCTAGAAGGTAACACCAGAGAAAATTTAGATGACTGTTTAGATCCAATACCAAAAGGATGATCCATGAAAGAAAAATTCGCAGTTTTTTTTACAAAAGTAAACATACTCTTAACATATGATTCAGTGATCGTACTCATTGATATTTAACCAAATGAATTAAAAACATATATAGAAAAACCTGTATATGTATATTTCTAGCAGCTTTATTCACAATTGCCAAAACTTGGAAGCAACCAAGATGTCTTTCATTAGTCAAACAAACTGTGGTACATTCAGACAATGGAATATTATTCAGCATTAAAAAGAAATGAGTTCTCAAACTACAAAAATATATGGAGGAAATTTAAATGCATATTGGCAGGTAAAAGAAGCCCATTTGAAAAGTCTACATACTGTACGATTCCAACTATTTAACATTTTGGAAAAAGCAAAACTATGGAGACAGCAAAAAGATCAGGAGTTCAAGAAGAGGGAAGGGGACAGTGATGAATAGCTGGAGCACAGGGGACTTTTAGGGCAGTGAGCTATTCTGTATGATACTGTAACAGTGGACACATGTCACTATACTTTTGTCAAAACCCATAGAATGTACCACACAAAGAGTGAACCCTGCTCTGGCCGGTTTGGCTCAGCAGTTAAGAGCGTCGGCCCGCGGACCAGAGAGTCCCGGGTTCAGTTCCCACTAAGGGCATGTACCTCAGTTGCAGTTTGTCTCCGGCCCCAGTTGGGGTCGTGTGGGTGGCAACCACTTGATGTGTCTCTCTCACATTGATGTTTCTCTCTCTCTCTCTTCCCCCTTCTCTCCCTCCTGCTCTATCTGAAGATAAATGCAAAAATGTCCTCGGGTGAGGATAAAAAACAACAACAACAAAAAACAAAGAGTGAACCCTAATGAAAACTGTGAACTTTAGTTAATAATAATGTATTAATGTTGGCTCACCAATTGTAACAGATGCAAGATGTTAATAATTAGGGGAAACCGGGGTAGGGGTGCTGAATGCCATATGGGAAACTCTCTGTACTTTCCACTCGATTTTTCTGTAAATCTAACACTGCTCTAAAAAATAAAGTCTACTGATTCTTTAAAAAGTATATTGTGACACAACAGGCACTGTTCACATATTTTTGAGTATTTCAGAAAACAGATATACTCTGGTTTCTCTTCAGATCAGACAAATCTTTTGCCTTTTACTAAAACAGATCCTCAATTTTGAAGACTATTGCCTTAAAATATTATTTCTGCTGAGAGAAGTTGCACACATCCATACAGCATGTTCCTTCTTAACACCCAATTGCTTTACAGTGATCAAGGGCGGGCTGTTGCCTGCTCTGCCTTAGTAATTATGATGTAAAACACAATAGAATTTCATTAAGTCTTCTTGGCTTAATTCCCAAACTCACACAATAGCAGCTTAGGAAAATAACTGGTAAGAGCAGAAGCAATCTATTGATGTTTAATAATAAAGTCATTATTCCTAACAATATGCCTGTGGCCATTTATAATAAATGCAAAGTACAATTAAATTAGGCTTATAAAAATGGCAAAGCAAAGCACATCTGAGAATGTAGCCCTGGGTTTACACATAGATATCTGCATAGTGGACAGGATTTTATCATCACTTAGTAATCCTGCAATTCCATAAGTCAATTAAGTAAAAAATAATATGGTAGCAGATACAGAAACTATATGTACCATTCAAAGACAACTGTAGAGCTGGCTGTTGAAATTGAAGTTAAGAAAGTGGTTGTGCCCTGGCCGGTTTGGCTCAGCAGTTAGAGCGTTGGCCCACGGACCAGAGAGTCCCAGGTTTGGTTCCCACTAAGGGCACGTACCTCAGTGGCGGTTCGTCCCCAGCCCCAGTTGGGGTTGTGCAGGTGGCAGCCAGTCGATGTGTCTCTCTAACGTCAATGTTTCTCTCTCTCTCTCCCTCCCTCTCTTCCTCCAGCTCTATCTGAAGATAAATGCAAAAATGTCCTTGGGTGAGGATTTAAAAAAAGAAAGAAAGTGGTTGGATCTAGTGAGTAAAACTGGGTCAGACAGTTAGGGAGGTAGGGCAGGAGTCTGCTGTTTTATGTTAAAGCTTTTTAGTTGTTTTGATTTTTTAAAATGTTTTTATTGAATTTTTAGAGAGAGAGGAAGGGAGAGGGAGAGAGAGACAGAAACATCGATGTGAGAGAGAAACATCAATCGGCTGCCTCCTGCACGCCCCCTATTGGGGATTGAGCCCACAACCCAGGCGTGTGCCCTGACCGGGAATCGAACTGGGACCTCTCAGTCCATGAAATGATGCTCAATCCACTGAGCCACACTGCCGGGCAGTTTTTAAAATTATGTGAAAGTATCACCTTGAAAGTGGTAAGAATTAATATTTTCAGAATTAATATTTAATTATTAATATAATTAATAATTAATATTTTCAGAATTAATATTTTCAGAGTGGCTAAAAGAACTGTGTAACTAAATAAAAAATGTTTATGGGTATGGTCAAGAAGTATCATAAGATTGAAGAGAAGAAAAAGAGATGCTAGAGAACAGGCCTGTACCATACTTCCCAAACTGTGTGCCAAGGCACCCCAAGGCACCACAGCAAATTCACATTATCCCCAGAAGTGCCTGGGGATATTTTCAAATTTCAAGGGAAACACATGATATCTATCAGACCTCATGATAACTACTCTCTCAAAATTTTAATATTACATCATGTTGTATTCCTATCAACAAACTCATAGCTGTATGAAGCCAGGTTTTCTATAGCTGTTGTGATAAAAACCAAGCATGTATCAGGTGAAGATAAATATGGAACAGAAAGTGAGGGTGCTGGTGCCCAAATATGAATCCAAGAGTTGAGAAGTTGTGTGGCGCAGGTATACACATCGCAGCAGTGCACCACATTAGTAGTGGTTTTTTAAGAATAACACATATATATATTTTTTGCTTTCAATGTATGTGTATTATCTTTTCAAATGGTACTAAGTTGTTACAACAAACACATATGAAGTTGTTTGGACCTAACTACCTAATGAATGGAACTCTGGTGTTTGCTCTGCTCTAGGACTGCCATTAAAAAAATCACTGAGATACTCAGGAAGCGGAGAATCAAGAATATTTGGGAGCCTGGGAGCCCATAATTTTAAAAAGTGAGCAGCAACAGAGAGCAGGTTAGGACAGAGCAGGTGTGTGCTGTCAGCTTGAGCAGTGAGGCAGAAAGGCAGCAGAGGTGGGGTCACTGGCCGGGTGCACCCCTGGGAGGAGAGATGAGGTCGCCTGGCACGGGGAACCCACTATCTTTACATTTCATTTTGCCTACACTGCAGGAAGGAGAAACCGCTGGTTCTGGACAAGTGTCAATACTGTAGAAGATGCTGCTTAAGTGATTTAAAATTTCAGAAAATTTCAAATTTCTGTTTTAAATTTTAAACAGCTATTCTGTTGAATTTCCAGTTTTCTTAGTGAAAATTTCTCATTTTTTCTCACCATCCTAGTCAACCCAGGCTCAAAACCTATGTCATCTTTGTGACCTCTATATCACATTTCATTCATTAGAATCAACTCTCCATCACACCCTGTCAGATTCACAATTCTTGGTTTCTATGCTTAGGGAGAGGCATGGACCAGATAAAAGTGTATTTTGTGGGGTTTTTTGTTTTTTTATCTTCACCGGAGGACTTTTTTTTTTTTTTTTTTGCATTTATCTTCAGATAGAGCGGGAGGGAGAGAGGGAGACAGAAACATCAATGTGAGAGAGACACATCGACTGATTGCCACCCACACGACCCGAACCAGGGCCGGGGACAAACTGCAACCGAAGTACGTGCCCTTAGCGGGAACCGAACCTGGGACTCTCCGGTCCACCGGCTGACACTCTAACCTCTAAGCCAAACCGGCCAGGGCTAAGAGTGTATTTTGATGTTTCTCCCCTAAATAAGTCTTTCTCTCCTAAACCCTGCATGATATCAATTACTAAAAGATCCACTTCACTTGTTCTGGGTTGTTGCAGTTGCCTCCTAGTTCGTCCCTATGACATCAGTCTTTCTTCTCTTCTTTACTCAGTTTTGTGAATTATATTTTCCTCATGTCACTTCACATTCAAAATTCTTCAAAGACTGCTTTCTATTGTTTACCTGATTAAATGAGTTAATATAAACCTGTACAAAGAGCCAAGCTCTAAAACGGTAATGCCCTCTCATTCACCCCCTCCCTGCTCACTTCTCCATGTACGTTTCTCCACAGCATTATTACTTGAATTTAGATTACAAGGCATTACAAGATCTATTTCATCCTCTATCCACCTCTCCTCACATGAATGGAACCTCGCGCGAGCAGAGATTTGTCAGTTCGGTGCACTGCTGTAGTGCCAGCACAGAGAACAGTGTTCAGCACTCATAAATGCTCTGTAAGTGTTCATTGGATAAAGAGTACCCAGTAGAATAAACGCTCAATAAATGTTAGGGATTATTATTACTATTATGCCATCACCTCTAATACTGCTAACTATACCACTACTGTTGCTAATAAGATGAAATTCTCAAATATTCAACTTGCCACTCAAGCCCCTCACAGCCTGGCCCCGATCTACCTCGCCATCTCACTTGGTTATTCCAAAGGATAACTCCTGTCATGGACAGATACTTGCATTTATTGATAAGGCAGCATCATCTTGTCTTCGCATCTTGGTTGTTACCCATTGAGGCAAATCCTACCTATCCTCTAGACCCCAGAGCCTAACTCACACACAACCTTGCCTGGTCCCCTCCAGCCTATAGCCTTCTCTCCCTCTGGTTTCTTCTCTCCATTATCAATTTGGAACTTAGCTACAAGCCCCAGAACATCTCTTGAAGTACTGTTTTATGTCATTATGTAACTCTTGAATTGTCTACTTGTTAATGTGCGTACGGCTCTCTCCTCAACGAGACTGTAAACTCCTGGAGGGTGAGCATTCTCTATTCCATCACTTTGTAGACCACCCTGATTCCACACCAGAACATACACAGATCTACCACCCAGTTACCCAATCAGCAATAAAACACCATTTGTTGAATTAAAGTTTAATTTAGAAATCCCATTGACTATGCTTTGCAACCAGAAGCAATTCTGTAAGTTGAACCCCTTGTTTTTTATTAGCCACAATCTGTATGGTTTATAATAGATGATCAGTAAATGTTAGCTCCCAAAATTGTTTAAGTTTCAGACATATCTAGACCATGACAACAAACAAAATGTCCCCATTAATTGAGAATTGTGATCATTCAAAGAATTTGGGCTAAAAATCTCTACTTTAAAAAAATAATTTTCCTGAAATGAAGTAGCAAGGGCTTCAGGATGAGGAAATTTGAGTGCAGTTTGGTTCCTCTATTTATTATTAGCCATATAAACATCAGCAAGTTACTTAATCAAACTTCATTTTACTCATCTGTCGAATGTAGATAATACTCAAGGTTTACTGTGGGGATTAAATGAAATAGCATGTGTTAAATGCTTCACTCACAACAAGTGAACAATGTTACTTCCTGTTTTCCCTCCCTGTCCCCCAAAACAAAGAGAGCCAGATTATAGTGACATTATTATACGTAAGCAAAGAAGGGCTCATGTGACCTTTTGCACAAACAAAATTGTTAAATAAAAATTGTTAAGGAGGCTGTATGAGTAAGGATTCTAGTAATAACTAAAATACTCCAGATAATTTCTGAGGAATTCCCCCATCTGCACCTCAACTCTAGCCCTTCCTTTGCTTTACTGAAAAGTGGTCCAGATTTCAGAGCTTTCTCTTACTCACACTGGGCTTCTCTCAATTAATCTGTTAAAACCTGTTCGGCAGAAAAATCAGTTCTGTATTTGCAGGTTTTACTTTTTTCAATTGGCTTTGGCTTTTTTCTCTGATTGGGTCACCAAGCAAGTGAAAAATGAAGAATTCTATTTTTCGGCCCTGGCTGGGTGGCTCAGTCAGTTGGAGCATCCTCCCATGCACCAAAAGGTGGCAGGTTCAATTCCCGGTCAGAGCACATACCTAGGTTACAGGTTCGATCCCCGGTCGGGCTACATATGGGAAGCAGCAGATGGATGTTTCTCTCTCTATCTCTCCCTTCCTCTCTCTCTAGAATCAATAAAAACATATCCTCGGGTGAGGATTTAAAAACAAAATCAAAGAGTTCTATTTTTCCGCCTCAAGGCATTTTAGATTGAAGGACACCGGAGACAGAGGGTCATTCAGGACACAACACAGTCACCCAGGTCCTTCCTTTTCCAGTGCTCACAAAACTGTAAAGCTGCCTCTAACCAGCTGCGTTGCCTTCAGCGCCATGTCCCCAGTCTCACACCTCAGCCAGTGTGTATTCAGTTACTTGTCCAAACTGGCACATTCTGTCTCTCCACTCCCCCTTTGCCTCTTGGCCACCTCCCCAGCCAGCCTCACGCTGACAGGAAAGGGACTCGGGACAGGCAGATTAGTTTTCAGGCAGCCCCAGGAGGAGGAAGTTACTTGTTCCCACAGGCCTGGGTTTTTCTTTTTGTGGGTGTGTTTTCTCTTTCTGAAACAAGGAAGCTAAATCTGCCTAATGGGTAAACCCAAAAGGATTACAGACTCTTTCTTCAAGAGTCTGCAGAGGCCCGTTCTCCATCCCTCCGTGTTAAAAGCAATTCGTTTCCAAATCACCCTGACAGAGGGGAGGCTTTCTGGTCTCCTCGGTGGAGCTTATTCTGTTCCATTATTTGTATGAAAAGTACTTTATTAACAGTTCATTCAAATTTGTTTCCCATTCTTCTCACCAAAACTTTAAAAGTACAAACACTGAATTACATCTGTTTCCTAAAATGACCAAAATCAACATCTCATCTCCCCCCAATCTTTCTACTCTTTTAACTAAACTACTTTTAGATTCAGAATCTCTCACACTTACATTCTTCACATTTCTGTTAGTTAGCCTTGAATGCCCAGCAAATTCTGCTTTTCTTGCAATAATTGAGATCTTCTTTCTTGCCTATATTTTCGCTAAAAATGTGTTCTCCCACGGTATCATATCCTAGCATTCAACAGTCCTGTCAGGCAGGGATGTCTTAGTAATGTCACCTGCTACCATTACAGTCACCTCCCCTGGCCTGAACCTGCAGACAGGTGGAGAATCCCCACGAGGGAACCCATGAGAGTGTCACTCAGAATCCCAGCACACTTGGCCCAATGGTGGTGTTTGTCAAAGAACTATCACAAGTTAGGTTTGAATCCCAAGCCACTGTTTGACTTTGGGAAGTCATTTCATCCCTCAGTTGATTCATTTGGAAAATGAGGATATTGTTGCCTAACCCACTGTAAGGATTAACTGAAATAATACACTCACGGCACAGAGTGAGCACTCAGTCTGTGAGGGCACTTGTCAACATCACTTACATGTAGTTACCTACAAATGCCTTATTATTCCTTAATAATCCTTTCCAGTGATCTAGGCCCCAAGGCTAAGGAAACTAGATTCCATTTTTATGTAGGGCCCTTGGCTAAGGCGACTAAATGACTCCATTTTTATCATCAATAGACCTTCCTTGATATTCTTCCAATAATAGGTTAATTACCCCTAGACATAGAGGAATTTTGCCTAAGATTATAGTTGCCCCACGAGTTGGGAGGCATTTGCAGTTTCCTGAGTATAGGTATTTGCAAGTACTTGTGCTGTCGGTGAATAATGCTAATTTTGACTTCTGTAATCTCTGTCACTCACACTATTGTACTGGTCCCCTGAGGGGAGGGGGGCAAAAGGAGGAGGGGGCTTCTGTCTTTAAAATGGGACGAACAAGAAGAATCGGGGCTGCTGATCTGAGGGGAGACTATGCCCTCCGCAGCCCGCTGGCGGAGAATAAAGTGCTCCTTTACAATTCGGCTGTGTGTCTCTGGTTATCTCGCTGTCACGTTACAACACTAGATTTGTCATTCTTAATTCTTTTAAACACATTTTCAGCTGCACTGGTTATAGGCGTGTGTCTGTTCTAGCAATCTATAAAGCCATGACTTTCCACCTTGGCTGCACAACCTGGGGGCTTTCAAGAAAAATACATGTACCCTGGTTCCACCACAAGCCAGCTGAATCAGAATCTCTGGGGTTTAGACCTGGGCATCAGTGTTTAAAATCTCCGCAGGTAAACAAGTACCTAAAAGACTTTCAGGTGGTGGTAAAAGCAGTGAAGAAAAAGCAGCGTAACGGGAGAAGGAGGTGAAGGAAACAGCTACGCATACTCACATCTGGATCAGAGACAGACTGGTGAGTGGCTGAGCTGAGACAGCATCAGTGGCGGATCTGTCCCCAGACCACCTTGGTTCCTTCCCATTGCAGTTTTGCTTGATCAGCTCTTTGTTTCATTCTGGGCAGTTTTGTGTAATACTTCAGCTTCCTTTCAACAATTCCCCATTTTTGCTTAAGCTAGTCAGAGGAAGTTCCCTTGGAAACTAAAGAACTTCAATTAACACAAGTTATTTAGTTTAAATTAGTCTTAGTTATGTAGTCATATTTGACAAACATGGAACTATGTTCAAATTAGGAAATCTGGAGGACTATATTACAGCTTCTACCACTGAGTAGCCCAAACACATTCCTTAGCTTTCTCTGGGCCTACGTCTTCTCATCACTCGTAAAACAAATGGGTCAAACAAAATATCCATGTCTTCCAGCTCAAATTCCACACACCTGCGAATCTGTGATCTTTTTCACTTGTTGGACATATAGGAGACACTGGAAGTGTCCTCCATACCTATACAACATGGCCCTGCGCTCAAGGAGCTGAGTACATTATGTCTTCGTGTTAACGGACGATAATTACCTAGCGTGCACATATTTAGGGAACTCCTTTTCTTTCCTTCTTTCTTGAGTTCATACCATCCGATTGTTAGCACCAGCTCCTCCTTCCTCATTCCCTCAACTTCATGTGTGACAGAATATTATCAGTGAACCAGTAGGTAAAAACTTTTAAAGAGTAGTTTCAAAGTCATAACTCTCCCTGACCTCAGTCATACTTGAAATAAACAGAAATCTGATTTTTAATTTTTCCATCTGGTGCAACACACACAACACGCACACACACACACCACACAGAGCCTACGGCAGCATTTATTCCATCCGCATAGTCTAAAGGGCAGTGTTAGCACCCCAGTATTTCTAGAATAGAGCCAGCGGGAAGCCAGTCGGTGCTCTTCTCCCAGGGTTGGGGACACTGTGACATTCAGTACATGATGAGGGATTTATATCTTCCTTTACATCTGGTTCAGAAATCATCATCAAAGACAGGATACCCATCTAGAACAATTGTTCCAGGGTAACAGTTCACAACCAGCTGCCCACAGATGTAAATATGTCTCCAGCGCACTGCGGTCTACATTTTGCACACACCCTTCCAGAGTGATGTCATGTTTGGAAATCAGGCCTAAATCTTTCGAAGTCACCCAAAGGATTCTGACAAAGTCCAGAAGTAGAAGGTTTAACCTTAGAAGCACTACTTTTAAGCGAGAAAATAAGACTGTTTATCTGTGTACAATGGGAAACAACCTCATCAATTCCAATTTGCTGACATTAAAAGCACATTAATGTTGAACACATTCACTATTTCTCTCCAATATTCTCTTTCTCCCCTCAAAATACAAAATAAAACTTTTCTTTAAACCCAGTACTTCTTCAGACAACGATCAACTTGATAAATTTTTTTTTTCCTGAAGCCTTAGTTAACAAATGGGACTATCACAAGAAAGAATTTACCATAAAGTAGAACTACCAGCCTGGCCAGTGTGGTTCAGTGGTTGAAGCATTGGCCCAATCACTGAAGAGTTGTAGGTTCTTGATTCCCGGTCAAGGCTGCGTGCCTGGGTGGCAGGTTCCATCCCCATCTCAATCTGGGTCGTGTGGGAGGCAATTTATTGATGTGTCTTTCTCACACTGATGTTTCTCTCTCTCTCTCCCTCCCTCCTTCCATCCCTCTCTTCTGCTCTTTCTAACAATCAATGGAAAGCTATCTTCAGGTGAGGATTAACAACAAAAAGTAGAATTACCAAACTGACTCACTCAAAGTTCTATATTGTCCTGAACCTGAGATACACCGATTTTTATACCATTATTTTTATTATTTTTTAATCCTCACCCGAGGATATTTTTCTATTTATCTTCAGATAGAGTTGGAGGGAAGGAGGGAGGGAGAGAGAGACAGAGACAGAGAGAGAGAAACATCAATGTAAGAGAGACACATTGACTGGTTGCCTCCACACGACCCGACCAGGGCCAGGGACGAACCGCAACTGAAGTACATGCCCTTGACTGGAATCAAACCCTCGATTCCTTGGTCCTTGGGCTGACGCGCTAACTGCTGAGCCAAACTGGCCAGGGCTATACCATTATTTTATGTACTGTTTAAAAAAAAGAAAAAGAATGGCTACCCTCAAAATATTAAGATAGCATTAACTGTGATTTCAGAGGAATTAAAATATAAAAATACGCATGACTCAGCGCTTGTAAAGTACAGTAAGTACATGCTTACTGAATACTCTTTTTAGAAATCATAATCTCTGTTCTAGTTTATCCTTAAATGTTTCTTTTTTTCTTCCTTTTTGGCAGTACTACCTCACATTCTTTTATAGGGAGAATTTAATTATTATCAAATTAGTTTTAATGGACTTGAGTAAGAAGCATCATCTTCTCTAATCCATGCTGAACTTGCTTTCCAATTCAAACATTGCCCTGATAGTAGCTGATAAAAACTAACATTTATTCAACACTTATTTTGTGCCTTGTACTGTGTCAAGCACTTCAGGTAGACTGTTTCATTTAATCCTTACAACAGTCCTTCAGTTACTATTATCATCCCCATTTAATAGATGAGAAAGTTGAGGCTTAGAGAGATAAAGCAACTTCTCTAACGTGACAGAAGCAGTAAACAATGGGGCCAGAGCTGGAATGCATGCTCTTGGGTAAGCACCATTTGCTGTTCAGGGGTATTAAGGGGGGGTGGTGAACAAGAGTCTGCACTTCAGCCTGCACAGTGAAAGTGAGGACCACTGTTCACCATCGCGCACTCCAGAATGGCTCCACACTGTGGAGTGGGGTGTGACCTGGCCTTCACATGCTGATAGGTAGAGATTTCTTAGTGGGTAGAGTGAGCTGTTGGAACAGAGAAACAGGACCACAGGGATGAGACTGAAAAAAGACTGCAGGAGGAAGGAGTAATTACAGAATACACCTGTGAAAGTTGAGGGCACTGGGCAGATACAAACATCTGTGCAGAAAATGTTACAAGTGGCCTCTTAATGCTTTACAGAAGAACACAATAGAAACTTTTGAGCTGGAGAAGACTTAAGAGGTCATTTAGACCAGCAACCTCAACATCTCCTGGGAACTAGCTAGAGATGCATATCCTCAGGCCCCACCCCGGACCTTCGGAATCAGACTTCCTGCGGGTGGAGCTAGCAAGTCAGGGTTTCAGAAAACTCTCCAAGGATTCCTATGCGTGTGAAAGTTTTAGAGCCACTGATTAACTAGTCCAGCCTTCTTATTTTACAGACCAGACAGTGATGCCCAATGTCCAGCGACTTGGACATGGCAAAGTGAAAAAACAGAATCCTAGCCTTCAGGATCTTAGACCAGAACCTCAGATACTTCAGTGTTTGGTTCTGTTTTCACAGATGTATCGATTTTCAAAGGATTCAAATTCAATCAAATATATTTAAACGAACTATTGTTAACATAATTAAACCTGGATATCAAAGGCTGGAGGATATCCTCAATTGCAGTACATAAATTCACAAAAGATCAGGCAAAGAACAGCAAGAGTTGCACGCAATATGGAAAGCAGGCAGCACCCAATCCTAGACTGCTGGGGAGACAGGGCAGCTGCAACACAGTACGATGGCAACTGCATCAGAAGACACATGTTCAAAGGGAAGAACAGATAACAGATAAGGCTTTAAGACAGTGTGGCCTCAGTCATTAACCCGTGGTTAATATGATAAGCATTACAAAATGTAACTTTTTATCTAATTAACAAACCCATTTGTACTGTTCCAGTCTAATTGGACATTATTAAATTATCCTAATTCAAAGCAGGCGAAACCTCAGGCCAATCCAAGTTGAGCTGGCCCTGAATCCCACTTGAAACCAATCCATTGGCATTGTTCACCTTTTCTGCATTTGAAACTTGGCTCCACTGTTAAAACAAAATGAACAGGGACAGGAAGTTAAAAGAACAGCAACTTCCTTGATCTTTCTTATTTTACCAAGTAGGTAAATCTACTGAATTTTGTATAGTATTTTCTCATGTCTGGAAAGGGAGGGTGAATCTGGTGGTGGGAAGGAAGCACAAAGAACACAACCACCATGGGGATTCTGTTGTCGATTTCCACCAAAATACTGGGACTGGAGGCCTCCAAGAAAGGTCCCAGAGCTTGAGCTGGTCACTGAGTGCACACACATGGCCTGAAGGGCTGTGGTCTCACCAGGGCCCTGGTCACAGCAGCTGATCCGGCCTGATCCACCCACACAATCACAGCCAAGCACCAAAGGAACTGAACACTCCTCACACAAGCAAATAAGAAGACTCCCTCTTTTTCTTCTTCACTCTCACTTTAAGGGAGAATTTGCATTCTAAAGTATGGGGCCATCTCAGCATATTTCACGATAAATACCTGCTTTCAGGCAGCAGCAGGTCATCCTCCTGAGGACACATTCAGTGTCCCCCAATTCCCCTCAGAATTTGTGCCTGAATAACTGCAATCCTCTTCTCCACCCCAGGGGCTTACTTCAGGACCCTTCTAGCTCACCTGAGCTGTACTGAAATCTCTCCTACCTGGACTACCTTTCTTGTTTTTCCATTACCCTTCTCTCTCTCTCTCCTCTCTCTCTCTCTCTCTCTCTCTCTCTCTCTCTCTCTCTCTCTCTCTCTCTCTCACACACACACACACACACACACACGCACACACACAATCCTCCTCACTCTCCACTCTGCACAGTGCTGTTCCAGTTATCTTTCCAAAAACAACTACAATTCTGTCAGCCCTTATTTCCTTGTTCCTCACATGACAGAGTTGGCAAGTAACTCCCTTCACATCAGCCTACCTTCCTGGGTTTATAAGCTGTTCACCTCACTCCATCTTACAGACCAGCCACATGAAAACCCAATGCCCTCAGGCAATCTATACCTGCTCCATGCCTTTGCACTTGCTTACGTCATGGAATACCCTACCCAATAAAAGGCCGCTTTTTGTTTCAAATAACCCATTTCAAATACCATGTCCTATGTGGAAAACTGTCCTGAAGCTCCAGGCAGAACTGCACATCCCTCCTTCCACGTCCCTACCCATCTCAGCACAGTGCTGTTTATACCACGGTCCACTCAGTGTCATCAGTGCCCAGGACACTGCCAAGCCCATTAGAAGACAGTCAACAAACATTGCTGAATTATTTAGCTAACAAAATAATTTATGTGCAACGATTTCTCCTCAATCCTCTTAAAAGGCACGTTAACTCGTACCTTCAATATAGTTAGAATTCAACAATTATGCCCTTAATCCTTTCACTCAAGCCAGTGTTTTCCAGGTTTGCTAGTTCATAAGAATGATCAGGTTAATTGTTAAAAATATACCTTAATGTGAATTTTTGGTAAAATCCTTTACTAAAAAATTTATTATTTTTTAAAATCTAAATTTAATTTTATTTTTTCCATCACCATTTTCCCCTCTCTGCTTTCTTCCACCTCCACCCACCTGCAACCCCCACCCACAATCACCACACTGTTGTCCATCCATGTCCATGAGTTCTCTCTCCTTTTTTTGAAGAAAAAGAGAAAAAGTCATGGAACGCATTTACTTTTGATTTTTAAAAAACATTCTCTGGCTATGAGTCCATTTTACACCCAAACCCTCTGTAATAAAAATACTTATCTAATAAAGTGGCTTCAACAGGCAGATCTCCCACTAACTACATTACATATCTGATTTACAAGGTTTTGTGTGGAGCATCATCAATTCTTCCAATGATTAAATGCTAATAATACTGGCGTTAGATCTAATTACAGAATCTCATTAATATAGAAGAATAAAGTCAAGATGAATAAACTTTCTACACAAAGGCTTAGGTGCTTATGTATGCTTGCTTCTTCCTCAGAATGACAGAATTTCTTATTTGGGCTAAAATTTGAGAAAATACTTAAGTACAGCCATGGTGGGGTCTAGTTGTAACACTGGATGTTATAAATATTGGGACTAAAACACTTTTGAGCCCGGTTGATCTTGTCTGTCCTTGACTGCCCACCTAATCACTTCACTGCAAAAATTGTTGTTTCAATACCGGATATCAGGTTATACTACAAAGCCACTGTAATCAAAACAGCCTGGTACTGGCACAAGAACAGGCATATAGATCAATGGAACAGAACAGAGAACCTGGAAATAGACCCAAGACATTATGCTCAATTAATATTTGACAAAGGTGGCAAGAGCATACAATGGAGTCAAGACAGCCTCTTTAATAAATGGTGTTGGGAAAATTGGACAGCTACATGCAAACAAATGGAACTATACCACCAACTTATACCATACACATGAATAAACTCAAAATGGATAAAAGACTTAAATGTGACTTGTGAATCCATAAAAATCCTAGAAGAAAATGTAGGCAACAAAATTTCAGACACCACAGGCAGCAGAATTTTCACTGATACAACGCCTAAGGCAAGAGAAACAAAGGAAAAAATGAATACATGGGACTACATCAAACTAAAAAGCTTCTGCACAGCAAAAGAAACAACCATCAAAATGGAAAGAGCATATGGGAGACCATAATTGCCAATGATACATCAGGTAAGGGATTAATTTTCAAAATATATAGAGTGCTCATACAACTCAACAAAAGGAAGACAAAGAACCCAATTAAAAAATGGGCAGAGGACCTAAATAGACACCTCTCCAAAAAGGACATAGAAATGGCCAAAAGACATATGAAAAAATGCTCAACATCACTAATCATCAGAGACATGAAAATTAAAATGACTGTGAGGTATCACCTCACACCTGCCAGAATGGCTGCCATCAACAAATCATCAAACAACAAGTGCTGCTGAGGGTGTGGAGAAAAGGGGACTCTAGTACACTGCTGGTGGGAATGCAGACTGGTGCAGCCACTATGGAAATCAATATGGTGTTTCCTCAAAAAATTAAGAAGTGAACTGCCATTTGACCCAGTGATCCCACTTCTAGGAATATATCCTAAGAAGCTTGAAACACCAATCAGAAAGAATATGTGTACCCCTATATTCACAGCAGCACTATTTACAATTGCTAAGATCTGGAAACAGCCCACGTGTCCATCACTAGATGAATGAATAAAAAAGCTGTGGTACATATACACAATGGAACACTATGCAGCTGTAAGAAAGAAAGCTCTCATATCCTTTGAGATGACATGCAGGGATCTGGAGAGTATTATGCTAAGTGAAATAAGCCAATCAAAGAAAGACAAATACCACATGATCTCACTTATTTGTGGAATATAATTCACAGAAAAAGCTGATGAACAAAATAGACCCAGAGACATAGAAAGGAGTACAGTTCAGACTGACAAACGTCAGAGGAAGGTGCAGGGGGGGGAAGGATGAGATAAACCAAAGAAATTATATGCATGTATGTGTAACCAATGGACATAGACAACAATGCTTGTGGGGTGAGGGTGGGGGCTAGGATAGGGAGGAGGGTGTCTAGGGGGAAAAAGGAGAAACATCTGTAACAAAAATTAATTAGTTAAAAAAAAAATAAACAAAAGAGGAGCTGAAGACCTTAAGTGCTTAGCTAGAACTATGTGAATTATATATGCAGCACAGGGTTTTTACTATTTTTACCTAAAGACGTCTCTTTTTGGTGATGACAAACGTGTTAATAAAAAAAAGTCCAATTTTTTCTCAATACACTTTTATTTTATTTTTTATGAGTCTTTTTTCATTTTATTTCACTTTTAAATTTATCCATACATATATATATATTTTTAATCCTCACCCAAGGATATTTTTCTATTTATCTTCAGATAGAGTCCAGGGGAGGGAGAGAGAGAAACACTGATGTGAGACACATCGACTGGCTGCCTCCCGCACAACCCGACCAGGGCCGGAGACGAACCGCAATTGAGGTTCGTGCCCTTGATCGAAATCAAACCCGGGACTCTTTGGTCTGGGGGCCGACGCTCTAACCGCTGAGCCAAACCAGCCAAGGCTTCATTAAATTTTTTAAAGTCATTAAAACTTGAGGAGAAAATATTAATCTTTGTACCTGAAACTTTTTATTACAGAAAGTAATCAATCCATTAAAATGAGAAAGCATCCTTTTGAAGGGCTTGCCTGGCACATGCATTTACAAATTTATTTTGTATGTTCGAAGAATCACTTAAAATATAATTAAAATGAACAATTTTCTACCTATTTTATTTTACTTTCTTTTCTATCCTCTGAGTCATTTTTCCCTTCTTAAAATTTATTTCTAATGCTTAAAACAAGGAGAATTAAATGTAATTATTGTTTAAGATATAACTTAGAACATTTTATATATTGTTAAGTATTTTTATTGTACTTTTATTATCCAAGTTTTTACTTACTATATGTATTACTTCTTGCTTACCACGTTGTATTTTGAAACCTTTATTTTAAAAGCTTCTTATTGTAAACACTTGGATTTTGAATGCTAATAGAAATATATTTTTATTAAACTAAAAAAAAATTGTTTCATGATGCCTGTCAACGTATCCTTAAAGATCCATTGCAAAGAGGTACACAGACATCTGTTACACAATGAAATAGAAATGTTCTCTAGTTCAGTTTCTAGGAAGCACATTTATTTTTCCCACCATTTCTCTTAAGAGCACTCTGGCCGGTGTTTAAATGTTCATTTAGGAAGTAGCTGGTCCCAGTCGCACTATGTTCTGAATCGCTTCTATTTGAGCACAGAAACACTTACATGGGGTTAGGGGTGCGGTAGGGGAGAAGGCTGGAAGGGATGGGAATGAATGGTGAACAAACCATGGTTTCTAGTTCAGAATCCAACGGCAACATCTCCATGTCATGTCTACCATACCCTTAAATAAGACTTGTCCACATCACAGCACCCTGGACCCCTCCTCCCATCTTCTCCATTTCAGGAAAGGCACCCTCAGGTGCTGAGGATGAAAATCTAAAAGTTATCCTTGGTTCCTCTTTTTCTCACTCCCCAAATCCAATTCATCATCAAGGTCTTGCAACTGACATGCACAACCCGTCCCCAATCTGACCCCTCCTCAGCTGCACCCCCACAAACCGCCTGCAATGGCACCCCACTGCCAGATAAAACACAGGACACTTGGTTACACTGGAATTTCACATAAACAGCACATCACTTTTTAGTACAGTATGTTCCAAGTATTGCATGAGATATACTAAGAACTTATTCATTGCTTATCTGAAATTTATGTTTAACCTGTTGGCATCCTACATTTTTATCTGCTGGTCCTGGCAACCCTGTCTGCCCCCATGTTCCCCACACAGCTGAATCATCATTTATTGATTAGCACCCCCCACTGCTTTCTTCAGAATTTAGAATAAAATTTAAGTTCTTTACCAAGGTCTTTAGGGCCTTTGTTTGGAGAAGGTTGGAGAGGGCCCTCTGCTTGCCTCTCCGACTCCTCCCTCACTCTGGCTGCAACACAGGAGCCTTCTTTCTTCTCTGCCACCTCAGGACCTTTGTACATGCTGTCTGCCATGCTTAGAATCCTCTCCCTGTCCTTGTCTTCCACATCATTCAGATCACAGCTAAGAGACTGCCCCTACCCCACCTTGCCAAACTAGCTAAAGTAGCATCCCCCATCACTCACACACCCTCTGTCCCTTAACTCAGTCTTATTTTCTCCAGGGCCCTCCATCCAATCTGAAGGTATTTATGACTATACTGTACTTTTGTCCCCACTGGCAATGCATGCAGCTTTAGAGCAAAGACTTGTCTCTTGTTCACTATCTCCAGAGCACCTAGAACTAAACCTGGCATTTAACAGTTCCACAATGGCTATTTGCTCATGAATGAATGAAAAGTTTCCCAACTGTAAAATGAGATTTCCTTAAATTCTAAGCAGTCTTCTTCACTTTTGCACGTTCAGCTTTTACAAGAACATGTTGTCATCCTTAAACAATCTTTCCTGTACCCAATTCAGAATTTTTCCCACCAGGCAGAAAATTCGCATTTCCATCTGTTGCATGGCGTTGCTACCTGCCCCTCCCAGTCCAGAGTCATCGGCAGCGGTGTCCTGATCAGTACAAGGGGATAGTTGACGCAGTTACTTGAGTGTTTCTTTGTATTTAAACTTGTGATTTTAAACACTTAGTAGAAAGCCAAAAGACTGAGGTGTTGATATAAATGGCATGAGAAGCAGAGATACCATGAGCCAAATTCAGCTGAACAAGATGAAAATCAAAAGGGAGGCTGAAAGCAGGGACTTTTTAACTGTAAGCAAAACACTCTTTTTTATATAAGCTGGTAGCCTTATTGTGAAGGAAATGAATAAAATTTGAGACCAAGGATGAAATGTTGAACATATATTGAGAACTATGTCTAAATAGGAACGTGCAATTAAAAATGGTACAAATTGCCCTGGCCAGTGTGGTTCAGTGGTTAGAGGGTTGGCCTGGGCACTGGAGGGTCTCGGGTTCAATTCCTGGTCAAGGGCACGTACCTGGGTTGCAAGTTCAATCCCCGGCCCCAGTAGGGGCATGTATGGGAGGTAATCGATGTGTTTCTCTCACATCCATGTTCCTCTCTCTCTCTCTACTTCCTCCCCCCTCCCACCTACTGTCTCTAAAAAAATCAATGGAAAAAATATACTCAGGTGAGGATTAACAAAAATAAAAAAATGGTACAAATTGTTTAGCTGGAAATGGAAACTATTTTTGGCTTTCAGTTTTAGGAGAGAAATAAGGGGCTGCTCTTGGAACATCTGTGAACCAACTAAAAAGCAATATGGCCACATCTGTAAGCAGCAACGTATGATAACCCTTCCCACTATTTCACCATCCTCCTTACTACTCAGAATTGTGGACCTCTGAAGAAGAAGAGCGTGGCATTTTAGTTTCAACTCTTCTGAGCTGCTAAAAGAATGAAATATTTGCAGTGGTCATCCAGGCTCTTTGGTGTTCTTTAGATAGACACATTGAAGGCAGGACAGGAAACCACAGGGCACAGGAGGAAGGGAAGTGCCTACATCACAGGGCGGGTGGTGGGAATCCATAAACTGACTCCAGCAGGAAGGAAGAAAAGAGACAACGCACACATGTCAGATAAACGCAGATGGTTCTAGGAAGTTACTAAATGCTCCCCATTTCAGTGTTCTATATTCTCAGTTTCTTTAGCCATTTTACAGATATAGTTCTGAAAAATATGGGCACATATTTTCTTTAAGAAAACCTTGGAAATGTGCCAAGCCAAGTTCTGACATGAGGACCACTTGGTGTTCAGCACACGTTCATGAAAGCCTTCATAGATGTCCAGAAAACAAGGATGAGCAAGGCAGTCCTGCCCTCAGGAGCTCAGGGCACAGTGGGAGAACCAGGCAACTCCTCAGTGCTCACGCTGATGAGATGTGACAGGTGTCACAGCAGAAGTATGTTGGTCAAGCTTCGGGGCCATGGAGAAAAGCAGACAGCCTGAATGTCAGGGTTGGCATCACGTACACACAAGTTTAATACCTTAGTCACAGTTTAATTGGACCTCACCATATGATATTATTTTTAGTTTTCTTTTCTTTTTAAAATTTTTGTTGATTTTAGAGCGAGAGGAAGGGGAGAGAGAGAGACATCGATTTATCGTTCCACTTACTCATGCATTCATTGGTTGTTTCTTGCATGTGCCCTGACTGGAGACCGAACCCACAATTTTGGCATATCGGGACAATGCTCAAACCACCTGAGCTACCTGGCCAGGGCCTAATTTGCTTTTCTTATTGAGATAAAATTTATATGCAGTGTTCTGGAGATGAAGGTAGTGGTGGCCGCAGAACAATGTGAATGTACTTAATGCCACAGGACACTTAAAAATGGTCAAGATGGTAAATGTCAGATTATATACATAGTACCACAATATAGAAAAACAAATTTTGATTAACCACCACAAAATAATGTATAGAGAATAAAATACCGAGCTCTTACATGCTGTGAGATCAGTTTTGATCTGTCTACACCCACATGCCGACCTTCCAAAACAAGATACAGAACATTCTTATCACCTCAACAGTCCCTTTGTGTCCCTAAGTCACCCCCTGCCTGTGGTCACTGCTCTTGAACTTCATACAGATGAAGTCTACAGTATGTATTTTTATTGTCTGACTTATTTCACTTTATACAATGGTTTGGGATTCAACGAGTTGTTGCATGTATCTTTTTTTTTTTGGTGTCTGGGTACTATCTCATTTGATGAATATATCATCCAAATTTATTAAACCACTGTTCTGATAATGAATATTTGAGACATTTCCAGGGATTTAAAAAAAATACACTATGGCCCTGGCCAGTTTGGCTCAGCGGTTAGAGCGTCGGCCCGCGGTCCAGAGAGACCCGGGTTCGGTTCCCGCTAAGGGCACGTACCTCGGCTGCAGTTTGTCCCCGGCCCTGGTTGGGTTGTGCGGGTGGCAGCCACTCGATGTGTCCCTTTCACGTCAATGTTTCTCTTTCTCTCTCCCTTCCACTCTATCTGAACAAAAAATGGAAAAATCTCCTCGGGTGAGGATAAAAATAAAAATACACTATGAAAAAGCTGCTATATACATCATTGTACAAATCGTTTTGTGGACATGTTTTGTTTTCTTTTTCTTTTTTCATAAATACCTAGGAGTGGAACTGCTTGACGGTGAGGCAGATGTGGGCTGAATACACAAGGAAGTGCTAAGTGCTTCCTGCAAGGCCATCTCGCCACACGCCACACCATCGCCACACCGTCGCCACACCCTCGCCACGCCCTCGCCAGCATGTTGGTATTGTCAGCCTTTTTTTTTTTAATGGAAAGTGATGGCTGACTGAACCACCATGAATGATGCAGAAAGAGGAAAATACTCCTCGGACAGGGTTACTGGTTTCCTCAGGGCTTCTCCTTCTTCTGCAGCTCACACCCTTGGGTCAGCTGGAGTTTGAATGGGGGTTCAATACATTTCTTTCCTTTTCTTTATTATCAAAGCACACGCACATACTCCTTTACAACCAATCCTGATAAGGAATTCTAACAGATGGCAAAATAGCAAATCAGAGATGGGTCATTTGCTCCGAGTTCACAGGAAAGACCTCACCCTCTGACGAAACAGATGCCTCATTTCTGAGCATATCAGTCAACCGGTGGTATGTAAAAAGAAAAAGAAAAAACCCTACAGAATGATGAGTTATGATAACACTATGCTACTTCCTGATTTCCTACTGCATACTCCTTTCTCTCTCATAGGTCCCTTTGCAGAAGTCAAGATGAATGGGCAACCCAAGGAACTGCTGGAGCCGTGTCGAGGGTCCCTTGCACATGCGAGATATTCCAGGCCTGAATTCGAAGTCCTGATAGCATGAAAAGCTCTGTGTACCCCCATATGGTTTACAACACAGCCAAGACAACGCTGTTTTGGTGAGTGAGGCTGTCCCAACAGGTGGTGTGTCCCTGTCCCATTCTAGATGTTTCTCTTAAGTGCAAGGGTAGAGACTGAGTAGAGTAAGCACTCTAACCCCAGGAAACTATCCATCCTCCTAACTGGTACCCATGTGGTTGCCTGTCCTCAAGGTGGGTACCTTGATGTAACCGTTCTAGCTAGGTAGCTATTCTGGTCACATCTTAGACTAATTCATTGATCTGAACAGGTCCATCCTCATCCTGAAGGTTTTCTTATAATAGCCCAAGGATTCTGCGTTGTCTGGATCTAGTGAAATCTGCTTGGTACACAAGCAGAATCTCAGGGAGAGCTCTAAAAAGTACTGGTACCTCGGTCCCCCCATTCCCATTTAATTGGTTGAGGTACAGCTTGGGCACGGGGTGGTTTAAACAGTCCCCATTGATTCTGATGAGCAGCCAGGGTTGAGACCCACTAGAAAATCTCTATACTACAACCTCACCCACTTTTGAAAAAGAAAGTCAAAGTCCAATAGTGTTGGGAACCTTATCAAATACTGAACTCCACATCAAAATATAAATCATAGCAATGGAAATGCTTCGGGCTCCCTGCTGGTTAACTGCCACAGTAATTAGCCCATATGGCATTACAATTCCATGCTCTGATTCAAGAGTGGGGATGGGAATTATCCACAGCCAACTTAACCCCATACCTGAACTTAAAACAGGAAAAAACGCTCAGGAAAAATAAAGGCTCTGATTGATAATTAGAGCCCCTAATTGCAAATGCATTTGCCAGTGCACAGTAAAGTTGATTTTCATGTCATATTTTTGCCTTTGTGAACTTTACTTTTGTTCAAAAACCTGACAGACAAAATTAGAAATTATTTAGTCCTGAATTTGGTTGCACTACAGACATAAAGAAAACAGTCATATTTACAAATTATTAGCTTTGGGGTGTACTTTATGTAAAACATAATTCACTCATCTCAGACTTATCAATTATAACATCATTTTCCTTTATTTCAAGAATCACGCTACTTTATTGTTTATAACCACTTCTCAGAGAAAAAATGTTTTTATGATTGATAATACAATGCTATTACATGTTTAAAACCTCAAGAACTATATAACACACTTTAAATTCTGGATCAACAAATAACAGTCGAACTAGTCATAAATAGAAAACAAATCACTTTCAAATGGGAGGGTTTCAATGAACCCCAATGTATTCAGATTAGAATTTCTATCAACACAAATAAAAAGTATAGTGGGCCCAGCCAGTGCGGGTCAGTGGATTGAGCATCGTCCCATGGACTGAGGTCCTGGTTTGATTCCTGGTCAGGGCACATGCCGGGGTTTCAGGCTCAATCTCCAGTAGGGACGTGCAGGAGGCAGCCAATCGATGTTTCTCTCTCACATCGATGTTTCTATCTCTGTCTCCCTTCCTCTCTCTCTAAAAAAATCAATAAAAACATTTTTTGAAAAGTACAATGGAAAACAGCTTCCTAGAAAATGTATCCCCTGATCTTAAAGGTGAAATTTGGAACAGCAGAAAATGTCCAACCTGTTCATTTCGTGAAAAACGGGTAGTCAAAAACATTAGAAGTAATTCAGTTAATTATTCTTCTCTTGTTGAAGTTTATTTTAGTTCATCTATTTCAATTTTATTCTGCAAGTCTTCAAACAGAAGTCATAATAATTTTCATTGTTCCCCACTAGCTCACTTTGTTCTTGAAGACTTTAAATAAATACTCAAAGGGGCTCCTCTCTTCTATCTGCTCTACTGTGAAGACACCTTCCCATTCGTATAAATACAGTAAGTCCTCACTTAGCATTGTTGGTAGATCTTGGAAACTGTGACGTTAAGTGAGATGACATGTAATGAAACTAATTTGACCCTAGGCTAATTGATATAAACAAGAGTTAAATTCCTATAGCCTATTTCTGGTCACAAAAACACCACAAACGTCTAAATAAAGACCCAAACACTTCTAATGTTAAACATTAAAATAAACTTGAGCTACACATACATTTAAGAAAGATAAATAAAAGAAAGTAATAATAATTTTCCAACCCAGTGATTCCAATTCACAGTCACAGTGGCTGAGATTAACCCAGGCAGCTCAGGGTGAAAGTCGGGACCCACCCTGGACAGGACCCCTTCCATCGAAGGGCCACTCACACCCCCGCTCACTCAGACGGGAACAACGTAGACGCACAGACTCACCTCATGTGCACATCTTTGGGATGTGGGAGGAAACCGGGGCACTGGAGAAAACCCACACAGACATGGGGAAAATTTGCATACAGACAGTGGCCATGGCCCAGAATCGACTTAAAAAAAAAAAATCAATATTATAATGAAAGGATGTTACTCGAGGACCTGCTGTATGAGACATTCTTTTTAATGATGATACATCCTCACTGACTCGGTTGGGTTTCTAACTGCCAGATTCTTTCCTGTGTCTGTACAACAACGAATCTGTTACTACCCTGGGGTAGCACACTGACCCAAACACAGTCCTAATGCCCTGTTTGGCTTAAGTTCTTTTCATCCCTTTATCTTTGGTTGAGCCAGGAAGTGCAACTAGGTCATGACTTAGCACAAGCTATTCAGCTAGGAGCTCTCTCCCTGCTGCTCAGCTCAGCCCTGGAAAGATTTCAAGTGGTCAGTCTAGGATGGGCAGTGATTCTGTGGCCCAAAGGTTCTCACAGGCCCAGCAACAGGCCCAAACTGTCAGTCAACAGGATTTACTTAGTGTACCCCCATGCCCCTTCTGAATTAACATGAAAAACATTGATACAAGGCCCCGGCTCCACCCTCAGCCCCACAGAAAGCAACAGTGACACAACACCTCTGCCTGGAGCCGTAAGCTACCATATTGGGGACTATTAGTCCAGGGAAATCACCAGAAGTGAATCCATTCAGGCCACAAGGTGTACAAAACAGGGCCCTGTGTGAGCCCAAGAAGGAGCGTGAGGACCAACGCTAACATTAAACAGCTCCTTTTATATTAAAGTCAATGTCAAAACACGTCCACTTACACTGATTCGTCGAGGCCAGGCTTAATGTCACCTGACATTCACGTAATGAAAGGAAGTAGAGATGATCCTAACACATTTTCCTTTTTAAAGGAAAAATTGCAATCTTAGCCATTTTTCTTTTCACTTCTCTTTAGAAAGTTATCGCTCAGAAATGGAAATAGCCATTTATACACCGTACAGGAGACATCCAGTCATGGAGTGCCCGTGTGCTGAGCAAAAGGCAATGGCTGTCTGGCACTGCTTCCTGGCGATCGGATGGTTTGCCTCGGGCATAAATGCACTGCTGCCAATGCCGCAAGGAGAGCGAAGGGGAATGAGTGAAGATAGCTGCCCAACTCACCTGATCTGTACGTTCTTTGCCTATTATCCTGCTCTTTGCCATTAGTAATCTGTTCTTTATTGTCTTAACAACTTTTCAAAGAAATATGTTAAGGTAAAGAGATAGTAGAATATGAAATATGAAAGAGTTACTATTTGTTCTTTTTTCTCCTCCTTAATCCTCACAGTTCACTGATTTTAGAGAGAGAGGAAAGGAGAGAGAGAGAGAGAGAGAGAGAGAGAGAGAGAGAGAGAGAGAGAGAGGTGGGGGTAGAAAGAGGGGGAGAGGGAGAGGGAGAGAGAGAGAGAAACAAGAAATATCAATGCAAGAAACATTGAGCAGCTGCCTCCTGCACATGCCCCGACTGGTATCGAACCCATACCCTTAGCATGTGCCCTGACTGGGAAGCGAACAAGCAACCCTTTGGTGCACAGGGACGACGCTCCAACCAACAGAGCCACCCGGCTGGGGCAAAGAGTTACTATATAATGAGAAGACAGCACAAGCTAGATATATATTTAGCAAAAGAAAAATGTGAGATGAGCACTGAGGGGAAAGCTTAATCCAATCATGATTCAGTTTTAGCTATAAAACAAATTATTTACTCTGGTTTGCTGGAAGAGGAACATTGTTCTTTCCCAGCAAACGGTGACTAGTATAAACTACAACTGATATAAACCAAGCTGCCAGCTGAAGCGAATGCAGGTAAATTCAACGGGCTTAATGGTCACTCTTTAAACTCTTGATTTAATGTTTAAATTTGCAGCGTAATTTCAATGAAATTTTTTTCTTTGCCTCTTCAAGCTGTGAACATAGTAAAAATGACACCAAATTGTCAGATTCAGGGTCTCTGTCACGATTTAGCTACCATAGTTTTTTTTTTTTTTTTTGCACCCAGGCTTTTGTTTCCCTTAAGTCACAGCAACTGCACATTAATTTCCGTAGCAGTAGAGTTGGGCTTGAGAGCCAGACTACCTGGGTTCAAGTTCCAGCTCCACCTCGCACAGCGGCATGACCTTGGGCAAGTTAATTAACCTTTATTTATCTGCAAAACAAGGCTGATATGCCCTGGCCAGTTTGGCTCAGCAGTTAGAGCGTCGGCCCACAGACCAGAGAGTCCCGGGTTCGGTTCCCACTAAGGTCACGTACCTCAGTTGCAGTTTGTCCTCGGCCCTGGTTGGGGTCGTGTGGGTGGCAACCAGTCAATGTGTCTCTCTCACGTCGATGTTTCTCTCTTTCTCTTCCCCCCTCTTTCCCTCCTGCTCTATCTGAAGATAAATGCAAAAAAGTCCTCAGGTGAGGATAAAAACAAAACAAAAAACAAGGCTGATAACTTCACTAATCTCATAAAGTTATTGTGAGCATTAAATAAATAGAAAATTAGCAAGTGTTCAGAATAATGAATGACACACACATATGCTCAAAAATCATTTGCTGCAAAATATTTATATTAGTCTGTCAGGAGTAATCATACTGTCCTGTGTCTATATTTAAGTTAATGCATAAAGTCAACTTGATAAACTAAAGTCAAGGACCTTACCTTTCACATATTACAATCATGATTTTAAAAAAAATAACCTTTTGAAGTTAAATAAAACACATCAGCTTGGGAGTCAAGCTGTCTTAGATTCCATTTACTACTTAGTAGCTCAAGGAGCAAATTATTTACTCTCTGAACCCTGGTTTCCTTTATAAATAACAAGAATGTCAATAACACACCCTGTAAGGAGTTGGTTACCTAATAGAGGACACACACTCAATAAATGATTGCTATTTCTATTATATTTTCCGTGAAACGTAATTGCTACCAGATAGAAAAGGAAAACAAGTAGTAACTATGGTGGTATCATTGTAAAATTCTCCCAATTAAAAAAGAAATTAGCTTTCCCTTCTGTGCCCAAACTAATTATTCCCTGCTTCTTTTTCTCTTTGGTCCTCATACACCAGTCTTTAGACTAAAGAAAACAATTTCAGGTTGGATCCTCTGGCTTATTATTAGCTAGTCTTCCATAGGACCATCTGGATGTGAGGCCCTAAGAACCAGAAAGTTCCTTTACCTCCCTACAGAGATCAAGCAATGCACGGTAAACTTAAGTCATCCTGGTGTGGGTTTCTCCTTTGTCCATCATTCACCCAAACATTCTTTTCCTTTTAGCAACACACTGTGCTTCTAAGCTTTAACAAGATTTTCAAAAAGTAGTGCTGGATAAAGTCCAAGTGTGCATCTAAGTTCAGACTACCATAGCCTTTGTAAAATCTTTTCAGTAATTTCCATACAGTTGCAAAGAATAAGCTCCCTAAAGACTATGATGGCCAACAAATGATTACTTAAGCAAAAAGAAAAATAAATATTAAATATTTGTTAAGCCTCTATTATATTTCAAGTATATCAACATAAATAATCACAGCTCAACCTCTGTTATTCATCATCACGTAACAGATGGCCGAAGGGGGATTACGAGAAGTTAAGTGACTTGCCCAAGATTGTATCTCCAACAGTGGGAATTCATACCTCCAAGTGTGGAGCTAGGTCACATGACCCGGTCCTCTGTCTATCATCCCTACCTGACACAGCCTCTCACAAAGAAGGGATTTACTAAGAAGCACTGGCTCAAATGACCATATTTCACTGGATGCTTGGGAGAGACAATGAGACGCTATGATCATGTCCATTCTCTAGGTGGGGGAACTGGGGCTCAAAGAGAACTCTCCGCAAAGTAAACCCAGGAGTCAAGAGCACTGCCATCACCCCCAGGCAGCAGGGAGCTGGGCAGAAGAACAAAATGCGCACAGTTTACCCTCAGAATTTAAAACTCAGCTTTCTTGTATTCCCTCTCAAGTAACTTCCATTCCAGTGTGACTAACTCTGCCCTTAACTCTGCCCATCTTGAAGGATTCTCATGGAGAGGACCTTTATTTTATTTTTTTAATTATAAGACCTAAAAGACAAAAACTACTCTGAGTATCCTACTTGATAAAAGACACAATAAAGTCCTTCCCCTCAATAATATTAAGCATTAAAGAAATTGTATTAAAAACTACACCTCACCCTGGATGGTTTGGCTCAGCGGTTAGAGCGTCGGCCCTCGGATCAGAGAGACCCGGGTTCGGTTCCTGCTAAGGGTTCGTACCTCGGTTGCAGTTTGTCCCTGGCCCTGGCTGGGGTCGTGTGGGTGGCAACCAGTCGATGCGTCTCTCTCACATTGATGTTTCTCTCTCTCTCACCCTCCCTCTCTCCCTCCCGCTCTGTCTAAAGATAAATGCAAAAATGTCCTTGGGTGAGGATAAAAACAAACAAACAAAAAAACTACACCTCACTTGCAAAGTTAAATGAATAAAATTGGAAACAGTTTAGTCTGGGAAACATCAAAAGCCATGCACAAAACATAATTAAAAACAGTTGCCTGGAATCTATAGACAGAAAGTCGATTAGTGGCAAGGGGGTTGTGGGGGTTGTGAGAAATGGGGAAAGACTGCTAATGGGCACAGGATTTCTTTTTGGAGTAATGAAATGTTCTCAAATTGACTGAAGTGATGGTTGCACAACTCTGTGGATGTACTAAAAAAAAACCCACTGAATTATATACTTTATATGAGTGAATTATATGGTATGTGAATTATGTCTCAATAAAGCCATATTGTAAAAAAAAAAAAGATCATATATCGTACGATTTCATTTATATTACATTCTGGAAAAGGCAAAACTAGAGGGACAGAGAACAGATCTGTGGTTATCAGAGGGCAGGGAATTTTTTGGGGGAGTGATAAAATTATCCTGCACTCTTACTATGATGGTGGTTAAATAATCTACATATCTATTTAAAATTACAGAATTGCATAGTAAAATTTTAAATTGACAAAAAATAAAAAAGTTGTTTCTTAAAACCAAATCTAGTTTCATTTAAATTTTTGTTACTCTTTTCATAAGAAAAAAATTGTTTACTCATCTTAAAATGTTATCCTGACGGTTTAGAGCGCTATATCCATATACTAATAGGATTTTGAAGTATTTTGGGGTACATATTAAATAGTGGGTTTTCCATTAAACGAGGGGAGAAACCAATGTAGAGAAGACAAAGATAAGAGTGAGACAGAGAGGACTACCAGTCACACTGCTGTTAGAACTCAGGGTGCAGTCAAGCCCCTTGTAAACACCACAGGTGAAGTGGGGGGGTCTACTCAGCATCTGAAAAACTAGTTCCTGATCTCAAGGTGTTTTTAATTTAGTGAGACTTTAAGTACCGTGTAATTTATTATTGGATTGGATAAGGGGGAGAGTTCTTTTTATGAAACAACAGAGAAAACTTTACTTTCCTGAATCTATAACCTGAATTTTCATTTATAAGAGTCCCATGAGTCAAAACCCTAACGGACTAATGTTTGCTCCTCATCTCCTAGTCAAAAAACAGGCCAGGACTGTGTGAGGTCAGTCAGAGGATCCGCGTGGACATGCAGCCTGCAGAGTCAGCTCCCCAGTCCGTGCATGGTTCTCATCCACTAATCAGGCTGCAGTTATTTCACTGGGTGGAGAGGGGTCATTCACATGGAAGTGAGGGAGCCTGGGGACGCACCTCTACCAAATTAGGCAAGCTTTTTATTCACTGTTGCTTTACTATAAAACTAGGTGTTTTTTTTTTTCAACTGCTTTACTTCTCATGCTTAAGGACCGCCTACTAATAAAAAAATGTTTTCTGCCCAGCCAGTGTGGCTCAGTGGTTGAGCATCGACCTATGCACCAAGAGGTCGTCAGTTCGATTCCTGGTCAGGGCACATGCCCAGGTTGTGGGCCAAATCCCCAATGGGGGACATGCAGGAGGTGGCCAGTCGATGTTCTCTCTCACCGATGCTTCTAGCTCCCTCTCCCTCTCCTTTCCTTTCTCTCTAAAAACCAATAAAGAAAAAAAAATGTTTTCCCTTTGCCTTCTGCAACATTTTTAAAAGAATGAATTTGTATCTGATGTGTACACCAAAATTCAGAGTCCCCCAGGACTCAGGATGAGGTATAAGTGAATCCAGTCAAAACAGTCTGGGGGTACCATGAATGTGGAAGGTGGCGGGGATCTTCCATATCAAGAAAAAGCTAGGGGCACTAAAGTTGAATCTAAAACAATAGTCCAAAGTGTGTCTTGAGTTAAATTTCTCCAAGAGCTCTGAGGGATATTACCTCATTTAATCCTTGCAATAGCTGGATGAGATACATGATAAGCATGTGATTATTACTGCCATGGATTAGGAAAACGAGGCCAGATGAGCTTAAAGAACTTCATCTAATACCACCCCCCAAGACTAGTACGTGACAAAGTATAGCTTAGAACCACATTCCTGGGTCTTTGTCAGTAACTGTGACATGACACTGCTCTGCAGACACCCCAAAGTTCATGTGGAGACACGCTTTCCACAAGCTGCTCTGCTGTTCCTACGTACACCCTCACTCTTCATCAGGATAAGTAAGGAATCCAGCTAAGTTTTTTCCCATCTTTTCTTTTTTGTATTCTCAGCTGAAGAATGCAAGCTTCAAGTAAGAATTACTCGGCTCGGGTCAGTGTCCTCAGTCTAATCCTCTCCTCCCTCCATTCTCAGGATTCTCTCCTTGTTCAGATCTTCCATGGTACCCAGCAGCTGTCAGCAGGTAAGCGGAGAAAATGCAGAGATGCCAAGCATCAGGAACCGTGGCCAGAGGAAAATGCAACTGGGGCCGCTGGCTGGGGCAGTCAAACTGTGGGCTCCACACTGCCTCCTGGTTATTCCTGACCTTGGTCTGAATCACGACTGCAACCCTGTCACAGGAAGACACACCTCCATACTCTGCTGCCTGTGTGTTCTTTCTACTGCATATGAAATAGAAATTTATATTCCTCATTTGAGTTTTTCAAATATTTTAACATCCTGAGTATAGATGGAACAATTCTGCTATTGAGAGCTGATGAATGTGACTGCAAGTCCTATCCAGGCCTATTCATGACCAGTGAGGAGCCCAGAAATGTTTTCTGAATGATGAATAAATGAAGCATTACTTCATTGATTAATAAATTCCACAGGTCAAACCATAGCTCTCTCTCACCCCCAACAAAAATAAATGTTGAAACTACATAAAGCAGAACAGTCAGTAATAAGGATGCTGTGTTCTTTCACATCAGAAAAGTGAGTCCTCCTTTACTGAGGAAAGTCATAACTGAATGCACAGAGCCAGTCAGTTCTTTCAAATGTCTGCACAGACTGGCTTCTGTGTCCCAGAACAGGATGTTTGATTACATGTGGGTCACTGGAAACCACCCTTATCACACCCACATTTATAAATATACTTAGCTATGCAGAGATGGGTAAAAAAAACAAGCTATTTATGGCTACTGCCATCTAATTTTATTAACTAATGGTTGAATAAAAGGAATTTGAATAAGGCTCTTATCAAACTCACCTGTGGGAATTTGAGCACCTGAATACCAGGGTATGAAACAGGACAAGGACCTGCTCTCTGCATTGCAGTAATTTAACACACAGAGATGCCTATACCAGCCAAACCCACGGTTTGAAAATCTGTTTATCTGCCAAACCAAATGGCCTCGTGCTGCTTTGCAATCTTTTATGTTTTACTGTTACAACGCCAACATTGGAAATTAAGCTAAAACTAGGAGCAGGATGGTAGATGCCTTTGAGGAAAAAAATTTGGGGGGCTGCCCAGGGAGACAGTCGGTGCAAGCACCATTCTGCTTTTTGATCTGAGGGTGGATACACGATGTTGCTTTGAGCTAGACTTTTCTGTTTTCCATACTTTTCCAGGTGTATGTTATACTTAAATTAAAAAAAAAAAAAAGACACTCCAGTATTGGGAAAACTCTTTAAAAGCTCCCCTTTAACTCCATCAAAAATATTCTTTCCTATTCTGTAATTTAGAATCAGTGAGTATACAAGGCTAGAAACAACAAAATTGTCCAATCTGAAAACCTGTTTTAGAGCCATTTAGTTAAACTTTTTCTAAAATGTCCTCTAAGGAATTCACTTAGCAGTGGTTCTCAACTTTCCTAGTGCTGCAACCGTTTAGTACAGTTCCTCATGTTGTGGCGACCCCCAACCATAAAATTATTTTCGTTGCTACTTCGTAATTGTAATTTTGCTACTGTTATGTCTTAGGCGACCCCTCTGAAAGGGTCATTCGACCCCCAAAGTGGTCGCGACCCACAGGTTAAGAACTGCTGATAGTGCTTACAAGCTGCTAAGGATGGAGAAGGACCCCTTCACACTCCAGCCGGTCTCCGGCAGGCAGCTTCGATTGTTAGAAAGCTCCTCCTTAAGTCTCTGCTCCACAATCTCTACCTTTAAAATGCTCAGTTATCATACTGTCCCTCTCTCACACACACCACAGTCATTTCAGCATCTTGTCAGCCATCAGTCCACGTGGCCCTGTATTAAATGATACAGTTAAATAAAGACCCTGTCCCCTCCCTCTCAAAAAAAGGGAACTCTAGTCAGCTTGGTGGGCAAATCCCCAGTCAGAATAAGGGAAGTTTATCAAACTCAATGAAATATCCTCTAGACCACTCTCATCTATTTGTACACATTTGTACACATTTCAAGCAACTTTTTAAAAATCATTTTAAAAATTGTGATAAAAATCACATAAAATTTACATCTAAACCATTAAGTGTGCAAAGCAGTGGCACTGAGTGCATTCATATTCTTGTGTTCCGTCACCACCATCCACCTCCAGAACTCTTTTCATCTAGTAAAACTAAAACTCTAGACCCATTAAATAAGAATTCCGTTTTCCCCTCACCCCAGTCCCTGACAACCACTATTCCACTTTCTGTCCATACGAATTTGACTACTCTGAGTACCTCCTGTAAGTAGAATTATACAGTATTTGTCCTTTTGTGACTGGCTTATTTCTCTTAACATACTGTTCTCAAGGTTCATTAATGTTTTAGCATGGGTCAGAATTCCCTTCCCTTTTAAGGCTGAATACTATTCCACTGTATGGATAAAACATATTTTGTTGCTTACATCCATTTGCTAATGTGAATAACGCTGTTATGAACATTGGCATACAAATATCTCTTTGAGACTGTTTTCAGTTCTTTGGGGTATATAAAACCAGGAATGGAATTGCTGGATCATATGGTAATTCTATGTTTAATTTTTTAAATGTGTTTTTATCGATTTTAGAGAAAGAGAAAGGGAGAGGGAGAGAGAGAAACATCAATCAGCTGTCTCCTGCATGTCCTCTACTGGGGATCAAGCCTAAAACCTGGACATGTGCATGGACAGGGAATCAAACCAGTGACCTCTTGCTTGGTGCATGGGACAACGCCCAATCAACTGAGCCACACCGTCCAGGGCTATGTTTAATTCTTTTTAAGGAATTGCCATACCATTTATCATAACAGTTTCACCATTTACTTTCCACAGGCAGTGTCAAGGGTTCCAGTTTCGCCCTGGCTGGTTTGGCTCAGTGGTTAGAGCGTAGGCCTGCGGACCAGAGAGACCCAGGTTCGGTTCCCGCTAAGGGCACGCACCTTGGTTGCGGTTTATTGGTTGTGAGGGTGGCAACCAGTCAATGTGTCTCTCTCACATTGATGTTTCTCTCTCTCTCTCTCTGTCTCTTCCTCCCTCTCTCCCTCCCGCTCTACCTGAAGATAAATGCAAGAATGTCCTCGGGTGAGGAAAAAAAAGGGTTTCCAGTTTCTCCACATCCTCACTGACACTTGTTATTCGGCATTTGTTTTGGTTGCTGTTTGGTTTTGTTTGATAGCAGCTAACCTAAGCTACTTTCTTTTGATAATAACAATAACAATGACTACCATTAGCTACATGTCTCCCATGTGGCTAGCTCTGAATCCATCACACACTGCACGCTGGAATCCTCACAACTAACCTTTGAGGTTTAAATATAGGACCCTGAGACACCTTGTCCTATTGCTAGGATGGGACAGACCTGGAATTTGAGCCCGAAAGTGATTAAACTCCATTTCCTGTACTCTAACCACCAAACACATAGCCCTCCTTCTTACCAGAAACGGTTTCTGTGCACTAATCCAGGTGCACAGGGACCACCTGAGCAAGAAGGTTACTGTCCTGCCCACGACCACAGCAAAGTAATTTGTCAGCCTTCTGGTCTGTGAACAGCCCAGAGACATAAAAGCACAATAAACTCTTCTAGGGAAGGAACCTCACACTTAACAATGTTTATGTTTTTCCCCAAGCATTTATTACGATGCCTAACACACAACACTCAATAAATATACATTTAAAAAATAAATTATGGTTACAGAAGCCCAGTTATCAGCATTAATGTCACACCAGTCTGTGTGATTAGAAGAAACACAGTGGACAGCCACATACCATGTACATTACAAATTAGTAATCAAGATAACTTGCATTTTCCTTCTAATTCTTGACTTTTACATAAGGTTTTTTGTTTCTTTATCCCTCATCTACCCCTAATTTGCCTTGTCTCCTCCTTCTCCCGCTCCTTTTCTGTTTATATCTTAGGAGCACCTTTGGAACATTACTTTGCTTTACTGATTACTGTCCAAACCCAAGTACACCCATCCACTCATGAAACAATCTCTGGCAAGAACAGGAGCCTTTAATAGTCAGGGCCACCATAGATGGGGATGGGGGAGACTTCTGCTGAAACTTCAGGGGAAACAATGAATCCTGAAATAATCTGATTCTGTTAGGAAGAGAGGTGCAGTAATGGTGTTTGGGCAACAGGAATATCCATGTCACAGTGCTTCGCATAATGTGACTTCCATTACCTGCATTAGAATCACCTGTGGCAGACACTGACATTTGGGATCCAACGTTCACGGGAAAGTGACTACCTGCTAAGGACTATGTGTAAGACACACTACCAAAATATCTTCCTTCTATAGATTCTATGATGCCAATGTTGGATACCAAGGTAGACAGATGATGTCAAACGCCTAGCAGTTGACACCTGACACCAGAGGGGGCATCATTTGTTCTATTGGATTATATAGTATTACCTTAGTTGAAAACTTACAACTAGAGCAACAATGTAACATTTGAGAGACATTCACCAAAGCATTCAGAAAATTATTTTCTACTAGACTCTTTGAAAGATGATCTACTTGAAGAGAAATTTAAGAAAAATTACAATTAAATCCTCATTTAGTGGTTATCTTATTAAAACTTTAAAAATAGCTGAAAACCAAAAAGCAGGTAGTTCTGAAATTTAATTTGGTAAAATTCATTTTTTTTATCCTCACCTGAGGACATTTTTGCATTTACCTTCAGATAGAGCTGGAGAGAGAGAGAGGGAGGAAGAGAAAGAGAGAAACATCGATGTGAGAGAGACACAACAACTGGTTGCCACCTACACAACCCCAACCGGGGCCAGGGATGAACCGCAACCGAGGTACATACCCTTAGCGGGAACCGAACCCGGAACACTCTGGTCTGCAGACCAATGCTTTAACCACTGAGCCAAACCAGCCAGGGCGGTAAAATTTCTTTTTAATATGTATTTGACATCCAGTACATTTGAAACAATTCAAAAAGTCAGTGTGTTCCAGAGATATAAAAAACAATTCTTATGGTGTGTATTTGATTATATTGATTACCATAGTCAATATTAAAAATTAATTTGAAGCTAGGGAGTGCATCCATTACTATATTTGTCTGTCACTTTCCATATTATGAAGTCTCTCATTATGTAAGGATGCAGTCCATCCCTGTAGCCCAGGCAGGGGAACCTTCACCTTTCTGGAATCCCCAGGCTCTTTCACACCTTTGCATTTTCCCTTAAGGCTTCCACCTGGAGAATTCCTCTCCCCCTACCAGGCCCTGCTCTAGCATCTTGTCCTATGCTAGACCACCAGCCCTTCCTTGTGCAGGCAGAGCATTTTGTACCTCAGGACAGCATTGATCACACTTGTTTATGTCCCTATGCCCCCACTACTTGCAGCATCTTTGGATGCGGAGACCATCCTTTGACCCCTGTAGCCTCTGGCAATTCCTAGTACCTTGCAGGCAGATTACAAATTCAACTGACCAAACAAACACCTGAGCCTCTAGTAAACACTGTGCTAGGTAGGATGGTTTATAATTGACTCCCCCACCAGACTCTGAATGTTTCCCACACTGCGACAATATATAAAGTTTTTATTTAGTCCAACTGACCCTTGGACAATACTGGGGGTAGGGATGCCGACCTCCATGCAGTGACTCCCCAAAAACTTAACTACAGTAATCCCTTTTAGTAACTGTGGGGGATTGGTTCCAGGACCCCTGGCAGATGCTCAGGTTCCTTATATAAAATGGCACAGAACAATACATACAGTTGACTTTCCCTATCCTCGGATTCCTAACTGCAAATAAAAAAAAATACTATTAGTCCAGGAATAAGTGGACCCCTGCCATTCAAGCCCATGTTGTGCAAGGGTCAACTGTATATGTTTGTCGATGGAAGGAATGACAGAGTTCCTTCCTTCTAAGAGGGAAGCCCACAGTCTAGTAGTAAAAAGTGTTCCAGAAACAATATTAAGAGATTATATATTAGCTCTGTTAATCACCACCACAAACCTGAGTAGGTATTATTATCATCTTATAAATAAGAAATGGTGAGAATAAGTAACTTGCCGAAAGTCACAAGAACTGGAGCCTAGACAGGAACTCAGACCCGTCTAAATTGGAAGCCTATTTTCTTTCCACCACATTATACTATCTCCTCTCAAATATCAAATTAATAATCAGCATTGATTATTGTTATTAATAATTTTAATAATTTATTTATTGATAGTATCACATATTAACAGACATCAAATACAGTAGATATTCAACATACTAAATCTGACAATGCAAAGTAATTACCTGCATAATTGGCAAATTATGACATTTTGACCAAATACTGCCACTCCTAATTATGGTGATACTTTTAATAAACTAATTTATATAGCAAAAGCACAATTCCAACACCAAGATGCTGCTTTACAACATATTCTCCTTTTAAATCAAGTGGAAAATACTAACCTCATAGAAACTTAGGCCTCAACTCCAAATTGCTTATTTCTTCAATAGTGCTACCATCATCAAGAAAATGTAGATAAAGGTTTGGGCAAGATCATCACCATTTAGGAAACTTACCAAGTACCTCAAGTTAATCTCTGAGAAAGTCTCTAGAGGTCCCTCAGATGAGCACCCACCTAATCAGAGCATGCTAAGCGATGCTTAATGTCTCTTAATCATTTGGCAACATCAATACCTGATAATGAAAAAGTCTTGGTAAGAGGCTGATTGTGATGGGAAAATAGCCTTCCCACTAAAAGGCTCCAATGATTCTCCTTTGTTTACACGATAAAATCCAAAATTTAGTTCCGGATGAGTATCCTTCACTCCTTGAACAAGGGTCCTCCGCTCTGCCCGGGGTTCACATGTCCAGGTCGCCTTGGAGATTTCCACCATCATCCCCACATTTGTTCCCCAGCTTCTGAGGAACACTGTGCCTGCCTCACAGTGGGTATTCGAGAAAAAATTGCTCAACTCAATACTAAATATAACTAAATACCAGAAGTGGTATTGTCTTTAAGACAGTATCTCTGTAAGTCCTGCCCAAGTAGCTCATTTGGTTAGAGCATCCTCCCAGGTTCCATCCCAAGTCAAGGACATACAAACATCAACCAATAAATGCATAAACAAGTGGAACAATAAATCAATGTTTCTCTCTCTCTCACCCTTCCTTTCTCTCTAAAATCAATCTTTTAAAAAAAGATCTTTTAAAAAGAAAGAAAACACCTCTATTTACAACACTCAGTACAGTATGTCCTCCAGGGGCGGGTCTGCATACAACTATACTTATACAAATGTCATAATAGCCACGTTTGTCCCAAAGTTTCCTAATGGCTCTCACATTTCTTCTGCAGTCATGATGGCTTCATTGCTCATTACACTGCCATTTTAAAGTCATGTAAGTAACATTCCTTTTTTTAAAAAATGTACATAAGAAAAACAATCAATATTCTCCCATCCCTCGGAAATAACCACTATTAAAACTTTAGTATAAAAATTACTGATATGCAGAGCTTATAGATTGTGTCCTACATATGAATATTTTATTTCAGAAATTGTATTATAAATTGCTTATTAGCTTGTGTTCAGCTTTTTAAAAATATATTTCATTTTGGTAAGTGTAATTTAATATGATTTTAAGATATCTACAATTAAGATGCATTTTTTTTTTTTTTTTTTTGGTACATGCCCCTAGCGGGAACCGAACCCGGGACTCTCTGGTCCACAGGCCGACGCTCCCACCGCTGAGCCAAACTGGCCAGGGCTTAAGATGCATCTTAATTTGTATTTGTTTAATAACTCTTCCTCTTGGACTGGAGCTTGTGGAACTGCTGGGCTTGCCTCTGTGTGTTTTAAATCCTGACAGATTCTCACCACGCTGGTCTCAAAAGGACTGCTCTGATCCTACTCCCCAACAACCTGGGAGGAGGAGCTCAAAAAAAATTTTTTTTTTGCATACAGAAAAAATGTGCATTTGGGCATGAGATCAAATATGTTCCAGAATTTGGGTTGTGGTCAAATTTTTGACAGCCACTGCTCAATCCCAAAAATTTAACTAAAGGCTATAGCTTAAGTAATGTTAACAACAGCACCGAACCACTGTAGTTAGGATTAAGAAATTATTAGGTTGCCTAAACATTAAAGGATTTCAAAACATCTACTTAAGAGTTTCATAATGGTTTCCATGATGGAGAATTTCAAAATGTACATCTTTCTGTTTCTTAAAACTCAAGCATGGCCACCATGGGCTTTGCCAAAGAAGGCTCTACACTGATGACTAGATTCATTCTTTTTCTCTCCCCCTCTGCTCCCCTACCCCTTTCTCAAAGGCAAAGTGAAAATGAACAGAGCTAGGGGTGGTAGAAAGAACCCTAAGGAAAAAGTGGTGTTGGGTGGTGAAGAAGCGGGGGGCTGCAGGCAAATGACAGGCCTGGTGCCTTCGAAGCAGAAGGAAGTATCACTTCCTTGCCGCCTCCTCCCTCGGGCCTTCTCTCTCTGGCCTCTCTCTGCTCTCCGTGACACAGCTTCCCAGTGGAAAGCAGAAGTGGTCCTCCCTCTCCCCACGTGGCTCTAAAATAAGCTTCTCCATTCCCCTCACCTCCGTGGGGGCTAACATTTACAGGAAGACTGAAGGTAGTGAAAGGCCCAAACACCAATAAGATGTCATTTCTCTAGTTGGGATCAGAGTGAATCCAGACCCATCTCTCCAATCTTACTGTGTACTCTCATCAGCACAGAAAAATGGGTCCAACTCCAACCACATGGTGTACCAATAGAGAGGAAGGAGAATTGGGGAGAAGCTTCCATTTGGCAAAAAGCTTCCTATTGGCATGGATTATGGTCAATGAAGAGTAATGAGAGTGATTTTAGATGCTCGCAGAAAGGTGGGAGTGCTGGCAGCCCAGCAATATTTGACTTTAAAGTATGAACTGTAAAAAGGAAAAGACCCCCAAAGCTACAGGAATGAAGCCTTCTTTCCAGGGTCCTACAGTTCAATAAGAGCAGAGTCTCAAGCATTAAGAAACACCCTCTCAAATGGATTCTGTAAATGCACCCCCATTTGTGTAACTTTATGGAACATCATTTATATCTTAGCATTCTAGAAAACGAACAGAGTTACAATGAGACTAACCCAAAATCTCTTCCCTTAAATGGACCACTCCTATCATATCAATTCATGGTTTGAAGGCTTTGTTAAAAAAAAAAAAAAAAAAGGAGGGGAAAGAGTTGAAGACAGGATCTACAGAAGGGAGACTGGAAACAGGGGGAGGGTTACTAAGCACAGTTAAATAATCAACACTTAGAGTTCTATAAAAATTGAAACTCCATCCTAAGGTAAATAGAACTTTCAAGAAGTAGCTTTGTGGCAAAGAAGGAAAGTTGACAGTTCAGTACTGCCGGAAACTGAAGTACAAGAATGATGAACAAAGGCCATTATAGAATCTGCAACTTATCAGCATGGATGAGCCTTTTTTGACACATCATGCCAAGTAATTATGAAAACTTGCCATTCTAAATTACAAGAGAGCCCTTCCAGCTAACTTAAGCCAAAGATATGTAAAAGAAAGTCCCGGTCTTTCAACTGGCCTGTTCCAAAAACTCTGATTCCTCAATTGGCAGATTTCCATACTATTTTCTACACTTGGACTTCTCCACCCAATGGGAACTTATGTAAAATAAACTTTAGAAATGATGACAGAGTGAACTCAACATTTCACAATTTAAGAATCAGGAAGCTAGGCAGCTGTAAGAAATCTTTCAATATTTCTGACTGAAAAAAAAAAGAAAAACAACAACAACTTCCTCTTCTATGTCCTAGTCTTCATTACCAATCTTAAAAGATGGAGGCAATGTCTATTCATTGTAGTATTGTGGGCTTAGGACAGCACCTTGTACATAGCAGGTGCTCTGTAAATGGGGTGCATCCTATGGGCCCCATCTCCTTTATAGATTCACCCTGGAGGATGTTCTCACTGATACGGGGGGCGGGGGGGGGCACAAAAGTAGGTTTACAGTTGTCAGTATGTAAAACAGTTTATTCTTGCATTTATTAATTATTATATTATTTTCCATACAAACAACTATAAACCTACTTTTGCCAAGCCCTGTATAACAACCGTATAAGGAGGCTCATTGAGAAGAAACTGCAAAGTACTTCTGTATTAACCAATATGCAGCTGATAGCCATCACTGGAGCTGCCCTGATGGCAGCCAGCCCGGTGCCACCTTGGCAGTGATCAGAGGTCTCCCCTCCCTAAACAGGAAGCAATGCAGAAAGCACAGAAGGTCATCTCCCCAGTCCAGCTTAAGAACCCTAGTTGGTGCATCTGCTGATTTGTCCTGAGCAGTTAGTCTCTTAGTTCAGATAATTATCAAGTGATGGAAGAAAATCACCCGTGATACTGTTTGAGAAATGTGTGTTAACTGATAAAATAATTTCTTTGCTTTTAAGTAAATGAGTACCTACTACAGGTCCAAAGGTAGAAAAGGGGAAAAGCCCTAAAGTTGGAGCCAGAAAATATACCTACTCTGCCCAATGGTGCCACTTACCCAGGTCTGTGACCTTGAACATGCCACCAAACTTCTTTTTCTACATCTGTCCCTGCCTACCCCCAGGGGCCATGAGAGGTTCAAATGAAATCAGAGCTCAGAAAGGCTTCAGAGCCCTGGGTAAGCAAAAGGTTTTGGCACTATCACTGCCAAGAAGTGCCCAAGAGAGGTCTGACGTGTCATTGATCAATGCTCCCACTAATGATCGTGGTGGCCTTTCAACATTAATACTGTCCACGTCTGAGGACATGGAGATCAGATAACAGCAGTGTGAGTGAGCTGTAACAATGTTCCATGCTCAGCATGAGTACCCAGAATAACTGTATTGTTATTTATACCGATTTAAAACTAGTATAGGTTTGTTTACGGATAATATGGTTTAATATTATTAAATGATAACTTCATATATTCATTTGAACCAAATGGCATCTCAGATGTTTTGGTGATTTATTTCTGAATACAAATACAATGGAACTTTATAAAAGGCTTTGAAAATCACTGATTTGCAAAACTGCTGGACTACTTTTCTGCTAAAAGAATGCCATGGAAGGAGGGGGGCAAGCAATATTACAAATTCTCCACATACCTTTGCAACACCAATGACTCTGAGACAAAGTGGGTCTTTTTGGATTGGGCAAACAACTTTTGTAGGCTACATCTTATACTCTAAATCAAGCCCCCTCTCCGGGTAAAATAGCAGAATCATCAGTCTTGAGTGGAGCTTCCCACTTAGAGCACTAGCACTAGGACAAGTTGATAGTCCAAAGTTCCTCAGATCCCATTTTAGAAACCAGAACAGAGGGCCAGTAGGCTTCAAACGCCTTGGGAACCCCAGTCCAGTTCCTTCTGCCTTGCACAGGGCCAGACTGCCATTCTTTTTTCTATATCTGTAATCTCAACTATGTGACAGGCTCCCAGCTATCATTTCGGACAAGACAAACAAAGCTGTTGTCATGGAGCTTTCTTGTAGTTGTTCATATAGACTACACACATGGGAGCAAGTCATAATATAACTCTGGCTGAATTAATGGCCCAAGTAACTTATCCCAAATCACAGTTCTGGTAAATGGTGGCAGAGACCCAAACTCAGTTTCCTGGCTGCCGTTTTCCCTTACATCAGGCCCTCCACTCTTCATTCAGAAAAGAAAGAGGAGTGCCCCACTCAGCATCCATACAGGTCCAGTCACCAAAAGCCTCTTGTGATCAAATTATATTTCTTCAAGCCTCAAGACCTCCTTACCTCCAAATGAAAACCAGGGACTATCTAAATCTCACCCTTTTCCAGCAGAGCTTACCTTACTCAGAAAGGGCTTTGAGTGCTTAGTAAACACCCGAACTGTCATTGCCTACTCCCCTCCACACCGCTTGAGGCGTTGGTTCCCAGCACAGAGAGAGCACCCCATCCCTCCAGAACCCTACAGCCAACTGGGGGCAGCCAACAAATCAAAAGTCAGTCAAACACCCTTAGTGGCTAGCTCTTAGGGTAAGCCAGACTCCTGGTCCTGCTGCTTTGGGACAGCAAACCTCAGGTATATTAAGCAGATTTATTAGTAAGGCCAGGTGACTCAATTGGACAGATTTAAAATCATCACATTGCAAAGAACCAGGGAGCCTCAGTTTTATGATCAGAATTATTTGCCATAGATAATAGCGTCATTCATGAATGCCTAGTATGTGTCTGGGGCTTTACGTGCAATAAATGGCTCAGGAGGTAGATATGGTCTCCCAAAGACTGGGAAACCCAAACAAGGAATTTCAGTCATAGGCCCAAGTTCACACTGGGCTAAGAACTTGCAAGGCCCTCAGGCCCGCATTCAGCTCTGAGATGGTCAAACAGTTGGGTGGGATTTGGCGTAAGGCACACACACACTCACACACACTCACCCCCCCCCCCCCACACACACACACAATTGGAGACACAACCATGAGATCGCAGACCACACCGGCTATTAGAAGGCACATTGCAAATGCACGGCATCCAGAAGCTGACACAGTCGGTCAAGATAACGCAGGGAAGTGGGAACTGACGCTTACACCCTTCCCCCAAGGCGAAGGAAAGGCAACCCCTGAATTCTTAAAATAACTCTCGCTTCCTCTCGGAGGCGTAGGCACCGGACAGTCGGTCCGCAGGCTTTGAGGCGCCCGGCTCGGCGGGAGGGTGCACAACAGCCTCCTTCACAGCCCCTAGACGTCACGCTCCTGCCGGGGATCCCCTGGAGGACAGCTGCCCGCGGGCCTGGGAGAGGGCCCGGACTGAGGCCCACCCCTTGCTTTTGAGGACCCAGGGACCAGCGGGGAGCCCAGATTGTGCAACTCGAGGAGTCCCCGCCAGAGTCCCGGCTGGGATCCCCGCTGCGGGGCGGCTCAGTGTGGAGAGGGGCTTTCCCGCAGCGCTCCGGGAGCGGCGGGAGCCAGGACTGCACCCGGCCCTCGCGTACGTGCGAGAGGGCCCCTCGGTGCCCCCGCCCCTGCCCCTCCCACCACTCCCCTGCGTGGCTCTGGGGAGAAGACACCTGCGGAGCTGCCCGCCCACCGTCTCCCCCCCTCCTCCAGGCCCCGGTCACCCACAGGCTGATGGCATTTGGGTGCCCTACCCGCCGGGCCGGGCACCAGGACGGTCAAGAAGCAACGCGCGTCCCTTACTCCTGCGGTCCGAGCTGGCCCCTGGCCCCTGGCCCCCGGTTCAGGGTCGACCTCATATCCAGGGCCGACCCCACGCCTGCCCCCACTTGGTCTTCCCTGGTGCTCCGCCCCACTCCCCGGGCTCACGCCTGGGACTCACCAGCTCGCCGGGAAAGTTGCGGATCGGCGGGGGCGGTGGCGGCGGCGCTCCACGGTGACTTGAGTTCAGAGCCGGGGACGCGACGGGGCGGCCCAGGGGGGCCGGCGAAGAGAGGGGCTGCGGGCCAGTAAGCGAGGACGCACGGCTAGGGGCTGCGGGCTCCCGCCCGAGGTGGCGCGGCTGCCCCGCCTGCCGCGCGGGCTGGAGGCTGCAGCGCGTCGGGCCCGGAGGCGCCACGGCCGGGGAGCGAGCGGCGGGCGGCCCAGCGCGGCGGGAGAGGAACTAACTGTCGCTGGGCTCGGCGGAGAGGTCCCCGCTACTTCCTGGTGCTCGGATTTGCATACTGCGCCCGGGGGGCGGGGAAGTGACCATTTGGCCCCTGCCCAAGGTTTGGATCTTTGGTGTGGCCGTCGCGCAGAGCTTTGAAGGCAAAGAAACCTGGTGTCCCTGTGTGCAACTTGGAAGAGTGGGAGCCGCCTCGGGCCCAACGTTCTCCTGTAGAGATGACAGAAGGATCTTCCAGGGAGACCTTCCAGGGAATCTTGGAGAACCCGAACTTCTCCTTCTCTTCCAACCTACTCCCCAAGGTTTTAGGAAGTGGGGTGCCCCTAGCAGCAGAAAGGGAGCACTCTGATCTCCCAACATTTGGAGGCCTGTAGAGAGACGGTGAGATGTGCCAAGTTGAAGCTCAGGGTCACATTGAGTTCGTAATCAGTACAGAATAAGCTCCTTAAGAGTATACATGGGGATGTTAAAGTATTGATGGAGGACAAGGGACTGTGGAGTTAAGTGGCCTGGCAATTGCCAGTTCCTCAAAACACCCATTTCCTCCCGGGAAAATGGAGATAAGGAAGCCTACCTTGCAGGGTGACTGGGAGGATGAAATGTCCTCTGTAAAGGGCTCCCCGTGCGCCTAGCACACAGTAATGGTCACTGTCATTCTTTCGTTTCTGCTGTCTTTGTATCCCACATGTAAACATTGTGTTTGGTACATGGCAGGTATGTCAAAGAATGACTGCATCTCCAAGCTCATGTTCTAAGTCAGTAAATGCCACTTACAAATGCAAGATGTAATATTAGTCTCAGTCACTGTGGATGTCCACTTGTAAGCAAGATTCTGCTCACAAGATCCCAACATTGCACAGCATTGTAGAACTTACAAGGAAATAAACTGCACCTTGTGGGAAACGTCGTCCTTCTGTGAATAATAGCAAACACTTACTGAGGGACTATTAGGTACCAGATTCAGGACTAAGCATTTTAGACCTTTTATTAAGAATGTCCTTAAGAGGCTGGCCCCACCTAAGAAGCCTACAGCCACAGTCCAGCAGCCAGGTCAGCCACCTGGTAACAAAATCCATACACTAGTCATTTGTTACTGGTAAGAGAGTACCAAGATTTTTGTTGTTTGTTTTTAAATATGTTTTTATTGATTTTTTTTTTTTTTTTAGAGAGAGAAAGGGAGAGGGAGATGGAAACATCAATGTGAGAGAGAAACATCGATTGGCTGCCTCCTGCACACCCTCGACTGGGTATCCAGCCTGTGACTCAGGCATGTGCCCTGACCTGGATTCGAACCGGGACCTCTCAGTCCACGGGACTGAGCTCAGACCACTGAGCCAAACCTGCCAGGCAGAGAGTACAAAGAGTTTAAACGTGTGAGTGAAATCTGTCATGGATCCTATGGCGTAATTCACTGTCTGAAGGCTCATTTCCTGGACTTTTCTTTATGATGACCTCTTAAATATATTGGCCCTAAATGCTGTTATTAATGACTCCTTGAGATCTTGGCTAAAGGCATGTAGCAATAAAGAATGGGACACAAAATATTTGGTGTTGATTCATCCATCTGGAATATCCTGTGTTTTGTTTTTTGGTAAGATGTCTCTTGGAGTAAGGAACAGAGTATCAGACAGAACTGGCTTGCACCCAGCTCCACCACTTCTAACTCCTCATTCATAAGCATCCTAGAGTATCACTTTGTTCATCCAGAGCTCTTAAAGTGGGCAACATTTATTTTAAGCCAGACTTAGGTACTTTTTAGCATTGTCTGCCATCGTTTCACGTGTTAATTTTCAACTGCTGGTAGAGAGCAAACCCCTCTTTGGAAGGCATTGCTCTTTCATTGCCATTGTACCTCTCAAAATTCTATTAGGTGCTTTAAAATACTTCATTAGGCCCTTGCCGGTTTGGCTCAGTGGTTAGAGCATTGGCCCATGGACCAATCAATGTATCTTTCTCACACCAATGCCCCCCACTGCCCCCCCATCTGAAAATCAATGGAAAAATATCCTCGGGTGAGGATTTTTTAAAAGTTTTTTAAAAATACTTCATTAGTATTGATGGATTGGGTCATTGATTTATGAACTGAGTTGTCTCAACAGTATCGCCTATTAAGAATTGAGCACAGAATGGAATGATTAGAGGCAGGTTGCAAATCAACAAAGACCCCTTCACAGGGAAGCAGGCTTTGCAGAAAGTGAGGGATATGACGGAAGAGGACAGAAAGAGCAAGGAGTGGAAATGGCATCAACTATGTATAGTCCATCTACATGTTTTCAGATTCCGTATTTGCAAATTCAGTTACTCACTAAAGTAAATTTGTAACCCCAAAATCAATACTTAATATCACTTTCACAGTCACTCATGGACATGAGCAAAGCAATGAAAACTTGAGTTTCTCCACACTCATTCCCAGCTGAGGTCAAACAAGACAATGCTCTGCCTTCTTGTTTTAGCTCCTGTGTTATATAAACATTAAACATGTGTCCTCTTTGTGATCCATGTAGTGCCATGTTTTTTTGCATCTTTGTACTTTTTGTTTGTGATTTCACTACCACTAAGTGTAGTGCTGAAGTTCTGTCTAGTGTCCCCAGCATGAGAAGGCTGTGATGTGTCCTATGGAGAAAATATGTGTGTTAGAAGAATTTGGTTCAGGCATGAGTTATACTGCTGTTGGCTGTGAGTTAAGTGTTAGTGAGTCAACAAATTTTATATATATATATATACACACACATATATATACATATGTATATATATGTATATAAAATCCTCACCCTAGGATAGTTTTCCATTGATTTTTTCTTTTAGATAGAGTGGGAGGGAGAGAGAGAGAAACATCGACGTGAGAGAGACATTGATTATTTGCCTCCTGCACAGCCCCAACCAGGGCCAGGGACTAAACCCTCAACTGAGGTACGTGCCCCTGACCAGGAATCGAACCCGAGACTCTATGGTTTTTGGGCCGATGCTCTAACTGCTGAGCCACACTTGCCAGGCAACAATATATATTAAATAAGGTGTCTTTAAACAGATTCATACAGCCCTAGCTGATGTGACTCATTTGATTAGAGTGTTGCCCATGCACAGGAAGGTTGCGGGTCCAATTCTGGTCAGGGCATATACCTAGGTTGCAGGTTCGATTCCAAGTGGGGGCTTGTATGGGAGGCAACCAATCGATGTTTCTCTCTCACATCAATATTTCTCTCTTTCTCGCTCCCTCCCTTTTCCCCTTATTCCCTCTCTAAAAATCGATAAAAAAAAACCAACACAGATTCACAGATAAAACAAGTTTACCCATAAATCAATTGATGAAAATGTGGTGGCCAGAGGCTCATAGTGACCTAACCTTATATTCCTCCTAGGAATGATGGTTCAATATAAGCTAATACATTGTTTGTGGCAACTTTATAGACCATAACTACTGCAAATAACGAGAATCAACTGTGCATAAGAACATACCATCACCCACTGGTAGGAAAATGAAATGCCTAACCTCAAGGAAATTCTCCTTCATCATCACATGTCTGACCACGGCCCATAGCCCTCTCAGCCAAGATTGGTCACTCTCGGTACACACTTACACTACCCACCTTGCCATCTGATCTGCAGCTTGTCCCACTGTCCTTCGTGCCCCTTCCATTCTTCTGGGAGCTGCCCTCCAGGGGTTCAGACACCTCAGCCCAACTCAGGGACTCTTACAGATAGTTTGCCCAAGCCTTCTGGTTGGCCTTGCTGGAAAGGGAAGAGTGGAGACTAAGACTCTCCATCTGACTCTTGCAAACGTGGTTACAGACCTGATTTCTCAGGCCCAAGTAGTAAATAATACAGAGCAGTGGCACTCAACCCTGGTGGCACATGAGCCTCCCTTGCCCAGGCCCTATCCAAACAATCAAATCCAAGTTGGGGGACAGTAAGGGGAGATCTGATCATCAGAAGCTTTAAAGCTCCCCAGGTGGTTCCAATGAGCAGCTGAGACTGGGAACCACTGTGAAAGAGCCCCGCGCAAACATCCTGGGAGAATATGGGGTGTGTCTGCCAAACAAATGGGTGTCTACCTATCACCACCTTCCCAATAAAATACACTAGAAAGCCTTTCATCTGACACATTTTGGACTGATGATTCAAAAAAGTAGTTTAAAGTGGGGAAATCATAAAAATGATGTAAATGTGCCTTTTACTGGAACTTCACCTAAAGTATATTCACTCACTGACAATCTCTTGTGTAATGCCAGGGTGTTTCCTCTGAGCATGAGTCCCCTGCTTGGCATTCTGTGTCATCTTTCTTACCTAAACGATACCCATGAAACCTCATATCTGATTTCTAATTACACCTTGGTGGAAGCAGAGGGCAGGCTGCAAAGCTGTCTCACCCACCATCTCGTACTTTCTGCAGCTGCTTTACCAACACCTAATTCAGCAGAACTCTTTGCTTTTATGATTTACCTGTGACTATTTCCAAATATTCAACTTAGTTTATACAGAAACATTTTCACTCATATTTTGAAGTTGCCATTTAATTAAATTTCCTATTTGTAGTGGCAGGCACAAATTGACATAAAAAACACTGGCTTTTGGGAAAGTATGTAAGTGTTGTTGGAAGGAGTGTTCACTGCTTGGAGGGATGGAGCACTGTTTCACAGAAGGCAGAGAGAGGTGGTTCACCCAGAGTTCTTCGGGAAGAGGTTGATTCCTGAGGCTTTATGTCACAACTACCACCCAGCAACTGGACAGGTACTGTTACGTTAAAGCCTTCAGTTAATCCTCATACCAACCAAGTTCTATTTTCTACACTTGAGGGATAATAAGAGGGCCTCCAAGGTGGTAGGTGATTCACCCAAATTCACCTTGCTAAAGTGGCAGACGCTGGATTTGAGCCCCGTTCTGTCTGCCTGACAGACATCAAAGCCACAGCTTGTACCCGTAGTTGAGAATGCTTTCTACAAAGCTGGGGCTTCTCAGCCTGGCACACCCCAGAAATAGCACAGTGTGCCTGAGAGCAAACAGGTCTAAATCTAGTCAAAGTCCTTAATTCTTTTACATCATAAAGGAACAACCAAGCTACCTGAACAAAAAATTGTTGAGACTGAGCCAAATAATAATACTAATAACACCAATAATACAATTAGATTGGAATCTTATCAAATTTACAACAACATTGATTTGTTACTCAATGAATGATACACAAGATTGTGCTACATGGTAATTAAACCAAAATGGTAAACTGAGCATTACAAAATTGTCTCATATAGTCAGACTGGGGATTTCTGGGATCTACTGGAGAGTGTCCAGAGAGTAAGAGGGAGAATTGCTCATGACTTCATTTCTGTTTTTTCTCTGAGAAAACTGGCCCTGGTGCTAACTCTCCCTCCTTCCCTACTTTCTGAGCATCTGTGAGGAAGCCCAGCCTCTTAAATCAAGCTGGTTTCAGGACCCTACTATCTGCCCTGACCCCAGTTCTAATTCTACAGGAGTCAAATCTGTTTTCTAGTTGCTCTTATGGTCTAGCACCTCATGTGGTTAGCTTTTCATTTTGACATAAATTCAGACTTAGAGAAAAGTTCCAAAAATAGCACAAAGATTCACCAGATATCCTTCAGCCATATTCTCCAACTGTTAATGCTTAACCATATCTATCTAGCTATAGACTTATTTGAGAATGAATTGCAGACATGATACTCCTTTACCCCTAAATACTTTGTGTATCTTCTTAAAAACAGAGACATTCTCTTATCAGGAAACTAACATTGATACAACACAATGAATCTATAGACTAAATTCAAATATTGGCAATTGTCCCAAAAATATACTCTATAGCAAATGAAAATTCCAGGTCCTGCTTTGCATTTGTTTTCATGGCTCCTTAGTCTGCCCTTCATTTAGAACAGTTCCTCAATCTTTTCTGTGCTTCATAGTACTGACTTTTTTTTTTTTTTAAGTACAGGTCAGTTATTTTGTAGAATTCCCTCAATTGCAGTTTATGTGATATTTCCTCATAATTAGACTCAGGCTATGCATTTTTGGCAGGATGTTACTAAAGTGAAGTCCATTAGGACTGTGGTGGTTTGGATGAAGGCAGAGGACCAAGTGGTCATGTGGCACCTGACGTTGTGAAGGGAGGTGGCCTTTGGAGGACGCAAGACAGTGCACTCTGGAGGCAGATGCTGGGTAGGAAAGGGCTGCAGAAAGAAACCTGTATCACTCCCCACACCCCAGCCCTGGGGCAAACTTGGCCTGCCACTCTGGAGTCCAAGGGTGCCTCCTGCAGACATTGATCTTCAAAGCTGCTTGTATAACTTAATTCCTTCTGGAAGGTTCAGCTCCACTAATCACCTTTAAGGGTGAACAGACGCCATCAACCCCACTCTCAAAAACTGGGCAGGCGTCCTGCTCAGGTGGGCTGAGCTGGGGCACAGACGAGTGTGGGCCAGTGAATGCTCAGCTGCGGTGTTTCCAGGCTCTCCCATTATGTTTTCTACTCCATTTTCTTTCAAGCTCTCCTCCTCCTCACCTCCCAGAAAGCAAAGGCCACCTGGGGCAGTTAGGGACCACAGGGACATGAGCGTCTGGGAGGAGGGCTGGCCCAGTGGACTGGATTCTGGTTCCAGAGCTGTGGGTGGAGGCCTCCAGCCAGGCTCACCTGCTTCGTCCAGCTCAGTAGAGTTTCTTCCCCTTCTTAGGGACAGGGCTGTCCTCACTCCATCCATTCTCTCTCCACCTCTCCTCTGCTGCACATGCTGGCGGTCCACTGCTACTCTCACAGTGGGCTCTACCACCCCCCACCTGGAAACCAGCTATCTTAAAAATGGCAACCTCACCCAAGGCCCCCACCACCCAGGACCTTCATGGTTAAGAGAGTTGCATGTAGCCCTGGCCGAGTGGCTCAGTTGGTTGGAGTGTCATCCTGTACACCAAAAGGCTGCAGGTTTAATTTCCAGTCAGGGTTGCAGGTTTGATTCTGGTTAGAGTGTGTATGAAGGGCAATTGATCAATGTTCTCTCTCACATTGATGTTCTCTCTCTCTCCCCCTCCCTTCCTCTCTCTAAAATTAAATAAACATATCCTGGGTGAGGATTTTAAAAAAAAGAGTGGCATGTACAAATGCATATGTTGGTAAAGTGGTAACAGTTAAAAAAAATCAAACCTGTATTGCCAGCAAAAAGGGGTGATTTTAGCACAAATGATTATAGGTACCAGGGAATTAATAAACAAAAAAGGAAAATCATAAAAACCCTTTCAGACTATAGAAAAATGTTAATAATTGTCATAAAATATTGTTAATGCACAAATGAACACAAAACATAATTTATCCAGATGTTTATCAAATATTAATAGCTGTTGCATGAAAAAGTATTCACGATCAAATTGGTTTGGGGACTTTGAGTTGAATCCAGTCTTAGAGGCTCTGCATAGCACAGGAAAGAACTAAAGTGTATGTGTCCTAACTCGTGGGCCCAGGTGACGAGTGTGCTGAGAAATGCATTTGGGACCAGCGATCAAAGAGAAAACACAGCCTCTCATGTTAATGGAGGCCTCTTGCAGCTGCATGGTGCTAGCAGGTATCCAAGGCTCCTGGAACTGTGCCGCTGCCATGACCACTGTGACAGACATGACAGTGAAATATTTAATACCATGAGCATGAAAGTGAGGCATATTGGATGTCTACACTGTTTACTACACAGCATGCAAACAAACCCAGCCTTTTTCCCAGAGCTTTATGTCAGTCTCTGTTGACAGAATTGTTCATCATAACCTTTCATGATGAACTGTCAGGGGCCCTTTGAGGTCAGGCTAATGCTATCGCCTCTGTCTCAATCAGCCCATGTTTCCATTCACTGAGTACCTCCTGTGGGCCAGAAGCAAGAGGGCATGCTGAATCCAATTCAAAAAAGCATTTTGGTAACAGCTGGAGGTAAAGACATAGCCAGATGAGGATGTTTATGTAAAGTTGATAAGAATTTTATATTTTGGTAACACTCTTTTGTTTTTAATTGTTGACACTATTACAAATGTCCCCCATTTCCTCCCATTTTACCCACCTCCACTCAGCCCTCCCCCCCCAATCTGGCCATCACCACACTGTTGTCTGTGTCCGTGGGTTATTCATATATGATCTTTGGGTAATCCCTTCCCCTTCTTTCATCCAGTCCCCATCACCTCTCCTCTGACCTCTGTCAGTCTGTTCCATGTTTCCATGCCGCTGGTTCTATTTTGTTCATCAGTTTATTTTGTTCATTCAATTCCACATATAAGTGAGAGAGTATGGTATTTGTCTCTCTCTGTCTGGCTTATTTTGTTTAGCATAATAATCTGCAAGTCCATTGATGCTGTCCCAAAAGGAAAGAAATCATTCTTTTTAGAGCCGCATCGTATTTCACTGTGTAAAGGTAGCACAGCATTTTATCCACTCCTCTACTGATGGGCACTTGGGCTGTTTCCAGATCTTGGCTATTGTAGATAACACTGCTATGTTTATCTGCACTGACCAATATCATATCATTTTTATGCATGTGTGTGTGTATATATCTATATATATATATATATGTATTTAGTTTGATGACCATCTTGGATGTTATTTCTCAGTCTGTACTTCCTTTGAATGAATTTAGTCTCAAAGGCTACTTCTGTGTTTTGCCCTGGTAGGAAGCATCCACTGAACTCTTCCAGTTATCTGAAGAGCCAGCCTGATAACATGATTGGTTGTTACCATTTCTTGCACATACAGGGCCACTGTTGCTATGAGATGAGAAGTACTTCATAGGAATCTATAGAGTAAGTGTGAAGATGTGTTGCTATGATTTAATATGAACCCTCTTGGCTTGTCTTCACAGAGCATGTCAGAACAACGAGCTAGTGATATTTTGTGCCAAGCCAAAGTGTTTGGGGAGACCTCAACGGATTCATCTAGTAATTTTCCATTCTTACCTCCACCTCTAGAAAAGTCCAGAAACTTTAGAGTATTCTTACAGGTTGCTCAGTAAAACCTCAACCACCCTCTGAAGGTAGACTTCGCTCCAGGGTGTATTTAGGGTTTACTTGACTCTGGGTGGATCTTTCTGTTGATCTAAATAGTTTATGTGAGTCCATTCCTCGGAAGTCCTGTTTATTTTGATAAGTTATTGTTAAGCTCTAAGAATACTACTGTCGTAACAATACAACTGTCCTATGAAATGTAATATTTGGCTTTTACTTAGGGATTCCTCAGATCTGACTGAAAGTAGGATTCAGTTACAAGAGGAGAAACTCATGTTAATAAAGTTAGAATTTAAGACTATATGTATTTATGTGCCTTACTACCCAGTGGGAGAGTTTGACTGACCTAATATGATTTTGAACCTGAATTGCTCATTTACGTGACCCAAGGATATCAGAAGAGACTTTTCTGGGATTACTGGGTAAACTGCACTCAGTCTGACTCTGTTTGCTTATCTATAAAGTGAGTCACAACTAGCTCACACAAGTTCTGTAAAGGCAGTAAAGTGACCTGGTTTTCCTAATCTGTAGAAAGGTAGTGATGGTGGGAGGTGGGGAAAGAAGTGGAAGGAGGAACAGAAGCCCAACTAATACTTTGAGTACACAGATTATTGAGGATATTTTTATGTGTCTTCAGCCACACTGACAGATAACTTTATGTCTTTGTTTTCACAGGTCCCCTTTCCCTCCATCTTCATGTGGCCAATTCTTACCCATCCTTCAAGGACCATTTCAAATGCCACCTCATCAAAATAGCCTTCTTTGGATACATTGCATCTCTTGCTGCCTTGAAATCCTATGGAAGGTCACCTCTATTTCTTGTTAATGACTGTCACTTTATTCCTGTATTCTAAAACTGCTATTTTTATCTACATAGAGCTTCTACAGTGGGTGGCGAGCTCCTGATAGAGGATCCAGGTCTGTTTCTTTCGTTTTTTTGTTGTTATTCTAAGCATTAAGCAAATGCATGTTAGAGCAAGTACTGAATGAGCAGAGTGAGTCTGTCAAATGAAGAGTTAGAATGATACATGGTAGGCTACGACTACTGTGTTGGAACCCAGAAAGGCAACATTTTGATTTGGTCCATGGGGAAACCTACTATTAGTCGTTACAGGTTGCATTGTGTCCTCCCAAAATATACAGAAGTGTGAATCTCTAGTATCTGTGAATGAGACCCTCTTTGGAAACAGGGTCCTTGCAGATGATCCAGTTAAGAGGTCATTCAGGGTGGGCCCTAATCTAATATGACCCCGTCCTTATAAAAAAGGCAAATTTGGACACAAATAGATTTGCTGGCACACAGGCAGAATGATGAAGAATGATATCAAAGTGATGCATCTACAATCCAAGAAATGACAAATATTGCTAAGAAATCACCAGAAGCCAGGAGAGAGGCAAGAACGGATTCTTCCTCACAGCCTCAGAAGAAACCAACCCTGCCCACACTTCCATCTTGCACTTCTGGTCTTAGGAACTGAAACAGATTTGTTGTTTGGGCCACCAGTTTGTGGTACTTTATTACAGCAGCCCTAGCAACAGTATACATACTGTTACATGGTAATTATATCCTACCTCTTACTTTCTCTGTTCATGTTTTCCGGAGGGTCTTTGGGGCCACATGGATGGATTTTAAGTGGTTGGAATGCTTCAGCTGGGAAGAAACAAGGAGTAAGGTGGTAACTGTGATAATATAGTGGTAACAGAAATAAAATAATAATGTTTAAAAATATTATAGAATGCATTATTTCTTTCAATCTTACAAGAAGTCTATTCTTACAATAAGTGGAAAGGATAGATGTGATCTCCACCCCAGCTTTTCAACAGTGGAGAAGGTAACTAACATTTATTGAGTGCTAAGCATTATTCCAAGTACATTGCATGTATTATGTCATTTAGCCCTGAAACCACACTGACATGGCTACTCTGACCCTCATTCTACAAGTGAGAAAAGTGCAACAAAGAGAAACTAAGAGACCTGCTCAAAGTCATATAACATGTGAGTGGGGAGATGGGATTCAACTCAGATATGAGGCAGAACCAGGGTGCATCCCATTGGTTTGATCTCTGTGCCACTGAGTCACCTCATCTGTCCATCCTCTACCTCAAATGTAGATGATATATGGCCACATCCCAAGTCAGTGTTCCACCGGCAGGTCCAAGAGGACCCTGAGCTTCTTTGAGTTTAGGACAGTGTCTTACTCACCTTTATATTTCTCTGCCTAGCACAGTGTCAGGCACATGAAAATGCTCAATACATGTTTGTTAGATGAATATATCGCCCTGGCCGGTTTGGCTCAGCGGTTAGAGCGTCGGCCCATGGACCAGAGAGATCGGGTTTGGTTCCCGCTAAGGGCACATACCTTGGTTGCAGTTTGTCCCCGGCCCCAGTTGGGGTCGTGTGGGTGGCAACCACTTGATGTGTCTCTCTCACATTGATGTTTCTCTCTCTCTCTCTTCCTCCGTCTCTCCCTCTCGCTCTATCTGAAGATAAGTGCAAAAATGTCCTCGGGTGAGGATAAAAAAAATACACACACACACACACACACACACACACACACCAGAGATGAATTTGTTTTTCAATGCATTAAAAATTGATTTTATAAACAAAATAACTTTATGCTTTTATGTATGATTACAGCCTAAGTTCTCTGAGATGTAAATTGGCAATTAAAATAACCTTTCTTTGACAGAAATAACATGATATAGGAGTGATAAGATCTCAGTTTCAGCCCTAGCTTCACCATTTTTTAGTTATGAAACCTTGATTTCCTTATTTTTAAACTTAGAGGATGGTCTGCATGGCATCTGTAATAACTTCCAGGTTTCAGATTCTATGCCTCTGACAGTAAGACTCACTCTGAGGACTTTCATTACCAGTTTAGGGTGTTTCATCTAAGGAAATAATTTATTGTGACCAGGAACAATTACCTGAGCAATATAAATCCACATTTTTGCTCAAGCCGGTTAGAGCAGCTTTCCATTTCAATAAGGACAATCATATGAGGGGCATCTGTATACAAAAGAACTAATTACAAGATTATTAGTATGAAGGAGCATAAACCTTCACCAACTTCCATGAACTTTTATAAACCAGTCCAGCCAGATGCTTCTGTTAAATGGAAAGAAAGAAAACCTTATAGTGAGTAGAACCCAACATTAAATCTTCTAAAGTTCCTTTATGTGTGAATGTTTTGTGATCTGGACATAAAGGTTTAGAATACTGCTCAAGTACATGGCTGAATAAGGCATCTTCCTGAAAGAGTGCAAACAGTCGTGAGAGATCATTTGTCAATTTTTATTTATTTCTTTGGCAGTTACTGGTTTAACCCTAAGAGAAAGGTACCGTGAAGAAGTGGGCTCAGGAAATGATTAAGAGCTAATGAAGCTATAGTAACCACATACCTTAGGCTAAAGACAAATTGAGGGGAAAAAATTAATTTTTTTGTTAATCCTCATTGGAGGATATTTTTCCATTGATTTTTTCTTTTTCTTTTTTTTTTTAGAGAGAGAGTGGAAGAGAGGGAGGGAGGTGGAGAGAAAGGGAGAGAACCATCAATGTGAGAGAGACACATTGATTGTCTGCCTCTGCCTGACCAGGGCAGGGGTTCGCACCTGCAATCCAGGCACATGCCATTGATGGGAAATCGAATTCAAGACCCTTCAGTGCACAGGCTAATGTTCTAACCACTGAGCACACCAGCCAGGGCTTAGGACAATGTCTTAAATGAAGTTGAAGAGGCAGTAATTGTATATATGTATATATATGGCCTGTGCTATGATATATGTGTAAATAAATCTGGAAACAGGAATAAGAAATGCTCCCCACCCCCAAGGCTCTGTTGGAAGCAGCTGCAGGATTTAGTGGGACTGTCCAGCCCCAGGTTTTAAGTCCAGGACAGTAATGGGTAGAACTGTGTTGAGAAGTAGGAAAAATCAAACATGTGGTGAGCTTTCTGAAACCTAGATTGTTTCCAGCTTTTCCATGAATTTATGCATCTTGCACGCCTTGCATCGCACTAATCAAAAAGCAGTTGACTAGCTAACATGAATGATGTTGAGGTGGTTAATAAACTAGCTGTGGGGTTGATGATAAAATGGAAATGAAACCTATAACTATTACTAGACCCTTTGTACACATGATTGTACCACATTTGCCACACAAAACTTTCTTTTAGACATCACCTATTTTTAATATATGTTACATATGTATAAAACTATGATCTATCTTGGGAAGTACTGCCATTCTCCTTATAGACTTCTATAAGATTTCTTATATATTTTTCATATATAGATGAAGTCGTCATTATATGGTAATAACACTATTTTTTCTCTCCAATAAAAATCCATCAAGTTCTGCTGCTATTTTTTACTTTAATGTCCATAGCTAAAGATTCAGAGACCCAGCAAGAGCAGGAGAGTGAACTGGGGGTTTCACATGCTTACTTCTGTTTCATCTCACTGCAAGGAAGTTGAGGGGCAGAAAAAAGCAAGTCCTTGTCTGATATTAAACTAGTAAACTGTTGGGTGCCAATGGAACACAAGTTTTTTTATTCCAGAATTTGTAGGCATTCCACTCCCTCCTCCTTACATTTGCTTCGTTTTTATTATGTGTTAAGCAGGACACTTGCTGTAGGCTGTTTTATTTACTTCTCTCAACAATGATTTGCTGTTGGTATTATTAGTCCATAAGTTGCAGATGAAGAAAGTAAGGTCACAGAGGCTGAAAAAACTTGCCCAATATCACTCAGGCAGTAAATGGCAAGAAAGAATAGTTATCAAAGTCATGTATTACCTTTGTGTAAATATATTAATATCTACAATTAAATGTTTGATCACATTTGACTAATTGCATGTTTATCCTTTGGGCTATAATTTATTTGAGTTGGATTATAACTTCCTGGTTAGAAATACAATGCTTAAGAAATTTGAGGAAATTTGTGAAAACCAGATACAACTTAATTTGTTAATGTTTACTAAGGGTCACTGTCATCATTATTAGCTAAATAAACCATGAATTAATTATGTTCTTTAAGTAAAACCTCAATAATAACTTATTAATTTCTTAATGGGTCATCCTTTTTATACATGTTCACTGAATTTTGTTATAATTTTGTGAATCCTTAATTATTTAACTGGTGGCCCAATATGCTGTCTGCTTGGTCTGATTAGTTTTTCACCAACCAATTGGGAAGAAATATAAAATAATTTCAAAGTAGATATGGGAACCCGGTATGAAATAACATGTCACCAAAGCAAAATTGTATATCCTTTAGCCTTTCAGAGAGGTTCCTTATTTCTCAATTAAAAGCAAAAAACAATAGCCCAAATCAAGCACCTGGTAAAAGTGAGAATGAGAGGAGTGGAGAGTACAAATGAATAAAAATCAACAGAAAGGGGATGTGTGCTCTGAAATAGAAATCTACTCTGCAGGGATGTTGTCAGATACAGCACTTCTTCAGTACTCTCTTTTAATACACAGTTGCAGCTATAATTATAACATGTTTTAGTATTTGGTTAAAATTTGATTGCCTTTCCATCTCATGCAGGACCAAAAAAAAGAAAGAAAGAAAAAAAAAAAAAAGCATTGGAAAAACTGCAGTGACTACAGGATGTCCTGTTACATTTATCTGGTAAGACAGACCCATGACTCACTATAACACTTGACACATCGGAAATGGTTTTATTGTGAATGGTATTTTTCTGCTCATAAATATTAAACACATAGATTTGAGGATGACAAGCTACATCTGTCCTGATATAAAGGCATCCTCTTATAATTCTTTGTGAAGTGAAAGAAACTTAATGTAGACATGTAGATGGTGGCAAGCCACATCATACAAGCAGCAGCCAGTCAAGCCTGATCTCTCAACTCTCAGAACTCTGGTAGTTCTCCTTCTTAAGTTGTTGATAATAAATGGTATGAGGAAGATATCTCTTGATTGAATCTGTAGGTTTTGTCATTGTTTTTGCAAAGCTAGGATACACATGCTCAACTGAAAAAAACCTCTTGAGCCTTTGAGACATAAAAAATTGTTATGTTGCAAAAAAATTATGGGTAATCGATTAATAATAATGAAAAGAATAACTTCATATAAAAAGAGATGGAAACTTTCTCATTGTGCTGACGCTTTCAACTCCATAATTCTTTAAAAAGCAAAACAAAGGCACAAAATGAAGACACAAAGGTGTCTTCTTCTTCCTTTCTTAAATTGCAATTATTCACACTGTCTTATTTCAGTCGCCTAAAATGTCTCCTCTGCCTGAAACTTCTCGATTACATTACCTCAAATGATCTTCCTCTTCTCAGTCTACATTTATTGCCAAAGCACATTATTTAAAAGTACATATTTAATAAAGAGAAAATCTCCCTCAGTACCATCTTTGGGATTGTTAAATGATAAAATGTAGCCCTAGTTTCTTTCGTTTCTCATTCATATTCAGATATTGGTCTCATTGTGCATGTGTGTATAGGGTGTGTGTGTGTGTGTGTGTGTGTGTGTGTGTGTGTGCAAGTATGTGTGTATAGGAATGGAATTGGTACATGTGTAGGGGTGTGTGTATGTACAATGGTATGTATGTACACAGATGTGTGTGTGCGAGGTATATATTTAAAAACATTTGTGTGTGTTTATGCTCTGGGGAGTATGTGGGTAAGCACGTTTATGTAGGGGTGTGTTGTGTGTAAGGATGTTTTTGTGTGTTTATGCATGTGTGGCTATGCAGGGATGTGTGTATATGGGTGTTATATGCATGTTTATAGGTTTGTGTGCAGGCAGACATGTGTCTATGTGTGTAGGGGTATGTGTGTGTGTGTGTGTGTGTGTGTGTGTGTGTGAGAGAGAGAGAGAGAGAGAGAGAGAGAGAGAGAGGGAGAATAATGTCTGGGGACAAAGTTTTGAAAAGTGGGTCAGCCATGAGGAGAAGTTAAAGAAATTTAAAAAATAAAGACGGGGGTGTTGAAGACATCGTGTGGTCTTGAACACCCATGTAAATGAACTGCAACTTCATTTAATGACCAGTGGAGAGTCACTGACCATTGTTAGCAGGGGTGGGAGTGGGGGGAGGGGGACAACATAGAGATGCCCTAAGAGATTTCTGCCTTGTACTGGGCCTTAGTGAGGAGCTGGAATTTGATGGTGGGGGTTGGGAAGTGTAAGGTGAAGGAAGGTTGGAGACATCTGGTTATCCCTCAGTCAGAGCTCAAGATTGGGAAAGTTACTGAATTCACTAACCTTGTTTCCTCGTTTTTAAAATGCAAAGAGCAAGACTTGGAGGGATTGGTTTGAGGATTGAATGAGACAGTACATGTAAAGGACCGAACCTATAGGAAATTCTCAACAGATTGTATATGAAAGAAGAAGAGGTAGAAGAGGAAGAAATTTCAGGGAAATGCAAGGAATGCGTCATTTGGATAGAGAAAAAGGAACTATTCTGTTTTCTATCTTTCATACTCTTTCTACTGTGTCTAAGAGTCACAGTATGGTTGTCTCCAGAGTGCATGGAGTAAAACTTGCAACAAAACTCAGATTTAGGGAGCTGATGGAAGGAAAGAGAATGAACCCAAACCTGGGGAGAAAATACAGTGCATTTTTATTCATGCAGGAGGGCGCATGCTGGCCATCCTAGGTGAGTGTGTCCCCCCAAACTGTTTCTTACTATGATGGCAGGGAGGGATGACTGACTCCCTGAGATTCAGGAGGCATTGCAAACGCATCTCCAGGATGACGGGCTGGGCATGAAGACTGGATGTCAGTGAGTGCGAAAGATGAAATAAAAGGAAAGTGTGATGATTTTGTAATCTACCATATCAATATAAAGATATAGGCTGGCCTGTCCAAAGGAAATGGCTTGCAGTTCCTCTAATTTTTAATTTAAGCCCTTACATCAATTACTTAATCTTTCACCCAATGTACCTATAAATAGAAATAATGAAATTTGCCATTTCATTCTCTTTTCCACGAGACTTTTTTCTTGATTCTTCCCTTGAGCTAAATAGCATTGTTGCAGAAGGTTTTGCATCCTGTGGGCAATAAACTAAAGTATTTGCACACGTTTAAAAAAATTCTCACATTTATTCAACCCTAAGTTATTGTTGAATGTTAGCTGGGTGCTACGTTTGCGGACAGTGGCAATTATCCCCATTTTATAGCAGAGGAACTTCAAATGCAAGGAGATCAAGAGTCTTGCCTCAAAGGCCCAGCAGGAAGCCTGAGTCCCTGCACTGTACACGGCCACTCTCCGAGTTTGTTCATCCAAGCCTATGCTGAGAAACACTGAAAAGCCCTCATGACAAATATCAATTACCCTTGGCCACAGGACGATCAAATAATACACTTGTGTTATCCAGTATAAAATTCAAGTGAGAATTTTTAAAATCATCATGTCATCTCTGCAAATAGAGTTTTACTTCTAAAATAAAAATAACAAAATAAAATGCAAGTGAGCAAGGCGACTTCTCAAGACAATCAGCCTCTGCAACAACCTTATGTAATAGTCATACCCCAAATGTTGCTGTATTAGAAAACCGAAACCAAAGTGGGAGAGAATATTCTCTGGTCTTTTTAAAACATTGTGCTGAGAAAGAGAGACTAGGAAGAAAAGGAACAAAATACCTGGTTAACCATGAAATCAGGCTTAAAATTCTTTATAAGATAAAATTACTTTTTTAATCTAAGAATTAACATTCTGGTTGACTTTGATGTGCTGACAAGTTTCAGCCTAATGAATACTAATTTGGGAAAAAGTGAGATGGAAATAAATGCAAAAGAAATTTGTTTCTCTTATGGTCCAGTTTAGATGTTAAAAAATGAAAATACTGTGAAAGAAAAAATAAAATTTTTGAGAAATACAAACCTCTCAATATTGTTTTTGCTTAACTTGAGGGTCAATCTTAAATAATGAATTTTTAATTAATTAAATTCTAAAGAGATGTTTTTCAGAACATTAAAAGTATACACTTAATACAACTGCATTACATATATTATGGAGAATAAATCTCCACAGACCTATGGGATGGCCTAGAAGAGGAGTTCATGAGCTGAGGGTAGACTTGGCCCCCTATACAATTTATACTGGGTTTCCCCACTAAGTTCCCCACTAAAGGGAGGAAATCATGATCTTGCTGGTTTCTTTCAAAATCTTTATTATTATTTGTTTTGATATGTCTTGATTTCAAACATAGAGACCTTTGGAAAATTGCGTGCTGATTTTTCCAGTAAATCAACTGCTATGTGCTGAGTTGTACTTATCCCCACCCAACTCATATGTTGAAGCGCTAACCTTGAGTACCTGAGAATGTGACTGTATTTGGAGATAGGGTCTTTAAAGAGGTATTTAAGTTAAAATGAGGTCATTTGGGTAGGCCATTCTGATATGACTGGTGTCCTTATAAGAAGAGGAGGTTAGGACATAACACATAGACAAAGAGAAGATCGTGTGAGGATATGGGAGAAGAAAACCCATCTAAATCCAAGGAGAGAGGTCGCAGGAGAAACCAACCCTGTTGACACCTTGATCTCAGACTTCCAGCCTCCACCACTGTGAGAAAATAAATTTCTGTTGTTTAAGTTACCTCGCCTGGGGTTTTTAGTTATGATAGCCCTAGCAGACTAATACACCAACCAACAGACCAACAAACAAAAACCAGGAAGGGACCAAACCTTCAGGACCCCAAACCTAATGCCAGCATCTCCCCTACCGTCTCCTTCTCCAGTGACAGAATCACATGTTGGGAAGATATAGACAGAAAAATAAATATCGATGCACTGTATGTGAGTGTGTGCAAGGACGTCATTCTATTCCCTTGTTCTGCTCACCAATAGGGCCTGGGAGAAGCACTACCCCAATAAACATAAACATGTCCAGTGCTTAGATCTTGACTTCTAGCCACCATTCTCCTCTAAAAAAATTAAAGATTCCTTGGAGAAATATTCCATTCCAGGGCTAGAACAAGGAAAGTACAAGAGGAGGTTGGAACAACTTGTTGGAACAGAAAGCAAAAAAGTACTCTTAAAATGGATTATCAGTAACAGATTATTATATTCTATTGAATGAAATAGAAACCATGAGGTTATGCTGATATATAAATTGAAAGTTAGATGAGAAATGGGATATTTACATTGTTTCAAAGTTTCTCCCCAAGGACAAATTTGTTTTATGTCAGACAAAATAGACTTTAAAACAAAGAGTGTAATAAGAGACAAGAAGGGCGTTAGTTACATAATGATAAAAGGGTTAATCCAATATGAAGACATAACATTTGAAAATATTTGTCTACCCAACATAGGAGAATCTGAATATAAAAAGCAAATATTAACAGATCTAAAGGGTGAAATAGACAGCAATACCATAGTAGCAGGGACTTTAATACCCAACTTACATCAATGGAAATGTCACCCAGACAGAAAACCAATAGTGAAACATAGGCCTTAAATGAATGGCACATTAGACCAGATGGGCTTTAGATATTTACAGCACATTCTATCCAAAAGCAACAGAATACACATTCTTTTCAAGTGCACATGGAATATTTTCCAAGGTAAATCATATGTTAGGTTGTAAAACACATAATACATTTAAGAGGACTGAAATCATATCAACCATCTTTATGGACCACAGTGGTATGAAACTAGAAATTAATTGCACACAAAAAAACTGGAAAATTCACAAATATGTTTTTTATATGTGAGGTGAGGAGTATGAAGAGATGCTTTTCTCACTGTAGCTACATTCATGGCAGATAGAACCATAATGAGATAAGATGTTCAGGAAGATAAAGGGTTTTGAGGTACGTGATTCTTTGAAGGTGACACTGAAGCTGAATTATTCAATAGGTGGACTTTGCAGGTGCCAAGGACACGAGCAAACGGGTTAACAGGAAGGGAGAGAGGAAGGGAGACAAAGAAAAAGGGAGAAATGATCCCCAATTTTGGTGATCAGAGAAATCTACAACGAAGCTATTCTGTTTCAGCATGTGTTTTTGTATTGTATGGCTTTCTTGTCTATCGTTTTTGTTTTATATGATGTGAAGTGTGAGCTAGCGTTTCAGTTCTGAGGGACACACTGAAGACAAGCAAAGGTGACTGGCAAGCCCTTGGTGGCATGGTCAGTGATGAGAGGGGTCAGATGTCCCACTTGTCTGGCCTTGTGAGGCACGGTTTATGTTTGCAAAGATAACTCTGGTCTTTCAAGCATTTAAAACAAAACTTCGCACCTGGGATAAAAATTTGAAAAGACCTGGAAAGCTTCACTTCTTCAAGCCTTTGGAAAATGAAACAGTTACTTGCTGTGTGTTGTAATCCTGTCTCTGGGGAGTGTCTGCTTGTATACTATTAATAAGACTTAAAAAAAAATCCTTGAGGAAGATGGCGGAGGGCAGGGCCGGAGGGAGGGTGAGTGTGTGAGAGAGTGAGCTAGTGTGTGAGAGAGTGTGAGTGGACGTGAAGGTGGACGACCAAACTCGTGCAGTGCAGAGAGGCTGAGCAGCAGGTTCCTGTGCTGTGGACGGAGCAGCCGGCTACCGCGGTAAGCGGCTCTTCAGGGCGCTTCTCCCTGCACCTAGGGGAGATCCCACCATTTTGGGAGATTCCGAGTCTTCCCTGGGAGGAGGCAGTGGGAGCGGCTAGGGCCCAGCAACCTGAGCCCACCAGTGCACCTGGCACCCTCGGACCAGTGGTCACCCTGTGTCAACACAGACCAGTGCACAGTAGTGGAGCTGCCAAGGTGCTGGTTGCGGAAGCCGCAAACGGCCGGGAGCCCAGCACCATCCCCCACAGTAGCAGCCTGATCAGAGTCTAGACATACCCCCAGGAACAGAGGCTAGGGAGCAGACATCCAGCCCCAGCAACAGAAGCACAGATCAGCAGCAGAGACCCATCCCCAAAAACTACAGCAAAGGCTGAGCAGGAGCTGAGCCCCACGGGGCAGCAGTGCTCCCCAGCTGCCAGCTGCAGGACCTGGGGCTCCATAGGGACCTGTGCGACCCAGCGGCCCACAAGAGCGGTGGGGAGCTGGGGCTCCAGAGGGACTGTGTGACCCAGCTGCTCACAAGATAGGCGTGGAATCAGGTCTCCAGAGGGGACTGTGCGATCCATCTCCCCACGGGATCAGCGGGGAGTGGGGACTCCAACGGGGCCTGTACAACCCAGCTGCCCACAAGTTCGGCAGGGAGCCAGGGCTCCAGTGAGACCTGTGCGACACAGCTGCCCACAGGACCAGAGGGGAGCTGGGCCTCCAGAGGGGTCTGTGCAACCCAGCTGCCCACAGTGTGGGCTTGGAGTGTGGCTTCAGCAGGGCCTGAATGACACAGCTACAGGTGGCACCAGCGACCAGAGGGGAACACAGCTGCAGAGGGACCCATGCGATCCAGCAGCAGCACCTACCAGGACACACCAATACCAGCCCCCAGTAGTCAATCCTCCAGGATCCACAGCAGGCAAGAGACGACACGCAACAGAACAGTCTGCGAGGCACAGCAGACTTATTTGATATACAGTGAGCTGCCTACACATCCAAACATCCCTCACCAGGTCTAGAGCTGCCAAATGGCTAAAATAGGGAGACAAAGAAACAACACCCAAAGGAAAGAAAAAGAGGAATCACCAGAAACGGGACTACAGGAAATGGAAGAAAGCAACTTGTCAGATAAAGAATTCTTGTCAGATAAAGAATTCAGCCCTGGCCGGTTTGGCTCAGCGGTTGGAGCGTCGGCCTGCGGACCAGAGAGTCCTGGGTTCGGTTCCCGCTAGGGGCATGTACCAAAAAAAAAAAAAAAAAAAAAGAATTCAAAGCAATGATTTTAAGGGTGCTCAAACAATTTGGTGAGAACTACCAGCAACTTAATAAGAATTATGAAGAGCTCACTGGGAACTACTTCAGCTTAAAAAAAAGAGGTAGAAGCTATGCATAAAAATCAAGAGGAAATAGAGAATGACATAGCTGTTATGAAAAATACCTTAGAAGGGTTCAATAGTAGATTAGAAGAAGCTGAAGCCCGAATCAGCGACTTAGAAGACAAGGTAGAGAAAAATACCCAAATAGAGCAGTAAATGGAAAAAAAGTTTAAAAAGCAGGAGGAAAGTTTAAGGGAGCTGTGGGACAATACAAAACGTAACAACATTCGTATTATAGGGATACTGGAAGGAGAAGAATCAGAGAAAGGAATAGAGAACCTGTTTGAAGAAATAATGACAGAAAACTTCTCTAAACTGGTGAAGGAAAAAGTCACACAAGTCCAGGAAACACAGAGAGTCCCAAGCAAGATGAACCCAGAACACCCACAGCTAGACACATCATAATAAAAATGGCAAACATTAAAGACAAAGAAAGAATCTTAAAGGAAGCAAGAGAGAGACAGAAAGTTACCTACAAGGGAGCTCCCATTAGGCTGTCAGCTGATTTCTCAATAGAAACACTGCAGGCCAGAAGGGAGTGGCATGAAGTATACAAAATAATGCAAGGCAAGGGTCTGAATCCAAGACTACTCTATCCAGCAAGGCTATCATTCAAAATTGAAGGAGAAATAAAGAGCTTCACAGATAAAAAAAAAAAAAAAAAGCTAAAGGAATTTAACACCACCAAACCAGCACTGCAAGAAATGCTGAAGGGACTGTTGTAAGAAGAAGAAGAAGAAAGGGAGAGAGAGAGAGAGAGAGAGAGAGAGAGAGAGAGAGAGAGAGAGAGAGAGAGAGAAACACAGGAATAAAATTAAAATGGCAACTAATAACTATCTATCAATAATAACCTTAAATGTAAATGGCTTAAATGCTCCAATCAAAAGATAAAGTGTAGCTGATTGGATAAGAAAACACAACCCATATATATACTGTCTACAAGAGACCCACCTGACAACAAAAGACTCACACAGGATGAAAGTGAAGGGATGGAAAAAATTTTTCCAAGCAAATGGAAATAAAAAAAAAAAAAAAAAGCTGGTGTAGCAATATTCATATTTGACAAGATAGATTTCAAAAAGCTGGTGTGGCAATACTCATATTTGAGAAGATAGACTTCAAAAAGCTGGTGTGGCAATACTCATATTTGACAAGATAGACTTCAAAACGAGGGCCATAATAAGAGAAAGAGAAGGTCACTGCATAATATTAAAAGGATCAATCCAACAGGAGGATATAACCCTGATAAACATATACGCACCAAATACGGGAGCACCAAAATATATTTAAAAACTTCTGGAGGACTTCAAGGGAGAGATCAATAGCAATACGATCATAGTGGGTGACTTTAACACACCACTGACACCACTGGATAGACCTTCTAGACAAAAAATTAACAAAGACATAGAGTCCTTACAAGACGAAGTAGTTCAGTTGGACTTCATTGATATTTACAGAACATTTTACCCTAAAGTTGCAGAATATACATTCTTCTCAAGTACACATGGGACATTCTCAAAGATAGACCACGTGTTAGGACACAAAGCAACTCTCTACAAATTCAAGAAGATTGAAATCATATCAAGCATCTTCTCAGATCACAGTGGCATGAAACTAGAACTCAATTACAATAAAAACACACAAAAACATTCAAACACTTGGAGGCTAAATAACATGTTATTAAACAATGAAAGGGTTACTAAAGAGATCAAAGAAGAAATTAAAAACTTCCTGGAAACCAATGAAAATGAACACACAACAACACAAAATCTATGGGACACAGCGAAAGCAGTCCTGAGAGGGAAGTTCATGGCACTACAGGCCTACCGCAAGAAACAAGAAAAATTCCTAATTGACTTTCTAATCCTACAACTTACAAACTTAGAAAGTAAACAAAAAGAAAAACCCAGAGCTAGTAGGAGGAAGGAAATAATAAAGGTCAGAGCAGAAATAAATGACATAGAGACTAAAAAATCAATTCAAAAGATCAATGAAACAAAAAGCTGGTTCTTTGAAAAGATAAACAAGATCGATGGACCTTTAGCCAGACTCACCAAGAAACAAAAAGAAAGGAACCATATAAACAAAATCAGAAACGAAAGAGAAGAAGTAACAACTGACATCACAGAAATACAAAGAATCATCGAAACATACTATGAACAATTATACACCAACAAACTGGACAATCTAGGAGAAATGGAAAAATTTCTAGAAACACATAGTCTCCCAAAACTGAACCAGAAAGAGATAGAAAACTTGAACAGACCAATAACAACAAAGGAAATTGAAGATGTAATTAAGAAACTCCCAGCAAACAAAAGCCCAGGCCTGGATGACTTCACAGGGGAGTTTTACTGAGCATTCAAAGAAGATCTAATACTCGTTCTCCTCAAACTATTCCAAAAAATCCAGGAAGACGGAACACTTCCACTTTTATGAGGCCAGCATAGTACTAATTCTAAAACCGGATAAAGACACTACAAAGAAAGAAAACTACAGGCCAATATCCCTGATGAATACAGATGTCAAAATCCTTAACAAAATATTAGCAAATCGGATCCAGCAATACATCAAAAAAATTATTCATCATGACCAAGCGTGATTCATCCCCGGGATGCAAGGATGGTACAATATTCGCAAATCAATAAATGTGATACACCACATAAACAAAATGAAAGATAAAAACCATATGATCATATCAATAGATGCTGAAAAAGCATTTGACATAATCCAGCACCCATTTCTGATAAAAACGCTCAGCAATGTGGGAATAGAGGGATCATATCTCGACATAGGAAAGGTCATATATGAAAGACCTACAGCCAACATCACACTCAATGGGCAAAAACTAAAAGCATTCCCCTTAAGAACGGGAACAAGACAGGGATGCCCACTTTAGTCACTCTTATTTAACATAGTACTGGAAGTCTTAGCCACAGCAATTAGACATGAAGAAAAAATAAAAGGGATCCAAATTGGAGAGGAGGAAGTGAAACTGTCATTATTTGCAGATGACATGATATTGTACATAGAAAACCCTAAAGACTCCATAAAAAATCTACTAGACTTAATAAATGAATTTGGCAAAGTAGCAGGATACAAAATTAATGTCAAGAAATCAATGGCGTTCTTATACACCAACAAAGAACTCACAGAAAGAGAAACTAAAAAAATATCCCATTTACCATCACAGCAAAAAAATTAAGATACCTAGGAATAAAGTTAACCAAAGAAGTAAAGGACCTCTTCACAGAAAACTACAAGTCATTGAAAAAAGAAATAGAGGAAGATATAAAAAAGTGAAAGCATATACCATGTTCATGGATTGGAAGAATTAACATCATTAAAATGTCCATACTACCCAAAGCAATGTGTAGATTCAATGCAATCCCCACTAAAATACCAACAACATATTTCACAGAACTAGAACAAACACTCCAAAAGTGTATATGGAACCAAAAAAGACCCCAAATAGCCACAGCAATCTTGAAAAAAAAAAAAAGAACAAAGTAGGAGGGATCACAGTACCAGATATCAGGTTATACTACAAAGCCACTGTAATCAAAACAGCCTGGTACTGGCACAAAAACAGGCAGATAGATCAATGGAACAGAACAGAGAACCCAGAAATTGACCCAAGACAATATGCTCAATTAATATCTGACAAAGGTGGCAAGAGCATACAGTGGAGTCAAGACAGTCTCTTCAATAAATGGTGTTGGGAAAATTGGACAACTACTTGCAAAAAAATAAAGCTAGACCACCAACTTACACCATACACAAGAATAAACTCAAAATGGATAAAAGACTTAAATATAACTCGTGAATCCATAAAAATCCTAGACAAAAATGTAGGCAACAAAATTTCAGACATCATACGCAGCAGAATTTTCACTGATACAACGCCTACGGCAAGAGAAACAAAGGAAAAAATGAACACATGGGACTACATCAAACTAAAAAGCTTCTGCACAGCAAAAGAAACCACCATCAAAATGGAAAGGGAACGCACTATATGGGAGACCATAATTGCCAATGATACATCAGATAAGGGATTAATTTCCAAAATATATAGAGTGCTCATACAACTCAACAAAAAGAAGACAAAGAACCCAATTAAAAAATGGACAGAGGAACTAAATAGACACCTCTCCAAACAGGACATACAAATGGCCAAGAGACATATGAAAAAATGCTCAACGTCACTAATCATCAGAGAGATGCTAATTAAAACAACTATGAGGTATCACTTCACACCTGTCAGAATGGTCGCCATCAACAAATCATCAAACAACAAGTGCTGGTGAGGATGTGGCGAAAAGGGGACTCTAGTACACTGCTGGTGGGAATACAGACTGGTGCAGCCACTATGGAAAACACTATGGTGTTACCTCAAAAAATTAAAAATTGAATTGCTATTTGACCCAGTGATCCCACTTCTAGGAATATTCCCTAAGAAACCTGAAACACCAATCAGAAAGAATATATGTACCCCTATGTTCATAGCAGCACTATTTACAATAGCTAAGATCTGGAAACAACCCAAGTGTCCATCAGTAGATGAGTGGATAAAAAAGCTGTGGTACATATACATAATGGAGTACTATGCAGCTGTAAGAAAGGCAGATCTCTTATCCATTGAGATGACATGGAGGGACCTGGAGAGTATTATGCTAAGTGAAACAAGCCAAGTAGAGAAAGACAAATATCATATGATTTCACTTATTTGTGGAATATAATGAACTAAACAAACTGATGAACAAAATTGACCCAGAGACATAGAGGTAGCATACAGACTGACAAACCTCAGAAGAGGGGGTGTTGGGAGCGGGTAAGAGATAAACCACAGAACCTATATGCATGTATGCATAACCAGTGGACATAGACAACAAAGCTGGGGATGGGGCGGGGAGGAGGGAATAGGGAGAAGGGTGTCAATGGGAGAAAAAGAAGAAACATCTGTAACAAAAACAAATTAATAAAAATAATTTTTAAAAAAATCCTCACCCTAGGATGTTTTTCCATTTATCTTCAGATAGAGTGGGAGGGAGTGGGGGAGACAGAGAGAAAGAGAGAGAGAGAGAGAGAGAGAGAGAGAGAGACATCGATTGGTTTCCTCCCACATGATCCCAACCAAGGCTGGGGACCGAACTGAAACAGAGGTACGTGCCCTTGATCAGAATGGTACCCACCACTCTTTGGTCCGCGGGCCAACGTTCTAACCGCTGGGCCAAACTCACCAGGGCTACGACTATTTTTAAAAACACTTTTTGGGAAAAGCTATAGCCCTCTGGTGACTGGAAACAAACAGCAAGGCAACATGTCTCAGATCCCAGACACAGGGACAACGGAAGCCTGGCAGAAGCTCAATAGATGTCTGTCACCCCAGCAGTTCCTCGTGTCCCTTGCCATTAGCATGGGTTGTTGGGTGACTTCTGCATGTTCCACGGCCATGCTTGAGTTCTGCCTAATTTGCTATGCCCTCTATGTATGGCCTACTGAAGCCTCTCCCAGAAGCCTAGCAGATGGTTTGCTCTGTGCTGTGCTTCGGAAATAACACGTGGCCACTTGGAAAAGAAGCAGTCGGTTGGCGGGAGCCATCTGTGTTTGGGTGTTGCTGCCTATTCCTGCCGCTTCTCTGATAGGAACTGCCCCAGGCCGAGCTGCATGATCAGTGTTTGGTATAAATCTAGAATCCTGCAGCCTTTTCGATAATGATACCACTTTCATAAATCTTTAGCTGTCTTTATACCGGGCCCAAACATTTGAAAGAGAAGTTAGAACATTTAATCTGGTCTTCAGATTTTTTGGCATAGGTGAAACTGACCGTTTGGATGTTCCCAGGATCTAGCTGTTCAGTGTCATGTAGGCAAACCCTCTGATCTTGTTATTTCTCTCCCTGTCTCTCATCACTCACCAGGATTGTATCCCCTAAAAGGCAGGAAAAGTCTTATCCTGTGGGCAAGTCCCAGTAAAAGTCCCAGGCACTGAAAGAATGCAAAGTTAACTTTCCTCCTTTATAGGCATCAAAGAAATGTACATTGGAAAGAAATCTAGACAAGGTTAGAGCCGAGATGCCTGGTTCTTGGATTCAGCACTGCTTTCCCTCAGCTCTGTGGTGTGCGGCAAGCCACAGCCTCAGCCGTCAAAGAGCAGGTGGTACCATGTGACCTGTGCAACTTCTGTGTAGATACAGCCAGATGCTAGAATGTCTCAATAGGATGGGGCTCTTAACTGTTTTGCAATAAATATTCATCCTGGATGTTTCATTTTTAAGAAAAGACCTGAGATGGATGTGAGGTACGGTGGGAGGAGATGTAGTTCTTGTGATAGGCCTGGGGGTTATCAAATGGTAAATTTGCCCTGTGAGGGCAGACTATTTCTCCCGTGTGTAGACATGGCCCTATCTGAAGGAGGCCGATTGCAACCGTCTTTTTGGGTAGCTGTGGATGAGTTGACTATTTCAGACTGACGAGGAGAATTGAGTGAGAGGGTTGTGGAAGGTGGGGGACATAATCAGAGAACTTTTGTTCTGAACAGTTGCAAGGACGTAGGCAAGGCTCCTGGAGAAGGCATCTGCACAGCAGGAGAGAAGGCCCTATCTGAGCAGCAGTGTCCAATGGAAATATAATGTCAGCCACATGTCATGGTTAATATTTTAATAGCCACATTAAAGAAGATAAAAATAAAGGCAGTTGAAATTAATTTTAACCACATATTTCATTTATCCCCAAATATCCCAAATATGATCATTAAACATGTCATTGATATAAACATTATTAATTTATTTTGCATTTATTTTGGTACTAAGTCTTTGATATCAAGTGTGCATTTTCCACTTAGAACACGTATCAGCTGGGAGCAGCCAGGTTTCCAGTTCTCCATAGCCACGTGTGGTCGCAGCTGCAGACCTGCAAGAAGCTGGCACATCTTCTAGAAGCAGAGGTATATCATTAGCACTATCAGAAACTTGTTTCGGATCCTGACTATAGTCATTCTCTAAGTAGTTCTTTCTTTGGCAGCCCTTCCCTTTGTACCCCTCATGGGAGTACTTAGAATAATACGAAGAGAAGTGGTGTTAATGGAACCCCAATGTTTTTCCTTAAGTCCACCTCCTGCAGGCACCGGACCAAACAAATGCCTGAGCAGAAGTTTGCAGTATAGAAAGAAAAATAATTTAATATTAATCTGGCCAATCCGGAGATGGGGAGCTAATGCTAAAAACTCAACTCTACCATATCCGTGTAGGTCACAGATTATACAGGACAAAATCACAAGACACTATGGGTTAGGGGGTTTGTGTCTGTGCTGGGAGCTGATTGGTTGGAGGTGAGGTCAGGGTGATGAATCATTTCTACAGGTCTTGAGGCCAGCTCTGAGGTCTGTTCTGACATCCCTCTGTCCAGTCTTATGGTAGAGTAACCAAGGAGTTGCTCCACCTTAGGGCTCAGGAACTGAAACATAACTTAGGTCAAGATATTATCTTTAGCCTATGGGTTCAGACAGTGGCTGGGCTACTGTCTTCTGCGGCCTCACTCAGGGGTGGCTGCTTATCCTGGGGGTGGAGGTGGGGGAAAGCTGGGTCTTAGGAGGGATAGAGAGAGAGAAAGGAAGGGAGAAAGAGAGGAAGAGAGATGATTTCTAGAGCTAGGATATAAAACTAAATTTAATCAAAGTCACAAGGACCCTCTGTTTCTGTGGCCTTGTACTGTGGGCTATGGGTGACGAGGAAATCACAAACAGAAGGAGCCTGCCCCCAGGGTCCCAATGGTCCTGTACACTCAGAGCTCTTCCTTCTGGCATTTTCTGTAGATGTGGCCAGGAGAACAGCAGAACCAGCACCCTTCTAGGGATTCAGATAAATGGGGCCTGACTGCAAATAGATGACGCTAGAAGGAATGAAATAAATGATAATAGGTGGAAGATACAGACACAGAAACATCAAGCTGTAGTTTGTAACTCAAAGCCCACAGAAGCCACGTGCAGGCACTGCCCTCCCTGTGGCACAAATAATACAGAGTGTGTTGCAAACCTTCAGGAAGAAAAGAAAAGCGTAGATCAATAATTACACTAAAAGAATCTGACTGGCAGGCCAGTCCCTTTCGCCAGCCATTCAGCTGGAGCAGATCTCGGGTGGCCCGGAAATTAAAACACTCAGGATTATTATCACCAGTAATAAAGGTAATAATTAACTTCTCCAGTAATTAAATATAGTATCACAGGTAATAAAATGTAAAAAAAACAATGACAAAGTATAATCCTGTTAGAAAGAAAATCCTTTTTGTCCAAACTTCATTGTGGACAAGGCATTTCCAAAAACATCTTAAACTGCGTCAAGAGTCTCTTAAAGTGCTCCTGGGGAGCAGATGCTGGGGTCAGAGTGCTGCTTAGAAAACAAGCAATTTAGAACTGTGGCAACTTGCTGAGAGCCTCCCGTGCAGCAAGAGCCATCAGCTGCTCGGGCGAAAATCAATTGAGACCTGAGGACAAGAGTGTGAGCTGTGCTTGTGGCTCCTGCAAAGCCAGAAAAGATGGCAGATGCGACACTGGCCGCCCTTCGCCTGGAGAAGTCCCCTCAGAGTGCAGTTTTCTCCTCTCTGGGCCCAGCAGAACTTAGTCCTGAGTTCACATTCACAGGGCACAATGGAGCCTTGTTCAGAGTCACCATGGGACCTTGGAGGGAAACCATGACACCTTACTGGGGTTTCCCTTGGAAATTGTTCTAGGGTCTGAGACTGAAAACAGGCATCAGCGAGATCTCTGGGAGCAGGGGGTTGCCACACAAAAGGCATTCAGAGACCTACACTTATCTTCGCTGGCCTCCACTCGCTCCCTTGACGCCATCAGAGGCTTCTTGGGGAACTTCATTGTCTCTTCAACCCTGCCCTGGATTCCTCTGGGCTCAGCCTGAGGACACGAGATTAACAATACAGACTGTGCAGTTACCCTTCCTTAAAGCTCATTTCAGATATATGTTCATATAGAGAGAGTTTACTCAAACCATACAAAATATCACCCACTTCTCTATACGTAGAATATTCTGCATCTACTCATGCTGACCTGAGAGACAGACGCTGAGTGGGAAAGGATAAAGTGTCACTGTTTTTACAGCCCCCCAGCCACACTCCTCATGGACACTTTGCTCAGAGGACGGCATTCATTCAGCATCCTTTCATGACACCGCCTCTGTTGGCGACACTGTGGTAGGCACTAGGGACATGAAGGCACCTGCCAACTACCTGGAGGGAAGCCAGCTCTTCATCAAAGCAAGGTTCCAACAAGTTATAGGGTTAAATGTGCCCATTAAGTTAAGGTCAGTGAGCTGCCACAGTGCAGATATACCTAGATAGGTGTGCAACATATTTTGGGGGTGTGACTAGCTTAGGGAAATACAGGCAGAGCACTAATTATGAAAGAAAATGGAAGCTTTTAGCTAGAGGTTGAAGAACAGATTTTGTTTTTAAGAAAGTTGCAAGGTATGTATCAGATTCTAGAGACTGAAGCCTGGAATGTAAAAGGTAAGTGAATGACAATCTAAATGGCTTCATCCAAATTAGGAACCAAACCAAACTGGAAGAGGGGCAATGAACTTGATATTCTTTAAAAGCATCAAAGTTATCCTCACCAAAGTCAGAGCACTCTTAGTCTTTGCACTGACTGTATCATTCAGTGATGCTTTTATTTTGTGTCACCCAAGAGCAGGGAGGGGCGTGGTGTTAGGTCTTCTCAGTGCCGTGGAGGGCTCCCGAGGTCTTATTCTAGGACTTGCAGCAGAGATCTAATTTTAATTCACTTCCCCAATTAGTTAACTAATTTATTGGAGAAAAATATCTGTTCCATCAGAATATAAATTATTCCTTGCTCCACGTGTTGAGCAGCTACTAACCTGTTTACTGAGTTCCTGACAACGGGAAAGAGGGTTTGCAGCCTCAAAGAAAAGCTGGATGGACCCAGAAGAAGCGGGGTTTCCTGTAGATAGAGCAGAAGTCGTGTAACCCCTCCTGGCTGGAGGGCTTCATCAGGTCTACAGAGACCCAGCCAGCTGTCAGCCAGCTGGTCACCCAGGAGGAAGCCAGGAAACAGAGAAGTGAGAACGTTCAGCAATACAACTAAGTGCACAGCCACCCTGACCGTGGCCGGAAAACCACAAATGGAACAAGAAAAACTGCCCTGAGAAACCTTTGAGAACTTGCAGTAAGTGCACAGTGTCAGTACCAGGGCTTGATTTCCTTACTGGCATACAAACAAATACACTTTTCTTTTTAATGGCAGAGACCCCGCTCCCTTGCTAGTCCAAGGTTCTGAATCTCACAAAGGGCTCAGTTGAGAAAGGCAAGGCTTGTAGGTCCGCTTCAGTTTGCTTTTTGGGGAGGGTGTGGGTGAGTTCGCTGAGAGCGGTCAGCCCAGTGAGGGGTTCCTCTGTTCCCTCAGCCTACGCCCTAGAGCTGCTGTTTCCAGATGGCTCCTCCGGTCCTGTGAGACCTGCCATACCACGTGTGGGGTGGCTCTCAGCTCAGTTTCCTCATCTACAAAGTGTAACTAATGGTGGTGTTTCTCTCCCAGACTATTGTGAAGAGTAAACGAGATCAGGTCCAAGAAAATCCCTTTGTAAAGCCTTAAAACATTAGTTCATTCTTTGGTTAATTACTAACTAAAAGAATCACTCAGAAATGTCAATGTCTACCCTAAACTAACTTTCTCCCTCTCTTTTCTCACTTCTTCTTTTTCACAGAACTTATACATTTTGTTATTCAAGTAGGTCAGTAAAAGTTCTACAAGGACACTGAGCTAAATAGGTTTGGGTTGAAATTCCCTTAAGAACTTTACTATCTAGTTGGGGAAAGACCACATAAACACGTTAGAGGTTTTTATTTTTTTTATCCTCACCTGAGGACATTTTTTCATTTTTTGTTCAGATAGAGTGGGAGGGAGAGAGAGGAAGAGAGAGAGAAACATCGACGTGAAAGGGACACATCGAGTGGCTGCCACCCACACGACCAACCGGGGCCGGGGACAAACTGCAACCGAAGTACATGCCCCTAGCGGGAACCGAACCCGGGTCTCTCTGGACCGCAGGCCGACACTCTAACCGCTGAGCCAAACCGGCAAGGGCACATTAGAGGTTTTTAAATGGTACTCATGTCAAATTATGAAAGAATAAAGGAAGAGATCTTTCTCTCCAGTGAATGATTAACTGCTGTATTAGTTTGCTAGGGCTGACATTACAAAGTACCACAGACTGAGGGGCTTTTAAACAACAGAAATTAATTTTCTCACAGTTTTGGGGTTATAAGTCCCAAAAATCAAGGTGTTGGCAGTTTTCTTCTGGTCCTCTCTCCTGGGCTAAGACAGCGTCCCTTTCCCTGAGTCTTCACCTGCTCTTGCCTCGGTGTGAATCCGTGTCCCAATGGTTTCTTATAAGGACACTAGTCCTTTTGGATTGGGGCCCACACTAATGAAGTCATTTTAACCTAATTAACTCTTTAAAGACCTCTCTCCAATTACAGGCACATCCTCAGGTACTGGGGACTAACACTTTAATTTATGAATTTTGAGGGACACAATTCAGACCATAACGTTTACCAAATAAATGGTGTAGAATAGAGGTCCAGACACTGCCAGGGAGTCCTTGGTGAGCCACAGAGGGACTTCTTACCAAAGACTCAGACAGACTCGAGCACACAAATCCTCCTCTGGTTCTTCTGGTGATAGGCTGCTTGCAAATTAGTGCTATTTCTCTATCTTCTATTTAGATCAGTCCAACAACTCCTGGTTTATTTTCATGTCTACTGGGTATTGTACCAAACATTCAAATAAAATGAAAAAGTTCAAAAAATTTTTTGAATAAATGACTTTGCTTGTGGAAAACAGTAAATAAGTTTGTTACGATTTAATTATTTTGATCTTTCTCTTCTCTTCTTTCCTTATAAGTTTGGAATGGGGAGGGTTCACAGGCTGTAGAGACTTTTGATTATAAGTGGGCCAAGCTAATAACAGAGTTGGATAATAAATGTTGAACCGTGGGGCAGGAGAGATCTCAGGAAACTTGGTGGTGTGGAGCCTCTTTATAGAGGAGGTGGCTCTTAAACTGGGGACTTGAGTGGATCAATATATCAATAAAGACAATTCTAGCAGATTGTCTTACTGGCTGCACAAAACTTCTCTACTGAGTTTTACACAGTATTTTTGCAATAGTTCTACATAGTTCTAAACAGTATTTCTCCACAGGTATATACCACAATCTATTTAAAAATCCACTGTTTTTGGATACCCAGGCTGTTTATAGCTCTTTACTCAAAACAGTACTGCAATGAATATCTACAATGTGAGTTTTAACTTTCCTATAGCCTGATGTTTTTTAGTACAATCAAAGTTTTGAGTGCTCTCTGGACCTATGACAACATTCATGGCTTACTTCTGGTGCTTAGTCATCAGGATGATGCCCAGCTACTGAGCTTGTGTGTCTATTACACACACTCTTTCTCTCCTGACACACCACACCACACACACACACACACACACACACACACACACACACACACCAATGACTGGTTCCACTGGAAAGGGACACAAGCAGAAGGAAGGAGCATCAAGATCAAAGGCTAATGCAGCTCTGGAGCCTGGAGTTCAGTAAGCATTGAGAGTCTTGTAAAGAAAAGCCTTTGAAATTCTAGGTAGGATTAATTCTCATCAGAGTAATCTAGCCTGCTTTGCAGCAAAAGTAAAACAGAGAACTACGGGAATTATTTCAACCTCCTGTTCAAATCTTGAATAATTTAGCTGATGCCTCTATAATTTCATTTCCTACAGTATCAGTTTCAGCTGAATGCCTATTGTACAACAATTGTTTCTTTTCTTTTTGAATAAATATTTCCAAGACAATCATGGGGTAAGGAGCACATACCTGGTTCACAGAATAAAGATTAAGTACAATGCTTTTTGCCATGGTTTCCCCCTCTTTATTTGGGTTAATTCCTAAATATTTACAGCTTAAATTCTGAAATTAATTTTTGACTTACAGCTCGACTGGAAAACCAGAATTTGCCATATTAAAATGGAAGAATTTCTTCTTTTATTTATTTACTTATTTTTGTTCAACTGAATCAAATGGGAATTTCCCAATAGTGAAGCTCTGCCCTTGTAACTCGAAAGCAGTCATAGACAATATATAAAAGAATGTGCTGTGTTCCAATAAAACTTTATTTATAGACATGGAAAGTTGAATATTATTTCATTTTCATGTACCATAAAATAAAATACTCTCCTTCTCCTGAAGTGTAAAACCCATCCTTATCTAGCAGGTCTTACAAAAAAGGTGGTGGGCCAGATTTGGCTCATGGGCCATAGTTTGCTGGCCCCTGACCTAGCATAACTGAGAAACTTCAAATATTCACCACTCTTCTTTGGTTAGGTATAGGAAATTGAAGGACGATTGGTTCACATAATAAGATGAGGTATACTGGACAGGGAGTGAAACTTTCTTGCTTTAATGATTTCTAGAGACTGGCTATGGCCAGATAAGTCTAGAATTGTTGTGCTCTCACCCCCTCCCGGTTGCACTGGGTGCTTATTGCATGATAGCTTTCATCAAGGGCCCACAACATGTTTTGAATGAAAAAACACCTGCTTACAATGCTAACCAGACTCAAAGGCAGAAAGCATAGCTAATTAAATCTTTCCATCCAAGCAGGCTTTTCCGGTAGTGAAACTAAAAAAGCACCAGCACGTACTGATGAATCTTTTCACATTTATGCTAAAGAGCACCACACGGTGACCACACTTGGGAACGCCTCACTCTGAGTTGCTGTACAGCAGAAACCAGGAGACTTCCCAAGTGGGGAAGCTGTCTCATGAGTGTTTCATGGAGTGGGTCCCTAACTACTGTTGATGTTGAATCCTAATAGTTTAAATGGATTTTATTACTTTTATATTTATTTATTTATTGTTAATCCTCACCCGAGGATATTTTTCCATTGATTTTTGTTTTGTTTTTTATTCTCACCCAAGGACACTTTTGCATTTATCTTCAGATAGAGTGGGAGGGAGAGAGGGAGGAAGAGAGAGAAACATTGATGTGAGAGAGACACATTGACTGGCTGTCACCCACACGACTCCAACTGGGGCCTGGGACAAATTGCAACTGAGGTACGTGCCCTTAGTGGGAACTGAACCCAAGTCTCTGGTCCGCGTGCCGACGCTCTAACTGCTGAGCAAAACAGGCCAGGGCTCCATTGATTTTTTAAAACTCATCTTTATTGTTGAATGTATTACAGATGTCCCCCCTTTTTTTCCCCATTGACCCGTTCCTATCCAATCCCGCCCCCCCTCCTGCTTTCCCCACACTATTGTCAGTGTCCATTGGTTATGCATATATGCGTAGAAGTTCTTTGGTTTATCTCATCCCGCCCTCCCTCCCCCCTTCCCTTTGAGGTTCATCAATCTGACAAACAATTTGTACTTCTTAATTCCTTCATCTTTTTCACCCATTCCTCCAGCCCACACATTCTGGCAAGCAACAAAAAGTTCTCTGTATCTATGAGTCTGTTTCTGTTCTGCTTGCTTATTTTGTTTGTAGATTCAATTGTTGATAGATATGTATTAATTGCCATTTTATTGTTCATATTTTTGTTCTTCTCCTTCAAAAAGACCCTTCAACATTTCATATAACACTGGTTTAGTGGTGATGAACTCCTTTAGCTTTTTCTTGTCTGGGAAACTCTTGATTTGTCCATCAATTCTAAATAATAGCTTTGCAGGGTAATCTTGGTTGTAGGTCGTTGCTTTTCATCACCTTGAATATCTCTTGCCACTCCTTTCTGGCCTTCAAAGTTTCTTGTGAGAAATCAGCTGACAGTCCTTTGGGAGCTCCTTTGTAGATAACGAACTGCTTTTCTCTTGCTGCTTTTAAGATTCTCTCTTTGTCTTTAACCTTTGGCATTTTGCTGATGATGTGTTTTGTTGTGGACCTCTTTGGGTTCATCTTGTTTGGAATTCTCTGTGCTTCCTGGACTTGTCTGTTTCCTTCACCAAGTTAGGGAAGTTTTCTGTAATTATTGCTTCAAATAGGTTTTCAATTTCTTGTTCTCTCTCTTCTCCTTCTGGCACCCCTATGATGCAAATGTTGGCACGCTTGAAGTTGTCCCAGAGGCTCCTTACACTATCATTTTTTAAAATTCTTTTTTCTTTTTGCTATTCAGATTAGGTGTTTTTTGCTTCCTATATCCCACATCGATGGTTTGCTTCTTGGCTTTTCCTACTCTACTATTGATTCCCTGTAAATTATTATTTCAGTTAGTGCATCCTTCATTTCTGACTGGTCCTTTTTCATGTTGTTGATGTTCTCACTAAGTTCCTTGGAGGTCTCCTTAAGTTCCTTGAAGGTCTCACTAAGTTCCTTGAATGTCTCACTAAGTTCCTTGAGCAACCTTATAACCAGTGTTTTGAACTCTGCAGCTGATTGATTGCTTATCTCCATTTTGTTTAGTTCTTTTCCTGGAGTTTTGTTCTTTACTTTCATTTGGGACATGTTTCTTTGTCTCCTCATTTTGGCTGCTTCCCTGTGATTGTTTCTATGTATTAGGTAGAGTTGTTGTGTCTCCTAAGCTTCGTAGGGTGGCCTATTGTTGTAGGTGTCCTGTAAGATCCAGTGACACAGCCTCCCTGATCATCCCATCTGGGAACTTGTGATGCACCCCTAGTGTGGACTGTATACCCTTCTGTTTTAATGGAGTCTTGATTGCTGTTGGCATGTCAATGGGAGGGATTTACTCTGGCTGATCAGCTTCAAGGACTGGCTGTGCCCACTGACCACTGGCCTCTGACTATCTTGGAGGATCAGCTGTGTAGGGGCCAACCACACAGAGAAAGACTTACTTCAGTGGGGCTCTGGTACCCACTGAGTCTACTCATTGTGTCACTTGTGGAGGTGGTTGGGTGGTGGTGTTTCAGTGTGGTCTGAAGCTGTCCACTGGGTGTGCTGGCTCTGGGCAAGGTCAGCCACTGCCTGTGTTCTATCCAGAGCCACCTGGCATAAGCTACAAACTGATCTGCAGATGGCTGCTTCTCGTGCTGGGCTTGGAGGTGTCCAGGAAAAGCCAAGCTGTGAACCAAGGCTGGTTGCTTCTAGTGCTAGGTCTGGGGCCACTTAACGAGAGGTATGGGGCTCACTGAAATCAGATGCTGCTTATTTGAGAGACTTTAAGAAACTCTGAAGCAGAATCCAAGACAGGCCAACCCTATGGTAAAACCTTTGGAAACAGCTTGGATGGGCTCGAAATTTGGGTGGGGCGAGGCCTCAGGGAATCACCAGGGTGGGGCAAACAGTGTGAGCCAGGTTGCTGGAGTCCCAGATATGGCAGCAGTCTGCTGTCCCAGGGAAGGGCTCACCAAAGGAACAAAGGCCTCTGACAGCACTTCTGTCCAGGAGAAAGCTGCCTCTCCAGCCCTCGTCCTGAGGCCAAACAGCTCAGTTCTTCCCTGTATGTCTCTGGCACCCCTCAAGCTGCCTCCGCTCCGAGCTCAGAGGGAGCAAGTCTGAGTAAGTGCATGCGTGGGCCCTTTAAGAGGAGCTGCCTGGGGCTCCCGCAGCCTCAGCCTCCCTCAGCCTCAGTTCCCGCTGGTTTTCCAGCCAGAAGTTATGGGGACTTCTCTTCCTGGCACTGGAACGCTGAGCTGACCGCCTGGTGTAGGACGGGGACCCTTCACTCCTCAGGGAGGACCTTCACAGCCGAGGTGTCTTCCTGATTTTTATCTGCCACATGTGGGTGTAGGACCAGCTTGTCCGAGACTCCACCCCTCCCACCAGTCTCGATGTGGCTTCTTTAATTTTGTAGTTGTAGGACTTCCATTCAGCTCGATGTCAGGCAGTTCTGAATGATGGTTGTGCTATAGTTTAGTTGTAATTTTGATGTGGTTGTGGGAGGAGGTGATACTGCGTTTACCTATGCTGCCATCTTGACCGGAAGTCTAAATGGATTTTAAATCCCATTTTTAAGACTTGTTTTGGAAGTTACAGAAATAATAACTGTATTTTCTTAGGGCTTTTGCAACACCTACAGCAGCATTATCATCAACATCCTCATGATTGCTCTTGTTTTGAGGCAGTGCCATGTCTGGACCAGTGCTAAGTACTTTAAGCCCTACAACAACCCTATGAGATCTGCTCCCCCCACATTTTACAGGTAAAGCAGAGATGGTTCAGAAAGACATTGGGCTATAAACACAGGTGTGAGTGACTCTAAGACCTTTAACCACTGCACTACATTGTCTGTTTATTTATCCTCCCAATTACTTTGTGAAGCCAGAATTATTTTTATTTTAATGAGCAAAATGTCCGAGATACTGAATGACTTGCCCAAATTGGATCACACTATTGTCTTATGACCACAAGCCCAAAATTGACAATTCTTTATGATTAAAACAATATGATCAGGAAGGTGAGGGTTTTAGGGTTAGAAACAAGAACACATAATAACTCTGATATTCATGACTCTAACTTTACTCATTTGCAAAAAGAAGAAAATTCACAAAATTCTTAAGAAGGTAGTTTTTATGTAACAAAAATGAACTAGCTGTCAGGTAACCTTCCCTGTGGAGGCCCAGCTGCTGAGTAACTGAAGGCACCTTCTGACCAACAGTCAGAGTAGCTGAGGTCCCCAGCCCAACAATCCACAGATAACTGAAACACGCAAGAGATGTTGGAAATAGTTCCTTCCCCAGTCAGGCCTGTGATATGACCAGCCCTTGTTGACATCTTGAATGCAGCCAGTGAGAGGCTCTGAGTCAGAAGACCCAGGTAAGTCACACTCGGATTCCTAACCCACATAAACTATAAAATAATAAACATTGTTTTAAGTCACTAAGTTTGGGGGTAGTTGCTATACAGCAATAGATAACTAATACAGACTGGCTGTATTTAAATCTCACCCCTTGTTAGCTATGTGACCTTGGGCAAATAACTTGAATTCAATGTCTCAGCTAACTCATGTTAATAATAATAACACTGTCTGCATAAGGCTATTGTAGAACTAAATGATTTAATATATATAAAGAAATTGAATAGTGCCTTGCACACAGTGAATATACACAAAAAATTTTAAAAGGCTTCTCATGAATACCCTAACAACCATCTTTCTTTAAATTGAGATATAATTGACATATAACATGGTATTAGTTTTAGGTGTATAACATGATGATTTGATATACATATAAAGTGTAAAATGATTACCACAGTAAGTTCCACCACCTCACATAGATACAAATTCTTTTTTCTTGTGATAAGAACTTTTAAGACTTACTCTCTTAGCAACTTTCTTTTAATTTAATTAAAAAAATTGAGATATAATTGACATAACATATCAGTTACAGATGACAACATAATTATTTGATATTTATATATATTGTGAAATGATCAAAATAAGTCTAGTTAATCTGTCACCATAGTTATGTGTTTTTTTCTTGTGATGAGAACTTTTAAGAACTACGCTTCTAGCAACTTTCAAATCTGCAATATAGTATTGTTAACTAGAGCTGTATACATCCCCAGGACTATTCTTATAATTGGAAGTTTGTACCTTTTGACCACATTCAGCCATTTCATCTGCCCCCCACCGCTCACCTCTGGCAACCACCAATCTATTCTCCGTATCTATGAGTTAGGTGTTTTTAGATTCCACATATAAGTGAGGTTAAACAGTATTTGTCTTACTCTTTCTGACTTATTTCACTTAGTATAATGCCCTAAAGGAGGTCCATCTGTGTTATCAAAAATGAGCTTTTCTTTTCTTTTTTGTGGCTGAATAACATTCCCTCTCTCTCTCTGTGTAGCTCACATTCTCTTTATCCATTCATCTGTCAATGGACACTCAGGTTGCTTCTATGCCCTGGCTATTTCGAATAATGCTGCAATAAACATGGGAGTGCAGATATCTTTTCAAGATAATGATTTCATTTGCTTCAGATAAATATCCAGAAATGAAATCACTGGATCATATGGCAGTTTAATTTTTAATTTTTTGAGGAATCTCCATACTGTTTTCTGTAGTGGCTGCACCAAGTTATATTCCCCCCAACAATGCACAAGGGTTCCCTTTTCTCCATATCCTGGCCTACACTTGTTGTCTCTTGTCTTTTTTATAACAGACATTTCATTGTGATTTTGATTTGCATTTCCCTGATGATTAGTGATGTTGAGCACCTTTTCATGTACCATTTGGATGTTTTATTTGGAAAAATGTCTATCTGGATCATCTGCCCAGTTTTTAATTGATTTATTTTTCTATCGAGTCTCATGAGTTCTTTATAGACTTTGGACATTAACTCCTTATAAGATATGTGATTTGTAAATATTTTCTCCAATTCCATAGGTTGCCCTTTCATTTTGTTGATGGTTTAATTTGCTGTACAGAAACATTTTAGTGTGATGTAGTCCCACTTGTTTGTTTTTGCTTTTGGTATAAAGTCCAAAAAATCATTGCCAAGACCGAGGTCAAAGAGCTAGCTTCGTATGCTTTCTTCTAGAAATTTTATGATTTCAGGTCTTATATTTAGGTCTTTAATCCATTTTGAGTTGATTTTTTTGGTAAGGTGTAAGATAGTTATATACAGATTTTAGAATTGTTCGCTCTATTTCTCTGAAGAATGCCATTGGAATTGTGTTGAAACTGTATATTGCTTTGTGTAGTATGGACATTTTAATAATATTAATTCTTTGAATCCATGAGCATGGAATATCTTTCCATTTATTTGTGTCTTCAATTTCTTTAATCAATGTCTTCTAGTTTTCAGTATACAGGTCTTTCACCTCTTTGGATAAATTTAGTCCCAGGTAGTTTATTCTTTTTGATGCAATTGTAAATGGGATTATTATATTTCTGATAGTTTATTAGTGTATAGAAATGCAAATGATGTTTGTGTATTGATTTTGCATCCTGCAACTTTGTTGAATTAGTTTATTCATTCTAACAGTCTTTTTGGTGGAGCCTTTAGGATATTCTATATATAATATTGACACCTGCAAATAGAGATAGTTTCACTTCTTCCTTTCAGATTTAAATGCCATTTATTTCTTCTTCTTGCCTAATTGTTCTGGCTAGGACGTCCAGTTCTATGTTGAATAAAAATGGTGAGAGTAGGCACCCCTGTCTTGTTCCTAATCTCTCATTTTTCCTTAAGAAAAATAACAACCAATACTGGCTAGACCTTACGACATTCCAGACATACAAAGCACTTTATAAACATTAACTGACATAATTCTCATGATCATCTATGAAATAGGTGTTATTAGCACCTCTGTTTTTCACATGGAGAAACTGAGGCACAGTGAGGGAGGCACTATTTCTAGACTCATCTCTATCCTCATAGGTCTAAGGCATAGAACATCCCCAGTTTGTTAAGTCTCATTTGGACAGAAGAGCACAGTGGTTTTGGACACAGAGTACTTGGGTTCCAATGTCAGCTACACTTACTAGCTCTTTGAACTGAGACAAATTAGTCTTCCAGCACTTCAGTTTCTTGATCTGCAAAAATGAGCAAAATACCATCAACTCATGGAGCTCTTATGTATGTTAGTGAATTAATATACACAGAGCATACAGAGCAGACTCTGCCCATTGTGAGCAATGCATTATTTTGTTTTACCACAGTTAGGGTCAACCCCACTGAGCTGTTTTCCAACTCTGATGATGACTTGGGCTGATGTCATCCATTTTCTCTAGTCACTTCCTGATCACAGGCTGGGCGGGCAAGTGGCTTAATGAGAAAGAAATGTACATAGGCCACATTGAAAATTATAGTTGTATAATTATGTAATAAATACTACATATCACTATGTACAATGTATATTTATATATGTACTTTTGCATTTTTATTGTGGTAAAACATACATAAAATTTAGTATTTTAAAATGTATAGTTTAATGGCATTAAGTACATTCATGGTGTTGTGCAATCAACAGCACTATCCATTTTCAGAACTTTTTCATCATCCCCAACATAAATGCTATACTCATTAAACAATAATTCCTCATCCCCTGGTAACCACTATTCTACTATCTGTCTCTATAAATTTGACTATTCTATGCACCTGACATAAATAGAATCATACATTTAGATATGTAGATTGAGCACCAATAACTATGTACATGAGTTAGAGGTTATCCATATGCGTCACTCCATTTTTTTCCTTTCTTCTTTTTCATTTTAAAAATAAACTATTTTTGTTTTTTCATGTGAAAAAAAAAAAACCCCAAATCTGGGGTGGGGGAAGAAATACACAGACTTTGGGGAAGGGAAATAATGGCAAAGAAGAAAGATGAGCCTCATAAGAAGAGGATCATTAAGACATAAAAATCATTCCTGTAAGAAAAAGAGCAGTAAGGTGAAGAAGGTAGAAATCCCTTCCCCCTTGGTGAACCCCTGTATTTTCTCACATTTTATTTCTTATCCATGTTTTTCTGGACTCTTTCCATATTGGTGGAAGTGATTAAAGCCATCCTGATAGCTGTTTTTCGGTCTTTTTTCTTATTTTGAATTTTTACCTATTGATTTTAGAGAGAGAGAAACATCCATTTGTTGTTCCACTTATTTATGCATTCATTGGTTGATTCTTGTATGTGCCCTGACTGCAGATCGAACCTGCAACCTCGGCGTATCAGAATAACGCTCTAACAAACTGAACTACTTGGCCAGGGTGTTTTTAGGTCTTTACTGCTGACAGGCACAGTTTTATGGATAGGGACTTGATGGTCACTCTGTGTATATAACTTGTTGTAGTTGGGATGCCTTTAGTTGCAAGAAACAAAAATTCTGACCCAATTGTCTTTGATAATAAACAGAATTCGTTACTAACGTAGAGTTCATCAGGTATGAATTGATCAAGAGATTTCTTGCTGTGGTTTACTCATGGGGTCAAGATGGCTGCTTTAACCCCAGGGGCTACAGCTTCTTATTTACCATATATAATGTCTTACCTTCTGCTGATCCAAGTAACTAGATTGTGGGTCTACTATTAATCCAGTCATTGTGACATGGCAGACAGTACTATACTGATTGGCATTGGCTATTCAGGGCTCACCCTTAGAATGGAAGCTATGGTCCATGTACTCAAATCACATGGCAGGGAGAATCAAGATCCTTAGGAATGACTGATAGGTTGGCAACCACTAATATCCTCTATGATAGTACTTGGGTTATTAACACAGAAACATGTATATTGTACTTCATAGGGCAATTTAGGGAATGTTGCCTGAGCTTGAATTAAAAAACCCTGAGAACAACTTGCCCTCATTGATTCACTTGGAGTATTTTAATTCAGGTGCTGACTTGAGAGCCTTGCCCCTGCCTACGATGTGACTCTGCTTCAGTGACTGAGTGCTGGTTCCCAAATTTTAGTGAAGGCTCTAGCCCTGAATGACAAATCTGCTCTTAGAGTTGGACTCTGCACAAGTTTTGGAGGGTGCCAGATTCCACCAATACCAATATACCGAAAGGCACACAGTATGTGGGACTCCATTGGTACTCTTGGCCTGGCTCCTGCAAATGGTAGAGTTCATTGAAACTCTCTCAGTCTCTGCTCATGTGTAGCCATGATCACAGCTGCCAAACATCCTTGTGGGACTGGCTGGCCAATTGAGAGCATTAGCTATGTGGACGTACTGCTGACTATGAAAGCACCACACACAAAGATTAATTGCAACAACATATAGTTGCTACTGCAGATATTCTCTGGAAGGATACAGACTGCTTTACAGGTTTTGTTTTTTCTAAGTGCCAAATATTTAGTTTGGATTACAGATTTTTTTCAATAATTTATGGCTCCCTTATTCAACTGGAGTAGGTTCTTGGATGAGAGAGAAGAAGCAAGTTTTAAAATTGTATCACATTGCAGGCTTGCATAATTCAAAAACTACAAACTTTTTTTTTAAATTGAAATAAAAATCTGTAATATAAATTTTATAATCATTTGAAAAGTAGTAAATCGTAAAATGTGATCTTTAAAATTCTCCTTCCATTTATGAACAGTAAAAAACCTGGCAGAGCAAGGCTAGAAAGTGAGCTCAGCCCGGCTGTTGTGGCTCACTGGTTGAACATCGACCCATGCACCAAGAGGTTGCCAGTTTGATTCTCGGTCAGGGCACATGCCCAGGTTGTGGGCCCAATCCCCAGTGGGAGGCATGCAGGAGGTGGCCAATCGATGTTCTCTCTCATCGATGATTCTCTCTCTCCCTCTCCCTTCCTCTCTAAAAATCAATAAAGAAAAAAAATTTTGAAAAAAAAGAAAGCTCAAAATTGATACTTTATTATCGAGCACATGATGACACAAAATCTCACTAAATTTTTATCACTGTTTTCATCAGCTTTAAGAGTCCTGTTGGATATGAATTTTTCAAATGTGGTGACAATGTTCATGTAAAGACTTCCTCATCAAAAGGCATTTGGGGGCACGTGTAGTGTTTTGTAACGCCGGGTGAGCATTGCTTTTCTCATGGGCAGAAAGGGGAAATCAAGGATAAACGAGCATGAGTAGAGGGAGGAAGTATTCCTAAGAGCTCAGGGAAGAAGACAAAAGTTTAGAAGAAGATTCAGAAGAAGAGATTTAAGAATTCTACGTGCTGATTTTGCAACTGATTATGTGATTGTGAGTCAATTTCTCTAAACTGAAAAAATAGATGACCATACAAATACTTACCATATATTGAATGAACTCGTAAGAAGACTTTTTTGTCCTCTTTCCAGGAGAGTATACAAAGGGTAATAACAATATAACTATTCTACCTGAAGATATAAAAGGCTGTGGTTAATAAAGGGCTTTTACATTTTAGAATAGGTTTTCTGCTCAATGCTTCAACTCGAAGAAGTGGTCTCTATAAACTGTCATGGGAGAGTGCGAAGGGTATGCAGGTAAACAGTGCAGGGAGTCACAGGAGTTCACAGGAGGGAGGGATTGATCCCAAGGAGAACTGGAAGGCCTCCTGAAGAAGTGATGTCTGAATAGAGACCTGAGGCTGAGTTGGTTTTAGTCAGGTAAAATATAGCATGTCGTGGAATATTGCAGCTGAGAGAACAGCCTATGAAAAAGCAGGGAAGAACTGGGAGCAGTGGGATCAGGGATGGATGGCAGGATGAGAGGAACGAAAGGTGAACAGTGTGGCTGGGAGATAAGCAGGAGTCATATTCCTCCAGAATTCGTTTGGGTCCATTTCTGATTAGCCTGAGAGAAGATATTAAAATTTGGGATGATGAGTGAACTGTATATTAAAGTTTTCTGTACTAGTTTTTCAACCTTTTTGTGACATAAATTATTAAAATATGAAAAGTTAAAGAATGAAAGCAAATATCACAGATAATGTACTAAATTTATATCAATAAACCAAATTTAAGTGAATGGATGTTTTCCAGGGCATTATAAATTATTTTAAAAACTTTAAAAAGTAATTAAAAACTCAATAAGATGATTTTCAAAAATGCTATGGAGTTTCTGGTCAAGATGGTGGAGCAAATAAATGCTGTGCTCACCTCCTCCCAGGAGCACATCAAAATTACAACTCAACTACAGAACCATCATTGAAAACTGCCTGAATACTAGCTGAACAGAAGTCCTGTAACTAAGAATACACACAAGAAGCCATGTCAAGACTGGTAGGAGGGGTGGAGATGAGGAATAGGCTGGTCCCATGCCCACGTGTGGCAGTTAAGAAATGGGAGGGATATCTCAGCTGCAGAGGCCCCCTCTGAGGAACCAGGGTTCCCAGCCCAGGATTCTAGTTCCAAGAAGAGAAGTCTCCATAACTTCTGGCTGTGAAAACTAGCAAAGATTGTGGCTGAGTGAGAAGGAGGGCTACCAGAGTCCCAGGTGTTCCTCCTAAAGGGCTCGCAACATGGATTTATTGCTGACTGACTCACTAACTCTGAGCTCCAGCACTGGGCAGCAGCTCCCAAAACGCCAGGGACATACAGGGAGGAACTGAATAATCTGTCTTCAGGGAGAGGGCTGGAGGGGCAGCTTTCTCCCAGACAGACAGAAGTGCAAGCAGATGCAATTTTCCTTTGTTGAGCTCTATCCTCACCCAGCCCATAGGTGCAGGCAGGCACCATATCTGAGTCTCCAGCAACCTGGCTAACACAGGTGGCCCCACCCCTATGATTCCTTGAGACCTGCCCCCAGGTCTGGCTCAGACCAGGGAGACTGTATCATTGGGCCCCACAGGACACCAACTACATGATGTATAGAAATAAACACAGGGAGGCTGCCAAAATGAAGAGACAAAGAAACATGTACCAAATGAAAGAAAAAGAACTAAACAAAATGGAGACAAGCAATCTACCAAATGCAGAGTTCAAAACACTGGTTATAAGAATGCTCAATGAACTTAGGAGAAGAGTAGAACTCAGTGAAAACTTTAACCATGATATAGAAAACATAAATGTAGACAGAAAACACAAAAAAAGAGCAAGTCAGAAATGAAAAATACATAACTGAAATGAAGAGTACATTACAGGGGCCCTGGCTGGTTTGGCTCAGCAGTAGAGTGTTGGCCCGTGGATCAAAGAGTTGCAGGTTTGATTCCGGTCAAGGGCATGTACTTCAGTTGTGGTTCAGTCCCCAGCCCTGTTCGGAGTTGTGCGGGAGGCAACCAATCGATGTGTCTCTCTTACATCGATGTTTCTCTCTCTCCCCCACTCTATCTGAAGATAAAAAGGGAAAAAAGTATCCTCAGGTGAGGATTAAAAAAAAAAAAAAGTACATTACAGGCAATCAACAGTAGATTAGATAAAGCAGAGGATCACTCAGTGATTTGGAAGACAAGGTAGCCAAAAACACCCAATCAAAACAAAAAGAAAAAAGAATCCTCCCAAATGAAGAGTTTAAGGGGCCTCTGCTGTGGGAAATCAAGTGTACCGACATTCATATCTCAGGGTTACCAGAAGAAGAGAGAGAGCAAGAAATTGAAAACTTATTTGAAAAAATGACAGAAAACTTCCCTAACTTGGTGAAGGAAACAGACATATGAGTCCAGGAAGCACAGAGAGTCCCTAACAAGATGAATCCAAAGAGGTCCACACCAAGACACATCATCATCATCAAAATGCCAAAGGTTAAAGACAAAGAGAGAATCTTAAAAGCAGCAAGGGAAAAGCAGTTAGTTACCTACAAGGGAGCTCCCATAAGACTGTCAGCTGATTTCTCTACAAAAACTTTTCAGACCAGAAGACTGGCATGAAATATTCAAAGTGATGAAAAGCAAAGAACCTACAACCAAGATTACTCTACCCAGCAAAGCTATAATTTAGACTTGAAGGACGCAGATAAAGACCTTCCCAGACAAGAAAAATCTAAAGGAATTCATCACCACTAAGATATGTTAAAGGGACTTAAGAGGAAAAAGAGAGAAAAAACATGAAAAATAGTTTGGCTGGTTTTGCTCAATGGTTACAGCGTTGGCTCATGGACCAAAGAGTTGTGGGTTCCATTCTGGTGAAGGGCACGTACATCGGTGGCGGTTTGGTCCCCGGCCCTGGTCAGGATTGTGCGGGAGGCAACCAATTGAGGTGTCTCTCTCACATTGATTTTCTCTCTCTCCCCCCCTCCCACTTTATCTCAAGATAAATGGAAAAATATCTTTGGGTGAGGATTTAAAAAAATATGAATAATAAAATGGCAATAACTCTACATACCTATCAATAGTGACTTTAAATGTAAATGGATTAAATTCTCCAGTCAAGACATAGGGTGGTTGAATAGATAAGAAAATAAGACCCATACATGTGCTGCTTACTAGAGAACCACTTCAGATCATAAGACACACACAGACTGAAAGTAAAGGGATGAAAAAAGGTATTTCATACAAATGGACAGAAAGCAAAAAGCTAGGGTAGCAATACTTATATGAGAAAAAATGGACTTTCTTTTTTTACATGCTTAGAGAGGTGAAGGGAAACATTGATGTGTGAGAGAAACATCGATCAGTTGCCTTCCGTGCATGCCCTGACCAGGGATCAAAACTGTAACCCAGGTATGTGTCTTGACTGCGAATTGAACCAGCAACTTTTGGTGAATAGGATGATGCTCAACCAACTGAGCCACTCCAGCTAGGCAGAGACAAAACAGACTTTAAAACAAAGGCCAGAACAAGCAACAAAGAATGACCCTACAATTCCCCTTCTGGGTATTTATCCAAAGATACCCAAAATACTAATTTGAAAAGACACATGCATCTCTTTGTTCATTGTAGCTTTATTTACATCGATAACCAAGATTTAGAAACAACCTAAGTGTCCACCAAAAGACAAATGGATAAAGATGATGTAGTACATATATACAATGGAATATTACTTAGATATTAAAAAGAATGAAATTTTCCTGGCCAGGTGGCTTAGTTGGTTGAAACGTCATCTCATATACCAAAAGTTGCAGCTTTGATCCCTGGCTGGGGCATGTACAGGAGCCAACTGATCAATGATTCTCTCTCATATCGATGTTTCCCTCTTTCACCCTTCTCTCTCTAGAAACATATCCTCAGGTGAGGATTAAAAAAAAAAGAATGAAATCTTATCATTTGTGACAACATCAGTGGACCTAGAGGATATTATGTTAAGTGAAATGTCAGAGAAAAGACAAATACCATATGATTTCACTTATATTTATAATCTAAAAACAAAACAAACTCATAGTTGTACACCTGAAACTAATATAATATTATATTTCAACTGTAACTAAAAAATAAAAAAAATTACTAAAAATATTTTTTAAATGCTATAATGAAAATGGCTTGCTTAAAAAAGGATCAGGCCTAATTTTCCTGGAGTTCTACCATGGGTTCAATGAACAGTTAACACTAAAGTTATTTAGGATACAGAAAAAAAATGGAAGACTTTCCAAAGCAGTCTGCCAGAATAGTCTAACTCTAATACCAATACCAGGCAAGGTGCACAAAAAACAATTAAAAAAACAAAACAAAGCTAACTTATCAAGTGAAATACAGAAGTGAACTAAAATGATTAAAATGATACATTATGATTAAGTAGAATTTAATGATAAAATGCAGATATGGTTGAATTACTTGACATTTTAAAAGTAATTTAGTTCTTGCCCTGGCCGGTTTGGCTCAGCGGTTAGAGTGTCGGCCCGCGGTCCAGAGAGACCCGGGTTTGGTTCCCGCTAAGGGCACGTACCTCGGTTGCAGTTTGTCCCCGGCCCTGGTTGGTCGTTCGGGAGGCAGCCACTCGATGTGTTCCTTTCACGTCGAAGTTTCTCTCTCTCTCTCTCTTTCTCTCTCCCTCCCACTCTATCTGAACAAAAAATGGAAAAATGTCCTCGGGTGAGGATTAAAAAAAAAAAAAAAAAAAAGTAATTTAGTTCTTTACTAAATAAGAAAAGAACTCCAGGAAAGAAAATATCTTTAATTTTAATGCAATCTACATTAACATAGAAATGCTTCTAATCTTTTAAAATAAAAAAGCAAGGAACAAATACCTTTAACATAATAACATTCCTGGCAGTCCTAACTAATGCATTAGGAAAATAAGAAGAATTAAGAGGCAAACATATTGTCAAAGAGAAAAACTCACATGTGGATGTCAGGACTATTTAGAAATCAAAGTGAATCAACTGAAAAACTATTAAAAAGAGTTCAGTAAGGTGACTGAACATAGAAATTAAAAGCGGTGTTTCATACAAACGATACATGTGATAGAAAATGTAATAACAAAAGGATCACATTAGAAATCAAACAAAAACTGTGAAATAACAAGCAATAAACTTGGCAAAAAATATGCAAAATTTGTTCAGTAGTTCCTTCTTACTAGAGGGGATATATTGTAAGACTCTCAGTGGACTCCTGAAACCTCAGATAGTACTGAATTATAGCTATCTATCTATCTATCTATCTATCTATCTATCTATCTATCTATCTATCTATCTATCATCCATCTATCTATGGATGTTTTCAATTGATATCTTCTACCCACAAATTTAATGCCTTTTCCATCTCAGCTGATCACTTATTACACACTGTGGCCATAATTTTGCAACTTGAGGTGTGACAACAAAACTAGCACAAATTTCTTTTTCCTTCTTCACAATTTCATTGCTAGAAAATTCATTATCATAGGTCTCAGTAATTTTAGCATCCAAATTTTTTTCTTTCTTTATTAAGCCAAGAACATTCACTTTTTCACTTACAGGAAGCACTTTATGGCTTCTCTTTGGCTTATCTGAATTGGTATCTTGAAAACAAGCACTGTGATAAGCAAGAGTTGATCTGATAACTGAGATGGCTACTAAGTGACTAACAAGTGGGGGTGTACACAGTGTGGACGCTGGACAAAGGGCTAATTCATACCTCAGGTGGGCTGGAGGAGAATGGCCTAAGACTGCATCATGCTACTCAGAATGGTGAGAAACTAAAACTTATGAGTTATTTCTGAAATTTTCCATTTAATATTTTCAGACTACTGAAACCATGCATAAGGGAGGACTACTGTACAACTAAAATGATGAAGCTTGAATGAAAGATATAAAAGATCAGAATAATGGAGGGACACACCAAGTCTTTGAATAGGAAGAGTCAATGCTGTGAAGATATCCCTTTTCCTAAACTAAAAAATTTAAATTCCCAAAGGATTTTAAACATAGAACTTGTCAAATTCAAGCTCATCTGAAAAAGTAAAAATGCTCAGGAAGTGCCAAGAAAATTCTGAGAGACTAATGATGGGAAAATTCACAACTATCCATATAATAATAAAAACTACAGTAATAAAAAACATGAGACACAGGAATGGACAAATGATTGATTGAACACAAAGAATTCCAGGAACAGAATTACATACACACACACATGCATGCACGTTAAATTTCAAATTAATGGAGAAAGATTAGTTTATTTAATAGAAAATGATGTAGCAATTAGCTATTCATTTGGTTAAAAAAATTAGAGGACTAACAAACATACCTCGTTAGTAATCAAAACATGCAAATTAAAATAACTATTGCTATCAGATTGGCACCAGTAAGTGAAAATATGAAATGTTTTGAGGATGTGGGGAAAACTGGCCCCTTTCTTGCATAGTTGGTGAGAATATACGTTTTTGGAGGGCAACTTGACACATGAAATAAAAAGTATAACCTTTGACTTAGAAATTTCACTGCTCGGAGCTCAATCTACCTAGAAATACAAACGGCAGTATTATGCAATTGCAATATCAGGAAACAATTTAAATGTTCATAGTTGGGTAATGGTTAAAAAATGCTCATAGAATTGTACTATGTGATTGTTAAAAATGATAGTGCAGATGTGTACTAATGTGTACTAATGTGGAAAACATTAAATTAAAAACAAAACCAAATGTCAAAATAAAATCCCACCCTATCCCATTTCACTGTGTGCTCATAAGCTTTTATTATACAGGGAAGTGTCTTAAAGGATACATGCAAAACTATTAACGTTGCCTTTGGGAAGGGGAATGGAAATGTGGGGGATGGGGCAGAGAGCAAAGGCTCAAGGTAGGGGGTGCAGGTGTTCACTTTGTTAAAATACATACTCATATTATGAAAATGGCTTTAGGGCCTGGCTGGTGTGGCTTAGTTGGTTGGGCGTCATCCTGTACTCCGAAAGGTTGCTGGTTCAATTACCTGTCAGGGCACATGCACAGGTTGCTGGCTCGATCCCTGGTGTAGTAGTGCGGGAGGCAGACAACTGATGTTTCACTCTCACATCAATGTTTCTCTCTCTGTTCCTCTCTTTCTTGAAATCAAACTATTCTTAAAAAAAAAAAAGAAAAGAATTGACAATAACAAAAAAGAGCTGAACTAGAACAAGGACTGCTAGCTTCACATGTTTTATCCTAAGCAGCTCCAGGGGCTTTACTTTTTATCTATTTTGCATATTTGGCTTCTCTGTAAGGTTTTATTTAAACACAGGGTTGCACAACAGACTAAAGTTCTTTTGAGCACCAATGAACAAATAAATCAGCTATAATCTGTGTGTGACTGGTGGACAGGAATATTTAAATCTTGGTCAGGGTTTCTGTTCTACTTACATAAGGTCATGTATGTTCAGGAAAAAAGATTGATTTGAATATTAACAATAGACAAGTAAATGTATTGTGGAAAAAGTGTATGCATTAAAGGTAAGTGACCAAACACTAAAAAATAACTGATTTTGGAAATCTGCTCTTACCTCTCCACCATCCCATCCCAAGAGGCTTAAGGTAAGTCACATTCTAGTTCTAGGGACCATAGATAGAACTGTTTATGACCAGTGCTGCCATTATTTAAAAAATGGTGACAAATTTATGCTATATACACTAATGCTACATGATGAAAAAGTATAAAAACTGAGAACAGAGATTCCAAAATGGCGGCAGAGTAAATGGAAGCTACACAGACCATCTCCCAAGACCAAACTGGAATTATAACTAAAATAAAGACAACAGAAAAGCAGCTGGAGAGGACCCATATAACCAGGGACAGAAAAAGGACATTAAATCGAGCCTGGTAGGAACTGCAGAAGCACGAGAGGGTGGGCTGGGAGCCCACAGACAGCAGCTATTTTAGCTGTGAGCAGCTCCCTTGTGGTTAAAATCCCAAGCTGGTTCCACAGCATAGAGGGCTGGGACAGAGCACTAAATTAGCTACAGCCACTCACATTGGGTTCTGGCAAAGGGAGGGCAGACTGGTTGGAACTGTGTGGAGAGACTCGGGATTTAGAAGGCACTGGGAGTTTTGTGCTGAATCACTACCTTCTAGGACAGTAGCCATCTTACTCAAAGAGCCCCAGAGCCCCAGGGAGAAGCTACAGCCCCTCCCTCAGGAATTTAACACCACCCTGCCAGGCCAGAGAAATGCAAATTGAGGCTCATTAATAGCCAGCAAGCATCTGCCCCATCCCCTGGAAATCCTCTTACCCTGAACATCTGAGGGATTTTTTCATTCAGTTGAGGGCTACAATGCAAGGCACATCAAGTAACTGAGATTAATAACTTCCAGGCAAAAAGCCAGAGGATAACTGAACCTTTCCTGGGCTTGCAAATCTACCCAGGAAAGGAAGACTTGACAGTGGTGTTTAACATGGGTCCTCCCAAACTCATCTAAACCCAGCAGAGGGAGCCACACCCAGCAGAACACCAACACCCAGAGGGAAAATTTGGCAGGCTCCAAGACAGCCAAAATGGTGAAACAAAAAAAACAAAAAACAAATCAGTAATGAAAGAACAAGATAATTTGACAGAAGATGAAATAAATGAAATGGAATTGAGCAAGATATCAGAGGGAGAATTCAGAGTACTAATCATGAGTAAGATCAACAGCATGAGTAAAGACATAGAAGCACTGAAAACCAACCAATTGGAAATGACGAATGACATAGCAAAAATAAAGAACACATTGGAAGGAATAACCAGCAGAGCAGAGGATCAGTGAATTGGAAGACAGGGTAGAAAAAAATCACCAAATCAGAAAACCAAAAAGAAAAAAACAATTAGAAAACTGGAATACAGTCTAAGAGAACTGTGGGACAATATAAAACATAACATCCGCATCATAGGAGTTCAAGAAAAAGAAGAAAATGAGCATGGGTTTGAGAATATATTTGAAGAGAGAGTGACAGGAAACTTCTCTAACTTGGTGAAGGAAAAAGGCATACAAGTACAAGAAGCACAGAGAGCCCTAAGTAAGAAGAACCCAAACAGCGCCACACCAAGACACATAATAATTAAAATGCCAAAATTAAAGAGAGAATCTTAAAGGCAGCAAGAGATAAGCAACAGGTTACCTACAAAGGAACCCCCATATGGCTATCAGATGACTTCTCAACAGAAACACTACAAGCCAGAAGGGAATGGCATGAAGTAATCAAGGTCATGAAAAACAAGGATCTGAATCCAAGATGACTCTATCCAGCAAGGCTATCATTCAAAACAGAAGGTGAAATAAAGACCTTCCCAGACAAAAAAGGGCTAAGGGAATATATTAACACCAAATCGGCACCGCAAGAAATGTTAAAAGGACTGCTGTAATTAGTAGAAGAAACAGGAAGAAAAATATAACCACAATAAACAAAAATGGCAATAAATAGGTACATATCAGTAACAACCTTAAATGTAAATGGATTAAACACTCCAATCAAAAGACACAGAGTAGCTAATTGGATAAGAAAGCATGACCCATATATATGTTGTTTACAAGAGACCCACTTCACAAGACTCACATAGGTTGAAAGTGAAAGGATGGAAAAAAATCTTCCAAGCAAAGGGAAAGGAAAAAAAAGCTGGGGTAGCAATACTCATATCTGATAAAATAGACTTCAAAATGAAGGCTGTAACTAGAAACAAAGAAGGCCACTACATAATATTGAAAGGATCTATCCAACAGGAAGATATAACCTTGGTAAACCTATATGCATCCAATATAGGAGCACCAAAATATACTGAAAAACTTCTGGAGGACTACAAAGGCGAAATTGACAGAAATACAGTCATAGCAGGGGACTTCAACACCCCACTGACATTACTGGATAGATCCTCTAGACAAAAAATTAACAAGGATACAGAGACTCTAAATGATGCACTAGATCAAATGGATTTAATAGTAATCTACAGAGAATTACACCCCAAAACTGCCGAATTCACATTCTTCTCAAGTGCACATGGGACATTCTCAAAAATATACCACATGTTAGGACACAAACTAAGTCTCTACAAGTTCAAGAAGATTGAAATCATATCAAGCATCTTCTCAGATCACAATGGCATGAAACTAGAAATTAATTACAACAAAAACATGCGAAAACATTTAAACACATGCAGGTTAAATAGCATGTTATTAAACAATGAATGGGTTACCAAGGAGATCAAGGAAGAAATAAAACACTTCCTGGAAACCAATAAAAATGAACACACAACAACACAAAATCTATGGGATGCAGCAAAAGCAGTCCTGAGAGGGAAGTTCATAGTACTACAGGCCTACCTCAGGAAACCAGAAAATTTTCAAATTGACTATTTAAACCTCACAACTTAAAGAACTAGAAAGCAAAAGAAGAAAAAGAAAAACCCAGAGCAAGCAGAAGGAAAGAAATAGTAAAGATCAGAGCAGAAATAAATGACAGAGAGACTAAAAAAGCAATTCAAAAAATCAATGAAACAAAGAGCTGGTTCTTTGAAAAGATAAATAAGATTGATGGACCCTTAGCTAGACTCACCAAGAAACAAAGAGAAGAGAACCCAAATAAACAAAATTAGAAATGAAAGAGGAGCAGTAACAACTGACACCACAGAAATACAAAGGATAATTAACAAATACTATGAACAACTGTAAGCCAACAAATTGGACAATCTAGGCGAAATGGACAAATTTCTAGAAACACAGTCTCCCAAAATTGAACTGGAAAAGAGAAAAAACTTGAACAGACCAATAACAACTAAGAAAATTGAAGATGAAATCAAGAATCTCCTAGCAAACAAAAGCCCGTGTCAGATGGCTTCACAGGGGAGTTTTACCGAACATTCAAAGAAGAACTAACAACCATTCTCCTCAAACTATTCCAAAAAAATTCAAAAAGTAAGACTTCCAAACTCGTTTTATGAGGCCAGCATAATTCTAATTCCAAAACCAGATAAAGACACTACAAGAAAGGAAAACTACAGGTCAATATACCTCATGAACATAGATGCCAAAATCCTGAACAAAATACTAGCAAAACGGATCCAGCAATACATTAAAAAAAATTATTCACCATGACCAAGTGGGATTCTTCCCAAGGATGCAAGGCTGGTACAATATTCGCAAATCAATAAATGTGATACATCACAGAAACAAAATGAAAGATAAAAACCATATGATCGAAAAAAAGGGAAGAAAAAGATGGTGGTGGGCAGGACTGGAGGGAGGGTGAGTGTGTGAGAGTGAGTGGATGACCAAACTCATGCAGTGCAGAGACGCGGAGCAGAAAGTTCCTGTGCTGTGGACGGGAGCAGCCAGCTACCACGGTAAGCGGCTCTTCAGGGTGCTTCTCCCTGAGCCACGAGGAGGTCCCACCATTTTGGAAGACTCCGGGTCTTCCTTGGGAGGAGGCAGTGGGAGTGGCTAGGGCCCAGCAACCTGAGCCCACCAGTGCACCTGGCACCATCGGACCAGTGGACACCCTGTGTCAACACAGACCAGTGCACAGTAGCAGAGCTGTCAAGGTGCCAGTTGTGGAAACCGCAAACAGCTGGGAGCCCAGCACCATCCCCCACAGTAGCAGACCGATCAGAGTCTAGACATACCCCCAGCAACAGAAGCTGGGGGTCAGACATCCATCCCCAGGCAACAGAAGCACAGACCAGCAGCAGAGACCCATCCCCCAAAACTACAGCAAAGGCTGAGCAGGAGCTGAGCCCCACTGGGCAGCAGCACTCCCCAGCCACCAGCTGCGGGACCCGGGGCTCCATAGAGGCCTGTGCAACATAGTTGCCCTCAAGAGCAGTGGGGAGCCGGGGCTCCACAGGGCCCTGTGTGACCCAGCGGCCCACAAGAGCGGTGGGAAGACGGGGATCTAGAGGGTACAGACTGACAAACCCCAGAATAGAGGGTATTGCGGGGAAAGACATAAACCATAGAACTTATATGCATGTATGCATTATAATGGACATAGACAACAAAGCTGGGGATGGGGTGGGGCGGATGGGTAGGAGGGTGTCAATAAGTGAAAAAGGAGAAACATCTGTAACAAAAACAAATTAATAAAAATAATTAAAAAGAAATTAAAAAACAAAACAAAAAAAACCCCGTATGATCATTTCAATAGATGCTGAAAAAGCATTCGACAAAATCCAGCATTCATTTCTGATAAAAATGCTCAGCAATGTAGGAATAGAGGGATCATATCTCGACATAGGAAAGGTCACATGAAAAACCTACAGCCAACATCATACTCAATGGGCAAAGACTGAAAGCATTTCCCTTAGGAACAGGAACAAGACAGGGATGCCCTCTTTCACCACTCTTATTTAACATAGTACTGGAAGTCTCAGCCACAGCAATTAGATATGCAGAAAAAATAAAAGGGATCCAAATTGGAAAGGAGGAAGTGAAACTGTCAATATTTGCAGATGATTTGATATTGTACAGAGAAAACCCTAAAGACTCCATCAAAAATCTACTAGATTTAATAAATGAATTTGGCAAAGTAGCAGGATACAAAATTAACAAAGAAATCAATGGCATTCTTATACACCAATAATGAACTCACAGAAAGAGAAACTAAAAAAAAAAAAACCAATTCCATTTGTTCTGGCTGGTTTGGCTCAGCGGTAGCGTGTTAGCCCGCGGACCAATGAGTCACCGGTTCAATTCCTGCCAAGGGCATGTACCTCGGTTGCTGTTCGTCACTGGCCCTGGTTGGGGCTGTGTGGGAGGCGACCAGTAGATGTGTCCCTCTCACGTCGATGTTTCTCTCTCTCCCTTTCTCTCCCTCCCACTTTATCTGATGATAAATAGAAAAATACCCTCGGGTGAGGATTAAAATAAACAACAACAATTCCATTTACCAATGTGGCAAAAATATTAAGATACCTAGGAATAAACTTAACCAAAGAAGTAAAGGACCTATTTGCAGAAAACTACAGTACTTTGAAAAAAAAAAAAATAGAGGAAGATATAAAAAAGTGGAAGCATATACCTTGTTCGTGGATTGGAAGGATTAATATCATTAAAATGTCCATACTACCCGGAGCAATCTATAGATTCAATGCAATCCCTATTAAAATAACAATGACATGTTTCACAGAACTAGAACAAAAACTTCAAAAGTTTATATGGAACAAAAAAAGGCCATGAATAGCGACAGCAATGTTGAAAAGAAGAACAAAGTAGGAAGGATCACAATACTGGATATCAGGTTATACTACAAAGCTACTGTAATCAAAACAGCCTGGTACTGGCACAAGAACAGGCACATAGATCAATGGAACAGAACAGAGAACCCGGAAATTGACCCAAAACATTATGCTCCACTAATATTTTACAAAGGTGGCAAGAGCATACAATGAAGTAAACACAGCCTCTTTAATAAATGGTGTTGGGAAAATTGGACAGCTACATGCAAAAAAATGAAGCCTGACCACCAACTTACACCATACACAAGAATAAACTCAAAAGGGATAAAAGACTTAAATGTGACTCATGAATCCATAAAAAGCCTAGAAGAAAATGTAGGCAACAAAATTTCAGACATCACACGCAGCAGAATTTTCACTGATACAACGCCTAAGGCAAGAGAAATAAAGGAAAAAATAAATACATGAGACTACATCAAACTAAAAAGCTTCTGCACTGCAAAAGAAATAACCATCAAAATGAAAAGGGAACCCACTAAATAGGAGAGCATGATTGCCAACAATACAACAGATTAAGGGGTTAATTTCCAAAATATATAGAGTACTCATACAACTCAACTAAAGGAAGACAAAGAACCCAATTAAAAAATGGGCAGACGACCTAAAGAGACACCTCTCCAAACAGGACATATAAATGACCAAGAGACATATGAAAAAATGCTCAATGTCACTAATCACCAGAGAGATGCAAATTAAAACGACTATGAGGTATCACTTCACACCTGCCAGAATGGCTGCCATCAACAAATCAAACAACAAGTGCTGGCGAGGGTGTGGAGAAAAGGGCACTCTAGTACACTGCTGGTGGGAATGCAGACTGGTTCAGCCACTATGGAAAACAATATGGTGTTTCCTCAAAAAGTTAAGAACTGAACTACCATTTGACCCAGTGATTCCACTTCTAGGAATATATTCTAAGAAGCCTGAAACACCAATCAGAAAGAAGATATGTACCCCCATGTTCATAGCAGCACTATTTACAATAGCTAAGATCTGGCAACAGCCCAAGTGTCCATCACTAGATGAGTAGATAAAAAACTATGGTACATATACACAATGGAACACTATGCAGCTGTAAGAAAGATCTCTTATCCTTTGAGATGACATGGAGGGACCTGGAAAGTATTATGCCAAGTGAAATAAGGCAATCAGAGAAAGACAAATACCACATGATCTCACTTATTTGTAGAATATAATTCACAGAAAAAGCTGATGAACAAAATAGACCCAGAGACATAGAAAGGAGTACGGTTCAGACTGACAATCTTCAGAGGAGAGGGGATGAGACAAACCAAAGAACTTATATACATATATGCATAACCAATGGACACAGACAACAATGCTTGGGGGAGGGTATCTGGGGGGAAAAAGGAGAAACATCTGTAACAAAAATAAATTAATAAAATAAATTTAAAAAATACTGAGAACATTGACAGATTTTGATGTTGTAAATAAAAAATTAATTTAATCCTGAATGACCAGCACAATTGCTACTGTATTTCAGGGCAATCAGGCGTACGTTGTAAAATTTCAAGAGACTAAAAGTAGCATTGCTTCTCTATTCTCCAACAAAGGTGATTTTGACTTAATAGTTATTTTTTCCAGTAGTTACTAGAAATTCCCCCAATGTATTTCCATTCCTCCAGCTCCATCCTAGTCCAATTCATGTTTGGTTTAATGTTTAACATGCTCATATTATTAAAAGATAAAGGCCTCAGATCCCCAATAGCCAGAAAGTCTTGTCTCTGTTGTTTTACCTACTTGTAAAAATGACTGAACACAATTTTTAGATGAATAATGAAATGAAGCAACGCATATTTGTCCTCCTGTCATTGCCATTTTAATATAAACAAATACAAATCATATTACAAAATATATTTCACATTCTTTTTCTAATGGAAATTTTTAAAACACTAACTTTATAAACTAAAAGCAAATTCCAAGTGTAGTGAAGACATGAAAACAAGAATGTTCTAGAAAAAAGCCTGGATAAGTGTATTTATATTGTGGGAGTAGAAAAGACCTTTCCAAAGGGCATAAACCCAGATGTAGCAAAGGAAAAAGACTGGTAAGTCTCACACAGATGATGGCAAAAATTAAAATGCTTGATGATGTCCACAGCTGGGGAGATGGAAGAAAACATGCACCCTAATCACAGCACAGAATAGTTTATAATTTCAATAAAACCACAAACAGCCCTAGTGTCCATCAACAGGAAATTGGTTAAATTACAGTATGTCTGGGAGATGAAATACAAGATGGCCACCAAAAGGAATAAGGTAGATCTGAATGTACGTATTAACATGAATAGGTGTCCAGAATATACTAGTAAAAATACAGTAATTTAAAAAGGGGGGAGGGGGTATTGACAGTGCACCAATGAAGGAGAAAAGTGTATTACAGTCTACTGCAATTCCATTCTGTCCTCCAAAGGAATTTAAAACACTGTTATCTTTAGATAGATGAATGAAGGGTAGAGGAAGGGGGTGGCAGACTTTTACTCATTTTGCACCATTCTGTACTGTTTATGTTCCTACCCTTAAAGGTATAACATCATTTATTTCAACAGGGGTTAAATGGGTATATAGACTATAATTGATTCATTGTTTCCTTTGTATCTCTCTCCATTAAAAAAATCACATAATAATTGTTTTTTACACACACACAAAGATGTTAAACTAAAAGATAAAATTAAAAATACAGACATAGGTGCATATATATACACAAATGCTGACTGACTTTAAGCAGAGGAAAAAGCCTACCTTTTCCATATCAGACACTTACTATCCTAATGCATAATATACATAATTAATATTATTCAAAGATCTCTAAGCATGTCAATATGGTGATATAAAACTACGGGTACAATAGATCAATGAATACAGAAAGAAATGTCAAGCATCTCATATGAATAATGTTCTAACTACCATATGATCTTTCTGTCCTTGTACCACCTCAGTTATGATTCAGAGACTGGTCTTCGAATCAGGTTCCCAAAGTATGCAGTGATTGTCTTCAATTTATTATTAAGAAAGTTTTGTTCTATTTCCACTTGCCCTCCAGGCCCAGCTAAGGATGCCACCTTAAAAAAAGGAATAGAAGAGAGTCACAAATACACAAGCATGATTTCCAAATAAATCTTTCTTTCATTCATGTTTCATCAAATAAGGACTTGGCTTTTTATTCAAGTCCTTCAAATAATGAGGCATCTCAAATGTTCACTCTTACTTTCTAGGTATTAATGCATTAGTTGCTGGCAGAAACGCTTGTTGTTTCAGACACATTTGATATTCTGGGAAAGACTACAGTGCTGTTATTGCACAGGACTCAATCTCTCCAGTGCCAGAAGCTAAAGAACTCAGAGGAGGAGAAAACGAACACATCCTCCCCAAGTATCAGATCTATTAAGATAGATTTTGTTGTTAATCCTCACCTGAGGATATTTTTCCATTGATTTTTAGATAGAGTGGAAGGGAGGGAAGGACAGAGAGAGAGAAACATCAATGTGAGAGAGACACATGGACTGGTTGCTTCCCACACAACCCTGACTGGGCCAGGGATTGAATCTGCATCCCAGGTATGTGCCCTTGACTGGGAATTGAACCCATGACTCTTAGGTCCTTGGGGCGAGGCTCTAACACCCGAGTCAAACTGGCCAGGGCGTATTAAGATAGAAATTTAAAGATTAACCCACCTTCCTGTATACTTTTGTCCTGTCCACCTTATCTTTGGCATCTTACCCTCTCGTTGATTTAACAATATTTACTGAATACCTGCTACATGATACTAGGAATAATAATATATCAGAGAGCAAGACAGATATGATCCCACAAGTTCTAGTCTCTGCTACCTACTTTTTCCTTCTCTAACTGGTCTCTTTTGCTGTTCTCCCAACCTGGACCACCTCCTCTACCTTTTGCTCTTTTGTGTGTGTGTGTAGTTTTACCCCACTCCCCCATTTTATTGGGATAAAATATGTTGCTCTTTTTGAGGTCTACTACAATACAGTGAACAACCACTTTGCGAGGAACAACCCCTCTCCTCCTCTACAGAGTTAATATCAAAAGATGCTTCAAACTAGCGATGCTTTACCTCTTATACAGATCAAGTTTTGTTTTAGTCCAACATTTTTTCATCTTGGGTTTATTAACTAGCAAATATATTACCTTCTAACCCATCATTACATAACCAGAGATCAGTTTATTGAGGCAGCAGTGAGGAATAAGGAAAAAGAGAATGCAGTAGAAAGCCCTGGGAGGCACTGAATAGAACAGAGTGTTGGAGAAAGGGATACCCAAAGTACTATCAGAGACAGGTACAAACAATAGGAGACCTGCTTTCCTGTAATTAATTCTGCAACTGGAACTGGTGAAAGTGTAGTGTATTTTGCGAAGAGATGTGCTATAGGTCTAGTTGGTTTGCAGGCTGAAAGACTAGTCTCAGTGGTATTACACATAATACACCAGTATGGGGCAGAGGAAAGATTTATTGTGCATTCCCAATGAGTACGTATTTTAAAGCATTTCAACTTCCTCTTAGAAAAGAAGCCACAGATACAGAAATAGAGAAGAAACAACAGGTCATTCTATGGTACATTCTTTTTTTTCTTTTTTTCCCTTTATTGATTTTTTTAGAGAGAGAGACAGGAAGGGAGAGGGAGAGATAGAAACAATGATGAGAAAGAACATCAACTGGCTGCTTCCTGCATGCCCCACACTGGGGATTGGCCCTGACTGGGAATTGAACTGGTGACCTCTTGGTGCATGGGTCAATGCTCAGTCACTGAGCCATACCAGCTGGGCTATGGTACATTCTTAAAAGAAAAAACAAAGTTGTCCCACCATGGCAGTTACAATGTCAATATCAACGCTAGCCTGCAAAGGGAAACAAAAGAGATGGCTATTTTCATCAACAGAAATAGATGACAACAGAAGTCAAACACAGTATCGGTCATTACGATAAAGAGCAAATGTACATACCACTATTTGCTAATAAAAAATGTAGTAATTGCTCTGGCTGGTTTGGCTCAGGGGGTCTTGGTTTGATTCCAGGTCAAAGGCATGTACCTGGGTTGCAGGTTCAATCCCAGTCTCCTTAGGGGTTGTGTGAAGGCAACCAATCAATGTGTTTCTCTCCCATCCATGTCTCTACCTCTCTCTCCTTTTCACTCTATCTAAAAAAAAAAATCAATGGAAAAATATCCTCGGGTAAGGATTAATAAACAAACAAACAGAAAGTAATAATTAAAGTAAAACTAGAAATTAAAAACAGTCAAGTAGTCTCAGAGTGGCAATTCTTAGGAATAATTTTTAAATTTATTTTAATCCTCACCTGACTTTTAGAGGAGTGTGTATGTGGAGGGGGGGCGAGAGAGAAAACATCAATTGGTTGCCTCCCATACAGATGTGCTGCCTGGGATCAAACCAGCAACCTAGGTATGTGCTCTGACTAGGAATTGAACCCACAATCTTTTGGTGCATAGGACGATGCTCCAACCAACTGAGCCACCCAGCCAGGGCTAGGAATAATTGTTTTATTTTCTATTTTGTTATCTTTATGTCAGTCTGATTTTTCACAAGGAAGGGCAAAAATAATTTTGTCTTTAACTAATAAAAGGCATTTTGACTAGTATATCTAAAATATAATTTTCACAATAATTTTTCTGAGTTAAGATATAACCTAAGTGCAGTATTCTTCCATTCCTTTAAACAGTGATTTATTTAAAGAAAGTGAGATTGGCAAACTGCAGTTTTCTAGGGAGGTGGTGGTGGGGGTTGGGGAAAGAGGGGGTTGGAGAAAGGAAAGAACAGAAAGGATAAAGCACACCAAAGCAGAGCTGAAACAGCAGCAAAACATCTGTTAGGATGGGGCTAGCAGAAAAAAACAGCAAAGTCAGAGGGAAATTTTAACACCAGTTCTATCAATAATTTGCTGTATCAATTTAGAAAGCCATTAAGATAGGTTCTGGCTTTCTAAATCTAAAAAATGGGAATATTACCTATCTCCCTAAAAAGTGCATTTTGTAAGCCATAGATAAAATTACATTAAAATACATTTCTGAGAAGGTAGGGTAGTTTCTTTTCTCTCTTTCCATTCTTTAGAGGGTTGCCTAAACTTATGTGCTTTGGATAGAAAAAGGAATACTAATGTGCTTACACAGGAGTTTTCTGAGATCTGTTACCAAACATTTAATAAATTATTTTATTCAACAACTATTTACTAAGCACTTACAGGTTTCTGTTCTAGGTCATGGAATGTAGCAAAAAAACAAAAAAATCTCTGCCTTCATGAATCTTACATTCTGGCTGGGAGAGTCAGATAATGGACAAATAAGCACTGTTCCTGATAGTGGAGGAAAAGGTGAACCTGGGTCAAAATATAATCAGAAGATGTATCTATTTAGTGTTTAAATAGAAATTTACAAAAAATTTAATGGCACTTTCAAGTGTTCTAATTAAAAATAATTTTTGTACTTGTTCACATTTTCACAACTACGATAATTTTAAAGGTTAGAATTCTGGAGTTGTAATGACTGTAAAGATTATGTAATTCAAGTCAATTAATGCTTTAAGCAAACTTAATGCCATCAGTTTCCAGTTGTCTTTATTTTTCATTAGCAGGTTTAACTACCCAAATGTTATTTGGCTCCTTCCCCTTTCTTAAAGTTTAATAAATTGAGAGAGAGAGAGAGAGAGAGAGAGAGAGAGAGAGAGAGAGAGAGAGAGAAGAAAGACAGGAGGCACGGGAGAGAGAGAGAGAAAGGAAGGAGGAGGAGAAAAAGAAGGAAGGAGGGAGGGAAAAGAACAGGTAGGTAAACAGGTAAAGATTAACAGCTCTGGATTACATGCTATGTTTTTGGCAGATTACCTAAATACACTGGATTTATCAAAAGAAATCTCCATTACTTTAGACTGGAACTAAAGCTAAGGACTGAAAGCTCACCAGCTAGATTTTGTATCAGGCAATGAAGCTGTTCTTTTGGGATGGCGAAAGGAGAAATAGTAAAGATCACAATGAAGGTGATAACTTTAGTTAATAGGTAAGGCATAGAAAATATGAGTCAAATAAACATTCAAAACGGCATTATTCTTCAAAAGCAAACTGATTTAAAGTAAAAAAATGTATGGTAACTGAACAAATGAGAGAAAATAACTTCCAAACTAGATCCTAATGGCAAAATATATAATAAATACAAAGGACAGGAACATTTTATAAGAGAGAAAAATTAGAGCACTGGAAAAATGTCCTTTCACTACGAGCAAATTACACCAGATGAAAATGAACAGTATTTTTTATGGGCCCCACAGATCTGTCAACAGTGACAAGAGTAGCAACCATATGAAATGCTGGCTGTGATCAGAAACCTAATATCAAACAGGCAAGTGCCTTACCCATGATTCCTTTTTGCCCTCACATTGCTTTCGCTGTATCCAACTAACTACATGAAAATAAAAGTAAGTTGGGTAAAAATATTTTTAATGAACACATCTCTGGGAGATAAAATATGTTTATCAGTAGAAAACCAAGCAACACTCAAACTTATATATTTATTAAAATTAGTTCCATTTCTCTGCACATGGTAAACAGAAATGAGATTTCTATGCTTACATGAATAAATCTTAATTTTTTTGGTGAGTTTTTTCATATAGCTTGAATGATACCTCAAGCTCTGACAGATATGATTTCCTGTGTCTTTTATCAAATATTTACTTGCTGATTAAAGCAAGTATGATTTTAAAAAGCCAACATGTCAACAGGGGCACAATGGTGACAGGTCAAAAACAAATTCTCCTGGACATCAAAAACTCACTTACATCTCTCTTAGGAGAAGGCTGCCAATAACCAACCAGCTCACTAAGTCTTATCTCTTCCCTGTTTTCAGAATTAGATACTGGAAACATGAAGACTGTTTTTCAATTCAACAAGTTACATAAAGCACAACAGACCAGAGTCAGAAGCCTTCGGTTAATAGCAAACGTTTTGTAGGTAGCACTGTGTGTGGCATCCTTCTATTTTTTTTAATCTTTTTACTGAAAGTTTCCTCAAAGGTGTGAGGGAACATAAGCATTTGTGCCTTTCCACTTTGACTTACAAGGCCAGTTTCACAGCCCCTCTGGAGTATGATGATATATGCAGTACAAGAATGAATATTGTTCTAATTGTTCAGCAGCAAACTTTCCAAGGGAAAAACTGGCTAATAAACTTTAGAAGCTGATCAACTGTATCCTTAATTGCAATGTATAATTAAGCAGTGGATTTCACCAAGAACAGAGATGGTCTAAAAACCTGGGTACCAGTTACTGGAAGATAAAGCTCAGCAGCAGGTTTCTTTCATTTTGTGGTGAATTTTTAGCCCTTCGTTGTCTTTCTAACCAATCAGGAATGTTACAGAATTGATTCAACTGAAATTCTATGTAATTCCCTTTGCTGCTATTGTCACAATTTCTATTCACTACTCCCAACCTCATGGTGGGCTAATTCTGTGATAAGAGATGAACCTGTTTCTTTTCAGTAATGAATAGCTTCTCAGTGGGAGAGAGCAGGGCACTCTTAACTGTGCCACTGTTAGTCAGAATGACAAGGCAAATCACTCACTCATCAATAAAATCAGGCTCATAACCTGCCTTGCTTATCCCAAGTTGTTATGATAATCAATGAGAACGTGCAGTGAACCCTACAAACTCTAAGTATGTCATTAAGATAAGAAACATTTATTACGCTTCTATGTTGTATATATATATGCAGGTCTTTTCCAGGATGAAATGTACTTTTGAATTTTCTGAGTTTTAAATGCTGGGTAGTTTCAGGTTAAGCAGTTTTAGAATGTAGTATTCTTGCCTGTACCAGAAGCCCGGTCCAGTTCTTAGCCCTCGTTTTACTCTCTCCTGCTTCTGGTGTCTACATCTAGACTAAGGGTCCTCCACTTGTTGGGATGGCTTTATCATACTGTGTACATGGATACAGTTTTGCCTACATGAGAGTAGATTTCGACCACGGAAATTTCATTTGAAACAATTTGACACAAACTTTTGATCAATCCTAATATTTAAAAACCAAGAAGGCCTTGATTTTTTAAATTAAATAAATACCTTAATAGCTTAGAACTAATATGTGTAAAGAAATTAGTAAATTTTTATTGCATTCAGCCAAAAACAAGTACTAAAAATGCTAATGAACTGAATTTAGTAGTATTTAAAATATTTTTCCAAATAATATTATCTAATAGTCTCCATATTTATAGTTTTCATTATTCAAACGCACACAACTGTATTCCTTTATGTGGTAAGTTTAAGAAATGTTACCTGTAAATAAGCCCTCCCTTCCTCCCTCCTTCCTTAATAAACTATTAGAAGTGTGATGACTGCTACAATTAGGAACTTTCCCTCCCAGACACTATTGGCTCTAATGGGAGCCTTGAGAACTCTACCAACTAGAAAGAAGAGATCTCCTGATTAAATCTAACATCAATTTCTATACTTAAAGATACAACTTAATCACAGGATAAGTTTTAACCACGATATTAGGTCAATTTGTAAATATTTTCCCACAGGGCATGTGTGGGAGTCAACCAATAGATGTATCTCTCTCACATAAATGTTTCTCTCTTGCTCTCTCGCCCTCCCTCCTTCTCTTCCACTCTCTCTCTTAAAAAAAAAAAAAAAAAAATCAATGGAAAAATATCCTTGGGTGAGGACTAACTAACTAACTAACTAACTAACTAACACTACATATATACTTTCTTCATTTTAAAAAGAGAAGTTGATTTCCCACTATAATTTGATCCAAATTCAATACCAAATGATAAACTTTCAAGTTTCTCTCTTTACTTTTATTATTCTCTAGTGTCATTACTCCCTCTAGAGGTAGGAAATGTGAATAAACTACCAAGAGTAATTCTGGCAGGCTTTTGAAGTCAATAAAAAACACCACATAAAGAAGAAAAGCTAACTTTCTCCTTGGGCTAGTGTTAATTTAGAAAAAAATGTACTCACTGTAACTTTTACAAGAAACACTAAATTTCCTATTGTCATTCAAGTACCCAAATCAGTCCATCTACTTTAACATAAATATCAGATAGCCTCTTAGGAGACTAGTTACAGAGCATAATATTTACTACATGAGAAAAATAAGAATTATGGAATCAACGGGCTCAACCTTATCTGGGAATCTAGAATGCAGTTCTGAGTCACAGATATGAGTAGCAGATATTAGGTTTAATATCAAATTTGTTGTAAAAGTGTATGAAACAAGGAACTGTGCTTATTCTTGTAACTGGTACACAATATAGTATTTGACAGGCCTAACGTTTAGCCACAATGGCTCATAAATAGATGACAAGCAGCAAGATCTAATTTCATTTTCTAACTCACATGTAAGAGCTTAGGCTTGTCAACTTTTATTTACTCTTAATCCAGAGAATCTCAACTCTGGGAGCACATTATAATCACTTGGGGAGTTTCATAGAATTAATGTTTGGGCCTCATCCTAGAAAATAAATGAGAGAGAATCTTTCCCAGTGGACCAAGGTATCAGTAGTTTTAAAAAGCTACTTAGCTAAAACTATAAAAGTCTTAAAAGAAAACATAGGGGAAAATGACAATGAATTTGACAGTTTCTTGGCTATGACATCAAAAGCATAGGCAATACAGATAAAACAGATTAGTTGAATGTTCTCAAAATCAAAACTTTTGTGAGGCAAAGAACACTATCAAGAGAATAAAAAGGCAACCCTTGGAACAGGAGAAAATACTGGCAAAACATATATCTAATAAGGAATTAATATACAGAATACATGCACATGAAAAGATGGTCAACATCACCAGTCACTAGGGAAATGCAAATCCAAACCACAATGAGATAATATTTCATACACATTAGGATGGCTATTATCAAGCAATCACCAGAAAATAACAAGAATTAGCAAGAATGTGGAGAAGCTGGACCCCTTATGAATTGCTGGTGGGAATGTGAAATGGTTCAGCTGCTGTGGAGAATAGTATGGTGATTCCTGAAAAAACTAAACAAAGAATTACCTTAAGATCTAGGAATTCCACTTCTGAGTATATACCCAAAAGAACTGAAAACAGAGATTAGAATAGATATTTGTATTACTCATGCTCACAGCAGCATTATTAGCGACAGCAACAAAGGTAGAAACAACTCAAAATACCCATTGATGAATGAACAAACAAAACGTGGTATTTACAGCCAGTGGAATACAATTGAGCCTTAAAAAAAAGAGGAAATTCTGATATATACTATAACAAGGATGAACCATTAGGAGATTTATACTAAGTGAAATAAACTAGACACAAAAGAACAAATATTGTATTGATTCCACTTATATGACATACCTATAGTAGTCAAAATTTTATAGAAACAGAAAGTAGAATGGTGGTTGCTAGGGGAGTAATGGTGGTTGGTGGGGAGTAATGGGGAGATAGTGTTTAATGGGCATAGAGTTTCAGTTTGGGAAGATGAGAAAAAGTTCTGAGATGGTGGTGATGGTTGCACAACAATAAATGTATTTAATGACACTGAACAGTATGCCTAAAAATGACTCAAGGTAAATTTTATGTCCATTTCATTTTACTATTATTAAAAAACAACCACTCAGGTAATTCTAATTTGCAGCTAGAGCTGAGAACCAATGTTCCAAAGACTAAGCAGATGGGAAAGTATAACAAATTAACGCAAAAATATGTCCAGTACAAGCGAGTATATCTGGTTTCTGAAGAGAAAAATCTATATTCTGGAATGTATTTTTATAAATTAAATTCCATCACTACAGAAATATTAAAGCTGTCTGTTCTTTCCTTTAGAGAAAACAGGTCATTTTTTCATGTTGTTCCTCTTCAAAACCTTAGTAACATTTACATTTTTTTCACAATTTTCTAATAGGATCTTCTAAGTAACAGACTTTTTTGAGGATTTATGAGTTAGAGATAGTATGATAAATGCTTTACCCACTTATTGCCATTTATTTCTCAAAACTACCAACAGAAAGCTAGTAAGTGCAGGGCTAAGACTACACTCCGGCCTGCCTGACTCTTACTCTCTTTTTTAGCCCATTACCTGAACATTACCCACCTATTCGTACTTCCCTGTCACTGGTATCCTTGCCACCTTGTCCTCAACTCCTACAATCCAATTTTCAACTTTAAAGTCCAGTTAAATGCTATGTCACTCAGGGCCTTTCCTGACACCATCCACCAGAAAGCCAGAGCATTTAATCTCTACCTTTCATATGAGAAGGCCACATTATTATTACTATTTATGCACCTATCTCATAATCCCTAGGATGATGCTGAACTAGCATGACTGTAAGGTACCTCTGGAGACACCAGGGGGAACCACCAAAAAAAAAAACCTATGGAGACCCAGGATGGTGTGAATGTGTGTGTATGTAGAGGACTGAGGTTTGTGCCCTCTGGGAAGATAAAATAGGAAGAAGGAAAAATAAGGAACATGAACTTGTGTTTTTGCTCCTCCCTACCCATTACCTTTGCCTTGTCTAAACAGTGTATACTGCCTCACTTGCAGAGATGGTGAACTCTGGTCTGTGTTCAGGAGTAAAGTTAGGGCAGTCTAGAAAGACTTTCTGCTGTGAGAAGCTGAAACAGGGAGGAACTAACGCTGCTTTCTCACTCCTTCCTTTCCAAATCCCTAGAGCTGAAGAATTATACTCTAAGATAAAAGAGTACAGTCTTTAAATGCTGCTTTTCTTCAGCTGCTCCACAAAGGGGGAGGAGGGGGAAGCTATGTCTTGAGATGTGTTTTGTGTAAGTGACTTCAGTCTGTGGTGCCTGGGTCAGCAACCCCAGAGCTTACCCACCTTCATCGCTCCAAGTTATCATTGGGGCTGATACAGGCTTCAACAGTTGTTCTTGACACAGGCTACACATTACAATGGACCCAGGGAGCCTTAAAAAAACGATTAGATCAATTTCTGGGGTGGGGCTTGCACACTCCCAGTTTTTACAAGTGTCTCCAGTGATTCTAAAGTGCAACCAGTTTGACACTCACTGGATTCTGACCTGTCCTTTATCCTCTTGCATTACTCGAGAATTGACAATACCCAGTAAGACATCTGAGGATCACAAGTATTTCATGAAGGTAAAACAAACTGGATTATAAACTCTATCAAACTGTACACAGAAAAGATAAAATAGATGAAGAATTTAAACTTTTAATATTAACATCAGAATGCAAGCAAAAGCAAAAAAATTGCAGAAATAAGTATAAAGAATATGATTGAACTAAAGAACACAATAGATGGGATAGATAATAGACTGTATATACCTGAGGAATGAACTTGCTGTAAGACTAGACTGAAGTAATCTCTCAGAAAGAAAAGGAAGACAGAACACCAGAAAATACAGTTGAGGAAGACTAACATCCTTATAATAGATGTCAGATGGTAAGGAGAACACAGTTGAACAAAGAATGGAGAGAATTTCTCTAGATGAAAAAGCTCAGAATGAAAGGGTCAGTTCTCAGAGTATCAAACAGGAGAGAAAGAAGAAACCCACACCTAGCAACATTGTAGTAAAATTTAGAATATGAAAGACAAAAGATTTAACAGATGTATAGCACAAGGCAGTATGTAGTAAGTGGCTCAGCTGGTTGTCTCATGCACTGAAAGGTCACCAGTTCAATTCCTGGTCAGGGTGTGTACGGGAGGCAACCGACAGATGTTTCTCTCTCACACTGATGTTCCTCTCTCCCTAAAATCAACAAAAACGTATTTTAAAAAAATTCAACAAACGCATGAAGTAAAGATATCAGCAGATCTTTATAAAGGAATTATTATACTAGATCTAATTCTACTAGGGAAAAACAAACAAAACATGATTAGAGTAAGAACCGAATAAGGACATTTTAATCTTAGTCAAGTGTCCTATACCCCAAGACTATAGTTGAAATTGATCCTGGCCAAATTAAGGTTTTATCTGACTATATTTCCATTTAGGTGACTATTTTCAGGAATATCTAAAACTTCTATTCTCAAAGGTAGGTTTAAGTAGAGACAGATCTTGGCTACTTAGGTGTGAGCATATGAACACAACACATTTAATCATTCTTTAAAAGTTTATTTTTATGTATGTCAGTAATGGTGAAGATGAGGAGAATGAAATAGGCATGGATTTCACTGGCAAACACTTCCAGTTTTCTAATAATAGTAAAAAAGCCAGGGACTTCGCATAAACACATTCTCAATTAAACAAATACCCTGTATCTTTTACCCATTCTTTTCAGTTATGCCAAGGCTCACAGAAGTTTTTCAGAAATGGCTTACCTGGTCAGTATCAGCATTTCTTGGAAGAAAAAAAACAATATTATTAGTGATCTTCTGAGAAAGCCTGAAAATTTCAAAGGTGGACAACAGTTAAGGAAAAGTGACAAAAGCAGCAGTTAATTTCTGATCAGAGATTAAATTCTTTACTTATATCATAACCCAAAAGTATTTTAGTATGTAATAATGAGGTACACATTTAAATTCTCTATTGGAACATAAGAGAATTAAGTAGTTGATTTTGTAACTCAGCAGCACACTGTCCCTGATAGGTCAGAGGTTAGAAGTTAAACCTATTCATTTTTTAAATGGTTTTAGAGAGAGGAAGGGAGGGAGGGAGGAAGAGGAAGGGGGGGGGAGGAAGAGGAAGGGGGGGAGGGAGAGAGAGAGAGAGAAACATTAATCAATTGCCTCCTATATGCACTCCAACCAGGGATTGAACCTGCAACCTAGGCATATGCCCTGACCAGAAATTGAACCCACCACCTTCTGGTGTATGGGATGATACTCCAACCAAGCCACACAGGCCACGGCCCCACCTTTTTTTTAAACCTTCAACCAGGGATGTTTTTTAATGGATGTTTTTAGAGAGTGAGGAAGGGGCAAGAGAGAAAGAAACATCAATCAGTTGCCTCACGTATGCACCTGGACAGAAATCAAACTTGTAACCTTTTTTTTTGGTGTAGGGGATGATGCTCCTACCAAATGAGCCACCTGTCCTGGGAAGAAATTAAATCTATTTTTCATTTATCCTAGTGGTAGGCAACGAAGAGTCAGAAAACACACACTCTTTTTCTTCCTATCATTTCTTAGTTAGTACAAATAGAACAGGAAAGCATAATACAACTTCTTTCCAATAAAGAGCAAAGACAAATAACATTTATTGTAGTCTACATTCTAAATTTTAATTAGCAATTTAGAAATATGTTTCCTGTTAAGAGTCAAAGAGATGATTCCTCTGGGGAGTAGAGATAAAGGGACAAATAATATAAATGCTATTCTTTATGAAATACGGGCTTGCTTCAGTATCTTGGAATAGTAACAGGAAAAACTTGAGAATACACTCAGAATCAGCAAAAGTGTGAGTGGAAGAATATAGTTAAGGGTCAGTCATTCAGACTTTAGAGACAGGTCTCCAGGAAAGTCCCAATTTCCAGACAATAATTTCAAACAATTAATGGTTTCTAGTTCTTATTTTATAATAGTAAAAGCAGATAGTAACCAAAGAAAAGACACCTCACATTTGCTGTAACTTTTGGAGATCGATCACCAGTTAACTTTTATATACCTACTTTTTATGTAAAACAAACTAGGATCTAACAAATGTTATTAGTTTCTCTCCTCTTCACTAATTTCTCTTTCAAATACACACCCCTCCCTCTCCACAATCACTGGTTGAGCAAACTCTCAGGACTTTCGAAGGATATCCATCAGGAGACATCATTGTGCTAATGTCAAAGGTCTCTGCAGTAGCGTAGTCTGGCCCTCCCCAAGGGGGGCTGAGGAACACAACATCGGCCTTTAACTGAGAAGCCAGCAGCAGAAAATCTCCACAGATGAATTCTACCTTGTCTGCTATCCCATAAACTTCAGCATTATTGCGAGCAAGATCAATCTTAGCAGGATCAATATCAATGGCAATCACTAAAAATGGGAACAGGAAAGATAAGTCAAATGATACTGATTAGTAGTATTAGTAGAATACTTCATTTTCTGATCAGTGTATTTATTTAATGTATAAGAATCTTTTTTAAAAAACTAATGAGAGTTGGCCTCATATACCAGAGATAGTTGCTACTAAGTATCTACTAAGAGCCAAACAGGTGGTCAGCAGTGTTCTGTTCATGGTAAAGGCTGAGCAGCAAACACCTGGAAAGGTCTCCAACTACATGTAAAGCCTATAAATGCTAAGATTTCAGAAAAGACCACTCTCCTCAAAATGAGGTAACCACCAAAGACGACAAATTTGACAGCTTCTACAGAAAAACAAAATAAAACAAATTCTGACAAACCTCTTTAGCCAACTTATGAAGAAATGTAAAAAAGTCTGCTGATGTTTAATTTATTGCATTTTCATAATTAGCAACACAAACATAAGTTAAATTTAGCTCACTCATGTCTCGCAGTAAGTGCACATATATGTGCACCAGTGTGTTAGTGGCAATATTTTATTTTTTATTTTTATTTAATTAATTTTTGTTACAGATGTTTCTCCTTTTTTCCCCATTGACACCCTCCTCCCCATAACCCCCACCCCATCCCCAGCTTTGTTGTCCATGTCCATCAGTTATGCATATATGAGCTTAAGTTCTGTGGTTTATCTCTTCCCTCCCCCTCCCACTCCCTCTTCTGAGGGGTGTCAGTCTATACCCTACTTTCACATCTCTGGGTCTACCCTGTTCCTCAAACTGTTATGTTCATTATATTCCACAAATAAGATCATGTGATATTTGTCTTTCTCTGCTTGGCTTGTTTCGCTTAGGATAATACTCTCGAGGTCCCTCCATGTCGTCTCAAAGGATAAGAGACCTTTCTTTTCTTACAGCTGCATAGTACTCCATTGTGTATATGTACCACGGCTTTTTTATCCATTCATCCACTGATGGACACTTGGGCTGTTTCCAGATCTTAGCTATTGTAAATAGTGCTGCTATGAACATGGGGGTACATGTATTCTTTCTGATTGGTGTTTCAGGCTTCTTAGGGTATATTCCTAGAAGTGGGATCACTGGGTCAAATGGCAATTCAATTTTTAATTTTTTGAGGTAACTCCATAGTGTTTTCCACAGTGGCTGCACCAGTCTGCATTCCCACCAGCAGTGTACTAGAGTCCTCTTTTCTCCACACCCTCGCCAACACTTGTTGTTTGATGATTTGATGATGGCGGCCATTCTGACGGGTGTGAGGTGATACCTCATAGTTGTTTTAATTTGCATCTCTCTGATGATTAGTGATGTTGAGCATTTCTTCATATGTCTCTTGGCCATTTGTATGTCCTGTTTGGAGAGGTGTCTATTTAGTTCTAGTGGCAATATTTTAATTTGGAAGGGCTAAGTGGAACCTTGATGCATACACCAGGGTTGTGAAGGAAACATCTGTTTTCCAGAATATGATGGTTTCAAAATTTGTTAACACTTTTGAGAAATAATGCACAAAATAAATCACTTGAACAATGAATATAAGCACCAATTATATGCTGTAAAATCATGCATTTACAATGTTATTTTTTTTCTGTTCTATTAAAGTAACATTTGTATTAATAAGAAAAAAGATAAAAACATTCTTTTCAGCTGCTCAATCTGCTACATTGATAGTACAGAGACAGATGGAAAAATATGCAGGAAATACCAAAAATTCAATGGAAAAAATGACTTTCAACATCAAATATATTCAATACTCATGTTCTTATGACTTCCCTTGGAGACAGACTTTGTTTTCAGGCCTAACAAAATGCACACATGAAATGTGCTCATATAACTGAAATGCTGACAATGAAGGATGATACTCCATAGAGCTGCGCTGTCCAATAATGGTACCCACTAGCCACATGTGGCTATTACCTTTAAATTATTAAAATTAAGTAATATTAAGAATTTAGATCCTCAGTCACAATGCCACATTTCAAATGCTCAATAGCTACTGTGGCTTGTGGCTACCATACTGGACAGTGCAGATATAGAACATTTCCATCATTACAGAAAGTTCTATTGGGTAGCACTGACACAGATCTACTGGAATACAGTGAAAGTGAAAAAGAAATATTTAAGAACAGTAAAATGCAAAACTTTATGGATTCTCTAACCATTCAGTTGGGTATATGCATAGATAACAACTATCTGAATGAAAATAAGTCAAGGGGAAACAGTGAATTCAGGGAATATAAAAAAATAACTATTCCAGTATATATGAAAACAGCTTTCCCTTAGGAGACCATATAAAGTTAGCAAATGTCATGCTCTGAAGCATAGGAGTGACTGAATATGGACTACAGTTCATCAGCATTGGTCTTAAAAATCAATGCTGATGGTTGGGGTCGTGTGGGTGGCGACCACATCGATGTTTCTCTCTCTCTTCCTCCCTCTCTAACTGAAGATCAATGCAAAATGTCCTTGGATGAGGATAAAAAAAAAAAAAAATCAATGCTGAGTTTCACGTCATCATTTTCTAGCTTTTATATTATCCTTTACAGAATCATATGCTTTCCTAGTTTACATTAGAAACTTCATGTAAATGAATGAGACTCAGCTGAAATGTACTGAAATGGAAGCTATTTGTAGAATATAAAGACATTGGAGAGAAAAAAGGATATTCAGAGTATGACTTAACTGATGTCCCCAAAATGTCACATTATTCTACCCTGTTAAGTGGAAGTCCTGGCTTCACGACTCAGCTATGTCAATTTGGGCAGATTATTCAATTTCCTAAAGCCTCTTTTCCTTGGGAAACAGCACACCTACTACCTACTTGACACAATTCGTGGCAGATATATAGTAGTAGATGGTTTCTTTATTGTGATTCCAAAGTCAAGCTACCATGAGGACGATCTAATATTTAAAAGACTTTTAGTGTCATAGAATGTTAAAGCAGAAAGGTTATCACAGAGGTTATTTCAAGTTAATGTCGCCTTTGAATTCAGGTTAAATGATGACCAAAGTCACAGCAGTAGTGAGTAGCAAAGCTGGGATTCCTTATCTATCTTATTTTCTTCTAAAGAATAGTCTCCCCATTTTAATATTTTTATTTATTTTTTAAAATATGTTTTTATTGGTTTTTTAGACAGAGAGGAAGGGAGAGAGAGATAGAAACATCGATTGGCTGCCTCCTGCATGTCCCCTACCGGGGATAGAGCCCGCAACCCAGACATGTGCCCTGATGGGGAATTGAACCAGGACCTCTCAGTCCATGAGATGATGCTCAATTCACTGAGTCACACCAGCTGGACTATTTTTATTTTTATATAATGTTACAATCTTGGCTCTACCAAACTGGGTCTGTGTAACTACTTCATCTCTTTATTTCTCAGTTTATCTGTGAAATGCAGATAGTAAAAGATACACTTCACAAGACTGTTGAATAAATACATTAATACATATTAAGCATTTATATCTGTATGATATAAAGTGTATACTTAATATATGCTATTATTACTTTAAACATTTAGTATGAAATTATTAATTTATATCTTAAACGTCAATAATGATAAGCTGATGCAAAATGAAACATTTACTGAGTGAACTGAATATAATTTACTTTTCTTCCATTGACGGCTAATTACCTCTCTTTCCAGTTAATGCAAACTGAATGGTATTTCCTCCAACTCCACAAAATGCATCCACTACAATGTTGCACTTGAAGGACTCACTGACCCGGCCAGCAATGTGTTCAGCAATCTTCTCAGGTGTAACTGAAAACCAGCCCTCTGCAAAGGAACAGTATTTCTGTTAAGATGTTCAATTTCAAGAAGGCAAGCCAGGCATAAACATAGCAAATATTACTATACAATATACAATATATATTTAAAAAAAATAACCTTTGTTTCTTATATTGAAAAATTATAAATAACCTAGGTTTAAAGAAAAGTTCTACAAAGCTTGTTATAAAAAGAAGCAGTACCATTCCCATTCCCAATATCCACAGAAAGCAGCAACCACCCCAATTCTTTTCTGATCTGATTCTTTTGCAGTATATCTGCAATAACTGAATGCAATTCCTATTTTTATGTTTGCAGTATTAACTACTGACTATCTACTATGGAAAATGGGAAGTTAGCCATTCTAATCGGCCAATTCCCCAAACTCCACTGAGTTTCCCAATTATTTCATTCCTAATGGGGAAGCAATGAACCAGACTTGTACTGGACACTTCTGAAAAATTCAAACATTTCTAAAGAACCAGGAAAAGCAAAGAATAGAAAGCAGAAGGCTGCAAAGCTGTAAAAATAGCAGAACCCTCATCATTTTCAGAAATGAGGTTGCATGTCCCATGACCACTCCAGAGAAAAGAGGATACTGCCCTCTCTTTCCCAATAGAAGAAATTCACATTTTTAAGAAAGACATTTCTCTGAACAAAATGATGCACACCAATTTTCCTGTTTCTTTTCCTTACCAAAAGTTTAAATTGTTCCTCATTGCTGGAAGAATAAAAATATTAATTCCTTTTACAGAATTAAAAGCTTTTATCTAGTCATATTTCTCCTAACAAACTCCTTTGCACTTCTTTTAATACATAACACTTTGTAAATAACTACAAGGTCACAGACCCCTGAAATTCCACCAGTGATCAATATTTCCTGATTTTGACAGTTAATAAACACCTAATTTAAGTAGTTCCAATATGAAAATATGCATCAATTTTCAGAATTGAGTTAAGTAAGCTGCTCAAGGTCAGAACAGAAAAACCTGAAAAATAATTCAAAGTTTCCAGTATTAATTCATTATATTACATATTTCTACACTAGGTATTTCTTCATCAAATGTTCATTTTAATAATCTATTGATTCCTGTTGCTATCTATCCTAAGATGCTACAAATATAGATTAAACCTGAGACTGAAGTTTTAAAAACATATATATACCCAAATTGAGAGACATTGTGGATATTAACTGTCTGTTATTCTTTGGAAAATGTCAAATTACTGAAAGATAAAAAGGCTGAAAGGAAACAGTCCAGATTAAAGGAAATCAAGGAAACATGAAACAAAATGCAATACATGATTCTATACTGGAAGGGAAAAAAATGCTATAAAGGACATTATTAGTTAGTTAGAATAACTGAAAAAACTGGAGTATAGACTGTTGATTACAATATTGTAACAATGTTAAATTTTTAAATTTATCACTGTTACATAAAAATATCCTTGTTCTTAGAAAATACACACTAAAGTATTAAGGAATAGGGGCAATTGGAACAGAAACACACACACACACACTGATAGGGCAAATGTGGCAAAATGTTAAGAAACATCTGAGTCTGGGTAAAGGGGATATGAAAAATTATTTCAAAATAAAGATAAAAATTACATATATACTTTACCTCTGTCCAATTTAATCCCATCATCAAAACGGGAGAAGAGCCTGTACCTCTGAGCCCAGTATTTTGCCAGATTAGGAACAGCAGCTATCTCAGGAGGCAGACCAATTACCTTTCTGTTCTTGTTTTTCTTCTTCTTCTTTTTTTTAATTTCAGCTACAATAAAAGAATATAAAGAATATAGATGCATACTATGAAGTAAGGAAATCACAGGTGAATATATCTAAAAGTGTAGCCACATCATATAATTATAATTTGGGATGGAACTCTAGAACATGTGCAATAACACACTTGGAGAAGTAGGAGGGTATAATGGAAGTAGCACTGACTTTAGATTACAGCCTCCAGTTTGCTACTTACTGGCTCCCTAAGCTTGGAAAAGTAATCCAGGCTCTCTGAGTTCCAACTTTTAATTTCTCAAAAGGGATAAATGGCTGAGTAGTACTTTACCTATTTACTTCACAGGATTGTTAGGAGATATATACTACTACAGGTATGAAAGTTATCACTTCTGTTAGGTAAGACACTGTTTCAGTTGGTGAATTATAGAAATCCAAACATTTCCCTTCCCCCCTTTAAAATAAAATTTCCTAAGGACTGATTAAGCTCCAATTCTCAGCTACATGCATCTTCTGAACCCAGCCATGACCTAGAAGTTGTAGTGCCTCTGAGAAATTGAAATAGGGGTCACTAGCTCCATTCAATAGAAAAATATCTCATTCAGAGACTGACTTTTTGTTAAACAATTTTTATTAGTTTGGTTCTTTGTTTCAGTTCTGAGATTAGAAGATGAGAGTGTTATCATAGCTAAATGTAATGACAAGAAGTGATGTTGACAAAGCTCTATCACATTTAAATGGTCCTCAAAGATAGGACTATGTCTCACTATGGTCATCTGATCACTGCAAATAGCTAACGGTGCCACCAACAGCAAAGTGCAGCAAGCTTCTCAAGAGAGGGAACACTAACATTTTTTGTGCAAGACCATGCTGTACACAGTTTAACATTAAGTAATCCAAAGTACCAAATGCCCAAGTTCCCCAGGTCATTCTAACAACCAACATCTTTCAAATGCCCCTGAGAGGGTGGTATCACCCAGGTAGAACTACCAACATTGTGACAAGTGGTGAACAGAGAATTAGGGTAGGGTGGGAAAATGGGATTTAGGAATCAGACAACTTGGTACTGAGTCCTATGCCAGTTACTGGCTATGTGACCCTGAGCAAGTTTCTTAATTTCTCTGAGCTTTATTTTGACTTTCCATATTTTTGGAGAGAGTTAATTCCACCTCTCATTGGGGTACTTTACCCCAATTAAATGAGAGTAAGGCATGTGAAGGCATTTCAGAAATCTCCAAGTGCCACATGAACACCAGTTGTACATTAAAAACTTATATAATAAAAAATAGTTGCTTAATAAATAAAATTAACTACCTTAAGTATGCTGTTTAGAAAGTCAAGGAAGTATGTGATACAGATATCATAGGTCTATACACATGCACACATGCACACACACACAAAGTCAAGATTGAAATGAGGTAGTTTCCTTAATACAAACTTAAGGAAAATGAAAACATGGGTCACTAACTCCATTCAACAGAAAAAGATCTCATTTATTCCTAAGAAAGAAATAATCACAATAAATATAATTTTTTCATTAGGCAAGTCCGAAGTAACTCATCTATAAAACTGAATATTATTTCAAATAAAAATGCTTACCTTATAAAAGCCCCAGTGTTCCATCGAATAAAATTATTATTTTTTAAATTATAAAAGAACATTTGCTTAGCCCGGCCGGTGTGGCAAAGTGGTTGAGCATCGACTTATGCACCAAGAGGTCGCTGGTTCAATTCCTGGTCAGGACACAGGCCCAGGTTGTGGGCCCAATCCCCAGTGGGGGGCATGTAGGAGGCAGCCAAGCAATGTTCTCTCTCTCATCGATATTTCTATCTCCCTCTCCCTCTCCCTTCCTCTCTCTCTAAAATCAATAAAGAAAAAAATTTAAGAAAAAAAAAGAACATTTGCTTAAAATGAATTCAAATATTACAGAAGAGCATAAAGTCAAAATGCTACTTTGTTCTCCACTCATTATAGCTAACTACTATAGATACTTTATGTCAATGTACCATCCAAAAACAAATTACCACTACCCACAACCACTATAAAACTAAAAGATAAAAAAGAATGATCAAAATGAAAAGCAGGGCAATACTAAATTTCAACAGGGAGAAAATGGTCTGGCCACCTTTAGCCCAGGGGACAGAATGTAGTGGCAGAAACCAATCTTAATGGCATAGACAGAGGTATTCAAATACAGTTTCACCGTATGTTTTACCTTTGATGTCATCATGCTTGTTTAGCTAAGAGAGAAGTGCACTTTGGGGGCCAAACCATATTAGCACAAACCAAATGGCTATTAGCACATTTACTTAAGATGCCTTCTCTCAACTTAAAAGTAAATAGCAGTGAATTCTTAAGTACAGATGACTCACAAGTGAAAAGTAGGGAAAACATTTTTTAAATGTATTTATTTAAATCCACTAGCAAGTTGAAGCATATTTAGTCTTACCTTCAGTTTCTGCCTGAAGAGAGTCTGGTATATCCTGAGCATTACAATCCTCCTTATTTGTGATAGCTGCTACAGTTCTGTCCCCTTCATTTTTTTCTGTTTCAAGTTCACCAGATGAAGATATGGCATGACCCTCTTCAGGTTCTGGATTGCTCACCTCCATTGGCTTTTCCCCTCTGGTAACAGACATTTCCTGTTCTTCTGAATCACTGCTTGTGCAAGTGCCTTGCACATCATCATGGGAAATTGACTCCTGTGATGTTTCCTCATCCATTGGTTCATTAACCCGTTTTAGAAATTTTTCTACCTGAAATTTTAAGACGTTACGGGCATGAACCAATTCCAATTACACAGAATATTTCTACCTGCTTTATCATTTGTGACCTGCCTGACAAGCTGCATCACAATTATTAGCTCTGATAAGTACACTGTATCATACAAGCTAATATGAGTAAGTAATTCCAAGCTAATTGCACATTGTTGTCTGGACATACCATGACCTTATTAAAGACTTCTTTAAAAGGAAGAAAATATCAGTTTATGCACAAGACTATGACTTTCCTGTTATCAATTGGCACGAAGAGGATAAAGTTGGAACTCTTCCAGTAGCTTTCCATAAAGGCTTCTAACAATATAACCGTACTATATGATATCACCATTACAAATGTACCTATCTATTGTTCAATCATTACCTTGAGTTTTTCTGTAAGGCCTAGACTATTATCTATGTTAAATGGTACTCAGCTCCAAAGACGAACTCTAAAAAGATTTTGTACCAATCTGTCTGTAAGAATAAAGACAGTGTTATCTTCGAAAGAATACAAGCTGCCTTTTAATGAAGCAGTAGAATCAGTAAAATGATTCCTAAAAACTAGGTTTCTTCTATGACATGTTAACAAGGCTCAAGATCAGATGATATATATTGTCTTACCACCTTCTGTAACAAAAATATTCTTCATAACAGATCATGACCTTCCTAGGAGTTAGGAAATCAGAACAAGAGTGGTAGACAGAAGTTGGACAGGGACAACAACCCACAATCTTCCTTTGAGGGAATTGTGCCTATACATCAATCAGATATCTAAGGACATAACAACCACATTTCTTTTTTTCTTCAGTAATACTTAGCAGTTATGTTTCTGCTCTTCATCAGCAAATGAACATAAGGGGACAATCACATCTAACACATTATTAAAAACCCTACAGGATTGATTGAACTGATACTGGAAATCTGTGCCAGACATAACTAGGGCCACTAAAATATCACCAGCAAACAAACAATCTGAATCACCAAATATGCCTTGAGTCTCACGTCATTAAGATGAACTTGTTAGTACAAAGTTTAAACAATCATCGTTAGATGACCTCAAAAGTAAGGATTACAGAAAAAAACTGGATGGATTCCAAAATGGCTGTGGAGTGAATGGAAGCTACACAGACCATCTCCCAGGACCAAACTGGAATTACAACTAAAATAAAGACAAATCGTCGGGAAAAAGCAACCGAAAAGCAGCTTGCGAGGACCATATAACCAGGGAAACTGAATTGATCCTGGTAGGATTGCACAGGAGTGAGAGGGGGGATGGAAGCCCACGGACAGCAGCCGTCTTAGCTGTGAGCAGCGACCTCGAGGTTAAATTCCCAAGCCCGCTTCACAGCGCAGAGGGCTGGGACAGAGTGTTAAAATAGCCACAGCCATTCACCTTGGGCTCTGGAAGAGGGAGGGCAGACTAGACTGGATCTGTGTGGGGACACCTGGGATTTGGAGGGTGCTCAGAGCTTTTGCTGAGTTACAGCCACTCAGGACAGTGGCCATCTTACTCCTTCCCATGGCTCTGGGGAGAGGCAGCAGCCCCTCCCTCGGAGATTCAACCCCACCCAGGTGGTCCATTGAAATGCAAATTGAGGCTCATTAACTACCAGCATCTGCCCCACCCTCAGGAAATCCTCTTACCCTGAACATCTGAGGGAGGTTTTCATTCAACTGAGAACCCAAGGCTCTTAAGTAACCAGGACTAATAGCCTCTAGGCAAAAAACTAGAGGATAACTGAATCTGTCCTGGGCTTGCAAATCTACCCAGGAAAGTAAGACTTGACAGTGGTGTTTAACATGGGTCTTCCCGTGCTCATCCAAACCCAGTAGAGGGAGCCACAAACAGCAGAACACCAACATCTACAGAGAAAATATGGCAGGCTCCAAAACCCACTGAGATAGCCAAAATGGTGAAACAAAGAAACAAATCCCAAATAAAAGAACATGAGCCCTGGCTGGTATGGCTCGGGAGTTAAGAGCGTCGGCCTGCGGTCCAAAGAGACCCAGGTTCGGTTCCCGCCAAGGGCACGTACCTCAGTTGCAGTTTGTCACCGGCCCCTGGTTGGGTCGTGCGGGAGGCAGCCACTCAATGTGTCCCTTTCAGATCGATGTTTCTCTCTCTCTAGCTCTTCCTCCCTCTCCCTCCCACTCTGTCTGAACAAAAAAAAATGGAAAAATGTCCTCGGGTGAGGATAAAAAAAAAAAAAAAAAAAAAAAAGGGAGAGAGAGAGAACAAGAGACCTCTACCAAAGATGAGATTAATGAAATGCAGTTAAACAAGTTAACAGAGCTAGAATTCAGAGTCATGATCTTGAGGAACCTCAAGAGCATGAGTTAAGACATCAACACCATGAGTAAAGACACAGAAACACTGAAAATAAAAAAACGGGAAATGAAGAAGCACCAAGAAGAAATTAAGAATGACATAGCAGAAATAAAGAACACAATGGAAGGACTAAACAGCAGAGTAGAGGTAGCTGAGGACTGGATAAGTGAATTAGAAGACAGGGTAGAAAAAAATCAACCAATCAGAAAACTAAAAGGAAAAAACAATGAAAAAACAGGAAGACAGCTTAAGAGAACTGTGGGACAACTGGAAATGTAATAATATTCGCATCATAGGAGTCCCCGAAGAAGAAGAAAATGAGCAAGGGTTAGAGAATATATTTGAAGAAATAGTGACAGAGAAATTCCTAACCTGGTGAAGGAAGAAGGCATTCAAGTTCAGGGAAGCACAGAGATCCCCAAGTAGTAAGAACCCAAACAACCCCACACTAAAACACACAGTAATTAAAATGCCAAAAATTAAAGACAAAGAGAATCCTAAAGACAGCAAGAGATAAGCAACAGGTTACCTACAAAGGAACCCCCATAAGGCTATCAGCTGATTTCTCAACAGAAACACTACAGGCCAGAAGGGAATGGCATGAAGTAATCAAGGTCATGAAAAACAAGGATCTGAATCCAAGACTACAGTACCTAGCAAGGCTATCATTCAAAATAGGTCAAATAAAGAGCTTTCCAGACAAAAAAAAACCGCTAAGGGAATACATTAGCACCAAACCAGCACTGCAAGAAATGTTAAAAAGACTGCTGTAATTAGCAGAAGAAACAGGAAGGAAAATAGAACCACACTAAACAAAAATGGCAATAAATAAGTACATATCAATAATCACCTTAAACGTAAATGGACTGAATGCTCCGATCAAATGACATAGAGTAGCTGATCGGATAAGAAAGCATGACCCATATATATGTTGTTTACAAGAGACCCACCTCACAACAAAAAACTCACATAGGCTGAAAGTGAAGGGATGGAAAAAAATCTTCCAAGCAAATGGAAAGGAAAAAAAAGCTGGGGTAGCAATACTCATATCTAATAAAATAGATTTCAAAATGAAGGCTATAACTAGAAACAAAGAAGGCCACTACATAATATTGAAAGGATCTATCCAACAGGAAGATATAACCTTGGTAAACATATATGCACCCAATATAGGAGCACCAAAATATATTAAAAATCTTCTGGACGACTTCAAAGGAGAAATCGACAGCAATACAGTAATAGCAGGGGACTTCAACACCCCACTGACATCACTGGATAGAACCTCTAGACAAAAAATTAACAAGGAAACAGCGACTCTAAATGAAGCACTAGACCAAATGGATTTAATAGATATCTACAGAGAATTACACCACAAAAATGCAAAATTCACATTCTTCTCAAGTGCACACGGGACATTCTCAAAGATAGACCACATGTTAGGACACAAACGAAGTCTCTACAAGTTCAAGAAGATTGAAATCATATCAAGCATCTTTTCAGATCACAATGGCATGAAACTAGAAATCAACTGCAACAAGAACATGCAAAGACATTTGAACACATGGAGGCTAAACAGCATATTATTAAACAATGAATGGGTTACCATGGAGATCAAGGAAGAAATTAAAAACTTCCTGGAAACCAATGATAATGAACACACAACAACACAAAATCTATGGGATGCAGCTAAAGCAGTTCTGAGAGGGAAGTTCACAGCACTACAGGTCGACCTCAAGAAACAAGAAAAATTTCTAATAGACTATCTAACCTCACAACTTAAAGAACTAGAAAGCAAACAAAAAGAAAACCCCAGAGCAAGTAGAAGGAAGGAAATATTAAAGATCAGAGCAGAAATAAATGACATAGAGACTAGAAAAACAATTCAAAGGATCAATGAAACAAAGAAATGGTTTTTTGAAAAGATAAACAAGATTGATGGACCCTTAGCTAGACTCACCAAGAAACAAAGAGAGAGAACCCAAATACACAAAATCAGAAATGAAAGAGAAGTAACAACTGACACCACAGAAATACAAAGGATCGTTAACAAATACTATGAACATTTATATGGCAACAAATTTGACAATCAAAGTGAAATGGACAAATTTCTAGAAACACATAGTCTCCCAAAACTGGACCGGGAAGAGATAGAAAACTTGAACAGACAAATAGCAACTAAGGAAATTGAAGATGTAATCAAGACTCTCCCAGCAAACAAAAGCCCAGGCCGGGACGGCTTCACAGGGGAGTTTTACTGAACATTCAAAGAAGAACTAACACACATTCTCCTCAAACTATTTCAAAAAATTCAAGAAGAAGGAAGACTTCCAAACTCGTTTTATGAGGCCAGCATAATTCTAATTCAAAAACCAGAAAAAGACACTACAAAGAAAGAAAACTACAGACCAATATCCCTGATGAACATGATGCTAAAATCCTTAACAAAATACTAGCAAATTGGATCCAGCAATACATCAATAAAATTATTCACCATGACCAAGTGGGATTCATCCCAGGGATGCAAGGCTGGTACAATATTCGCAAATCAATAAATGTGATACACCACATAAACAAAATGAAAGATAAAAACCACATGATCATATCAATAGACGCTGAAAAAGCATTCGAGAAAATCCAGCACCCATTTCTGATAAAAACGCTCAGCGATGTGGGAATAGAGGGATCATATCTTGACATAATAAAGGCCATATATGAAAGACCTACAGCCAACATCATACTCAATGGCCAAAAACTGAAAACATTTACCTTAAGAACAGGAACAAGACAGGGATGTCCACTTTCACCACTCTTATTTAACATGGTACTGGAAGTCTTAGCCACAACAATTAGACATGAAGAAAAAATAAAAGGAATCCAAATTGGAAAGGAGGAAGTGAAACTGTCATTATTCGCAGATGACATGATATTATACATAAAACACCCTAAAGACTCCATCAAAAATCTACTAGATTTAATAAATGAATGTGGCAAAGTAGCAGGATACAAAATTAACGTCAAGAAATTGACGGCATTCTTATACACCAATGATGAACTCACAGAAAGAGAAACTAAGAAAACAATCCCATTTACTATTGCGGCAAAAAAATTAAGATACCTAGGAATAAACTTAACCAAAGAAGTAAAGGACCTATTTGCAGAAAACTACAGGACATTGAAAAAAGAAATAGAAGAAGATATAAAAAAGTGGAAGCACATACCTTGTTCATGGATTGGAAGAACTAACATCATTAAAATGTCCAAAGCAATCTATAGATTCAATGCAATCCCCATCAAAATACCAACGACATATTTCACAGAACTAGAACAAATACTTCAGAAGTTCATATGGAACCAAAAAAGACCCCGAATAGCCACAGCAATCTTGAAAAAGAAGGACAAGGTAGGTGGGATCACAATACCCGATATCAGGTTATACTACAAAGCTATTGTAATCAAAACAGCCTCGTACTGGCACAAGAACAGGCATATAGACCAGTGGAACAGATCAGAGAATCCAGAAATTGACCCAAGACATTATGCTCAATTAATATTTGACAAAGGTGGCAAGAGCATACAATGGAGTAAAGACAGCCTCTTTAATAAATGGTGTTCGGAAAATTGGGACGGCTCATGCAAAAAAATGAAACTAGACCATCATCTTTCACCATACACAAGAATAAACTCAAAATGGATAAAAGACTTAAATGTGACTCGTGAATCCATAAAAATCCTAGAAGAAAATGTAGGCAACAAAATTTCAGACATCACATGCAGCAGAATTTTCAGATACAATGCCCAAGGCAAGAAAAACAAAGGAAAAAATGAACACATGGGACTACATCAAACTAAAAAGCTTCTGCACAGCAAAAGAAACCACAATCAAAATGGAAAGGGATCCCACTGTATGGAGAGCATAACTGCCAAAGATACATCAGATAAGGGGTTAATCTCCAAAATATATAGAGTTCTCATAGAACTCAACAGAAGGAAGACAAAGAACCCAATTATAAAATGGGCAGAGGAACTAAATAGACACCTCTCAAAACAGGACATACAAATGGCCAAGAGACATATGAAGAAATGCTCAACATCACTAATCATCAGAGAGATGCAAATTAAAACAACAATGAGGTATCACCTCACACCCATCAGAATGGCCGCCATCAACAAATCATCAAACAACAAGTGCTGGCAAGGGTGTGGAGAAAAGAGGACTCTAGTACACTGCTGGTGGGAAAGCAGACTGGTGCAGCCACTGTGGAAAACACTACGGTGTTACCTCAAAAAATTAAAAATTGAATTGCCATCTGACCCAGTGATCCCACTTCTAGGAATATACCCTAAGAAGTCTGAAACACCAATCAGAAAGAAGATATGTACCTCCATGTTCATAGCAGCACTATTTACAATAGCTAAGATCTGGAAACAGCCCTAGTGTCTATCAGTAGATGAATGGATAAAAAAGCTGTGGTACATATACACAATGGAGTACTATGTAGCTGTAAGAAACATCTGTTATCCTTTGAGACGACATGGAGGGACCTCGAGAGTAGTATTCTAAGCGAAACAAGCCAAGCAGAGAAAGACAAATATCACATGAGCTCACTTATTTGTGGAATATAATGAACATAACAGTCTGAGGAACAGGGTAGATTCAGAGATGTGGAAGTAGGGTACAGACTGACAACCCTCAGAACGGGGGAGGGGAGGGAAGAGATAAACCACAGAATTTATATGTAGGTACACATAATTGATGGACATGGACAACAATGCTGGGGACGGAGTGGGGGTTATGGGGAGGAGGGTGTCAATGAGGAAAAAAGGAGAAACGTCTGTCACAAAAATAAATTAATAATAATAATAAAAAACTATCCAAAAAAAAAAAAAAGTAAGGATTACAATAAAAGTTGTAACAGACATCCGACTTCCAGGATTCTAACTTAAGACTAAAACAGATGAGCAATTTCCATGTCTGTTACTACATACACAAGACAATTTAATCTATTTATCTTCCCAGACTCTCCCTACGACTTTGTAGCTTTCAAAACATATGCCTTTAGAATGCAATTGGAAAAGAATCTCAGGTGCCTTTATATCTGGTAGAAACAGTGTTCTCATTTGAAAACAAGAACTTTAAGGAGCCAAGCTTACAAAATGAATTCTATCTGTAAATAAAAAAACAAAATGTATACATACCTTACTCAAAGTTTTGCTTTTCTTGAAACATGTTTTTTCTGTGTCTTCAGAAAAGAAAATATGTTTATTTTTCAAATTTATTTGTCTTCTCATGTCCAAGAACTTTGACTGATACTTCACATTCTTCTGTAGATACCTGACCCGTCTATGACTAAAATGTGAAATTCCACCATATCTGTGATCAAATCAAAAGAAGTTGACTCAAATCTTAAGTTCTATGAGTTCATTTCCTTATATAAAAAGAAAATAAAACTAACAATTTTCACTGTTTTTCTATTAGCAGCCACTATAATTTCATTTTTCTAAATTATGAAGTAGAGTTCAAAATGCAGTTTAAAGTCTAGCTTGTATGTTAATTCTCAAGTAAATGTGAAACACTAAAGTTGTAAATATCAACATATAGAGAGAACACAAGACTCACATAGCATAATGTAATAAAGAAATAGCAGGAAAATATAACGCCATTGCAGTTGGAGAAATAATTGTTCCTCACAATGAGGTGATGCCAAAGCTCTTTAACCTATATCTCGGTATGTTCAAATTCCAGTCTCATTAACTGCCTCTCCTATAGATTATTAGACAGTTATAATATAATATAATATAATTTAATATACAATTTAGCATGTATAAACTCCTAAACAGTTTGGTTTTATGTCAGCTATTATCTTCTACCCATATTAAAAACTTCTTTGTAAGTTTTTAGTATCCTATCCTTCCCTTTTAGGTAGAATTTGATGCTCTAAACAGAACTACCCAAGTAATTTCTCAATAAAACCACACGTGGTTAAAAATAAATTCTGTCAGGAATTTAAACATGGCAATATCAGGAAAACCCTTTATTTTACTACTCTTTATTTAGCCTTAAATTATTATATGAACTACAACTGCCTTTAAGTACCATATGGGAGAGATAACAGTCTTCTAAAAATATTCACAGTACTACAATTATGAACATGTATTTCTAAACTAATTTGGATTCAATTTACATCAACCTATGTAATTTTCTTGCTGACTTCATATTGTGTAGGTATCTGTTAAAATTTCACAATTAGCTCAGCAGTTAGATTGCTGGCCTGTGGACCAATGAGTCGTGGGTTTGATTCTAGTCAAGGGCATGAACCTCGGTTGCGGTTCGTCCCCAGCCCTGGTCGGGTCGTGCGGGAGGCAACCAGTCGATGTGGCTCTATCACATGGATGTTTCTCTCTGTCTCTCTACCTCCCTCCCACTCTATCTGATAATAAATAGAGAAGTATCCTTGGGTGAGGAATAAAAAAAAAAAAAAAATCTCATTACTAACAAAATATGTCTCAACCCTCAGAAACATCAAAGACGAAACATCTTGGTTTAAATCACTGGTGCAAGTTGACATAAATGGCAGTTCTTTAGTGGGCCTTAACTACTCATTTTAGTCTTCATGTCACAGGCAATAAACTCCTCAGTTTCCTTATGTTTAATGCCTAGGCATTTAATCCAAGAGAACACTAATACTTTCTGTACACAAAAGTTCATAACAGTTTTATTTGTAATAGCAAAATACCATACATTATCCAAATGTCTTTCAATAGATAATGGTTGAACAAACTATGGTACAGCCATACAATGGCATACTATTCAGCAATAAGAAGGAATGTAACAACCTGGGGGTACGTCAAAAACGTAAGCTTAGATCTTAGGAAACAATCTGGTGTACATACAGGATGATCAATTAAACACAGGGCTCCACAGAAAGGATTAGGTAAATGTACTGATAAGGCAGGCTATTGATGGGACATTGCTTAGGGAAAAAAGCAAGCTGCAGACTATGTATAGTATGATTTTTTTCTGTTTTATAAAAAGGGAGTAATGTATGTATATGTATATAGTTAAAAAACACATGAAAAATGAGGAAGGATATATGCCAAATATTGTTTATCTCTGGGGAATGATTTGAAGAAAAGATTTTCACTCTTGTTACTTCTGTTCTGAGTTTTACCATCACAGTAAAAAAGAAAAATGGTTACGGTAGATTGGAATTTTTCATGCATGTTTGCTACACACTTCAGATGTACATAGAGTTACGTGAGACATTAGGTTAAGAGAGAACCATGCTTAGAATCTTAAGAGCTAGGCTTGAACCCATTTTCTCCAGGAAATGGCGTGAACACAATTAAATCAAAACTTGTAAGCTGCAGTTGCTTTATTTATAAATCGGAATAACAACACTGGACCACTATGAAGTGCAACTGAGTTCACACATGTGAATAACTCAAATGTACTGTGATACCTCTATAATTCTTACTAACAAGAGAGGTTAGTGTTTTAACTGCAACATCTCAATTGGTATAAAATACATACTCATTATTAGCTATCTGATTATCAAAGAACTTTAAGATAACAGAAGTGGTTAAGATTTAAGGACAATGGGATTAATGTATAATTACTTTTGTCCGGAGCCATGCTTGAATCCTAGAAGGGAACCGTTGTCATCAAGGTCTGAATCTGGGTTTTCATCAATGTCCAGTTCATGGCTAAATAAATAAACAAAAGGTGATAAGCCATTATCTCCAGAGCTCACCCATTCGGGCAAATATCAAAAGTACATATAGTCAACTTATGCACACTTTCCCATCACAACAATCAACCATAGTTCACAAACCCAGGAAGACAGGAAAAATAGTACTTTAATTAGGATTTTCCAAATGAGATAAAGTACCAAGCAGTGTTTAGAAAACAGTAATAAGCACTCAAACCTTAAACCCTATCAAGTAATTATCTCTATTCCTGAACACAGTACAAATATGGACCTCTCCATTTTCCTTGGAAAAAAATACCAGTTAAAAGCTGCAGCCTTAAACTAATCTCCTAGAATGATATCTTCAGAGGTTTTTTTTTGAAAACAAACAAGGAAACATTTGAAAAGTATCAACCCAACCAAAAAAATTACAAAAGAAAAAAAATATTGTTAAGAAGAATAAGGTTGTGATATAAGTGATACAAGTGATATTAAGTAACCCAGGATCATTCATCTACTGGGGATGAATGTGATGCTCCCTACTACCTGGGCAATAAGAACAAATAAATGGAAATGGTGAGAAATTATTCTTACAAATGAAATTATGCTCACTGAACATTTATGGAGGACCTACTAGGTTCCAGGAATGTAAGTACACATACAGTCTGCCTTCAGGAACTAGAAAGAACTAATGGAAGAGATAAAATGCAATTTCTACCATGTAGAAGGAACACAAGAGAGGCATGCTTTTATGTACTAAGCTGCAGAGCCTCTAAAGCTTGCTTACTGTTTTTCTAGAAGCTGTATGGAACATCAAAGTCTTATGTGGAGCTCTTCATATCCTGTCATAGAAATGAAATGTGTCCAGCTAACATCCAAATTCTGTAATGTCATTCCTTTTCTTGTATTTTACAGCATTAGCATTTGACTGTATTTTACCTGACATTATTTTCTACTTCTTTAATTACATGTAACAATGATACACTAGAAAGAATACTGTCTTCGAAAGAGTTGGACTGGGCTCTAGCTTTAGAGCTGCCATTATTGCTATATAACTCCAGGTAAGGTATTTATCCTTCTTTTATCTTAGTATTCCTATCGATAGAATAAGAGCATTTGGTTTGATGCATCCGAGGTACATTTTAGCAATAAAATCCTGTGATTATTTCCAGGAAAAAAAAATAGAATTTCTTCGAGAAAGATAGACTGTACCTACTTATATATTACTAGTTTTAATAGCTACCATTCATTAATAGCTACCAAGTGTCATATTATATGCTAGTTACAGTCTTCTCAATGATCTCACCAAAAAGGCATCAATTCCATTTTGTAGGTAAGAAATTGTGGCAGAATTGAAGAGGCAGAGTTGGGATTTGACCATGCTCCAAAGCCCAGGGTCTTGTCTCTTCTCCTCAGTGCTGTAATGTAACAAGCACTTGATAACTACTCACTCATGGACAGAATGCTTATGCTAACACACCGTGGAGAGAAAGTTAATGCGCAACTTGCCTCCTCTTGAGTTTGCTTGGCTTACACTCAGGTGGATCTTCCTCACTCTCATCTCCATCAATCTTGTTGGGATGTGGTCTTTCTTTGATTGTGTTTGCTTCTGAAGACTTCTGTGAATCTAAAGAGAAAGATATTACTCTGGATTTCCCCCTTGGTTTGACAACCCTTCTACTATTTACAAAAGGCAATCAAAATATTTCAGTGGCTTTCCTGCAATGAACTGTACATGTACATAAAACAAAGTGCCAGACCACATCTACCTATTCTGTGTATCTACATGCAGGGTCTGAACATTAAAAAAAAAAATGGAGCTATGTCTATTAAGGTTTAAAAGTTTCCATGATTTAGCTACTTAAAAAGTAAACTAAAACTTCTTTTTCCTGATAGCTGTCCAACTCTAAACAAATTAATCCACAAAGTTACCTTTGTCATAGCTGTTAGCTATCACATTTCAATGAAATTTTAATCAAAATGACTCTAAAGATGGCATGATCACATTGAATAAAAAGTTCTCTTTATCATTAAGAAGTAAATACATTTAATTGTCTCTAACATATCTCTTGAAGTAATCATGAAAGTAACAAAGATAACCACCATCATTTAAAAAGAGTACTTTTGCCCGGCCGGTGTGGCTCAGTGGTTGAGCGTCGACCCATGCAACAAGAGGTCGCTGGTTCGACTCCTGGTCAGGGCACATGCCCAGGTTGTGGGCCAAATTCCCAGTGGGGGGCATGCAGGAGGCAGCCAATCGATGTTCTCTCTCATCGATGCTTCTCTCTCTCTCTCCCTCTCCCTTCCTCTCTCTCTAAAATCAATAAAGGAAAAAATAAAAATAAAAAGAGTACTTTTAACTTGTTGTGGCTCCAACTGAAGTACATGTCTGTCCTTGTTCTTTATTTCTTCAGACTAGAACAAAGTATGTGGGTGAGACTAGAAGTAGAGAGGTGTCTGCAATATAGACAGTGGGAAATTTTGAATGTGTGGGGACAGACTATTTGAGAACACCCAACCACAAACAGTAGAAAACATACTTATAGAGAGACATATTTATGTTTTGATCTCAAGGGAGTATCTAAAACAAATCAAAATATAGAATTCTTTCATTGATCCTGATGGCAGTCACATTGGAGCTAATTACAGAAATGGATAATTATATGCATAAAAGGGAACAGGCAATAGAAATGGTCAATTTATACATATACCTTATGAAACAGGCAAGAGAAGGCAGACACTATGAGGTTTACTAGGTTTGACAAAGGAAAAAAGTAGGATAAAGGAGGATAATCAAAGGGAGTAACACAGGGGTCAACACATTGACCAATATACATTATTTCAAGTTTTACTGTCAAAATAAATTACAGAAAGTAATTAGGAGAGTATTGAAGAATATCAAAGACTAATATTAAATAATCACATAAAAAAGAATAACAGCAAAATAGAAAGGAATGAGAATACTGTACTGAAATTAAGCTCCATTGTAAGAGTAAAGAGAAAAGAAATAAAAAAGTAGATAGAGCTCTTTAGTAACTCTAAAGGAAACTCTCAACTAGATGAAGATCAGTGATCTGAGATGTGCAAAGCAGGTCATATAAGAATAAGGATGAGAAGAAAAGTCCCAATGAACCAGATTTTTTCAGTACCAAACATCAAAGATGCCAAGATAACCCAAAGGTTATACAAATTTCCTCCTCTCTCATTTTCCTGGTGCCATCAGTTAGTAGTACCCTTCTCCCTAGCAAGAGCAATAATTTATCCACCTCACTCTAATGTTTCTTAACATACTTCCTTTTTTTTTTACTCTTCACCCGAGGATATTTTTCTATTTATCTTCAGATAGAGTGAGAGGGAGAGAAAGGGAGAGAGAGAGACAGAGAGAGAGAGAGACACAGAGAGAGAGACAGAGACAGAGAGAGAGAGAGAGAGAGAGAGAGAGAGAGAGACATTGGCGTGAGAGGGACACATCGACTGGTTGCCTCCCGAATGACCCCGACCAGGGCCAGGGACGAACCGCAACCGAGGTATGTGCCCTTGGCTGGAATCGAACCCATGACTCATTGGTCCGCAGGCTAACACTCCATGGCTGAGCAAAATTGGCCAGGGCTTAACATACTTCTTACTGGCTTTCTTTAGTCCTGACAGTGGTACCAGTCTGTATGATGATGATTTAAAAAAAAAAAAAAAAAATCACTTAGGAGTCAACCAAGTTTCTTATCCTGGATATTTTATGAGAATCCTGAAATCAACCCTTCCAGTTATAAATGAATCATGCCCTATTTAGATTCTCTTTATAGCAAGACTCACTTGTCCTAACTGAATTTCAGATATGACTCTCATTCAGATTTGCCTAACATCAAACCTATGCTCTCAGCCACTCTTTAACATGCCTGCTATAAACACATTTGTTCTAGAGAAACTTGGACATTCCAAGCTCATTCTAAATTAGAGTTCTAATTTAATTAGAAAGTGATTTCCAAATTTTAATTCACTGGCCACCAAGGTATAAGAGGAAGGAATGATACTCTTGAGAACTCTGTGCAAATATATATATATATATATACATACATACATACACACACACACACACACACACACACACACATATATATATATATATAATCCTCACCCAAAGACATTTTTGCATTTATCTAATCCTCACCCAAAGACATTTTTGCATTTATCTTCAGATAGAGCGGGAGGGAGAGAGGGAGAGAGAGAAACTTTGATGTGAGAGAGACACATCGAGTAGTTGCCACCCATATGACCCCAACCAGGGCCGGGGACAAACTGCAATTGAGGTACGTGCCCTTAGTGGGAACCGAACCTGGGACTCTCTGGTCCGCAGGCCAATGCTCTAACCGCTGAGCCAAACCGGCCAGGGCTATTCTTTTTTATTTATATAAAAGGGCAATAAATAACTTGTGATATAAAAACAAGATGAACTGAATAATTTCATTACACTGTAAAATATAGCTGGCTCTACTTAACTCTACCATAAAGGATTAGTATTAGTTATTTTGCTAAATAGATTTATTTAGTTAACCATTACTTAGTAGGATAAATCTTGGTCAATCTTACCCTGAGCTGGTTGGTTTGCACTTCTATTCCCAGACAGGTTGCTTTCCTTGGTTCCTCCATTACATGGTTCACTTTCGCCAGAAGCAGGACATTCTCTTCTGCTATTAACTTCACTTAGCCACTGATGTCCATCAGAACTTACAGACGACTCTAATTGGCTCTCTTTTACTTTCCCTGAATTCAGAATTATATTACTAATACCTTCAAGTAGTTCTTTATCACTTGAACTAGAGCTTTTACTACCAATTGATGAAGATGGAAAAGAAAGTAAGTCTGCTTTAATGCAATTGTCATCTTTTTCGTTTTTAACTTCTGTTTTAGACCCACACATACTTGTTTCACAGCTCTGCGAGGCATCAAAAATCCAACCCTGAGATTCCCAATACTGAAATTGTTCCAAATAATACCAATAAAGTTGACTATAATGTTGTTCCCATTCTTCTTTGGTATCAGGAACGTTCCAAGGTTCAGAACATAGTGTTTGATCTGAATGTTTTTCTTGCCAGCTTTGCCATAATAGTCCTCCACCATATTCATTCCAGTACTTTTCCCATTTCTCTGTAATTTCTAGCTTTGGAGATAATGTATTTTCAACAGAAAGGTTTTCAGTTTCGATGTCTTTCATGGATTGAAGTTTACATGTTCTGATGTTCTCAGATTGTTCAACTGAAGATGGATCATCTGAGGCCCAAATGTCATCTTCTTCATATTCTTGTCTCCAAGATTCTCTCATAATCTCATCTAAGTACTTCTTTTGATGTTTTTTCTTTTTCTTTTTTATTTTAACCTTATTTCTAGTATTCATAGACACCTGCATAAGGTAAATAATTTGAATAAAAAAAATCTACTTCATAAACTAAAAGAGAAAGTAGAACTCAAGTCTATTTTGACATTAAATTAAACAAAATACCCTCAACCCTCCCCTACTCCTCAGGCTTTTAGTTACACAAACAAGTGAATCTTACTATCTAAGTTTCCAAGAGAAGAAAAAAAATCACATGGGTCACACATCACAACTTACAGTTTTGGTTAATTTATAAATATGTTAATTAAAAAAGAGGTGGTGTGCTCTAATAATAAATGCATTAAATTTGGGAATAAAAAACCCCATGTGATTTTACAAAGAAAACTAATAAATAGAAATAATAAAAGTAAATTAATACTTACCTCAAAATTCTTATGTGCAGACAGCCCACCAAATTGAAGTGGCAGTCCCATACTTCTCATGAGTTCAGCCTCAGAATCAAGTTCACTTTCATTTAGGCCCATGGCTTTGCTATCATATAATTCTTTATTGCCATGGGAATTATCACCTTCCTCCTCTTCTGTAGCTTGGTCTCCTAGATAGCATTTGTTAGCTTAGTTTAGAAAAAATTTAGATGTAGGTTTTATCAACATTTTAATGAAGAAAACCTGAGAACCAGAGTTATGACACGCCTTGCCCAAAGGTGTATAAATGTTACAATCTTTAAGGGGAAAAAGAAAAAGAGGAAACTGATGATAATATGGACTAGTAAAAAATGGCCAACTAAGAATCCAGACACAATTTCTAGTCTGGATCTGCTTGCCACTATCCATCTAGCTGCCCATTCAACTTACACTTACTGAGCCTCTCCTCTGTGCTGGGCACTGTGAAAAGTACTGAGGATGTGAGAAGGAACACAGTAGAGTAACCATATGGCAAATATTTACATTTTCACATTAATTATCTGCAATACTGCTGCATTAGATCAGTGGATTTAAAATGATTTGTGGAGTTAATTTAGGAGCTGGTAATAAGAGAGGTGAGAGGTTTGTCTTCAGGCTCCTCATGGGTACTTCAATCACAACTGGATTTACACCCTGGAACTCTATGGGAGAGTTGATTTAATAAAAAGTTTCTGCTATTAAAAAAAAGTTAGAAATCCACTGAACTGGAAGATCCTTTCATGCGCCCAAATTCTAGTTCTTACAGAGAACCTGTTTTATTATAACAAGTTTTATTTTATCCTAATATGGTTATGTAAGTAGATCATACCATTAATTTTGCAAATGCTATTCAAATGCTCTATTAACCATTTAAATGTGAGATAAAAATCATTTTATATATTAGCATACTCAATTAGGGCTGAGTTGCACTCCAGCTAAATGATCTTAGGCAACAGAACGGTGAATCTTACATAGAAAAAAATAGAGATTAAAAAAAGAGAAATCTTACGTGTGCAAATTCTACTTAAAAAAAAAGGAAAAAAGATATCAATCTAAATACTAAAGGGGAGCCCTGGCTGGTTTGGCTCAGTGGTTAGAGCGTCAGCCCGTGGACCAGAGAGTCCTGGGATCGGTTCCTGCTAAGGGCACGCACGTACCTCGGTTGCAGTTTGTCCCTGGCCCCGGTTGGGTGGCAACCACTCGATGTGTCGCTCTCCTGTCAATGTTTCTATCTCTCTTCCTCCCTCTCTCCCTCTAAAAAAAAAAAAAAAAAAAAAAAAAAAAAAGGAGGAAAAAAAAAACCTAAAGGGGGGATTCCCCATTCACCATTTCATTTCATTCAACGAATTTATGAAAGCTCAGGAGAGAGCAAAATAGGAAAAACGAATAAACTAAGTTTTATGTTCCTCTCATGGCATGCATATTTTATGTTCTGTGGGAGTCTAGTGTCTAAAGAAATCTTATTTGTACTACATAACTGAAAAACAAACCAAACATTTCATCCAGGGCACAACTAAAGTAATAGTGACTGGTTCAACCATTGTGAAAATTAAATGATTTTCAAGTGTAATATGGCACACTACATGTTCTGGATTGAGCCTATCACTTATGCTGCAGTTTTCCCCATGTCTAAAGAAACATAGAAGATCTGTGTGGAAAGGACAAATGGGGTCCAGATAGGGATATGTGAGAGAGACCAAATTTTCAGGCAGCTAGGCAAGGCTCAAAGTATAAAACAAATGCTATTTGTTACTTTGGGAAAGTTAACCCGATTGTGGCCCTTTTACTAAAGGGCAAAAAGACTATGGATGTTCACTTGGAATTCATCCTTAATCATTTATCTATACAATTGTTAAAGTATTTAAACAAGGAGGCCATTAGATTGAGATGGCTATAATGCCTTGGTAACCTACCCAAACAAATCAAAACCTAAGCCAGAGTCAATGCACTAGAACCACAGAAAAGGTAATATAAGAACAATAAATCACAAAGTCAACTAAACTTTCCCATTTAAGACAACTTCTTAACATATGGCCAATTAAATAATTTCCTTGTGCATCTCCTCTATAAATACGCCTCACCTAGTTGTTTGCAGAGTGCTCCTAACCACCTTTGGTTTGGTGCTGCCCAATCTGAATCAATGTATGCTCAAATTAACTCTCAAAAAAAATTTTGATGTGCCCCCGTTTACCTTTCAAAACAATAAAATTTTGCTTTAGGAACAATATGTTTTCTACTTTTCAAAGCTTCAAATTTCAGGTTGCTTTTTTCTAATGATAATATGCTGAAGGGAAAGCTACAAGGGCAAAAGAGGCTACCTCAAGTCCATATAGGAGCTTGCTATAGGAAAAGATTTCTGCTTTGATAGGGATTCTAGAACCATGCTATAATAAAAAATAAGGACTGCCTAGGATTACAGAATTTTTTGCCACATAATATTTTATGCTAAGAAATACAGTATTATAACAAATTATAATTAATGCAATATTATGATTAATTTTAGCAAAAAAGGGTTATATATTTTATACTGTATTACCTGAATTATTGCCATTGCCTTTAACATAGTAGCCTTTTAATCCCAAATTGCATAGCTTTCGATCTCTGTGAAGTAAATTACATAGTCAATATTGAAAAAAATTAAATCATAAATTTAGAGAAAAAACAAGTTCAAGGCAGCAGAGATTAATTAATAAAAAGGTTAAGGAACAGAAAAACAATCTGCTAATACATTTTCCCCATCTGTAATACAAAAGTAATAATACATACCTCATGGGGTTGTTATAAGGATTGACAGTATCTGTAAAACATTTAGTATACATCCTGTGGCAAGCATTTATTCTTATAACCACTAATTATTAAAATTTCTGGATATTGGGGGAAGAATCTAATCCTCCTTATGATATACAAACAATAAAATGCTCTCTAAAGTTGCTGTAAAAGGGAAGCATAGAAATGGAAAGATTTATCTAACATATATAAAATCCACATGCAAACCCTAGTCCATCTGCAAATAGGCCAAATTATTTATTGCCTAATAGACAAGATATTCATGGTCTGAGCAAAGGTTGTTTTGGAGACTAACATAAAATGAAGTTCTTATTTAAATATTTTATCAAACTGGAACATAAATCAAGATAAAACAATCTATTCTCAATGACTTTTAAATCAGCAAATGGTTCAACTTTTCTTTACCTACTAAGACTAGAAATTACATAACCAAAATAAACATAACAGAACACTTTAAAAAGGGGAGGAGGGGGAATTTTACTATTATCATCATCATAGCAGTAAATTCTGCTGTAATAAATTCCATTATGACTGCCATATAATAAGGCCATTTGTAAGTTATACTACTACTTTTCTAATGGAGCTACAATAAGTTCAACAAAATAAAATTTTTGTGTACTTCAAATAGTATTTCATCTCCTCCTGTTTATTTTTTGATACTTTATAAAACAGGTAGTGACTCACAGTGGGATGGTGAACAGAGGGGAGGGAATGAAGTGCAAATGTGCTTTGGTAGCTGAAAGGGTTAATAATGTTTTAACAAAATTAAACTTCATTCTGACCAGTTATTCCTGCACGTAAACACTCGAGCAGTTTTCAAAAAAACCTGGGACTGACACCCAGAGGAACCATAAAGATAAGGGGTTAATGATGGCTTTGGGAAACTTGAAGGGACCATGAAAAAGAAGATTAATGATAGCCCTGACCTCTGCTGGAGCAGACTCCTTACCTCTGAGACACCAATTAAGTGGAGCCAATTAAGGAGAATGAGTTTTTTTTTTAATGCAGGTTTTTTTTTTTTTAGTTTCTGTAGTTTGCAACTATAAAACCCAGAGAACAAAGAGATTCTGATGCTGAACTCGAAATTTGCGACTCAGTCTGCCTGCACCCAGGCATATGCAATAAAGCCATTTTGCTCTACACTGGCCTCGTGCTGTGGATGTGATCTCCCACCAGCTCAGACCTTTTATTTGGTGCCGAAAACCAGGAGGTCTGTGAGTATCCTACATTGGGGGCAACCGCGGGCCCCTGGAGTCCTCCGGGCCTCCTGTTGGACCTCAAACCTCTCCTGCCAATCCAGCATCAACACCGGCCACTAATTCACTGGTGAGTGTTTTATTTGCCTACCGGTCTGATTCTCCAGGCTGTCTCGTTATCCCCCGTCCGGCACATGAGAGCCAGGTCTCTCAGTCATTCCTGTGTGATTGTCCCTCCGAAAACCCAGCGCTGGTCGGGACACGCTCCTCGGGAACCAGGTTCCCTCAGCCCACCATATATCTAGGGACGCCTGATATAGGTGAGTTGCATGTCTCTCTACTCTAGGGGAGAAGCGGGGACGCCTTCTTCCTTCTCTAGTGTATCCGTCGGACTGCTAGGCCACGACATCTCACACTGCAACATGAGACAACACCCCTAGGATGTCTCCTAAAAAATCTACAGACCCTAGGTCGCACTCAGGACTTACGTCCCAAGACTCATTTTTTACTGCAACACTGCGTGGCCTCAGTACAATGGGTCACAATAGCCTGAAATGGCACTTTCAACATTCTACCAACATAGACAATTTCTGCCAAAGGCAAGGAAAATGGTCTGAGGTCCCTTACATCCAGGCCCCTTTACACTCACATCACACCCCTCTTTATGTGACTCTTGCTCCCCCTCCCAAATCTTCCTGCTGCACTCTAATCCTCCCAAAACTCCTTCTGAAGACAGCGTACTAACTTCTCTTGCTTCCTCCTTTGCCCCAGCGATCTCGCTCCACCACCTTCTCCCTCAGTACCTCCGGCAGGGCCTCCTCCTCCAGCCCCTTCTCTGGGCCTCCCACCCTACCCTGAGCCTCCTACTTCGGTTTCGACTCCTCTACTGCCGCAAATGACTCCCTCACACACGATGGGGAACCATCTCTGGTCCCTATAAGTCCCCTACCTCAGCCCCCGTTTTAGAATGCCCCCTGAGGGAAGTAGCGGGAGCTGAAGGGATTGTCAGAGTTTACGTCCCCTTCTCTCTCTCAGATTTGCCCCAAATAAACAAAAGACTAGGATCCTTTACTCTGAAATAATCCAGAAAAAGAATAAAAACCCTAAAACCTTTCTATCCTGCCTTACACAGGCTACGAGAAGATATACTAACTTAGATACCACTAGCCCAGAAAGATCTGTCATTTTAAACCTGAGATTTAACTCTCAGTCGGCCCTGGACAAAAACTTAAAAATGGTCCTCAAACCCCTCAACAGAAACTTCTAAATCTAGCCTTTAAAGTGTTCAATAATCGCGATGAAACTAAACAGCAAAGAATAGCAGAATTCCAAATGCTTTCCTCTGCCATAGAGCCCCCACTAATCAAAGGGGTCAGCAAACCCCCTTCAGGGGACCGAAGAAGGACCCCCACCAGGATCAGCAGAGCGGACCCCCAGGTCCCTGCTTTAAATGTAATCAGACTGGCCATTGGGCGAGACAATGCCCCAACCCCCGACCACCGCCTAAGCCATGTCCTCAATGTGGAGGGCCCCACTGGAAGTCGGAAGGTGGACAGACTGTGCAGTCGGTCCTCATCCCTTCCTCTGGCTGGCGGATTGGGCAATCCAGGCCTTGATCCGATTGGCCTCGCGGCTGAAGACTGAAGGTGCCCAGGAACAGACACCCCGACCGTCATCTGGAACTGTGAACCTTGGGTAACTCTGATGGTAGCAGGTAGGCCAATTTCATTTTCAATTGATACCGGGGCAACCTACTCTGCCCTCCCTGAGTTCAGGGGACCTCTTTGACACTCTAGGGTTTCAGTTGTGGAAATTGACGGCCAAATATTGTAACTCAGGGCGACCAGACACTCAATTGTTCTTTAGGCCCTTATATCTTTCTCTGCTCTTTTCTTACATTACCAGCCTGCCCCACTCCCTTGTTAGGGTGGGACATTCTACCTAAACTCCATGCTACTTTAACCTTTACTCCTTCTCTCCCCACCAACCACTCTCATTCTTTAGTTTGTCTCCTACAAGAATCTGCTTCCTCTCCTAACAAAAGCCCCCGGAGCTCCTCCTCCCCTTGTGGGCCACTGCTGAAATACCACTACTCTTACCGGTTTTTTCAATGACCCAGTGGGGGGGGGCAAGCTGGCGTGGCCTGCTCTGAGAAAAGTGCTAGGTGGGGAGTTTGACTGGGGTGGTACACCTGTCAATCAACAATGCAGGTGTCCTAAGGCGATCTCAGGGAGGACAGAAACCTCCTTCGGAGCAGAAAGACAAAAGCTCACTTGATCTTAATTCTCAGTAAGAATATAGACCATAAAAGTAGACACCACACATAATGCCTCTCACTCTAACATTATGAGGGGTGTCTGGAAACTAACTATTCATAATATGCCTAACCCCTACAATGAAAATTTATATATGCAAGCTCAGAGGGACTTGATGCAATACCAAAAAACATCGCCCTAGGGAAATTAGTCACTATCCAGGGTGTAATTCTGTGATGGCACTAGCCCTCTCCTCCTTCTATCATGGTTTAATCATTCGAGCCTTACTGTGGGTCTATCAAACACCTCCCTAGGCCCAAATATGACTGGACTGCTTTGCCTATCAGAGAGAATGACGTTTTTGGGTGCACTAGACATTTCGGCCCCCAGTAGAGAAATTGCTATTCAATGCCTAAACCCAGAAAAACAGGGTGACTTATGGGCAGTAGGATATGTCACCCCAGCCAATGCTCTAGTCCATTCCTTCACCCCTAATTCAACCTCATCAGGCCCTGAGCCCAGAAGCTATCATAGGACAAAAAGAAAAGTTGGACGCCTCATAATAGGAGTCACTTATAATGCTGTAACAGCAAAAAACATAACTGCCACCATGGCAAATATAAATAAAAATACAGGTGAAAATTTCAAGCTTCTTTCAAAGTCCCTCGACTCTCTTGCCTGCACAGTAATAGACAATCGCCTTACATTAGATTATTTACTAGCTAAAGATGGGGGCTCTTCCTTGATCCAGTCTTTGATTTACTCGTGTTAGTGCCTTATCTGTTTGGAGGGCTCCTCAGACTACAGACATCTTGCTGCCTGTGTTCCCACCTAACCTGCATGTCAACACCATCCCCCACTCTGGGAAGGGAGACAGTGGGGATGGGAGCTCTTTATGCCAAAATGAACAATAAAATTTGAAAGCACTCAGACCAAGATAATTAGAAAAATGATATTGAACCCAACTACCTACTTAGGTTACACCAAGCTTACTGAACTCCTAAGAGGCAGGTAATGTCCAGTAAGGTCACAGGGAAAAGGAGAAGGCGGAGGGAAGCAGGAATGTGTGGGTCTGAATATGGAGGAGGAGAAGAAAAACTGGGCAATGTGCAGACAGCAGATAGATTGAGCAACCTCTCAGGTTACTGTCAGGGGAAGGACTAGGAAAGTCACAGAGGGTCTATGCAAGTTAAAGAAGGTTTGTGTAGAGAGAAGTAAAAAGAGAAGGATTGTGCAGAGGAAGTAAAAAGATAAGAAAGGATAAAAGAAAGGACATATATATTACAGGAAGACAGGATATTGGAGGAATACTCAAGAAAGAAAGAAAATAGGACACTGAGAGAGGGAGAGCTTGCCCCTAGTAATAGAATAACAGTCTAGGATGTAATAAAAAAAAGTAACAGGTTTAGGCTACTCCTGACCCTTAGATCAGACGGCCTTGCCTTTATAGCAAAGGTATCACAGGATATCTCTAAGGGGTTAGATATAAATTGGAAGCTCAATTGTGCTTACCCCGTCCACAGAGTTCCGGGCAGGTAGAACGCATGAACAGGACCTTAAAGGAAACCTTAACCAAATTTACTTTAGAAACTGGTGAAAACTGGACCGCTTTGCTCCCCCTCGCCCTCCTACAGTTCTTGCAGGCCCTGCAGTCTGCCCAGAAAGCTGTCCATAAACAGGTCTGCTACGCCCTGCCTGTGCCTACCTCGGACCCTGTGCACCCTTTCCAGCCCAGGGACTCGATATGGGCAAAGAAGTTCACCACCCAGGGACTAACTCTGGCCTGGAAGGGACTATACACTGTCATCCTGCCTACATCAACAGCTATCAAGGTCAATGGCATCCCGATCTGGCAGCACCATTCCTGGCTGAGGGGGAAAAAGCAAAATGGATGGTTCAGGCCTCTCCAGATAAGACTTTTGGCGTTTATCGGGACTTTGACTTTTCTGGTTGACTGTTCAGGGGAATCCTTATAGACCTGGGCCCCAATGGAACTGGGAACTTAGAAATGGAATATCGGGGGAAATCTTAAGAAATGTTACTACAAAGGGAATAGAAAAACCTGTCTTCAACCTTATCTATGTGACCGCTTAAGGGGGACCATCGGGATCACGAAGGTCCCTGATGTCTGGGTCACATATGGAGGGGTTAGCACCCAACTAGAAGACACCCCAGCATGGAGCTGTGGAACATCTGCTCAGAATGGGGATTGCAAGGGAAAGGCTTTTTAGGAGTCCACGACAACCCCATACCTGCATGAAGTAGACAAAGAGAAACTTTGCCCCTTTTCCCTTTTTTTATCATTATAAGGTGGGAATGAAAGGGTTAATAATGTTTTAACAAAATTAAACTCCATTCCGACCAGTTATTCCTGCATGTAAACACCCAAGCAGTTTTCAAAAAACCCTGGGACTGACACCCAGAGGAAGCATAAAGATAAGGGGTTAACAATGGCTTTGGGAAACTTGAAGGGACCATGAAAAAGAAGGAGATTAAGGACGGCCCTGACCTCTGCTGGAGCAGACTCCTTACCTCTGAGACACCAATTAAGCAGTGCCAGGAGAATGTGTTTTTTTTTAATGCAGTTTTTTTTTTTTTTAGTTTCTGTAGTTTGCAACTATAAAACCCAGAGAACAAAGAGATTCCGATGCTGAGCTCAAAATTTGCGATTCAGTCTGCCTGCACCCAGGCATATGCAATAAAGCCATTTTGCTCTACACTGGCCTTGTGCTGTGGATGTGATCTCCCGCCGGCTCAGGCCTTTTAGTAGCATGCCCACTGGTCCCCAAGAACATAGGACACTGGCGGGGTGGGTGGAATGGCAGCCACAAAGAGGACATCAATGGTGTGCTCGAAATGCTACTTCCTGAAAAAAATCTCTGAGATCTGTGGAGAAAGTTAGGTTTTTGCTATCATAGTATCCTGTACTTCTCTCCTATAGCAGTTATAACTTTAATTAACCAAATAATTATGTAACAGTGGTCTTAATATTGATTTCTTTTGCCAGTCAGTGAACTCAAAATGTGTAAGGACCGGCTGTGTCTTGTGCCCCAGTGCCTCCTAGCACCTAATACGAAGGAGCACAAAAAGCATTTGCTGAATGAATACAAAGATGACAATACTTTTCACATTAAACTTGACACAGTTTTCCATTTCTTTTCATATTAATTTTCAGATTACTCCAAAAAAACATGATGAATAGTAAAAATTCCTTCAAACTGAAACTCTGCTACATTAAACTACATTAAAAGTCTCTCACATAAAATTCACTCCCATGAGCTGAATCGAGCAATAAGCCTGTGAGGTGATTATGGTAAACATGCCTGTTTTAGAGATGAACTCACACATCCAGTAGAAAGAAAACCATCCCTAGAATCCAATTCTTTAGGCATTCCCCCCACCCACTAGCTACCTTACAGGCAGGTAAGTTTTACCCCAAACAAATATTTTCCAATAATAAAAGACAGTCCCAAAACAGATGTAAATATCGTTAAACCTCACAAGTTCTATTGATGTGAATTGGTGCTTTAATAAATCTTAAGGTTTTAAAAAAGTCTTGTTAACCAAAACAAGTTAGTCACCTTTAAATCTTGACCCTGCGATGTCACATCCACGAATGAGATTTCACTTTCCCCCAATTTTAAAATGTGCTCTCAATTTATAAATATAAATGTCATATATCAGTTACCACATTGTTTCCTAACAGCCTACAACGTAAATTTACTCCTACACTTAATGGTAGAAGGCCACCACTCCGTCAAGTGTGAGGATTTTTTCCCTTTCTTAACTATCACCTTGCTCAAGAGAAAATACTCTGGCCCTGGTCCCAGGGATCCATTACAACAGCTTGCACCACCTCCATCTCTGGGAAATGACCGTGCAAAGGAACAGCAAAGTTTTCACTTACTCTACAAATGCCCTGGAGCAGAGGCAAAGGATCTTATAATCCTCCTCCAAGTCTTCAACGAAGAGAAACATTTCGGCCACGTGGCTCCACTTCTCGCAGCACATTTTACCGCCTCCGAGGAGGCAGCCCTGCGGTAAACGGAGCGGGACCCGGCTCCCCGGCCTCTGCCGGGCTCCTGAGACCGAAAGGACGCCTCACCGGCGCGCCCGTAGCGTGAGGCTCAGGAACCGCCCGGGTCGCTCGAAGCCGCAGCGAGCTGCGCACAGCCGAGCCAGGTAGGAAGCCGCTACCGGAAGCGGCTCCGGGAAGCCACAGGAAGGGGTGGGGCGACGGGCGCTGTCACACTCAACGCCGCCGTGGTTGTAGCCGCTTTTTGGCGTTTTCCTCACAGGGCTTCTCGCGGGAATTCCGCCGCTCAAATTTTTCCGCTTCCCTTGGCTGCTGAGCTACGAAGAGCTGCCGCTACTGTTTGAGGGTGAGGGCGATCCGCCTTTTCCCTCTCCCTCCCGAGGTGCGTCCGTCCTCGCCTCGGTCTCCCCGTGCTCCTCTGCGCCCGGAGCCCGGAGCCGGGGGCGCGTCAGTCTCGCGAGGCTGCGAGTCGTCAAGGCCGCGCGTCCGGTCTCCCGGGGGCCGCCTCAAGTCCCAGGCTGGGACTCACGGGCGGGTTCGGCATTCTGTCGTACTGGCTTTCGCCTCCGGCACTGGAGTGGTCGTGAGGGGAGGTCCTGCCTGGGTCACAGCGAACCCATCACTTCGCCCCGCATAGCTCTCAAAACCCCCCCAGTTCGGCGTGTTTCGCTTCCTAGTGGTGGGGCGAGGTGTCTCCAACTTCATTAGAGGCGCCTGGGCTTGCCCAGTGACTGCTCTGATTCTGGGATCTGAATCGACCGTACTGTGGCGACCGGAGGGTAGTTGAGAGGCCGCACGGTAGTGATTAAGAGTGCTCGCCTTCGACCAGTCAGGCTTGGAATCCTGGTTTATGCCCCTCAAACTACGTGTGTGACCCGGACAAGCGACTTAAACCTTTTTTTTTGAGCCTCATTGTGATAATTGTAAAATAGGGATGACTAATAGTACCTGCTTCCTTGGGCTGCTGAAAAGACTAAATCAGATCTGTCATATGTGATATTAATAGTTTGAGTGGGTACATACATGCTACACGCCGGGCACTGTCTGGGTCCCTCGGGTTTGCACTCTGTAAGACAAGTCTCTGCCCTCATGCTGCTGATGAATAAGAAAAATGCAATGTGCGCGTAATCAGGATGTCAAAAACTGGAACACCGTCGCTAGATTTGTAAAAAGCAGTGTGTGTTTGGTGTGGGGTATTAGTTGAGACTGCCCAGGCTGCTTCCTTAAGGAAGCACGTGGGGACTTGAAGGTTGTTGGAGCACTTAGGATTTGGTCTGTGCTATTAATGCCTAGATGGCATTGAGATTTCTTTAACACAGTGATTTTCATCCCTTGTGCTGCAAGAATTTGTAAAACATACATACCTGACTATTTAGTCAGGTGCACTGACCTCTTTTCCCTTAGATTGTGAAATTAAAAAAAAAGAACAACAGCAAACAACAATAGCCGTAGGGCGTGAATGAATCAAAATTATACCTATGACACTCGTTTTTTGTTGTTGTTAGATTGGCAAAAAATATAATTTTTGGTGTGCTACGGAATTTTAGTAGCTAATGTGTGCCATGAGATGAAAACGATTGAAAATTGCTGCTTTAGAATATATAAAAACCCAGGTAAAATCCATTTAGAACATCGCTAATATTTTGATTGCATTTACTTGTGAGTGGAAAGAGGAGATTTATTTTCAAATGAAATTTTTATTCCCACATCCTTACTGCTGCCTTACTTTGATGTTAGAGATATGCTTATTGTAGTGATTCAGGGAGGTAATAAGTTACAGATACAGATAAGCCAGTGTAGATGTGCAATATTTTTGGGATGAGGATAGATTAAGAAAATAAGGGTAGAACAGTAATTATCAAGTAGAGTGAGAAATTTTAGCGCTAAATTGAAGGATATTCTAGGATTAAAAAAAAAAAAAAGCACCTTTAAAGATGACTCATCTCAGAACCTATAGTTTGGAGCTTGAAATGTAAAAGGTATTGTTTTAAAGATAAAATGATTGGGTTTGCCAGAAATCTTAACTGAAATGTTAGCTAACTTTTAGCTTTATTGATTGTTTGACATAGAATGCTTATTCACTAAAACTGAACACTGAACGCGTGTTAAACCATTGTTAAATATTCAGAGGAAAAGGGAAAATTAATTTATATTTCAGTGAGTGTTTCTTTTAACTGGCATTTTCAGCATATCTTCAATGTGGCGAATCTGCTACCATCCATGAGTGTTTAAAAATATATATATATTTCCTTAAGTTTTTGTAGAAAACAAACAAAAAAATCCTCTGTTCTGATTTATTAGTTTTTTAAATATTTTGATTTTATTATTTTTTAAAGCAATTTATTATTACTTTTAAATTCTTATTTATTGATTTTAGAGAGAGAGGAATTTGTTGTTCCACTTATTTATGCATTCATTGGTTGATTCTTGTTTGTGCCCTGACTGGGGATCAGATCCGCAACCTTGGCACATTGGGACGATGTTCTAACATACTCAGCTAACCCGCCAGGGCCAATATTCTGATTTTAAACATCTGTATAGTAAATGTTCCTCACCATCAATATCAACATTGGTGATATTTCAGCTTGTCTCTATTTCTTACAAGTTACATTGATTACAGATGGGAAATTAAGGTACTTTACATGTGATGCATGGGACTATATTTTATTGTAGATATTTTTCTGCTACGAAATACAGTCGTCCGTCCATCGCCACTTCGCGCCTCAACTTTCGCGGCTTCAGAAGCCGCCAAAGTCGAGGCGCGAAGTGGCGAGGGACAACTCTATAGTAAATAAACAACCCTGCTTCGCGGAAATTCATTTATCGTGGTAGAGTTTGGAACTGATTAACGAGGGCCGACTGTAACCTGAAATTTTGGCATCTAATATATATCTCCCCCCAAACATCTCTTAACAATTATAGTTTTTATTCGATTAAAATAAAATGGCAGTCCGGCTGGTGTGGCTCAGTGGTTGAGCATCGACCCATGCACCAAGAGGTCCCCGGTTCCATTCCTGGTCAGGACACATACCCAGGTTGTGAGCCCGATGCCAAGGGGGGGCATGCAGGAGGCGGCCAGTCGATGTTCTCTTTCATCGATGTTTCTCTCTCTCCCTCTCTCTCTTCCTCTCTCTCTAAAATCAATAAAGGAAAAAAATTTTTTTAAGTAAAATAAAATGGCAAAAAATCATATACAGTCTCTGATAAATTGGAGGGAGAAAAGGGCTAGGCAGAAGTACAGGGAAGACAGAAATTGCAGTCTTAATATTTTCAGCCCATCTGTCAGAGAGTGAGATTAAAGAAAGTGTAATGAAAACCAGAGTAGGAAGTAGAACTTCATTTTAATATTGGCTCTTGGGTCTTCACTGAATTCATGTAGTAATTTTGGGCAAGTAAACTGGGCTTTCTGTTTTGAACTTTTGTTTTTGGCAAAATTAAAAGGTTGCATTCATTGAGTTCTAAAGCCACTTTCTCATATTATCAAAAGTAAAGTATTTTGCCTGGCCTGTGTGACTCAGTGGTTGAGCATTGACCCATGCACCAAGAGGTCACCGGTTCGATTCCTGGTCAGGGCACATGCCTTGGTTTCAGGCTTGATCCCCAGTGGGGGGTGTGCAGGAGGCAGCCGATTGATTGATGGTTCTCTCTCACATTGATGTTTCTATCTCTTTCTCCTTTTCCCTTCCCTCTCTCTAAAAATCAATACAAACATATATTTTTTAAAAGGAAAGTATTTTATCAACTCAGAAGCTTGTTATTCAGACTCCTCTGATAGTTCTCTGGTGGCAAGTTTTAGGATACTGTGTTCGTCTGCATTTTTGTTAAAGATGTGGATGAGCACAGTTCAGATCTTTCTATAGTTAGCTGTCATTTTTTTAGGTGGTGCCAACTATGAGTCACATTATTCTAAGTGCTTTACCTATGTTTTCTCATATAACCATCTGTTACTGATAGATCCCAGTGTTTACAATAGTGTCAAGCGCAAACTACTTCCTTGATAAATATTTGTTGAGTAAATGAAGTAACCCAATTATGTAGGTCTTTTCTGGGCCATTCCCTTTCTTGTATACTGTATTCTATCCCCTCTGGCCTAGTTTAGTACTGGACCCAACAATTCTCTTCTGCATCATCTGTTTCTCACTCTTTCATTGATATATTATCATTGGTGTTAAAAACTGCTGTGTTTTCTTTCGTCTTAAAACAACAACGAACTTGATCCACATTACCCTCTAGATACCCACTTGTTTTGCTGTCCCTTTCTGTAACAGTATTCCTCTGAAGAGCTGCCCATATTTGCTGTGTTTCCATTTCATTTACTCTCAGGGCTTTCCAATGCCTCTTTGTTGTACAATCCATTGATCAATTATTCTTAGACTTCTCAGCATTATATGAAACAGCTGAATTTTCCTTTCTTCTTGAAACACTTTCTTACTTTGACATCCAGAATGCCGCTCCTGGAAGGAGGATGCTGCTGGTTCCTCGTTGTCTTCCCAACTTTTAAAATGTTTAGTGCCCCATGGCTCAGTCTTGGAATTTCTTTTTTATTTTATATTCACTCCTTAGAGGGATATTTAGTTTCATGGTTTTCAATACTATCTATATGTTGCCAATTCCTAGATATATTTCTCTAGTCCCTGTCTTCCTGCTACATTCTGCTTATATCCAGCTGCCTATTTAATGTCTTCACTTGGATGTCCAGTAGAATCTTTAACATGTTCAAAACTGAATTCCTGATCTTTATCCTACCCCTAAAACTTGCAACTCCATCTTTTCACAAGCAAGTTGCTGATGATGATAGCAATACTTATTTAGTACTTATATGTTGGAAGGCACTGTTCTAAGCTTTTAACATACAATCTACCCAACAGTCTTATTAGGTAGGTACTGTTATTACCCCCATTTACAAATGGAGGAACTGAGGCAGAGAGATAGTAAGCAGGTTGCCTATGTCACAGAGTAAGTGGCAGCACCTCCCATGATACAAATCTATGTTGCCAAAAAAAACTATGTTGTCATCCCAGACTTCTCTTGCTCATATTCTCTATCCATTCATCAGCAAATCCTCTTGGCTTTATCTTCAAAATATATCCAGAAACTGATTATCTCTTATGACCTTCACAGTGCCACATTATCTAAGCCACTTTCATCACTCATCTCAATTATTGCAATAACTTTCTATGTGCTCCTTGTACAGTATATTCTCAACTCAGCAGTCATAATCCATCAGGCAATCTCACTCTTCTGATGTGTTCTTCATCCCTTAGATAAAAGCTGGCCTACAAAGTTCTACCATGCTACCTCTCTCTGCCCATTGTGTACTGCTCTCTCTATTACTATTCCTTAGTCTACCTTGCTGCTCATCAGACCACATCAAGTGTACATCCTTTGTACATACTATTCGTTTGGTCAGGAATTCTCTTTCAAATACCCACATGGTTTGTTTCCTCACTTCCCGAGGTCTCTGCTTAAGTGTACTTTTAGAGAGGCCTTCTCAAACTACCTATATAACATAGTCTCTCCCCTGCCCGTGTTCCTCCTTGCCTACTATAAAGATCTTCATATTCTTCTTACCTTGCTCTATATTTTTCTCTCTGGCACAAGTGGGTTACTATACATGCTTCTCTCAATATCAGATAAGTGGAATCAATCACAGGAAGTAACCCAAGTGGTGAAAGGTTATGAAACCAAGGTCTGAGATATGGTTGAAAGAATTAAGGATTCCGACTAGAAAAGGGATTTTCACAGCTCACGATAGCTGTCCTGAAACCTAAGAGGTCTAATGGAAGAGGTTCTACAGTATAGAACTAGGTCCAGTAGGGAAGAGTTACAGTGTGGCAAGTATAAGGAAGGTCTTTTTAGTACTTCCATGGATGGTTTTGGAAATGGAATGGGACACATTTTGAGTTTTCTGTTCTGGAAGGGCTTAAATCAAAATCAAGGATTTTGTGGAGGAGGTTCTTGAATGCAGCCCTGGGGCACTGTCAAGGGACTGCTAGATCTCAGGCAGGTTTCCCTGTAAACTCACTAGATGTCTGCCTATCCACTGTCGCCCTCTCTTTTACTGTGTGTGGTAAGTATGTATAATAAATCAAAATGTGATTGAGGATAAGAGGTGTAGTTTTATTACTAATTTGGGTTGGGGGAGGTTTTAAAATCCCAAGATTTTGCAGTCCTATTAAAAATCAGAAATGACACTAGATTATTGGGGGCGATTGTGTTAAGCAGTAAGGGTCATATCATCAAAATGACTGGTTTTCAGGCCTAGGAAAAGCTCCTTTTAACATATTTGAGAGCTATAATAAATTTTGATTTATTAATAATATTTAAAAATTATTTTTCATCTGGCCGGTGTGGCTCAGTGTTTGAGTCAACCCATGCACCAAGAGGTCACTGGTTCAATTCCTGGTCAGAACACAGGCCCACGTTGTGGGCCAAATCCCCAGTGGGGGCATGCAGGAGGCAGCCAGTGGATGTTCTCTCTCATCGATGTTTCTCTCTCTCTCTCTCTCCCCCCCTCTAAAATCAATTGATATTATACCTATTGAGGTATAATTCACATAATATTCACCAATTTAAAATGTACACCCCAGTGTTTTTTTAGTATATTGACAGGGTTGTACAGTCATCACTACTATCTAATTCGGAACATTTTCATTATCTCCAGAAGACACCTGTGTTTCTATTAGCAGTCCCTTCTCACTACTCCCTCCCCAAGTACCTGGCAAACAACCACTTTCTGTCTCTGTGGATTAGCCTGTTCTGGGTATTTCATATAACTGGAATTATACAAAATGTGATATTTAGTGTCTGTCTGTTTTTTTACTTAGTATCATGTTATCAAGGTTGATGCATATTATAGCATGAGCAGTACTTCATTCCTTTTTATGGATGAATAATATTCTGTTATATGGTATAGCGCGTTTTATTTATCCATTTGTCAGTTGATGGACACTTGGTTTGTTTCCACTTTTTGGCTGTTAGGAATAATGCTGCTGTCAACATTCGTATACAGATTTTTGTGTGAATGTGTTTTCAGTCCTCTTGGATATATACGTAGGAGTAGAATTGCTGGGTCACATGGTAACTCTATGGTAACTCGGTTTTTTGAGGAGCTGCCAAACTGATTTCCACAGTGGCTGCACCATTTACATTCCCACCAGCAATGTATGAAGGTTCTAATTTCTCCATATCATCATCAGCACTTATTTTCCTTTTTAAAAAATAAATTATAGTCATCCTAGTTGGAAAAGCTCTAATTTTAAAAAATAATAAGTTTTTCTATGTTGCATTCTAAGTGATCAAACACTGGTAAATTATAGTGATTGATTCTTTAGATGGATTGATTTGAATGTGATATAAACAAAGCCCAGTGTTTGTTTGCTTTTTAATTTTTTTACTTACTGATTTTCAGAGAGAGAGAGAAACATCGATTTGTCGTTCCACTTATTCATGCACTTACTGCATTTGTTAGTTGTCTCTTGTATGTGCCCTGACTAGGGATCAATCCCACAACCTTGGTGTATTGGGACAATGCTCTAACCAACTGAGCTACCCGGCCAGGGCGAGCCCAGTCTTAATGTGTGCTGTGTTTACTTCTGTTACCATAATAGGTCCAGATTTCTCACAGGTAAATCCTTACAAGGAAATTAGACTAAGTCCTCCATCTCAGGAAGAACAAGTCAAAGTACCTGCCCTGCTAATAAAACAGCAAGATAATCTTGGCATAAAGACAATGTATCATTGCTTTTGTATTTCTCTGTCCTCCATCTCTTTCTTTTATTTATTTCCTGCCTTATCTTCAGGACATTTGAGATTATTTTCATTATGATTATATTGTATGGAATAATAATAAAATATCTCTAAGAATAGAATTAGAACCAGAAAAAATAGGAATGGAAGAAGGCAATCTTATATAGGAGAACATGATCATAAAGGCTAATACCAATGTATCATTGAATATTGAGTTTGACCATTAGCTTATTATCTGACAAAGTTACTAAAAAGAGACATGGGCAGTTACACATCTGAACTTCATACTTTTTTTCCAAAGAAGCAAAGTTTTTCATAGCTCTGGAATGAAAAAAAAAGAAGTCTCAGGTAGGACTTTACATGGGGGAACTAAACAGTGTACAGTATAGTGGTGTCCTCACTAAAGCATTGGTAGCGTGAGTATAATTTTTAATTGTGATATACCAGTGCGGGCTGTATTCATATTTGTCACATATTTGTTCATGTTCTTGCTATTTTATGGAAATTCTAAATCTAGGTATTAATGATTGTCTTTAAATCATATTTTTTCCTCATTTGTATATTGTGTTTTCCAGAATACATACATAGAAGCTTGGGACAAGATATTTATCTAATTTCTGGTAAGTTAAATGACTGATTTAGAGAGTGACATAAAATAATTTTGTACCTATATTTTCAGTCATTTAAAATTTAAGAAATTTTATGCCTATAAGATAAAAAAGATACTGATAATGTTTTATTATTACATAAGGCCAAAAGAACAGAGAACTTTTTATAAACCTGCTTATAAAAGATAATATCAAAAAATGTATGTCATTATTTCCTAACGACTTGGGTTACTTTTATTGAATCAGATATTGATGTTATCTTTTGTGAAGAATAGAGTTATCTCAATGTAACCTGGTATAAGATGCCATACATTCAGTATGATCCACTTAAGATAAAAGTCAAATTATTAAGATCAATCTGAAGTTTCATTCTTCATCAGCCTTATTTTCCCCTCCTAATTATAACTTGTAAGTTATTTCAAAAGCTAAACCCGACACATTTTATGAGTGGGCAAAAAACCTTATGATTTCACATTTAAATCTGCAACAAAGTTAACCATTAACAATCTACTAATTTTTGGTAGAAATGACTGTATATAGTATTTGTGTAGACTAAAACATTTAACTTTTTAGTTGTGAAAATAATAACATCTGATTATTTTTCCCTTCTAGTGGCAAAATTAAAGACTTGTCATGACAATGAAGAAAGAGACTGAATTTGTCATTTTCACTTAAAGAAAAATGATAGACAAAAATCAAACCTGTGGTATAGGACAGGATTCTATGCCCTATATGAGTTGTCTGATTCACATATTTGAAGAATGGTTTGGCGTGGAACAATTGGAGGACTATTTGAATTTTGCAAACTATCTGTTATGGGTTTTTACACCACTAATACTTTTAATACTTCCTTACTTTACGATTTTTCTTCTCTACCTTACTATTATTTTCTTACATATTTATAAGAGGAAGAATGTATTAAAGGAAGCCTATTCTCATAATTTATGGGATGGTGCAAGGAAGACAGTAGCAACTCTGTGGGATGGACATGCAGCAGTTTGGCATGGTAAGCAAGATTACTTTGATCTCTATGTGTTGCTGTTTGTGTTTGTGGCACGGAAATTATATCATTCCATTTTATTGATTGAGAAGATACTGAAAAATATAATGGAATGGATATTTACTATTTCTTGTTATCTGTTTGCATGCATTGTGCATATATATATGTCTTTCCTAAAATGATTTTTCCCAAACACATTAGTGTCCATTAAAGAAAGAACTATACAGCAGTTGGACTGTAAGCTAAAATATAAAAATTTATATTTAAGACATCTAAAAGAGTAAGGGACTATTTAAAACACTATAGAAAACTGTTTTGAAAATACTTTATTTAGCTTTTACTTTCATTTTGTTTAAAATAAGTTTGGCGCCCTGGCTGGTTTGGCTCAGTGATTAGAGCATTGGCCCTCAGACCAAAGAGTCTCGGGTTCAATTCTGGTCAAGGGCATGTACCTCGGTTGCGGTTCATACCCGGCCCTGGTTGGGGTTGTGTGGGAGGTAGCCAATCGATGTCTCTCTTACATCTATGTTTCTCTCTCTCTCTGTCCCCCTTCCACTCTGTCTGAAAATAAATGGAAGAATATCCTCGGGTGAGGATTTAAAAAAATTAAAATAAAATAATAAAATAAGTTTGGCTTTTCCAGTTGAGAGTTATAAAACATGAATATTAAATATAATTTGTATACCAAAATTTATCTTTTTTTGGTCTGATTCATTTCAGAGCTCATTATATCTTTCCCAATAAATGAGAGAGCAGTAAGTTTCTTTCCTTCTTTTCTTTGTTATTTCAGAAAATGTGATGTTGTACATTTAATGATTGGTGGTTCTTCATTTGGCTGTCATAAAAATTGCCCTCTAGTGGGCTATTTTCAAGAACTTGGTGTTTTTCTCTACCAGTTTTTACCTTATTTTTGGTCTCTTGTTTTGGACTATATAAAAACACAGAAGATTCAATAGGCTTGTTAACAAAGATGTGCCTTCTATATCATATTGTTAAGCATCAAAAGTGGTTTCACAGAAAGATGTGGAAGGAAGCACAGATTTTGAAATAGACACTTGAGGTGGTGATCATTCTAAGGAATATACATGTCAAATCACTATGTTGTACACCTCAAACTAAAATAAATGATAATGATAAATTGTATGTCAACTATACTTTAATGAAAAGAAAAGACAGTTAAGGATTACATATAAGTATAAGGGTGCTCTTACCAAAGATCAGTGACATGCTTATTTGGTTAATGTGTTGTCATTTTAATACTATGTATAATCTTTTTTTTTAAGATTTTTAAAAATTGATTTTTAGAAAGGAAGGGAGAGGGGGAGAGAAAGAGAGAGAGGGAGAGGGGAGAGAGAGAGAGAGAGAGAGAGAGAGAGAGAGAGAGTGAGAGAAACATCATTGTGATAGTGGAACATCAATTGGCTGCCTCCTGCACACCCCCTACCAGGTATTGAGCTTGCAACCCAGACACGTGCCCTAACTGGGAATCGAACCAGCAACCTTTTGGTGCTTGGGACAATGTCCAACCAGCTGAGCCACACCGGCCAGGGCAATACTACATACATTCTTACAAATCTTTTTTGAGCACTTAACTATGCCATACATTGTAAAATGCTTAACATGCATTAATTCTTTTAAACCTTATAATATAATAGATAGGTTCTGTTACCTCCATTTTACAGTTTTCCTATGAGAAGTTATTTGCCCAAAGCACACTAGGACACTAGGAAGAAGAGCCGAAATGCAACCTCAGCTATCAGGCTCTAAGATGTGTGCTTTTGTGATCTGTGCTATGTGGTAAGTTGGTCCCAGGTTGGGGATTCAGCGTCAAAAGTAGTGGTATTCAGCAGGTTTGCAAACAGGATGGATTGAATTCCTGATATTTACTCATTTATATTAATGCTCTTGCCAGTCAGTACAACTCTCATACTCTCTGATGGTTGTTGAACATGAGGCAAGATGCTACTTCATCATTCCATGTGTGTGTCTACAGAGACTACATCTAGGTAGATCGCCATTGTTCATTGTCTTTAAAACAGTGATACAAAGATTCATTGTTGTTGTTTACAATACTCATTGGGAATATTTATTTCCCTCCCACATATATAACCTCCCCTAACAGTTCAGGATAACATACATTGTAAAGAATTATAATTTATTTGTATTTCAGGAGACATGGTTTAATTTGGATAACTTCAAGCCCTGAACTTATTTTGTAGCAGAATATCTAATCTTCAAGTATCTTATTTATTTATTGAGGTATTTTAAAATACGCAGTTATGACTCAGAGGAGGTAAAATGTATATACATAGTTCTTAGTTTGTTTTATATTTTATTATGATAACATATTTTATTAGGTAAGTGATACTTTAAAAATTATTTTCTTTATCCTATTCTTTAGTGACATATATAAAAGGCATTTGTGTGCGTATTTGAATTTGTGTTGGTATCAAATCAGTTTTAATGATGCTTTTTCAAGAATCTTCAAAGGAATTTTTAAACTAATATAAATGTTCATTGTGGAAAATGTGTCAAATAAGAAAAATAAAGAAAATAATAGTCATTTAAAATTTAACATGCAATTGAGTTCTTTTGAAGTTGTGATGTGTTTATCATTTTTTATTTGTGTTGCAGACTAATATTTTTAATGTCATTAAGACTTTTTCGTGACTTCTTTTTTTTTTTTTATCCTCACCCGAGGACATTTTTTCATTTTTTGTTCAGATAGAGTGGGAGGGAGAGAGAGGACGAGAGAGAGAGAGAGAAACATCGATGTGAAAGGGACACATCGAGTGGCTGCCACCCGCACGACCAACCAGGGCCGGGGACAAACAGCAACCGAAGTACATGCCCTTAGCGGGAACCGAACCCGGGTCTCTCTGGACCGCAGGCCGACGCTCTAACCGCTGAGCCAAACCGGCCAGGGCTTTAGTGACTTCTAATGATACATGGAACTTTGTAAATTTTATAATTTAGTCAGTTACCTATTGAACCATCATTTATTTATAATTTGTTTACTGTATCTTTGTACAAGAATCTATCTAATGTTTTCTGTCTTGAAGTTAAAGTTTATCCTCATACTATATATAATGTAAGTGTACTGTCATTTAAAAAAAAAATTCTCTGATTCTTATGTGGGGTTCCAAATTATGCCTATACTGTCTAGAAACATTAATTTGATGTTTCTTTAAGTACCTATAGGCATTTATAGGTAGTTTGCCTGGTGTTAATGGGTCAGTGAATTTCTTTTTTTGGTACGTGCCCCTAGTGGGAACCGAACCCGGGACTCTCTGGTTCGCAGGCTGACGCTCCAACCGCTGAGCCAAACCGGCCAGGGCTGGGTCAGTGAATTTCTTACACTCAAGTTGCTTATAGCCTTTAAACTATAGGATCATGACTTCTTATTAAAAAAAAAACCACAACATCAGCGGTTGGAGCGTCGGCCTGCAGAACAGAGAGTCCCGGGTTCGGTTCCCGCTAGGGGCACGTACATACATACATACATACATACATAAACAAACAAACAAACAAAATTATTCCTAGAAAATATGAATGATATTTTAAAAAGCTGGACTCTTAATAGTTAATGATTTCCCCTGAAAATTAATTTGATGAGGAAGATTCCTCAAGATATCTACATGTATTGGAGAAAATTAAAAACTATATGTTTTAGGACAACTGTAAACCTAATGAGGACCATAACTTTCCGTTTAGGGAAGTAAGAAATATTTTATTTGGGGGCTTTTAGTTGTTTGTTTTATCATATGTGTGTACATATTGAGGTTGTTTTTGTTTTAAAAAAGAATTTACTTCATTGTCTGAAAATGATGTTTATGCTTACGTAGCCCTGACATATCTGGTTCAGTTCATTTCACTACAGAATTTTAGAAAAATTCAATGGTTTGATTAAGTAGTACTTCTCTATTTCTGTTGGATAAGAGTTTCCTTGTACCTTCTCTGTCTTTCATGCAGTGAAGGACTCCTTAGTCAGACTACCTGTGTTCAAAACCGGGCTTTCCCAATTTCTGGCTGGGTGACCCTGGCAAGTTATCTAACATTTTTTCTCCCTTTCCCCTTTCCCCGTTTCCTTTTTCTTTTCTCCTTCCCCTGTTTCCCTCTCCCTCCTCCTCCCTTCCTTTTGCAATAATTATGATTTTTTAAAACTTCATTTTGAAAAAAATTTTGAATCACAAATAGATGAAACAGATTTTAAAAAGTCCAGAAACGTGAATTTAGTAAATGATAGAAGTTTTCCAGATCAGTAGGAAAAGACAGGGAAATATTTGATGATCTCCAAGTAGGGAAGGTCTTAAAGAAGACATAGTAAAACAAAAGCTATTTGATAAAAACATAGCTAAAAGACATGTCAAGCCCTGGCCAGTTTGGCTCAGAGTTAGAGCGTCAGCCCTCAGACCAAAGTGTTGCGGGTTTGATTCCGGTCAAGGGCACTTACCTCTGTGGCAGTTCAGTTCCCAGCCCTGGTCTAGGTCGTGTTGGAGGCAACAATCAGTGTCTCTCTCATACTGGTGTTTCTCTCTCTCTCTCTCTCTCTCTCTCTCTCTCTCTCTCTCTCTCTCTTTCTCCCTCTCCCTCCTTCCCTCCCTCCCTCTCCCACTCTGTCTGAAAATAAATGGAAAAATATCCTCAGGAAAGGATTAAAAAAAAAAAGACATCAAAAGACGGGACAGATTAGTCCGAGTCATTTATGATGTATCTTAGAAAATAATAAATTAGTAAGAAAACCATATGATCAAGAAACAAATGGCCAATAATTATAACAGATGCACAAGCCCACTAATAGGAAAATGCAAATTAAAACTACATTGAGATACATTTTTACCCAAAAGATTGGCGAAATTAAAAAGTTTGCTAACATTAAAGAATGAGAATGGAGAAATGGAAACTCTCATTCATTGTGTGTGAGAAAGTATTGTACAGCCAGTCAGGAGGACAATTTGGTGGTATCTGTTAGAATCTAAAGTGGTCATATCATATAACCAACAGTTGCCCTTCTGAGTATCTGTTCTAGTGATATATTCACACATTCAGTGCACAAGGATGCATGTAAGGGATGTTCACTGCAGCAGTGTTTTTGGAAAACTAGAAACAATTCAGTGATCTCTGGATAGGGAAATAACCATTAAGAATATGATCACTACATACAGCTAACAAGGGGAGATCTCCAAGATAACGTTTGTTGTTGAATGGAAAAAGTAAGAGTCATCACTGTAGTCATAGTAGGATATAAATTTTTGTTAAAACACACACATATGCATGCACACACTAGTACTAAATAAAATGCAGGCTGTAGTCAGGACTAGCAGATGAATCATTCATGGGTGAGAAGTATGTTGAATGATGAACCTGGAAAGGTAGACTGAAGCTAGGTTTTGAAGGATCTTGAATGCTATGCTCTGGAATTTGGACTTTATTTTGTAAGTAGTTTAGTTCTTCTTGCTTTCCTGAGGAAGACCCAGAAGGATATATTGTTAATTCACCATAGTGTGTAGGATTTTTTATGACAAATTTAGAAGGGATCTATTTCAGGAGGAGATTATCCTTATCTGAATTCATGCTGCTGATGTCTAAAGGTGGTTAACTCATTTAAGTAATAAATACTGCTATGGAGGTGAGGCTACTTGAGCTCCAATATAACCATCAAATCCTCTCTCTGTAGGCTATGCTACATGGAAAGCCAAAAAATCAGGAGAGTGCTTAATGAGCATTGAGTTACTGCAGGGGAGGTAAATAAATTTGTATTTAATGACATCAAATAAGAAAGCTATATTCAGCCCTGGCCGGTTTGGCTCAGCGGTTGGAGCGTTGGCCCGCGGACCAGAGAGGCCCGGGTTCGGTTCCCGCTAAGGGCATGTACCTCGGTTGCAGTTTGTCCCCAGCCCCTGTTGGGGTTGTGTGGGTGGCAACCACTCGATGTGTCTTTCTCACATCGATGTTTCTCTCTTTCTCCCTCCCACTCTGTCTAAAGATAAATGCAAAAAAAGAAATGTCCTCAGGTGAGGACAAAAAAAAAAAAAAAAAAAAAAAAAGAAAGCTATATTCATCGTAGAATAGGGATGTTCTTATTAATGAAGCCCAGACTACTAAAAATGAGGCTCCTCCTCCCTGGACAATGATTGGGTAGTGACAGTAATTGCCTTTGTAATTGCTTTCTCTGAGTTTTTATTGCTTATCAGATCCTCTTAGGATTGGTGTAGTATAGGCAGGAGATGATGGGGCTACACTTTGAAACTAACATTAGGAACAAGGTTTGATAGATATAAGAGAGTTTTTGGAGGTAAAAATGCATAGAAGTTGGTGATCAAGTGAATGTAGAGTCTGAGAGAGGAGTGTTCCAAAAACACTGCTGCCCTAAGATTTCTACTTCTGCTAGACAGGAAAACATTGGACAGGAAGTGCTCCATTTAGCTTAACAAGCACAAAGGTGGGAAAGCATATTTAGGGAGCCACCATTAGTCCATGTGATTCATGAAAGAATCTGAATAATATCACTTGTTGGGCAGTTGGGATCTAAAAGGCCTTGACAATGTTGGACTAAAGTGATAATCTACTGATGCTTTCCAAGCTGGGAGTGGTGTGATCCATTTGTGCTTTAAGAGTGACACAGCCTGGCCCGTGTGGCTCAGTGGATTGAGCATCGTCCCATGGACTGAGAAGTCTCAGTTTGATTCCCAGTCAGGGCACATGCCCAGGTTGCTGGCTTGATGCCCATGTGGCTGGCTCGATCCCCAGTAGGGGGTGTGCAGGAGGCAGCCGATTGTTGTTTCTCTCTCATAGCAATGTTTCTATCTCTCCTTTCTTCTCTTTCTAAAAAATCAATAAAAACATTTAAAAAAAAGAGTGACACACTTAAATAATATTTGGACTTAATGTTTAGTGGCACATTGGTAAACATATGGTAAACTATAGTTTCTGTCAGTAATTGAATTGATTGAACTTTTCTGCTTTCAACCAGATGATTTGGTATTATGTAAGTAGTTAAATTATTTCTTAGTTCTTTTTAAAAAAAATATTCTGAAAGAAAGAAAGAACCCCAAGGATATTTTGTATAGAATCCCTCAAAGAAGTACTCTTTATTTCTCAGAAAATGTATATGATGGGGCAGTTAGTTGATCCTTTTGATAACTTCAGATAATCTCAGTGATTGTTCTGTCAAGCTTAAAGTAAATTGAATTACTTCAATTAGAATTAGGTAATTGGAAGAAAATGTTTAAAGTATTGAAAAATCATTAATTTTAAAAATATATAACTTTATTATGTTTTAAAAAACATGTTTTTTGTTGATGTTTTAGAGAGAGAGAGGAAGGGAGAAGGAGAGATAGAAACATCAATGAGAGAGAAACATCAATCTGCTACCTACTACACACCCTCCACTGGGGACCAAGCCTGCAACCTGGGCATGTGCCCCAACCAGGAATTGAACCAGTGACCTCTCGGTGCATGGGATGATGCTCAATCTACTGAGCCACACTGGCTAGGCATTAAATTTAATTTTTAAAAACATTCTCTTGACCTGAAACTAATATAATATTAAATGTCAACTATAATTAAAAAATAAAAATAATTTTTAAAAACCATTCTCTTGAGTTCATTTAAATTGTTATCAAGTAGTTCATGCTTTCAATACTAGAATCACAGTTATCATACTTAATTTAATCTGTTTGGTGAAGACCTTAGGAACTACTATAAAAAGGAATTTCCTACACTAAAATTTACACTGAAATCTTTATTTGAATGCTTGTTTCTTAGCAAATCAAACGGATAAAAATTTAAGGGAAAGAAAGAGTTTCAGATTTCCATATTCTGGGTTCTCCTTTTGTCTCTTACATGTCAATGGCAATCCTTCTTGGGATAGCCATTCTGTGTGGGGCAGTATGACTGTAGGAACTTCCTTTCCTTTTCTGCTGTAGCCATAGGAAATTTCCTTTTTACCCTTCCTATTTCTTTGAGCCTATTAGTGCTCTTGGCCTCTGGATGTTTGCTTTTTCCTCCCTCCCTCCCTTCATTCCTTGGTTCGTTCGTTCGTTCCTTCCTTCCTTCTTTGGAGAAAGACTTCCAAAACAACTTTATTTAATTGAATGGAGTTTAAACCAAAAATGGTGTTCCTTTTATGACATGAAAAAATAACAAAAACATCTTGTTATGTATTACTTTATATATTTTTTCTTTTTTATTATAACATTAACACCATATAACATTAGTTTCAGGTGTACAATATAATTATTTGATATTTGTATATATGAGAAATGATCACTACAATAGGTTCAGTTAACATCTATCACCATACATAGTTAACAAAAAATTTTTTCTTGTGATAAGGACTTTGGAGAGTTAAACTCTTAGCAGCTTTCAAATATGCAAAACAGAATTATTTAATGTAGTCACCATGTGTACATTATATCCCTGCAACATTTATTTTATAACTGAAGTTTGTACCTACTATCCCCTTCACCCATTTCACCCACCTGCCCACCCTCCACCTCTGACAAATACTATTCTGTTCTTTGTATCTATGAGCTTGGTGGTGGTTGTTTTGTTTTGTTTTTTTATAAATTCCACAATAAGAGATCATATGGTATTTGCCTTTCTCTGTCTGACTTACTTCACCTAGCATAATACCCTTTAAATCTATCCATGTTCTTGCAAATGGCAAGATTTAATTTTTATGGCTGAATAGTATCCTGATGTGTATATGTATATATATCATATCTTCATTCATTCATCAATGGACACCAAAGTTGTTTTCATGTCTTGGCTATTGTAAATAATGCTGCAGTGAACATGCATATATTTTTTTCAAATTAGTGTTTTCATTTTCTTTGAATAAATATACAGAAGTGGAATTGCAGGACCATATGGTAGTTCAATTTTTAATATTTTGAGGAACCTCCATACTGTTTTCTGTAGTGGCTGCACCAATTTACATTCCCACTATCAGTGCACAAGGGGTCCTTTTTCTCCACATCCTCACCAACACTTGTTATTCATTGTCTTTTTGATAACAGCCATTCTTAGGTGTGAGGTGTGAGGTGATACCTCATTGTGGTTTGATTTGCGTTTCCCTGATGATTAGTGATGATGAACATCTTTTCATGTATCTGTTGGCCATTTGGATGTCTTTGGAAAAATGTCTGTTTAGGTCCTCTGCCCATTTTTTAATCAGATTTTTTTCTATTGAGTTGTATGACTTCTTTATATATTTTGGATATTAACCTTTTATCAGCTATGTGGTTTGGAAATATTTTCTCCCATTCAGTAGGTTGTCTTTTCATTTTGTTGATTTCCTTTGCTGTGTAAAAGCTTTTTAGTTGGATGCATCCCCACTTGCTTATTTTTGCTTTTGCTTTTGGAGTCAGATCTAAAAAATAATTGCCAAGACTGATGTCAAGAAGCTTGCTGCCCATGTTTTGTTCTAGTGTTATGGTTTCAGGTCTCACATTCAAGTCTGTGATAGATTTTTAGTTAATTTTTGCATATGGTATAGGCTAGTAGTCCAGTTTCATTCTTTTTCATGTATCTGTCTAGTTTTCCCAATACCATTTATTGAAGAGATTGTCCTTTCCCCATTGTACATTCTTGGATCCTTTGTTGTAAATTAATTGACCATGTAAGTGTTGGTTTATTTCTGGGCTCTCTGTTCTCTTTTATTGATCTATGTAATTATTTTAAAATACCAATACCATACTGTTTTGATTACTATAGCTTTGTCATATAGTTTGAAATCAGGGCGCATGATGCTTCCAGCTTTGTTCTTTCTCAAGATTGTGTTGCCTGATCAGGGTCTTTTGTGGTTTTATACAAATTTTAGCATTGTTTGTTCTACTTATGTGAAAAATGCAGTGAAATTGCATTGAATCTCTAGATTACTTTGGATAGTATGGACATTTAAATAATATTACATATTATCATCCATGAGCTTAGAATATTTTTCCATTTATTTGTGTCTTCTTCAGTTTCTTTCATCATTGTCATAGTTTTCACTTTGCAGATCTTTTACCTTCCTGGTTAAATTTATTCCTAGGGATTGTTTTCTTAATTTCTTTTTCTGATAATTTGTTATTAATATATGGAAATACAAGAGATTTGTATATTGATTTTGTAGTCTGCAGTTTTACTTAATTTATTAGTTCTAACAGTTTTATTTTTATTTTTTTGGTAGATTTTTTAGGATTTTCTATATAAACATTACGTAATCTGCAAATAGTGACAGTTTTACTTCTTCCTTAACAATTTAGATACCTTTTATTTTTTCTTCTTGCCTTATTGCTCTGGCTAGGACTTCTACTACTGTGTTGAATAAAAGTGGTGAGAGTAGGCATCTTTGTTTTGTTTCTGATCTTAGAGGAAAAGCTCTCAGTTTTCCACTGTTGAATATGTTTGTTCTGGGCTTGTCATATATGGTCTTTATTATGTTGAGGTACATTCCCTCCATACCCACTTCGTTGAAAGTTTTTGTCATAAATGGATGTCAAATTTTGTCAGATGTTTTTTCAGCCTCTCTAGAAATGATCATATGATTTTACTTTTCATTTTGGTAATGTGGTTTAACATGTTGATTGATTTGTGAATGTTGAACTATCCTTGCATCTTGGATTATGTTCCTCAGGGATTGTAATTGGCCTGTAATTTTCTTTCCTTGTGGTGTTCTTGTTTGATTTTGGTATCAGGGTAATGTTCACCTTGTAAAATGAGTTTTGAAGTGTTTCTTCTCTTCTTTTCTTTGGAAGTGTTTGAGAAGAATTGGTATTAATTCTTCTTTGAATGTTTGGTAGAATTCACCAGTGAAGCCATTTGGTCCTGGACTTTTTTTTTTTTTTAATTTTTTTCTTTTGATTTTAGAGAGAGAGAAAAGGAGAGGGAGAGATAGAAACATCAATGAGAGCCCTGGCCGGTTTGGCTCAGCAGTTAGAGCGTCGGCCTGCGTTCCAGAGAGACCCGGGTTCGGTTCCCGCTAAGGGCACGTACCTCGGTTGCAGTTTGTCCCCGGCCCTGGTTGGTCGTGTGGGAGGCAGCCACTCAATGTGTCCCTTTCATGTCGATGTTTCTCTCTCTCTCTTCCTCTCTCTCCCTCCCACTCTATCTGAACAACAACAACAAAAAAAAAAAATGGAAAAAAAAATAAAAAAAGAAACATCAATGAGAGAGAACATCGATTGGCTTCCTCCTGCATGCCTCCCACTGAGGATCAAGACCACATGACTGGGAATCGAACCAGTGACCTCTTGGTGCATGGGTCAATGTTCAACCACTGAGCCACACCATCTGGGCTGGTCCTGGACTTTTGTTGGGAGATTTTTGATTACAGATTCTATCCCCTTACTACTAATAGAAAAAAAAATCTGAATAGAAAGTCTATTCAGATTTTCTGTTTCTCTGTGATAGTCTTAGAAGGTTGTATGTTTCTTGGAATTTATCCATTTCTTCTAGGTTTTCCAATTTGTTGGCATATAATTGTTCATTGTTTGTATTTCCATAGTATCAGTTGTGAGGTATCCTCTTTCATTTCCTATTTTATTTATTTGAGCCTTTTTTTCTTGGTGAGTCTAGTTAAAGGTTTGCTCATTTTGTTTATCTTTTCAAAGAAACAGATCTTGGGCCTGGTGGGTGTGGCTCAGTGGATTGAGTGTTGTCCCATGGATTGAGAGGTCCTCGTTTGATTCAAGGTCAAGGCACATGCCCAGGGTTGTGGGCTTGATCTCCAGCAGTGGGCATGCAGGAAGCAGCCGATCAATGTTTCTCTCTCACATTGATGTTTCTCTTTCTCCCTTCCTTTCTCTCTAAAAAAATCAATAAAAATAGTATATTAAAAAACAAAGAGTCCTGGCCTGTTGGGCTCAGCAATTAGAGTGTCAGCCAGACTAAAGAGTCGTAGGTTTGAAAAATTCTCCCTCTCTCTCTTTCTCTCTCACACACACACTCAAACACATTCCTGCACCTCACCCCCTTCCCCCAGGTGTGTTTTCCTTGCCTTTCTCTCTCCTAAGCTCCAAGGGCCCTTCTTTTGCCTCTGCAACTTGTTTCCTGAGCCCATTTTTTTCTGTGGCTTACTTCTACCTCTGTAACTTTCTAAATAAACTTTCTCTTATAGTCTGAGTCTTGGCTCTGAATTCTTTCTTAGCCAAAACTCAAGTACTAAGGTTGCTGAACCAAGGTCTGGTCTAACTTCACCGCTCTAATACCTGGTGCCGTTTTGCCGCCAACAGATGGTCCTGCATGATGGTTAAGGGTGTATGCTAGGAACCGAGAAAACATGACCGAGAATGGTGCCGAACTAGGGATAATGCGATGGAACGTGCAAAACTGGGTGGGAGAAAGGTGTGGATTAGAGGGCACTGTTCCACAACCTGCTGGCACCTCGAGCCAGTCCAAATAACATTGTTGGAAGAGTTCACTGAAACCTAGAGAAACATACGCTGAAGTAAACGAGCATTGTCAGATGCCTCTGAACCCTCTGTCTTTCCCACATCCTCATTTTCTGATCTTTGTGCACACCCTGCCTCCTTCATATATGCACTAGGCATATGGGATGTGTCCGCAATGAAGGGCTCATAAACATCAGTATGCTTTTTCTCAAGGATCTGAAATTCCTTTTCAAATTGGGCTTCCGTTTTATCCTGTTGCCTTACAAAATTAAAAAAAATAAAAATAAAGTCATGGGTTTGATTTTGGTTGTGGTTCACTCTCCAGCCTTGGTTGGGTTCGTGTGGGAGGCAACCAATCTATGTGTCTCTCTCACATTGATGTTTCTCTCTCTCTCTCTCTCCCACCCTGTCTGAAAATAAATGGAAAAATATCCTTGGGTGAGAATTAAAAAAAAAACAAAACTTGATTTCATTGATCTTTTCTATTGTCTTTTTTAGTGTCTATTTCATTGATTTCCATGCCAATCTATTATTTCCTTCCTTTTAGCAACATTGGAATTTTTTTTTTTCTAGTTCCTTGAGGTATCTTTATACCTTTATATCTCTATACCTTTAAGTTGTTTATTTGAAATTTTTCTTGTTTCTTGAGGTAGGCATTTATTGCTATGAACTTCCTTCTTAGAACTGCTTTTGCTGTGTCTTATGAAGCTTAGTGTGTTGTTTTTCTTTTTTTTAATCCTCACCAGAGGACATGCTTTTATTGATGTTTTTAGAGAGAGAAGAAGGGACAAGGGAGAGAGAGAGAGAGAAACATTGATGTGAGAGTGAAAACAGCAGTCGGTTGCCTCCTGCATGTACCCTGACCAGAGATCAAACCCGAAACCTGGATATGCTCCCTGACTGGGAATCTAACTCGCCACCTTTTGGTATACTGGATGACGCTCCAGCCAACTGAGCCACATGGGCCAGGACAGTATGTTGCATTTCCATTTTCATTTATCTCAAGGTATTTTTTAAATTTCTTTTTTGCTTTTTTCATTGACCCACTTATTCAGTAGCCTTTTTCCTTTTTGCAAGGCCCAGCTGAGCCTGTGACCTTACTGGTGACATGGGAAGGAAAAGCAGATCTTATGAATAGAACCAGGATCATATTTCACCTGCTTCTTGGAGTATCAGTTCGCAACTCCTGTGGTAAAATACTCAGAGTATCTTCCTCTGAAACATTGGTGGAGTTTATTTTTATATTCCTCACAATCCACCAACAGCACAGGATTGCTATAAAAAATGTGTTGGTGTTTGGTAGCAGTGTGAAGGACAGTAGGCAGATTAATCTTTTTAGCTGGTGGAGGAGAAAAATAGAAAGGCACTGCCTGGAAGTCAATCTTGAACTGAGGTTAAGTTAGAAGAAAGCCTCATTCCCCTCCTTATATCCACCACTCTTTTCATCCTGTCATTTGCCTCCCTTGCTGAAGTTCTTGTTCCTGTTTACAGTGACTTGGAATAGGGTTTACAGTATGGCGGGAAGAACAGATAAAGAATGGTACGAGTCTCTAATTTTATTATTAGAGATTATATTATTGGAGAGCTGTTTTTGCCATCCAGTTCAAATCTCTGATCACATTTTTTCCCCACCCCCTCAATGTAGTATTTAGATTCAAGAACCTTATTTTGGTTTTTAAAGAATAAAATGTGTGTGTGTGGGGGGGGGGGAGGAGGGGGGTTCTAAAGAATAGTTTATGTTTGTGAATAAAAGAAACACTTAAATTTACAGCATTATTAAATTATCCAAATGTGTATAACAGTTTAATGGTGTTTTACATTGGGTCACTAGTTAAGAGTTTTCCTACTTTTATCAATGAATTATTTTATGACTCTTAAATTTTACTCTGGGTTGTTTACCTCATAGGGAAGTTTTAACTTATTTTGTCTCCTACCCTGGACCTTCTTCGCCCACTCCCCTTTACCTCCTCATTTGCTTATCCCTTTCACAACCTGCTTGTAACAAGTAGAACCTTGTACTCCTTTACAGCTATATCAAGCTTACACAGAAAGATCCAGATTGTTTTTTAGAAGCTAACAGATTCAATCAAGTGTGCTTGATGTTTTAGAGATGTGTGACTCCTTGGATAACCTTGATTAACAACCAAAAATGGTTTTAAATTCTGATATTATTTGTTAGGTTGGAACCTGAAGGTTCTTTTTACCTTATAAATTCTCTGATCTTACATGATTTTTCTATAGACAGCAACATGATTATTATTTTTTTTATTTGTAGACTTTTAAAAAATTAATATTCCAAGTATTGTACAAAAAACTTATTTTCTTTAATTATTTGACTGTAAGTGCCTACATTACCCTCTCTGAAACATTTTTAATGTATATTTCTACAAACAAAGATGTTCTATTTAACATCAATAAAACCATTAAAATCAGGAAATTAACATTGACATATTACTAACATCTAATCTTTAGATCTTATTTAAGTATATAGCCTTTTTATTTGACTCATCGTTTTATATAATTTCCTTCTATCTGCTGCATGTCCACTTTTAATGCTAGATCCTTGAACATGCTAACCACAATAATTTTAAAGTTGCTGTCTGGTAATTTAAACATTTGGGTCTGGTTCTCTTGATTAAACAATCTCTTGACAATGGATTTTTTTTCTTACCATTTTCTTTGTCCCACAAATTTTAAAATGAATTCTGGGCATTGTTTGTAAAATAAATAAATAAATAAATAACAGTAGTGAAAAATAAATAACAATTGCTGAAAATTGTCCATTTTCTGCCAGGCTGTTAAGTGAATGGAGTGGGGGTTAATTCTGTCTACTCAGTAATTGAACTGGGGTTTTGCTGTAAGTATAGCTGCCTTCAGTTCAGCACAGACTTCAAAATCCTGTGACCTTGTGCATATATAGAGCCTAGAGTGCTGGAGGATTTTTCTCAATGTTCCTACTACCCCTCAACCTTGTATGCCTGTGCCACAGAAGGGCTCACTCCTCAATATTTCTGTTTTAGCCAAAATCTTCCACAGGCCCCATATGCCTGGGGCTCAAGTGTGATGCTTTCTCAGTGGTCCTTTCACTCTTCCCTGTGGCAGGCAAACTTAAGACTTGTGTAGGTAGGAGTTTGAGGTTGGCAGCGTTTCCTGCCCTTCCTCCCAGTGCTAGCAAATCTCTGCTTTATGTCATTCCAGGACCTGGGCCTACCCTATACCTCCCAGGGGCAGGTGCTTTGGCATCTACCCTTCCATAGTCACAGTGAATTTTTGCCTGAGAATAGGATGGTGGGGTGAGGCAGAAGAGAGGATGAGGGGGAAATGGAGCTCTGTCCCATTCAGCATCAGATGTCTTTTGCATATAACCTTTCCTTAGAAGGGGTGGAAGGGTTTCCTGCACCTCTCCCAGTTTCAGGTTTTGCTTTTACAAGAGAAGTTTCCAGGAAGTGAGTGGGGTTTTTGTCTGAACCATTAGCAGGGGCTCTCCTAGGTCTCTTGCCTGCCTTGCCCCTAACTTTTCTTGAGAGCACGCACTGAGGCCCATGGAAGAATGCTGGTGAGTGAGTGTGGACCCTTGTTTGTATCTGGGGTGCCCAGGGATTCTACACTCAATGCTCGCCTACACTTAGCCTTTAAGTATTTGTTAACATTTCAGTTTTTTGTTTTTTGTCTTACCCACTTTTATGGTACTACCACTACCTCCCATACTCAGTTTTTTTTTTTGTTTTTTTTTTTAAACTCATCAGAGGGGCTTGTCACCCTTTGGAGCTCAGTTCACTTGATTGAGAGAGCAACCTCAGTTTTCTGGCATGCTGTTTCTTCTCGTTCTTAGGGTGGAAATGAAACTCTCTAAGAATTTATTCTAGTTTTCTCCTGTTTTGCAGCCACCTTCTCCAACAGCGAGAAGTCTGGCTCACATTTTCCTTAATATGTGGACTTATTTGATCAATTCCCCCTGTATGTTGCCAATCTCCCATCACTGCCACCTTCCTCTACCACTCATGTGTACCATCTTTCCCCACTCGAACCGTGACACCCTGAACTAGGCCACTCACGTATCTCAGTGCCATTCTCATTTCACTCAGGATCTGACAGCCATGATTGTCCAGCCCTTGGCTCCCCTCCTTTTCCCACTCAAGTGCCAGCACCTTGTTCTTGGCCCTTCTCCTATGTGGGTACTCTCATGACTGTGCTTGGACTTTGATTCCCCACTCTGGGCCACCCTGTGTGGATGCCGTCCTCACCTTGCCAGGGCTCCAACACTTAGTCTAGGTCACTCCTCTAGGTGCCTACTTTGCTCTGGCCCACCTAATGGCTGACGGACTGATTTGTTCAAGAAGGGAAGGAAGGGAAAGAAGAAGACTCATGTACTTTTGTAAGAAAAGACGGAGTTTCTGAGTTAGTAACCATCCTTTAGTTTAAATAAATAGTAAATATATTTTTTAAGTGTTTGTATTTTGTCTTTCTAACAGGTTATGAAGTTCATGGAATGGAAAAAATACCAGAAGGACCAGCACTTATAATTTTTTATCATGGAGCTATTCCCATAGATTTTTACTACTTCATGGCTAAAATTTTTATCCATAAAGGCAGAACTTGCCGAGTAGTAGCTGATCACTTTGTCTTTAAAATTCCAGGTAAACTTTCACTGTAGATAGTGAAATAAAAATGTTAATTAACATAATTAAAGTATGTGATAGTCTATCTTTGAGCTGTCTATATCATTTGAAAAGCTTTTTGCCTTTTTGGTTACACACTTGGAACTTCCATTTGAAAGCATCTAATTATCTTGTTTATGTAATATATCTAAATATAAAAACATTATGGCCAAAATGTTACCTGACCCCTTTCTTTATTAACAGGTATTTAGTCATTATTTTTCTTTTTTTTTTATAATTTTTTTTTTCTTTATTGATTTTAGAGAGAGAGGAAGGGGGAGGAAAAGAGAGATAGAAACATCTATGAGAGAGAACATCGAGAGAGAACATCGATAGGCCGCCTCCGGCGTGCCCCCCACTGGGGATCTGGCCCACAACTTGGGCATGTGCCCTGACTGGGAATCGAACTGGTGACCTCTTGGTGCATGGGTTGATGCTCAACCACTGAGCCACACCAGCTGGGCTAGTCATTATTTTTCAAAGTTAAATCCTGAACTTTCACTTTAAAAAATAAATTATAACTTTTGCCAAATAATTTATATTTTGGTATAGAGAGTGTTATATTTTTTATCATACTTCTTGACTTGCCTGGTAGACTTATATAACTCTTAAGATTGAGGACCACATTCTTCTTAATCTGTTCATAAAGCCTTTGTACCTTTTAAAAAAGATTAATTAGCCAAATGGTTTCAAACACAGTAGAGTTGTTTTTTTAAATCACTGAGTCATTGAGATTTAATCTTATTTTCTTCTCTTACTAAATCAGAAACAAGCCAAAAAGTTTATAGTTTGTTCTCTGGAATAATAAAAACAAAAGCGACCCATCAACTAGACAGAAAAAAACCAAGCAGTGAATTAAAATAACAGTCTACTCAGTGCCTTTCATACACATGGTTAATGTTTTGGGTATCCTTATGTCACTAAAAAGTCATTTTTACTTTTTGTATAAACTAAATAGGCTATAAAATGTTTTGTTTTTTTTAAGGAAGTAATATGAGCACTTTTTAATAAAATTTGAAAACTAGAGAAAAGAACATCGTTATAATCTTGCCACTCTAACATAACCAGTCTTTTGATCTATTTTATTTCATATTTATTTATTTTTTAAATTTATCTTTATTATTGAGAGTATTACAGATGTTCCTCCCTTTTTCCTCATTACCCCCTTCCACCTGGCTCCTGCCCCACCCCCAGACCTTTATTTCATATTCATATATTATGCAAACAATTTTGTTTTGTTTTTTAAATTTTAATGTTAGCATTAACATTTTACCATGTTAAATAAAGAATCGTTTTAATGGATGACGAAAATATTTACTTACTTAGTTTTGTTGTGGGCCCCAAGGCTAAGGCAACTAGATTCCATTTTATGTAGGCCCCTTGGTTAAGGCGACTAAAAGACTCCATTTTGTCACCAATAGACATTCCTCGATATTCTTCCAATAATAGGTTAATTACCCCTAGACAGAAAGGAATTTTGCCTAAGATTATAGTGGCCCCAGGAGTTGGGAGGCATTTGCAGTTTCCTGAGTATTAGGTATTTGCAGGTACTTGTAAGTGCTTAGGCCGTAGGTAAATAATGCTAATTTTGACTTCTGTGGTCTCTGTCACTCCCACTATTGTACTGGTTCCCTGAGGGGAGGGGGCAAAAGGAGGAGGGAGTTTCTGTCTTTAAAATGGGATGAGTAAGAAGAATCGTGGCTGTTGATCTGAGGGGAAACTATGCCCTCCGCAGCCCGCCGGCGAAATAAAGTGCTCCTTTACAATTCGGCCATGCGTCTCTGGTTATCTCGCCGTCAGGTTATAACAGTTTTATGGAACATTAGGATACTTCCATTTTTTTTTCTTTTTATACATAATAGAATGTGAATATTTTTATTTAGCCTTTGGCTTTTAAAGAACTTTCCCCCTTTATAATCTTATAATTTCAGGAAACCTCCTTTGTTCATTTATTATGAGACTGCATCTAATTAAATCAGTGGGCTTTTAATATAATGTAGGATGAAAATTATTTCAATCTTAATAATACTTAAATCTTGCTTCAGATCCTTAAACCTATGAGAAAGTTGGTTAGTCTGCATAGTTTTCACTACCCATTTGCATTTGCTAGTCTCAAGGAATAATGTATACTACCATCAGTTCTTTAAGTTCCATTTTAGGATTTGCTAAAAACATCTAATAACTTGATAGGATTATTTTTATCTATAAATAATTGTGATATCAAAAATTGTATAATGTTAGGACCTAAAATTCGCTGTTTCTGAGTCAAACACTCACTTTAATAAAAACTCTTCATGATTTTTCTATTATTATTGACATAAAAAATTTAATTGTGGAATTAGCATCATCTAACTTGATTTCGGTAGATTTTATTATGGCTTGCCAGTTTTGGTAAGGCTAAGCATAGTCAAATTCACATGCTCTTGAGTGATTCTCTCATAGAGTTAATGGAAGATTAGATTTGTGATTCTTGATGGGATATCACTTCTGGTTGCTCTAATGAATACTATAGACAGTGTATAGCCATGAGATGCAGAGGAAGGAACTTTGGGTTAGATATACCTGGACCAGAATCTCTGCCTTGCCATTTGTTTGGTGTGTGACTTTGAGCAAGCTACTTACTCTCTGAGCCAACTTTTCTTCATCTGTAAAATAAGTATAAGAATCCCTGTTTTCCAAGGTGTTTGTGAGTTTTAATTAAGAATTTGAATATGTAAAGTAGCCAGAGTAATAGGTGATCACTAAGAAGATGATCAATAGTAGGTGATGAATAAGACATAGCTATTACTTTACCAGCAATATTAATCTTATGTTAACCTTGAGAGTTCTTGTTGTTTTTTAAAAAGTAAGAAAGAATTTACTGATTTAAGTATAGATAGTACATTTTGTGGATTGTGAAGATATTTGCTCTTGAAGAATTGGACATGAAATACTTAAGATATATATTCATGCTAATAATGTTTCTTACAGGGTTTAGTTTATTACTTGATGTATTTTGTGCTCTACATGGACCAAGAGAAAAATGTGTTGAAATTCTGAGGAGTGGTCACTTGTTAGCTATTTCACCAGGTGGAGTTCGAGAAGCTCTAATTAGTGATGAAACCTACAACATCATATGGGGTAATCGTAAAGGCTTCGCTCAGGTTGCAATTGATGCAAAAGTGGTGAGTTGTATAAAACTAATTGTTAAAGTAAAACTAGGTTGGATTTATAATAAATACTTAAATAGTGAGCCAAAGTATATAAGAATTTAGACACTGTCATTACAGTACTTTAAAAATTAGTATATATAACTCTTAAAGGGTAACAATAGAGAAATGTTCCTGTGGTTAGGAAACCATCTAAAAAACTCAATCTGGAAATTTGAAAAATATTCAGCAGCATTTTATTTTACATTTCAAAATCCGGCATCTTTTAATCAGATGTGTAAAATTCTTTGTATTCCTTCAGTTATACTTATTTTCATAAGTAATAATCAGTCCACTTCTTTGTATTTTAATTCCTTTTGTATGATTGAATTGGCATATTTCAATGATGGTTGTTGGTTGGTTTCATTGCAATTCTTTTATCTGTGATCAATTTATATAACAATAGAACTCAATATATTATTCATCATGTTTTATTAGGAAATGTAATCGGCTATCTAATGGTATGAATAAAAATGAGAGATATTGGTGTAATTTAGATATTTTTAAAAGACTTTATAAATGAGTTTGTCAGTGAAGTTAAATGTTCTTCTGGGATTCACTGTACTTATTCTACTTAGTAGACTGAAGAATGTGAATGCCATTTTATCCTTTTACTTTGGAAAGTATTTTTCAGCTTTTTGGTCTCCATTTTGTGCTTTATCCTATGAAACATTTATTACTCATGGAATGTTTTTTCTTTGTTTTCTGTTTGTTTTAATTTTAGATTGTCTATGAGAAAGAGAAATCATAGTATCTTTGACAAGTTGTGTTCTTTTTCTAGGCCAATCAATTAGCTAGAGACAGCTGCCAGTACTTTCATATTTCAGATTTTTGTGTACTCATTCCTGCCACATAAAGAGACCAGTCTGCACCCTTAGCTTGCCTGTTCATCTTGCAAATACAGACTATTGAATAAGAAGGAAAAGATAATGGATAATTCATAACACCAAGACCAGTATTTGAAAAAGAGTGGAAAATTTCTCTGTATTTTTAAATTTTAGAGTTTCAATAAATTCAAATGCATTGAGCTCTATTCTCTCTTGTACATATGCATATGTAACTCCTAGAAGTAAGTTATTGCTGTATAATACTTTAATAATGTGGTCCTAGTATGAGTTAATGTAGTTGCCCAAGTGTTTAATAATACACAACATACAAATTTAAATACTACTGTCCTACAGTAGATTATATATAAACTCTCTGAGGACAAGGCCATCTTTTTATATTCTCAGTTCCTAGTACAATGAAAGGCACTTAGTAGGCTATTTGTATTTATTAAATTGATTTTTTAACACAGGGTTAAACAATACTAAAAAGGAGCCTTTTAAGTTTAATTTTATGTTAATAGTATTAGTGATATATAAAATTAATTTATAGCACATTTTATTTTCCAAAAAATCTTAAGTACTGATATAGAAAACAAAACCTTAGACTGTATGAATAATATAGAATACAAAAGGATATATGCAGTTGTACAAAATTTAAGGATATGTAATGTATATTTAAGCAATGATAAAAGCTAAAATCTAATCAAAGGTAGTTTAATTTTCAGGTTTATATTTTGAAAAATTATTTCTTCTAAGGTTTAAGATAAAAATGACAAATAGATTTGGAATTACAGAACTTGATCATAGGATTCTAATTTCTCATCCTTAAGTTTACAGTTTTTAAGAACATTGCCTGGAAGAAGGCCCGAAAAAAATTTATACAGCGAAAGGAACTCCTAGTCCAATCCTTGAAAGAGTTTCTAAGTAATTAAGTAAGATAATCTAGATAAGTTAGTTAAGGTTTTTGTGTGAAATTTGAGAAAATTTAATAAACAGCCTTTTACAAGTTTATAAATAAACAAAAATCTTTAACATTGCTGATTTACAAAAGAGTATTGTAAATCTTGTACCACCCCAACCTTTTGTAGTGCTTCTAAAGGCTTTATGTTGGTACTGTACTCCTGTATAAGTAAGTAGATGCCATATGTAATTATTCCATTGTTGCAGAGGAGGAAACTCAGGCACAGAGAGATGAAGGGATGGAGGGATTGGATCATACAACAAGGCAGAAGCAGAACAGAGCACACAGTTCAGGACTGCGGCAGCTGGTGCTGTTGCCATCACTGACTGCTTTTCACAGTGAGGGCTGGTGTTGAGATTAGAGGGCCCCTCCTAATACATGAGGAAAATCTTCCAGTCATATATGGATTTACAGCCGTCCCTCGCCACTTCGCGCTTCGACTTTTGCGGCTTCACTCTATCGCGGGTTTGCGGGTTTTCAAAATATAGTATAGTATAGTATTTGAAAAATCCGTGATAGAGTGAAGGCGCGAAAATCCAAGCACAAGTGGCGAGGGACGACTGTATATAAATAAACAATCATACTTCGCGGAAATTCATTTATCCCGGTAGAGTCTGGAACTGATTAACCTGGATACACGAGGGCCAACTATAGTTGTAAATGTCACAAGTATCCCATCTGGAAAACCCCTTCATAAGCCTCACAGAATTATATACTTTGACCAAACATTTAAGACTGTTGTTGCAGGATTAACTACATTTAAATTCTGACATAGTAATAGAAATTAAAGTGAAAAAGTCTAGATCATCAGTGCAAGCTCACAAAATATTTAAGGTTCACCTGAAAGTTACAGCCTTTGATATAATATAAATCACTCTTATTTTGTGAATTACTGAGAATTATGACTCTGATAAGAATTTTTAGGTAACTTCGTATCTAAATAAGTTGGGGAAAAATTAGCCCATTCACTTTAGTTGGAAAACAATAGATACAAAAGAAAATAGCATTTGTTCCAGTAAAATTGTTTATATGTATTATTTCTACCTATTAAAAAATCTTTGAGATGCAATAATATTTAGCTTAATTTTAACATGAAGAAACTGAGACTTAGACATGGTAAATAACTTGTCCAGTGGTTTTCACTTTTTTAGTGGCAAAGTTAAGACTCCAAGACCATTTGAAGCTGATTCTCCAAAAATAGTTTTAACAAAATACACATTCTCTCTCTCTTGCACATGTGTACATACATATACATACAGAGACACATGTATACATGTGAACAGAATGTAATGCTAGGTTACTTATGCACCTGCCTTGTGTACAAAGTATGTACAAGGAAAGGGATGAATAATTGTACTACATCGTCAAGTTGTAATAAGATAATGTTTGTAGCTTTAAGGCTGGAACTTGAATGCCAGTCTAGGAACAATGTGCCCCAAATATAGCCTGGAGTACCGAGCCTGCTAGGGTAAGCTTTCTCCTGTTCATTAGGTTCTGGAAATGTCCAGCTTCTGGAGAGTTAGCTGTTTAAAGGATGACATATAACCCAAAGATGTTTAAATAATGTATACTTCAATACAAACCTGGGGTTCGTGTCAGTAGACATAAATCCAGTAGAACTGGTCAGACAAAGGACAGTGGCATATGTATGAGCTGAAAGGTTTCTAAAAGTTCCTTGGGCACTTTAAGTTCTCAATTCTAAAGTCATAACTATTTAAAACATTAAGATTTCAAATATCATTTTATTGTACAAAACTAACGGTGGTTTCCTAGATCCAAATCTGAATTTTTTACAAAAGTGTCTATGTACTTTGTCTTATATGCTTGCTTTGTGAATTAACTCCACTGAATTTTAATCCTTCATCTGACTTCTTTTCTTTACCTGACTTCTCTTTTTTTAACTGTTTTTAAGATTGCTGCTGCCTATATCTGACCTTTATGTTCTAGGTGCTGGGGATACAGCAGTGAACAAAGCAGTGTCTATGCTATTAGGAGTCCTTCTGGGAGAGGAGAGAGATACAATAAATAAAAGATCAGTTAGTTATATGTGAGATCATAAGTTTTATGAAGCAAGCGATACCTAGTCTCTTTCCTTCAGTCCACCACATTTTACTGTTTTCCAAAGCTGAATAGGAATGGCTTTTTAAATGTCAGCTTGTTTAAATATCTCAAACCCTGCTTACCAAGGCAGGTATTTCTCTATTAAGCAAATACTGGTGGTAGACTAAATGAAGTGACCCTCCCTCCCCCAGTTTTATCTATTCTAAAACTGTTTAACTTGGTATATTTTGTGTATATTTTAAAGTGTTCAATTTTTAATCTACTTCAGTTTTACTGTGGCATACCCTTCTCACATGATCCTTTGCTACTCCACCCCTTGTTTTCTGACAAGTTAAGGTCTTGTCAAATGAAGTTAAGGTCTTGTCAAATGAAGTTAAGGTCTTCATTTTAAAAATTATACTTAATTATTGATATTCATAGAAAAATGAAAACTGAACTTGTAAGAAGAAATTCTCTAAAATTAATGATGTGAAGAATTCTTTTATATATATGCTTTTCCTTTTTTTTGTGGTGAATCTTATACGTACTTACTTTTCATTGATGTTGAACATTATATTTAATAGGCTCACAAAAATAAATAGTGTTTTACTAATTCCATGTCAGCATCTTGCCCAAACCTGTCATTTAAATTTATATAAATTTCCTGGTAGAGAGAATCTCTGTCTTGTACCTTTTTCTTCAGTGAGCATACTATTCAGTAACCCACTCGAACCAATTTGATTGCCCACATTCATTTTATTTAATGAAATTAATGGTTACTGTAATCTTTGAGTATCCAGGGTATATGTGGAATGAATAGGAAAGTTGGTAAATGGAATATTACAGGTTACCACTAGAGGGTAGTGTTTCCTATTTATATTTCTACAAATGATCAAGTTTAGTCTGATAAATCATATTAGTGATAAAAGTATACCTTTATTTTAAAAATACCTTATTTTCATAATCTTAAACAGGTCCTCAAAAGTTTACATTAATGACTCAATGGAGACATTGAATAGATTAATATATTTACTTTTTAATTCAAATTTTCTCCTTAGCCCATTATTCCTATGTTTACACAAAATATCCGAGAAGGATTTAGATCACTTGGAGGAACAAGTAAGTTCTGGTTCATTTGGTTTTTCAACTGATAATGTAATATTTATAATGTAATATTTTTATTTTTGGTTTGCTTTTTTATTTTTATAATGTAATATTTTAAATATTTGGACTTTTAACCCTATATGGATTCAAAATTTAGATTTTTTTCTATTTAGATGTTTTTCTATTTAAAGGCTAAATGATAACTGATTCTAAGTAATGGCCATTCTTAGAAGTTATTTTTTTGTCTCATATATGTACTGAAGCTTATTTATTTGTCATTGGCTTTTAAAAATTATGGAGTAAATTATCTAATTTACTTGTATTAACAAGTTGTTGAAGGTTAGAACGAATTTACAAAGAACCCAGACTATCTTCTTATCTCACCCCTGAAGAATTTACAGCTTTAAAAATGAGTGACAATATGATATTGAATTAAGATGAACAACCAAAGGAAATATAATTTACCTTGGTTTATTTCTATTAGTTTTTGTTTGTTTTTAAAATAATCTGAACCATGATACATTTACTTCTTTTTGCCAACCTTTAATTCATTGGTAATAAGATAAGCTCTGAATCTAGTTATAGGAGTGATAATTAGATGTGCTTTTTCCTTGCAATATCTCTTATTTTCATTTTGAAATTTTCATAGCTAGTTTTATTTTATTAAAAAAAATTTTTTTTCTTTATTGATTTGAGAGAGAGAGAGAGAGAGAGAGAGAGAGAAATAAATGAGAGAGAACATCGATCGACTGCCTCCTACATGCTCCCACTGGGGATTTAGCCCATAACCTGGGCGTGTGTTCTGACTGGGAATCAAACCAGGGACCTCTTGGTGCATGGGTTACTGCTCAACCACTGAGCCACATCAGCTGGGCTCATAGTTTGTTTTATATCCTATGCTTTATATATTACATTTGGTTGATTGTATTTTATAGCCCTAGCACTATATTGTTAATGTTTATATCCACAAATAAATCCCCTCCTGAAGAACTCTAAACTTCTGTTGTTTCTTTTATGTCCAACATTGATGTGAAGTTGATATTCCATTATGTTTTATAGGTCTTATTTTTCTTTTCTTTTTTAAATTTGAAGTGGAAAGTTAGGTTGATGAAATGTTTATTTTTGTTGTGGAATTATTTCTTCTAATTTTCTCTCAGAATATTTCCTCAGAATTTAAGTTGCATACCAGAAATTATTCCTAATTTTGCTTCTTTAAATGCAGAGTGGTTTTAAAATTCTTTTGACTGCTTTTTAACTTTTTTTACTTTAATGGTTGAATATCTCAAAATTAGTATCTACTAATTTTTTTTTTTTTTGTTAGTATTTGGGTCTTATGGTGTGCTATGTGTTTCCATATATAAACAGTGTTTTAAACTTACAGTACAATTCATGATTATGTATTCCATATTGCTTGCCTTTCTTGGATTTATACTTTTTGAACTTAGTCTTGAAGTCTGCAAGTTTATTTTGCATTACTACCTCTTTTATTTTGCTAAATTTTATACTTGATCATTAGCATTAGTATTTCTTTGCTTTGTTACATTTTTCCTAATTTACAATAATGTTTTAGTCTTTACCTAGTTTATTGATGCATTTTGGTTTCATGTTTATGTGAATTTTTATGCTTCTATTTTTTTATTCATGTAAATCACATATTTTTGAGTCTTTAGACATTTTAGCTTCTAGCTTGTGGTTTTAGTCTTTACCCTCTGTTTTACAATAATAGTACTTGGTTTGCCTGAAAATTCTCATATTTTTAAAAGCTCATTTAAAAAAATTAATAGACCTTATTTTTTTGAGAATTTTTAGGTTTACAGAAAAATTAAACAGAAAGTACAGAGAGTACCCATACACTCACTTAATCACCCTCCAGTTTCTTCTGTTAACATCGTGCACATTTGTTCCCATTGATGAAAAGCTCATCTTTAAAAAAATATACTAATTGCCAAGAAATGATACTGTTTGCCACCTTCCTTTAAACCTTATGTAATTACTTTGAGAGTTTACAATTACAGACTCAGAATTTGTAACCAATTAAAATGATTTTTGTTTACTTTAAAACAGGGTTATTTAGGTGGCTTTATGAGAAATTCCGCTATCCATTTGCTCCACTGTATGGAGGTTTTCCAGTGAAGTTCCGTACCTATTTAGGTGATCCCATTCCATATGATCCAAAGGTAACAGCAGAAGAATTAGCCCAAAAGGTAAATTATTCTTCCTTGTATAGATTTTTTTTTTTACTTTTAATTATTATATTATTAATGTATTAACTTATTTTACAAACATGGTGATTTCCTCCCCAGGGCACATTTGCCAATCTGGAGACATTTTTCATTGTCACAAGGGGCAGGACTTAGGAAGTGGTGGTGCTACTGGCATGTAGTGAGGAGAGGCTGGGGATGGTGATAAACATCGTGCACAGCACAAGACAGCCCCCACTACAAAGGGCAATCCATTCTAAAATGTAACAGTTAAAAAAATTGTCTATAGACATTGCCATATGTCACCTGGGACACAAAATCAACCCTGGTTGAGGACTGCTGTGTTAGGGTCTTATGGAAACAAAGAGGAAGGGGAACATGCAAGAGGCAACTAGTCGATAAGTCTCTCACATCAATGTTTCTCTCTCTCTCTCTCTCTCTCCCCCCCTTCCCCCTTCCCTTCCCTTCCACTCTCTCAAAAACATCAACAGAAAAAATATCGTCTGGTGAGGATTAACACACACACACACAAAAAAAAAAAAAAAAAAAGAAGGAAAGGTATCCAAATGAGATCAGGGACACCTCAAGGGAGGTGATGCTTAAATTCAATTTTGAAAGACAAGAAGGGATTAACTGGACAAAGAGTAATGAGGTAGAGGAAAGTGAATGTATAAAGGGATGACAACATAAAATAGCCTAGGCTCTCTGGGGAGTTGAGGGTGGTCTGGTACAGCTAAAAGGAATATTGTAGGAGATGAGGCTAGACATTTAGGAAGGTTCTGGACTATGATGTCTTATTAATTTGTTTACTGAAATCCAGAGAGCTAAAGTAGATGATGTAATAGGTTTGCATTTAGAAAGATTACTAGAAACAATATGGAGGCTGAATTTGAGTAAGACCAGTAGAAGCTCAAAGGAGAAAGAGACTGCTTTGTGAGGGAAAAAAATAGTCAGTCTTTCTAGAATGGGCATTTGAGGTGGGTCTTGAAAGGTGGGCACGTATTGGACATGTGGACTTGGGGCAGGAGACAGAGTATGAACAAAGAAGCAGTGGTAGGAACTAAATTGACTGCATATACTGACAGTGTTGAGCAGTTTGATGTGATTAGAATAGCAAGGTTGGGAATGACTGCCTAATTCTCTTCTAGGAATTTTGCAAAGCATATTAACATATTAAAGATTCTAGGAAGCCTTGCAATAAAGAAATCTATTTAACTTTGTTTCGAAGAGCATTTTTGAGTCTCATCCTACCAAAACCCTCTCCCTGTTTTACCTTGAATAGCACTTAATAACAGCTGTGGAATAAACCGGAGGTCACTAGCTTAGTGGGTACATTTGAAGCTGAAAGAGTAAATAGAAGCTCTATTTTTAGGCCCTTAAGTACAGACTAGAGGATTTGTCTATAAAATATATTTCAACTAGGATAGGCCTGTGTTTAGAAGTGGCTCATATCAGTTCCACTTAAATTGTTTTTTTGTTTTTTTTTAATCCTTACCTGAGGACATTTTTGCCTTTATCTTCAGATAGAGCGGGAAGGAAGAAGAGGGGACAGAGAGAGAGAAACATCGACTAGTTGCCACCCACACGACCCCAACTAGGGCCGGGGACAAACTGCAACCGAGGTATGTACCCTTAGTGGGAACCAAACCCAAGACTGGTCCGTGGGCCGATTCTCTAACCACTGAGCCAAACCGGCCAGGGCTCAAATTGTTCTTTGGCTAAGGAAGCAGATGTATAATCTCTTTTTCTACAATGATTTGTGTTGATGCTAGCAATTATGATGACTTAGATATATATAAATAAAAGTGCCCTTTTTAAGAGCAGAGGTTATACTATGAATTTTTGTGTCTCTAGTTCCTAGTACAGTGTTAGGTATTTAATTAGATCTTAATAAAAGTTTGATGAATGAGTTAGATAATGATCTTATCTACTTGAAAGGTAGAGCAAGGTACAGATATGAGGAATTTTACAGAGAATAGAATACACCAGACCTGAAAACTAATTCTATATAGTTACCTGCAGGCTATCTATATATATGTTTATATATGTAGGTTTTTGGAAATATTTTATTTCTGAAGTTTGGGAAAGAAGTCAGAATTGGTAATGAAGATTTAGAAGTCATTTGCACTGATCTGATTACTGAAGCCATGAGCTTTACAGGGCAGGTTAGAGAGAGAAAGAGGAGGACTGAGGATAGACTGTAGAAGATGTAACATTTGAGGAGTGGGCCATGGAAAACAACCAAAGCTGGCTGAAAGGAAAGTAGCATAGAGGTAGGAGAACAAGTATATTTGTGTGAGAGAAGTCCACGGTGAGGTTCTAAAAAAAAATAGGAATGATCAGTAGATTTCATTGGTGCATACAGGTCAAGGGAGATGAGATAAGACCACTTAGCTTGCAATTATACTTTTCAGAGAGTATGAAACTACATAAAAAGCAATAAATGTCATATTATTGAATCACCTAGAAAATGGGATGAATGTGTTATGATTTTTATATCAGCCTTTTATATACATAGCCTGATTTTTTAAAACGTTTTTAAAATTGTGGTAAAAACATATAACGTAAAATTCATCAACTTAACTATTTTTAATTCAAGTATATGGTTCAGTAGAGTTAAATATGCTTACACTGTTGTGCAACTGATCTCTAGAATTTTTTCATCCTGTAAAACTAAATCTCCATACTCAATGAACACCAACTAACTTTTCCTTGCTTCCTTTCTTCCTTGCTTCCTTCCTTTCCTCCCTCCCTTCCTTTCTATTTTATATATGTCCATCAACACTTTGTTCTGGTTCATGATTATGGGCTACACAAGGTTCTTTTTCCCCCCAACTATATTGCGATATAATTGAAATATAACATTGTATAATTTTAAGGTATGCGATGTGAAGATTTGATACATGTATATATTGGGAAATGATTATCACAGTAAGTTTAATACATCTATCACCTCCATAATTACTTTTTTTGTGTGGTGAGAGTATTAAGATCTATTCTGTCTGCAACTTTCAAATACATACTACAGTATTGTTAACTGTAGTCACTATGCTATACATTACATCCTCAGAACCTAATTTATCTTATAGCTAGAAGTTTGTGCCCTTGACCAACATCTCCCCATTTCCCCACACCTCAGCCTCTGGCAACCACCATTCTACTCTATTTCCATGAGTTCATCTTTTTTAGATTCCACATATAAATGCGATCTTACACCAGGTCCCCATTTATTCCTTCCCCAAGCCCCTGGCAACCACCATTCTACTTTCTGTTACTATGAGTTTGACTACTTAAGAAACCTCGTATGAGTGGAATCATACATTATTTGTCTTTTTGTGATTGGTTTATTTCACTCCTCAATAATTATCTATACTGTAGCATGTGACAGGATTTCCTTTTTTTTAAAAGCTTAATAATATTTCATTGTATGTATATACCACTTTTTTTTTAAATCCATTTATGCATTCATTCATTGATGGACATTTGGGTTGCTTCCGTTTTCTTGGCTGTTGTGAATAATGCTACAGTGAACATGGGTGTGTAAATATGTTTTTGAGATCCTGCTTTGAATTCCTTTGGATCTATCCAGAAATAAGATTGCTGGATCATTTGTGTAACTCTAGTTTTTTCCTCCTGTGTAGGGAAAGAATATGACACCAAAGCACAGGCATCAAAAGCTTGTCTTTCACCTGTGTCTACTTTTACACAGAATACTTTACTTCTGATACTCTATTCACCAGATGTGTGGAGGTTTTCCCAGCACCAAGCAATTCTCTGACACTGGCTGGATAGCTTACAATTTAACTGAATTCTGACACCATCTGCCTGGAGATAGTGTCAGATTCCATAGGTTAATACTGCTCCCACCCCACTTCAGACACGAACTGAAATTAATAGGTCCCTAGGTTTCCCATAACTTCTGTCTGATTTGGCTACAAATTGTAGGTTCCACAACCCCCTCCTCAGGTTCAATTGATTTGCTAGAGTGGCTCACAGAACTCAAGGAGACACTTACTTACATTTACCAGTTTACTAAAAGACCTGATAAAGGATACAGATCAACAGCCAGATGAAGAGATACACAGGGTGAGGTCTGGGAGGGTCCCAGTCACAGGAGCTTCTGCCTCCGTGGAGTTGAGTGTGTCACCCTTCTGGTATGAATGTGTTCACCCGCCTGTAAGCTCCCTGAGTCCTGTACTACTGGGGTTTTATAGAAGTTTCCTTACAAAGGCATGATCAATTATAGCCTTCATTTTCATTCCCTCTCCCCTCTCTGGAAAATGAGTGGAGCTGAAAATTCCAAGTTTCTAATCATGGCTTGGGCTTTCTGGTGACTTGCCCCTATCTAGGAGCCCACCCAGAGTTGCCTCTAGAATAAAAGACACTCCTGTCACCCAGAAAATTACAAGGGTTTTAGGAGCCCTGTGCCAGGAACCAGGGGCAGAGATCAGTATATATTTTCTATTATCTCACAGTATGATAATTCTATTTATTTTTATTGATTTTAGAAAGAGAGGAAGGGGGGGGGGGAGAGAGAGAGAGAGAGAAACCAACCGGGGATCGAACCTGAAACCTGGGTATGTACCCTGACTGGGAATCGAACCCACCACTTTCTGGTGTATGGGACAACACTGCTGCAACCAACTGAGCCAAATCAGCCAAGGCACTAATTTAATTTTTAATTATTTGTGGAACCTCCTCCATATTGTTTTCTGTACTGGCTATGCCATTTTACATTCCCACCCACAGTGCATAATGGTTCCAATTTATCCACATCCTTGCCAACACTCGTTTTTTTTGTAAATTTTTTTTTTTTTATCCTCACCCGAGGACATTTTTCCATGTTTTGTTCAGACAGAGTGGGAGGAAGAGAGAGAGAGAGAGAGAGAGAGAGAGAGAGAAACATCGATGTGAAAGGGACACATCGAATGGCTGCCTCCTGCATGACCGACCAGGGCCAGGGACAAACTGCAACCGAGGCACGTGTACCTCCTGGGAACCAAACACGGGTCTCTCTGGACCACAGGCCGACGCTCTAACTGCTGAGCCAAACCGGCCAGGGCTGTAAATTTTTTTTATAGTAGCCATCCTAATGAATATGAGATGGTATCTCATTGTAGTTACAATTTTCATTTCTCTAATGATTAGTGATGTTGACCATCTTTTCATATACTTAGCCATTTGTATATCTTCTTTTAAGAAATGTCTGTTCAAGTCATTTGCCCATTTTTTAATAGTATAATTTGGGATATTTTATTGTTGTTGAATTGTATAAGTTCTTTATATATTCTGGATGTTAACCCCATATTAGATATATGGTTTGCAGGTATTTTCTCTCATTCCATAGGTTCCTTTTAACCCTGTCGATTGTTTCTTTTGATGTGCAGAAGTTTTTGAGTTTGATGTAATCCCATTTGTCTACTTTGCTATTTATGCCTGTGCTTTTGGTGTCATGTTCAAGAAATCATTGCCAAATCTAACACCATGAAGCTTTTCTCCTGTTTTCTTCTATGTGTTTTATAGTTTTAGGTTTTATGTTAGGTTTTTAATCCATTTTGAGTTAATTTTTAGATATGGTGTAAGATGAGGTCTAACTTCTTTCTTTTGCATGTGGATATCCAGTTTTCCCACCATCAGTTGTTAAAGAGACTGTCCTTTCCTCATTGTGTGGTCTTGGCACCCTTGTTAAAGATGATTTGACTATATGTGCAAAGGTTTGTTTCTGGGCTGTCTACTTTGTTCCATCGGTTTATATGTCTGTCTTTATGCTAGTTTTGATTACTTTAACTTTGTAAATATTTTGAAATCAGGAAGTGTAAGGCCTGCAACTTTGTTTTTCTTTTTTCAATTCAAGATCATTTTGGCTGTTGTGTCCTTTGAAATTCCTTATGAATTCTATTATTTTTTTTCCTATTTCTGCAAAAAATGCTGTTGGGATTTTGGTAGGGATTGCATTGAATTTGTAGATCTCTTTGGATAGTATGGTCATCTTAACAATATTAACTCTTCCAAATCCATGAACACAGGATATCTTTCCATTTATTTGTGTCTTCATTAATTTCTTTCAGCAGTGTTTTATAGTTTTCAGTGTATAAGACTTTCTCTTCTTTGCTTTAGTCTTTATTTTATTCTTTTAGATGCTACTGTAAATGGGATTGTTTTTTCTTTTTCTTTTTTTCAGATTGTTCATTGTGTGTTGTTTTATATCCTGCAGCTTTGCTGAATTCATTTATTAGGTCTGACAGTTCTTTGTAAAATTTTAGGGTTTTCTGCATATAAAATCATATCATCTGTGAACAATGATAATTTCACTTCTTCTTTTCCATGTATAGTCTGATTTGATCCTCACCTCAACCTTTTGAGTAGCCCTTATTATCACTGTTTTACAAATGAGAAAAATGTATGATTTAGTCAGCTTTGCTGGGTTGTCAACCCAGCTGCAGTGTCAAACAACCATATCATCTTAGAAAGTTAGGACAATAAAGCTTTCTTCTTGTTTATATTACGTTTCCTCTGAGGTCCACATCTTCTTTATCTGGGGTTCAGGCTGAAAGAACCCTATGTGCCCTTTGCATGGCAAAAAGAAAAGGTCAGGAATGGAAACAAGAGATGGCCCTTAAAGCTTCTGGTTGGAAGTGACTCACTTACTCCCACTGGCAGTTTATTGTCCAAAGCAGTCACATGGACACACTGAACTCTAGTGCAGCAGAACCTGGGTTCCTTCCACAGATTTGGCCCAGAAGAGAAGGAAGGAATGAATAATTATAATCCACTCCACCATACTGGGTCTCAGCAAAGTCAGACACTTAGAAAAAGGTGTGCAGCTAAACCAGCCGTGCTATTATTTTAGATGAGACTATTCAATTGAAGCAGCTGATATATAGAAAGTTTCACAAAGGTAACATTAATGATACATTTTCGGCCTTGTCTATGACCTTCATTCTTAGAAAACTTACCTTCAATTCTGCTGGTTCATTAAGTACACTCAGTTTATTGCTCTTTTTCATCCTGAAAGTAAAATCCTGGGACACTGATTTTTTTGGATCGGACATGCTCTCCACAAAGTGTGGCTCTTCTGTCATCCTGAAGTGATGCTTTCCTGAGATGGCTGCAGGAGTCCTGTACTAGGTTGAGAGCTTACCTATGACATCGCTTCTTCATTGTTAACATATTTCTTTGCTGCCCCCTAACAAATGCAGTATCCTTTAGGATATAACTGAATTCTGTTTTGTTCTTAAGTTTTTTTTTTTTCTGCCTATGTGTTAAGATTTAAGTGGGTCAGAGCTAGTTAGGAACACTTTTTTACAGATACTGTCTTTTTTTTTTTATGGTCAAAATAGAAGGTAATGGAGGTGGGCGGGGGAAGCCTGGCCTTATCTCAGTGGTTTCCTCCAGGTCTAAAATTAAATGAATCCTATTCCCTTCCTTTTCTTAGTTAAGGAAAATATATTACTGATAGTTAAATTCCAGTGACTTGATTTTTCATTGGAGGGTTTCATATGAAAAAAATTTACTGTTTCTCTCTCTCCCTCCCTCCTCTCTCTCTCCATATATATGTATATATAATATATTATATATATAATATATGTATATATGTGTATATTACATATGTATATATGTAAAACCTCACCAATTCAAACTAAGTAAGAAAGGAAAGGCCTTTCTGGAGCATTGAAATACCTCAGTTATTGTCTCTAGTTACTTTATGTACTTTATTATCAGTACTTAAGGTAGCAGAAGTGGTTTACTAAGGCATAGTTTAGTAGAATTTCTTGAGGGAATTTATGTAAATAACTAGTTGCCACATCCATGTTTTTTACTGTAGGTTGTCATTATTGAACTAAAGTGTACCTGAAATAAAGAATACTTGCAATTTTCCTTTTGTGAACACATTATTATGGTTTTCTGATCTTCATTGTTAATAATATGATTATAAACTAGAGCATAATGATCCCTTCATTATCACAAATTCAAAATGACTAGCATCCAAATTAATGTAGAAATGAAACCTAATTTTAAAAATTAGTGATAGACTGTTCAGGCATTTGATTGTGGAGAACCATTCTGTAAACACATCATCTAAATTAAAATATACTGTACTAACACTGAAGAGGTCACTTGGGATATTTCCTTAAAATTCTCTCAGTTTTAATCTCTGTGTTGTTTTATTTCATGTTTACAATGGCTGTTTCTGTCTCTACGCCTCTCTCTGCATTCTCATACATTCACATATGTATTTAGAAACAGATTTATTTACATGTATATGTATATTATATATACATGTATTCTTAAGGTGGAAAGTGATAGGGAGAAGTGGGTAGATTTTAGTGGTATTGGGGAAATTATACTAATGGACGCTGCCAATGGATTGGCCATTGTGAATGAGAAGCAGTTGTTAGGATGACTCCTGAGTTTTGGCTTACTTGACTAGTTTCATGGTAGTCTCATTTGCTGTAATAGGGAGGGAACTCAGGAGAGGACAAAGGGTGAGGAGGAAAGAATGTTAGTTTAGTTTTAAATTAAGAAGTTTGAGATGTCTTTAAAACACTCAAGGGAAGTCACATTGAACATTCCTATTTGAAACTGAGTGGGCTGGAAATATAAATTGGGAGTTATCATTAAATGGATAGTAATTAAGGGTATGGAAATGGATAAGATTACTGATCTGAATCTCTGAAGAATAAGTCTCTTCCTGATTTGAGGTTATAAATGTACAAAAGGAGATTGAAAGGGAGCAACATGAAAGCTAGATGAAAATCTAGCTTTTCCATTTTGAGTTTATTCTTGTGTATGGTGTAAGTTGGTGGTCCAGTTTCATTTTTTTTTCATGTAGCTGTCCAATTTTCCCAACGCTATTTATCAAAGAGACTTCCTTTACTCCATTGTATGCTCTTTACCACCTTTGTCAAATATTAATTGAGCATAATATCTTGGGTCAATTTCAGGGTTCTCTGTTCTGTTACATCGATCTATATGCCTGTTCTTGTGCCAGTACCAGGCTGTTTTGATTACAGTGGCTTTGTAGTATACCTGATATCCATAATTGTGATCCCTCCTACTTTGTTCTTTTTCAAGATTGCTTTGGCTATTCAGATTCTTTTTTGGTTCCATATAAACTTTTGGAGTATTTATTCTAGTTCTGTGAAATATGTCATTGTTATTTTAATAGGGATTGCATTGAATCTATAGATTGCTTTGGACATTTTAATGATGTTAATTCTTCCAATCCATGAACAAGCTATATGCTTCCACTTTTTTGGAACTTCCTTTATTTCTATAAAATACTTAAATGTGACTCATAAATCCTTAAAAATCCTAGAAGAAATGTAGGCAGCAAAATTTCAGACATCACATGCAGCAGAATTTTCGCCAATACAATTCTTAGGGCAAGAGAACAAAGGAAAAAATGAACACATGGGACTACATCAAACTAAAAAGCTTCTGCACAGCAAAAGAAACAAGTGTCAAAATGGAAAGGGAAGCCACTGTATGGGAGAATATAATTTCCAGTGATACATCAGATAAGGGGTTAATTTCCAAAATATATAGAGTACTCATACAACTCAACAAAAGGAAGACAAAGAATCCAATTAAAAAATGGGCAGAGGAGCTAAATAGACACCTCTCCAAACAGGACATACAAATGACCAAGAGACACATGAAAAAATGCTCAACGTCACAAATAATCAGAAAGATGCAAATTCAAACAACTATAAGGTATCACCTCACACCTGCCAGAATGGCTGCCATCAACAAATAATCAAACAAGTGCTGGCGAGGGTGTGGAGACAAGGGGACTCTAGTACTCTGCTGGTGGGAATGGAGACCGGTACAGTCACTATGAAAAACAGTATGGTGTTTCCTCGAAAAATTAAAAATTGAACTGCCATTTGACCCAGTTATCCCACTTCTAGGAATATATCCTAAGAAGCCTGAAACACCAATCACAAAGAATATATGTACCCCTATGTTCATAGCAGCACTATTTACAGTTGCTAAGATCTGGATACAGCCCAACTGTCCATAAATAGGTGAGTGGATAAAAAGCTGTGATACATATACACAATGGAATACTATGCAGCTGTAAGAAAGAAAAATCTCTTATCCTTTGAAACTACTTGGAGGGACCTGGAGAGTATTATGCTAAGTGAAATAAGCCAGTCAGAGAAAGAGAAGTATCACATGATCTCATTTATTTGTGGAATATAATGAACAAAATAAGCTGATGAACAAAACAGACCCAGAGACACTGAAGGTAGGGTTCAGACTAACAAACCTCAGAGGAGGGGGGCAGGAAGGAGGGAAGAGAGAAACCAAAGAACTTACGAATATAAGCATAACCAATGGACATAGACAACACTGCTGTGGGGGAGGGGGGCTTGCAGGAGGGTGGGAACAGGAGTAGGGTGTCAGTGGGGGAAAAAGGAGAAACATTTGTAACAAAAACAAATTAATTAGAAAAAAAAGAAAAATATGCCTTTCATACACATATACAACTATTCTCTTTCTTGCTCTCTCTCTGGTTTCACCCACTCTCCCTCCCCCACCCCTTATCTGCTCTGAGATCTGTGGAGACACCAGCCTTGCCCTACCTATCAGAGATGCCAAAAATGGGGACACAACTAATGGACAGACGACCTGGGCCACACCCTCATGCCTCCCACCTCCTGCCCCTTCAGATGGCTTTATTACCTCATATTAAAAAAAAATTAAAAGAAAATATAAAAATATGCTTCTCTAAACCACAGATTTTCCTGTCTGTGAAATGAGAACGATTTCATACAGTTATTATAAAGATTAAATGAAATTGAAACCATGTCTTCAGATACTTGGCACTGTGACTAACACCTATGTTGTGTTCTGTGAAGTATATTTTTATGTTTGTTTTTTTAATCTGTTCTGCTTGTTTATTTTGTTTGTAGATTCAATTGTTGATAGATATGTATTCATTGCCATTTTGTTTGTTCATATTTTTTAATCTTTTTCTTCAAGAAGACCCTTCAACATTTCATATAATAATGGTTTGGTGGTGATGAACTCCTTTAGCATTTCCTTGTCTGGGAAACTCTTTATATGGCCATCGATTCTAAATGACAGCTTTGCAGGATAGAGTAATCTTGGTTGTAGGTTCTTGCTTTTCATCACTCTGAATATTTCTTGCCGCTCCCTTCTGGCCTGCAAAGTTTCTTTTGAGAAATCAGCTGACAGTCTGATGGGAACTCCCTTGTAGGTAACTAACTTCTTTTCTCTTGCTGCTTTTAAGATTCTATCTTTGTCTTGAACCTTTTGCATTTTGATAATGATGTGTCTTGGTGTGGGCCTCTTGGGGTTCATTTTATTTGGGACTCTCTCTGCTTCCTGGACTTGTATGTCTGTTTCCTTCACTAAGTTAGGGAAGTTTTCTGCCATTATTGTTTCAACTAGGTTTTCGATTTCTTGTTCTCTCTCTTCTCCTTCTGGCACCCCCAAGATGTGAATGTTGGCACGCTTGAAGTTGTCCCAGAGGCTCCTAACACTATCCTCATTTCTTTGCATTCTTTTTTCTTTTTGCTGTTCTGGTTGGGTGTTTTTTGCTTCCTTGTATTCCAAATCGATGGTTTGCTTCTTGGCTTTACCTACTCTACTATTGAATCTGTGTAAATTATTCTTTATTTCAGTTAGTGCCTCCTTCATTTCTGACTGGTCCTTTTTTATGCTCTTGAGGCTCTCTCTAAGTTCACTGAGGTTCTCACTAAGTCCATTGAGCATCCTTATAAGCAGTATTTTGAACTCAGCATCTGTTAGGCTGCTTAACTCTATTTCACTTAGTTCTTTTCCTGGAGTTTTGTTCTGTTCTTTCATTTGGGACCTGTTTCTTTGTCTCCTTATTTTGGCTGCCTCCCTGTGTTTGTTTCTATGTATTACTTAGCGAGAGGTATAGGGCTAGCTGAGACCAGATGCTGCTTGTTTGAAAGACTTTAGGAAAAGCTGAAGCAGGATCCAAGACAGGCCAATCCTATGGTAAAGCAACTGGCAACAGCTTGGGTGGGCCTGAAAGTTGGGTGGGGCAGGGCCTCAGGGAATCACCAGGGCGGGGCAAACAGTGTGAGCTAGGTTGCTGGAGTCCCGGATATGGCGGTGTCTGCCGGCCCAGGCAAGGGCTCACCAAAGGAACAAAAGCCTCTGATAGCACGTCTCTCCAGGAGAAATCTGCCTCTCCAGCCCTTGCTCCAATGCCAAGCAGCTCAGTTCTTCCCCATATGACTCTGGTACCTTTCAGGCTCCTTCCCCCACGCTGGAGCCTGGAGGGTGGGAGTCCGAGTAAGTCCGTGCGCGGGCCCTTTAAGAGGAGCTGCCGGGGGCTCTAGCCGCTTCAGCCTCAGTTCCCGCTGGTTTTTCCAGCCAGAAGTTATGGGGACTTCTCTTTCTGGCACTGGAACCCTGAGCTGGGCGCCTGGTGTGGGACGGGGACCCCTCAGTCCTCAAGGAGGACCTTCCCAGCCGAGGTGTCCTCCTAATTTTTATCCGCCACACGTGGGTGTGGGACCAGCCCGTCGCACCGCCCTCCTACCAGTCTCGATGCGGCTTCTTTAATCTCGTAGTTGTAGGACTTCCATTCAGCTTGATTTCAGGCAGTTTTGAATGATGGTTGTTGTGTAGTTTAGTTGTAACTTTGATGTGGTTGTGGGAGGACGCGATACCGCGTTTACCTACGCCGCCATCTTGACCGGAAGCTCCAGTACTATGTTAAATAAGAGTGGCAAAAGTGGACATCCCTGTCTTGTTGCTGTTCTTAAGGGAAATGCTTGTAGTTTTTGCCCATTTAGTATGATGTTGGCAGTATGTTTTTCATATATGGCCTTTATTATGTCGAGATATGATTCCTATGTTCCCACATTGCTGAGTGTTTTTTATCAGAAATGGGTGCTGGATTTTGCCAAATGCTTTTTCAGCATCTATTAATATGATCATATGGTTTTTATCTTTCATTTTGTTTATGTGGTGTATCACATTTATTGATTTGCGAATGTTGTACCAGCCTTGCATCCCTGGGATGAATCCCACTTGGTCATGGTGAATAATTTTTTTAATATATTGCTGGATCTGAAATGCTAATATTTTATTAAGTATTTTGGCATCTGTGTTCATCAGGGATATTGGTTTCTAGTTTTCTTTCTTTGTAGTGTCTTTATCTGGTTTTGGAATTAGAATTATGCTGGCATCATAAAACGAATTTGGAAGTCTTCCTTCTTGAATTTTTTGGAATAGTTTGAGGAGAATGGGATTTAGTTCTTCTTTGAGTGTTTAGTAAAACTCTCCCATGAAGCCATCCATACTCGGACTTTTGTTTGCTGGGAGAGTCTTGATTATATCTTCAATTTCCTTAGTTGTTATTGGTCTGCTCAAGTTTTCTATCTCTTTCCAGTTCAGTTTTGGCAGACTGTGTGTTTCTAGAAATTTGTCCATTTCTCTCAGCGGTTCTCAACCTGGGTTGCAGCCCCTTTGGGGATTGAACGACCCTTTCACAGGGGTCACCAAAGACATAACAGTAGCAAAATTATAGTTATGAAGTAGCAACAAAAATAATTTTGTGGTTGGGGGTCACCACAACATGAGGAACTGTATTAAAGGGTCACAGCATTAGGAAAGTTGAGAACAAATCTAAGACTTAGATTGTCCAATTTGTTGCTATATAATTGTTCATAGTGTTTATTAATGATCCTTTGTATTTCTGTGGTGTCAGTTGTTACCTCTCCTCTTTCATTTCTGATTTTGTTTATTTGGGTCCTCTCTCTTTGTTTCTTGGTGAGTCTAGCTAAGGGTCCATCAATCTTGTTTATCTTTTCAAAGAACTAGCTCTTTGTTTCATTGATATTTTGAATTGTTTTTTTAGTCTCCATGTCATTTATTTCTGCTCTCATCTTTACTATTTCTTTCCTTCTACTTGCTCTGGGTTTTTCTTTTCGTTTGCTTTCTAGTTCTTTAAGTTGTGAGGTTAAGTAGCAATTAGGACTTTTTCTTCTTTCTTGAGGTAGGCCTGTAGTGCTGTGAACTTCCCTCTTAGGACTGCTTTAGCTGCGTCCCATGATTTTGTGTTGTTGTGTGTTCATTTTCATTGGTTTACAGGAAGTTTTTAATTGCTACCTTGATCTCCTTGGTAACCCATTCATTGTTTAATAACATGCTATTTAGCCTCCATGTGTTTAAATGTCTTTGGGTGTTTTTGTTGTAATTGATTTCTAGTTTCATGCCATTGTGATCTGAGAAGATGCTTGATATGACTTCAGTCTTCTTGAACTTGTAGAGACTTAGTTTGTGTCCTAACATGTGGTATATCTTTGAGAATGTCCCATGTGCACTTGAGAAGAATGTGAATAATGCAGTTTTGGGGTGTAATTTTCTGTAGATAACTATTAAATCCATTTGATCTAGTGCATCATTTAGAGTCTCTGTATCCTTGTTAATTTTTTGTCTAGAGGATCTATCCAGTAATGTCAGTGGGATGTTGAAGTCCCCTGCTATGATTGTGTTGCTGTCGATTTCTCCTTTGAAATCCTCCAGAAGTTTTTAAATATATTTTGGTGTTCCTATATTACGTGCACATATGTTTACCAAGGTTATATCTTCCTGTTGGATAGATTCTTTCAATATTGTGTAGTGGCCTTCTTTGTCTGTATTTATAGCCTTCATTTTGAAATCTATTTTATCAAATATGAGTATTGCTCCCCCAGCTCTTTTTTCCTTTCAATTTGCTTGGAAGATTTTTTTCCATCCCTTCAGTTTCAACCTATGTGAGTCTTTTGTTGTGAGGTGGGTCTCTTGTAAACAACATATATATGAGTCATGCTTTCTTATCCAATCAGTTACTCTGTATCTTTTGATCACAGCCTTCAGTCCATTCACATTTAAGGTTATTATTGATATGGACTTATTTATTGCCATTTTTGTTTATTGTGGTTATATATTTTTTCTATTTCTTCTACTAATTACAGCAGTCCTTTTATTATTTCTTGCAAGTGCTGGTTTGCTGCTAATATACTCCCTCAGCCTTTGTTTGTCTGTGAAGCTCTTTATTTCACCTTCTATTTTGAATGATAGCCTTGCTGGATAGAGTGGTCTTGGATTCAGATCCTTGTTTTTCATTACCTTGATTACTTCATGCCACTCCCTTCTGGCCTGTAGTATTTCTGTTGAGAAGTCAGCTGATAGCCTTAGGGGCGTTCCTTTGTAGGTAACCTGTTGCTTATCTCTTGCTGCCTTTAGGATTCTCTCTTTGTCTTTAATTTTTGACATTTTAATTATTATGTGTCTTGGTGTGGGCCTGTTTGGATTCTTCTTACTTGGGCTCTCTGTGCTTCTTGAACTTGAATATCTTTTTTCTTCACCAAGTTAGGGTAGTTTTCTGTCACTAGTTCTTCAAATATAGTCTTAACCCTTGCTCATTTTCTTCGTCTTCTGGAACTCCTATGATGCGGATGTTGTTACGTTTCATATTGTCCCGCAGTTCTCTTAGGTTGTCTTCCTGTTTTTTAATTGTTTTTTCTTTTTGATTCTCTGATTGGGCAATTTTTTCTACCCTATCTTCTAATTCACTGATCCAGTCCTCGGCCTCCTCTACTCTGCTGTTTATTTTTTCTGATGTGTTCTTTATTTCTGCTATGTCATTCTTTATTTTCACTTGGTTGGTTTTCAATGCTTCTATATCTTTACTCATGCTGTTCAGCTTCCTCATGATTATTAATCTGAACTCTCCCTCTGATATCTTGCTCAATTCCCTTTCATTTATTTCATCTTCTGTCGAATTATTTTGTTCTTTCATTTGGGATTTGTTTTTTTGTTTCATCATTTTGACTATCTCAGTGCGTTATGGAGCTTGCCGAATTTTCCCTGTAGGTTTTGGTGTTCTGCTAGTTGTGGCTCCCTTTACTGGGTTTGGATGAGTGTGGCAGGACTCACCTTAAACACCACTGTCAAATCTTCCTTTCCTGGGTAGATTTGCAAGCCCAGGAAAGGTTCAGTTATCCTCTAGCTTTTTGCCTAGAGGCTATTAGTCTCAGTTACTTGATGGGCCTTGATGTGTAGCCCTTAGCTGAATGAAAAATCCCTCAGGTAAAAGATTTCCTGTGGGTAGGGCACTTGCTTGCTATCAGACTCAGTGTGAATGAGCCTCAATTTGCATTTCTCTGGCCTGGCTGGGTGGTGTTAAACTCTTGAGGGGAGGGGGTTGTTTCTTTTCACCTGGGCTCTGGGAAGGGGCTCTTTGAGTAACATGACTACTGTCCTGTAAGCGAGTGATTCAGCACAAAATTCCCTGTGCCCTCACAGCTCTCCAAACTCCTGAGTCTCTCCACACAGTTCCAGTTCAGTCTGCCCTCCCTTTGTTGGAGCCAAAGTTGAGTGGCTGTAGTGAGTTTTTCTTTTTGTTCTCTTTCAAAATCTTTAAGTTTTGAGGTTAGATAGTTCATTAAAAATGTTTCTTCTTTCTTGAGGTAGGCCTGTATTGCTATGAACTTCCCTCCCAGGACTGCTTTTGCTGTGTCCCATAGATTTTGTACTGTTGTGTGTTCATTAGTTTCCAGGAAGTTTTTGATTTCTTTCTTGCTCTCATTGGTAATCCATTTGTTGTTTAATAACATTTTGTTTAGCCTCCATGTGTTTGAAGGTTTTTGAGTGTTCTTATTGTAATTGATTCCTACTTTCATGCCACTGTGATCTGAGAAGATGCTTGATATGGTTTCAATCTTCTTGAATTTGTAGAGACTTGCTTTGTGTCCTAACATGTGGTCTATCTTCCCGTGTGCCCTTGAGAAGAGTGTATATTCTGCAGCTTTGGGGTAAATGTTATGTATCAATTAAGTCCAACTGATCTAGTTCATCATTTAAGGACTCTGTTTCTTTCTTAATTTTTTGTCGAGAAGATCTATCCAGTGGTGTCAGTGGGTTGTTAACGTCACCCACTATGATTGTATTGCTATTGATTTCTTCCTTGAAGTCCTCCAAAAGTTTTTATTTTTTATTTAAAAAAATTTTTTTATTAATTTATTTTGTTAGAGATGTTTCTCCTTTTCTCCCCATTGACACCGTCCTCCCAATCGCGCCCCCCCCCCAACTCCAGCAGTGTTGTCTATGTCCATTGGTTATGCATACATGCATATAAGTTCTGTGGTTTATCTCCCCCACCCCCCCACCCACCTCTTCTGAGGTTTGTCAGTCTGTACTCTACTACTATGTCTCTGGGTCTATTTTATTCATCAGGTTTTTTTGTTCATTATGTTCCACAAATAAGTGAGATCATGTGATATTTGTCTTTCTCTGATTTGCTTGTTTCCCTTAGGATAATACTCTCCAGGTCCCTCCATGTCATCTCAAAGGATAAGAGATCTTTCTTTCTTACAGCTGCATAGTATTCCATTGTGTATATGTACCACAGCTTTTTTATCCATTCATTGATTGATGGACACTTGGGCTGTTTCCAGATCTTAGTGATTGTAAATAGTGCTGCTATGAACATAGGGGTACATATATTCTTTCTGATTGGTGTTTCAGGCTTCTTAGGGTATATCCTAGAATTGGGATCACTGGGTCAAATGGCAGTTCAATTTTTAATTTTTGAGGTAACACCATATTGCTTTTTATAGTGCCTGCACCAGATTGCATTCCCACTAGCAGTGTACTAGAGTCCCCTTCTCTCCATAATCTCGTCAGCACTTGTTTGATGATTTGTTGATGGCAGCCATTCTGACAGGTGTGAGGTGGAACCTCATTGTTGTTTTAATTGGCATCTTTTTGATTATTTGTGACGTTGAGCATTTTTTCATGTGTCCCTTGGCCATTTGTATGTCCTGTTTGGAGAGGTGTCTATTTAGCTCCTCTGCCCATTTTTTAATTGGATTCTTTGTCTTCCTTTTGTTGAGTTGTATGAGTACTCTATATATTTTGGAAATTAACCCCTTATCTGATGTACCATTGGCAGTTATGGTCTCCCATATAGTGGGTTTCCTTTCCATTTTGATGGTTGTTTCATTTGCTGTGCAGAAGCTTTTGAGTTTGATGTAGTCCCATGTGTTCATTTTTTTCTTTGTTTCTCTTGCCTTAGGCGTTGTATCAGTGAAAATTCTGCTCCGTGTGATGTCTGAAAATGTGTTGCCTACATTGTCTTCTAGGATTTTTATGGATTAATGAGTCACATTTAAGTCTTTTATCCATTTTGAGCTTATTCTTGTGTATGGTGTAAGTTGGTGGTCTAGCTTCATTTTTTTGCATGTAGCTGTCCAATTTTCCCATCACCATTTATTGAAGAGACTGTCTTGACTCCACTGTATGCTCTTGCCACCTTTGTCAAATATTAATGGAGCATAATGTCTTGGGTCAATTTCTGGGTTCTCTGTTCTGTTCCATTGATCTATATGCCTGTTCTTGTGCCAGTACCAGGCTGTTTTGATTACAGTAGCTTTGTAGTATAACCTGATATCCGGTATTGTGATCCCACCTACTTTGTTCTTTTTTGTCAAGATTGCTGTAGCTGTATAGGGTCTTTTTAGGTTCCATATAAACTTTTGGAGTATTTGTTCTAGTTCTGTGAAATATGTCATTGATATTTTGATGGGTATTGCATTGAATCCATAGCTTGCTTTGGGTAGTATGGACATTTTAATGATGTTAATTCTTCCAATCCATGAACAAGGTGTATGCTTCCACTTTTTTATATCTTCCTCTATTTCTTTTTTCAATGACCTGTAGTTTTCTATGAAGAGGTCCTTTGCTTCTTTGTTAAGTTTATTCCTAAGTATATTAATATTTTTGCCGTGATGGTTTATGGGATTTTTTTTAGTGTCTCTTTCTGTGAATTTATTGTTGGTGTATAAGAATGCAGTCGATTTCTTGACATTAATTTTGTATCCTGCTACATCGCCAAATTCATCTATTAAATCTAGTAGATTTTTAATGTAGTCTTTAGTGTTTTTTGAGTACAATATCATCTCATCTGCGAATAATGACAGTTTCACTTCCTCCTTTCCAATTTAGATCCCTTTTATTTTTTCTTTATGTCTGAGTTTGTGGCTAAGACTTCCAGTACTATGTTAAATAAGAGTGGCGAAAGTGGGCTTCCCTGTCTTGTTTGTGTTCTTAATGGAAATGCTTTTATTTTTTGCTCATTGAGTATGATGTTGTCTGTAGGTTTTTCACATATGGACTTTTTTAAGTTGAGATACAATCCCTCTATTCCCACATCGATTAGCGTTTTTATCAGAAATGAGTGCTGGATTTTGTCTAATGTTTTTTCAGCATCTATTGATATGATCATATGGTTTTATCTTTAATTTGGTTATGTGGTGTATCACATTTATTAATTTGCGAATATTGTACCAGCCTTGCATCCCTGGGATGAATCCCACTTGGTCATGGTGAATAATTTTTTAAATGTATTGCTGGAAACAATTTGCTAATATTTTATTAAGGATTTTGGCTTCATGTTCATTAGGGATATTGGCCTGTAGTTTTCTTTTTTTGTATTGTCTTTATCTGGTTTTGGACTTAGGATTATGCTGGCCTCATAAAATGAATTGGGAAGTCTTCCATCTTCTTGGATTTTTTGGAATAGTTCGAGGAGAATGGGTGTTAGATCTTCCTTGAATGTTTGGTAAAACTCCCCCGTGAAGCCATCTGGGTTTGGGCTTTTGTTTGCTGGGAGATTCTTGATTACATCTTCAGTTTCCTTTGTCGTTATTGGTCTGTTCAAGTTTTCTATCTCTTCCTGGTTCAGTTTTGGGAGACTGTGTGTTTTGTAAAAATTTGTCCATTTTGCCTAGATTGTCCAATTTGTTGGCGTATAATTTTTCATAGTATGTTTTGATGATCCTTTATATTTCTGTGGTGTCAGTTGTTACTGCCCCTCTTTCATTTCTGATTTTGTTTATTTGGACCCTCTTTTTTTGTTTTTAGTGAGTCTGGCTAAAGGTCCATCAATCCTGTTTATCTTTTCAAAGAACCAGCTTTTTGTTTCATTGATCTTCTGAATTGTTTTTTTAGTCTGTCATTTATTTCTGCTCTGAACTTTACTATTTCTTTCCTTCTACTTACTCTGGATTTTTCTTTTTGTTTACTTTTTAGTTCTTTAAGTTGTAGGGTTAGAAAATCAATTAGGAATTTTTCTTGTTTCTTCAGCTAGGCTTGTAGTGCTATGAACTTCCTTCTCAGGTCTGCTTTTGCTGCATCCCTTAGATTTTTTGTTATTATGTGTTCATTTTCATTGGTTTCCAGGAAGTGTTTAATTTCTTCCTTGATCTCCTTGGTAACCCATTCATTGTTTAATAACATGCTATTTAGACTCCAAGTGTTTGAATGTTTTGTTTGTAATTGAGTTCTAGTTTCATGTGCTACTGTGATCTGAGAAGATCCTTGATATTATTTCTATCTTCTTGAATTTGTATATACTTACTTTGTGTCCTAACATGTGGTCTATCTTCCCTTGTGCCCTTGAGAAGAATGTATATTTTGCAGCTTTAGGGTAAATGTTCTATATCAATTAAGTCCAACAGATCTAGTTCATCATTTAAGGACTCTGTCCTTGTTAAATTTTTGTCAAGAAGATCTATCCAATGGTGTCAATGGGTTGTTAACGTCACCCACTATGATTATATTGCTATTGATCTCTCCCTTGAAGTCCTTCAGAAGTTTTTTGATACACTTTGGTGTTCCCGTTTTGGGTGCTTATATGTTTACCAGGGTTATATCCTCTTGTTGGATTTATCCTTTTAGTATTGTGTAGTGACCTTTTTTGTCTCTTTTTATGGCCCTCGTTTTGAAGTCTGTCTTATCAGATATGACTATTGCTACACCAGTTTTTTTTGTTTGTTTTTTTTTTTTTCATTTCATTTCCATTTGCTTGGAAAATTTTTTTCCATCCCTTCACTTTCATCCTGTGTGAGTCTTTTATTGTTAGGTGGGTCTCTTGTATACAGCATTAATATGGGTTGTATTTTCTTGTCAAATCAGCTACCCTATGTCTTTTGGTTGGAGCGTTGAAGCCATTTACATTTAAGGTTATTATTGATAGATTCCTTTTGTGTGTGTGTGTGTGTGTGTGTGTGTGTGTGTGTGTGTGCCCCTAGCAGTAACCGAACCTGGGACTCTCTGGTCCGCAGGCCGATGCTCCAACCACTGAGCCAAACTGGCCAGGGCCATAGATTCTTATTAGTTGCCATTTTTATTTTATGCCTGCATTCTTCTCTCTTTCTCTCTTTCTTCTTCTTACAACAGCCCCTTTAGCATTTCTTGCATTGCTGGTTTGGAGGTCATAAATTCCTTTAGCTTTTTTTTTGTCTGTGAAGCTCTTTATTTCACTTTCAATTTTGAATGATAGCCTTGGTGTATAGAGTAGTCTTGGATTCAGACCCTTGCCTTTCATTACTTTATATACTTAATGCCACTCCATTCTGGCCTACAGTGTTTCTATTTAGAAATCAGCTGACAGTCTAATGGGAGTTCCCTTGTAGGTAACTTTCTCTCTTTCTCTGGCTTCCTTTAAGATTCTTTCTTTGCCCTGGTCAGTTTGGCTCAGTGGTTAGAGTGTTGACCCATGGACCAGAGAGTCCCGGGTTCAGTTCCCGCTAAGGGCACGTACCTCGGTTGCGGTTTGTCCCCGGCCTCGGTTGGGGTCGTGTGTGTGGCAGCCAGTTGATGTGTCTCTCTCACATCGATGTTTCTCTCTCTCTCTTCCTCTCTCTCCCCCTCCTGCTTTATCTGAAGATAAATGCAAAATTGACCTCAGGTGAGGATAAATAAGAAAAAAGATTTTTCTTTGTCTTTATTGTTTGCCATTTTAATTATGATGTGTCTAGCTGTGGGTCTTTTGGGGTTCATCTTGTTTGGGACTTTCTGTGTTTCCTGGACTTGTGTGATGTTTTCCTTCATCAAATTAGGGATGTTTTCTGTCATTATTTCTTTAAACAGGTTCTCTATTCCTTTCTCCGATTCTTCTCCTTCTGGTACTCCTATGATGCAAATGTTGTTGTGTTTTGTGTTGTCCTAAAGCTCCCTTAAACCCTCCTCCTGCTTTTTAAATGTTTTTCCCATTTGCTGCTCTATTTTGGTGTTTTTTTCTACCTTGTTTTCTAACTCACTGATTCAGTCTTCACCTTCGTCCAATCTACTATTGAGACCTTCAAAGGTATTTTTCATATAAGTTATGTCATTCTTTATTTCCACTTGATTTTTATTCATAGCTTCTACCTCTTTTTTTATGCTGATGTATTTCCCACTGAGCTCTTTATAATTCTCATTAAGTTGCTTGTAGTTCTCACTAAATTGTTTGAGCATCCTTAAAATCATTGCTTTGAATTCTTTATCTGACAGATTGCTTTCTTCCATTTCATATAGTTCCTTTTCTGGTGATTCCTCTTTTTCTTTCATTTGGGTGTTGTTTCTTTGTCTCACAGTTTTAGCAGTCTTGTGAGGGATGTTGGGATGTGTAGACAGGTCTGTGTGTATCAAATAAGGTTGCTGTGCCTTCCAGACTGTTTTAGTGCATGGCGCCTCTTATTGGCTCTTGGTCCTGGAGAATTGACAACTAGCGGCTGGTATTAGTCTGTTAGGGTAGGAGCTGCTGTGGTGTGTGGGTCCAGCTGGTGTGCTGCTGCCTGGTGGTGCCCAGCTCCTCCTGATCAGTTGCTGTTGATGCTGCTTGGGGCTAGTGTCAGCTCCCAGTTTGTGCTGCTACTGATGGTGCTGTTGCCAAGGGTTCTCCCAGCTCCCATTCCTCTGTTGCTGTTTGGGGCTTATGATGCTCAGCTCCCAGGACTCTGTTGCTGTGCTGCTGCTAGGGGAAGTGCTCCAGTCCAAATCTGATGCTGCAGTTGTCAGGGGTGGGATTTGGGTGCCCGAGCCTTGCTGCTTCTTGGGCTGGGGCCGCACTCCTAATCAGCCTCTGTTCATGCTGCTTGGGATGGGTCTCAGCTGCTGATCTGCGCTGCTGCTGCCTAGTGATGGATGTCCACTCCTGAGCCTCTGCTGCTGGAGGTGTGTCTTGGCTCCCGAGAGCCTCAGCTGCTGTTGGGGGTGGGGCTCCACTCCCGCCCAGTCACTGCTGTTGTGGGGAAGATGCTGGGCTCCCAAGCTGGCTCTACTGCTCCTTGGGGTGGTGCTCAGCTTTGATCAGGCTGCTGCTGTTGAGGGTGTTGCTCTTCTTCCAAGCTGGTGCTACTGCTGCTGCAGTGGGGGATGTGCTCTGGGAGCTGGCGGTACTTCTGCTGCTGTGGGGGATAGTGCTCACCTCCCAGCCAGTTACTACTTCTGCAAGCAGGTACCTTGACAGCACTGCTACTGTGCACTGGTCTGCATTGACATAGAGGGGTCCACTGGTCTTATGGGCCCAGGCGCATTGGTGGACTCAGGTTGCTTGGCCCTAGCTGCTCCTCACTGGAGAGGCATATTTTTAAAATACATCTTTGTGCTAGGGTTTGTTAGTTATATTTAAAAAGAGAGGAAGTTCCAAGATTTGTAAAAAGAAGACTTATTGGAAGGTTAGCATCTAAAAGGAAGTTTGTGTGCAAGTGCATGCTTACACTGTGTATGTGCATAAAACATTGTTTTAGATAGCCACAACCATTTTCAGAGTAAAACTGTTGGAATTTGTCCTGAATTGAATAAGAAACAAATAGTTTTAGATTTCTACATATATCCTAATTGACTTTTCCATTGTTATGCTTAATTTACATTCTTGTTAAACTATCTAGAAATTTAGGTAATGAACTAAACTATATCGGCTCATTCATTCATAGTTTTCCTCACTTTTTCCTTTTTTTTTTTTTTTGGCATGTATGGTAATGAAGGAAAAAATGCAGAACAGTTTATTAATGGATGGAAAGCAGTGAAACTTCTATTTGTTTATTAGAAAATTTCTTGCTACTTTTGTTTCTTTTTTTTTTTTCTTCAGGTCTTTATGAGTGCAAGACATTGCTGTGCTCAATGTTGGAGAAATGCTGAGATGTATTAGAAAATATCCATGTGGGCAATACTGTAATTCAATCCTAATAAAATAAGTATAAGAAATACACTATGGGTGTACTGAGAAGGAAACTATCAATTCTGGAGAGAGATGGGTGCTCAATTAGGGAGGACTTCTTCAAAGTAGTAGTACATTAAGATCTTTACAAAATAAATGATCTATATTGATAACTAAAAGAATAATGGCCTTTCTTTTGTTTTCTTAATAGACGAAGGATGCTGTTCAAGCTTTGATTGATAAGCACCAAAGGATACCAGGAAACATTATGAGTGCTTTGTTAGAACGTTTTCAAAAAAATTGAAACATCCACTAGAAGACGATTTGATATATTTATATTAATATGTTTGTGTCTGTAGTACTGTCTTCTAAATTTTGTAGGTTCTATAATTAGTATTTTTGTAAAAATCATATTAATAAGCATCTTTTGCTAGACTTGTTTAAAATTGTATTGTAAATTTTGTTTTATTCAGTCGTGTCAAATTTAAACAATAACATTACATGCCTAGTAATTCAGAAAATGATCATGTTTCTTTTTATAAATTCCTAATAATGTATGATAAACATATAGATTATTATAGTTAAGTTTATTAATAATAGCAATTTAGGTTAAGCACACATTCCTAAATAATGTATCTAATATCTGTATCTGTTACACTGAGTTAATTTTGCAAGATGGTATAACCTAGGGTTAGTACAGGTGCTTAAGTTAGAAAAAAAAAAATATTTTATCTGCCTTTTGTCTCTTTCATGACCTTGGACAAGTCATTTAATGTTTTTGTGCCTCAACAATGCCATAGGGGAGGGGAGTGGGGCGAGTGAATAAAGAAGGTGAAGAGGTTAGTTAAAGAACATATATGTATAACCCATGGACATGGACAGCAGTGTGGTGAAGGCCCATGGAGGAGGAGGCAGGGGTGAGTGGAGGTGGGCAAAGTGGGGTGGGAATGGGGGACATCTGCAATAGTGTCAACATTAACATTTTTTAATTAAAACAAAAGAATCCACTTTTTAAAAAACATGTTAATACTATGGTGAGGAGTATTATTTTAAATTCTTTATATTTGTTGTGCTTGATAACTGTAGAATTGAAATTGTAACTGAATTAATTAAGACCAAAATCCTTCAGAAGTTTATGTATATATTTTATCATAGGGTTTAAATTATTTCTTCAGGTATAATGTCAAGTTGCCAAGCACAATAAAAAAGATGTACTGGTTTTCAAACTTAATAAAAAAGAAATTAGGAAAAGTAAAATTTCTAAGTATTGTTTTTAATGAGAATCTGTAAACAAACAATATAGTGTATGCTGTGTGTTGTCAGCCCCATACTATGGCATTAATAGTGTGAAGTTTAACGTCATTGAGGTTCAAAGTCACTGTCATGCTCTGCAATTCATATGTCAGAAGGATTCTAGGCTGATGAAAGCAGAGTTAGAGAAAGCTATGCTTTTGCTTAATATAGCTTATTTATTTGACTTTGAAACTAGTCAAATGGTTTATAGTTTCAATAAAAATATACTTGAATGATGAATTTATGTGAACACAAGGCTTTCTGAAAAATTAATGGCTTTTGATTTGTCTCCTTGAAATCTGAATTATAAAAGTATTTAAATTCAGAATAGAATATAAAATAATAGTACCAGAAATGAAATGCGGTATCTCCCTTTCCCTTTTTTAGATATTAAACTACTTGGATTTTTGTGTATATTTTTGTATACCAAGTATATATGTATGTATGTATGATACGTGTCATGTATATAAAATTAAACAATAAAAAGAAATGTAAAGCTGAATTGCAATTCATCTTCTTGTGAAATTGCATATGACTTTTTTTTATTTTAAACATTTATTTCTCATCTATAGTCATATTCATGTATCTCTCAGCCAGAATGAATAAACCTTACTTATTAATGTAATAAATATATTTTCATTTCATTTTCAATGAAAAGGGTCAATTAATTCTTATTTGCAGCTTTTTTTCCTTGTAGCAGTGAGCATTGTTTGTTTAAAATTGATATGTATATCCAGAATGAATGAATAAATGATCATAAAATAAATGAGATAATGTTTTGGGGTAACTATTGGGTTTTAAAAACAAGAAAGAATAGCATTCATTGATAATGCAACAAAAGCTGGGGTGGTTTTTTTTTTTATAGTATTTAAGTTTTGCTACTTTAGTTAAAACCTTTTCTTGTTCTCTGATACTCAGACTAATATAAGATCTTTGTCGTGGCTATTTAAATTTAAACCCTAGTTAGAAGAATGAGGGAATATGGCTAAATATAGAATATAAGTAATAACGGAAAAGGATGTTCTTGACCCTTTTTAAGGGAGTCTTCACAAGTTAAAATCTGATGAGACTTAGGACTTTCTTCAGAAGCATGAAGATGGTACACTTTTACGGGAAATCTTTCATACTCTTTTAAAAAATCTTTCATTTTGAAACAATTTTAGATTTATGGAAAAGTTGCAATAACAGTACATAGTACTCCCATATACTCTGCATCCAGTTTCACCAGTTGTTACGGCACATTTGTTTTATTCTTTTAGCATATCCCCCCTGTCCTATCTCCATATATATATCTATAATATTTTTCTTCTGAATCATCTACTAGTAAATTGCAGATAACATGCCCCTTACCTTTACCTAAACTATAAGACCATCCAATAATAGCACCACAGAAAAACGATCAAAATCAGGAAATTTATCATTTATATAATATACTATCTGATCTAAAGACTGGGTTCAGAATTTCAGTTGTTTCAATAATACCCTGGATATCAATTTCTATTCTTGATCCGTGGTTCATAGCAGGATCGCACGATGCATTTAGTTTTCCTATCTCTTTAGTTACCTGTAATCTGGAATGATTTCCCAGCCTTTCTTTGTCTTTAATGATACTGTCATTTTTGGAGAACACAGACTATTTGTTTTGTAGATAACCCTTCAATTTTCCCTGATAGCTCATCATGATTTGATTAAGATTATGCATTATTTCAGAAGCACTACATAAATGATGCTGTGCTCTTTGTGGTGTGTCATATCAGGAGGCCCATAATGTTGGTTTGTGCCATTAGTAATGGTGGTAACTTTGATCACTGGGTTAAAATGGTGCTCACCAGATTTCTGCCCTGTTCTTCTTTTCTTTGTAATGGATAAGTTTATGGAAACATACATTGAGACCAAGTAAATATTTGTTTCTAAACCCACAACTCTAGATCCTTTGAATTGACTATTGCCTGAGTAAGTTACTACTATGAAGGTTTCAAAAGTGTGAATTTCTGACTCTGTTGTCATTTTACCATAAGAAAGAACTTTGTAATCCCCTCTCACTTATTATCAGTATCGACTCTAAAATTCATATTTTGTTGAAAAGATTATGCTTATACTTTTTTTTTTTTTTTACTCCTCACCCAAGGATATTTTTGCATTTCTCTTCAGACAAGAGTGGGAGGAAGAGAGAGAGAGAGAAACATCGATGTGAGAGAGACACATCGACCAGCTGCCTCTTGCACGACCCCAACGGGGGCCAGGGACTGAACCGCAGCCGAGGTATGTGCTCTTGACCAGAATCGAACCCATGACTCTTTGGTCCGTGGGCCAAAACTCTAACCGCTGAACCAAAGCAGCCAGGGCTATACTTTTAGGTAATTTAAATATAAAACCCTCTGGAGTTTATAACATTTGTGAACTATTGAAATAGTAGATGTTTACAGGGGTAAGTGGGATGAGTTGTATTTGTTTGTGTATGATTACTATTTTTTTTTTTTAAAAAAAGATGCTTTTATTGATAATTTTTGAGAGAGAGGAAGGGAGAGGGAGAGAGAAACATCGATGAGAAACATTGCTCACTGCCTCCTGCACGTCCCCTACTGGGAATCAAGCTCAAAACCTGGGCATGTGCCCTGACCAAGAATTGAACCAGTATCCTCTTAGTGCATGGGGCGACACTCAACCAACTGAACCACATGGGTCTGGACTATGTTTACTATTTTTAAAATATATTTTTGTTACTTTTATTGTAAAATACACATAATAAAATTGACCATCTCAGCTCTTTTTAAGTATACAATTTACTGGCATTAAGTACATCCACAATATTGTGGACCATCACCACTATCCATTTTCAGAACCTTTTCATTCCCAACAGAAACTGTAATTTACTCAACAATAACTCTCCGTTCCCCACTCACCAGCCCCTGGCAACCACCATTCTACTTTCTGTCTCTATGAATTCACCTGTTCAAGGTGGAATCATACAGTACTTGTCCTTTTGTGTCTGATTTATTTCACTTAGGATAATTATTTGATGTCTTTTCTGACACCAAATGGCATAGTTCCAGTGCCAATTCTCCAGTTCCATTCAATTCTGACACTATTGGAGTTAGCACAGACCCTACAGGGGGGTCAATTGCCAAAAGACTGCCCACTCAGATGCCAACTGCAAATGAGGTCCCCGGCTACCCCCACTTCTTCCTGGACTACTACAAATTTGGAGATTCCCATGAAATTCCCCACACCCCACCCCTATTGGATCATTCAGTAGAACAACTCATAAAACTCAGGAAAATGCTATACTTACAGTTTCATTGTAAAGAATACAACTCAGGAACGGATAAATGGAAGAGGGTGAGGAGTGGGGGTGGGTTTCACAGAGCTTCCAAGTGCTCTGTGGGTGCACTACCTTTCCAGCACATTGATGTGTGGTGATTGAACTCAAAATCTAGCTCCCTATACCCAAGTGAGTCATCTCATTAACATACAGAGGACACTCAGGAAAATCTAAGGTTTTAGGAGCTCAGTGCTAGGAACTGGGAATGAAGATCAAATATATACAGGGGTGGGCAAAAGTAGGCATATAGTTATGAGTAACATTCTTTTGAGTTAAAGCAATTGTAATAATCATAACCTGCATATATTTTTCCATACAAACAACTGTAAACCTAGTTTTGCTCACCCCTGTATATATGTACCACAATAATGTCTTCAAAGTTCAGTTATGTGTGACAATTTCATTCCTTTTTAGGGCTAAAAAATATTCCATTGTATGTATATATCACATTTCCTTTCATATATTCATGTATTATGGACGTTAGGATTGTTTCTACCCTTCATGGCTATTGTGAATAATGTTGTTGTGAACATGGGTGTACAAGTATTTGTTGAGTTCTTGCATTCAGTTCTTTTGGTTATATACCTAAGAGTGGAATTGCCAAACTGTTTTCCGCAGAGAAATGTACCATTTTACATTCCCACTTGCAGTTCTCCAGAGTTCCAATTTCTCAACATCTTTAATGACACTTGTTATTTTCAATTTTTTTGATAATATTTCCTTATTAGATATATGATTTGCACACATTTTCTGTTCAGTGGGTTGTCTTTTTACTCTAGAGTCCTATGATGCACAACAGTTTTTAATTTTGATGATATCTAATTTATCAATTTTTTCTTTGGTTGCTTGTGCTTTGGGGTAGCAAGAAATCATTACCAAATTGAATATCACGAAGTTTTCTCTTATATTTTCTTTTAAAAGTTTAAAAATTTTACTTTTTAAGTTTAAGTCTTTGATCCATTTTGAGTTATTTTTTGTGTCTGGGTTAAAGTAAGGGTTCAACTTCATTCTCTTGCATGTGGATGTCCAGTTTTCCCAGAACCATTTGCTGAAAAGTCTGTTCTTTCCATTATGCCAGTACCACACAGTTGATTACTGTAACATTGTCACTTTATAGCAAGTTTTGAAACATTGAAGTGTGAGTTCTCCAGCTTAGTTCTTCTTTAAAATACAATTTTTTAAAGCTATTTGGAGTCCTTTGAGATTCTATATAAATTTTGGGTGGGTTTTCCTATTTATGAGAAAAAAACAACCTAAGGATATTGATGGAGATTGCATTGAATCTGTAGATTGCTTGTGAAGTATTGTCATTTTAAGAACGTTAATTATCCAATCCATTAACAATATTAAGTATCTGGTCCATTTATTAATATCATCTTAGATTTCTTTGAGCAATGTTTTATAGTTTTGGGTGTACAAGTCTTTTACATCTTTGGTTAAATTTAATCTTTAAGTATTTTATTCTCTTGTAAGTAGAATTGTTTCTTTAATTTCCTTTTCAATTGTTCATTGTTTATGTATAGAAAAAAATTATTTTCTGAGTTAATTTTGTATCAGCAAATTTGTTGAATCCATATATTAGCTCTAGTAAGTTTTTTTGGTGAAATGTTAGAGTTTTCTATATATAACATCATGTCATCTGAGAACAGAGATAGTTTTACTTAACTCCTTTCCTATTTGGATATATTTTATTTCTTTTACTTGCCTAATTGCTCTGGGTAGATCTGACACTATGTTGAATAGATGTGACAAGTGTGCATTGTTGTCTTTATATTATTTTTCTTGTTCAGAGATGTTGCCTGTTTGTGTGAAAGTAACCAAGAGAATAGATGTGAATTTACGTACCTCTTCCATGTTGCATATGTTGACTTCTACACATCAGGATGATTTTTGGTATTAGGGTTATTTGGCATTCTAGGTGGCTTTATGGTACTGTTTTGGATCATGAATCAATATTTGTGATTCATTTTTCTGTGTTAGTCATCTCATTTAATTTACTCGACAGCAGCTGTTTACTCATCCTATTCTTACCTCTTCTGTAATAAATGCCAACCAGCATTGTTGAAAGTCAAATACTCATTATTTGTTCAAACACTACATTTAACATTATTTCTCCATTTAGGACTACTGTTTTATAGGTAATACAGAACACGTTAATCAACCTAGTATGCAAAATCAAATTCCAAGCAGAAACTTTTACTTTAAAAAAATGGCTATCTATATATTATCTTCTGCAAATCAAAATGATAACCCTAAACTCTTTAGCTCTAAATAAGAAGACACCGTTTCCTCAAAAAGCTACATGTTACTTTTTGCTTCTCCTCAAAAAATTCTGTAACACAAACCTGTCTTTGGCTGCTTCTGGGTCAATAAAGGAAGAAAAAGGATTCCCAACAAAATACATACTTTAAAAAGCTCCATAATTCTCTGCCATTGCAGTTGAGTTTCTCCTGGTATCTATTAACTTGTGGAAGTAAAAGTACACTCATATAACACGTGCTGAATAAAGCTTGTAATTAAAAGTAGCAGTCCCCTGTCCTTCCTGTTCCCCCATTCCCCACGCCAGACAAACACTTTCAGTTTTAACTGCTTCTGGTAATTAACCTCTAAATAACATGCTTATACACTCTACTTCTAGATTTATCTACTGATTTTCCTACTGATTTCTTACTAAGAAAGCTGGTGATTTAGTTCATTTACATTCCCTATTCCCCATGCCTCTCCTACCCCTATTCTTTCCATTGATTTATCACAATTTGGGGTTAAATGAGTATTTAGTGTTATTACAACTATGCAGATGTGTTTACAGCTGAACCATTTAATATATTATGATTAAATTTCCTTTCCTGAACAGCCTTCTCTTGTCCTCTGTTGAATAAGGAATTATCTCATTTTTCATTTGGTTACTTTTATTTGGGCCCTAATAATTCTTCACCAAAATTTTCTACTGAGCTGGAAAGACAGCCAAAACAGTGTGTATCTTCAAGTACATCAGCCAGTTGTTATTCGCTCCACTCTTTTCTTTGTGGTAACCCTGTTGGAGCCCTCTGTGCATCTGTTGCGTGCGACCTGGCGGTTGCTATAACTCTGTGGTGTCACTTAGCAATTCCTTTTCCTCTTCTCCTTTGAATCCCTGCTTCCTGGATCCCATTCTTCCTTTTTCTTGGCTATGCCCACTTTTAATGAAACAGATCCTCTAGTAGTGTCCTGAGAAAAGTTGCATGAGAGATACATGTTTAAGATTTTGAGCAGCTTCTTACTTGTTTGGTAAATTACCTGGGCGTAGAATTCTATAATGGAAATCATTCTCAGAATTGTTAAATCATATTATCTTCTGGTATCTACCATTTCTCATATAAGATATTTGATGCCATTTGATTCTGAGTGCTTTACGTGGCATCTATTTTTCTCTCTGTCATTTTACCCGTCTCCTGAAATTTTTTTGATACTGGTTTAGTTTTTCATTGTTTGAGCTAGGTATTCAATGGATTCGTTTAATTAGAAAATGTATGTATTTTATTTTTAAGAAATTATGTTTCTGGTTTTGTTTTTAGATCTTTTAAATTTTAATTGTAAAATATATAATTTATCCAAAAGTAACTATAATGTATATGTAAATTTTCCTGTAATTTTTTTTCTTTCTTGTAATGTTTTTGTCAGATTTTCATTTCAAGGGTTCATAAATACTGGACTCATAACACTTACAAAAATGAGCCATTTTAGACTCTGCAAGAATTTCTATAATATTGCTATTTCTTAAACAAATGGGAGAACTTAACTGATGAGGCAATCTAGTCTTAGAGTTTTCTTTGTGAAAGGTTTTTACTTATAAATTCATTTACTATAATAGATATGGTTTTGCTTCTTGGTAAGATTTCCTATTTCTTCTTGGTAAATTTTGGTATGTTTTTATAGAAACTTTTCTATTCCTCTAATATTTCAAATTATTGTTATCAAGTTGTTCATATATCTTGTAGAATTTGTAGGATTATCCTCCTTTTCATTCTGGCTATTGATAGTTTGTATTTTTTCACTTTCCTTTTGTGTCTCTAAATCTCTTTGTTTCTCTCTTTCTCTCTTTTTTTGCCTTGGTACTACAGAACAGGCTTATCAAGCTTCTTGTGTAAAGGTGGCCCTTTTACAATAAATATTTTTGATGGTGTAGACTACAAACTGCCCTAACTAATGTAGTGAGATTTCAAAGTCTGCAAATTGATTGGTTGCTTGTTCATTCATTTGACAAGTTTATTTTATTTTATTTTTATTGATTTTTTTAGAGAGAGAGGAAGGGAGAGAGAGATAGAAACATCCATGTGAGAGAGAAACATTGATTGGCTGCCTCCTGCATGCCCCCTTCTGTACTGATGATGTATTTTTCTTTTATAATAAAGGAAAACAAAAATGTTCAATATTTAATTTTAAGGTTCTGAAGAAGTTAATCCTATCCATCTCCCCAAAACTCTAAAAAGACCACAAAAGCACCTGGTTGTGAGTAAGATTTTGGGGGTTGAGGATGAGGGGGCTGTTTGTTTTTCTGTGAAAGTCAATGGAAGGGAACAGGATTTATGTCTGGGTGGATTAAGAGCAGTGCCGAGCAAGCTCATAGGGGCCTTCTAGGCAATTCTTGAACTGAATGAATTCAGCAGAAACTAGATTCTAAAGACTATAATAACCAAGTAAACCTTGTGCTTCTGGGAATTTGCAGAATTTGGTCTTAGTTAATTTTTCCAGCAACTCTGCAAGGTAAGTATTATCAAGAGCCGCATTTTACAGATGAGAAACTGAAGCTTAGAGTTTATAGAACTTGCTGAAGTTCAGATGGGGGGAAATTAGAAGAATTAGGATTTGAGCCTGTGAATCCTCACTTTTATGACTATGCTATCCTTCCATATCCTCTGTGATCTCTGTTTAACATTCCTCTTGAAATGTAACATCTGGTATTGCTGCCATAGTTCCAATATGACTAATCTGGTATTGTATATAACGAAACTATTCCTTCTTTTGGCCTGGGCACTTTTATAATGAGCTCAAGATTGCATTAGCCATCTGATACATTTGGTTCATAGTGAATTTACTTTCACTCAATTACTTTCTCTCTTGTTCAAACCTTTTTAAGTTGAAATTTTTATTACTTACAACCTACATATTCTGACTAATGTGGGGATCAAATGATATAGCATATAATTTAATATAGCATATAATATAATATGATAGTTTCCCTCCTCTCTGATGTTGGAGGGTAGCATGGTGTGGTGATCATTTTGAATTTCAAGGTTCTCAGCTACTTTCCTGGGTCTACTGAGCCCAAGTTATGTTACCTTGCAGGATTCCTTATCCCCTAAACCAAAATTCAGCTCTACAGACAGCAAGTCTAAGACAAACTCCCATCTCACAGGTTAGTTGAGAGGATTGATGGAAGTCATCCCTGTAGACAGTTTAGCACTTTATGGCATCTAGGTGTAGGCCTGGCTCATGCGGAGGCTCTTTGTACTCGGTAAATATCTGATATTATTATTGATTTTCCTGGTGTGTATATGCAATTTCACATATATCCCTGTTAAATTTTGTTTTTATTTCACCCCATCATTCCACATTATAGTAATCTCTTTGATTATATCATCCAATATAACAATATTTCTTTCTTTTAAATATTTATTTGTTTATTTAACCACTCTGTTGAGATATGTATTTGTTTTGATTCATCTGGAGGTTTGATATGCCAGTTTCCCCTTGAACTTAATCCAAGTTGTTAGTGAACCTTCGTCCTGCCATTAGGGCTTCTCTCTGAGAGTAATTCTGACCGTACCTGACTTTAAGCCCATGTCCTGCTTCTCTATCGACCATATCGCCAAATTCTCTCTTGCAGTCTCAACTCTTCTGAAAGTCCAAGAAGGTTGAAAAGGAACACTTATTAAGTGCCTACTATGTGCTGGGCTTAGTGCTAGGTGCTTTATATTTTATGGCTTTTAATCCTCACCATAAGTGTTCTATAAATACAGAGGAAACTGGAAAAATAAAGAAGTTATAACTTGCTAGCAAAGAGCTGATCTGCCTGCAAAAGTCCTTGACTTTTCCAGAGCTACCACTGTTGTCTCCCATTCCTGTTGTGCTGTGGTCTAGGTGGGCTGTGGGTGATCTTCCCTGGTGTTGTGGAGACCCACCAACAGGCTAAGTATAGTGAGTACGACCCATCCCCCTTCAGGACAGAGGTGCTTTTCCCCAGCTGCTGAAGGCTCAGAGCTGGGTGTCCTTATGCTTTGTGTTGATATTGTGAGGACTTGTATTTTGGATCCCTCATTCCTCTCAAGACATCTTCCTTTGTTTGAAACTCCAGATACAGAAATGTGCCTATTTTTATCCAAATTCAACAGTGTCTACGTTCAGAATTCCTTTGCTTAGCTTTCATGATACCATTGCTGTTCTCCTTTCCAACCAGCTTTTATTGTTCACAAGTGAGTTAGAACAATAACTCTTTGTTTTCTATTCTCTACTAAATGTGACATACTAATTTCAAGGCAAGTCAGGATTTACAAACCACATTTTGTTTGTTTCTTCTTGGTCAAATGAGATCCTCAGCAGAAGTTTTCATATTGTACAGACTTCTATCCCTTTTGGGAGGAAATTGTTTTTTTTTTTCCTCTTTACTTGAATTTCCCTACTTTATAAAATCTCCTTTCTTTCATTATTTATTCTGTTACTTTTGAGCTCTTTGTTTTTTCAGTACTGCAAAGTGGATCCTTTGTTAAAAAAAAAAAAAGAAAGAATAGTTGTTACATGCACAGGGGAAGTGAAAATTAAATCAGGAGCAAATTCTGATGCTGCGTTTCCTTTAGCTTGTCAAAATGACCCGTTTGTGTTCCACTTCATATTAATTTTCTTTAGGTCTTTGTGCTGAACAGCAAGAACTATTTTTTTTCTTTTAAAATATATTTTTATTGATTTTTTTACAGAGAGAGAAAGGGAGAGAGAGATAGAAACATCCATGTGAGAGAGAAACATAAATGGGCTGCCTCCTGCACGTCCCCCACTGGGGATCAAGCCCAAAACCTGGGCATGTGTCCTGACTGGGAATTGAACCAGGACCTCTCAGTCCATGGGATGATGCTCAATCCACTGAACCACACTGGCCAGGCAAGAACTATTTCTTTTAAGTAATTTCTATCTACTACTAGCATATCTCATGTAAAGATTATCCTTCAATAAATATTTTTGGTTTATGATGTTAAATGAAAATGAAAATGGAAATGAAAATAGTGTGTCCTTATCCTCAGTGAGCTTTCTGAGGTTAAACAGGGTCCACTCTAATGAGTGTTTGAATGATATTCCTGATTACCTGGTGCCCAGTTCCAGAATGATGATTTATCAGAGTACTTTTTATTAATTTTAAATTCACATACAATACAATTCACTCTTTTTGATGTACAGTTTTATGGCCTTTGAATGCATTACTGTGTATTTACCATCAGGGTCAAGATATAGAACAATAGTCTCATCTACCCCCAAAATTTCTCCATGCGCCACTTTTGTAGTCAAAGCTTCTCCTTCATCCCCTAGCAACTACTATTCTGTTTTCCATTCCTAAAGATTTGCCTTTTCCAAAATGTCATCTCAATGAAATCGTACCCTATATAACATTTTGGGTCTGGCTTTTTCACTTACATACATTTGGGATTCATCCATGTCATTACATGTATTGATAATTCATTCCTTTTTCTTGCTGATCATTATTCCATTGTATGGATATACTACAGTGTGTGTAACCACTTCCCAGTGGAGGGACATTTTGGGAGTTTTCTAGTTTCTGGCTATTACGAATAAATCTAGTAGAAATATTTTTCTAAAAGTTGTAGGTAAACATACGGTTTCCTTTTACTTGGGTAAATACCTAGGGATTTCTGGGGCTATTAGTTTCCTAGGGCTGCTATAACAAATTACCACAAACTTGGTGGCTTAAAACAACAGCTATTTATTCTCTTATAGTTCTGTAGACTAGAAGTCCAAACTCAAGGTGTCAGCAAGGCCACACGAGGGATAGTTCCATTCCTTGCCTCTTCTAGCTGCCAGCTTCCTTGGCTTGTGGCCACATTGCTCCAATCTCTACCTTGATCTTCACATTGTCCTCTCCTTTGTTTTCTCTGCCTGATCACATTCCAACCTGTAGGCCCCACTTTTGACTCCAGGTGACAAAGAAACACATTTAGTCTGACTACACATAGCTCCCCTTGATGCTTATTGACGGAGTTGAGGATGTATGGGGAAACCAGGTGTCACTCCAGGAAACATTATTTCCTTTATGACTGTTTTGTGAATGCTGTTACTTCCTCCATTAGGTTCATTTTCTTTTTCTCAAGTCAGTATTCTTTGTTTTGCAAACAAAAACTAATCCTGGTTAATTTAAGCATAAGAAGACCTTTTTTGTAAGGATATTGGACAGCTTGTATGGTAAATGGAAAGTCGAGATTCCTGGGCTTTGAAAATGTACACACAATAACCAAGGAATCCTACTTATGGATGCTGTTGTCTCTGCACTGCTTTTCTGTGACCCAGGATTCTTGGCTCTACCACCCATGTCAGGAATAATCTCTGCCTCATCCCCTTTACATTATCTCTCCAGATTCAAAGTCCTTGGAGGGAACATCACTTGGCTACGTCAAGACCTGTGGCCATGCTTCAGCTTTGAGAGAATTGGGAAGAAATAACAACTGTTACTTTACATTAGCTGCTCTAGTGGGAGCATCCTATTTCCAGGACTTCAGTTTTCTCCAAAATAGGAAGTGTGTTTAGTTGTTGGGTAGCCAAAACAATCCCTAAATCACAAATGTTTGCTACATATACTAGAATTTCTTTGGTTATCTTTTTTTTTTTTTTTTTTTCCAATAGGGATGATTGAGTGTTCTCTTTTATATCTAGTCCTATAGAGGATGAATTTGTCTTCTGTCTTCTTAGTATTTTTGGCCTCTATCACTGCTTGGTTTGGAACTGAGGAGAAAACATAAACTTGACCTTACAGCATTATCTTTTTTAAAAAATATTTTTTTATTTTTCAATTACAGTTGACATACAACATTATATTAATTTCAGATGTATAACATAGGGATTAGACATTTATAAAATTTACAAAGTAATCACCCCCAATAGATCTAGTACCCATCTGACAGCAAACATAGTTATTAACAAATTATTGACTATATTCTCTATGCTATAGTTTACATCCCCATGACTATTTTGTTACTATGAAATTGTACTTCTTAATCCCTTCCCCTTTTTCACTCATCCTTCAACACCTCTCTCATCTGGCAATCATCAAAATGTTCTTTGTATTTATGAATTTGTTTCTGTTATGTTCATTTGTTTATTTTGTTTTTTAGATTCCACATATAAATAAAATCGTACAGTATTTGTCTTTCTCTTTCCGACTTAATTCACTTAGCATAATACTCTCTAGGTCCATCTATGTTGTTACAGATGGCAAGATTTTAATCTTTTTTATGCCTGGATAATAATACATATATCACCTTTTCTTTATCCATTCATCTATTAATGAACACTTATGCTACTTTCCTATCTTGGCTGTTGTAAACAATGCTGCAGTGAACATATAGATGCCTATGACTTTATGAAAAATATGTTTTTGTTGATTTTCTAGAGAGAGAGGAAGGGACAGGGAGAGAGAGAGAGAGAAACATCAATGAGAAAGAGAAACATCAATCTGCTGCCTCCTGCATGCCCCCTATTGGGGATCGAACCCACAGCTCAGGCATGTGCCTTGACTGGGAATTGAACCAGTGCCCTCTCAATGCATGGGACAACACTCAACCAACTGAGCCACACTGGCCAGGGCACATGTGACTTTTTGAATTAGTGCTTTGGGGTTTGTTTTTGCATAAATCTCAGAAATAGAATTGTAGGGTCCTTCTTTGTCTCTTGTTATAGCTTTGTTTTAAAATCTCTTATGCCTTGTACTCACAACCAATGGACATGGACAACAAAACTGGGGATGGGGCAGGGAGGGAGAGGGAGGAGGGTGCCAATGGGGGAAAAAAGGAGAAACATCTGTAACAAAAGTAAACTAATAATAAAAAAAGAAAAAATAAATAAAATAAAATCTCTTATGCTTGATATAAGTATTGGTACACCAGGTTTTTTGTTGTTTGTTTTCATTTTCATGAAATTTCCATTTCCATACTTTTACTTTTGGTCTGTGTGTGTCTTGGGATCTGAAGTGAGTCTCTTGTAGACAGCATATGTAAGGGTCTTGTTTTCTCATCCATTCAGCCACTACATGTCTTTTATTTTTTATTTCTTTTAAATATCTTTTTTTCTTTATTGACTTTAGAAAGAGAGGAAGGGAGAAGGAGAGAGAGATGGAAACATCGATTGGCCACCTCCTGCATGCCCCCCACTGGAGATGGGGCCCACAACCTGGGCATGTGCCCTGACCAGGAATTGAACTGGCGACCCTTTGGTGCATGGGTCAATGCCCAACCACTGAGCCACACTGGCTGGGCCCACCAAATGTCTTTTAATGGAAGCATTTAATCCACTTACATTTAAAGTAATTTTTGATAAATATGTAGTTATTGCCATTTTATTTAATATTTCTGATCTTTTCTTTTTTTCATCTTAAAGAAGTCTTTAGTATTTCTTGTAATACTGGTTAGGTGGTGATGAACTGCTTTAGCCTTTTCTTGTTTGGGAAGCTCTTTTTCTGACCTTTAATTCTAAATGATGGTTTTGCTGACTAGAGTAATCTTGGTTGTAGGTCATAGGTTTTCATCACTTTGAATATTTCATGTCAGTCCCTTCTGGCCTGCAAAGTTTGTGTTGAGAAATCAGCTGACAGTTTTATAGGAGCTCCCTTGTAGGTAACTAACTGCTTTTCTCTTGCTACTTTTAAGATTCTCTCTTTATCTTTAACCTTTGGTAATTATGATGTGTCTTGGTGTGGGCCTTTTGGTTTCATCTTGTTTGGAACTCTCTGTACTTCTTGGGCTTGTATGTCTATTTCCTTTATCAGGTTAAGGAAATTTTCTGTCATTATTTCTTCAAACAGGTTTTCAATGTCTTGCTCTCCCTCTTCTGATAATGCCATGATGCAAATGTTCTTATGTTTGATTTTGTCTCAGAGCAGAGGCCCCTTAAACTATCCTCATTTTATTTTTAATTTTTTGGACTCTTTTTTTCTTTTTGCTGTTTTTTTTTTAATCCTCCTGTGAGGACTTTTTTGCATTTATCTTCAGATAGAGCAGGAGGAAGAGAGAGAGAGAGAAACGTAGACGTGAGAGAGACACATCAAGTGGTTGCCACCCACACGACCCCAACCGGGGCTGGGGACAAACTGCAACCGAGGTACATGCCCTTAGCAGGAACCGAACCTGAGATTCTCTGGTCCTCGGGCCAACACTCTAACAGCCGAACCAAACCGGCCAGGGCCTTTTTGCTGTTTTGATTGGGTGTTTTCTGCTCTCTTGTCTTCCAAATCACTGATTCGATCCTCTGCTTTATCTAATCTACTCTTGATTCCCTTTAATATAGTCTTCATTTAAATTATTATAGTCTTCATTTCTGACTGGTTCTTTTTATGTTTTCTGTCTCTACTTATGAGGTCATTAAGCATCCATATAACCAGTGTTTTGAACTCTGCATCTAGTAGATTGCTTGTCTTCATTTTGTTTAGTTCTTTTTCTGTTCTGTTCTTTCATTTAGGACATGCTTCTTTATCTCCTTATTGTCTGCTTCCCTGTGTTTGTTTCTCTGTATTAGGTAGAGCTGCTATGTCTCCTGGTTTGGTAGAGTGACTTTATGTAGTAGATGTCCTGTGGGGTCCAGTTGTGCTGTCTCCCTGGTCACCTGAGCTGCTTGCTTCAGATTTGTCACTTGTGTGTGTTGTATGTGCCCTCCTGTTGTAGTTGAGCTTTGATTGCTATTTGCATGTCAATGGGAGGGATTGACCCTCAGGCTAATTGACTGTGAGGACTGGCTGTAACTACAGTGGAGGAGCTGTTGTTCAGGGACTGACCTCACAGAGCAGGATTTGCTTTAGTGGGTCTCTGGTTCTTGCCGAGTCTGCCCTTTGTGTGTGTCCTTTGTGAAGGTGGTTGGGTGGTACTCTGGTGTGGTCTGAAGCTCCCCACTGAATGTGTTGTTTCTGGGACCTCTTGTGCAGGCAAAAATCAGCTGCTGACTGTGCCTAGCCTGGGACCATTTGGTATAAATTACAAAGTTATCTGTAGATGAGCTTGGAGATGCCTAGGAGAGGTTAAATTGCAAACTGAGGTCAACTGCCACTAGTGCCGGGGTTGGGGCTGCTTCTCAAGAGGTTCAGGGCACACCTGGCCCATGTGGCTCACCAGTTGAGCATCGACCCATGCACCAAGAAGTCATTGGTTCAATTCCTGGTCAGGGCACATGCCCAGGTTGTGGGCCCAATCCCCAGTGGGGGGCATGCAGGAAGTGGCCAATCAATGTTCTCTCTTATCTATGTTTCTATCTGTCTCTCCCTCTCCCTTCTTCTCTCTCTAAAATTAATAGTGAAAAAAAAATAAAAAAGAGATACAGGGCACACCAAGGCCAGATGCTGCTTCGTTAGGGTTTGTAAACCTTTGAGAGATTTTAGGAAAGTCTGAAGCATGAGCCAAGACAGGCAGTTTGTATGGGAAAGCCATTGGAAGTGGCTTCGGTGGGCCAACAAGTTGGGTGGGACAGGGGTCTCAAGTAAAAGGTCTGAGCCAGGCGGAGATCACATTCACAACATGAGGCCAATGTAGAGCAAAATAGTTTTATTTACATATGCCTGGGTGGAGGCAGGTGGACCCCTTAAAAGAGTTCCGCATCGAAATTTATTTGTTCTCTGGGTTTTATAGTTGCAAACTACAGAAATTTAAAAAAACTACATTAAAAAACCCACATTCTCTTGGCACCGCATAATTGGTGTCTGGGTTGGTACGAGTTGTCTCAGAGGTAAGGAGTCTGCTCCGGCAGAAGTCAGGGCCATCATTAATCTCTTTTTTCTCATGGATCCTCTGAGTTTCCCAAGGCCTTCATTAACCCCTTATCTTTATAGTTTTCTTTGGGTTTCTCAAGGCCCTTATGTTTACAAAAAAGAAACTGTCAGGGTGTGTACGTGCAGTAACTGAGGGTCAAAATGGAGTTTAATTTTCATCAAGGAATCACGAGGGTAGGGCTAACACTGTTAGCCAGGTTAATGGAGACTCAGATACAGCACCTGCCTGAGCCTGCAGATTGGGTAGGGGATGACTCAATAAAGAAACAATGGCTTCTGTCTGAGAGTAAGCTGCCCCTCCAGCCCTCTCCCTGAGCCAGACAATTCGGTTACTCCCCATATGTCTCTAGTGCCTTTTGAGCTGCTGCCTCAGTGCTGGAGCTCAGAGGGCATTGGTCTCAGTAAATCTGTGTTTGGGCCCTTTAAGAGGAACTGCCTGGGACTCCAGAAGCCTCCATCACCCTCATCCTTAATACCCCCACTGGTTGTCACAACCAGAAATTATGGGGGACTTCCTTTCCAGGCACTGGAACCCTGGGCTGGGGATTCTGGTGTTAGGCTGGGACCCCTGGCTCCTTAGGGGGGACCTCCACAGCTGAAATATCCCTCCTGATTCTTAACCAGGGTCCCTGCCCCTTCTACCAGTCTTGATGTGGCTTCTTCTGTATACCCTTACTTATAGGGCTTCTGTTCAGCTAGACTTCAGGCAGTTCTGAATGGTGGTTGTTCTGTAGTTTAGCTGTAATTTTGATGTGTTTGTGAGAGGATGTGAGCAGAGCGTCTACCTACTCTGCCATCTTGACAGAAAAATAATATGTATATATATTTTAAATATGTTTCTATTGATTTTTTAGAGAGAAAGGGAGAGAGAGATACAAACATCTATGTGAGAGTGAAATATTGATCGGCTGTCTCCTGCACGCCCCTACTGGGGATCGAGCCCACAACCTGGGCATGTGTCCTGACTGGGAATCCAAACTGGACCTCTCAGTCCATGGGACGACGCTCAATCCACTGAGCCACACCTGCCTGGCAGGAAACATATTCTTGACCAGAAATTCTCACACGGTACAGATTGGTTAGCTAATGCCTATCACTTGGACAACCATGTTTTCTCTAAAAAAACAAACAAACACAACTCTATTTTTTTCTAAATAAAAACTTTTTTTCCTTAAAAAAGAAAAAAAACTATATTTTTTTCTTAAAAGAATGGTAAAGATAGTTTAAACATATGAAGTTGGCAGGTGGGTCTATAACAGGATAGAAATGTTGCCCTCTTCCTGAGGCTCCCTGAAAAGCCTCCTCTTTCTCCCTTCCTTGGTTGGCATGCTGCATATACCATGTTGCTCTCCCAATTTTGGATTTTGTTAAAACTATACACAGAAGAGTGTTGTACTTGTCTTTTTGAGTGTCCACTAATGGGCTGGATGATGATACCTGGGCATGTGAGGGGGTTAGCTCCCCTTGAGGTAAATCCTGGCAAAGGGGAACCGAGAGATTAGTGGATTTCCCTGCATTTCCCTCTTCTTGCTCTGCTCTGAGATGCAGTTCTTTGCAACCCTCTGGAAAATCATGTGTGATGAGTGAACATACTTTTGAGCAACTGCTGTTTTTTTCATTATCACTGAGTGAAAAACAGTAGCTCAAACAGTAACGTTAATTACACTGCATCACACTCGCTGGCCTCACTTCTCTTGTTACTTCACCTTCACTACCATGGGCTTGCGTTTTCCAAATAAAATATTAGCATCTTAATCCTTGCCTCAGGTTCTGCTTTCTAGAGTTTCTGGGCTAAAAAAGAAAGGCATAGATTTTTAAGCCAACAACTGCCAGTAGATTTAGTCTCTCCACAACTACTAAATATGACTGGTGTAAGGGTCATTTTTATATCCATCCCATTCTAGAAATCCAGAGAAGAGGTGAGGGAGTTTGTCTCTCTCCTAACAGAGATTCAAAACAAAGCCTGTCTTCCCAAGCATGTAGTTTTGATGCTACACATTTGTAAATCTGGGCAGCAATGGTGTATAAAACTATACTTCTGATACAGGAGTCAGATCAGGAAGAAAGAGGGGTTTTAGTAATATTAACTAGATGAAGAATAATATAAATGATTGTTAACTGGCTGGAAGAGGGCACCAGCAACTAGGGAGCCAAGAAGACTTGTGCTTAAAATGTGCCAACTTATTTAAATCCCAAGCAACACGTTCTACTAAGTAGAAAATAAGCATCAGTTCCAAGATTCCCCTAAAAATTAATGTTCAGGACTACACTGAGCCTTGAATATAGACATAACAAAGAGATTTCTCCATAAAATGTATTGTATTGAGCATTCTGCAAATCGAATCTAGGAATTGTTCATTTTTATTGATTGATACTGCCATTATGAAATGCTATAAAGAAGTATCTTTTAAGTGTCCCAGGATACAATTAAACAGATTTTGTGAAATCTGTGTGGAATAACATTTGGAGGTGAACAATTGTTTTTCATGTGTGTTTAAGACTGAAAAGAATAATTGGCCTTAAATTTAGGCAAGCATGGTATTGATTAATTTTTTTAGCCTCAAGGTGACAAAGCACTGTAATAGGCTAAACAGGGACGTTGTGAATTTCAGAGAGTGTTTTTAAAAAGGTAACACTACATAAAAGATACATTCCATCCATTTTCTCCTGGAAATGTTATTTTACCTAATCCACATTATTTGAGCATGTATTCTCTAATTTCGTTTTCCTACTCACTAACATTGAAGATGATGTTAGTTTTTATGAAAAAGATGGGTTAGAAGATTTTTTATGCACTTCACATTGCCATGCGTGTTACCACTTCAAGGCTATTCTCTGCCCATTTGAACCAAACACAAACAAAAGCTTCTTTTTAGGTTCCTATCTTGTGCTTATAGCATCATTCATATGTCTTCACTGCTCCTATCTACTGCCCTCCAGATGCAATTTATAATCTCGTCCCTTACACCTTTCCCCATTGTGATCCTAGTTCCCCTACAATGTCCTTTAAATGAATCATCTAACCTTCCAAGTTGCATCTGGCCTTGACCTTGGAGGTCCACTAATTATCTTGAAAGAGCCATTCCCATTTCTTTTTTGCTGAAGAGCCACGCTTTAGTGTAGGTGAACACTGGGCACCCAGAGAGATGCTGAATAGCCTAGTTCCATTCCCTTCTCCTTGCCAGAGATTTGTTTAGGGGTTGGTATGTGACCCAGTTTGGGCCAAAAACCCTGGAGGCTAACTCTATTGAGGCCTTTTAGTTAAAACACTTTTCCTCACTGCTTAAGAGGATAAATATCAGAAGAAAGAGCTCCTTGTCTACCTTGCCCATGGTGTCTGGAACATAACACAGGAGCCATGGCCACTCTCTTGCAACCACAGGAAAGCTCACCTGCCAGGCTAAGGGTGGCAGAAAGGAAACGTACAGAAACAGAAACAATGGGGAAATGGAAACAGATAAACCTGAAGCTGTCCTACCTCACGGTTAAAGGGATCTTCCTTGTTGAGAGCTTGATGAATTGGGATTTTCTTTTTTTCTTTCCAAAATGTGATTTGTTTTATCCTGACATCTCCTCGTGATGAATTTTGGCAATGCGTTTTTGGCAGGGATACTGCTAACGTGAAGTGCTGTTTAGTTTTTCTCCATGCAGCTCTCAGGAGCCACAGAGGTCCCTTTCTCCTAATGCTGGTGAGGACAATTCAGTCACTTGGTTAAGGTGGTCTGCCTGCTTTTTCCACTCTAAAGTCACTGTTTTCCTTCCACCATTAATAAGTATCTTATAGGGAGTACTTTGATACTTCCGTTCTTCACTAAATGCTACCCACTAGTATCAGTAGCCATTCATACCTAAATCACTTATTGTGATGGTTGCCAAATGATGTATCCTATTATTTTAAATGGTGTACCCTATGATTTTAAATGATGTATCCTATGACTTTTAAAAAGCTTTTTTTAAAAAAGTGTGGTGCCCTGGTCGGTTTGGCTCAGCGGTTAGAGCGTCAGCCTGCGGTCCAGAGAGTCCCGAGTTCGGTTCCCGCTAAGGGCACGTACCTTGGTTGCAGTTTGTCCCTGCCCCGTTGGGGTCATGTGGGTAGCAGCCACTCGATGTGTCTCTCTCACAATGATGTTTCTCTCTCTCTCTTTTCCTCTCTCCTTCCTGCTCTATCTGAAGATAAATGCAAAAAAAAATCCTCAGGTGAGGATTAAAAAAAAAGTGTGTAAAATATACATTATCTAAAATGTACATTTTAACCTTTCTTGAGTGCACAGTCACTGGCATTGAGCACATTCACCTTATTGTGTAACCATCACCATCCATCTCCAGAACTTTTTCATCATCCCAAACTGAAACTCTGTACCCATTCCTCCTCCTCTCAGCTCCTGTTCTTTCTGTGACTTTGACTATTACAGGTGCTGCATATAAGTTAAATCATGCAATATCTATCTTTTTGTGTCTGGCTTATTTCATTTAACATAATGTCTTCAAGTTTTATGCTACATCAGGTGTCAGAATTTGATTCCTGTTAAAGGCTGTGTGACATTCCATTGTGAGTATAGAACACATTTTGTTTATCCATTCATTTGTCTATGGACACTTGAGTTGTTTCCATCTTTCAGTTATTGTGAATAATACTGCTGTGAACACTGATGTACAAATATCTATTGGAGTCCCTGCTTTCACTTCTTTTGGATATATATCTAGAACTAAAATTGCTAGATTTCATATGATAATTCTAGGTTTAATTTTGGGGGAGAATCGTAATTTTTTCTAGAGTGTCTGTACCATTTTATTTTCCCATCTATAATGCACAGAGTGTTCCAATTTTTCCATATATTTGCCATTAATCATTTCCATTTTTTTTCATAATAGCCATCCCAGTGGGTGTGAAGTGCTATCTTATTGTGGTTTTGATTTGCATTTCCCTAAAGACTAACCATAAACATCTTTTCATGTGCTTATTGGTCATTGCATATCTTCTTTGGAAAAATGTCTAGCAAGTCTTTTGCCCATTTTTGAATTGGGTTGTTTATTTTGTTGTTGTTGAGTTTTAGGAGTTCTTTATATATTCTAGATATTAATCCTTTATCAGATATATGGCCTACAAATATTTTTGCTCTTCCTATGGTTGCCTTTTCACTCTCTTGATAGTGTCCTTTAATGCATAAGAGTTTTTAATTTTGAAGTTCATGTTTAATTTATTTTTCATTTGTTGCCTGTGCTTTTGGTATTATATCCAAAAAATCATTGCCAAATCCAATGTCCAGATGAAATTTTTCCTATGTTTTCTTCTAAATGTTTTATAGTTCTAGTTTTTACCTTTAGTCTTTAAACCAATTTTGAGTTAAATTTTGCATATGGGATAAAGTACAGGTCCAAGTTCCTCTTTTGCAAATAGATATCCAGTTTTCCCAGCACCATTGGTTGATAAAAACAGGTGTACCAAAAACATGTTAGCTCTGAGGTTCCCAAACTTTCTCAGGTCATGGCACCATTTTTGTCTCAACAAATGTTTTATGATGCACCTAGGCGAAAAGAAATATATACCAATTTCATTAATCAAATAGTTAGGTCTAAACAACTTAATGTGTATTTATACCAACATAACTTAGTCATTTGAAAAAAATTGCTACACATAACCTGAAAGAAAAAATACTATTTTAATTTATTCTTAAATAACACAATTACTTACTAATGGAATGTATGTTTCTGTTAGGTGATGACTAACATCTCAGACCTTGGAATCAGACTGAACACTGCTGCCTTCATGTTCTGTTTCATTGGTTTTTGTGTGGTGTTTGCTGTTTTATAAACAACTGCAAAGATATAATGTCATTGAAGGTAAGGAGTGTGGTATAATGTGGAAACTGATAAGTATTTTAAGCTGGTCATTCACATGGTGTCTGAAAGACGTCCAGTGTCTCTGTGCTAGCCTTGAGCATGGTACCCCATGAGTTCACTGCGGCATCTCAGCAGTTGGTATAGTTTGAGGATGCTGTCCTAGCTGATACCACTTCCTTACCTTTGATGATCTTCACCTCCACCCCTGCCTCAGCCAACTGCTCCAATGACCACACTTGTCCTTGTCATAACATGAAATATTTTTACTTTTGTATTCCACTGTTTCATACCCTAATCATATCCTCTATAATCCATTACATACTTTTTCTCCTAATTCCCATTTTTATTTCATGAAGATCTCAAACTTCTTCATTTTTTCATTGTCCACCAGTCAATCAGCTTCTTTCTGTTTAAGCATTTTTCTATCTGGCTAATCATTTGACTTCTCTGTGTGTGTCCACAACCTGCTGAACATTGAAAACTCCATGCAAATTAGAATCTGCAGTCTCTAACATCATCAAGACCCTAATTGTTAACTGATAATCCTTTACATAAATTCTTAGTGACTATTCTGAAATGATGTCCAAATGAATCCAAACTTCCCCTCATTTCTTAAAATACCCACTATACTGCCTTCTGCCTCACAATCAGCAACTCTATGAACTTTACCAAGAAAATAAACTTCGTAAACTTCATGCTAGAATTCACTCAGCTTCCTATCCCATCACCCACAAACATCTTCATCTCTACTCAGCTTCCTCTCATCATAGTTCAGTAAAGGAGTGTCCCTTCCTTCTGTGAAGGTAAATCCCCCATATCTGCAAGATCCTCCATTTGTCCCTACCTGCACTCTGCTCTGGGAAGCCCTCTGACTTCTGGTGGAATTTTGGCCAATAGATTGCTTCAGCAGGAGACTGGGGAGTAGGAGAAGAGGAAGGTTGGCTGGTTCAGTCCCCTGGCCCCTCCATGCCCAGCTTGAGTTGACAGTGGCTGAATGTCTCTCAAGCGACAGCTCCTGCTGGGTGGCACTTTCTTAGAGGTGGGATAATTTCTCTTCTGGCCCCTTCAGACAGATGGTAGTGGTTTTGACTACTAGCCCAGGAGTACTCTTCCCTTTTGGCTACCATCACCCCTGCCCACACCGTGGTAAGAAAGGAAATGTCGCTTTACATTGTGCCCTACTGTTCCATTTATTGGTAAATAAATGTGAATATATGTAGTTTGCTGTCTTCACCAATCCTTGATTAGTATCTCTTCAATCCTTTTGAGTGTTTCCTGTTGGGACCCTGATGGGATACAGATCCCCTTCCCTATATTTCTTTGTGGCAACTCTTTCTAGAAAATGCCATTCCCTGGCTAGTGATAATGCTGATGGTAAATTAATAGTAATAATGTACTCACAACTATGATTTATCAAGCAATTTTATTCTTCTAGGCACCATGACAATTTAACATGTGTGACTTTATTTAATTTTCATATGGAAACTACTGCATTCTGTTCACAGTTCCCTTTTATAGATGAGAGACCTGAGATTCACTGAGGACAAGCAATGTTCACAAAGTCACACACTGGAAGTGGCAGAGTTGTAATTTGAGTGAGCACTGTGAGAGAGTCACCTCTTAGACATCTAACCACAAGAACACATTTCCTCACGATCAGCAGGGATGGGCTGATCATGACCCCCCCAAGCAAAGAGGAGACCAGGAAAAGGTTCAACTTGGTTGTGCTGTTGCACTGATAATTTCTACATAATATTCGTGGGTTTTTAATTTGGTGCTTGAGTCTCTTGGTTTGTGAGGAATGCAAATGAGCTGGCTCTGGAGTTGAAGCAGATGCCAAACTTTTCTGCTCAGCAGGAGTGCGTTGGGGACACAAAGCAATTGTGTCAGTGAGAAGACGTGAGCGGAAGGACTGCATGTCTGAAGTATGATCCTTTTGCTCCTCCTTGTGATGAAGGAAGGAGCTCTTGTTGCCACTGAGGACTTTATTTTAAGCCTTTGTCTTCCCTGACATGGAAAAAAATCATGGCACTTGTGGTGAAGTGTTTCCCTAGTGAAGGGACTGAATTGTATCAACAAACCTAGGAAAGTTCTGTAAAAGAACAACATTGTGTCCTAACCTAGAAACTGACTGATGCTCTGACGTCTGTTTCGCAGCCTCTGCAGAAGCATCTCTGCTCAGGTAAAAGAGCAAATTATGGGGTGGGAGTGTGGTGGGGAGAAAGAGTGAAGGAAAAAAAAAATCAATGTTCTTGATTTTCATTTCAAAGTGTTGGGGATCATTAGGCAGGGAAAATATGTAAGTGAAGAAAACATAATCCTTATTCTTGCCCTGACCTCTTTAGCTTTGGCCATTACTTGAACAATGAAGATATATATCTAAGAAATGTATTTCAAATAAATTCTTTCTAAATACGTACCCTTTAAACCCAATGAGTTCCTCCTGAATCTGTGCTTAGCTTTCAGGCAGAGACAGCACAAGGAAGTTCAGACAAATTTAATTTAGATTTGTCCATAGAACACCTGCTTATTTTTCATCTTCTTATATTCTGGGGAAATGGCGGACACATCAGAAAGAGATCTGAGTTCTAGTTCTGAGCAGCTCCGTTCTTGACTGCATCTGCTCTCCGTGGGCCACATCAGAGGTACCTCGAGCAAATGGCAAGTGTCTGAACAGGATGGTCTTCTCTAAGCCTCCAGCCAGAGTTCCTTTAAGCATCAGGGCTACATGGCTTCTTATCCTAATTTCATTAGGTCTTCATGTTTTTTCTGCCATCCCAATATTTTGACTTAGTGATATATTTATACCCAAGGGTGAGGGAAGAAAGAAGAAATGCCGCTCTGTATTGTGCCCTACTGTTCCATTTATTGGTAAATAAACGTGAATATATGTAGTTTGCTGTCTTCACCAACCCAAAATCTTCTGGATTTTTTGCATACTTTGCAGATTCCATAATTCTTTTGCCACATCTTCCTTTGTTCCTTCCCTGAGTGCTCTTGATGAGACCTAACAGGAGTTTGGTTGAATGGAGTATATTGGCGAGCCAATATCATAATTTTCTCTTTTAATTTTTTTTTCTTAAAAGAACTCATAGAGCAAATCTAAAAGAAGTCTTACCCAAAAAATGAGTTTCAACTTACTCCTCATTCATTTCATAACATCTTTTTTATTTTCCCATCAGATCACAGTGTTACTGGACAGAGTCTGCGCCCAAGGTGGGTCTGCCTAGGGCCTGCTGGTAGTGTGTGGGCTCTTGACTTCATGTAGGAAAGATTTCACAATATGAGTTCAGGTGATTTTGAGACAATGTTTATTAAAGCTTCCTTTTATTAAAGGAAGGGCTTAAGGTAGATGAAGCAATAGGAGAAAGAGAAAATGGGGCCTTGGAAACAGGTTCAGAGGGTAAGTGTAAGACAAGCTGCCACAGCCCACTGCTCCCCTAGTTGGAAGTCTCATGTGGTCCCTTAGAGTTCAGGAGAAAAACAGCAAATATACAAGGCATGGGCGTGCTTTAGCGAGAGCATGCTGTGGCTCTTTTGTCTTGAGGCTTTTTAAAAATCTTTCTTTGGCTGCCTGTGTGTCCTTCAATATGTAGAGTCATCAAAATATGTGTATAGAGGGGCCAGGGTTATTTTCTAGTTGGTTTTATTTTTAAAGAATGTTACTGAAGAGGGACTGGGATCAAAGTCAGTCTGCCCTGGGACAGTCTGGAATGTGAAAACCATTTGGTCCTAAGTGTCCTTGGTTAGGGAAGATAAAACCTTGTCATTTATTAGCTGGTTATAAATTGCTCAAATTGTTTGGCCTTGTCTAATTATTTTGTCTCAGTTTCCCTTATTCCACTTGTCAAGGAATTTCCCTAGCTTCTTACCATCCTGCTTCAACAGGAGCGTTACTTTCTTTCTTAGCTTCTCATACTTCTGAAGATGAAGGAGAGGAGTCTGAAAGGGGGGAGCCACTCTAATTTGAGTAGCAGGGGAAGGAAGAGTGTGCAGAACTCTGGCAAGTACAACTATTTTCCTCTCACACTGGTACTGTTGGTCCTTGAATGATGCCATTTCATTCAACGTTGTTATGTTATAATGTTGATGAGAGAAAAAAATCTATTCCTGCAGGGGCCACTGTGTGTGTGGAATTCGCACGCTCTTTCCGTGTCCTTGGGGTTTTCCCCAGGTCCTCTGATTTCCTTTCATATCCCAAAGATGTGCATGTGGTGTGAAAAGGGTATGACTAAATCTTCTCAGTCTGAGTGTGGGTGGGTGTGGGTGGCCCTGCGATGGAAGGGCGTTCTGTACAGGGTGGGTCCCACTTTGTGCCCTTAGCTGCTGGGAGATGCTCCTGCCACTCAAGACCTTGACCTTGAATAAGCAAGTTGGAAAATTATCTTACTTGTTTTCATTCATCTTCCTTAACTGTGTGTCTGAGTCACATTTCTTTCAATATTTAATACTAGAAGTGTTTTGCGTCTTTATTTAGAAGTTTGGTGTTTTTTTCATTTTTAGAATATACCGTAGGGGCTTACCGCTTGTTTATATCAGTCTATGGTAAAACTGGTTTTGTTATATTTCATTTCACTTTAAGTCACAGTTTTCAAGAACCTATCAATGATGTTAAGTGAGGACTTACTGTATTCTGGGGGCAACTTGCTCTAGTAACCTTAAATTATGCACTTGTTTAATAATTAAAATAAAATAAACTTTCCTCCTGTGTCACTCCATAGCCAGTGTTTTTATCACTTCTGTTAGAATAGCTTCTTTTTTTTTTTTTGCTTTTATGCTTCTCAAATCATTTAAACTTATTAACTTAATTAATTAATTAATTAATTTTTGCTACAGATGTTTCTCTTTTTTCCCCCATTGACATTCTCCTCCCGTCCTCCCCGCCCCCCCGCCCAAGCATTGTTGTCTATATCCATTGGTCATGTTTATATGCATAAGTTCATTGGTTTATCTTTCCTTCCCCACACCCCCTCCTCTGAAGTTTGTCAGTCTGAACCCTCCTTCTATGTCTCTGGGTCTGTTTTGTTCATCATCTTATTTTGTTCATTATATTTCACAAATAAGTGAGATCATGTGATACTTGACTTTCTCTGACTGGCTTATTTCGCTTAGCATAATACTCTCCAGGTCCCTCCACGTGTCATCTCAAAGGATAAGAGATCCTTCTTTCTTACAGCTGCATAGTGTTCCATTGTGTATAAGTACCACAGCTTTTTTATCCACTCATCTATTGATGGACAGATGGGCTGTTTCCAGATCTTAGCAATTGTAAATAGTGCTGCTATGAACATAGGGGTACATATATTCTTTCTGATTGGTGTTTCAGGCTTCTTAGGCTATATTCCTAGAAGTGGGATCACTGGGTCAAATTGCAGTTCATATTGTTTTTTATAGTGGCTGCACCAGTCTGCATTCCCACCAGCAGTGTACTAGAGTCCCCTTTTCTCCAGATCCTCACCAGCACTTGTTTGATGATTTGTTGATGGCAGCCATTCTGGCAGGTGTGAGGTGATATCTCATAGTTGTTTTAATTTGCATCTCTCTGATGATTAGTGACGTTGAGCATATTTTCATATGTCTCTTGGCTATTTGTATGTGCTATTTGGAGAGGTGTCTATTTAGGTCCTCTGCCCATTTTCTAATTGGGTTCTTTGTCTTCCTTTTGTTGAGTTGTGTGAGTACTGTATATATTTTGGAAATTAACCCCTTATCTGATGTATTGTTGGCAATTATGCTCTCCCATATAGTGAGTTCCCTTTCCATTTTGATGATTGTTTCTTTTGCTGTGCAGAAGCTTTTTAGCTTAATGTAGTCCCATGTATTAATCCTTTCCTTTATTTCTCTTATGCGTTGTATCAGTGAAAATTCTGCTGCATGTGATGTCTGAAATTTTGTTGCCTCCTTGCGTCCCTGGGAGAAATCCCATTTGATTGTGGTGTGTGTATATATATGTATATATATATTTTTTTTCAGTCCTCACTCGAGGACATTTTTCCATTTTTGTTCAGATAGAGTGGGAAGGAGAGAGAGAAACATCGATGTGGAAGTGACACATCAAGTGGCTGCCTCCCGCACGACCCAACCAGGGCCGGGGACAAACTGCAACCGAGGTACGTGCCCTTAGCGGGAACCGAACCCAGGCCTGTCTGGACCGCAGGCCGACGCTCTAACCACTGAGCCAAACTGGCCAGGGCGTGGTGTATACTTTTTAAAAATATATTGCTAGATTCGATTTGCTAAGATTTTGTTGAGGATTTTGGCATCTATGTTCATCAGGGATATTAACCTGTAATTTTCTTTCTTTTTAGTGTCTTCATCTGGTTTTGGGATTAGGATTATGCTGGCCTCATAAAAAGAGCTTGGAAGTCCTCCTTCCTTTTGAATTTTTTTTGAATAGTTTGAGGAGAATAGGTGATAGTTCTTCTTTGAATGTTTGGTAATACTCCCCTGTGTAGCTGTCTGGACCAGGGCTTTTTTTGCTGGGATTTTATTGATTACTTCTTTTATTTCTTTAATTGTTATTGGTCTGTTTAGGTTTTCTGACTCTTCCCAGTTGAGTTTTGGAATAGTATATGAGTCTAAGAATTTGTCCATTTCACCTAGGTTGTTGAATTTGTTGGCATATAATTGTTCATAGTATTTTCTTACAATCCTTTGTATTTCTGTGATGTTTGTTGTTACTTAACCTCTTTCATTTCTGATTTTATTAATTTGGCTTCTCTTTCTTTGTTTCTTGATGAATCTGGCTTAAGGTTGATAAATCCTGTTTATCTTTTCAAAGAACCAGCTCTTGGTTCCATTGATCTTTTGAATTGTTTTTTTAGTCTCTATGTCATTTATTTCTGTTCTGATTTTTATTATTTCCTTCCTTCTACTAACTCTGGGGGTTTTTTTGTTTTGTTTTCTTTTGGGGCTCTTTCTAAATCGTTAAGTTGTTGAGTTAGATAGCTCGTTAGAAATGTTTCTTCTTTCTTGAAGTAGGCCTGTATTGCTATGAACTTCCCTCTCAGGACTGCTTTTGCTGTGTCCCATAGATTTTGTGTTGTTGTGTGTTTATTTTCTTTAGTTTCCAGGCAGTTTTTGATATCTTTCTTGATCTCATTGATAACCCATTCGTTGTTTAATAACATGCTATTTAGCCTCCATGTGTTTGAATGTTTTGGGGTGTTTTTATTGTAATTGATTTCTAGTTTCATGACACTGTATTCTGAGAAGATGCTTGATATGATTTCAATCTTCTTGAATTTGTAGAGACTTACTCTGTGTCCTAACATGTGGTCTATTTTTTAGAATGTCCTGTGTGCACTTGAGAAGAATGTATATTCTGCAGCTTTGGGGTGAAATGTTCTGTAACTATCAATTAAGTCCAACTGATCTAGTTCATCATTTAGGGACTCTGTGTCCTTGTTAATTTTTTGTCTAGATGATCTATCCAGTGGTGTCAGTGGGGTGTTAAAGTCACACACTATGATTGTATTGCTATTGATCTCTCCCTTGAAGTCCTCCAGAAGTTTTTAAATATATTTTGGTGGTCCTATATTTAGTGCATATATGTTTACCAGGGTTATATCCTCTTGTTGGATTGATTCCTTTAATATTATGTAGTGACCTTCTTTGTTTCTTATTATGGCCCTCGTTTTGAAGTCTATCTTATCAGATATGAGTATTGTTACACCAGCTTTTTTTTTTTTCATTTCCATTTGCCTGGAAAATTTTTTCCCATACCTTCACTTTCATCCTGTGTGAGTCTTTTGTTGTCAGGTGGGTCTCTGGTAGACAGCATATATATGGGTTGTGTTTTCTTATCCAATCAGCTACCCTATGTCTTTTGATTGGCGCATTTAAGCCATTTACATTTAAGGTTATTATTGATAGATACTTATTAGTGGCCATTTTTATTTTGTGCCTGTGTTCTTCTCTCTCTCTCTCTCTCTCTCTCTCTCTCTCTCTCTCTATTTCTTTTTCTTCTTACAATAGTTCCTTTAGCATTTCTTTCTATGTTGGTTTGTTGGTAGTAAATTCCTTTAGCTTTTTTTTTTTTTTTTGTCTGTGAAGCTCTTTATTTCACCTTCAGTTTTGAATGATAACCTTGCTGGATAGAGTAGTCTTGGATTCAGACCCTTGCCTTTCATTACTTTGTATATTTCATACCACTCCCTTTTGGCCTACAGTGTTTCTATTGAGAAATCAGCTGACAGTCTAATGGGAGCTCCCTTGTAGGTACATTTCTGTCTCTCTCTTGCTTTCTTTAAGATTCTTTCTTTGTCTTTATTGTTTGCCATTTTAGTTATGATGTGTCTAGCTGTGGGTCTTTTGGGGTTCATCTTGCTTGGGACTCTTTGTTTCCTGGACATGTGTGACTTTTTCCTTCACCAAATTAGGGAAGTTTTCTGTCATTATTTCTTCAAACAGATTCTCTATTCCTTTCTCTGATTCTTCTCCTTCTGGTACCCCCATGATGCAAATGTTGTTATGTTTTGTATTTTCCCAAAGCTCCTTAAACTCTGCTCCTGCTTTTTAATTTTCTCTCCATTTGTTGCTCTATTTTGGTGTTTTTTCTACCTTGTTTTCTAACTCACTGATTCGATCTTCAGCTTCTTCTAATCTACTATTGAGATCTTCTAAGGTATTTTTCATATCAGCTATGTCATTCTTTATTTCCACTTGACTTTTATTCATAGCTTCTACCTCTTTTTTTATGCTGATGTAGTTCCCATTAAACTCTTTATAATTCTCATTAGGTTGCTTGTAGTTCTCACTAAATTGTTTGAGCACCCTTAAAATCATTGCTTGAATTCTTTATCTGACAAGTTGCTTTCTTCCATTTCATGTAGCTCCTTTTCTGGTGATTCCTCCTTTTCTTTCATTTGGGTGTTGTTTTTTTGTCTTACCACTTTAGCAGTCTGGTAGTTCTCGGCCCGGTGAGGGATGTTGGGATGTGTAGACAGGTCAGTGTGTATCAAATAAGGCTGCTGTGCCTCCCAGATTGTTTTGGTGCTTGGTGCCTCTTGCCTGCTGTGGGTCCTGGAGGACTGACAACTGGTGGCTAGTATTGGTCTGTTGTGGTAGGCACTGCTGTGGTGCATGGGTCCAGCGGGTGCACTGCTGGGGTGTCCTTCTGCCTGATGGGGCTCAGCTCCTGATCAGTTGCTGCTGGGAGAAAGTTTCAGCTCCTGGTTTGTGCTGCTACTGCTGCTGCTGTTGCCAGGGGTACTCTCAGCTCCCAATCTTCTGCTGCTGTTGGGGGCTGAGGATGCTCAGCTCCCAGGACTTTGCTGCTGCTGGGGGAGGGGCTCCATTCCAAATCCACTGCTGCAGTTGTCAGGGGCAAGTCTCAGCTGCCTGAGCCATGTTGCTGCTTGAGCTGGGGCACCACTCCTGGTCAGCCTCTGCTGATGCTGCTGGGGATGGGTCTCAGTTGCCAATCTGCGCTGCTGCTGCCTGGGGATGGATGTCCACTACTGAGCCTCTGCTGCTGGGGGTGTGTCTTGTCTCTGGAGCCTCAGCTGCTGTTGGGGATGTGGCTCCACTCCCACTCAGTCACTGCTGCTGTGGGGGATGGTGCTCGGCTCCTGGCTGTTTGCAGCTTTCCTGAGCCGGTAACTTGACATCACCACTACTGTGCACTGGTCCGGGTTGACACAGCGAGGTCCACTGGTCTGACAGTGCAAGGTGCACTGGTGGACTCAGGTCACTTGACCCTATCTGCTCCCCACTGCCTCCTCCCAGAGAAGACCAGGGATCTTCCAAGATGGCAGGGCTTTCCTGCTGTGCAGGGAGAAGCACCCTGACAAGCTTCTTACTACATTAGCCAGCTGCTCTCTGTCCACAGCACAGGAACCCTCTACCCCACGTTTCTGCACTACTTGAGGTTGCTCATCCACACTCACATCCACTCACTCTCTCTCACACTCGCTCACACTCTCACACACTCACCCTTGCTTCGGTCCTGCCTGCCGCCATCTTCCCCATCCCCTCCCACCCCCCACCCCCCACCCCCCGAATAGCTTCTTGAAGTCTAAATACTTTTCAGTATTAGGTTTCTTGGTACAAACACTTCTGATGGCCTCGTCCCTTTTTAGACTGCCCAACCTGAGGTATGCCAAACCTGTTATTATAAGTACTTGTAAATGTGTACTCTACCCTTCCAAGGTCTTTTTCTAAACTAGTAGGTTTTCTGTCACTTTTGTCAGAATCACCTGGGTTGTGCTTGTTCAAAATTCAAATTCCTGAGGCTCCCCGCCCCACCAAACCTACTGAATCAGAACATTTGGGTTGATACCAAGGAATTTGCATTTCTTACCTTACCCCCATGTTTGAGAATCTCTGTTCTAGGTTATAGAGAGGCTAATGCCAGAGCAAACATTTCTCACTCTGGGCCTAAACCATTATTTCCCAATGCTGGTTGATTATTAGGGTGCTTAAAATATAAATACCTGGGCCTTATCCCAAGCTAATGAAATCAGAATCTTGGTTGGGGTGGGGGGCATGGTGGTGGTAGGATTTTTCTTAGCTTCTAACTGTTTTTTGTTGTTGTTGTTAATTCTCACTTGAGGATATTTTTCCCATTGATTTTTAGAGAGTGGAAGGGAGGGAGGAAGGGATGGAGGAGGAGAGAGAGATAAAGAGAGAGGGAGAGAAAGAGAGAGACATTGATTGGTTGCCTCCCACAGAATCGAACATGCAACCCAGCTATATGCCCTTTACTGGGACTTGAACCCGAGATCCTTCAGTGCACAGGCTGATGCTCTAAGACACACTGGCTAGAGCACTTCTAAGTGTTTTTAATGTGTAGCCTTGATTAGAGCTCCTTATCTAAACATAGAAGTCTAAGAATTGCCTTCAGGGCATTGATAAACTTGCTGAAGTTGCATAATACACAGAAATTGGGGTGGCTGCCTGGCTCATGAATAATAATATCCCTTCTTCAAGAGGAGTTTTGATTGACAGTGTAGGCATTCAGTGGCCAGAACCCATTGGTTCAGCTTGGACATCTAAGCCAAGTACAAGTCCATCAGTATCTTTGTCTGGGAAGGGTTTTTTTCTTTAAAAAATTTTTTTTTCACTCATTTTTTTCTTTACTAGACTACTTCTCAAAATAAACATACCTTTATTTTTTGGTAATAAAAATAACACATTAATAGAAATAAATCCAGACAATATAAAAAGGTGTAAAGTAAAAATGAAAATTGCCAACACCCAGAGAGAAATCTTAACATTTTGATGTGTGCCTTGCTATATTTTTTATGCATATATATATAAAAAATGTGATCATATTATACATGTTGTTTTGTAATCTATTTTTTTTTAAATCCTCACCCAAGGATTTTTTTTCTATTTATCTTCAAATAGAGTGAGAGGGAGGAAGAGGGAGGGAGAGAGAGGGAGAGAGAGAAAAACATCAATGTGAGAGGAACACATCGACTGGTTGCCTCCTGCATGACCTCGACTAGGGCCGAGGATGAACTGCAACCGAGGTAGGTGCCCTTGACTGGAACTGAACCTGGGACTCTTTGGTCTGTGGGCTGATGCTCCAACTGCTGAGCCAAACTGGCCAGGGCTGTAATCTATTTTATTAAATATAACATCTATGGGCATTTTTCTTTACAATGAATATTGACCTTCATGATTCTTTTTAAATCCACATAGCAGCAATCTAGTGCATGGCTGTACTGTAATTTATTTAATGAGTTCTCTATTGAAAATTGAGAAAATATGCTTTCCATTTTTTTACTATTACAAATAACATCATAATGAACATATTTATACATATAACTTTGTATGCCTTTCCAGGTATTTCCTTAGGATAAAGTCACAAGAGTCAGATTGCTAGGTAAATGGGCATGCATATTAAAAACCTGATTACATATTGCCAAATTACCCCCTGGAAAAGCTGGTTTTATTTGTACTGCTACCATCCCAGCATGAGGGTACACTGTTTCACACATGCCAATACCAGCTATTAGTAATCTTCAGATTTTGCCAATCTGTTAGGCAAAAATGATACTTATTATTGTTTAATTACTTTGATTCCTTGATAGGGGAAGCACTGATCAAATTGTGAGTGAGAAAATTTCATTTAAGCCATGAAAGCCACGAGTGTTCAGTCCCACATTGGGGACGAAACAAATGACCTAGATCTGATAAAGGCTAAGATGACATTCTGCTGATTATTATTATTTTATAACAGTTTGCTTTTGAGGTGTATAGAGTTAATTTGGTGGCTGTTTTGATTTTTAATTCCCCTTTTGGTTTCAAATATCTAAAATTAAATTGAGAGAAATTTGGAAGGATCTGGAAGCAGTTATTTACTACCCTCATATCCGCCTCACCTCAGTGTGAAATAGCAGGAGACAGGTCTGACGCATCAGTTTACTGCTGCAACTCGATCATTTTTGCTTTGTATTGTTACACTTCCTGCTTGAAATACTTTTTTTTCTCAAAAGTTCTCTTTCTCATCCAGCAGTGATTTATTCCTGTTTTCACTGTTTCATGGATTTTTTGTTTCCATTGGAGTATATTTACATAACGCAAATATTAGCTATTTTAGTGCACATTAAGTGGCTTTTAGGGCATTTACAGTGTTGTGCAGGCATTATCTATCTAGACCTGTCCTTCCCCACAAAAGGAAACCCTACAGCCATGAGCAGTCACTTCCCTCCTGTGTGGGCCCTTTGCCAGCCTGACAGATGAGCTTAGAAATGGACAATCAAAAGAAATGATTGAACATCAAACATATTTTTGTGGGGCATAAATCTTAGCCAGAAAGCAAAGATTACCTTTTAGGATGGCTATTATTAAAAAACCCCTGCAAGTAACAAGTGTTGGTGAGGAAGTGGAGAAATTGGAACCCTTGTGTACTGCTAGTGGGAATGTAAATGGTGCAGCTGCTATGGAAAACAGTATGGTGGTTCCTTGAAAAATAAACAGAATTACTGTATGATTCAGCAATTCCATTTCTGGACCCATACTTAAAAGAATTGGATGTAAGGACTTGAATTTGGCGTGTTTTTTTGTTTTGTTTTGTTTTGACAGTCAATATTTTAATTGTTTCAGGTGTACAGCACAGTGGGTAGACAGTTATATAAATTACAAAGTGACTCCCCCCAATAAGTTTAGTACTCAAAAAGATATTTCCACACTCATGTTCATACATCATTCACAATCATGAAAAGGTGGAAGCAACTCAAGTGTCCATTGATGAATGAATGGATAAACAAAAAATGTGGTGTATACTACAAATGAAATATTATTTGTCCTCAAAAAGCAATGGAACTCTGATATACGCTGTAACACGAATTAACATTGACAACATTATGCCAAGTAAAATAATCCAGTCCCCAAAAAATAAATACTCTATAATTCTACTTATGTGAGGTACCTAGAGTAGTCAGATTCAGAGACAGAGAGTAATGGTAGTTGCCAGGTGCTGGGGAGGGGTGGAGTGGGGGAGAGAGTTGGGCGTTAGTATTTAATGGGGACAGAATTTCCATTTGGGAAGATGAAAGGTTCTGGAGATGATTGGTGGTGATGGTTGCACAACAGTGTGAATGTACTAAATGCCTCTGAACTGTACACTTAAAAATGGTTAAAAGGGTAAATTTCATGTTCTGTATACTTTACCACAATTTAAAAGATTAGTAGAGTCATCTCCAAAAAGACACAGGAGGCATCTACAGAGGGCAATTTGACCTCCAAAACCAATAAGGATTCCAGTAAATTAACATATGTAAATGTCTAATATTTATAAGTTTCTGATGATAAAAACTTTTCTCTTTTACCAGTCACTTTTGGATATTACTAGGGCATCAATTAGTTAATCACAGTATTCTGAAAATGGATAAATAAATAGAAAAGAATGATGAAAAAGATAGTATGTGTAGGGAGAAATATCATTTGCAGCCAGTTTGAAGGATCTCTCTGCTTGGCCCTCCTGTTTTGGTATCTATTTTCACTGAAACCTGGTTATTACCTTGTGTGTGGGCTCCTTGCCAGTCTGACAGATGAGCTTAGATATGGACATTCAAAAGAAAAATGATCGAATATCAAACATGTTTCTTGTGGGGCATGAATCTCAGCCAAGAATGCAAAAATGATCTTTTTCCTTGATCTGTAGTTCTAGTTGTTGGGACAATATATTATTCTTTTGTCAGAACTAGATTAAATTGGATCTTTTGAAAAAGGAAGTTAGAACACTAAAGTTAGAAATCTCTTGAGTTGAAATTTGAGTAATATAAAATGTGATATTATGGAAATATGCATAAAATATCCATTTCCTTCTAGGTTTTGTCCACAATTGCTATAGAACTTTATAAAAAAATTGTTGACTAAATTCTTCTCCATGAATAAAAATACCTCAAACAATGAATAACACTAGTAACTATTTATATTTTATTTAATGTTCATTTTCTTAGTGTTGTCATTTATTTAAATGATTAATATTCCTTCAAACATTAAGCATAAATGATTAATATTCTTAGTATTTACATGCTCCTTAAGATGAATAAATCAAAACTTACACATTCAACAAATTAAATTACCCCAATGCTTAAGCATCAATCGCAGACTTACTTAATCAAACTCGTCTAAACATTAAATAAAATCACAAATCTCATTCATCTAATGCTTCAAACACCTTAAAAAGCAGAAGAGATGCAGAGTGTAGCAATAATTTCAAGAATGGTTACTAATGTGCCAGTGCTGTAGATTGATTGATTTCTTATATTTTTCTGTGATTGTCTTTCTAGAGTGGCAGAGAATTTTACAAGACCTGAGAGAAAAAGAATACCCCCTCAGACCAGCTGAGATTGCAGAACCTGGTTGTCAAGAAACTTATTCTTGACCAGGACTCCACCTCCATTGTACCATCTAAGGTTTTACATTTGAGACTCTATGAAAAGGCCGAGCCTCTTTTTATAATTCAGTTTTTCTTCTTCATCAGTGAGACTTTCAAGTCCATATCTTTCAGGGGGCTTTTAGTTTTTAAAGTTCAGGGGGCTTTTAGTTCTTCAAGCTTCATGTATTTCCAAGAAATAATACATTTTTTTTTTTTTTTTTTTTTTTTTTTTACTTTCACATGGTCTGCATTATCAAAGCTTATCTTGCCATTATGACCTAATTTCTTAGTATTACTGGACATTTTTGGGTTATGCATTATATTTAACAAGGTCATTCAGAGCTTTCTTCTAAAGTGAACGAGGGATAATTCCATCTTTGGGACATTTGACTAACGATCACCTCGTATGATCACTAGTATTGATGACGTTAAATCCTACTTTCATCTAGGAATCTCACAGTTCCCTGAGGTTCTGTTGACTTTTAAAAATATTTTTCTCTCTTTTTTTTCAATCTTCACCCAAGGATGTATTTTTTCCTATTGACTTTCAGATAGAGGGGAGGGAGGGAGAGAGAGAGGAAGAGAGAGAGAAACATTGATGCCTCCCGCACAACCCCAACCAGGGCTAAGGTACATGCCCTTGACTGGAATCAAACCCACGACTCTTTGGTCCAAGGCTGATGCTCTAACCACTGAGAAAAACCAACCAGGGCTTTTTTCTCTCTCTTTTTTTTAATCCTTACCTGAGGACATTTTTGCATTTATCTTCAGATAGAGTGGGAGGGAGAGAGGGAGGAAGAGAGAGAGAGAAACATCAATGTGAGAGAGACACATCAGCTGGCTGCCACCCACATGACCCCAACCAGGGCTGGGGACAAACTGCAACCGAGGTATGTGTCCTTAGCGGGAACCGAACCCAGGACTCTCCAGTCCACGGGCTGATGCTCTAACCCCTGAGCCAAACTGGCCAGGGCATTCTCTTTTTTTTATATGGGATAATTTCTATTTTTGTCTTTTTTTTTTTTTCTGATATCCTTAACCTGCTCTTATGCTTACCCAGTGAATTTTCAATTTCAAATATGATCCTTTTCAGTCATAGAATTTCCATTTGGTTCTTTCTTTATGGTTTCTAGTTCTCTGTCAACATTTTCTCTCTTTGCATTAATTATGAGTTGTTGTGTGTTTTTTTTTTTTAATGTCCTAGAGCACAGTCATCACAGTTGCTTTAAAATCTTTGACTATAAACTCTAACCTCTGGGTCATCTCAGAGTTAGTATTTGCTGATGGTCTTTTCTTTTCAGTATGCAACACATTTTAAAGTTTAAAAGTTTTTTGTTTTTGTTTTTGCATGTCAAATAATTTTGGAATGTGCCCTGGATATTGTGAATGAGATGTTATATGGATTGTGCATTCTGCTGTGTTACTACAGAAGCACTGATGCTTTGTTTTGGCAGGCTGTTAACTTGTTGAACCCCCACCGTGAAGTCTTCCCTGTTTCACTCCAGCCTGGAGTTGGCTGGTGCAAGTATGATTCTGAGGCTGGCGAGGGGTCTGGGCCATGTTTATATACAGAATTTGCTTCTCTAGCTCTATTTTTTAAGAGTTTCTCCTCATATTTCATTTGCTAGTTCTGCCCAACCTCAGTTCTCTTATTCTTTAAGCCAATAAAGATCTGAAAACAAAGGAAAACAATCCCACGTTTAGCCACAAGATCCAGACTGGGAACCTCCCCTCAGTTCAAAAACCGTAAAAATGGGAAACTCTCCCAGTATCTTCCCTTCTCCCTGGTTTCCACCCCCATCTAGTATCTATCTTCCTGTTTTTGTTTGTTCTTTAGTGTCTTCGGGCATTTGTTTTTATTTTTCATTCAGTTTATAGTTGTTATTTGTGGGAAGATTGGTTCAGTAAGAACTACGCAGCTATTGCCAGAACATACTTTTAAGGTCAAGGGGTCAGCCTAATTTTTCTAATTACCATACTATATGTTGTTCTCCCTACTCTGTTCTGCAATATGAAGTCCCATTGACCATTAAGACATTTTACTGCATTATTAAAAATGATATCAAGGGGAAGATTTCCTCTAAAAAAGGAGTACTAAAATGTTGCTAAGTCTTGTACGAATGTAATCCTGCATTATTTTGCAAGAGGTTCCGGAGGAGTGATCTGTGTAAATTCTTACTCTACCTAACTACAGCTGTATAATTTGAGGCAAGACTTTTATTTATTTATTTTTTATTGAGGTTATAATTGAAATATACCATTATATTAGTTTCAGGTGTTCAATGATTCAATATTTGTATATGTTGCAAAATGATCACCATGATGTCTAGTTAACATCTGTCACCTTACATAATTACAAATTTTTTCCCTTGTGATGAGAACTTTTAAGATCTACTCTCGTAGCAACTTTAATTTGCAATATAGCATCATTAACTTATTCACCATGCTGTCTGTACTTTATATCCTCGTGACTTATTTATTTTATAATTGGACATTTGTATCTTTTTAGGCAAGACTGTTAACTTCTCAAAATTTTAGCTTTTATTTTTATAAAAAAGACAGTGATTCACTGTTCTTTCTATATCCACAAAGTTGATATTAAAGTCAAATGATATGCTACACTTAAAAGTATTTTAAAATAAAAGCAATTATAACAGTTTCCTTTATCAGATCTCACCAAATATTCTGAGTTTTATGAAAATGTAATGGCTTTACCTCAAACCCTTGACTTCCCATCCTTCATATGTTGCAAATTGAGGACTGGGATAGGGCAGTACTATCAGGGCAGCCTGGTGGACAGCCCTAGGATGATGGTAGTACCATAGGATGACGTTCCAATTTTACATATATTTAAGCTTGGTTTTACTAGTGATCCAGAACTGATCAGACTAACTGACCTAACCAAACTCACAAGAGTCTACTATGCACACCAGAAAGCTAATTTATTAATTTGCATTGGAGACCAGAATGTTGGTGTCTGAGGGACAGGTTGCTCTACCTCCTGGCATCAGTGTTTCTGTGAGCTAACTTAATAATCCACAAGTTGTTTCCTGATATGGAAACAGGGTAAAGAGAGAAGAAGAAGAAGAATTACAATAACAATGAAAAGATCTGTCATTGCTAAGTGCTCTCTAATTTTGTTAATTTTCACAACAACCTTGCAAAGACGATATTATCACTTCTGTTTTACAGTTGAAGAAATTGAAACGCAGAGAATTTAAATATCTGTTTGAAGATCATAAATCCCCGGGACACTGGAGGCACTTTTCCGGCTGGAGTGGGATCCGATGAAAAGTCTTGGCAGAGCTCCAGTGACAGGGAGACTTCTGTCCCGATTCAATGTCTGCACATTTCATGGTGATGGATTAACATCTGCAGATTCTCTTTCTCAAATGCCTTATTGTCTGGGCTTCATGCTAATGGCCCCCTTCTGTGTCCCCTTGCCTTCATAACTATGTCCAGTACACTTAACTTGTTAGTTAGATATGCATTCTAGTCCAGCCTCCTTGATACTATGCTGAACACCTTGCTTGATTGCACTAACCAATGTCCCCAAGGCTTTTGGGTAAAACAGTCACATACATTTGCTGGTGTGAGACTGAGACTCTGCTAAGGGCTAATAACATTGCTCCCCTCAAGCTGATAGTCTTTACATGTTGTTCAACATTTATTAAATGAATGTAAGACAAACTGATTTTTATTACTTAAAATTGTACGTTTCTTTATGTTCAAAATAAGATAATGTATTTCTGATATAAACTGACATTTTAGCTTATTTGCAGTTTTCTTTTATTTCACAATGCTGCTTTTACTCAGCTGTACAGTATTAGTGATCCGACTCACTGAGGACAGAGTAAATTCCATTGATATAATAATTCTTATATTGATAGTAACATTTTCTGAGCTGAACAAAGTGCTTGTCACTGCTTTACATGCCTTTTTTAAATAAGATTTTTAAAATTGATTTTTAGAGAGAGAAGAAGGGAGAAGAGAGAGGGAGAAACATCATGTGAGAGCGAAACATTGATTGGCTGCCTTCTGCACGCCCCCACTGGAGATTGAACCCACAGCCTGGGCATGTGCCTTGACCAGGAATTGAACAAGCAACCCTTTGGTGCACAGGATGACACTCAACCAACTGAGCCACTCAAGCCAGGGTTCAGTATGCCCTTTTCATCCTCGTGGAAATCTCTGTAAGGTAGATACTATTATCTGTTTTTTATGGATGAGGAAAATGAGGCACTGAGAGGGTAAAAAATTTGCCAAAAGGTCACACAGCCAATAAATGGTTGAAGCTGGAATCGAACCCAGATTTTCTGTCAGTACACTGACCTGCCTAGTGGTTAAACTTACTGATTGTTATGAGCTGAATTGTGTCCCCTCAAAATTCATGTCTTGAAGCCCTAACCCCCAGTATATCAGAATGTGACAGCTATCAGAAAGGGAACCTGGCCCTCGGCAGGTCTCCCTAGGACCAGTCAGTAGTGTGTGGGTTCTTGACTTTGTGTAGGAAAAGTTTCACAACATGAGTCCAGGTGAATTTTAGAGGATATTTATTAAAGTTGGGGACAGTAAAACAAGAAAGGGCTGGGGAAATGAGCCTAGGCTGGGCTGCTTTGGTTCACTAAGAAGTCAGAGAAAAGGAGGCCTTGGGGACAGGTCCATGGGGTTTGTCTGGGACGAACTGTTGCTGCCCATTGCTGTTCTGGTTGCAAGCCTCGTGGGATCTCTTAGAGCCTAGGAGATGCATGCCTGTGGGGGAAGAAGGGAGAGAGGGATGAGATGAGGCCATGCTCCTAGGAAGGAGAACGCATGCTGGGTCCTTTGTCTTGAGGCTTTTTCTCTCTCTCGAAGGTGGGAATCTTAGGAGAGGTCTGAGGGGAGGGTTTCAGCAGAATATTCATCAATTTTCTAGATATACTCCTTTAGGGTCCTGGTCAGTGTCAAGGCAGCTGGTCCTTAGTCATGGCAGCTGGTCCTGGTGTTCCCCATCTGGTTTTGCTGCTTTCTGGGCCTGGTGCAGAAATACAACTGAGGCTTAGATGTTATTTCTAGGGAGGTGAACTTCTGTATCTGCTGTAAATTGCTCTGGCAGTTTGTTCAGCTATCTGCCTCAGTTTCCCTATTCCACTTGTCCCGGCTTATTGATCTGTCTCATTACCATATTTGGAGTAGGATCTTTAAAGAGGTGATTATGTTAAAAAGAGACATTAAGGTGGGCCTTAATCCAATGTAACTGCTATCCTTATAAGAAGAGGAGATTTGTACACACAAATGTCCTCTTCTTATAAGAGGTTCACCAGGGATGTGCACATACAAAGATAAGACTATGTGAGGACACAGAGGGGACGAGATCATCTGAAAGCCAAGGAGAAGCCACAGGAGAAACCAAACCTTCCGACTCCTTCATCTTAGACTTCTAGCCTCCAAAACTGAGAGAAAATACATTTCTGTTGTTGAAGGCATCAAGTTTGTGGTATTTTTTTTATGACTGCCCTACCAAACTAACATTAATTTTGTTCAAAGTAAGCTTTAAAAATTATTTTCCCTAGATGTCATGTATCAAACTATTTCCTATTCTTCTGTAATTCTTTTAGCCTTTCCTTCCTTCTTTTTTCCTTTCCTCTCCTTCCTTCCTTCCTTCCTTCCTTCCTTCCTTCCTTCCTTCCTTCCTTCCTTCCTTCCTTCCCTCTCTCTCTCTCCCTCCTCATCTTCTCTCCATCTCTCTTTGTGCTCGTTCTGCAATCTTTCTGAACAGAAGACTTCTTGATCATCATATTAAAGGGCTTAAATATTAGATAGAAAAAAAAAAAAAGTCCTAGTAGAAAGCACCAGGCCATGCATGATTGACTAGCATTTTCTCAGGTCTTTGCTGACTTTTGGCCAGCCTCAGGGTCTCCTTACAACCATGGTGCCTTGTGTGGTGAGCATGTGCCTATGGCAATGAGCCTTAATGAGTGTGGACCAGCTCTCATCTCTGCTTCAAGATTCTGCTGCTTTGAAGGAAATGGGGCAGGTTGACATTCTGCCAGGTAGGGAATCCTGAGATGACCCAAGGTACACTTGAGAGTCAGTCCATTGTTGCTGTTGTGCCCTCTGGAAACTAGCTCAGGGTAGCTGACTAGCTAGCTGAGTACTTAATATCCTGAGGAGCTGTCTTTTTCTCATTTAAATTCTCAGTGCCTAGCTGTTTTAATATAGGTTTTATTATTATTTAGATGTTATGAGACCACCAGATGAGGAGATGATCACCATTGGAAAGATAGCTTGTCACTCACAGTTCCCAAGAGGAGGGGCACTCCATGCCACTCAGGGCCCCATGGGGAGCGTGAGAAGTAGTGGGCTCAGTCTGGAGGGAAAAGGAGCAGGAAGGAAGCAGTGGACCAGAGCATTTGGTATGGTTTCCATAGGGGGGAAGAGGCTAGGCAAGGTAAACAGGCCTAGGACTGGCTGGTTTAAATAACTTTAGTGTGCTTGGGGGCCTAGGCTGTTCTTGGTTGTGTGGTACCTGGTCCTGGGATGATTAAGGTACATAGAGAGTGGCTGAGAGTGTGAGAACACAATAAAGGAGGCAGTTGGGGTATGGGCTCTGAATTGGTTGGTTTGCATTTGAAAAGTGCACTGGCAGGTGAGTTGGGAGGGGCAGTTCCTCTAGAGTCTGCAAGATGCCAGATGTCAAAGCATCAGAATAAGGGGAAAAGGGGGACATCTGTAATACTTTCAACAATAAATATATATATATATTTATATATATATACAGAAAAGAAGCCATGCTTAATGCACTAGCACAAAGTCAGGTTCACTGACAGTGCTGATCTGAGCATCTCTGCACGGAAACACTGGGCTGCATTGCTGATATGAAAGGCAAGGTGCCTGCTCTCGAGCACACACCTATTAGTTTTCTCTTACTGCAGCTTAATCTCCAATATTTTCACAACATCTTTTTTGGGGATGAGTGTGTGAAAGAGAGATGGCAGGCAGGGATCATTTCCTTTTAGCTTTCAGGCCCACGTTTACCTGTGCAGAGAGCACTCCATGCCCTGGGCCCCCCACAGGGCAGGCCATAGAGGTCTCCTTTGTCCTACCTGAGAAGAGAGGAGCATGTGTGTAACAGACACTTTGCTAGACACACCTGATGTCATGGAGCCCTCACACTCCCCCTCTGAGGTGGCTGTTATATTTGTTCCAACTCCTTGGATGTAGAAATGTAGACATCAAGAGATTTATTAATCAATGTCACTCAATAAATTCAATATAAAAAAAGATGATTGAAAAACAAGAGAGAGAGAGAGAGATGAGTAACTTGCCCAAGGTCACACTGTTACTGGAAGGATGAGTGGGCCAGATCCCTCTGACATTTGTGGGTGTGAGGTTCTTTGGGTACCACTGAAATAAGCATTTTCAGAAGCCCCAGTGGGAGAGTGAATTGTCTTTATTGGCATTGAGTTATATTTCTGGGGTTGTGACGTCCCAGTTCCCTTACCCAGTCCTGGAAGACATGCAGCTATGGATTTAGCCAAGTTAGAAACAGCAGGGCCAGTGTTCAGAGCTTCCTTTTGATAGTGGAGCTAGGTCCAGATCACATCATTCTAGATTCAGTCCACCAGTTCGTTGCGTGGAGTCCACATGGCTGTGGGCCGTGTCGGGGGATGCAGGACCTGGGAGCACCGCAAGCCGGGAATCTGGTGTAGTAGCAAGAGAGAGAGAAAGCTTTCCTTTGTCTAGCAGATTAAATATTCAGGTTTTTTGAGTTTGCAGTGGCCATGCCTATTCTGGCCATTGACTCACTCCCAGGTGTGACGGACAGGTAGGCACCTTCCCACATCACTCAGACCTTCCTGGGCATGCGTCTAAACTGCCTTTGTCCAGTCCCTTCCCCCAGTGGGGAACAGACCTGGAGTGTTAAACTGCTAGTCTTCCCTTTACTCCTTTCCTGTTAAATAATAGCCAGATTATTGCCACGGCATCAACACAACTGCTCCATGAGGTTGAATCTGAACCCAGCCTAAGTTCAAAGCTAGAAGCTTAGCTGCCATGCCAAGATGCGATGGTTTCCTGGTATGCCGCTTACCTTGGCTCTGAGGAAGCAAAGAAGTTGATTTAGTAAACAACTGCATTTATGCCTTTTTATCTTCTTCACTCCACCCCTTCCCCAAACTATGGGATACATTTCAATATCTTTTGCAATTTGAAGCATCCTGCTCCCAATATAATCATATGAACTTGGGATAGTAGAAACGGAAAGAAAATCTTATGAGGACTGTGCAGTGAGTACCCCTCACCCCAGATCCCTAGGTTTATGAGTGTAGTAGGGAAAAGTAAACATTGGCAGCCTATTACCAGGAGCCTCAGTGCCACCAGAATTGTAGGTGGAAGGTGAGAGATTCAGGCAGGAAACACCAATGAGGTTGTCCCAGAGCTGTATTGTACCAACTAGTGCGCCATCCAGCCCTGCCTGCCTCTCTGACAGTGGCCAGTAAATCAAGGGGTGGGTCTAAATAAAGTAAGCTGCAAGTGGGGATGATCATGGTGTTTATTTTGGCTATTGTTTTCTGTTTTTCCAGATTTTAGGATTTTTACTCAGACAATTTAAGCTCCATTCTTTCCTGCCGGTGGCTGTGTTTTTGCAGAGGTGTGAGAAGGGAGACCATGGGCATCTCAGCAGGGGTTCCAAGCAGGTCCGTCCTCTCAGGTTCTGATGGGCTCATTCTTATGACAAAATGATTTGATTGTAATCCCTGTGTCTGCAGTTTGTCTGCTTTGAGAGCACAGATGAGTATTCAGAGTGTTGACACGTCTCTTTGTTCACATTCCTGCCTGGAAATCTGGAAAGCCTACCCCACTGTTATGGTTTGAAAGCATGATATTCTAGCTTGTCAGGAAAGATTTTACTAAGGAAAGTTAGGCAATTGAAAGTCAAATTCTTTTCCCCGAAAAGCTAGAAAATCTGTTCCCGGGAAGAGGCTCTCAGCAGGCTGTCCCTGCTGGCATGGGGCCTCCACAATGCCTGTGCTTGCCTGGCTGTTCTTTATGATAAGCTTTCCTACAGGAGGTTGGTTCCCCCCACCCTGATTCCCTCCTCACTTTCTGAAGGTTCTTAGGCTCAGAAGGTGTAGCATATGTTAGAAATCTGCTTTTTAACAACAGGAAAAAGCTCGGGTCAGTGGCTAAGTAAATGCCACAAGACTGGTGGTGTTAGGTCAGAGCAGGGTACTGTCATTACAGACACACTGGGGACATTGTATTAACTATATTATCTTTTTTTCTGTATTCATGGTACTCTAGCATCTGGGTCTCACTGACCATTAGCTCCCTCCCAAGGCTAGCTCATTCCCAGATTAGCAAACAACTTGCCTGCAAGCAGATCTATGATATGCAAACCAACCAATCACAAATCCACATTCCCACCACCCCTGCCCTAAGTTACCACGAAGCCAAATATCAGAAAACTAGGGACCACCCCTATAGCACAGAGCGTGCTAAAATTATTCAAACTATGTAATCCTAACCCTGTTTAGCTGTTTACCTAGCCTTGCCCACTCCTTCCAGTAACAACCACAATAGAGGCTTTTGTCCACACTTCCCCATTCTGCCTCCTGACTGACCTGAGGTGTCCTCATGTGGCCCTGAGTGGCATGGTATGCCCCTTCCTCTCAGGAACTGTGAGTAACATAGCATTGTCTCTTGCTCTGATGATTTCACCATACCTGGATGATAATAAAACTTATATTTAAAACACACATGTGGGTGAGTTTATGTCCTGTAGTCATAACTGGTCCCCAGAGACTATAATGATAATCAATTTAAGAAGGTTCTACAATTCACCCTGATCTTGTCAATATTTTTACTATTAAATTTTTACTGTTGTTAGCTAGAAATTAAGAAGAAAGAGAGCAAAGGAAGAGTCAGACATTGTTGAACATATTCAGCTGGGAAGCAGAGGCCTGTTGGCTTCACCAGGAAGCTACAGTTTCCCAATCCACCAGGAAACCACCAGTCCATCACCTCTCATCTCAAGATCACTGGGTGAAGGGATAGAACCAAGGGAGGTAAGGACATGTGCACTAAAGTCAAAATGGCACAGGGGGAGGTGATGGACGGAGAACTGTCAGTCTAACCTGGAAAAAAGATCATTGGCTGGGGGGGGCGGGGAGGTGGAGCCAATGCAAGCCCACAAAACCTTTGGAAGTTAATTGGTTATTTTGAAAAAGCTCTCTCTCTCTCTCCATAGCCATGTGGCCCTACTAGCCACATGGCTGATGGCTGCGCTGACCCCCCACACAGGCTACAGGCAGGAGCCTGGGTACAGCAGCAAAGCAATGGATTACAGCCAGGAACACAAGCTAAGCTCACCAAATGCTGGACTGAACTAAGCTTTAATATGGCACAGTATTTCTGGACATTTGTTCTATTTCTGGCCCTGATTTTCCATGGAGGGATGGACAGTGATGGGATATTGGGGAACTCCTTTAATTTTGCTTCTCAAATAAATCATCCTCTCTTGTGGGTCCTTCGAAACGCTTTCCCTCTCCACCGGGCAAGTACCCCATTTCCATCAGCAACAAAATTGGACAAATATATAGAAAGCGTATCAAAATTTTGGATGAAAAAGTTTGGAATAGCTTATATTTTAGATCACAATATCAAGTTTTACAGATACCTGGACATTTTAAATTTATCACTAACACAAATAAGGGAAAGTTGAATAGAATAAATGTAATGAACTCTACTAAGAAATTAATTGCTTTGGGGTGGTGAACACACAATACAGTGTACAGATGATGTGTTGTAGAATTGTGCACCTGAAACCTGTATAATTTTGTTAACCAGTGTCACCCCAATAAATTCAATAAAAATGAAAAAAGTGATTGCTTAATGTAACTTAGAAATGGTTCGTATGAAAACTTGAGAGGCTGTAAGATGTAACATGGTGGCTCTAAGGTACAACACAAATATGGGTCGGTTCATTCAGTACAATCAGTGCTGATGTCCAGGACAGAGGATCTGATAGTTGCACACTGTACACTTACATATCACGTGAAAATGGTCATATCCAGTGTGACCATTACTTTTTGAGAGAGCTCCTTGAGAATTGGAATGTATCCATAAAAAGATGACCAGAATTATGAAAGTTATCACCTCCAAAATCTTAAGGGTTATATATGTAAAGGGGTTGCATTTATTCTGTGTAGATATAAGGCACAGAACTAAGACCCATCAAGAAATGCATGGAGAAGAATATTTTACATTTACATGAGAAATAACTTTTTTTAAAAATTAATTTATTTTTGTTACAGATGTTTCTCCTTTTTTTCCCCATCGACACCCTCCTCCCCATTCCCCCCCACCCCATCCCCAGCTTTGTTGTCCTTGTCCATCGGTTATGCATACATGCATATAAGTTCTGTGGTTTATCTCTTCCCTCCTCCCCACCCCCCTTTCTGAAGATTGTCAGTCTGTACCCTATTTCCACGTCTCTGGGTCTACCCTGTCCCTCAGACTGATATGTTCATTATATTCCACAAATAAGTGAGATCATGTGATATTTGTCTTTCTCTGCTTGGCTTGTTTCACTTAGGATAATACCCTCCAGGTCCCTCCATGTCATCTCAAATGATAAGAGATCTTTCTTTCTTACAGTTGCATGGTACTCCATTGTATATATGTACCACAGCTTTTTTATCCATTCATCTACTGATGGACACTTGGGCTGTTTCCAGATCCTAGCTATTGTAAATAGTGCTGCTATTTACATGGGGGTACATATATTCTTTCTGATTGGTGTTTCAGGTTTCTTAGGGTATATTCCAAGAAGTGGGATCACTGGGTCAAATGGCAATTCAATTTTTAATTTTTTGAGGTAACACCATAGTGTTTTCCATAGTGGCTGCACCAGTCTGCATTCCCACCAGCAGTGTACTAGAGTCCCCTTTTCTCCACACCCTCGCCAACACTTGCTGTTTGATGCTTTGTTGATGGCTGACATTCTGACAGGTGTGAGGTGATAACTCATTGTTGTTTTAATTTGCATCTCTCCGATGATTAGTGACATTGAAGGTTTTTTCATATGTCTCTTGGCCATTTGTATGTCCTGTTTGGAGAGGTGTCTATTTAGGTCCTCTGCCCATTTTTTAATTGGGTTCTTTGTCTTCCTTTTGTTGAGTTGTATGAGCACTCTATATGTTTTGGAAATTAACCCCTTATCTGATGTATCATTGGCAGTTCTGCTCTCCCATACATTGGGTTGCTTTTCCGCTTTGATGGTTGTTTCTTTTGCTGTGCAGAAGCTTTTGAGTTTGATGTAGTCCCATGTGTTCATTTTTTCCTTTGTTTCTGTTGCTTTAGGTGATGTATCAGTGAAAATTCTGCTGCGTGTGATGTCTGAAATTTTGTTGCCTACATTTCCTTCTAGGATTTTTATGGATTCATGAGTCACATTTAAGTCTTTTATCCATTTTGAGTTAATTCTTGTGTATGGTGTAAGTTGATGGTCTAGTTTCATTTTTTTTGCAAGTAGCTGTCCAATTTTCCCAACACCATTTATTAAAGAGGCTGTCTTTACTCCATTGTATGGTCTTGCCACCTTTGTCAAATATTAATTGAGCATAATGTCTTTGGTCAATTTCCAGGTTCTCTGTTTTGTCCCACTGATTTATATGCCTGTTCTTGTGCCAGTACCAGGCTATTTTGATTACAGTGGCTTTGTAGTATAACCTGATATCCGGTATTGTGATCCCACCTACTTTGTCTTTCTTTTTCAAGATTGCTGTGGCTATTCGGGGTCTTTTTTAGTTCCATATGAACTTTTGAAGTACTTGTTCTAGTTCTGTGAAATATGTCGGTGTTCTGATGGGGATTGCATTGAATCTATAGATTGCTTTGGGTAGTAAGGACATTTTAATGATGTTAATTCTTCCAATCCATGAACAAGGTATGTGTTTCCACTTTTTTTTTTTTTTCTTCCTCCTCACCCAAGGACACTTTTGCATTTATCTTCAGATAGAGCAGAAGGGAGAGAGGAAGAGAGAGAAAGAAACATCAATGTGAGAGAGACACATCAAGTGGCTGCCACCCACATGACCCCAACAGAGGCTGGGGACAAACTGCAACCGAGGTACATGCCCTTAGCAGGAACCTAACCCGGGACTCTCTGATCTGCGGGCCAACACTCTAACTGCTGAGCCAAACTGGCCAGGGCATGTTTCCACTTTGTTATATCTTCCTCTATTTCTTTTTCAATGTCCTGTAGTTTCCTGCAAATAGGTCCTTTACTTCTTTGATTAAGTTTATTCTTAGGTATCTTAATTTTTTTGCCGTGATGGTAAATGGAATTGTTTTTTTAGTTTCTCTTTCTGTGAGTTCATCATTGGTGTATAAGAATGCCGTAGATTTCTTGTCGTTAATTTTGTATCCTGCTACTTTGCCAAATTCATTTATTAAGTCTAGTAGATTTTTGATGGAGTCTTTAGGGTTTTCTATGTATAATATCATGTCATCTGCAAATAATGACAGTTTCACTTCTTCCTTTCCAATTTGGATCCCTTTTATTTTTTCTTCATGTCTGATTGCTGTGGCTAAGACTTCCAGTTAAATAAAAGTGACGAAAGTCGGCATCCCTGTCTTGTTCCTGTTCTTTTTTTTTTTTGGTACGTGCCCCTAGTGGGAACTGAACCCAGATCTCTCTGGTCCGCAGGCCGACGCTCCAACCGCTGAGCCAAACCGACCAGGGCATTGCTCCTGTTCTTAAGGGAAATGCTTGTAGTTTTTGCCCATTGAGTATGATGTTGGCTGTAGGGCTTTCATATATGGCCTTTATTATGTCGAGATATGATCCCTCTATTCCCACATTGCTGAGCGTTTTATCAGAAATGAGTGCTGGATTTTGTCGAATGCTTTTTCAGCGTCTATTGATATGATCATGTGGTTTTTGTCTTTCATTTTGTTTATGTGGTGTATCACATTTATTGATTTGCGAATATTGTACCAGCCTTGCATCCCTGGGGTGAATCCCACTTGGTCATGGTGAATAATTTTTTTGATGTATTGTTGGATCCGATTTGCTATTATTTTGTTAAGGATTTTGGCATCTATGTTCATCGGGGATATTGGCCAGTAGTTTTCTCTTTTTGTAGTGTCTTTTTCTGTTTTTGGAATTAGAATTATGCTGGCCTCATCAAACGAGTTTGGAAGTCTTCCTTCTTCTTTAATTTTTTGGAATAGTTTGAGGAGAATGTGTGTTAGTTCTTCTTTGAATGTTCAGTAAAACTCCCCGGTGAAGCCGTCCCGGCCTGGGCTTTTGTTTGCTGAGAGAGTCTTTTTTTTTTAAACTTATCTTTATTATTGAATGTATTACAGATGTTCCTCATTTTTCCCCCGTTGACCCCCTCCTCCTCATTCCCGCCTCTCTCCTGCCTTTCCGCACGCTGTTCTCTGTGTCCACTGATTATGCATATATACATATAAGTTCTTTGGTTTATTTCTTCCCACCTCCAACCCCTCTTCCCTTTGAGGTTTGTCAGTCTAACAGCCAATTTGTACTTCTTAATCCCTACACCTTTTTCACCCATTCCCCCAAGCCCCCTCTCATCTGGCAACCAACAAAATTTCTCTGTATCTGTGAGAATGTTTCTGTTCTGCTTGTTCATTTTGTTTATAGATTCAATTGTCAATAGATATATATTCATTGCCATTTTGTTTGTTCATATTTTTTATCTTTTTCTCCAAGAAGACCCTTCAACATTTCATATAATAATGGTTTGGTGGTGATGAACTCCTTTAGCTTTTCCTTGTCTGGGAAACTCTTTATATGGCCACCAATTCTAAATGACAGCTTTGCAGGATAGAGTAACCTTGGTTGTAGGTTCTTGCTTTTCATCACTTTGAATATTTCTTGCCACTCCCTTCTGGCCTGCAAAGTTTCTTTTGAGAAATCAGCTGACAGTCTTATAGGAACTCCTTTGTAGGTAACTAACTGCTTTTCTCTTGCTGCTTTTAAGATTCTCTGTTTGTCTTGAACCTTTTGCATTTTGATGATGATGTGTCTTGGTGTGGGCCTCTTGGGGTTCATCTTGTTTGGGACTCTCTGTGCTTCCTGTACTAGTATGTCTGTTTCCTTCACCAAGTTAGGGAAGTTTTCTGCCATTATTGTTTGAACTAGGTTTTCAATTTCTTGTTCTCTCTCTTCTCCTTCTGGCACCCCCAAGATGAGAATGTTGGCACACTTGAAGTTGTCCCAGAGGCTCCTTACACTATCCTCATTTTTTTTTGGATTGTTTTTTCTTTTTGCTGTTCTGATTGGGTGTTTTTTGCTTCCTTATATTCCAAATCGATGGTTTGCTTCTTGGCTTTACCTACTCTACTATTGAATCTGTGTAAATTATTCTTTATTTCAGTTAGTGCCTCCTTCATTTCTGACTGTGCATCCTTCATTTCTGACTGGTCCTTTTTTATGCTCTTGAGGCCCTCATTGAGTTCACTGAGGTTCTCACTAAGTCCATTGAGCATCTGGGAGAGTCTTGATTACATCTTCAATTTCCTTAGTTGTTATTGGTCTGTTCAAGTTTTCTATCTCTTCCCAGTGCAGTTTTGGGAGACTATGTGTTTCTAGAAATTTGTCCATTTCACTTAGACTGTCTAATTTGTTGCCGTATAATTGTTCATAGTATTTGTTAATGATCCTTTGATTTCTGTGGTGTCAGTTGTTACTTTTCCTCTTTCATTTCTGATTTTGTGTATTTGGGTTCTCTCACTTTGTCTCTTGGAGAGTCTAGCTAAGGTCCATCAATCTTGTTTATCTTTTCGAAAAACCAGCTCTTTTTTTCATTGATCCTTTGAATTGTCTTTTTGTTCTCTGTGTCGTTTATTTCTGCTCTGATCTTTACTATTTTATTACTTCTACTTGCTCCAAGGTTTTCTTGAGGAAGAACTTTCTAATGATTAGTATTGTTTAAAGTAGAGTCAATTTTCTTCAATCATAGAAAGCATTCAAACAGAATAAATAATCAGTACTTGGAGATGTTGAAGATGAAATTTCTGCATTAGTAAACAATTTTACTTCCTCACTTAAAAAAATACTTTCTCATTCTAAAATTTAAAGCAAATATTTTAATCCTTTTGGGACCTGTGTTTTCTCATATATAAGGTAGTATATTACTCATAGGGTTTCGTTAATATATCATTTTTTATGACAAAAAGATAAAAATGTAAATGACTATATATTAGTTTTCTTAGTAACATTGATAATATTTCTTTGAGAAAAGAAGCATAAATCTGTATGATTGAACAGGGTAAATCTGATATCCACCCTGAAGCTAGTGTTAAAGACAAAGTGGTCAGCGTTTTCTTACTCATCCCCAGCCCTGGGATGAGTGGCTTGGCCTGAGCCCTCAATTTTGTCCCATCACTAGCTCTGTGTCCTGTACATCTGACCAATAGAATTATTGCTTATGGAGAGTGAGTTTGAATGTGGCTTTTCAATTTTATTTCTGACTTTTTGTGGTTTGAAGATCTTAAAACTAAGCCTCAACTTCTTTGATAAGCTTCTCTTCTTTGCTTTCAACAAATTAAGGACAAGTTAAACTGGCTTTATTAATTTCATAGGTAGAAAATTGTAAATCTTTTCCTTCCACATTTTCTGGCTTGACAAGGACTTTCCCTTAGATTGAAAATAGAGAAACAAGAGGCAAAAACAAAGCCCCCAAATGACCAGATTATGAGGTATCATATGAAATAGAACTTAGAAGAGGCCATCACTGATTTTATTTTAAACCTATCACTTCTCTCAAACCTAAGTGTAATAAATTGCATGTGAGAGACATCTAAAATGGATTGATGACAAGGTGGTGGACAAAGTTACCTGTTTATAATTTTGTGAGTAAAATTGATAAAGCACAGAACATTTTTTTTTAATTAAAAAATTTTAATGTTGACACTATTGCAGGTCCCCCATTGTCCTTCCATTTGCCCAGCTTCACCCACCCAGGTCTCTCCCTCTCTTGGTGTTTACCACACGATTCTCTCTGTCCATGGGGTATGTGTGTGTGTGTGTGTGTGTGTGTGTGTGTATATATATATTATTATATATATATATGTGTGTGTATATATATATTATTATATATATATATTATATATATATTATTATTATTATTTTTTGCATATACATTCTTAACTAATCCCTTCACTTTCTTTATCCAGTCACCCACACACCCCTCCCCTCTGGCACCTATTAGTTTGTTCCATGTATCCATGCTCCTGGTTCCATTTTATTCATATATTATTTTTTTCGTTAGATTCCACATATTAGCGAGATCATATGGTATTTGTATTTCTCTGACTTGTTTCTTTGCTTAGCATAATAATCTCCAGATCCCACCATGCTGTCTCAAAGGGTAAGAGATCCTTATTTTTTACAGTCCTGTAGTATTCCATTGTGTGAGGTGATACCTCATAGTCATTTTAATTTGCATTTCTCTGACGAGTAGTGACATTGAGCATTTTTTCATATGTCTCTTGACCACTTGTATGTCCTATTTGGAGAGGTGTCTTATTTAGATGTTCTGCCCATTTTTTAATTGGGTTCTTTGTCTTCCTTTTGTTGAGTTGTAAGAGTACTCTATACATTTTGGAAATTAGCCCCTTATCTCAGGTATTGTTGGCAATTATGCTCTTGCATATAGTAGGTTCCCTTTCCATTTTGATGCTTGTTTCTTTTGCTGTGCAGAAGCTTTTTAGTTTGATATAGTCCCATGTGTTCACTTTTTCCTTTGTTTCTCTTGCCTTAGGCATTGTATCAGTGAAAATTCTGCTGCGTGTGATGTCTGAAATTGTGTTGCCTACATTTTCTTCTAGGATTTTTATGTATTCATGAGTCATATTTAAGTCTTTTATCTGTTTTGAGTTTATTCTTGTGTATGGTGTAAGTTGGTGGTCTAGCTTCATTTTTTTGCATGTAGCTGTCTAATTTTCCCAACATTATTTATTGAAGAGGCTGTCTTGACTCCACTGTATGCTCTTGCCACCACTGTCAAATATTAATTGAGCATAATATCCGGGTTCTCTGTTCTATTCCATTGATCTATATGCCTGTTTTTGTGCCAGTACCAGGCTGTTTAGATTACAGTAACTTTGTAGTATAAGCTGATATCCGGTATTGTGATCCCTCCTACTTTGTTCTTCTTTTTCAGGATTGCTGTGGCTATTCAGGATCTTTTTTGGTTCCATACAAACTTTTGGAGTGTTTGTTCTAGTTCTGTGAAATATGTCATTGGTATTTTGATGGGGATTGCATTGAATATCTAGATTGCTTTGGGTGGTATGGACATTTTAGTGATGTTAATTATTCCAATCCATGAACAGGGTATATGCTTCCACTTTTTTATATCTTCCTCTATTTCTTTTTTCAATGACCTGTAATTGTCTGCAAATAGGTCCTTTACTTCTGTGGTTAAGTCTATTCCTAGGTATCTTAATTTTTTTGTCGCAATGGTAAATGGGATATTTTTTTAGTTTCTCCTTCTGTGAGTTCATTGTTGGTGTATAAGAATGCTGTCGATTTCTTGATGTTAATTTTGTATCCTGCTACTTTGCCAAATTCATTTATTAACTCTACCATATTTTTTACGGAGTCTTTAGGGTTTTCTATGTACAGTATCATGTCATCTGCAAATAATGACAGTTTCACTTCCTCTTTTCCAATTTGTATTCCTTTTATGTTTTCTTCATGTCTAATTGCTGTGGCTAATATTTTAGTACTATGTTAAATAAGAGTGGTGAGAGTGGGCAACCCTTTCTTATTCTTGTTCTTAAGGGAAATGCTTGTAGTTTTTGCCCATTGAGTATGATGTTGTCTGTAGGTTTTTCGTATATGGCTTTTATCATGTCAAGATATGATCCTTCTATTCTCACCTTGCTGAGTGTTTTTATCAAAAATGGGTGTTAGATTTTGTTGAATGCCTTTTCAGCATCTATTGATAAGATCATATGGTTTTTATCTTTCATTTTGTTTATGTGGTGTATCACATTTATTGATTTGCAAATATTGTACCATCTTTATATCCCTTGGTCATGATGAATAATTTTTTTGATGTATTGCTGGATCCGATTTGCTAATATTTTCTTAAGAATTTTGGCATCTGTGTTCATCAGGGATATTGGCCTGTACTTTTCTTTCTGTGTAGTGTCTTTATTTGGTTTTGGAATTAAAATTATCTTGGCCTCATAAAATGAGTTTGAAAGTCTCCTATCTTCTTGGATTTATTGGAATAGTTTGAGGAGAAAGGGTGTTAGATCTTTGAATGTTCAGTAAAACTGCCCCGTGAAGCCATCCGGCCTGGGCCTTTGTTTGCTGGGAGTTTCAATTTCCTTAGTTGTTATTGGTCTGTTCAAGTTTTCTATCTCTTCCTGGTTTAGTTTCTGGAGACTTTGTGTTTCTAGAAATTTGTCCATTTTTCCTAGATTGTCCAATTTGTTGGTATATAATTGTTCATAGTATATTTTAATGATCCTTTATATTTCTGGGGTGTCAGTTGTTACTTCTCTTTCATTTCTGATTTTGTTTATTTGGGTCCTCTCTTTTTGTTTCTTGGTGAGTCTGGCTAAGGATCCAGCAATCTTGTTTATCTTTCCCAAGAACCAGCTCTTTGTTTTATTGATCTTTTGAATTGTTTTCTAAGTTTCTATGTTGTTTATTTCTCCTCTGACTTTTACTATTTCTTTCCTTCTACTTGCTCTGGGTTCTTCTTTCTGTTTACTTTCTAGTTCTTTAAGTTGTAGGGTTAGAAAGTCAATTAGGAATTTTTCTTGTTTCTTGAGATAGGCCTGTGGTGCTATGAACTTCCCTCTCAGGACTGCTTTGACTGTGTCCCATAGATTTTGTGTTGTTCATTTTCATTGGTTTCCAGGAAGGTTTTAATTTCTTCCTTGATCTCCCTGGTAACCCATTCATTGTTTAATAACATGCTATTTAGCCTCCGTGTGTTCAAATGCTTTTGTGTGTTTTTGTTGTGATTGATTTCTAGTTTCATGCCATTGTGATCTGGGAAGATGCTTGGTATGATTTCAAACTTCTTGAACTTGTAGAGATTTACTTTGTGTCCTAACATGTGGCTATCTTCGAGAATGGCCCATATGCACTTGAGAAGAATGTATATTCTGTGGCTTTGGGGTGAAATATTCTGTAAATATCAATTAAGTTCAACTGATCTAGTTCATCATTTAGGGACTCTGTGTCCTTGTTAATTTTTTGTCCAGATGATCTGTCCAGTGGTGTCAGTGGGGTGTTAAATTCACCCACTATGATAGTATTGCTATTGATCTCTCCCTTGAAGTCCTCCAGAAGTTTTTTGATACATTTTGGTGCTCCTGTATTTGATGCATATATGTTTACCAGGGTTATATCCTCTTGTTGAATTGTTCCTTTTAATAGTATGTAGTGACCTTTTTTGTCTCTTATTATGACCCTCATTTTGAAGTCTATCTTATGAGATATGAGTATTGCTACACCAGCTCTTTTTTCATTTCCATTTGCCTGGAAAATTTTTTCCCATCCCTTCACTTTCATCCTGTGTGAGTCTTTTGTTGTGAGGTGGGTCTCAGCATATATATGGTCTTGTGATCTTATCCAGTCAGCTACCCTATGTCTTTTGATTTGAGCATTTAAGCCATTTACATTTAATGTTATTATTGAATGATACTTATTTGTTGCCATTTTTATTGTATGCCTGTGTCCCCCCCCCCCCCCTTTCTTCTCCTTCTTACAGCAGTCCCTTAAGAATTTCTTGCAGTGCTGGTTTGGTGGTGGTAAATGCCTTTACCTTTTTTTTTTTTGTCTGTGAAGCTGTTTATTTCACCTTCAATTTCGAATGATAGTCTTGTTGGATAGAGTAGTCTTGGATTCAGATCCTTGCCTTTCATTAGTTTGTATATTTCATACCACTCCTTTCTGGCTTGAAGTGTTTCTATTGAGAAATCAGCTGACAATCTAATGGGGGCTTCCTTGTAGGAAACTTTCTGTCTCTCTTTTGTTTCCATTAAGATTCTTTCTTTGTCTTTAATGTTTGCCATTTTAATTATGATGTGTCTAGCTGTGGGTCTTTTTGGGTTCATCTTGCTTGGGACTCTGTGTGTTCCCTGGACTTGTGTGATTTTTTTCCTTCAAATTAGGGATGTTTTCTATCATTATTTCTTTAAGCAGGTTCTCATTCCTTTCTCTGATTCTTCTCCTTCTGGTACCCCTATGATGCAAATGTTAATTTTGTGTGTGTTGTCCCAAAGCTCCCTTAAACTCTTCTCCTGATTTTTAATTTTTTTCCCCCATTTGTTGTTCTATTTGGGTGTATTTTTTCTATCTTGTCTTCTAACTCAGTGATTTGGTCTTCAGCTTACTCTAAACTACTATTGAATCCTTCTAAGGTATTTTTCATATCAGCTATGTCATTCTTTATTTCCTCTTGATTTTTATTCATAGCTTCTACCTTTTTTTAAAGCTATTGTAGTTCCCACTGAGCTCTTTATAATTTTCATTAAGTTGCTTGTAGCTCTCACTAGATTGTTTGAGCACCCTTAAAATCATTGCTTTCAATCCTTTATCTGACAAGTTGCTTTCTTTCATTTTATGTAGTTCCTTTTCTGGTGATTCCTCCTTTTCTTTCATTTGGGTGTTGTTTCTTTGTCTTCCCATTTTAGCAGTCTGGTAGTTCTAGGCCTGGTGCGGGACATTGGGATGGAGGCAGGTCAGTGTGTATCAAATAAAGCTGCCATGCCTCCCAGACTGTTTTGGTGCTTGGTGCCTCTTGCCTGCTATGGGTCCTTGAGGATTGACAACTGGCAGCTGGTATTGGTCTGTCCTGTTAGGTGCTGCTATGGTGTGCAGGTCCCTGCCACTGGGGCTTTGTTGTGGTGTGTGTGGGTCCCCACTGCCAGGGCTCTGCTGGTGCTACAGCTGTTGGGGTGTTTCTAGGCTCCTGAGCCTCAGCTGCTTTTTGGGTTGGGACTCCACTCCTGTCTCCTGTTCAGTCACTATTGCTGTGGGGGATGGTGCTTGGCTCCAGGTGGGTTGTGGCTTCTGAGAAGGCACCTTGACAGTGCCACTATTGTGCACTGATTCATGTTGACACAGCAGGGTCCACTGGTCCAATAATGCTAGATGCACTGGTGGACTCAGGATGTTCAACTCTTGCCCTTGTTGCTTCCTCTCAGAGACCAGGGATCTTCCAAATTTGTGGGGTCCCCTGGCTGCACTGGGAGAAGCACCCTGAAAAGCTGCTTACTGTGGTAGCTGGCTGCTCCCCATCCACAGTGCAGCAAACCTCCCCCCCCATTTCTGCATTGCTTGAGGTTGCTTGTCTACACTCATGTCCACTCACTCTGACTCACACTCACTCTGACTCACACTTGCTCACACTCTCACACACTAACCCTCACTCCATTCCTGCCCACCACCATCTTTTCTTAAATTCACTGTGCAGAAGATTTTTAGCTTTATATAGTCTCATTTGTTTATCTTTTCCTGAGTTTACCATGCCCTTGGAGATATATCTGCAAAAATATTGTTGTGAGAGGTTTCTGAGATTTTACTACTTATGTTTTCTTCTAGAATTTTTGGATTTAAGTCTTTTATTCATTTTGAGTTAAATCCTGTGTGTGGTATAAGTTGGTGGTCTAGTTCCTCTTTTTTTTTTTTTCACATACCTGTCCAATTTTCCCAACACCATTTATTGAAGAGACTGTCTTACTCCATTGTATGCTTTTGCCTCCTTGTCAAATATTTTTTTTAATTTTTTTTCTTTATTGATTAGAGAGAGGAGGGGAGAGAGAGATATAGAAACATCAATGAGAGAGAACATTGATTGGCTGCCTCCTGCATGCCCCCCACCAGGGATCAGGCCCACAACCTGGGCATGTGCCCCGACCGGGAATCGAACCGGTGACCTCTTGGTGCATAGGTTGATGCTCAACCACTGAGCCACACTGGCTGGGCTCCTTGTCAAATATTAATTGACCACAAAGGAATGGGTTGATTTCTGGGCTCTTTTCTGTTCCATTGGGTTTATATTCCTATTTTTATGCCAGTACCAGGCTTTTGACTACAATGGCTTGTAGTATAGTTTAATATCTGCTACTGTGATCTCTCCAATTTTGTTCTTCTTTCTCAAGGTTGTTGTGGCTATTCGGGGTCTTTTTTGGTTCCATATGAACTTTTGAAGTATTTGTTCTAGTTCTGTGAAATATGTCATTGGTATTTTGATGGGGATTGCATTGAATCTATAGATTGCTTTGGGTAGTGTGGGCATTTTAATGATGTTAAATCTTCCAATCTATGAACATAGTATATGTTTCCACTTATTTGTATCTTCCTTAATTTCTTTCTTCAATGTTGTATAGTTTTTCAAGTACAGGTCTTTTATCTCCTTGGTTACATTTATTCCTAGGTACCTTTTTTTTTTTTTTAATTGCAATAGTAAATGGGATTGTTTTCTTAGTTTCTCTTTCTAATAGTTCATTATTGGTAAATAAAAATGCTATCAATTTCTGGATACTGGTTTTGTATCCTGCAACTTTGCCAAATTCATTTATTAGTTCTAGTAGTTTTTTGGTGGATTCCTTAGGGTTTTCTACATATAATATCATGTCATCTGCAATAATGACACTTTACTTCCTTCTTTCCAATTTGGATGCACTTTATTTATTCTTCTTTTTGTCTGATCACTGTGGCCAGAACTTCCAGTATTATGTTGAGTAAGAGTGGTGAAAGTGGATGTCCCTGTCTTATTCTCAGTCTTAAGGGAAATACTTTTAGATTATTCCCATGGAGCGTGATGTTGGATGTAGGTTTTTCATATATGGCCTTTATTATGTTGAGGCATGATCCCTCTATTCAGTTTTTATCATAAATGGGTGTTGGATTTTATCAAATCCTTTTTCTGCATCTATTGATATGATCCTGTGATTTTTCTTTCACTTTGTTTATGTGATGTATCACATTTATTGATTTACAAATATTGTACCAACCTTGCATCCCCAGAATAAATGCCACTTGATTATGGTATATGATTTTTTTAAATATCTTGCTAGAATCGATTTGCTAATATTTTGTTGAGGATTTTAACATCTATGTTCATCAGGAATATTGGCCTATAGTTTTCTTTCTTTGTTGTGTCTTTATCTGGTTTTGGTATTAGAATAATGTTGGCCTCATAAAAAAAGCTTGGAAGTCTTCCCTCTTCTCAAATTTTTTGGAATAATTTAAGGAAGATAGGTGTTGTTCTTTGACTGTTTGGTTAAACTTGCCTGTGCAGCCGTTCAGTCCAGGAATTTTGTTTGCTGGGAGTTTTTAAATATTTGCTTTGATTTCATTAGTTGTTATTGGTCTATTCAGATGTTCTGTTTCTTCCTGATTCAGTTTTGGATGATTGTATGTTTCTAGGAATTTTCCCATTTTCCCCAAGATGCATAGTATTTTCTTATAATCTTTTGTATTTCTGAAGTGCAGAACTTTTTGTGAACACTTTGGAGTCTTCCTTGTGCTAGTTTTATAACCTAGGGAGCAAAATGCCCTGAACTTTACACACACCTCCTTTATTTGATCTGATAATGCTTTCTCATGAATATATTTAGACACTAAAGTTAATTAAAATACCCAATGAATACGTCCTGCCACCCAAATTCCTTGTGGTCTATTATAAAATTGATGGTTAATTGGCTTATTTATAATAACTCTGTTGGAGTGTCCTCTCTGCTTGTACTCAGGGTAATTTTTCTAGGTTATTTTTAAACTATTTACAAGAAAACTTTTTCCCTAGATGGAATCTTACTTGAAAGAAGAGCCAAAGAAAATAGATAAAAGAAGAGCTGTTGTGATTGGAGCAGTGGGGGAGTCCTGGACCCCAATTTTCTGAACCCTTTCTTTCATATGATTCTACTTATGAACACACTTGTCTGTATCATATTTAAACAGGAAAATTCTTTCCTCCCCTAAATTACTGGCCCATTTGAGGCATGTCATCTAAATACAGCTGCTGTTCCTTGACAAATTGCTAGTTTTGTTTCTCAAGCTAATAAATGGGCTTTGAGAACTTATTCCACTGTTGATTGTTATAGAGAAATAGGTGAGGGACTAGATTGTTCATAGTCTTTGTCACCTTTGATTTTGGCTAGGAACTAATCAGAATTAAGCCACGTGAACTGAGTATATATCCCAGTTACTCATGTGTACACATAACTTAAAAATTAATATTATTATGAGATTCAAAATCAACAGGAAAGACAGTCTACTGAGAGATTAGATAAGTATAAGTATTTTCAAAGAAGAATATATTTTGGTTTCTTTTCATACCTCTTATAAAAAATGTACATTCATGATTTAAACTGCTTTCAGATGAGTTAGGATTCCACTCCAATGGCTCTATTTACTAAAGATGTGGGTTTATATTTACAAGTAGAAGTCTCCAGGGTGCTCCAGCTTTGTAAATACTGTCAGAAACAATGGCTTAATGCCAACTACTCTAAAATATTTTAGAGCAGCATTTACTGGAAATGCCCTTCAAAATTAAATTTATATACCCAGTGGTACTTTTCCCAAGTAATTGTGACCTGGAAGTTTTACCAGAACACTTTAAAATGAATTGTTTCATGAGTGCATCATTGAGATTTTTATTTTTTTTAAGGCAAAGATGAGGCATTTATAAGTACCTTCTATTTTTTTTCCAGGCCAGAATGATATCAGTGATGTTCCAGTATGGACTTTTGGGACCCAGTCCCGAAGCACACACAGAATTCTGTTTTGAAGAAATGTTGACCCTAACTTAGGAATATTCCTCCTTATCCATTTCCTAGTCTGACATAAGTCTGATTATGTTCTTGACTTTTATTAGATGATTCAAATTTGTTAAGAATATATAACCTGCAACAAGAATATGTACTTAGGCTCTTATTAGCAAATATAACATTGAACATGATCTACTTGTCTGTAGAGCTCCATTTCACTGAAGAATCTATAGTTCATCCATCCCTCCTAGATTTCTGTTTCACAAAGTATGGTCCACAGGCCATCAACATGGAATCATTGAGGAGTCCTCTAAAAATGCTAAAACCCTGGCCCCACTATACAACTCAGAAATCTGAATCTCTGGAATGAGGCAAAGAAACCTGCGATTAAATGAGCAATGTTACACTCTGAATTGAGATCTCATGCTCTCTACATTCTGAATCTACCTGGGACCAAGCCAGATTGCAGAGTCATTTTTACTAAATTGTGTTCTGGCACTAAGCCTTCAGAGACCTTGGAAGAAGCAGATGTGTAGAGAAAGTATCCAATTTTCTGAGGAGCCACAGCCATTGTACAACCCCCATCTGCTTTCCATCGTTACTGTGAATGCTGGTGGATGGTGCAATGAGGTACAGTGTGGCTACTCTCCACTATGCCTGTGGATGCTCCCTGCCTGGACTGAGAGCAACAGGAATTCTTAATTCCACACTTTGCCCAGAAGTGACCCCTCTTCAATTCCCCAATGGGTCTCAGAAGACGTTTCCATTTCCTTTTTTACTTTAACATTTTATTTTAATCTTTAAATAGAAATGCTATATTGTTTTAGCTATCGTAGAAATATTCTTTGGGATGTCATCCACTGTGTCACTCGATTCATAATACATCAATGTCACCTGGGATAATTTTCCTTAGGTCTGCTTGCTGCTACTGACAGCTGTAGCCTCTCAAGTAAGTAACATTTGTTCCACATGGGCAATATGAATGTTGTAACTGATCATATTTTTGGCTTTGCTTTAGTAACTTGGCAATTAAGCATTACATGCATGGCCTACTTTTATTTTTTTATTTTTTAAAAAAATTTTTCATTAAGTTTTCGAGAGAGAAGAAGGGAGAGGGAGGGAGAGAGAGAAACATCGATTGGCTGCCTCCTGCACATCCCGTACCTGGGATCGATCCTGTAACCTGTGCATGTGCCCTGATCGGGAATCAAACTGGCAACTCTTTGGTGCATGGGAGGACACCCAACCAACGGAGCCACTCCAGCCAGGGCACTTTTAATAACTAACTGTGCATGTCATTATGCCATATATTTCTAGATGTTACCTTCTCTTGTTTTGTTTTTAAGTTTTATTTATTTTTCTATATCAATTCTCTTACCAGCTTCTCTTATTAATATTTATTTATTTTATTAAACTTCACCTGAGAATATTTTCCCATTGATTTTTAGAGAGAGTGGAAGGGAGGGAGAAAGGGAGAGAGAGAGAAAGAGAGGTAGAGTGAGGGAGAGAGAAACATCATTGAGAGAGAGACACATCAGTTGGTTGTCTCTTGATGCACTCTGGGGCTGGGGTCCTGCCACCCAGGCATATGCCCTTGATGAGGAATTGAACCTGGGACCTTTCAGTGTGCTGGCTGATGTTCTAACTACTGAGCAAACTTTCTTTATTTTAATCTCCTTATGTGACACCAATTCTCCCTTTGCCATGATATTTTAGTCCTTGGAGTAAAATATAAAATTATCTAACATACACTTCTGATTCTTTAAATCCTTTAGGAATGAATTTGTAAATTCAACAATGAATAAATAAAACGATATTACATAAAAATTAATTTTTTTATTGTGCTCTGCGTGTAAAAGGAATTTGATAAATATTTGCTGAATGAGTGAGAGGCGAATTCTAGAAAGAGTGTGAAGAAAATCTGGACACGTACTCTTTCAGCAGAGAGTACAAGAACAGACCAATAGTTAGTAATAATAGCTGACAGTGATTGTGAGCAATGTGCTACAGACATGATCTTACTTAACCTTCACAAGGAATGAATGAGCTGGGTATACTAATATAGATACGGATGCTGAGCCATAGTGATGGCAGTGATTTCCCCAGGTCATTAGAGGGTAGGTGGCAGAGTAGGAAGCTTTGAGTACACATCTTATAGCTAAACTCTTGGTTCAGGTATTGGTAAGATCTCAGTGGCTCTGGGGCTCTGGTTGGCTTCTGCACGCTTTGTTCCAGGTGTTAGTTTAATCTGACTAACTCATCTTTTAGCAGAAATTGTCCCATTCTTTGAGACAGATACAAGATTAATTCAAACTCTTGTTTCACATCTTGGATGAAAACCAATGTCTGCCCCAAAGTCTCTGCAGATTCTTGGAGGCTCTTGCTCCCACAGTCAGTTTTGGCTCCAAGTTTCTCCTTCATGTGGTCCTTGAACTTCTCCCTGTCTCTCTTCTTCAGCTGTTCTCTTCTCTCTGCTCTGTGCTGACCCAAGTGGAGCTTGGTTTCTTTGGCTGATTTCCACAGTTCTTTCTTGTGATGCACTGTGTGTGGCAGATTTTAGGAAGGGTTGGAGAGACAGAAACTGTTTACAGGCAGAATCCCAAACTACTTAAAAGTGATCATTGGATACTCTTGTCCTTAAATGTCCTTTGGAAATTTTGCCATAGGCAATTGTTCATTGGCCACTTTCTCCAACACGTGCCAGGTTGTGGCTTAGCACCTCTTCCTTCTTCCCAACCAGTGACTCTTCAACCCAGAGAGTAGGGGGAATTGGAAGGACACGAGTGCAGAAGGCATTCCATGTTATGTGAGTATGGAGAGTTTAAATTTTAAGGTAATCCTCAACTTGCAGACCAATTAACCTGCCTATGGTGTAGGTCATTTTCTGCTTCTTTCTCACTTCTCATATAATGACCCTGCTTTCCTGGAAAAATGGCATATATCTCCCACATCCCAAATTTTACTATAGTATATTGCTCAGGTGTGTTAAAACCTTCATGCAAAAGGATCATTTGAAATACTGATGTGTATCTAAGAAAATGATAGGCTTTAATGATTGTGTAGCTATCTCTTTTTAAGTCAGGTGGTTTCTAATTCTTGACTTACAACAAAATTGAAGGAGAATATCATTAAGTTGTCATTTAAAATGAAATCTGAAAATACATAACTATGCTCTATTTTGGTAACTATAACACAGAAAGAATCCAGCAGTTAATACTATACTAGCAGTAGATGCTATACTAAAATGCTTTTATTCCCATCTACTGATTTAGGTGAGTAAGGGTTTCAGCATTTTATTTAAAAGAAAAGCCAGAATAGAATTAATGCTGTGCCCTGTGTCATTTTATAGTAAGTTGTAGTCATCTAAGGATATAGAAACTCATCAAAAAAAGAACTGTGCAAAATCTTTTAAAATGAACATTTCCAATTTTTCTCTTAATGTTCATGTAATATATTTGATAATTTTTCTCAGTGGTGTACTATTAAAAATTGTCATGATGATTCAGCCTACAGAATTTTTAAAATTTTCAGGCTTTTTGGCTCATAACAAATAAACAACTTACTTGAAAATTTGATTTTCATTCATTTAGGGTAATCAATGAAAAGGCTTTCAAACATAAAAATATATTACATTTGAATAAAATTTGATGGCAGAAGTGGAATTGAAATCCAAGTTTAAGGATAAAATATAAACATTAACAAAGGATAAGATAAAGATAAGTATCAAAAGAAACAAATGAAGTTCTAGTATTTTCCTGATGCACCTCAATAGATCACCTTACCCCCTAGTGCAAATGTTCCCAACCCCCTGTGGAGGGTCCTGCCATAATTCAGTGGGCAGGTGTGTCTCTTCCATGTGCTAGAGGAAGGGATGAAGTGAGGATGATACATGATCAGACTCCAGCACAAGTCATGCCACGGGTTGGGTGTTTCATGTACATTGACCTTGTAGCTATTACTTAGCTTCTCTTTTCTCAATATAGTTACTCCTCACTGAAAAATGAAAATGCTTTATGAATACTAGCCAATAAAAACAATGTTATCTCTTCTTCCCAGATGGTGTAATAAAGGCCTAAACATATCAAGGAACTTTTCTGAAATATTACAAGCAACTGGAAGAAAGAGAAATAGGGTTCTCGAGTCCTCATTATGGATTACTAGATTGTAATTTGTGACTATAAGATGTGAGCTGAGGTACATAACTTGCAGATTTTAACAGTATGGTTTAATGTGACTTGTTAAAAACAGCTCCGCTGAACAGCAAGCTCTCCTTTTTTGACATTTCATAGAATTGTTTTTTGAAACAGGCCTTGCTAGATCTCACAGTTCCCTCAGTGGTAACAGGGTACAGAAATGTAGAACAATATTGAAGTCAGGATACTGATGGTTACATGCCTAAAACAGAGATTTTCATCAGTTGTGTTGGCTACTCCCTACTGTATGGAACTGAAGTGAGGTGAGCATGTCCACACTACAGAGAAAGTCAGGGAAACTGCAGGGGTGTGGCAGGAAGGGGGAGCTGTGTGATGGTGGGCATGGTTTGCCGATTCAGATAAGGCCTTAATCCTGTCTAAGCCCCTTATGATCTCCCAGAATCATAAGGAGATCATTTATAATCACCTGTAAATTTAGGAGTCAGCAGCTGTCCTGTCCAAGAGGGATAGTTACATCACCTCCACTGTGGCCCAATCAAGAGAGGAGTGAATCTTTGACTTTGAGAAGGTTGGAGTGGAGAATGGGGGTCTGGGCAATGGATGCCACTTTATTTTCCCCCCTTGAGATATGTCACATACCATAAAGTTGACTCTTTTGAAAGTTACAATTCAAAGGTTTTTAGTATGTTCTCAAAGTCATGCAACCATTACTACTATATAGTTCCAGGATATTTTCATCACCTCAAATAGAAACCTTTTGTCTACTAGCAGCCACTCCTCATTCCTCCTTCCTTCCAGCCCCTGACAACCATTTCTGTCTCTATGGGCTTATCTAATTTGTCTATTACAGCCATTTTATGTGAATGGAATCATACAACATGTGACCCTTTTTGTCTGGATTCTTTCACTCAACATAATGTTTTTGAGGTTCTTCCACGTTGTGGTATGTATTTAATTCCCTTTAATTGCTAAATATTGTATTCCACTGTACATCTATATCATATTTTGTTTATCCTTTCAGCAGTTGCTAGACATTTGAGTTGTTTTCACTTTTTGGTTATCATGAATAATGCTACTAGTGAACAAGTTTGCTATTTAGACGTGCATGTTACTGAGAGCTCATTTTAGTTGACCAATGCTGATAGGTAGGCTAGGCAAGATCCAGTCATGCTGGCCCTTAGCATTTGCCTGGCTAGTCCAGAAGCCACTGAGGACTGGGAGTAAGAGAAAAAGAATCTCTGTTTCCTTTATTATGCATCAGGATCTGAGAGAAAATGTTTATTTGCTAGTCTCATCTACATATTTTCAAATCACCATTAGTAATTTAGCTAAAGGCATTGCCAGCTGATTATTCATTGCCACGGCCATATCACAATTATATTTCAGAAATGTCTCCTAATATATAAGGTCATTTATGGTTTGACTTCAACCTAATCACTAGCCCAGTGTTCCCCAAACTGAGCTCTGAGGCGCTGTTGTGTATGGTCAGAAAATCATAGGACTCTGCAGGAATAGTTTACAATTCAAATTCAAGATACTCAAGACTAGGTAGTACTAGTTAAGAATAAGTTACAGTTTCAGCATAAGGTAGTGATACATTCTGTTCAAGTAATATTTGTGAAGCTGAGATTTTGGCAGTAGCTCTGACAAAAAGCAAATACTGCATGGAAATCAGTGGAATGGGACACGGGGGTGGTCATGTTCAATCTGATTTAAGGGTTTGAGAAGTTGTGTGGTGCCCAGCTGATACAGACATCTCCAAAATAAGTACTTGTAGTTATTTAAGAATGAAATAAAAACCTGTTTTTTGTTTTTTTCATTGTGATGTAATGATATTTGAACCTACCAACTTAATAAGTGAACTTTTAGGTTATTGCTTTTGGACTTAGAGGTGCCATGAAAAAATTACTGAGATACAGAGGTTGCAATAAACCAAGAATTTTGGGAACCTTTGTTCTAGTCTATTTTTTTCTTAATTTCTGATCTTTTCTCCATTGAACTCTTATTATCTCTGAAACATGCCCTGCCCTTTCATAGGGCCATGTCCTTGCATGTGTCTCTTTGACTTGGAGTTCTCCCTTTCTCACCATTATTTTCCCTGTAGAACTTTTTTTTCCTCTTCAAGACGCTGATCAGATATCCCTTCCTCTGGGCAGCCTTCCTAGACCTCTCCAGATATAACTGGTTGCTGAATCTTCAGTGCTCTCTCAATATCCAGTTCCTTCTTCCACTCTAACGCCTCCTAGGGTCACTGTGCTATAATCTGTCTGGCTTACTCTACTTCCTCTTCCATTCTGAGTCTCCCAACCACAGAAACCACATTTTAGCACCTCTATCACCAGTATAGTGCTTAGTGCACTGTTAGTGACTGGTTAACTGTGTGAATGGGCTGGATGATAATACAAAATATTTATCAAGCTGCCTACCACCTCTTCATTAGGACTCACATTTTCCATTGGAAAATTTACAAAGCGAAGCCATCTGACGACAAATCATGGCCATTTCAATTTCCTGACTACAACCTCGAAGAACATGTGAAACATGAACATTGTGCCAATCTAAGAACTCCGTTTTAAATGATATAGTTCACTTCAAGTTCAGCTTGAATTGGGTTTAAATGAAATAAAATTGATAGCAGATGAAAGCTCAACAGGTTTCAGAATAATTATATACTTGTTATAATGTTCTCACTAATTGGAGCACTAGCTCAATGCACTTCAGTTTCTGGAACTTCTACTGGGGTAACTGGCAGGCACATCTGTTTGGGACAAATCTGCATATTTGCTCGTTTGCCAAAAATGTAAAGTAGAGCCCTGAATTAGTTTCAGTTCACTTAATCACTTCCAAGCGGAGGAATCAGCTGAATGTATTATAATGCTTCTCCTCCCCTAAACATGCCAAATTTAATCCATAACTGAACATTCAAAAAAGGCAACTTCAAAGCAGGCTGTCTGGAATGGTGATGCCCAGAGACACACACATGCTTCAGATGAATGTATATTACTCTCATTTATCTAAGAAGGAGCTGAGTGCTCACCCCACAGAGGAGGCTGCTAAAAGGAAACTCTTTAGAAGCTCTTATTTTCAAGAGCAGGGTGAAACTTGTATTTTCCTAAAGGAAGGCCCCTTTGGCAATGTGTGAATTAACAGATAAACATTTGCTTCAGAGTTTCAAAAGTTGGGCTTCTAACAGAAATAAAGTTTAACCTTCATTAGTCCTGGTAGTGTTCTCTCCAAAATAGTATCTCTCACGGTACGTTAATGTCATGTTCATGTTATATTGTCATGGTATCTCTTTTTTTTCTCTTTTTTCTTTTATTTTTTATTTATTTTATTTTATTTTATTTTATTTTATTTTATTTTTACCATTCAGGATTTTATTTTATTAATTTATTTTGGTTAGAGATGTTTCTCCTTTTCCCCCCATTGTCACCCTCTTCCCCCTCCCTCCCTGCCCCATCCCCAGTTTTGTTGTCCATGTCCATTGGTTATGAATACATGTGTACAAGTTCTGTGGTTCATCGCTCCCCTCCCCCACCCCCTCTTCTGGCAATTGTCAGTTTGTACCCTATTTCCACGTCTTTGGGACTACTCTGTTCCTCAGACTGTTATGTTTATTATATCCCAGAAATAAATGAGATCATATGATATTTATCTTTCTCTGCTTGGCTTGTTTCACTTAAGATAATAGTTACCAGGTCCTCCCATGTCGTCTCAAAGGATAAGAGATCTTTCTTTCTTATAGCTGCATAGTACTCCATTGTGTATATGTACCACTGCTTTTTTATCCATTTGTCTACTGATGGACACTTGGGCTGTTTCCAGATCTTAAATAGCGCTGCTATGAACTGGGGGGTACATATATTCTTTCTGATTGGTGTTTCAGGCTTCTTAGGGTATATTTCTAGTGGGATCAAGGGGTCAAATGGTAATTCAATTTTTAATTTTTTGAGGTAACACCATACTGTTTTCCATAGCGGCTGCACCAGTCTGCATTCCCACCAGCAGCGTACTAGAGTCCCCTTTCTCCATACCCTCGCCAATACTTGTTGTTTGATGATTTGTTGATGGCAGCTATTCTGACAGGTGTGAGGTGATACCTCATTGTTGCTTTAATTTGCATCTCTCTGATGATTAGTGAAGTTGAGCATTTCTTCATATGTCTCTTGGCCATTTGTATGTCCTGTTTGGAGAGGTGTCTATTTAGTTCCTCTGCCCATTTTTTAATTGGGTTCTTTGTCTTCCTTTTGTTGAGATGTATGAGCACTCTATATATTTTGGAGATTAACCCCTTATCTGATGTATTATTGGCAATTATGCTCTTCCATACAGTGGGTTACCTTCCCACTTTGATGGTTGTTTCTTTTGCTGTGCAGAAGCTTTTGAGTTTGATATAGTCCCATGTGTTCATTTTTTCCTTTGTGTCCTTTGCCTTAGGTGATATATCAACGAAGATTCTGCTGAGTATGATGTCTGAAATTTTGTGGCCTACATTTTCTTCTAGGATTTTTATGGATTCATGAATCACATTTAAGTCTTTTATCCATTTTGAGTTTATTCTTGTGTATGGTGTAAGATGATGGTGTAGTTTCTTTTTTTGCATGTAGCTGTCCAATTTTCCCAACACCATTTATTAAAGAGGCTGTCTACTCCATCGTATGCTCTTGCCATCTTTGTTGAATATTAATTGAGCATAATGTTTTGGGTCAATTTCTGGGTTCTCTGTTCTATTCCATTCATCTATGTGCCTGTTCTTGTGCTAGTACCAGGCTGTTCTGATTACAGTAGCTTTGTAGTATAACCTGATGTCTGGTATTGTGATCCCGCCTACTTTGTCCTTCTTTTTCAAGATTGCTGTAACTATTCGGGGTCTTTTTTGATTCCATATGAACTTCTGAAGTATTTGTTCTAGTTCTGTGAAATATGTCATTGGTATTTTGATGGGGATTGCATTAAATCTATAGATTGCTTTGGGTAGTATGGACATTTTAATGATGTTAATTCTTCCAATCCATGAACAGGGTATATGCTTCCACTTTTTTATATCTTCCTCTATTTCTTTTTTCAATGTCCTGTAGTTTTCTGCAAATAGGTCCTTTAGTTCTTTGGTTAAGTTTATTCCTAGGTATCTTAATTTTTTTGCTGTGATGGTAAATGGGATTGTTTTTTTAGTTTCTCTTTCTGTGAGTTCAACATTGGGGTATAAGAATGCCGTCGATTTCTTGACGTTAATTTTGTATCCTGCTACTTTTCCAAATTCATTTATTAAGTCTAGTAGATTTTTGATGGAGTCTTTAGGGTTTTCTATGTATAATATCGTGTCATCTGCGAATAATGACAGTTTCACTTCCTCCTTTCTAATTTGGATCCTTTTTATTTTTCTTCATGTCTGATTGCTGTGGCTAAGACTTCCAGTACTATGTTAAATAAGGGTGGTGAGAGTGGGCATCCTTGTCCTGTTCCTGTTCTTAAGGGAAATGCTTTTAGTTTTTGTCCATTGAGTATGATGTTGGCTGTAGGTCTTTCATATATGGCCTTTATAATGTTGAGATATGATCCCTCTATTCCCAAATTTCTGAGTGTTTTTATCAGAAATGGGTGCTAGATTTTGTCAAATGCTTTTTCAGCATCTATTGATATGATCATGTGGTTTTTATCTTTCATTTTGTTATTTGATGTATCACATTTATTGATTTGCAAATATTGTACCAGCCTTGCATCCCTGGGATGAATCCAACTTAGTCATGGTGAATAATTTTTTGATGTATTACTGGATCCGATTTGCTAGTATTTTTTTATTTATTAATTTACTTTTGTTACAGATATTTCTCCTTTTTCCCCCATTGACACCCTCCTACCCCTCCCTCCCTGCCCCATCCCCCGTTTTGTTGTCCATGTCCATTCATTATAAGTACATGCGTACAAGTTCTGTGGTTCATCCCTCCCCTCCCCCACCCCCTCTTCTGGCAATTGTCAGTCTGCACCCTAATTCCATGTCTCTGGGACTACCCTGTTCCTCAGACTGTTATGTTCATTATATTCCAGAAATAAGTGAGATCATATGATATTTGTCTTTTTCTGCTTGGCTTGTTTCGCTTAGGATAATAGTTACCAGGTCCTCCCATGTCGTCTCAAAGGATAAGAGATCTTTCTTTCTTACAGCTACATAGTACTCCATTGTGTATATGTACCATAGCTTTTTTATCCATTCGTCCACTGATGGACACTTGGGCTGTTTCCAGATCTTAGCTATTGTAAATAGTGCTGCTATGAACATGGGGCTACATATCTTATTTCTGATTGGTGTTTCAGGCTTCTTAGGGTATATTCCTAGGAGTGGGATCACTGGATCAAATGGTAATTCAATTTATAATTCTCTCTCTCTCTCTCTCTCTCTCTCTCTCTCTTTTTATGGTCAAATATAGATTTTATTTTATTTTATTTTTTTTATTAATTTATTTTTGTTACAGATGTTTCCCTTTTCCCCCATTGACACCCTCCTCCCCATCCCCCCACCCTGTCCCCAGCTTTGTTGTCCATGTCCATCACTTATGCATACATGCGCATAAGTTCTGTGGTTTATCTCTTCCCTCCCCCCCACCCCCTCTTCTGAGGGGTGTCAGTTTATACCCTACTTCCACATCTCTGAGTCTACCCTGTTCCTCAGACCGTTATGTTCATTATATTCCACAAATAAGTGAGATCATGTGATATTTGTCTTTCTCTGCTTGGCTTGTTTCGCTTAGGATAACACTCTCGAGGTCCCTCCATGTCGTCTCAAAGGTTAAGAGATCTTTCTTTCTTACAGCTGCATAGTACTCCATTGTGTATATGTACCACAGCTTTTTTATCCATTCATCCACTGATGGGCACTTGGGCTGTTTCCAGATCTTAGCTATTGTAAATAGTGCTGCTATGAACATGGGGGTACATGTATTTTTTCTGATTGGTGTTTCAGGCTTCTTAGGGTATATTCCTAGAAGTGGGATCACTGGGTCAAATGGCAATTCAATTTTTAATTTTTTGAGGTAACACCATAGAGTTTTCCACAGTGGCTGCACCAGTCTGCATTCCCACCAGCAGTGTACTAGAGTCCCCTTTTCTCCACACCCTCGCCAACACTTGTTGTTTGATGATTTGTTGATGGCGGCCATTCTGACGGGTGTGAGGTGATACCTCATTGTTGTTTTAATTTGCATCTCTCTGATGATTAGTGATGTTGAGCATTTCTTCATATGTCTCTTAGCCATTTGTATGTCCTTTTTGGAGAGGTGTCTATTTAGTTCCTCTGCCCATTTTTTAATTGGGTTCTTTGTCTTCCTTTTGTTGAGTTGTATGAGCACTCTACATATTTTGGAAATTAACCCCTTATCTGATGTATCATTGGCAATTATGCTCTCCCATAGAGTGGGTTCCCTATCTGTTTTGATGGTTGTTTTTTTTGCTGTGCAGACGCTTTTGAGTTTGATGTAGTTCCATGTGTTCATTTTTCCCTTTGTTTCTGTTGCCTTAGGTGATGTATCAGTGAAGATTCTACTGCGTATGGTGTCCGAAATTTTGTTGCCTACATTTTCTTCTAGGATTTTTATGGATTCACGAGTCACATTTAAGTCTTTTATACATTTTGAGTTTATTCTTGTGTATGGTGTAAGCTGATGGTCTAGTTTCATTTTTTTGCATGTAGCTGTCCAATTTTCCCAAAACCATTTGTTAAAGAGGCTGTCTTTACTCCATTGTATGTTCTTGCCACCTTTGTCAAATATTAATTGAGCATAATGTCTTGGGTCAATTTCCGGATTCTCTGTTCTGTTCCACTGGTCTATGTGCCTGTTCTTGTGCCAGTACCAGGCTGTTCTGATTACAGTAGCTTTGTAGTATAACCTGATGTATGGTATTGTGATCCCGTCTACTTTGTCCTTCTTTTTCAAGATTGCTGTAGCTATTCGGGGTCTTTTTTGATTCCATATGAACTTCTGAAGTATTTGTTCTAGTTCTGTGAAATATGTCACTGGTATTTTGATGGGGATTGCATTAAATCTATAGATTGCTTTGGGTAGTATGGACATTTTAATGATGTTAATTCTTCCAATCCATGAACAGGGTATATGCTTCCACTTTTTTATATCTTCCTCTATTTCTTTTTTCAATGTCCTGTAGTTTTCTGCAAATAGGTCCTTTAGTTCTTTGGTTAAGTTTATTCCTAGGTATCTTAATTTTTTTGCTGTGATGGTAAATGGGATTGTTTTTTTAGTTTCACTTTCTGTGAGTTCATCATTGGTGTATAAGAATGCTGTCGATTTCTTGACGTTAATTTTGTATCCTGCTACTTTTCCAAATTCATTTATTAAGTCTAGTAGATTTTTGATGGCGTCTTTAGGGTTTTCTATGTATAATATCATGTCATCTGTGAATAATGACAGTTTCACTTCTTCCTTTCCAATTTGGATCCCTTTTATTTTTTCTTCACGTCTGATTGCTGTGGCTAAGACTTCCAGTACTATGTTAAATAAGAGTGGTGAAAGTGGGCATCCTTGTCCTGTTCCTGTTCTTAAGGGAAATGCTTTTAGTTTTTGTCCATTGAGTATGATGTTGGCTGTAGGTCTTTCATATATGGCCTTTATAATGTTGAGATATGATCCCTCTATTCCCAAATTTCTGAGCGTTTTTATCAGAAATGGGTGCTGGATTTTGTCAAATGCCTTTTCAGTGTCCATAGATATGATCAAATAGCTTTTATCTTTCATTTTTTTTATGTGATGTGTTACATTTATTGATTTGCGAATATTGTACCAGCCTTGCATCCCTGGGATGAATCCCACTTAGTCATGGTGAATAATTTTTTTGATGTATTGTTGGATCCAATTTGCTAGTATTTTATTCAGGATTTTGGCATCTATGTTCATCAGGAATATTGGCCTGTAGTTTTCTTTCTTTGTAGTATCTTTTTCTAGTTTTGGGATTAGAATTATGCTGGCTTCATAAAATGAGTTTGGAAGTCTCTCTTCTTCTTTAATTTTTTGGAATAGTTTGAGGAGAATGGGTGTTAGTTCTTCTTTGAATGTTCGGTAAAACTCCCCCCTGAAGCCATCAGGGCGTGGGCTTTTGTTTGCTGGGAGGGTCTTGATGACATCTTCAATTTCCTTCGTTGTTTTTGGCCTGTTCAAGTTTTCTGTCTCTTCCCAGTTCAGTTTGGGGAGACTATGTGTTTCTAGAAATGTGTCCATTTCGCTTAGATTGTCGAATTTGTTGCCATATGAATGTTAATAGTATTTGTTAACGATCCTTTGTATTTCTGTGGTGTCAGTTGTTACTTCTCCTCTTTCATTTCTGATTTTGTGTATGTGGGTTCTCTCTCTTTGTTTCTTGGTGAGTCTAGCTAAGGGTCCATCAATCTTGTTTATCTTTTCAAAGAACCAGCTCTTTGTTTCATTGATCCTTTGAATTTTTTTTTGGTCTCCATGTCATTTATTTCTGCTCTGATCTTTACTATTTCCTTCCTTCTACTTGCTCTGGGGTTTTCTTTTTGTTTGCTTTCTAGTTCTTTAAGTTGTGAGGTTAGGTAGTCAATTAGAAATTTTTCTTCTTTCTTGAGGTGGGCCTGTAGTGCTATGAACTTCCCTCTCAGAACTGCTTTCGCTGCATCCCATAGATTTTGTGTTGTTGTGTGTTCATTTTCATTGGTTTCCAGGAAGTTTTTAATTTCTTCCTTGATCTCCATGGTAACCCATTCATTGTTCAATAACATGCTGTTTAGCCTCCATGTGTTCAAATGTCTTTGCATGTTCTTGTTGCAATTGATATCTAATTTCATGCCATTGTGACCTGAGAAGATGCGTGATATGATTTCAATCTTCTTGAACTTGTAGAGACTTCGTTTGTGTCCTAACATGTGGTCTATCTTTGAGAATGTCCCATGTGCACTTGAGAAGAACGATAATTATGCATTTTTGGGGTGTAATTCTCTGTATATATCTATTAAATCCATTTGATCTAGTGCTTCATTTAGAATTTCTGTTTCCTTGTTAATTTTTTGTCTAGAGGTTCTATCCAGTGATGTCAGTGGGGTGTTGAAGTCTCCTGCTATGATTGTTTTGCTGTTGATTTCTCCTTTGATGTCCTCCAGAAGATTTTTAATGTATTTTGGTGCTCCTATATAGGTGCATATATGTTTACCAAGGTTATATCTTCCTGTTGGATAGATCCTTTCAATATTATATAGTGACCTTCTTTGTCTCTAGTTATGGTCTTCAATTTAAAATTTAATTTATCAGATATGAGTATTGCTACCCCAGCTTTTTTTTCCTTTCCATTTGTTTGGAAGATTTTTTTCCATTTTTTTACTTTCAACCTATGTGAGTCTTTTGTTGTGAAGTGGGTCTCTTGTAAACAACATATATGTGAATCATGCTTTCTTAGCCATTCAGCTACTCTGTGTCTTTTTATCGGAGCATTCAATCCATTTACATTTAAGGTGGTTATTGATATGTACTTATTTATTGCCATTTTTGTTCAGTGTGGTTCTATTTTTCTTCCTATTTCTTCTACTAATTACAGCAGTTTTTTTTTAACATGTCTTGCAGTGCTGGTTTGGTGCTAATATATTCCCTTAGCCTTTTTTTTTTTTTTTTTTTTTTTTCTGGGAAGCTCTTTATTTGACCTTCTATTTTGAATGATAGCCTTGCTGGGTAGAGTAGTCTTGGATTCAGATCCTTGTTTTTCATGACCTTGATTACCTCATGCCATTCCCTTCTGGCCTGTAGTGCTTCTGTTGAGAAGTCAAATGATAGCCTTATGGCGGTTCCTTTGTAGGTAACCTGTTGCTTATTTCTTGCTGCCTTTAGGATTCTCTCTTTGTCTTTAATTTTTGGCATTTTAATTATTGTGTCTTGTTGTGGGCCTGTTTGGGTTCTTCTTACTTGGGACTCTCTGTGCTTCTTGAACTTGAATGCCTTCTTCCTTCACCAGGTTAGGAAAGTTTTCTGTCACTATTTCTTCAAATATATTCTCTAACCCTTGCTCATTTTCTTCTTCTTCAGGGACTCCAATGATGCGAATGTTATTACGTTTCCAGTTGTCCCACAGTTCTCTTAAGCTATCTTCCTGTTTTTCATTGTTTTTTCCTTTTGGTTTTCTGATTGATTGATTTTTTTCTATTCTGTCTTCTAATTCACTGATCCGGTCCTCCGCTTCCTCTACTCTGCTGGTCAGTCCTTCCAATGTGTTCTTTATTTCTGCTATGTCATTCTTTATTTCCACTTGTTTGGTTTTCATGGTGTCGATGTCCTTACTCATGCTGTTTAGTTTCCTCAAGATCATGGCTTGGAACTCTACCTCTGATAATTTGCTTAACTGCATTTCATTTATCTCATCTTCGGTGGAGTTCTCTTGTTCTTTCATTTGGGATCTGTTTCTTTGTTTCACCATTTTTGCTATCTCAGTGGGTTTTAGAGCCTGCCAAATTTTCCCTATGGGTGTTGGTGTTCTGCTATTTGTGGCTCCCTCTACTGGGTTTGGATGAGCGTGGAGGGCCCTCCTTAAACACCACTGTCAAGTCTCACTTTCCTGGGTAGATTTGCAAGCTCGGGAAGGTTTAGTTGTGTTCTAGCTTTTTGCCTGGAGGCTATTAGCCTCAGTTACTTGAAAAGCCTTAGGATCTCAGTTGAATGAGACACTCCCTCAGGTGTTTATAGTGTAAGAGGATTTCCCAAGGGTGGGGCCGATGCTGGTTGTTAATGAGCCTCAATTTGCATTTCTTTACCTCTTTTCCTCACCTGGGAATCTCCGAGGGAGGGGCTGCCACAGCTCCGGGAAGGAGTAAACTTGGCTGCCATTCTGTGTAACCAGGAAGGAGCGGGCTGGCCACCACCGTCCTCTGTGGGCGCAGCTCAGCACAAACTCTGAGCGCCCTCCAAATCCCAGGTGTCCCCACTGAGTTCCAGTCCAGTCTGCCCTCCCTCTCCTGGAGCCCCAGGTGAGTGGCTGTGGCTATTTAGCGCTCTGTCCCAGCCCTCTGCGTTGTGGAGCAGCTTAAGCTCTCAACCCTGAGGGTGGGCGCCACCGCTACTCACAGCTAAGGCCGCTGCTGTCTGTGAGCTCCCAGCCCGCCACCCTCATGCACCTCCACAGATCCTACCAGGCTCATTCAGTGTCCCTGGTTGTATGATCCTCTCTCGCGCTTTTCTGTTGCTTTTTCCTGACGATTTGTCTTTATTTTAGTTGTAATTCCCATTTGGTCCTGGGAGATGGTCTGTGTAGCTTCCATTCACTCCACCGCCATTTTTCAAAACTGCCTAAAGCACTTTAAATGTTTTTGCCAATGTTTTACAAACTACAAATATTTTAATCTTTTATATACAAGTGAAAATTTTAAAAAATAATATACATTACATGTGCAAGACCATAATGCTGAAATTATAGAACATTGCTGGGAGTAATTTAAACAGACCTACATAAATGGAGAGATCTACTATGTGCATATTTTGGAAATTTGATACTGATAAAATAGCAAATTTTCCCATATTGATTCATAGATTCAATACAATCCCAATAAAATTTTTCAGTAGGCTTTGTTTGGAGGGGTAAGGTGGGTAGAAACCACATTCTAATTTTGAAATATGGAAATATGAGATAATTTTTATTTATTTATTTATTTATTTATTTATTTATTTATTTATTTTTTATCCTCCCCGAGGATATTTTTGCATTTACTTCAGATAGAGCAGGAGGGAGAGAGGTGGGAAGAGAGAGAGAGAGAGAAACATCGACGTGAGAGAGACACATCGAGTGGCCGCCACCCACACGGCCCCGGGTCGGGGACAACTGCAACCGAGTTACGTGCCCTTAGCGGGAACCAAACCCGGGTCTCTCTGGACCGCAGGCCAACGCTCTAACCGCTGAGCCAAACCGGCCAGGGCAATTTTTAAAAAGAGAAATAAAGTTGAAGGACCTAAATACTTAACTTACTTCAAGACAGTGAGGTGTGGATATAGTTATAGAATAAAGTCCAGAAATAGATTTACATGTATTAATACATGGTCAGCTGATTTCCAACAATGGTACTAAAGTATGTGGAAAAGATAATCTTTTCAACAATTGGCACTGGTTTATCTGGGTAAAAAAATGCACTGCAATCCATACTTCACACTGTGTATAAAACTTAATTTAACATGTACCATCACCTTAAATGTAGAAGTTAATAAGGAGAGAGAGAGAAAAAAAAGGAGAAACTCTTCATGACATTGGGGTAGACAAATATTTCTTAGACACAAAACACTAGTAATAGACTTGGCTGGTTTGGCTCAGCTGTTAGAGCGTCGGCCTGCGGATCAGAGAGTCCCAGGTTCGGTTCCCGCTAGGGGCACGTGCTTCGGTTGCAGTTTGTCCCCGGCCCTGGTTGGGGTCGTGTGGGTGGCGGCCACTCGACGTGTCTCTCTCACATTGATGTTTCTATCTCTCTCTTCCCCCCTCTCTCCCTCCCGCTCTGTCTGAAGATAAATGCAAAAGTGTCCTCGGGTGAGGATAGAAAAAAAAAAACCCACTAGTAATAAAAGAAAAAGTTCAAATTGGAGTCTACCAAAACTAAAAATTTCTACTCTTCAAAGGACACCATGAAGACAATAAAAAGGCAAGCCACAGAATGGGAGAAAATATGCACAGTATGTATATCTGACAAATGTCTTGTATCCAGAGCTTGATAATAATAAGATAAACAGTTCTTTTAAAAATGGGTGAAAGATTTGAACAGATACATAATGCATGTTCAATAAGCATACAGTAAGATGCTCAACATCCTTAGTTATCAGGGAAGTGCAAAGTAAAATCATGACAAGATACTACTTCACTAAAATGAAAAACCTGGCAATACCAAATATTAATAAAGAGGTGGAACAACTAGAACTATCATACTTTGCTGTGGGAGGGTGCAATCATGCAAATAATTTGAAAAACCTTGTGCCAATTTCTTGCAAAATTAAATGTACCACTATCTATAATCCAAGAATTGCTAGGTATTTACTCAAGGGAAATGGAAACATATGTTCATGAAAGACATATCTGAATTTTAGTAGCACTTTTATTTATAATAACGCCAAATTAGAAGCCACCTAAACATCTGTCAACAGGATAATGTACAATATATAAAAAACATAAACAACATGTGTACATATTTTATATATGCCCTCGAAGTCTCTGAATCCTCTTATGGCCTTTTATCTTTGTCACCTATGTGATTGGTGATAAACATGGCTTCGTAGACCCCACTTTAATAGGCAGTGGAGAACAGAGCTTCCAATGACAGGTAGCGAAACATAATCCATGGAAGAAGAGAAGACGTCCTTACTTCTCTATTGTCTACCCCACTGGAGGGTTTTCACATCTTTTTGAGAGCGAGGGAACAATTTTGCTTTAAAAATCAGTTGGTGTACAATGGAATATTTATTCAGCCATAAAAAGAAATGAAGTATTCATATATACTGCTATATGGATAAATCCTAAATATATCAAATGGATGAAACTAGACACAAAGGACCGTGTAGCGTATGATTCCATTTATATGAAGCAACCAGAATAAGTAAAGTCATCAAGATAGAAAGTGGTTGCCAGGGATAGAGGAGAGGGGAGAATGGAAACTGACTGCTAACAGGTATGGGTTTTCTTTTGGTGGTAATGAAAATGTTCTGGAATTAGATTGTGGTGATGGTTGCACAACCTTGTGAATATAATAAAAATCACTCAGTTGTAAACTTTAAAAGGGTGAAGTTTATGGTATGTGTATTATATCTCAGTAAAAATCCAATGGATACATTTTGGCCCTTACTTTATCTTCCTACAGCATTTGTCATCCATAGCAATGCTCTCTTTCTTGATTTATGCTCTTCTATTTTTCTCTGTGATACAATATTCTTCTGACTTTTTTCTCTACCTTTCAGATGTTCCCCTTTTATCTCCATTGGAATATTCATTTCCTTTTATTTTATTTTTTTCTTTATTGATTTTAGAGAGACAGAAAGGGAGAGGGAGAGAGAGATAGAAACATTGATGAGAGAGAACGGCAATTGCCTGCCTCCTGCATGCCCCTCACTGGGGATTTGGCCCACAACCTGGGCATGTGACCTGACTGGGAATTGAACTGGCGACTTCTTGATGCATGGGTCGATGCTCAATCCCTGCCACACCGGCTGAGGAGAATATTCATTTCTTAAAGAAATATTGATAGTCCTCAGAGGGCTTTCACAAGCCTCCTTTCTCTCTGAGCATCTCTTCTTTCATTTCAATCATTGTCTATGTCATAATTGATTGTCATTCTATGTCCCACCTACATCTCTATCCTGAGCTTCATACCTGTGTCCAATTTCCCACACTTGGCTGTCCCACAAGTTCTCAATTTCAATATATGCCAATAAAATGTATATGCCTTTGCTTCACACCAAACTGGCTAGTCCTTTTGTTTTTCCTCATTGTAAAAGCTAGGGACCACTCTTGACAAATCCACTCCTCTCAGGATGGTCTTTCAGAGAGGTTATTGGCCTCCATCAAAACTCCATGAACACTGGCTATGACCCAGTTCTCACAGCATTCAGTCCTGGTAGAGTGCCCAGGTGGCAGAGGGGAATGGTAGCCATGGGTCCACCATGTTTATAGCTGCAGCTACAAGGCTTGGACCTCATTACATGTTCATTTTAAGAAAGACCTTGAGGATTCAAAACAAAATAATGAAATAAAAAAAAGAATCTGGTATAATCAGGAAAATAATTTTGTTTCAGTAACAGGTAAATACCTCATTTGTTAGCTTTTTGAAGATGAGAATATGAAGAAGGGAAGATACTGACTAAACAGTGGAACTGCTCAATTCAATTTCTTTCATTTTTTCATGGATTTTCAAGCTAATCCCCCCAAAAAAGTAAGTTGTCTTGTAAGGAAAATATCCTCTCATCCTGGTCCATTCATTATTTCTGGGTGACAGAACGAAACCACATCTGTCTAAACGTACAAGGAGTTAGAAAGATTACCCATAGACATAAAACTAACATTTATAACAACTGTAAAAGAACTGTAGAAACCCATGTGGTAGTGGGAAAATAAAGAACAACTTAAGACACACAAAATGCAAAAGAACTATGAAGAAGGAGACCTGAGACAGTTATGAAAATTATTAGGAGCAGAGGAGGAAGCAAGGCAGAGCTCAAAGAAATAAAAAATGAGTATTGCAAAAACTATCTTCATAAGGAGTTCTCAAACCACTGAACAAAATACAGATAAAAGATAGCATGTATTCACCAAAGTGGTTTTCAAGGGTTTAGTTCACATTGTAAAAGAAAGACTAGAGCAAGAAAATGGTTACTTGCATTTGTTTGAGAAAAAAGACAGAGAGAATTAAGATCTACTTTAGACCAAAAAAGTCAATGTTCTTCAGGAGCTCTGGAAACAATGAGATAACATTGATGCTAAAAAAAAATTTATTGTCCTATTTCCATTTTCTTCTGACTGTGGTTTTTAGAGTCAAGAATTGATGAGCTAATTAGAGATAGGGCTAAATATCAAACTAAATATTAGATCATGAATTTTAGTCCTGGACTTGTTACTGAAGAGGTCCTTGATCTTGGCTAAATCATTTCATTTTTCTGTGTCTCCCTGTTTTAAGTCTACACATTGATTTGTTTGCTTATTCAGTAAGCATTTATGAAGCCTGCATTATGTGCTAGGGCTGTATGACCTGGCATATGTTTTGCTGGGTGCCCCACACTGCTTCAGGCTGCAAAGGGGAGGCTAGATTGGTTCGGCTTTATGAGAAGTGCAAAGTTCCAGTAATGTGGAGTGAAAGTTTCTTTGCTTCATCTTGTGAGGTCTTTATAAGCCCCTTTTACAGATGGGTAAACAGAGGCCTAAAGAGTGTAGAAACTTGACGAGGTCATGGGACTGTCCTCTGAGCTTGTCTGTATAGCCCACTGCTTAACCTCTCCTGTGGAAAGAGATCTAAAAGACCAGAACTGAGTTACTATAGTCCCAGAACTCAGTCCTTTCAGGGATAGGCAAGACTAGGTAGGCATCCACCCACAGAGGGACTGGCTGAGGGGTGAAATTGGGAACACTGAGTCATGAGACCTGGGAGATGGGAACAGATGTCAAAGAGGTCCTAGAAGGTCACAGCCTGGACAGCAGCTGGACTTTCCCAATACCAAACCTTAGCCTCTCCACCCACTCCACCAAGGCCAGGGAAAGGGCAGGGGCCATACCTTTTACCTTTAGGCCCTAGGTGACTGATTTTTTCCTTTCAAAGCTGTCAATTTTATCATAATTAATATAAGTAGAATTGCATGTAATAATATAAAATGACAGAATGTAAATATTTGAATATTATATGTATATTAATGCACAGTATAGATTATAATTATAATAGCCATCATTTATTAATGCTTGCTATGTGAAAAGCACTATGAAACAAATTATATAAAATATTACTCCATTTTAGGAACTTGCCTAATTTGAAGAGCTTGCCTAAACTAAAGTCACTGGATTAGGGGTGGTGTAGCCAGGAATTGAGCACTGTGTGTCCAATTCTAAAGTTTCTAAGTCTTAAATTGTGCCCCTCCTCATGGCCAAGAGTAAGTGGAAGGGTACACATTATATGCCCCACAGTGCAGGAGACTGTTGTTAGCTGTTAGCGTGGTGGAGCAAAGAAGCAAGTTCAGAGGACTGACTGTCCTGGGCCATCTGCTGTCGGGAGACTGGAATCAGCACCAGACATTTAGTAGAGATATACTCAGTACATCTCAGTAAATAATTGAATGTTCGAATATGAATGAGCCTAGAGGGTAGAGATGGTTGGGGAACCTGACATCCCCCAAGCTGCACCTGTAACCACTACCCTTTCCAGGGAATGCCCTGGACTCTTCAGGCTGCAAACTGCCACCCCATCTCTTCTGTTACAGAGGAAAGCACCAGTGATAAGTGATATCTAAGGGATGCTGTGGTACTCCTGGGAGCGAGGAGACTCGGGCTCCAGGGAAGGCCTGCTTTCCAGTAGTTTAGTGCAAACTTGGATGGATGATATGCACTCCCAGAGCCTCTAGTACCTCCTAGTCAGAGGAAGAGGTTGAGCTGGGGAGCCTAGAATAGTATTTTCAGCATGGTGAAGCAAAAAGGTTGTTAAATCTGTTTGTCCACTGTGTGATCTTGAACTTTTAGCTTAACCCCTCTGAGCCTTGTTTGTTTCATGGGTAAAATGGGAATAACAATTTTTACTTCATAATGTTACGATGAGGATTAACTGAGTTTTACCCATGTGGTATTTTCTGTCCTAACATCCACCTAATTGCTCAAGCCAGAGGCTAGAGCTTATCCTTGGCTCTTTCCTCTTTGTTTACATTCAATTAATTAGTTAATTAATTAATTTTTCTTTATTGAGAGTATTACAGATGTTCCCCCCTTCCCCCTTCCCCATTGCACCCCTCCTCCCATCTTCTATCCCACCCCAGGCCTTCCATACCCTATTATGTGTGTCCATATATGCATGTAAGTTCCTTGATTAATGTCTTCCTGCCACCCTACTCGCCTTTCCTCTGAGGTTTGTCAGTCTGTTCTGTTTCCATGCCTCTGGCTCTATTTTATTCATCAGTTTTTTTTTTTTGTTCATTAGATTCCACATATAAGTGAGATCATGTGATACTTGTCTCTCTCTGACTGGCTTATTTCACATAGCATAATACTCTCCAGGTCCCTCCATGCTGTCTCAAAGGGTAATCATCCTTTCTTTTTTAGAGCTGCATACTATTCCATTGTGTAAATGTACCACAGCCTTTTTACCCACTCATTTGATGGACACTTGGGCTGTTTCCAGATCTTAGCTATTGTGACTAGCACTGCTAAGAACACAGGGGTACATATATTCTTTCTGATTGATGTTTCAGGATTCTTAGGATATTGTCCTAATAGTGGGATCACTGGGTCAAAAGGAAGATCAATTTTTAATTATTTGAGGAAATTCCGTACTGTTTTCCATAGTGGCTGCACCACTCAGCACTCCCACCCAGCAGTACACTAGGTTTCCCTTTTCTCCACATCCTCACTAGAACTTGTTGCTTGTTGATTTAATGATGGTAGCCATTCTGGCAGGTGTAAGGTGATACATCATTGTTGTTTTAATTTGCACCTCCCTGATGATTAGTGATATCGAACATTTTTTCATGTATCTCTTGGCCATTTGTATGTCCTGTTTGGAGAGGTGTCTATTTAGGTCCTCTGCCCATTTTTAAATTGGATTTTTTGCCTTACTTTTGTTGAGTTGTATGAGTACTTTACATATTTTGAAAATTAATCCTTTGTTTGCAAATATGTTCTCCCAAACTGCAGGTTCCCTCTTCATTTTTTTAAAAATTGATTTTAGAGAGAGAAGAAGGGAGAGGGCGAGAGATAGAAACATTGATGAGAAAAAACACTGATCGGCTGCCTCCTGCATGCCCCCCACTGGGGATCAGGACCACAACCTGGCTGGGCATGTGCCCTGACCGGGAATTGAACTGGTGACCTCTTGGTGCATGGGTCAACACTCAACCACAGAGCCACACCGGCCGGGTTCCCTCTTCATTTTAATGCTGGTTTCTTTTGTTGTGCAGAAGCTTTTTAGTTTGATGTAGTCCCATTTGTTTAATTTTTCCTTTGTTTCTCTTGTATTAGGCAATATATTGGTGAAAATTCTGCTCTGTGAGATGTCTGAGATTTTGCTGCCTATGTTTTCTTCTAGGATTTTTATGGTTTTATGACTTATATTTAAGTCTCTTATCAATTTTGAGTTTATTCTTGTGTATGGTGTAAGTTGATTGACTAGTTTTATTTTTTTTCCATGTCCCTGTCCAATTTTGCTAACGCCGTTTATTGAAGACACTGTCTTCACTCCATTGTATGCTCTTGCCTCCTTTGTCAAATATTAATTGAGCATAATGTCTTGGGTTGATTTCTGGGGTCTCTGTTCTGTTCCATTAATCTATATGCCTGTTTTTGTGCCAGGATGTTTTGATTATAGTGGCTTTGTAGTATAACTTGATATCTGGTAATGTGATCCCTCCTACTTTTTTCTTCTTTCTCAAGATTGCTGTGGCTGTTCAAGGTCTTTTTTGGTTCCATGTAAACTTTTGGAGTCTTTGTTCTAGATTTGTGAACTATGCCGTTAGTATTTTAATAGGGATTGCACTGAGTGTGTAGATTGCTTTGGGTAGTATGGACATTTAAATTATACTAATTCTTCCAATTCATGAACATCATATATGGTTCCATTTGTTTATATCTTCCTCTATCTCTTTTTTACCTCCTTGGTTAAATTTATTCCTAAGTATCTTAATTTTTTTTGTTGCAATTGTAAATGACATTGCTTTTTGTTTTTTCTTTCTGATAGTTCATTATTGGTGAATAAAAATGCCATCAATTTCTGGATGTTGGTTTAGTATCCTGCAACTTTGCCAAATTCATTTACTAGATCTAGTAGTTTTTTGGTGGATTCTTTAGGGTTTTTTTTTTTTTTTTTTATGTACAATATCATGTCATCTGCAAATAATGACAGTTTTACTTCCTCCATTCCAATTTGGATGCATTTTATTTCTTCTTCTCATCTGATTGCTGTGGCTAGGACTTCCAGTAAGAAGTGGTGAAAGTGGACATCCCTGTCTTGTTCTCGTTCTTGTTCTTGTTCTTAGGGGAAATGTTTTTAGTTTTGGCCATTGAGGATGATGTTGGCTTTAGGTTTGCCATATATGGCTTTTATTATGTTGAGGTATTCTCCCTCTATTCCCACTTTGCTAAGAGCTTTTTATCAAAAATGGGTGTTAGATTTTGTCTAATGCTTTTTCTGCACCTATTGATATGATCATGTGATTTTCATCTTTCCATTTGTTTATGTGATGTATTACATTTATTGATTTGTGAATGTTGTGCCAGCCTTGCATCCTTGGAATAAATCCCACTTGGTCATAGTGTATAGTCATTTTACTATATTGCTGGATCCTATTTGCTAATATTTTGTTGAGTGTTTTAGCATCTATGTTCATCAGTGATATTAATTTGTAATTCTCTTTCTTTGTAGTGTCCTTATCTGGCTTTGGAATTAGGATAATGCTAACCTTGGCTCTTTCCTCTTCCTCACAAACCTATCCTAACCCTATCCCTATCAGTCTCGGTGACTTACTTCTCTCCAACCTTGGGACTATTCTTGCCCCACCACACTTCATTGTTTACTCTGTACCCAGAGTGATCTTTCACAAACACATCTTTGAATATTTTTTTGCAATGTTTTAGTAGCTTCTCACTGCTCTTGAGATGGAGCCGAGAGGTCCTAGGACTTCATGACCTCTCCAGCCTCATTTCTCCCCTTTCCACCCGGAACTTGATGCTCCTGCCAGATGAAGGCTTTTTGACTTCTTAGACCTCCTGTGCTCCCTTTCAGCTGCAGTCTTGCTCTTTTGAGGTCACCTATTGCCCTCCTTGTGCTCTTCCTCCATCAGCCCTCAGCAAGGAGCACCTCCTCTTGGAAGTGTTTGCTGAGCTCAAAGTATGGTTAGGGGTCCTTGATGTGTCCCCGTCTCAGCATCCATCACACTATGTTATAGTTGCCTGTTTACTGGTCCACATACACCACTGAGCTCTGAGCACTATAGAGTCAGGGGTAATGTCAAGGACTATCCCTAGCACTGTGACACCAATGGGCCATAGGGCTACCTCATAAATATTTGATTGAATATGGATATAAAATACCAGGTCTAGTGCCTGACAGAGAACAGGTGCTAAATAAATGGTAATGATTATTCTTTATTATTCCAGTTCTAATATCCTGGGATTATAAAACACTGATTCATTGTATAGCATTCATTTGGTAGGCACAGATCTTACTGTGATGAGCCTACAGATTTGCACAATTTAGAAACCAAGTATACACTGCAAGGGCAAAGACTTCCTATTTACAAATGGAGACATGCTGATGATGTGAGAAATGACTGGATCTTGGGACTGGCTGTCTTGACAGCTAATCCACCATGGCTCACACTGGACCCCACAGCGTCTGTCTGCAAACACTCTAAACATACAGTTAGCACACTCTATTTGGACTATTAATGGGTCTGTCTCCCATAGAGCTCTTGTAGTGCTTTCTAGCTGGCCAGCTCCTACTTGTGCCCTATGTTTGCCTTCTCTCATTGTCAGTCACATGCTTTGCGCTCAGGAGCCTTTTATGATTTCTCAGCTGAGTGTTATTTCTTCTTTTTCTCCACTCTCAAAGTACCTCTCCTTTGCTGTATTGATATTGGCAGGTGGAACAAAGACAACACATGAGTACTGAGCTCCTGCTAGTTACTTCACATGGTCATGAACATTCTATGTCATGTATTATTGCATGTTACCCCAATAACAATCGCTGAAGGAGATCTATTGTCATCCCCATTTTACAGGGAAACTGAGGTTCAGAGACTTGCTCAGAGGTAGCACAGCCCCAGGTCTATCTTGAGATATATTTCATGAGCCTCAGTTCTACCACAAGACAAGGATGTTTTTGTTTTACTCAGGGATAATAGACTTAGAAATAAATATTTTTAACTTTAGTTTTTTTATTCAGTGTAGACTTTTGAAAAGAATTTAGTGTAGTCAAATCCCTTCTCTCTTATTTATTTTTTAAAATTATTTTTATTAATTTGTTTTTGTTACAAATGTTTCTCCTTTTTCCCCCATTGACAACCTCCTCCCCATCCCCCCCCACCCCATCCCCAGCTTTGTTGTCTATGTCCATTGGTTATGCATACATGTATATAAGTTCCATGGTTTTATTCTCCCTCCCTAACACCCCCTCTTCTGGGGGTTGTCAGTATGTACCCTATCTCTATGTCTCTGGGTCAATTTTGTTCATCAGTTTGTTTAGTTCATTATATTCCACAAATAAGTGAGATCATGTGATATTTGTCTTTCTCTGCTTGGCTTGTTTCGCTTAGGATAATACTCTCCAGGTCCCTTCATGTCATCTCAAAGGATAGATCTTTCTTTCTTACAGCTGCATACTACTCCATTGTGTACATGTACCACAGCTTTTTTATCCACTCATCTACTGTTGGGTTGTTTCCAGACCTTAGCTATTGTAAATAGTGCTGCTATGAACATGAGGGTACATATCTTCTTTCTGATTGGTGTTTCAGGCTTCTTAGGGTATATTCCTAGAAGTGGGATCACTGGGTCAAATGCCAGTTCAATATTTAACTTTCTGAAGTAATACCATAGTGTTTTCCATAGTGGCTGCACCAGTCTGCATTCCCACGAGCAGTGTACTTGAGTCCCCTTTTCTCTACATCCTCACCATTCTTGTTTGATTATTTGTTAATGGCGGCCATTCTGATAGGTCTGAAGTGATACCTCATAGTTGTTTTAATTTGCATCTCTTTCATGATTAGTGATGTTGAGTATTTTGTCATATGTCTCTTGGCCACTTGTATGCCCTGTTTGGAGAGGTATCTATTTAGGTCCTCTGCCCATTATTTAATTGGGTTCTTTGTCTTCCTTTTGTTGAGATGTATGAGCACTCTATATATTTTGGAAATTAATCCCTTATCTGGTGTATCATTGGCAATTATGGTCTCTCATATAGTGGGTTCCCTTTCCATTTTGATGCTGGTTTCTTTTGCTGTGCAGAAGCTTTTTAGTTTGATGTAGTCCCATATGTTCATTTTTTCCTTTGTTTCTGTTGCCTGAGGTGATGTATCAGTGAAAATTCTGCTGCGTGTGATGTCTGAAATTTTGTTGCCTACATTTTCTTCTAGAATTTTTATGGATTCACGAGTTACATTTAAGTCTTTTATCCATTTTGGGTTTATTCTCATGTATAGTGTAAGTTGGTGGTTTAGCTTCATTTTTTTACAAGTAGCTGTCCAATTTTCCCAACACCATTTATTGAAGAGACTGTCTTGACTCCACTGTATGCTCTTGCCACCTTTGTCATATATTAATTGAGCATATTGTCTTGGGTCAATTTCTGGGTTCTCTGTTCTGTTACATCGATCTATGTGCCTGTTCTTGTGCCAGTACCAGGCTGTTTTGATTACAGTGGCTTTGTAGTATAACCTGATATCTGGTAATGTTATCCGTCCTACTTTGCTCTTTTTTTTTTTTCAAGATTGCTGTGGCTATTCGGGGTCTTTTTTGGTTCCGTATAAATTTTTGGAGTGTTTGTTCTAGTTCTGTGAAATATGTTGTTGGTATTTTGATGGGGAGTGCATTGAATCTATAGATTGCTTTGGGTAATATGGACATTTTAATGATGTTAATTCTTCCAATCCATGAACAGGGTATATGCTTCCACTTTTTTTTATATCTTCCTCTATTTCTTTTTTCAATGCCCTGTAGTTTTCCATGAAGAAGTCCTTTATTCTTTGGTTAAGTTTATCCCTAGGTATCTTAATTTTTTTTTTTTGCTATGATGGTAAATGGGATTGTTTTTTTAGTTTCTTTTTCTGTGAGTTTATCATTGGTGTACAAGAATGCCGTCAACTTTTTGACATTAATTTTGTATCCTGCTACTTTGCTAAATACATTTATTAACTCTAGTAGATTTTTGATGCAGTCTTTAGGGTTTTCTATGTACAATTTCATGTCATCTGCAAATAATAACAGTTTCACTTCCTCCTTTCCAATTTGGATCCCTTTTATTTTTTCTTCATATCTAATTGCTATGGCTAAGACTTCCAGTACTATGTTAAATAAGAGTGGCGAAAGTGGGCATCCCTGTCTTGTTCCCATTTTTAAGGGGAATGCTTTTAGTTTTTGCCCATTTAGTATGATGTTGGCTGTAGGTCTTTCATATATGGCTTTTATTATGTTGAGATATGATCCCTCTATTCCCACATTGCTGAGTGTTTTTATCAGAAATGGGTGCTGGATTTTGTTGAATGCCTTGATATGATCATATGGTTATCATCTTTCATTTTGTTTATGTGATGTATCACACTTATTGATTTGCAAATATTGTACCATCCTTGCATCCCTGGGATGAATCCCACTTGGTCATCGTGAATAATTTTTTTGATGTTTTGCTGAATTTTATTTGCTAATATTTTGTTAAGGATTTTGGCATCTGTGTTCATCAGGGATATTGGCCTGTAGTTTTCTTTCTTTGTAGTGTCTTTATCTGGTTTTGGAATTAGGATTATGCTGACCTCATAAAATGAGTTTGGAAGTATTCCATCTTCTTGGATTTTTTGGAATAATTTGAGGAGAATGGGTATTAGATCTTCTTTGAGTGTTCGGTAAAACTCCCCTGTGAAGCCATTCGAGCCTGGGCTTTTGTTTGCTGGGAGTTTCTTAATTACATCTTCAATATCCTTTGTTGTTATTGGTCTCTTCAAGTTTTCTATCTCTTCCTGGTACGGTTTTGGGAGGCTGTGTGTTTCTAGAAATTTGTCCATTTTGCCTAGATTGTCCAATTTGTTGGCGTATAATTGTTCATAGTATGTTTCGATGATTCTTTGTATTTCTGGGGTGTCAGTTGTTACTTCTCCTCTTTCGTTTCTGATTTTGTTTATTTGGTTCTTCTCTTTTTGTTTCTTGGTGAGTCTGGCTAGAGGTCCATAGATCTTGTTTATTTTTTCAAAGAACAAGTTTTTTGTTTCATTGATCTTTTGAATTGTTTTTTTTGGTCTCTATGTCATTTATTTCTGCTCTGACCTTTACTATTTCCTTCCTCCTACTAGCTCTGGGTTTTTCTTTTTGTTTGCTTTCTAGTTCTTTAAGTTGTAGGGTTAGAAAGTCAATTAGGGAATTTTTCTTGTTTCTTGAGGTAGGCCTGTAGTGCTATGAACTTTCCTCTCAGGACTGCTTTCACTGTGTCCCATAGATGTTGTGTTGTTGTGTGTTCATTTTCATTGGTTTCCAGGAAAGTTTTAATTGCTTCTGTGATCTCCTTATTAACCCATTCATTGTTTAATAGCATGCCATTTAGCCTCCAAGTGTTTGAATTTTTTGTGTGTTTTTATTGTAATTGAGTTCTAGTTTCATGCCACTGTGATCTGAGAAGGTGCTTGATATGATTTCAATCTTCTTGAATTTGTAGAGACTTACATTGTGTCCTAACATGTGGTCTAACTTTGAGAATGTCCCATGTGCACTTGTGAAGAATGTATATGTTGCAGCTTTGGGGTGAAATGTTCTGTAAATATCAATGAAGTCCAACTGATCTACTTCGTCTTGTAAGGTCTCTATGCCCTTGTTAATTTTTGTCTAGAAAATCTATCCAGTGGTGTCAGTGGTGTGTTAAAGTCACCCACTATGATCGTATTGCTATTGATCTCTCCCTTGAAGTCCTCCAGAAGTTTTTGAGTATTATTTGGTGCTCCCATATTTGGTGTGTATATGTTTACCAGGGTTATATCTTCTTGCTGCATTAATCCTTTTAATATTATGTAGTGACCTTTTGTCTCTTATTATGGCCTTCGTTTTGAAGTATATCTTGTCAGATATGAGTATTGTTACACCAGCTCTTTTTTCATTTCCATTTGCTTGGAAAATTTTTTCCATCTCTTCACTTTCATCCTGTGTGAGTTTTTTGTTGTGTGGTGGGTCTCCTGTAGACAGAATATATATGGGTTATGTTTTCTTATCCAATCAGCTACCCTATGTCTTTTAATTGGAGCATTTAAGCCATTTACATTTAAGGTAATTATTGATAGATAGTTATTAGTTGCCATTTTAATTTTATGCCTGTGTTCCTCTGTCTCTCTCTCTCTCTCTGTCTCTCTCTCTCTCTCGTTTCTTTTTCTTCTTACAACAGTCCCTTCAGCATTTCTTGCAGTGCTGGTTTGGTGGTGGTAAATTCCTTTAGCTTTTTTTTTTTTAATGTGTGAAGCTCTTTATTTCTCCTTCAATTTTGAATGATTACCTTGCTGGATAGAGTAATCTTGGTTTCAGACACTTGCCTTGCATTGCTTTGTACACTTCATGCCACTCCCTTCTGGCCTGCAGCATTTCTATTGAGAAATCAGCTGACAGTCTAATGGGAGCTCCCTTGTAGGTAACTTTCTGTCTCTCTCTTGTTTCCTTTAAGATTCTTTCTTTGTCTTTAATGTTTGCCATTTTTATTATGATGTGTCTAGCTGTGGGTTTTTTGGGGTTCATCTTGCTTGGGACTCTCTGTGTTTCTTGGACTTGTGTGACTTTTTTATTCACCAGTTTAGAGAAGTTTTCTGTCATTATTTCTTCAAACAGGTTCTCTATTCCTTTCACTGATTCTTCTTTTCTGTTACCCCTATAATGCGAATGCTGTTACATTTTGTATTGTCCCACAGCTCCCTCCAACTCTCCTCCTGCTTTTAAAACTTTTTTTCCATTTGCTGCTCTATTTGGGTGTTTTTCTCTACCTTGTCTTCTAAGTCGCTTATTCAGTCTTCAGCTTCTTCTAATCTGGTATTGAACCTTTCTAAGGTATTTTTCATAACAGTCATGTCATTCTTTATTTCCTCTTGATTGTTATGCATAGCTTCTAACTCTTTAGCATAACTTTTACCTCTTTTTTTTATGCTGAAGTAGTTCCCAGTGAGTTCTTCATAATTCTTATTAAGTTGCTTTTAGTTCTCATTAAATTGTTTGAGCACCCTTAAAATCATTCCTTTGAATTCTTTATCTGACAAGTTGCTTTCTTCCATTTCCTGTAGTTCCTTTTCTAATGATTCCTTTTTTTCATTCCTTTGGGTGTTGTTTCTTTGTCTTCCCATTTTAGCCTTTTGGTATCTCTAGCCCCGGAGAGGGATGTTTGGATGTGTCGGCAGCTCACTGTATATCAAATAAGGCTACTGTGCCTCCCAGACTGTTCTGTTACATGTTGCCTGTTGTGGATCCTGGAGGATTGACTACTGGGGGCTGATATTGGTGTGTCCTGGTAGGTGCTGCTGCTGGATTGCGTGGGCCCCTCTGAAGCTGTGTTTCCTGCTAGTCGCTGGTGCCACCTGTAGCTGGTGCCGCAGGCCCTAATGGAGCCTTGGTTCCCCACCGATCTTGTGGGCAGCTGGGTTATACAGGCCCGGTTGGAGTCCCTGCTTTCTGCTAATCCTATGGGGAGCTGGATCACACAGTCCCCTCTGGAGACCTGGCTCCAAGTCTATCTTGTGGGCAGCTGGGTTGCACAGGCCTCTTTGGGGCCCTGGCTCTCTGCACGTCCTGTGGGGAGCTGGATCGCACTGACCCCTCTGGGTCCTTGACTTCCCACTGCTCTTGTGGGGCACTGGGTCACACAGGTCCCTATGGAGCCCGGAGCCCCAGATCCCACCACTGGTGGCTGGGGAGTGCTGCTGTCCAGTGGGGCTCAGCTCCTGCTCAGCCTTTGCTGTAGTTTTGGGGGATGGTTCTCTGCTGCTGGTCTGTGCTTCTGTTGCCTGGGGATGGATGTCTGTTCCTCAGCCTCTGTTGCTGGGGGTATATTTCTGAAAGGGTTAATAATGTTTTAACAAAATTAAACTCCATTCTGACCCTCAGTTACTGCACGTACACACCCTGGCACTTTCTTTTTTGTAAACATAAGGGCCTTGAGAAACCCAATAAAAACTATAAAGATAAGGGGTTAATGAAGGCCTTGGGAAACTCAGAGGAACCATGAGAAGAAAGAGATTAATGATGGCCCTGACCTCTGCCGGAGCAGACGCCTTACCTCTGAGACAACTCCTACCAACCCAGACACCAATTACGCGGTGCCAAGAGAATGTAAGTTTTTTTTTAATGTAGTTTTTTTTTTTTTTTTTTTTAATTTCTGTAGTTTGCAACTATAAAACCCAAAGAACAAAGAAATTTCCATGTGGAACTCTTTTAAGGAGTCCACCTGCCTCCACCCAGGCATATGTAAATAAAGCTATTTTGCTCTACACTGGCCTCGTGTTGTGGATATGATCTCCTGCTGGCTCAGACCTTTTAATTTCGACTCTGATCGGGCTGCTACTGTGGAGGACAGTGCTGGGCTCCTGGTCATTTTCGGTTTCCATAACCAGTACCTTGATAGCTCCACTACTATGCACTGGTCTGTGTTGACACAGGGTGACCACTGGTCTGAGGGTGCCAGGTGCACTGGTGGGCTCAGGTTGCTGGGCCCTAGCTGCTCCCACTGCCTCCTCCCAGGGAAGACCTGGGATCTTCCAAAATGGTGGGACCTCCCCGCAGTGCAGGGAGAAGTGCCCTGAAGAGCCACTTACCGTGGTAGCTGGCTGCTCCGTCCACAGCACAGGAACCTGCTGCTCTGCGTCTCTGCACTGCATGAGTTTGGTTGTCCACCTTCATGTCCACTCACACTCTCTCACACACTCACCCTCCCTCCGGCCCTGCCTGCCACCATCTTCCTCTTTATCCTTCCCTTCTCCCTTTTTTAAATGGCTTCTGTATTTTGAGTCTTTATTTCAAAGGCCTGTCCCACTGTGGGATAAAAAATAGTGTCCTAAGATTTCCTGAAATCCTCCTATAAAGGTTTCATTAAAAAATGTTGAAAACTGCCCTGGCCGGTTTGGATCAGTAGTTGGAGCTTTGGCCTGTGGACCGAAGAGTGGCGGGTTCAATTCCGGTCAAGGGCATGTACCTTGGTTGTGGTTCGGTCTCAGGCCCTGGTCAAGGTCGTGTGGGAGACAGCCAATGGATGTGTCTTTGTCACATCAATGTCTCTCTCTCTCTCTCTCTCTCTCTCTCCCTCACACTCTATCTGAAGATAAATGGAAAAATATCCTTGAGTGCAAATTAAAAATATATATTGAAATCTGTTGGACATCTGGAGTTTATTTTGGTGTAAAGGGAGAGGTAGAGATAGGAATTATTTTTTCCCCAATTGATACTTGTTGATGGAGATGTCCACCTTGTCCCCTCCACTGCCCTTGTTCCTAACTAAACACTCACCTGTATGTGGATTTACTTCTAGACTCCTTTCTGTGTCAATTTCCCAACCCATCCATACGCCAGTATTGTTCTGTTACTTATTGCAGTGTTGTAACACAATTAACTTTTTGGAGGCTAGATTGCCCTATTGCTATTTAGAATTTTTCTTGTTATTTTTGCACATTCTGCAATTCTTTCTTAAAGCTTAACTTTACACAGATGACATACATGTGCACACATTAAATACATTAATAACTTCACTGGGGTTTCTGGATACAAGGACTCATGAACTGCCTTTAAGCTGTAATCTGGTTCTAGGTGGAGAAGATGCTGTGGTTTGCACTATCTGGTGCAGAGCTTAGAGCACCTGGTTAACTGGGCACCTGATTAAGTGTCTAAGGGGATACTTGGAAGGAGATAAATATAGTTATAGAGCAATATATAGTTCCTCAAGAATCAAGAGTATTAGAGTCAGAAGGACCCTTAGAGACTAATTTGTCACTTGACAGTTAAGGAAACTAATTTTTTTTTTTTTTGCAATTTAAGTGACTTGGCTAAGATCATACAATTGGTAGCAAAATCAAGATGAAAACCCCAGTCTTCTATTTCTCAGCTGAATCTTTTTTCTACTATATAATGTGTTACCTCCTCTAGAATCATTAGAAAGTGTTTTTGTTTTTTAAATAAGAATTGGGAGACTTCAGTTTCTTCTAGTCCTTCCCCTTTAAACTTTCCACAGAAGGTCCATATTAAAAGAAAATGTACCAGATCTGAAATTCTCTTAGATTTCTTCTCTATTTATTTATTGATTGATTGATTTTTAGAGAGAGAGGAAGGTAGAGAGAGATAGAAACATCAATGAGAGAGAACATTGATTGGCTGCCTCCTGCATGCCCCTCACTGGGAATCGGGCCCACAACCTGGGCATGTTCCCTGACTAGGAATCGAACCGGTGACCTCTTGGTGCATGGGTCGACACTCAGCCACTGAGCCACACCAGCAGGGTGTGATTAGCAAGAATTGAAGCATGAACATGGCACTCTAGACTGTTTTTTCTTTACCCAAATTAGTAAGGGCAACTCAAATATTTTATATGCGTTACACACATTCTTCTCCCTACTTTTCATTTTTTCCATTGATAAAATATCATAAACTATCTGGAGAGCGCTGGAACTTGGCTTCATTTCTGTTTAGCAGTAATTATGTTTTGGGCAGTGAGGTAAGGAGAATGTAATATCTCTGGAGTAATTAATTCCCCAGCTAATGACTGCAAAGCCTAGAGATAACGTTATATTTTTCTCTACAGTGATAGAGCAGAAGCTTACAGGTGGACGCTTCTGAGAGTTTGCTTGGGGAGCATGATTTCCCAAATGCATACTCATGGTACAGAAAAAATTGGAATGATATTTTCAGACAGCTAAGACAAGACAGATAGCTTCTGAAATAAAATTGACGAAGAATAACTAAGTGTGCATCTGAGAGTCTATGTTGATCTTCCAGGGTTAAATCTGAATTAAAAAAAAAATTTAATCTCTGCATATAATGCTCATTACTTGGGTGATATCTGTTTTAATTATTTTTTATGTGAAAAGCAGTTTAAAATGTAAACCAAATGCATATATCTTTCCCATTTTATGCCTCATTTTTCAATAATATATCTTATTCAAGAGGAACAAGATATGCAAGTTAAGTATACTGGATATAAAGTCTGTGCATCATATATCATGGCTATTTATAAAATTCTCTGTTTTTGTCATCTGCTCTCCACATTCTCTTGTCTATTATTGGATATTCTTCTGTTCCTAAAATTCTAGCTATGGCTCCTAAATTAATTTCCAAGTCTTATTTATTTATGCTGTGATTCCCTTTTGATATTTGTTGTCATTCAGGGATTGTCTAATGAAATGTCATCCACTCTGCTCAACCTGAATTGTTTTTGCTCTTTCTTTGACTGAGTGGAATATGTTGTAAAGCCTCTTTTATTTGTCTCCCTTAGACCCGGGGGGCTGGAGGCTCTGAAGGGGTGCCAGAGGCTTCTCCCTGAGCTGCAGAAGGACAATCATTACTTCTGTTCCTCTTCCTAGCCCAGGCCTAACTGCTTATTGCTGGAGCCAAACCATACTCCTCAGAGCAGCTTCTGTCCTCTAACTGAATCCATTTAAATGACTAATTTTAGATGAAAATGATTTTCTTAGAGATCAAAGAACTCAGTCTTCTAATTTTATGAATGTGGAAACTGAAACTCAGAGATGGTTAGTGGCTTGCAGAAGACACATGAGTATTGGTGGAGTGGAATGATTTAATTAGTATTTAATTAGAGTTCCTCATGTTTATGACAGATTTAGAGCACATAAGTGAGAGGTAAAAATAAATCTTATAAAACAAATAATAATAATGAAACTCATGAACCCTTATTAACCCTCACAATACATTGTACATTAGTTTGCTAGAGCTGTCATAACAGGGTGACTTAAACAACAGAGATTTATTTGCTCACAGTCCTAGGGGTAAGAGGTCAAGATCACGGTGGTAGCAGGGTTGGTTTCTCTGAAGCCTCTCTCCTTGGCTTGCAGACAGTTGACTTCTTGCTATGTTCTCACATGACCTTTCCTCTGTGTGCTCATCCCTAATGTCCCTCAGTGTGTCCACATTTCCTTTTCTTATAAGGGTACCAGTCAGATTGTATTAGGGCCCACACTATTAGCTGTGTTTTAAATGATTACCTCGTTGAAGCTTCTATCTCCAAATAGTCACTTTCTGAAGCACTGGGGGTTAGGATTTCAAAATATGACTTTTGGGGGATACAATTCAGCTTCCCAAACCCTGTGAGGTCAGGATTATTAATATCCTTGTTAATTGATGATGAAAGAATGATGCAGAGATGTTAAATAACTTGCTAAAAGTTTCACAGAGAAGAAATGATAGAGCTAGGATTTGAACACAGATAATCTGGCTTCAGAAAATCTGCTGAGACTGTTGTTCAGTCTCCGAGTCGTCTCAGAAATGTTTCATAATAACCCTATTATAATGTTAAGAATCTTTCCTGAAAGGACAGTTGTTCACTTGCCATGGTTCATTCTAGTCCACTTGGCTCTTCTTCACTGTATGTAGCAAGGTCTGGGGTCTGTGTCAGCCAAGGAATATATAAATACAGTGCTGTCACCTGAGACATGCAGGAAGAGGAATGAAAATGTATAGGAAATATCCAAAGCAGATATACATTTTTCTTCTGAACACCTAATATTAGGTTATCCATAGCAAATTATATCAAGGGTATATGAATAATTAATTTTAATCCCAGAATTTCACTAAAAATACTTAACTATACCTTCATTTCATAAAAATTTCCTATAGTGTATTATCATAAGAAATGGAGATGGTCCTATAACAGTCCTAGAATCTGGAGAAAATTTCCCAAGAAAATTCAACAAACAACCAAAAGTGTGTTAAATGCCTATTGAGGAATGATTTTTCTGTATTGGAAGGCTGTAGATTCAACATAATTACTGGTCGCTCTATCATGTATGGTTGAAGTAAGCCTGTCAGCTCCCTACTTAATTGTAACTTTAACACATTTAATGACAAAAATAGCTGTCCTCACTTCCATAGACCTTCCACTGAAAAAATGTCCTGCCCAGCCTCTGCTATTATTAAATTTTCATGGTCACTGTCAGTTGGATGAGCCCCCACAAGACCATGTCAATGAAACTGCTACAGAAAGAGGCAAGGCCTTTTCCTTGACTAAAGGAAGGTCCAAAATTTAACCTCTACCTAACATTTATAAGTGAAACAAGACTGAACAAATGTGCAGGAATTTAGGCAGCAACAGCAACAGGTTTTTATAATATTAAAATAAAGGGGAAGTTCTTTTCAGTTATACATTTCAAATATCAGTGAATAAATAAGGAAATGCACTTATAAATGTATTAAAGTTTTAATCCTTTTACTTCCTAACTTTAATGATTAAATTCAATGCAGTAGTCCCTCCTTATCCATGGGAGATATGTTCCAAGACCCTCAGTGGATGCCTGAAACCGAAGATAGTACTGAATCTTATATATACTATGTTTTCTCCCATACATACATACCTATGATAAAGTTTAATTTATGAGTTAGGCACAGTAAGAGATTAACAACAACTAAAAATAAAATAATTATTGTGGCCCTGGCCGGTTTGGCTCAGCGGTTAGAGCGTTGGCCTGTGGTCCAGAGAGACTCGGGTTCGGTTCCCGCTAAGGGCATGTATCTCGGTTGCAGTTTGTCTCCGGCCCTGGTTGGTTGTGCGGGTGGCAGCCACTCGATGTGTCCCTTTCACGTCGATGTTTCTCTCTCTCGCTCTCCCTCCCACTCTATCTGAACAAAAAATGAAAAAATGTCCTCGAGTGAGGATAAAATAATAATAATAATAATAATAATTATTGTGATATAGTGTAATAAAAGTTATGTGAATATGCTTTCTTTCTGTGTGTGTCTTTCTGTGATAACTGATCTGATAACTGAGGTGGCTACTAAGTGACTGATGACCAGGTAGCGTCGACAGCGTGGATACACTGGACAAAGGGATGATTCACATTCCAGGCAGGATGGAGCTCAAAGATGCGAGATTTCATCATGGTACTCAAAAAGGGACACAATTTAAAACTTACGAATTGTTTATTTCTGGACTTTTCATGTTTTCGAACTGCGGTTGACTGTAACTGGAACCACAGAAAAGGAAACCATGGATAAGGGGATCTACTGTATTACAGAATAAAATGTAAGTGCCTGCTATGGGAAAGCTATCAATAAGTCAAACAGATTTATTATATCCTTGTTAATAATTTTATAAAACAAATAAATTCATAAAATACATTTATAAAATAAAGCAGAGTATAAGTAAATGTATAATATGTCTCTATTTTAATGATTAAAGTGTAGAAAAATTAGTCATCATCTCTCTTTCATTGCTTTTAATGGTTGGCTTTCAGGTCTTTGAATAAAACTATGGCACCTTCCAACAGACCCTATCACATAAACTCAACTATTGTAGAGTCAGATTCCTGACTTGTTTATGAGGCATTTTAGACCCAGATAAGTGTCATCTGTTTAAATCCTGCAGCTCCTGGTATATGCTGGTGCCAGGACTAAAATCCAGGTCTCTGGCCTCCCTTATCAGCCCTCTGTCCACATTTGTCTTTATTGAAAGATGGCACTGGAGAGTGGTACAGAAAAACCTTCCCTGGCCCAGAGAACTTTCTAGGGTCTTTTAACCCTAGAGAAATTATGATCGCTTTAATAAGGACAGTTTTATCTAAGGTAATGATGTCATCTAGGTACCTCTATTAAACTCAAATGTATTTTCCCCTTGTCTCTAAAATGACATTCACTAAGATATTTACAATTCTAAAACCAGGTGCAGCTTTTATGTCTTGCACAATAATGAAATATGGAAGCAATCTGAAAAATCCCAGAGCGTGCACGTTTCACTGCAGCTGCAAACTTGTAAATATAGTGAGCAAACACTTAAAAACAATGGCAGCTGATGAGTGAGAAATGCCAGCACACTTCTTTCTAAAAAGGATTTGAAGAGCAAACAAATACCTGCTTGTCTAGAAACTTCTACAGAAAATGAGACATTTATTATGTTATTAAAATGGTGCCTTCAGTGATAAGGCATATTAGGTACCTGCACAAAACAGGAGAGGCAGTTTTACCAAAAAGGCAAGCTCCTGGCATAAAGCACTGAAGCATACTAGTGATCTGAGTTATGTGAGGGCCTTGTGGTTGGGCTGAAAATCAGAGACCAGAACTAGCCCTTGAAATTTCCCCTGAAGCCAGTGCCGATGTGATGTTTGGTAAGAATGGATAAAGCTTATCTGGTTGTCTAGTTCTCTGTTCAAATGTTGGTGAGTGTTCACAGGCTATCTGGTGAGGTGGAGCCACGTGCAATTATGTGCTATCATCACAGTCAACAAAATTATTGGGAATTCAAAGAAAGAACAATGATTCTGCAGGGGCAGGCTGGGGAAATATCTATATAGGTGGAGTTTGAAAGATTGTTGTTAAGGATAACTCTGAAGTGTTTCATCGGCAGAGCTATGGAAATGCTAGGAGAAGAGTGGAGGGCCTTCCAGGGGGTGAACAACTTGAACAAAGGCACAGACATGCCAAAGTACAGATCCTAGTCAGGGACGAGGAGAAGCCTATGGAGGAGAGATGTGCACGAGGAGCAGAGAATAAGGCTGTGACTAGTCTTAAACTCCCATAGTGCATCCAGTGGGGAGACATTGGAAACGATGCCATCAGAGGTGTGCCTTTTGGTTAAGTATCTATCTTTTCTGGTATATAGGTCTGGGTGCCATTGGTCATTTCACTAAAGAATGCTTGGACTCCAAAATAATGGAATCATACATTTCACACCAAAACCATGCTCAAAGCAGAAAATTAGTTACCAATGTGCTTGCTGTTTGATCAGACACTGTGTTCAGTCTTCTGCAGAATATACCTCTTTTCCTGTTAGATATGAATCAAAGAAATGAAATTGTCTTTTAGATCTTGGGTTCCTGTTACATTTCAACTTGGAGCCCTGTATTTGGTGATTGCAATCTATGACAGGCAATCTGTGGCTTACTCTGAGAAGCCCAGTTCACTAAAATGCTGGGTGGTCTGCAACCAGATAGGATCTTAATTTTTTTTTTTTTTTTTTGCCGCAACCAGTGAAGACGTGATTCCTAGTGTCAGTGAAGGAGTGGAGGAGTGAGAGTGCTCCTCTAAATTTCTTCTGGTGAACCAAGGGCATAAGGCCTGCAGGTCTGGAAACTATATATACCACCCTTACACATGTGTTCAGTGGACTGTTGACCCCCAGACAAAACATACTACAGCCATCCCTGAGCCCCAGTCACTACTAGACTTAAATGCTCTCAAGTCTTATAGTGACAAAATGCTTTCAAGTTCTATACTGGAGATAGATTTTTAAAAAAGTATTTTCTAGACATTTTAAGTCTTTTTATGGGTTCATTGTAACCCCCTCTTTTGCACCCCTCCCCCACCAAAAAGAAACATATGTTGACGTTCTAACCCTGCGATGGATAATTTTATTTGTCAACCTGACTGTACTAAGGGGTGCCCAGATAGCTGGTAAACAGTATTTCTGGGTGTGTCTGTGAGGATGTTTCTGTAAGAGATTTGATTCAGTAGACCGAGTAAAGAGATCCATCCTCACCAACGTGGGAGGGCAACCTCTAATTCATTGGGAGTCCACATGGAATAAAAACATGAATTCTCTCTCTATTCTTGAGCTGGAATGTCATCTTTTTTTGCCCTCAGATATCAAAGGTCTTGATTCTCAAGATTTTGGCTTTGTACTGGAAATTATACCATGGGTTCCCCTGGTTCTCAGGCCTTCAGTCTCACACTGAGCTATACTACCAGCTTTCCCAGTTTTCCGGCTTGCAGATGGTAGATTGTGGGACTTCTTGGGTTCCATAACTACATAGACAATTCCTATAATAAATCTTTATATCTCTATCTCTTTGTCTATATCTATGTCTATGTCTATGTCTATGTCTATGTCTATGTCTATGTCTATGTCTATGTCTATGTTTATGTCTATGTCTGTCTATCTATCTCTATCTCTATAAAATTGCTTCTGTTTTTCTGGAGAACCCTGATTAATATATCCTCAGCACCTCAGAATGTGACCTTATTTGGCAATAGGGTCATTGCAGATGTAATTAGTTAAGATGAGGTGATACTGGAGAAAGTTGGGCCCTAATCCAATGTGACGGGTGTCTTTATATGAGAAGGAAATTTGGAGACAGACATGCGCACATACAGAGAACCATGTGAAGATGAAGACAGAGATGAGAATGATGCTTCTATAAGCCATGAAATGCCAAAGATTTCCAGCAACCTAATGTCTCCCTTCAGACATTAGGAGAGAGGTATGAAACAGATTCCCCTCACAGCCCTCAGAAGTAACTAACCCTACTGGCACTTTGATTTTGAACATTTGGACTCAAGAACTGTAACACAATACATTTCTGTTGTTTAAACCACTCAGTTTGTAGTTATTTATTATGGCTGCCCTTGTAAACTAATACAGGTCTCAACAACTGAGGAAGAGACCCAGGCCAGGGGAAGCAGCCTCTATGGCAAAGGGTGTATGCTGAAAGAAGGTTGGTGGAAGTGGTGATTATTTTTCCAAAGTCTTCAAGGGTTTTTCTCGTAATAGGATCACTGCATTCTCTTTACAGAATTTCTGCCAGTTACATTTTTTTCCAAATGCCAAAGTTCTCTGTTTTATGAAGTTGGCTAACAGTCAAAATCTGAACTATGATATACTTTTGACTATTGTTTAATTTTCTGCTGCTGTTGAGAATCTGATAATTTCCTCAGGTTTTTCTAAACTAGAGCAGCAACTCTGAACTAATTAGAGTGTTCACACTAGTTTATTCTTTATTTAAACTATTATTAATTGCATACCTAATATGTGCAATATTTTATTTCAAGTGCTATGGGAAATGAAAAATTGAAGAGAATAAGACCCTTGTATTCAAATTAGTTGATAGCAGAAAACATGAACTATGAATCAATAATTATAAAACAAATTTTAAATTGATAAGAGCACTGAGTGAAATTTTATTTTCAATAATGGTCAGCTAGGTTATTCAGACCAATCCTTCTTAAGAAAATAATAAGTTATACTGGATAAAATATTTTTTAAATGATACGTTAAAAGCATTGAAGAGATAACAAAGAAATGGGGGTTATAAGGGAAAATCTGAAGGTAAGAGGAACATTGAACAAGGAAGCCAGTCCTCTAATTTTTTCCCTTCACTCGAAAGCTCTGGTGACTGGTGCAGAGCACATAATCTAATCAGAACCAAGGAAATTTATTTCATCTGGGAAAGTTGGGATACTATTCCTTGAATTTGTCCTAGAACCATGAACTGTGAGGTACTTACAGCTATTTAGCAACTACAAGGGCAGAATAATCTAGAATGGAACAATTAATAAGATGGAGCTAAGATATATGGAGAAAGAGAAACCAAGTCCTGGAGATAGTTTTGGAGCCCTGGATCAAACTGTGCCTGAAGTGCATGTTCAGTTATACAAGCCAATAAATCCCCTTTTGCTTAAGTCAGTTTTGGTTCAGTTTTATCTCCCTTGTAATGGAAAAATCCTGATATAGGAGCCATCTCTGGGATAAAGATAATCAAGTTATGATTTGGGTGGGTTATTTTTTAAGGAGTATGTCTAAAGACAGAGATTAGGAGAATAACAACATTCAGGGTCTGTGTGGGAAAAGAGTGAGAAGCTGTACAAGGAGATCAGGCTCCCTGAGAGGAGAACCAAGGGAATATGGCTTCTCCAGATCTAAAGGAGAAGAGAGAGATAGCAGGATAAGCTCATGCAGACCTCCAGGACAATGAGCACTAAAATAGACAACTGAGTTTGAGGACTGGGGCTGGGGGTGGGGGTGAGGTCATTGGTGACATTTGGGAGAGCCTTTTCAGAGGAGTCACGTGGGGGAAGAAATCTGACTCAAGAATACACTGGTGGAAAGAAGTGAAACAACCAACTTTCATTAAGTCTGAGAGAGGTGGGATGGAGAGGGAAAGGGTACCAGCACTGGGCAGGTAGGCAGAGTGGAGGAAGTGAAAGATTAAAAGGAACTTTTAAAAGAAGACTAAAAAAGTCTCTTCTAGCTAGGGGAAAGATGATCAATGCAACACAGAGTAATTTAATGGAGAAAGTTCTAGAGGTGGCAAAGGAAATAAAACTGAGGAAAAGGAAGAACAAAGGAAGCAAGAATGAGAAGGGAAAGATGGACTAAGAAGCCATGAAAGGGCCACTGTGTTCATCAAACTGGGTGAATGCCTGGTAGGAATGAATGTGATAGAAGTAGTAACTACAGGGGTATTTATATATTCCCAGTAAATTCTCAGTAAATGTGAATTAAATATTTTTAGAGGAGAAAGCAGGAATGAACTGTCACTTGCAGCCCCACTGTTTTTTAACAATGGTACAAAGGACCATTTGGGCAGCTGAAAAGGACTGGTTTGCATTTCCTCAGGCTTCTATTCACTTGCAAAGGCCTGAGGAGGCAGCCCAGAGACATACTTTCCCAAGGTATCTCTGTAGGCAAGAACATACTTAACCCTTTGGAAATAGCCTCTACTTCTGTGAGTGTGCTTTGACATAGATGTTTAGTACTTACTTCCATATAATAGCTGCCACTGGCTGCATTTCTTTTCCATGTTTACTGGAACTTTCAATAATTCCACTGTTAGCACTAACTAGGATCTTCATTCTGATAGGACAGCCTCAAAGGGAAGCACTGCCTCAGTTATTGAATGTAGGCCAACCCTGGCCAATCAACTTGCGTGGGGTAGAGGCCACTAGGACCCTAATTATCTCAAAATTCAATCCCATGAGCAAAGTAAGAATTACTCAGAATGCAAGATGTACATTCAAGGAAGAGCTCATTTTTCCTTGTAACACCCACCACCCATGCGCCACCTTCGGTGACACATGCTGTTTTGAAAAATGCATTAGGGTAAGAGCTCTGAGGAATGTTTCCATCTACATCTATGGCAATATTAGTGTTTGTGTCTGAGCATCTAGTTGTGCAGTAAGTTTTTTATTTATATTAAACTGATAAGAACAGATACTACACTTGATCTTAGCCAAAAGGCAGAGAAGCAATAGGTTTTTTATTTATATTAGTGGTTTTCAAATTCTGTTTGCAGGAACCCCTTGGGAGCTACAGTGGAGAGGGGTGGGGTATGAGGAAGAAGCTGGGGAAGGGGCTGGTTGTTTCTGTTGTGGGCTCCAAGGCTAAGGCAACTAGATTCCATTTTATGTAGGCCCCTTGGTTAAGGCGACTAAAAGACTCCATTTTGTCACCAATAGACATTCCTCGATATTCTTCCAACAATAGGATAATTATCCCTATACATAAAGGAATTTTGCCTAAGATTATAGTTGCCCCAGGAGTTGGGAGGCATTTGCAGTTTCCTGAGTATAGGTATTTGCAGGTATTTGCAAGTATTAATACTTGTGCTGTGGGTGAATAATGCTAATTTTGACTTCTGTAGTCTCTGTCACTCCCACTATTGTACTGGTTCCCTGAGGGGAGGGGGGCAAAAGGAGGAGGGAGTTTCTGTCTTTAAAATGGGACGAGTAAGAAGAATCAGGGTTGTTGATCTGAGGGGAAACTCTGCCCTCCGCAGCCCGCCGGAAATAAAGTGCTCCTTTACAATTCGGCCATGCGTCTCTGGTTATCTCGCCGTCAGGTTATAACATTGTCTGTAAATAAGAATCACTAGGTGGTGATAACAGTGTTAATGCCACTAAAATAAAACGGTTTTCTTTAGTTTAAAACCTTAGTGAACCACCAAAATCCATATTTTTTCCACCTGTCAAAATTCTCTTTTTAAAAAGATATTTCTTACACTTAAGACCTTGCACAAAACATCTCTTCCAACAGCATATCCCAGATCCCCCAGTCATCATTAATTTATTCCTTCCCAGTTCTTCTATAGCATTTGTTACTATCTGTATTATACTACATATTACAGTAGACCCTGCATTAAGTTTGCTTGTGAAAGAGTTTTTTTTTCCCACAGTATTATGAGCCTCTAGAGGGTTCTCATTCATCTTCATATTCCACATTGCACCTGTCTAGGTATCGAGACTTATGGAGAAGAAATCACAGATGTTTGTTTTCCTGCTTTGCTGACAGGTGGGTTTGTTGGGGATTACATTGTGACCACTCAGCACAGACTGACATAGCTCATCCATTTACCCTAGGTCACTGCAGGTTAAATTTCTCAGTCATTAATTTTTATAGCATTTGGTGCTAATTGTCTCTATGTTCTATTAGACTGGGAGTGCCAATGGGCAGAACCCATGTGGGTCTTGTTCAATGCCATATCCCCATCCAAAGGCAAGTGCTTGGAACAGTATAGGGGGAGGTGCTCTTACTCAGTGGAATGTGACTGGGTAGGCTATTATGTGACACAGACATGTCCATTTAGACTGCCCCGTAAATAGTTTTGCTTAGACCTAGTAGACCCTGGGCCAGACACTCCTAGTACAGAGAGGTTAGGATGAACTTTTGGGCATGTGTGTTCAGCATTAATTGAGGGAGCTCAGATCAGGTTTAGGAGTATCAAGTCCTAGGGCAGGCCAAAGCCCATAGCACTTTCCAAATCCAGAACTGGTCCCTCATCAAGCAGTTTTTAGATGTGCATTTGGTTCCCCAGTAGGCTTCTAGCTAAAGAGAGAGGTTTCCCTCTTATCAGGCATGTTCCCCACCCCCATACAAATCAGTGTCCTATGGATTAGCTGATGCAATCCACTAGTCAAATTTTTGATCAACAAGAGGTGCTTGAAAGAAGCAAGGTAGTGTGGACTGAATGTAGTTTTTAGAGTAAGACAACCTGGATGTGAACTTGAGCTCTGCCACTTCTTATCTTCCTGGGCTTGGCCAAGTTGCTTGAACCCCTATGTGTCTCAGATTCACCATTTGTGAAAAGGTTATAAAAGTATCTTCTATTTAGGGTTACAATGAAGATTAATTTACATAATATAAATAGAACTACCTCTCTACTCCAACATGCCCTTCCCTCTGGTTTGTCATCCATTGACTAGTATTAAGGATTCTTAGAACAGAAGATACACATATTAAGAACATATATTGTGGTATTAAGGTTTGGAGACTAAACTTTGATGAAGCATTTTGGTAAAAATAGATTAAAGTGTTTAATCTTAGGAAAGAAAATAAATAAATAACTAGCTTATTTTTAGAATCTTAGTGAAGTACCCAAGCCAAAAACAGAGTTTATAAAGTGCAAAAAATGTTAAACACAAAATGAGAAAAATGTATCTTAAAAGCATATATTTACTAACTTGGATAGTTAAGATGCTTACCTGCATAAGTATTCTGTCCCTTTCTTCTAAGTGGTTGGAAAATACAGATAAAATTGGAAAAAAACCCCAAAGAGCACTCATGTGAAAGGAAAGACTCATATTAAGGTATGGAAAACAATACAATAATTTTTAGACTTTATTTCAGTTATTTATTTATTTATTTATTTATTTATTTATTTATTTATTTATTTATTTTCTTATTATTTATTTATTATTTTATTATTATTTTTTATTAATTTACTTTTGTTACAGATGTTTCTCCTTTTTCCCCCATTGACACCCTCCTCCCCATCCCTCCCTGCCCCGTCCCCATTTTTGTTCTCCATGTCCATTGGTTATGAGTACATGCGTACAAGTTCTGTGTTCATCGCTCCCCTCCCCCACCCCCTCTTCTGGCAAATGTCAGTCTGTACCCTACTTGCAAGTCTCTGGGACTACCCTGATCCTCACACTGCTATGTTCATTATATTCCAGAAATAAGTGAGATCATATGATATTTGTCTTTCTCTGCTTGGCTTGTTTCACTTAGGATAATAGTTGCCAGGTCCTCCCATGTTGTCGCAAAGGATAAGAGATGTTTCTTTCTTACAGCTGCATAGTACTCCATTGTGTATATGTACCACTGCTTTTTTATCCATTCGTCTACTGATGGACACTTGGGCTGTTTCCAGATCTTAGCTATTGTAAATAGTGCTGCTATGAACATGGGGGTACATGTATTCTTTCTGATTGGTGTTTCAGGCTTCTTAGGGTATATTCCTAGGAGTGGGATCACTGGGTCAAATGGTAATTCAATTTTTAATTTTTTGAGGTAACACCATAGTGTTTTCCATAGTGGCTGCACCAGTCTGCACTCCCACCAGTAGTGTACTAGAGTCCCCTTTCCTCCACACCCTCGCCAACACTTGTTGTTTGATGCTTTGTTGATGGCGGCTATTCTGACAGGTGTGAGGTGATACCTAATTGTTGTTTTAATTTGCATCTCTCTGATGATTAGTGAAGTTGAGCATTTCTTCATATGTCTCTTGGCCATTTGTATGTCCTGTTTGGAGAGGTGTCTATTTAGTTCCTCTGCCCATTTTTTAATTGGGTTCTTTGTCTTCCTTTTGTTGAGATGTATGAGCACTCTATATATTTTAGAAATTAGTCCCTTATCTGATATATCATAGGCAATTATGCTCTCCCATACAGTGGGTTGCCTTTCCACTTTGATGGTTGTTTCTTTTGCTGTGCAGAAGCTTTTGAGTTTGATGTAGTCCCATGTGTTCATTTTTTCCTTTGTTTCTGTTGCCTTAGGTGATATATCAGTGAAAATTTTGCTGCGTATGATGTCTGAAATTTTGTTGCCTACATTTTCTTCTAGGATTTTTATGGATTCATGAGTCACATTTAAGTCTTTTATCCATTTTGAGTTTATTCTTGTGTATGGTGTAAGCTGATGATCTAGTTTCATTTTTTTGCAAGTAGCTGTCCAATTTTCCCAACACCATTTATTAAAGAGGCTGTCTTTACTCCATTTTATGGTCTTGCCACCTTTGTCGAATATTAATTGAGCATAATGTTTTGGGTCAATTTCTGGGCTCTCTGTTCTATTTCATTGATCTATGTGCCTGTTCTTGTGCCAGTACCAGGCTGTTTTGATTACAGTAGCTTTGTAGTATAACCTGATGTCCGGTATTGTGATCCCTCCTGCTTTGTCCTTCTTTTTCAAGATTGCTGTAGCTATTTGGGGTCTTTTTTGGTTCCACATGAACTTCTGAAGTATTTGTTCTAGTTCTGTGAAGTATGTCGTTGGTATTTTGATGGGGATTGTGTTAAATCTATAGATTGCTTTGGGTAGTATGGACATTTTAATGATGTTAATTCTTCCAATCCATGAACAAGGTATGTGCTTCCACTTTTTTATATCTTCCTCTATTTCTTTTTTCAATGTCCTGTAGTTTTCTTCAAATAGGTCCTTTAGTTCTTTGGTTAAGTTTATTCCTAGGTATCTTAATTTTTTTGCCGCTATGGTAAATGGGATAGTTTTTTTAGTTTCTCTTTCTGTGAGTTCAACATTGGGGTATAAGAATGCCGTCGATTTCTTGACGTTAATTTTGTATCCTGCTACTTTGCCAAATTCATTAATTAAGTCTAGTAGATTTTTGATGGAGTCTTTAGGGTTTTCTATATATAATATCATGTCATCTGCGAATAATGACAGTTTCACGTCCTCCTTTCCAATTTGGATCCCTTTTATTTTTTCTTCATGTCTGATTGCTGTGGCTAAGACTTCCAGTACTATGTTAAATGAGAGTGGTGAAAGTGGGCATCCTTGTCTTGTTCCTGTTCTTAAGGGAAATGCTTTTAGTTTTTGTCCATTGAGTATGATATTGGCTGTAGGTCTTTCATATATGGCCTTTATAATGTTGAGGTATGATCCCTCTATTCCCAAATTTCTGAGCGTTTTTATCAGAAATGGGTGCTGGATTTTGTCAAATGCTTTTTCAGCATCTATTGATATGATTATATCGTTTTTATCTTTCATTTTGTTTATGTGATGTATCACATTTATTGATTTGCGTATATTGTACCAGCCTTGCATCCCTGGGATAAATCCCACTTGGTCATGGTGAATAATTTTTTTGATGTATTGCTGGATCCGATTTGCTAGTATTTTGTTAAGGATTTTGGCATCTGTGTTCATCAGGGATATTGGCCTATAGTTTTCTTTCTTTGTAGTGTCTTTTTCTGGTTTTGGAATTAGAATTATGCTGGCTTCATAAAACGAGTTTGGAAGTCTTCCTTCTTCTTGAATTTTGTGGAATAGTTTGAGGAGAATGGGTGTTAGTTCTTCTTTGAATGTTTGGTAAAACTCCCCCGTGAAGCCGTCAGGGCCTGGGCTTTTGTTTGCTGGGAGGGTCTTGATTACATCTTCAATTTCCTTCGCTGTTATTGGCCTGTTCAAGTTTTCTATCTCTTTCCGATTCAGTTTTGGGAGACTATGTGTTTCTAGTAATGTGTCCATTTCGCTTAGATTGTCGAATTTGTTGCCATATAAATGTTCATAGTATTTGCTAGTGATCCTTTGTATTTCTGTGGTGTCAGTTGTTACTTCTCTTTCATTTCTGATTTTGTGTATTTGGGTTCTCTCTCTTTGTTTCTTGGTGAGTCTAGCTAAGGGTCCATCAATCTTGTTTATCTTTTCAAAAAACCAGCTCTTTGTTTTATTGATCCTTTGAATTGTTTTTTTTTTGGTCTCCATGTCGTTTATTTCTGCTCTGATCTTTACTATTTCCTTCCTTCTACTTGCTCTAAAGTTTTCTTTTTGTTTGCTTTCCAGTTCTTTAAGTTGTGAGGTTAGGTAGTCAATTAGAAATTTTTCTTCTTTCTTGAGGTGGGCCTGTAGTGCTATGAACTTCCCTCTCAAAACTGCTTTCGCTGTATCCCATAGATTTTGCGTTGTTGTGTGTTCATTTTCATTGGTTTCCAGGAAGTTTTTAATTTCTTCCTTGATCTCCATGGTAACCCATTCATTGTTCAGTAACATGCTATTTAGCCTCCATGTGTTCATATGTTTTTGCATATTCTTGTTGCAATTGATTTCTAGTTTCATGCCACTGTGGTCTGAGAAGATGTTTGATATGATTTCAATCTTGTTGAACTTGTAGAGACTTAGTTTGTGCCCTAACATATGGTCTATCTTTGAGAATGTCCCATGTGCACTTGAGAAGAATGTGAATTCTGCAGCTTTGGGGTGTAATTCTCTGTAGATATCTATTAAATCCATTTGATCTAGTGCTTCATTTAGAGTCTCTGTTTCCTTGTTAATTTTTTGTCTAGATGATATATCCAGTGATGTCAGTGGGGTGTTGAAGTCCCCTGCTATAATTGTATTGCTGTCGATTTCTCCTCTGAAGTCCTCCTGATTTTTAATATATTTTGGTGCCCCTATATTGGGTGCATATATGTTTACCAAGGTTATATCTTCTTTTTGGATAGACCCTTTCAATATTATGTAGTGGCCTTCTTTGTCTCTAGTTATGGTCTTCAATTTGAAATCTAATTTATCAGATATGAGTATTACTTCCCCAGCTTTTTTCCTTTCCGTTTGCTTGGAAGATTTTTTTCCACCCCTTTACTTTTAACCTATGTGAGTCTTTTGTTGTGAAGTGGGTCTCTTGTAAACAACATATATGTGAATCATGCTTTCTTATCCAGTCAGCTACTCTGTGTCTTTTTATCGGAGCATTCAGTCCATTTACATTTAAGGTGATTATCGATATGTACTTATTTATTGCCATTTTTGTACAGTGTGGTTCTAATTTTCTTTCTATTTCTTCTATTAATTACAGCAGTCCTTTTAACATTTCTTGCAGTGCTGGTTTGGTGCTAATATATTCCCTTAGTCTTTTTTTGTCTGGGAAGCTCTTTATTTGACCTTCTATTTTGAATGATAGCCTTGCTGGATAGAGTAGTCTTGGATTCAGATCCTTGTTTTTCATGACCTTGATTACTTCATGACATTCCCTTCTGGCCTGTAGTGTTTCTGTTGAGAAGTCAGCTGATAGCCTTATGGGGGTTTCCTTTGTAGGTAACCTGTTGCTTATCTCTTGCTGCCTTTAGGATTCTCTCTTTGTCTTTAATTTTTGGCATTTTAATTATTATGTGTCTTGGTGTGGGCCTGTTTAGGTTCTTTTTACTTGGGGCTCTCTGTGCTTCTTGAACTTGAATGCTTTCTTCCTTCACCAGGTTAGGAAAGTTTTCTGTCACTATTTCTTCAAATATATTCTCTAACCCTTGCTCATTTTCTTCTTCTTCAGGGACTCCAATGATGCGAATGTTATTACGTTTCTAGTTGTCCCACAGTTCTCTTAAGCTATCTTCCTGTTTTTCATTGTTTTTTCCTTTTGGTTTTCTGATTGATTGATTTTTTCTACTCTGTCTTCTAATTCACTGATCCGGTTCTCCACTTCCTCTACTCTGCTGGTCAGTCCTTCCAATGTGTTCTTTATTTCTGCTATGTCATTCTTTATTTCCACTTGTTTGGTTTTCATGGTGTTGATGTCCTTACTCATGCTGTTTAGTTTCCTCAAGATCATGGCTTGGAACTCTACCTCTGATAATTTGCTTAACTGCATTTCATTTATCTCATCTTCGGTGGAGTTCTCTTGTTCTTTCATTTGGGATCTGTTTCTTTGTTTCACCATTTTTGCTATCTCAGTGGGTTTTAGAGCCTGCCAAATTTTCCCTATGGGTGTTGGTGTTCTGCTATTTGTGGCTCCCTCTACTGGGTTTGGATGAGCGTGGAGGGCCCTCCTTAAACACCACTGTCAAGTCTCACTTTCCTGGGTAGATTTGCAAGCTCGGGAAGGTTTAGTTGTGTTCTAGCTTTTTGCCTGGAGGCTATTAGCCTCAGTTACTTGAAAAGCCTTAGGATCTCAGTTGAATGAGACACTCCCTCAGGTGTTTATAGTGTAAGAGGATTTCCCAAGGGTGGGGCCGATGCTGGTTGTTAATGAGCCTCAATTTGCATTTCTTTACCTCTTTTCCTCACCTGGGAATCTCCGAGGGAGGGGCTGCCACAGCTCTGGGAAGGAGTAAACTTGGCTGCCATTCTGTGTAACCAGGAAGGAGCGGGCTGGCCACCACCGTCCTATGTGGGCGCAGCTCAGCACAAACTCTGAGCGCCCTCCAAATCCCAGGTGTCCCCACTGAGTTCCAGTCCAGTCTGCCCTCCCTCTCCTGGAGCCCCAGGTGAGTGGCTGTGGCTATTTAGCGCTCTGTCCCAGCCCTCTGCATTGTGGAGCAGCTTAAGCTCTCAACCCTGAGGGTGGGCGCCACCGCTACTCACAGCTAAGGCCGCTGCTGTCTGTGAGCTCCCAGCCCGCCACCCTCATGCACCTCCGCAGATCCTACCAGGCTCATTCAGTGTCCCTGGTTGTATGGTCCTCTCCCGCTGCTTTTCTGTTGCTTTTTCCCGACGATTTGTCTTTATTGTAGTTGTAATTCCCGTTTGGTCCTGGGAGATCATGTGTGTAGCTTCCATTCACTCCACCGCCATTTCTTATTTCAGTTTTTATTGAAGAATAAACTGGGAAGATTTTATGCTCAGTCATCTTTTTTTTTCTTTAGAATTTAAATTTAAGATATATATATATGTGTGTGTGTATATATATATATACTTTTAATATACAAAAGTATATATACTTTTATTGTTGAAAGTATTACAAATGTCCCTCCTTTCCCCCCTCAATTGACATCTCTCTCCCCTCTCATGCCCCACCCCCCTTTCTTCACTGCATTGTTGTCTGTGTCCACTGGTTATGCCTATATGCATGTAAGTTCTTTGGTTTACCTCTTCCATCCCCGCAACCTCCCTTCTCTCTGAGGTTTGTCAATCTGTTCCCTACTACCATGTCTCTGGATCTATTTTGTTTGACAGCTTATTGTTCATTATATTCCACAAATAAATGAGATCATGTAACACTTGTCTTTCTCTGACTGGCTTATTTCCCTCAGCATAATACTCTCCAGGTCTCTCCATGTCGTCTCAAAGGGTAAGAGATTTCTCTTTCTTACAGCTGCATAGTATTCCATTGTGTACATGTACCACAGCTTTTTTTATCCACTCATCTACTGATGGATACTTGGGCTGTTTCCAGACCTTAGCAATTATAAATAGTGCTAATACGAACATAGGGGTGCATATAGTCTTTCTGATTGGTGTCTCAGGCTTCTTAGGATATATTCCTAGTAGTGGGATCACTGGTCAAATGGCAGTTCAATTTTTAATTTTTTGGGGAAACACCTTATTGTTTTCCATAGTGGCTGCACCAGTCTGCATTCCCACCAACAGTGTACTAGGGTTCCCTTTTCTCCACACCCTGGCCAGCACTTGTTGCTTGATGATTTGTTGATGGCAGACATTCTGGCAGGTGTGAGGTGATACCTCATAGTCTTTTTAATTTGCAACTCTCTGATGATTACTGATGTTGAGCATTTTTTCATATGTTTCTTGGTCATTTGTATGTCCTGTTTGGAGAAGTTTCTATTCAGGTCCTCTGCCCATTCTATTTTATTTTATTTTTTTTATTAATTTATTTTTGTTACAGATGTTTCTCCTTTTTTCCCCATTGACACCCTCCTCTCCATCCTCCCATCCCATCCCCAGCTTTGTTGTCCATGTTCATCAGTTATACATACATGTGCATAAGTTCTGTGGTTTATCTCTTCCCTCCCCCCCCAACTCCTCTTCTGAGGGGTGTCAGTCTTTACCCTACTTTCACATCTCTGGGTCTACCCTGTTCCTCAGACTGTTATGTTCATTATATTCCACAAATAAGTGAGATCATGTGATATTTGTCTTTCTCTCCTTGGCTTGTTTCGCTTAGGATAATACTCTCGAGGTCCCTCCATGTCATCTCAAAGGATAAAAGATCTTTCTTTCTTACAGCTGCATAGTAATCCATTGTGTATATGTACCACAGCTTTTTTATCCATTCATCCACTGATGGACACTTGGGCTGTTTCCAGATCTTAGCTATTGTAAATAGTGCTGCTATGAACATGGGGGTACATGTATTCTTTCTGGTTGGTGTTTCAGGCTTCTTAGGGTATATTCCTAGAAGTGGGATCACTGGGTCAAATGGCAATTCAGTTTTTAATTTTTTGAGGTAACACCATAGTGTCTTCCACAGTGGCTGCACCAGTCTGCATTCCCACCAGCAGTGTACTAGAGTCCCATTTTCTCCACACCCTCGCCAACACTTGTTGTTTGATGATTTGTTGATGGCGGCCATTCTGACAGGTGTGAGGTGATACCTTATTGTTGTTTTAATTTGCATCTCTCTGAGGATTAGTGATGTTGAGCATTTCTTCATATGTCTCTTAGCCATTTGTATGTCCTTTTTGGACAGGTGTCTATTTAGTTCCTCTGCCCATTTTTTTATTGGGTTCTTTGTCTTCCTTTTGTTGAGTTGTATGAGCACTCTATATATTTTGGAGATTAACCCCTTATCTGATGTGTCATTGGCAATTATGCTCTCCCACAGAGTGGGTTCCCTATCTGTTTTGATGGTTGTTTCTTTTGCTGTTCCTCTGCCCATTTTAAAAATTGGATTGTTTATCTTCCTTTTGTTGAGTTGTATGAATACTTTATATATTTTGAATATTAACCCCTTTTCTGATGAATCATTGGCAAATATGTTCTCCCATAGTGTTCCCTTTTCATTTTGATGCTGGTTTCTTTTGCTGTGCAAAAGGTTTTTTGTTTGATGTAGACTCATTTGTTAATTTTTCCCTTTGTTTCTCTTGCCATCGGCGATATATTGGTGAAAATTCTGGTGCGTGAGATTTTGGTGCCTACATTTTCTTCAAGGATTTTTATGGTTTCGCAACTTACATTTAAGTCTTTTATCCATTTTGAGTTTATTCTTGTGTATGGTGTTAGCTGGTGGTCTAGTTTCATTTTTTCGCATGTACCTGTCCAATTTTCCCAACACCGTTTATTGAAGAGACTCACTTTACTCCACTGTATGGTCTTGCCTCCTTTCTCAAATATTAATTGATCATAATGTCTTGGAACGATTTCCTGGTTCTTTGTTCATTTCCATTGATCTATCTGCCTGTTCTTGTGCCAGTACTAGACTGTTTTGATTACAGTGGCTTTGTAGTATAACCCGATATTTGGTATTGTGATCCCTCCAACTATGTTCTTCTTATCATGATTGCTGTGGCTATTTGGGGTCTTTTTGATTCCATATAAACTTCTGGAGTATTTTTTCTAGATCTGTGAAATATGCCATTGGTATTTTAATAGAGATTGCATTGAATCTATAGATTGCTTTGGGTAGTATGGACATTTTAGTGATGTTGATTCTTCCAACTCATGAACGTGAAATATGCTTCCACTTTTTATATCTTCCTCTATATCCTTTTTTAATGTCCTGTAGTTTTCTGAGAATGGGTCATTTACCTCCGTGGTTAAGTTTATTCCTATGTTTCTTAATGGTAAATGGGATTGTTTTTTGTGGTTTTTTTTTTTAGTTTCCTTTTCTGAATGTTCATTATTGCTGTGTAAGAATGCCATCGATTTCTGGATGTTAATTTTGTATCCTGTTACTTTTCTGAATTCATGTATTAAATCCAGTAGTTTTTTGGTAGAGTCTTTAGGGTTTTCTATGTACAATATCATGTCACCTGTGAATAATGACAAGTTCACTTCCTTGTTTCCAATTTGGATGCCTTTGATTTTTTTTTTCTTTTCTTATAGCTGTGGCTAAGACTTCCTCCAGTGTTATGTTGAATAAAAGTGGTGAAAATGGACATCCCTTTCTTGTTCCTGTTCCTAAGGGAAATGCTTTGTTTTTGCCCTTTTAGTATGATGTTGGCTGTAGGTTTGTCATATACAGCATTTATTATTTTGAGATATAATCCCTCTATTCCCACTTTGCTAAGCATTTTTTTTTTTAATCAGAAATGTGTGCTGGATTTTGTCAAATGTTTTTCCAGAATCTATTGATATGATCACATGATTTTTATCTTTCATTTTGTTTATGTGGTGTATCACATATATTGATTTGTGAATATTGTACCTGCCTTGCATCCCTGGGATAAATCCCATTTAGTTGTGGTGAATATTTAAAAAAAATATATTGCTGGATCCAATTTGCTAATATTTTGTCAATAATTTTGGTGTCTATGTTCATTAACAATATTGGCCTGTAATTTTCTTTCTTTGTAGTGTCTTTTTCTGGTTTTGGAATTAGGATTATGCTGGCCTCATAAAAAGAGTTTGGAAGTCTTCCTTTCTTTTGAATTTTATGGAATAGTTTGAGGAAAATAGGTGTTAGTTCTTCTTTGAATATTTGGTAGGACTCCCTGTGAGGCATCTGGACCCAAGCTTTTGTTTGCTGGGAGTTTATTGATTACTGCTTCAATTTCTTTAGTTGATATTGGTCTGTTCAGTTTTTCTGACTCTCTATACAGAATATCATGTCTTTCACAAATAATGACTTTGTTTTTCTTACTTTCCAATGTGAATGCCTTTTCTTACCCCTTTTTTTGTTTGATTGCCATGACTAGGACTTCCAGTACTATGTTTAATTAGAGTGGTGAAAGTGGACATACCTGTCTTGTTCTCAATCTGAAGGGAAATGCTTATAATTTTATGCCATTGAGTATGATGTTGGCTGTGGGTTTTTTATATATGGCCTTCACTACGTTGAGGTATGTTTCCTCTATTCCCACTTTGCTGAGAGTTTTTGTTATAATTGGGTGCTGGATTTTATCAAATGCTTTTTATGAATCTATTGATGTGACCATGTGGTTTTTATTCTTCATTTTGTTTATGTGTTATATCATGTTTATTGATTTACAAATATTATACTAACCTTGCATCCCCAGAATAATTCCACTTGATCATGGTGTATGATCATTTTAATATATTGCTGGATCTGGTTTGCTAATATTTTTTTGAGGATTTTAGCATCTATGTTCTTCAGGGATATTGGCCTATAATTTTCTTTCTTTGTGGTGTCTTTATCTGGATTTGGAATTAGTACAATGATGGCCTCATAAAATGAGCTTGGAATTCTTTCCTCCTCTTGAAGTTTTTTGGAATAGTATGAGAAGGATAGGTATTTTCTTTGAATGTTAGGTAAAATTCACCCGTGAAGCCAGCCAGTCCAGGACTTTTTTTGTTGGGAGTTTTTTATTACTGGTTAATTTCATTAGTTTTAATCTGTGTATTCAGATTCTCTGCTTCTTCCTGATTTAGTTTTGGAAGATTGTATGTTTCTAGGAATTTATTCATTTCACCCAGATTGTCCAGTTTGTTGGCATATAGTTGTTTTATAATATATTTCTGTGCAGTCAGTTGTTACTTCTCCTCTTTCATTTCTGATTTTATTTATTTGTGTCCTCTCTCTTTTTTTCTTGATGATTCTGGATGAAGATTTATCAACCTTGTTTATCTTTTTAGAAAAAAAAGAAAACCCCTCTTGGTTTCATTGATTCATTGTATTGTCTTTTAGACTCTATTTTGTTTATTTCCGCCATGATCTTTGTTATTTCCTTTCTTCTCACCTTGGGCTTTATATGTTGTTCTTTTTCTAATTCCTTAAGTGTAAAGTTACATTATTTATTTGAGATTTTTCTTGTTTCTTGAGGTAAGCCTGTAATACTTTGAATTTACCTCTTAGGACTGCTTTCTCTGTGTTCCATAGATTTGAGGTTGTTGTGTGTTCATTTTTATTTGTTTCAAGGTATATTTTGATTTCTTCCTGATCTCATTGTTAACCCATTCATTATTTAATATGTTTTTACTTCCATGTCTTTGTGTGTTTTTCAGTTCCCTTCTCCCCATGATTGATTTTTAGTTTCATATCATTATAGTCCAAGAAGATGCTTGATATGATTTCAATCTTTTTAAATTTATTGAAAATTGTTTTGTGTTCTAACAGGCAATCCACCCTAGAAAATGTTCCTGTGCCCTTGAAAATATATATTCTGTTGCTTTGGGTGAAATGCTCTGAATATGTCAATTAATTCTATCTGATCTAGTGTGTCATTGAAGGCTGCTGTTCTCTTGTCTGTCTGGAAGATCTATCCATTGATGTCAGTGGGGTGTTAAAATTCCCTATTATGACTGTAATACTGTCCATCAAGATTTGCTTTATAACCTGGCTGGTGTGGCTCAGTGGTTGAGTGTGAACCCATGCACCAAGAGGTCACCAGTTTGATTCCCAGTCAGGGCACATGCCCAGATTGTGGGCCAAATCCCCAGTAGGGGGCATGCAGAAAGTGACCAATCAATGTTCTCTCTCATCAATGTTTCTATCTTTCTCTTCCTCTCTCTCTAAAAAATCAATAAAGAAATAAAATCAATAAAACATATATAAAAAAAGATTTCCTTTACATATTTAGGTGTTCCTATGTTGGGTACATAAATGTTCACAAGCGTTGTATCCTCTTGTTGAATTGATCTTTTTAGTATAATTTTATGGCCTTTGTTTTGAGACAATTTTTTTCTGGTATAGGTATTGCATCCCCAGCTTTTTTTCCATTCCATTTGAATGAAATATCTTTTTCCATACCTTTACTTTTAGTCTGTGTATATCTTTCATTCTGAGGTGGGTTTCTTGTAGACAGCATTTGTATAGGTCTTGTTTCTTATCCATTCAGCTACCTTATGTATTTTGATTGGGGCATTTAAACCATTTATATTTAATGTGATTATTAATAGGTATGTATTTATTGCCATTTTATTCTTCATAACTATATTTCTCTGTCTCTTCTTCCTCCTCCTCCTTCTCCTTCTTTCTTCTTCTCCTTTTCCTTCTCCTTCTCTTCCTCCTCCTCCTTCTCCTTCTCCTTCTTTCTTCTTCTCCTTCTCTCCCTCCTCCTCCTCATCATCATCCTTCTTTCTCCTTCTTCTTCTCCTCCTTCTCATTCTTATCCTTCTTCTTCTTAAAGAAGATTGTTTAAATTTCTTGTAATAATGGTTTGGTAGTAATGAACTTTTTCAGCTTTTCTTTTTTTTTTTTGTCTGGGAAGCTGTTTATTTCTAGCTGTTATGAGTAAGGTAGTCTTGGTTTCAAGTCTTTGCTTTTCACTACTTTTAATATTTCATGCCAATCTCTTCTCTCCTGATTTTTTTTTGTTGAGAAATCACCTTTCTCTTGCTTTTAAAAAAAGATTCTCTCTTTGTCTTTAATTTTTGCCATTTTAATTATGATATGTTTTGGTGTGGGCCTCTTTGTGTTCATCTTCTTTGAGACTTTTTGCACTTCCTAAATTTGTGTTTCTTTTCTTTCTCCAGGTTAGGGACATTTTCAGTTTATTATATTTTTTTTCCCAAATAGTTCCTTGATTGCTTGCTCTCTCTCTCTTCTCCTTCTGGTACCCCAATGAGGTGGATGTTGTTATGCTCAAGGGTTCTGGTGGCTGTCCCTTTCAGCTCTCTTCCTAGAGCCACAACCCTATCTCTCCTCATGTGACTTTAGTCAGCTCTGCCCTTCCACTGCTGAGCCCAGGATGAGTGGGTGCAAAAGAGATTTTGTGCATTGGCCCTTTAAGAGGGCTCCTGTGTCTCTAGCATACTGGCATCTCTCCCTGGCAAACAGAATTCTTGCTGATTTTCATAGCCAGGTGTTATATGGGTGCCTCTTCCCTGCTCTGGTGCTCTGGGCTTGGGAACCTGGCATGGGGTTGAGACCTCAGCTCCTCAGAGGGAACTTTTGCAGCTGAAATATCTCTCCAAAATCTCAGATGTCACCTGTGGAAGTGGGACCACCTATTTTCATGACTCTGCCCTTCCTACCAGTCTTAATGTGGCTTCTTCAGTAAAGCCTTCATTATAAGACTTCTAGTTAGGTAGTATTCAGTTGGTTATTTAGGTTGATTGTTCTATATTTAGTTGTAATTCCAGTTTGGTCCTAAGAGTAGGTGAGTATAACATCTACATACTCTGCTGCCATCTTGTATCTCAGCACCTTGATCTTAAACTTTCCAGCCTCTGAAACCATGAGACATAAATGTCTGTTGTTGAAGCCACACAGATTATGGCATTTTGTTATAGTAGCCAGAAATGATTAAGACACAGGTCTTCTATTCTTTTCAAGTAAAGCTGGATTTTCTCAGTGTCTTGTTTTAAACATTCCTGATAAGTGGTAAAGAAGGAAAAATGTTAGTCAGTTAATAAAATTGGTTAGCCAGGTAAGAATGGGAACAGAAGAATAATACACACCAGTGGACATTCACTGGTAAAAACCTGAACAATGATCAGATATAGCATATCAAAAAGCACAATGTTTTTGCTCCAAATTAATGAGTCATCCAATTATTTTGGTGGTATAGCCATGGTCATTTCAGCATCTTTCTAGGATTGATGGTATCATTAATTAATGTCATAATTTTGCAAGTAAATTTTTAAAAGTTATTATATTTGATATACTAATGGACTTCCAAATGAGAACATCTGTTGTTTTTTTGTTATTCACAAATTTTGTTAATTTTAAAAATAGAGCTATCAAAGTTGTTGGAGATGATTTATTAATTTTATGAGCTCATGGCATTATTTTCTTATTATTTTAATATCAATCCTTAGACCACAGGGAATTCAATCAAGAAAGTGGAGAGCCCCTCCCTACTTCCCTACTTCCTAATCCCCATTTTCTTTTTTTTTTTCAAGTTAAAGACTGATAAGATCTCAACTTTTTTTTTTATTAATTTATTTTTGTTACAGATGTTTCTCCTTTTTTCCCCATTGACATCCTCCTTCCCAACCCTCCACCCTTTCCCCAGCTTTGTTGTCCATGTCCATCAGTTATGCATACATGCATATAAGTTCTGTGGTTTATCTCTTCCCTCCCCCCCCCCAACTCCTCTTCTGAGGGGTGTCAGTCTTTACCCTACTTTCACATCTCTGGGTCTACCCTGTTCCCCAGACTGTTATCTTTATTATATTCCACAAATGAGTGAGATCATGTGCTAATCCCCATTTTCTGTCATTACTACCATGTGACCAGTAAGGCTAAGGGTCAGCAATATTGAACTCCCTTATAAATTTGAAGGGGATATATTGATTTTAAGAGTCTGGTAATCCATCTTAAGAATGACAATAAGCAATGAAAGGACAACGATTAAACAGTCAATAATGCTATTCCTTTCGATAGTGAACTGGGAAAATTTTCCCTTGGTTTATTGCAGAATTTGACACCTAACATTATAAATTTATGTTGATAAATGAATCTAATTTTGATTCCCATTTTGAATCAAGCAGTTACCCCTGGTGATACACTATGAAGGAGACAGGCTTTCCAATTGCAAATTCCTATAGATAAATTTTTGCTGGATCTGTAGTTTGTGCAGGTGTGATGTACATCACAAATAGGGTGTACCCTTAGGATTTGATGGTAAAATGAAAATAGAAAAATTATCTTCAGAAATCATTTGTTACTAAAGAAAGTAGAAAGAACGCCTTTTAAATCATATGAAAAAAATTCTCAAGTAGGTAATATGAATATAATTTAATAAATTTGGTTTAATTAGTAATGACATTTATTATTGTCAAGACAGGAGGATGATATTTTGCCTGGAGATTGGAAAATAGATAAAAAATAAGAAATTTTCAGTATTTTTTTTTAGTACAGTACAGTGTCAGGTGACTTAGGAATAAACATTTTCCCTAAAGCAGAGAATAAAAATTTATCATGAAACTATATATCTCACCAGTTTCATCACCACTATAAATGCATAATTTTGGCCTTTTGATTTATAAATATGAATGTTGGTGTATTAATTAGAATGTTCTTTGAGCAAGCAGAAATCAACTCATTCTAACTTAAGTAGCAGAAGAGTTCCCTTATGGTCTCATTTCCGAGGTTTCCCGCTCCTGTTACCCACGCAGAATTCAGTTACACAGAATCCCACACTCAGAAGGGCCCCGTTCTTAAGATTAATGCTCTGTGGCAGTCATTTTGACATTCTTAATAATTTTATCTTTGAATTTGTGTTTTAAGTGACATCAATGGAGTGTGGGCCAGAGGCTTGAGGCCTTGGCTCACAGGCATCCCTGCCTCCACAGGATGTGTTCTTCATGGTCCACTTCCCCAGACCCTGGTGCCCAGTTGAAGGGTTGCCATATTTAGCAAAAATAAACAAAAACTAAACAGCATGCCCAGTTACATATGAATTTCAGATAAACAATGAGGCATTTTGAAGTATAAGTATGTCCCAAATATAGCATGAGATATACTTCAAAACAATCTAAAATTCAAATTTTACTGGACATGCAGTATTCTGGCCCTCTAGTCCTTTCTCCACTACACAGGTGGGCCTGGGTGGGGCTCTCTGAGGGTCTGCCTTAGACTTACCTGCCTTTGAGGTGGGGCAGGCACTGTTCTTGAGCCCCAGGCTGGCCACACTATGCACACTGTGTGGAGGTGCTGCTTATCTCTGATTCAGTTACCCCTACACATCCTGACAGAAACTGCAATACCTTTGGGTTCTCCTGTCAATAATGGGAAGGGGAGATGCCTGCTCAGATCTCCACCCAAGAGAGTCACTGGTGTGCTGAGCTCCAGCCCAGGAGCCTTGATGGTCAGAGCTGGCCAGCCAGGATACCTGGGCCCCAGAGAGTGTGACATCAAAGAACAATAAAATCATTCAGTAGTTCTAGGAAGTTTTTTTTTTTTTTTTTTTTGTCAATTCTGTCAGATTTTCTAAAATAGATGATCATGTCATCTGTGAACAAAGATAATTTTATTTATTTATTTTTCTGTTATGGACTGAATGTTTGTGTACTCCTGAAATTCATATGTTAAAATACTAACACCCCCACATCCCCAGATAATGGTATTAGATGTGAGGCTTTTGGGAGGTAATTAAGTCATGAGGATGGAATCCTCACGAATGAGATTAGTGTTCTTATACAAGAGACCCTAAAGAGTGCTCTAGCTTTCTTTTAGCTGTGTAAAAATACAGTGAAAAGACAGCCCTCTGCGACTTGCAAAAGGAATTTTACCAAAACCTGACCATGCTTGCACCCTGACCTTGAACTTTCAGGCCCTAGTTTCTGTTGTTTAAAAGACAGCATGTTCAGTGTATACTATTACAGCATCCTGAACTGAGACACTTCCCAATCAGATCACCTTTGATTTCCTTTTCTTGTCTTATTGAATTAGCTAGTAATCAATAGTGATTGGTACTGGCATAAAGACAGACATATAGATTGAATACAGAATAGAGAATTTTTTTTGTCACTTGCTGGTTCTCAATGGCCTTTAAGTCAAAATAATTCACATGTCAAAGAGGCGTATTTTGAGGTGGCATATTCTGGTATTCTTCACTTTACAAGGTCAAATGTGTCATTTCATTCAACTATTTTATATCCTTCCTAATTTTAGTTTACATGAATCACTTGACTAATGAAGAAGGCAGATCTATTGTGGATTTTATAGTTTGTCATAATATTTCCAGCACTTTTTCTTTATTTATTTTGAAGCTTTGTTTTCATGTGCATTATCTTATTGTTGAATTGAATTTTTTTTATCAGTCTAAAACATCTCGTTTGTCCCATTTAATCAATCTATTTTAGCTGATATTAATAGTTTCACTCCTCATTCTTTTTATCATTGGTCCAATACAATCTTTCAATGCTTTTAACTGTTCTGTATACTGCAAATTCTACATCACTTGTGGGTTTTTGTTCCTTTTTTAAGTATGTAAATTAAATGTAATAACTTTTTCTGTAATGACTTGTATGGGTGGTTCTATTCTTGGCATTTTACCATTTTGTTCTGTTTATTCACTTCAAACTTTTCTTTTTCACTTCAAACTTTGTTTTTCATTTTTTCCTTCTAGTAGCTGTCCTTTAAATTTTAGGAATATATTTAAATTAATTATATTGGTCTATGAATATAAAGAGTTAATCACTATTTGTAATATCTAAGCCCCCACCCACTGGATCCAATTATCTGGCCAAGACAAGACCCTCAGCCAGCTTTATCTTTTTATTTTATAATTATTCACTATCTACACATAATTCAGATGATCAATTGACTTTTTTTTTTAATCTCCATCCAAGGATATGTTCACTGATTTTAGAGAAGAAGGGAAAGAGAGAGAAGGGGAGAGAGAGAGAGAGAGAGAGAGAGAGAGAGAAACATCAATGTAAGAGAGAAAAAAACATCTATGTGAGAGAGAAACATGGATCAGTTGCCTCTTGTACGCACCCTGACCAGGGGTCAAATCTGCAACCTAAGTATGTGCCCTAACAAGGAATCGAACCCACAACCTTTTGGTGTATGGGACAATACTCCAACCAACTGAGCCACCTGGCCAGGGCTTGACTATTTTCTTAATTTAGATATTCCACTCTCTCTATGTGTCTCATTCATGATTAGAACATCCCAGGCTTCTGATGGTTGAACTTAGATCTTGAACCAATTAGTCCGCATTCATAAGAGTGTATGTTGTGGTGACTGCTCTTGTATTGAAGTCATGTACATGTTTCATATTTTTCATTTGTTCTAAAGTAAAGATATAATGATATTCAATTTAATAAATTCTGCTGAAAAAAATGCCTCAGATTATATTCTCTTTCAAAACAAAAACTGAAAATGTATACGTACATATGCAATTGGCATAAATCGCACTGGTGTGAATCCAGGGGGAACATTCTATTTGCTAACTGAATGCTACAAACTCTCTGTGGTTTTTAGAGGCTCTTGCACATTTAAGGACTTTGGGGTTGCCCTGGTTCACCTTATCACAGAACTGCCTTGGACTGAGCAACTGTAGTTTCCTGAACCTGCTGCTCTTATACCTCAGGGCCTTTCCACATGCTTGTCAGCTCTGCTTGTAGAGAACAAACTTCTCAAAAGCTGTCTAATAGAAAAAATTAGCCAAAATATTAAATATTATGGTAAGATTCAATTGAACATACTGTGTTAGTTTGCTAAGGCTTCCATAACAAAGCACAACTGGATAATTTGATCCAAGATCAAGGTGCCAGTGGATTTGGTTTCTTCTGAGCTTCTGAGGCAGCTCTCTTTGCTTGCAGATGGCCACCGTCTCCTATTGTCCTCACGTGTTTTTTCCTCTGTGTGCACGCATCCCTGATGTCTCTTTTTGTGTCCAAATTTCCCCTCCTTTCATTGAATTAAGGTCCATTTTTATGACCTCATTTTAACTTAATCACCCCTTTTAACATCTTATTTCCAAATACAGTCACATTCTGAGGCACTAGAGGTTAGGAATTTAACATATAAATTTGAGGGGTACTCAATTCAGCCTATAACACATACCAATGAAACAGAGTTGGTGGTGGTTTCTTGAGGATGAGGGATAAAGGGAGAGAGAGAAGGTTGCACTAGACATTGATTATTTTGTGTCTTTCTTGCACTATCTCTCTTGCCCTGCCTCATTCCTGACTTCAGCTTGTCTAGACTACCCCTCACCCTGCCAAGTGGTGTGGTACCTGGAGAAACTCAGTCATAAAAGTCACTGGGAAACTCAAATTTCTAGGTCGAGTTTATGCATTAATAGGCCAGGTTTGACTATGCTCAAGATGAGGAAATATGATAAGACAGGAAGGAAGCTGGTAGGTGCTTTACTCTGATAGAGGTTATGTGTTGTCATAAAAATGTACTAATATCTTGGGATTCCTCTCATGAAATGCTGTGAAGGTTTATTTCTGAAACTTCTCTGCATGTTTTATCATTAGAAATCAGTCACACACCTGAAGACCACAGTATCCCACTAGGTTTCCAAATACCTACTCATGTTCTTCTGTCTCACTGGTATTTCTTCTGACTTCGGTTTGCATGGAAAATAGCAATAATCAGCATTTATCTTCTTAAGTCCAATTTGAATATATTTCCAAAAACATCTGTTTTGGTTTAAATTATTGTGTGAGTCAGTTTATAAATAGAATAAATGAACTGTTATTTGCAAGTGTGACTGCATGAAATTGTCTAGATACTGAAACACATAAGCTGTAGGAATGGAAAGAGTAGGAGAAAACATTTACATGGATCTTGTTTGAAGCGTTTTGGGATCAGCAGCTCCAAAATATAGTACCTATACCTGTTATGACATTTCAGGGCATTATTTTACCTGCCTTCAAAGAAATTAATTGCTGCTTTTGGCAAGGACTTTATTATTTCTTAATTGCCCTAGATTTCTTTTCTTGTTAAAGACAGGATAACAATTGAATCCTCTATCTTAGAAATGAACAAAGACTTCAGTTTTTTAGCCACTGCCCATAATTGCAACGCTCCCAAGGAAGTATTAATCCCCAGTTCTTTTGTAAGAATGTTACGTATCTAACTACATTTAGGTAAAAGAGAATAAAATTTCAGAATTTGGGATGGAGGGCTGTTAGAAATTGCTATGGACTGAATTTTATCCTTTCAAAATTCATATATTGATGCCCTAATCCCCAATATGATGGTATTTGGCCACCTAGTTTATGGTATTTTGTTATAGCAACCCGAGCTGATGAAGACACAAATATTCACATATGATGATCATATTTGAGGGCATTCCACAGTTCCAAGCTTTCTGAACTTCAGGGTAGGGAAAGAATTCAATCCATGTAAAAACAGACTCTATTTCTTATTATCACAAACCTAATGCTGATCAGTCTGTCTGTGTTATCATTTTTAAAAAACCTATTATTAAAATAAAAGCACATTTGCAATTTGGGATTGAAGTTTACCTGTGCTCTATGTGTCTGGCCCTCTGTGAGGCACTGGGCATACAATGGCTCACAAGACACATGTGATCCCTGCTGTCCTGCACTTATACACTTGGTGGGAAGATAACAAAACAGACAATTATAAAGACAAGTGTTCTGAAGGCAGAGGGACAGGATGTAGTGGGAGCTACAGGATCCCCTGGAAGGAGTGTGCAGAGAAGCCGTGATTAAAGGTAATCAGGCCTGACCGGTTTGGCTCAGCTGTTAGAGCATCAGCCCACAGACCAAAGGGTTGCTTCCCAGTCAAGGGCACGTATCTAGGTTGCAGGTTCGATTCTTGACCCCAGGGTTGTGCAGGAGGCAGCCAATTGATATGTCTTTCTCACATCGATGTTTCTCTCTCTCTCTCTCTCTCTCTCTCTCTCTCTCTCTCTCTCTCTCTCTCTCCCCCTTCCTTCCCTTCTACTCTAACTAAAAATTAATGGAAAAATATCCTCGGGTGAGGATTAACAACAACAACAACAAAAATAAAGGTAATCAGGAGCAGGAAAGGTTAAAGGGGTTGGGAGAGTTCAGGCAAAGAACTTTGAAAAACTGAATTTCTTTGTGGCTAGAACACATAGTTAAGAAAGAGTGTTGTGAGAGATGAGCCTGAAAGAATTACCCACATCTAGACCAGGCAGGTCCTCTTAGTCATAGGAGTTTGAAGTTTATTTTAAGGGCACTGATCAACCACTGAAATCTTTGCATTTTGGAAAGATTGTTTTATGTGAACTTGACTGGATTAGAACAAGAAAGAAGGTAATGATACCCAATACCTGTAAAGGCTGCAAAAATCCAGGAAAGAGGTGATAGAACTAGGCAGAATTTATAGATATTTATGAGGTAGACTCACTTTGGCAATTGACTAGAGGTTGGATGGAGGTGAGGAGAAGGAGAGTGGAGGAAGACATCTCGATTTCTGGCTAAGATAGATCAAAGTAGGAGGGCAAAGTATTTATTGGATTTTGTCATTAAAATGTTGTGAGGACTTTGGTGAGAGCCGTTCCAATGGCATGGTGGCAACTCTGAAGTGGCTTGAGGAGTCAATAGAGTTAACTAGGGAGGGCCATTCTTTATTGGAGTACTATTCACTGAAACACACCATTGACCATTTACCATATAGTATATAGTTGGGAGAGAATGATGTAGGAAAATACAACAATATCATGTTTCCTTGCTGCTGGGCAGATGGACTTCTAGAATGGGAATTCTGTGAATTGATGATGTTTCTCCAAGTATTTTTATAGGTTAGGGTGAGGTTGGACATATTTATGATAGGTCCTAACTTCTGTCACTCCAGCGCCATTGTGCAGGATCAGAGAATGGCCCAATTAAGCAAATGCTTACATACCAGAAGCTCCAAATCACTTCTTATTGCTTCAAATTGAATTGGAAATAAAGAGACAGGTCCTGGTAGAACATCTGGTCAATCAATTCTCTTGACTTGATCCCAGTGAGTTTTTCTGGCTTCCCTGAAGAAGAGAAACTGTTTGCTCAGAGAAATCTGAAGAAGCCCTCAGCTAACAAAGAGTCACTTCTGCACCAAACAGTCTCTGTTCTTTTAAAATTAGAATGAGTGGTTCTGAAGAAAGTTGGCAAGGGAATCAGACTTCGTTACATTTCTTGGGAAGAAGTAAAGTTATTGCCTTTAACGTGGTTACTATATTTTTGCCCCATCTACTTTCTCTGCCTGCTCAATCCTGAGTTTGGTGGACAATCCCACCCTTCCTCTAACTCATCAGTCCTGATGAGGTTCCTTTGTGTGACACCTGTGTTCCTATTCTGGCCTGTCAGGAGGCCCTTCTGTTAAGCCCCCAGCTCTCTAATTCAGTGTGATTGCTGTCACCTTAATGAGTGTGGCCTTGATGTCATGATGTTGGTATGGCTCTTTCCTAAATTGTCATGAACCTTTTAGGAACCTGCCCTTTCCCAGACTTTGTCTCTCCATGGCCAATCTGTACACCCTGCTGTATAGACTGTGGAGTTTCTGGGGAGCTTAATGACTGGCATGACTCAGGTCTGATTATATAAGAAGATGGAAAGTGACTTAATTGACTTTAGCTTTTTTGTTTATCTATTTATTTATTCACTCCATAATTATACTGGGAAGTCCCAGACATTTCATTTGCATGTATTTTTGAACGGTCTAGTTGAAGTCTTGGGAGAGTAGGGAGAGATAGGCTAGGGAACTCAAATAAAAGTCAGTTTCAAGAGAGAAATGAGTCAGTTTAGAAGTTTGAGGTGAGAAATGATAAAGATGTGAAGTAGAACAGCTGGGATAGATTTGAGACATTTTAATGCTATAATCAATAGGACTTAGTGACAGATTGGATATTGAGGAGAAATGGTTGGGAACTATTGAAGATAACACAGAGATTTTTAGCTTGATGTTCTGTTTACCATGATGTTTAATGAGTGAAGAAGAACTATGAACAGTAATGACTTTAGTTCTTTATATGTTGAATGTCAGGTTCTTGTGCAATGTTTGGCTAGTGAAGTCTGGTAAGCAATCAAAATTATCTGTATGGAGTTATGTAGACAGTAAAAGGTTAAGGATGAGCACTATCAATCTTTTAGGTTTTTTTTATTTGCTTATTTGCTTGCTTTTATGCTTCTAAAGTTCAAAGTAAACCAATTTGAGACAGTTTTTAAAGATTGGAATGTCATAAAAAATTTTAAAAGAACATAAAATGAGGAATTTTCAGAGTGGAGTTGGCAGTGAAGAACAGAAATGTAAGGATTTAAAAATCCAAAATATAAGGAGTTAGAAATCCAAAGTCTTTAGCATATACACATCAAATGCAGCCAGAAAAGTCAAGTAGTAGGAAGAGTAAAAAGGCCATTGCACTTGAGAATGAGCAACTTATTTATATTTTTGAGAGTGAATTTAGTAGCAGTAACATCTGCAATTAGTCAGAGCCACTGTGCCAGATGATTTCTGCACAGCAGCTCTGCCTTCATCAAAACCACCGTCCTTTAGATGAGAAAAGTGAGCTTCCAATAATGTGTTAAAAATTATCTATGGTGATATTCATTTCTTCATCCCATTGAAAAAATACACGATGTAATCCCTACTCTGAAGGAATTCACACTTTTAATTTTCTACTTTTGAATGAATCACATTAAATTTGGAAATTCTTTATTCAAGAATAGAACAAAAGGAAAGGAAGAGGATAGCAGGAGGAGAGAGAAGGAGAGATGGAATGAACATCTAGGTTGTTGGTTTTGTCATGAAAATGATCTCAGGGAAGATATGAAAGACAGGGGAGAGTAGATGATGTGATGTCCTATAAATAAAGTAAAAAGTAATGGAATTTAAACACAGGCAGGAGTTTAAGCGTTGGGAAAAGATATAGGAATGTCTCTTTGAAACAGTGGCAAGGATGGTTGTACATACAGAGAGATTTTGATTTTTAGGAGGAGGGCCAGAGGTTATGTCTGTCAGTTTTTCTGTGAGATAGAAAGGCAGCAAGGCTCTGGCTGATGTGGCTCAGTTGGTTGGGTGTTGTCCCATGCACTGAAAGGTTGCCTTTTCGATTACCAGTTAAGACACATGCCCAGATTGCAGGCTCGATCCCCAGTATTCTGCTCTCACATTGATGTTTCTCTCTCTCTAAAAATCAATACAAAAATTTAAAAAATAAAGAAAAACAGCAAGGGCATCTCTTATGTGAAGGGTCAGGACAGAACAAGACACTTGACAGGCTTGGTCATATATAGATAAATACTAAGGGAATTGCCGAGAAATGGGTAGGATTTTCAAGACAGCATGGATTTAATTAAATTGTTTAGGTGATTGTTGGTTCTTGATCCTCTTATTCAACTGCAATCCTATTGCATGTGGTAGGTGCTGTTATACTTTTGACACTACTGATTAACCACAAGTGGTTTCTTTGCAAGACTCTTTCAGCTGTCCTGGTTTTTGGCATGTATGTTCCAGATGGCCATTTCTCATTGCCTCTCTTTTCAGTCCTTACTTTCATTGTCTGAAAAACACAGCCTTTTTAAAACATCTCTCCAGACCCAATCACTTTTTGTGAACTAGCTCCAGGAACAAATTCTTCAGAGAAACTTTCAATTGCTCCCCTGCATGATTATACCTTTTTCAAAAGTCTGCCAAATAAATTCAATTCACACCTATTATAGTTGCCAGTTTCATACTCACTGATCAACTGGTGTGTCAGACAAGACTATTCTCAGGTAGCTGCATATTTAGCTAGAGCCAGTTCTTCTTTCTGTCAATATTCTTTGCTCCTTATACCATTATTTGCTTGGCATTCTAATGTATGACTTCATTTTTGTTTATGGTTTACCAAGACACGTGTTTCTTTGTTCTTTCCTTTCAAAATGAAGTTTTAACAAATAATATTGTTATTTAATGCAATAAAGTCACTTTTAATGTATTATTTTTAATTGTTACAGGGTATTTCACTATAAGGATGTACCATAGTTTATTTCTTACTGTTTTTCAGTAATTTCCTATTTTTCCTATTATAAACATCTTTGTATATACATAGGATATTCATTTGATCTAGTAGGTTCAATATTTTTTCAGTTGATTTTTGGACAATTTTGTTTCTCTTTTAAGGGAAGTAATAGAAAAAAATATGTACATATCTTCTTAACCTACTTCCTTATCAATTATAATTTCTTTCCCTCTTTCCTTCCCCCTTTCCCTCTTTCCCTCGCCTCTCATTTGGAATAAAACTCAGGAAATACTTTCCAGATGGTGATATTAATATATTCTTTTGGTAGTTGTATTTTTTTTTAACAGTTATATGTTTATATGCTCTGATTTGGGGTAAGAGACAAGAGATATCCCAAGTGGTGAGCTAGTTATCCTATTTTCTATTGATCATCATAAACTAAATATATTTATCTAATATATACAGATTCTATTTCTGGACTTGTTAATATATTCATGTGCTGGTAGTACACTCTTATGTTAACTTATAATAGGTTGGGAAGGCAAAGTTCTATCAATACTTTTATTTAAAAACAAAATACTTGCTTATTCTAATACTTTTATTCTTTCTATAAACTTTATAATCATTTTGTAAAGTTTTATAAAATATCTTTGTGGCTTTGTTTAGAGTTGTATTATGTTTCTATATTAATTAGGGGCAAATTACACTCCTTACCAAATAAGTTTTGTTTTCAAATTACAGTAATAATACCCACTCATTGTAGAGCACATGGAAAAATATAGACAAAGAGCCATTTCTTTTCTTCCTCAGGTAGAGAGAGTTGAGCTAATCATATTCCTTCTTGAGCTAATTGTACATCATTGGTCCCTGAGATGCTCCTTTCGAGGTCAGAAAATGTTACCTGCTGTAACAAATACCCTAAAATGTCAGCAGCTCAACCCAATATAAATTTATATTTTGTTCATATCTTTGGTTCATCCATGGTGAGGTGGGGACTCTGCTCTATCCATTGGTCTAGGACTCAGGCTCCTTCTTTGGTGGGGCTCCCTCTCCCACCTACACTCTTACAGGTTATATTAGCTGCTCCCAGAATAGTATGTACAGATCTCTACTTTTGCTTTTACCACCAAATAATATAATAATTAGTATATTTGGACTAATTTCCCTACTTGCCTGTATTCTCTCAGAAAAAAAAGTGTTTTATTAATATTTATAACCCAAATAACGTGCATATCAAATGGTTGTAATTTATTATGTTTGTTGTTGTTGTTAATCCTCACCTGAGGATATTCTTCCATTGATTTTTAGATAGACTGGAAGGAAGGGAGGGAAGGAGGGAGGAAGGAAGAGAGAGAGAAAGAGGGAGAGAGAGAAACATCAATGTGAGAGAGACACATCAATTGGTTGCCTCCCACACAACACTGACTAGGGCCAGGGATTGAACATGCAACCCAGGTACGTGCCCTTGACCGGGAATCGAACCTGAGACCCTTCGGTCCATGGGCCAATGCTCTAACCACTGAGAAAAACTGGTCTGGGCAAATGGTTGTAATTTTTTAAAAATTGTTAAAATCAGAATATAAAATATGTATGTTTACAAAAAAAGACTGAAAAGAAGTACATCAAATGATGAGCTTCAAATATTTTTACATTTAGCAAGTGTTACTATTATAGGCAGAAAAGAAAAAAAAACTCTGATAAATTACTCTAAAAAGAAAACAAGTACATTCTTAAAAATTGTTTTCATTTCTTTGTTCCAGTAGTTTTTTTTATCTGTTCCTATTTGTTATCCAGAGCAGTTTACACATATATAGTCAGAGCTCAGGCTATGGTTTCCTTTTAACATTTTATAAAGGAAGGCTTTTATAAACCAGTAGAGCAACAACAAAAAATATATATTTTAAGAAAAACAATTACATAAAGCATAAACCCCAATTTTGTAGAAAATTGACACATAATTTTTTAAAAAGTACTTGTGTTCATTGACCTTTTTTCCTTTTATTAATGTTTAAACAAATTGTATTTTTAAGCCTCTTTGTTATCTGAAAATCTGTTTTTATAGTGGTTCTAGAAAAATATTCTTAGCTCTTTTCAGAAATAAAATAAATAAATAAGTGGAACATATCCTAGAAATCTATATAATTTAGATTTATTTCAGATTTGACACATCTCAGCTCTATTAATTTTAAGATTTTAATCACATTGTCTTGAGACTATGCCTGTGAATATGGCTTTCTCCTCCGAACATCCCATCTTAGACCCACAGTGTCTGCTCTTAGAAAGAATTAGGAACTCAGACTTCTGTTAAAATGACCACAGTGTACTTTATTTAATGATTTTGGTACCTTGTGTTGCAATAAAATAATAATCTACAAAATCCAAATATATAAAATTTCAAGTTTTCTTTCTTTTTTTAAAAGTTTTACAAGAAAAATTATGTAACCAAGGAAATTTATTCAATATGAAGCACTACTTTCCACTTCATTTCATCACAATTTGCAACTTACTTAACAGACCAAAGTAACTATGGTACTGTAGTACATCAAATACTCCACACACTGTGCTTTCAGCTAGAGCGCTCGGGACCACGGCCCTGAGACAGCGGCCTCCAGCCAGTGAAGACACTCTTATAATCTGGATGCTAACTGGATGATTGGATACATGGAGTTTAAATATGTATATTTACAGGAAGGAAAAAAATGTAATAGCTAGTTTAATTCTTATTTCAAATAAAATTCCAAATACATTTGTACAATGTTCACAAAGTAAAAGCACAAGAACTGCCAAGGTTGTCATTCGGGTCCAGGCACTGTGCTTGTATTGGGGGAAATGTCACACCAGTTCCTAAACACACACACGGGGTCGCTTAGACCTGATTTCTGCAATGGTCACGGGAGACAGAAGCACAGGAATGGCAATCCGAATGTCATGCAGAGAGCTGACAACAGGGAACTGAGAAATGACTGATCCATTCTCTTAAGTTTGTTGTTCATCTGCCACCTGTTACAATTTCTTTTTCAGTGATAGGTTTCAAATGAAAAAATATTGAACAGGGAAAGAGCACAAAATGTTTAAGGCAAATTAAGCAAATATAGAGCAGCTTCTCTTGGTGTTGTGTGGAAATGAGGATTTGACCCCAAATCCAACAGAAAAAAACAAACAAAATGAAGTACAACCTCCTGAGGTTGAGTTGCTTACGTCATATACAAATTTTTGAAAATTGCTTTGCACCAAGTATCCTTTTGGAATTTTAAATGAAAAAATTGTTGGTTACAAAGTGCATGATTTCATGTTTCTAAATTAAACAACAGTAGCTGAGGTAGTTAGATGTGAAACTTATTTACTTAAAATAACTGGAGAATGAAGGACAAATATCAGTAGCAAAAATCCTTGTCATTTGAAAGCAGGTTTAATTGTGCAATGGTATAATGTTGAGCAAAATGCTTTTATTTTCCTATTAGATGTTATTTATTAAACCAGAACCTTAGTGATAGTAATATTTGTTTCCAATTTGCTTGGTCAGTACAAACAAAGTCTGCATCCCCAGTAATTTTGTTTGTAATTCATGCTTTCACCATTTCTGCATTGAGGCTATAACATAAAGTAGCATTAGCTATACTTACTAAAAGTTTCTGATCTAAACTGTAAGAAGAATTTAATAAAAATGGAGAAAAGTATCCATAGAAAGGACAATTTTGCTTTTGCTTTTACAATATTTTTGTCTTAGCCCTAAATTCGGGGTACTATTGGGTTTCAAATTCTTAGCCTCCTTGTTCAGAGAAAGGGAAAAACCTAATTTGCATATTCTCCATCATCTCTCTCTCCAGGCTACTGAGCTCTCTGGTAACTCAGAAGGAAAGCAGAGACAATTTGGCAAAGTTCTCTACCAAGGTCCTCTCTCTTCTGCCTGCCTCCTTTCTTAAAGAGAAACTTCAGGTGAGACCTTCAATAAGCAACTGAGCAAAAGCTTCATTTTTCAGCTATCCCCTACCATCTAGATATGAAAGGAGTTTTATGATAACAATATGATATAAAGAAGTTGGGAGACATTCTTTTTGAGCAAAAGAGAATTTTTCATGTGTTTTTTAGCTTGTTTATGGGGTAGAATGTTAACTGAAAGTAGCCAGGAAAGTTGATAGCATCATTTAAAAAGCATCACACATGTGATGCTTTACATAATGACTGGTCCAGAGCAGTACAGTCATATTTATCTTTGCTAAACAATAGTTTTCTAAGAGTCTCTGGTTTTTAGAGAAGACTCTGGAGATTTTCATTTTGGTTGGAAAATCTTAAAAAGAGTAAAATGCACAGTGCATTCAAATGTCCTTTCCCCCAGTAATCAGATGCATAGCTTATATCTAATAACATGTTGTCTCCCCGTTTTTCCCTCTAGAATTTAGATTCTACAATTTCAAAGAATTGTCCAGCTCTAACACTGTTAGATTCTATTTTGCACCTTGGTGGTAAAATCTCCCAATGACACATTCTCCCCACTGCTCTTCTCTCATCCGAGCCAGTCCACCTATAAGGTGCCACACCTGTTCTATAAGGTGCCACACCTGTTCTTATTCCCAGGCCCTTACGTCTAGTCAATTTCAGCTTTCTTGCACAAAAACAAAGGAAAGACATGGATATTTCTCTCCATAGCAAAGGATATTCTGCTGCACTTTTGTTTGGAAAAATATTGATGATGGTAACTGGGTGGGGGGGGGGGGGAGGGAAGCCAGCGAAGTCCACATTATTTTGACTCACTTCTATACTCATATTTGGAATCTAAAAAAACAAATAATATTTATCTAAGTCTGGTGTGGTGACACAAATTTTTGTTAATGGATCAGATAATTGCTTAGGTTAAATTCATGCTTCTGAAAGCTTAATACCATGCATTAGAAATATTTAACCAATCTGAAATTTTAAGCCTTTGATATACCACTGGCAACTGAATTGTGGAATCCAGAAAAAATTATGTTGAACGTGTATGTTGCGTCAACTCCAGGCACAACGTGATTTTTTTTAACCTTCTTATCAAGATAAACTTTCTGAAACCTTATTTCTTATTTTCAAGAGCATGCAAAATTGTTTTACAAAGGAACATAATTATTAAGGGCACAATGATAATATTTATGTACAACAACTTTGCTTCATGAGGTCACATCATAAAAACATTATCTGTATTGTTAGTATAGTTCGTGGGTGTATTTTTACTTTATAATATTGCCTCCATGACTCAAAGTTGACAAATCATGTTATTTAGCACTCATTCCTATCTGGGTTCAGTATTTAAGTAAAAGAAAACATTTTACTTTGGGAGGAAGTTGTCCAGGATGATGTTTCTGGTGGTTTTCCCACCCTTTGTCCTTTAGCTGTGTTCCTACCTATGTCCATGTAAGTACATGTGTGTATCAATGTGTAGCTGATAATCACTTCTCTGAAATACTTATAATTTGGAAAATGAATCAATTCAGGAGTTCCAGGCAGGTTTTAAAGGGTTGTAAAGGAAGAGATATGTCATTTTAGGGATAAAAGAGAATCTCATTGTAAACAACACAGAAGTCTAATTTGAATACAATCTAATAAAAATTTCCCTCCTCATAGTGGGTTCCAGACTACCACGAGGCAATCATTAGTATTGAACTAGAGTATCATGCACACATTCTGAAAAATGTAACGTGGGATCAGGCATGCCAACTCCTCAGGCATCAGGAGCCAAGTTTTCTGGACACGTTTAATTAAATATTTTGTGAAATTCAGTTTAGCTAAGAGGAACATTGTCATTCTATACGAAGCTTCTCAATGTCTGTATGAAAGGAGTTAATTTTCTCATTAAAAAACTGATAATTGAAAAGGTTTGTACATAGACCTTTGAAGGAAAAATCCACTTTCATTAAATGATCAAGAATATTCGTATTCTTTGCTTGGTGAGTTATTGCTGTTGTATTCCTAAGCTGCATCCACCCCCCCCCACCCCCCACCACAGCCTGTTCCTGGGCATGCACAGTTCTCCTTTGTACTAATACCAGTCATCAAGTGTCAAAACACTGAGAACTCTAAGTAATTTTCACAACCGTTATGAGGTAGGTAGATAAATGTTATCTCTCTTTTACATATGGGAAAAATGAGGTGAAATGTGAGTTTCTGAGGCTAAAATGACTGACCAAGGGTGAGGACATGAATGCTCAGACCCTGTGTTCCTGTCACTGGACCATGCTCCTCCGCGCCCTGGTCTCCAAAAAGGAATCTATTACAGAGTGTAAAAGGATACTGTGTCTGTCATAGAATATATTTAAGTATATTTAAAACAGTCATTATATGCCCTGGCTGGTGTGGCTCAGTTAGTCGGAACATCATCCCCTTCACCAGAGAGTGGTGGGGTTCGATTTCCACTCAGGGCACATCCCAGGTTGCGGGTTTGATGCCTGGTTGGGATGCATGTGGGTGGCAATCGATGGATGTTTCACTCTCACATCGATGTTTCCTCTTTCTGTCTCTCTCCCTCTCCCTTTCTCTCTAAAAAATAAAATAAAATGAATTATATTCAACACAGGAACCTCTAGTTTTCTTTAAACCATAAATTCCATTCAATTATCATATAAAAGATAACTGGAAAAAAAGCCTAATGTTTTTGTAGTTGCCAATTCACCTAAACATTGAACTGAACAGACTGTCACTGACATGAAGGCATAAATTGTTTGGAAAAGGATTTAGTGAAGCAAAAATCTCAAGGAAAAGGCAAAGCAAAGCTAAATTTTGGAGTAGCTGCTTTATCTTCCTGGAGGCTTTCAAGGATGTGTGACTAGCAAGCAGACCTGCTCTCCAAAGGAGAATTTACAAAACACAATTAGCACAGAGCCGTGACGCCCAGGAGCTGGAGCCCTTCGGTACACAGGTAGAGAGTCCATATGATTTCCGGGAAACTTCTGCACTTGATGGCAGGAAGGACTCATCGAGGAAGGGCACTGCCTACCCCAGGAAGTCGTTCTCTGTTGGCACTAAATGTAGGATTTGACACAACGAGAACAGTTCCTAAGAACCTACAAACATTCAGCTTTTCTCTGGCAACCCCCTCATGATCTCTGTACAGCGGAATACCTTCCAGTGCTCTGTCTGCCTGCCTGTCCTCAATGCCTCGGGACAAATTTTGCAACGTAAGCACACTTAAAAGAAAATTGGACTGAATAGCTTGCCTGTTTTTCTGCCCAGCTTCAGAACAGTGAGGTAAGCACACAATTTGATGAACTACACATGCTCACCAATCCAGAGCCAAATCTGATGAAACAAGGAAAAAATGTCCACAGATAAGCATAAACATAAGAGTTGTATGAATATCTCAAGCATCCTTTCAAGAAAGTCAATTTCTCTTTGATACCATCTTTTTCTTTTTATCTGTGACTATAAAGAAAACACCAATATTCCAATATGTGGTAACCAGCTGGTCTTTGGCAATCAGAATGACATCAATCAACCAACCAACCAACCAACCAAACAAACAAACAAAAAAATATTTTTTTAAATTTGGAAAAAATAACTTTTACTTTTATCAACACTATAAAATTCACCATGAAGTAACTGCATCAAGCAGTTTAAACATTTTTATGCTCAAAATATAAGAAATCCTTAAAATTAAAACTCCTATTTGAAGAAGAGTAAGTTAACAAATTTGTATTTTCCTTGAACAATTCTGTCAAACTTCATGAATGAGTAAGAGTATGCAAAAAGCAGGGGGGTAATTAGAAAATTATGGAAGATGGAAAAGAGCTGAATGAAAAGGTTTCTTGTCAGGAAGGGGCCTAGGTGCTGGCCCCCAGAACTGTCTCTCTGAAGGAGGTCTGTGGTACAGTCATGTCCGACACACCTAGGACAGCCTCTCAAACCTCTTCCATTTACATGCTTGCTGAAAGTAAATTAAAATCAAATAACATTTCTCTGCATTATTTATTTCTCTTTGCACAACAAAGAGATTTTATTTAGCAGCAGAATATCACCAGCAATAGATTACAGCACAAGAAAGTTAAATTCCATTGCCTACAACACCTGAGCATTTTCTGTCTCTCTAGACAACATCACACAACCAGAGGAAAAACTGTCTGATTTAAACACCTAGATTTTCCCAAATATCCAGATGTTTGACATCTGAAAGACCAAATTTATTCCTTGAGTGACCTAATTCTTCACTTTCCATTGGGATAGCTGCATTGATGTGGACAGCCTTTAATTTTTGATAACACCCTAGTGTCCACTTTAGTTTAGTGAAGATGGTTTAGCAATCATCTGGAAAATTCAGATGTTAAAAGCCCCCAATGAAAAGAAACTCAGCCATAAGGAACCATCAGAGCTCTAGGGCTATCAGTGGTCTAGTAGTTTTGTCTACATTGAAGAATTGCTTATCTCTCCACCTTTTTTCACTTCTGTTATTCTCAAAATCATTCTCACGAGAATTATTTTTCCAATTTGGGAAGAGATGCAGACTAGGTGATGTCAGACTCAAGTTCCAAGATATGTTTAAATGATTCAGTTAATACTTGCAAACCTAGTCTAGTGAACGTGAACACAGAGGTTTCTGGATGTCATGAACTATTTACAATGGGATAATGAGCAAGGCCATGGTAACTCTGAATCTCATTGTTGTTAAAATGAGAGATAATTCGATGGCTCATGTTCCAGAAGCAAGAGTACTTACAATACCTTAAAATAGCACATTCTATAATCCACCAGAAGCTGTTGGCACACAGAGCTATTGGGCAGCACAGGGGCCAGTGTTCAGAGAGAATTGTCATGGGGGAAAGTTTCCTTAAGAACAGAGTTAGTCTCAGACATGAAACCACTGACACATCCTCACCTTCCCTCTTTGGTCATGCCTTGGCCTTTCATAAATGGAAACACCTGTTGTCATAGTTGTGAAATGGCAGGGTCTATTGTGAACCTCTGCTCTATGTCAAATTTTCCTGATGACCCACTGACAGATTTCTTCTTCAATCACCATACCCAGACCTCTATTAGTAGAAACCTTCTGTCCCAGCACTACTGTAGTCACTCTTACTCAGAAGCCTTGTAGAAGAGAATTGTTCATTGCTCCTGTGTCTCCACAGTCAACCAATTCATTGCATATTAGAGTATCTCTGTGCCTATTTTGGCTTTGGAGTTCAGGAAATTAATATTTTCTTCAACTGGTTAGTTTTCATTGCCTTGTAATTGAAAATAAGTCACATGGTGGCAGGCCACTTTTTTCCATTAAATTTCAGTGCTTGTGCCAAGAGCTAGTTCTGAAAATGACTTGCCAGAGGAGGGGACACAGCATGACACTGGTTCCTAAAATGGGGACTATCACTCAGGAGAAACATTTTTGAGACACAAGGAAAAACGATGCCTGCTTCTTCTGATTTTTCTTTTAGATTGCTTGTTGGATGAATCTGATGATTTTGCTCATTCATCTATGGTTAACTCCTAAAATTCTTATATTCAAACAATTAGAAAACTTTATAACAACATATAGATACCTGATCTTGTTGCACGCTCTGAAAGTATAATGTGAAATCAATTCATTCTTACCCTGCAGCTGAAAACGTTCTTTAAAAACAGATAAGCAAGTGGAAAAGAAGCATGGTTTTTAATTATGAGACTGTTTAATTATAAGTGAATTAAGATGGTGAGAGCTCGAAACAGAGGCTTTGCAAGGGTCCAAGAAGCAATAGGAGAGCCGATTCCAATACAAATGCATCTCAGTTTGAAACTGGCAATGTCACCACCCAAGAAGGCAGGAATCAAATTATTCAGTAGCTACAGCCATGCAAATTTACCTCTGAAATTGAATTATAAATTCGATGTTTATAAATTTGTTATTACAATGCTGACAATGGTACTTTCGAGAAATGAAGCAAGGGCGGCAGCTATACTCAAACGGATCAATCATTAAACAGATGACAACACCATTGCTTTTTCATTTTCAAACACAAGTAGATTTGTACTCATTTAAAGTGAGTCCCTATGACCCAGTATCCATTTTCTGAGCTATGCAAGCCCCCAGGAATTCATTGATTCTTTTTTCCTTTTTTTTTTTCAAAGCAGTGCTTACTGGCAAAAGCAAATGAAGTGGATGAATATTCATAGCATGAGTGATGAGGAAGCAGGTAGCACTTATTCATGAGTGTGTACTTCACAGGGGTCTTTCTCTTCAGGCCTGGGCACCTCACCGCACGACACAGAGCGAAGTGCTCCTTTCTACTAACTGATTAATTTTCCCTTGGTGTAGCTTGGCTACAATATTACAAGTCAAGAATTTGCAAGATTCAAGGGTCTGTTGAATTAATTAACTCAAATCACCTTCAGTAAAGCTTGACAAATTCCAAGACGGTTCTGTAAAAAAAAGAAGGGAATCGATGGCATCAGCAATATGCAGCTGTGACAGAGGAGGCTTGTTGTCTGAATGTGGCTGGCTCTGCCCACTTCCCCTTTCTTGGGGCAGGAGAGGTTTCTTTCTTTCCACACAACACAAAGAACAAGGAAAATGTTTCACCCCAGGCTTTCACAAAGTACTTCAGGGATCCATTTCCTCTTCTATGTACAATACATTAGAAGGGTTAATAAGGGAGGTCTACTATTTTAGTTCTTTGAAAGGCTAGAAAATGACAATTCTTTGACTAGCTGACAGACCTCCTTTGCTTACAGGACAATGTGCTATTGCTCTCAACTTGAACAGAATAACTCACAGTGGGCCAGATAGAAAGCCACAGGTTACAGGTTAATTGCTGAGTTAATGCAACAGTACCTAACACATCCAAACACAAGCGCTCATCTTCCAGAATCACAATGGATTGAAATGCCTGCATTGATTAAGACATGTTCTACTGGTTTATAATCAAATAGGGATTTCTTAAAATAATAGAAACACGAAATATATTTTCAGCATACTTAGGGATGTTTTAGGACTTACTGATAATGAATTAATTTGAAATAATTAAGTGTTGATTTGATACCAGAATGGCACTAGAACAGTTAGATTAAATTAGTTTAAACTCAAAATCTCCGTTTGTTAATGTTTGTAGCACTGAAATGAAATAAGAATATGGTTATTTCCATTTTAATGCAAATCAAGCCATAGAGAGAGAAGGAGGGCATCAACTTACTTTTGTAGATAAGTGTATAATAAAAACATGAAACTTTACATTTTCTGAAATTCCAATAACAGAGTAGGTGACAGCCTTCAATAATAACACAAGAGAAAATCTGTGTTGGTACTGTGCTGGTAATATTTGCCTATCATGTTGATTAATTAGTTTTGATATTAATCTCTTTTGTTAAACATGATCTTTGTTCTGCAAACATCATATCAGTAACTACACATTTCTTGTCTGATGCACTGGCTACAACAGCAGTAATCAGAGTAAGGGAAGCATAACCTAGAAATCATGCCTCGGACCTCACATCATTATTCAGTCAACTGATGGGATTTACCAAAGAATTTTTTACTGATGCCTAATGGGATTCATCAAGGAATTTTTTAATTTGGAACTTGTAAAAATTAATAAGCTTTCTTTTCTTTCCTTCCTTTGACTCCATAGAGGACCTATGGGTTTATACATCCCCTGACCAGAATTACTTCACTTAGAGAAAATTAGTTATGCAAATTAATAGTTATCTTTAAGCAACAAACTCCTTAGCTATGTGGGAAGCCAATCCCTGTGGTCTACATTGCAGAGAGATTCGGATTGAGTGTAATGCTAGCATGAGTATCCACACAGGTTGGGTCTGGTTGCCCTGACTCCTGAAGGTAATTCTACACAGGGTTGCTCTTCTGGGCAACCAAGGTATGGCTTTAGCTCAACCTCTCAGGTTGCAGTAACTGAGGTTCATGTCTGAAAATTTGTTATTCCTAAATAACTAGTATGCTAGAGACAGATCATATGTGCTAATGAAGAATGTTTCCTGAAGAACAGAGAAGTAGTCTATTCAAAAATTCCTCAGACATTTCAGAAGCATTTAATTTCATTCCTCCTCTTAAAAGAAAGTCTCAAGAATATCCCCAAAGTTTATCCACTGATTATTGTTTTGAGTCAAATATTATATGTCAAAAGAGTATTTTGACATTTTTGTTGCTTTTTGACTTTGATTTTAAAATATCAGGTGTTGGAGCAGTATAAAAAGAAATTATAAAATTACTCTTCTCTTTATAGGCAGCCATCTATTGTTCATTTATATTTGATTTATAGCATTACCTCATATTTGTCAATGTGTGTGACAATTATTTATTGTGAGGCTTACATAATACAATCTTGGAAACGCTTAAGTTTCTTTATTGCTCTAGTATAAAATTAAATGTAGATATTAAAAAGACAAGCAGTGTGGTAGAGCAGAAAAGAGGTAGTTGAAGTCAGAAGACTCTTATTCTGCTACTAATAACCAAGAGTGAGCTGCTGGCACGTGAGAATCCTTTTGCACTTGACCATGTATTATCCAGCAATACAAATCATATAGATCATGCTTTTTGAATGAATGACTGAAGGAATCCTGATGACATATATTCCCTGATCTCTTTGAAGCTCAGTTGTCTCATCTGTAAAAGAAATGTGCTGAAGTAACACTTAGATCTCTTTTAGATGCTATTTTCTATGGAAGTTAGTGACTTCTAATTTAATATAACTTCATAAAACTCTGCTTAAATCTTATCAAAATAGGAAGTTAAATGATTGTTTATATTTTTAATACATTAAATTCAGATTGATCACCATCAGGGTTGAGAAATTTTGGGGTTTATTATTGGCTACCTTTTTTAGCATCAGTTCAAACAACGACACATAGAGCTTACTATACAACATCATTAAATGAGCTATCACTCTGTCTTTCTGTAGAATACAGACATGTTACATCTAAACTGAGAAGGGAGTGAAACATTAATTATCCTATAGTCAATTCAACAAATATTTACCAAACATTTGCTATATTCTTTGCTTCTAACCTTTCAATCTGAGATAGGGTTTCTAGATTTATAGGATGGGTCAAGCTAATGGTTTAATAATCGTCTTAAATATTAAATTTGTGACCTGAAAAACATTACATGAATAAAATTTAGGGAAAAATTATGACAATGAAATAAAATAATGATGGTTCAAAGACTTGTTGATCTATCTTTCCTTCCTTTCTCTCTCTCTCTCTTTGGTCAGGGTATCAAAGTAAGTAGTGGAGTTTAGTTATTTTTGAGTCTGCCACACTGGATGAGAGTAACATACATGTATAGAATACAAGAGAAGAACCATCAAGTTAATTTCTATTTATTACTTACTTTAGTATAGAGTAGGGCCCTGAAGGGGACCAGTTGTCTGGGATACAAGAGTAGCACTGATCTGCCTACTGTGAATTATGGAGTTGAAGTAAAGTTCAGTTATAGGTGATAGAGACTTTCATTTCTCATCATTGACTTTTTATTTTTATTTTTAACATTTAATTTTGAAAGGCATCTTTGACTTTTAAATAAAATTTTCTTTGAAAAATTTGATCATCAGACCATGTTTTTGTTTCCTCTGAAACCTTGCCAAATCAGGAATAGATTTTGGTGGGAAAATGTTCTTTGGTCTTCCAGAAGGATTTGCAGTTGTTGAAAGTTGTTACAAGTTGTGTTTAACTCTCTGCTCCACACTTTCCTAGCTGTGGGACCTTTGGCAATTTATTAATATCTCTGAGCTTAAGTTTTGCCATCTGTAAATCATACTTAACTCACAGATGGTTGTGAGGGTTAAATGAGGTCACATACATAAAGCTCTGTAGCACTGCACTAGGCACATGATAAACTCTGGATCATGGTAAGCTACTTGCAATATGGGGAACTGAACTGTAAGAAAATCTAAGGGGAAAAAATAACCAGAGCAAAATTTGATTTCACTAGTGTTTCTGACATATTATATCAGAATATTATTTATGTCAGTAAAATATTTTAGCAAGACAATTAGACATTTCAGGGACATTAAACCATCCCTTATTTATCAGAACATAGGCCACAGATTAAGGGAAGGCTTTTTACTTTTCTGGGTTAGATCCCTGGATACAATATAACAAAAGTCTGATTTTTTTCCTTGCAGAATCTAGAGAAAGAGCTTCAGATGGATGGTGAAACAACGTGATGCCTCAAACACTCAAGGGAGAGTTTCTGAACCCCTCATTTCTGTGGGCAGATGGCTGTTTGCCACTTCTTCCGCTGGGCTTTCTGCTGTGAGAGTAGGTTGTGTTCGAGCTAGCCTAATCGCTACGGTTGGCAAAATTAAATAGCTCATCGTGGTGTTTTTTTTTTAAATACCATTCCACCCACATTCCACAGAGATTTACTTTTGACTAAGTAATTATACTGTTGAGGCTGTTGACACAGGCACATATTGAGACTTTCCACGTGCCCATTTTTAGATGGCATCTGGATAAGACCTCCGTCCACGGAGTGTGTGCTGCGTGCAGTGCGGTCTGCCTGAGCGAGGGGAGGAGGGGCAGCCTGGCTGTGTCCTTCCATAGCCTGATACAGTAAGGGCCAGAGATGTGGAAATGGGCGTGGGTGGTGGAGGGAAATGGCTTGTCCTTGGCCATTTTGAAATGCTCCGGTTTTAGATGGGGGGCAGGGACGGTGTAAATCACAAACTGGCTAAAGTAATCATTTTGATTGTTTTCAAAGTGACATTGGATTCCTGAAGATAAATGAACATGAGTTGATCTGCAGCCGTCACTGAAATTATAGAAACAACCGCTTCAGTCCTGCGTGCCTGCACTTCAACCACCGCTCTGAGCTCTATTTCTGAAAGGCAGTCTGAGCTATTTTTAAAAGGGCTTTAAGGAACTCTCCTCAGAAACATAAAAATGCAGGCATCTCATCCAAACTTTATATAGAAACAGTAATGGCTAATGGCAAAGACATGTGAGAATGCAGTTGAGCACATATTTAGTCTAGACATGGTTCATTAAAAAGAAAGTATCTCAAGATTCTTGTCTAAACATTGTGTCAGAACCTCTTTCCACTCAATGGCAGTTGGTACATTTAAAGGCAAATGTGTAACCTTATACAACCCTGGTAAGGACACCAGAGGTTTTCTTTGCTCAATTCAAACAGTTCAGAGAAAGAAACTTTGAAATGACTCAAAACGATTCTTTTCAGCGACTTAAAAGATGAGGTCCTTAAGAAGCGATAAAGCTCATTCAAGCTAAAAGTGCTAGATTTTATCTAGGTACTTCCAACCGAAGTTCATAGGTGTGTTATTGTCTTATAGACAGGTACTGTAAACTTGGGGCTGATGTTGAAAAATGAGAAGGAAAAAAAATTTTTTTTTAATTTAGAAGTTCATGTGTCAGTAACATACCAATTTATATGCATAAAAAGGGAACATATACTTTACCCTTTTCATCTGTTACTCTATTGTGTGTATGATACATAACACACACACACACACACACACACACACACACACATATACATATATATGTATATGATTCTTTTAAAAAAATACCATCACTGAGATTATTTCAATTTCTCCCATCACTTTTAATTGCTCAGTGCTATCACTTCATTTATTCATAGATCAAAATAAATTAAGCATTTAGAAATTAAGCATAAATACTTCATCATACTTTTCAGATTACCTTTATATTTTATATTTTGCTAATACATGAACTGAATATTCTTGCTATGTCAGTAATAATTTATTTCATTTGTTGAGTTCACAGCATTATCACAAATGAAAAGTAACTGAGTGTCTGCAAAGTCAACATAACTGAACTAGACAGTGCATAGTTAAGTAGGACAACGTAAACGTGTGAAGAGAATTTAAAGGACATAGTCATTTGAGGGGACCAAACTTTGACTTACATAAAAAAAATTCTTTTCTTTCACACAAGCACTTGAAGTCTGTGTGGTTAGATATGTATGTTTTTAAATTTTTAATATGGTTTCATTTTAAAATGCTAATTTGAAAGTGAAAAAAGCTTTATAATATTTTTTTTTAGAAAATTTTATGGTCCTATGCATAAAGTGAGTACTAAGAGCAGACCCCTCCTCTTATAGAAATCCAATAAACTCATGCACAGGAAGTTGGAGGAAAACAAAGTCCAGCATTTCCAGCCATGCTAACCACGGCTTCTTCCTTTTGGATCCACCAGTTATTCTCTGTGGAGGGTTTAATGGCAGATTGAAAATGAAATCTTAGGAAGAACTAAAATCTAAATACAAATATCAAACTTTGTTCCTTTGTACATTGACAATGTCTCTTTAAATCCTAATACTTTAAACTCTCTGTTATGTGTGTATTTAGAAACTAATGAATTGTCATCACCACACAGTAAATGGCAGTGCTTTCTAAGTTATGGAAGTAAGATTAAATAATGATTTTCCTTGAAAGTAAACTTTGTCATTATAATCTTGAGAAAACTTGTATTTTATTACATGTAGATGTCATTTCCTTAAGAATTTTTGACTAAAACATCACAATCTTCAAGTATGATGGATAACAGAATATTTACAGTATTTGGGAAATCACTAAAAAATTCTAATTTCTTACACCTTCCTGACAGCGTTCTCACCTCCAAGACAAAGCACAGTACATTAAATTTTTATTCACATAGCACTCATTTTGACTCTTAACATGTAAATGAGAAATAATTTAAGACTTACATGGTTGAAGAGTGACGGGCCTGTGGCGTTTGTGCTGACACTTGTACACTGTTATCTGTTATTTGTTCATGGAATCAAAGGTATAGTTCAACTGAGCAATTCAGTTTCCAAAGATCATCAATTAAAAGTGGTCTTAGAAATAATAAAGCTAATGATTCATGGTTCTGCACAAAAGTGAAGAATTTTGTCATTATCATCATTTTTTCCTTCTGTAGTGGGGGTAGAATGTTTTCGCCAATTGCTGACAAGAGGAGTATCTTCCTGGGCCTTTACTGGTGACTAGGTCATCTTTTCACATCTGAACAAAAGATTATTATTTTTTTTAGTGAAAATCTTGCTTGGAGGATCAAATCATGGCATAATAAAAAAGTATATCCACTGATAAAAATCGTCTATTTTTTATACAAAGCTTTAGGGCTTTGTACCAAAAGAAGTCCTAGGTTGCATGTTCTGTCATTTCCTGTGGATGTTCTCATAGGGACAGCAGTCTCTGTGTGACACACCCATTAGAGGTGGTGGTTATAGAACTTGACTATTTTAAGTTAATTGGCCATTCCCAATAACTGGATAATTAAGTTAAACTGACTTAATTTTTCCCTTTTTTTATTTAGAGAATTGACTAATATTTAACATTGCCAGTTGGGTTAATACAAAACCAGGGAAGGAAATTTAAGACATCTTCCACTGTGGTCGGATTTGTCATAATGTATAGATGAAAGTAATCATTTACATCTTTGACTTCCTGGGAAACAATGGCCAGTCTTGACAAGCCCTTTCTAGTTAAGCTGATTCTCTCATCACCTGATATTCTGATAGCACCCCTGGCCAGGTTCCTGGGGGCACCAACATGGCAAAGTAGGGTGATCTTGCAGGACACAAGTGTTCTCAATCTGCCAAGGCAGGCTGATGGAGTTTGTGGACCAGTCTCTGACATCCCAAGTAATTATGATGCTTAAATTATTTTAAATGATTCCAGGTCTATAAAAAAAGTGATGATGCCTACATGTATACCCTATATTTTTCATTACAAAAATATTGAAATAATCCATGAGTTATTCCACTCTGCACCAACTATAAAAAAATACTATCAAAGTTTGACTGGCACTTTTAATGCAACAAAAAGCACCATGACCGAGGACACTGGGAACAGAAAGCGGGGAACGTTTACTTGCTGTACGGAGGTATTTAAAACCAGAAGCTTGTTGTAAGAGTACAACTTGACAAATGATTCAAATACAAATCTTAGCTGGATCTAGTGATAAGCCCTCAATCAGTTCAGAAGGGTTTTCTCATAGCATATTCACTGCATCTGTCTACTCATACTTACTAAAAAGTGTCCCAAAGCCTCTAAAAGACACATCACTTTGACCTTGAATTGGTGGTGGTGGGGAAGTCTGTACACTGTGGAGAACTTGATTGTTCATTTTAGCGTCTGCTTTTGTGGGGCTCATTCCACTCATTCTCAGTTATTCAGGTCTTCCATGTGAGTCCCGTGGTTAGATGGTATTTGGCACTAGAAAGATGGGGCATGGTGTGTTCTGGAATTGTGCCTGCCCGAGATTACACAGAGCCTCGCATTCTGAGACCTGACACATCCAGTAACAGCCTGGTCCTCTCCGCCGATCTGCTCTTATGTTCCAACGTGCACTGCACAGGCCAGGAAATCAGACATTCATTTTGCCCCTTTTCCCACTTTCTCTTCCCATATTTATTAAAATTTTGCAATTGAATACTGAATCATGATTACCATTTAATTTACATTGCTAAGTTATCGAGCTCCTTGGCCTTGCCAAAAGCCATACATGTGCTGCATAGGATTTCTGTCATAAAGGATGTTCTCAACTGAAAGTTTAAAATAAAAATAAACAATCCTGAAATGTGTTGAAAATGAAACATTCCATCAAATCTAATACACGTGTAAACACACTTGAGTTTGCTGTCCACTGGACAGGCCTTTCACACATGGTATTTATTGGTTTCCAAATGAGAATGGTTTATGAATACTTTTCTAAGCAGTACTACTTTTTTTTCTGGAGTCTTGAGGGATATATTCTCTCTTTGTTTTTATATTCCTGTGGGAATCAGAGCTTTTCATCAAGAAAAATCACCTAGGCTATTTTGACAGAGGACTGGTGTTGTGTGTGTGTTAGTGTATGTGTGTGCATTTGTGTGTGTGCATGTGTGTATTATTGAATACATTTTTATGCAAAGATCAGTTAATTTCATCAAAACACCCTATTGATCAGAGGCAGCATTTTCCATATTCATAGTACCCTCTGGTGGATGCACTAAAAGACAGTGCAGGAGAGTTTGGTAGCAACAAGGAGTCCTACCAAGCTGGCAGGTTCCCTCCCAGTGGAGCAGGAGACTGTTGGGGCTGCTGTTTTGAAAGAAGACCAGCAGCAGGTAGTCAGCTGATAGAGGGTCAGACAGTAATCATGACGACGGCCAGACTACAAGCATGACAGCTCATTTCCCTACTTTAGGATGAAGTTTCATTATTGCCACAGCCCTGCCATCACTCCTTTGTATCTAGCAGTTGTGGCTCCTCCAAATTTTTTGTTTTATAAAGTGGTTTCATACTCCAACCGCTCCTGAATAAGGGCATCGTCTTTGTACTGCAGCCTTGGAGGAGACGGGGAACATTCAAAGGCTAAAATGGCCTTTCGGAGGCTTCGGTCCAACACATGTCTTTCCCATGCTGGGTACCTATTCCTGAACAGGTCAATTTTAATAACAGATTCTTCAATCCGTGGTGGGCGAGATGATGGGGTGGATGGGGCTGTGGGTCTCACCTGAAAGACAGGGACACACCCATCCCGCTCTGCAAATTTCTGGTCGCGGTCACTGACAACACTGCGGTTGTTAGAGATGGACCTCAGAGTGCTTGTGGCCACTTCTGGAGGCAGAGTGAAGGCAGTGACTGGGTCCTCACAAGCACAACTTGGTGACTGCCCGAATCTGGGTCCATTTGGGTGAAAGAAGGCATAATACATCAGCATAAAAACGACGCCAGTTAAAAAGCTGCTGAACACCACACACAGCGCTGGGATGGCAAATGCATCTGCAATCTGGGGAGCCTTGTAGAGGTACCAGAGGGCACTCAAGGCTGTATTTTCCAAAAGGATCACAAAATAGTAAATGAAGAGCCGGCAGCGTGTCCTGCCTTCCTTGACATTGAACCAGCTGAAGATGTAGATGATGCCCACCACCATGTCGAACACGATCTCTTCCCATTTGGTGATACAGAATTCTGTCTCACAGTGGACGATCCAGAAGGTCATGATGCACCAGTGAAGGACAATGAAGATCCCAAAGTACAGCTGGAAAACTGAGGCAAAGAGGGCGAAGGTGATGACCCTGGCAGCGATAGTGAAGAAGTGCCAGCAAAACTGGATGACAACAGCCATGTAGCTGATGGGCTTCTTGTCATCTCGCGAGTCCCGGAGGGCCTTCTGGTACGAGGCCAAGGCCCAAGCCAAAGACACCAGGGAGGCTGCTGCTGTGAAACCTACAAAGGCAAACAGGAAGACATTCTGTGAAAACTGAGCTGCAGTATTGTCTCCTGGAAGTAGTCATGTGGGCTGGGGGTTTGAGATGGGCAGGCTTTGACCTCAGCAAAGCTCATGATTTCTTTGAGTTTTAGCTGGGCTAAACACTGAGATGGGGCTCCTAGAATCTGTCCTTTCAGGGTCCCAACCATATGGAAAAGTCATGAAGCTAATTTTGGAGCATAGGATCTGGAAATGAGGTAGGGTTTAACTTCCGTGTATTTGGTGTAAATAGACTCAGGAGGTAGTTTTGTGTAGTGGGAATATAACTGTGGATTGGAGGTTAACAGAACTCTTTTGCTGCTTCAACTTTGCCACTTGTTACCTGCATGACTTTGGATAATTGTTTAAACTGGTGTCCTCGTTTATAAAGTAGATGATCCCCAAGGCTCCTTGTCAGCTTTGAGAGTTCGTGATAAAAAAAAGCATGAAAAATCCTAGGAAACTTGAGGGTCTAGCTGGCTTACTGTTCTGCTTCTAAATAAACAAGTTGACTGCTTCTTAAAAATAAGAAAAGGAGTCCATAGAACCTCCTTGGCAGTGTTTCTTGTGATACCTGCTGTGCAGTTTGTCCTCATATCATGTGACACTCTTCCTGCAGATTTGTATATCCCTTTCTGCCTTTCCCTTAGAAGAAGAAATGGCTGCTCACTCTCATCTCTGGTTCTTTCATAAATTAAAGGTTGTACAGAAATCACCTCTCAACCTCTTATTATTTGATGAGCCCCACTTGGTTAATATTCCTTCTCAAAGTATGTTTCCAAAATTTAAAAATCATTTGTATTGCTTCCCTTCACTGTTGCTCCATTTACCTTGTCTGAAACATCACCATGATGGTACAGACACCCACAGGGCTCACTGAAAACACACTGGCCTCTTTTAGGAGAGAGTTTGTTTGGGGAATTCCATTTTGTCACTGAAATGTTATATCAATTTGCATTGCAGCTGGTGTACTTAATGAGTTGTACCAAGACTTACCAACACTATAAATGGTTTTGTGTGATCTAAAGTCATGCTGGCTTTTTTTCATCAGACTCTGTTACTAATCATAACCAGGCCACCTTATAGTCTTTCTCCCCCTGTGGAAGTAATAAAAGTGGGATTGCTAAGAACTTATCATGGAATTTGTACTTCCCTTTTTCTATTTTGATAGAGAAAAGCTGTTGTCTATGATCCTTGAAAATGAATTTTTAAAAATGACTTTTATGGGAAAGAGCCACATTAATATATAGAAAAAAACATTCAACCTTAATAATCATTTCTTACACATTCTCCTTGAGTAAGATGAATTCCCAAAAATAATTATCGATAAAGAAAATATTTTCCAACATCCACTTCTCATGTCTATTCCCAGTAAAGCCAGTAGAACAACTACATCTTACACTGGAACGTCAGTTTTTTTCTGGCCAGTACAAAAATCTTTTATTACCATAATTCTCAGGCATCAATATTTTTTAGCCAGTTAGAGACCAGTACACAAAGGAATTTACGTTAATGTAATTTCTACGGGATAGAAACACCTACATCAATTACAAAGCAAATTCATGAGTGAAAAGAGAGGGAAGTAGGAAATGTTTACAAAAGAAGAAAGAAGTGAGTGGATGGGAAATAAAAGGTGATGGAATAATGACTGTGTGAACGATGTACTTATTACCAGTGTAGGATATCAGAACAAAAGTTGTGCCATTTTAATTCCAACACCTTTGTGTTGCATAGAAGCCGCCCATGACCTCGCTCATTGTCAATATCATTAGCGATGCTACTGATTGCTTCTTGAATAGACTGTGCTCTCCTTATGCATTTAAGCTGTGCACGGATTGCTGCTTCTCCGGCACAGCCCGCCTTTTTTCACCCGCCCACATTCTTAAGGATAGCGTCTAAGCACAGCGCCACCTTCAGGAAGACTACAGCATTGCCGGTCAGGCTGCTCGAGCAAAACAAAAAGTGGGCTTGATCAGGATTATCACATTAGCTTACCAGTTTTCACAAGAAAATGTTATTAAAGGCTGTTTGTCAAAGCAGTGAAACGGAGTAAAACAATTTTTACGTACACAGCATCATAAAATCAGCTGCTGCCAGATTGAAAATAATTGGGAAATTAGCTTAGTTCAAATTCCTTTGTAATTTTCATACCTTTTATTAATTCAGCCTGCATTTGACACTCCAGGAACTTGTTAAGACACTATTCTGGCAGTAGAAAAATGAAGATTTTCTATCAGCCTTGCTTTTTATGTATCTTACAATTTAAGAAGTGTGAATCAAATGCAAATTTCATGCTCATCATGGCCACTTACTTTATGAATTCTCTGATTTAGCAACAATTAGAATTTCCCTTGTTCATTTGATTATGATTTTATTTTTCATCTTTTTAGCAATCAGTTTTTAAAAGACAAATATATTTCTGAACAGAAAATATAGGGCCGTTTTAGTTATTCCTCATTAGAAATTTATACCTCCATGAAATGCTTAGCTCTTTGGCTTTTTACAAAAATATCAGCTCAATTGTTTCAAATGCCAATGAAGATTCTCTTGGCAAGGCATCACATTATTATTAAAGTAGAATTCTCTGGAACTTCTGAAGCGAAGTGGCAGTGCTGAAATACAGAACTCGAGGCACTCTTTTATCTAAGAATGTATATTTGAACTTTTTATTTGAAAATAATTTTAAATTCACAGAAAAATCACAAGGATAAAAATACTGAACTGAACTCCTATATACTATTTTTTTAAATTATTTTTTTTATTAATTTATTTTTGTTACAGATGTTTCTCCTTTTTTCCCCATTGACACCCTCCTCCCCATCCCCCCACCCCGTCCCCAGCTTTGTTGTCCATGTCCATCAGTTATGCATACATGCGCATAAGTTCTGTGGTTTATCTCTTGACTCCCCCGCCACCTCCTCTTCTGAGGGGTGTCAGTCTGTACCCTACTTCCACATCTCTGGGTCTACCCTGTTCCTTAGACTGTTATGTTCATTGTATTCCACAAATAAGTGAGATTATGTGACATTTGACTTTCTCTGCTCGGCTTGTTTCGCTTAGGATAATACTCTCCAGGTCCCTCCATGTCGTCTCAAAGGATAAGAGATCTTTCTTTCTTACAGTTGCATAGTACTCCATTGTGTATATGTACCATGGCTTTTTTATCCATTCATCCACTGATGGACACTTGGGCTGTTTCCAGATCTTAGCTATTGTAAATAGTGCTGCTATGAACATGGGGGTACATGTATTCGTTCTGGTTGGTGTTTCAGGCTTCTTAGGGTATACTCCTAGAAGTGGGATCACTGGGTCAAATGGCAATTCAATTTTTATTTTTTTGAGGTAACACCGTAGTGTTTTCCACAGTGGCTGCACCAGTCTGCATTCCCACCAGCAGTGTACTAGAGTCCCCTTTTCTACACACCCTCGCCAACACTTGTTGTTTGATGGTGGCCATTCTGACAGGTGTGCGGTGATACCTCATTGTTGTTTTAATTTGCATCTCTCTGATGATTAGCGATGTTGAGCATTTCTTCATATGTCTCTTAGCCATTTGTATGTCCTGTTTGGTGTGGTGTCTTCTTAGTTCCTCAGCCCAGTTTTTAATTGGGTTCTTTGTCTTCTTTTTATTCAGTTGTATGAGCACTCTATATATTTTGGAGATTAACCCCTTATCTGATGTATCATTGGCAATTATGCTCTCCCATAGAGTGGGTTCCCTTTCTGTTTTGATGGTTGTTTCTTTTGCTGTGCAGAAGCTTTTGAGTTTGATGTAGTCCCATGTGTTCATTTTTTCCTTTGTTTCTGTTGCTTTAGGTGATGTATCACTGAAGATTCTGCTACGTATGATGTCTGAAATTTTGTTGCCTACATTTTCTTCTAGGATTTTTATGGATTCACGAGTCACATTTAAGTGTTTTATCCATTTTGAGTATATTCTTGTGTATGATGTAAGTTGATGGTCTAGTTTCATTTTTTTTTGCATGTAGCTGTCCAATTTTCCCAACACCATTTATTAAAGAGGCTGTCTTTACTCCATTGTATGCTCTTGCCACCTTTGTCAAATATTAATTGAGCATAATGACTTGGGTCAATTTCCGGATTCTCTGTTCTGTTCCACTGGTCTATATGCCTGTTCTTGTGCCAGTTCCAGGCTGTTTTGATTACAGTAGCTTTGTAGTATAACCTGATATCGGGTATTGTGATCCCACCTACTTTGTCCTTCTTTTTCAAGATTGCTGTGGCTGTTCGGGGTCTTTTTTGGTTCCATATGAACTTTTGAAGTATTTGTTCTAGTTCTGTGAAATATGTCACTGGTATTTTGATGGGGATTGCATTGAATCTATAGATTTCTTTGGGTAGTATGGACATTTTAATGATATTAATTCTTCCAATCCATGAATACGGTATGTGCTTCCATTTTTTAATATCTTCCTCTATTTCTTTTTTCAGTGTCCTGTAGTTATCTGCAAATAGGTCTTTTACTTCTTTGGATAAGTTTATTCCTAGGTATCTTAATTTTTTTGCCGCAATGGTAAATGAATTGTTTTTTTAGTTTCTCTTTCTGCGAGTTCATCATTGGTGTATAAGAGTGCCGTTTATTTCTTGATGTTAATTTTGTATCCTGCTACTTTGCCAAATTCATTTATTAAATATAGTAGATTTTTGATGGAGTCTTTAGGGTTTTCTATATATAATATGTCATCTGCGAATAATGACAGTTTTACTTCCTCCTTTCCAATTTGGATTACTTTTATTTTTTCTTCACCTCTGATTGCTGTGGCTAAGACTTCCAGTACTATGTTAAATGAGAGTGGTGAAAGTGGGCATCCCTGTCTTGTTCCTGTTCTTAAGGGAAATGCTTTTAGTTTTTGTCCATTGAGTATGATGTTGGCTGTAGGTCTTTCATATATGGCCTTTATTATATCAAGATATGATCCCTCTATTCCCAAATTGCTGAGCGTTTTTATCAGAAATGGGTGCTGGATTTTGTCGAATGCTTTTTCAGCGTCTATTGATACGATCATGTGGTTTTTATCTTTCATTTTGTTTATGTGGTGTATCACATTTATTGATTTGTGAATATTGAACCAGCCTTGCATCCCTGGGATGAATCCCACTTGGTCATGGTGAATTTTTTTTGATGTATTGCTGGATCCAGTTTGCTAGTATTTTGTTTAGGATTTTGGCATCTATGTTCATCAGGGATATTGTCCTGTAGTTTTCTTTCTTTGTAGTGTCTTTTTCTGGTTTTGCAATTAGGGTTATGCTGGCCTCAAAAAACGAGTTTGGAAGTCTTCTTTCTTCTTGAATTTTTTGAAATAGTTTGAGGAGAATGGGTGTTAGTTCTTCTTTGAATGTTCAGTAAAACTCCCCCATTAAGCCATCTGAGCCTGGGCTTTTGTTTGCTGAGAGAGTCTTGATTCCATCTTCAATTTCCTTAGCTGTTATTGGTCTGTTCAAGTTTTCTATCTCTTCCTGGTCCCGTTTTGGGAGACTATGTGTTTCCAGAAATTTGTCCATTTCACTTAGATTGTCAAATTTGTTGCCATATAAATGTTCATAGTATTTGCTAACGATCCTTTGTATTTCTGTGGTGTCAGTTTTTATTTCTCCTCTTTCATTTCTGATTTTGTGTATTTGGGTTCTCTCTCTTTGTTTCTTGGTGAGTCTAGCTAAGGGTCCATCAATCTTGTTTATCTTTTCAAAAAACCAGCTCTTTGTTTCATTGATCTTTTGAATTGTTTTTCTGGTCTCTATGTCATTTATTTCTGCTCTGATCTTTACTATTTCCTTCCTTCTACTTGCTCTGGGGTTTTCTTTTTGTTTGCTTTCTAGTTCTTTAAGTTGTGAGGTTAGATAGTCTATTAGAAATTTTTCTTGTTTCTTGAGGTAGACCTGTAGTGCTATGAACTTCCCTCTCAGAACGGCTTTTGCTGCATCCTATAGATTTTGCGTTGTTGTGTGTTCATTTTCATTGGTTTCCAGGAAGTTTTTAATTTCTTACTTGATCTCCTCAGTAACCCATTTGTTGTTTAATAACATGCTATTTAGCCTCTAAGTGTTCAAATGTCTTTGCATGTTCTTGTTGCAATTGATTTCTAGTTTCATGCCATTTTGATCTGAGAAGATGCTTGATATGATTTCAATCTTGTTGAACTTGTGGAGACTTCGTTTGTGTCCTAACATGTGGTCTATCTTTGAGAATGTCCCATGTGCACTTGAGAAGAAAGTGGATTCTGTGGTTTTGGGGTGTAATTCTCTGTAGATATCTATTAAATCCATTTGATCTAATGCATCATTTAGAGTCTGTGTTTCCTTGCTAATTTTTTGTCTAGAGGATTTATCCAGTGATGTCAGTTGGTGTTGAAGTCCCCTGCTATGATTGTATTGCTGTCGATTTCTCCTCTGAAGTCCTCCAGATTTTTAATATATTTTGGTGCTCCTATATTGGGTGCATATATGTTCACCAAGGTTATGTCTTCCTGTTGGATAGATCCTTTCAATATTATGTAGTGACCTTCTTTGTCTCCAGTTATGGTCTTCATTTTAAAATCTATTTGATCAGATATGAGTATTGTTACCCCAGCTTTTTTTTCCTTTCCGTTTGCTTGGAAGATTTTTTTCCATCCCTTCACTTTCAGCTTATGTGAGTCTTTTGTTGTGAGGTGGGTCTCTTGTAAACAACATATATGTGGGTTATGCTTTCTTATCCAATCACTACTCTGTGTCTTTTTATCGGAGCATTCAATCCATTTACATTTAAGGTGATTATTGATATGTACTTATTTATTGCCATTTTTGTTTTGTGTTGTTGTATTTTCCTACCTATTTCTTCTACTAATTACAGCAGTCCTTTTAACATTTCTTGCAGTGCTGGTTTGGTGCTAATGTATTCCCTTAGCCTTTTTTTGTCTGAGAAGCTCTTTATTTGACCTTCTATTTTGAATGATAGCCTTGCTGGGTAGAGTAGTCTTGGATTCAAATCCTTGTTTTTCATGACCTTGATTACTTCATGCCATTCCCTTCTGGCCTGTAGTGTTTCTGTTGAGAAGTCAGATGATAGCCTTATGGGGGTTCCTTGTAGGTAACCTGTTGCTTATTTCTTGCTGCCTTTGGGATTCTCTCTTTGTCTTTAATTTTTGGCATTTTAATTACTATGTGTCTTGGTGTGGGCCTGTTTGGGTTCTTCTTACTTGGGACTCTCTGTGCTTCTTGAACTTGAATGCTTTCTTTCTTCACCAAATTAGGGAAGTTTTCTGTCACTATTTCTTCAAATATATTCTCTAACCCTTGCTCATTTTCTTCTTCTTCAGGAACTCCTATGATGCGAATATTATTACATTTCCAGTTGTCCCACAGTTCTCTTAAGCTGTCTTCCTGTTTTTTCATTGTTTTTTCCTTTTGGTTTTCTGATTGGTTGATTTTTTCTACCCTGTCTTCTAATTCATTGATCCGGTCCTCAGCTTCCTCTACTCTGCTGTTTAGTCCTTCCAATGTGTTCTTCATTTCTGCTATGTCATTCTTCATTTCTTCTTGCTGCTTCTTAATTTCCACTTGGTTGGTTTTCAGTGTTTCTATGTCTTTGCTCATGGTGTTGATGTCCTTACTCATGCTGTTGAGCTTCCTCAAGACCATGGCTCTGAATTCTAGCTCTGTTAACTTGCTTAACTCCATTTCATTTATCTCATCTTTGGTAGAGGTCTCTTGTTCTTTCATTTGGAATTTGTTTCTTTGTTTCACCATTTTGGCTATCTCAGTGGTTTTTGGAGCCTGCCAAATTTTCCTGTGGATGTTGGTGTTCTGTTGTTTGTGGCTCCCTCTACTGGTTTGGATGAGCGTGGGAGGACCCACGTTAAACACCACCATGGAGTCTTACTTTCCAGGGTATATTTGCAAGCCCAGCAAAGGTTAAGTTATCCTCTAGCTTTTTGCCTAGAGGCTATTAGTCATGGTTGCTTGAAGAGCCTTGGGTTTTCAGTTGAATGAAAACCTCCCTCAGGTGTTCAGCGTGAGAGGATTTCCAGAGGGTAGGGCAGATGCTAGTAGTTAATGAGCCTCAGTTTGCAATTCAATGGCCCACTAGGGTGTGGCTGGTTCTCCTAGGGAGGGGTTCCTGCCTCTCCCCAGAGCCCTGGGAAAGAGTAAGATGGCCAGGCCACAGTCCTGCGTGGCTGCAACTCAGCAAAAGCTCTGAGCGCCCTCCGAATCCCGAGTGTCCCCACACAGTTCCAGTCCAGTCCACCCTCCCTCTGCCAGAGCCCAGGTGAGTGGCTGTGGCTATTTTAGCGCTCTGTTCCAGCTCTGCACTGTGGAGTCAGCTTGGGCTTTAACCCCGAGGGCGGACTGCTGCTCATGGCTAAGGCCCCTGCCTCCGTGGGCTCCCAGCCCCCCTCTCGTGCCTCTGCAGTCCAACCAGGATTGATTCAGTGTCCCTGGTTGTATGGTCCTCGCAAGTTGCTTTTCTGTTGCTTTTTCCCCACGATTTATCTTTATTTTAGTTGTAATTCCAGTTTGGTCCTGGGAGATGGTCTGTGTAGCTTCCATTCACTCCGCCGCCATTTTGGAATCCCGAGAACACCTATATACTCTTTACCCAGATTGTCATTTGGCCTCATTCACTTTCCCATTTTGTTCTCCCTCCCACCCCACCAACCATTTGAAAGTAAATTGCATAAATCATGGCTGTTATGATCTGAATGTCTGTGTACCCGCCCAAATTGATATGTTGAAATCCTACCCCCTAAAGGTGATGGTATTAGTAAGTGGGGCCTTTGGGATTTGCTTAGGTTATGAGGGTTGAGCCCTTGTGAAGGGTTTAGCACCTTATAAAAGGGGCTCCAAGAGATTTGGCCCCTCCTACCATGTGAGGATACAGCAAGAAGGCTTGGCTGTGAGGGAGGAAAAAGTCCTCACTAGAATATGGCCATGCTGGTGCCTTGGTTTTGGACTTAGAGCTTCCAGAAATGTGAGAATAAACTTCTGTTGCTTATAAGCCACTGAGTCTGAGATATTTTGTTATAGCAGCCTGAATAGATTAAGACAATGGCCCTTTACCCTAAAAAACATCAATGTCTATTTCCTATGAATAGGGATACTCTTAGATAACCACAGTAAATTCATCAACTTTAGTCAATTTAACATTGACATACAGTCGGCCTTCATTTATCGCAGTTAATCAATTCCAGACTCTACCAAGATAAATGAATTTCTGCGGAGTAGGATTCTCTATTTAAATACAGTTGTCCTTCGCCACTTTGCTCTTTGACTTTTGCGGCTTCACTCTATATGGTTTTTTCAAATATAGTACAGTATTTGAAAAAACTGCGATAGAGTGAAGCCGTGAAAGTCGAAGCGCGAAGTGGCAAGGGACGACTGTAATAATTTCTTTCTGATCCACCATCAGTAATGTTCCAATTTCATCAATTGACCTTAAACAATGTCTATTACAGGATTTTTCCATCTGGTACAGAATTAAGTCTAGAATCAGCTACTGCATTTAACTGTCTTATCAACTTAGTTTTCTTTTTTAAAAAACTCATCTTTATTGTTGAATGTATTACAGATGTCCCCCCTTTTTTTCCCCCATTCACCCCCTCCTCCCCAATCCCACCTCTCTCCTGCCTTCCCCACACTATTGTCAGTGTCCATTGGTTATGCATATACACATAGAAGTTCTTTGATTTATCTCATCCTGCCCTCCCTCTACCCTTCCCTTTGAGGTTCATTAGTCTAACAACAAATTTGTACTTCTTAATTCTTTCACCTTTTTCACCCACCCCCTAGCACCTTCCCATCTGGCAAGCAACAAAAAATTCTCTGTATCTATGAGGCTGTTTCTCTTCTGCTTGCTCATTTTGTCTGTAAATTAAATTGTTGATAGATATGTATTTATTGCCATTTTATTGTTCATATTTTTTTCTTCTTCTCCTTCAAAAAGACCCCTCAACATTTCATATAATACTGGTTTGGTGGTGATTAACTCCTTTACCTTTTTCTTGTCTGGGAAACTCTTGATATGTCCATCGATTCTAAATGATAGCTTTGCAGGGTAGAGTAATCTTGGTTGTAGGTCGTTGCTTTTCATCACCTTGAATATCTCTTGCCACTCCTTTCTGGCCTTCAAAGTTTCCTTTGAGAAATCAGCTGACAGTCTTATGGGAGCTCCTTTGTAGGTAATGAACTGCTTTTCTCTTGCTGCTTTTAAGATTCTCTCTTTGTCTTTAACCTTTGGCATTTTGATGATGATGTGTCTTGGTGTGGACTTCTTTGGGTTCATCTTGTTTGGAATTCTCTGTGCTTCCTGGACTTGTATGTCTGTTTCCTTCACCAAGTTAAGGAAGTTTTCTGTCATTATTTTTTCAAATAGGTTTTCAATTTCTTGTTCTCTCTCTTCTCCTTCTGGCACCCCTATGATGTGAATGTTGGTATACTTGAAGATGTCCCAGAGGCTCCTTACACTATCCTCATTTTTAAAAAATTCTTTTTTCTTTTTGCTTTTGATTGGGTGTGTTTTGCTTCCTTATATCCTAAATCAATGGTTTGCTTCTTGGCTTTACCTACTCTACTATTGATTCCCTGTAAATTATTCTTTATTTCAGTTAGTGCATCCTTCATTTCTGACTGGTTCTTTTTTATGTTGTTGATGTTCTCACTGAGTTCCTTGGAGGTCTCCTTAAGTTCCTTGAAGGTCTCACTAAGTTCCTTGAGCAACCTTATAACCAGTGTTTTGAACTCTGCATCTGATTGATTGCTTATCTCCATTTTGTTTAGTTCTTTCCTTGGAATTTTGTTCTTTTCTTTCATTTGGGACATGTTTGTCTCCTCATTTTGGCTGCTTCCCTATGATTGTTTCTATGTATTAGGTAGAGTTGCTATGTCTCCTAGGCTTCGTAGGGTGGCCTATTGTTGTAGGTGTCCTGTAGGATCCAGTGGCACAGCCTTCCTGATCACCCCAGCTGGGCCCTTGAGGTGTACCCTTAGTGTGGACCGTACACCCTTCTGTTGTAATTGAGTCTTGATTGCTGTTGGCATGTCAATGGGAGGGATTTACTCAGGCTGATCAGCTGCAAGGACTGGCTATGCCCACTGACCACTCACCTCTGACTACCTTGGAGGATCAGCTGTGTAGGGGCCCACCACACAGAGCAAGACTTACTTCAGCAGGGCTCTGGTACCCACTGAGTTCACTCATTGAGTGTGTCACTTGTGGAGGTGGCTGGGTGGTGGTGTTTTGATGTGGTCTGACACTGTCCACTGGGTGTGCTGTCTCTGGGGCAAGGTCAGCCACTGCCTGTGTTCTATCCAGGGCCACCGGCATATGTTACAAAGTGATCTGAAGGTGGCTACTTCTTGTGCTGGGCTTGGAGGTGCCCAGGAAAAGCTAAGCTGTGAACCAAGGCTGGCTGCTTCTAGTACTAGGCCTGGGGCCACTTAACAAGAGGTACAGGGTTCGCTGAGACCAGATGCTGCTTGTTTGAGAGATTTTAGGAAACTCTGAAGCAGGATCCAAGACAGGCCAATCCTATGGTAAAGCCTTTGGAAACAGCTTGGGTGGGCCCAAAAGTTGGGTGGGGTGGGGCCTCAGGGAATAACCAGGATAGGGCAAACAGTGTGAGCCAGGTTGCCGGGGTCCCAGATATATATGGTGGTGTCTGCTGCTCCAGGGAAGGGCTCACCAAAGGAACATCAGCCTCTGCCAGCATGTCTGTCCAGGAAAAAGCCACCTCTCCAGCTATCGTCCCGAGACCAAAGAGCTCAGTTCTTCCTTGTATGTCTCTGGTGCCCTCCAAGCTGCCTCCCCAATAAGTTTAGAGGGAGCAAGTCTGAGTAAGTCTGTGAGCGGGCCCTTTAAGAGGAGCTGCCTGGGGCTCCAGAAGACTCAGCCTCCCTCAGCCTCAGTTCCTGCTGGTTTTTACAGCCAGAAGTTATGGGGACTTCTCTTCCTGGAACTGGAACCCTGAGCTGAGAGCCTGGTATGGGACGGGGACCCTTCACTCCTCAGGGAGGACCTTCCCAGCCGAGGTGTCCTCCTGATTTTTATCTGCACGTGTGGGTGTGGGACCAGCCGGTCTGCACCTCCACCCTCCTACCAGTCTTGATGTGGCTGCTTCTTTCATTTTGTAGTTGTAGGACTTCCATTCAGCTCTATTTCAGGCAGTTCTGAAGGATGGTTGTTTTGTTGTTTAGTTGTAATTTTGATGTGGTTGTGGGAGGAGGCAATACAGCGTTTACCTATGCCACCATCTTGACTGTAAGTCCAATTTATTTTTCTTTAATCTGGAATATTTCCACAAACTTTCTTAGCCTTTTATGACATTGACATTTTTTGAAGAGAACAATACCTCAAAAAACACATTCCTCCTTTTGAATTTGTCTGTTGTTTCCTCATGGTTAGATTCAGGCTATGCATCCCAAGCTGGAATATGTAAGGACATGAAACAATACTTTCTTTCCTACATCATTAAAATACTAAAAAAGAAGAATTTTTTCAGGAGTCCCAAGAAGTATATAATGTGTTTGTCAGTTCTTTCTTTAAGAAAAACAATGAATAGCATATCACTCATGAAAACTTCACTCTAAAATCAAACTATAAAACTGCTAAACAAAATAAGCCAGTCAAAGAAAGACAAGTGTCACATGATCTCACTTATACGTGGAATCTAATGAACGAAATAGATCCAGAAACATGGAAGCATGGAAGAGACTGACGAATCTCAGAGGGAAGGGGGTGGGTAGGAAGAGATTAACCGAAGAACTTACACGCATATATGCATAACCCATGGACAATAGTGTAGTGAAGGCCAGGGGTGGGGGGCAGGAGTGGAGTGGAGGGAAAGGGGGGACATCTATAATACTTTCAACAGTAAAGATAAATTAAAAAATATCAAACTACAAAGTAGCTACAGAAGACTAAATGGGGTTATATTATTTATTAAAATGTTTAAATAGATGATAAGACCTCAACCTAGTGCAATTATCCCATTTTATACAATAGAAACTGAGTCCTTAATGGTATATCAGTAATTATACGAATACCTTCCCAAATTTTCAATATATAATAAGTATGTTATTTGTGTAATTCACTTACTCATTGATACAGTTATGAAATTATGATAGCATATAGTGGATAAAGATGCTTCTTGATCTAAATTCAAGGAGAAGGACATGAAGTAGTAGGCAAAAAGTCCAATGTTCATTTGTGATTTCTTTATGAGGAGAAGAAACACTGAAACTTGTTCATCTGGTACAGGATATATGAATAAGATGTTATAGTGTATAAATCTTACATTATTGATAAACTTGCTAACTGAATGAAGGTTACTCCAAGACAAATATTGCTCAGAACAGATAAACTGATTTTTCCTTCTAATCTTTTGCAAAGTAATATTAGCTTTAGACAGTGTGGCTCAGTTGGTTGTGCATTGTCCCATGAATGGCACGGTTGCCAGTTCCATTTCCCATCAGAATGATATTGTTGTAATACCCTGGTTATTAATTAACAGAAAATGAGCAAAAGGAAGATTAGATAATATAGGCATGCCATTTATATAGCTTTGCCAAAAAGCTACAGTTTAACATTTTCGAAGTCTGTTTCCCACAGAGCAATGGGGGAAGGGACTGGACAGAGACAGTTTAGACACATGTCCATTAAAGTCTGGGTGATATGGGAACATGCTTACCTGTCAGTCCTACCTGGGAATGGGTAATTGGTCAGAATAGGTGTAGACATTGCAAGGGCACAAAATCTGAGATATTTAAACTTCTATACAAAGGGAGTTCACTCTCTTGGCCCCCTCTTGCTCTCTTGCTGCTCATGCCTGACTCCTGACTTGTGGGGCTCTCATGCTCCTGTAGTCACCCACATGGCTCATGGCCATGGAACCCCACACACAATGGACTAATGGACTATGACTAGCCTGATGGTATGTTGGACTCAACTTCACCATGAAACAGAAACTCTGGATGCTGGCTCTGCTTCTAGCCCTGCTGAATCCACAGTTGCATATTTTCCAGGACTGGCTCAAGGGAACTGGGACTTTAGAAATCAAGAGATGGGGTATAATTTCATGCAAATAAAGCTTTTTAACCACATCTCATTATCCTGTGAGGGCCTCCAGAAATCTGTATTTTAGCAGTGCCCTCAAGAATCCCACTCCCACTAGCTATGGAGAAAGACAATCCATGCAATTTTGCAGAAACAGATTGGCAACCAACGAAGGAAAGTAAGAACTGGGAGAATGGACTTGTGGAATGTGTGGAAAACATCCCCTGGCACCCTCCAGACCAGCACTCAGAGGGCAAAACAGCAGCCTGCAGCTGGCCTGCACAGGAAAGGATGAAAACCTGGCCTGGATTGTCTGGTTTGTGGTGAAATTAAAACCTCGCCTCCCTAAACTGGGGGTTTTGTCATTCATTTGCCAGTCTGTCTCTAGTCCTGGTCCATTTGTTTGTCTCAGCCCGACACCACCTCTGGTTCTGCTGGTTCAAATGTGCCCAGACAGGTGCACAGACTAGGACAGCACATGCCTGGGTTTCTGACTTGATTCACAGTAGGGGAGGTACAGGAGGCAGTTGATCAATGTTTCCCTCTCACATCCATGTTTCTCTCTCTCTCTCTCCCTCTCCCTTCCTCTCTCTCTAAAAATCAATAAAAATATTTTTTAAAAATAATATTAAACCAAGAGTTCTAAAATGTTTTCTTTGAATTACCTCATTGAGAAGGTAAAGGAGAAAAAAATTCTGTTGTCAAATAAGTATGTGAAATGTTATAAGTTTTCATCTGTGGAATTCAAAATAACTTCTAATAAATTAAGGCTTTGAAAAATCTTGCAGTTAAAATAAATAAATAAAACTAGTAGAAAAAAAGAGAAACAGAGTCTTACTTTGAGAGATGAAATGATTTATCTTCCCTCCTTCTCCACACTGTCTCCGATGAAAATTGTCCTTCCATTCCAAAGCTACCCCTCCTGCTTTCTGGAGAAGGCCCCTGCCAGCCATCTCCTCTCTCTGTGTGTTCCAGCTCTTCCGCTCCAAGAGCTTCTTCCTGAGGCTTCCAAACCTGTAACCAGCCTCTTTTCATTCCAAGAAACACCCTTCACTAGGTTTATCTCTTTTCCTTTTTTTTCAGATTTGTCTCTTTCCTGTCCCCAACCCCTTGCCTTTTTGTTATTTCTTGTTTCCTCATTTTGTTTTGTTTTTTTAATCCTCACCCCAGAGTATGTTTGTTTTTGTTTTTTGTTTTTTTCATTGATTGTAGAGAGATAGAAAGAAAGAGAGAAACATCGATGTGAGAGAGAATCATCAATCAGTTGCTTCCCCTATGCGTCAGGGATTGAACCTACAACCTGGGTATGTGCCCTGACTGGGAATCAAACCCATGACCCTTCAGTGCATGGAACAACACTCTAACCATTGAGCCACACTGGCCAGGGCTTGTTTCACTATTTTTATGTGCTTGTCCTTGAGATATTGGTACTGCTGGTGATGCTGCCTCTGGTGCCCTTCCCTCCTCAGCCTCTGCCTGAGTGATTCCCCACACTCCCATGCCTTCAGTTATTTCCTCCAACTTGGCAAATGCCCATTCCCACCACCAGCCATGTCCAACTCCAGAGCTGTGTGACTATTCACCTGAGACCCCACAGGCCTGTGGTCTATGTGTGCTTGATATACACATGCTTCAATATTTGGAATCAATCTGGCTCTAGATGACACTTGCTATCTTGCTAAAAGAAGACAATTTTTCTTCCCTCATGCCCCCCACTGTTAGCGTAATAACCTTCTTAGAAAGAGAAGAGACATGAATTTCCAGACAGGCTGCCTCAGTTCTAAAATGGTTTTATGTGCAGTTTGACCAAAATATCATTTTGCAAACCACCAAGTCTTCACAATATGTGCCATTTTGATGCACTGCATCTGAAGGGGTTCCGAATAAATCACTGTGTCATAAAAATCATTTTCAGCTAAAGGGGTTTGAGTTCTTAAAATTCCTTCTTTGCCTAAAAGTGGAGCCTCCCAAAAGAACTCAATCGTCATAAATCCTCTCCCTCAGAGCAACTCTAATCTTTTCTGGGAGAGAAGTTGGTACCACATCCAAACAGACACAGTCACAAAATGATCATATCTCCTATCTATTTTCCTGAAAGTCCTTTATCTTTCCAAAAAGTCATTTGCTTGTCCATAAATGCCTTACTTCTCCTACTTTAAAAAAGTCATCTGTTGTCCCTGAAGCACTCTTTTTCATCCTCTGATAAGAGGGTATATAATCTCCAAATTCTAACCACCTCCTTAAGTCATGTTTTTGTGTGAACTTCTGTGCAGTACATATTTCATTACATATGTAATCGACATATTTACATACATAATTACATGTGTCTTTTGTCTGGCTAATCTATCTTTTGTTAGTGTAATCTGCATGCCCTCAAGTACAAAAAACGTCTGCCTCTGAATGGAGTTCAGTTGTTCCAGGCGTTTTTGCTTTCTCACCAAACTGCAGCCCAAACAACTGATCTGACTTTGAATAAAACAATTCAATGACTATAAAGTTTTTATACAGCGTATTCCATCATTTTGTGCTATTTTATATATGTATATATCTTCAGATAAAGACTGGTAAAGGATATAACACAGTTAGAAATATTATTCTCCAATTTTTTTTATTTTAAAATTTCTAAACTAGGAGGGAGCTACTTTTAGCTTCTCACATCTGTGCATTTAAATTGTTATAAGCACTACTTAATAACTCAGAGACTAGCTTCTCAGAGGAAGACTAAGATATCTGTCCATTTTGAATAAAGATTTTTTTTTTTTTCACAATTAGTGTTACAACTCTAAGAGTTGGCTAACTAGCATTTCAAAGGGAATGGACTAAAATTGATACCATGAGTTCAAGTGAACAGCAAAGTCTTGAATTTCTTCTTTCTTTGCTGTTTGTTTCTTATGGATATCTTTTCTTTTCCTGTCCTTTTCTTCCCTTTGAGAAGGCAAGCCAGATGCAGACAACCCCCTTAGCTTGCAGTGCAGAGACCCCGCCCCTGGCTTCTGTAATCCCACTTGCCCCTTACATCAGCCAACCACCTAAACTACAGCGGAAATAGAAAGCCCCCAAATACCCAGAAACTTATCATGTATAAAAGGCGCTGGAGCCTGGGCGCGGGGCTCAGCCTTTGGAAGTGACTCCAATGGGCCAGCACCGGTGCTCATTAAATAGTCCTTTTCTAATCCTCCAAGTGCATGTAGTCTGTCTCTTCCCACCTACTGAATTTCTGCCATAACACCTTGGTGCATTGGCTGGGAAGCCGACAGCCGTGCTGGCCTCCTGAGCCACCATTGTTGGAAGTGGGCGGGAAGGAGCCACTAATTTTGGTCCCCTGCAATGCAAAGGAAGGCATGCTGCCGGTGAATTCACTGGACACTGACCCTCACCAGGCCCAACTGTAGTCAGCCACTGCTGTGCTCAAAAGGACTCTGGGGAGGACAGAAAAGCCTGCCAGAACATTGGATCGGTAAGTGTCCCTGAAGACACAGACCGAGTTCAGGCCCGCCTCTAAGGCTAAAAGGGAGCTTGATCACCTCCCAGGTGGCACAGACGCTGCACAGGATAGGGAATTCCTGGGTGAAAACTTCAAATTCTGTGTGATTGTGTGTGTGAGTGACCGTGCTCCACAATGCCTATTATGGAGTCTGTGTGAGTCCCAACCTGCGAATCCGTGGTGACTTCATACAGCTAATGGCAGTATCAGGTTCTTGGGGACATTGTCCCTGCCAGTGAACCCAAGTCAGGGGCTTATACTGACCTGCCAAAGACAAGAGGTGCCTAAGTCCCCACGAGGGGAGCAGCCAGGCGGACAAATTGAGAGTTTTCTCCTGTTTGTCTTGTGACACTGTTCACTGGGAGGTTTGCTTAACTATCTTAGATATCATTATGGGGGGAAGTTCCCCTAAACCCACTGTTCTGGAATGTATGATTAAAAATTTTATAAAAGGGTTCTCAGGAGATTGTGGGGTCAAATTGACACCCGGAAAATTACACATCCTCTGTAAATTAGAATGGCCCACCTTTGGTGTGGGATGGCCCTTTGAAGGCACCCTTGATGTCCCCACAGTCCAGGCCATGTATAGGGTAGTCACCGAAGACTCCAGCCATCTGACCAGTTTCCCTACATAGACCAGAGATTGGAAATACCCCAAATCAGGCATCCTTGGGTCCTATTCTGTGTTACTAGTCAGGGACAGTGTAAGGTGCTTGTGGCACAAGATGAAAGGAAGACTTCACAGCAAATTAAGCGGCCTCCTATTTTACCAGGGGGTTCAGAAGAGGCCCCTCTACTGCCATCGCCATATGCCCCACTAACTGAGGATAGGGAACCTCACCTGCCTCATCTCCATCTGTCTCACCCCCACCACCAGCCAATGTACCGCCAGAGCCAGGGTCGCCAGAGCCAGTGTGAAGACATTTCAGGTCAGCAGCTCAGGGACCAAAACCCCCAGGGGCAATGAAATTGCCATTGTGGGAGACAAGGGGTCCACAGAGAATAGGCCCTGACGGGACCCTACCAGACGGGGGATCAGTCTTCTACTATCAGCCATTCTTCACTACTGACCTCCTTAACTGGAAATACCATATGCCACCATATTTCGAAAAAACCCAAGTGATGATAGACCTCCTGGAATCCATGTTCCAGACTCATCGCCCCACCTGGGTTGACTGTAAACAACTCTTCTTCACCCTATTGAACATAGAAGAATGCTGACAGATTGTCACAGAAGCCAGAAAGTGGCTCCAGACCCAGGCGCCAGCTGGACATCTAGAAGTAGAAGCCTGGGCATGAGAGTCGTTACTTGATGAGGAACCCTGCTGGGACCCAAATACAGAGGAAGGAAGAAACCGGCTAGAAAGATATCAACTTGCCTTCCTTCAAAGAGTGAAAGCAGGGGCCAAGAAACCCACAGACATGGAAAAGACCTCTGAGGTCTTACAGAAACCAGATGAGAGTCTGGCTGACTTCTGTGAGAGACTGTGCGAGGCTTTCAGAGTCTACACTCCATTTGACCCAGAGGCCCCTGAAAACCAGCACATGGTCAATGCTGCCTTTGTGGGACAGGCACAGACTGACATCAGATGAAAGCTTCAAAAGTTAGAGGGTTTCGCTGAGAAGAATGTCACCGAATTACTGGAAGTCGCCAATAAAGTCTTTATAAACCGAGAACGAGCACCCAAAAAGGAGGCAGACCGAAGAATGGAATGGAAGGCGGCTCTCCTAGCTGTAGCCTTGGGGCAACCAGCTCCATGAGTGAGACTGAAACAGAAAAACGAGGAACTGAAGAACCAAGAAGGAAAATGCCCCTAGGACAGGACCAATGTGCCTACTGCAAGGAATCCGTACACTGGAAAAATAGTGCCCCAACCACCAGTGAGGAAAACCAGGAACTTCTGCTCCACCCAGCTGCAACTGGCCAGAACCACCAGAGGCCAATCTGATCAGCCTGGAAGGAATAGACTCTGACTAGGAGAGACCAGGCTCTATCCAACTAGGCCCCCATGAGCCCATGGTCAAATGAAGGTTGGGGGCCAAACGGTAGACTTCATGGTTGACACAGGGCCAAACACTCCATCATGGATGCTACTGGAACCAAAACCTGTAGACCATTTTGTGGTTCCCAGCAATGCCACTTAGGAGGCCACCAGGTGGTTCATGAGTTCTTGTACCTACCAAACTGCTCAGTACTGCTGTTGGGCAGGGACCTCCTGGCAAAGATGGGTGTGAAATAGCCTTTGCTCTGGATGGATTGATACAGCTATGCCTAGGTGAGGAGGTCCCTCCCATGATCCTGTCCTTGGCAGTACCACGGGAAGAAAAATGGAGGTTGTATACCTCCCCGTCTGATGAGCCAATGGTGGTCCTGGAACTGAAAGCTAAATTCCCATCAGTCTGGGCAGAAGAAAACCCCCCAGATCTGGCCAAAAATCATGCCCCAATCCTGATTTACCTGAAGCCTGGAACCCAACCTGTCAAAATATGCCAGTACATGGTTCCGAGGGAAGTGCGTCTAGGGATCCAGATTCACTTAGACCGACTACTCAAGTGTGGACTTTTAAAGCAATGCCAGTCCCCATGGAACACCCCCCTGCTGTCCGTAAAGAAACCTGGGACAAACAACTACCACCCAGTATAAGACTTAAGGGCCATTGATGAAGTGGTCATCATGTTGCATTCAGCACTGCCTAACCCATACACTCTATTAGGACTTATACCTTCTGAGGCAGGGTGGTTCATGTGCCTGGACTTAAAGGATGCCTTCTTCTGTCTCCAACTAGTGCCAATAGCCAGCCTCTGTTTGCCTTCGAATGGGAAAACCCCACTACAGGAACAAAGGAACAATTCACTTGGACTAGACTACCTCAAGGATTCAAGAACTCACCAACTTTGTTCAGCACAGCACTAGCATCTGACTTAGCCAAGTTCCTGGGATGGAACTTAGTATGTGTCCTCCTCCAATATGTAGACAACCTTTTACTGGCCAGTCCCACTCGAGCCCAACGCTGGGAAGGGATCAAGGTTCTACTCGGGCTACTGATAGAAGCTGGATATCGGGTGTCTAAGAAAAAAAGTACAAATTTACCAAAAAGAAGTCAAATACTTAGGTTTCAAGATCACCCAAGGCAAATGAATGCTGGGGGCTGAAAGGAAACAGGCAGTCTGTGCTATTCCAGTTCTCACTTCCTGTCAACAGATTCGAGAATTTCTGGGAGCAGCAGGGTTCTGACGAATATGGATACCCAGTTTTTCAGAACTGGCTAACCCTTACATGAGGCCCTGAAAGGAGAAGAGAAGAAGCCCCTTGTCTGGGGCTCTGATCAAGAGAAAGCATTTACAACTATAAAGACCAAGCTCATGAGGCACCAGCCTTAGGACTCCCGGATGTATCATGGGACTTCAACCTGTTCGTGCATGAAAACAATGGAATAGCCCTGGGAGTCCTAATTCAGGAATTTGGGCCTTGGCAGAGACCAGTAGCTTACCTTTCAAAACAAATTGACCCAGTTGCAGCAGGCTGGCCACCCTGTCTGAGGGCCTTAGTGGCCACCACACTGCTAATCAAGGAGGCAGACAAACTCATGTTGGGACAAAAATCTAAATGTCAAAGTACCCCACTCTGTCATTACCTTGATGGATGCAAGAGGACAGCACTGGCTAATTCATGCCAGAATGACCCAGTAGCAAGGACTCCTATGTGAAAACCCATGAGTAAGACTAGAAGCAGTAAAAACTCTAAATCCTTCTACCTTTTTGCCACTAGGAGCCGGGGCTCTGGAGCATGAATGCTTGGAGGTACTTGATGAAGTCTACTTCAGCCAACCAGACCTGACAGATAAGCTTCTGCAAAATCCTGACCTTTTTCTGTACACAATGGTAGCAGTTACATGAGTGAAGTCAAAAGATATGCCAGGTATGCAATAGTTTCAGATTTTGAGACTCTGGAAACAAGGGCCCTCCCTGAGGGACAATCTGCCCAAAAAACAGAACTATGGGCTCTGTTAAGGGCATTAGAACTCAGCAAGGATAACCGGGCCAACATATATACTGACTTGCAATACGCCTTTGCCACCCTACATATACATGGGCCTATATACAGGGAAATAGGACTCCTTACTACAGGGGGAGAGAGAAAAACAACAACAAGGTGAAATCCTAAAATTGTTGGAGGTGGTCTGGGAACCAAGAGAGGTAGCAGTCATCCACTGCAAGGGACACCGAAAGGGAAGAGACTCAGTGTCAGAAGGAAACCATTGGGCAGACACTGCAGCTAAACAAGCTGCAAGAGAACAGAAAGCCCCATCAAAAATCATGCTGGCTCCTGAACTGCCTGCAATCCCAAAATACAGGGCAAAGGAAGGAGAATGGACACCACAAGAGGGGGGAAAGAAAACGAAGGAAGGATGGCGGATACTCCCAGACCACAGAATCTATGTACCAGAACAATTAGCCCATCGGTTAGTCCTCCAACAATGTGAACTTATCCATCTCGGAAAAACCACCCTAGAAGCCTTATTAAGCCGGTACTACCTGATTGCTCGACTTCCATCCCTCTGTGCCTCGGTCTCCCAATGCTGTCTCCTCTGTGCTCAAAACACTGCCAGACAAGGCCCCACTGGGCCTGCTGGGATCCAGCACTGTGGCCAAGCACCCTTTGAAGATCTAAAGGCAGACTTCTCGAAAAGAGGAAATAAATATGTCCTGGTTTTCATTTGTAATTTCTCGGGCTGGGTTGAAGCTTACCCCAGACATACAGAAAAGGCAAGAAAAGTAACCAAAGCTCTATTGAGGAACATCATCCTGAGATATGGAATGCCATTGACTATAGGATCAGACAATGGCCCAGCCTTCATAGCAGAAATAGTACAGCAGGTAGCTAAAACTCTAGGCATCCAGGGGAATTTGCACATGGCCTACCAGCCCCAGAGCTCAGGGAAAGTAGAATGCATGAATTGGACCCTTAAGCAGGCCATGGCAAAATTATGTCAAGAAACCAACCTGTGAAGATTCCAAAATGGTGGTGGAGTGAATGGAAGCTACACAGACTATCTTCCAGGACCAAAATGGAATTACAACTAAAATAAAGACAAATTGTTGGGAAAAAGCAACAGAAAAGCAGCTTGCGAGGACCATATAACCAGGGACACTGAATCGATCCTGGTAGGATTGTGGAGGTGCAAGAGGGGGGCTGGGAGCCCACGGACAGCAGCAGTCTTAGCTGTGAGCAACGCCTTTGGGGTTAAAATCCCAAGCCTGCTCCACAGCACAGAAGGCCTGGACAGAGCGCTAAAATGGCCACAGCCACTCACCTTGGGCTCCAGCAGAGGGAGGGCAGATTGGACTGGAACTGTGTGGGGACACTCGGGATTTGGAGGGCACTCAGAGCTTTTGCTGAGTTGCAGCCACACAGGACGGTGGCCATTTTGCTCCTTCCCAGGGCTCTGGGGAGAGGCGGTGGCTGCTCCCTCCGAGATTCAACCCCCACCCCAGGTGGGCCATTGAAATGCAAATTGAGGCTCATTAACAACAAGCATCTGCCCTACCCTTGGTAAATCCTCTGATGCTGAACACCTGAGGGAGGTTTTCATTCAACTGAGAACCCAAGGCTCTTCAAGTAACTGAGACTAATAGCCTCCAGGCAAAAAGCTAGAGCATACCTGAACCTTTCCTGGGCTTGCAAATCAATCCAGGAAAGTAAGACTTGACAGTGGTGTTTAACATGGGTCCTCCCATGCTCATCCAAACCCAGTAGAGGGAGCCACAAACAGCAGAACACCAACACCTACAGGGAAAATTTGGCAGGCTCCAAAACCCACTGAGATAGCCAAAGTGGGGAAGCAAAGAAACAAATCCAAATGAAAGAACAACAGACCTCTACTGAAGATGAGATAAATGAAATAAGGTTAAGCAAGTTATCAAAGGTAAAATTCAGAGCCATGATCTTGAGGAAGCTCAACAGCATGAGTAAAGACATAGAAACATTGAAAATCAACCAATTGGAAATGAAAAACCACCAAGAAGAAATGAATAATGACATAGCAGAAATAAAGAACACATTGGAAGGAGTAAACAGCAGAGTAGAGGAGGCTGAGAACCGGATCAGTGAATTAGAAGACAAGGTAGAAAAAATCAACCAATCAGAAAACCAAAAGGAAAAAACAATGAAAAAACAGGAAGACAGCTTTAGAGAACTGTGGGACAACTGGAAACGTAATAATATTCACATCATAGGAGTTCCCGAAGAAGAAGAAAATGAGCAAGGGTTAGAGAATATATTTGAAGAAATCGTGACAGAAAACTTCCCTAATTTGGTGAAGAAAGAAGGCATTCAAGTTCAAGAAGCACAGAGAGCCCCAAGTAAGAAGAACCCAAATAGGCCCACACCAAGACACATAGTAATTAAAATGCCAAAAATTAAAGACAAAGAGAGAATCCTAAAGGCAGAAAGAGATAAGCAACAGGTTACCTACAAGGAACCCCCATAAGGCTATCATCTGACTTCTCAACAGAAGCACTACAGGCCAGAAGGGAATGGCATGAAGTAATCAAGGTCATGAAAAACAAGGATCTGAATTCAAGACTACTCTATCCAGCAAGGCTATCATTCAAAATAGAAGGTCAAATAAAGAGCTTCCCTGACAAAAAAAGGCTAAGGGAATATATTAGCACCAAACCAGCACTGCAAGATATGTTAAAAGGACTGCTGTAATTAGTAGAAGAAATAGGAAGGAAAATATAACCACACTAAACAAATTGGCAATAAATAAGTACATATCAATAATCACCTTAAATGTAAATGGATTGAATGCTCCAATATAGAGACACAGAGTAGCTGATTGGATAAGAAAGCATGACTTGTACATATGTTGTTTACAAGACACCCACCTCACAACAAAAGACTCACATAGGTTGAAAGTGAAGGGATGGAAAAAATCTTCCAAGCAAACGGAAAGAATAAAAAAGCTGGGGTAGCAATACTCCTAACTGATAAAATAGATTTCAAAATGAAGGCCATAACTAGAAACAAAGAAGGTCACTACATAATATTGAAAGGATCTATCCAACAGGAAGATATAACCTTGGTAAACATATATGCACCCAATATAGGAGCACCAAAATATATTAAAAATCTTCTGGAGGACTTCAAAGGAGAAATCGACAGCAATACAATCATAGCAGGGGACTTCAACACCTCGCTGACATAACTGGATAGATCCTCTAGACAAAAAAATTAACAAGGAAACTGAGACTCTAAATGAACCACTAGATCAAATGGATTTAATAGATATCTACAGAGAATTACACCCCAAACCCACAGAATCCACATTCTTCTCAAGTGCACATGGGACATTCTCGAAGATAGACCACATATTAGGACACAAACTAAGTCTCTACAAGTTCAAGAAGACTGAAGTCATATCAAGCATCTTCTCAGATCAAAATGGCATGAAACTAGAAATCAAATGCAACAAGAACATGCAAAGACATTTGAACACATGGAGACTAAATAGCATGTTTTTAAACAATGAATGGGTTACCAAGGAGATCAAGGAAGAAATTAAAAACTTCCTGGAAACCAATGAAAATGAACACACAACAACACAAAATCTATGGGATTCAGCAAAAGCAGTTCTGAGAGGGAAGTTCATAGCACTACAGGCCTACCTCAAGAAACAAGAAAAATTTCTAATAGACTATCTAACCTCACAACTTAAAGAACTAGAAAGCAAACAAAAAGAAAACCCCAGAGCACGTAGAAGGAAAGAAATAGTAAAGATCACAGCAGAAATAAAAGACATAGAGACCAAAAAAACAATTCAAAAGATCAATGAAACAAAGAGCTGGTTTTTTGAAAAGATAAACAAGGTTCATGGACCCTTAGCTAGACTCACCAAGAAACAAAGAGAGAGAACCCAAATACACAAAATCAGAAATGAAAGACGACAAGTAAAAACTGACACCACAAAAATACAAAGGATCATTAACAAATACTATAAACAGTTATATGGTAACAAATTTGACAATCTAAGTGAAATGGACAAATTTCTGAAAACACATGTCTCCCAAAACTGGACCGGGAAGAAATAGAAAACTTGAACAGACAAATAACAACTAAGGAAATTGAAGATGTAATCCCAGCAAACAAAAGCCCAGGCTTGGACGGCTTCACAGGGGAGTTTTACTGACCATTCAAAAAAGAACTAACACCCATTCTCCTCAAATTATTTCAAAAAATTTAAAAAGAAGGAAGACTTCCAAACTCATTTTATAAGGCCAGCATAATTCTAATTCCAAAACCAGAACAAGACACTACAAAGAAAGAAATCTACAGGCCAATATCCCTGATGAACACAGATGCCAAAATCCTTAACAAAATACTAGCAAATCAGATCCAGCAATACATTAAAAAATTATTCACCATGACCAAGTGGGATTCATCCCAGGGATACAAGGCTGGTTCAATATTCACAAATCAATAAATGTGATACACCACATAAAAAAAATGAAAGATAAAAACCACATGATCATATCAATAGACGCTGAAAAAGCATTCGACAAAATCCAGCACCCATTTCTGATAAAAATGCTCAGCAGTGTGGGAATAGAGGGATCATATCTTGACATAATAAAGGCCATATGTGAAAGACCTACAGGCAACATCATACTCAATGGACAAAAACTAAAAGCATTTCCCTTAAGAACAGGAACAAGACAGGGATGCCCACTTTTACCACTCTTATTTAACATAGTACTGGAAGTCTTAGCCACAGCAATTAGACAAGAAGAAAAAATAAAAGGGATCCAAATTGGAAAGGAGGAAGTGAAACTGTCATTATTCGCAGATGACAAGATATTATACATAGAAAACCCTAAAGACTCCATCAAAAATCTACTAGACTTAATAAATGAATTTGGAAAAGTAGCAGGATACAAAATTAACATTAAGAAATCGACAGCATTTTTATATACACCAACAATGAACTCACAGAAAGCGAAACTAAAAAAACAATCCCATTTACCATGATGGCAAAAAAATTAAGATACTTAGGAATAAACTTAACCAAAGAAGTAAAGGACCTATTTGCAGAAAACTATAGGATATTAAAAAAAGAAATAGAGGAAGATATAAAAAAGTGGAAGTACATACCTTGTTCATGGATTGGAAAAATTAACATCATTGAAATGTTCATATTACCCAAAGTAATCTATAGATTCAATGCAATCCCCATCAAAATACCAGTGACATATTTCACAGAACTAGAACAAATACTTCAAAAGTTCATATGGAACCAAAAAAGACCCTGAATAGCCAGAGCAATCTTGAAAAAGAAGGACAAAGTAAGTGGGATCACAATACCGTATATCAGGTTATACTACAAAGCTACTGTAATCAAAACAGCCTGGTACTGGCAGAAGAACAGGCATATAGACCAATGGAACAAAATAGAAAACCCGGAAATTGACCCAAGACATTATGCTCAATTAATATTTGACAAAGATGGCAAGAGCATACAATGGAGTAAAGACCAGAGATGTGGAAGTAGGGTACAGACTGATAACCCTCAGAAGGGGGGGTGAGGGGGCAAGGAAGAGATAAACCACAGAAGTTATATGCATGTATGCATAACTTATGGACATGGACAACAAAGCTGGGGACGAAGTTGGGGGATGGGGAGGAGGTTGTCTATGGGGAAAAAGGAGAAACATCTATAACAAAAATAAATTAATAATAATAATAAAAAAAGAGAAACCAATGTGCCCTGGAATGATATACTACTCCTATCTCTCCTATGAGTATGTTGTACCCCTCAGGCAAAGATAGGGTTCTCCCCTTTTGAAATCTTATATGGGAGACCCCCCCCACCCCCACAGATCAAATTGAAAGGGGACATAAAAGAATTGGGAAATTTGGAAATTCAACAACTACAAGGACTAGGAAAAACCATCCTTGAGGTACATAAGTGGGTAACTGATAGAATACCCATTTCCCTGGGAATAACTATACACCCCTACAGACCAGGGAATCAAGTCTGGATAAAAGTTGGGAAAAGGGAACCCCTCAAACCAACATGGAAAGGGCCCTATTTAGTTATACTAACCACTCCCACAGCTCTCAAGGTTGCAGGTCTGAATACCTGGATCCACCACTCATGGGTGAAGGCAGTTCACCTGCCATACAACAACCAACCTGCCTGGAGAGTGACCATCAGCCAGAATAATCCTCTGCAGATCACCCTTAAGAAGACAGGAATTATTGGAATCTTGGAGTTCCTGGAGTAACAGTATAGAACTAGGCATCTTGGAAACAATAAAGCTCCAAATGATGCTTCAAATAAGGACCCCCAACTACCATCACTCTCCTCTGGATGGTGAAGAACTCTAGTTACTTCATCCCCTCCCCTTCAATGCCCCTATTCAGCAGGAAGCAGTCAGAGTGATCATGGCCCCTCTTCTTCAGGCAGCAGTGAGGAAACTCCCTGTCCAAGCCCACACTTATGAATACCATATAATATAATGTTCTCTAACTCTGTTAGGAGCAGCTTGAGAATCAAGAGGGGGGAATGAGAAGGAAAGCTGGGTGCAGACAACCCCCTTAGTGTGCAGTGCAGAGACCCCTCCCCTGGCTTCTGTAATCCTGCTTGCCCCTTACATCAGCCAACCACCTAAACCACAGTGCAACTAGAAAGTCCCCAAATACCCAGAAGCTTATCATGTATAAAAGGCGGCTGGAACCCGGGTGCAGGGCTCAGCCAGTGCACATTAAACAGTCATTTTCTAATCCTTCGAGTGTGTGCAGTCTGTCCTTTCCTGCCAACGGAATTTCTGCCACAACACTTTTCCTCCTGTCTGTTGGTGTCCCTCTCCCCTCTTTGCCTCTGCACCATTCACTGTCTTTTTCCTTATTTTCTGCTCTCATTGAACACAAAATGAAATTGAATTGCCTTTTAAAAATAGTTGTGTTAATGAAATAACATTTGGTACTGTCCAAATCTAACCTCACAACTACTCCTAAAACGCAAATAAACTCAAAATAAGTAAGGACGTTACTTTACTTTAAATGTCAGTGGTCTGTTATGGTTACTCTTCTTTCTCCTTTGCTCTGAATCCTAGGGCTTTGCTTCAAAATGCAGATTTGGACTTCCGGTCAAGATGGCGGCGTAGGTAAATGCGGAATTGCGTCCTCTCACAACCACATCAAAGTTACAACTAAACTACAGAACAACCATCATTCAAAATTGCCTGAAATCAAGCTGAATGGAAGTCCTACAACTACGAAATTAAAGAAGAAGCTGCATCGAGACTGGTAGGAGGGGCGGAGGCGCGACGGGCTGGTCCCACACCCGCGTGTGCCAGATAAAAATCAGGAGGATACCTGATTTTTCGGCTGGGAAGGTCCTCCCTGAGGACTGAGGGGTCCCTGTCCCACACCAGACGCCCAGCTCAGGGTTCCAGTGCCAGGAAGAGAAGTCCCCATAACCTCTGGCTGGAAAAACCAGCGGGAACTGAGGCTGAGGCGGTTGGAGCTCCCGGCAGCTCCTCTTAAAGGGCCCACGCATGGACTTACTCGGACTCGCTCCCTCCGGGCTCCAGCGTGTGGGAGGGAGCCGGAAAGGCACCAGAGTCATATGGGGAAGAACTGAGCTGTTTGGCATTGGAGCAAGGACTGGAGAGGCAGCTATCTCCTGGACAGACTTGCAATCAGAGGCCTTTGTTCCTTTGGTGAGCCCTCCCCTGGGGCAGCAGACAGCCGCCATATCTGGGACTCCAGCAACCTGGCTCACACTGTTGGCCCCGCCCTGGTGATTCCCTGAGACCCCGCCCTACCCAACTTCCAGGCCCACCCAAGCTGTTGCCAGTTGCTTTACCATAGGATTGGCCTGTCTTGGATCCTGCTTCAGCTTTTCCTAAATTCTTTCAAACAAGCAGCATCTGGTCTCAGCTAGCCCCATAACTCTTGCTAAGTAATACATAGAAACAAACATGGTGAGGCAGCCAAAATGAGGGGGCAAAGAAACAGGTCCCAAATGAAAGAACAGAACAAAACTCCAGGAAAAGAACTAAGTGAAATGGAGTTAAGCAACCTAACAGATGCTGAGTTCAAAACACTGTTTATAAGGATGCTCAATGGACTTAGTGGGAACCTCAGTGAGGGCCTCAAGAGCATAAAAAAGGACCAGTCAGAAATGATGGAATCACAGTCAGAAATGAAGGAGGCACTAACTGAAATAAAGAATAGTTTACACAGATTCAATAGTAGAGTAGGTAAATCCAAGAAGCAAACCATCGATTTGGAATATAAGGAAGCAAAAAACACCCAATCAGAACAGCAAAAAGAAAAAAGAATCCAAAAAAATGAGGATAGTGTAAGGAGCCTCTGGGACAACTTCAAGCTTGCCAACATTTGCATCTTGGGGGTGCCAGAAGGAGAAGAAAGAGAACAAGAAATCGAAAACCTATTTGAAACAATAATGGCAGAAAACTTCCCGAACTTGGTGAAGGAAACAGACATACTAGTCCAGGAAGCACAGAGAGTCCCAAACAAGATGAACCCCAAGAGGCCCATACCAAGACACATCATCATCAAAATGCAAAACGTTCAAGACAAAGAGAGAATCTTAAAAGCAGCAAGAGAAAAGCAGTTAGTTACCTACAAGGTAGTTCCCATCAGAATGTCAGCTGATTTCTCAAAAGAAATTTTGCAGGCCAGAAGGGAGTGGCAAGAAATATTCAGAGTGATGAAAAGCAAGAACCTACAACCAAGATTACTCTATCCTGCAAAGCTGTCATTTAGAATCGATGGCCATATAAAGAATTTCCCAGACAAGGAAAAGCTAAAGGAGTTCATCACCACCAAACCATTATTATATGAAATGTTGAAGGGTCTTCTTGAAGAAAAAGATAAAAAAATATGAACAAACAAAATGGCAATAAATACACATTTATCAACAATTCAATCTACAAACAAAATGAACAAGCAGAACAGAAACATTCTCATAGATACAGAGAACTTTTGTTGGATACCAGATGGGTGGGGGCTGGGGGAATGGGTGAAAACGTGAAGGGATTAAGAAGTACAAATTGGTTGTTAGACTGACAAACCTCAAAGGGAAGGGGGTTGGGGGATGGGAAGAAATAAACCAAAGAATTTATATGTATATATGCATAACCAATGGACACAGACAACAGTGTGGGGAAAAGCAGGAGGGGTTCAGGAATGGGGAGGAGGGGGGCAATGGGGGAAAAATGAGGAACATCTATAATACATTCAACAATAAAGATAAGTTAAAAAAAATGCAGATTTGATTTCCAGGCTTCCCACAGCTTCTATTAAAAAGATTCCTCACAACTCACCTCTGTCATCACAAGTAAAGCCTCCCCCCCTCCCCCCCGCTATAATGTTTCTCTGGTTTGGATCTAAATGCAATCTAATGAGAGATACAGAGAATTCTTTATATTTTATTTAGGATCATAGAAAATAGCGTAAATTATATGGTTGATGGGGCCTGTGGGAGGGGGTTGTAGGAAAAAGTCTATCCTCAATTTAAACATTATTTCCTCTTGGAAATAATGGCTAAGGGGTTAATATGAGATATTAGACCCTTGGGGATAGTACAATCCAAGAGACCTTTTTTATTTTGAAACCTCTAGACTAGGAGGGGGCTACTTCTGGCCCCCAAATATAAATTAGTTCTCTCCACAAATTTGTTTTTTTTTATCAAGTGCCCTTCTTTCTTCAGATCACTTATCCCAGTTAGTAATTATGTTTCATTCTGTGCTTGTTTAATTATTGTGTTTCTCACTAGAGTGAACCTATAGGTAAAAATAAGTACCTGCTCTGTTTACCTATCCATCCTCTGTGCCTTACACAGTGCCTGGTATGTATTAAGAATTGGCACTCAGAGAGAAAGAAAGAAGGAAGGAAGGAAGGGAGGGAGGAAGGAAGGAAGGAAGGAAGGAAGGAAGGAAGGAAGGAAGGAAGGAAGGAAGGAAGGATAATTTAAATATAGATCAGAACCATAAAGAGAATCAGAAATTCCAAACAATTGCACAATTCTTCATTGCTTTCCCATTCTGCTTCTGTGCAATCTTAGTATGAACCAAAAATGCCAAAACACTGTGAGATGAAATCTGTACTCCTGTCCTGTGGTGTTTATGGTCTAGGTGTAAATAAGAATTCCTGGAAATCCCCAGAGAATGCTTTATAGGATTTATAGCTTACTTTCCTAGATGTATGAAGTTCAGGGAATTGAACCAAGTACTCTAATTCTTTGATTTTCAACAAACAGAACGAGCCCATCACTTTCCTTCTCCTGTGAAAGGCTATAATCACAGGCCTTCCCCCATAACAGCCCAGCCAAAGGCTTCAGTCTCAGGGAAACACCTACCTGCACACTGGCCCATTTTCACAACCACACTGCAGATGCTGAGAAAGAACTATTCTTTTTAACTTAAAAAGTGACTATTATGTAAAATTTCAGACATATACAAAAGCAGAGAGAATAATACAATAGATATACCCATGCAGAATCAACTGAAGGCTCTTACTGAGTTCTAAACGCCATTGTAAGGGAAGTATGACTTTTGGCCAGCAGGAGGACACCCCTTGAGGGATCCTTGGATCCACTCCTTCCTGAATTTTTCTGCCATCTACCCTTCCCTGAAGGCTCTTTTCTCAGTTCTGAGAGAAGAACTGTGTTGAAAGCTGACTCGCTAACAGCTGATGTTTTATGGGTACATCTTAGGAAGTCTGACCTGGTATCATAGACACTATCATTTTTTCCCCCTAAAGGTGCAGTCCCTGAATAAACAAACAACAAACCAACCAACGACTGAATTTTAGATGACAATACAACATTGATTTCTTAGAGTCAAAAACTTGATGGTTTCCTTAGTGAATGTGAAGCTTATAATCATAGACAAGTGAAGGAACAAACATTTGTTGGGCCCTTTTTTTGTGCAGTGATGTGCTAGGCACCTACATTCTTTGTCCAATTTAAATCTCATGATAACACTTGTAGGCAAGTACTGTTTTGCACTCAGGAAAACAGAGACCCAAAGAGAGGTTAAATAACTTGCCCAAGCTCATGTAATTAGTAAGAAGGGCAGGCATCTGATTACATAAATTCATAACTCTGTATATCACAATAATAGACTGATATGGTTATCTGTACCAACATGTGGGAGGTGAGTTCTTGAATCTCCCATGATGTAAACTCGTGAGATAACAACAATGAGGGATGTATCTACAACAGTGCCATCTCTTTAGCATCTGACCCCCAAATCTTTAGGCATCTGACCTCTAAGTGGCTCCTATCACACCTGCTCCTTCAGGCTCAGAGCAACTATATTTGTTCCCAGGCCAAAGGATCCCACTTTGGATTGTTTTCACAAAATGTATCAGAAGCACAAGAACCTGGGAGGAAAGCCATGTTCTTTACTTCTTCATATTTGTAGCAGGTCATAAAATGAATACAGAGAAGCAGAATGGTTTTCGATTTCTTCAGCATGTTCAGAGCTCATCTCTTAGAGCTGTAAGAACAGTAGGTCCAGCTGGCTGGACTCGTGCTGAATTCACCCAGTCGAAAGAATGTAATAATTGAAAAAGTGTAAAGCCTTCTATGCTCTCATCTTTGTTGAGTGCAGGGAAGGGAAGTAAGACAAGCTCCACTGGGTCTGAGATGTTCTAAACCTTCTTGCATTGAAACCATTTTATCTCTGTTTTAAACCTTGTCATAGTTCTTACTAAAAATATTTAAATGCTGTAATATATTTAGTTTGGGCAGGAATATGCATTCCTTTTGTAAAACATTCTGAGAATTTCAACTCCTTTGCAAGGCAAATTGTAAGGCTGTTAAGGTGGTGATAAGGGAAACCTGAACTTAAATTATTGGAAAATGTTTTAATATGAAAGTAGTTGAAAAAAGTTACTGGGAAAGACAGAGACACTTCTCCTCCTCACAAATGTGGAGAGTTATCTCCTTGGAAAAAAACATCTCAGGTGATCTCATATAGCTCCATCCCATTTTTAAATTTTCTTATTTTCAGATCTTTATTAAAATTATCCATGAAGACAAACATTTTGTATGTGAGACTTTGAAAACACCTCATACTTTCTCGCAAGGGATGGAAAAAAATCTTCCAAGCAAATGGGAAAAAAAAAAAGCTGGGGTTATAATACTCATATCTGATAAATTAGATTTCAAAATGAAGGCCATACCTAAAGACAAAGAAGGTCATTACATAATATTGAAAGGATCTATCCAACAGGAAGATATAACCTTGGTAAATATATATGCACCCAATATAGGAGCACCAAAATATATTAAAAATCTTCTGGAGGACTTCAAAGGAGAAATCGACAGCAATACAATCATAGCAGGAGACTTCAACACCCCACTGACATCACTGGATAGATCCTTTAGACAAAAAATTAACAAGGAAACAGAGACTCTAAATGAAGCACTACACCTAATGGATTTAATAGATATCTACAGAGAATTACACCCCAAAAAAACAGAATCTACATTCTTCTCAAGTGCACATGGGACATTCTCAAAGATAGACCATATGTTAGGACACAAACTAAGTCTCTACAAGTTCAAGAAGATTGAAGTCATATCAAGAATCTTCTCTGATCACAATGGCATGAAACTAGAAATCAATTGCTACAAGAACATGCAAAGACATTTGAACACATGGAGGCTAAACAGCATGTTGTTAAACAATGAATGGGTTACCGAGGAGATCAAGGAAGAAATTAAAAACTTCCTAAAAACCAATGAAAATGAACACACAACAACACAAAATCTATAGGATGCAGCGAAAGCGGTTCTGAGAGGGAAGTTCATAGCACTACAGGCCTACCTCAAGAAACAAGAAAAATTTTTAATAGAATATCTAACCTCACAACATAAAGAACTAGAAAGCAAACAAAAAGAAAACCCCAGAGCAAGTAGAAGGAAAGAAATAGTAAAGATCAGAGCAGAAATAACTGACATAGAGACCCAAAAAACAATTCAAAGGATCAATGAAACAAAGAGCTGGTTTTTTGAAAAGATAAACAAGATTGATGGACCCTTAGCTAGACTTACCAAGAAACAAAGAGAGAGAATCCAAATACACAAAATCAGAAATGAAAGAAGAGAAGTAACAACTGACACCACAGAAATACAAAGGATTGTTAACAAATACTATGAACAGTTAAATGGCAACAAATTCGACAATCTAAGTGAAATGGACAAACTTCTAAAAACATGTAGTCTCCCAAAACTGGACCCGGAAGAGATAGAAAACTTGAACAGACAAATAACAGCTAAGGAAATTGAGGATGTAATAAAGACCTTCCCAGCAAACAAAAGCCCAGGCTTGGATGGCTTCACAGGGGAGTTTTACCGAACATTCAAAGAAGAACTAACACCCATTCTCCTCAAACTATTTCAAAAAATTCAAGAAGAAGGAAGACTTCCAAACTCATTTTATGAGGCCAGCATAATTCTAATTCCAAAACCAGAACAAGACAATACAAAGAAAGAAATCTACAGGCCAATATCCCCGATGAACATAGATGCCAAAATCCTAAACAAAATATTAGCAAATCGGATCCAGCAATACATCAAAAAAATTATTCACCATAACCAAGTGGGATTCATCCCAGGGATACAAGGCTGGTTCAATATTTGCAAATCAATAAATGTGATACACCACATAAACAAAATGAAAGATAAAAACCACATGATCATATCAATAGACGCTGAAAAAGCATTCAACAAAATCCAGCACCTATTTCTGATAAAAATGCTCAGCAAAGTGAGAATAGAGAGATCATATCTCAACATAATAAAAGCCATATATGAAAGACCTACAGCCAACATCATACTCAATGGGCAAAAACTAAAAACATTTCCCTTGAGAACAGGAAAAAGACAGGGATGCCCACTTTCGCCACTCTTATTTAACATAGTACTGGAAGTCTTAGCCACAGCAGTCAGACATGAAGAAAAAATAAAAGGGATCCAAATTGGAAAGGAGGAAGTGAAACTGTCATTATTCACAGATGACATGATATTATACATAGAAAACCCTAAAGACTCCATCAAAAATCTACTAGACTTAATAGATGAATTTAGAAAAATAGCAGGATACAAAATTAACGTCAAGAAATCGATGACATTCTTATACACCAATGATGAATTCACAGAAAAAGAAACTAAAAAAACAAACCCATTTACCATCACGGCAAAAAAATTAAGATACCTAGGAATAAACTTTGAACCAAAGAAGCAAAGGACCTATTTGCAGAAAACTACAGGACATTGAAACATGAAATAGAGGAAGATATAAAAAAGTGGAAGCACGTACCTTGTTCATGTATTGGAATAATTAACATCATTAATATGTCCATATTACCCAAAGTAATCTATAGATTCAATGCAATCCCCATTAAAATACCAATGACATATTTCACAGAACTAGAACAAATATTTCAAAAGTTCATATGGAACCAAAAAAGACCCTGAATAGCCACAGCAATCTTGAAAAAGAAGGACAAAGTAGGTGGGATCACAATACCCGATATCAGGTTATACTACAAAGCTACTGTAATCAAAACAGCCTGGTACTGGCAGAAGAACAGGCATATAGACCAGTGGAACAGAACAGAGAATCTGGAAATTGACCCAAATTTATGCTCACTTAATATTTGACAAAGGTGGTAAGAGCATACACTTGAGTAAAGACAGCCTCTTTAATAAATGGTGTTGGGAAAATTGGACAGCTACATGCAAAAAAATGAAACAAGACCATCAACTTACACCATACACAAGAATAAACTCAAAATGGATAAAAGACTTAAATGTGACTCATGAATCCATACAAATCCTAGAAGAAAATGTAGGCAACAAAATTTCAGACATCATACGCAGCAGAATTTTCACTGATACATCACCTAAGGCAACAGAAACAAAGGAAAAAATGAACACATAGGACTACATCAAACTCAAAAGCTTCTGCACAGCAAAACAACAGCCATCAAATTGGAAAGGAAACCCACTGTATGGGAGAGCATAATTGTCAATGATACATCAGATAAGGGGTTAATTTCCAAAGTATATAGAGTGCTCATACAACTCAACAAAAGGAAGACAAAGAACCCAATTTAAAAATGTGCAGAGTGGTGAGCCCTTCCCTGGGCCGGCAGTCACCGCCATATCTGGGACTCCAGCAACCTGGCTCACACTGTTTGCCTTGCCCTAGTGATTCCCTGAGGCTCCGCCCCACCCAACTTTCAGGCCCACCCAAGCTGTTGCCAGTTGCTTTACCATAGGATTGCCCTGTCTTGGATCCTGCTTCAGCTTTTCTTAAATTCTTTCAAACAAGCAGCATCTGGTCTCAGCTAGACCCATACCTCTCCTTAAGTAAAACATAGAAACAAACACAGGGAGGCAGGCAGCCAAAATGAGGAGAGAAAGAAACAGGTCCCAAATAGAAGAACAGAACAAAACTCCAGGAAAAGAACTAAGTGAAATGGAGATAAGTAACCTAATAGATGCTGAGTTCAAAACACTGCTTATAAGGATGCTTAATGGACTTAGTGAGAACCTCAGTGAACTTAGTGAGGGCCTCAAGAGCATAAAAAAGGACCAGTCAGAAATGATGGATGCACAGTCATAAATGAAAGAGGCACTAACTGAAATAAAGAATAATTTACACAGAATCAATAGTAGAGTAGGTAAAGCCAAGAAGCAAACCATTGATTTGGAATATAAGAAAGCAAAAAACGCCCAATCAGAACAGCAAAAAGAAAAAAGGATTAAAAAAAATGAGGATAGTGTAAGGAGCCTCTGGGACAACTTCAAGCGTGCCAACATTCTCATCTTGGGGGTGTCAGAAGGAGAAGAGAGAGAACAAGAAATCAAAAACCTAGTTGGAACAATAATGGCAGAAAAATTCCCTACCTTGGTGAAGAAAACAGACATACTAGTCCAGGAAGCACAGAGAGTCCCAAACAAGATGAACCCCAAGAGGCCCATACCAAGACACATCATCATCAAAATGCAGAAGGTTCAAGACAAAGAGAGAATCTTAAAAGTAGCAAGAGAAAAGCAGTTAGTTACCTACAAGGGAGTTCCCATAAGACTGTCAGCTGATTTCTCAAAAGAAATTTTGCAGGCCAGAAGGGAGTGGCAAGAAATATTCGGAGTAATGAAAAGCAAGAACCTACAACCAAGATTACTCTATCCTGCAAAGCTGTCATTTAGAATTGATGGCCATATAAAGAGTTTCCCAGACAAGGAAAAGCTAAAGGAGTTCATCACCACCAAACCATTATTATATGAAATGTTGAAGGGTCTTCTTGAAGAAAAAGATAAAAAAATATGAACAAACAAAATGGCAATAAATACATATCTATCAACAATTGAATCTACAAACAAAATGAACAAACAGAACAGAAACATTCTCATTGATACAGAGAACTTTTGTTGGTTACCAGATGGGTGGGGGCTGTGGGTATGGGTGAAAAAGGTGAAGAGATTAAGAAGTACAAATTGGTTGTTAGACTGACAAACCTCAAAGGGAAGGGGGTTGGGGGGTGGGAAGAAATAAACCACAGAACTTACATGCATAACCAATGGACACAGACAACAGTGTGAGGGAAAGGCAGGAGGAGGGGCAGGAATTGGGAGGAGGGGGGCAATGGCGGAAAAATGAGGAACATATGTAATACACTCAACAATAATGATAAGTTAAAAAAAATGGGCAGAGGAACTGAATAGACACCTCTCCAAACAGGACATACAAATGGCTAAGAGACATATGAAGAAATGCTCAACATCACTAATCATCAGAGAGATGCAAATTAAAGCAACAATGTGGTATCACCTCACACCAGCCAGAATGGCTGCCATCAACAAATCATCAAACAACAAGTGTTGGTGAGGGTGTGGAGAAAAGGGGACTCTAGAACACTGCTGTTGGGAATGCAGACTGGTGCAGCCACTATGGAAAATACTATGGTGTTACCTCAAAAAATTAAAAATTGAATTGCCATTTGACCCAGTGATCCCACTTCTAGGAATATACCCTAAGAAGCCTGAAACACCAATCAGAAAGAATATATGTACCCCCATGTTCATAGCAGCACTATTTATAATAGCTAAGATCTGGAAACAGCCCAAATGTCCATCAGTAGATGAATGGATAAAAAAGCAGTGGTACATATACACAATGGAGTACTATGCAACTGTAAGAAAGAAAGATCTCTTATCCTTTGAGCGACATGGAGGGACGTGGAGAGTATTATCCTAAGCGAAACAAGCCAAGCAGGGAAAGACAAATATCACATGATCTCATTTATTTGTGGACTATAATGAACATAGTCTGAGGAATAGGGTAGACCCAGAGATGCGGAAGCAGGGTACAGACTGACAACCCTCAGAAGAGGGGGTTGGGGTGGGGAGGGAAGAGATATACCACAGAACTTATATGCATGTATGCGTAACTGATGGACATGGACAACAATGTTGGGGATGGGGTGGGGGGATGGGGAGGAGGGTGTCAATGGGGATAAAAGGAGAAACATCTGTAACAAAAATAAATTTTAAAAAATAATAAAAATAAATTAAAAAAAAAGAAAAGGAAAACACCTCATACTTTCTCTAGAACAAGAACATCTGTATGTAGGAGAAGGCAACAAGTCATGGTTCTTTGTAAAATATTACAAATTGCATGGTTAAATTATATTGAAAATAAAATGATGATAGAAATTACTACTTGAAACACATATGATAGGTAAGCTGAGATGCTCAATAGAACTAAGTTTTTCTTTAGAATAAGTTCATTTTCTAGATCACGTTTTTAGCATCACACTATTTTTTCTTAATTTTTTTTCTCCTTTGGATGGTAGGGGGTGTAGTGGGCCAAAATGAAGAGAAATAAAGAGAGAAACAGAGATAGAGATAGCAGATAGAGTTGTCTTTCTCTTGCCTGTCAAAGAGGGACATGGCTAGACAACGTTGCTAGGTGACTGAACTCTTCACAGTTACCATCTTATTTATTTCTCACAGCATCACTTCATTGAGGTAAGTATTTTGCTCATTTTCTAGATGAGGAAACTGAGGCTTCAAGAAGTGAAGTAATATTTCCCAGGCGATGGCAAACTTTTTCTATAAAGGGCCAGATAGTAAATAGTCCAGGCTTTGTGGACCATGAAGGTGTCTTTCACAAACTTTTAGCTTTGCTGTTGTAGTGAGAAGGCAGCCACAGACAATACTTAACTGGGTGAAAAAATAGGCAGGGGGCTGAATTTGACCCACAGGCCTTAGTTTCCTGACCTCTCAGCTAATCTGTGAACACATTTTTATCAAGTAGGAAAGATAGGGTTTATACCCACATTTTTCTGACTTTAAGCCCTTACACTTTTTTCTAAACTCATTAAAACATTTGAGGCCAGTGATGAAACCTGGTAACTCTGCGAACACAATTAGTCTGTAGTGTGATGGCTGTTTGAACTAAAGCCCAGAGTCTCTGTGACCTACCAACCAAACCAACAAACAAAACTAGAGGAAACGTCCTGGTGTTGGTGTAGCTTACACTCAGGATGATGTATGAGCAGGAAGAAAAAATGAAAGAAAGGAAGGTTGACTGTTTGCACTTAATGCCACACAAATGCCACACCTCAAAAACTTCTTGGTCATGTCGAGGAAAGCAGGATGTAGAGTAGAGGGCAAAGGGCACACGGGTGCAGGCTGGTCTCCTGCAGGCTTTATTCTGTCCTTGCCTGTGGAAAGCCCAGATCTGTACCTGGCTTGGCCTCCTGCCACACCAGCAGAGTGTCTGACACATAATCTGTAGTTGTTTCTCCTTTCTTATGTCCCAAGGCGCACCTGCCATCTGCCATGCTTATGAATTTGATGGCCCACATGCTAGCATCACCAGTATTGACAGGTACCAGCCTATTTAGAAATGCCTGTAATTCAGGGAATCCATGGGATAATGACAGAGTCTGGATCCCCAGGGTTTATAATCAAGTGCTAACTCTAATGAAAACTACTTCTAGTCACCCACATTCAGAGTTATTCATGCTTAGAGGACTTGGAAATGAGCCCAGAAGATGGGAAATGGGAACCAATTGTGTCTTGGGTAAATAAAACCAAGGGGAGTGAGGAATGTTTGGGGTGGGTGGCACAGGGTGGAGGCAGAGCCAAGGATCTGGGCAGTGCTGGCATGTGATGTTCATGATAATATGAAGTAGCATAAACATTTGTGCTGAGGGACCCCGACAGCCGAAGCTCCTTTCTGGTAGGGATAGTCTGCTTAAATGGGGCTCTGCTTACCTTAGAGAGAGGAAGATAGAAAGAACACCCATGATGGGAATGTTTCCAAAGGAGAGACCGTGGAGGGAATGCATGGCCATGCACATTTGTGCAGATGTGAGTTTGGCAGTATCTTCCAATGACCAAGGTTTTGTATCTAGAAGGCTCAAACTCCGGTCCTCCCCTCTTTCTCTGCTTCTTGCTGTCCCTCCTTCAGTTCCTGCCTCTTACAAACATTTCTGGAATACCTATTAAGTGCCAGGCTCTGAGGACACCAATGCAGTTCCCTCGAGGAACTGGAAGTCAGTGTGGGAGATAGAGATTTATTTGCAGCATGCAGATTTCTAAACCGGTGAGCGGAATGTAGAGGGGAGAGAAAAAGGCTTTGTGCAGAGGTTCTGTCTAGGAGAGAAGGCAGCTCAGGGAGAGATGGCACGTGCCAAGCTTGCAGGTGTGGCTAAGGCCAGAGTCAGGTGTTTGAGGAGGAGCAGGAAGCTGGCCAGAGGTCGTGGACATGATATAGCAGAACAGGACTAGGACTTGGGCCTCACCATGCAGGCAACAGCGCCTCCATGTGTGTGAACCCTGGGGTGGCAGGGTGACTGGGGTGGGCACTCCAGACAGAGAGACGTGAGGCTCTGCAATACATTCAGGGAACACAGCTCTGCGGAGGGAGGACTTCATACCTACCAGCTGTGTGACTCTGGTCAAGTCACTTCACTTTACCTATTCATCACAGGTTTGAGGGAGAATTAATGAAATAGTGTCTATTATAGTATTTTGTATCACCTCTTGGCCTTTTGGTTAAGATTAAGTATAAAGCATTTTGTGAGGAGAAAATTTTCTATATAAATATTAGTCATTCCAAACCCTAGCTTTCTTAATTTTGCCCCCTCCTACCCCTCACCCCCCACAGCTCTTTTATGCCTGGGTTTAAAGGACGTTTTACTGGAGGATGTTGGCTTTAATAGAATGAGGACAGAGAAAGAATAGAATAAGAAATTAAAGAAATTTTCTTTATAGGTATTAAAGAAATTGCTTTAAAACTTACTTTAAAGTTGGAGGAAAAATAGTTGGCATTATTTACGTAGATGGACTATGTACTTCATTTTATTTGGATTAGAGGCTGATTAAAAAGAGGCCACTCAGTTGGAAAGGAGGAGGGGATGGTTTCAGGGTTTGCTGGAAAAGATGAGGCAGGTACAGGTTTTGGTGGCCAAGTTTTGGTAGCCCGGTGTTGGGAAATCCCAGGTGACTGGGACAGTGTTAGTTCACAGGATTTTCCTGAATTATATACAAGAAAGGAGGGTCCATGAAGGAGGGCGTGGCTCAGTCTAGAGCAGGGGTGACCTCAAAACCCAATACCTCCAGGTTCCAGATCTCCAGGTCCCAGATGGTTCCCTTCTAGGGCTGGAAAGAAGGCAGTGGGACAGTGAAGGGTGTGGGAGAAAGGGGCTGGGTGGAGAAAGACAGTGAGGGAGAGACAATGGCTGCCCTCAAACCATGCTGAGGTCCTTGGGAAGGGCACCAGACACTTCATTTATCTGCTTTTGATTGCTTATTTTTTCTGACTTCATTCCTCAAACAATTTGTGGCAGAAATAGATGCCCTTAAAAAATATCTTGCTTTTTACAAAATGTAGCTTTCTTTAAGGATCTTGTTTGCCTGGCCTGTGGGGTTCAAGGAGAGCAGGAAGAGGCCTTTTTTGGGGATAGGGGTTGGAACCCCCACCTCCTGCCCAATTTTCCAATGCCTTGTGCTTTGGGTTGCCTCATTTTTACTGTCAATAAAAAGAATGTAATTTGCTGCTGGGACCATTTAATAATGCAGCAATAAATTGTGCTTTCAAGCCCAGCAATGTCTTTCTAGGTGATTTACAAAAAAATGACTCAAAACCCAGAGTATATGGATTTGTAGCATTATCTATTCTTATGGTTGGACTAGCTCAGAGAAAGCTCACCCTGCAAGGCGGACCCCAAGGGCTCACAGACTGCCAGGTGCAGACTTCTCAGCCACCCTCCCCTCACTCTTTCCACCTTCTGCTGGGACCAGTCCTTTCCCCCTCCTCTTTAGGGGTTCCTTGGTAAACTCCTTCTGCAGGACTATCTCTGTGCTTTTGAGAAAGGAAAGACGACTCAAGTGCTGAGCTGTCACCGCCCAGGATCTGGAATCAGAAGGCGGGGGTAGATTCGCATCCAGGCCCTGCAAGCCCCTGGGCAACTTGACTCCTCTGCATCCCCACCTGCCCTCATGATTAGGATCCCACCAGGCACAGCCTCCTACCTGGCCTCCAGGTCTCCACCACTCCCATCGCCTCTTCACTTTGTGGTTCACTTGCATTGGCTGCAGAGCGCATCTGATTAAATCTGTCCCCAGCTGCTAACCCTTCAAGGGCTTCCTGTGCCCCGCAGGACAAATGAGGTGCCAAGTGCTTTCATAGTCGGCCTGTTCAAACCCTTACTTCCTGCCTCACCCTCTGAGTCCCGTCCTCTGTCTTACTTGGGCCTTTCTGTTCCCTTCCCCAGATCACCTGAAGGATTTTTGGGCATGCGCATGGGCATCCGCATCCGCACCCTGGGTCCCAGCTCACAGGCTCTTGGTTACCCCCCACAGCCTCCTGAGGCCATGGGCCTGCACTGCCTTTCCACAGCCTCTGTCCCCGCGGAGCCAGCCAGGGCCCTTTCCCCGCCTCCTCCCCTCTCCCCCGCCTCCTCCCCTCTCCCCTCCTGCCCCCAATGTAAGACATGGAGGAAAGAACCCTTCTTCAATTTCATCACAGGTGAGGAGGCTGGACTCTTAACTCCTAGGACTGAAGCCAGGAGTAGGAGAGAGTGGCTGTGAACTTCTTTGTAAATTGTAAAGCGTTCATAAAAATATTAGGTGTTGTCTCCATTGTCCAAAAAATAAAACCCAAAGGAAAGAAGCTCACAGTCTGGATTACTGAGAAACATTGTGAAATTCTTCGAATAAATCTCTGGGTGTGGGAGATGCCGCCCTTTCCAAAAGGACAGACCATCACACTTGGCAAAGGTCCTTCTGGTCCAGGCGTCTTAGACGACAAAATGTCCCGCCCTTTGGGAGTCCTTGAACACCTGTGAGTAATGACCAGCTTCCAGGCCCTCTGTCCAGGGATACTGATACCAATTCAACCAACCTTTCTAGTATAACCTTATATTATAAATAAAAAACTTTTCACCAGTTCAGGTCAACCAGTTCTATATGTACCATTCGTGACTATGACAAGGTTCCTCACCACACCTACTCCTACGAATAATGGGAGTCATCTTTCAGCTGATCTGCCATGTTTTAGGTGCTCTCTCAGTTACTAAATATTTGAACCACAAAATTCTGTTTGGGAAGACACTTGAAATGACCTACGTCACTGCTAGTTGGGGATAATTATATAGATTTACTAACAAAATCAGTAAAAAACAAACAAAAACATTAATTCAATTTTGGAAATATTCCTGGAAGTTTGAGTTCAGGACATACTACCCAAAATATGGTACCCTGGCATATTGAATATTTCAAGCTGTAAAGTTTGAGAACCAGCAAGTAAAGAAAGGATTTTCTGACTTTCCCCGAAGCAGGTCGAGACCCTCATGTGAGATGTACCTGGAGAAAAGGAGCATCCTTATCTCCAAAGATGGAGGGATGCCGAGGGGCATCTGAATGAACAGGCCTTGACAAGTTCCCCCCAGCTTACTACACTTAGCTCAGACCCCTTTTGTCCTATCACATTTCCCCATGACTTTCCCATCTTCGTTAAACCTGCTATAAAAATGCTCAGGTTCATCTGCTTCTTAGGGTTTTCATTTCCTTATGAAGTCTCGTACGTCATGTAAAATTTATATGAAATAAATTTGTTTGCTTTTCTCTTGTTAGTCTGTCTATTGTTACAGGAGCCTTAGCCAAGAATTCAGAAGGGTAGAAGGAAAAAGTATTTTTCATCTCCTACAGCTCTTACAAATCAGCTTTTCAAAGCAACGCAGTAAGTGGCCATCCAGATCACTGACAGCAAATGAGAACCTGTGTCCCGTGACACAGTCTCTAGTGAGAGCTCAGAGGCCTGTCCAGAATCAGTAGTGTCTCAATATGTGGAATTTAATGAACAAAATAAACTGACAAACAAAATAGATCCAGAGACATGGAAGCAGGGAACAGACTGATGAACCTCAGAGAGAAAGAGGGCGGGAAGAGATAAACCAAAGAACTGATATGCATATATGCATAACCAATGGACACAGGCAATAAAGTGGTAAAGATGGTGGGGGGGTGGGGGGGCAGTGTGGGAGTGGGGAGGAGGAGATGTGGGGGAGGGGAAACCATCTGTAATACTTTGAACAATAAGATGAATTTAAAAAAAGAATCGGTAGTCTGGCTGGTGTGGCTCAGTGGTTGAGCCCTGACCCATGCACCAAGAGGTCGCTGGTTTGATTCCCATTCAGGGCACATGCCTGGGTTGTGGGCCAGATCCCCAGTGGGGGGCATGCAGGAGGCAGCCAGGCAATGTTCTCTCTCATCAATGTTTCTATCTCTCTCTCTCTCTCTCACTTCCTCTCTCTCTAAAATCAATAAAGGAAAAAAAATGTAAAAAAGAATCATTTGCCCTGGTCTGTTGCTCAGCGGTTAGAGCATTGGCCATGGACCCAAGGGTCTTGGGTTTGATTCCCAGTCAAGAGCTCGTACCTGGGTTGCAGGTTTGATCCCCAGCCTCTGTTGTTGGAGTCCTGCAGGAAGCAACCAATAGATATGTCTCTCTCACATTGATGTTTCTCTCTTTCTTTCTCTCTCCCTCCCTCCCTTCCATTCTATCTAAAAAAATCAATGGGAAAAATATCCTTGGATGAGGATTGAAAAAAAAACAGAATCTGTACTGCCTTAAACAGCTCAGACAGCTCAGGAAGAGGGGAGAGGCTGAAACTGTCTAAATGACTAAAAAATGGTGATGGAGGAAAAAGGTAAATTTTCTCAATCTATGTATTATTTGATATGTATGTGTGACTAAATGAGTTAAATAGTATGAATAGACAACCAGCTATTTCATCTTCATACCCCAAAGTTAAATATTTAAGTTGGCTTCAAAACTATTTTATACTTCCTTCTTTCATTGAAAAATAGAGGCTTGCTTTATTTTAAGAATCACTTCAAAATCAGGTAAATACACTAATCCCCAGTTCTAACTAGTCTGTAGCCTGAGTTTGGAACACCTCTATTTATTTATTTATTTATTTATTTATTTATTTATTTATTTATTTTTTAAACTTATCTTTATTGTTGAATGTATTACAGATGTTCCTCATTTTCCCCCAATAGACCCCCTCCTCCCCATTCCCGCCCCCCTTCTGCCTTTCCCCACACTGTTGTCTGTGTCCATTGGTTATGCATATATACATATAAGATCTTTGGTTTATTTCTTCCCACCCCCCAACCCCCTTCCCTTTGAGGTTTGTCAGTCTAACAACCAATTTGTACTTCTTAATCCCTTCACCTTTTCACCCATTCCCCCAGCCCCCACCCATCTGGTAACCAACAAAAGTTCTATGTATCTTTGAGAATGTTTCTGTTCTGCTTGTTCATTTTGTTTGTAGATTCAACTGTTGATAGATATGTACTTATTGCCATTTTGTTTGTTCATATTTTTTTATCTTTTTCTTCAAGAAGACCCTTCAACATTTCATTTAATAATGGTTTGGTGGTGATGAACTCCTTTAGCTTTTCCTTGTCTGGGAAATTCTTTATATGGCCATCGATTCTAAATGACAGCTTTGCAGGATAGAGTAATCTTGGTTGTAGGTTCTTGCTTTTCATTACTCCGAATATTTCTTGCCACTCCCTTCTGGCCTGCAAAGTTTCTTTTGAGAAATCAGCTGACATTCTGATGGGAACTACCTTGTAGGTAACTAACTGCTTTTCTCTTGCTGCCTTTAAAATTCTCTCTTTGTCTTGAACCTTTTGCATTTTGATGATGATATGTCTTGGTGTGGGCCTCTTGGGGTTCATCTTGTTTGGCACTCTCTGTGCTTCCTGGACTTGTATGTCTGTTTCCTTCACCAAGTTCGGGAAGTTTTCTGCCATTATTATTTCAAATAGGTTTTCGATTTCTTGTCCTCTCTCTTCTCCTTCTGGCACCCCCAAGATGAGAATGTTGGCACGCTTGAAGTTGTCCCAGAGGCTCCTTACACTATCCTCATTTTTTTGGATTCTTTTTTCTTTTTGCTGTTCTGATTGGGCGTTTTTTGCTTCCTTATATTCCAAATCAATGGTTTGCTTCTTGGCTTTACCTACTCTACTATTGATTCTGTGTAAATTATTCTTTATTTCAGTTAGTGCCTCCTTCATTTCTAACTGTGCAACCAGTATTTCTGACTGGTCCTTTTTTATGCTCTTGAGGCCCTCACAAAGTTCACTGAGGTTCCCACTAAGTCCATTGAGCATCCTTATAAACAGTGTTTTGAACTCAGCATCTGTTAGGTTGCTTAACTCCATTTCACTTAGTTCTTTTCCTGGAGTTTTGTTCTGTTCTTTCATTTGGGACCTGTTTCTTTGTCCCCTCATTTTGGCTGCCTCCCTCTGTTTGTTTCTATGTATTACTTAGCGAGAGGTATGGGGCTAGCTGAGACCAGATGCTGCTTGTTTGAAAGGATTTGGGAAAAGCTGAAGCAGGATCCAAGACAGGGCAATCCTATGGTAAAGCAACTGGCAACAGCTTGGGTGGGCCTGGAAATTGGGTGGGGTGGGGCCTCAGGGAATCACCCGGGCAGGGCAAACAGTGTGAGCCAGGTTGCTTGAGCCCCAGATATGGCAGCGTCTGCCGGCCCAGGGAAGGGCTCACCAAAGGAACAAAGGCCTCCGACAGCACGTCTGTCCAGGAGAAAGCTGCCTCTCCAGCCCTCACTCCAATGCCAAACAGCTCAGTTCTTCCCCATATGACTCTGGCGCCTTTCAAGCTGCCTCCCGCATGCTGGAACCTGGAGGGAGCGAGTCCGAGTTAGTCCGTGCGCGGGCCCTTTAAGAGGAGCTGCTGGGATCTCCAGCTGGCTCAGCCTCAGTTCCCGCTGGTTTTTCCAGCCAGAAGTGATGGGGATTCTCTTCCTGGCACTGGAACCCTGAGCTGGGCGCCTGGTGTGGGACGGGGACCCCTCAGTCCTCAGGGAGGACCTTCCCAGCGAGGTGTCCTCCTGATTTTTATCCGCCACACGTGGGTGTGGGACCAGCCTGTCGCGCCTCCGCCCCTCCTACCAGTGTCCATGTGGCTTCTTCTTTAATTTCGTAGTTGTAGGACTTCTGTTCAGCTTGATTTTAGGCAGTTTTAAATGATGGTTGTTCTGTAGTTTAGTTGTAACTTTGATGTGGTTGTGAGAGGACGCAATACCGCGTTTACCTACGCCACCATCTTGACCGGAAGTCTCTGGATAACCTTTTTAAAATTATTATTATTTTTTTGATATTTTATTTTTTAAATAAATTTATTAATTTTTGTTACAGATGTTAAAATTAAAAATTTATTAATTTTTTCCCCCATTGACATCCTCCTCCCAATCCCCCCCACCAAGCATTATTGTCTATGTCCTTGTTTACACATACATGCATAAAAGTTCTGTGGTTTATCTCTTCCCTCCCCCCTACATCTAAAAATATAAATGGAAAAAATATCCTTGGATGATGTTCCTCTTTTGAGGTTCCTCAGTCTGCACTCTACAGTTAGCGAGAGGTATGGGGCTAGCTGAGACCAGATCCATGTTTATGGATCTATTTTGTTTCTCAGCTTGTTTTGTTCATTATATTCCATAAATAAGTGAGATTATGTGATATTTGTCATTCTTTGATTGGCTTGTTTCACTTAGGATAATACTCTCCAGGTCCCTCCATGTTGTCTCAAAGGATAAGAGATCTTTCTTACAGCTGCATAGTATTCATTGTGTAAATGTACCACAGCTTTTTTACCCACTCATCTATTGATGGACACTTGGGCTGTTGTTTCCAGATCTTAGTGATTGTAAATAGTGCTGCTATGAACATAGGGGTACATATATTCTTTCTGATTGGTGTTTCACGCTTCTTAAGGTATATTCCTAGAATTGAGACCACTGAATCAAATGGCAGTTCAATTTTTAATTTTTTGAGGAAACACCATATTGTTTTCTACAGTGGCTGCAGCAGTCTGCATTCCCACCAGCAGTGTAGTAGAGTCCCCTTTTCTCCACACCCTCACCAGCATGTGTTGTTTGATGATTTGTTGATGGCAGCCATTCTGGCAGGTGTGAGGTGATACTTCATAGTTGTTTTAATCTGCATCTCTCTGATGATTAGTGATATTGAGCATTTTTTCATATGTCTCTTGTCCATTTGTATGTCCTGTTTAGAGAGGTGTCTATTTAGGTCCTCTGCCCATTTTTTAATTGGGTTCTTTGTCTTCTTTTTGTTGAACTGTATGAGTACTCTATATATTTTGGAAATTAGCCCCTTATCTGATGTATCATTGGCAGTTATGCTCTCCCATATAGTGGGTTCCATTTCCAGTTTGATGGTTGTTTCTTCTGTGCAGAAGCTTTTTGATATAGTCCATGTGTTCATTTTTTCCTTTGTTTATATTGCCTTAGGCATTGTATCAGTGAAAATTCTGCTGCAAGTGATGTCTGAAATTTTGCTGCTTGCACTTCTAGGATTTTTATGGATTCATGGGTCACATTTAAGTCTTTTATCAATTTTATCCTCACCCAAGGACATTTTTTCATTTTTTGTTCAGATAGAGTGGGAGGGAGAGAGAGGAAGAGAGAGAGAGAAACATCGATGTGAAAGGGACACATTGAGTGGCTGCCACCCGCACGACCAACCAGGGCCGGGGACAAACTGCAACCGAAGTACATGCCCTTAGCGGGAACCGAACCCGGGTCTCTCTGGACCACAGGCTGACGCCCTAATCGCTGAGCCAAACCGGCCAGGGCAAGTCTTTTATCAATTTTAAAGTTTATTCTTGTGTATGGTGTAAGTTGGTGGTCTAGCTTCATTTTTTTCCATGTAGCTGTCCAATTTTCCCAAAACCATTTGTTGAAGAGGCTGTCTTTACTCCATGTATGCTCTTGTCACCACTGTCAAATAATAATTGAGCATAATGACTTGGGTCAATTTCTGGGTTCTCTGTTCTGTTCTATTGATCTATATGCTTGTTCTTGTACCAGTACCAGGCTGTTTTGATTACTATGGCTTTGTAGTATGACTTGATATCCGGTATTGTGATCCCTCTTACTTTGTCCTTGTTTTTCAAGATTGCTGTAACTATTTGGGTTTGTTTGTTTTTTTTTTTTTTTTGGTTCTATATAAGATTTTGGAGTATTTGTGCTAGTTCTGTGAAATATGTCATTGGTATTTTGATGGGGATTGCATTGAATTTCTAGATTGCTTTGTGTAGTATGGACATTTCAATGATGATAATTCTTCCAATCCATGAACAAAGTATATGCTTCCACTTTTTTATATCTTCCTCTATTTCTCTATTCAGTGACCTGTAGTTTTCTGCAAATAGGTCCTTTGCTTCTTTGGTTAAGTTTATTCCTAGGTATCTTAATTTTTTTTGCCGCAATGATAAATGGGGTTGCTTTTTTGGTCTCTTTTGTTGAGTTAATTGTTGTTGGATGAGTGCCGTTGATTTCTTGACATTAATTTTGTATCCTGCTACTTTGCCAAATTCATTTATTAAATCTAGTAGATTTTTGATGGCGTCTTTAGGGTTTTCTATGTACAGTATCATGCCATCTGCAAATAATGACAGTTTCACTTCCTCAGTTCCAATTTGGGTTCCTTTTATGTTTTCTTCATGTCTAATAGCTGTGGCTAAGACTTCCAGTACTATCTTGAATAAGAATGGTGAAAGTGGGCATCCCTGTCTTGTTCCTGTTCTTAAGGGAAATGCTTTTAGTTTTTGCCCACTGAGTATGATGTTGGCTGTAGGTTTTTCATATATAGACTTTATTATGTCAAGATATGATCCCTCTATTCCCACATTGCTGAGCATTTTTAACAAAAATGGGTGCTGGGTTTTGTCGAATGTTTTTTCAGCATCTATTGATATGATCATATGGTTTTTATCTTTTATTTTGTTTATGTGCTGTATCACATGTATTGATTTGCGGATATTGTACCATCCTTGCATCCCTAGGATGAATCCTACTTGGTCATGATGAATAATTGTTTTGATGTATTGATGCATCTGATTTGCTAACATTTTGGTAAGGATTTTTGCATCTATGTTTATCAGGGATATTGGCCTATAGTTTTCTTTCTTTATCTGGTTTTGGAATTAGAATTATGCTGGCCTCATAAAATGAGTTTGGAAGTCTTCCGTCTTCTTGGAATTTTTGAAATAGTTTGAGGAGAATAGGTATTAGATCTTCTTTGAATGTTCAGTAAAACTCCCCTGTGAAGCCGTCCAAGCCTGGGCTTTTATTTGCTGGGAGTTTCTTGATCACATCTTTAAGTTCCTTAGTTATTGGTCTATCTCTTCCCGATTAAGTTTTGGGAGACTATGTGTTTCTAGAAATTTGTCCATTTCATCTGATTGTCCAATTTTTTTTGCCGTATAATTGTTCATAGTATTTGCTAACAATCCTTTGTATGTCTGTGGTGTCAGTTGTTATTTCTTCTCTTTCATTTCTGATTTTGTTTATTTGGTCCTTTCTCTTTGTTTCTTGGTGAGCCTGGTTCAGGGTCCATCAATTTTGTTTATCTTTTCAACAAACCAGCTCTTTGTTTCATTGATCTATTGAATTGTTTTTTTAGTTTCTATATCGTGTATTTCTTCTCTGACCTTCACTGTTTCTTTCCTTCTATTTGCTCTTGGTTTTTATTTTTGTTTGTTTTCTAGTTCTTTGAGTTGTATGGTTAGAAAGACAATTAGGAATTATTCTTGTTTCTTGAAGTAGGCCTGTACTGCTATGAACTTCTCTCTCAGGATTGCTTTTGTTGTGTCCCATAGATTCTGTGTGGTTGTGTGTTCATTTTCATTGGTTTTCAGGAAGTTTTTAATTTCTTCCTTTATCTCCTTGGTAACCCGTTCATTGTTCAATAACATGCTATTTAGCCTCCATGTGTTTGAATGTTTTTGCGTGTTTTTGTTGTAATTGATTTCTAGTTTCATGCCATTGTGGTCTGAGAAGATGCTTGATATGATTTCAGTCTTCTTGAATTTGTAGAGATTTACTTTGTGTCCTAACATGTGGTCTATCTTTGAGAATGTCCTGTGTGCACTTGAGAAGAATGTATATTCTGCTGCTTTGGGGCGAAATGTTCTGTAAATATCAATTAAGTCCAGCTGATCTAGTTCATCATTTAAGGACTCTGTGTCTTTGTTAATTTTTTATCTAGAAGATGTATCTAGTGGTGTCAGTGGGGTGTTAAAGTCACCCATTATGATTGTATTGCTATTGATATCTCCTTTGAAGTCCTCCAGAAGTTTTTAAATATATTTTGGTGCTCCTATGTTTGGTGCATATATGTTTACCAGGGTTATGTCCTCTTGTTGTATTGTTCCCTTTAATATTATATAGTGATCTTCTTTGTCTCCTATTATGGCCCACATTTTGAAGTCTATCTTATCAGATATGAGTATTGCTACACCAGCTTTTTTTTCATTTTCATTTGCCTGGACAATTTTTTTCCATCCCTTCACTTTCATCCTGTGTGTCTTTTGTTGTGAGGTGGGTCTCTTGTAGACAGCATATATATGGATCATGCTTTCTTATCCAATTGGCTACCTTATGTCTTTTGATTGGGGCATTCAAGCCATTTATCTTTAAGGTTATTATTGATAGATACTTATTAGTTGCCATTTTTATTTTATGCCTGTGTTCTTCTCTCTATATATTTCTTCTTCTTACAGAAGTCCCTTTAGCATTTCTTGCAGTGCTGGTTTGGTGGTTGTAAATTCCTTAAGCTTCTTTTTGTCTGTGAAGCTCTTTATTTCATCTTCGATTTTGAATGATAGTCTTGCTGGATAAAGTAGTCTTGGATTCAGACCCTTGCCTAGCATTACTTTGTACACTTCATGCCACTCCCTTCTGGCCTGCAGTGTTTCTATTGAGAAATCAGCTGACAGTCTAATGGGAGCTCCCTAGTAGATAATTTTCTGGCTCTCTCTTGCTTCCTTTAAGATTCTTTCTTTGTCTTTAATGTTTGCCATTTTAATTATGATGTGTCTAGCTGTGGGTCATTTTGGCTTCATCTTGCTTGCGACTCTGTATTTCCTGCACTTGTGTGACATTTTTTCCCTGCCAAATTAGGGAAGTTTTCTGTCATTATTTCTTCAAATAAGATCTCTATTCCTTTCTCTGATTCTTCTCCTTCTGGTACCCCTGTGATGTGAATGTTCTAACGTTTTGTATTGTCCCAAAGCTCCCTTAAACTCTCCTCCTGTTTTTTAATTTTTTCCCCCATTTGCTCCTCTATTTGGGCATTTTTTTGTACCTTGTCTTCTAACCCACTAATTCGGTCTTCAATTTCTAATCTAGTATTGAATCCTTCTAAGGTATTTTTCATATCAGCTATGTTGTTCTTTATTTCCTCTTGATTTTTATTCATAACTTCTACCTCTTTTTTTAAGCTGATGTAGTTCCCGCTGAGCTCTTTATAATTCTCATTAAGTTGCCTGTAGTTCTCACTGATCTGTTTGAGCACCCTTAAAGTCATTGCTTTGAACTCCTTATCTGACAAATTGCTTTCTTCCATTTCATGTAGTTCTTTTTCTGGTGATTCCTCCTTTTCTTTCATTTAGGTGGTGTTCTTTGTCTCCCCATTTTAGCTGTCTGGTAGTTCTAGACCCGGTGTGGAATTTTGGGATGTGTAGGCAGGTCGGTGTGCATCAAATAAGGCTGCTGTGCCTCCCAGACTGTCTGGTGCATGGTGCCTCTTGCCTGCTGTGAGTCCTGGAGGATTGACTACTGGCAGCTGGTATTGGTCTGTCCTGGTCGGCACTGCTGCTGGAGCTGTGGGTCCCACTGGTGCCAGAGGCAGCTGTATCATGCAGGCCCCACTGGGGCCATGGGTCCCACCAATGGTGGCTGGGGAGCGCTGCTACCTGAATGGGCTCAGCTCCTGCTCAGCCTCTGCTGCTGCTGTTGGGAGTGGGTCTCAGCTGCCAATCTTTGCTGCTGTTGCCTGACAATGGATGTCTGCTCCCGAGCCTCTGTTGCTGGGGGTGTGTCTCGGCTCTGATCAGGCTGCTGCTGCGGGGGATGGTGTTCGACTCCGAGCTGCTTGCGGCTTCTGCACCAGGCACCTTGACAGCACTGCTACTATGCACTGGTCTGTGTTGACACAGTGGGGTCCACTTGTCCAATGGTGCCAGGTATGCTGGTAGGCTCAGGTCGCTGGGCCCTAGCTGCTTCCGCCGCCTCCTCCCAGAAAAGACCAGGGATCTTCCAAAATGGCAGGGCCTCTCGGCCGCACAGCGAGAAGTGCCCTGACAAGCTGCTTACCACAGTAGCTGGCTGCTCCCTGTCCACAGCACAAGAACCTTCTGCCCCACATTTCTGCACTGCTTGAGGTTGCTCATCCACATTCACATCCACTCACACTCTCTCTCACATTCACTCACAGTCTCACATACTCACCCTCGCTCCAGTCCTGCCTGCTGCCATCATCCTCTGTATCGAGTTTGGAACATCTTTAGAGACCCAGAAAAATAAGTAGTAATCATCCCCTCATAATCTCTTCACACTTATTGTGATTTTTAGGTTCACACTCACTTATTCAATTCCACAGACATTTACTGGGCATCTTCTTAGACTACCTTGGGCTATGCTGGGAACACTCAGGGAGAACATAGTACTCCAACTCTTGAAACTTTTGTTTTGTTTTGACCCAATTCTGGGCCTAAACCGCCGTCATAATCCCTCCACTCACTGCTCTGTAATGTCTGCTTGAGCCACATCCTTTGGGAAACCTATCCTGCCTCTTCTCACTGTCACCCAGAATCTGCTCTTCTGTGCTCCCTTAGCACCTCATGTACACCTTACCTTTATTTATTATTATTTTTAAAAAATGTTTTTATTGATTTTAGAGAGTGGAAGGGAGAGGGAGAGATAGCAACATTGATGAAAGAGAAACATAAATCAGCTGCCTCCTGCATGCCCCCTAAAGGAGATGAGCTCACAACCTGACCAGGAATGTAACAGGTTACTTCCTGGTGCATGAGATGCCGCACAGCCAACTGAGCCACACTGGCTGAGCACACCGTAATTTTAGCTTTCAAGCTATTTATTAGCCTTTCTCTTTCTGTAGAATCAATTCAAGTAGGGACTGAGCTCTGTTCTTTCAATACTCCCAGAGACTCAAAAAATGCCTAGCACACTTGATAATTACTTAATAAATTGCAATGAAATTAACTGAACTGAATATGGATATGTTCTAAATTCAAGTATTGCTTAGATGCCATTCTGGCCTATAATAAAGAGATACAAATCAACAGGCTCTGGGACTATTTATTAGTGTCCTGGGGCTGCACCAGCCCTCAGCAACAGAGTGTGTAACTCACAAATTACCAAGATTCCAATGAGCATTCCTTCCCTGAATAAGACATACTCCTAACAGGACAGAAGTAAATTAAATGCATGCCATTACCAGGTATAAAGGTTTTTCAAGTAGAATTTTGTACCCTGGCAAAGTAAAAGAATAGTAATTTCCCAAGACAGAGACCTTTAAATGGAAATGACCAACTCTAGATTCAAAGTTCTCTCCAAATCTTCTCAAATTGACCAGAATAAATTATTTAAAACTTTTTAAATGCAAATAGGTGTGATTTTGATTGTATTAAGGGAAATTTAAGTCTGAGTTTTTTTTTAAAAACACTGAGATTATGCATATCTCAGAATTTCTCGATTAGTACAATACAAGGAATGGTCCATTTTGGAAATGCTTATATACAAGTAGTCCAATATCTATGACAATTACATAATCATTCTAAAGCAAATAGTCACCATTCAATTTATTCTGAATGATAAACTTGCAAAAAAGACTTGAAGCAGATAATTATAAAATAAACATATCTAGGTAAGTGATTAATAGAGAATAAATAAAAAAGAGTAACACCACAGCCCTAGGCTAATATAATTATTCTAATTGAATATTGAGATTATGTCTGAGCTCACAAGATGCTAAAGTTAAATGAATAAACAAATAAGTTAAATAATTCTCACTGTAGGATAAAAGCAAGTAGCAGTTGTCCTGCTAGAATACTGTAAAAGTAGTGAACTGGCACAGTCACTGCACTTTTCATGGGATAAGAGCTGGGTTCACAGACTATTGTTTCCATTATAAACTTTGCAAAAATCTAAGCCAGTTCATATACACAGTAGGCCTTTTATGCATGTGGTTCTCTTCTCAGAAATGAGACATAATAAGGGCCGAATGGACCTAAAATTAGAATCAAGCAGAACATGAAACCAGCTTTTATCAGCTATTAATAGGGAAAAAGATGCCAATCATGAACAGATAAGGGACTGGTGTGCTTGTAAAATGGTCTCTACATTGCTAAAAAGATGAGATGAGATTTTAAACAAAATCAGTGTTCTCTGTAAGGTGAAAGATAGGGAGTTGGCCTTCCTGGAATTCAACAGTTCTTTATCAGACACTGAGAGACAGCAGGCAGGCATGAAGACATTTCTGTTGCTAGACAGTGATTGAACAGGCTTTGATGGACAGGCCTGTTGTGCATATCTGACATGCAGCAGCTCCTTCTCTCTGTGGTATTGAGTGGGGGCACTTGGGGCTAGTGTGTGATTTCTACAGTGAGCCCTTCAATCCCATCTATTTGATATTCAGGTGGTAGAGATCTCAAACTGATTCAGGAGAACTTTCTCTACATTACTCCTTTTCCTATGCTGTCCTGTGGGTTCACAGAAATGACCAGTTGAGTTGCATCTGCATTTTATGCATTCATGGGAATGAGGGCACACCAAAACCTTTATCAGAATACAGACTGAACATTGGGAGAAGAATCGTATTCTGCCCTTCCATCTACTGGTCTGCTAAAAGCAAAATCCAATTCACAAACCCATGTTGGATAATGCATATTCTGTATAAGCAAATATGACAACCCTGAAAAAAGTTGCTTCGAATGTTCAAATATAGGGGAAGATTATTTTACATGTGGTGGACATGTCCTAATTTAAAACAGTATCTAAAATATTTTGGTGTATTCTTTAGCTTACTAACTTTTTTTTTTTTTTAAATCAGGTGCTGAACAACCAGAAAGAAGACAAGTAAGGAAATAGAGGAATTAAATAATAGTATGTAGCAATTAGACCTAATATACATATACAGAATAGTCTACCCAACAATATCAGAATATATATTTTTTCTCAAGTGCACATGAAATATTCTCCAGGATAGATCACATGTTAGGCTACCAAAAAAAAATCTTAATAAATTTAAAAATATTAAAATTATACAAAGTATCTTTTCTGCTACAATGAAGTAAAAGTAGAAATCAATAGTAAAGGAAAACTAGAAATTCAAATATGTGAAAATTAAACAATACACTTTTAATGAACCATTGTGTCAAAGAAAAAAACCACAAAGGAAATTAGAAAATATTCTGAAATAAACAAAAACAAAAACACAAGATACCAAAATTTATGGACTACACAGTGCAAAAAGGAAAATTTATAGCTGTAAATACTTACATTAAAAAGAAGAAAGATCTCAAATTAAAAATCTAACATCACACTGTAAGAAACTAGAAAAAGAAAAACAAACTGAACCCAAAGCTAACAAAAGGAAATAAAGAATTAGAGCAGAGATGAATAAAATAGAAAATAGAGAAACAATATAGAAAATCAATGAAACCAAAAGTAAATTGACAAACCTTTAGTTAGATTGACTAAGAAAAAAAACTTAAATGATTAAAATTAGAAATGAAAGAGGGAAGATTATTACCAATTTTGTGCAAACTAAAAGGATTTAAGAGACTACAGAGAACAATTGTATGCCAACAAATTGGATAACCTACATGAAATAGACAAATTCCTAGAAACACACAACCAGCAACACTGAATCATGAAGAAATAGAAAATCTGAACAGACCAATACAACTAGTAAGAAATTAAATCAGTAATCAAAAACCTCCCAACAAAGATAAGTTCTGGAACAGATGACTTCCTTGGTGAATTCTACAAAATATTTAAAGAAAAATTAATACCAATTCTTTTCAAAGGCTTCCAAATCATTGAAGAGGAAGGAATATTTTCCAACTCATTGTATGAGGGCAGCATCACCCTGATACCAAAGTCAAAGATATGACAAAGAAAATAATATTATAGACTAATATCCCTGATGAATATCAATGCAAAAATCTCAACAAAATTCTAGTGAACTGAATTCAGCAGCATATTAAAAGTTTTATACACCATGACCAAGGAGTGTAAGGATGGTTTAATATATGAATACCAATCAATGTAATACACCATATTAACAGAATGAAGGAAAAACCATATGATCATTTCAATTGATTGAGAAAAATATTTGTTGAAATCCAGCACTCCTTCACGATAAAAAACACTCAACAAACTAAGAAGAGAATGAAAGTACCTCAACACAATAAAGTCCACAAAGGGAAAACACACAGCTAACATTATACTCTGCCGGGGTCCAGCCTCGGCAGGTCCAGGGGTTCCCAAAGGTGTGGACGGAGTCGGCGAGAGAGAGAGAGAGAGAGAGAGAGAGAGAGAGAGCGCACGCAACGTGGGAGACAGAAAATCCTTGATCTTACTTCTGCTTAGTCTTAATGCTTCTCCTTCTCCTTCTGCCTCTGCACCAGACTAGCAGAGAGTTTTATTATTATTTCGATCCACAGGTTACATTGTTTCCCCCAAACCTTTTAGGCAAAAAAGTACAGACATTCTTTTGGTTGTTTACCCAACTCTTATGTATATTACATGTTAATTACTATTTTCACCCTTCATCCAGACATCCTCTTGAAACTCCTGACCTTTCCTCCTATCTAAGATCCTTTTAAGCTTCCACATTTCTATCCTAAATCTTCATTACTTTCTTGCTTTTCTTCCTGCAATCTTTTCTACCATTTACATCATTAGTCATCTATATGTTACTTCTATAATAATTTCTAACAGACAGCTAACAGATAGAGAAAGCAAAGATTAGTCTCCTTCAGTTGCCATCCTGCATTTTTATTTTCCCATTTACTTTATATCTTCAGTCACTGTTCTTCGTGATTCCTGCCACGCAGAGAATCCACTTCTCCAGGGACAATGTCAAACCATGGAGCTCACCCGGGACTATGTCAAACCGTGGTGGCCGCTGTTCCAGCGACACCGCTCCCAACAATACTCAATGGTGAAAGACTGCAAGCTTTTCCTTTAAGATCAGGAATAAGGTAAGGATGCCTGTTTTCATGTTTTCACCACTTCCATTCAACATACTTTTGAAATTCCAAACAGAGTCATTAAACAAGAAAAAGAAGCAAGCAGCAGCTAAATTGGAAAGGAAGAAGTAAAATTATCTCTGCTCACAGATGACATAATATTATATGTCAAACACTAAAGATTCCACAAAAAAACTGTTAGAACTAATAACCAAACTGAATAAAGTTGAAGAATACAAAATAAACACACAAAAATCAGTTGCCTTTCTGTACCCTAATAATGAACATTCCAGAAAGGAAATTAAGAAATAATTCCTTTACAATAATTTGACAAAGAATATAACACTTAGGAATAAACTAACCATGAAAGTAAAAGACTTGAAAACTACAAAGAAATTAAAGATAGAAATGTGGAAACACATCCATGTTCATGGATTGGAAAACAGTATTATTAAGATCTTAGACTACACAAAGTGATCTACAGATTCAGTGCAATCCCTATCAAAATACCAATGATGTTTTAGCAGAAATATAAAAATTCATCCTAAAATTCATATGGAATCTCAAAGGCTCCCGAAAACCAGAACAGTCTTGAAAAGGAATAAAGTTGGAGGACTCACACTTCCTGCTTTCAAAACTCACCACAAAGCTACAGTAATCAAGAGTGTGGTACTGGCATAAAGAGAGACAGATAGATCAATGGAGTAAAGAGCACAGAATTAAACCCTCAAATATATAGTCAAATGACTTTTGACAAGGGCATCAAGACCATTCCATAAAGAAAACATAGTCTTTTCAACAAATGGTACTGGGAAATTTAGATATTCACATGCAAAAGAATGAAGTGGGAAACTTTCCTTACACCATGTAAAAATAATTAGCTAAAAAGGACTAAAGACTTATGTGTAAGAGCTTAAAAATACATACAAATATTTTAAAAATATAAGCACAAGAAAACTTTTAGAAGAAGACATAGGAGAAAAGCTTTATGACATTGGTTTTGGCAATGATTTCTTGGACATGATACCAAAGCACAGACCAAAACAATTAAAAAATAGATAAATTGGACTTGATCAAATTAATTAATTAATTTTTATTTTTTTAAACTTATCTTTATTGTTGAATGTATTACAGATGTTCCCTCTTCTTTTCCTCATTGAACCCCTCCTCCTCCCCAATCCTACCCCCTCCTGTTTTCCCTACACTATTGTCTGTGTCCATTGGTTATGCATATATGCATAGACGTTCTTTGGTTTATCTCTTCCCGCCCTCCCTTCCCCCTTCCCTTTGAGGTTCATCAGTCTAACAACCAATTTGTACTTCTTAATTCCTTCATTTTTTTCACCCATCCCCCCATCTGTCAAGCAACCAAAAGTTCTCTGTATCTATGAGTCTGTTTCTGTTCTGCTTGCTCATTTTGTTTATAGATTCAATTGTTGATAGATATATATTAATTGCCATTTTATTGTTCATATTTTTGCTCTCCTTCTCCTTCAAGAAGACCCTTCAATGTTTCATATAATACTGGTTTGGTGGTGATGAACTCCTTTAGCTTTTTCTTGTCTGAGAAACTCTTGATATGTCCATTGACTCTAAATGATAGCTTTGCAGGGTAAAGTAACCTTGGTTGTAGGTCGTTGCTTTTCATCACCTTGAATATCTTTTGCCACCCCTTTCTGGCCTGCAAAGTTTCTTTTGAGAAATCAGCTGACAGTCTTATGGAAGCTCCTTTGTAGGAAACAAACTACTTTTCTCTTGCTGCTTTTAAGATTCTCTCTTTGTCTTTAACCGTTGGCATTTTGATGATGATGTATCTTGGTGTGGACCTCTTTGGGTTCATCTTGTTTGGAATTCTCTGTGCTTCCTGGACTTGTATGTCTGTTTCCTTCACCAAGTTAAGGAAGTTTTCTGTCATTATTTTTTCAAATAGGTTTTCAATTTCTTGCTCTCTCTCTTCTTCTGGCACCCTCATAATGCGAATGTTTGCATGCTTGAAGTTGTCCCAAGGCTCCTTACAGTATCTTCACTTTTTTTTTGGATTCTTTTTTCTTTTTGCTGATCTGATTGGGTGTTTTTTGCTTCCTTATATTCCAAATCAATGGTTTGTTTCTTGGCTTTACCTACTTTACTATTGCTTCTCTGCAAATTATTCTTTATCTCAGTTAGTGCATCCTTCATTTCTGACTGGTCCTTTTTTATGTTGTTGATGTTCTCACTGAGTTCATTGGAGTTCTCCTTAAGTTCCTTGAAGTTCCTTGAGCATCCTTACAACCAGTGTTTTGAACTCTGCATCTGATTGCTTGCTTATCTCCATTTTGTTTAGTTCTTTTCCTGGAGTTTTGTTCTTTTCTTTCATTTGGGACATGTTTCTTTGTCTCCTCATTTTGGCTGCTTCCCTGTGTTTGTTTCTATGTATTAGGTAGAGTTGCTATGTCTCCTAGGTTTCATAGGGTGGCCTATTGTTATAAGTGTCCTGTAGAATCCAGTGGCACAGTCTCCCTGATTACCATATCTGGGCCCTCAAGGTGCACCCCTAGTGTGGGCTGGACACCTTTCTGTTGTAATTGAGTCTTGATTGCTGTTGGCACGTCAATGGGAGGGATTTACTCAGGCTGCAAGGACTGGCTGTGTCCACTGACCGCTGGCCTCTGACTACTCCAGAGGATCAGCTGTGTAGGGAACCACCACACAGAGCAAGACTTACTTCAGCAGGGCTCTGGTACCCACTGAGTTCACTCACTGAGTGTGTCACTTGTGGAGGTGGTTGGGTGGTGGTGTTTTAATGTGGTCTGAAGCTGTCCACTGGGTGTGCTGTCTCTGGGGCAAGGTCAGCCACTGCCTGTGTTCTATCCAGGGCCACCTGGCATAAGCCACAAAGTGATCTGCCTATGGCTGCTTCTTGTGCTGGGCTTGGAGGTGCCCAGGAAATGCCAAGCTATGAACCAAGGCTGGCTGCTTTTAGTGCTAAGCCTGGGGCCACTTAACGAGAGGTATGGGGCTCACTGAGACCAGATGCTGCATGTTTGAGAGATTTTAGGAAACTCTGAAGCAGGATCCAAGACAGGACAATCCTATGGTAAAGCCACTGGAAACAGCTTTTGTGGGCCTGAAATTTGGGTGGGGCAGGGCCTCAGGGAATCACAGGACAGGGCAAACAGTGTGAGCCAGGTTGCTGGAGTCCCAGATATGGCGGCCGTCTGCTGCCCTGGGGAAGGGCTCACCAAAGGAGCAAAGGCCTCCACCAACACATCTGTCTGAGAGAAAGCTGCCTCTCCAGCTCTCATCCCAAGGCCAAACAACTCAGTTCTTCCCTGCATGTCTCCGGTGCCTTTCAAGCTGCCTCCTCTCCAAGTTCAGAGGGAGCAAGTCTGAGTAAGTCCATGCACAGGCCCTTTAAGAGGAACTGCCTGGGGCTCCAGAAGTCTCAGCCTCCCTCAGCCTCAGTTCCTGCTGGTTTTTCCAGCTAGAAGTTATGGGGACTTCTCTTCCTGGCACTGGAACCTTGAGCTGGGCACCTAGTGTGGGACAGGGACCCCTCACTCCTCAGGGAGGACCTTCACAGCCGAGGTGTCCCTCCTGATTTTTATCCGCCACATGTGGGTGAGGAACTAGCCCGTCTGCACCTCCGCCCCCCCTACCAGTCTCAATGTGGCTTCTTTAATTTCATAGTTGTAGGATTTCTGTTCAGCTCGATTTCAGGTGGTTCTGAATGATGAGTGTTCTGTAGTTTAGTTGTCATTTTGATGTGGTTGTGGGAGGAGGTTGTGGGATACCGTGTTTACCTATCTGCCATCTTGACTGGTAATCTGGACTTAATCAAATTTAAAACTTTTGTACATCAAAGGACACCATCAACAGTGAAATGCAGCACAGAGTGGGAGAAAATATTTGTAATTCATATATCTGAATATATAAAGAACTCCTACAACTCATCAACACAAAATCAAATAACAATTAAAATATGGGCAAATGACCTGAATACTCATTTTTCTTTCTTTCTTTTTTTTTTTATCCTCACCTGAGGACATTTTTTTCATTCTTTGTTCAGATAGAGTGGGAGGGAGAGAGAGGAAGAGAGAGAGAGAAAAACATCGATGTGAAAGGGACACATCGAGTGGCTGCCACCTGCACGACCAACCAGGGCCGGGGACAAACTGCAACCGAAGTACATGCCCTTAGCGGGAACCGAACCCAGGTCTCTCTGGACCGCAGGCCAACGCTCTAACCGCTGAGCCAAACCGGCCAAGGCTGAATACTCATTTTTCTAAAGAAGATGTGCAGATGGCCCACAAGCACAAGAAGAGCTTCTCAACATCACTGATAATCAAAGAAATGCAAATCAAAACCACAGTGAGTGAGATACCACATCCCACATATTAGCATGACTATTAATGCACACACACACACATACACACACAAACACATCAAAACAGAACATAACAAGTGTTAGCTGTAATATGGAGAAATAGGATCATTTGTAATCTGCTGGTGGGAATGTTAAACGATATAGCCACTATGGAAAACAGTATGGCAATTCCTCAAAAAAATTAAACAGAATTACCCTATGATCCTGCAATTTCATTTGTGGGTATATACCCATAAGTATTGAGAGCAGGTTCTCAAGCAGACATTTGTACAGCAATGTTCATATAAATATTATTTACAATAGTCAAAAGGTGAAAATAACCCAAAAATCCATCAAAGGTCTTAAAAAGGAAGGTAATTCTGATATATGCTACAATATGGATGAACCTCGAGGACATTGTGTTAAAAGAAATAAGGCAGTCATAGAAGGGTAAATACTGTGTGATTACATTTCTATTAGGTACCTAGATTATAGAGACAGAAAGTAGAATGGTGGTTTTCAGGGGATGGAGGAGGGGGAATGAGAATGGTTGTTTAATGGGTACAGTATAGAGTTTCAATTGGAGAAGATGAAAAAGTTCTGAGGATTGACAATGGCAACAGTTGCATAGTAACATGGGTGTACTTAATGCCACGGAACCAACCATACACTTAAAAATGGTTAAGATAAACCTGGCTGATGTGGCTCAGTGGTTGAGCGTCGACCCATGCACCAAGAGGTCACTGGTTCAATTCCTGGTCAGGGCACATGCCCAGGTTGTGGGCGGCCTGATCCCCAGTGGGGGGCATGCAGGAGGCAGCCAATCGATGTTCTCTCTCATCAATGTTTCTATCTCTCTCTCCTTCTCCCTTCCTCTGTCTCTAAAAAAAAAATAAGGTTAAGATAATAAATTTTGATTTATATATTTTATCACAATAAAAACAATCAGGTGCTTCTCCTAGTTAAACTTAATTGTGCAGAAGTTGAATATTAATACTGCACATGAAATTTGACACCAGATATATTTTGGTTTCTACACAGTTTTTAAATATATTTTTAAATAATTTGTTGATTTAGATTGATAGGTCCTTCCAATCAGTCATAAGCTTCAGAATTCCCTATATTAAACTTTGTCTGTTTTACTTAACCTGTTACTTGCCTGGGCCTCAAAATTATTTGGGTTTGAAATCTATGCAACTCCACCTTGCATCTCTCCTATTTCTGCCAGCACATATCTGTTGGTTGAACAGCTATTCTTAGTTACCTGTAGGAATGTGTGGCTGAATGGCAAGAAGCTGGATGTTGGACCTCAGTTTAGACCTAGAATTCAATACTAGTTCTGTCCTCATCAGCCCTATGGCAAGTGGAGCTTGAATTTTCTTATTTATAAAATAGGGTTAAAACATTAATTTTGTAGGGTTGTAGGAGAGTTAGATGGGATTGTAAATATAAAAGCACGTAGCATGTGCCTGTTGGGCATCAGAAGCTCAGCAAATGTTGGTTCCCTTCTTTTTTTTTTTTTTTTTTTTTTTTGTCTCCATAAGTTGTCAGTCTTCCTTTGAAAGGGAATGGTGACTGTGTTACGCAGTTTTCATAGATTAGTGTTGGGAGAGGAAAGGAAGAATGGTTTTGGTAGTTTGCATAGGAATCTCCTGTGAAAAACTAAACTGTAATATCCTAGAGAACAAAGACTTGTCATCTTTTATCTATAGGTCCAATATGCTGCTTAATAAATGTGTAGAGAATAATAGTTGAATTTTGTCAACATTGTGAAATAAGCATCATAATGGCATTCACCTAGCTTTGATGACAATCTGCAGGGGGAAAAAATAGGTCATCCTGACCTTTAGGAATAGAGTGTGGCTTTCAACACTGGTAAAGATAATACCTTATGCTTTCAGAAATCTGGAGAATAATGAAAACTAGAAAAGGGGGAATTCAAGGATTATGAACTTACTATTCATTTTTCCTTTCTTGCTGCAATGTTCTCATTTCTTTAAGATTTTGGGGACCAATTTGCAGGAACAGTTGCTTTCCCCAGAACTTCTGACCAACTTGCTCCTAAAACTGCCCCTCCTCCCTGCAGCACAGAGCATTTCAAGGGACACATTTTGGGCAGTAACAGCCTTTCCTCTCACCTTTACTCTCAAACTGTAGGGAAGTAGGATGGAAGAAATGAAAGAAGAACATGAATATTATCAAATTGTTGACACTGGCTGTTATTTTCCTTCCCTCTTACTTTCAAGAGGTATGCATGTTCTGTTTCACACAAAAAGGAGGAAGTCACCTAAGAATTGATGCATTCATGAAATGGAGGAAAATCTCTAGGCTCCTTCCTGAATTTCAGCTGTAGCACAAACAAAACAAAACAAAATCAGACAGGAGAATTGTGAGCTAAAGGCAGAGCAACAGCTGGCCTGGACACATAACTGAACACTGTGTAAATAAATAATTAAAAACCAAATTAGTACTATTAGTTAAACTGCTACAATCTGTTGCTTTGAATTTACCCCCATCATCCTTGTAAGTTTCAGCTCCGTGGCCTGATGGGACCTAGGAGCCTCACAATAGGTTACTGCAGATGTGGAGAGCAAGCTCTCTCTGCTTGTTAACTGACAACACTTCTGGAACAATTTTCAAGTCCTTAACTTGTAAATCTGCAAAAATAATACCAGAAAAGACATTTTACCAGCCATTGTCTTTGTCAAAGGTGGAGCCCTCTGGAGCTGAAAAACTCTGTTCCCAGGTTCCCAAGGATTAACCAATGTGTGTCACATAGCAGTCAGAAAATGCTTTTCAAAAACCAAGAAGAATGATATCGAGAGAAAGTTGCTTTAATTTAAGGAACTTGTTAACCCATTCTTTAAAGGACTTCTATACTCATGACATTTAAAATAACAATAATGACTTCTTGATCTCAGATAATGTTATAATGCTTTCAAAGTGTTTCTTTTTACATTATGTTAGTACAGACTGTAGTTTGATGTTGTTCACATTTAATGTTTAACTTTGGTGTGTATACTATAAGATCTAGAAGTCAGTCCACACCCCTTCTGAATTCTGAAGATATTTGTTAAAGTTTCCTCTCTAAGCAGGAAATGACCAAATGAAAAAAAAAGATGGCATTTTATCTTATGTTCCATGCAAACATCACTAGATAAATTTGTGGAGGCTTTATTTATGGTCAGTGAAGACCTCTTTCTCGAACTCCAAGCTTTACCACCTTAAAAGGTTCTTGAATAGTCCTGTGTTTGTTCAAAGCGCTGTCTCCAAGGGGCACTGCCTGGGTGTGAATCCTGGTGCTGGGATATTAGGTAAATCACGTCACATCTCTGAAACTGTTCCCTCATTTACAAAATAGGGATTCAGTTACTCAGCAAATTTTCATGAATTCCCACTTGTAAGTATGCAATACTACAAATGTAGCAGTGAGTAAAAGCCCAAATGTCTGCTCTCCTAGAACTGACATTTAATGGAGGCAGGAAAAAAACAAACAAACAAATGTCTGTGAAGGTGAACATGCGCTGAGGAAAATTGAGCGGGGGGAACAATGGATGGGCCAGCTCCCTGACGCTGGCACTTGACAGTGTCGCTAGAGGAGTCGGAGATGAGCCCTGTGGAGTGACTGTCCCATACACTGGAAACGTTTATTGCCATGTGCTGCAACGGGGCCAGATTTCGTGTTAGAAGAACATGGATGAGGCCAGCAGGGCGAGCTATATAAACTGTGGAGCCCAGCACAAAGCTAAAAAGTGGGGTCCTGATAGAGGGCAACCTGCGGTCACCACACCTCCCAGCAGACGGGAGACCCCAGGAGACAGCAACCTCTGCCCCAGGGTGCGCTCCGGACCTGGAAGGGGGCTGGAGCCTACAAGATGCTGTGGACCTGCGGCCACCTGGTGCTCCACATGCCAGGAGCAGAGGGCGACTGTGGAGAGCGGTATTCCCTGGGCGATGGGACTGGGTTGGTCCAATGGGGTCCACCTGCAGGGGATGCAGTGCCGGAGAGCTCGTCCCTGCAGAGGATTCACCCAGTGGCAGGGTCCAACCTCCAAGTGCAGGCTCTGTAGGTCTTCGCTAACCAAACATATATCTGGAAATAAAATTATTAATACTGTCGGACAGTGGGGCTCTGAGTCTCTGCACTGAAGGCAGAGCCCTGGGAGCAGTTGGAGACGATCCCCGGCCACGGGCTACAGGAGCTTCTGGGCCTGAGTGGGACTATGGGGTTCACTCCGCGTGGGGTGGGAAGACATTTGAAGGTCTTGAGCAGGGGGGTGACATGACCTGGGCTTGTATTTTTAAATGATCATTCTGGCTGTTGTGTGGTCGCTAGACTGCCATTAGAACCAAATAGGCATTTTGGAATATAAAGCAACAGAAATGTGAACATTTCAAATTTGCAATTTGTAATGATTGAATATACGGAAGAGTGAAGGAAATGAAGCAAGGATGAACCTGAGTTTCTGGCCTGAACACCTGGAAGAAGACGGAGTGCACATTTGCTGAAATGGTATTTTCTTGGGGTGAAAATGAAGATAAGAATGGGACTGCTTCTTTGGATTGTTTTGAGAGTGAAGAAGTCAATAAAGCAAAAGTTTAGAATAGTGACATATAAGAAACATTCAATAAATGTTATTTTCCCCCAAAGCAATAGCACATTTTTAAAAATCCAGTAGAATAAATAAAGTGCCTATCAATCTGTCACTATGGTCCATTTAAAAACAAGAAAAAAAATAAACAAACAAACAAAAATCTGCCCACAGAAGTTTTGTAGAGTTCTTATCAGAGCTTTTTTATTTAAATATAAAAAATTATATTTTCATTAGCACCTATAAGTTTATAGTTAATCTCTTATTTGACTTTCAGTGTTCAGTGTTCAGATTAAGTACTAAAAATAAGGAAATAGATAAGATATTTGATGAATGAGCATCTGGGAAATACTTCTCAGAATTGTGACTTTAGAGCTCAAAAATATTTTTACTGATCATTGAAGAAAAGGGAGACAGTTTCATGGAGGAACTGTATTCATAAGTCAATCTCCTTGTCTTGATTCCTGTAGGTATGGTGTTGAGAAATTCCTGGGAAATCTCTTACAGGTTTCATTTTGTGTGTGGAAATCACTACTGAAGGAAGAATAGATTGGGTAGACTGGCATAAATATATGACTGAATTTTCCCCCTAAAACTATTCATATTTATTGAATAAATCCTGATGTATCAAATGCTACTTTATTATAATGAAATTATAATTTGTGAAAACACTTCAAACATTTCAGAAGTAGTATACTAGGAAAATTAATTTTCACTTTATCCAGAATTAGGTATTTAGTGTTTTATTTGAAGTATACTCGTGGTATGTATGACAGATAGATAGTCAAATATAAAATCACATTCAAAAGCCAAATAAACTGTTTTCTGGGATCTAGCTTTTTTATTTAGATTTTAAGGAGAATAACTGATCCAGAATTGCCTGTAATTGCAGGTTGGTTTTATAATAAAAATATGCATTACTTATGTGGGATGTACTAAATGACATTGAAACATTATTATTAATGTCCCTAAGTTTTAGATGAATAATCTGAGGCTTAGGAGGCTGACTGTCTTATGTCTACTGCCTACCCATCCTTTGGAGGGGACAGAGTCAGAATTTGAACTCAGGTCTCTGGTTGATTCAAAGATGGGTACTTTTTAAAATCTACAATATGAAAAGGGTGGCAGAGTGAATAGAAGCTACACAGACCATCTTCCAGGACCAAACTAGAATTACAACTAAAATAAAGACAAATCGTTTGGAAAAAGCAACAGAAAAGCAGCTGGAGAGGACCCATATAACCAGGGACAGAAAAAGGACACTAATCGAGCCTGGTAGGAACTGCAGAGGCATGAGAGGGTGAGCTGGGAGCCCACAGACAGCAACTATTTTAATGCCAGCAGTTCCCTCAGGGTTAACATCCCAAGTTGGCTACACAGCACAGAGGGCAAGGACAAAGCACTAAATTAGCTACAGCCACTCACCTTGGGCTCCAGCAGAGAGAGGGAAGACTGGACTGAAACTGTGTGGAGACTTGGGAGCTTGGAGAGGTAAGAGGGCAATGGGAGTTTTTTGCTAAATCACTCCCTCACAGGACAGTAGCCATCTTACTCAAAAAGCCCCTTCCCAGAGCCCTGGGAGAAGAAACAACCCCTCCCTCAGGAATTTAACACCACCCAGCCAGGCCACAGAAATGCAAATTGAGGCTCATTCACAGCCAGCCACACCCCACACACCCTCTGGAAATCCTCCTACCCTGAACACTGGAGGGCTACAACCCAAGGCTCATCAAGTAACTGAGACTAATAGCCTCCAGGCAAACAGCTAGAGGATAACTGACCCTTTCCTGGGCTTGCAGACCTACTCAGGAAAGTAAGATTTGACAGTGGTGTTTAATGTGGGTCCTCCCATACTCATCCAAACCCAATAGAGGGAGTCACAGTCAGTGGAACACCAACACCCACAGGAAAAATTTGACAGGCGCCAAAACCCACTGAGATGGCCAAAATGGTGAAATAAAGAAACAAATCCCAAATGAAAGAACAAGAGAACTCTACTGAAGAAGAGATAAAGGAAATGCAGCTAGTTATCAGAGGTAGAATTCAGAGTGATGATAATGAGGAAGCTAAACAGTATGAGTAAAGAGCTCAAACGCATGAATAAAGATATAGAAACATTGAAAACCAACCAAGTGGAAATGAAGAGTAACATAGCAGAAATAAAGAACACATTGGAAGGAATAACCAGCAGAGTAGAGGAAGGTGAGGACCAGATCAGTGAATTAGAAAACAGAGTAGACAAAAATTACACAATCAGAAAACCAAAAATAAAAAATAATTAAAAAACAGGAAGAAAGCTTAAGAGAACCATGGGACAACTTGAAACATAACAACATCTGCATCATAGGAGTTCCAGAAGAAGAAGAAAATGAGCAAGGGTAAGAGAATATATTTGAAGAAATAGTGACAGAAAACTTCCCTAACTTGGTGAAGGAAAAAAGCATTCAAGTTCAAGAAGCAGAGAGAGCCCCTAGTAAGAAGAACCCAAACAGGCCCACACCAAGACACATAGTAATTAAAATGCCAAAAATTAAAGACAAAGAGAGAATCCTAAAGGCAGCAAGAGATAAGCAACAGGTTACCTACAAAGGAACCCCCAAAAGTCTATCAGCTGACTTCTCAACAGAAACATTATAGACCAGAAAGGAATGGCATAAAGTAATCAAGGTAATGAAAAACAAGGATCTGAATTCAAGACTACTCTCTCTATACAGCAAAGCTATCATTCAAAATAGAAAGTAAAATAAAGACCTTCCCAGACAAAAAAAAAAAAAGGCTAAGGGAATATATTAGCACCAAACCAGCACTGCAAGAAATGTTAAAAGAACTGCTATAATTAGTAGAAAAAATAGGAAGAAAAATAGAACCACAAAAAACAAAACTGGCAATAAATAAGTACATATCAATAACAACCTTAAATGTAAATGGATTGAACACTCCAATCAAAAGACACAGAGTAGCTGATTGGATAAGAAAGCATGACTCATATACATGTTGTTTACAAGAGACCCACCTCACAACAAAAGACTCATATAGGTTAAAAGTGAAGGAATGGAAAAAAATCTTACAAACAAACGGGAAGGAAAAAAAAAAAAAGATGGGGTAGCAATACTCATAAAATAGACCACATGTTAGGACACAAACTAAGTCACTACAAGTTCAAGAAGATTGAAATCATATCAAGCATCTTCTCAGATCACAATGGCATTAAATAAGAAATCAATTACAACAAAAACATGCAAAGACATTTGAACACATGGAGGCTAAATAGCATGTTATTAAACAATGAATGGGTTACCAAGGAGATCAAGGAAGAAATTAAAAACTTCCTGGAAACCAATGAAAAGGAGCACACAACAAAACTAAATCTATGGGATGCAGCTAAAGCAATCCTGAGAGGGAAGTTCATAGCACTACAGGCCTACCTCAAGAAACAAGAAAATTTTCTAATTGACTATCTAATCTCACAACTTAAAGAACTAGAAAGCAAACAAAAAGAAAAACCCAGAGAAGGTAGAAGGAAAGAAATAGTAAAGATCAGAGCAGAAATAAATAGAGACCAAAAAAACAATTCAAAGATCAATGAAACAAAGAGTTGGTTTGTTGAAAAGATAAACAAGGTTCATGGACCCTTAGCTATACTCACCAAGAAACAAAGAGAGAGGACCCAAATAAACAAAATCAGAAACGAAAGAGAAGTAACAACTGACACCACAGGAATACAAAGGATCGTTAACATATACTATGCACAACTATATGGCAACAAAATGGACAATCTAAGCGAAATGGAAAAATTTCTAGAAACACTTAGTCTCCCAAAACTGAACCAAGAAGAGATAGAAAACTTGAATGACCAATAAACAGACCAATAACAACTAAAGAAATTGAAGATGTAATCAAGACTCTCCCAGCAAACAAAAGCCTGGACCCGGATAGTTTCATGGGAGAGTTTTACCAAACATTCAAAGAAGAATTAACACCCATTCTCTTGAAATGATTCCAAAAAATATAAGAAGAAGGAAGACTTCCAAACTTGTTTTATGAGGCCAGCATAATTCTAATTCCAAAACCAGAAAAAGACAATACAAAGAAAGAAAACTACAGGCCAATATCCCTGATGAACATAGATGCAAAACTCCTGAACTAAATATTAGCAAATTGGATCCAGCAATACATCAAAAAAATTATTCATCATGACCAAGTGGGATTCATCCCAGGGATGCAAGGATGATACAATATTCGCAAGTCAGGAAATGTGATACACCACAAAAACAAAATGAAAGATAAAAACTATATGATCATTTCAATAGATGCTGAAAAAGCATTCGACAAAATCCAGCACCCATTTTTGTTAAAAATGCTCAGCAGTGTGGGAATAGAGGGATCATATCTTGACACAATAAAGACCATATATGAACCTACAGCCAACATCATACTCATTGGGCAAAAACTAAAAAAGCATTTCCCGTAAGAACAGGAACAAGACAGGGATACCCACTTTCACCACTCTTATTTAACATAGTACTGGAAGTCTCAGTCACAGCAATCAGACAAGAAGAAAAAATAAAAGGCATCCAAATTGGAAAGGAGGAAGTGAAACTGTCATTTTTCGCAGATGACATGATATCGTACACAGAAAACCCTAAAGACTCCATTGAAAATCTACTAGATTTAATACACGAATTTGTCAAGGTAGCAGGATACAAAATGAACATCAAGAAATCAATGCCATTCTTATATACCAATAATGAACTCACAGAAAGAGAAACTTAAAAAAAGAATCCTATTTACTATTGTGGCAAAAAAATTAAGATACCTAGGAACAAACTTAACCAAAGAGGCAAAAAACCTATTTGCAGAAAACTACAGGACATTGAAGAAAGAAATAGAGGAAGATATAAAAAAGTGGAAGCACATACTTTGTTCATGGATTGGAAGAATTAACATCATTAAAATGTCCATACTACCCAAAGCAATCTATAGATTCAATGCAATCCCCATTAAAACACCAATGACATATTTCACAGAACTAGACCAAATACTTCAAAAGTTTATATGGAACCAAAAAAAAAGGCCTCAGATAACCATAGCAATCTTGAAAAAGAAGGACAAAGTAGGAGGGATCGTAATTACAGATATCAGGTTATACTAAAAGCCATTGTAATCAAAACAGCCTGGAACAGGCATATACAGTAAATCAATGGAACAAAATAGGGAATGTGGAAATTGACCCAAGACATAATGCTCAACTAATACTTGACAAAGATGGCAAGGGCATACAATGGAGTAAAGAGAGCCTATTTAATAAATGATGCTAGGAACACTGGACAGCTATATCCAAAAACTGAAACTAGACCACCAACTTACACCATACACAAGAATAAATTCAAAATGGATAAAAGACTTAAATGTGACTCATGAATCCATAAAAATCCTGGAAGAAAATGTAGGCAACAAAATTTCAGACATCATACGCAGCAGAATTTTCACTGATACAACGCCTAAAGCAAAGGAAACAAAGGAAAAAGATGAACACATGGGACTGCATCAAACTAAAAAGCTTCTGCACAGCAAAAGAAACAAACATCAAAATGGAAAGGGAAACCACTATATGGGAGACCATAATTGCCAATGATACATCAGATAAGGGGTTAATTTCCAAAATATATAGAGTGATCATACAGCTCAACAAAAGGAAGACAAAGAACCCAATTAAAAAATGGGCAGAGGACCTAAATAGACACTTCTCCAAAAAGGACATACAAATGGCCGAGAGACATATGAAGAAATGCTCAATGTCACTAATCATCAGTGAGATGCAAATTAAAACAACTATGAGGTATCACCTGAAACCTGCCAGAATGATCGCCCTCAACAAATCATCAAACAACAAGTGCTGGCGAGGCTGTGGAGAAAAGATGACTCTACTACACTGCTGGTGCAAATGCAGACTGGTGCAGCCACTGTGGAAAACAATATGGTGTTTCCTGAAAAAATTACAAATTGATCTGCCATTTGACCCAGTGAGACCACTTCTAGGAATACATCCTAAGAAGCCTGAAACACCAATCAGAAAGACTATATGTACCCCTATGTTCATAGCAGCACTATTTACAATCACTAAGATCTGGAAACAGCCCAAGTGTCCATCAATAGATGAGTGGATAAAAAAGCTGTGGTACATATGCACAATGGAACACTATGCAGCTGTAACAAAGAGAGATTTCTTATCCTTTGAGACAACATGGAGAGACCTGGAGAGCATTATGCTAAGTGAAATAAGCCAATCAGAGAAAGACAAATACCACATAACCTCAGTTATTTGTGGAATATAAGGAACAAAATAAGATGATGAACAAAATATACCCAGAGATGTAGAAAGGAGTGTGGTTCAGACTGACAAATCTCAGAGGAGGGGGCTGGGGGGTATGGATGAGATAAACCAAAAAACATATGCATGTATGTGTAACCAATGAACATAGACAACAATGCTGGGGGTGTGGGGTGGCATGGGCAGGAGGATGTCTAGGTGGGAAAAAGGGGAACATCTGTAACAAAAATAAATTAATTTAAAAAAATTACAATATTATGGTTTTATGTGTGGCTATTGTTTAAAGAGATATTCATGTTATTATTTCCTACTTCAGGAACTGGCTGAGGTGCTGAATAAGAGATGATGATTCTGTTGAATGTAGAATGATTTACAGAGTCTTAATCTTTATTTATTAAGCATTAGAGCCTAGAAGGGTCCTTCTTAACCTGAACAGCTCCATCTCCTTATGGACCTTATTACTATTACTTACAATATATCAAATGCCTACCATTGCCCTGGGTTCCTTACAGAATACATTATCCAAGCCTTCCCAGCAAGAGTCAAGTTTCCAGAGGGCCAGCACAGAAGCCTTGATTGAGCAACTGGATTAATTTATAAGCAAATATTTTTGAGTTCATATTCTCAAGTTAATTTGACCTCAATGTTTTGCCTGAGGCAATTTTTCTAAAATATCCCTCATATGGGGATTTGAGGTGTGTGAACATATGCATTTGATAAAGAACTTCTTTTACTGTGAATGGGCTGATACAAATTTAATAATGTACATACTGTTTAGGGACCACAAGAAATTAATATCAATGTGAGCAGGAAATCAATGCGGTCTTTATTTTATCCCACCCTGAATGAATAAATGAGAATTGTGTGAATGGGTGGCACTGTTGGGTAAAGGGCACAGTCAGATTACAGCCTGTATCTGGAAACTGAGCCCAAATACCAGTTGATTTTTCATTCTATTGTTTATTAACTAATAATAGCAAAAAACACATGATTTATTGTGAGTTTCTTATATGCCAGACATTTCTAAGAGCTTTATAAACTATAGATCTTTTCATTCTTGCAATAATATTATGAGGTAGGTACTACCATCTATTTTATGGATGAGAAGACTGAATCTTTGTAAGTGAAGTAGCTGCCCCAATAAACTGTGTTTTGACACATTTCCATACTTGGCCTTTTATACTATCCCCTACACCAGTGTGGCTGTAAACCTGTAAACTTCATTTCCTGCTTGGCTGGAATCCATGGGAGGTAATGGGAGATACTCATAACTAATGGGAAGAAAATAGAAACCACCTTGTTTCTGGCAGTGGCAGGTGACTGCAGATCATTTCTGTAGTTGTCAGTAGTTCTAGCATCACTGGGAGATGAGCATGAACTCCTGCAGAGGCACTGCTAGCAAAATCCCAGGCCTCCTGGAGCCTACATGCCAATGCAGGGCAGAGGAGTGTGGGCTCACATTAGTGTTACTTCTTTCCAGAAAGATATGGCTGTCTGTAGTTTCTGATGTCTAGAGACCACCAACCTTCTCATTTTTTGCTCCCTTCACTCATTGTCTCTTAATTCCCTAATTTAAATAACTTTCTGTTTGAGATACCTAGAGGGGTTTGTATTTTCCCAAATGATCCAATACCATATCCATTTAGCCTATATTATCTTCCCAAGTTCACTTCTCAGAGTCTCAGTATGGGTAGATATTACCTTTTTGCTAGTTTCAAAGAGCTGTTATTGGCATGGTCACCATTGCCCTGTTGCTGAGGATCCTATCTGGCATAGTGTTCAGCTTCATAGGGCCCCTATGTAAACAGAATGACTTCAGATGTTATAGCTACAAGCTTGACAAAGACATCTGAAATATCTAAAATCCAACTGAATATCAACATATCATCTGTAAGTTTTGAGACTGAAAAAATATGGAATTCCATAGAATTTGAAGAGGAAGAGAGAGAAAGAGGCCTGAAGAATAGAAAAGTACAGAATCTGATTAATTTATCAACCTGAGTGGGAATTGTAGACTTTTGTGAATGGACTGTAGAATCAGATAATGTTTTTATCTTGAATTCATAGATTTGGGCCAAGTGGCACTTCTGATGAGTTATGGCATCATTGATGTAGCAATTGTAAATAAGATTCAGTGAGTCACCTCAGCACTGCCAAGAAAAACATAGTATCTGGTTAAAATCTGTTTAGTTAACTGGATGGCAATTGTCTTCTCTAATGAATGAGACTCTTTCAAGCAGGATTAAGTGTAACAATGGTAAAGAGAAGTAAAATTGTGGAATTAGTATTTTGTGGTTAAGAAGAACTATGTGCATACTTAGTGTTTAATGGACTTGCAATTTTTAAAAAAATATGTCCTGTTAGAAAGACAATCTAATAGAAGATTAAAATCAGTAAACTTGAATACACAGCGATAGAAACCACCTAAACTGAAACATAGAGAGAAGAAAGGCTGAAAAGCAGACAAACCTGAGTCCCTGTGACCTATGAAACAATAGAAAGCTATTTATCAAATGTATAACTAGAGTGTAAGAAAGGGCGGGGGTGGGGGGGGAGAAAAATATTGGAAAATATAATGGCTGAAAATTTTCCAAATTTAATTTAAGTGTAAACTAAAAATTTCAATAAACCATAGTCAGGACAAACACACACCTCATACACATTCCCTAAGGCATTTCATAGTCAAATTACTAGAAAGCTGTGATAAAGAAAAACATTAAAAGCAAGTAGAGACGAAAGATATGGTATATACTCAGAAACAGAGATAAGAAAGATTGCTGACACTGGAAATAACACAAGCCAGAAGAAGACAATGGAACAGCATCTTGAAAGGGCTGAAAGAAAAAAAAACACCCTACAAATTAGAATTCTGTATGTAGAGAAAATGCCCTTCCAAAATCAAAGCAAAAGAAAGACATTTCAAACAAATAGAAGCTGAGAATTTGTTACCACTAGACTGGCACTATAAGAAATGTTAAAGAAAGTTTAAGTTGTAGGGCAACATTATCAGATGCAAACCTGAATCTATACAAAGTAATGAAGAATGACAGAAATGGTAAATATTTGGGTAAATGTAAAATACTTCTCCTTATTTTATATTTATTTAAAGATAACTGTTTAATCAATGATTATAATACATTGTGGGGTTTATAACACATGTTGGAGTAAATGTATATATAATGACAATAGAACAGAGACTGGGAGGAGTAAACAGATGTACACTATTCTAATGTTTTTGTTTGTTTTGTTTTGTTAATTTTTTTTATTGATTTTAAAGAGAGGAAGGGATAGGGAGACAGAGATAGAAACACCGATGAGAGAGAACATCGATTGGCAGCTACTGGGGATTTGGCCCACAACCTGGGCATATGCCCTGACTGGAAATCGAATCTGCGACCTCTTGGTGCATGGGTTGATGCTCAACCAGTGAGCCACACCGGCCAGGCCACTATTCTAATGTTTTTATACACAGAGTGATATAAAGTGATTTGAAGGTAGATGGTGATATGTTAAAAATACATATGTAACCACATTAATGTGTAATTGGTTTTGACTTGATTTTTATTGTGAAAATGTATTGTTTATGCAATTTAAAATAACAGATTATTGTATTTATAAGTAATATATTGCTAAGAATTATTTTTAAAATTTTGAATATGCTAGATCAATGAAATACTTAAAGAAGAAATTAGGTATATTAAATGCATAATTCTAGCTTAAAATATTTGGTGCATCATAATTATCGGTTTTTGTTACTTTTAAAAAAGGTGTTAGAAAGGTTAATTGAGTCACCTAAAGTAACACAATAGGAAGAGCCAAGACTTCATCTTTACACTCCTAGTTTTAGTTTTAAACATAACTCTACATGATTTTTTATTTTGCAAAACTATCTCCATGTCTTTATTATAAATGATGTTCTTAACAGATAATAAGTACTTAAAACCCTCTTGTGTGGGAACAACAATAAGTAGTTTTTGAGAGGGTGGCATTGTTACTGTTGTTATATCTTTTTTAAAAATTAATAGACTTTATTTTCTAAACCAGTTTTAGGTTTGTAGAAAAATAAAATGGAAAATATAGGGAGTTCCTATAAACAATCCCCTTCCCCATTTTCCCTTGTTATTAACATCTTGTAGTAGTATGAATATTTGTTACAATTGATGAGCCAATATTGATACATATTATTATTAAATAAAGTCCACAGTTACATTATAGTTCATGCTCCGGATGTATATTCTGTGAGATGTGATAAATGTATAATAGCATGTACCCACCACTGCAGTATCAGACAAAATAGTTTCAGTGCTCTAAAAATCCCCTCTTCTCTACCTATCCCCCTGGTGCCACTGATATTTTTACTGTCACCATAGTTTTGCCTTTTCCAGAATGTCATATGGTTGGAATAATACTGTGTGCAGCCTTTTCAGATTGGTTTTTCACCTAGTAATATGCATTTAAGGTTCCTCTTTGTCTTATTATGGCTTGATAGCTCATTTCTTTTTAGCGCTGAATAATAATACATTGTATGGTTGTACCACAGTTTGTTTATCCATTTACTTATCTATGGAAGGACATTTTGCTTGCTCCCAAGTTTTGGCAGTTATGAATCCAGCTGCTATAAACATTCATGTGCAGGTTTTGGTGTGGACATAAATTTTCAATCCATTTGGGTAAGTACCTAGGGATGTGATTGCTTAATCATTTGATAAGACTATGTTTAGCTTTGTAATAAATTGCTAACCTATCCTTCAAAGTGGTTGTACCATTTTTCACTCCCTCAGCAATGAATGCGAGCCCATGCTGCTCCACATTCTCACCAGCATTTGGTGTTGTCAGTGTTCTGGATTTCAGCCATTCTAGCAGGTATGTAGCAGCAATTCATTGTTTTACATGGCTTTAAAAATGTTATTTACTACCTGGCTGGGTGTGGCTCAGTGGTTAAGCATCGACCCAGGTACCAAGAGGTCACACATTTGATTCCCAGTCAGGTCACATGCCACCCACTAGTCTCTCCTTCTCCTCAATCACTGATCTTTTTACTGTCTGTATGGTTTTGCCTTTTTCAGAATGTCACATAGTTGGAATGTCATATAGGATATAAACTTTTCCAGATTGATGTTTTTTTTTACTTAGTAATATGCAATTAAAGCAATTAAAGTTCCTCCATGACTTTTCATGGATTGATAACCCATTTCTTTTTAGTACTAAATAATATTCTATTGCCTGGATATACTACAGTTTATTTAACCACTTACCTAACTGAAGGACATCTTGGTTGTTTCCAAGTTTTGGCAATAATAAATGAAGATGCTATAAACATACATGGTCAGGTTTTTGTGTGAACGTAAGTTTTTCAACTCATTTTGGTAAATATCTAGGGGTGTGATTACTAGATTATAATGTAAGAGAATTTAGTTTTGCGAGAAATTGACAAACTCTCTCCCAAACTGGCTGTACCACTTTGCATTTTCACCAGCAATGAGTGAGATTTCCTGTTGCTCCACATCCACATCAGCATTTGATGCTATCAGTGTGCTAGTGTCTGGGTTTGGCCATTTTAATAGGTGTGTGGTGGTATCTCATCATAATTTTAATTTGCATTTCCCTGGTGACATATGACATGGAGCATCTTTTTATATGCTAATCTGTATGTCTTTGTTGATGAGGTGTCAGATAAGCTCTTTTGCTTATTTTTAATCAGGTTGTTTATTTTGCTATTGTTGAGTTTTGAGTTACGTATTTTGGATAACATTCCTTTATCATATATGTATCTTTTCAACTATTTTCTTTTAGTCTATTGCTTGTCTTCTCATTCTCTTTACGTTTTTTTCCCACAGAGCAAGTGTTTTAATTTTTAATAAAGTCAAGCGTATCAATTATTTCTTTCATAGGTCATGCCTTTGGTCATGAAGACACAGTTTTGAGAGAAAGAGGAGTTCAATTACATGTTTCATATTTGAGTCCCATTTGGGCATTCATGAGGAAAGGCCCCATTTGGACATCCAGCTGGATGTAGCACATGGAGCTCAGGAGAAAGTGTTTGGCTAGTTCACCAGGGTCTCTTCTCCTTGCCTTCTCCCCTAGAACTCATATACTTGGATGAAAGCTTAGTTCCTCCTAAAGGCTCTGTAATCCATGTCACTGTCTCATTTGGAGACTCCCTCACGCTGTCATTAATGACCTCCTTTTCAAAAGTAGCAAGATGGCATTCAGAGACAGTGAAAAGCTTTTGTTCCTTGGCATTCTGGGACCAGCTTTTAGTCTCTGCCATTCAGGAAGCAAAAGCTTTCTGTATACACTGTTCTCAGGGAAGAGGCTTTTACACTAAGAGATTCTGGGTTTTGGATTCCCAAATAGGGTCTAGGAAATCGGATTTTTCAGTTGCAAGATGTGCATGAGAGAGAAATGGTTTAATTTGCATTCTCAAGGGGCTTTGGGATGATCGTAGATTTTCAACCACAGAAAAGGAAGACGCAGCATGTGAGAAAGCAGCAAAACACTCTGGAACATCCAGAAAGGTTTAGTGGTTTGCTTTCTGCCTAACATTTTGGGAAAGACCACATCTCAGGCTAGCCACAGTAGAGTACACATGGCTACATGGTGTCTAGACCCTGGTTTGTGTCGTGAGTTCTTCAGCCTCTGGGTGGGGGTTTCCCTGAGCCTCAGAAGCTGTCAGTAAAGAGAGCCACTCCTGGTTTGGATCAATTAACAGCAAATGCTTAAAAATGAAGTGGAAGGAGATTATGTCATTAATAACCTGAACAGATGCCTCTTCCTTGATACCTGGACAATAGTAGGTATTAACCCTAGAAACTTAGATCACCTCCTAGGAGATTCCTGAATTTGACTTAATATTTATCTAAAATAGACCAAGTTGTAAAACAGGAGAAGCTGAGTTACAATGGAGTGGGATTAAGATGATTTTTTTGTTTCCTTTTCCCCTTGCCTTCTGTGTAAACCAAAGCTCTTGAGCAAGTTATGATGTGGAGAATAAAGTTCCATTCCACATGACTGTTGTAGAATGTAAGATTCTGCATCTTCTGTACAAGTTCCCTTGCTACCTCTGGAACATGAAACTCTTTCTTTGGTTCTCAAAAGTCCATCTTGTCGAATTACAGCATCCTTTCCCTAACTTTTCAGCCAGGACATTCTGTCAATATCAGCCCACCTCATTTCCTGACAGCATTCTAGCCATTTCAATACATTTCAACATCTATGTTGACCTTTTGGTACCGCCTTTAACCTCATGATTTTTTTGACCTCCTTATCATGAAAATCTCCAACTCCTAATAGCAACCACAAAGTAATAACCTTATTTTACATTATACTACTCTGTTTTCAACAGCTTGGAATCGGCGTGCTCCTCTCACTCTCTTTCCCTTTTTATGACTCCAACTCAGCCTTCAACTATTGTGAACAAACCAACTTAGAGTAGTCACTATTCTACGCTCATTTATTTCCCTGTTCTATTTAGATACCATGATCAGATATTTCAACTTGTCTTTATTCTTATTCAAGACCTTCTTAGCATCTTGCTGTGCTCAATTTACTATCATTTTATATCATGCATTCTCATTTCTGCTCCTGGGCTACAGATTATTGCCAAAGAAAATGCAGGAATTTTGCCAACCTGATCGGCTATACCTCATGTTAACGTCAAATGGGCATGCATTTCTGTTCATCCATTCCATCACTCACGTATACTTGTTTCCTTAGAAGACCACGATGATCTAAACTGGTGTACATCTTAAAATAATTTTGAAAATCTGTGTTTCACACGTTTTAAAATGAATATACAAAAGTTGTCAGAAAAAGTTTAAATAATTAAATATGTACTTTCTGAAATATCGCAACATTGACATTTAAAAATAAAAGTGTTGCATCACTCCTATAAATAAACCCCTTGCAATAGAAATACCATGATAATGGACACCTGGCATTATCTATTTAAAATTAGCATGCTATCCATTAAAAAAATATACCACCAAACACTTTTTTATTTAACAGAGACTTCACATTATTCCTTTTATTTCTTGAATTTATATTTTATTCTGCTTCCTCCAAATTTTATTCTACTGTACTTTTATGCTTAATGTCATTTATTCATCACTCTATCAGACTTTATAAAACAAAAGGCTTATGGACTTTATTCATTTCTATTTACTGTGACTACAAGACTCTATGCATTAACATTTTTTTCTGGACTAGGTTATCATGAAAATAATTATGAGTGTAGTTTGATCAAAACATCATAACTATATGGCAGAGTTTGAGAAATATTTATTAAGCAAATATCTTAATCTCTGAGGCATCTCTTAATTAGACCAATAGAAATGGGTATCTGGAGTTACTGAAAGGAATTGTCAAATGTTTTCTTTGTTTCGTGCACCTGAAGTTTTATACCTGGGCAGTGTGTGGAATGGATGAAAGATCTGACTACTTTTGAGGAAGCGAAGGAAGGGAGGCCGTGAGGGGAGTGAACAGAGAACAGCAAGATGAGACAACCAACCCATAGGAGCTTTCTCCAGGAAGCCATGAAGAAGTAGAGAATCTGGAAATCAGTTTCCTTCAAGCCCTGTGCTCCCTGGGTTCCTGGCACCCCAATTTGAAGACCAATGACCTAAACTCTCTCCTGTCCCCAATCCCCTGTTCCCAGGCAGTGAGGAAAGTGGTTGAATGAGATCACTTTCTGTCCCTGCTACTGCAAAAGATCTAACTTCCTTCCTTTCTTTTCTTCTTGAAAGATGTATCCTTGCTTGTAAGGTTAATTTATTCCTTCTCACAAATGCTGTTTTGTCATGTTTTTAATTGCATCCTCTCTTTCACTACCATATTCAATGTCTTTCCTTCCAGTTGCTTTCCCTTCTGCTAATGAACTTGCCAGTCTTTCTTGTTCGTGTGTTAAAAAAAAAAAAAAAATAGCTAAAAAAATGTCTTGATCTTGCTGCCTCCTCAATATATATAGGCTATTTCTATTCTATTTGTGGCTACATTTGTAGAATTATGTATTCAACTGTAATATGTCTACTTGCTCTCGATACTTTATCTCCCACCCTGAAACTGAAATGATTGACACACTCCATCCTAGAGTTTTTCCCACTGTTATCCACTCTCCTAAATACATTGATTTACATTCTCTAGATTTTCTACCTCTCAGCTGCCATCTAGTCTGTCTCATTTTCCTGTTTCTCTACGTGATATGCTCCAAGCATGCCCAGGCAGCTTCTCCTGCCAGAGGCTTATCAAATCATGCTCAATGTTGGGGTTCTCTGACTCAGGATTTCTAACTTTCTCTGAAAGTCTGCCTCTTGTTTCAAAGTTCATTTACTGAATTGTTGAAAATTTGCCTTCATCCCTGGCTGGTCTGGCTCAGCAGTAGAGCATTGGCCCTTGGACCAAAGAGTCTCAGGTTTGATTCCGGTCAAGGGCTTGTACCTTGGTTACTGTTCGGTCCACGGCCCCAGTCGGAGTCCTGCGAGAGGCGACCAATTGATGTGTCTCTCTCACATCTCTTTCTCTCTCTCTCTCTCTCTCTCTCTCCCCCCCCCACTCTATCTGAAGATAAAAATGGGAAAAAGTATCCTCAGGTGAGGATTAAAAAAAAAATTTCCCTTGAGACTTCATCTTTGACCCATTTTGAAGTCCATTGTTTAGTTTCCATATGTTTCTACTTGGCCTTCACTAACAACACAAGAGTGAGGGGATCAGCTTGGCTTTTAAATCCACAATTTGGCTCAATGTATTTTAGAGCCCTATTTCCCATTACTGCTTGCAACAGAAGCCCTATTTCCAGCCTAACTTAATGTTCCAAACCACTTTCTCAATATTACTTTGGGCCTCTCTGGCTTTGAATTTTTGCTTATATTTAGAATTCTTTTGTAATCAGGTTTTCTTTTAGTTTCTCAAATAATGCTTGCAAAGTCATTTTAAGACTATTCTATTTCTTAGTTTAGAAAAACATATAGTTGAAATTATGAAAATGTAATAAAGAGTGATGATTCTGTGGAAAAAGAAATAGCCTAAAGAGCGATCAGATTAGTGTCCCAAATTTGGGTTTCTAACCATATACCCAAGTTGTTCCCAAACAATACAGAATACCATGACTTGAGAATGTCTGTTGCTGTTTGAATGAATGACTCTATTGTTAATTACCACTCATATTCATTTGCTCTGAGAATTTGAGTAAATTCCTCATATTTTCTGAGTTTCTTTTGAACAGGGCTAATAATGATTCATTTGCAAAATGCCTGGGGTAAAACTATCTCATATCTGCAAAGGTTTTCTTAAAAATGTAATTAATAGTAGCATAGCATGAGGTTTCATAGAATATTATTACAGTATTTTTTTTTTTTTTAAATAGAGTGGGAAGGATGGAGAGAGAGAAAAAAAAACACCGATGCAAGAGAGACACTCGATTGGTTGCCTCCCACATGACCCCACTGGGGCTGAACCACAATGAGGTCCCCGGGGATGAACCACAATGGAGGTATATGCCCTTGACCGGAATCGAACCCGAGACTCTCTGGTCCGTGGGCCAACGCTTCAACCACTGAGCCAAACCAGCCAGGGCTATTATTATAGTACAGTCGTCCCTCGCCACTTCGCACGTAGACTTTCGTGGCTTCACTCTATTGTGGTTTTTTCAAATATATTCATTAAAAAGTTGATCGAGACAGTGAAAATGATACAGCGTGCGCTCGGTTGTCTGAGTCAATTATATACCCCTGTATTACAATTAAAATGAAAATTATCGTACATATGGACTGTAGGCCTATGTATTCGAGCACCCCAGGAATCCTTCAACATCAGGTGCAACCGCTAGAGTCTGGAACAGATTGACTGCGATAAATGAGGGACGACTGTATTTAATCTCAGAGAACAAGTACATCTAATTGAGTCCTGTTAAATAGTGGAGTATAAAAATGTTTTTGGAAACCCAAAATACACTCAATAAAAAGTATGAGGTAGCAAATTTAATGCAAACAATTCCATTTTTTTTGTAACCCTTTAAATCTATATCATACTTCTTTGTCAGTTAAATAATTTTATCAAATATTTCTTTTTACAAAATCAACATATAATCACTCAGTAAAATCTACTGGTTAGTAAATGAATCAGAGAATAATACTTTTCTATGTAATGTGTTGACAGTTTCTAACATGAGATTGCACCAGTTAAAATGCTATCTGTTTCTTGCTTTGAGTGACATTTTGACTTTTGGAGAGATCATTTTAGAATCCTCCCCCTTCCTTTGTACTGATTAACAGTGGTTGAGCATACAGAGAGCCCTGTCACCAGTTTCCCCTTTTCACACAGGGGCTGGTCCTGAGTGAGCACCACTGGCAGTGGGCCTCCCACTGGAGATTTTGAACTCAGTCTCTCCTTGGGAGTTCATGAAAATGCAGTTTCCCAGGCTCCACCCTTAGCCATAGAACCAGAAAATACAAAAGTTATCTCAAAATCTGCTTTTTTTTTTTTTTAAAGCACTCTAAGTCAAGTCAAAGTTCATTAAAATTTATAAATCACTGGCCTGAAACAAGACAATTCATACTCTCCGGTATGGGATTTCTCTATACATAGCAGGCTTTGGCTCACCTGCCCACATCCCTGGGGCATTAGATTAGTATGGTCTATCTAATATTGTTCTCTGTGTCCGACTGCCATTTTACATTACTTTTGTATCAGCTCATGGGAACAGAGGTTACTACTTTACTCTTGATTCTATCACTAGTCATTATCCTTACCTACTGCCTTGATATCTATGTATTGTTGAGTATCATTGATTACCTGTCCTCATTTTCACATGTTCTCAGGTTATTGTATTAGTTGCATAAATTGTGTATATTTTGTATCCCCGACCAGATTTTAAGCTCCCTGAAGATAGAGAGAATGGCTTATTTCTTTAATATTCTGCACAAGTCCCCTGCTCAGAACTCTGAGTCAACAGTTGTTCATTAAATGTATTTTAGCAGACTGGTTTTCTGCATACACATATTCAATTTTAGAAGAACTAGTGTGCCTGGGAGCTCTATGGTAATACTGTGGCTGGATATCCATGTATAGATTACCCGACAGGCTACGCGGATGCAGCATTAGATGCTTGGCTCATTCGGTACCTCATGAGAGGGAAGGTGGAGATTTGGTATCACCTTAGTAGCACCCAGGAGGAGTTTGTGATTAATTAAAAATGTTAGTGATCATCAGTGCCTGAGAGTCAGGGAAGATAGTTATTCAGCATCTGCTCTGACTATAACTTAAATGCTCCCCAAATTGCCTATATTCTAGTCACCTCAAAGTATACTTATTCCAGGAACATCTTAGAATAATAGATGGCATTTTACTAAGGCAAATTAGCATATTCTAGAAAACCAAGAACACTTTAATTTCTTCTTCTAAAAAGAACTTTATATTCTTTTTAAAATATTAAGATGGTGTGTGTGTGTGTGTGTGTGTGTGTGTGTGTATGTGTAGTGTATACTCACTAGTGTGAATATTTAGCAAGGCTGCCTGATTTTTAGTTCTAATGAGGAGAGAGCATATTCCATTACGTGTGCTTATCACTGGGTACCATTCATTCACAATGATGAAAATTTATGTACAGCCTGATGTAAGGTTTTATATCCTGTGGTAGCTGCTCATCCATGATCAGAAAATTAGTACTTGTGTTTGTGCTGAAAAGTCAGTTTTCAACTTAATATTTAAGTGAAGTTTTACTGAAGGAAATTATTACAAGCTGCCACACGAAATGTTTCACTACACTTGTGTATAGAAAATGCCATTTTTGTGACTTGGTTTCTTCTAGAACTTAGGCAAGGAGGTACTTTGGTTCCTAAGAGAAGCTGGCACACTTATTTCTTTATGAAAATAGAAACTGCATAACTGACAGTGTCTGCCTTTTTGTTCAGTTGCTAAAAAACTTAGAGCTAAATTTAAACCTGAGCTATGCCAATTATGTAGATTTAACAGCTGAATATCTATGTTCTTTTATTATCTAGTCTTGACATTCTACTCTTACTATTTTCCAGATGCCCTTACCTGAAATTATTCAGGGGGAAATGTGGAATTAATACATTAATAAAATAAATAAAATAGGATTGTTATTTTGTGATTTATAAGGGGGGAGATATTGGACAATTTTCATCTACAAAATAAGCACAATAATACTTTTCTATCTACTTCGCAGGAGGGCTGTGAGGATTAATTTAGGTCAGTTCAGTTGTAAAGAACAATACAGATGGTATTTTTTTAGAGAAAATCTAGCTTTAAAGTCTAAGCTATATTTACTCTGAGGATTCAGATATTTCACTAGAGTTTGTAGGGCAGGACAAGCAAGACTGAAGGACAAGAAGAATCCTAGAAATGAACCCATCCTATGTGAAGAGAGGATTAAGGTAGCTCAGTCATTGTCTAGGATCAATACCAGTGGGCAGAATGATTGTATTTATAGTATGCTAGCCCTTTCAAGCTCTCCTATGTCAGGCCCCTGGGGAGAGAAAGTATAAAAGTTAGAAGAGCTGCTTCACTGAAATTTCTGTGAGATACTGAGAATGTAAGGTTACTTTTTTATAACCAAAGAACAGTGCAAAGCATAAGTCTACCCTTGCTGCCTCCATTTCCTCATGTCCTAATTTTGATTCAACTACTTGAGTTTTCTTAGTTAATAGGTCAAATTGATTTCAGCTTCTCTAAAGAAATGACTTTGATCAAGTTCAACAATGATTGCTTAAGAGCAAAGTCCAAGGTCTCTCTGGAATATGGCAGTGTTCATCACTTCCTCTTAGCTTCTGGGACACTATCCTATTACCTCCAGACCCATTCTCCTCCCCTCTTGCTGGTCCCTTTGCTGCAGCCCACACTCCAGGATCGGAGAGAAAGGGAGTCAGCTCCCTTTTTCACTATACATACTTTAAGATTCTGTGTATCCTGTTTGAGAAGTTATACGTACTAATACTACTCAAAATAACAATGTAGGTTAATTATGTATTTTAAAAAATAGAATGCATTCACATCTAACAGACCACATTGACATTTTGAGATCAGTCCTTGAATAGAAGAAGAAACCAGCATGTGAAGAATTGCACTCGAATCTAGATGAACCCTCAACATTTGCAAACACATGTGTAAATGTCATTTCTGTCAAGGAACAACATTGAAAAACACTTATGCAATCCATTCCTGCCTAATCTACACTCAAACTCTGATGACTCTTGGTCTGCATTACCGTTCCAGAAGTTTGTCCTGATTTCCAGACTAACACTCCCAATGGGATCACAATACTTGAGTGTTCCTTAGGAACTCAAACTCAAACTTAGTGTCTTTCCCCCTGGAATATGTTTCTCCTTCTAGATTCATCAATCTACCTGAGGTTATCTTAGATTCATTGTTCCCCTGTATGAAGTTGCTTGTATTTCTGTGCCATTCTTTACAAATCCTCCTTCCACTTGAGTGAGCATCAGACTCTCCTGCAGGGCCTGTTACAACATAGATGGCTGGACCCCATTTTCAGAGTCTCTGATTCAGTGCATCTGAGGTAGAGCCAAGAATTTGCCTTTCTGACAGGTTCCCAAATGATCTGATGCTTCTTATTGGGGCGGGTGTGGGGCAGGAGTGGGCAAATCACACTTTGAAAATTGCTGGCTTACGTCTCTACTATTAGTACCTTAATTTTTTTTTTCTCGAAATCCTTTCTCACTTGTTTTAGCTAATGGTCTCTTTACTCTTCCTTCCTCATCTCACAAAACTCCAGGGCATCCTCTGTACCCGTGCTGCCCAATGGCGCCTTCTGTGATGATGGAAATGTTCATTCTGTGTTGTCCAGTAGAGTAGTTATTAATTACATGTGGCTACTGAGCACTTGAAATGTGGTTACTGTAACTGAGGAACAGAGTTTTAAATTATTACATTATTATTTAATTTTCAATGTAGGTAGTGGCTATTATATTGGATAGTGCAACTCCTTATTGTTTCAAGACAAGAATCCATTCATATTCTTTTGTTGCAAATGTTCTGATGGTTCCACATTGTCCACAGACTAAAGACAGATTATAGTGTAATTCATGTTCAGCTTTCAAATCAGGTAGACCTGATTCAAATATTGGCTCCACTACTTAATATCTATGTTGCTTTAGGCAAGTGAGTTAATCTTTTGATTTTCAGTTTCCTTGTCTGTTAATGATCAATAAATAGAACCCATTATTATATTGATAAAGTAATAAGCATGATAGTAACAATAATAATTATTACTCCAAACTCCTTTGTAAGGCATGCAAGTCCCTTCACAACGTGGAGCTTTCCTACTTTCCAATTTTAGTTTTGGTATGTTTTGTCTTGTACCTGAACTTCCAGACTTTCTGAATATTTGCGTTTTCCCGAAATACTAATTCATGCTCTTGTGTCTTTGTTTCTTGCTGGTCTATCCTGGTGAACACAACTTTTCTTTTTATATGAAGCCCAAGGGTTAGCTTATCTATGAAATCCTTCTGCTTTCCCTGACATATCAGTTAGAGCTGACTACTTCCTCCTTTTTGTGTGAACAATGCAGTTACTAAAACAGCATCCATCACCTTTTATTATGTTTTTCTGACCACATGTATCTCCTTCTAGACTGTGTTTCTGGAAAGCAAGGCCATTTTTTCATTTTTGTATTTCCAACACCTAGCACATCACACATTACAAGCACTAAATACCTATTTGTTCAGGGAATAACAGGCCAGGTCCTATGAAAATGTAGGTTTTAATAGTTCCGTGAGCTATGAAAAACTGTTCAAATCTTTGGTCTAAGATTTGTTCCTGAGCAGCGATGTGACCTCAGTAAGCCAACTCACTTCTCTGATTTTTTCCAGCGGGGCATGCAACTCTAACACACTCAACCCTCAGCGTCTTTTGCACTGACCTTTTATTTTAAAGTACTGCTGTATTTCACTGATATGTAATATACTTTTTGGCCCCAAGAAAAAGAAATATTGTGGTTTTTTAATAAGGATAAATATTTAAAATTATTACTTATTATTTTCCCTTGTTTTAGCTAAAGTATATATCGCAAACATTTAAACACTGAAAATAAGAATTCAAAATCAAACAAAAAAGGCAAGGAAATAGCAAAATACAGGATGTATTCAGGAAATAGCAAGTATGCTAGGTGGCTCAGACACTGAACATAAGTGGAAGGGGAAGAAAAAGAAAAGTTTGGAGAGCTAGGCTGGGCATATTGCAAAGGGGCTGCATTGCCAACGACAGTAGAGAACTACAGGAACATCAACGCAGTTACAGTGTTTTGGATTAATCATATCAGGAAAGACAAAGATGACAAAGAATTTTCAACATTGAGTCCTGGAGTGACATACTAGGTGCCTGAACTAATATGTTGGTAAGGATCAAAATAAAGCTAAGAAGGCAAATATTGCAGTGAACAAATATTCTGGCCATGGATACTGATTAAATATGGGGAGAGATAAAGATGATGAAAAATAATTCCTTATTTCAATGTCTGCATACTGAGAAGGAGAGAGATACAAACCCCAGGAATATGGAAAACAAGTTTGAGAGGGATGGCAAGAGTTTGTTTTTGGATATATTGACTTTGAAATGATAATGGATTGTTTTACAAGAATATTTAGTAGAAATCTAAAAATTAAAAGTGGGACAACCTGAAGGTGAGACTTAGGATTGAGCATTTGAAAAGGTAAACCAAAGAATTTAAGCAGAAAACCTTGAGTTGAACATCAAGGAGAATCAGAATAGAGTAGGACCCAAGAGATCAGCTAGTTTAAATTTTTCATTTTATAGATGAAGACATTTAATGCCAGAGCCTTCAAGGAAGTCTTAAGGGACTTACTTGTATCCTTATATTATTATTTACTCACCTACAAATAAAGAAGGTATTGAGGCTACTTTTTAATAGATAAATCATAAAGTGATTTTGTTTCTGCCTAGGAAATATTTCATCATTATTTTTTTAATTCAGCAGGAATAAATAATCTTGCATGAAAGACATACTTTCTTGGTTATCTAAAGTGTTTTATTTTATTTTTTTTAAGACAAGACTAGTTCTAGGTCCCAGATGAAATATAATATAAAATTCGTGCTTAGAGATGGGGATAAAACTCAAGACAAAAACTAAAAGCTCTAGAGAAAAAAAGATGATCTCATCCTTCTGTTTGTTTTCAAATACTCAGGGCTGCAATTTGATCGCCCAAAGATGAGAAAAAACAAAATGGAGCTGACACCCAGTCAGTCTTGAACTGTTAACAGTACAATGTGATGATGCATTCATCTCTCTGGCCAGACACCTTAGATTAAGAATTGGTTTACATAACAATTAGGGTGATGGGCACTGCATTATTAGAAACTTCATATTTGTACACTATTCCCCCAGTCTACAGTCCCTAACTGTCATCTGAGATGGAAACTGGGAATCTTATCTGATTCCTTCACTTCTCTTTTTAGAAACAGAAAGTTCAGGAAACTATGTCAGAACATGAAAACAAACACTAAAAGTCAGTAGATCTCTTATTCTTTGAGACAACATGGAGGGACCTGGAGAGTGTTATCCTAAGCTAGTGGTTCTCAACCTTCCTAATGCCGCGACCCTTTAATATAGTTCCTCATGTTGTATGTGGGCATATCTGCATGTGGGCAGACACGCCTGGAGACGGATAGAGGAGTGGTGTCTCGGTTCCTAAGACCATCAGAAATATGTGTTTTCCAATGGTCTTAGGTGACCCCTGTGAAAGGGTCGTTCGACCCCCAAAGGGGTCACGACCTACAGGTTGAGAACCACTGTAAGCGAAACAAGCCGAGCAGAGAAAGACAAATATCATGTGATCTCACTTATTTGTGGACTATAATGAACATAACAGTCTGAGGAACAGGGTAGACCCAGAGACGTGGAAGTAGGGTACAGACTGACAATCTTCAGAAGAGGGGGGTGGGGGGGAAGGGAAGAGATAAACCACAGAACTTATATGCATGTACGCATAACTGATGGACATGGACAACAAAGCTGGGGATGGGGTGGGGTGGGTGGGGAGGAGGGTGTCAATGGGAAAAAAAAGGAGAAACGTCTGTAACAAAAATAAATTAATAAAAAAAATAAATAAAAGTCGGTAGATCTGATTATGAAAGTTAAAAGTTTTTGCATGGTGCAAGCCACCATGACCAAGTTAAAAAATATACATACATATATATAAAGAGAAAATAGTTGTTATATGGACCATTAATAGTTAATATTAACATTCAAAATGAGATTACAAAGCAAAAGTAACAGATAATACAATTATGAGCCACACAATGTTTCAGTCAATGACAGTGTATGTGAAGTTGGTCCCATAAGATTATAACAGAGCAGAAAAATTCCTATTGCCTAATGAACATTGGAACCATCATGTCATTTTGAAATGCATTACTCATGTGTTTGTGATAATGCTGGTGTAAACAAATCTACTGTGCTACCAGTCATATAAAGAATACAATTATGTACAGTACATAATACTTAATAATGATAACAAGTGACTTTGTTACTGGTTTATGTATTTACTATACTATAATTTTTATCATTATTTTAGAGGGTACTCTTTCTACTTATAAACATAGTTTACTGTAAAACAGTATGCCATGTTACGCCAGCAGCAGCCTCATACATATGGTATTTATCGTGCCTCTTGATTGCATCATTTTCTCTTATGCTTGATTTAATCTCATGTTGTTTTGTCCAGTACATGTGGTGCAGTCTTGCACCCTAGAAGCAATAAACCATCCCAGATAGCCTAGGTGTGTAGTAGTCTATACCATTAGGTTTGTGTAAGTGCACTCTGTGATTTTCACACAACGAAATCACCTAACAATGCATTTCTCAGAACATATTCGTGTTGTTAAGTGGCACATGACTGTATTAATAAAAAATGCAAGACTTGTTCACTTATTGCCACGCTCTTGCCCAATAGTTTCAAGCCAGCAATACTTGCCTGTCTTTGGCAAAAATTAAGAATAATGATATCTAGTGCTGGGGAAACTAGCACTCTGGGGGTATAAATGTTCTTCAGGAAATTTGGCAATTTGAATTACAATTTTAACAAATGTGCAAATTCTTTGTGATAGGCAGACTTCTAAGAGTCCCAATTTTCCTGTCTCCTCGTGTACATCTTTATTTATTTATTTATTTATTTATTTATTTATTTATTTTTTATCCTCACCTGAGGACATTTTTGCATTTATCTTCAGATAGAGTGGGAGAGAGGGAGGAAGAGAGAGAGAGAAACATCGATGTGAGAGAGATACATCAACTGGTTGCCACCCACACGACCCAACCAGGCCAGGGACAAACTGCAACTGAGGTACGTGCCCTTAGTGGGAACCAAACCCAGGACTCTCTGGTCCACGGGCTGACGCTCTAACCGCTGAGCCAAACCAGCCAGGGCTCCTGTACATATCTTAACAATCCTCTCCCCTTGAGTGAGGGTGGGACTGTGAATATGATGGTATATTTAGCACACCTGTGATTAGGCTACAGAATATGACAAAGGTGAAGGGATTTTGCAATTACAATGAAGGTTGCCAATCAGTTGACCAAAAAGATTATCCTCAATAGGCCTGACCTAATTAGGTGAGTCCTCTAAAGAGGGGTCAAGAGGTAAGTGAACAGAAGCAGCAGCAGATACTCTCTGGTTGGCCTAATAAGTGAACTATCACACTGTGAAGTTGGCCACATGGCAGAGAATGGTGGGTGGCCTCTAGGAGCTGAGGAACAGTCCTTCAACCACAGGAACTGAATTCTGCCAGCAGCATTGAACTTGGAAAGGACCCTGTGACCCAGGTGAGACTGTAGTTTTTTTGGCTGACACCTTGAATGCAAACTGCTGAGACCCAGAGCAGAGAATCCAACTAAATCCTGCCCAGACCTCTGACCCACAGAAACTGTGAAATATTAAATATGTGGTGTTTGAAGTTGCAAAGTTCATGGTAATTTGTTCCACAGCATTAAAAAGTAATATATACTTTTTAAAATTAATTAATTAAGTTTTGTTACAGATGGTTCTCCTTTTTCCCCCCATTGACACCCTCCTCCAATCCCCCCACCCAGCATAGATGTCTATGTCCATTGGTTATGCATACATGCATATAAGTCCTGTGGTGTAATTCTTCCCTCCCCCCAACCTCCTCTTCTGAGGTTTGTGGGTCTCTACTCCACATCCATGTCTCTGAGTCCATTCTGTTCATCATTTTGTTTTGTTCATTATATTCCACAAATAAGTGAGATCATGTGATATTTGTCTTTCTCTGTTTGGCTTATTTTGCTTAGCATAATACTTTCCAGGTCCCTCCATGTCGTCTCAAATGATAAGAGATCTTTCTTTCTTACAGCTGCATAGTGTTCCATTGTGTATACATACCACAGCTTTTTTATCCACTCATCTATTGATGGGACACTTGGGCTGTTTCCAGATCTTAGTGATTATAAATAGTGCTACTATGAATATAGGGGTACGTATAGTCGTCCTTCTGATTGGTGTTTCAGGCTTCTTAGGATATATTCCTAGGAGTGGGATCACTGAATCAAATGGCAGTTCAATTTTTAATTTTTTGAGGTAACATCATATTGTTTTCCACAGTGGCTGCACCAGTCAGCATTTCCACCAGCCGTGTACTAGAGTCCCCTTTTCTCCACACCCTCGCCAGCACTTTGTTGTTTGATGATTTGTTGATGGCAGTCATTCTGGCAGGTGTGAGGTGATACCTCATAGTTGTTTTAATTTGCATCTCTCTGATGATTAGTGATGTTGAGCATTTTTTCATATGTCTCTTGGCCATCTGTATGTCTTGTTTGGAGAGGTATCTATTTAGCTCTTCTGCCTATTTTTTTTTTATATAAATATTTTATTATTAATTTGCTTTTGTTACAGATGTTTTTCCTTTTTTCCCCCCATTGACACCCTCCTCCCCCTCCCCGTTGTCCATGTCCATTGGTTATGCACCCATGCACATAGGCTCTGTGATTTATCTCTTTCCCCCGCCTCCCCCCCTCCTCTGAGGCCCGTCATCCCGTACTCCACCCTCCATGTCTCTGGGTCAATTTCGTTGTTCAGTTTGCTCAGTTCTCCTGTGTGTTGCCGGCTTCCTCCGTTGGTGGGGGGGTCGCCCGGCTCCCCCACTCTGCCTGGGCTCCCCCGTGGTGGCGGGGTCGTGGCTCCCCCGCCCCTCCTGGGCTCCCCCGCGGTGGAGGCGTCTCCCGGCTCCCCCACTCCGCCTGGGTTCCCACGCGGTGGGGGGGGTCGTGGCTCCCCCGCTCCGCCTGGGTTCCCCCATGGTGGTGGGGTCTCGGCTCTCCGGCTCCGCCTGGGCTCCCCCGTGGTGGGGGGGCCTCTGCCTATTTTTTAATTGGGTTCTTTTTCTTCCTTTTATTGAGTTGTATGAGTACTCCATATATTTTGGAGATTAACCCCTTATCTGATATATTGTTGGCAATTATGGTCTCCCATATAGTGGGTTCCCTTTCCATTTTGATGCTTGTTTCTTTTGCTGTGCAGAAGCTTTTTAGTTTGATGTAATCCCATGTGTTCATTTTTTCCTTTGTTTCTCTTGCCTTAGGTATTGTATCAGTGAAAATTCTGCTGCGTATGATGTCTGAAATTTTGTTGCCTACATTTTCTTCTAGGAATTTTATGGATTCACAAGTCACATTTAAGTCTTTTATTCATTTTGAGTTTATTCTTGTATGTGGTGTAAGTTGGTGGTCTAGCTTAATTTTTTTCCATGTAGCTGTCCAATTGCCCAACACCATTTATTGAAGAGTCTGTCTTTACTTCACGGTATGCATTTGCCACCTTTGTCAAATATTAATTGAGCATAATGACTTGGGTCAATTTCTGGGCTCTCTGTTCTGTTCCATTGATCTATATCCTGTTCTTGTGCCAGTACCAGGCTGTTTAGACTACAGTGGCTTTGTAGTATAACCCGATATCCAGTATTGTGATCCCTCCTACTTTGTTCTTTTTTTTCAAGATTGCTGTGACTATTCAGGGTCTTCTTTGGTTCCATGTAAACTTTTGGATTATTTGTTCTAGTTCTGTGAAATATGTCCTTGGTGTTTTAATGGGGATTGCATTGAATCTACAAATTGCTTTGGGTAGTATGGACATTTTAATGATGTTAATTCTTCCAATCCATGAACAAGGTATATGCTTCCACTTTTTTTTATATCTTCCTCTATTTCTTTTTTCAATGATCTGTAGTTTTCTGCGAAGAGGTCCTTTACTTCTTTGGTTAAGTTTATTCCTAGGTATCTTAATTTTTTTGCCGTGATGGTAAATGGGATTTTTTTTTTTTAGTTTCTCTTTTTGTGAGTTCATTGTTGGTGTATAGGAATGTCATTGATTTCTTGACATTAATTTTGTACCCTGCTACTTTGCCAAATTCATTTATTAAATCTAGTAATTTTTGATAGAGCCTTTAGGGTTTTCTATGGACAATATCATATCATCTGCAAATAATGACAGTTTCACTTCCTCCTTTCCCATTTGGATCCCTTTTGTTCTTTCTTCATGTCTGATTGCTGTGGCTAAGACTTTCAGTACTATGTTAAATAAGAGTGGTGAAACTGTCCATCCCTGTCTTGTTCCTGTTCTTAAGGGAAATGCTTTTAGTTTTTGCCCATTGAGTATGATGTTGGCTGTAGGTTTTTCATGTATGGCTTTTATTATGTTAAGGTATGATCCCTCTATTCCCACATTGCTGAGCATTTTTATCAGAAATGGGTGCTGGATTTTGTCAAATGCTTTTTCAGCATCTACTGATAAGATCATGGTTTTTATCTTTTACTTTGTTTATATGGTGTATCACATTTATTGATTTGTGAATATTTTACCATCCTTGCATCCCTGGGATGAATCCCACTTGGTCATGATGAATAATTTTTTTGATGTATTGCTGGATTCTATTTGCTAATATTTTGTTAAGGATTTTGGCATCTGTGTTAATCAGGAATATTGGCCTGTAGCTTTCTTTCTTTGTAGTGTCTTTATCCAGTTTTGTAGTATGCTGGCCTCATAAAATGAGTTTGGAAGGCTTCCGTCTTCTTGTATTTTTTGGAATAGTTTGAGGAGAATGGGTGCTAGATCTTCTTTGAATGTTCGGTAAAACCCTCCCTGAAGCTGTCTGGGCCTGGGCTTTTGTTTGCGGGGAGTTTCTTGATTACATCTTCAATTTCCTTAATTGTTATTGGTCTGTTCAAGTTTTTTAATCTCTTCTGGGTTCAGTTTTGGGAGACTGTGTGTTTCTAAAATTTGTCCATTTCGCCTGGATTGTGCAATTTGTTGGCGTACAATTGTTCATAGTATGTTTTAATGATCCTTTATATTTCTGGGATGTCAGTTGTTACTTATCCTGTTTCGTTTCTGAATTTGTTTATTTGGGTCCTCTCTTTTTCTTTCTTGGTGAGTCTGACTAAGGGTCCATCAGTCTTGTTTATGTTTTCAAAGAACCAGCTCTTTGTTTCATTGATCTTTTGAATTGTTTTTAGTGGACCAATTAAATGCATTCTGAGAGAGTTCTTGTTTACCTCTCATCAAATTTCCTCCAAGTATATTTTTCACAGGCAGTGCATTATCAAAATCAGAAAATTGATGCTAGTGTAATACTATTAATCTAGGTAGAGAGGCCTTATTTTAATTGAGTATTGGATATTAACAAATACTTTTTCTGTGTATATTGAAATGATCATGTGGTCAGTCTTCCTTTCCCCAGAGAAACCCCACTTAGTCATTGTGCATGATTCTTATTGGTTTGTTAGTATTGTGTTAAAGAGCTTTGTGTCTACACTCATGTGAGATATTATTCTATAGTTTTCTTGTGATGTCTTTGGCTATAATATTAGGGGAATATTGTCCCGAGAAAATGAGTTCAGAGTAATACCTCTGCCTTTTGTTTTTTGAAAGTTTTGTGTTGTATCGGTATTATTTTTTTTCTCAAATGTTACCAGAGAATTCATCAGGGGCTGTCCTTTTATATGTAGGAAGACTTTAAAATGCTAACTAAATTTCTTTCTTTTAAATTGAGTTAAGATTGGTATATAACATTATATGAATTTCAGGTATACAGCATTATAATTCAATATTCGTATAGACCTAACTCATTTTTTTTATGTGACGTGGTAAAATGAATTAGAAAATGGCTCCGAATTCCTGCTCCATAGTGTACACGCTGTGCCCTTGGGTGCTGAGGGGGAACCTGTGGATGTGATGGGATCATTCCTGTGACTAGGTCATGTTATAATAAAGGCAAAGGTAAAGAGGGGTATCAGAAACATTCCTTAGGATGTCTCAACTCAGTTGATTTAGGGTTGAGGTCTCTAGTTTAGTTGTTTTAGAATTTTAAAAAAGTAAACATGATTTAATGAGGTGAAAACCCTTAAAAGAGGGACTGGACCCTTACTGAAGAGAAATTCTTTTGCTAGCCTTAAAGAATTGAGCTCCCTGTTGTGAGAGAAGCTGTGATAGAACCACATGGCAGGGGACTTTGGCTGCCTGTAGGACCTAAAGGCAACTTCTAGCTGACAGGTAGCAAGAAGGGGTCCTCAGTCACACAGTAGGACACACAAAGGACACTAAATCTTCCAAAAACCTTAATGAGCTTGGAAGCATATTTTTCCCAGTCAAGCCACCAGATGAAAACACAGCCCAGAGGCCACCATGATTGCAGCTTTGTGAGACTCTGAGCAGAGAACCCAGCTTACCTGGACCCAGAATCCTGACCTACAGAAACTAAGGAAATAAATGCATGCTTTTTTAAGACGCCAAGTTAGTGGTTATTTGTTACATATACAATGAATATACTTGATATATAGATATATTCAAGTTCACTATTACTTCTTGAGAAGGATTTATTATTTTGTGCCTGATTTTGAATTTTTTCATTTCATCTAAGTTGTCTAAATTATTTTGTCATAAACTATTCAGAATAGTTTCTTATAATCGTCTGTATCAGTGTCTCTGTTTCATTTCTGATTTTGGCGATTTGTTTCATCTCTTTTCCGTGTTAGTCTCAACTTAACAATTTTGATGGTATTTCAAAGAATCAACATTTGGGTAATTGTGTGTGTATGTGTTTCTGTTTTCTATTTCATTGATTTTTCCTCTGATCTTTATTATTTACTTCCTTCTGCTTAATTTGACTTTCATTCCATTTTCTTCTAACCTCTAAAAGTAGAAGCTAAGATTACGGAATTTAGATATTTTTTCTAATATAAATACTTAAAGCTGCAAATTTCCCTATAAGCAATGCTTTAGATGTATCTCATACATTTTGAAATGTTGTGTTTTGATTTTCATTCAAGATATTTTCTAAGATCTTTTTTCTTTTTTTCTTTATTATACAGACTATGAGAAAGTGTGCTACTAAATTTCCAAATATTTTGAGATTTCCCACATTTTTTGTTGTTAATTTCAAACTTAATTAAGCTGTGATTGAATGTATTTTGATTTGAACCCTTTTAAATTTATTGCGACTTGTCATATGGTCTCTCATATAATCAATCTATTATGGAAAATGTTCCACATATACTTAAAACATTTGGGTGCAGTATTTTATATATTGAGCTAGGTTAAGTCAGTTCAAGTCTTGCATATAATTATTAATTTGCTATCTAGTTTTTTCTCTCAGTTATTTCTATTAGAAGAGTGTTGCAATCTCCAACTATAATTATTGAATTTTATTTCTCCTTTAATTAGGTTGATTTTGCTTATTTTTTAGCCTCTGTTGTTAGTTGCAAATACATTAATAATTGTTATATCTTCTTGATTAATTGATTATTTTATCATTATGAAATATCCATCTTAAATTCCGGAATATTTCTCTGTCTTAAAGACTATTTTGTCTGATGTTAATATAGCCACTCTACTTTCTAATGGTTACTATTCATGTGGTCTAGTTTTTTCATCCCTTTACTTTCAGCTTATTTGTATGTTTGCATATAAACTGTGTCCTTCATAGACAGATTTTAGTTGGATCTTGCTCTTCTATCCAGTCTAAAAATATCTTCTCTATGAATAAAGTATCTACTCCATTAAGATTTAATGTATTTATTGGTGTGATTGGATTTCTACCTGCCATTTTAGTATATGTTTTCTATTTCTTGTATATTTTTTGTTCCTCTGTTCTATATTACCCTCTTTTCTGTTAAGCAAATATTTAGAGTTACATTAATTTCTCTATTGACTTTTTGAATATGTTTTTAGTTATTTTTTACTCTAAGGAATGAAATATGCATGTTTAACTTATTACATTTTATCTCAGGGTTATGCTGACTTAGTTCCAGTAAAATATAGCGACTTTGCTAACATATATAAATATAGCTTCATTTCTCTCCTTATGTGTACTATTATAGTTATGTATTTTCTATATTAAATATATTCATATATTAAATATAGTTATGTATATTGAAATAGTTATATATGTTACATACTCAATAATAAAGTTTTACAATAATTAAAAAGTATATTTGTAAGGATATTGAGAAAATAGTTTTAATTTACCTACATATTTACCATTTTCAATGTTCTTCATTTCTCCCTATGGATTTTGGTTCCTTCTGGGAATATTGCGTTAAGCCTTAAGGGCTTCCTTTAGTACTACTTGTAGGTCGGGTCTGCTAGCAATGCATTCTCTTATTTGTTTGTTTTCTTAGATTTTATTTTTTAATTACAGTTTACATTCAATATTATTTTGTACTTTCAAGTATACAGCATAGTGGCTAGACAATCATATACTTTACAAAGCATTCCTCCCGATATTTCCAGTACCCACGTGGCACCATACATAGTTATCACAATATTATTGACTATATTCCCTATGCTGTACTTTACATTCCCAGGACTATTTTGTAACTATAATACCAATTTTTACTTCTTGACCCCTTCACCTTTTTCACTTCTCTCCCAACCCCTCTACCCGCTGGCCACCATCAGTTTGTTCTCTGTATCTATGAATCTGTTTCAATTTTATTTGTTTATTTATTTTGTTCTTTAGATATTACATACAAGTGAGATCATATGATATTTGTGTTTCTTTGACTGACTTATTTTACTTAGCATAATACCCTCTAGGTCTACCCATGCTGTTGCAAATGGTAAGATTTCATTTTTTTTTTTATGGCTGAATAATATTCCATTATTCTCATGTACCACAACTTGGTTTTTGTTTACCTAGAAATATGTTAATTTTGGTTTATGTTTTTGAAGAATAGTTATTATTATTATTTTTTGGATACAGAATTCTTGATTGATAGATTATTATTATTATTTTTTAATCAGCTCTTGAACATGTCATTCTACTGCCTTCTGGCCTTCATTGTTTCTAGTGATAAGTCAATCATCAACCCTATTGTTTCACTGTAATGAGTCATTTTTCTCTTGCTGCTTTCAAGATTTTCTCTATGTCTCTGTTCCAATGGATTGATTATGATGAGTCTAGGTTTGAATTCTGTTGTTTATCCTATTTGTGATATGTAGAACTGCTAAAATTTATAGATTACGTATTTTTCATCAAATTTGGGAAGATCTTTAGCTATTATTTCTTCACATGTTTATTTTCCCCTTTCCTCATAGTCTCATTTCATATATGTTAGTGTGCTTAACGTTGTCCCACATATCTCTGAGGCCCTGTTTATTTTTTTAATCTTATTTTGTTTTTTTCAAACTGAGATACTTTTGTTAATCTATCTTTCAGTTCACTGATTTGCTCTTCTGAAATCTGCTGTTAAACATAAAAATAAATTTTTCATATTGATTACTCAACTTTTCAGCTCTAGAATTTCTAATTTGGTTCTTTTTCATAGGTTTTAATTTTTCTATTGGGATTCCTTGTGTTGAAACATATTTTTTTTGTAATTATTTAAACATAGTTTCATTTCATTCTTTGAACATGCTTATAATAATTGCCTTAAAGTCTAAGTTTGTTAACTATATCACTTAGATCTACTCCAAGTCAGTTTCTATTGACTATTTTTTTTTCCTGCATATGGGTCACACTTTCTTGATTCTTTGTATGTTTAGCAATTACTTGTTTGTAAATTTAAATTTTAGATAATATATTATTTAATTGTAGCAAATCTAAATTCTGATTTATTCTTCTGAGAATTTTCTTGTTTCTGTTTAAGTAACATTCATGGACTTAAACTGTATAATATTCCTTCTCCATGACATGAAGCTACTGTGGTTGACCCTGTGTTTGTATAGCTTAGTGGTCAGTTGAGATTTGGGTAGAAATTTTTCTCAAACACTTTGAACCCGTAAAGCTTCTATCCTGTGTGTGGGTCAGGAAGCACAGTCAGAATTTTATCATTCTCAACTCTGCCTTGTCTTTAACTTCCCACCAGACTGTCTTGAGACTCCACTGCACGCATACATAGTTTCTCAGTAGGCCAGAAATGTATGGACAGCTTATCTAATCCTTGTGTGGATCTCTCACATCCAAGGTTTCCTGGTTCAATTTTTCATTGGTCTAGTGCTTGTCTCTACTAAGATTGTGACCTCAGGCTCAAAAAACCACAGGTTTTCTCTTTTGTTTCCTATAGAGTTTGCAACTTTTAGTGAACAAAGCCAGGGAATTTCACACTGCCCTCTAATTGAATCAGCCCTTTCTGGCACCAAAGCTGATAGTTTCCATGTCCAACTGAAGGGTGTAAAACCAGTGTTCTCACTGACTGAATTGAGAGGAAGGATGGAAACAGTCCCTGTGAAGAAGGTCATAGACACCCATGGCCCTTCCCTAAGCTCTACAAAAATTTTAAAGATAAATGCATCTCAATTTTTTGTCTGCTTTTAGTCAATTTCCAGAGTCTTAAAATATTGTTTGGGTACTTTTCCCCCCCTAGTTTTAGAATTTTTTTTCTTTTGTCCTGAGCAGATTTTCTGACCTCTTAACACCACTGTGGCTGGAAGTGCAAATCATCAGTGGTTTATATACTATATAAACTGTAACGTTGGGTTGTAAGGCTACTGGAAAAGTCCAATGAAAAGCACTGTTTCAGGTTTATGAACCCCCTGATTACAGAGGCACAAGTAGTTGCACACCCGTCCTCTGCCTCTCTCTGATTTTTCCAATCTGTGAATGTGGCTGTCACAGCTGGTTCTTTATAATGCTATGAAGCGAGACACAAAGTGTGTGTTTGGTCCCTAGCCTCTTCCTGCTCCATGAAGCACAGCTCCAGCAAACTAGACTGACCACTTACATTTCAGTTGGTTACTGTGTAGGCCATGTGGAGATCTTTAGTGAGGGAGATAAATGGTGGGCAAGAAACCAGAAAACCAGGCATTATAATCATCTTATTAAATAGCAGAGTCCCAATAAAAGAAAAAGAAATAAAAAGTGCTAGTTAGCACCCCCGCTTCTGGAGCCTGTTCCCCAAACTCCAGTCTCTTCACTGATTAAAAGCATTTCTCATTTATGAGTTAGACATTACACAGAGGAGTAGATTTTGGTTAATTAAATCAAATTCTGATACCATGGGTTTGCTTGGATTTATTTTGATTGCAAAGATCCATTCAATCAGTGACTTATAAAGAAATGTTTAGATTTTCAAGATTAAGTTTTATTTGACACAAAATGGTTTTCAACTCACTGATTCTTTATTGGACACCCTGCATCTCAATCTCTGGCTAGGAGTCCAAGTATACGGGAAGGTGAACATTTTATTGACTCACTCTTTTTTCCTTAGTACTGATTATTTTATATGAATAAAAATAAGTTTAATAAATCATCTGGTCATGCCAAACATATGAATAGGAACATATAAAACATAGAAAAGGAAACAAATTTCTTCCAAACTAAAAATGCACTGAAAAAAGAAAGAAAATGCAAAATTGTACTAGCTTGACTGTTCATACTTTTACTGTTCTTTTTAGCATAAGTGACAGGCAGCTTGTCTGCCAGGGAGCTTTGTAACCACAGCTGACTCAGTCTCAGGCGTGAGGGTGGCTGCTCTGTGCTGTTCACTTGCTGACTAATACCCTACCAAGAGTATTTGACAGACAGGCACCATTTACTATGCAAGGTTAATGTTACCTTCCTTCAAAAGGAATAGTTTAATAAACTAAACATCAAAACGGAGTTAAGAAAGTCTCAAAGGCCCCCATCTTAGGGTCTGAATTCTTCTACTAGAAAGAAAATTCAGATGGAAATGTAAGGGGTGTATTGGCTGTCTCTTAAAATCCCACAGGTTAGAAAAGGTCTCAAGACAAAAAATATATTGCGTGAATTTTATTGCAAGCCACAAAATGGTGGCTGGTGATGAGCACTTTCTTTTCTGCAAAGGGAGGCCTGTGACGGTGTCTTTTAGATAGTAGAAGGTGGATGCTATGTGAAGGCACTCAACAAACTCTCATTGAAACAATAATGATAATCTTAGATAGTAAGAATCACATAGCAATAAAAAATAGTGTCAAAAGACTTGTCCAGGGAAGTCTTTGCCTCCAACCTCTGCTGTTACCCTGGTTCTTTCTTTCTTTATTTCTTAGCCATCTTCTTAGAAAACCAGTCTGCATTAGCTAATTTCACTTCCTCCTCTCTTCACCCATGACAAGAGCACTGGGAGTAAGAAAGCACCATTTATCTTCTATGATTTCAAACTTGGGACGATATACAGATTTGGCTCTCACTGATTTAGGTCATATCTTCTTTCCACTCTTGCAACATAAAATAATTTCTAATATCCTCATGTATTCTCTGGCTTTTTAGCTAGTAACACATTCTTACATATCATTTTTATTGTCTCATAACCAGAAGAATGTACAGATCCTGTTCAGAAACGGTCCACATTGGTCTAAATCTATACATTTTTACTGTTAGGGGTTTTATTTTCTATTTCAACCTTTGCTTTATTATTTTTTCAATAAAAAAGGCTATGCCTATTACAAAATTGGGTGAGATATAAGACTAATTATCTTCTCTGAGGTTAATGGAAATTTGATTTTTTTCCTATCCAATTTTTCCTAAAAAAGGGATTGAACTTAAAAAAAATAATAATAAACATAGAAATACATCATACAGTATACTTTTCTGTAAGGGTCTGTTCCTTGGAGACACATTGTCCCTCACTTTATAGATGTCAACTGATTGAACAGGTGGTAATTTCCTTGGATAGTTGGAGAAATCTCTTCTAGAAGGTACTGCCTGGAAAAAGGCTTGATGGTCACTGAATGAGGTATTAGTTTGATAGTGGTTACTTGAAGACACTATCTCCACAACTTTATTGCACAAGCTCACTGCAATGGAATTTCTACTGATCTCCTGCTGAAATTGATGAGGTAAAGCATATTTGTTTCAGTCTAGCTCTTGGATAATCTCCCAGTGTCAAAATTCTGAAGGAACTGCTGAGACTGCTAAGGTCAGGCCCTACTAGCTCACTGTAGGCCCCACTAACTCACTGTAGGCCCCACTAACTCACTGTAGCATCTAGACATGAGTCCCAAGATCAATCTGAACTGGGCCCAGTATCTCCACATGATGGATAAACTAGAATTTTAACATATCTTTCCTCTGCAGTCCTAGGAATAAAGCTGTAGATTTGGGGTGTGGGAGGTGGTGAGCTATGCACTGGGATGTGGGGAGATAGCAGGACAAAGTCCAGAAACACTGAGGTTGCTGGTTGAGGACCATAATCTGCTGCTGGCTCACTGAATCGCTCAGCCCTTTACACAAAAATGTTTCAGAGCTTCAGACAGCACAAGGAGAATTTTCTCTGGAAGATTTCCTCAGGCATGTAGTCAGAGGTCTTTCTTATAGGAGACTTGGGCTCATGTACCTGGCATTGCAGACACAGGATGGCAACCTATTTAGCAAAGGTTGGTATTGAGTATCTATGCATGTGAATAAGAATAATGTTGTTGCTACTCTCTCTCTTTTTTAAAAAAAATAATTTTTCTTCGTTGATTTTAGAGAGAGAGGAAGGGAGAGGGAGAGAGAGATAGAAACATTGATGAGAGAGAACATCGATTAGCCACCTCCTGCATGCCCCTCACTGGGTGTATGCCCTGACTGGGAATCAAACTGGTGATCTCTTGGTGCATGGGTTGATGCTCAACCACTGAGCCACATGGGCCAGGCTATTGTTGCTACTCCTAATGTGGGAACAGTTCCTCTGGTAATTGTTTTTCCAATTCTATCAAAGGCTTTAGGGTGTGCTGGGAGAGGAATAGACCGTGTCTTCTGATTTGACAAGAGCCAGTCATGCTAATCAGCAGGCTGAGTTCTAACCTTCTTACCCAGCCAGCACACGCTATGAAGAACTACTTTCTTTCTGTTCATTGTCCGAAAAATTCACCTAGAAGATGTAATTTCAGGCACAAAATTGAATCCATGACTTCTCGGTCATTCCTGTAAGGGAGGAAATATTTAGCAAGCCTTCCTTATTAGTTCAGTGAGGGTCTCATTAATAGAGCAGATATATACAGATAACCACTTTATATCAAATTAAATGTATGTAGAAAAATCAGAGTATAGCACCTTCTGTGATTTGCTTCTACTATGCCACTAAATATTATATTTAAAAATTTATTCATATTAATATGGCTGTGGTTTATTCATTTGTATGGTAGTATAGGATTCCATAGTATGGTTATATCACAATTTTTATTTTCCCACTTTATCAAAGGATATTTAGATTCCTTTGTCATAATTACAGAGAATGCTGATATGAACAATCTTGTACTTATCTCCTGATATGTGTGCAAAAATTTCTCTGGTGTATATGCATAGTAGTGGAATTGCTGAGCCACTGGGTTGTATGTATAATAAACTTTAATAGGTGGTATGGGAGCACGTTCCCAAGAGGTAGAATGATGTACATTTTCACTTGCATTATGAGAGTTCCTATCATTCCACATACTCACCAACACTTGATACTGTATAATTTAATTTTTGTCAATTTTCTAAATATGGTATTCCCATAATTTCTAAAATGTTTGAATACTTTCTGCAAATTTTATTAGCAACTTATATTTTCTCTTCTGTGAAATGCCCAAATAGTTTATTTTTTTTATTGATTTATAGGAGTGCTTTATATATTCAGGTTATTATTAATCCTTTGTTAATTATTTGTCTTGTAAATATTCAGTGCTTGTTTACTTATCTTATTCTTTTTGCAAGGTCTTTTTATGGAACAAAAGTTGTTCATTTTAATGTAAATTTATGCATAATTTTCTTTATGGTTTTCATTTCATAAAGGTTTTCTTCATGTATTTTCTTCCAAAGGTTTTAAAATTTTGCCTTTTATATTTTTTCATTCATCTGAAATTGCTCTTATATTATATTATAATATGTTTTAATTTTCTCATACATATATTTAATCCTCAAATCAAAAAGGGGAAGTTATGAAGTACCAGTATCATGAATCATGTCTACCTCTTGACTATCTGTTTCGTTTCATTAATTTCTTCATTTATATCTGCAGAGTAGCTTTCAGTTTTAGTTGCTAGCATTTTTTTTTCCCAGTCTTTTTGTCTGGTTCTGTTTTGAATATTATTGAGCCTTTGTTTTTCCTGTATAAATTTTAGAGTTAACTTTCATATATACAAAACCCAGCAGTTTGATTGAAATTACATTATATCTATATATCAGTATGGGGGTAACTAACATCTTTACAATATCAAATCTTTCCACACAGATTTCTCTTAATATTTCTTAATATTTCTGAAATCAGATTCTTAATTTTTAGATAAAATTCTTACACATTTTTAGTTCTGTTTCTGGGTATAATATACTTTTAGCTTCTTTGAATATATTATTATTCTTGAAAACTTTATTTTCTAACTATTATTGAAGGGAAATATAATTGAATTATTTTATATATTTCTCATATATTCATTAATTTTGCTAGACTATGAATAACTCTAATAATTTGCCCATAGATATTAAAAAATGTAAATGATCATAAATTTGCAAATATATATTGTTATTTTTTTCTCAATCCTTCTATCAATTATTCTTTTGGAATTAAAAAAATTCAACCATTGAACATGATCTTTACTGTGGAAGTTTTTTTTTTTTTTATCACTACTGATTGTTGAATTTTATTAGTGATTTTTGTGCATCTATTGAGATGTTTGTCCTTTATTAATCTGTTAGCTATGTTATAATAATATATTTTCTAATGTATTAACTTGATACTAGTCTTTGACCTTGGTGAGTTATCTTATTATACATTGTTGAATTCAGTGTACTAATATTTGTTTATGATTTCTATGTCTATGTTGAAAAGAAGAAATGTCCAATAATTTTTCTTTCTCGGAACCTCTTTGTTGTTTTATAGATCAATGTTATACTGGTTTGATGACATGAGTTGTGTAGCATTCACTTTCTCACCTCTAAAGAGTTTTTTAAATATATAGAATGGGCCTGATGTTGACTTTGTAGAAGGATTTGAATCTATTGATTAATATCTTTAGCTGTCATAGGAACATCCAGACTTTTCATCTCCTCTTATTTATTGAGATATAATTCACATCATCAAATTCACCTTCCTAAAGTGTTCAGTGTTGTGCAACCATCCAATTCTAGAAGATTTGCTGTTTCCTTTACTAGTTACTTCCTATTTGCCTCTCCTTCTAGACCATGGCAACCACTAATGTACTTTTTGTCACTTTTGGGCATTTCATCAAGTGGAATCATATAATGTGTGACCTTTGTCTGTTGTTGTTTTTTTTCTTTTCTTTTTTCCCTTAGCATAGTGTTTTAAAATTTGATTCATGTTGTAGAGAGTATCAGTACTTCATTCCTTCTAAGGCTGAATAGCATTCCATTGTAAGGATACACTGCATTTGGCTTATCTACGTGTGAATCCATGGGCACTGGGTGTTTTTCCTCTCTTGGCTATTATGAATAATGTTGCTATGAATATTAATGTACAAGTATTTGTGTGGACATACATTTTCAATTCTCTTGGATTTCTACTTAGGTATGGAGTTGTTGTGTCGTGAGATGCCTCCATGTCTAACATTTTGAGGAATGTCAAACCGTTCCCCAAAGTGCTTGCACCACTTTCCATTCCTGTTATCAGTGTATAAGGGTTCCAGTTTTTGAACATCCTTGTCAGTCCTTGCTATTCTCTGTTTGTTTTTGTTTTTGCCATCCTATGAATGTGAAATAGTATCATCCTTTTCGAATCAGTAATTTATATTTTTCTAGAACTTTGTCCGTTTCAACCAAGATTCCAAATTTTTAGGCATAAAGTTGTTCATAATATCCTTTTCTTCAGCATATATATTAATAACTTCTTTTATTTCTTCTAATAATTTGTGTTCTTTCATTTTTGATCAATATTGCTAGATATTTCACAATTAATTATTATTTTCAAAGGAATACTTTAAAAATCAGGTTCTCTGCAACTGGAAATGAGCAGATGTTCTCAGACTAAAAATTAGCTTGCTCTGGATTATGCTTCCCTGTTGTTTATAACCTCTCTTGTCCTTATGTTCCTGCCAACTTGTACATCTCAATATTTTAAAATATAGTTTATCCATTATTTTATGAGTTTTTGACCAGAGGGTTTTCTTTATATAATAGGACATATTACCTGGCATAGAAGGCCACTGATCTCTTCTTTAAATTCATTTGTGCAGGCTCATTTCTTGGCACCTTCTTTGATAAACTTCTCACTTTTTTATCCTTTTGTGTTTTGCCTCCTATTTCCATATTTTATTCACCTTCAGGCCAGTAAGAAGCCTGTTCTGAGTCACTGCTCACTGAACCAGAATTTTGGTGCATTGCTTTAGGTGTTCCTGTTTGAACTGAGTTCAGATCTAAGGTAACTTTTAAAATCTGGTAATATGCTCCTAGGGTGCCTCTCACTGAGTCACTGTGGATCCAACCTCTCTCCCTCTTCAGCTGTTAGCTGTCACATCTTCTCTCAGGATTATACCCAGGGCCTTTTCAGTTTTAATCCATTCACTTTGTTGCTGGCTCTTTCTTAGTTTCTTTAAAGGAGATCCCATGATTCTTCACATTCCTGCCAGTAAACTACATGCAAAACAATTCTTAGAATTTTAATAAACACAGACCTATTCTCTGCTAACTTTACTTGAGCATTTTCTTTTCTTTTTTTATCCTCACTGGAGGACTTTTTTTCTTTCTTTTCATTTATCTTCAGATAGAGTAAGAGGGAGAGAGGTTGGAAGAGAGAGAGAAACATCGATGTGAGAGAGACATCGACTGGCTGCCACCCACACGACCCCAACTGGGGAAGGGGACAAACTGCAACCGAGGTACGTGCCCTTCGTGGAAACTGAACCCAGGACTCTCTGGTCCGCAGGCTGATGCTCTAACCACTGAGCAAAACCGGCCGGGGCTACTTGAGCATTTCCTATGTGCTTTAATCACTGTATAGCATTATCTCATTTAATCCTCTCAACTATCCTAACAAGTAGGTATTATTTAAAATCCCCATTTTGTAGATGAGGAAGTTGAACCACATACAGATTAAACTAACATGCCTACATTTTTTTTGTTATTGAATGGTTTAGATGGATTTGACCTAGACAGTCTTCCAATAAATAAAACAATGTATGTATAATAACTACAATTATCCTTGTCAGAAAGTAGGCACTCAACAAGTGTTTATTCCTTCTCCTTATATGATTCACATTCTCAGATCCATATGATTTGAGGGGATTGGTGGGATTTCTTTACAATAAGACTCTAAAATGGCCACGCAAGTAGCTAGGAACCTAATTACAATAAGAGAAGCTCTGAAATCATGTTATAAACCCTTGGGATCAGATCAGAATCCCTAGACCATCAGCTATATTGCTACCCTGATTCAAAAATCACATGTAAACTTCTAAATCAGATTTGGGATGGAAAACTCCCTCCTTAATATAGCAGATTGAATAAGCTGCTTGCTAAAATCATTTCTTGATTTAGGTTAGATATCAGAATCTGGCTATCAATACCTTCATGCACAACTTACTTCCTTTACATTTTTTTTTTTTTTTTTACTGTGAAGAACACGTATTCAATCTTCAATCTCTGTGTTGAATTCTGAGCAGAAACAGCAAATCCCATAACTTTCGTAACAGATTTCTTTTCCTTGTTTAGGAAACTAGATATGGCAGAAATAGAAATGAGATTAATGAAAACTTCTGAGCTCAGAAGTGTGCGTCAGGGCCCTTGCACAGTGTGCAGACCCAGGGCTCAGGTGACCTAACAGCTGGATCTATGGTATCTGGATTAATCAAAGGTGCATAGAAACAATCAAGTCCAGCACCTTTACTTTGCAGAGGGGGAAATGGAGGCTCAGAGAAAAGAATGATTTGCATGGTGGTCACCTCTCAACCCTGTGCCTGTTGTCACAAAAGCACAGGACTGAGCAATTTCTTTCTTTTGTGTGTGTGTGTCGGTTACAATAGAGAACATTTATTTGACTTAATTGGTTTTATAAATAGCTTTGCAACTGAACGTGCCAGTATAACAAACTGTGTATTATTTCTATTTGTTACATGAAGGCTGTGCTATCCATGATTTTATTAAATTAAAAAAATTTTTAAATTTATCTTTATTGTTGAAAGTATTACAGATGTCCCTCCTTTTTCCCCCAATGACCCCCTCCTTCCTGCTCCCCCTCCCTGCTTTCACTGTACTATTATCTGTGTCCATGTAGCTCAAAAAGTGGAGACTCAGTTTGGCTAGCTTTCTGACCATGTGATTGTGAATGACAACCTGCAAGATGCATGTGCCCAGTTGTCTGCAGCTCAGAAGGCTTAGAAGGACCCTCAGTGGGGACCAGAAACATGGATTTTCTCTGATGCTGTCTTAATGAGAACTCCTGCTTAATGCTTGAGTTTACGCAATGCTTCCCATTACAGAAATCAGCCGTATTTGACCCACTATAATGCATGCAACTTTAAAAGGGCTGCAGTTTATTACATAATCTTATTTGAAAAAACATATTTATTTTATGATTACATAAAGTTGCCTATTTGGCTTTCAGGAAAAAAAAAATCTTTCCTTACATCATATACAGCAGTGGTAGGAATATGAGCAATATTAAGGACCAGGCCATTCCTGATGCGATATGCTAGGCAATACATTGTGAATGTGTGAGGCTGGAGGTCAAATGACCATGGAACAAAAGTCCTCTTTGGGTTATACGAAAAACTGTGGCACAAGGAGGCCAAAACATCTTTCCAAACTAATGGAAAAAGGCTTCTAAGATCAAATTTGAGCCCATCTCAGGAATTTTCCAGGATAAACTTTGACTTTTGCATAACACCATTCTAATCTGGTTGTGGTAAATATAGGCTTTTCTGATCAACAACTTGTCAAATAGGTTTATTTTTATTTATTTATTTTTTATTTATTTATTTTTTTTATCCTCACCCGAGGACATTTTTTCATTTTTTTTTGTTCAGATAGAGTGGGAGGGAGAGAGAGGAAGAGAGAGAGAGAGAAACATCAACGTGAAAGGGACACATCGAGTGGCTGCCACCTGCACGACCAACCAGGGCCAGGGACAAACTGCAACCGAGGTACATGCCCTTAGCGGGAACCGAACCCGGGTCTCTCTGGACCACAGGCCGACACTCCAACTGCTGAGCCAAACCGGCCAGGGCTATTTTTAAATCTCTCTTTACTTAAAAGCATATCTATAGATTATTCTTAGCAGAGCTGTAAGATCAGTGACACTTCTTGACTATGGCAATGAAGGGCTATCAGGGTTAAAGTTTGGTTGGCTAAATAAATATTATTAAAAGTAGAAGCACTGCAAAGTAAAGCACCTAGACATTCTGTGCAAATGAAGAACTTGCTAATTTGACATCATAAGAAAAATGTTTCGGATTGAATATATTATATGGTTCACTAAAAACCCAGTCGTCCAGCTGGTGTGGCTCAGTGGTTGAGCATCAACCCATGCACCAAGAGGTCACCAGTTCAATTCCTGGTCAGGGCACATGCCCAGGTTGTGGGCCCAATCCCCAGTGGGGGCCATGTAGGAGGATGTACTCTCTCATCGATGTTTCTATCTCTCTCTCCCTCTCCCTTCCTCTCTCTCTAAAAGTCAATAAAGGAAAAAAATTAAAAATAAAAACCCAATCTATAAAATGGTTTATAGATTAAAGATCTACATAGAGATGATAGATTTGCATATGTAAGAAAATTGTGTGCTTGATAAATATGTAGCATTATACAAAAAGCAACAGTGTTTTGTAACAGGGCAGCTTGTTTTGGGCAGCTCAGTGTGTGTATAATTTTGCAGAACGTTATGGTTTTTTGTGTGCCCTCAGAAGGAACACTAGCAGCTCTTTGAAGATCAGCTGAAAGGTTTCAGGGACAGCTAACTTATCGCTAAGTATGTGTATATATATATAATACTTATAATATATAAGTATTATATATATTATAAGTATATAATATATATAAGTATATAATATATATAAGTATATATATAATATATATATAATATATATAAGTATATAATATATATATATAATACTTATAATATATAAGTATTATATATATATACTTATTATAAATTTTAACTTATTATAAACTTATTATAAATTTATCTTTATTGTTGAACTCCTGCTAAAGTCTAGCCATTGGCAAAACTACAAAATGGGCAAAATTTGCTTTGGAAGTTCCTTTCCTTCTGCTGCAGTCATATGCTGGTGTCTTTCTGCTGTCTGTGCCTCACAGGGTTCAAGAAATGCCCTTCTAGCCCTGGCCTGCTCAGTGGTTAGAGCATCGGCCTGTGGACCAAAGAGTCTTGGGTTTGATTCCGGTCAAGGGCACCCACCTAGGTTGCAGTTCGGTCTCTGGCCCTGGTCGGAGTCATGGGGAAGGCAACCAATGGATGTGTCTCTCTCACGTCAGTGTCTCTCTTTCTCTCTCTCTCTCTCTCTCTCTCTCTTTCTCTCTCTCTCTCTCTCTCTGTGTGTGTGTGTCCTTCACCTCTATCTGAAGATAAATGGAAAAATATCCTCAGATGAGGATTAAAAAAAAAATACCCTCAACTTCAAATGTGTTTCTTTTCTTCTCATCATGGATGCTTTCTCCTATTGTACTCCCTTCTAAGGAAGGCAACCCCTCCTCTGTCTACGGCACAATGGGTAATAATGAGTTGGTTATTCAAACTAATCTTAGTTAATGTATCACCAAAGCAATATATTAACCTTATAAGTGAACTGAATGTTTTAGCCCAGATAAAATGCATGTATCTTCTGAAAGTCCTGAGCAAGTGGCACTAATGCAAGGATTGGTCCACACTCAGGTAGACTGAGGCGATATGTTTTGACCAGCTAAGACCTCTGCATGCCATTAATGAAAAAAAAAAAACAAAAACAAAAAAACACTTCTAGGATGTGTTATAATTCCACGGCAAAATTTGCTATTTAACTAATATTTAAGAAATTATAAACCAATTGCATTTATAAATATTTAGCTCTTTTCCTCTGTGACATATTTTTCTCTTAATATTTTGAATGCAGAAAAATAATTCTTGGGTTGGGAAGAAAAGATTGCTACTCTGAGAAAAATACCATGTATAATTACAAAAGTAACTTTGTATTGTAAATTTAAATTTTAAAATATTTTGTAAACTAAAAAGCAATGCTTCTTTAAGAGCCAGTTTGTCTCCCTGAAGATTGCATACAGAGGGTGGGCAGTGAACAGGGATTTATTTATTTATTTTTGTAATTCTTATTCTCTTTATTAAAATTTGGCAACTCCTCTGTAGTTGCCGGCCTTCAGAGTTTACTCTGTACTCTACAGATTTTTATAACAAAGTGAAAAACATAGTTATTCACAGCTAGCTTTGTCTCAAATGTACAAATATCAAAGAGTTACAAGTCATGTCAGTTCTACTATTTAAATGTCTTTCAAAGTGTTCTCCTTCTTATTTTTCAACGTGTAATGCCTTGGATTAGGCTTCTGCCTTCTCTCACCTTGTTTATAGCTTGGTAACTAATCTTCCTCTGATAAAATTGTCCTCAATTCAGTCCATCCTCCATACGTCAGACAAAAAACAAAAACAAACAAAAATTAAAATTTCCAAGCTAAAATAAAACAAAAATAAGAACAAAAAGAACAAATCTAGTTATATCATGACCATGTTGCTGGGTTTTCATTGTTACCTCAATAACTGTAGTGCAAAGTGCAAACTTCCTAGCATGGCAGACAATACCTTCAATATCTAATTTTGTGGGGTTTTTTACAATTTTTATTAATTTATTTTGTTACAGATGTTTCTCCTCCCCCCCAGACCCCCTCCTCCTCATCCTGCCCCCTACCCCCCTAGTATTGTTGTCTATGTCCACTGGTTATGCATACATGCATATAAGTTCTTTGGTTCATCTCAACCCTCCGCCCCCCCTCACTCTGAGGTTTGTCAGTCTAAACCATACTCTTTTCTATGTCTCTGGGTCTATTTCGTTCATCAGCCCACCTTGTTCATTATATTCCACAATTAAGTAAGATCATGTGGTATTTGTCTTTCTCTGATTGGCTTATTTCGCTTAGCATAATACTCTTGAGATCCCTCCATGTCATCTCAAAGGATAAGAGATGTGTCGTTCTTACAGCTGCATAGTACTCCATTGTGTATATGTACCACAGCTTTTGTATCCATTCGTCTACTGATGGACACCTGGGCTGTTTCCAGATCTTAGCTATTGTAAATAGCGCTGCTATGAACATGGGGGTACATATATTCTTTCCGTTTGGTGTTTCAGGCTTCTTAGGGTATATTCCTAGGAGTGGGATCACTGGGTCAAATGGCAATTAAATTTTTAATTTTTTGAGGAAACACCATATTGTTTTCCAAGTGGCTGCACCAGTCTGCATTCTCACCAGCAGTGTACTAGAGTCCCCTTTTCTTCACACCCTCACCAGCACTTATTGTTTGATGATTTGTTGATGGCAGCCATTCTGGCTGGTATGAGGTGATACCTCATAGTTGTTTTAATTTGCATCTCCCTGATGATTAGTGATGTTGAGCATTTCTTCATATGTCTCTTGGCCATTTGTATGTCCTCTTTGGAGAGGTGTCTATTTAGATCCTCTGCCCATTTTTTAATTGGATTCTTTGTCGTCCTTTTGTTGAGTTGCATGAGCACTCTATATATATTTTGGAAATTAACCCCTTATCTGATGTATCATTGGCAATTATGCTCTCCCATACAGTGGGTTCCCTTTCCATTTTGATGGTCGTTTCTTTTGCTGTGCAGAAGCTTTTGAGTTTGATGTAGTCCCATGTGTTCATTTTCTCCTTTGTTTCTCTTGCCTTAGGTGACGTATCAGTGAAAATTCTGCTGCATATGATGTCTGATATTTTGTTGCCTACATTTTCTTCTAGGATTTTTATGGATTCACAAGTCACATTTAAGTCTTTTATCCATTTTGAGTTTATTCTTGTGTATGGTGTAAGTTGGTGGTGTAGCTTCATTTTTTTTTCCATGTAGCTGTCCAATTTTCCCAGCACCACTTATTAAAGAGGCTGTCTTTACTCCATTGTATGCTCTTCCCACTTTTGTCAATATTAATTGAGCATAATGTTTTGGGTCAATTTCTGGGTTCTCTGTTCTATTCCACTGATCAATATGCCTGTTCTTGTGCCAGTACCAGGCTGTTTTGATTACAGTAGCTTTGTAATCCTGATATCCAGTATTGGGATCCTACATACTTTGTCCTTCTTTTTCAAAATTGCTGTGGCTATTCAGGGTCTTTTTTGGTTCCATATGAACTTTTGAAGTATTTGTTCTAGTTCTGTGAAATATGTCGTTGGTATTTTGATGGGGATTGCATTGAATCTATAGATTGCTTAGGGTAGTATGGACATTTTAATGATGTTAATTCTTCCAATCCCTGAACAAGGTATGTGCTTCCACTTTTTTATATCTTTCTCTATTTCCTTTTTCAATGTCCTATAGTTTTCTTCAAATAGGTCCTTTACTTCTTTGGCTAAGTTTATTGCTAGGTATCTTAATTTTTTTGCTCCGAGGGTAAATAGGATTTTTTTTTAGTTTCTCTTTCTGTGAGTTTATCATTGGTGTATAAGAATGCTGTTGATTTCTTGATGTTAATTTTTTACCCTGCTACTTTGCCAAATTCATTTATTAAGTCTAGTAGATTTTTCATGGAATCTTTAGAGTTTTCTATGGACAATATCATATCATCTGCAAATAATGACAGTTTCACTTCCTCTTTTCCCATTTGGATCCCTTTTATTTATTTTTTTCAGGTCTGATTGCTGTGGCTAAGACTTCCAGTACTATGTTAAATAAGGGTAGTGAAAGTGGGCATCCCTGTCTTGTTCCTGTTCTTAAGGGAGATGATTTTAGGTTTTGCCCATTGAGTATGATGTTGGCTGTAGGTCTTTCATATATGGCCTTTATTATGTTGGGATATGATCCCTCTATTCCCACATTGCTGAGCATTTTTGTCAGAAATGGGTGCTGGATTTTGTCAAATGCTTTTTCAGAGTCTATTGATATGATTATATGGTTTTTACCTTTCATTTTGTTTATGTGCTGTATCACATTTACTAATTTGCGAATATTGAACCAGTCTTGCATCCCTGGTGTGAATCCCACCTGGTCATGGTGAATAATTTTTTTTAATGTATTGCTGGATCTGATTTGCTAGTATTTTGTTAAGGATTTTGGCATCTATGTTCATCAGGGATATTGGCCTGTAGTTTTCTTTCTTTGTAGTGTCTTTTTCTGGTATTGGAATTAGAATTATGCTGGCTTCATAAAATGAGTTTGGAAGTCTTTCTTCTTCTTGAATTTTGTGGAATAGTTTGAGGAGAATGGGTGTTAGTTCTTGTTTGAATGTTCGGTAAAACTCTCCATGAAGCCGCAATTTCCTTAGTTGTTATTGGTGTGTTCTAGTTTTCTATCTCTTCCTGGTTCAGTTTTGTGAGACTATGTGTTTCTAGAAATTTGTCTATTTCACACAGATTGTTGAATTTGTTGCCGTATAATTGTTCATAGTATTCATTAAGGATACTCTGTATTTCTGTGGTGTCAGTTGTTACTTCTTCTCTTTCATTTCTGATTTTGTGTTTTTGGATTCTCTCTATTTGTTTCTTGGTGAGCCTAGCTAAGGGTCCATCAATCTTGTTTATCTTTTCAAAAAACCAGCTCTTTGTTTCATTGATCCTTTGAATTGTTTTTTTGGTCTCTGTGTCATTTATTTCTGCTCTGATCGTTACTGTTTCTTTCCTTCTACTTGCTCTGGGGTTTTCTTTTTGTTTGCTTTCTAGTTCTTTAAGTTGTGAGGCTAGATAGTCTATTACAAATTTTTCTTGTTTCTTGAGGTAGGCCTGGAGTGCTATGAACGTCCCTCAGAACTGCTTTCGCTGCATCCCATAGATTTTGTGTTGTTGTGTGTTTCTTTTCATTGGTTTCCAGGAAGTTTTTAATTTCTTCTTTGATCTCCTTGGTAACCCATTCATTGTTTAATAACATGCTATTTAGCCTTCATGGGTTCAAATGTCTTTGCTTGTTCTTGTTGCAATTAATTTCTAGTTTCATGCCATTGTGATCTGAGAAGATGCTTGATATGATTTCAGTCTTCTTGAACTTGTAGAGACTTAGTTTGTGTCCTAACATGTGGTCTATCTTTGAGAATATCCCATGTGCGCTTGAGAAGAATGTGAATTCTGCAGTTTTGGGGTGTAATTCTCTGTAGATATCTATTAAATCCATTTGATCTAGTGCATCATTTAAAGTCTTTGTTTCCTTGTTAATTTTTTGTCTGGAGGATCTAACCAGTGATGTCAGCGGGGTGTTGAAATCCCCTGCTATGATTGTATTGCTGTCGATTTCTCCTTTGAAGTCCTCTAGAAGTTTTTTTAAATATATTTGGTGCTCCTATATTGGGTGCATATATGTTTACCAAGGTTATATCTTCCTGTTAGATCCTTTCAATATTATGTAATGACCTTCTTTGTCTCTAGTTATGGCTATCATTTTGAAATCTATTTTATCAGCTATGAGTATTGTTACCCCAGCTTTTTTTTCCTTTCCTTTTGCTTGGAAGATTTTTTCCCATATATTCACTTTCAACCTATGCGAGTCTTTTGTTGTGAGGTGCGTCTCTTGTTAACAACGTATATGTGAGTCATGCTTTCTTATCCAATCAGCTACTCTGTGTCTTTTTATCGGAGCATTCAACCATTTACATTTAAGGTGATTATTATTTTTGTTTAGAGTGGTTCTATTTTTCTTCCTATTTCTTCTACTAATTACAGCAGTCCTTTTAACATTTCTTGCAGTGCTGGTTTGGTGCTAATATATTCCCTTAGCCTTTTTTTGTCAGGGAAGCTCTTTATTTGACCTTCTATTTTGAATGATAGCCTTGCTGGATAGAGTAGTTTTGGATTCAGATCTTTGTTTTTCATGACCTTGATTACTTCATGCCATTCCCTTCTGGCCTGTAGTGTTTCTGTTGAGAAGTCAGATGATAGCCTTATGGGAGTTCCTTTTTAGGTAACCTGTTGCTTATCTCTTGCTGCCTTTAGGATTCTCTCTTTGTCTTTAATTTTTGGCATTTTAATTACTATGTGTCTTGGTGTGGGCCTATTTGGGTTCTTCTTACTTGGGGCTCTCTGTGCTTCTTGAACTTGAATGCCTTCTTCTTTCACCAAATTAGGGAAGTTTTCTGTCACTATTTCTTCAAATATATTCTCTAACCCTTGCTCATTTTCTTCTCGGGGACTCCTATGATGTGAATATTATTATGTTTCCAGTTCTCTTAAGCTGTCTTCCGGTTTTTTAATTGTCTTTTCCTTTTGGTTTTCTGATTGATTGATTTTTTTCTACCCTATCTTCTAATTCACTGATCCGGTCCTCGGCTTCATCTGCTCTGCTGGTTATTCCTTCCAATGTGTTCTTTATTTCTGCTATGTCATTCTTCATTTCCACTTGGTTGGTTTTCAATGTTTCTATATCTTTTCTCATGTTGTTGAGGTCCTTACACAAGCTCTTGAGCTTCCTCAAGATCATGGCTCTGAACTCTACCTCTGATAACTTGCTTAATTGCATTTCTTTTTTTTTTTTTATTAGTTTATTTTTGTTACAGATGTTTCTCCTTTTCCCCCCCGCAGCCACCCTCCTCCCTATCCTGCCCCCCGGAAGTATTGTATGTCCACTGGTTATGCATATATGCATATAAGTTCTTTGGCTTATCTCATCCCTACCCCGTGCCCCTCTCCTCTGAGTTTTGTCAATCTACACCATACTATTTTCTATCTCTCTGGGTCTGTTTTGTTCATCAGCTTTTTTTGTTCATTGTATTCCACAAATAAGTGAGACGATGTGGTATTTGTCTTTCTCTGATTGGTTTATTTTGCTTAGCATAATACTCTCCAGGTCCCTCCATGTCATCTCAAAGGATATGAGATCTTTCTTTCTTAAAGCTGCATAATGTTCCATTGTGTATATGGGGGTTGTCTTTCTTTCTTTCTTTTTTTTTTTTTCAGGTCTCCAGGGAAGCTTGACTCATCCCTTAATTGTTTTTTTTGTTTGTTTGTTTTTTTCCCGGTAAGGATTTATTAATTTATTTTTGTTACAGATGTTTGTCCTTTTTTTCCCCATTGACACCCTCCTCCCCATCCCCCCACCCTGTCCCCAGCTTTGTTGTCCATGTCCATCAGTTATGCATATATATGCTTAAGTTCTGTGGTTTAATCTCTTCCCTCTCCCCCACCCCCTCTTCTGAGGGGTGTCAGTCTATACCCTACTTCCACATCTCTGGGTCTACCCTGTTCCTCAGACTGTTATGTTCATTATATTCCACAAATAAGTGAGATCATATGATATTTGTCTTTCTCTGCTTGGCTTGTTTCACTTAGGATAATACTCTCCATGCCCCTCCATGTCGTCTCAAAGGATAAGAGATCTTTCTTTCTTACAGCTGCATAGTATTCCATTGTGTATATGTACCACGGCTTCTTTATCCATTCATCTACTGATGGACACTTGGGCTGTTTCCAGATCTTAGCTATTGTAAATAGTGCTGCTATGAACATGGGGGTACATGTATTCTTTCTGGTTGGTGTTTCAGGCTTCTTAGGGTGTATTCTTAGAAGTGGGATCACTGGGTCAAATGGCAATTCAATTTTTAATTTTTTGAGGTAACACCATAGTGTTTTCCATAGTGGCTGCACCAGTCTGCATTCTCACCAGCAGTGTGCTAGAATCCCCCTTTCTCCACACCCTCGCCAGCACTTGTACTTTGAGGATTTGTTGACAGCAGCCATTCTGGCATGTGTGAGGTGATACCTCATAGTCATTTTAATTTGCCTCTCTCTGATGATTAGTGATGTTGAGCATTTTTTCATATGTCTCTTGGCCATTTGTATGTCCTGTTTGGAGAGGTGTCTGTTTAGTTCCTCTGCCCTTTTTTTAATTGGGTTCTTTGTCTTCCTTTTGTTGAGTTGTATGAGCACTCTATATAAATTTTTGGAAATTAACCCCTTATCTGATGTATCATTGGCAATTATGCTCTCCCATACAGTGGGTTCCCTTTCTGTTTTGATGGTTGTTTCTTTTGCTGTGCAGAAGCTTTTTAGTTTGATGTAGTCCCATGTGTTCATTTTCTCCTTTGTTTCTGTTGCCTTAGGTGAGGTATCAGTGAATATTCTGCTGTGTATGATGTCCGAAATTGCATTTCATTTATCTCATCTTCAGTAGAGTTCTCTTGTTCTTTCATTTGGGATTTCTTTGTTTCACCATTTTGGCCATCTCAATGGGTTTTGGAGCCTGTCAAATTTTTCCTATTGGTGTTCTGCTGTTTTTGGCTCCCTCTGTTGGGTTTGGATGAGTGTGGGAGGACCGACGTTAAACACCACTGTCGAGTCTTACTTTCCTGGGTAGATATACAAGCTCAGGAACGGTTCAGTTATCCTCTAGCTTTTTGCCTGGAGGCTATTAGTCTCAGTTACTTGATGACCCTTGGTTTGTAGCCCTCAGTTGAATGAAAAACTCCCTCAGGTGTTCAGCATAAGAGGATTTCCAGAAGGTGGGGCAGATGCTGGTTGTTAATGACCCTCAATTTGCATTTCAATGGTCCACCTGGGTGGGGTTAAATCTTCGAGGGAGGGGCTGCTGCTTCTCTCCTGAGCTTTGGGAAGGAGCAAGATGGCCACTATCCTGTGTGGCCACAACTCAGCAATAACTCTGAGCGCCCTCTAAATCCTGAGTGTCCCCACACAGTTCCAGTCTAGTCCGCCCTCCCTCTGTCAGAGCCCAAGGTTAGTGGCTGTAGCTAATTTAGTCATCTGTCCTGGCCCTCTGTGCTGTGGAGCTGGCTTGGGATTTTAACCTGAGGGAGATGCTCACAGCTAAAACCGCTGCTGTCCGTGGGCTCCCAACCTGCTGTCTTGCACCTATGCAGACCTACCAGGCTCGATTCAGTGTCCCTGGTTATATGGTCCTCTCCAACTGCTTTTCTGTTGCTTTTTCCTGATGGTTTGTCTTTATTTTAGTTGTAATTCCAGTTTGGTCCTGGGAGATTGGCTGTGTAGCTTCCATTCACTCTGCCGCCATTTTGGATTCTCTGAACAGGGATTTAATGTTGATAAAAAAGGAAGGGAGGTGCATGAAGAATTTATTTTGCTCTTAGAAGCCTTGGGTGAACCACAGAAAGACCCATATTGAAACATGTGTTCTAATCATCTTTATCTTTGCCCTCCTCTGATATTAGGATGGAGATAAAGTCAAAGAGGAAAGGAGTTTCAATTTTAAAGACCCGGTATGGCCTTTTCATGGAAAAGTTGTTTAAAATAAGGTGAAGGGAGTCAGTTAGAATAGAATGCTTTCTGGAAGAAAATGTAACAGTAAGGATGTAATTAACATAATTTCTTGATAAGTGAAATTTTCTGAGAACTATGGATTTCCCTCCCCAAATGTTTTCATATTCACAAAACAATATATAATGGATGTATGTTCAATTATCCACCACTCAGTTTACCCTAGACATTACTGCCAATACCAATGCATCTTCCCCATATTGTTCCTTTATCCCCACCCCACCATTATCTGCCTTTTTCTATTTGGATACAAATCTAGACTGGATACCAAGATAACACAAGGAGCAGGTGTTTTTCAACAGCTCAGGGGCAAAAAAAAAATATGCATGTTGCATAGAGAACTTACATTGTGACAGGTGTGTTTCAAGAGCTTTACAAATATTTGATCTTCACCAAAAAACTGGAAGGTGGGTACTATAATTGTTCTCATTTTACCGATGAGGAAACTGAAGCACAGAGAGGTTAAAATAGTTGTCTTAAGTCACATAGCAAATAAATAGTAGAGCTAGAATTCCAACCCATGCAGTCAGGCTCAAGAGCTTACACTATTAGGTACCACACTTTGCAAAGACAAGTCTCCTCCTGTCCTCACCATCCACCACATATACAAGTCAATGTTTAGATTGCAGTTAGCCTCCTCCTGGATAAAATTTAGCCTTTATAACCATAGAGAGATGGTATTTTAAATTATAGAAAGAGCTAAATGCTACAATCTATAATATTATGTGGACATGATTGGATTAACCGTCAGTGAGTGGGTTTGCTCTTCCAGTCCATGAAGAAAGACTCTGATGCCAGAATAGTACTATTGAGTAACCCCAAGAAATGCATCTTGTAATAGTGAGATTTCCTTGAATAGTTTGTTAGCTTCTCCGAGAATACAGTTTAAAAATATCAAAAGAAATATATGATAATGAAAAATGTTTACTGCAAAAAGTGTTTATTCCAGGAACTGAAATGTACAATTTCAGACTACTATATGTGGCGATAGTACTAACAAACATTCCCAGGGTTGGGAAGCTGCATACACAATTTACACACCAGATGTTTTTGATAAATGCCAACAAAGGATTCACTTTAACAAGTACAGACACAGGCATGCACACTTCATGTTCAACGTAAAGAGTCCTCAAGCTAAAAATAACCTACATTCCTGAAATCTCAGCAGGCCAAGGCAATTGACCTTTAGTTGTGGTTACTGATATTATTAAATACTGGCATTTAAGAGCATTTTGAGCTTTGATTCTGAATTCCTTTTAACTTGAAGTGAATTTGCATTCAATCTATATGTAAAATTACAAAGCCTAATGATATTTTGGGGAGTAAAGAATTTCTGTCAATTAAAATTACCAAAAAGCTTCTTTCTATGTATAGCAAGCAAACAGAGGCACTTAGATGTTCTTTCTCTCTTTTAATAATATTTTGCTTTATCTCAGGGAGAAGACTACACTTCATTGTGAGCAATGCTAATTACTTCTCCACTTATAAATGTCTAGTCACTTTCACTACATTTGTTTTATTGCATAATCAAACACCTTTATGAATAGTTTATAAAGTAAATTTTTTATTTTGAGATAATTGTAGGTTCACATGCAGTTGTGAAAAATAATACCGAAAGATTCTATATGCCCTTTACTCAGTTTCCCCCGATGGTAACAGCTTACAAAACTATAGTACAAAATTATGACATTGATACAATTAAGATGCACAATCATTTCATTAACATTCGTTTCTCTCATATTGTCCTTTTATAGTTATACCCTCTTCCCTCTGTCTCTACCCCCTCCTTGACCAAAAGCCACCACTACTCTGTCCTACATTTGGATGATCTTGGCCTTTGAAGGATGTCATGTAAATGGAATTATATGTCTGTTTAGCCATTCACTTGTTGAAGGAAATCTGGGTTATTTCCAGTTTTTGAATATTAAGGAGAAAGCTATTATAAACATTTGTATATAGCTTTTTATGTGAACATAGGTTTTCCTTTCTCTGGGATAAATGCCCGGGGGTACAATTATGGTGTATAGAATTTATGTAATTAGTGTTTTTTTAAAAGAAACTTTTTTCTGCAGAGAGACTATACCATTTTAATTCCCACCAGCAACGTATGCGAGATCCAGTTTATTTTTATTCTTACTAGCATTTGGTGTGATCACTATTGTTTATTTTACCATTCTGATAGGTGTTGGGAGCAATGTCACTGGAACAGCAATCACCGCGGTTTGACTTAGTTACGGGTGAGCTCCACGGATTGACATAGTCTTGGGAGTTATGAAGGCCTCCATGGTTTGACATAGTCCCTGGAGAAGTGGATTCACCGCGTGGCATGGCAGGAATCACGAAGAACAGTGACTGAAGATATAGACTAATGGGAAAATAAAAATGCAGGATGGCAACTGAAAAAGACTAATCTTTGCTTTCCCTGTCTATCTGTTATCTGTCTGTTAGGAATCATTATAGAAGTAACATGTAGATGATTAATAATATAGATGTTAGAATAGACTGCAGAAAGAAAAGACAAGAAAGTAATAAGAATTTAAGATAAGATTATAAAAGATTAAGAGGGAGCTTAGAAAGGGAGAATAGGTCAAGAGCTAAGAGAAAGTTACAGAAATTGAAATAGAGGGTATAGAGAAGGAGAAAGTTAAATTATACAATGTCTGCATGTATGTTAACAGAAAGGTTGCTAAACAATGAGTCATATGATGAAAGTAATTGTAAAGGTTAAGAGCTGATAAACATCATTGTTATGTCTGGATGAAAAATGAAAGGGTTAATAATGTTTTAACAAAATTATACTCCATTCTGACCCTCAGTTGCTGCATGTACGTACCCTGGCAGTTTCTTTTTTGTAAACATGAGGGCCTTGAGATGCCCAAAGAAAACTATAAAGATAAGGGATTAATGAAGGCCTTGGGAAACTCAGAGGAACCATGCAAAAAAAGAGATTAATAGTTGCCCTGCTCCTCTCCCCTCCTTCTCTGTATCAGCCTCCCTTAATGGTGCCAAAAGTGGCACCAAGGATGTAGTTGTTTTTTTTTTTTCTGTAGTTTGTGCCTTTAAAAGCAGGCAATAAAGAAGGCTCGTTGTTGGGATCTGAAAAGAGCCTCCCAGCCCATCGGTGTAACAGCCCGCCAGTGTAATAAAGTGAAGCACCTCTGACTCACGTCTCATTTCTCTCTCACCGACTCCATCCACACCCGAGGGAAACACTGGACTGCTGAGACTGGACCCCAGCAGATAGGCATATAGTAATATCTCACTGTGGTTTTAATTTATATTTCTCTAGTGGCTAATGATGTTGAACTTTTCATGTGTTTATTTGCCATCTATATATCTCTTTGGCAAAATGCTTTTCATGTCTTTGCTTATGACTTAACTGGATTGTTTTTTACAGTTGAGTTTTGAGAGATCTTTATAGTTCCTAGATACTAGCTCTTTGTCAAATACATGGTTTGCAAATATCTTCTTCCAGTTTCTAGCATGTCTTTTTATCCTCTGAACAGCGTCTTCCACAGAGCAAAGTTTTTAACTTTTATGAAACCTAATTATCAATATTTGTATGGATTTGCTTTTGATATTAAGTCTAAAATTTCTTTGCTTAGCTCTAGATCTCAAAGATTTTCATCTTTATTTTTTCTAAAGTTTTTATGGTTTTGCATTATACATTTAAATCTGTGATCCATTGTGAGTTAATTTTTGTATAAGTTTTGACTTATGTTAAATTTTGTTTCCCTATGGATGTTTAGTTGCTATAGCACCATTTGTTGAAAAGGCTATCTTTAGTATATTGAATTTTTTTGCACCTTTGGCAAAAATTAGTTGGTCATATTTGTGTGTTTATTCTACAAGTTTCATTGATCTGTGTACCCATCTCTTCATCAATATCACACAATCTTGATTACTGTAATCATATAATACATCTTCAACTTCACAGACTGACTCCTCCCACTTTATTCTTTATTTTCAACATTGTTTGAGCTATTCTAATTTCTCTGCTTTTCCATGTAAATTGTAGAATAATCTAGTTTATATTTACAAACAATCTTGCTGGGATTTTGATAGGAATTGCATTAAACCCATATGTCAACTTGGGAAGAATTGACATTTTTACAATATTGAGTCTTAAAATTGATGAATGTGGTATCTCCATTTATTTAGATCCTCTTTGCTTTCTTTCATGAGTTTTTTTGTGATTTTCAGTATCAAAGTTCTGAACGTGTTTTGTTAGATTTCCACAGAAGGAAGAGGACTGCTTTCTTACTACTAGGTGGAGGTGGAAGTCCAGGCTCCACCGCCATGGTGAAGCATTAAGATGAGGGAACTGAGTACTGCCCGGTGGGGAAGAAAGTCTAGGTTCCCTACTCATCTTCTCTAAGACATCGTGATGAGGTTTAGGGCAACTTGCTGTAGTCTGATGAGGAGGGACATCTAGCTTCACCACTTAGCCTTGTGGTGTGAGTGGGGTTGATATGGGAGTATTATCTGTGATGTTTGACTGGAGTAGAGCAGTTGTTGTCTAAAAGCTTTCTGTCTGGCTAGGATACCTCGATCTTGGCCTTTTAGCCAGGGATAACATTTCCAGGTTGCCAGGCTTAAATTCTGGGATAGATGGGGCACAAAAAAAAAAAAACTCAGAGAACTCACTGCTGTGTTGTTCAAGGTCCTATTGAGTCTCACTTATTTTTTATACCTTTCAGAGCCTTCTAATAATTTTATATATAATTTCCAGGGTAGTTGTATTTAGTGAGAATAGGGATATATCTCTATATATATCTATATATATAGAGATATATAGATTATAGATATAGATATAGATATAGATATAGATATAGATATAGATATAGATATAGATATAGATATAGATATATTCTATCTTCCCAGAAGCAGAAGTCCTACAAATCGTTTTAAACCATATCCACATTTTTAAAAATGTTTTTTGTTTTGTTTTGTTTTTTTTTTAGGGAGAGAGAGATAGAAACATTGATGCAAAAGAGAAACATCAATTGGCTGCCTCTTGCACAACCCCCACTGGGGATCGAGCCTGCAATCCGGGCATGTGCCCTGACCGGGAATCAAACCGGAACCTCTCAATCCATGGGATGACACTCAATCCACTGAGCCACACTGGCCGGGCAAACCATATCCAGTTTTAATAGACTGAAAAAATTACACAACATTCTATTTGTCTCAATAAAGTTCAGTTCACATGATTGATAATCTGTACTTAGAGACTGTCTATAGCAGCCCCATTATGAGTATTGGTTTTTCAACAAGCTCATCTGCAGAATCGAGATAATGATTCTAAGTTACAAGAGAAGGAACCATGCCTCTTTTCCACCATTATAAACTTGGAACACATACTAAGGGCTTAATAAACATTTATTGGAGGAATAAACAAATTATATCTATGGGATGATATAACCACTAAGTAGGGAGAGGCTTTTGGAAGTAAGACATTTGCTCAAGAACATTTGTTTAAGAGAGCCTATTCTTTAGTTGGGAATAATTAGTCCTTCAAAAATTAAATACAGGCAATTCCAAAGAACTTATCATGCAGGGTGAGTATGACAAGTAAGCCTTTCTATCATGCTAACTTTATAAAGAAATGGAGAGAATTTCCCCCTTGTGTTATATATTTGCCTGTAAACAAAATTTTAACATAGTTAAGAATAGATTTTAATTAATAACATAAAATATGTCAACTTTTATATACTTGCTCTTATCCAACCATATATACTTTAGAGTTAACACATCCTTTTATTATTATTTTTTAACCATTTTGGTAATAGTCCTCTAATATACTTTTATTTTGAACACATCTCTTCCAGTAATTGGATGTCTATTCTATATACAGTGAAGCATTGTTTACAACTGTTTTAAGGTAAATGCTGAACATCAAATTCAATAATGCTGCCATTATCTAAATATATGTTTATATGAATGCAAATGTAGTATTACAGTAATAATCTAAAAGACTGTTACTAACAATTACCATATTTTATATATAGCACTGAGCTAATTTCCTTTTATGACCTGGAAATGCTGGTAAATAATTTGCTGTGTAGTAGCAGTGAATTATTGTTCCTCAAATGTTATTACATCATCTATGAATTTATAGAAAATCAGTCAATATTAAAAAATCAATTTATCTGTATGATAGAAGGACACTATTGTTTTGTCTACAGATACTAAGACTTCTGGATGAAAAGAAAGTATCCAACTGCTTGACTTTTTAGCAAAATTTGAGTTGGTTTCATGATTGGAGAGTCATCTGACTTCACACTGATATCCTGAATATTAGACTCTTTTTTAGTTTCTGATCTATGTTTAAGTTTTCTGGTGTAATTATTTGTTTTCTCCCTCATTTATTCATTTATTCACTCATTCATTCAGTAGTTTTGCTTGCTCCTGGGGAATCAAAGAAGAATAATACATAGTTTTGTCTTTAAGCATGCCCAGGTTTAATAAGGGAGATATAAATGTAAAGAAGATAATTAAAATATGATTTATTAAGTTCCATGGTAAATGTAAAGACAGGCTCTTAGGGGAACATACATTAAGAGCACCAAAATCAGCCTCTCTCTGTGTGTGAGTGTGTGTCTGTGTGTGTGTGTGTGTGTGTGTGTGTGTGAGAGAGAGAGAGAGAGAGAGAGAGAGAGAGAGAGAGAGACAGAGAGAGAGAGACAGAGAGACAGAGACAGGGGTTGGATGGGTATGATGCTACAGATTTAGAGAAGGCTTTTGGGAGAAGTTACCTGAGCAGAGTCTTAAATACTGAGAAAAAATAAGCTAGGCAAAGACGAAAGTAAAAAAAGGAATTGAATTAGCATTACTGAAGCAAAATAAACTCTGCAATTATCCCTACCTGTATCTAACTTTGGACTAAATAATAGAATTCTATATTGCTATGTTTATGAACAAATGTCTTACTTACAAAAGTCTCTACCTATTTATGTTTATATCACCCCAGAGATAGCTTCAATCATTTATCTACTTTTTACCCAGGGAACTCAAAGCACTTTGGTGTTGCTGATAAACCAAGAGGGACGTAAAATGTGATAAGAATTCAGTCTGGAGGTAGAGTGGGGATGGAGGGCACTGAACACTGAGAGCCTCTATGCTAGACTGAAGGAAAAGGAATTTCACTATCGGTTTTAAGTAGTTGGGGTTACCTAATTACAGGTGATTTTTAGCTTGGTCACTCTGATGTTTCTGTGCAGGATGGGCCTTGCAGAAGCCCTGGACCGCAGATCATTCCTGCAGAGCATCAGCTGAGAGCTATGAAGCTCAAACTAGGAAGCAGCAGAGTGGATGGAGAGGAGATAATGGGTTTGAGAAATATTTGAGATACAGTCTTCAGGTCTCCATGTTTGAATGTACTAAGAGGAGAAGGGAGAAACCATCCTAGATTTCTGGTGTTGATGAGTATGAGGATGGCACCAACACAGAGACTATGGAGGAAGATGCACTGTCATTTTTGGACATGCTGAATTGGAAATGTCTCCAAGACATACAGGTCAAGATGTTAAAGGAAATAGAGGCTCAGGACTAGAGGTCTCCATCTGATAATCATCAGCCTTAGGGTAGTAGTTACAATCAAGATAGTGGGAGAGTCTAATAGAAAGTGAATAGAATGAAATGAACAATTGCGCAGACACAGATAATAAGAAAGACTAAATTCTCAAACGGTGAGAAATCAACCTCTAGGTAAGCATGTGAATTCCAAAATTGTCATTGGTGCTACTTTCTGTGACTCTTTGAAATCATGGATGACCTAACTTTAGGCTGGAATCTTAATTACCCTAGATCTGAGTTTACTGTATGCCTCCAGGGGCCAGGCAAGTAACATCAATAAATGGCGAGCTATTGAGGGACTCTATGCTGATTTGAAGACTATGGGGCTGTCTTCATTATAGAATGCAGGTGGAGGTTGCCCCTCTTCCAGTTTTTCATGAGAATTAAGTCCAGGTTTTTATGTAAAATATTCCACTTTTTCAATCTTGGCAGTTAATTAAAATTTAAATCACTATGCAGGGACCAAGGGGAACATAAAAATGTCTGTGGTCTACACTTTGTACTCTCAGCGATAGAACTTGGATTGGAATGACTGACAACAAAGTTGTGAAGGCCCACGCACAGGGAGTGCGTTCCATCCACAGGTACATAATTTGTGTCTAATATGCGCCAGGTTCATGGAACTTAGTGGTGACTGAAAGTCAAAAATCCTGAAAAATGAATTACATATTAGGATCTTTTTCTCCTCTGTGGTTCTTCTCTGTGATATTGGTATGTGGTTGAAACAAACCTCCGTGTTTGTGGTAGAAGAACCAGGTCAGCGCTTGGCTGCGGATGTCAGATTGGTTCATATTTAGTTCTGCCACTTAATTTGATGCCACATATTTGGCTCTGTAACTATTAGGAACAGACTTAGAAAGGTTCTTGAATTCTCTGTGCTTGTGTTTTCTTGCCTGTAAAATGTACATAATGATAATACCAAGTGACAGAATTACTGTGAGAATATAGTGAGTGATGTCTATAAAATGTTTAAGCCCATGGCTTAGATTATCTACGAAAGAGCTTAGCTATAATAACAATTATGATGTCTGACTTGGCATCCTGCCTATGTGTCTAAAACAAGTGATTTAATAATGCTTACAGAATGTAAATATGACTGTTGCTCATGGAAGTGTGAGCAGCCGTTTGAGAGCCAACCCTGTGTTTTTGAAAGCCGTACTTTAAAGAAATTGATTCCTGGACACAAGGCAATACCCTGAAGTGATTCTAAGCAGGTGCAAAATCAAATTAATTGCCAATCAGTTGCATATGCTAATACAAATAAGATCCCTCCTGCTGAGCTCCTGGGAGGGCGCAGATGTGTATTTTGGATCCTGAAGGGATTGGGGGTTGCTCTCCACAATGGAGCTGCTTGGAGGGAAAGTGGTTTGCTCCCATTATCACAAAGTGACACCTTTTGTCTTTCAAGTGAACTGAGTAACAGAAAACCTGTTCCTAACCCTCTGTGGCGAGGGGATACAGCTGACCTCATGAGACAAGAACTTGTAATTTTGAACAGATCTGACAAGAGTTACGCATATCAAAAAGTCTGTCTTACAATATAAAGCACTTTTACTTTAATAAAATTATTAATTAAGCATTTCCTGTGCACCAGTCATTGAGCCAGGTGCTGGGTATGATAATAAAATGGACAAATTCTCACTCTTCATAGAGTTTATAGTCTAATGAAAAAGTCAGGCTATTAAGCAAGAAATAACATATGTTCAGGCTCCTAGAACAACACATGGAAGGAGCACTGAATCTGAAGGATAAGCAATGGCTTTGCAGGAAGTGATGTACAAACTGACATTTAAACTTCAGTAACTAGACAAGAAAAATCATGAAAACTCCAAGATGAGCAGGAACAGTGTTTATTACATTACGAGGTTAAGTAAAGCGTCTTTTGACTCTGTTGGTCACCATTTCTTAATTATGTGTCAAGATTTGGTTTTAGGATAATTTTCAAGGTGTTTATGTTGTTGATTTAGTAGATTATATTATTAAAGTACACACTGACCTGGAGCATCGTCCTAGACTTAGTGCCGTTTTAAATTAGCATATTGCCTATCATTTTCATAGCTCTCAAAGACATTTGTAGTTACCAGCATTGCAGGGAGATGATCCATCTGCTGTTCATCCCTCTCCCTCCCACTGCCACTTCTCACTTAGCTCTTGTTACCTCTTATTGAACTACTGCAATATTGTTTTTACTGATTTCCTTACATTTTTATTTATTTATTATTTATTTATTTATTTTAACTTATCTTTATTGTTGAATGTATTACAGATGTTCCTCATTTTTCCCCCATTGCCCCCCTCCTCCCCATTCCCACCCCCCTCCTGCCTTTCCCCATACTGTTGTCTGTGTCCGTTGGTTATGCATATATACATATAAGTTCTTTGGTTTATTTCTTCCCACCCCCCAACCCCCTTCCCTTTGAGGTTTGTCAGTCTAACAACCAATTTGTACTTCTTAATCCCTTCACCTTTTTCACCCATACCCACAGCCCCCACCCATCTGGTATCTAACAAAAGTTCTCTGTATCTATGAGAATGTTTCTGTTCTGCTTGTTCATTTTGTTTGTAGATTCAATTGTTGATAGATATGTATTTGTTGCCATTTTGTTTGTTCATATTTTTTTATCTTTTTCTTCAAGAAGACCCTTCAACATTTCATATAATAATGGTTTGGTGGTGATGAACTCCTTTAGCTTTTCCTTGTCTGGGAAACTCTTTATATGGCCATCGATTCTAAATGACAGCTTTGCAGGATAGAGTAATCTTGGTTGTAGGTTCTTGCTTTTCATCACTCCGAATATTTCTTGCCACTCCCTTCTGGCCTGCAAAGTTTCTTTTGAGAAATCAGCTGACAGTCTTATGGGAACTCCCTTGTAGGTAACTAACTGCTTTTCTCTTGCTGCTTTTAAGATTCTCTCTTTGTCTTGAACCTTTTGCATTTTGATGATGATGTGTCTTGGTATGGGCCTCTTGGGGTTCATCTTGTTTGGCACTCTCTGTGCTTCCTGGACTTGTATGTCTGTTTCCTTCACTAAGTTTGGGAAGTTTTCTGCCATTATTGTTTCAACTAGGTTTTCGATTTCTTGTTCTTTCTCTTCTCCTTCTGGCACCGCCAAGATGAGAATATTGGCATGCCTGAAGTTGTCCCAGAGGCTCCTTACATTATCCTCATTGTTTTTTAATTCTTTTTTTCTTTTTGCTGTTCTGATTGGGTGTTTTTTGCTTTCTTATATTCCAAATCAATGGTTTGCTTCTTGGCTTTACCTACTCTACTATTGAATCTGTGTAAGTTATTCTTTATTTCAGTTAGTGACTCCTTCATTTCTAACTGTGCATCCATCATTTCTGACTGGTCCTTTTTTATGCTCTTGAGGCCCTCACTAAGTTCACTGAGGTTCTCACTAAGTCCATTGAGCATCCTTATAAGCAGTATTTTGAACTCAGCATCTGTTAGGTTGCTTATCTCCATTTCACTTAGTTCTTTTCCTGGAGTTTTGTTCTGTTCTTTCATTTGGGACCTGTTTCTTTGTCTCCTCATTTTGGCTGCCTCCCTCTGTTTGTTTCTATGTATTACTTAGCGAGAGGTTTGGGGCTAGCTGAGACCAGATGCTGCTTGTTTGAAAGGATTTGGGAAAAGCTGAAGCAGGATCCAAGACAGGCCAATCCTATGGTAAAGCAACTGGCAACAGCTTGGGTGGGCCTGGAAGTTGGGTGGGGCGGGGCCTCAGGGAATCACCAGGGCGGGGCCAACAGTGTGAGCCAGGTAGCTTGAGCCCCAGATATGGCGGTGTCTGCCGGCCCAGGGAAGGGCTCACCAAAGGAACAAAGGCCTCCGACAGCATGTCTGTCCAGGAGAAAGCTGCCTCTGCAGCCCTCGCCCCAATGCCAAACAGCTCAGTTCTTCCCCATATGACTCTGGTGCCTTTCAAGCTGCCTCCCCCATGCTGGAGCCTGGAGGGTGGGAGTCCGAGTAAGTCCGTGCGCGGGCCCTTTAAGAGGAGCTGCCGGGGGGCTCCAGCTGCCTCACCCTCAGTTCCCGCTGGTTTTTTCAGCCAGAAGTGATGGGGACTTCTCTTCCTGGCACTGGAACCCTGAGCTGAGCGCCTGGTGTGGGACGGGGACCCCTCAGTCCTCAGGGAGGACCTTCCCAGCCAAGGTGTCCTCCTGATTTTTATCCGCCACAGGTGGGTGTGGGACCAGCCCGTCATGCCTCCGCCCCTCCTACCAGTGTCCATGTGGCTGCTTCTTTAATTTCGTAGTTGTAGGACTTCCGTTCAGCTTGATTTCAGGCGGTTTTGAATGATGGTTGTTCTGTAGTTTAGTTGTAACTTTGATGTGGTCGTGGGAGGAGGCGATACCGCGTTTACCTACGCCGCCACCTTGACCCCACCTGATTTCCTTACATTTTATCCTCCCCACCCTCCACGTTAATTCCTTTTAGGCTTTGCTGCAGTTTATCATTCTGTGCTTGCAGTTTCTCCTGGAATCTCCACAGCCTGAGATGTTCATAATGAATCACTTAGCCTGGCATTCAAAGCCTTTCATGTGATTCCAGCCTACCTGCTCAGCTGCTCTTGTATGACTCTGCTCCCTGGGCATCAACATAGACTGCCTGCGGCACTGCTTTCCTGTTTCATTAACTTTTGTTCAGAACATCTTTCAGTAGCAAATCAACTTCCCCGGTCTTTATATGTTAAAATATCCACTCTATATGTTAAAATATCAGCTCACACTCCACTGACTGTGAAGTCCTCTCCCAAACTTCGCCACTCCCACCATTATATTTTCCCTTCCTTTACATCCCCAGCACGATAGCCACATGCACAGTACCATGTGTCTGTCTGTTTTATTGCACTTTAAAATTATGTCTTATTGGTGTAAGGTGTGTATATGCTCTGATGTACTCGAGGTAAGGGCTACATATTTCTCAACTTTGCATTTTTATACCTTTTAGTATAAGATTCTTCACATTGTTGTGATTAATCTACATTGAAGTCTATCAATTTATACTAGCTAGTTTCACTGCTAATTTGATTTGAGTTGAAAAAGACTTGATGTTGTGTACTTGTATTTGGTATGGTCTCGATTGATTGAACCACTCATTTTTTAAATCTTGTATATGTACAATATTCATAGTTTTTAAATGATTCTATGTTTATTATTTTATTTTATGCCCTAAGTCTCGTGGGACACTAATACATGTATTAATATAGCGTGTTTCTTGATAAAAACACAGAAAGGTGGAAAGGCTGTCTGGAGCTCACTGAGTTACAAGGAACACGGGTGGAATTAGAACCAAGTCCTTTTTGTTCCAGCCCCTGACATTTACCACCTACAACTCTTCCCTCGTGTGTCTTTTTTTCCTTCCAAAAACCCAGTTAAATGTAAATACTGTTACTGACATCAGTATTTTCTCACTCTACACAGATGTCAGTCAAGACTGAACATGCTTCCTGCAGCAAGTTGAGAGGAGGGACTGCAATTTGGCCTGTGTAGATAGTCAAATGTCTATTTAAAACCCAGATGATTAGCCCAAATCATTGTGTCTATTTTTGCAGTCTAAATTTGTTAAACAGCTACCTTACCTAATTTGGTTGTTGTTAATCCTCACTTGAGGATATTTTTAGATAGAGTGGAAGGGAGAGAGGGAGGGAGGGAGGGGGGGGAAGAGAGAGAGAGAGAAAGAGAGAGAGAGAGAGAGAGAGAGAGAGAGAGAAAGGGAGAGAAGAACATCGATGTTAGAGAGACATGTCCATTGGTTACTTCCCACAAGAGCCTGATCAGGGCAACCCAGGTAATGTGCCCTTGACCAGAAATCAAACCCGAGACCTTTTGGTCCCCCAGCCCATGCTCTAACTGGTGAGCCAAACCAGCCCAGGCAGCATTACCTAATTTCCAGTGGGTGCTGTTGCACATAGACTTGTTGCCTCTGGACCAGAGAGAGGGAGAGAGAGGTGAGTGTGCAGATGGCATAGATGTCCCCTCCTGGTGGCACTATTCTTTGTTGTTGTTTTTGCGTTAGACTTCAGAAAAAAGTGGCTAGAAGCACTGATATTTGCAGGCCATTACTGAGGCCCACTGGTTAGATCCAATGTTTGTTTGTTTGTTTATTTATTTATTTATTTATTTAATGGACCTATCTCCATCAAATAGGCTGTACAGTAAGGTAGGAAGATCCCTGGACTGAAATTTTAAGGACCAGTTTTAATTTTTCATCTAGCCCCACTATTAATTGCTTTGTGACCTTGAGCAATGGCTGAAGCTACCAGAGGTTTGGCTACCTAATTTCTAAACAAAGTTATTGTGAGAATCAGATAGGATTCTGTATGGGAAATCACTTTATAAACTTTAAAAAATTTACCTAAAGTGAGGTGGTATTATTATTAGAGGAGGGAAATAAAGCAAGGCTTTAATTCAATTCCATTAAAAAGTTGGGGTAGGGATTTTATAAAGCCAAGATAGCATACAGCTGGCTAGATTATTCTGAAGTATTATAAATACTTTATCTTTCAATTTTATTAATCAGATTTAATAATTAAACCACAAGGAGTTATGAGTAGTAACCTTCACAATTTTTAAGATAATCAAATTTAAAAGAAAAATGTATCTTAACATACTATCTGAACAACAACAGCAAAAAGATATAAACACCCTTCTGTACATTTTTTGTTCTAAACTAGAAAGATAGCTTAGCTTCTTTTTATGCAAAATCTTTTAAAATTGTGAGTGTCTGACTCAGTTTATTATTATTATTTTTTCACTTGTAGAAAGATTTAATCTGAAAAGCAACAGCAACAGCAAATCTAAAACAAAACAAAATAAATCTATATTTGTGGCAGTTCTTGACTAAAATTAGCAAGGATTTTTATTTCAGAAGTCAAATAGCAAGAATTTCATTCTAACTTTCAAAGGCCTTTGTATTGTTATCATTGTGTTATAATAAGAGCTAGAGATAGGAGGAAGAAGTTGGAAGAAGAAACTGATGAAAAATAGGGAGGAATAGTTCCAGAAATCTCTTCCATCTTATCTTTAAGCTTTGTGTGATGAAAAGAATAGTCAGTTACAAAGGAAAATGAGAAGCTGGACATTGAGGAAGAACAAATCAATCCGTTATTAATGTGTTAAATAGTAGGACCCTAACTCGGTATCAGGAGATCATTTTATTGATTCATTATCTACTTAAGAATGTATCATTCCCTGTAGTAGCCTTGGGGAGCAAAAGTCAATTACATCACACATCAAAAATATTAGAATACAACAGCAGCAATAACAAAACACTACAATGGAAATAGTTAGAACTAATAGTAGTATTGAATCATGGAGTCTAGAATGGTCACTTTTAAAAGATAAGTTCAATACATCAGACAGCAATGAAGTGTTCTCCAAGTTTTGCAATTCAATGTCTCCTTCTTGGTTTTTGTACTGGTTAACTGAATTGGACCCTGTGCCAGCCACTGCTCTACGTGCTTGGAGATATCCAGCAAAAACAACAGGCAGAACTCTTGCCTATGCTAATGGAATTTATAGTCTATTGAGAAAGACAGTCAATAATCACATCTGAAAAGAAAAAATATATATATATTTTTGATGGAAATGTGGTAATCAGAGAAGAGTCAGACAAAGACTGGAGGAGCAAAGCATCAGAGGGAAGGCCATGTTGAGAAGCTGACTTTTGAGTGAACTCTTGAGAAGTAAAGGACTTGGCCAAGTGTTGGGAAGGACAATTCAGGCAGCAGAAGCAGTGCTTTTGTGACCCTATGGAGGCTGGGAGTCGCAAGGATGGAGACTGTGGGAGACTGGTGCCCAGGATGCCCTTCACTGACGATGAAGCAGTGACTTTGTGTGGGTCAATGAGGGCCTGAGAAGAGCTGCAAAGATGATAAAAGATTTTGAACAGAGGAGTGAGATGATCTGGGTTTTCATTTACAGCATAAATTTGGCTATTTTGTTGAAAATAGTCTAAGGGGACAAGGGCAGCATAAGAGTGACAAGTTAGACCAGTTTCTCAGGCTATTGTAAGAATCTGGACAAAGTTACTCAGATCAGAATGATGGCAGTGGAGGGAGTAAGACACAGCTGAATTCTGAATCCATTTTAAAGTTAAAACCAATGAAATTTGCTGATAGAAAAGATTAGGGGGTAAAAAATACCATGGAGTAGGGGATAGAAGCAAGGTTTTTAGTTTGAACAACTGGAAAAATGTATTGGACATTAACTGAGATGGGGAAGTATGAAAGTTAACAGGTTTGGGGAAAACTATCAGGAGCTCATGTTAGGTTTGAAATGTTGTTGCTATTGATAGATTGTAGCTGACTTCCTTTCTGGGCATTGTCCTCTGAGGGGTGCTGCCTTGCCCCCATGAATGCAGCCTAGATCCAACCCATTGACTACTTGAGGTGGGGACAGTAGACCTCTTTCACTTGCCTTAATGAGAAACCACGGAAAGGCTCCTGGAAACCTGGAGAGTATTATGCTAAGCAAAATAAACCAATCAGAGAAAGACAAATACCACTTGATCTCACTTATTTGTGGAATATAATGAACAACAACAACAAAAAAGCTGATGAATGAAACAGACCCAGAGACATAGAAAGGAGTATGGTTTAGACTGACAAACCTCAGAGAAGGGAGTGAGATAAACCAAAAAAAGAAAGGCTCCTGGGATTGGCTCAGGCCTTTGTGGCGACTAAATTAGTATTCAGCTTCTCCCTAGGCCCAGTCCTTCTCCCTCACCCCTCACAGTGTCATTCCTGAGAGTACTCCACAATAAACTTTTGGCATCCAAATCTCAGTCTGTTTTCAGGGGACCCACCTTAAGACACCATCTATAGGTCCAAAAAATAAAAACGATTTCTTTCTTTTGGGTGTAGCTGATCCTACCCAGTTTCACTCAGTATCTACTCTGCAAATAACCATAATGATTATCTCCCCAACTGGATTATACTAGGTCCAGCAGGGCATTATACTTATTTCTATACTTTGCTCCTAAAAGATACCAAATATTGAATGTTTGTTATGTGGTTAACAGATTAATGCGATGTCCCTGAACAGAAACTAAAACAAGGAATTTAAGATGAAAAACAATGTTTTTAACTTAAATTCAGATATGTCTGTTTTTCTTTGTGATTCATCTATATCAGTAAAATCATAATACTCTATAGCTATTGCTTTCTTGAAATTTTGAGTGCTCTAAGCCTGTTAGCATGATGATCAGATTGCAATTAATTGTTTTTTCTCCTCAGACCACTACATTTGGATCTGCATTTTATTCTAAACCTAAAAACAGAAAAATCAAATGTAAGCAATTGTTTTTGTCTACATTGTACCAGAAAATACCAGATTTGACTGTGAACTGAATTAACCAATTTATGAAAGGTTTGGCTGGTTAGACAGCCCGTGAAGAAAAGAGAACCAGTCCTCGTAAATCCATGTGCTGAGCACAGAATGGACTGCAAGGCATCATCTGGTCCATTCTAAAAATCCCGTGATTCCTGAAAGCTGAATTTAGGAAACAAGGGAACCAGAGTTCACTGAGTGTTTACTGCACACTAGTAACATTGTAGGGACTCTTTTATTTGTCTCACTAATATTTGTCTCCATATTAGTGGTTCTCAACCTCAGCTGCTCATTGAATCCTCTGGGATGATGTGGCAGAGAGGAAATGGAAAGGGATGGAGGGAAAGGAGATCTGGCATGAGTCTCACCTTAGGCAGATCACTTGGAGGGAAGAGAATACATGGATGCTGAGCATTTGAAAAATTCTTTCTTTTTTTTTAAACGACTGGTTTCACTGTGAAATAGGTACCCCTTTTACCCCTCGCTGCATCTTTGAGAACCCCTGTAGGTGTGTATCCCCGTTTGAAAATTATCTTGGATATAATGAAATGTGTGGAAAGATGGATTAGGCTGAATGTGAACCCTAGTTCCCTACTGGCCACACCATCGGTCTGCTCTGGGGCATGCTGATTGACCTCTGCATGTCTCCTCTTCCTCACCTGTGCAGGGGTGGCATGCCTAGATGGGGCCTGGCATCAGTGCCCACCAGGTTCTCTCTGGCTCTGGGCTACTTTTTTTTGTAGACTGGACCAGCTCCGGGCCAGCCCCGGAACAGAGCTGATGCAAGTGCTTATTTCCTGCTCTCTTGATTTCTACTTGCTGGGAAGTCTCTGAGGTTGGTGAGGGACTGCCGATTGGAAAGCTGTTAACAAATAATTCTGCTATTTCCCTACATCTTGGGGCATTAAACGGTTATATGATTGTCTAATCATGATGCTTTACACCTAAAAGTATTACAAAATACTACACCTGAATGTAAACTACAATTGAAAAAAAAATAACAAAAAGTTCCCCAGGTGATTCTAATGTGTAGACCAGGTTGAGAATCACTGCTCTGTCAGGTAAAAAATATTCTGAGCTAAAAACAATTGGTTGGAAAGCCCCTGGGCCAGATACAATATAACTAAAGTTAATTGGTGGAATGTTGCCTGATATGATCTGGCCTCTGCGCCCTGACATCACCCCTTCCTGTCACACCTGTTCATGATCCTCCACATGCACAAACCAAGCTCTTCCTGCTGCCTGGAACAATTTGCCCCAGATCACTTTCAGCATATTAAGGCCAATCAACTTTCTTTTTCTTTTTTTCTTTTTGGCTAATCCTCACCCGAGGATATTTTTCCATTGACTTTTAGATAGAATGGAAGGGAGGGAGGGAGAGAGAGAGAGAGACAGAGAAGCATCGATGGTTGCCTACTGCATGACCCAGAGGTATGGAAATTAAAGCCTTCCTCTTTCTGTACTCTGGAGCCCCACTTCTGTGGGCTTTTCTCATTGGCCAGTTTTCTGGCCCTTTTCTCGTTGGCTGATTTTCCAGCCCTTTAATCACTCTCAGTGCATTCCTCTAGAGAGGTCTCCTGATTCTACACATTCATTTAACTTGCAGGGTTCCAGACGAGGCCTTTAATTACAAATGTAAAAGTGATGGAGGGAGTGGAATCATAGGAACTCATATTGCTTAGTGCTATGCTTGTTCCTAAGGAAAACATTACTTTGTTTCTATTGTGTTAGCTTTAGGTCCATATGACTCTAAGCAAGTGATTTTCAACTTTTTAAAAAAAAATCTCAAGGCACACATAAACTAATTACTAAAATTGTGTGGCACACCAAAAAATATATTTTTTGCAGATCTGACAAAAAATGGTTATAATTTTGATTCATTCACATCAAAGGCTGTTGTTTTGGCTGTTGTCAATCTGAGGGGAAAGAAGTTGGTGCCCCTGACTGAATAGTCAGGTGTTGCATGTTTTAAAAATTCTTGTGGCACACCAGTTGAAAATTGCTGCTCTGAACCATGAGGTTGTAATCATTTTTATCAGGGTGATTATTATTAATAATAATGATGGCTTCCATTTACTATATGGTTACTCTATGCCAAGTATTGCACTGGAGGGTTTTCAGGAGGTATGGCCTTTAATTCCCATAACTTGATGAATGTAAGCCTTAAGTCCAAGGTCACAGTTTTTAACTCTCAGGGCCATGGTCAAGCCTAGATCTCTGACTCCACAATTTATGTGTATTCACTACATAACCACTGTCCTTGAAATAGCTTTCTAATGAAGTTTAATTGTTTGAAAGTGAGAAAACAAAATTGTTGTGAACCAGGAATTCTTCTATAATAATCTCCTTTGAAGGAGTCTAAGGGTTTCTAAATACAAAAGAGGATACTGCTTTCCCGTAGCAATAAATTGTTGATGTATATTCAGATTTATTTCGTCTTCATCCATGGATTTAGCACCTAGCCCATAACAGAAACTCAATAAATGCTTGCTAAATGCAAGGTTAAGATCTAAGAATCGATTTCTTTCTCACATAACATGAAGGTAACTCAGCTGTCATGCATGTAGCTTCTGGTGTTATCATGACTTTTGATAACTGCAGTTTTCGACAGATTAAATTCTTTTTTCCACTCTCCCCCTGTCTCAGGGTGATGCCCCTGATCTCCCTGCCTCATAGAAAGGTAACAGGGCAATCAGAAATTCAGAAGGGTAAAACTTTTCTCTTATATCTTATCTAAATAATCTGAGATAAAATAATGACTTTGAAAAGGAGGTACATATTGTTGTCTGGCATTTCTTTATTCAGCTGTCTTTAAGATTTCAGTTCTTTCTTCAGTATGATCACAGACTATTAGCTATGCAAGGTGAGCTCTGCCTGTTATGACAGAACTAAACATTCTGAACAAGAAACAAGGAGAGGAGATGTGTGAGGCTATCAGTTACACACATTACTTTCTAGCTCCTACCTTGACATGGCTGGGGAAAAAATATGATTTGTTAATACTGTAGAAGGCCAAGGAAGACACATAGCATATTTGTCCCTTTTCCAGCATTCTTATTAGATTTTTGATTCAAGATAGGTTTGGAAAATTAGATGGGTAACTCCAGAAAAAATAGTGAATCTCGCATTCCCGTGTTAGCATTTAAATAAGAACTATAGTATATTTGTGGCCGACAGCCTCTAAGATGGCCCCTCGTGATCCCCACCTCCTGGTCTTCATGCACTTGTGTAAGGCCCTCTCCCTGGGTGTGTGCTGGACTTAATGAATAGAATACAGCACATCCAAGATTAGGTTATAAAAAACTGTGACTTCCATCTTGGGTGCTCACTCTTAGACCACAGATGAGATTGTGGCCAGAGTGGAAAGCTTGACTGTAAGCTCATGAGACACCTTGAGACAGAGGAACTCAGCTCAGCCATTCCCTGATTCCTGCATTGCAGTAGTTGTGAGATAACAAATATTTTTTGTGTTAAGCCTCTAAGTTTTGGGATAATTTATTGAACAGCAATAAATAATCAGTATAATATTAAAAATGCAAAAGCTTTCCCTCCACTAAACTCCAATTGTGTTTTCTGTCCCTTGTCCTTTGTGATAAAATTCTCTTGTAACATTCACCAGATTTTAACCTATATTATGGGTATGCGTCATTTCTCCTGCTTGTCTATAAACTTCTGGAGAACAGAAACTCATTGGTATTAATTTTTGAATTTCTTTTCTTTCCTCTAGGTCCTATAAATGAGCCTCACGTATCACAAATGCTGAATAAATATCTGACTAGGAAATATGTGAATAAATCTTGCCTTTAAGGACCAAGATGCAGCTAGGTAACTTGACAGTAGACAAGGCTTGTATTTGGTCTGCCAATCATTTCCTTAACTCCTCATACATCTTAATGTGTTAATAACTGACTTTCAAGCATAATATCAGCTGAGATTTCTATTGTAGAAGACACAATTAAAGCTTGAGTAAATGACGTGGCTTCATTATTTCCTTATGATGTGAGGAATTTACAACATGCAATCACAAATCAAAACATAATCTGTATTTTTACTATCCAAAGGGTATGTTCGATGTAAAAATGAGTAATCACTTGCATGTATACAGAAAATGAGCTTGTCTCATTAGCAATGCATGGAACTATTACTAATAAGCAGCAAAGCAGTATTTTCATGTAAAAATTTATGCTTACATTCTTGTCCCATATGAGCTTGTTATTCTTATCTTTTAGCATAGACATAACTGGTATAGGAAGGAGAAGAGAGTCCCCAAGACCAGCTTGAGGGAGTGGAAACTGTGAGCCTGAAACACATTGATATTTCTCCTGTAACAGAACATGCCACTCCGGTTCTGATGCAAATTGATAAGAATTAGACTGAGTTTTGAATGACTTTATCATTCAAAAATTGTTTATATTAAAGGAAATTTAAAGGGAGGCCTTTTGCTGCCATCACAAAAAGAAGTAATAAGGGAAATAGTCTTTAATTAAGCTTATCAGAGGAAAGTGAAGATATGTCGTTGGCATAGGATCAATATAGCAACTGACTTCTCTATTTCATTTCTTGTTATATAAAGTAGAAACAATCAGTAAAGCCTGTCATATATTGTACTAAATATTACTAACTAAAGGAGTTGGAAATGTCAATAAAATTATACAGGGCGAATCTGGTTTATTTGTACCGATTCCTGCCCTTCAGCATGGACGATCACTGTCAATGACTGTTATCTGACTCAACAGTGAGGATCGTTCTGCTGGTGGCTTTCATTACTTTCTAATCCAAGCCACATTGAACAGTTTCAGAAATGTATTCTTTGCCTCCTAGGACACCTTAAAGGACAAGTGATTCTCCTCCCTCATTTGTTGATGGCAGCAAATAATTTGGTTTAACCAACTTCAGTTAGGTTCAAGGAGCTGTGTGTGCATGCTGGGAATAGAAGTGTGAGGGCACTTCCTGGGTCTTCCCGAATCCTTAGCACCGTTTGTCCTTCCTGAGCCAAGATTCTCCAGTTCAAATTACGCTGACTAGCAAGAAGGTACTTGATGACTCTTTAGTTTGATGGTTTCAAATATCACTTTATAAATGAATTTTTTTGAGGGCTTAAAATGTTTCAATTTTATCTGTGTCATATGGCCTCTTGTGACTGAAGGAAGGGGACAGCATGTATTAGGTGAACAAAGGACACCTGGTACAAATGTTGTACATAAATGAGTCAGAATCCTGGGTATTAGTCTTGGCTCTGCCATTATAACGTCATGGATTTTGTATTTTTTTTTTTTTTTTTTACAATAAAAGAGGTAGTTGTTTCCTCTTTTCCTTATCTGAAAACTATGGATTGGGATCACAGTTTATAGGTTGAGAGCTTAGGAGCTGAAAAGGACTTTGGAAATGTAGTTGCCCCTCCTACCTCACATTTACAGAGAAGTGAATTCTCATTTTCACAGTTGATCGATGGATGCCAGAGCTTTAGCTTGATAGAGAGCTTGTTCAGGACTCAGTCCATAAACCACCAACGCCTGCTTCTGTTTATTTTCTACTTTCCCTTAGTGACTAGTTAAGAGGTATATGCAAAACTCTGCCTGAATCAGCATCTGCCCTGCTGCCTCTTTACAATGGCCAGCCGTAGGTCTGAGTTCCTGAAGTCTGGAGCCATACACAATTTTTCAACTGCATTAAAGAGATTGGAATGTGATGCAGTGTTTCCTTGAGTAGTCTCCCTGTGATTCTGGGGAGGCTAAATGAGAATCTCCTTAGACGAGCATCTTCCAGGGAAGTGGGCTCTTCATGGAAGCCACTTTTGTATCCATGATCTGATTCTGTCTTGTCACTCTCCTTCACAAATGAATGCAGCCTGAGAGTTGCCAGGCATGTCTGGGCCTGGGGGCCCTGGGAACCCACTGTGATGGATCATTACTGTACCTGGGCCATTTCAATACATTGGTAATGAGGTGGCAATATCAAATTCCATTTCACTTGGCTAAGATAAACACTGGTTGTCAGGGAAAGGGAGGAGAATGCTGACCTACTTCACAAGGTTGACCTCATTCCCCCAGAGTTAAGGGGCTTGAGTCTTCAGCTTCTAGCCTGTTTTTCCACTTTGTTTTTTGGACATCAGTGTCACATAGGCAGGTGGTCAACTGACCAGGAACTAGCAGAAACATTCTAACTTCACACCCTTCTTGGATTATCTGCATGTGACCCTGAGTCCCTGGATTTCAGAATATTTTTCTTGGAAGAATTCCATTTTGAAAACTCACTGAGTGCTTATGCACTATTCTTGGTACAAAACTGAGGAATAATATTATAATAATGAAAACAATGAAACTTCACACTTATGGAGCATGAATATGTACCAGGCCTTGTGCTAAACACATGAGATGGGATTGATTATAATCTCATCTCATACACCAGGAGTGTGAAAGGAGTGTAACTATGTCACTTGCCCAACAATCTGGAACTCATTAGTGGTGGACTCGGGTTTCAGGTCCAGTGGTCCTCCTCCAGAGCGTAGCCCCTTAACCACTACACAGGACCCCAGAAACTTGTAGCCTATTTGGGGATGGCACTCAAGAAACTTCTAGTCTTAGTAGGCCTGCAAATAACTAACACTAGTCTGAGACAAAATTAAATAATTGTTAAATAGTTGTGAAAGCACTATTGATGCCGAGCACAAGGGAGGAAAAGCTGGTGCTATCTCCAGGTGCTGCTGGCTGAGGCATGAGCAGAGGATAGACCAAGACGGGTATGAGCTGGGTCTCAGCAAGGTCAGGGCTGGGCATGTGCTCCATGGAGACCTAAGCTGGGAGAACAGCCTGGAATGTAGTTTGGAACAAAGTCATGAATTAGTTTGAATTCAAACCAACTATGTGGATTTTATCTTGTAAACAATAGGCACTAACTTTAAAATTTTAAAACAGAGAATTTCATGAGCCACCCTGTGTTTGGGGGAAGCAACTTTGATGTCAGTAGATAGATTGAGGTCAGAGATGGGAGTTGGAAGGCCTGTCAGGGCTCAAGTGAAAGGTGGGAGAGGTTGAAGTAGATCAGGTACAAGTGGGCGGGGGGGTGGGGGGAGGGAATGTGAGGAGAAGTAGAGCCATGGAAGTGGAAGGCCTGGTGACAGCTTACATATGTGGGGGGAAGACACTGTTTACTAGTGTGGGTGTCAGAGAGGCTATAGGAGCCTCTGGGGAAGACAAGGTAGCCTGGGGAAGGACAGGTTGTGGGAGTGTTCTGGAGCTGAGGATTATAACCCCAGTGACAGATTCATTTCTTCTGAGTGTATGTGGGTCCTGCAGATCACTATGTGAAAATTTCCAGGGGAGCCTAAAGTAGGGGCTTAGAGCCCAGGGAGAGATCAGGGCTGGAGTCATTCATGTAGAAATGCTTGGTGAAACCCCCACAGTGGGTGGATGGTTGAGGGAGGTAGTGGGGAAGCAGACCAGGGGATGAGGGCAGGATCACAAGCACCTTCCCCAGGAACAGAGGAGGACTCTGGGTCAGGGGGTGTCTGAAAGATGCGATAAGAGGGAGGGAGAGTCAAGAGATGGCAGGAGAGGCCTTTGAGCAGCAGAGAAGATTTTCCCATCTTCCTCAGAGGCCTTACTTATATTTTTGAAGATAAATGATAGAGAGAAATCAATTAGCCATGGTAAACAGAAGTAAAGCAATTCTCCATCATCTCCCAGCTCCAGCCAGACTGTTCAACACAACTTATTTCAAAGGGATGCAGATGTGTTTGGTGCGGCAGGGCGCAGTCAGTCCATTACAGGCAGCGATCCCCTGCAGCAAAAGTATTCCAGTGTAGTTTCTTCTGCAGGTGTGCTTTCTCCACTTCTCAGTGACCAGAATTTCCTTATCCTTTCTTCTGGCTGTTGCAACAGAAGAAAAGCAATTTCTTTTCCTTCTATTTTTTTTAAAAAAAAGATCCTAGAATCATAGATTTCCATTATTTTCAGTATTTATATTATGTATATCATCCAAGCATAGGAGTACTTTACTTAGTTTAAATTATTTTAACATCTCTAAAGAACTCATCCCTCTATCCCCAATTTATAGCTGAGCAAGTCGAAGTCAAAGGTTTTCCTGAAATCAAATACTGTAGGTTCAGCAGCGTAAAAAAAAAAAAAAAAACAAACCTTTGTTTCATGTTCCATTGACTTCTCCAGACAAATTTCATTTCAATATCTGTTCTTGGTGATACATGACACTTATAAACCTGGAGACTTAAAAGTAGAAGGTACTGTGCCAATCATCACGCTCCACCTCTTCTTTCTACTGACCAAAGCTCACTCTAGTTAATGACTTACCCAAAGTCCTATGGTCAGAAATTCCTGGACATCCCCAGTAAAAGCCCACAGCTTCCGTAGTTGAAGTATCTTTTCATTCTGCCTGAAGGCTCAGCCCCACTCCTTAGGGTGAACTCCACTTGGGCAGGAGGGATTTAAGAAACTCTAGCAGGCAGTTCACTTGGCTGGGCTGCCTGTTCTGAGATGTCTTCCTGCCACAGCTTTGACACATGGCGTCAGCCTCATTCTTGAGAGCTGGTGCCCAGCAACCCAGTTCTGGTCATTGAATGTCTGTGTTGTTTCTGTGCTTCATTTTCTACCTTGGTTCTATGTCTAGGGTCTTAGTCCCTCCTGGGCATTAAAATATGACTTAGACTCCCCTCCCGATGCCACAGGTAGAGCCAGTGCCTGGGGCCCTGTCACCACCCCATGGGTGGTAAGCTTGAATTTCTCCTTCCTTGGGTGCCTAGTTTGCCCACCTGTCAGGAGACCTCCAGGCTCTCTCAGGATCAATGTGTTCGGAAGCATTTCCACCTGAGGCTCTGGACTTCTGACACTTTTGTGGCTGTGTTTACTCCTTCAGGGCCTGCACCATCCCACTGGGAGGGGCTGTTCCTGGGTCCTGTCCCAACACCTAGTCTTCCTTACCCTGAGATTTTAGATAGAATTAGCCAATAGCAAAAAGCCAGGATTCCTAACTTCTGAGTCAGCGTGTGTCAGGCTTTCTCTTTCATTTCCTGTATGACCTGGGTCCACCACATACTAGAATGTGAATTTAGGCAACATTTTCTACTTCTCTTGGCATCACTTTTATTAGATGAAATCTTGAAATGATAATATTAATTTCCAAGGGTTGCTACAAAGTTGAAATGAGATATAAGAATTTGTGGTATATACTTGGTCTTCAAAAAATATTTGATCTCAGCTGAGGGCTATGGTTTTTTACCACTCATCTTCTTACTGCTAATTACCTGAATTCTCCCTGTGCTGAATGTTGTGACAGGGGGTTTAAAGCAAGGCTACGCTCTCACTACATTTGTGGAGATGCTTTGGTGCAGCAATATTGATCCAGCTCTAACGTGGCTTGTCACCGACTCCCACCTTCACTCATTGCACTGTTAATCTGGGCAAGTATGGACATGCTTTTGAATGTTGGTATCATGTCCTCGGGTTAGCTACACATGGGCATCGAAAAAATATATCATGAGATGGAATCAGTTGGCCCTATTTTTAAGGTCCCACCAAAGGCTTTCTTGGCTTGTTTTTCATGAAATAATAGGCATGATGATACTTCTTTATGAAAATGCAAAAGCAAAAATCCCATATGAAATAAAACCAAAGAAGATCTTTTAACTGATATATTTAGCCGAAAAAATCAGCCTGTGCTTGATCTCCTTAGGAACTTCCAGGAGGGTCTCTAGCACCTGGCTCTCTATGTTATCTTACTTAGGTAAACCAAAGCTTAACTTTCCCATGAATATTCCTGATGTCTTTATAACAGTACTAATTAAATAAATTTTACATATCTTATTACTATCAAATCATTTTTATCCAAAGTTCATGATTCCAACCAAAGGTACTACACCAAAGGTTGAGGGAGGAAAAGAGGCATCTCATTGCTGAGCCCAGGGTTAACAGATCAATTCCAGATTAGTTAAAATTGTAAAAGCTAGGTGTGTTTTAATGATGGTTCAGAATCACATGACCTTGGTGATATTCACTGTGGTATGGTTCAGATGCTGGTCAGTCCTGTATGTAAACAAAAGACCTCACATAGAAAGAAGGACACCTGCCTCAAAGTCACAAAGTCTATTTCCACTCTTCATGTTCTCCCCTCAGCAGAGGCCCTCAAAACACACCACTCAACGTGCAGCTGTTAAATTATTATTGTATACCTACTCCATTTTGAGTATGTTATATTGTGTTTGGATGAAGAGTATGCTTCTGAAAACAACTCCTTGTCCAGATGCCCTGGAAGTGAACATATTCCAAAATTAAAGAAATTTGGAAATTGGAAAGCATCAAGAGTGTGGGTCATCAGTAGACTATAAGATGCCTCACTAGCTAATCAGAGCCTGCTGAGTCCTCTCAGAGTCAAATGTCATGCAAGTCATGAGTTATAATGTCTTTCTTTCTTAACTTGTATATAACCAATAGAACTGGGAAGTGAAGAGGTGATGGCATGCTGGTATCTCTCAGTTCTCCTCACTGTAAAAATGGTGGTGGGACTTTGAAGTTTCAGGAAGCAAATAATAAAGTGAACTAGCTATGCTTTCTGGATGACAGTTGCCATCATATCTATAATGTAAGCTTTTTCAGGGAGCAAATTGCAACGTGGTGGCAGGCTTTGCTGTCTTCTGCTATTAGATTTCCTTCTTCGCTTGTCCCTTGGCCCATCCAGGCTGTCAGACCTCATTCTCTGCTACACATGTGTAATCTGACCACCACAATACTGGTGGCTTGACTTAAAAAGAGCAAGAGAGGGTTTCTGCTCTGGTCCAAAGAGTGTTAGGAGAACTGGGACATTATCAATATTTCAGGCAAATAGCTCTTCATTCTCACCAAGCAGAGAAACACTTAAAAAGAAATGTCTAACTCACCCGGTATATTAAGGCATCCCTTTCTTGCACAAATTGTAACAGACATTTTTTTTTTCTGTTGTGGAGAGACAGAGATTTGGAGATGATGTCAAATCACATGAAGCCACAGCACACCACAGCATCAAAGATTAATCTGTGTTTGTCTCTTTGTGAGGCAGCAAGGCAAGTAGGCATCACTACACCACTAGAGTGAAGTGGGTCCAAACACAGTTTATCCCTCTGCCATGATGGGCAGGTGAATGCCTTGCCAGCAAGATAGGCAGAAATCAAGAGCTGTATATATTAAGAACTTTAGTCAAAGTCTTACTATTGAGAAATGAGATGTCCTTGGACTGGGCAGTTAAAGCATGTGAAATGTAGATCTTGTTATGGATTGGTTATAAAAATTAAGATACAATAACAGGATTAGAAAAATAAATGGACACAAGGGCATTGCTATAGTTAGCATGGAAATGAATGTTTGTTTATTTGATGTTTCTGAGGACTGGAAGCTGCTGGGGAATGACTCTACCTCTGCCTCCATACATAAGACGCAAGGCAACGAGGTCTGTTGCCCATCATGGTGGCTCAATATGATTTCAGGTTAAATTTTCGGGTCCCTGATCATGCAACAAAAGGATTGTACTCTCAATATCTGTCTGTCTATCTATCTTCTATTTCTGCACACACACACACACACACACACACACACACACACACACACACACACACATTGTTTAACCTTTTTTTTATCCTCACCCGAGGACATTTTTGAATTTATATTAAGATAGAGCGGGAGGGAGAGAGGGAGGAAGAGAGGGAGAGAAATATCGATGTGAGAGAGACACATTGAGTGGTTGCCACCCTCATGACCCCAACCAGGGCCAGGGACAAACTGCAACCAAGGTACGTGCCCTTAGCGGGAACCAAACCTGGCATTCTCTGGTCCGCGGGCCAATGCTGTAACCACTGAGCCAAACCAGCCAGGGCTGTTTAACCTTCTTAATGTTAACAGATATCAATAGAAATAGAGTGTAAATATTTTGAAATAATATAAGGATATTATAGGATACTATAATCTCTCTCTATATATTTACACACAGTACATATACACATGTACACACACACATATATTCATATACACTCTCTTTCAGAAACTCTCCCTGGCACTACTCTCCTCTCTTTCTCCGAGGCTGTGGAGCAGGCTGGGCAAGGGCATCATGGGTCCCAGGAGAGTGAGTAATAAGGGTGATGTTGACATCAAGCTGGAAGGGGTGCAGCGGTGTGCCCTGAGCATGCTGTGGATTTCTAAGGTGTGCCTTGCCAGGTCTCAGCAGTGACACCACAAAGTTTTTCACTGGGTAAAGCCCAGAGTTTTTAACTACACAGAGGTTCTTACTAAGTGTTTATTGAATGAATGAGGGAGAGACAGGGAAAGAAAAATAGAGAGAGAAGAAAGTTGATGGGGACCAGCTGGGTAGAAACTCTGGCAAAGTCTGTTTTGATCCCTCGGGTAACTGGTAATGTTAAACTGTCTCAAACGGCAACTTACTTTCCATGTTTTTGCTTATACAGACTTGCCAGAGTAATACATGGCCATGAGACCAGTGGAAATGCAACCTTTTAATTACTTAATTGCTGGCTATGAAGTGACGGCTGACTGCCAAAAGGCTAAGGCTTGTCTGCAAAAGGATGACATTTGGCTAAAGGGAAGTCTATTTTTTACTTGTCCTTTACTGGCAGTTGTTTATATAATAGTTTGAACAAGTTACTTATAATTTACTTATCTTACTTAAATTATGAATTGATCCTGCATAAGTAGCCTACCTATAAAATGAGAAGATGTTTAAAAGTCAGGAAAACAAACTATTTAAAAGCCCAAGTGTTAGGTCACGTTCAACCTAAAGGCAACATTTGCAAATTTAATGGAAACTGTAGTTCAAGAATGTACATTTTTCTTAAATGTGACAATTAAAACAAAATCTTTTGAAGGCTATAAACAAAGTGTATATAGCAATCTTCAAATGCTCAAAGCTGATGTGAAATATTTTTAAAAATAAAAAAATTTAACTACATATAAATAAAGTTGACTATAAGTACATAATATCCTTTTATTAAAATGATGTTCAATAGATTATGTAAGGACACCATGTGGCATCAGGTGGAGCAACCAGTGAAACAGGACCTCAGTATCTGGGAAGCCTCTCGCCGCCAACAGTGTTTTGGGATGAAAACCAAGCCCGGCCTGCCTTGCCCTTTCTAATTCTCATTTGTGATGCTCCTGACCTTGAGTGAGTTAGTAGGGGTCTGTCTTCCTGAAGGTGGCAGCCTGACTCTGGCTGGTGGGTCTGGTCCTCCCATTTGCTGCATTGTTCTACTGGGTCATCTCTTTTCATCTGGCTCCAGCTTATGAACCGGACACCGGACCTTTTTGCTTCCCTTGCTTGAAACTTCAGTTTGATGTGACCCTGACTCTGCTAAACCTTCCGAAGGAAAAAAGCAGGCAGGGCTGGCTGTCTTGCCCCATGACATATGCAGGTCCATATTTTCAGAGTAAAATTTAAAAGCAGCACTTCACAATGAATGCCTCTAATCATTTTGAACACAAGCTGTGGAAACTGATACTGAGAAGACTGGGCTTACTGCTGGGTCAGTCTGGTAGTGGGGGAGCTGTGCCTGGCCTCCAGGGTGTGGCAATCCCACTTTTTAAGAAGCACTGCCCTGCAGGCACTGCTATATATGGCCAACACAAACAAGGGCGTTTTGGGGTCCTCAGTAACTCTAGAGACTGTGGAGGAATCCCGATCACAAAAAGCTTGCAGACCGCTGCGCTGGTAGGAAATACATGGGCACCGGAGTCCAGGCGACCCAGGCTCGAATCCTGACTTGTCTCTAAGTGCCTAGGATTTTGGCGAGTTTCCTTGCGCTTCAGTTTACACATTTTTGGAAGGATGATAATACTAATCCCCCAGGGAGACCTGCAGATTAGCTGAGATGCAGCATGCAAATCAGTGGTAGCTAGCAGGCACTCCATCGCTGTGCCCACGGCCGCCCCTTAGGTCCCTTAGCCGCTGGCTGGGGAAGGGACTGACCTCATCTGCCCTCAGCCAGACATAAGGAAGAGGCTGCTTTTGGTAAACTTCAAGGAACTAATTCACTCCTGTGGGCTCCTTCACCTTTCCTCTTTATCTGTCCTCTCCTGAAGAGTTGTGGTTATTAAAGTGCCTCCTGCTCACTCTGTGCTTTGGGATACCAGATGGTAGGAGATGGGCCATTTCACTCACAAAGGGAGGCGCTGGGGATAGCCACAGTAACTGCAGGCCAACCTGGTATATCCTCTCTGGTTACAGGCAGAGCAAGGGGAGCACTCAGCATCTGACCAATATCTATGGTAAGTGGGGAGTCCACACAAATCATGCTTCCTGTGTATCTCCATTTGGCAGCTGGCCCTCAGTTGCTCCTTGCAGATACGTGCTTTACCCAGGGCGGGTACCAGAACTGACCGAATCAAGTACCATATGTGTATGGAAAGGCATGGGCAGGCTTGAGCCTGCCAGCTGGGCCCTAGGTGTGTGAAGCTGAGTCGATGCCACCCATTAGTCGTTTCTCCCTCTATGTGTTTTTAAGACTATGATCTTAAGGTCTTTCTCTGGGTGATTCCATGTGGTACTCAGGCCTTCACTAGTCATCTGGGAGACAGAGACTTACAACACCCTCACAAACCAGCATAGAAGATAGGCAGGCAAATGTGGAACACAGTGTTCAACAGGTAAAGCAAAGCTCGGTTACTCCAGATTTGAAAGCAATATGTAAAGTATGCCCAAGTCTATGTCATTCAAGAAACCATTGCTCATCTAGCTAGTAGAACTCTAGATCTTTCCATTCGCTGTTGGAATAGAAACCTCTCGGGGTTTGGATTAGACTATGGACTTGGCAGCATGGGGAGAATCTGAGCTGGCTGTGGATTCTCACACTGTTTTACTGCCATCCATCTACCTCAACCTTGCTCTGACCCTCTCAGTCCTACCCAGTGGGGTTTCTTCCTCTCACCTGGTCCTCTGACCTTAAAGAGAAAATGATCCCACAGGGACTGTGTGTGCCTCCTGGTTCTTTTTTTTTTTTCTTTATTGAGTTTTAGAGAGGAAGGGAGAGGGAGAGAGAGATAGAAACACTGATGAGCGAGAACATCGATTGGCCTCCTCTAGCATGTCCCCCAACTGGGGATCGGGCCCACAACCTGGGCATGTACCCTGACCGGTAATCGAACCAGTGACCTCTTGGTGCGTGGGTCGACACTCAACCAGTGAGCCACACCGGCCGGGCTGCCTCCTGGTTCTTGTTTCATTAAGACAACAATTCTTCTAGTGTGTGTGAGTGTTTGCAGGCCTTCTTATTTCAGGCAGGCTGCACCAGAGTGATCAGGGTGGGAGACTGAGAGGAGCTGTATTTATAAAGCCCCAAGGTGGTTTTTACATAGCCTAAATGTAGGAATCATTGCATTATGATCATTACATTGTGACCTTTGCCTGAGCCTATGGTTGGGGTCTTATTTGAGTGTTTTCATGGAAGATTCCAAAAGAGTATGTGGCCGATAATCAGGACGAGGAAGGAAGGAATGGTTTGGGGGGTACAGTGAGTCACGACTCAGTTACGAACAGGACACTGGAAATAAAATTAGGGGAGGTGTGGGGAGTCTACGTCTGAACTAGATTCTTTGGGTATTTCCTAGAGAGACAATATTTAGGTAGATCATTTCTAAGGATGGGGAAGTAAAAGGGAAATGGGTGAATTTAAGGAATGGGAGGAAATCTGAGGCAGCCTGTCACAGACCAGAGAATTTGAGGTCTAATGAAGTTCTTTGTAACTCCTGCTGGTTTCCTTAGGATTTGAAACCTGTCATTTGGAAAGCTGACTTATATGTTGGCTGCGTTCTCTGAAACTATGTTTCCTTCATTGTTTATAGGTATTTGAGACTTCCAATCTGTCTGAACTGTGCCACGAAGGACAAAGGTACAGATGAAGTCTTATCTGTCCTAGAGTGTGAGCTTTTATGAGAGTAGCAGACACCTAGCATGTTGGGGACAGCAGAGAAAACTCAACAGGCAGCAGGAAGCTGGAGGCACTGCATCTCCTCGATGCCCCTTGCAGAGCCCCGGCAGGCGGGGCCGCCTTCCTGGCAGCTTGTGCTCCACAGCTTCCCTGTGTCTCTCTCTGTGGGGTTGCACCTGTCTCTTCTGTTCTTGTATTCACTCTGCTTACTCAGCCTTTCTGCCCAAGAAAAAGTCACAATCGCCTGTCTGACCCCTGCCTGTTAACCATTTGAGCTCTGCCCTCCCCAGTGGCTTGACTGGCAAGAGCACCTATGCCAGGGCACTGTGTGAACAGTTTCTTTTTCAAGGACAGCTGGGATTACACATTTGGCTTCCTATCTGTACTCTTTAAAATCTCAAGGTCTCTAGTATATTTCTACACGTTTTGTGGGTGGGAATGGGAATAGGGACATGTATTTTATTTTTTTCTTTATTGTTGAGAGTATTATAGATGTCCCCCCTTAACTTTCTCCCATTGCCCCCCTCCACCTGGCTCTTGCCCCACCCCAGACCTTCACTGCATTATTGTTTATGTTTTCTTTTTCTTTATTGATTTGAGAGCGAGAGGAAGGGAAAGGAGAGAGAGATAGAAACATCGATGAGAGAGAACATTGATTGGCTGCCTCCTGCATGTCCCCCACTGAGGTTCTGGCCCACAACCTGGGCATGTGCCCTGATCAAGAATCGAACCAGTGACCTCTTGGTGCATGGGTCGACGCTCAACCACTGAGCCACACCGGTCGGGCTTGTCTATGTTTCAAAGGACAGAAATAGCAAGAGAGGTGTAATAAAATCAGTTAAAATTCAAGATTACACAGACTATTCTGCTGACATAGTGAACATGTAACTTCTGAGCTGTCATCGGGAAGAAGTTAACTCACAAACCTATTGTTTAGCTACTGGCTTGTTCCAGGAAAAGTGGCCACAAATGCCACTTGTCCTTTAGGCTGAATTATATCTGTTTCCTTTTGGGTCTTTCTTCCTCCTTCCATGTCAGACATCCATCTTTTGTACATGTAGACAATAATGGCTATAGAAAGTGCTAGGTTGGAGAGTTTGAAGAGGCTACACCACATAGTCCTGTCAAGACACATGTGTTCCCACTCCCTGCTGTAAAGTCAGGGGCAGGAGACAGACTCCAATCCCATTCTGAATAAATCTCTTTGCTTGAGGTAAACCAAGACAATACAATAACTTACTCATTCTAGAAAACCTTTGTCAATGGTAGACAGAAAACAGGAAATACAGTGCTTTTGTGTACTATAATGTTGCCATGATGTATAAAATTTGAATTTGAAATATTATAAAAGTTAGCAGGTAAGTAAACTTTTGTAGAAAGCTGGTACCATTTCTATATAGTCCCAAAGCATTGTTTTTCCAGAGCATAGGTTTTTTAACACAATAAGAACTTTAAAAACTCTCTTGTGAAAGGGTCACCCTGGCTGTCCTTGCAAAAAACTTGCTGAATGTTTTGACTTTAAAAATTTTTAAATGTCTTCAGATTTCCATCAAGCCCTATTTCCTTACAACGCTACCTATTCACTTATTTCTAATTCCTTCTTGTCTCCAGCTGATAGTTATGAATTCGATGTTGGATTTTTTTTTTCAGTCTTTATTTTGAAGATGAAGGCACAAAGGGGTAAAGTAATTTACTGAAGGCCACAGAGCCAATTAATGCCCAAGCAAAGACTAACATCCCTCCCATCCCTCCTCACTCCCACTGAGTGTGTTCTTTCATTGCAGGATGCTGCCTCGCCTTAGTTTTTTTTTTTTTTTTTTTTTTATCCTCACCCGAGGACATTTTTTCATTTTTTGTTCAGATAGAGTGGGAGGGAGAGAGAGGACGAGAGAGAGAGAGAAACATCGACATGAAAGGGACACATCGAGTGGCTGCCACCCGCAAGACCAACCAGGGCCAGGGACAAACTGCAACCGAAGTACATGCCCCTGCGGGAACCGAACCCAGGTCTCTGTGGACCACAGGCTGACGCTCTAACCGCTGAGCCAAACCGGCCAGGGCTCGCCTTAGTTTTTTTAATCTAAGCAACAAATAAATAAATCCTGATATATTTTTACATAATATGCTATTTTGTCTGATATGGAAATTTGTAAAGACATAGAACGATATCTGCAGAATGACAGCCCAGCTCAAATCTAACCAATATCTAAACAGGACCTTCAGCCACTGAGAAGCTTTCATTTCCTCCCTAATTTGGCCTGGTAGGGGCAAGGGAAGAGGTGTATTGGACCTGTGGAGGTCATAGTCATCTCCTTCTCTGCAGCTGCTCGTGAGCAGGTATGGGGTCCCATCACTCCTGGGAACCCTTTTGGCCCGGGCAGCTCGCTTTGGAGAGAAAGATGATTTCTAGGAGGGAGAGAAAGTATAGTCGGCTCTCGTTTATCATAGTTAATCAGTTCCAGACTCTACCGTGATAAATGAATTTCCACGAAGTAGGATTCTTTATTTATAATTCGAATATTTTCACGGTTAGAGAATAGAAAACCTGTTTACGACCTTCTAAATATGTTTTTTAACATTACTAGAGCCCTCTAGACATGAAATAACACCCTTTAGTCACCATTACACTCGTATTACCCAATATATTAGACAAAATAAAAGAAAATAAGACATATTAGATGTTACAAATATCATATTATTATTATTGAACACTTAATTACACACACACACACGTTCTTACACACAACCACTAACCTATGAAAATAGTGTAACTTGTTCGATGATGAAGATGTACTGCACAGCAAAGAAGAGCAAGGTTACTGCTCCTCTGAAGGCACGACCTCAGTAGGAGAGTCTTCAGGTGGTGCAGTGTCTATAGCAGGTGCATTGTCATCTTATTCCGCTGAAGGAGTACTAGGAGTAGGCAGTGGGTGTCTGGGTGCACGGCTGAAGAACATTGTGATAGGCAGTTGCTGGCGCTGTCTTTTCACATGCGTGAGGAGGCTTTTGTAGGGTTCTATCGCCCCATCAAGTGCATTCCGGAACTACAATGCATGCATCATTTGTGGGTCCCATTCGCCAGTCATGTCCTGTACTACCTTAATAGTTCTCACGACTTGCAAGAGACGCTCAAGTATAAGGCCAACTTCCTCCTCCTGACCCCCAGGAACCTCTGGCTGCTCTTCCTCCTCCTCATCTCCACCAGATCCTTGTCAGTTAAGGGATCCGAATGTGTCTCCAGCAGCTCACCGTCGTAGGATAGGTCTTATGCATGACCTCCTGCATTGTCCATGAAGAGAAGGACATTAAACTCGAGTCCCTTCTCCACGAGATACAGCTTGACTTTGGGGATGAAGCACTCGTGGAACTAGTCCGATGACAGCTGCTCCGTGATCTAGCCCTTGTCATTGTGCATCCAATGCACTGGCAGCAGGTTCTTGTTTTTATTCTTCAGGGCCCTGGGGTTCTTGACTTTGTAGATAAAGGCAGGCTTGAGCAAAAATCCCTCAGCACTTCCACACATAATGATAGTCATGCGATCCTTATATGCCTTGAAGCCACGGACCTTGGCCTCATCCTTGAAAATGAATGTCCAGGAAGGCATTCTTTTCCAGAACAGTCCTGTTTCGTCCATATTGAACACCTGTTCTGGATGATACTCGCCCTCCTTAAGGATCTTCTGGAACGTGTTGTTCACGTAGTCCTCTGCTGCAGGCTGGTCAGCAGAGGCAGCTTCTCAGTGGAGAACGACACTCTTCAGATGATACCTCTTCTGGAACTTCTCGAACCAACCCTTGCTCACCATGAAATACATAAACGTTGCAGAAGAGGGTCCTGGTTGAGGTTCGTCCGCCGTAAAGCGCTGATAGAGCTGCTTTGCCTTTTCCCGGATGACCAGCGAATCCAACGGAATGTTTTTCTTGTGGCTGTCGCTGATCCAAACGGCTAGGGCAGACTCCGTTTTCACTATGAACTTATTATGACTTGTCATGACATGCTTTGCTTCCTTGTTGAAAGAGACAGTAGCCATTGCACGAATGGTCTTTTCATCTTTACGGATGGAGCGAATGGTAGACTCATTCAAGTCGTAATGGCGGGCAACCTCCACGATTTTCTTGCCGTCTTTGATCATATCCAAGAGTTTCACCTTCTCCTGGATGGTAAGCATCTTCCTCCGGCGCTCAGTTTCATTTTCAGAAGGCTTAGAAGAAGCAGCACATTTAGGAGCCATCGTGGGGCTTAGATAAAAGTTCTCAGAAACCGCAAACACTTACAAGAGCAAAGATGCTTCTGATGCATAGCGATGTAGAAGCGTGTATGAGAGAAACAAACTTGCATGAGGCTGAGCCAATCAGTGGCCAGGATAGGAAGGGGATAGGATAGCCAATCAGTGAACAGCACGCTCTGATTGGCTTGGTTTCACCACACCTGATATTTTGGAAAAAAGTTATTGCCCACACACAAGGAGTGGTCGAGCAGTTGCACCTGGCGTTGAAGGATTCCTGGGGTGCTCAAATGCATAGGCCTACAGTCCATACGTACAGTAATTTTAATTTTAATTATAATACAGGGGTGTATAATAGACTCAGACAACCGAGCACGCGCTGTATCATTTTCACTGTCTCGATCAACTTTTTAATGAATATATTTGAAAAAACTACGATAGAGTGAAGCTACAAAAGTCTAAGCACGAAGTGGCGAGGGATGACTGTACACATACACCTGCTGGGATATCAAGAGCCTTTTTATAAAAACTAGTTTTCTATCTGTATTCCTGTTACTTGAAAAAGACTACAGAGGTTTTCACTAAAATTGGGAAATAGTTTGGATTAGCCCAATTTCAAATGATGTTTCAGGGTATATATGGGCCTCCCAAAGAGGAAGTCACCTCCTGAGTGGTTAGATGGGAACCCCTCAGAAAGGTTCACACCCTCAGGAGGGTATAATCCCTTTGGGTGGGGCATGGGATGAGTAGCAGCAGGGCCCACTCATCCTACATAGAATCAGTTAAATTGGATCAGCTAACTGTGTCAGAATATCCAGGGCTGGGCCAAGGCAGCAGGGTTTTTCAAGACATGCAGTGAGGCCTGGAGATCAATCAGGGGTTCAGGTGGAAATCATGACTATGGTAATGGGACTTAAAATGCACACCATGCTTGGGAGTGTGTGTGCACGTGCACGCATCAATGAGTGTGCATGTGTGCAGGTGTGTCTGCATGTGTGTAAGTGTGTGCATGTGTGTAAGTGAATATGCACAAGTGCGGTGGGGTGGAATAGCAGGAAGCAGTTCCTAGAAGATAAAAATAAAGTTGTAGCTTCATTAACAGCACATCTCTGATAATGGCAAACTCACTGTATAGTATTGATCATGGTTGTTCCTGACAGTGTCCCTCAGCCACCTCTTACTTTCAGGTCACAAGTTTCCAAACCTAGCTGACCCACCACAGACAGATGATCATTTCAGCTCCAGTGTACTGCTCAGAGGTAGGGGCGACAGTCTGTTGAGTACAGCTGAGGAAGGCTCTGGCTTTCTTTGTGCTGTTTTCTGAAAACCTTTCCATTAAGGTTACACAATAGAGACAAGAATTATTGTGGCAATAAAAGTTTAAATAAGACTAACATTATCTGTGACATGCAGTGTCTGGTGAAGAATTTAAGTGAATGTCCACATAATTCACCTCTTAACACTTTTTAATTGCTATAAAGTGAATAATTGAGGCAAAAGTTAATTTTATTCTGAATTATCTAGAATATTGTCTTGTATCTTACTTACATGTGTAGACATAGAATTAGATTATAGGGAAATGGTGGGAAAATATCAGTCTTTAAACAAAAAGACAGAATTTTAAAATTAACCAATATTTTCTTTTTTTTTTTACATTTTATTTAATTTTCTTTTAAAAATTATCTTTATTGTTGAAAGTATTACAGATATGCCCAATTTTCCCCCACTGATCCCCTCCACCTCTCCTCCCAGGTCTTCATGGCACTATTGTCTGTGTTCATGGGCTCTGCATATATGTATCTAAGTTCTTTGGTTAATCTCTTCCTGCCCCCCACTCCCCCAACCCTTCTCTCTGAGATTCGTCAGTCTATTCTATCCTTCCATGTCTCTGGATCTATTTTTTTTCCTCTTTATTTATTTTTTATTTTAGAGAGAGAGGAAGGGAGAGGGAGAGAGAGATAGAAACATTGATGTGAAAGAACATCAATTGGCCACCTCCTGCATGCCCCCCATTGTGGATCAGGCCTACAACCTGGCATGTGCCTTGACCGGGAATCAAACCAACAACCTCTTGGTGCATGAGTTGACGTTCAACCACTGAGCCATAGCAGCCAGGCTCTGGATCTATTTTATTAGTCAGTTTATTTTGTTCATTAGATTCCATATATAAATGAGATCATATGATACCTGTCTTTCTCTAACTGGCTTATTTCATTTAGCATAATACTCTCCAGGTCCCTCCATGCTGTCTCAAAGAGCAATAGATCCTTCTTTTTTAGAGCTGCATAGTATTCCATTGTGTAAATGTACCATAGCTTTTTTATCCACTCATCTACTGATCAGCACTTGGGCTGTTTCCAGGTCTTAGCTACTGTAAATAGCGCTGCTATGAAACAAAGGAAAAAATAAACAAATGAGACTATATCAAAATAAAAAGCTTCTGCACATCAAAAGAAACCATCAACAAAATGAAAAGGAATCCCACTGCATGGGAGAACATATCTGTCAATGATACATCTGATAAGGGGCTAATTTCCAAAATACATAAACTTAACAAAAGAAAGACAACTTAACAAAAGAACGACAAACAATCCAATTAAAAAATGGGCAAAGGACCTAAATAGACACTTCTCCAAAGAGGACATACAGATAACCAACATTTTCTTTATCTTATAATGTTTTATGGGTGCAATACACAAATTGCTCTCTGAAAATACAAGGGTGACTATAATTATTGTCAGATGTTGAAAAATATATTCAAAGAGATTTCTTGGTAAATGTTGTGGTTTACTTATAAATGACACGAGTATAACTTAGCCACTATAAGAGTTGGAAAATCCAAAGTAAATATATATACCTTCTTTAAAGCATAGCTTTAGTTACTGAAGTACTGTTAAACCTCATTAATTTATTCAAAAAAAGCCCATGGCTGGGTGGGGATGTGAACAGAGACATGTGCATTCAGGATATATTCTTCTTCAAAGAAATAACAGTAAACTGTCTTTGGCTCGGCTTCACTCTCCCATCCTCAAGTCAATATCCAAGAGTGAGGAATGAAGAAATACAGGGGAGAGGCTGGCCTGAGTACTGGAATGTAGGTGAAAGCTGACTTCAGGCCCCTTCCACTGTACTGTGCTTGTTCTCTCCAACACCTCTGGTTCAGTACTGCCTTTCTTCCATCAGGCGATGCTCTCAAACTGACCCCCAGTTACCCTGAAATTTCCACTGCATTGAGTCCATCCCTTGCAATAGACCTGCCTCTGGCCCTTTATCCAACAAAACGTTTGCAGGGTATCTGCCTAGCCCAAGTGATAAACCAGTGAAAATTAGGTATAAATTTGCTGTTGTGGATTTTCCCCAACCAAACAGCACATGCATTTTCAAAAAAGGCCTTGGGTCCCATAAGAATTTAATAAATTGAGTAATATAAAACTTGCCAGCACTGTTTTCAGTGAGAAAATAATTTGTGAAGGGCAGTTTTCTCCACTGCCCTGAAATCATACTTCTGGGATGACTGCTCTGTTATGTGCTAGACCTGAGCTCGCAGGTGGACGCCATGACTTGCAAACCCTCCTCACTGGGTCTTTGTCCTCATCTCTTGCTTCTTCAGTGCATTAATCCTGCTCATTGTACTGAGCAACCTTTTTGAAGCAGTGAGGTCCAGGCTACTCTGCCCTCAAAAACCTTCCCTTGTTACCAATTACCTACCACATGAGCTCTGTCTTCTGGACATCCTGTGGGCTGGGTCTGTCCTGCCTTCCTGGCCTCTTGTATGATTATACCCTGGCATGAACCCTGTGCTCTCATGGCATCACAATGCAAGGCAAGGTTGTGCCTGCTTTGATCTTCTGACCAGACCACTAAAGCTTCCTCCATATTAGCAATAAGGCTGTTTTGCGTTCTTATCATTCATGTGTTCACTGGAGTAGCACTTTTAATTTCCTTTAAGAATGTTTTATTTGCATTCACAACTTGGCTAACTGGCCAAGAGGCCTAGCTTTCAGCCTAACTCAGCTTTTGACATACTTTCCTTTCTAAGCTTAATCATTTCTAGCTTTTGATCTAAAGTAAGAGACAGGTGACTCTTCCTTTTACTTGAACACTTAGAGGCCATAGAACTATTAATTGGCCTAATGTCAATATAGTTATGTCTCAGGAAATAGGGAGCCCCAAGGAGAGGGGGAGAGACATGGGAACGGACGGTCGGTGGAGTAGTCAGAACACATACATTTATCCATTAAGTTCAGTCTTAGATGCTCATGGTTTATGGTGCCCCGAAGCAATTACAATAGTAAAATCACAGATCACTGATCACAGCTCACCATAACAAATACAATACAAATTAAATGTTTGAAATATTGTGAGAAATACCAAGATGTGGCACAGAGACACGAAGTAAGCAAATGCTGTTGGAAACTGGTGCCGATAGACCTTCTCCACGCAGGGTGGTCACACACCTGCAATTTGTAAAAAAAACACGCAGTATCTGTAGAGTGCAACAAAATGAGGTGTCCCTGTGTTTTGTTCTAGTGGCCCAAATGGACTGACACAGTGTGCTATCTTTTCAAGTCCTCACTTGGCCAGAAATGCAAAGTCAAGGTGATGACTAGGGAATTACTCAGGTAGGTTCATAGGCAGAATCTCAAGATTTGAGAAAATAGAGAAAATTCTAGTTCTCATTTATTTACCTGAAAAAAGGAGGTATCTCTATTTTATGGTTAGTGCTTTAAGATGGAATCTTTTTGAAGGGAATGTTTATTACCAATCTCTTAAAAAAATTTTTCCCTCTATTAATTTTAGAAAACTAGAAACATCAGTGAGAGAGAACATCAATTGGCTGCCTCCTGCATGCCCCCGTGGGGATTAGGCCCACAACCTGGGTGTATGCCCTGACCGGGAATCAAACCGGTGACCTCCTGGTGCAGGGGCCAATGCTCAACCACTGAGCCACATCAGCTGGGCTATTACCACGCTCTCTCTCTTTTATTTTTTAAATCCTCACCCGAGGACATTTTTGCATTTATCCTCAGATAGAGCGGGAGGGAGAGAGGGAGGAAAAGAGAGAGAGAGAGAAACATCGATGTGAGAGAGACACATCGAGTGGTTGCCACCCACACGACCCCAACCGGGGCGGGGACAAACTACAACTGAGGTATGTGCCCTTAGCGGGAACCGAACCCGGGACACTCTGGTCCGTGGGATGACGCTCTAACCGCTGAGCCAAACCGGCCAGGCTTACCAAGCTCTTTAAAAGGAATGTTTATTATTACAAACCCAACTTCTATGATTTGAATATTCAGATGAAACTACTAGCTAGCTTTCTGACTTCCAACCATGACCATGACTTCCTTGCCAGGGACAGTGTCATCTACAAAGAGGTTGACGACTGTGGAGGGCAGAACAAGCCACCTGCTCCAAGGCTGCTCTGTATCATAAAACAAAACGTTCTCTGAATTTGTTATCAAGAAAAGTTTCAAACTAAACAAAAGTGGAAAGACTAATATAAGCCTCCATATATCCATCACATAATTTCATCTCTTATCCTGTCTCCCTTTCTTTTCTTTTTTTTCCCTAACTGTATCCCATGCATTTGTCATTCCAGCCTTGCTTCAGAAGATAAGCAAGATCAGTTATGCTTTAGAAATCCCATGTTTCAGAATTTTCTGCTTGATTCATTATGGTGTTATGTAACTTGATTACATTTTTGTTCTTTTTGGGAGAGAAAGTGGAGATACATCCTTTATAATGTTTCATTTTAGGAGATATACAATGTCTTCTCCCACTTTCTGTGATGTTAAGATAATCTGATCTCTACATTATGAAGTTTTCTGTCAAGCTTTTACCACATGACTTTATCCATTAATGAGCCTTGCTGAACTTATTTTCTTTGGAGTTTCAAAAGTGATGATTTTTCTAATTTTATCATTCTTTCCAAATTTATTAACTGAAGTTCTTTTTGAACAGGTGCTTCACATTCCTTATTTTTAACTGGCAACTTTTGGAGTAAAATGTTGGAATCTTAGTTATTTCCAAAATGTTTAACAATCTTTTTCCCCCTTTTGGGCTTTTAAAAAAAATTGTGAATAACAATTCAAACATATTTTAAAAATAGATTAATGCATTTCAGTCAATTGTATCCGTTGTTATTTTAATTAAAATTGTTTCATCTTTGTCAATGGAAATGCCTTCATGTTGGCTTTGGTTTCCTTTTAATATGAACTATGGGTCTTTGGTAGCATTTTTGCTTTCTGGGACAAGAAGATATTCCATGTTCATTTTGTATATTTCCTCCCCAGGACTGGAAATCAAAGAGTTCCTCCAAAGAACTCCTTTTTAGTAGAGTATGGTATTTAGATCTGATGGTCAGGGCTCTGCATGTTGTAACTGCAGTTTTTCATTTCTTCTATTCCTTTTTAGAGGATATATACATGAAACATTCATTTTTGAAAAAAAATCATGAGCTTATACTGTTGTATTAAATATAAACTGGAAATAATGGCTTTTTACTTATCTTCTTTTATTTTATATTTATAAAGCTTTTTTTTTACACCAATAATCTTGGTTCCTAACAACATTAACATAATTACTTTTTCCATCATTGTACACCATATAAAAGATAGTTTCAAAGTGATTGGCACTAACATTACAACTATAGATCTGACTGCTTAAGGTTCGGATTTCTTTGCAGCTCTATTTTTCTTTAGAATATGTCCCACTAAATTAGCTTAGCTAAAACACTGTTTAAAGGGCATTTAAAGTAAATCTTTTCTTTGTAGTCATGTTCTTAATGTTGCCTATAGGTAGATTCAATCATATACTTATTTTTATTTTTTGGTATTTTTATGTTATTTCCAAAATAAAATCTATAGGGTGAGGAAAAAGTAGGTTTAAAGTTGTTTATATGGAAAATAATACAATAGTTAATAAACAATAATACAAGAATAAACTCTGTCTTTCATGTACTCATAAGTGTAAACCTGCTTTGCCCTATCCTGTATATAACAAAGTGTAGTTAGAGAGGTACCCTTTCATTCCTGTCCCTCCCATCCTATTCTTTCTTATTTTCATTAATTTTGGTTTTCCCTTCTATGGTTTCCTTTTGCAAAAATGAGAGAGAGAGAGAGAGAGAGAGAGAGAGAGAGAGAGAGAGAGACAGAGAGAGACAGAGAGAGACAGAGACAGAGAGAGAGAGAGATTTTCTTTCATAAAGGGCTCTATACTATAAACATTTCTTTAAAAATTTAGTTTTTAACAGTATATATTGAAAATTGCTTCAATTAGAACACAGGTTGTTTTTCTTTTTTGTTTAAGCTGAATTATCCTGCATTGTGTAGCTTTATCCTAATTTATTCAACCAGTGTCTTATTGATAGATGTTTGGGCTGATTCTAACTTTCGTTATTATAAGTTATGCTGTAATGCATGAACTTGTTAAATATTTCATATTTTAGAGGCATAACTTCTGGGTAGATTCTCCGAAGCGGGGTTGCTGGGTTAAGGACAAATGAAGGATAAGCTTCGTTAGATATTGCAGTCCTGGTCTGGAGTGGCAGCATCATGCAGCCCTCATCACCGCCTGAGGGCTCCTGTTCTCCACAGCTACCCCAGCAGAGAAAATTGTCACATATTTGGATTTTTGTCAAAGTTATAGGAAAGTGGTGCTATCTCAGTGCAGTCGCTCTTGCTGTAAGGGAAGCAAACCATTTTTGCATGTTTCATATGCCAACAGAGAATACTGTCAAACTTAGGTTTTGTTTTTTTTAATGTTTTTATGATTTTTTTTTTCAGAGAGAGACAGAGGAAAGGAGAGAGAGATAAAAACATCAATCGACTGCCTCCTACAGGCCCCCCACTGGGGATCAAGTCCACAACCCAGGCATGTGCCCTGACGGGGAATCGAACTGGGACCTCTCAGTCCATGGGACAATGTCAATCCACTGAGCCACACTGGCTAGGCTATGGTTTTTGTTAGAGTAAAGGCTTAATCAAACTTACCATGTAACCTGCCAATTTGAGAAGTAAAATTTATTTTTAGGTTTAAAAATTTGGTAACAGGGAAAGAAAAACATAAGAATGATTTCCATCTTTTTTTTCTCTATAATACATTGGGGAGCTACCTCAGATAATTAAATCTCTCAGTGCAGCTGGCAATGACAAAGGAGCCAGCTTATTGTCATGGTCACCACCATGACCCTGGGGAAGCAGCCAGCTGCAGGTGGCTCAGGACCAGAAGTTGGTAAGTGGAGAATCCAGCAAGGAGAGAGCAAAACAACATTTTGCAAATTACTACAGGAGATAAAATTTAGCACTGGTGTATTCCTCACATGTATGGTGTGTTTGTGTTCCTTCTTTACTACGTGCAGTTGATTTATTCCATTTCCCTTGAAATTTTATATTAAAATGAACTTCTTCCAATATATTTTTGGATGGCTTCCACAAGACAAACAGTACAAATTAAGCTTGTTCAAACATGGGTTCTAATGTAAGGAGAGTGTTGCAAAGACTCATTGCTATAGGTGTTTACAACATCAGGATGTCCTCCTTGTTAAGGAAAACTTGATGTATGTAGATGGAACAAAAATGCAGTGCTTACTTTGTGAGTTCTCATATGTGACAGCAAATGATACAGGACAAAGACTAATTTATTTTTGATATTAAAAGTATATTTATTATTAAGGCTTTATATTGCTAACCATAAACTTTAGATTAAAATTAACAAATGATATCAGTAACCTCACTCCTCCCCCCACCCTTTTTTTTTTTTTTTTTTTGGTGTGACTTACAAAAACACCAGTAGAAGCTTAAGGCTAAAAAGTTAACTAAATAAAGAAATAGATTTTCTTTTTTATAAAAATTTACCTCAGCCTGAAGCCTCCCCATTGCTCACAGATGAGTTGTTAAATTTATCTTTTGACCTATGGACAACCTTACTAGAAATTGAGATAATGGGAGACCAGTTTCATTTGTCAAAAACTGATTCTTTCCCTTAGCATTTTTCCCTGGGGTCAAGGGTTACTGCAGAGTCCCCTGAACAACTTTCACATACCATAGATCATAGAAACCAGCCCTTGGCAGGAACTTTGACTGTGAGCCTTGGTCAGATGGCGAGAAAGAGAAACGATATATGCATGGGTTCCAGCAGGCATTGGGAACCTGAGGACATGGACATGTTTCCAAGTAACAGAAAATATCAGTAACTAAGCAGAGCTGAGAGTGGGTTGCCAGGGCCTTACAACTTCAATTTATTTCAACAGATATTTAATAAGTACTAGGACTAGAAGAGCCTGGCAAATTAGAGGCACTCAATATATATTTGTTAAATGAGTAAATGATTGTGAAATCTTGCAGTAGATTCTATAGGAGGTAAAATCTAGCATTGACTTTTTTCCCTCTCATGTATGATGTATTTGTATTCCTTCTTTACTACGTGTTGATCTATTCCATTTTCCTTGAAATTTTGTGTTAAAATGCACTTCTTCCAAAATATTTTCTGATGGCTTCCATGAGACAAACCATATCCACTAACCCCTATGTAGTCTTCATCTTATGTTGCTCTTTATTCTAAAGGGTCAATTTTATAATACTCTCTGGTGCTCTGAACATTATTTCAATTCTGAGCACGTTACAATGACTTGGAGTGACACACTAGCTGGCAAGAAATCATTTTCGATCAGTATGAAGTTTGTATTAGTTCTCTAGAGCTGCCATAACAAATACAGCACAAACTGAGTGGCTTACATAGCAGAATGTATTGTCTCATAGTTCTGGAGAGTAGAAGTCAGAGATTAAGGTGTCAGTGGTGCCAAGCTCCCTCTGAAGGACCTGTTCCAGGCCTCTCTCCTGGCTTCTGATAATTCCTTGGCTTATGGCAGCATGACTCCAATCTTCACATGGTGTTTGCTCTGTGTGTGTGTGTGTGTGTGTGTGTGTGTGTGTGTGTGTGTGTTCAAGTTTCTGTTTTTAAAAGTACACCAGTAATATTGGATTAGGTCCTATCCAGTGACTTTATCTTAATTACATCTACAAAGATCTTATTTTTAAAGAAGGTCACATTCTGAGGTACTGAGGGTTTGGACTTCAACATATAAATTTTGGGGTGTCATAATTCGACTTTAAGAGAGATCTTGGTGATGAGATTATCAATGGAAATCAAGTAATTGCTATGAAATGCATGAGTGCAATTCCAGGCTGATAGGTCTTAATATGGGATTAATAAAACCCTTCTCTTCCATTGTCTTGTGAGGTAAGTATGGTTGAGGAAGCCTGTCAATATGGAAAATTTAAGAGTAAAATATTGCTCTCTCTCTTTTATTTTTAATTCCAAAAGAAGGCTTTTCAGAGAGTTTCAATAAGAATGAGAGATATATAATTGACCTTAAAACAAATTATCTTATTAAGATGCCTAAACACATATATTAAAATTTGTAAAGCAACGTAAGGGTTAATATTAAATGACAATCTTCTGATCCTACAGTGAAAACAAGGTAAATATTTAGATTGCATCATTATGAGAATTTTTAAAAGTAAGGAGAGATTGACTTCCTGAATGGCAGCGGTAGGAGCTCAGTACACCTTCCCTCCAGTGAAACAACTTTTTAAAGGCTAATAATTATTTTTTTTAAATTTAGACTCTCCAAAAATTGTCCTAAGGGACTACATCAGATGAAGAAGCATCTCTTCGAGAAAAATCTACTAAATCTCTGTGAAAACAGCAAGAAACTATTATATTTGAGCCAGAATGTGCTCACATTACTCCCCCATTCCCCTAGCTCAGTGTCACAGAAGCTGCATTTTGGGTGGGTGTGGCTGAGAAGCTGTGGCTCCTGGTCCTCCTACCTCTCAGTCTAGAGCTCCAGTTTCCCCTAGGAGGGGTAGGCTGTTGGCATCACCCCCAGCTTCCAGCTTTGTGTTATAGAAACTCTATTCCAGATGGGTACAGCCATGAAAGTTTTCTTCCCCCACCAACCCCTCTGCCCTTGTAAGGATGAAGCTCTAACCCAGACATAGCTATATGGCTGAAAATACTGGGCCCTAGTCTCACCTGCCCCGTAGGACAGAAGTTCCTTACTGAGAGGGGCAAGCTGAGAAGACTAGGGTCTACTATCTCTAACCAGAACCCCAATAATAGGGCAGTGGTATTGTTCTGAGTAAAGTGTATTGCTGATCCCAGCACCAACTCTGGTACAGTGGCATAGAGGCTCTGCTTAAGGGGTGTGAAAAGCTGACATGAGTGGAGCCATTTTAAAATGGAGCCAGAATATCCATTACACAAGAACTGCCTTGCCTGTCTTGCTCCTTGAACTGGGCAAAATAACCTTTGGATTGGGCCATAGCAACATTTTCTTACAAACAATTGTTCATAAAGCTAACAAGAATTGCAGACATCCTGACCCCACTGACTAATGATTATGGACATTCTTTCATAGAATCAGTAACCAGCCATCCATAGCTAAAGAGTAGCACAGCTTGTCAGTACGAACAAAAATTTCTTTCTTCTATTCATGTAATTATTCTCATAAAAAAAAAAACCTTGACTTCACCCTGGAATTAGGACACTATTTTGGTTTCTGCCTGAATTTATGCTCCCCAAATTGCAATTCTTTTTTTTATCTCAAATAAACACTGGTTGCCTCTCATTTTGGCCTTTTATTTTTAGGTTAACAGGGGAGAGGCAGGACTTCAGAACAGAGCACTCCAGTGTGTCTGCCTAAAAAGGACACATTTTATTTGAAACAGAGTATGTAGAAGTTCATGCTTAAGGGCATTGCCAAAAACAATGGAGATCTAGGTGGTTAGCAGTTAAGAAGGTGATCATGACTGTTGTTTTAATTTATTTTTAATTTTTATTGATTTTTAGAGAGAGAGGAAGGGAGAAGGAGAAAGAGATAAAAACAAATGTGACAGAGAAACAATGATCATCTGCCCCTTGCATGCCCCCCACTAGAGATTGGGCCCACAACCTGGGCATGTGCCCTGACCAGGAATCGAACCTGTGACCTCTTGGTGCATGGGTCAATGCTCAACCACTCAGCTACACTGGCTGGGCTATCATGACACTATAGCAAGAGTGAAATGGTAGGTTATCTAGAAGTTTAACAGAGAGAACCAAGGAAAGAGCCAGTTGAGAAGAGCCCTCCTGAGGTCAGAGCAGCCTCAGGGACTAACAATGTCCTGTCCCTTCAAAAGGGTACAACTTCAATAAGATTAGACTATGGGCAATTTATGTCACAGTACTATCAGAAACAATAGAGCGGAGATTCCAAAATGGCAGCAGAGTGAATGGAAGCTACACAGACGATCTCCCAGGACCAAACTGGAATTACAACTAAAATAAAGACAAATCGTCGGGGAAAAGCAACAGAAAAGCAGCTGGAGAGGACCATATAACCATGGACGTTGAATCGAGCCTAGTAGGTCTGCAGAGGCATGAGAGGGGGGCTGGGTGCCCAAAAACAGCAGCGGTCTTAGCTGTGAGCCGGAACCTCAGGGTTAAAATCCCAAGCCGGCTCCACAGTGCAGAGGGCCGGGAAAGACCACTAAATTAGCTACAGCCACTAACATTGGGCTCTGGCAGAGGGAGGGCAGACTGGACTGGAACTGTGTGGGGACACTCAGGATTTGGAGGGCACTCAGAGTTTTTGCAGAATTGCGACCACACAGGACGGTGGCCATCTTGCTCCTTCCCAGAGCTCTGGGGAGAAGCAGCAGCTCCTCCCTCAGAGAGTCAACTCTACCCAGCTGGGCCAAAGAAATGCAAATTGAGGCTCAATAACAACCAGCATCTGCCTCACCCTCAGGAAATCATCTCATGCTGAACACCTGAGGGAGTTTTTCATTCAACTGAGAACCCAAGGCTCTTCAAGTAACCACAACTAATAGCCTCCAGGCAAAAAGCTAGAGGATAACTGAAACTTTCCTGGGCTTGCAAATCTACCCAGGAAAGTAAGACTTTACAGTGGTGTTTAATTTGGGTCCTCCCACGCTCATCTAAACCCAGTAGAGGGAGCCACAAACAGCAGAACACCAACACCCACAGGAAAAATCTGGCAGGCTCCAAAACCCACTGAGATAGCCAAAATGGTGAAACAAAGAAACAACTCTCAAATGAAACAACAAGAGACCTCTACCGAAGATGAGATAAATGAAATGCAGTTAAGCAAGTTATCAGAAGTAGAGTTCAGAGCCATGATATTGAGGAAGCTCAACAGCTTGAGTAAAGACATCAACACCATGAGTAAAAATATAGAAACATTGAAAATCAACCAATTGGAAATGAAGAAGCACCAAGAAGAAATGAAGAATGACATAGAAGAAATAAAGAACACATTGGAAAGACGAAACAGCAGAGTAGAGGAAGCTGAGGACTAGATCAGTGAATTAGAAGACAGAGTAGAAAAAAATCAACCAATCAGAAAACCAAAAGGAGAAAACAATTAAAAAACAGGAAGACAGCTTAAGAGAACAGGAAACATAATAATATGCGCAACAAAAGAGTCCCCGAAGAAGAAGAAAATGAGCAAGGGTTAGAGAATATATTTGAAGAAACAGTGACAGAAAACTTCCCTAATTTGGTGAAGGAAGAAGGCATTCAAGTTCAAGAAGCACAGAGAGCCTCAAGTAAGAAGAACCCAAACAGGCCCACACTAAGACACATAGTAATTAAAATGTCAAAAATTAAAGACAAAGAGAGAATCCTAAAGACAGCAAGAGATAAGCACCAGGTTACCTATCATTAGACTTCTCAACAGAAACACTACAGACCAGAAGGGAATGGCATGAAGTAATCAAGGTCATGAAAAACAAGGATCTGAATCCAAGACTACTCTATCCAGCAAGGCTATCATTCAAAATAGAAGGTCAAATAAAGAGCTTCCTAGACAAAATAAAGGCTAAGAAAATATATTAGCAACAAACCAGGACTGCAAGAAATGTAAAAAAGACTGCTGTAAGTAGCAGAAGAAATAGGAAGAAAAATATAACCACATTAAACAAAAATGGCAATAAGTAAGTACATATCAATAATCACCTTAAATGTAAATGGATTGAATGCTCCAATAAAGAGACACAGAGTAGCCCTGGCCAGATAGGCTCAGAGGTTAGAGCATCAGCCCACAGTCCAGAGAGACTGGATTTGGTTCCTGCTAAGGGCATGTAACTCAATTGCAGTTTGTCCCTGGCCCTGGTTGGGTCATGTGAGAGGCAGCCACTCGATGTGTACCTTTCATGTCGATGCATCTCTCTCTCTCTCTCTCTCTCCCGCTCTCTCTCCCTCCCACTCCATCTGAACAAAAAAGGAAAAATGTTCTCGGGTGAGGATTAAAAGAAAAAGGACACAGAGTAGCTGCTTGAATAAGAAAGCAGGACTCATATATATGTTGTTTACAAGAGACCCACCTCACAACAAAAGACTCACATAAGTTGAAAGTGAAGGGATGGAAAAAAATCTTCCAAGCAAATGGAAAGGAAAAAAAAGCTGGGGTAGCAATACTCATATTTAATAACATAGATTTCAAAATGAAGGCCATAACTAGAGACCAGGTAGGCCACTACATAATATTGAAAGGATCTAAGCAACAGGAAGATATAACCTTGGCAAACACATATGCACCCAATATAGGAGCACAAAAATATATTAAAAATTTTCCAGAGGACTTCAAAAGAGAAATTGACAGGAATACAATCATAGCAGGGGATTTCAACACCCTCCTGACATCACTGGATAGATCCTCTAGACAAAAAATTAACAAGGAAACAGAGACTCTAAATGATGCACTACATCAAATGGATTTAATAGTATCTACAGAAAATTACACCCCAACACTGCAGAATTCATATTCTTCTCAAGCGCACATGGGACATTCTCAAAGATAGACCACATGTTAGGACAAAAACTAAGTCTCTACAAGTTCAGGAAGACTGTATCATATCAAGCATCTTCTCAGATCACAATGGCATGAAACTAGAAATCAATCGCAACAACAACATGAAAAGACATTTGAACACATAGAGGCTAAATAGCATGTTATAAAACAATGAAGGGGTTACCAAGTAGATCAAGAAAGAAATTAAAAAATTCCTGGAAACCAATGAAAATGAACACACAACACAAAATCTATGAGAATCAGCAAAAGCAGTTCTGAGAGGGAAGTTCCTAGCACTACAGGCCTACTTCAGGAAACAAGAAAAATTTCTAATTGACTATCTAATCTCACAACTTAAAGAACTAGAAAGCAAACAAAAAGAAAACCCCAGAACAAGTAGAAGGAAGGAAATAGTAAAGCTCAGAGCAGAAATAAACGACATAGAGACCAAAAAAACAATTCAAAGGATCAATGAAATAAAGAGCTGGTTTTTTGAAACGATAAACAAGATTGATAGACGCTTAGCTAGACTCACCAAGAAACAAAGAGAGAGAACCCAAATACACAAAATCAGAAATGAAAGACGAGAAGTAAAAACTGACACAACAGAAATACAAAGGATCATTAACAAATACTTTGAACAATTATATGGCAAAAAATTAGACAATCTAAGTGAAATGGACAAATTTCTAGAAACATATAGTCTCACAAAACTGAACTGGGAAGAGATAGAAAACTTGAATAGACCAATAACTAAGGAAATTGAAGATGTAATCAAGACTCTCCCAGCAAATAAAAGCCCAGGCACGGACGGCTTCACGAGGGAGTTTTACTGAACATTCAAAGAAGAACTAACACCCATTCTCCTCAAACTATTCCACAAAATTCAAAGAAGATTTCCAAACTCATTTTATGTGGCCAGCATAATTCTAATTCCAAAACCAGAAAAAGACACTACAAAGAAAGAAAACTACAGGCCAATATCCTCGATGAACATAGATGGCACAATCCTTAACAAAATACTAGCAAATCGGATCCAGCAATACATGAAAAAAATTATTCACCATGACCAAGTGAGATTCATCCCAGGGATGCAAGGCTGGTATGGTATTTGCAAATCAATAAATGTGATACATCACATAAACAAAATGAAAATAAAAACCACATGATCATATCAGTAGATGCTGAAAAAGCATTTGACAAAATTTCTGATAAAAACGCTCAGCAATGTGGGAGTAGAAGGATCATATCTCGACATAATAAAGGCCATATATGAAAGACCTACAGCCAACATCATACTCAATGAGCAAAAACGTCAAGCATTTGCCTTAAGAACAGGAACAAGACAGGGATGTCCACCTTCACCACTCTTATTTAACATAGTACTGGAAGCAATCAGACATGAAGAAAAAATAAAAGGGATCCAAATTGGAAAGGAGGAAGTGAAACTGTCATTATTCACTGATGACATGATATTATACATAGAAAACCCTAAAGACTCCATCAAAAATCTACTAGATTTTATAAATGAATTTGGCAAAGTAGCAGGATACAAAATTAATGTCAAGAAACTGATGGCATTCTTATACACCAACAATGAACTCACAGAAAGAGAAACTGAAAAAACAATCCCATTTACCATCATGGCAAAAAATTTAAGATACCTAGGAATAAACTTAACCAAAGAAGTAACGGACCTATTTGCAGAAAAATATGGGGCATTGAGAAAGGGAATAGAGGAAGATATAAAAAAGTGGAAGCACATACCTTGTTCAGGGATTGGAAGAATTAACATTATTAAAATGTCCATACTACCCAAAGCAATCTATAGATTCAATGCAATACCCAGAAAAATACCAACGACATATTTCGCAGAACTAGAACAAATACTTCAAAAGTTCATATGGAACCAAAAAAGACCTCGAATAGCTACAGCAATCTTGAAAAAGGACAAAGTATGTGGGATCACAATACAGGATATCAGGTTATACTACAAAGCTACTATAATCAAAACAACCTGGTACTGGCACAAGAACAGGCATATTGATCAGTGGAATAGAACAGAGAACCCAGAAATTGACCCAAGACATTATCCTCAATTAATATTTGACAAAGGTGGCAATTGCATACAATGAGGTAAAGACAGCCTCTTTAATAAATGGTGGTGTGAAAATTGGACAGCTACATGCAAAAAAATGAAATTAGACCATGAACTTACACCATACACAAGAATAAACTCAAAATGGATAAAAGACTTAAATGTGACTCATGAATCCATAAAAATCCTAGAAGAAAATGTAGGCAACAAAATTTCAGACATCATACGCAGCAGAATTTTCACGATACATCACATAAGGCAACAGAAACAAAGGAAAAAATGAACACGTGGGACCACATCAAACTAAAAAGCTTCTGCACAGCAAAAGAAATAACCATCAAAATGGAAAGAGAACCCACTGTATGGGAGAGCATAATTGCCAATGATACATCAGATAAGGGGTTAATTTCCAAAATATATACAGTGCTCATACAATTCAACAAAAGGAAGACAAAGAACCCAATTAAAAACGGGCAGAGGAGACAGAGGTTGAAAATGGCCATGGAGTGAATGGAAGCTACACAGACGATCTCCCAGGACCAAACGGGAATTACAACTAAAAAAAGACAAATCGTCAGGAAAAAGCAACAGAAAAGCAGCGGGAGAGGATCATACAACCAGGGACACTGAATGAGCCTGGTAGGATCTGCGGAGGTGCGTGAGGGTGGCGGGCTGGGAGCCCACAGACAGCAGCGGCCTTGGCTGTGAGCAGCAGCCTTAGCTGGGAGCAGTGGTGGTGCCCACCCTCGGAGTTAAGAGCCCCAGCTGCTCCACAGCACAGAGCTGGGACAGAGCGCTAAATAGCCACAGCCACTCACCTGGGGATCTGGCAGAGGGAAGGTGGACTGGACTGGAACTCTGTGGGGACACCTGGGATTTGGAGGGTGCTCAGAGTTTGTGCTGAGCTGTGGCCACAAAGGACAGTGGTGGCCAGCCCCTCCTTCCTGGTTACACAGAACGGCAGCCAAATTTGCTCCTTCCCGGAGCTGTGGAAGCACCTCCCTTGGAGATTCCCAGGTGAGGAAAAGAGGCAAAGAAATGCAAATTGAAACTCATTAACAACCAGCATTGGCCCCACCCTCAGGAAATCCTCTTACACTGTAAATATCTTAGGGAGTTTCTCATTCAACTGAGATCCTAAGGCTTTTCAAGTAACTGAGGCTAATAGCCTCCAGGCAAAAAGCTAGAACATAACTAAACATTTCCCAAGCTTGCAAATCTACCCAGGAAAGTGAGACTTGACAGTGGTGTTGAAGGAGGGCCCTCCAAGCTCATCCAAACCCAGTAGAAGGAGCCAAAAATAGCAGAACACCAACACCCACAGGGAAAATTTGGCAGGCTCTAAAACACACTGAGATAGCAAAAATGGTAAAACAAAGAAACAGATCCCAAATGAAAGAACAAGAGAACTCTACTGAAGATGAGATAAATGAAATGCAGTTAAGCAAATTATCAGAGGTAAAGCAAATTATCAGAGGTAGCCCTGGCCGGTTTGGCTCAGTGGTTAGAGCAACAGCCTGCGGTTCAGAGAGACCCGGGTTCGGTTCCCGCTAAGGGCATGTACTTCGGTTGCAGTTTGTCCCAGGCCCTGGTTGGTCGTGTGGGTGGCAGCACTCAATGTGTCACTTTCACGTCGATGTTTCTCTCTCTCTCTCTACCTCTCTCTCCCTCCCACTCTATCTGAACAAAAAATGAAAAAATGTCCTCGGGTGAGGATAAAAACAAAACAAAACAAAATTATCAGAGGTAGAGTTCCGAGCGATGATCTTGAGGAAACTAAACAGCATGAGTAAGGACATCGACACCATGAAAACCAACCAAGTGGAAATAAAGAATGACATAGCAGAAATAAAGAACACATTGGAAGGACTGACCAGCAGAGTAGAGGAAGTGGAGAACCGGATCAGTGAATTAGAAGACAGAGTAGAAAAAATCAATCAATCAGAAAACCAAAAGGAAAAAACAATGAAAAAACAGGAAGATAGTTTAAAAGAACTGTGGGACAACTGGAAACGTAATAACATCGCATCATTGGAGTCCTCGAAGAAGAAGAAAATGAGCAAGGGTTAGAGAATATATTTGAAGAAATAGTGACAGAAAACTTTCCTAACCTGGTGAAGGAAGAAAGCATTCAAGTTCAAGAAGCACAGAGAGCCCCAAGTAAGAAGAACCCAAACAGGACCACACCAAGACACATAATAATTAAAATGCCAAAAATTAAAGACAAAGAGAGAATCCTAAAGGCAGCAAGAGATAAGCAACAGGTTACCTACAAAGGAAACCCCATTAGGCTATCAGCTGACTTCTCAACAGAAACACTACAGGCCAGAAGGGAAAGGCATGAAGTAATCAAGGTCATGAAAAACAAGGATCTGAATCCAAGACTACTCTATCCAGCAAGGCTATCATTCAAAATAGAAGGTCAAATAAAGAGCGTCTCAGACAAAAAAAGGCTAAGGGAATATATTAGCACCAAACCAGCACTGCAAGAAATGTTAAAAGGACTGCTGTAATTAGTGGAAGAAATAGGAAGGAAAATAGAACCACACTAAACAAAAATGGCAATAAATAAGTACATATCAATAATCACCTTAAATGTAAATGGATTGAATGCTCTGATATAGAGACACAGAGTAGCTGCTTGGATAAGAAAACATGACACATATATATGTTGTTTACAAGAGACCCACCTCACAACAAAAGACTCATATGGGTTGAAAGTAAAGGGATGGAAAAAAATCTTCCAAGCAAACGGAAAGGAAAAAAAAGCTGGGGTAGCAATGCTCATATCTGATAAATTAGATTTCAAATTGAAGACCATAACTAGAGACAAAGAAGGCCACTACATAATATTGAAAGGATCTAACCAACAAGAAGATATAACCTTGGTAAACATATATGCACCCAATGTAGGAGCACCAAAATATATTAAAAATCTTCTGGAGGACTTCAAAGGAGAAATCGACCACAGTACAATCATAGCAGGAGACTTCAACACCCCACTGACATCACTGGATAGATCATCTAGACAAAAAATTAACAAGGAAACAGAGACTCTAAATGAAGCACTAGACCAAATGGATTTAATAGATATATACAGAGAATCAAACCCCAAAACTGCAGAATTCACATTCTTCTCAAGTGCACATGGGACATTCTCAAAGATAGACCATATGTTAGGGCACAAACTAAGTCTCTACAAGTTCAAGAAGATTGAAATCATATCAAGCATCTTCTCAGACCACAATGGCATGAAACTAGAAATCAATTGCAACAAGAACATGCAAAAACATATGAACAAATGGAGGCTAAATAGCATGTTACTGAACAATGAATGGGTTACCATGGAGATCAAGGAAGAATTTTAAAAATTCCTGGAAACCAATGAAAATGAACACACAACAACGCAAAATCTATGGGATACAGAGAAAGCAGTTCCGAGAGGGAAGTTCATAGCACTACAGGCCCACCTTAAGAAAGAAGAAAAATTTCTAATTGACTACCTAACCTCACAACTTAAAGAACTGGAAAGCAAACAAAAAGAAAACCCTAGAGCAAGTAGAAGGAAGGAAATAGTAAAGATCAGAGCAGAAATAAATGACATGGAGACCAAAAAAACAATTCAAAGGATCAATAAAACAAAGAGCTGGTTTTTTGAAAAGATAAACAAGATTGATGGACCCTTAGCTAGACTCACCAAAAGCAAAAAGAGAGAACCCAAATACACAAAATCAGAAATGAAAGAGGAGAAGTAACAACTGACACCACAGAAATACAAAAGATCATTAGCAAATACTATGAATATTTATATGGCAACAAATTCGACAATCTAAGCGAAATGGACACATTTCTAGAAAAACATAGTCTCCCAAAACTGAATCGGGAAGAGATAGAAAACTTGAAAAGGCCAATAACAACGAAGGAAATTGAAGATGTAATCAAGACCCTCCCAGCAAACAAAAGCCCAGGCCCTGACGGCTTCACGGGCGAGTTTTACCGAACATTCAAAGAAGAATTAACACCCATTCTCCTCAAACTATTCCACAAAATTCAAGAAGAAGGAAGACTTCCAAACTCGTTTTATGAAGCCAGCATAATTCTAGTCCAAAACCAGAAAAAGACACTACAAAGAAAGAAAACTACAGGCCAATATCCCTGATGAACATAGATGCCAAAATCCTTAACAAAATACTACCAAATCGGATCCAGCAATACATCAAAAAAATTATTCACCATGACCAAGTGGGATTCATCCCAGGGATGCAAGGCTGGTACAATATATGCAAATCAATAAATGTGATACATCACATAAACAAAATGAAAGATAAAAACCATATGATCATATCAATAGATGCTGAAAAAGCATTCGACAGAATCCAGCACCCATTTCTGATAAAAACGCTCAGCAATTTGGGAATAGAAGGATCATATCTCAACATTATAAAGGCCATATATGAAAGATCTACAGCCAACATCATACTCAATGGACAAAAACTAAAAGCATTTCCCTTAAGAACAGGAACAAACAAGGATGCCCACTTTCACCACTCTTATTTAACATAGTACTGGAAGTCTTAGCCACAGCAATCAGACATGAAGAAAAAATAAAAGGGATCCAAATTGGAAAGGAGGAAGTGAAACTGTCATTATTCACAGATGACATGATATTATACATAGAAAACCCTAAAGACTCCATCAAAAATCTACTAGACTTAATTAATGAATTTGGAAAAGTAGCAGGATACAAAATTAACGTCAAGAAATCGACGGCATTCTTATACACCAATGATGAACTCACAGAAAGAGAAACTAAAAAAACAATCCCATTTACCATCACAGCAAAAAAATTAAGATACCTGGGAATAAACTTAACCAAAGAAGTAAAGGACCTATTTGCAGAAAACTACAGGACATTGAGAAAAGAAATAGAGGAAGATATAAAAAAGTGGAAGCACATACCTTGTTCATGGATTGGAAGAATTAACATCATTAAAATGTCCATACTACCCAAAGCAATCTATAGATTTAACGCAATCCCCATCAAAATACCAACGACATATTTCACAGAACTAGAACAAACACTTCAGAAGTTCATATGGAACCAAAAAAGACCCTGAATAGCTACAGCAATCTTGAAAAAGAAGGATAAAGTAGGAGGGATCACAATACCGGACATCAGGTTATACTACAAAGCTACTGTAATCAAAACAGCCTGGTACTGGCACAAGAACAGGCACATAGATCAATGGAATAGAACATAAAACCCAGAAATTGATCCAAAACATTATGCTCAATTAATATTCGACAAAGGTGGCAAGAGCATACAATGGAGTAAAGACAGCCTCTTCAATAAATGGTGTTGGGAAAATTGGACAGCTACATGCAAAAAAATGAAACTAGATCATCAGCTTACACCATGCACAAGAATAAACTCAAAATGGATAAAAGACTTAAATGTGACTCATGAATCCATAGAAATCCTAGAAGAAAATGTAGGCAACAAAATTTCAGACATCATACACAGCAAAATTTTCACTGATATATCACCTACGGCAACAGAAACAAAGAAAAAAATGAACACATGGGACTACATCAAACTCAAAAGCTTCTGCACAGCAAAAGAAACAACCGTCAAAGTGGAAAGGCAACCCACTGTATGGGAGAGCATAATTGCCTATGATATATCAGATAAGGGACTAATTTCCAAAATATATAGAGTGCTCATACATCTCAACAAAAAGAAGACAAAGAACCCAATTAAAAAATGGGCAGAGGAACTAAATAGACACCTCTCCAAACAGGACATACAAATGGCCAAGAGACATATGAAGAAATGCTCAACTTCACTAATCATCAGAGAGATGCAAATGAAAACAACAATGAGGTATCACCTCACACTTGTCAGAAGAGCCGCCATCAACAAAGCATCAAAGAACAAGTGTTGGCGAGGGTGTGGAGAAAAGGGGAATCTAGTACACCAATCAGAAAGAATACATGTACCCCCATGTTCATAGCAGCACTATTTACAATAGCTAAGATCTGGAAACAGCCCAAGTGTCCATCAGTAGATGAATGGATAAAAAAGCTGTGGTACATATACACAATGGAGTACTATGCAGCTGTAAGAAAGAAAGATCTCTTATCCTTTGCAACGACATGGTAGGACCTGGAAACTATTATCCTAAGTGAAACAAGCCAAGCAGAGAAAGACAAATATCATATGATCTCACTTATTTCTGGAATATAATGAACATAACAGTGTGAGGAACAGGGTAGTTCCAGAGACGTGGAAGTAGGGTACAGACTGACATTTGCCAGAAGAGGGGGTGGGGAGGGGAGCACTGAACACAGAACTTGTACGCATGTACTCATAATCAATGGACATGGACAACAAAACTGGGGACGGGGCAGGGAGGGAGGGGAAGGAGGGTGTCAATGGGGGAAAAAAGGAGAAACATCTGTAACAAAAGTAAATTAATAAAAAATAATAAAAAAATAAAAATGGGCAGAGGAGCTAAATAGACACCTCTCCAAACAGGACATACAAATGGCCAAGAGACATATGAAGAAATGCTCAACATCACTAATCATCAGAGAGATGCAAATTAAAACAACAATGAGGTATCACCTCACACCTGTCAGAATAGCCGCCATCAACAAAGCATCAAACAACAAGTGTTGGTGAGGGTGTGGAGAAAAGGGGACTCTAGTACACTGCTGGTGGGAATGCAGACTGGTGCAGCCACTATGGAAAACACTATGGTGTTACTTCAAAAAATTAAAAATTGAATTGCCATTTGACCCAGTGATCCCAGTTCTAGGAATATACCCTAAGAAGCCTGAAACACCAATCAGAAAGAATATATGTACCACCATGTTCATAGCAGCACTATTTACAATAGCTAAGATCTGGAAACAGCCCAAGTGTCCATCAGTAGACAAATGGATACAAAAGCTGTGGTACATATACACAATGAAAGTGTATATGCAGAGAAAGACAAATATCATATGATCTCACTTATTTCTGGAATATAATGAACATAACAGTCTGAGGAACAGGGTAGACCCAGAGACGTGGAAGTAGGGTACAGACTGACAATCCTCAGAAGAAGGGATGGGGGGGGTGAGGGAAGAGATAAACCACAGAACTTATGTGCATGTACGCATAAGCGATGGACATGGACAACAAAGCTGGGGACTGGTGGGGAGGGATGAGCAGGAGTGCATCAATAGGGAAAAAAGGAGAAATTTCTGTAACAAAAATAAATTTTAAAAAAAAGAAACAATAGAGCAATCAACGAGTAATTAGTTGAGTCTAATGGCCAGGTGTGATACCAATAGAAACAGACAGGGTAGAAATTTAAGGGGAGATGAGGGAAACAGACAGAGAGAACCCAGCAAAAACACACTGAAACTGGCAAATTAAGACCAAGATTTGAAGTCGCTGTAACTTCATATGATATTTTATGCAACATAATTATGTTACTAATATTTACTAAATGGTACGTGTTAAATCTAGAGTTTTTAGGAGGGAAGGACTAGAAAATATAATACATGTTATAATAATGTTTTTCTTCTAGAAAAGAATTGAAAAATTATTTAAAAACAAAATACAGTAAATGTGTTATTAGAGTAAACCTATCAATTTAAAAAGAGGTACATTAATTCCACTGGTTTGTACTTTCACCTCTCATTGTGAAATACAGGGATCCAGAGTTTTAAAAAAGTTATTTGTTAGTTCCATACTTATATTTTCTTTGCTACTACATCCCATAATATATTAAAACCAAATTGCCATAGGAGCAACATGAATGGAATCACCTTCACTTCCATTTCGACACTAATGTGTGGGACTCCAATAGTACAGAGACTTCTTATTGAATCCTCAATTTAAAAAGTGGGCACACATATTGCAAAGATGTCAATCTGCTGGCCATTATCTAAATGAATGCCTTTTTGTTCAGTTATATACAGACCATTAGATGGGATTTTTACAAAAATGTTTTAATCAGTGGGGCATGCTAATTGGCTACTGGAGACAAGCAGCCATAAGAAAAATCAGGGCCACAACTTCCTTTGGAGGGACTATCAGGCTTCCTTGAATCATGTGTGAAGGTCATGCATGGAGTAGGCTCTCTGAGGCAGGCTCAGAGAAGGTCCAGTGAACTTGAAACATAGTGATGTAATACATACCCTAATCCCAGGAAGTGGTCTTTATGGATTTGAACATTACTAAATTTGGCATCATGGATGTTTCAGCTCAAGTTGGTGATTATTTGCTCTTCTGTAGTCTTATAAAATGGATAAGCATTTTGATGTCTTGACATGTCATTAGGCATGGGTGTATTCTATTTCTGACAGTAGTTGCTGTGTTTTCAGAGTCTCTTTAAACATGCTTTGGTTAGCCTTGGACAGTGTGGCTCAGTTGGTTGGGCGTCACCCCGTGCCACAAAAGGTTGCAGGTTTGATTCCCAGTCAGGGCACATGGCCCTGTTGCGGGCTCAATCCCTGGTAGGGGGGTGCAGGAGGCAGCAAATATTTATTGTATACTTATTATGTACTTTTTGGAAACTACAGGTACAAAGACGAAGAAAATATTCTTGACTTCAAGAAGAATACAGCTTAGAGAGGAAGGGAAAAGTAATGTACATGCTAGTGAATGTGTGTTTCAAGTTCTACTATGGGTCAGAGACAGCATCATAGTGAGGAACAAACTCTTAATGGGTTTTGCCAGATTAAAATGGAAAGGGGTCGGGGTTCAGGCCTAGTAAAAAGTAAACGAAAATCCACAGGGGCCTAGAGTACTGAAATATTTTCTAGCACTCAAGCAGGCTGTTTCTCAAGTAGGATATGATGGGAAATACAGAATAACTTGGCCAGACAGTAGGCAGGACTTCTGATAAAAGGGTCTGAGTCAATCACACCTATCTCTTTCTTTATAATCACACTTTCTTGTTGATCCCACATCATATTGCAAATTTAGAGCATCCTTCTTTACTAGACATAATTCTGTAATATTTTTATATTTTTCAAAAATCACACTTACTGTCAAATTTTAAAAAAAGATATACTATTTGTTATATTGAGGATACTTTGTCATGATGGTGATTCTCAAAGAATAACCATGACTAAGCTGTACCAATGAAATCTGTTTTGGTGGTGACAAAAATTATTTGAAATTTGTACATTAGGTGTGTTTTCTAAAGAATCAAACTTATTACCTTATAAACATACTTCATATGGGGCTGATAGATGGTTTCACAGGCATCTTGAAGTCACTCTCTGCCACTGGCTTCGATCTGTTTTCTTGACAGCCTATATTTACTGTCATTATGCCCAATTCTCCGTTTACTAATTTGTAGGTAAATGTTTCCATAGTATTTTGCTGCCTCAGTAGTTTCAAGGATCTTTTTCCTCCAGTCAGAATAAACTTATTTCTTTTAGTCATTCTATCCAATGGTTCAGTTTAAAAATAAAGCAAAAAGCAGAGTCCTCACCTGGAATTGCCATTTCTCATTCTATCTTTTGGTTTTTATTTGCTCCCTTGATAAAAGTATTTTAGCTGTCAAATGAGAAGTTACAAGGCTACTATGTCTACAACTTTTGTGTTCTGACCCTATAGCCATTCTTATGTTAACCACAATCTGACAAGTTAGAGCCAATAAGCTACTGTAAAATAAATAACAAACTTGACACTTCACACTGTTTTCCCAATGTACACTTACCTATCCTCCAGAAAAGGGGACAAACATTTTCCTTGAATGTTTCTGCTCATGCCTTTTTCTGCCTGAAGGGAGATCTGACTCCTACTTGCTTTTCTAAACTTAGCTCACGACTTTTTATCCTCAATCCAACTGGACACCTTCAGGCACATAGAACAATTTATTGTTCCTGAGACATGCACTCATGCTCTGTGCTTTGACATGTGCTGTTTCTTCCTCTCGAAAAGTTACACTTTCTGTAGTCACATTCTGCATATCCAAAATAACACAAAAATGATTCGCAGCGGAAACTTGTGGATTAGGGCTCCGAAGTCTCACTTGACTCCTCCCATCGCTAATTATATGTGAAAATATAAGACAGAATGTGAGATAATTTATGGGGAAATATAGTTGGAAGTACAGTGGAGTGGGTAGATGTGCTGTGTCTGTAACCAGATCAATTAAATTTGAATCCTAGTTCTTCCCTTCTTTCTTCCTAGGATCTTAGACACATTATTTTTCGGCACCTCTGTTTCCTTTTAGATGACATTGGGATAATAAAGTACCTACCTAACCTTCTCAGTATACTCTTATATAAAATTGAGATAACACTAGAACTTTTAAGGCTGCTGGAAGGGTTAAATAAACTTAGTACAGTAATAATTAGGTAATTGTTCTAATTATTAGGAAAATGTAAATCATTTCAGAAATGTTAACTATTTAATACTTAGCAAATTTCAAATTATAATACCAATTCACCTAAAAATATAAAAAACTCAACCCCAAATGTCCTGCTCTTTCAAATGCTTAAAATGCCTAACTAAACTAAGAGTGTCTCAGTGGTGCCCTTTACACTTGATTGAGTGATCGACTCTCCTTCTCCTAGGCCCTCTTCAGGCACTTAAGGAGTTCCTGGAGCTCTCTGCTGTGTGTATTGAGCATCAGAAGATGTGTCAGAAACTTGAGCCATGTGAAACATCCTCTTCAGGTCAGAGCTGTGACTGATGATATCAGTCTTTTGATTTTGCTTCCTAAGATGCCATAACAAATTTGGTGTCCAGAATTTCCCAGCATTGCCCTCCCTTAATTTAAGTGTGTCTTAAATTTGAATCTGGTTATTCCTTAAGGATGCTTGCACATGTTTGAGAGAATTGGATACTGCCAGATTCCCTCAGCTGGGTTGTCATTAGAACCAATGGATCCTGAAGGCAGCAGGCAGTTCTTCTCAGAACTAAAGCTTTTCATTCAAAACATGACTGTGTATTTAATTATGTTAGTGAGAACATTAAGAGGAAGCACATGTAATTTTTTTGAGTTAATATTAAGTGCAAGGCCTTGAGCTTAGGCCTTACATGCGTTATGCTGTAATAAAGTGTTCACAGTGCTCACGATGATATTTGAGGTAATTCCCCATTTCAGAGGGAATAAATCAAGCCTTCTAGAGTTTAAGACATATGCCCCAGTTTTCAGAGCTTTGTGCTCAACTTCAGAGCCTGGGTGGTGGATTTTCCCACGGCCCCTAAGGGGTTCTGCCTGGGGAACCACCAAGGATGTACAGGCAGCTCTGCTCTCTGTATAGAGACTAAGGAGCTGGCAGCCAACAAGAGTTTTCCTTGATTCAGATGACATTGGAACCTGAAACAAAATCAAGAAGAGAGCAGCCCAAGTCTATCTATTCTCATGTGATGCACAAATCAAATGAGTACGAGTGAACACCGGAGCCTGGGAAATTTGTACAATGCCCCTGAGGACATTTGTAACAATCACGTCTCCTATCTGTGCTCTGAGAAATTAAGTAGGAACCAGCAGCCAGCACAGGGCTTGGCCAGCAGAAGGCACTCTGTAATCACATGTAGAGAAAATGAGGAAAGAGAATATTCCTGTCTCTTGAGTCTGTAAACCAAAAGGGAGCATTTCCTTGAAACTCTATTGGTATGGTGGCTAGCTTAGTCGTGAAAAACATAGTTACTTTTTCGGTAATTTTGGAGAAAATATAAATCACCTGACAGCATTTGATGAACTGAAATAATTAGATGCCTCTGGAGTTCATTATATTGGTATTTATATAATAAAACTCTGAATGACAAGACAAGTTGGCAGACAGAAGTGTGGAGTGTCCACGCCAGACAGGACCTCTGACTCCCATATTCTAATCTCTCTCTCTCTATCTCTTTAAGTCCATTTTTATTGTGACTCCCACATTGTAAGCCCCATCACTGACTTAATAATATCATGCCTTATAAAGACCCTCAAAATTCTGCTCAATGAATAGCAAGGTTACTTACAAGGGTTCACCTGGGATAAGAAAATAATCCACTCTGCTAATCAAATAGGAGTGGATGATTGATTGAATGGGGACTTTAAGAATTTTTAGCTCTTTGCCCTGGGCAGTTGGCTCGGTTGTTGGAGCATAGTCCACCATAGTACACCAAAAGGTTGAGGGTTCAATTCCCAGTCAGGGCACATACCTAGGTTGTGGGTTTGATCCTCAGTGAAGGTGTATATGGGAGGCAACTGATTGATGTTCATCTCTTACATTGATGTTTCTCTCTCTCCCCCTTCCTCTCTCTCTCTCAGTAATAATAATTTAAAAACATATCCTCATGTGAGGATTAAAAATACATGGCTTTTTTTTTTTTTTTTTTTTTTTTGGTTTTACATGATGAAAAGGTAGTATTTACCCAACATGATTTATTCAGCAATACTGCATTCCATATGATAAACATAGAGTTGGATAGATTCAAGCTGGAAGGAAATGTAGTGACCATTTAGCAAGCTAAGGTGACATGCTAATTACTTAGCCAGTTTGTAGGGGACTCAAGGCTTGAATTCATTGCCCCCAGTCCATATACTAGCCATATTCTACTGTCTCTTTATGTCTCTTTAAGTACATTTTTATTGTGAGTGTACACAATGTCTATGTGGAGTTTCAAGAAGAATAATAAAATACTCTTCAACACAAGAGTATTTCCACAGCCTTTGATAACATAAAATCGTAAGAATAATGAGCTCCTTTCGGGGATTCTATTTCTCTAAACTCATTGCACTATTTTGTATCCCACTTATTTTAATGTACTATTGTTTCAAAACCAGATAACAACAAAACCAGACATTTCCTCTTTCCAAGCATTAAACGTACTTACTGGGGACAAACAAAAACAGTTGTACTCAAATGTTGTCAGTTTTAATTTTTGTTTGACAATATCTGATTGGTACCATGGCAATATGTTGCTTCGGGCATCGAATAGGTGTTACTCACACACAATCTCACTCACAAATTCTCTTTATAAGTGTTAAGAGAGGTGTGATCTTCTCTTAGAACTCACTAAATTAAAAAAAGCAGAAAAAATCTAATTGGTGTTTCCAGAAGTGTGTTTCTGGAGTTTGATAATATCAGATCACTGTTTCATATTTTCTCCTGTATCCATTAGGTGCAGGTGCAGCACGTAGATGACTCAGCCAGCATCCAGAAAGTGGAAAATGAAGGCAACACCAGGGCATGCAGGCACAATAAACTCACTGAGTTCTGGTGTTTACCTTTGACTTGTGGTATTTCAGGTTGTTGAGTTTTCCCCATTCTTTCCTCTCCACCTTCTTTCTTTCCTTCCTTTCTTGAGGGAAGAAGCAGTGATGTATACCTAACTAATTCCATGAGTTTATTTGGTAGTGTACTCTTGATGGTAAGGTAAATACCTTGGTTGTAAATGGTTTGCTTTTTGTTGTCTGTACTGACACATCAGAGTTAAATATTCTCCCCATGATAGAAAAAAATTCCTCTTGAGTACCTGCCATATACCAGGTATGATACAGGGCATTGCCCTTCACATTGTCTCAGAATATTCTTCCTGAGATGCCTGCTCTATGAGGTAGGGCTTTCTTTCTCCACTCCTTTGATAAAAAATAAACAAACAAAGATGCAGAGAGGTAGAGAAATTCACCACCACAGTCAAAGTTATTACCTGGTGGAGCTCAGATTCATAGCAAGGACTCTTTAACTCTGAACTTTTTCTCTATTAATGCTCCTTGAAGAGGTGGTCTGCATCATTGTCATTATGACTTTCAAATATTGTTATAGTTTGGGATGTAGTCTGTGCCTATAACCACAGGTATGTTTGTGTTTGTGTTTCTGTGTGTGTGTGTGTGTGTGTGTGTGTGTGTGTGAGAGAGAGAGAGAGAGAGAGAGAGAGAGAGAGAGAGAGAGAGAGAATAGAGAGAAGAGTGAAAGATGCGGAAATAAAAAGAAATATCATTACTTATGATGATTCATTTATTGGATTAATGCTATTCTCTGAACCTAGATTGCCTCTACCATCAAGACTACATGGAAGGAAAGGAAATAAAAGGTACACAGATTGGGAAACAAGAAATAAAACTATCTTTGCTCACAGAAGACATGATTATCTATTTAGAAAATCTAAACGGATTGATGAAAACAACTCCTGAAACTAATAAGTGATGATTGAAAGATTGCAGGATACAAGGTTAATATTCGAAGGCCAATTGCTTTCCAATATACCAGCAATAAACAGGTAGAATTTAAAATTAAAAATACAGTATCATGTACATTAGCAACTCCCCCAAATAAAACAATTAGGTATAAATGTAACAAAATATGTGTAAGATCTACATGAGGAAAACTATAAAAACTTCATAAAAGAAATCAAAGAACTTGCCTGGCCGGTGTGGCTCAGTGGTTGAGCATCGACCCATGCACCAATTGGTCACTGGTTTGATTCTGGGTCAGGGCACATGCCCAGGTTGTGGGCCAAATCCCTGGTGGGGGTCATGCAGGAGGCAGCCAATCGATGTTCTCTCTCATCGATGTTTCTCTCTCTCTCTCCCTCTCCCTTCTCTCTCTAAAAAATCAATAAAGAAAAAAAATTAAAAGACTCAATATTGTAAAGATGTCGTTTCTTTCAACTCGCTCTATAGATTCAATGCAATCTAATAAAAATCCCAGCAAGTAATTTTGTGAACATTGGAGAACTGATTCTAAGTTTATTTAGACAAGCAAGACTCTGAATACCCAAAATAATATTGAAGGATAAGAACAAATTTGGAGAACTGACACTACCCAACTTCGAGATTTACTATAAAGCTACACTAATGAAGACAGTGTGGTATTTTAACAAACAAACAAACAAACAAACAAAAAATGACAGTTTAAAGGAACAGAACAGAGAGCCCAGAAATAGACCCACATAAATACAGTCAACTGATTTTTGACAAAGGAGCAAAGACAATACAAAGGAGCAAAGACAGTCTTTTTAACAAATGATGCTAGAACAGCTAGACATCCACATGCAAAATCAAAGAATTTAGGCGCAGACCTACATCTTTCACAAAAATTAACTCAAAATGGATTGCAGACCTAAATGTAAAATTCAAAACTGTAAAGCTCCTAGAGATAACAGGGGAAAATTTAGATGACCTTGAGTTTGGTGATGACATTGTAGATGATGCCACACTAAGGCAGAATCCATAAAAGAAATAATGGATACGCTAGACTTCTATAAAATTAAAAACTTCTCTTTGAAAAACAGTGCCAAGAGAACAAAATGACAAGTCACAGACTAGGAGAACTTATTTGCACAAGATGTGTTTGATAAAAGACTATTATAAAAAATATACGAAGAACTCTTAAAATTTGACCACAAGAAAATAAGCGATCCAACTAAAAAATGGGCCAAACACCTTAACAGATGTCATATATATGTGGCAAGTAGCATATGAAAAGATGCTCCACATTGTATGTCATCAAGGAAATGCAAATTACACCAATGAGTTGTTTTAAACCACACAACTATTAGAAAAGCCAAAATCCAAAACACTGACAGCATCAAATGCTAGTGACGAACAATCATTCATTGTTGGTGGAAATACAAAATGATACAGCCACTTTGGAAGACGGTTTGGTGTTTTTTTGTTTTTTGTTTTTTTTCCAAAACAGAACATACTCTTACCATATAATCCAACAATTGTATTCCTTGGTATTTACACAAAGGAATTGAAAATATATGTCCACACAAAAACCTGCACATGAATGTTTATAGCAGTTTTATTTATAATTACCCAAACTTCTCAGCAACCAAGTAGTCCTTCAGATGTGAATGGATAAATAAACCTTAGTACATTCATACAATGAAATATTATTTGGTGTTAAAAATAAATGAGCTATTGGGGCATAAAAAGACATAGAAGAATCTTAAATGCATATTATTAAGTGAAAGAAGTCATCTGAAAATGCTACAACTGTATGATTCCAACCATATGACCTTCTGGAAAAGGCTAAACTATGGAGTAAAAAGGGTCAGTGGTTACCAGAGGTTGTGGAGAGGAAGACATAGATTGGGGGAGCACAGAGAATTTTTAGGGCAGTGAAACTACTCTGTATGATACTCTGCATCATAATAGTGGCTATATGTCAGTATAAATTAGTTCAAACCCATGGAATGTACAATACTAAGAGTGAACACCAATATAAACTATAAATCTGGAATTAGCCTTGGCCGGTTTGGCTCAGCGGTTAAAGCATCGGCCCGCGGACCAGAGAGTCCCAGGTTTGGTTCCCGCTAAGGGCACATACCTCGGTTGCGGTTCCTCCCTGGCCCTGGTTGGGGTTGTGTGGGTGGCAGCCAGTCGATGTGTCTCTCTCGCGTTGATGTTTCTCTCTCTTCCTCCCTCTCTCCCTCCTGCTCTATCTGAAGATAAATGCAAAAATGTCCTCAAGTGAGGATAAAAAAAAAAAAAATTGGGGATTAGTGTGTCAAATTTTGGATTGTGAAAGATGTTAATAAAGGAGAAGGCTAGGCATGTGTGGAGACAGAGAGGATATGGGAACTCTTCATACCTTCCACTCAATTATGCTATTAAATTTAAATTGCTTTAAATAATAAAGTCTAATTTTTAGAAACCCTATACTTTCCTAAGACTGTATAAAATAATCTCAGCACTTATGATATGAATACTAATGAGTTTGTGGGCAAAAAATTAGTTTTGATGTCTAATGGAGTGAAGATAATATGCTTAAAAACTTCAACAAAAATGCTTAACTTTTTTCTGATAAATGTATATTCTTTCAAAAAATATTAAGTCTAAAAGTACTTTGCACTAAAAATACAGGTCAGTGAACAAAGCAAAGTCTAAGTAGCGTTTTCTGAAAGATTTCTGAGGTTTAAAAACCCTCTGGGACAACAGGGAGTTTAAGAGACAAGAGCATGAGCTCTGGAGGGCTTGAGTAACCTGAGGCCAGATCAAGAACTCTGGGGGAGACCTAGTTAATATTTAACTTCGAAGTTAAGTAAAATGTGTTTAAATTGGTCTCCATGCATTTAAAAGAAAAATAAAATGTGAATGTGAAACCTCATTTCTTAGAAAAATTAGAAACGTGTTGAGGGTACTCTTCCCCTTCTCCATTTAAGACAGGAAGGAAGGAAGCCATAAGGTGACACAGGTGGACCGCTGATCACCCTCTTGCCAGACAGGAGGGTTGGGCTCTTTACATCGTTTTTTTTTTTTTTATCCTCACCTGAGGAGGACGTTTTTCCATTTTTTGTTCAGATAGAGTGGGAGGGAGAGAGAGGAAGAGAGAGAGAGAAACATCGATGTGAAAGGGACACATCAAGTGGCTGCCTCCCACACGACCCAACCAGGGCCGGGGACAAACCGCAACCGAGGGGGGAACCGAACCCAGGTTTCTCTGGACTGCAGGCTGACGCTCTAACCGCTGAGCCAAACCAGCCAGAGCTTTACATTGTTTATTAGATTTGATTCTAACACAGCACGGCAATTTAGAACATTACATTCTTTTCCAGTCAGAGAAGTTAGTGCTCAATGCAGTTAAGTAACACACTTAAGGCTACAAGTTGAGTGAAAACAAAAGACAAAAGATGAGGGAAAACATAGAACATAAAAGATAATTATGTCGAATTTCTTCACTTTGAGTTTCTTTATGGATGGGATGAAGCCTGAAACACTGGGCTCTGGGCCCAGCTCCACCCGTTACTGGCGGTGTCACCTCTGTTAACTCACACTCACCTTTGTGAACTACAAGTGTGAACTACAAGTGGGGAGCAGAGCGGAACCATTAGAGAAAGCTTCGCCTTTCAGGTCTATCCTGAAGGTTCACCAAGTCTAGCATTTGCAACTTGTCCTCTCAGCCACTTCTCTCGTTTTCTTCTTCTCTTTATAGTCTAGAAATCTCACCCTTGCTACCACTATTTTTTTCTCCTTTAATTTGCATTCTTTTCTTTTTCCCTAAGCTTTGCCCTGATATATTGTGGTGTGTGAAACAGTGATGTCAGAATTGCCGAATCTAACAGATGACACGAAGTGGTCCTTCGTGGACATTTCTTCAGAAACAACTGCCTTGGCCAGCTTGTCACTGTGCTCTTTTGATCTTCCCATCCCTCTCTTATTTCTTCTTGCTTACTAGTACTTCTTCCATTCTAGATTTTTAGAAGGTGGTAGCTCCTGATTCTGTCCTTGGCCTTCTTCATCTCCACTGAGCTCTCTGTAGGTGATCTCTTCTATTTTTAGTGCATTTCCTTTCAACTTAACTTAAGCTAAAGTGTTTCTGAAGGCTTTCCCATCCTCTCTTGGTGGAGTCGGGTCACTTCCTTCTTTGGGTGTCCACTGTCCTCTGGGTCTACTTCTATCACATGTACCCAGGACAACCTATGCACTTCCTCATTCATGTTGTTCACCACTACTAGGCTGGAAGCCCTTCAAAGGTAAACTGTCTTAGTCACCTTTGTTTTTTCTAGCATCCAAATCAGTGCCTGCCATGAGTAGGTACTTGATAAATGTTTATTCAGTAAATAATACAATAATTAATGAATATTTCCTTCAGTTCCTAATTAAGAAATTGCAGTCTAATGTTGAGAGATGTGTTTCTGAACCTTAAGAACAAAGAGTGATTTTGAGGACCCTCAAGCTTCAGAATCAAGTCCATGTTGTGTCCGCCCTGTTCCCTGGAGTTGGCAGTGTTACTGATACCATTGTAATTAACCTAGCTATTAAATAGCAAGAAAGAAGCAAAGGGAAGGCTAAATATTATAGGCATGTCATTTGTGCAGCTTCACCAGGAAGCTAGAGCTTTACACTCCCCAAGGAGCCACTGGCCCATTCTCTAAAGATTGCTGGGGTAAGGGACTGAACAGAGGGGAGATAGCCACATGCCCAGTGAAGTTGAGGGGAAGAGCAAAGGTGCTTGCTGTCAGTCACACCTCAGAACACAGGTCATTGGCCAGAATGGGTGTGGTCACTGCAGGCATGGCCAATGCAAGTGCAGGAAGATTTGAGATATTTAATCTCGCTCTTGTACTCTTGGACTTTCCTGGCCTGCTTGGTTGCTCTTGGTTCTCTTGGGACTCTTGTTGCAGGGGGCCTGCTCTCTTGGCTCCGCTGCATCCACCCACATGGTCCATGACCTTGTGGACCCTACACACAATGGACTAATGGACTGTAACTAGCCTGATGTTGAATTGGAGCCAGCTGCAACATGGAGCAGAAACTCTGGACACCAGCTCTGATTTTAGCTCTACTGAAGCCCCAGCTGCACTTCTTCTGGGACTGGATTAAGGGAAATGGGACTTTGGAAATGTAGAGATGTAATTCCATGGAAATAAAAATCACTCATCTTCTCATGCAGAAAATTCTTTTTCTCAAGATGTCATAAACACTCCACCCCAGCACTCAGTGCAAAAGAGGTACCTCAACTTCTACTGAGAATATTACTACACATGTGCCTCATGCTGACTTCCCCTCAGGGCCCTGCAGATCTGCCTCCCAACATCTCTCTATATTCAAACTCATTTCACTCCTTCTTTAAGGTCCAATACTTCTTCTTTTACAAAATTTCCCAGCATCTTTGAATTTGAAATAAATATCTCTCTCTGTGTTCACAAAACATTTCAAAATGAAAGTTACTTTAAATGATGTTTGTAGCTGCTTCACTTTTTTATGTTGATTTTTAAAATCTGTGCATTTACTTACTGTCATTTAGTCCAAAAACCTTTGTTAAAAATATTTGTTTCTTATTTACATCATTGGAAATGTGTTTTAGATTTTTTAAATTTGAATTTTAGCAGTGTTTTAGTTAACAAAAATTTGGAAGTACCTGCCTTCCTAGAAGCCTACACATGGCAAGCTCCTACATTTCAATCCTACACTGAGAACTTCATACCCTATGAAATTGTCTAAGTATTTGAATTGATAATATTGTGGATGTTTAGAAAGTTTTGGAATTCTGGAGTCTCCTTCATCTCACAGACTCTCAGAAATTTTCTACAGCTGAGTAGAAAGCTGTGGAAATCCAGGTTCACAATGAAAATGCTGACAAAACCTTAGGGAGGCAGTGTGCTCAGCAGGCCCTGTCCTTCAGCAATCAGTGGCTCATTGTGAGCTTTGAGGAGTGAATGTCCATGTGGTTTTATTCTAAGGAATGTTTATATACCAATTGAATCCGTCTCTCTTTTCCCTTCTTGCTTACATCTGGCTCCCACAGTACGCAGGGCTCTAGATCTGTTGCATACATACACACTCCATGCATGAGCAATGCCTTAAAGCAGCAACAAAAAAGCTTTTCTTGAATCATTCAACAGGAAATGATCCCAATTCTTTATTCTTGCCAAGTCATCAAGAACATATTAGCCATATTAGCTTACATGTCTAAGGAATGCTCTAACTCCAATTGCATAATAAAGGCAAAATATATTTCTAGAACAAAAGATACACTTTAGGATGGCAAAAATTTGTCTATAGAGAATAGATTCTGTGGTTTCATAGTGAAAACTACTTAAGTGGTCGTGGGAGATTTTGTCATCCACCCACCCAACCAGAATTGGGTCAGAAAATCTTGATCATTTAACTGTCTGTAGCTTCCTAGAAAAAATGTTGGTTGGGAAAATACCACAGTAAGCCATTTTTGAATTTTTTATTAAGTTGACCTCACCTTGTCCTTATTCCCGGCAGTTATTTTTAGTGTTTAGAAATAATAAAGTATGTCGATATTCAGTCAATACCTGCCCTGGGTTTGGGATAAAGGAAAATAAACGTGGCGTCTCTTTCCTTGAAGGCACGAAGTACTGAAAAACTACTCAAATCTGGGGAGGTTGGAGGTTGGCACAGAAAGAAGCCATGAGAAAGGCAAAGGAACAGTGAGTGTTTGGGGACACTTCACGGCAGACAGTCTGTTATGTGTGCTTTGCTCCAGACAGGGTTGTACCAACCACTCTGCACCTCTCACCGGGCCTCTCATCTCCATAGCTATGCATGTGCAATTACTCACACTATCTGTTCACTCACACACATCCCTATGCCTGAGTATACCTCTGAACTCACTCACATCTCACAGGACAGAATAGCAAGGCAGAAAGAAGGAATATTGAGTGGGAAAATATCAAGATGTGTGCTTGATTATTGGAGATAATTAAGGAGAACCTAAAAATAGGCCCTTATTTCATATTATATTAAAAATCATTCAAATTCAAAACTATTCACAGCTGTGCTAAGGGCTGATCTACCATACAGAGTTGATTTCAAGCACTTGAATCAATCATAAACAAATGAAGCTGCTCTCTGTTCTTCTAAGTATAACATGGGTGGTACCATGACTCAGAGGCTATTGAATGTGAAATGAAGAGATTAATATTGTCATTACCCCATGACACTTCATTGTTTATTCTGCCAATACTTTTCAATAGGGTAGAGTAATGTGGCCAATACACCATGTCAGTTTTGTAAGTCTCTGCTTACAAAGTTGTTGATGGTGGTGAGTTTTTAAAACTCAACTCCATTAATGTATTGATTAAACAACTGGTGGTTTACTATTTTATTGATTTATTAATTGATAATCCCAAGTATTGAAGAATGCAAAAACACAGGCTGAAAAGTAAGAAATACAGAAAAGTAGATTGTGCTTCTTTTAAAGCATATATGCAAGGATTTACCCTGCTAATAAAGAGATCTTTCCAGATTGAGGAATAAATCATATGTGCTATAAATAACACCAACAAGCCCATTGTTTTGAGGACACTATTATCAGCAGCACTGCTGAACAGACATAGGTACAGACCAAGCCAATGATCTCCTCTTTCTGGTTTTATATTGCTCTCTTTTCCTTATAGTACATGACAAAATGTTAGGCTTTGTCTATGACCCAGTTCTAAGTTCTAAGGTTACCTTTTTCATGAAAACTTCCCTGATTTTCCAACATTTCCTGATATCCATCTCTTTAGAAATGCATGGCTTTTCTGCTTTCTCTATCAGTTTCCATAAGAAATCATTCTGTACCACCAAAGGGCCTTAACATGGCCAATAATAGGACATAGCAGTGAGTTATAATAATTTTTTTTTTTGGTCTTTCTTTTCCATTAGATTGAATTCTTTGAGAGCAAGGGCTATGCCATGTTTTTTTGTTTTGTTTTGTTTTAATCAATCACACCTAGCACAGGGCTTTGCCACATAGCAGGCATTCATTCTTTCTTTCATTTAACAAATATCCATTGATTGCCTACTATGTGCCCAGTGCAGTGATTCCATGCCATCAGGAAGGGATGTGTAATAGCCTTTGAATGCTAACATCATCAGGAGCGTCGCCCGTGCTTGTGTGCCTCTACTGAATTTGTCAGCACCTGGGAGGGAGGACAGGCTGTCTTTCTTTCATCCTACAGGGCTTTGCACTAAATGCTATGGAGAAATTTAATATATTTATAAAACCCAAAGAAATCACACAGTCCAATGGAGAGGCTGCTGTTTCATATATTTTTGTAAGATTTAGCTTTTTACAAGTTTTCTTTGATCAGAATTTTGTCATGTTTTGAGGAATTTATTTCTGCCTTCCTTATACTTTGGTTCAAATCAAAAGTCTCTGGTGAAGCTGTTCTAAACATTTTGTTTTATCAGTAATGCTAATCTGCTGCTTAATAGAATAGATTTAATAAAGTTTGTAAAGCTGGATACAGTGAAATTACAAAAGAAGAAATCAGGACACTGCTTGGAATTAAGCTCTTCATATTCGGATAGGTACTGTTAAGAGTCCTTCCCAAATTTCAAGAGATTTGACCAAACCTCAGTCCTTGTCACATATATGACCTTGCCCAAATGACCTCCTGTGCATTTGGGCCAGAAACATGAGATGTTGCAGGATGTTTCTTAGGAAATGTATTTTAAAACTGCCAATTGGACATCATGGATCAAAAGCCTTCAAATCTGACTCGCCCCTGAATCTAATAATTACACTTTTAGGTATTTATCTTTGAAAAATAATGCAGGCTATCTGAAAAAATTTAGTTCTTAATGTGTTTACCATAGGGTTGTTTGTTATAGCAAATACAGATGATAACTTATGATTTCAAAGCCAGGGACTTAGTGGAAAAAAAAAAGAATAATCATATGTTGGTATAGTGTTGTGATGTGCTGTCAATAAAAGCTACAAAATAGTATCCATACTGTAATATAATATATATTAAAACATGAAAGAAGTTTATAATGGTAAGCAATCAAATATGTGTCAGCCTTAATTATTCTTAGTGGCAAGATTTTTTATTATTTCTGAGTGGCAGGAAGGTGACTTTTATTTTCTCCTTTTGCATATTTGTGTTTTATATTGTAGCTTCAATAGCAGGTGTAACAGAGAATAAAAAGTTAATATTTAAAATATCCCAGTTATGTAGAAGTGTTAAAAATACAATATTTTGGGGGAGAGCTTTTACTGTATCTGTGGTATAATGAGCTGCCTTCCTGGTGAGATGGTGGCCCCTGCAGTTGAATGTGGGTAGTGAAGGTGGAATTAAGTAGAGACTCGTGTCAGGTAGAGTGATGGGCTAGATGCTCTTTAAGTCCCTTCCAACCCAGAGTCTGTGATTCAGTCAGAACTGCCCCATAATATTCTGTTAAGCAGAGGCTGTGTGGCTCCTTCGTGGGGAGGGTGAGCCCTAAGGTCCTCTCATTTTATACCATTTCATCTAGAAAATGGAGAGAAGCTCATTTTGGAATTCACCCAGATGAATGCAATGTTTCTAAATATGTTTTGTCATGCTGTTTATAGAGTTACATGAACTTTTCATAAAAAGTGAACTTTTTTAGGACATATTTTGCAGAGCTTCACACACCATCATGCACACAATAGACAGTCAATAAATGTGTTAATTAACTAATGAAAATAGCAACTGCAAAGTAGACAGATCTAAAGGGACATGGGGCAGCACCCCACTCACAGACTAGCACTCTGGCCTGCGCTTTTCCTCCCCAGCAGAAATCCAGAGGTGGAGCCAGGCACAAGCAGAAGGGGCATTTGGCAGAGATGGAAGGACTTGGCCTGAAGGTAGCGGTGCTTCTTCGGTGCTTCTTCTCTAACCTGAGACAAGTAAACGTAGCTGGGTGTGGCTCTACCTGCTTTACTACAGAGTTGAGCAACTCTAAATCCAATGATAGGCCTTGAAAGTCCTCATCAGGATATGACAAATGAGGTGTTTTTCACACTTCAGGTATGTCTTAGTTACCCGAGTTGGCTGGGGACAGTGTTCACCAGATGTATGAGGACAGGCCCTTAACTCTGACTTCCCCCACAGTCTCATGGGATATAAGACAGGAAAAGAATACCTAGAAACTTCTTTCAGCCCTCTTCTCTCTCTCTCTTACAACTTATTCACAATAAAGTGTAGGCAAAAGGGGAAACACATGGGTTTTTAGAATACAAAGAAATCAGAATAGAAGTAGGTATAGGTGCGTTTTCCTGCTCAGCAAAACCTTTCTGTGGGAAGGCATTTGTTCATAACTCACTCTGCATGTGACAGCTAAATACACTTAGAGTGCAGAATGCTATTTTCCAATAACGATAACTAAAGGTGGAGAGTGGGAATGAACTAGAGCTATCAGGAAACAGTGGAAACATTTGTGTTAGTGGATTGGCAACCACTCACATCTGGTAACAGTGTGATTTCTTTTGTCCTCTACAAGGAAGGGTTGTTTCTGCATGATGGCTCCACTGTGTGTGTGTGCATGCCTGTCTGTTAGAGCCAGGTGACTGTTAAATGCAGCCTGGACTGTGGTTACACACACTGTTTGTGAAGGTTCCATGGTATGCCGTGGTCCTCACAGCATTCCCCAGGCTGCTCCGTGGAGACTGCTCTTGGACCACATGGTGCACGGCACTGAGCAATGCTAGTTGCTAAGGAAAGCCCATGGACTATTGTTTGTGAATGAGTCAGTATGACTCAAACTACTGAAGGCTGGGTCTACGAAGCCAAAGCTGAATGTTCAGAGAATACATTAAAAAACTAAAAGTGACTTTAAAAACCCTTTAGCCCAGCCTGCTCATTTTACAGATTCTCAGGGGTGTGCAAAGGCCACGTAGGGTTCCTCTGTCTATCTTCCTATCTTTGCTTTCACCATTTAAATAGAATCAAAGGTTCTAGATGGGTCTGAGATGTTGTTTGAAAATAGGGCTGACAGGCCTTGGACCATATCTTCCTGTAGATGTGTCCTCTACATGGAGACCACCAGGAGTGCCGTTGCCCATCTCATTTTACCAGGTGGTCCTTCTTCCTCCCTCCCTCCATCTCTTTTTCCTCCCTCTCTCACTCCATATCTCTCTCTCTCTCCCCACCCCCAATTCTCCCCTGGTGGGGATATGGGATTGGATTGAAAACCATAACAAGGTGTACACTGGAAGCTCTCTGACCACAGGGTGTTATACTAGTTCCTGTCTTATCTACTGTGCCATCCTATCTGTGCATGTGCAGCTGGATCTCCTCAGGTGTTTCTTACACTCCAGAGTTGGATGTTCCTAAGGAAACTGCAGGTGCAAAGAGCAGCAGTGATGTCTAAGGTGACAGTGTGGAGTGAAAAGAACTAGACGTTCATGTTCAAGGCTCTGCTCTGCTCTTCCCTGATTGCTGGGACAGGAACCAAACTGTCCTTCCTGGAGCAGTACAAACTGAGAAACAATTATACATGAACAGTTCTCCGTGGAACCCATCAGCTTCCAGCGCAAGGAGGTATCTCTGATTTAATTATTCAATAAATAAGAAGAGCTGAGAAAAGATTTTCACAGCTAACAGTATTGTAGGGCTACAGTAACTTCCATAAGAAGAATACAATTTTCAAACAAAAGTTTTTAAATGTTATATTTCTTGTTTGATTTCTTACTGGTTTTCAAAGAGTGTCCTTCAGAGAGTAGTAGATGGATAAAAGTCAGGTTAAAAAAACAATTTGCTTTTTATCCTAAAAAATAATTATACACATAGTCATATATGAAAATGGCTTGCAGACTTAGGACCACTCTCTATTTGTTAAATAAGATTTTAATTAAGAGCTACTTGCAAATTCTCCACAGGTTTCATACCATTGATTATTGGTATTCATTACACAAGTTGTGTTTTTACATATAAATCCCAAGAATCTTTTACCATAAAGATGTATGAAAATATATGTTGAACTAGGTTCCATTACATTAATTTTTCTTTTCCTAGAGAGGAAAAGCTCTGTCTTATAATTCACATCAATTTAATTTCTAAGCTGGGTCCTTTGTCAGTGGGATTACCTTTCAGAGGAAGGTTGAATTTAGAAGCTCTTTCTGAAGATAGGGTTCTTTTCAAATGCAAAAGAATTTCTATAGTGTTGCCTGAGTTGGTTTTTATTTGCTGAAGGTTGTGTGGTGGTTGTTTGCTGTCAGGTATTTCCATTTTTTGGTCTTTTAATGCAACTTTCTGTCCTCTTTTTTTGTTAAAAAAAAAAAATGGCAGCAATACAATTAACCTAGCGAGCCTACTCCTCATCTTGTACTTCATGACTTGCATAGATCCTAGTGATCTTTGTATCAACCTGTCTGACCACCATGGAAGTGACATGGAATAGAACTGCACTATGACTTTCTGGTTTTGACATTAAGGCTTGCCTTGGCGTGAAGTTAGCAGGCAAGTTGGGGACAACTGGTATCAGGAAAGAGCCACAACTCTAAGAAACACAGATTTTATTTCCTATGTTTTGGATGAATAATCTATTAAGAACTAAAGACAGTCTTTTTTCTATTTTTTTCTATAACACTTTACATAAAACACTCAAGATTACCTGAAAAGGTAATCTCATTTTCTTAGACACTCTCTTGCCTCTCCTCCTCTATCTTCATCTTCTTTAGGATAAAAACTTGTCTATAATTTTCTAGATTATTTAGAAAACTAGCAGAGACACTCAGTAATCTTGGGTCACAGGAAAGTGGTTTGTAACCCTCCACATTAGTGCTTGAAATTTGATTTCCCAAAGAGTTCCCAATTAATGTAATGGAACCTAGTTCAACATATATTTTCATACATCTTTATGGAACAACACTAAGGAGAGGCCAATTGTTCTAGGGATGAGTACTGGATTCTTTGACAGAGATTTTGTTTGATGTTGCCTTTCAAATTGTATGTTCATTCACAGACCATTTTCTAATGCATGTACCTGGCCCTATAAGTTTACTGGGCATTTATTGATACAATGATGGAAAGAACGGTCATCTAGTTTAGTTTGTGACCTTTATATTTGAAAAACTGGGGCCCATGGAGATTATGTGACTGGCACAGGATCTCACAGCAAGAAATGAGATAACCAAAGTCAGAGTCTCCCTGTGCAGCTTCCACTGCTAAACATAGTCACCTACAACTAACTCATAACCTTGCCTTCCCCACATTTTCTCTTCTGTTTCTGTTCAAACACTCCACTTTCCCTTTCTTTCAATGTGCTTTCTAATATTTGAGAATCATACTCCATGGATCTTTTTGACGCTTTCTTCAAACATCTTAGACCAAAACTACTTTAACGTGGAGCTAGACTTGAACCAGAAATTCATAAATAAATGGGTCACTGGCTACCAGAATACCCTCCATCTTCCTTTTCCTATAATATGCTTCATCCACCTCTGCCCCCACCCCCAATGAAAGCATTCAGACTAAGCTAATGTGCTTCTTGTTGTAAAAATTCATAAGGACATTGTAGAGATTTCCAAGTCCAGCTAGATCAAGCCTCAAGTTAGAGCATGGCCCAGAACATGACAGCAACATGTGTGTGCACAGAGGAAGTCTCAGCAAGGGTCTGCTGAGATAGAAACAAAACAAATGCATTATAATATGTGAACTGTTTAATAGCATCTATTTAGTTACAGGATCGTCACATTGCCAGGAACCTCCTTTTTTAGAAAATGGCTACGTGTCCATTATCCATCTACTTTTTTATTCACCTATCTTCCCACTGGTCTATCTAATCTTCTTTCTGCTTCTAGAAAAGATGTGAGCAGCAGGCCCTATGGAAACATCAGGGCAAATCTGTTATAAATGGACCAGTCTCACTGATGAGATTATCAAACAACACAGCAAAATATAAAAATATTGATCTGATAATAATATTCATTTTATGAAAATTAGTAGTATATAAACAATATATTGTTCAATATTGACATTTTTTCCATGAGACCTTTTTTTAAATATTAAGCTAATCCCTACTATTTTCTTTTAATCTCTATTTCTTGAAGTCGAAAGAAAATGGTCGAGATTACCCCAATATTATTTTTTCTTTTATATTGATTTTAGAGAGAAAAGGAGAGAGAGATAGAAACATTGATGACAGAGAATATCAATTGGCTGCCTCCTGCATGCCCCCTACTGGGGATCAAGCTCACAACCTGGGCATGTGTCCTGATAGGAATTGAACTGGTGATGTCTTGGAACATGGGTCAGTGCTCAACCACTGAGCCACACTGGCCGGGCAACCCTAATATTAATATATATAGATAGATGATATTAGAGAGAGAGAAAGAGCTATGGCTCTTTTTCAGTTTGTTTGTTTGTTTAAATATTACTCTAGCATATAAACCAGAAAGCCTTAGTTGACTCTATTTTCATATTGGCCTAGTGTAAAATCAAAAAATTTATTTTTTCTACACAAAGGGTAATTGAGGGCAAAAAGAATTGTCTTTCTATAAATTAGCCCTGACAAATGATGGTGAAGAACAATATACACATCATTCACAAATTCAGTGCCAAACAGCAGACATATAACCATGGCCTGTGTCAACAAAGGGTATTAGAAGAGTTCCTTGGATGTGACAAAAGTAGCCAGTCAGTCTTTCCCCAAATTCAGAAACCAAATTGCAAGCCCTTACCTTGGAGGGCCTGTAAGCTATGAGTCTGTACGACAATGCAGAGCTGCAGCACCAGCTGAGGAGCACTCTCCAGAAAGGTGGCTAGCAAATGCAGCATACTCACATCTGCATACTCATACACCATTTTCCAGTAAAATCTCCATCTGTCATTCTCTCCACTCTGTCGACTTCGAATACCTAAGTATATTGTGTGGAAATATCTAGAAAGAAAACATGGAGAATAAGAAAGAGATGAGTGATAATTTATAATTCAAACACCAAGGTTATTTTTTTTTCTGCAAGCCACCATATGCAAGCACACACAAGAAATAAGTACACTAGTGGCTTATATTAAGGTCCAAAATTAACTGTTTAAGAGTTCCAGTATTCTTAAATGTCCAATCCGAGAAGTCAATGCACTTTTGTCCTCATTAAAGGCATTCCACTGAATGGCAATATGAAGAGGAAGGTGAAATGTGTTAGAAACTCAGGTGTAGAAAAGATTTGCTGTTTTGAAAGTCTACCCATGCTCTCTCGTCAGTTTCTCTATGTGCTTAGCAGTGTTCAGAAGATGGATTTCTCCTAGGGCATGGTGCAAGTCTGAAGTACTAGAATGTATGTGCTTGTAAACACTCCATATGTCTTTTAAAAAATTTATTATTGAAACTTTCAAACATATGCACAAGGAGAACAAAAATAATATATTGAATCCACTGTACCTTTCATCCAGATTAAATAATTATCAATACATTGCCAATCTTTTCTCACTTATATTTTTACTGCGTGCCACCAGATTATTATGGAGCAATCTCAGGCATCATACTATTTAATCTGTAAGTATTTTATTAAAATAATTTACAAACATGATTTCAATACCATTATTATACTAACAAATTAAGTATAGTTTTAATATTATCAAGTACTCAGTATTCATATTTTCCTGATTATCATTTTTTTTTACAGTTTGTTTAAAATACAATCCAAACAAGGACCACACATGATGAGTATTTGATATGCATCTTAAGTCTTTTTTACACCATAAATTCCCCTTCCATTTTTTTAATTTCTTGCATATTTTTCATTGTCTTGATTTTGGTGATTATACTCATGTGGTGTGGTTAACATATCTGTTCTTTGTGTTTTCTTCAAATGGGTAGTTAGTGTTAGAATTTTGATCAGATTCAAGTTCGGTCATTTTTGGCAGGTGATGTTGAGGACTTCCTTGAGGAGTACTTTCTTGAGGAGGCACTAATGTTCTCTTTTATGATGTTATCATCCACTGATGATCATATCCTAGATCCACTCTCTCATTAGGGTTTGAAAAATGCTGATATTCTGAGCCTATCACCCTTCTTTTTTTACTGGCTAGAATACTACTGCAGCCCTTACATCAATATATAGTATGTTTGGTTGTCTGAAGCTTATTCTCTAGTAGATCCTTTAAGAAGATGCATATTGGAATACTGTTCTCTGAATTCTTGAATATTTATAACAGTTTGTGGTTATCAATCTTGCCTTGGGTGAAGATAAAATTTCTTTTGCTATGTAGACCCTAAACCCTCACAATTTCAGTTGGAGATTGGTGCTTATTTCTAGAATCTGTGAAAGAACTGAACGTATCCACTGCAAAGACTCTTAGATGCCAAGAGAGAAGAATAATAGTAGAGATACAACAAGGAAGTGTGAGAACAGAAAAGCCTGGGCAACCTTTACACTGGAGGGTCCAGTTGGATGGCTGTAAAATCCATGCATATGCCATGCAAGATCCAATATCTGCAATTTATTTATCTGAGCATGCTAAATCTGTTACTTCATTTCTCACTAGCATAAAGTATTATTGTAAAAATGTCTGATAAAAATCTTATATTCCTTCTCTTAGAAGCTACTTGCACTTTTTGCTTGGATGTCCAAAATATATTTTGTTTCTTTTTAAAGACCTATAGTTTAGTTAGAATATATCTTGATATTGGCTCTTCCTCATCTAGTTTCTCAGAAACGTGTTATGCCTCTTCATTTCGTAGTTTCAAGTGTCTTGAACTATAGTATTTAGTATTTTTTCTCTAATCCATTGCTTAGGTTTTCTTTTTTAGAGTCTCCTATTTATTTATGTTCTATCTTCTTTATCTTCTACATCTATTAGTTTCTCTGAATACTTTTAATCTCAAATTGACTTTCACATAAAATGTTTTCCTCCTTTCCATCTCCTATGAATCTTTGAACTATGGTGATTGAATAGCGTCACGCCTTTTCAGTTGAATTTTCATTTCTGACCTAATTAGTGTAAGGAGCCTATGGGACAACTTCAAGCATACTAACATTTACATCATCGGGGTGCTAGAAGGGGAAGAAAGGGAGCAAGAAATTGAAAACCTATTTGAAAAAATAATGACAGGCGCTGGCTGGTTTGGCTCAATGGTTGGAGCATTGGCCTGCCTATGGAAGGGTCACAGGTTTGATTCCTGGTCAAGGGCATGAACCTGGTTTGCAGGTTTGATCCCTGGCCCCAGTTGGGGTTGTGTGGGAGGCAACTAATTGATGTGTCTCTCTCACATCAATTTTTCTGTGTCTCTCTCTTTATCTCTCCCTCTCTCCCTTCTATTCTATCTAAAAGTCAATGGAAGAATATCCTTGGATGAGGATTAACAACAACAACAACAAATAATGACCAAAAACTTCCCTTACTTGCTGAAAGAAATAAACATACAACTTTAGGAAATGCAGAGAGTCCCAAATAAGATGTATCCAAAGAGGCACACACCAAAACATGTTATGATTAAAATGCCAAAGGTTACAGACAAAGAGAGAATCTTAAAAGCAGCTAGTTACCTAGAAGGGAGTGCCCATAAGATTGTCAGCTGATTTCTCAATAGAAACTTTGCAAGCTAGAAGGCAGTGCAAAGAAATATTCAAAGTGATGAAAAGCAAGGACCAACAAGCAAGATTACTCTACTCAGCAAAGCTATCACTTAGAATTGAAGGTCAGATAAAGAGTTTCCCAAACAAGAAAAAGCTAAAGGAGTTCATCACCACCAAACCAGTATTACATGACATGTTAAAGGGTCTTCTTTAAGAAGAAGAAGAAAAAAAAAGATAAAAAATGTGAACAATAAGACTTGGCTGGTTTGGCTCAGTGGTTAGAGCATCATCCCTCAGACCAATGAGTCATGGGTTCCATTCCAGTAAAGGGCACGTACCTCCGTTGTGGTTTGTCCCTGGCCCTGGTCAGGTCATGCGGGAGGCAACCAGTCAATGTGTCTCTCTCACATTGATGTTTCTCTTTCTCTCTCTCTCTACCTTCCTCTCACTCTATCTGATGATAAATAGCAAAATATCCTCAGGTGCGGATAAAAAAAAAATTTGAACAATAAAATGGCAATAAATACCTATCTATCAATAATTGAATCTAAAAAGCAAAATAAACAAACAGAACAGAAACAGACTCATAGATTCAGGGAACATTTTGACAGTAGCCAGATGGGATAGGGGTTGGGGAGATGGGGTAAAAAAGATAAAGGGGAGGAGATTCCAAAATGACGGCCGAGTGAATGGAAGCTACACAGACTATCTCCCAGGATCAAACTGGAATTACAACTAAAATAAAGACAAATGGTTGGGAAAAAGCAACAGAAAAGCAACTGCAAGACCATATAACCAGGACACTGAATAGATCCTGGTAGGATTTCGGAGGCGTGAGAAGGGGGCTGAGAGCCCACGGACAGCAACAGTCTTAGCTGTGAGCACCACCCTTGAAGTTAAAGCCCAAGCTGGCTCCACAGCGCAGAGGGCTGGGACAGAGCACTAAAATAGCCACAGCCACTCACCTTGGGCTCTGGCAGATGGAGGGCGGACTGGACTGGTACTATGTGGGGACACTTGAGATTTGGAGGGTGCTCAGAGCTTTTGCAGAGTTGCGGCCATGCAGGACAGTGGCCATCTTACTACTTCCCAGGGCTCTGGGAATAGGCGGCAGCCCCTCCTTCAGAGATTCAGCCACACCCAGGTGGGCCATTGAAATGCAAATTGAGGCTCATTAACTACCAGAATCTGCCCCACCCTCGGGAAATCCTCTCACGCTGAACACCTAGGGAGATTTTCATTCAACTGAGAACCCAAGGCTCTTCAAGTAACTGAGACTAATAGCGTCTAGGCAAAAAGCTAGAGGATAACTTAACATTTTCTGGGCTTGCAAATCTACCCAGGAAAGTAAGACTTTACAGTGGTGTTTAACGTGGGTCCTCCCATGCACATCCAAACCCAGTAGAGGGAGCCACAAACAGCAGAACACCAACATACACAGGGAAAATTTGGCAGGCTCCAAAACCCACTGAGATAGCCAAAATGGTGAAACAAAGAAACAGATCCCAAATGAAAGAACAAGAGACCTCTACCGAAGATGAGATAAATGAAATGCAGTTAAGCAAGTTATCAGAAGTAGAGTTCAGAGCCATGATCTTGAGGAAGCTCAACAGCATGAGTAAGGACATCAACACCATGAGTAAAGACATAGAAACATTGAAAATCAACCAATTGGAAATGAAGAAGCACCAAGAAGAAATAAAGAATGACATAGCAGAAATGAAGAACACATTGGAAGGACTAAACAGCAGAGTAGAGGAACCTGAGGACCGGATCAGTGAATTAGAAGACAGGGCAGAAAAAATCAACCAATCAGAAAACCAAAAGAAAAAAACAATGGAAAAACAGGAAGACAGCTTAAGAGAACTGTGGGACAACTGGAAACATAATAATATTCACATCATAGGAGTCCCGAATAAGAAGAAAATGAGCAAGGGTTAGAGAACATATTTGAAGAAATAGTATCAAAAAATTTCCTTAATTTGGTGAAGAAAGAGGGCATTCAAGTTCAAGAAACACAAAGAGCCCCAAGTAAAAAGAACCCAAACAGGCCCTCATCAAGACACATAGTAATTAAAATGCCAAAAATTAAAGGCAAAGAGAGAATCCTAAAGGCAGCAAGAGATAAGCAACAGGTTACCTACAAAGGAACTCCCATAAAGCTATCAGCTGACTTCTCAACAGAAACACTACAGGCCAGAAGGGAGTGGCATGAAGTAATCAAGGTAATGAAAAACAAGGATCTGAATCCAAGACTACTCTACCCAGCAAGGCTATCATTCAAAATAGAAGGGGAAATAAAGAGTTTCCCAGACAAGAAAAGGCTACAGGAATACATTAGCACCAAACCAGCACTGCAAGAAATGTTAAAAGGACTGCTGTAATTAGTAGAAGAAATAGGAAGGAAAATAGAACCATACTAAACAAAAATGGCAATAAATAAGTACATATCAATAATCACCTTAAATGTAAATGGATTGAATGCTCCGATAAAAAGATACAGAGTGGCTGATTGGATAAGAAAACATGGCCCATATATATGTTGTTTACAAAAGACCCACATCACAACAAAAGACTCACATAGGTTGAAAGTGAAGGGATGGAAAAAAATCTTCCAAGTAAATTGAAAGGGAAAAAAAACTAGGGTAGCAATACTCCTATCTGATAAAATAGATTTCAAAATGAAGGCCATAACTAGAGACAAAGAAGGCCACTACATAACATTGAAAGGAACTATCCAACAAGAAGATATAACCTTGGTAAACATATATGCACTCAATATAGGAGCACCAAAATATATTAAAAATCTTCTGGAGGATTTCAAAGGAGAAATCGACAGCAATACAAACATAACAGGGGACTTCAATACCCCGCTGTCATCACTGGATAGATCCTCTAGACAAAAAATTAACAAGGAAACAGAGACTCTAAATGAAGCACTAGACCAAATAGATTTAATAGATATTTACAGAGAATTACACCCCAAAACTACAGAATTCATATTCTTCTCAAGTGCACATAGGATATTCTCAAAGATAGACCATATGTTAGGACACAAATGAAGTCTCTACAAGTTCAAGAAGATTGAAATCATATCAAGCATCTTCTCAGATCACAATGGCATGAAACTAGAAATCAATTGCAACAAGAACATGCAAAGACATTTGAACAAACGAAGGCTAAATAGCATGTTATTAAACAATGAATGGTTTACCGAGGAGATCAAGGAAGAAATTAAAAACTTCCTGGAAACCAATGAAAATGAACACACAACAACACAAAATCTATGGGATACATTGAAAGCAGTTCTGAGAGGGAAGTTCATAGTACTCCAGGCCTACCCCGAGAAACAAGAAAAACTTATAATACACTATCTAACCTCACAACTTAAAGAACTAGAAAGCAAACAAAAAGAAAACCCCAGAGCAAGTAGAAGGAAGGAAATAGTAAAGATCAGAGCAGAAATAAATGACATAGAGACCAGAAAAACAATTCAAAGGATCAATGAAACAAAGAGCTGGTTTTTTGAAAAGATAAACAAGATTGATGGACCCTTAGCTAGACTCACCAAAAAACAGAGAGAACCCAAATACACAAAATCAGAAATGAAAGAAAAGTAACAACTGACACCACAGAAATACAAAGCATCATTAACAAATACTATGAACATTTATATGACAACAAATTCGACAATCTAAGTGAAATGGACAAATTTCTAGAAACACACAGTCTCCCAAAACTGGACCGGGAAGAGATAAAAAACTTGAACAGACCAATAACAACGAAGGAAATTGAAGATGTAATCAAGACTCTCCCAGCAAATAAAAGCCCAGGCCAGGACAGCTTCACGGGGGAGTTTTACTGAACATTCAAAGAAGAACTAACACCCATTCTCCTCAAACTATTTCAAAAATTTCAAGAAGAAGGAAGACTTCCAAACTCGTTTTATGAGGCCAACATAATTCTAATTCCAAAACCAGAAAAAGACACTACAAACAAAGAAAACTACAGGCCAATATCCCTGATGAACATAGATGCCAAAATCCTGAACAAAATACTAGCAAATTGGATCCAGCAATACATCAAAAAAATTATTCACCATGACCAAGTGGGATTCATCCCAGGGATTCAAGGCTGGTTCAGTATTCGCAAATCAATAAATGTGATACACCACATAAACAAAATGAAAGATAAAAACCACATGATCATAGCAATAGACACTGAAAAAGCATTCAACAGAATCCAGCACCCATTTCTGATAAAAACGCTCAGCAATTTGGGAACAAAGGGATCATATCTTGATATAATAAAGGCCATATATGAAAGACTTGCAGCCAAAATCATACTCAATGGGCAAAAACTAAAAACATTTCCCTTAAGAACAGGAACAAGACAGGGATGCCCACTTTTACCACTCTTATTTAACATAGTACTGGAAGTATTAGCCACAGCAATCAGAGGTGAAGAAAAAATAAAAGGAATCCAAATTGGAAAGGAGGAACTGAAACTGTCATTATTCGCAGATGACATGATATTATACATAGAAAACCCTAAAGACTCCATCAAAAATCTACTAGACCTAATAAATGAATTTGGCAAAGTAGCAGGATACAAAATTAACGTCAAGAAATCGATGGCATTCTTATACACCAATGATGAACTCACAGAAAGAGAAACTAAAAAAACAATCCCATTTACCATCGCAGCAAAAAAAATTAAGGTACCTAGGAATAAACTTAACCAAAGAAGTAAAGGACCTATTTGCAGAAAACTACAGGACCTTGAAAAAAAAGTAGAGGAAGATATAAAAAAGTGGAAGCACATACCTTGTTCATAGATTGGAAGAATTAACATCATTAAAATGTCCATATTACCCAAAGCAATCTATAGATTCAATGCAATCCCCATCAAAATACCAGTGACATATTTCACAGAACTGGAACAAATACTTCACAAGCTCATATGGAACCAAAAAAGACCCCAAAGAGTGACAGAAATCTTGAAAAAAAGGACAAAGTAGGTGGGATCACAATACCGGATATCAGGTTATACTAAAAAAGCTACTGTAATCAAAACAGCCTGGTACTGGCACAAGAACAGGCATATAGATCAGTGGAACAGAACAGAAAATCCGGGAATTGACCCAAGACATTATGCTCAATTACTATTTGACAAAGGTGGCAAGAGCATACAATGGAGTAAAGACAGCCTCTTTAATAAATGGTGTTGGGAAAATTGGACAGCTACATGCAAAAAAATGAAACTAGACCATAAACTTACACCATACACAAGAATAAACTCAAAATGGATAAAAGACTTAAATGTGACTCGTGAATCCATAAAAATCCTAGAGGAAAATGTAGGCAACAAAATTTTGGACATCATACGCAGCAGAATTTTCACTGATACATCACCTAAGGCAACAGAAACATAGGAAAAAACAAACACATGGGACTACATCAAACTCCAAAGCTTCTGCATAGCAAAAGAAACAACCATCAAAATGGAAAGGGAACCCACTGTATGGGAGAGCATAGTTGCCAATGATACATCAGCTAAGGGGTTAATCTCCAAAATATATAGAGTGCTCATACAACTCAACAAAAGGAAGACAAAGAACCCAATTAAAAAATGGGCAGAGGAACTAAATAGACACCTTTCCAAACAGGACATACAAATGGCCAAGAGACATATGAAGAAATGCTCAACATCACTAATCACCAGAGAGATGCAAATTAAAACAACAATGAGGTATCACCTCACACCTGTCAGAATGGCCACCATCAACAAAGCATCAAACAACAAGTGTTGGCAAGGGTGTGGAGAAAAGGGGACTCTAGTACACTGCTGGTGGGAATGCAGACTGGTGCAGCCACTATGGAAAACACTATGGTGTTACCTCAAAAAATTAAAAATTGATCTGCCATTTGACCCAGTGATCCCACTTCTAGGAATATACCCTAAGAAGCCTGAAACACCAATCAGAAAGAATATTTGTACCCCCATGTTCATAGCAGCGCTATTTACAATAGCTAAGATCTGGAAACAGCCCAAGTGTCCATCAGTGGATGAATAGATAAAAAAGCTGTGGTACCTATACACAATGGAGTACTATGTAGCTGTAAGAAAGAAAGATCTGTTATCCTTTGAGACGACGTGGAGGGACCTAAAGAGTATTATCCTAAGCGAAACAAGCCAAGCAGAGAAAGACAAATATCACATGATCTCACTTATTTGTGGAATATAATAAACATAACAGTCTTAGGAACTGGGTAGACCCAGAGATATGGAAGTAGGGTACAGACTAACAACCTTCAGAAGAGGGAGTCGGTGGGGAGGGAAGAGATAAACCACAGAATTTATATGCATGTATGCATAACTGATGGACATGGACAACAAAGCTGGGTTCGGGGTGGGGGATGGGGAGGAGAGTGTCAATGGGGAAAAAAGGAGAAACATCTGTACCAAAAATAAATTAATAAAAAATTAAAAATTAAAAAAAAAAGATGAAGGGATTAAAAGTACAAATTAGTATAGTGTAGTCATGAGGGTATAAAGTACAGCATAGGGAATATAGTCAATAATATTCTAATAACTATGTATGGTGTCAAATGGGTATGAGATTTTTCAGGGTGATCACTTAAAAAGTTTTATAATGTCTAATCACTGAAGTATATCTGAAACTAATATTATACTGTATATTAACTAATTAAAAAATAAAAAATTACTTTAAAAAGTTAGAATTCTATATTGAGCTATACCATCTTGTTAAATGTTACTTTTTCTACTCATTTCTTTTTTTTAAACTCTCAGCTGAGGATATGTTTATTATTGATTTTTAGAGAGACAGGAAGAAAGAGAGAGAGAGAGAGAAACATCAATCAGCTGCCTCCAGTATGCACCCCACCAGGGATGGAAACTGTAACCTGTTTGGTGTATGGGACGATGCTCCAACCAACTGGGCCACCCAGCTGAGGTTCTACTCATTTCTTTTCTGATTTTTTCTAATTAAGGTTGATATTGTTCTTTTATGGCTCTTATTATTCTCTTAATTTCTTCCAGCTCATTTTGAAATATTTGCTTATGGTTTTTATCTGTTTTCTACATGTGTTTTTTCTGGTATGTTTTCATTATATTTAGGAAAATCACTATTTTTCTTATTCTCCTTTTCTCATAACAATTTTGATCTTTTTCTTGTTGGTAAGTTTTAAAAATTAGTTAATTAATTTTCATGTATTTTTAGGAGGGCTACATGGGCTAGGATAGCTTCATTGGTGTCAAAGTTTCAGAGTTGTTCCTCCGCTGGTCTCAGGCAGTGACAAAAACAGCATCACCTGTAAACTTTCTGAGATCAGTTGCCTCTGCTCCTCTCCCCCTTCCTTCTTTCATTGCTTGTGGTTGTCCCTGTTGTAATAATCTGGGTGAGGGGATATGGTGGCTTGGATTAAACTGCCAGTGGTATTAGTAGTAAGAAGGCCTGAGATTTGGATACATTGTGAAGAGACTGTTTACAGCCTTTGCATGTTGAGTGAAAAAATTAATGAATTGATGATTAATTTCCTTGTAATTCTGGAGCCCATGGCATTACAAAGAGAGTAGCCCCTCTCAAATGACTTCTGAGCTATTTTGTTTCTAGTTTTCACCTGCTAAGAGATTGCAGGTACCCTCAGCTCTGCTGCCACACCCTAAAAAGCTACAAACTGTTCTCCCAGGTCTGTGCTCCACAGGGCTTGACCTCTTCTGGTGCAAGAAACATTTATTTTTGTAGCACTAGGAACTCACAGTTAATCTGATACTGGTGATAGGTTTCTTCTCAAGGAATAAAACAACAAGTATCTGGCCTCCAGGAGTTTCACATTGTAAGACACAAAATCAAGTCCTTCAATAATGCACGTATATAGTTCAAACACCTATGAAACAAGGATGGCAAGAAAAGCTATTTCCAGGTCCTGAATGAAGAGTTGTTGTTTAATTGTGGTAAAATACACATAACATTAAATTTACCATCTTTAACATTTTAAGTGTGTAGTTCAATAGTGTTAAGTACATTCACATTGTTGTACAACCATCGTCACCATGCATTGCTATGACTCTTCTCATCTTGCAAAACGATGCTCTGTACCATTATACAATTCCCCATTACCCTCTTCTCCCAGTCCCTGGCAACCAGCCTTCTATTTTCTGCCTCTGAATTTGACGATTAGAGGTAAAAGTGGAATTATACAGTATTTTTGTGTGTGTGTGAATGTTTTTTTTTTTTTTTTTTTAACTTAAGATAATGTCCTGAAAGTTCATCTGTGTTGTACATTAGAATTTTATTCTGGATTCATTCATTCCTGGTGTTTCAAAATGGCTGAATCTTTGTTTAGAAAGAAACTGCCCACCCAGACCCAGAGGACATGTCCACTGGTGCCTATGGTTCCGGGACTCAATATGAGAGCTCTTAGGCAAGGCATGGAGAGAGTAGAATCAATCCATAGGCTTCTATAGAACATAGTGACTCCTTAATAAGTTCTGTTTACAAAAATTGAAACAAAAATATTCACCAATAAAAGTCCATCCACTAGGATAGAAACCCCACCAAGAGGAAGCAGGGGGCAGGAGTGGTATGTGTGGAGTGCCAGGCTGGTGTTCTGGTCACACTTTTGTTCTTTTAAAATATGTATAAGCAAAGAACATGTACAACCAATTCTCAACAAATAAGCTACAAGGATATACAGGGAAACTTTATTTATAATATAAAAGTTAAGACCCAAATGTCCAACAATAGAGTATTAAATAAATTATAGTTCATTTATTCTGCGTATGTTGTCAAGGCAAAAGACAGTTTAAAACAGCATATGCAAAGTATCCAATTAAAACTTTTAAACAATAAGTGTGTGTGTGTACAGAATAAAGATGAAAAAGTTTAACAATAAAATATTAAAGTGATCTCTGAGTAGGATCATACATTATTTAGTAGGATATATTATTTTTGAAATTCATTAACAATGCTTTAATAAACGTTCATATAAAGTTTAAGTGCTTATACAGCTTTAATATTTTAAAACTTTTGAGATATATTGTGAAATGGTTCTTTAGAAAGACTATGCCAATAAATAATGTATGAGTGTTCTTATTTTCTTAAATCCTTATGTATTATCATTAAAAGAAAAAAAATCTTTGTCAATTTTGTGGGTAAAAACATGTTTCAATTAGAGACTCATTCCTGCTGAAGTTGTATATTTGTTCATTTCTATTGGCCACTTGTATTTATTATTTTGCGATTTGCTTGTAAGTTGTTTTCAATTATAATGTTAATTTTTAAGGCCCTGATTTTCAAATTATATGGTCCACAGTAACCAAATCACTGACAAATTCCCACCACATACCTTATACTATAATATTATAGCCTACATTCAGGAAGTGCTGACACTAGGAAGAACTTGGGGATCAGTGGCCCCAGTTGTATGGCTCAGAAATGGCAATTGGACCTAATTCCCAGACATTCTGATGCCAAGTATCACAGTCTTTTATTATGTTTGCCTGGCTCTAATTATCCAGGAAATATAAATATATTACCTTTCTGTTAAAAAAAGATGAAATAATTAAAAATAAGATGCGATGAGGTACATATTAAACAGCCAATAAATGCTAGATATCATTAGAAATAATTAGTTATTTTAAGTTGTTTTAATTTTTTCAGGAGTAAATGAGGAATACCAATGATACACTAAACTTTGGATATTTTTTCAGCTGCCTTGGACACAAGTCATCTTGAGACTCAAAGATATGTGAGAGTCATTTTATCTCAGAGAACTTAAAGTCTATGAACATTATCATCTATCTATCTATCTATCTATCTATCTATCTATCTATCTATCTATCTATCATCTATCTATCCATCCATGACCCAACCATCCATTTTTGTTAGCCTTGCAAAAAGAAATAAAATGAAACAGAATAATATTACCCCACTGTTCAAAGAAAATTATCTGATAATCACCAATGTGACAGCATTAATTATTACATGTTAATATTCTAAATGTGATTGGAAAAGTATGAGAATAAGAACCAGCTTGGTAACCAACCCTAAAAGCCAATGCTGTTTCTTATTGGGTGTAAAAGGTGCTACCTCTGAATGGCCATCACATTTTTTTTCAGACAAAAGAAGACACATCATTCCAGGGGAATGACAAAAACAAGAGGATTCAAAAAAGCAGTGACACAAGTCTTTGATCTAATTAACACTCTGCTTTCTTGAGTCATATAATACCCTCATTCTTCATGGACATCGATGAGTTCCCAAAAGCTGCTCCTTGAGTACAGACCAGCTCTGATGGAGAGAAAGTTTCTGAAATTGGATCTCCCACAGCACCTATCCTTTGGGTCTGTTTCATTCCCTGAGGGCTATATAGAGCAAATTTAATCCATCTTTTCTACACAGCATTAGAAGAGAACTCTGAGTCCCAGAGATTTCTGTTTTCCTTCCCTTCCTGCTGAAAGAGCTAGAATCCTCAGTTTCTCAGTCACTTTTCCCTAAAGTCCTATGACTACCCTGGCCAGTCTCTGAACATGCTTCAACTTCTCCTTCACAGCACGTGGAATTTTAATTACTTCTAAAAAATATGGATTTATGTTACATTTCCCCTCACTGTTAGCCAAGTGTTTCTTCTGCTATAATTGTCTTGGATCAAGTTTATCGTGGGTCAACATTTCCATGCTGCTTTGTCATAGTTTTAACTTAGGTATGTAATGTTGGTTTGTATATTTTCCTTTGGGTTCCATTTCATTCATTCATTTGATGAATGGTATTTGAACATCTGATTCTGAGACAGAAATAAAAGGCGATTTTGTTTTCCCATCATTGTATTATGGCACAGAGCAATGGTAGTATTGCCTTCTTGCTTGAAGAAAGTTGACCAGATAGTGAAGTCCTTAGAATAATTTTACGTGATTACTTAAAAATTCTAAACTCAACCAATGTGTGTGTGTATGCATATAGTACATGTGTGTATGTATATACACACATACATACACTATAAATGTATATATTTCCCTTGGCCTGAAATATATTTTGCACATTCATGTTATCTTTTCTTAGAATCATCTGCCCTCTTTTCTCCACTAAGCTAACTTATATCTGTGGTTTAAAACTTTGCTAATATGTCTCACCTCAGAAGACTTTCCTTGCTAACCCCCAACCAAGAATCATTCCCTGCACCTGACTTTGGGTATTACCTCCGATACTGCAGGTTTCTTACTGTGTTGGGATTATTTGCTTATATGATGGCTGTCATTCTGGGCCCTCCCAAGCTGGAGAGTGCCCACTCATAATTGGAGCTGTACCATTTACTATACAAGTTTTTGTTCATTCAGGGAGTCACCAAATATGTGTCGAATTGAAATGGGAAAAAAAATTTTCAAATTGTAAACCTTCAGTAAGTTCTTATCATGAGGTCAATAAATAGCCTACATCATATCAGATCTACTTCCACTTGGATGTACACAGTGGTTTAAGCAGTTTCATTAAATTAGCACCATTATGAATATCATGAGAAGTCAAGATAGTTTTCTGTTTTCTCTATATCACTAGTAATGGACATCAGGAGGGTTATGCCCATAACAGTCATGAGGAAATGTAGCTTTAGTTTTTCTCAAGTTTGTGCTGTGGAAAAAAAAAAAAAAACTGTGAAAATAAAGAGGCTTCACAATCACAGCTGGTTTTCTTCCATCTTGTTAACATGTAAAAGGTTTATGACCTTTTGGTCATATTGTTTTTCAACTTCTTCTGCATCTGCTGCTAGAAGGGAAGATTGAAATAGGAGGTTATCAATGGGTATGCGTATAAACATGTACCATGTGTCACACACGTTCCTACTTATTCCTCATAACATAATAAGAAAAATTTGCCAGGTTGTTGGGGGATGAAAACAGAAATTTGTATGTCTTATTTCCTCTCGGCCACTGCTACCTCCAGTGCAGGCTGTGTGACACCTGCTTTCCAGTTGTAAGGCAAGCCCTTGGGAGAAGGCTTCAGGTCTTCAGCTTTTGTTCAACGTTTGACAACCATCATGCAATTCCACACAGTGCTTCCACAGAGCATATGGCAAGAGGTTTGATTTCAGCGAGATCTGGTTTTGCAATAATTTACTTCTCAAAACAAGAAATTTTGTTCACGTTGACAAAGAGCCCAAATTAATGGCCATATCACCTGTTCTAGAAACAAAACACCAATGCAGAAAGCAAAAGAAAACTGATAATATTTGTCATTCAATTCTAACAAATGGGGAAAGATGTTGGATTGCTCAAAGAAGCAATACTAGCATTCTATTATGTTTTATATCTAGAAAACTACTCAGGATATTGAGAAATGAATATTGAACAATAGAATCATGAGTTCCATTTCTATATAAGTTTAGAAAAACAAGAAGAAAGAAGGGCTGGTGTTCCACTAAAATGTAGTTGTATTCCTGAAACAGAAGCAAAATTGTCAAGTTTACTCTTTCATAGAGATGTCTTTTTGTTTACTTTTTTAAATAACTACCAGACCAAGAGTTGCTTCCTATATTAAGCACTCTTAGGTTTTAATTAATTTCAAAAAAGAGAAGAAATTTAAAAGTGAGATACGTTCGTTCTATAAAGAATGTAATGCCCTTGGTGAGGACCGACAATGATGTGCTTGAGGTGAGGCCTCAGGTCTGGAACCATCCCAGGACACAAAGAGGCCCCCTGACTAGGAATGAAAGTGTGAGATCACTTTGAATCACAATAGAGGCCCAAGAAACTTGAGAGGCTCTGAACTCCACCCTTGATCACAGACAGATACATGGCAACATTAGCCTCTGTTTTTACTGTTCCTTTAAAGACCCAGAATGTGACTCCTTTGCACATTCCCTCAATTGATCAGACACATGCTTCCACTGTGCTCTGCCCAATCCACCAGTGAAGGCTGGAAACTTAGTATGCTTGTCAGAGATACAGAGCTATGTGCTCCAATCACCAAGAAGGGGACCACTGGGTCCATGAGACACCACAGTTAGCTTTTGACTGGTTCTTGGCAGTAATCTACTCGGTTTAGAGACAAGAAGTTTCTGGTTGTGAACTACCCTCCTAATCTAATTCATATCCTTTACATTTTATTATAAACACATGTCTATTCTGATACTGGGGGAGAGGGAGATGGCTGATAGCCTGTCCATGGAAAAATGACCCTTTGCATACTTGAAGGTAAAAAACCAAACAGTCTGGTCTCCTTGGCATCTATGTTATCATCATTTCACTGTAAAATATTTTCTCCCCTTTGATTCTTACAGCCACTTACCTTCCAAGCCAAGTTTCCTTATCTGAAAATAGAGATAACCCTACCTCCCTCACACACTGCTTAAATGAGAAGATGAGTTTCACAGACATGCCTGGCCATGATAAGAACATTTCTGTACACCAAGGTTATTGATGTTCTAGATTCATCTATAATGCCATCTTTTTTTTTTTTTTTTTTTTTTTTTTTTTACCAGAGTAACTAACGATGGCTTCACCCTGACCAGTTTGGCTCAGTGGTTAGAGTGTCAGCCCATGGACCAAAGGGTCTTGGGTTCAATTCCAGTCAACAGCACGCCTACCTGGGTGGCAGGTTCTATCCCTAACCCCGGTAGGGGTTATGCAGGAGACAACCAATTGATATGTCTCTCTGATATCGATGTTTCTTTCTTTCTTTCTCTCTCTCTCTCTCCCTTCCACTTTATCTGAAAATCAATGGAAAAATATCCTCAGGTGAGGATTAACAAAATATAATAATAATAAAAAATAAAAATAAAGATGGTTTCATGTCTTCAGTCCTTCTCATTTTCTTTAGGATTTTTTTTTTCTAAGGAGTGTTTTGATCATATTGGATTTGGCCTTTGCCTTCTCTTCCAGAGGGGCAGATGAAGAAGATCACCACTTTATTGACAAATAACATAATTTCTAAATTTCCTGAGTATCAGAAGAATCCAGGTTGAGGTTTGAGGGGACAGTGAAGGTGGAGGGTGGGGGGAGGGTCTCACTAAGGTTTTCTTCTGAGGAGTCTACTTTGCTGTTTAATGAAAGACAAGTATCTCTGAAGAGGGCATAGGTGCCCAAGGAAGTTCATAGTGATAAAAAGCCTCAGTCTTTTTAGATATTCGTACAGATGTCAGTGAGGATTCATAGAAAGCTATATTTATAGTTAAAAATTTAGCATAATTACCAAAAAGTATCATTTAAGAAGGAAAAAAGTTCCAAAGCTTTGCCATCAAGGATGAAGTATGCCCCAAGCATGACAGAGCAATGATTGAAATGCACAGCTCTCATTAGTGCTGACGGGACATGTTCCTGATAAAAGCCCACCTGGAAATGCCTATGTGTTCCGCCTCCTCTTCTGAGGTAAACATATTCAGAAGACATTTGCCATCCTTACTTTATGACTGATTCATTTTCTGATAAGGCCATTCTTATTATTCATTACCTTGGGAATCATGCTAATGGAAGATAAAGTTTTTCTTACATCACAGAAGTTCTAAATTTTGTGACCATAATCTCAATCTAACAGTACCTTGATTTTGACACTTCCTCATTATTATTACTGGAGATGTACACACAAATACCTACATAACTCCCCACCATGCCATGCACACACAGACACTCACACATAAGCCAATGCCTAAACACACACACACAATCAATGCAATGATTTTTTGAAGATTGAAATTGCATTTAAATTCTCAACTCCTTTTCATCAATATTTTCCAGGTCCAAAGAACAATCTGGACTAAAGTCACAATCTCCAGACCTAAACATAATATGGCAAAAGCAATCAACTTGGGAGGAAAATTTCAAACATTCAGTGTGCCAAGCATTACTGTATATAACTAGTATGTGTTTAATGTAAAATTTAATGTGATTGAGATAATCTTTATTTGTGGGGAAATAAGATGTGTAAAACTCATGTTTTAGATAGTCTATATTTGTAATAAATACTTCAGTCCTTAAATAATATTTGATCAAATGTTAACTACTGAAATATCAATAGCTGAATCAGAAATCATTAGAAGTGATGAGGATATTATGCACATATATTCTAATATTGAATTTTTTTTCTATTTTATAGCACATTAAACAGTTTAGCTGTTAACAGCTGTAATTTTTACGATCTAAAAAAATGCAGAGTAAAAATATATGTAGAAGAGCTTTAAAAAAACAAAATTAATAAACAGTGATTTTAGCAAGTAGTATTTTCTTCTGTTGCCCAACTTACAAACAAAGCTTCACATTGTACATGTATATAACATTAGTGATATGTATCAACAAGGAGCACTGATAAAGTAACAAAATTGTATAGTTTGTCATCTTGAGAAGTCCTTGATTGGATACATTAAGCAACAACACCTTGTTTTTTTCTTTTAAACATCAGGCTTCTGCTGTCTCCATTTATTTTGAATAACAGTAAAAATGACTAAAAATACTGGCCTATATATCTATGGTGGAAAATTTTCCTAGTGACAATTGTTTTAAAATTAGATTCTATGTCCCATTTATCATCCAAAGGGGGGAAATGTGTGTTAAGGGGAAAGAATGAATTGGGTGACCTTATATTTGACACAAGGGTCTGGGCTGTCCCTCACTCTGCGAGGATCAGAGTGAGCTGTCACACTGCACTTGGGGCCACCTCCTCACACCACTTTCCACTCTCACAGCACTCTGGTTGCACTACCTTTAACCAGAAGCCCCAAAGAGCTCCCAAACCAACAGCCATGTTTGCAGTGTGCCTCTCATATGTATATTATGAATATTTGCAAAAAGCAAAGAGAGACAGGAGAATGTATTCAGAATCTCCCAAGAAATCTCTGAATGGCACAAGAACCTGAAGACCTTTTTCTCATTTACCACACTTTTATTTTTTCCCCCAAGGACAGACAACACTGCTTCGAAAACTAACGAGGCTTTAGTTTTCTCTGCATATATTTGACCCAGAAGCCAGATTTCTTTCACTTCTATCTCCTGTTCAGACAATTAGAATTGGTTTGGGTCATCAGAGAAAAATGGTACTCTAGCAGCTACATATCATGGTATATAAACAGCATTCCAGGCTTATACAAAGCAAAATCATACTTAATTGGCATATTGTATTTGAGAAAGTCCTCATTTTAATTGATTTTTAGTCTTCTGTGAAAATAAAATTTATCTATGGGATATGCTTATTTTCGGTTTGTTTAATTTACATAAAGATACTTATTACATAAATAAGTATGCTTCATGTATTTCCTCAAGAACAAGAAATAATAGAGTTTTTTTTTTTTTTTTTTTTAATCTGCTACATAATTTACCTTGTAATGGGTAGTGTGGCAAGGTCTCTTGGACAACTTAGTAAGTTCAGCTGAAGCAGGTAAAAAAATTACTGAACTTGAAAGGAAAACTCTTTATTCACTCTTAATACCTTGTAGCAACAGGTACCTAGCATTCAAAGAGAGGGAGAAAAAAAGCATTTCTTCCTAAAGTATTCTTTTCTTTATAGTTCTAATATACTAATATTTTTATAGTGAAATGTCTGTTAAAATGGACAAGAGTGGCTTGAAGCAAATATAACCGTGAATCCTATTTGATATAATATTGACAAAGTATAGCTTAAATTCAAGTCATCAAATAATTAACAGACTACTGCTAAAAATTATTAACCATATTTTTAAAAAACAGGGTAACAGAATATTTGTTCTTATTACTTAGGAAATTGTGACTATGATTGAATCAGAACTTTCATTCTAACCCTCATTGATTGATTTTATGACAAATGAGAAAAGTTCCAGGGGTGTGTGTGTGTATGTAGTGTTTTATTCTTTTTTAAAAGACAAGATATCGCCTTGCAGTTTTTAATCCTCAATCTTAGCATACTTATGGACAATTATAGTTTGAAAAGTTAACTGAAATGTCATGGGCCTGGGGCATGTGACCTGTCACATCTCTTCAGTGGCAGGTGGAGAAGGAGGAGAATACAAGGAGCCGTCCTCAGGCACCTCGTGACAACTCAGGGTGTGCTGTGTTCCTGGGTGGCTCTAGGCCCTTGTCTGTGACAGAGGCCAAGTTTACCAGCACCGTGGAATGCTTAGAGCTGTTCAGGTCTAAATGCAATCATTTTGCATTCTCTTTAAGACACTTTATTACTGTTCAGATTGTCTTATTATAATTGTATTGTTTATGTATTCACTCATCCATTCTAGGAAAAGAACAGATTCAAGTTGTGTCTCTTCAGAATGTTGGCAGAATCATGCTACATAAAATATAGTACTGTGGCAAGATGGGGAACAAAAGAACAGGACATCTGGATGGATCAGGCCTATGAGTAGTAGAGCTTTATCATGAGCAGCAGCCCCCATCACCCTTTGCATCCCAAGCCCAGCAGGCTTCACTGTCCACAGAGGCCAGCCATGGTGTCCTGAGTAACAAGATTCTGAGATAAGAACTGTAAATGTCGGCCTGCTCCGAGCTTCCACTTGCGAGTTTAATGTAGAGTTTATTCCTATCTCACCCCAAGCACCTTATTTCTGAGAATGGAGAGCTGAAAGGCTCCACAGGCCAGGGTTTTGGAGGTTGTGTATCAATCAGTTCAGCAGAAGGAGAGCACAGAGCTTCCTGAGCTACAACCAGCACTGGTCCTAAGACCAGAATGTTCCTCCTAGGGGTAACACCGTGGCTCAGAGATGAGTCCAGAAAAGGAGGAAGACCTTTCTCTATCATTATAGTAGTAATTATTTCATTATCCTATTTGTTCAGCAATCTGCATTCTTAACTCTCTTAATAGAGAAAGTTGTCATTGGCTGTAGGAATTTGGCAAACAGGATGTGCAAAAACAATGTGTTAAATGTGACAGGGGGCTGATGCACCATCCAAATAGTCTGATAGTATGTAGAGTGCTGTTCAGGAAGGCCACACACAAAGTTCCTGTGACCACCTACCAAGTTGGTAACTACAGAAATTGTTTCCTTGGAATTGCGCCTACAAACAAAACCTTCAGTGTTTCCAAAGCAAAGTCCCCTTCACCTAATATAACAAATTCCTTTACTCATTCATTCATTCATTCATTCAACATTTATTGAGTGCTTATTCAGAGATAAGCACTCCCCTCAACTCTGGGAATGTAGCAGGAAATGAAACATGTACTTACACTCTAGTGGAGGAAGAAAGGTAATCAGCAAGATAAACAAATACAAGATAAAATATGTAAAATCATGCAAAATGCCAAGAAAAAATAAGCCAGGAAGGAAGATAAGGAATGTGGGATGCTTGTCAATGTAGACATACAGCCAAAGAGATTCACTGGATAGATGAAATCTGAGTCAAATTCCAAAGGAGGGAGAAAAAGCAAGCCTTCTCCTTAAAAATCTGAGGAAGAACATTCTAGACAGAATGAATAGGTGGTACAAGATGCTGAGGTGGGTGTGTGCCAAGTCAATTTCAAAAGCATCAAGTAGACAGGTCTGAACAAGGACACATATTGGGAAATGCTATCAGAGAGAAAATGGGATGATCTGATCATGAAGAGCCTGGTGGGCCCTGCATAGACCATACAAGTGAGACAGGAAGTGATTTGAGGGTTTCAACAGGCAAGGGACACGACCTTGTGACATTTCATTAGGATCTTCTGATAGCTGTGCTGAGTATGGAATGAAGGGAAGCAAGTGTAGAATCGGGGAAATTATTGCAGTAACCTTGGAAGTGTTGATGATAGTTTGGACCTGGATAGTAGCAGCGAAGAACTAGGAAGATTCTGAGTATTTATTTGGAAATTAGGGCCAATGGAAATTGCTGCCAGAACAGACTTGGGTGTGAGAGAAAGAGGAGGCAATGTTGATTCCAAGATGTTTGCCCAAGCTACCTGAAAAATGGACTTGCCATTTCCTGAGATGAAGAAACTGAAATGAGCAAATTAGCAGATGATGATGAGCCCCAGAAATCCTTGCAGAACATTCACTTGGAGATCTTGAGTAGGCCAATGACTATGACACTGGAATTCAGATCCAGTCTTAGGATGATTTGGGAGGCATTACAGTCTTTAAAGCCACAAAACAAGATGAGATCATCTTTACTTACAGTGAAATTTTAACAATTTTAGTAAGCTTGGCTTGTTGCCTCACCAAACATGGGTTTGATGGCCAACAAGAGAGAGGCTTTCTGCCCGGCCGGTGTGGCTCAGTGGTTGAGCGTCAACTCATGCACCAAGAGGTCACCGGTTCGATTTCCAGTCAGGGCACATGCCCAGGTTGTGGGCCCAATCCCCAGTGGGGGGCATGCAGGAGGCAGCCAATGATGTTCTCTCTCGTCGATGTTTCTATCTGTCTCTCTCCCTTCCTCTCTCTCTAAAATCAATAAAGAAAAAAATATATGTAAAAAAAAGAGAGAGAGAAAGAGGCTTTCCTTTAAAAGGCGCCATACTTAAATATATGACGTGACTCCAGGGGCAGGAAATCCAACTTATCTTGAGGAAGTGTGAATGCTTAGGAGGTGTGTCCCTTATCCAGGCCTGGAGTGGGGAAAGAAGACAACCTAGGGGGCCCCAGAGTTGTCTACCTAAGAGGATACAAGGGTTATTTCAAACTCCTAAGAAAAAGTTGAACAATATGGGTTTGAAATGAATGTTATGATAAAGTTTCCATGATGTCTAAGCCTAGATATAATTTTGGTCTCTTTTTGTTAGTGGCTATGCGGGCAAAAAACACATAGTTATCTTCAGCAATTTCATCCTTGTGAAGTAACCAGAAATGGCTGGGCTGCCCCTTAACTTGAAAGGAAGGAGAGAAAACATAGCAATCTAAGGCACCTTCAGGACTAGTGTGAGCCCATGGCCCCTTGTTATCCATGCTCTGGTACACGCTAAAGGTTTTCTATTAGCAAGAATGAGGAGTTAATGTCCTGGGTCTGTCCTCTGCCAGTCACAAGGAGGAGTAGAAGTGTACTCTCTTCTCCCTGACAGGCTGGAGTCCCAGCTGCCCACAGTGGTGACCTACTCATTAACACACGCTCTTTGACTGCCTTCTCTACCCTGTCCCACTTCCCTGTCCCTACCAGTGCTTCCTGGAATTGCCTTTAAATTAAACACTTACACTCGAACCCTCCCCCTAGTTATATCACAGGTTCACAGCAGCAACCCAATGATGCACTTTCTTCATCTGGACATAAAGCCTTCAAAAATATTACTGGCATCATATCAGTTTCATGCTCAATAACCCCCAAATGACTCCCAATTTTCCTATTGTGTTTTGATTCCTCTGCTCAGCTCTTGAGAACAACAGCCAGTGCAACAGATATTTGCTCAAACTGCTTCATGTGCTTTTGAATTTTGACTCTCACTAGATTATAAAAAGTCCATGAAGGTGGTGATTCTGTGGTATATCTTTCCTCCCCTCCTTTGCCTATCTAATTCATCTATCTGAACATTGATTCATTAATCTAAACTTAGAATTTTTAGTGTCATATATATAAGTTGGAACTTCATAATTCATATATATATAGTCAAGAACTAACATCATCACCACGAACACACCATATACCAGACAAGCTCAGCTGAAAATGCATCTTTGTTGGCTGATAATTGAGAATTATGTATGCAATTAAACATAAAAATTTTGAATCCATTTTTTGTTTTCATAGTTGATCATTCTGCTACACAGAACTACCTCTGGTGCTGTACCATGTTTTATTGTCCACGAGTGCCTCTGAGAAAGTTTTCTTTAAATCAAGAGAGAATTGGGCATGTACACTCATTCTTTCAGGATATAATTTGAGCTGTTCTGCTAAGTTATGAATTAAAGTTGTATGCTGTGCTTTGGACTCAATTCAGTAACATCAATGGTCAGTGTGGCTTGATTTTGTGTTTTTAGCATAAACGACAATCCAACTGATTTCATTCTTTATTTAGAAGAAGTCTTTGAGGAAAAATAATACCAGTAAAAATCTAACATGTTCTCTAAGCTTTTCCCAAACTTCTTTTGTGGTTTATGGAAATGAGTTCATGATGATGTAGTCAATATTAAAACCAATGTAAGATTTAATTGAAATATATAGGGCAGCTTTTCTTAATTTTTGGTCTAGCACATAATTTATAGCATGTTCCACAAATAACAGAAGACTGCCCACATCCTTCTGTTGTTTTAACATTACGCAGAATTAAAATAAAACTTGCTGACATTAAAAAAAAAAAAGTGTTAAACAGCAGCAGAGGATTGGGAGCCGACAGCACCCTCTGGCAACAGCAGCAGCAGTAGCAGTGCAAACCGGGAGCTGACACTCACCTGCAGCAGCATCAGCAGTGACATCAGGAGCTGAGCCCCACCAGGCAGCAGCGCACCCCAGCAGTGCACCAGAAGGACCCATGCACCCCAGAAGCATACTGGCTAGACCCACGTGTCCCAGCATTGTACAGGCAGGACCCACTCACTGCAGCAGCACCTAGCAGGAGAGACCAATACCAGCCACCAGTCATCAATCCTTCAGGACCCACAGCAGGCAAGAGGTGCCATACACCGAAACAGTCTAGGATGCACAGCAGACTTATTTGATACACACAGACCTGCCTACACATCCCAACATTTTCACCAGGCCTAGAAATACCAGACTGCTAAAATGGTGAGACAAAGAAACAACACCCAAATGAAGGAAAAGGAGGAATCACCAGAAAAGGAACTACATGAAATGGAAGAAAGCAACTTGTCAGATAAAGAATTCAAAGCAATGATTTTAAGGGTGCTCAAACAATTTAGTGATAACTACAAGCAACTAAATGAGAATTATAAAGACCTCAGTGGGAACTACATCAGCTTGAAAAAAGAAACTATTAATAAAAATCAAGATAAAATAAAGAATGACATAGCTGATATGAAAAATATCTTAGAAGGATTCAATAATAGAAGAAGCTGAAGACCGAAACAGCGAGTTCAAAGACAAGGTAGGAAAAAATGCTCAAATAGAGCAACAAATGGGAAAAAAAAATTAAAAAGCAGGAACAGAGTTTAAGGAACTTTGGGAAAATACAAAACGTAACAACATTCGCATCATAGGGGTACCAGAAGGAAAAGTATCTGAGAAAGGAATAAAGAACCTGCTTGAAGAAATAATGACAGAGAACTTCCCTAATTTGGTGAAGGAAAAAGTCACACAAGTCCAAGAAACACAGAGAGTCTCAAGCAAGGTGAACCCAAAAAGATCCACAGCTAGACACATCATAATTAAAATGGCAAACATTAAAGACAAAGAAAGAATCATAAAGGATGCAAGAAAGAGACAGAAAGTTGCCTACAAGAGAGCTCTCATTAGACTGTCAGCTCTTCTCCATAGAAACACTGCAGGCCAGAGGAGAGCGGCATGAAGCATACAAAGTAGTGAATGGCAAGGGTCTGAATCCAAGACTACTCTATCCAGCAAGGCTATCATTCAAAATTGAAGGTGAAATAAAGAACTTCACAGACAAAAAAAGCTAAAGGAATTTACCACCAACAAACCAGCACTGCAAGAAAGGCTAAAAGGACTGCTGTAAGAAGAAGAAATAGAGAGAGAGAGAGAGAGAGAGAGAGAGGCATACAATAAAAATGGCAACTAATAAGTATCTATCAAAAATAACCTTAGAGTATTGCTTGGTGGGAGAAAAAGATGCTGGCGGGCAGGACCAGAGTGAGGGTGAGTGTGTGAAAGTATGAGAGAGAATGTGAGTGAATGTGAGTGTGGATGACCAACCTCGAATAGTGCAGAGATGCAGGGCAGAAGGTCCCTGTGCTGTGGATGGAAAGCAGCAGGCTACCAAGGTAAGTGGCATATCAGAAAACTTTCCCCTGTGTGGCCGGGAGGCCCCACCATTTTGGAACATTCTGGGTCTTCCCTGGGAGGAGGAAAAAGGGAGCAGCTAGGACCCAGCAAACTGAGTCCACCAGAGCACCTTGCACCATCGGTCCAGTGGACTCAGCTATGTCAACACAGTCAGTGCATAGTAGCAGCACTATCAAGGTGCCTGCTGCATTAGCAGAAACCATCCGGGAGCTGGAGCCCCACTCCCAACAGCAATGGCAGCTTATCCAGGCTCACTGTGGCACTAGCACCAGCTTGGGAGCCCAGCACCTCCCCACACAGCAACAGTGACTAGGTGGGAGTAGGGCCCCACCCCCAACAGGAATTGGCAGCTCTGATTGGCAGCTGAGACCCATCCCCAGTGGCATGAGCAAAGGCTGATCAGGAGCAGTGCCCCAATCCAAGCAGCAGGGCTCGGGCACTGAGACCTGCCCAACAACCCCAGCAGTGTACCAGAGGGACCTACGAACCCCAGCAGCATGCCAGTGGAACCCACGCACCCAACAGCATACTACTGAAACCCCACGCACCCCAGAAACATACCAGTGGGACCCACACACCCCGGAAGTGCACCAGCCAGACCCACACAACCCAGGAAGCAGATGAGGCCCATCACCAGCACCATCAGCAGAAGCTGATCAGGAGCAGTGCCCCAGCCCAAGCAACAGCAAGTCTCAAGGAGCCAAGACCTGCACAACAGACCAATACCAGCCACCAGGTGTCAATCCTCTAGGACCCACATCAGGCAAGAGGTGCCATACACCAAAACAGGCTGGGAGGCACAGCAGCCTCAGTTGATACACACCAACCTGCCTACACACTCCAACATCCCTCACCGGCCTTAGAACCACCAGATTGCTAAAATGGTGAGACAAAGAAACAATACCCAAATGAAAAAAAGAGAGGAATCACCAGAAAAGGAACTACAGGTGCTAGAAGAAAGCAACTTGTCAGATAAAGAATTCAAAGCAATGATTATAAGGGTGCTCAAACAATTTGGTGAGAACTACAAGCAACTTAATAAGAATTACGAAGAGCTCACTGGGAACTACTTCAGCTTAAAAAAAGAGGTAGAAGCTACACATAAAGAGGTAGAAGCTATGCATAAAAATCAAGAGGAAATAAAGAATGACATAGCTGTTATGAAAAATACTTTAGAAGGGTTCAATAGTAGATTAGAAGAAGCTGTAGACTGAATCAGTGACTTAGAAGACAAGGTAGAAAAAAACATTCAAATAGAGTAGCAAATAGGGAAAAAGATTAAAAAGCAGGAAGACAGTTTAAGGGAGCTGTGGGACAATACAAAATGTAACAACATTCGCATTATAGGTATACCGGAAGAACAAGAATCAGAGAAAGGAACAGAAAACCTGTTTGAAGAAATAATGACAGAAAACTTCCCTAAACTGGTGAAGGTAAAAGTCACACAAGTACAAGAAACACAGAGAGTCCCAAGCAAGATGAACCCCAAAAGACCCACAGCTAGACACATCATAAAAAAATGGCAAACATTAAAGATAAAGAAACAATTTTAAAGGAAGCAAGAGAGAGACAGAAAGTTACTGACAAGGGAGCTCCCATTACACTGACAGCTGATTTCTCAATAGAAACACGGCAAGCCAGAAGGGAGTGGCATGAAGTGTACAAAGTAATGCAAGGCAAGGGTCTGAATCCAAGACTACTCTATCCAGCAAGGCTATCATTCAAAATTGAAGGAGAAATAAAGAGCTTCACAGATAAAAAAACAAACAAACAAACAAACAAAAACAACAACAAAAAAAACTAAAGGAATTTACCACCACCAAACCAGCACTGCAAGAAATGCTGAAGGGACTGTTGTAAGAAGAAGAAGAAACAGAGAGAGAGAAAAAGGAACACAGGCATACAATAGAAATGGCAACTAATAAGTATCTATCAATAATATCCTTAAATGTAAATAGCTTAAGTGCTCCAATCAAAAGACATAGGGTAGCTGACTGGATAAGAAAACATGACCCATATGTATGCTGTCTACAAGAGACTCACCTCACAACAAAAGACTCACACAGGATGAAAGTGAAGGGATGGAAATAAATTTTCCAAGTAAATGGAAACGAAAAAAAAAAAAAAAAACAAGCTGGTGTAGCAATACTCAAATCTGATAAGATAGACTTCAAAACGTGGGTCATAATAAGAGACAAAGAAGGTCACTACATAATATTAAAAGGATCAATCCAACAAGAGGATATAACCCTGGTAAACATATATGCACCAAACATGGGAGCACCAAAATATATTAAAAAACTTCTAGAGGACTACAAGGAAGAAATCAATAGCAATATGATCATAGTGGGTGACTTTAACACCCCACTGACACCACTGGATAGATCTTCCAGACAAAGGATTAACAAGGACACAGAGTCCTTAAATGACGACCTAGATCAGTTGGACTTAATTGATATTTACAGAACATTTCACCACAAAGATGCAGAATACACATTCTTCTCAAGAGCACATGGGACATTCTCAAAGATAGACCACATGTTAGGACACAAAGTAACTCTCTACAAATTCAAAAGACTGAAATCATATCAAGCATCTTCTTGGATCACAATGGCATAAAACTAGAACTCAATTACAACAAAAACATTCAAACACTTGGAGGCTAAATGGCATGTTATAAAATAACGAATGGGTTACCAATGGGATCAAGGAAGAAATTAAAAACTTCCTGGAAACCAATGAAAAGGAACACACAACAACACAAAATCTATGGGACACAGCAAAAGCAGACCTGAGAGGGAAGTTCATAGCACTACAGGCCTACCTCAAGAAACAAGAAAACTTCCTAATTGACTCTTCAACCTTATAAGTTAAAAAACTAGAAAGAAAGCAAAAAGAAAAAACCAGAGGAAGTAGAAGAAAATAGTAAAAGTCAGAGCAGAAATAAATGACACAGAGACTAAAAAAAAAAAAAAAAAAACAGTTCAAAAGATCAATGAAACAAAAAGCTGGTTCCTTGAAAAGATAAACAAGATCGATGCACCTTTAGCCAGACTCACCAAGAAACAAAAAGAGAGGAACCAAATAAACAAAATTAGAAACGAAAGAGGGGAAGTAACACTGACAACACAGCAATACAAAGGATCATCGAACTGTACTATGAACAATTATACTCCAACAAATTGGACAACCTAGGTGAAATGGACAAATTTCTAGAAACACACAGTCACCCAAAACTGAACCAGGAAGAGATAGAAAACTTGAACAGACCAATAACAACAAAGGAAATTGAAGATGTAATTAAGAAACTCCCAGCAAACAAAAGTCCAGGCCCAGATGGCTTCATGGGGGAGTTTTACCAACCATTCAAAGAAGATTTAATACCCATTCTCCTCAAACTATTCCAAAAAATCCAAGAAGTCGGGAGACTTCCAAACTCATTTTATGATGTCAGCATAATCCTAATTCCAAAACTGGATAAAGACACTACAAAGAAAGAAAACTACAGGCCAATATCCCTGATGAACACAGATGCCAAAATCCTTAACAAAATATTAGCAAATCAGATCCAGCAAAACATCAAAAAAATTATTCATGATGACCAAGTGGGATTCATCCCAGGGATGCAAGGATGGTACAATATTTGCAAATCAATACATGTGATACACCACATAAACAAAATGAAAGATGAAAACCATATGATGATAATAGATGCTGAAAAAGCATTTGACAAAATCCAGCACCCATCTCTGATAAGAACGCTCAGCAATGTGGGAATAGATGGACCATATCTGAACATAATAAAGGCCATACAGTCGGTCCCTGTTTATTGTGATGATTCAGTTCCAGAATCTACCACAATAAATGAATTTATGCAAAGTAGGATTCTTTATTTACTATACAGTTGTCCCTCGTCAATTTGCACTTCGACTTTCGTGGTTTGACTATACTATATTTGAAAAAACCGCAATAAAGTGAAGCAGCAAAAGTCGAAGCGTGAAGTGGTGAGGGAGACTGTACATGAAAAACCTACAGCCAACATCATACTCAATGGGCAAAAAATAAAAGCATTTCCCTTAAGAATGGAAATAAGACAGGGATGTCTACTTTTGCCACTCTTGTTTAACATAGTACGGAAATCTTAGCCACAGCAATTAGACATGAAGAAAAAGTAAAAAGGATCCAAATTGGAAAGGAGGAAGTAAAACTATCATTATTTGCAGATGACATGGTATTGTACATAAAAAACCCTAAAGATTCCATCAAAAATCTACTAGACTTAATAATTGAATTTGTCAAAGTAGCAGGATACAAAATTAACGTCAAGAAATCGATGGCATTCTTATACACCAACAATGGACTCACAAAAAGAGAAACTAAAAAAAAATCCCATTTACCATCATGGCAAAAAAATTAAGATACCTAGGAATAAACTTAACCAAAGAAGTAAGGATCTCTTCACAGAAAACTATAGGTCATTGAAAAAAGAAATAGAGGAAGATATAAAAAGGTGGAAGCATATACCATGTTCATGGATTGGAAGAATTAACATCATTAAAATGTTCATACTACCCAAACCTATCTATAGATTCAGTGCAATTCCCATCAAAATATCAATGATATACTTCACAGAACTAGAACAAATACTCCAAAAGTTTATATGGAAGCAAAAAAGACCCTGAATAGCCACAGCAATCTTGAAAAAGAAGAACAAAGTAGGTGGTATCACAATAACAGATATCAGGTTATAATACAAAGCTACTGTAATCAAAACAGCCTGGTACTAGCACAAGAACAGGGATATAGATCAATGGAACAGGACAGAAAAACCAGAAATTGACCAATGACAATATGGTCAATTAATGTATGACAAAGGTGGCAAGAGCATACAGTGGAATCAAGACAGCCTCTTAAATAAATGGTGTTAAGAAAATTGGACAGCTACATGCAAAAAATGAAGGTAGAATACCAAATTATATCACACACAAGAACAAACTCAAAATGGATAAAATACTTAAATGTGACTCATGAATCTATAAAAATCCAAGAAGAAAATGTAGGCAACAAATTTTCAGAAGTCATATGCAGCAGAATTTTTACTGATACATCACCTAAGGGAAGAGAAACAAAGGGAAAAATGAACACATGGGACTACATCAAACTAAAAAGCTTCTGCACAGCAAAAGAAACAACCATCAAAATGGAAAGGGATCCCACTGTATGGGAGAGCATAATTGCCAATGATACATCAGATAAGGGGTTAATTTTCAAAATATATAGAGTACTCACACAACTCAACAAAAGGAAGACAATGAATCCAGTTAAAAAAAGGGCAGAGCACCTAAAGAGACACCTCTCCAGACAGGACATAAAAATGGCCAAGAGACATATGAAAAAATGCTCAACATCACTAATCATCAGAGAGATGCAAATTAAAACAACTATGAGGTATCACTTTACACCTGTCAGAATGGCCACCATCAACAAATCATCAAACAACAAGTGCTGGCAAGGGTGTGGAGAAAAGGGGACTCTAGTACACTGCTGGTGGGAATGCAGACTGGTGCAGCCACTATGGAAAACACTATGGTGTTACCTCAAAAAATTAAAAATTGAATTGCCATTTGACACAGTGATCCCACTTTTAGGAATATACCCTAAGAAGCCTGAAACACCAATCAGAAAGAATATATGTACCCCTATGTCCATAGCTGCACTATTTACAATAGCTAAGATCTAGAAACAGCCCAAGTGTCCATCAGTAGATGAGTGGATGAAAAAGGTGTGGGATATATACACAATGGATTACTATGCAGCTGTTAGAAAATAAGATCTCTTATCCTTTGAGATGACATAGAGGGACCTGGAAAGTATTATCCTAAGCGAAACAAGCCAAGCAGAGAAAGACAAATATCACATGATCTTACTTATCTCTGGAATATAATGAACTAAACAAACTGATGAACAAAATAGACCCAGAATCATAGAAGTAGGGTACTGACAGAAGAAGAGGGGGTTGGGGGGGAGGGAAGAGATAAACAACAGAACTTATATGCACATAAGCATAACCGATGGACATAGACAACAAAGCTGGGGATGGGAAGGGGTTGGGGTTAGGGAGGAGGGTGTCATGGGGGAGAAGGAGAAACATCTGTAACAAAAATAAATTAATAAAAAAATAACCTTTAATGTAAATGGCTTATATGCTCCCATCAAAAGACATAGGGTAGCTGAATGGATAAGAAAAGACGACCCATTTATATGCTGTCTACTAGATACCCACATCATAACAAAAGAGTCACAAAGGATGAAAGTGTAGGGATGGAAAAAAATTTTTCTGGAAAATGGAAATGAAAAAAAAGCTGGTGTAGCAATATTCATATCTGATAAGATAGACTGCAAAATGAGGGCCATAATAAGAGAGAAAGAAGATCACTACATAATATTAAAAGGATCAATCCAACAAGAGGATATAACCCTGGTAAACATATATACACCAAATACAGGAACACCAAAATATATTTTAAAACTTCTGGAGGACTTCAAGGGAGATCAATAGCAATACAATCATAATGGGTGATTTTAACATTCCACTGACACCATTGGATAGATCTTTTAGGCAAAAAATTAATAAGGACACAGAATCCCTAAATGATGAACTAGATCAGTTGGACTTAATTGATATTTACAGAAAATTTCACCACAAAGCTGCAGACTATACATTCTTCTCAAGGGCACACAGAACATTCTGAAAGAAAGATCACATATTAGGACACAAACTAAATCTCTACAAGTTCAAGAAGATTGAAATCATATCAAGCATCTTCTCAGATAACAATGGCATGAAACTAGAAATCAGTTACAACAAAAACACCCCCAAAACATTCAAACACATGGAGGCTAAATAGCATGTTATTAAACACAAATGGGTTACCAAGCAGATCAAGGAAAAAATTAAAAACTTCCTGAAAACAAATGAAAATGAACACACAACAACACAAAATCCATAGGACAAGCAAAAGCAGTTCTGAGAGGGAAATTTGTAGCACTACAGGCCTACCTCAAGAAACAAGAAAAATTTCTAATTGACTTTCTAACGTCACAGTGTAAAGCAATAGAAAGTAAACAAAAAGATAAAACCCAGAGGAAGTAGATGGAAAGAAATAGTAAAGGTCAGTGTAGAAATAAACGACTAGAAACTAAAAAAACAATTCAAAAGATCAACGAAACAAAGAGCTTGTTCTTTGAAAAGATAAACAAGATTGATGGACCCTTAGCCAGACTCATCAAGAAACAAAAGGGAGAACCCAAATACACAAAATCAGAAATGAAAGAGGAGAAGTAATAACTGACAACACAGAAATACAAAGGATCATTTAAACATACTACAAACAACTATTTGCCAACAAATAGGACAATCTAGGCAAAATGGACAAATTTCTCGAAACACACAGTCACCCGAAACTGAACCAGGTAGAGATAGAAAACTTGAACAGACCAATAACAACAAAGGAACTTGAAGACATAATCAAGAAACTCCCAGCAAACAAAAGCCCAGGCCCAGCTGGCTTCACCAGGGATTTTCACTGAACATTCAAAGAAGGTCTAGCACCCATTCTCCTCAAACTATACCAAAAAATCCAAGAAGACAAAAGACTGTTAAACTCATTCTATGAGGCCAGCATAATTCTAACTCCAAAACCAGAAAAAGACATTACAAAGAAAGAAAACTACAGGCAAGTATCCCTGGTGAACATAGATGCCAAAATCCCTAACAAAATATTAGCAAATTGGATCCAGCAGTATATCAAAAAAATTATTCATCATGACGAAGTGGGATTCACTTCAGGGATGCAAGAATGGTACAATATTTGCAAATCAATAAATGTGATACACCACATAAACAAAATGAAAGATAAAAACCATGTGATCATATCAATAGATGCTGAAAAAGCATTCGACAAAATCCACCAACCATTTCTGACAAAAATGCTCATCAATGTGCGAATAGAGGGATCATATCTCAACATAATAAAGGCCATATATGAAAAACCTACAGACAACATCATACTCAATGGGCAAAAACTAAAAGCATTTCCCTTAAGAACAGAAAAAAGACAGGGATGCTCACTTTCGCCACTCTTATTTAACATAGTACTGGAAATCTTAGCCACAGCAATTAGGCATGAAGAAAACATAAAAGGAATCCAAAGAAAAGGAGTAAGTGAAACTATCATTATTTGCAGATGACATGATACTGTACATAGAAAACCCTAAAGGCTCCATCAAAAACCTACTAGAGCTAATAAATAAATTTGGCAAAGTAGCAGGATACAAAATTAACATCAAGAAATCAACAGCATTCTTGCATACCAACATTGTACTCACAGAAAGAGAAATTAAAAAAAAAAAAACAATTCCATTTGCCATTGCGGCAAAAAAATTAAGATATCTAGCAATAAACTTAACCATAGAAGTAAAGGACCTATTCACAGAAAACTACAGGTCATTGAAAAAAGAAATAGAGGTAGAGATAAAAAAGTGGAAGCCTATACCTTATTCATGGATTGGAAGAATTAACATCATTAAAATGTCCATACTACCTAAAGCAATTTATAGATTCAATGCAATCCCCATTAAAATACCAATGACATATTTCACAGAACTAGAACAAATACTCCAAAAGTTGATATGAAACCAAAAAAGACCCTGAATAGCCACATCAATCTTGAAAGAAGAACAAAGTAGGAGAGATCACAATACCGGATATCAGGTTATAGTACAAAGCCATTGTATTCAAAACAGCCTGATACTGGCACAAGAACAGGCAGATAGATCAATGGAACAGGACAGAAAACTCAGAAAATGACCCAAGTCAGTATGCTCAATTAATATTTGACAAAGGTGGCAAGAGCATATAATGGAGTAAAGACAGCCTCTTCAATAAATGGTGTTGGGAAAATTGGACAGCTACTTGCAAAAAAATGAAGATAGACAACCAGCTTACACCATACACATGAATAAATTCAAAATGGATAAAAGACTTAAATGTGATTTGTGATTCCATAAAAATCCTAGAAGAAAATGTAGGCAAAAAAATTTCAGATATCACAAGCAGCAGAATTTTCACTGATACAACGCCTACGGCAAGACAAAGGAAAAAATGAACATATGGGACTACATCAAACTAAAAAGCTTCTGCACAGCAAAAGAAACAACCATCAAAATGGAAAAGGAATCCACTATATGGGAGCATAGTTGCCAATGATACATCAGATAAGGAGTTAATTTCCAAATTATATAGTGCACTCTTACAACTCAACAAAAGGAAGACAAAGAACCCAATTAAAAAATGGGCAAAGGACCTAAAAAGACAACTCTCCAAACAGAACATACAAATGGCCAAGAGACATATGAAAAAATGCTCCACGTCACTAATCATCAGAGAGATGTAAATTAAATCAACTATGAGGTATCACCTCACACCTGCCAGAATGGCTGCCATCAACAAATCATCAAACAACAAGTGCTGGCGAGGGTATGGAGAAAAGGGGACTCTAGTACACTGCTGGCGGGAATGCAAACTGGTGCAGCCACTATGGTAAACACTATGGTGTTACCTCAAAAAATTAAAGATTGAATTGCCATTTGACCCAATGATCCCACTTCTAGGAATATACCCTAAGAAGCCTGAAACACCAGTCAGAAAGAATATATGTACCCTATGTTCATAGCAGCACTATTTACAATAGCTAAGATCTGGAAACAGCCCAAGTGTCCATTAGTAGGTGAGTGGATACAAAAGCTGTGGTACATATACACAATGGAATCCTATGCAGCTGTGAGAAAGAAAGATATCTTATCTTTTGAGACGACATGGAAGGACCTGGAGAGTATTATCCTAAACAAACAAGCCAATCAAAGAAAGACAAATATCACATGATCTCACTTATTTGTGGAACATAATGAAAAAAAACAAACTGATGAACAAAATACACCCAGAGACATAGAAATAGGGTACAGACTGAGAAACCTCAGAAGAGGGAGATGGGGGAGGAGGGAAGAGATAAACCACAGAACTTATATGCATGTATGCATAACCATGTACACAGACAACAGTGCTGGTGGGGGGTGGGGGTGGGATTGGGAGGAGGATGTCAACCGGGGAAAAAGGAGAAACAACAAAAAAAGTGTTATACCACCCAGACTCAAATTTCTAACCTGGTTTTAAACAGTAGCTGTGGGGTAGTCCATGGAACTAGCCTGTGGAAGGTATGCTCATGTATGTGAGCAGTTTCTAGGTTGGCTTCTGCCATTCAGTCCCATGGAATGAATGCCATGATCAGGTAAAGGAAATTAATAAATAACCTTCTGCTTAAAATACACATGTACTGGGTAAAATACTCTATGTATGTTTTCTTAGTCTTCTCAGACACTTTATGAAGGTGGCGTTATTTACACTCTTTAACCTATGAAGAATCTTTGCAATGAGAGGCTTTGGTCAATTAGGAAGGTCACAGCTAGTAAGCAGTCGAGCTGATAATAAATACTATGGTTTTTTGGCCTCAAAAATTCATGCTCTCTAGACACAGCCAGGCCCACTTTCATAGCATCTAAGTTATTAAGCAACCTCAGGTTTCCAGTCCAGGAAAATGGGTCAACCAGTCATGATTAAATTGCCACTGGTGTTATATTAAAATGTTATTTGTGATAGAACTAACTAGGTTCCTTAATATGGAGTTGAACTTGATATACTGTGTGGTTCACAGCAGCCTTTGAAGTGTGAGTTTCTAGAAGGCAAGGCTGGAATTCTTAACAACAAGCAGTCTGCTTGTCAATAGCTTCATGAGATAGTTGAATGTATTTATTGTTTAATTCACCATAAACAAACATGATCTTTCTTGAGCATTTTAAAAGTTGTCTATATAAATCCAAAATATCAAAAAATCATACCCTGCCTGGCCGGTGAGGCTCAGTGATTGAGCATCAACCCATGCACCAAGAGGTTGCCAGTTTGATTCCCAGTCAGGGCACATGGCCAGGTTGTGGGCCAAATCCCCAGTGGGGGGCATGCAGGAGGCAGCCAATTGATGTTCTTTCTCATTGATGTTTCTCTCTCTCCCTCTCCCTTCTTCTCTGTCTAAAATCAATAAAGATAAAAAAATTTTTTTTAAATCATACCCTAAGGCTTGACATGGTCGAGCAGTTCCAGACTTCAAGTGTCAAGAAGTGATTCTGCTTTACTCCCCTCACCTCACTGTGTCCTGCCTCCCAGCCTCCAGTCCAACTTTAGCCCTTGCTGAGTTCATTGGCTTTGCACAAGGGTAACTGGATAGCACCTTGCTGAGCTGCAGTTTTTTCTCCTAGTCTCTGTCTCAGGACTATTTACCCTTAGGATCACCCTTGTCAAGGAAGATCAGAAGAGTCACTGGATAAAAGCTTTCCTCTTCCTTTTCCTAGGCATTTCCAGCTCATACTCACAGTGGTGTCCAGATTAACAGAGCACCCTGGACTGGCGGGCCTTCCTTTCATCCCTCCCATTTCTGCTCCCTGGGACCACCATACCAAATAAACCACATGCACACTCCTTTTTGTCTCAGGCTCTGCCTTCGGGTAGATTCAGGCTAAGATGTTTATCATAAGTGAATCTAAAGTTTTATTTTTCTCCTCAAAGATTGTGTGGGAGGAGATACTAGTTAGTGACAGTTGTCCAAATTAAAGATGCAGATTTTCAAACAAAATTTAGGAGAGTAATTAGCACTTTTAAAAACAGATCCTTTTTTTTTTTTTAAGAGCAGATCTCTCTCAGATTCATTTGACTTTCCATTTTCACCACACCTGACAAAATTCTTACATTTTTGAAAACTTACTGCTCAATTAACTTGGTGATACAGGGCATGAGAACCACCTGTTTCTCTAATCAGTTTATGTTTTCCGGCAGCTCAGGCAGGACAAAATACAGGAGACATGCTGTTCATAGCAAAAGGAAGACACTTCATGCTGAATATAGCAGCAGGGTGATCAAACATGACATGTTTGATTGTCTCCTAACACTGTGAGGAAAATGCCTGCCTTTCCTGTCAAGAATATGAAAACTACTTATCCTGTTCTCAGAAGGACCACAGGTTTCAGGGCTGAGAAAGGCTACCAAAGGGTCTTCCTTTAGAAAACCTTCATCCAAGGTATTTTAACAATGTTTTCATATCATGTGAACTTTTCAGAGCCATCCCCTTCATATCTACCTAGTTATTGAAATACCCATTTATCTTACAATTGTCCCTCCCACCACCTACAAATTCTCTCTCTTACCCTCTCCCTTTTTTTCCTATCTGCCTTCCACTAGCTTCTGTCTTTTCTCCACATCAGTATTTAATATGATATGCCTTTCTAGATATTTTCACTCATAAGAAAGTATGGCCTGCTGAATTTCTGAACAGTTTTCATTACACAAATAAGGACTGCAAAGACTAGTTGAGAAACATGGCTTTGATTCATAAAATAGCACAAAGGAATGTTAAATTGCATGCAAAACCTCTTAAGGTGAAAAAGGAACATGAGGAAAGTATAAGAACCAGTGAAATAAAAAATAGTATTTGATAAAAGGGATATTCTCATTTAAGAGTCCAGCTTGGGTTCCAGAAACCACATATTGACATTTCTATGAACTATGACTTCTTTTCTGTTAAAAGGCAAATCTGGGGGTAAAAGACACTAAGGGCCATCTCAGTGATGAGACTGTATTGGCTCCCCATTTGCTATTTCCCACCAAATTCGTGAGTGGATGGGCAGTCACACCCACAGAACTTGACATGATGTAGTGGCATCACATAGAAATACATCAGACCTCAATATAATGTAAAGTATGCATTTATAAAATATCAACATTTCCACACCAAATTGAAAATTTAGGATTGTTTGCTTTATGGAGTTCAACTATAAAATTGATATGTTCACTAGTTGATTTGTTTAATAATAGAATAATGGTCGTTGTGAACCTAATATACAGGGTGGGGCAAAAGTAAGTTTATAGTTGTGAGTAAATGAAAGACTTTATTCTTGCATTATTAATTATTATATTATTTTCCATATGAACAACTGTAAACCTATTTTTTCCCACCCCTGTATACATATCACTATGCTCGTCACTAAGAAATCCAGAAAATACTTATAGTTCTTGACCTCATGGTGTTTATCATCTAGTAACAAAGAACTGTAGTGTATCCCCCCAGAAAATTACAAATTAGTATGCTTCCCTCAATGATAACATCTTACATCACCATAGAACAGTTATCAAGCCAGGACAAGGACATTGACATTGGTGCAATACCATTAACTAAGCTGCAGACCTTGTTTCTTTTTTCACCAATTTTTACAAGCTTTCTTTTTTTCTTTTTGGTGTATAGGTATTATTTTTTTTAATCACATATGTACTTTTACTAACTATCAAATTTTATCACATGTATAGATTCATCTAACTGGATCCACAATCAGGATACAGATCATCCCAAATAAAGTTCCTTGTGCTATCCATTTTTAGTTATACCCAACACCAACCCTAACCCTGGCAATCTCTGATCTGTTCTCTATCACTATACTTTTGACATTTTGAGAATGTTATATAAAAGGAAATAATGCAGTGTTTAATATTTTGAGATTAGATTTTTTTTTTTTTGATTCAGCATAGCACCCTTGAGACCCTCATCCAAGTTGTGGCATATATAATTCATTCATTCCTTTTCATTACTGAGTAGTATTCCACTATTTATACTACCACAATTCATTTATCCAATTACCCTTTGAAGGATATTTGGGTTTTCTCTAGGTTTTTGTGATTATGAATATAACTAGTATAAATATTCAAACAGGATTTTCTGTGAATGTAAACTTTTTTTTCCTCTAGCATAAACAAGTGGGATTGCTGGTCACATGGTAAATGTATGTGTAACATTCTAAGACACTAGCATTCATTCTATTTGCATGCATTTGCTTATTGAAAATATTTTACTTTCTTTTTCACCCAATGATATTGTCTTAAGATCCACAGGTATTGTTACATGTATATCTAATTCATATAAAGATTATTATTTAAACTGCTGCATAGTATTGCAAGGAAGCTCTTCAAAGAATCCTATAATTAGTCATTTTATAAGGCAAAAAATTTTGAAAAATGTATATGCTCCATAAATAACTTATTTAGTGAATTTAGGTTTCTCCCTATTGGGGTTTCTTAATAAAATGTGTATATTTATTGCTTCTGGGTTTGTTTCATGGTTTTACATATCGATGAAAACATTGTTAGGTCCTAACAGCAGCTAAGTTAAGACTCAGGTAATGCATACAGTAAATACCCTATGTTGTCTAAGAACTTTTCAAAGTTCATAGCAGCAGAGCTCATTACTCATTCATGGAGCAGCTCCATAGGCCCAGACTCTTTCTGTAAGTTGTTATCAAACTCAAAACATCTGACGGTGGCATTTATTGATCCCAATCCTATGGCTGAATAACCCAGAAAACAGCATGAGGTAATCCAGGAGCAGTATCATCATTAGCAAAGGGCCTGGAAACATTAGCAACAGGCCTTAAGTACATGATTTTCACATAAGACTAGAGGTCAAATATCCTTAGTGCTTCAGACACACACAGTTTTTTCTTTTTTTTTTCTTTTCGTGTGTGTGTGTGTGTGTGTGTGTGTGTGTGTGTGTGTGTGTATGAAGCTTTCTTATATTGAAAGGGATAACTCTAGGAAAAGCCCACAGGTTATCTATATACTATACCTATACCCACCAACATTTCAGGCCATCAGGCCATCAGTTGCTTTATTAAAAATACCTAACAATTTTGGAAGTCACAGGTATAGGAGCCTAGTATTTTTGGTGATTACAGAGAGTCAATACTGGAGAGAAGGCATAGTAATAGTGCTGCAAGTTTGATTAGATCAAGTTTGAGTGTACATCAGAATCACCTGAAAGTCTGGTTAAAACAAAGTGCTGAGACCTTCCCCCAGAGTTTCTGATATATCAGAGATAGGAAAGAAGAATGTGCTGATGCTGCTGGATGATGTTGAGAATATTTCCTGTAGATGGAGTGAGACCAGGACCCAGCCATGAGATCACAATTATGCTGATTAATATGTATGCCTGTGCCAGTCCTCCTGATTTAATTTGTATCCTCCAGACTCACAGAAGACCTCCATAAATGTAGTTGTGAAATAATTTACCCAATATTTCCTTTCTGGCAGCAGCCACTTTTGTTCACCTACACAGTCACTTCATAGCAATTACAAAACATTTGAGCTTCAACATTCCAGGTCATTTGCTCCTCTCAGCCAGCCATCTATTTTCAAGTAATGCTCTCTGTGCTCATATATTAGGGTTAAATAGATTTTATTCTTTTCTCTTTCTTTCTTTATTAAAATTGAACAATGAGTGATGTCAGCAAGATGGCCAACTAAAAAGCCCCAAGTTCTTGCTACCTAAGGGAGCCATTAAATAAACAATAGAGACTTGCTAAAATAACTTGATAAGAGCTCTAGAAATCAATCAAAGATCTACAACAAATAAGTGAACACACAATCAAGAAAAAGTCATATTAAAAACAGTTGGAGATTTCACACAATTTTACTCAACCTTGCCTCACTCCTCCCCAGCACTATGCAGCATGGTTTGGGGGAAGCAACATCCTACTATCCAGGTTCCTTCCACAAACCAGAGAGATTAGAACAGACAAAATTTGTGATATTTTCACCTGTGGTCTCTGTGTCACTTAACAAGGAACACAGACAGCTAAAAGCAGCACAGTTTAGATTTCAAGCTAGTAGACCATGGGTGGCAGTGGTCATGGCTCAAGAAAACTGCAAGGGAACTACAGACCCACAGATGCCTGCAGCAAGAAATTACTGTTCGAAGAATACAATAAAACATCTAAATCCTTGAGAAGAAGCAGGGGTAAGACTCCTAGGGAAATTAAGACATTTAAAAGCAGTCATGTACACATTAGGTAATTTTTGAACTCTAAGGATAATAAAAAATGTACAGGTTCCTAAAGAAAAAAAAAATAGTTCATCTGCAAAAGAATTAAAATCAGATTGGCATCAGACTTTTCATCTTCATAACAAAAATGTATAAAAACAATGAGATAATGAAGTATTGTCTACAAAATCTAGAGAAAAAGAATTTTATACCTAGAATTCCACACTCAGGTGGGAGGGGAAAATAGAAATTATTATTTGTGCAAAAATTTTACTCCTATTAATATATTCTGCCCCCACAAAAATGTTCCTTGATGATGTAGTCCAGCAAAACAATGCAATTATTGAAAAAGGACTCAGTGTTGTGTCATGTAGATTTTGGAGCCAGACTACCTGAATTTTGAATCCTGTATCCCCTTTTATCAGCTGTGTGACTTTGGGCAAGTACTTAATCTCTTTGTTTCTCACTTTCTTCATCTATAAAAGAGGATGATGATTATAATAGCTACATCACAGTGTTATTGTGGAAATAAAATTGGTTAATACATAAAAAAACAAAAACAAAAAACCCAAGACCTGTATTGGTTCTGTCTGGTAGAAAGCTCCCAGAGCAATCTCAAGGCCATTTCATTTTGCTACTCTTTATTTCTTTGTTTAATACACATGTATCGAGAACTTGCCAGGTGACAGGCACTAAACAAAACATTGTCCCTCCTCCACTTCGCTCACATCTTGTTTCATACCATTTCGCTCGTGTTTGTTGGAATACCAACAAACAGAAAACTAATTGTGAAAAGTGATCACAAGTGCCACGAAGAAAAATAAAACAAAGTCAAGGAGATAAAGAGTAATGATATCTTATAAAGGTCGCTCAGCAAAGGCCAATTTCATAGTATGACCTGTAATCATTGACCAGTGACAGTGAGGGAGTCCTTTGAGGGGTGGCTATCCAGGTAAATGGACATGGTGCAATTCCTGATATGGGAGCTATTTAAAGAGCAAAAAGGAAATTGGTTGGAGATACAGTCTGAAAGATGAAAGTGTGGGTCGGGCTGGTGAGGAGTTTCAGGAAGGGGAAGATCAGAAAGATCTTTCAATCCTTCTGTTTTATACTGAATGATACTGGAATCTACTTGTGTATGTAAATCTGAGGAACAGTGTGAGATGACTTATAGTTCTGTTTTTAACCCCTGTCCATTTCTTTTCTCACCTTGTGATCGCACTCTGTTTTTGAAGGATTTTCTTTGTTATTTTATTCATGTGTGGGTGTAGTGTTTTTTAGTATATATGGTCTTATCAGAAGTAGAAATACACATACATTTACCCAATTGCATGCCACTTTTGTCTGTAGTATAGTGATTGAAAATGGAGAATAGATGTGTTTAACATTTGAAGTCTAATAATTTATTTTTTATATATGTTAGTCGTAAGCAACTATTCATAATATCCCTGTGATGTGCTGCTTTTTATAACCTAGAATGTGCTATTAATCTTTTAGTGTTTAAAGAGTTAACAAGACTATAGAGAGGCATATTGGAGAATACCAGGAGATAGTTTTCTGTTCCTATTTAGTTCAATTGGCTAGAATTTACATAGCCTTTCTTAAAAGTGAGCTGGACGTTTTTGACAGATGTTTTGCATCTGATTGAGCGCCCAGCAAGATGTATAACTCAGTTACTACCTCTTTTAACTTTGAAAACTTTGTGATACCTTCTGAGAAATGTGGTAGTTTCTATTGCCTTTATGCTGTTGGGTTAATGACAAGCTGTCCTTTGAGTAAGGAATAACTTCACATCTCAACACTGTTTAGCTGTAATCTTCTTGAAGACATTTAAAAAGATGACTAGGGATACAAATGTATGTTGAAATTTAACTGAATGTACTATTACCCATGTAAATAAATGAAAGTGACAGTGTGGATGAACCAGTTACATTCTAGAATAGCTAAAATATATAATTAACCTGTCTGGGCAATAATAATTCTGTCATACTGGCTCCCCTATTTGGAAGCTGGCAAATTTCTTTTCATGTTGATTCCAGGGGCATCCTGATGCATATGTGGTCCTATGTAATTTAAAAGATGGTGAGGAGGTTTTAGGATAGAATAAACAAGATATTTAATGCAAAAAATAAATAAATAAATAAATAAAAATTAAAATAAAAGCAGTCATGTATACAGAAGAATCATAAAAAAGCACATATACACACAAGCCCAGGGAAGATGCATATTCAGAAAATGCCTGAGATGACCGTAAGCCTTCTGACTGGGCTGATTAATGAAGATCTCAGATTAATTTCTCTCACATGGAACGAGCCTGCAAAAACTGGTAGAGGTGGATGTTTATTAGATGCCAAGCTGTCAACAAAAATCACAAAGCATACAAAGAAACAGAAAAGCATGCCCCATCCAAAGGGACAAAATAAATCTATAGAAACCATCCATGAAGAAACATAGGTGTTGGACTTACTAAATAAAGACTTTAAAACAACTGTCATTATATATATATATATATATGCTCAAAGAGGTAAAAAAATAAAAACACAGACAAAGAACTAAAGAAAAATCAGAAAAAAATGATATGTGAACAAAATGAGAATATCAATTAAGAGATGGAAATTATAAAAAAGGGCCAAACAGGAATTCTGAAAAATACAATAACTAAAATTAAAAATTCACTACAGAAATTCAACAGCAGATTCAAATAGGTAGAAGAAAGAATTAGAAAACTTAAAATGAAGTCATTTGAAATTATCAGTCTAAGGAGAAAAAAAAGGAAGAAAACTTAACAAAGTTAGAGGGACTTATATGATATTTCAATTGGACCATCATGTGCATTATGGAAGTCCTAGAAAAAGATGAAAAGTGAGAAAGTAACAGAGAAAATACTTGAAGAAATATGGCTGAAAATTTCCCAAACTTTACTACATACACACAAATACGAGAAGCTCAACAAACTCCAACTAGGATAAGAACAAATAAACTCACACTGAGACACATTATAATCAAACTGTCAAAAGTCAAAGACTTTTGCATTTTGAATCAGAAAGGAAATAAAGACTTGTTATGTGCAAGGGATTCAGTAGATTTTTCAGAAGGAACATTACAAGCCAGAAGTCAGAGAAATAATATATTGAATGTACTGACAGAAAACAACCTGTCAACTAAGAATTCTACACTCAACAACACTGTCATTCAAAGATAAGGAAGAAATTAAGACATTCCTAGGTAAACAAAAGGTGGTCTTGCTACTAGACCAGTGGTTCTCAACCTTCCTAATGCCGTGACCCTTTAATACAGTTCCTCATGTTGTGGTGACCCCCAACCATAAAATTATTTTCATTGCCACTTCATAACTGTAATTTTGCTAGTTATGAATTGTCATTGGAAATATGTGTTTTCTGATGGTCTTAGGCGACCCCTGTGAAAGGGTTGTTTGACCCCCAAAGGGGTCATGACCCACAGGTTGAGAACCGCTATACTAGACCTAAATGAAAGGACACTAGGCAGTAACTTAAAGCCATATAAAAATATAAGAGTTTCTGATAAAGATAAACATGTGGACAACTACAAAAGCCAGTATTATCATAATTTGGTTTGTAACACCACTTTTTCTTCTACAAGATTTAAAAACAAAAGCATAAAAATAAATATAAATATTTGTTAATGAGTATACAATATATAAGAATGTAATTTGTGACATCAATAATATAAAGTGGGGATGAAGTTGTAAAGGAGTAGATTTGAATGTAATTAAAGTTAAGTTGATATCAGTTTAAAATAGATTGTTATAACTTCAGGGTATTATGTGTATTCTCCATGGTAACAACAAATAAAATATTTATATAATGTATACAAAAGAAAGTAAGAAGACAATCAAAACGTCACTACAAACAATCAAGTAAATATAAAGGAAGTAAAATAGAGAGAAATAAATGACAAAATGCTATAAGACATTCATAAAACAAATAAATGGCAATAGTAAGTCTTTCCTTATCAGTAAGTATTTTAAATGTAAATGGATTAAACACCTCTCCAAGAAAAATACATAGATTGACAGAGTGGATTAAAAAAAAAATAGGATCCAACTACATGCTGTCTACAGGAGATTCACCTTACATCTATGTACACACATAGTTTGAAACTAAAAGGGTAACAAAAGATATTCCTTGAAAATAGTGACTCCTGCTCCTGAAGCAGGCACCCGAACTGGAGGTCAGCATCCTGGATTGCAGGAGGGGGTCAATGAGGGGAAAAGGGGGTGATATCTGTAATACTTTCAACAATAAAGATTGAAAAAAGAAAAGAAAATAGTGACTCAAAGAGAGCAGAGGTGATGAAACTAATGTCAGACAGACTAATATCAGAAAGTCAAAAATTTTTATGAGTCAAAGAAGGGCATTATATATGATATAAACATATGCATAAAACATGAGAGCTTTTAAATATATGTAGCCAACAATGACACAATGTAAGGTAAAAGGAGATGTCCTTACAATGATAGTTGGAGACTTTGAAAGCCCACTTTCAATGGATAGAGCACCAAAAAAAGTTTAATAAAACAGAAGACTTGAAAAACATTATAACTCAATTATACTGCTTGATAGGTACAGAACTCCAAACAGCAGAATACGCATTCATCTTAAGTGCATATTCTCCAGGATAAGACAAGTCTTAATAAATTTAAAAAGATTGAAATTAGCCCTGGCCAGTTTGGCTCAGCGGTTAGAGTGTCGGCCTGAGGTCCAGAGAGACCCGGGTTCGGTTCCCTCTAAGGGCATGTGCCTCGGTTGCGGTTTGTCTCCGGCCCCTGGTTGGGTCGTGTGGGAGGCAGTCACCTGATGTGTCCCTTTCACGTCGATGTTTCTCTCTCTGTCTGTCTTCCTCTCTATCCCTCCCACTCTAAAAAAAAAAAAAAAAAAAAAGATATGAAATTATACAAAGCATTGACCACAACAGAATAAAACCAGAACTCAACAGCAGAAGAAAAATTTGTATATTCACAAATATGTGGAATTTAAATAACAAACTCTTAATTAATGACTCAAAGAAGAAATCACAAGAGAAATTAGAAAATCTCTTCAGACAAATAAAAATGAAAACATAACATACCAAACTTGAGGCAGCAAAATTAGTGTTACCAAAAAGCAAGTTATAGTTGTAAAATGTTTACATTAAAAAAATCTCAAATCAACAATCTGACTTTACAACTTAAGTAACTAAAATCAGAACAAACTAAGCACAAAGTCGTCAGGAAAGAAATAATAAAGACTAGAGCAAAGATAAAAAATAAATAAACAATAGAACAACAATAGAGGAAATCAGTATAACCAAAAGTTGGTTTTTGAAAAGATCAACAACATTGACAAACCCATAGTAGATTGATTAAGAAAAAGAGAAGACTCAAATGAATACAAACATAAATGAAAGACGGGACATTATTATTGATGTTACAGAAGTAAAAAGAATTATAAGACAATTTTATTTACAAGGGTATGCCCACATGTTTGAAAATATAAATGAAATGGATAAATTCCTAAAAACACATGAACTACCATGACTGAATTATGAAGAAATAGAAAATCTGAACAATTACTAGTAAAGAGATTGAATCAGTAATAAAAAAAAAATCTCTCAACAAAGAAAAGCCCAGGATAAAATGGCTTCACTGGTGAATTTAAGGCAGAATTTACACCAAAAATTTGAAGAGGAAGAAACACTTCTGAACTAATTTTATGAGACCAGCATTACTCTCATACCAAAATCAAAGATACTATAAAAAAAGAAAACCACACTAATTTCCTTGATGAATACTTATACAAATATCTGGATGCAAATAACAGCAAACTGAACTCAATAGTATACTATAAAGATTATATACCATGACCAAGTGCAATTTAATGAAAGAATAGTTTGATATTTAAAAATTAATCAATATAATGTACCACATTAACAGAACAAAATAAGAAAACACATGATCATCTCAATTGATGCAGAAAAGTTATTTGAAAAAATTCTACACCCTTTCATGATAAAAACACTCAACAAAGTAGCAATAGAAAGAAATTCCCCCAACATAATAAAGGCTATATATTAAAAAGCCACAGCTAACACCATACTCAATGCTGAAAGACTGAAATTGTTTCTTCTAAATCAGGAATAAGATAAGGATGCCTGCTTTTGCCAATTTTATTCAACATAGAACTAAAAGTCCTAGTCAGAGAAATTAAGCAAGAAAAAGAAATAAAAAAGCATTCAAATAAATATTAAATAAATACAATTATCTCTGTTTGCAGATGACATGATACTAAATGTAGAAAACCCTAAAAATTGCACAAAAACATTATTAGAACTAATCAACAAATTTAACATAGGTACTTGATTCAAAATCAACATGCAAAAATCATTTGTCTTTCTGTACACTAATAATGAACAATCTGAAAAGGAAATTAAGAAACAATTCCAATTACAATATCATAAAAAATAACAAAATATGTAGGAATAAATCTAACCAAAGAAATAAAGGACCTGTACACTGAAAACTACAAAACACTGCTGAAAATAATTGAAGACAAAAATAAATGGAAAGATATCCATGTTCATGGGTTGGAAGACTTAATATTGTTAAGGCATGATAATACCCAAAGCTATACAAAAATTAAATTTATTCTTTATCACAAATGAATCCTAAAATTTATGTAATCTTAAGGGACCTTAAATAGGCAAAACAATTGTGAAAAAAAAAAGCAAAGTTGGTGGTTTCATACTTCTTGATTTCAAAACTCACATCGATTACAATAATCAAAACAATGGAGTGCACTGTATATAAAGAGATATATAGACCAATAGAATAGAATAGGGAGACCAGAAAAAAAAAATCTTGCATATATGATCAAATGATTTTCTTTTTTTCCTTTTTTTTATTTTTATTCATTTTATTTTATTTTATTTTTTTATTAATTTATTTTTGTTACAGATGTTTCTTCTTTTTTCCCCATTGACACCCTATTCCCCATCTCCCCCACCCTGTACCCAGCTTTGTTGTCCATGTTCATCAGTTATGAGTACATGCATATAAGTTCTGTGGTTTATCTCATCTCTCCTCCCCACCCCCTCTTCTGAGGGTTGTCACTCTGTACCGCACTTCCACATTTCTGGGTCTAACCTGTTCCTCAGACTGTTATGTTCATTATATTCCACAAATAATTGAGATCATGTGATATTTGTCTTTCTCTGCTTGGCTTGTTTCGCTTAGCATAATACTCTCCAGGTCCCTCCATGTCGTCTCAAAGGATAAGAGATCTTTCTTACAGCTGCATAGTACTCCATTGTGTATATGTACCACAGTTTTTGTATCGATTTGTCTAGTGATGGACACTTGGGCTGTTTCCAGATTTTAGCTATTATAAATAGTGCTGGTATGAACATGGGGATATTTTGGAAATTAACCCCAATCTGATGTATCATTGGCTATTATGCTCTCCCATATAGTGGGTTCCCTTTCCAATTTGATGGTTGTTTCTTTTGCTGTGCAGAAGCTTCTAACTTTGATGTAGTCATATGTGTTCATTTTTTCCTTTCTTTCTGTTGCCTTAGGTGATGAATCAGTGAAGATTCTGCTGCGTATGATGTCCGAAATTTTGTTGCCTACATTTTCTTCTAGGATTTTTATGGAATCACAAATCACATTTAAGTCTTTTATCCATTTTGAGTTAACTCTTATGTATGGTGTAAGTTGATGGTCTAGTTTCATTTTTTTGCATGTAGCTGTCCAATTTTCCCAACACCATTTATTAAAGAGGCTGTCTTTACTCCATTGTATGGTCTTGCCACCTTTGTCGAATATTAATTGAGCATAATGTCTTAGGTCAATTTCCGGATTCTCTGTTCTGTTTCACTGGTCTATATGCCTGTCCTTGAGCCAGTACCAGGCTGTTTTGATTACAATAGCCTTGTAGTATAACCTGATGTCCAGTATTGTGATCCCACCTACTTTGCTCTTCTTTTTCAAGATTTCTGTCACTCTTTGACGTCTTTTTTGGTGCCATATGAACTTGTGAAGTATTTGTTTCAGTTCTGAGAAATATGTCATTGGTATTTTGATGGGAATGGCACTGAATCTATAGATTGTTTTGGGTAATATGGACATTTTAAATATGTTAATTCTTCCAATCCATGAACAAGGTATGTGCTTCAACTATTTTATATCTTCCTCTATTTCTTTTTTCAAGGTCCTGTAGTTTTCTGCAAATAGGTCTTTTACTACTTTGGTTAAGTTTATTGCTAGGCATCTTAATTTTTTTTGCCACGAGGGTAAATGGGATTGTTTTTTTAGTTTCTCTTTCTGTGAGTTCATCATTGGTGTATAAGCATGCCGTCTATTTTTTGACATTAAGTTTTTTATCCTGCTACTGTGCCAAATTCATTTATTAAGTCTACTAGTTTATTTTTTTTATTAATTTATTTTTGTTACATATGTTTCTCCTTTTTTCCCCATTGACACCCTCCACCCCATCCCCCCACCCTGTCCCCTGCTTTGTTGTCCATGTCCATCACTTATGCATACATGCGCATAAGTTCTGTGGTTTATCCCTTCCCTCCCTCCCACCCCCTCTTCTGAGGGGTGTCAGTTTATACCCTACTTCCACATCTCTGGGTCTACCCTGTTCCTCAGACTGTTATGTTCATTATATTCCACAAATAAGTGAGATCATGTGATATTTGTCTTTATCTGCTTGGCTTGTTTCGCTTAGTATAATACTCTCGAGGTCCCTCCATGTCATCTCAAAGGATAAGAGATCTTTCTTTCTTACAGCTGCATAGTACTCCATTGTGTATATGTACCACAGCTTTTTTATCCATTCATCCACTGATGGACAATGGGGCTGTTTCCAGATCTTAGCTATTGTAAATAGTGCTGCTATGAACATGGCGGTACATGTATTTTTTCTGATTGGTGTTTCAGGCTTCTTAGGATATATTCCTAGAAGTGGGATCACTGGGTCAAATGGCAATTCAATTTTTAATTTTTTGAGGTAACACCATAGTGTTTTCCACAGTGGCTGCACCAGTCTGCATTCCCACCAGCAGTGTACTAGAGTCCCCTTTTCTCCACACCCTCGCCAACACTTGTTGTTTGATGATTTGTTGATGACGGCCACTCTGACAGGTGTGAGGTGATACCTCATTGTGGTTTTAATTTGCATCTCTCTGATGATTAATGATGTTGAGCATTTCTTCATATGTGTCTTAGCCATTTGTATGTCGTTTTTGGAGTGCTGTCTATTTAGTTCCTCTGCCCATTTTTTAATTGGGTTCTTTGTCTTCCTTTTGTTGAGTTGTATGAGCACTCTGTATGTTTTGGAAATTTACCCCTTATCTGATGTATCATTGGAAATTATGCTCTCCCATAGAGTGGGTTCCCTATCTGTTTTGATGGTTATTTCTTTTGCTGTGCAGAAGCTTTTGAGTTTGATGTAGTCCCATGTGTTCATTTTACCCTTTGTTTCTATTGCCTTAGGTGATGTATCAGTGAAGATTCTACTGCGTATGATGTCCGAAATTTTGTTGCCTACATTTTCTTCTAGGATTTTTATGGATTCATGAGTCACATTTAAGTCTTTTATCCATTTTGAGTTTATTCTTGTGTGTGGTGTAAGTTGATGGTCTAGTTTCATTTTTTTGCATGTAGCTGTCCAATTTTTCCAACACCATTTATTAAAGAGGCTGTCTTTACTCCATTGTATGCTCTTGCCACCTTTGTCAAATATTAATTGAGCATAATGTCTTGGGTCAATTTCCGGATTCTCTGTTCTGTTCCACTGGTCTATATGCCTGTTCTTGTGCCAGTACCAGACTGTTTTGATTACAGTAGCTTTGTAGTATAAGCTGATATCCGATATTGTGATCCCACCTACTTTGTCCTCCTTTTTCAAGATTGCTGTGGCTATTTGGGGTCTTTTTTGGTTCCATATGAACTTTTGAAATATTTGTTCTAGTTCTGTGAAATATGCCATTGGTATTTTGATGGGGATTGCATTGAATCTATAGATTGCTTTGGGTAATATGGACATTTTAATGATGTTATTTCTTCCAATCCATGAACAAGGTATGTGCTTCCACTTTTTTATATCTTCCTCTATTTCTTTTTTCAATGTCCTGTGGTTTTCTGCAAATAGGTCCTTTACTTCTTTGGTTAAGTTTATTCCTAGGTATCTTAATTTTTGCCACGATGGTAAATGAAATTGTTTTTTTAGTTTCTCTTTCCGTGAGTTCATCATTGGTGTATAAGAATGCCGTTGATTTCTTGACGTTAATTTTGTATCCTGTACTTTGCCAAATTCATTTATTAAGTGTAGTAGATTTTTGATGGAGTCTTTAGGGTTTTCTATATATAATATCATATCGTCTGCGAATAATGACAGTTTCACTTCCTCCTTTCCAATTTGGATTCCTTTTATTTTTTCTTCACGTCTGATTGCTGTGGCTAAGACTTCCAGTACTATGTTAAATGAGAGTGGTGAAAGTGGGCATCTCTGTCTTGTTCTTGTTCTTAAGGGAAATGTTTTTAGTTTTTGCCCATTGAGTATGATGTTGGATGTAGGTCTTTCATATATGGTCTTTATTATGTCGAGATATGATCCCTCTATTCCCACATTGCTGAGCATTTTTATCAGAAATCGATGCTGGATTTTGTCGAATGCTTTTTCAGCATCTATTCATATGATCGTGTGGTTTTTATCTTTCATTTTGTTTATGTGGTGTACCACATTTATTGATTTGCGAATATTGAACCAGCCTTGTATCTCTGGGATGAATACCACTTGGTCATGGTGAATAATTTTTTTGAAGTATTGCTAGATCTGATTTGCTAGTATTTTTTAAGTATTTTGGCATCTATGTTCATCAGAGATATTGGCCTGTAGTTTTCTTTCTTTTTAGTGTCTTTTTCTGGATTTGGAATTAGAATTATGCTGGCCTCATAAAACAAGTTTGGAAGTCATCCTTCTTCTTGAATTTTTTGAAATAGCTTGAGGAGAATGGGTGTTAGTTCTTCTTTGAATGTTCAGTAAAACTCCCCCGTGAAGCTGTCCGGGCCTCGCCTTTTGTTGCTGGGAGAGTCTTGATTACATCTTCAATTTCCTTCGTTGTTATTGGTCTGTTCAAGTTTTCTATCTCTTCCTGGTCCAGTTTTGGGAGACTATATGTTTCTAGAAATTTGTCCATTTCACTTAGATTGTCGAATTTGTTGCCATATAAATGTTCATAGTATTTGTTAATGATCCTTTGTATTTCTGTGGTGTCAGTTGTTACTTCTCCTCTTTCATTTCTGATTTTGTGTATTTGGGTTCTCTCTCTTTGTTTCTTGGTGAGTCTAGCTAAGGGTCCATCAATCTTGTTTATCTTTGCAAAAAAGCAGCTCTTTGTTTCATTGATCCTTTGAATTGTTTTTTTTTTTTTGGTCTCTATGTCTTTTATTGCTGCTCTGATCTTTACTATTTCCTTCCTTATACTTGCTCTGGGGTTTTCTTTTTGTTTGCTTTCTAGTTCTTTAAGTTGTGAGGTTAGAGTGTCAATTAGAAATTTTTCTTGTTTCTTGAGGTAGGCCTGTAGTACTAGGAACTTCCCTCTCAGAACTGCTTTTGCTGCATCCCATAGATTTTGTGTTGTGTGTTCATTTTCATTAGTTTCCAGGAAGTTTTTAGTTTCTTCCTTGATCTTCTCAGGAACTCATCCATTGTTTAATAAGATGCTATTTAGCCTTCGTGTGTTCAAATGTCTTTGCATGTTCTTATTGTAATTGATTTCTAATTTCATGCCATTGTGATCTGAGAAGATGCTTGATATGATTTCAATCTTCTTGAACTTGTAGAGACTTCGTTTGTGTCCTAACATGGGGTCTATCTTTGAAAATGTCCCATGTGCACTTGAGAAGAATGTGAATTCTGTAGTTTTGGGGTGTAATTCTCTATAGATATCTATTAAGTTCATTTGGTCTAGTGCTTCATTTAGAGTCTCTGTTTCCCTGTTAATTTTTTGTCTAGAGGATCTATCCAGTGATGTCAGCAGGGTGTTGATATCCCCTGCTATGATTGTATTGCTGTCGATTTCTCCTTTGAAGTCCTCCGGAAGATTTTTAATATATTTTGGTGCTCCTATATTGTGTGCATATATGTTTCTAAGGTTACATCTTCCTGTTGGATATATCTTTTCAATGTTATGTAGTGGCCTTCTTTGTCTCTAATTATGGCCTTCATTTTGAAATCTATTTTATCAGATAGGAGTATTGCTACCCCAGCTTTTTTTTTCCTTTCCATTTGCTTGGACGATTTTTTTCCATCCCTTCACTTTCAACCTATGTTAGTCTTTTGTTGTGAGGTGGGTCTCTTGTAAACAACATATATATGGGTCATGTTTTCTTATCCAATCAGCTACTCTGTGTCTCTATATCAGAGCATTCAATCAATTTACATTTAAGGTGATTATTGATATGTATTTATTTATTGCCAGTTTTGTTTAGTGTGGTTATATTTTCCTTCCTATTTCTTCTACTAATTACAGCAATCCTTTTAACATTTCTTGCAGTGCTGGTTTGGTGCTAATGTATTTCCATAGCCTTTTTTGTCTGGGAAGCTCTTTATTTGACCTTCTATTTTGAATGATAGCCTTGCTGGGTAGAGTAGTCTTGGATTCAGATCCTTGTTTTTCATTACCTTGATTACTTCATGCCAATCCCTTCTGGTCTTTATTGTTTCTGTTGAGAAGTCAGCTGATCGCCTTATGGGGGTTCCTTTGTAGGTAACCTGTTGCTTATCTCTTGCTGCCTTTAGGATTCTTTGTCTTTAATTTTTGGCATTTTAATTACTATGTGTCTTGGTGTGGGCCTGTTTGGGTTCTTCTTACTTGAGGCTCTCTGTGCTTCTTGAACTTGAATGCCTTCTTTCTTCACCAAATTAGGGAAGTTTTCTGTCATGATTTCTTCAAATATATTCTCTAACCCTTGCTCATTTTCTTCTTCTTTGGGACTCCTATGATGTGAATATTATTACATTTCCAGTTGTCCCACAGTTCTCTTAAGCTGTCTTCCTGTTTTTTAATTGTTTTCTCCTTTTGGTTTTCTGATTGGTTGATTTTTCTACCCTGTCTTCTAAGTCACTGATCCGGCCCTCAGCTTCCTCTACTCTGCTGTTTAGTCCTTCCAATGTGTCCTTATTTCTGCTATATCATTCTTCATTTCTTCTTGGTGCTTCCTGATTTCCAATGGTTGATTTTCAATGTTTCTATGTCTTTACTCATGGTGTTGATGTCCTTACTTATATTGTTGAGCTTTCTCAAACCATGGCTCTGAATTCTAGCTCTTTTAACTTGCTTAACTGCATTTCATTTATCTCATTTTCGGTAGAGGTCTCTTGTTCTTTCATTTGGGATTTGTTTCTTTGTTTCACCATTTTGGCTATCTCAGTGGGTTTTGGAGCCTGACAAATTTTACCTGTGGATTTTGGTGTTATGCTGTTTGTGGCTCCCTTACATGGTTCGGATGAGTGTGGGAGGACCCACGTTAACCACCACTGTCAAGTCTTACTTTACTGAGTAGATTTTCAAGCCCAGGGAAGGTTCTATTATCCTCTAGCTTTTATGCCTAGAGGCTATTCGTTGCAGTTACTTGAAGAGCCTTGGGTTCTCAGTTGTATGAAAGCCTCCCTCAGGTGTTCAGTGTGAGAGGATTTTCCAAGGGTGTGGCAGATGCTGGTTGTTATTGAGCCTCAATTTGCATTTCAATGGCCCACCTGGGTGGGGTTGAATTCCTTGAGGGCAGGGCTGCCACCTCTCCCCAGAGCCCTGGGAAGGAGTAAGATGGCCACCGTCCTGTGTGGCAGTAATTCAGCAAAAGCTATGAGCGCCCTCCAACTCCCAAGTGTCTCCACACAGTTCCAGTCCAGTCCACTCTCCATCTGCCAGAGCCCAAGGTGAGTGGCTGTGGCTATTTTAGTGCTGTGTCCTGGCTCTCTGCGCTGTGTAAGGGGCTTGGGAATTTAACCCCCAGGGCGCTGCTCACAGCTAAGACTGCTGCTGTCCGTGAGCTCCCAGCCCCCCTCTCGTGCCTCCACAATCCTACCAGGATCGATTCTGTGTCCTTGGTTATATGTTCCTCACAGGCTGCTTTTCTGTTGCTTTTTCCCAACCATTTGTCTTTATTTTAGTTGTAATTCCAGTTTGGTCCTGGGAGATGGTCTGTGTAGCTTCCATTCACTCTGCTGCCATTTTGGAATCCGTCAAATGATTTTTACTGAGGGTGATAAAACCATTTGATGAGGAAAAGACAGTATTTTCAACAAATGGTGTCGGGAAAAGTGAATACCTACATATATATATATATATGTATATATATATAAAAGGAAGTTAGACCCTTACCTTTCAACATATACAAAATTACATCAAAATGGATCAAAGACCTAAATATAAGAAATTAAAACTAAAATACCATTTGAAGAAAACAAAAAGAAAAATCTAAATGACATTGGATTTAGTGTAGATTTCTTAGATAAAATATAAAAAGCACAGACAACAAAAGAAAAAATAAAGAACTTCATCAAAATTACAAACTTTTGGGCATCAAATATTGCCACTTTGCTACCAAAAAAAAAAGAAAAGAAAGAAAGAAAAGAAACTTTTACCCTTTGTAATAACATGGATGGGACCTGGAAATCCTTATGCTAAGTGAAATAAGACAGTCAGAGAAAGATAGCTACCATATGATTTCACTCATATGTGGAATCTAATGAACAAACTGAACTAACAAGCAAAATAGAAATAGAGTCATAAATAGAGAGCAGGCTGACAGCTCTTGGATGGGGCGAGGGGGAGAGTACCAGAGGACATGAAGGGATTGAGGTACAAAAAAAAAAATAAAAGAAAGAACTCATGAATATGGACAACAGTGTGGTGATTGTGGAGGGAGGGATGGTAGGTGGAGGTGGAAGACGATATAGAGAGGATAAAAAATGATGGATGAAATAAAATCAAAGGGTACTATAAATAGTGAAAAACCAACCCAGAAAATGAGAGCAAATATTTGCAAATCATATATCTCATAAGGGATTAATATTCAAAATATATAAAGAACTTCTAAAACTCAACAATAAAAAATAACAACTTGATTAAAAAATGGGCATGTGAGTTGAATAGATATTTCTCCAAAGAAGGTATACAAATGGCCAATAAGCACAGGACAATATGCTCATAATCACTAATCGTAAGGAAAATGCAAATCAGAGCTATAACAAGATACCATTTTACACTCATTAGTATAGCTATAATTTATTTAAAAAAATAACAGAAAGTAACAAATGGTGAGGATGGGGAGAAATTGGAATCTTTGTACAGTGCTGCTGGGAATGTAAAATGGTGCAGCTGCTGTGGAAAACATTATGACAGTTTCTCAAGAAATTAACAATAGTGTTACCTCATGATCCAATAATTCTACTTCTGGGTATATCCCAAAAATAAGTGAAAGCTGGGATCCAAACACATTTGCTCAACCATGTTCATAGCAGCATTATTTATAATAGTCAAAATTATAAGCAACCGAAGTGTCCATCAATGTCTGAACAGATAAACAAAATGTAGTATATACATACAATGGAATATTGTTCAGCCTTAAAAAGTAAGGAAATGTTGACACATGTTATAACATGGGTGAATCTTAAAGAATTGTGCTAAATGAAATAAGCCAGTCACAAAAAGACAAATGCTGTATGATTTTTCTTACATGAGGCTCCTAAAGTAGTTACGTTCATAGAGACAGAAGTAGAATGGTGGTTGTCAGGGGCAGGGAGAAGAAGGGAGTGGAAGTTAGTATTTAATGGGTATGGAGTTTCAGTTTGGGATTATGAAAGTGTTCCGGAGATGGATGATGATGATTGTTGCATGATAATGTGAATGTACTTAATACCACAGAATGGTACACTTCAAAACAATTAAAATAGAAAATTTTATGGTACATCTAGTTTACTAAAATAAAGATTGTGTAACATGCAAATTGTCCCAATGGACTCAAAACCTATATAAAATGCAGATCTCCCAGATCTTAGTGAAATTGGGTAACTTAGTCACATAACGAGTAAGGGGCACAGCTCGCCTTTAGAGTCAACTCTGATGACAGTGTCCATACTCTTAAGTGCTTAAGTATACTGCCTCATTTATTTTTGGACAGGTTCTGGGGGAAAAGAAATATTATATACCAACTAAAACATCACCAATAATTTCTGATCTGGCTCAAAGATGATGATGATGATGATGATGATGATGATGATAAGTATGATGGTATACCTTAAAGTTCTTTTACACATATTTTTTCACTTCATCCTGGAATTTACTCTGTGAATTAATTATTTTCCCCATTGTCTAGATAGAGCCTGAGGCATGGTGAGGTTAAATGAAAACCAGAAAATTGTAGAGTTCATATTTAAATGAGACCTCTATACTCTATGTCTATATCTTCCATTATGTTATGTTGCCTCATATACTGAGGTGAGTGTGCTTGTGATAGTTAAAAATGGGCTCAGACATGGAAACACAAAGCAATATTCTTGATGATAAAATAAATTTATTTTAGTGAGTAGATTGACAAAAGCCTTATCATTTTATAATCACCTTTTGTACAAAATGTTGGTAAACCTTAATGCATTTTAAAGGAAGAGCATGGGAAAGAGAACCTGTAAAAAGTCCAGGAAGTACATACTAGTAAACAAAAATTAAATCTTTAGAATCTTTAAGTTAAGATGCGTCAGATATAATTATATTTGTTTTTTAATTTAATGCACTACTTTTATTGTTGAAATTTAGTCCATGTAGAATATTTTTGTAGATTCTATAGGTTAATTTGGGATTGTAGACCCCCATCCCTCAACTCTTTCCCTATCCTATTTTCTCCCTGATTTTAAATATATTGACTATGAATTCTACCATCTTGGGGCTGGGGCAGGGCAGGGTTATGAGACTGTTTAGTAACCCAACTTTCTTGGTTGAAGAGAAAATATACTATTAAATATAAATTATTTGAAGATTCCACACATATTCATTGAGGGTGCAGGCACTGATATAAGCACTGGAGACAGTGCTGTGAATAGAAGGATAAGAAAGTATCCTCTCAGGGTGTCTACGAGGTTGTGGGGAAGAGACCATGAATGAGTAATAACTTCTATGAAGAAAAGAAAACAGACTGAGTGTGTGTGTGCTGCTATTAGTGGATACATTGGACTAAGTAGTTAAGAAAGGGTTCTCTTTGGAGGTGACATCAGAGCTGAAATCTGAGTAAGATGGCACTGCTAGCTAGCCCTGAGAACATTCAGGGAAGGGAGCTGTAGGCAGGAGAATGATAACTGCAAAGGCCCAAAGTTAAGCACATGCTTGGCATGTTCAAAGAGTACAAAGAAAGCCATGTGGTGGCATCACCATGAGTGAAAGGATATGAGCCTAAGGAGGGAGCTGGGCCAGGTCAGGCAGACCTGAGCAGCCTATTAGGTAGCTAGTTCTGGCTCTCTGTACAATGTGAACCCATCTAAGTGCTACTGGGAGGAGAGTGAATTGCAGGGAGCACAGGTGGAGGCTGTTGTGCTCTTCAGGTAAGAGTTGATACTGATACTAATGAGGCTGAAAGGAGTACATGGTTTAGGGACATATTCTGGAAGCCAAGCTGATGGTGCTTTACATATGACTAAATATTAAGAGTAAGGAGATGGATCCCAATCTGAGACACTATCCAACTGTTATTTTATTATTGAAGACATTCTATGGAACATTGATATTATGTTCCGGAGAGGGAAGGCTAACTGAAGGCTTCCTTATTAAACATGTACAGTTCCAGTTACATTGTATACCTTCTAGCTGAGGCCTAAACTTAAAAAAATTCAACCCAAAAGAGGTTCTGGTCAAGATGATGGTATAGGTAAAGGTAATACTGGAATTCTCCTATAACCACACCAAAATTACAACTGAACTGCAGAACAACCATCATTCAGAACTGCCTGAAATCTACCTGAACAGAAATTGTACAACTAAGGATAAAAAGAGGAAGCCCCATTGAGACAGATAGGAAGAGCAGAGATGCAAAATGGGCTACAAATGTGGTGGGTAAAAATTAGGAGGGATATCTCAGCTGTGGAGGTCCCTCATGAGGAGTGGCAGGTCCCAGCACCACACCAGGCCCCCAGCCCAAGGTCTCAGTGCTGGGAAATGAAGTCTCCATTACTTCTGGCTGTAAAAACTAGAGGGTAGTATGGCTGAGTGAGACAAAGGGCTGCTGAAGTCCAGGAATTCCTCTTAAAGGGCTTTCACACAGACTTACTCAGACTCACTCACTTAAGCTCCAGTGCTGAGGCAGCAGCTTGGAGGGCACCAGGGACATATGAGGAAGAACTGAGGTGTCAGGCATCAGGGTGAGAGCTGGAAGAGCAGCTTTCTCCCACAGAGAAGTGCTGGCAGAGGCCATTGTTCCTATGAGCCCTCCCCCATAGAGCTGGCAGGCAGGTGCCATATCTGAGTCTCCATCAAACAGACTAATACTGTTAGCCCCACCCTGGTGATTCCCTGAGACCCCTACCCCACCCAACTTGTGAGCTCACCCAAGCTGTTTCCAGTGGCTTTTCCAGTAGCTTTTCTGTACCAACGGCCTTTCCAGGCTCATGCTTCAGACTTTCCTAAAATCTCTCAAACAAAGAGCATCTGGTCTCAGTGTCCCATACCTCTCAGCAAGTGGCCCCATTCCCATGAACTAGTAGAGTTGGCCTTGGTTTATAGCTTGGCCTCTCCAGGGCACCTCCAAGCCAAGCACAAGTAGCAGCCATCTTCAGGTTGCTTTGTAACTCAAGCCACGTGGCCCTGGGCAGGACACAGGTGGTGGTTGACCTTGGCTTTCAACTCCTGGGAAGCTCCAGAGCCCCCTTCACAAGTGACACACTCAAAGGGTGGACTCAGTGGGCACCAGACACAGTGGTTACAGTCAGTCTCACAGCTGATCAGCCTGAGGGTAAATCCCTCCCATTGACATACCAACAGCAATCAAGGCTCAACTACAACAACAAAAAATGCACACAGCCCACACTGGGGGAGAGGGTGCACCTGGAGTGCCATCTTTGGTAATCATAGAGTCTGTTCCTGTGGACTTGACAGAACACTTACTATATGAGGCCACTCTACCAAGGTCAGGAGACATAGCACCTCTACCTACTACAGAGAAATCAACACAGGGAGCCTGACAAATGAGAAGACAAAGAAACATGTCCCAAATGAAAGAACAGAACAAAACTCCAGAAAAAGAACTAAACAAAGTGGAGACAAGCAATCTACAAGATGCAGAGTGCAAAACACTGGTTCTAAGGATCCTTAATGATCTCAGTAAGAACTTCAAAAAAGAGGTAGAAACATAAAAAAGAACCAGTCAGAAATGAAGAATACAATAACTGAAATGAAGAATCATTAAAGGGTATCATAGTAGATTAAATGAGGCAGAGAATTAAATCAGTGATTTGTAAGATAAGGTAGCAGAAAACACCCAATTAGAACAGTAAAAAGAAAAAAAAATTTTTTTAAATGAGGATAGTTTAAGTGAATCTCTGGGACAACTTCAAGCATACTAACATTTGCATCATCAGGGTGCCAGAAGGAGAAGAGAGAAAGCAAGGAATTGGAAATTTATATGAAAGAAAACTTCCCTACCCTGGTGAAGAAAATAGACATACAAGTCCAGGAAGCCCAGAGAGTCCCAAACAAGATAAAGCCAAAGAGGGCCACACAAAGACACATCATAATTAAAATACCAAAGTTAAAAATAAAGAGAGAATCTTAAAAGCAGCAAGAGAAAAGCAGTTACTTACCTACAAGGGAGCTCCCATAAGAGTGTCAGATGATTTCTCAACAGAAACGTTGCAGGCCAGAAGGGACTGGCAAGGAATATTCAGTGATAAAAAGCAAGGACCTACTACCAAGATTGCTCTACCCAGCAAAGCTATCATTTAGAATTGAAGGATAGAATTTTCCAGACAAGAAAAAGCGAAAGGAGATCATCACCACCAAACTAGTATTACAAGAAATGTTAAAGGGTCTTCTTTAAGATGTAAGGGGAGTTGGGGAAGTAGGTGAAAAAGGTAAAGGGGTTAAGAAGTAAAAATTGGTAGTTACAGAATAGTCACAGGGATGTAAGGTACAGTATAGGGAATATAGTTAATAATATTGTAATAATTATGTATGGTGTCAGATGGGTAGTAGAATTATTGGGGTGATAACTTAGTAAGTCATATAATGTTTAATTACTGCTTTGTACACCTGAAACTAATATAGTACCATATGTTAACTGTAATTTAAAAAATTATTTAAAGTAAAAAAAATCCAATCCATAGAAATTGAACTGTGAACTTTGTTCTTTGAAGAGTTGCTTGACACCATCACCATTTTGATCATTAAGCTGTACCTCATTTTCTACTGCTAGTGTTAACCATGTGAATTTGCCAATTGGCACCTTATTTCTTGTGGCTGAAAGGTCAGGCAGACTTATTGTTGTCAATTTCAAAAGTCACAAAAGTGGAAGTTATTATAAGGGACATTTGTTTTTACTCCAGCATTTTGCTGAGTTGTCTGTCAAATATGGTCTTTATGACTAAAGAATGCTAATGAAATTTGAGGCAATCACTAAAATGATGCAGTGCTACATTTATGTTTATTAAAGGACATAAGTACTATTTCATTGCAAGGTCTCATTCACAAATGGCTTTGGCAAAGTACAACATTGAAGCAACTTAAACCTATAATGACCTTAATTATCATGTAGTGGGGAGGCTTATTTCTAACTCTAATTTGACCTCAGCACCATGTCCAGCAGTGAATTAATATAGTTTGTTTGAAAATAAAAGGGGGAAACTGCCTAAAATATAGTACTTGGGCAGTTTGTGTACTTTATAGGCACCAATTTCCCTTCCTCCTCTTGATTTGGCAACAGTATAAAGAAGCCTTCAAAGCAAGAAATGGATTTTGAGCATATATTGTAAACATTTTAATTTTCTAAATGGGCAAAAACATCTAGCAATTTCAGTAAAAGGGCCCTGGCATCAAGGTCACTTGTACTCATTCTGGGCAATAAGTCAGTGTTCTTACGATTGCCCTGCTCCCCTCATTTAGGTGACTACTGACCTTATGCTTTGGTTTCTGGACAAGGTAGTCAAAACCTTTTAGCCAGAAATGATCAGATATGTTTCTTATGTGTTTTGGAATGAACTTAACTGATTGCATTTCTTCTTGTGGGGTTACTAGCACCCTAGTCCTTGTCTTGCCTCTTGTAAAATGATTTCAAGCATGGAGAAGCGAGTGAGTGAGCTTCCTCATTATTCCTGAAGCGGTGTTGTGCAACAGCCCCATATTTAACTATTGGTTATGTTCATTTTCTGGCCTCATTAGGCTTCCTAGTCCTTGAAAATTCAAGTTAAATAGGTTGCAAAATTATATTTGCACCTAAGAAAATGTCCATAATCCTAATTCACCTAACTTTCAAAGCCATTTGAGGACAACATTGTGTAGTATATTTTAGGATTCAGAGAAAGTTGATTTATAAATTTCATTAGACAAATAGTACAGAACTTTGTGGTTATTGTGAGAATTGGAAGTAATGCATGTTAAGCATCCATGACAGGGCCTGAAATAGAAAGAATTAAGTAAGTGGTGGTCATTATTTATAACCAATATACCCATCCAGGTGTATAGATTTTCCTGCCTGGACAATTACAGTACCCCTAACAAGTCTGCCAGCCTCTAGTTTATTTATTTATTTATTTATTTATTTATTTATTTATTTATTTATTTTTGGTTTGTTTTTTTCCTCTATATTTATCATCCTAAATAGCACTTACATTGGGTCATTCAGCAACTCAGACATATTCAGTGGTTCCTATTGACTACAAGATCAAGTCCAAAATTCAGGGTGGGGCAAAAGTAGGCTTACAGTTGTGAGTATACAAAACACAAATTGTACTCTTATATTATTATTTACTAATTATTGTATTAATTTCCATATGAACAACTGTAAACCTACTTTTGTCCCACCTTATATTTGGTTTGGCATTCAAAATCAAAGGCTACACATTCCACACTTCACCCTTATCTTTATTTTAATCACTGGCATATTTATGCTTCTGGTTTGAAATTTATCATATCCTACCTTGTGTAATAGCTTTTTCCCCCTTGTGAACAAGGCTTATCTCTGACACTATATATGAATTTCTTAGAAAGGAATTAACATGACTCATTCTTTTAAAAAATTTTCCCATAGACTCTATTTGTATAATGTCTCTTACATAGAAAGTTTCTAAGAAATTGTTCCTGACAATGATAAGATTGTAGGCCAAGAAGCCAGGTAAGTATGAATACAATGATGAGGAAAGCGAGCAATGTTTTAGTCACTAGTGCTTTTGTATTTTGTGACTTCTTCTTAATCATTCTAAAATTAATTAGGAAAAAGATATATGTAAAATTGACATAAGGTAGAGTTTATATAAAGCTTTTCTCACCAAGTTTTTAGCACTCTTTAGGTTTTAACACACTTTATTTATACTCATATCCAAAGGAGAAATTTTTTTCATCTCAAAACAAACTGAAGGCCTCACAGAATAAATTTTTTCACTTATGTCTGCACAGGAAATAAGTGGGAGATTAGGGATCAGAATCAGAGTTTTCTACCTCACTGTCTGGATATTCAAAACAGAGAGATTAATGGAAGTAATTCTTGAGGGCAGGATGCCCTGGGAGCAGATTGAAAGATTAGTTCAGTTTATATAATGAAACCTAATCCATCAAACTCAAAATAAATACATAGGCAAGTGTACAGGAAATATATTCTTCTGATTTTGTTTTCTGATATAGCATAGTCATGCTAACATCTTCCAAATGGACTACTCTTTGAGGCTGCTAGCCAAAACACAGCTAAAATTATGCCTCATATATTTTCCTTTGACTGGGTTTTATTTAGATCTTTTTCAAAAGTCTTTAATATGCATTTATTTATCATCTATTTTGTGGTATCTAAATATGTGGTAACATATTTTGAGAGATACATAAAAGAAATAGAAGATTTTGACTCAAGAATTTGACTCAAGAATCTTTTATTCTTATTGAAGACATAAGATATACAACTGTCAATGACCCTATAGGATCATGTACTGTGAAAGGTGCTAAAATATTTGTCTAGGAGACCAAATGAAAAGTTTTAAAGTTTGATATGGTAAGGGAAAACTTTATAAGGTTGTGCAAGGTAGCAGTAGAAGAACAGGTTTTTGTATTAGACCCTGTTGAGTATGAATCCTGGTGCTGACTCTTACTAGTTATGTAATCTTAGAAAACTTATTTCCTATCCCCTAGTCTCAACCTCTTCCCATGTGAATCAGGCATAAACAGATCCACTTCGTTGGGGCATTACTTTCTAACACAAGGTTTGACATAGCAGGAAATCAATAAATGATAGTTTTCTCCTAAATTGAGGTAAGCCATAGTAAAATGTGGTAGAGTTGAAGGGGAAGGTATTACAGGTTAGTAGAACACAGAGCAAACTTTCAAGGTCAGAGGAAAATGGCGTGTCTGTAAAATAATGAGTATGTGTCTGTTTGGGCTATAGGACCACAAGCAATAACGATGAACAGATAGAAGCAGTAATGTGAGGACCTTGGGGAATTTAGATTTGTAAATAGCAAGGGATGTGTTAAGTTATCCAATAGGATCTGAGCTCTTAAAGATGTGGCCTTCCTATATTAAGGTATAACTAAAAGCTCATATTATTAACTCTGTTTTTTGTCTCAGTTTGAGATAGTTTGTTCTTCCTAGATTCTTTTATAGCCTGTAGAGTAGATGGGGGGAGAGGGTTGCTGCCAAAATGGAAAATAGATTTGGCGAAGCAAGTTCAGCGGTAAATGCAGATGAGAGCCAATAAGAAAACACTTTAGAAACATTAGAAGGAGGAGATGGAATAGGTTGATAAGCTAGATAATGAAAGAAGGGAACAGATTTAGAGATATTTTAATGTTGTCATGTTTAAGTGATGGTTTGGGTATAGAGGAGGATGAGGGAGAGGGAAAGTACCCAGAATGACTCCTGGGTACATACACAACTGGAGGAATGGTTTTGCCTTTTAGTACAGAAAGAATTCTAGTTGGGAAATAAGCCACAGTGTGTTGTGGCACTGCAAGTTAAGAGTTGAGTTTTAGACACTGAGACTGAGAAGCCTTTGAACTATCCAAGTGGAGAGGTCAGGTAGGCAGTTTTGTATCTGTACTTGGACTTAGAGCGGTGTTTCTCAACCTGGAGGTCATTTCTCACCTCCCCCTCCTCGCCACACCCTAGGAGGTATTTATCAATGTCTGGAGATGTTTTTGTTTTCACAATTGGGAGGAGTATTACTGGTGTCTAGTGGGTAGAGGCCAAAGATGTTGATAAACATTTTATAACAGCCACCACACTGTATCCCCCACACCAAAAAATTATGTGGCCCCAAATATCAACAGTGCTGAGGTTGTTGGTTCTTTGGGGGTGGGGGAAAGAAGGAAGAAGAAATCCTTATTAAGAATAGCTGAATATGATTCCACTTGTATATAATTTAGGATATACAAAATTTAATAATATCCTAAGTTAAGCAATTTCATAATGATATAAGTATGTGCAAAACTATAAACAAGAGTCTAAGAATAAAGCACACAAAATTTATAATGATAGGCATGGGATTGGAGAAGTCAAGAAGGGATTCAAAGATTATGAAAAAAGTACATTTATATATATATATTTTTAATATGTTTTTATTGATTTCAGAGAGAGGAAGGGAGAGGGAGAGATAAAAACATCGATAAGAGAGAAACACTGATTGGTTGCCTCCTGCACACCCTCTACTGGGGATCGAGCCCACAACACTGGCATGTACCCTGACCAGGAATTTAACCAATGACCTCCTGGTGCATGGGATGAGCCACAAGGGTCTGGACATATATGTATTTTTAATAGGTGGTGGGTTAACAAATGTAAGATAAATCATTGTTTTATACCATTCACCTAGTTTACCAATATTCTTTTTATCTTTCAACACATAATAAGAAGCAAGGTAAAAAATCTAATGGCTAGGTAAGAAAGGATGAGTCTATAAAGAAGATGAGAATAATAAGATGAGAAGAAGCAGTGTGATGTCACAGAACCCAAGGTCACTGTCAATAGTCTCAAATGCAGTTGAAAAGCCAAGAAAATATGGACAAAACAAGTTTCCATTGAGTTCACTGTCATGGAACTCACCGATGATCTCAGAACAGTTTCAATGAAGTAATTAATGAGTGAAGTGTGTTGAGCAGAAAGTTAAAGTTAGAAAATGAAACCAATGAGTATAGACAACACTTTCAAGAAGTTTTTGCTATGAAGAAGATTAGAGAGAGAGTTGAATCCCTAGAGATTAAGCAGGTTGTTGAGGAAAAGTTTTGTTTTGTTTATTTTAATGAGAGAGGTGAACTGGTTTAAAACTAGAGAGAAAACATCTCATTGGAAGAGAGATTTTGGATCTACAAAATAGAGAAGGGGATATTTGGTAGTTTAGGTTTTATGAGAAAGCAGGAGAAAACAATGATTAGATATAAAGCCAGGTGGAAGGATTTGTCCTAGGTAGATAGATGGAAGGTCAGCTCCACTCTTTATGGAGAAGAAAGTAGAGGTGAAAACGGAGACTTAATAGTGGAAAGCTAAGGGATTCCAATCCTACTCTTCTCTGTAAAAATGGATGTTTAGAGAAAATAAAGAGGTGGATGGCTGATGAATATGGAGAAGTTTTGAAATCGTCCTTTTGGACACAGAGAATAAATCAATCAAAGGAAAAGAGTAGGGTTATCAAATAATATTGAGGACAGAAAGGGGTGAGTGATCATAAATTTCTAATGGCACCAATCTGTCTTATTGTTGAAACATTCTGGCAGTACTTGGTGGTGCTCAGCTGCTCTAGTTGAGTTGAAGAGCTAGGTTATCCAGGGTTGGGACTTTGCCAGATGCATGTAACAGGAAAAGAAAGTATCTTGGTAAGAGTTTTATGTCAAAGTAAAGAAAGGAGAAGACTAATGGTCCTTTTATTCAGAGAGGTTGTGGCTACCTTAAATTTAGAGAGAGACACACAAATCAACAAGTGGAATAAGAAACTGATCAGGAAGACACAAAGAAGGACATGTCCTGTGTCAATAAGGGATCACATCTAACTTTGTAGAAGTGATTAACATTGAGTCTTGATAAATGATGCACTATTTATTATATAGGCAGGCTATTAAAATAAGGCATCATGGAATCAGATAAGATTCAGTAGTGATGGAAAGGAAGGATATGTTCCCCAAAAATAACTTTAGGATTTTAGGAAGACATATGTAATATAATGTACCCATAATTTAAATTTTTTAAAATCTACATTTGTGAAAAGAAGCCCAACCACTGTGAGTTTTCATAGTATTTGTACAAAAAGCAGAACACTCCCCCTTCCTCCACCCTTTCGCCAAACAACCAACTTCTATTACTCAGAGCTTCTGACCTCAAATTTGCACATTGGTTCAGCACCAGTTAGCTATTTTTTGATATTATGCACTGAACTCAAGTCTCTCCCATCATTCCAGATAGTTAGTTAAGAACTAGTCAAGTACATTAATTCCTGTATGTTATTAGGGCAATTTCTGAGCCCAAAGGGTGAAGTACTGAAGTTATATAGAAGGCAAGCAATGGTTTGGCTTTCATTTCTAAAATTGTTCATTGTTTGAACCTACTGTTAATTCTATTGGTTTGCACTGTTAAAACACTGTTTTTCAATGACTGTTTTTCAGGTCAATATATAGCCTGACATAACCCACTGCAATGTACTGGCTTCTAGGTTCTTGAGCCCTTGTGTTCTGTAAGAGATGGTACAAGAAAATTAAATGCAGAAATGAGAGAGGACAGAGGGAGAAGTCAGTTTCACCTTTCCAGAAAAAAAATGGGGGAAAGTCATAATTACTGCCATTAAGGCTTACCTTTATTTTACTTCTCCAATTCATGTTACCTTTTCTTGTACACACTGCTTTGCTGAGAGGTATCAATTATGGGTCACACAATCATATAAACATGAATTTTGTTTCCACCACAGCCAACTGGGAAAATAAGGGGAAACCATTCAATTTTTCCAAGTAATTTTTCTTTATCTTGAAAATAAACATAATTTATAGATGAAAATAACTTTAGCCCAATGTAAGGTCTTCAATAGTTTGTTGTATTATGTGTTTTATAACACCATGAATATTACAGTAGTTTGTAAGTTCCTTAAGAGAAGGGATCCCAACTTATCTCCGTAGACCAGCAGCACGTATTACACTTTCTTGGCCATGAATTAATGTAAATTAGGGAATAATTATTTTCACATTCTAGCCTTACGACAAAATAGCCTTTAGGAGCATGGCAAATGATTTCAGTGTACTAACCTTTTGGTATCCAACAGTGCACGCACCCAAAGTGTGACGTAGATGATACATGAAATGAATTTAGATACTTATATTTATCATATTTTATGTTAATAGTTAAGGAACAATGCTCTTGTTTTTATGTAGTAAAACTATTTTAAAAATTCACCAAAGAGAAAAATATAAAAAAGATGGCGGCGGGCAGGACCAGAGGGAGGGTGAGTGTGTGAGAGAGTGAGCTAGTGTGTGAGAGACTGTGAGTAGACTTGAAGGTGGACGACTAAACTTGTGCAGTGCAGAGAGGTTGAGCAGCAGGTTCCTGTGCTGTGGATGCAGCAGCCGGCTACCGCAGTAAGCGGCTCTTCAGGGCCCTTCTCACTGCTCTGCGGGGAGGTCCCACCATTTTGGGAGATTCCGAGTCTTCCCTGGGAGGAGGCAGTGGGAGCAGCTAGGGCCCAGCAACCTGAGCCCACCAGTGCACCTGGCACCCTCGGACCAGTGGACCCCCTGTGTCAACACAGACCAGTGCACAGTAGTGGAGCTGCCAAGGTGCCAGTTGCAGAAGCCGCAAATGGCCGGGAGCCCAGCACCATCCCCCACAGTAGCAGCCCGATCAGAGTTGAGATATACTCCCAGCAACAGAGGCTGGGGAGCAGACATCCAGCCCCAGGCAACAGAAGCACAGACCAGCAGCAAAGAACGATCCCCCGAAACTACAGCAAAGGCTCAGCAGGAGCTGAAACCCATGGGGCAGCAGCACTCCCCAGCTGCCAGGGGCGGGACCCGGGACTCCACAGAAGCCGGGGCAACACAGCTGCCCAGAAGAGCTGTGGGGAACTGGGGCACCAGACAGACCTGTGCGACCCAGCAGCCCACAAGAGTGGTGAAAAGCCAGGACTCAAGAGGGACCGATGTGATCCAGCTACCCTCAGGACCTGTGGGGTGCTGGGGCACCAGAGAGGCCTGTGTGACCCAGAGGCCCACAAGATAGGCCTGGAGCCAGGTCTCCAGAATGGATTGTGCAATCCAGCTCCCCACGGAATCAGCAGGAAGCGGGGGCTCCAACAGGGCCTGTAGAACCCAGCTGCCCACAAGATTGGTGGGGAGCCAGGGCTCCAGTGAGGCCTGTGCAACACAGCTGTCCACAGTACAGGTAGGGAGCGCAGCTCCAACAGGGCCTGAGCTATACAGCTACAGGTGGCATCGGCAAACAGCTGGGAACACAGCTCCAGAGGGGCCCTCATGATCCAGTAGCAGCACCTACTAGGACACACCAATAACAGCCTCCAGTAGTCAATCCTCCAGGATCCACAGCGGGCAAGAGGCAACATGCAACAAAACAGTCTGGTAGGCACAGTAGCCTTATTTGATATACAGTGAGCTGCCTACACATCCAAACATCCCTCACCGGGTCTAGAGCTACCAGACGGCTAAAATGGGGAGACAAAGAAACAACACCCAAAGGAAAGAAAAAGAGGAATCACCAGAAAAGGAACTACAGGAAATGGAAGAAAGCAACTTGTCAGATAAAGAATTCAAAGCAATGATTTTAAGGGTGCTCAAACAATTTGGTGAGAACTACAAGCAACTTAATAAGAATTATGAAGAGCTCACTGGGAACTACTTCAGCTTAAAAAAAGAGGTAGAAGCTATGCATACAAATCAAGAGAAAATAAAGAATGACATAACTGTTATGAAAAATACCTTAGAAGGGTTCAATAGTAGATTAGAAGAAGCTGAAGACTGAATCAGTGACTTAGAAGACAAGGTAGAGAAAAACACCCAAATAGAGCAGCAAATGGAAAAAAAAATTAAAAAGAAGGAGAAGAGTTTAAGGGAGCTGTAATTTGTATTTACAATACAAAATGTAACAACATTCACATTATAGGGATACTGGAAGGAGAAGAATCAGAGAAAGGAATAGAGAATCTGTTTGAAGAAATAATGACAGAAAACTTCCCTAAACTGGTGAAGGAAAGAGTCACACAAGTCCAGGAAACACAGAGAGTCCCAAGCAAGATGAACCCCCAAAGACCCACAGCTAGACACATCATAATAAAAATGGCAAACATTAAAGACAAAGAAAGAATCTTAAAGGAAGCAACAGAGAGACAGAAAGTTACCTATAAGGGAGCTCCCATTAGACTGTCAGCTGATTTCTCAATAGAAATGCTGCAAGCCAGAAGGGAGTGGCATGAAGTGTACAAAGTAATGCAAGGCAATGGTCTGAATCCAAGACTACTCTATCCAGCAAGGCTATCATTCAAAATTGAAGGAGAAATAAAGAGCTTCATGGATTAAAAAAAAAAAAAAAAAAAAGCTAAAAGAATTTACCACCACCAAACCAGCACTGCAGGAAATGCTGAAGGGACTGTTGTAAGAAGAAGAAACAGAAAGAGAGAGAGAGAGAAAGAGAGAGAGAGAGAGAGAGGAACATAGGAATAAAATTAAAATGGCAACTAATAACTATCTATTAATAATTACTTTAAATGTAAATGGCTTAAATGCTCCTACCAAATAACATAGGGTAGCTGATTGGATAAGAAAACATGACCCATATATGTGCTGTCTACAAGAGACCCACCTCACAACAAAAGACTCACATAGGATAAAAGTGAAGAGATGGAAAAAAATTTTCCAAGCAAATGGAAATGGAAAAAAAGCTGGTGTAGCAATACTCATATCTGACAAGATAGACTTCAAAACAAGGGCCATAATAAGAGACAGAGAAGGTCAGAACATAATATTAAAAGGATCAATCTAACAAGAGGCTATAACCCTGGTAAACACATATGCACCAAATACGGGAGCACCAAAACATATTAAAAACTTCTGGAGGACTTCAAGGGAGAGATCAATAGCAACACAGTCATGGTGGGTGACTTTAACACACCACTGACACCCCTGGATAGATCTTCTAGACAAAAAATTAACAAGGACATAGAGTCCTTACAAGACAAACTAGATCAGGTGAACTTCATTGATATTTACAGAACATTTCACCCCAAAGCTGCAGAATATACATTCTTCTCAAGTGCACATGGGTCATTCTCAAAGATAGACTAAATATTAGAACACAAAGCAAGTCTCTACAAATTCAGGAAAATTGAAATCATGTCAAGCACCTTCTCAGATCACAGTGGCATGAAACTAGAACTCAATTACAATAAAAACACACAAAAACATTCAAACACTTGGAGGCTAAATAGCATTTTATGAAACAACAAATGGGTTACTCATGAGATCAAGGAAGAAATAAAAAACCTCCTGGAAACCAATGAAAATGAACACAAAACAACACAAAATATATGGGACACAGCAAAAGCAGTCCTGAGAGGGAAGTTCATAGCACTACAGGCCTACCTCAAGAAAGAAGAAAAATTCCTAACTGACTTTCTAACTCTACAACATAAAGAACTAGAAAGTAAACAAAAAGAAAAACCCAGAGCTAGTACAAGGAAGGAAATAGTAAAGGTCAGAGCAGAAATAAACAACAGAGACTAAAAAAAAATTCAAAAGATCACTGAAACAAAAAGTTGGTTCTTTGAAAAGATAAACAAGATTGATGGACATTTAGCCAGACTCACTAAAAACAAAAAGAGAGAAACCAAATAAACAAAATCAGAAATGAAAGAGGAGAAGTAACAACTGACACCACAGAAATACAAAGGATCATCGAAACATACTATGAACAATTATACGCCAACAAATTGGACAATCTAGGAGAAACACACAGTCACCCAAAAAACTGAATGAGGAAGAGATAGAAAACTTGAATAGACCAATAACAACTAAAGAAATTGAAGATGTAATTAAGAAACTCCCAGCAAACAAAAGCCTAGGCCCCGATGGCTTCATACGGGAGTTTTACCAAACATTCAAAGAAGACCTAATACCCATTCTCATCAAACTATTCCAAAAAATCCAAGAAGATAGAACACTTCCAAACTCATTTTATGAGGCCAGCATAATCCTAATTCCAAAACTGGATAAAGACAGTACAAAGAAAAAAAACTTCAGGCCTATATCCCTGATGAACACAGATGCCAAAATCCTTAACAAAATATTAGCAAATCAGACCCACAAATACATCAAAAAAATTATTCATCATGACCAAGTGGGTTTCATCCCAGGCATGCAAGGATGGTACAATATTCGCAAATCAATAAATGTGATACACCACATAAACAAAATGAAAGATAAAAACCATATGATGATATCAATAGATGCTGAAAAAACACCCATTTCTGATAAAAACACTCAGCAATGTGGGACTAGAGGGATCATATCTCAACATAATAAAGGCCATATATGAAAAACCTACAGCCAACATCATACTCAATGGGCAAAAACTAAAAGCATTCCCCTTAAGAATGGGAACAAGATAGGGATGCTCACTTTCGCCACTCTTATTTAACATAGTACTGGAAGTCTTAGACACAGCACTTAAACATGAAGAAAAAATAAAGGGGATCCAAATTGGAAAGGAGGAAGTGAAACTGTCATTATTTGCAGATGACATGATATTGTACATAGAAAACCCTAAAGACTCTATCAAAAATCTACTAGACTTAATAAATGAATTTGGCAAAGTAGCAGGATACAAAATTAATGTAAAAAAATCGACAGCATTCTTATACATCAATGATGAAATTACCGAAAGAGAAACTAAAAAAACAATCCCATTTACCATTGCAGCCAAAAAACTATGATACCTAGGAATAAACTTAACCAAAGAAGTAAAGGACATCTTCACAGAAAACTACAGGGCATTGAAAAAAGAAATAGAGGAAGATATAAAAAAGTAGAAACGTATACCTTGTTCATGGATTGGAAGAATTAACATCATTAATATGTCCTTACTACCCAAAGCAATCTATAGATTCAATGCAATCCCCATCAAAATACCAACAACATATTTCACAGAACTAGAACAAACACTCCAAAAATTTATATGGAACCAAAAAAGACCCTGAATAGCTACAGCAATCTTGAAAAAGTAGAACAAAGTAGGAGGGATCACATTACCAGATTTCAGGTTATACTACAAAGCCACTGTAGTCAAAACAGCCTGGTACTGGCACAAGAACAGGCAGATAGATCAATGGAACAGAATAGAAAACCCAGAAATTGACCCAAGACAATATGCTCAATTAATATTTGACAAAGGTGGCAAGAGCATATAGTGGAGTCAAGACAGTCTCTTCAATAAACAGTGTGGGAAAAATTGGACAGCTACTTGCAAAAAAATGAAGCTAGACCACCAACTTACACCATACACCCGAATAAACTCAGAATGGATAAAAGACTTAAATGTAACTCATGAATCCATAAAAATTCTAGAAGAAAATGCAGGCAACAAATTTCAGACATCATACACAGCAGAATTTTCACTGATACAACACCTACGGCAAGAGAAAAAAGGAAAAAAGGAACACATGGGACTACATCAAACTAAAAATCTTCTGCACAGCAAAAGAAACAACCATCAAAACAGAAAGGGATCCCACTATATGGGAGAGCATAATCGCCAATGATGCATCAGGTAAGGGGTTAATTTCCAAAATATATAGAGTGCTCATACAACTCAACAAAAGGAAGACAAAGAACCCAATTAAAAAATGGGCAGAGGACCTAAACAGACACCTCTCCAAAAAGGACATACAAATGGCCAAGAGACATATGACAAAATGCTCAATGTCACTAATCACCAGAGAGATGCAAATTCAAACAACTATGAGGTATCACCTCACACCTGACAGAATGGCCGCCATCAACAAATCATCAAACAACAAGTGCTGGCGAGGGTGTGGAGAAAAGGGGACTCTAGTAACTGCTGATAGGAATGCAGATTGGTGCAACCATTGTGGAAAACACTATGGTGTTACCTCAAAAAGTTAAAAATTGAACTGCCATTTGACCCAGTGATCCCACTTCTAGGAATATACCATAAGAAACCTGAAACACCAATCAGAAAGAATATATGTACCCCTATGTTCATAGCAGCACTATTTACAATAGCTAAGATCTGGAACCCACCCAAGTGTCCATCAGTAGATGAGTGGATAAAAAGCTTTGGTACATGTACACAATGGAATACTATGTAGCTGTAAGAAAGAAATATCTCTTATCCTTTGAGATGACATGGAGGGACCTGAAGAGTATTATGCTAAGCGAAACAAGCCAAGCAGAAAAAGCCAAATATCACATGATCTCACTTATTTGTGGAATATAATGAACTAAACAAATGGATGAACAAAATTGACCCAGAGACATAGAGGTGGGGTACAGACTGACAAGCCTGAGGGGAGAGGGGGTTCGAGGATGGGGAGAGATAAACCACAGAACTTATATGAATGAATGCATGGCCAATGGACATAGACAACGAAGCTGGGGATAAGGAGGAGGGTGTCAATGGGGGGAAAAGGAGAAACATCTGTAACAAAAACAAATTAATAAAAAAAATAAATAAAAATTCATCAAAGAATCACAAATTGCAAAATATACTTTACTTCTGTGTGTCAAGTACAAACTTAGGACTGTAGATTTTACTTTTCTTTTAAACATTGCTTGGTAAAATATAGGTAACATAAGAGTGTTTTTGATCTGACACAATAATAAAATTTCCCAGTGTATTTCTCTCTTTCCTCTCTCACTGTAACATAGGAGGTCACAATGACCTTAATAGTTTTCCATGAAAAATAATTAGAGGCAGAGAGTGCAAACTGCCACAAAGAGAAAAAAGTGAATTAAAGTCAGGCAATTTTCAATTTCGTGGGAGGCACTAATCTTCTGTTTTGACAATATGTACAGTACTAGAACATTCTTATCCTACAATTTTAATATTGATACCGAATTTTATTATTCCTAAATGCTCTTTCTTATTGTGAACTGATATTGCCCTATTTGTTACATCTGATAATAGAGAAACTTGTAACAACCCTTTTCCTGCAAAGTGGAAAGCACCGTCTTGTATAAAGTACTGGTGTTGAGCTTAGGTGTCTGATGGGAGCAGACATATTCATTCCTAGAGAAATGGTCTGTGTATGTGTTCCCTTTAGGACTGTAACCTATTTCAAGCCAGTAAGCATCTGTATTCATTTTTGCATCCCAAGAGTGCAGCACAATGCTCAACATGTAGTAGGCTCTCAATAAATATTTCCAAATGGAAAGCATAAATTCCATTTCCCAATTCTGAGAATTCTCATTTCACAAAAAGGCAAAATTACACTTTGCCTATTTCCTGGTTTGGGGCCCTGCAATGAAGAAATATCCTTTGGTTTTTGTTTGAGGTTGGAACAGACTGCTAAAGAGAACAGAGGAGAGGCGCTGGGGTCAAAATTGTTTTGTTTATACCATTATAGCCCTTTGCACTTTTTCTAGTCGATAGTAGGTGCTCAATATACACATGTTGCTATGAACAGAAACAATTCATTGGATTTTTACTTTACTGGAGAATAACCATTTATTGATAATCAATAAATTTATAATGTTACTTTTGTCTTCAGCAGTCTCAAGATTATCTGTTATTTATGTACCAATTTGTCATGATTCAATAAGATGAAAGAGATGGGCAATGATTCAGCCTAGTCAGGGTAATTTTTTAAGATGTCTACAAAATAGAAGATCACCATGCCTGTCTCTTAGCTCTAAACCTAAAATGAATGAATATCAGCAGAGAGATAAACCCAAGCCAAATATTGAGGCAACTTAGCATCAGGCCAACTTTGTATTGGTTGTAGTCTGACCCTGACCATTAATTCTAGTAAATGGGATTACTACTTGGTCCCTATGAATAAATTACTTCTTGGTACCAAATTTTTAGTGAATAGCTTCCTGGTTTTTTTGTTTGTTTGTTTTTTCTTTATTCTTTAAATGCATCTTGATTGTAGATGTCATCCTCAAGCTTAGGGTCCTGTTCTGAAGTCAGTCTCTGGGACCAGGACTTGGCTCCTTCTCATGGATCTCTTTGCCAGCAATCAAGTCTGTACTGCTGGGTAATTTCCATAATGTTTTCCTGACATCATACTTTTCTTGACTACCTGCTGCACAGGTTGTACCCAGCAGTCTCTCACCCATAGCCACGGAGTGACCTCCAGATATTGAGCCTTCCATCACTGTCTGGGCTGAGCATGGATGAGACCAAATTCTGTTACAATCACTGGCTGGAAGGCCAGGGCTGACTTTAAATGAACTCTGAGCTGAAAACTCCACAGTCTCATCTCTTATCCACAGAGACATCAGAGCCAATAGCAAGAGTTGATATGGAAACACTGTATAATATGAATCCTGCTTTCTCAGATGTGATATGAATTTTTTTTTAACAAAAATAAAATGATGGGGGAATATTTTAATTTACCAAAACATTGCTCAAAGAAAGACTAAAATCCCAGACTCTAAGAGACAAAATAAATCTGAGGTTAGAAAAATGATGAATAACTGGGGGAAAGGGATTGGGTTTCTTATTTGTTTATCTGTGCTCAATGTCTTAGATACATTTAGATGCAAAACAGACTAATTACATACTACTTTAGATGTAATTGTTTTGACCACCCATCATCTATGATAGTACATCAAGTAATTCAGATTAATATTTGAAATGACTGACTCTAAAATCTTTCAGAAATGAGCAAGCTGAAAATGATCTCAATTTTGTTTTTGTTCCTAGTTTGTAACTTTTCAGAACAGATGTCTTCATATGCTCTAGCATAAAAGAGATTTTTGTTATTTTAGAGGGCAGTGGTGGTGGTAGGAGTGCTGGGATGCATGTGAATGGGGGGAAGGAGAATAGTGGGAGAGAAATGATAAAGACTAACTGAACTGTTAAAAAAACACAATCAGTCCAAGAGTCTATGGGAGAAACTAGGGCTTATAGAAGTTTTGTAAGCAATCACAAGAGCATACAAAAACTCTATAGGAAGAACTCTGTGCTTGTAATAAAAAGCTCTGTGGGTCTAACTTCCTTTTTACTCAAATTCCTCTTCCCTTGAATAGATATCTCTCCATCTTGGTACACCAGGCAGAGTGGCTTGCCATGTCAACACACAGTGGGTTGCAACCCTTTCTTTTCTCTGAATAAATCCTTTTGATGATGAAACACCTAGTCAATCCTAATTTTTAGTTGAGAAAGTAAAAATTCATATTTGAACACAATGAATTGTGTGTATTCTCTTCCAGTATTGCACCATTCTATTCTATAGACAAGAGGAACAATAGCCATTTTAGGATGGAAGAATCTGGCATAATGAGGCCACACATATTTTACTAAGGATGATCTTAGGAAGTTCATATAAGCAACCTCCTTACCTTGTAGATGAAGAAACTAAGGGCCAATAAGATAAGTGAGAGAGCGAGCAAAGTGCTCTAGGACTAGAATTCAGATCTCTGGAGTTTCATGCAGATTCTCTGCCCACCATGTTATTTAGACATTTACACCTCCACACACTTAGATTCTCTGTCTTTGGGGAATTATGTCAAGGTTTTTTGACAAAACACTAGTAAATCAAATGTTTAAAGAAGAGGGAAAATGTAAAGTGATGTGAGCAAGGACAGGACGCAAGTGATTCTTTTGTTTTTGTTGGAGGATTTGAGTAAGTGGTTCTTATAGTTGAAAAAATTTTAATGTAATAAGTAGGTGCTTAAATGAACAAGATTCTGGAGACCTCTGATGAGTTATGTGCAGAGCACCAGCCACCACTAATTCGAGTCTTCCTGAAATAATTATTTCATGGGAGGTATGGTTACAGATTTAATTGACAAAGTGCCTCTAACATGTCAGGAAAGAAAGATAGGTTTTTAACTATCATAAGCAAATTTAATCAATCTCAGGCTATTTTTAACAAAGGCTACAGAGTCATCTCTACATTCTTCCCACCCCTCTAACAATCTTATTTATTTATTTATTTTTATCCTCACCCAAGGACATTTTTGCATTTATCTTCAGATATAGCAGGAGGGAGAGAGGGAGAAAGAGAGAGAGAGAAACAACGATGTGAGAGAGACACATCAACTGGTTGCCACCCACACGACCCCAACCGGGGCCGGGGACAAACTGCAACCGAGGTACGTGCCCTTAGCGGGAACCAAACCAGGGACTCTCTGGTCCGCGGGCCAACGCTGTAACCACTGAGCCAAACTGGCCAGGGCTAGCAATCTTATTTTTAAGCCACAGAAAGTAAATGTTTATTAAAAGCTTCCCAGCCAGCTATTCCTTTCAATTAGCAGTCCGTGTAAGATCTGATATCCTTCTGTTATTCCCTTAAGAACCATTTTCGCTGCAATCTGCACTTAATATTGAATTTGTACCAGAGAAATTAATTAGATACAAAGAGTATAAGAATTTCTTTATGCTCTCATTCTTTTAATTCAGTCCAAACTACTGTGCCTCTGAGTCATATCAAATACGCTTGGGGGTTGAGGTAGAGAATGGGTGGAGTAGAGCAGGACCAGAGAACAGAACAAAGTGGTGAAAGAGGAACTGGGTTTTCAGACAGGTTAGCTGCCATACAGAGACAAGGTGGAGCAGGACCAGAGGATGGGACAAAGGTAAAGAGGGAAGGATGGGATGTTAAAATGGATGAGCTGCAACACAGGGCAGCTGAGTTTTTGTAAACCATCTTTCTAAACCAAAATCAATGTGATTTCTCTTCAGTTTCATCTATGAATGATAAATCTGCTTAGCAGAATTTCAGTTTTAAATATATTTGTGCTATAATGAACCTTGAAAAAGGGATTTATCTAGACAAGGTACAACTTTAAACCCGAATCAAAGGGACGTGTTACATCCTAGGCACCAGCATATACCAGGACTTGAGCCCAGCAGTGTGGTGAAGCTGGAGCTTGCGTGTGACTGTTCCCTTCTTCACAGCCTGAGATCTGGCACTGCTAGTCAAAGGACAGGGAAGATTCAGTGATTGGGTGGAGAACTTCCCTCAAGAGTCTTCTAAAACTAAGAGAGGATGAATGTGAACCTGACTTAGAAGTTGTAAAATAATAAGAGATATCATTGTTATCATGAACCATCAAAAAGTGGTTCATCTGAAATCATGCAGATCCTAGTTTTAAAGTCTCCATGAGCCCTGGCCGGTTTGGCTCAGCGGTTAGAGCATCGGCCTGTGGTCCAGAGAGACCCGGGTTCAGTTCCCGCTAAGGGCATGTGCTTCGGTTGCAGTTTGTCCCCGGCCCTGGTTGGTCGTGCGGGTGGCAGCCACTCGATGTGTCCCTTTCACGTCGATGTTTCTCTCTCTCTCTCTTCCTCTCTCTCCCTCCCACTCTATCTGAACAAAAAATGAAAAAATGTCCTCGGGTGAGGATAAAATAAATAAATAAATAAATAAATAAATAAATAAATAAATAAATAAATAAATAAATAAAATAAAGTCTCCATGAATCCAAATAACGACTTTGGATCACTCTTTTACTTTCTGGATGATTGTTTGGCTTTATGTAGCCATGAGACAACGTCTAAGATTCCAACATTGCAGAGACTTGATGAAGCTCATCAATGAGTCTTCCTGCCTTTAGTTAAAATCACCCTAAACCACGAGGGTCCATCCAATTATTAGTATTTCCAGAGAGGCTTTTTAGTGTTCCTGTGTTAAGGCTTTTACTCAGTGAAAAGTATTAAAAATATAGAAAGTGCATTAATAAAAACTCAGTCTTTCTTTAACTTACTAAAAATATGGGTGACCAGTTTCTTCTTTTCATAGAATATTGGTTAAGCCCTTCTTGTGGATTTTCTGGACAAAAGGCATAATGAAGTGGTTTGGTATAATAAATAGTACTTTTGATTTGAATGGGCTCCAGGTCCTTCCTGGGAATGGCATAGCCCAAGGGTATGGTCACCAGCAGCAGATCTGTCCAGAAGATCTGTTTCAAAGAATAGGTTAGTTATCCTTGCAAAGCTGTTTATTTTGCAATATTGCCCAGAAAATGATCCTCACTGACACTGACCAAGGCTAGACAGGAAACTTAACCATTTATTGCATTTCCAAAACTTCCATCAGAGACATTGAACTGTAAACTCCTGACATTTAGCACTTGGTCTGTGTCCTTGGAGTCCAGTACGTGTTGGGTACACAGCAACTAGTCCATGAATAAATGTTAGTGTTAATTGCTAATGAAGTTAGTACCTGTTGTTTCAAATAGGTCTCCCTGTCCCATTTCACTCAGGTACCAAGTTAGCACTGCTTTAACCTGGAATTGATCTTTCACTTGAAGACTCAGAAAAATGGACTTTTAGTCTTAAAGATTGCTGGTAATGAAAATGATGCTTATACTCACCTAGTTCAGGAATGGCAAATGTGGGTCATTTAGCTCCCTTTTGCTCCTGAAGTCAACACTGATGGTCCACCAGGATGTTCTTTCCAGGTGCCCCTTTAGACCACAAAGCCGTTCCCACACTGATCTGGCACTAACATTTCACTCACATTTTATTTATTTATTTATTTATTGTATGTCCTTTTTTTTATTAGTTAATTTATTTTTGTTACAGGTGTTTCGCCTTTTCCCCCCAGACACCCTACTCCCTATCCAGCTCCCCCCCCACCCCCCGCTAAGTATTTTTGTCTATGTCCAATGGTTACGCATATAAGTTCTTTGGATTATCTCATCCCTCTCCTCCTCGCTCCTCTGAAGTTTGTCAGTCTGCACCATACTCCTTTCTATGTCTCTGGGTCGATTTTGTTCATCCGCTTATTTTGTTCATTATATTCACAAATAAGTGATATTATGTGCTATTTGTTTTTCTCTGCTTGGCTTATTTCGCTTAGCTTAATGCTCTCCAGCTCCCTCCATGTCATCTAAAAGGATACGAGATCTTTCTTTCTTACAGCTGCATAGTACTCCATTGTGTATATGTACCACACTTTTTTATCCACTCATCCACTGATGGACACTTGGGCTGTTTCCAGATCTTAGCAATTGTAAATAGTGCTGCTATGAACATAGGGGTACTTATATTCTTTCTGACTGATGTTTCAGGCGTCTTAGGATATATCCCTAGAAGTGGGATCACTGGGTCAAATAACAGTTCAATTCCTAATTATTTGAGGAAATATCATATTGATTTCTATAGTGGCTGCACCAGTCTGCATTCCCACCAGCAGTGTACTAGAGTCCCCTTTTCTCCACACCCTCGCCAACACTTGTTGTTTGATGATTTGTTGATGGCAACCATTCTGACAAGTATGAGGTGACACCTCATTGTCATTTTAATTTGCATCTCTCTGATAATTAGTGACACTGAGCATTTTTTCATATGTCTCTTGGCCATTTGTATGTCCTGTTTGGAGAGGTGTCTATTTAGTTCCTCTGCCCATTTTTTAATTGGGTTCTTTGTCTTCCTTTTGTTGAGATGTATGAGCACTCTATATATTTTGGAAATTAGTCCCTTATCTGATATATCATAGGCAATTATGCTCTCCCATACAGTGGGTTGCCTTTCCACTTTGACGGTTGTTTCTTTTGCTGTGCAGAAGCTTTTTAGTTTGATGTAGTCCCATTTGTTCATTTTTTCCTTTGTTTCTGTTGCCTTAGGTGATATATCAGTGAACATTCTGCTGCGTATGATGTCTGAAATTTTGTTGCCTACATTTTCTTCTAGGATTTCTATGGATTCATGAGTCACATTTAAGTCTTTTATCCATTTTGAGTTTATTCTTGTGTATGGTGTAAGCTGATGGTCTAGTTTCATTTTTTTGCATGTAGCTGTCCAATTTTCCCAACACCATTTATTAAAGAGGCTGTCTTTACTCCATTGTATGCTCTTGCCACCTTTGTCGAATATTAATTGAGCATAATGTTTTGGGTCAATTTCTGGGTTCTCTGTTCTATTCCATTGATCTATGTGCCTGTTCTTGTGCCAGTACCAGGCTGTTTTCATTACAGTAGCTTTGTAGTATAACCTGATGTCCAGTATTGTGATCCCACCTACTTTGCCCTTCTTTTTCAAGATTGCTGTACCTATTCAGGATCTTTTTTGGTTCCATATGAACTTCTGAAGCATTTGTTCTAGTTCTGTGAAATATGTCATTGGTATTTTGATGGGGATTGCGTTAAATCTATAGACTGCTTTGGGTTGTATGGACATTTTAATGATGTTAATTCTTCCAATCCATGAACAAGGTATGTGCTTCCATTTTTTTATATCTTCCTCTATTTCTTTTTTCAATGTCCTGTATTTTTCTGCAAATAGGTCCTTTACTTCTTTGGTTAAGTTTATTCCTAGGTATCTTAAATTTTTTTGCCACGATGGTAAATGGGATTATTTTTTTAGTTTCTCTTTCTGTGAGTTCATCATTGGTGTATGAGAATGCCGTCGATTTCTTGACGTTAATTTTGTATCCTGCTACTTTGCCAAATTCACTAATTAGGTCTAGTAGATTTTTGATGGAGTCTTTAGGGTTTTCTATGTATAATATCATGTCGTCTGCGAATAATGACAGTTTCACTTCCTCCTTTCCAATTTGGATCCTTTTTATTTTTTCTTCATGTCTGATTGCTGTGGCTAAGACGTCCAGTACTATGTTAAATAAGAGTGGTGAAAGTGGGCATCCTTGTCTTGTTCCGGTCTTCTGCACATTTTTTAATTGGGTTCTTTGTCTTCCTTTGTTGAGTTCTATGAGTGCACCGTATATTTTGGAAATTAACCCCTTATCTGATGTGTCATGTGCAATTATGCTCTCCCATGTAGTAGGTTCCCTTTCCATTTTGATACTTGTTTCTTTTGCTGTGCAGAAGCTTTTTAGTTTGATGTAGTACTATGTATTCGTTTTTTCCTTTGTTTCTCTTGCCTTAGGCGTTGTATCAGTGAAAATTCTGCTGTGTGTGATGTCTAATATTTTGTTGCCTACATTTTCTTCATGGATTTTTATGGATTCATGAGTCACATGTAGGTCTTTTACCCATTTTGAGTTTATTCTTGGGTATGGTGTAAGTTGGTGGTCTAGCTTCATTCTTTTGCATGTAGCTGTCCAATTTTCCCAACATCATTTATTACAGAGGCTGTCTACTCCATAATGTGATTTGCCACCTCTGCCAAATATTAATTGAGCATAATGTCTTGGGTGAATTTCTTGGGTCAGCTCCTTTGATCTATATACCTGTTCATGTGCCAGTACAAGGCCATTTTGATTACAATGGCTTTGTAGTATAACCCAATATCCGGTCTTGTGATCCTTCCTACTTTGTCCTTCTTTTTCAAGATTGCTGTGGCTATTCAGGGTCTTTTTTGGTTCCATATGAACTTTTGAAGTATTTGTTCTAGTTCTGTGAAATATGTCGTTGGTATTTTAATTGGGATTGCATTGAATCTATAGATTGCTTTGGGTAATATGGACATTTTAATGATGTTAATTTTTCCAATCCATGAACAAGGTATATGCTTCCACTTTTTTATATCTTCCCCTATTTCTTTTTTCAATGTCCTGTATTTTTCTGCAAATAGGTCCTTTACTTCTTTGGTTAAGTTTATTCCTAGGTATCTTAAATTTTTTTGCCACGATGGTAAATGGGATTATTTTTTTAGTTTCTCTTTCTGTGAGTTCATTATTGGTGTATAAGAATGCTGTCGATGTCTTGATGTTAATTTTGTATCCTGCTACTTTGCCAAATTCGTTTATTAAATCTAGTAGGTTTTTCATGGAGTCTTAGGGTTTTCTACGTACAATATCATGTCATCTGCAAATAATGACAGTTTCACTTCTTCCTTTCCAATTTGGATCCCTTTTATTTTTTCTTCATGTCTGATTGCTGTGGCTAAGACTCCAGTACTATGTTAAATAAGAGTGGTGAAAGTGGGCATCCCTGTCTTGTTCCTGTTCTTAAGGGAAATACTTTTAGATTTGCCCATTGAGTATGATGTTGGCTGTAGGTTTTTCATATATGGCCTTTATAATGTTGAGATATGATCCCTCTATTCCCACATTGCTGAGCATTTTTAACAAAAATGGGTGCTGGAGTTTGTCGAATGCTTTTTCAGCGTCTATTGATATGATCACATGGTTTTTGTTTCATTTCATTTTGTTTATGTGCTGTATCACATTTATTGATTTGCGAATATTGTACCATTCGTGCATCCCTGGGATGAATCCCATTTGGTCATTGTAATTTTTTTGATGTATTGCTGGATCCAACTTGCGTATTTTGTTAAGGATTTTGGCATCTAGGTTCATCAGGGATATTGGCCTGTAGTTTTATTTCTTTGTAGTGTTTTTATCTGGTTTTGGAATTAAAATAATTCTGGCCTCATAAAATGAGTTTGGATGTCTTTCGTCTTCTTGAATTTTTTGGAATAGTTTGAGGAGAATGGGTGTCAGTTCTTTGAATGTTCAACAAAACTCCCCCGTGCAGCCGTCCAGGCCTGGACTTTTGTTTGCTGATTCTTGATTAAATCTTCACCTTCCTTAGCTGTTATTGGTCTGTTCAAGTTTTCTGTCTCTTCCTGGTTCAGTTTTGGAGACTATGTGTTTGTAGAAATGTGTCCATTTCACCTAGATTGTGCAATTTGTTCATAATATTTGTTAACGATTCTTTGTATTTCTGTGGTGTCAGTTGTTACTTCTCCTCTTTCATTTCTGATTTTGTGTATTTGGGTTCTCTCTCTTTGTTTCTTGGTAGGTCTGGCTAAGGTTCCATCAATCTTGTTTATCTTTTCAAAGAACCAGCTCCTTTTTTCATTGATCCTTTGAATTGCTTTTTAGTCTCTGTGTAGTTTATTTCTGCTCTGATCTTTACTATTTTTTTCCTTCTACCTGCTCTGGGGTTTTCTTTTTGTTTGCTTTCTAGTTCTTTAAGTAGTGTGGTTAGATAGTCAATTAGATATTTTTGCTGTTTCCTGAGGTAGGCCCGTAGTGCTATGAACTTCCCTCTCAGAACTGCTTTCACTGCATCCCATAGATTTTGTGTTGTGTGTTCATTTTCATTGGTTTCCAGGAAATTTTTAATTTCTTCCTCCATCTCCTTGGTAACCCAATCATTGTTTAATAATATGCTATTTAGCTTCCATGTTCCTATTCTGAAATGTTTTTGCATGTTTTTGTTGTAATTTGTTTCTAGTTTCATGCCATTGTGATCTGAGAAGATGCTTGATACGTTTTCAATCTTCTTGAACTTGTAGAGACTTAGTTTATGTCCTAACATGTGGTCTATCTTTGACAATGCCTGATTTGCACTTTAGAAGAATGTGAATTCTTCAGTTTTGGGGTGTAATTCTCTGTAGATATCTATTAAATCCATTTGATCTAGTGCATCATTTGGAGTCTCTGTATCCTTGTTAATTTTTTGTCTGGAGGATATAACCAGTGATGTCAGCAGGGTGTTGAAGTCCCCTGCTATGATTGTATTGCTGACGATTTCTCCTTTATAGTTCTCTAGAAGTTTTTAAATATATTTTGGTGCTCTTATCTTGGGTGCATATACGTTTTCCAAGGTTATATATTCCTGTTGGATAGATCCTTTCAATATTATGTAGTGGCCTTCTTTGTCTCTAGTTACAGCCTTCATTTTGAAGTCTATTTTATCATATATGAGTATTCCTACTCCAGCTCCTTTTTCCTTTACATTTACTTGGAAGATTTTTTTCTATCCCTTCACTTTCAACCTATATGAGTCTTTTGTTGTGAGGTTGGTCTTTTGTAAACAACATATATATGAGTCATGCTTTCTCATCCAATCACCTACTTTGTGTCTTTTGATCTGAACACTTAATCCATTTACATTTAAGGTGATTATTGATATCTACTTATTTATTGCCATTTTTGTTTATTGTGGTTATATTTTTCTTCCTATGTCTTCTAGTAATTATAGCAGTCCTTTTAACATTTCTTCCAGTGCTGGTTTGGTGCTCATATTTTCCCCTTAGCCTTTTTTTTTTTTTTTTTTTTCTTGTCTGGGAAGCTCTTTATTTCACCTTCTACTTTGAACAATAGCCTTGTTGGATAAAGTAGGCTTGGATTCAGATTCTTGCTTTTCATTACTTTAATTACTTCATGGTATTCTCTTCTGACCTGTAGTGTTTCTGTTGAGAAGTCATCTGATAGCCTTAGGGGGGTTTCTTTGTAGGTAACCTGTTGCTTATCTCTCGCTGCATTTAGGGTTCTCTCTTTGTCTTTAATTTTTGGCATTTTAATTATTATGTGTCTTGGTCTGGGCCTGTTTGGGTTCTTCCTACTTGGGCCTCTCTTTGCTTCTTGTACTTGTATGCCTTTTTCCTTCACCAAGTTAGGGACGTTTTCTGTCACTATTTCTTCAAATACATTCTCTAATTCTTGCTCATTTTCTTCTTCTTCTGGAACTCCTATGATGCGGATGTTGTTATGTTTCATATTGTCCCACAGTTCTCTTAGGCTGTCTTCCTGATTTTTAATTGTTTTTTCTTTTTGGTTCTCTGACTGGTTGATTTTTTCTACCCTGTCTTCTAATTCCTTGATCTGATCCTCAGCCTCCTCTACTCTGCTGGTTATTCCTTCCAATGTGTTCTTTATTTCTGCTATGTCATTCCTCATTTCTAATTGGTTGGTTTTCAATGCTTCCATATCTTTACTCATGTTGTTTAGTGTCCTCATGATTATTACTCTAAACTCTTCCTCTGATATCTTGCTCAATTCCCTTTCATTTATTTCTCTTCCGTCGATTTACCTTGTTCTTTCATTTGGGATTTGTTTCTTTGTTTCAACACTTTGTCTGTCTCAGTGAGTTTAGGAGCCTGCCAAATTTTCCCCGGGGGTGTTGATGTTCTGCTGGTTGTGGCTCTCTTTACTGGGTTTGGATGAGTGTGGGAGGACCCACATTAAACACCTCTATCAAGTCTTACTTTCTTGGGTAGATTTGCAAGCCCAGGAAATGTTCAGTTATCCTCTAGCTTTTTGCCTGGAGGCTATTAGTTTCAGTTACTTGATGAGCCTTGGATTGTAGCCCTCAGCTGAAAAAAAAAAATCCCTCAGATGTTCAGGGTAAGAGGATTTCCAGAGGGTGGGGTTGATGCTTGCTGGCTGTTAATGAGCCTCAATTTGCATTTCTCTGGCCTGGCTGGGAGGTTTTAAATTCTTGAGGGAGGGGCTGTAGCTTCTCCCTGGGGCTCTGGGGCTCTTTGAGTAAGATGGCTACTGTCCTAGGAGGGAATGATTCAGCACAAAACTCCCAGTGTCCTCCAAATCTTGAGTCTCTTCACACAGTTCCAGTCCAGTCTGCCCGCCCTCTTCCAGAGCCCAAAGTCAGTGGCTATAGCTAATTTAGTGGTCTGTCCTAATCCTCTGTTCTGTGGAGCCAGCTTGGGATTTTAACCCCAAGGGAGTTGCTCATAGCTAAAACAGCTGCTGTCCATGGGCTCCAATCCCGCCCTCTCACACCTCTGCAGTTCCTACCAGGCTCAATTTAGTTTTCTTTTTCTGTCCCTGGTTATATGGATCCTCTCCAGCAGCTTCTCTGTGGGTTTTTCCCGATGATTTGTCTTTATAGTTGTAATTCCAGTTTGGTCCTGGGAGATGGTCTGTGTAGCTTCCATTCACTCTGCCACCATTTTGGAATCTCTTACTCACATTTTATCTTTGCCAATCTTGCCCTGGTTGGATTGGCTCAGCAGTTAGAGCATCAGCCCTAGGACCAAAGAGTTTCAGGTTCGATTCTGGTCAAAGGCACATACTTTGGTTGTGGTTAGATCCCTGGCCCTGGTTGGGGTCATGTGGGAGGCAACCAATCGATGTGTCTCTCTCACATTGATGTTTCTTTCTATCTATCTATCTATCTATCTATCTATCTATCTATCTATCTATCTACTATCTTTCTCTCCCTCCCACTCTGTCTGAAGTTAATGAAAAAATAACCTCTGGTGAGGATTATAAAAGACAAAAAAAAATATTTGCCAATCTTTCCACCCTGCCTTCCCCTCTTGATTTAATTTAGCCTTACCATTTGATGGATAGAAAAACTGGGATTCAGACTATTAGATGACTCACTCAACAGTTAGATAGGAGGAGAGGGGATTAGCTCCCAAACTTAGGTAAGTTGGTACCCATTGTGTTCTCCCTCTCTCACTTTTTTGGTCAAATCTTTTTTGTTGTTATTGTTACTGTTTGTGAGAGGAAGGGAAGAGTAGGAACATAAGAATAACAGAAAAGGAAAACTTTGCAAAAATATATTTTCTTACTTATTTTCTTTTCAAATAATGAGCAAAATGAGGTCCAACTGACTTAAAAATTATTAATAGAGGCGAATGGAAGCTCAAAACTGTTCATTTTATTTTTAACTATGCTTTAATATCACCTCATAAGTACTATCCTGGATGCACACTTGCTGTCATATAAAAATTCCTTTCTTTACCATACTGATGTGGAGAGATTTGGCTATGTATGAAATTTACCATGCTCATAGTATCTAAACAACAACAATAATAATGTTAATAATAATAATAACAATTAGTAGTAGTAGTAGTAGGACTTTAAAGGCAGATTTCTTAATGCTAAAAAGAAAATATTACATTAAAAAGTCATCTCCTGCCATGGCCAGTTTGGCTCAGTGGTTAGAGCATCGGCCCGCAAACCAATGAGTTGTGTGTTCGATTCCAGTCAAGAGCACGTACTTCAGTTGCGGTTTGTCCCCAGCCTTGGTTGGGGTTGTAAGGGAGGCAACCAGTTGCTGTGTCCCTCTCACAGCGATGTTTCTCTCTCTCTCCCTCCCTCCCACTCTATCTGAAGATAAATATAAAAATGTCCTTGAGTGAGGATTAAAAAAAAAAGTCATCTCCTTAAAAAAACACACACACACACACACACACATCCACTTCAAGATCTAGTCAGAAATACCAAGCAATCCTCCAGTAATCATTTTGTAATAAATGCAGCAAAGGTAAATTTGACCATCATTTTGTCAACATGGCAATTTCCCAAGTAGCTGAATGTCAGAACAAATGGTGCTGCCTGCTGTTCTTCAATGTCAGTGTCCCAGAGATGTGGGCATGGGTCAGGAAAGGTGTGCCAGGATATGTTTAGCTCAAAGAAGACCTATTAAAACTATCAGGTCTCCTGGGGTCAGAACCTACATGCCTGGGGCTGGGATGTAATTAAATTACCTCTGGTACAGGGAATACATCCCTGACCTAAATTCAGGGTATTTGTCTGCCAGCTTTTGGCACAAGGTTGCCTCATAATTTCACTCACATTTGAAAATCTTAATTGCTATAATAATTGGGTCTGCCAAGTTTACCAGTCAGCCAAGGTCTTAGAAGAATTTTAACCATGGGCTAGAATTTCCATCTGGTATTGACTAAATCCTGAAATTGCTGCCACTACTGCTGCTGCTTCTTCTCCTTGGACTCATCTCCATGGGGACTGACCCCATTTGGAGCTCACCTATAAACCAGAAGTTAATGTCTTTATGGGTGGCTCTCACTGACAAGACTGAAAACTGCAGGCATCCTGGGTTTTAATGACTAAGCCAGAATTATTCATAATTCTGGATCCAAACAGAGCAAAATACCTCACTTCTATTCTATTTAGTCATTCTGTATTGGTTGGTTTCTCAGAGGAATGCCACCTCAATCAGGAGCCCAAAGGATCAGAAGATCTGATTGGCGATCCTTCCCCCGTCAAATCATAGAGACAGCAGGTGGCTACAGCAGCCTTGAAGTTACTTTTAATATTCAGCATATTTCCCTTTCTGTAGAGCAGCAATTTTCAACCTTTTTTCATCTAATGGCACATATAAACTAATTATTAAAATTCTATGGCACAACGCTATGTTTTTTGCCAATCTGACAAAAAATATAGGTATAATTTTGATTCATTCACACTAAATGGTTTGTTGTGTTAACTCTCATTATTTTATTTGATAATCTAAGAGAAAAGAGGCAAGTATAGTTGACTCAATAGTCAGTTATTGCATGTTTTAAAAATTCTTGTGGCACACCAGTTGAAAATCGCTGATCTAGTGGCTTTGATTGTATCCTGCTCTCTCTCAGCATCTTGGACCTTTTTCCCACCCAAACATCATGCTGCTGTTATAGAGCTTATGCACTTCTTCCTACTGGAGCCAGAAAGTGTTCAGGAAACTGCCAAGACTACTGCTTCCAAAGCCTTAATCCCACTTTGATTTTTCCTGAAATAATTTTTAGCAAATTAGTACTCCCTTCATTTCACCCATTACTCTAAAAGCAACCTCAGATGGGCTGGACACTAAATGTATACAAATCAATGTTGTAGCTTCCTGCCAATTACTGTTTATCCTACCCTAAAACATTCCTCCTACCCATGATAGTAATGTTGTAAAATGAACACAATGTATATAGCAATTTTATTCTGAAGAATTAATTAGGGAATCTATCAAAGCACTAACAGACTAGGAAATACATAATAATATAATACTTTTTACTTCCATGCATTCTATCCACCAAGGGAATTATGTATGCTTTATATAAAGCCAAGATTAAAACACAATTAAAATGCTATAAACCCAGAGAAAGAAAGGAGAAAAATGTAACCAAATAACTGTGTCATGTGAAGTTCTTTAAGAAAAACTAATCAAATGCTCTGTCTTGTTTAAGGAATCTAAATGCAAAACTATCCTAAGGGACTAGACTAAATGATTCCCATCTAACAATCACAGCAATCTGGGCCTTGTGTCTTTCTCATCTTTATTCCAACTAGGAGGGATCTTAGACTGTTGCTGGCTTGAAAGATTTAAATTAATTCCAAACAGCATATTCATGAAAAGTGAATTTCTAATGGGCATTAATTACACTGATGATGGAATTGTTCCACCAAAACCCAGCAGAAGGAATATCGGTATCCACATTAAATTCCAGTGATCACACCCTTAAGTGCGTGCAGTTTTGACCATTAAAGACTTACTTTTAAAATCCCACCAAAAATGCTAAACTGTGATCTTAGTACAAGGATCTCTGAGGTGGCAGATATAATCACAATTTGGGGGTTTGTATCAACTTGTAAAATATGCAAAGTAATTGTAATGTTGCTATAATTGCTCATATAAGTAAATGAAATGAACATCAAATTTATTACTCAGAAGTCTCAGGCAATGAACCTTGAAAAAGACAAAGGTTTCATTGTAGGTTGTTGACAAAGTATGACTTATTGGTCTTATCCTTAACTAATTTGAGGAAATAGTTTAGTAATCTATACCAATAGAAATACACAAAGTTGGTGTCCTATTTTGAGACAGAAATCTCTGATTTTTCCTATCAAAACTCATAGTGGGAAGTATCCACACCTAAAAACCACAGAACAGGTTTAGAAGTGGCTACTTTTGCAACTAAAAGTCACAAAGAGGCTCATGGCTAAAAGCTTTTTGGAATAATTATCATTTGACCATGAAATTAAATTGTGCTAGAACAGGCTGTTTCAGTGAAAATCTAAACAAGAATCTACAGATTTAATTCAGTAGATGGCAGACTACTCTGGATCACAAAATGAGGAAAATCCATAACATTATTAACATAATCACCATGGAAGCTCTTATGTTTGTTTTTATAAGCAAAATTAGAGACATTTTTAGTTGTTTTAGACTATATATAAATTTTCTTTTGCCTTTCAGTATGCAAAGGATATTAAAAAAAATGTAAACCTACCTAGCTTCAATTCTTTGAAAATGATCATATATCTCCAGTGACTCCTTTCTACAGGTCATCATCTCACTGTAAATTAAGAAATTTGGGTATTCTTCTCAGCGAATACTTGTCTCTACTCAAAATAAGCATGATCCTAAGAGCCTACAAATGAACTCATGTGACTCACTCCACTGTTCAGCTGCTCCTCAACCTCCAGTCTCATCATCAGCCATTCCCCTCCTTTAATGGGTTATAGTTGGCCCCCTTATCTGCTTTCCATAGTTTTGTTTTCCATAGTTTCAGTTACTGTGGTCAACCACGATCCAAAAATATTAAATGGAAAATTCCAGAAATAAGCAATTCATAAGCATTAAATTGTGTACCATTTTGAGTAGTGAGATGAAATCTCCCTCTTTCTGCTCTGTTCTGCTTAGGATGTGAATCATCCCTTTGTTCAGCATCTCCACACTGTCCATACAAAATAAGATATTTTGAGAGAGACCATATTCATGTAATTTTCAATGCAGTATATTGTTATAATTGTTCTATTTTATCATTAGTCATTGCTGTTAATCTCTTACTGTGCCTAATTTATAAATTAAATTTTATTATAGGTATGGAAGTACAAGAAAACACATGATATTATTTAGGGTTTGTTGCTATCTACAGCTTCAGGTACCCACTGAAGATCTTGGAATATGTCTCCCATGGATAAGAGGAGACTACTATATACTGGGCTGATTTTAATGTCTTGCATTAAAATCTTTAGCTATTTGGGCCACCCTTACCTCTCACCACCTTCCTAATTTGCTTATCTAATTTCTTTTCTTCCTTTGTTTGCTCCTGAAAATCCTCCCTAAGCTCCTCCCTGCATTCAGAAGCCATCTCCTCTGTGGTCTTCTGCACCCTGTGTGTATCAACCCTTTCTAATTGTGAAACTACTTGTCACTTTCCCCCACCCCATTATAAGTGCCATTAGAGAGAGAAAACCTCTACCTTGCAGATCCTGTCAATATTTTGCCCATATCCCATTGAATCCCCTTTTCAATTTTAAGCACATCAACTCCCAGTGTGTTTTCCCTCCTCCAAAAGCCAACACTTGCATCTTTTTGCCAGAGGGCTGCCCTCAGGCATGTAGTATTTGCTTTGCTGCCCCCCACACAGAGCGGGCAGTGCCTGGGAATTTCCATGAGTGTGAACTGCATTTAATAATGACCTCTGGTATGGAGGTATAGATATCTCAGTTCTCTGACCCCTGGTGAAGATGAGGCTGGGAGTAATGTGTATCATCTCTAGTGCCTTCTTCAGTTTGACCCTACGCCACCCTGTGTGGGTCTTCACTTGACCTATTTTTCTGTCCCACTTCCTCATCACCCCCTAAGTTTTTCCTGGGTATTCTAGAACAACTTTTTTCTCAAGAATCCCCTGCTCAAAGTTTGCTTCTAGGGAACTCAACCTAAGAGCCCAAGGGATTCCCCATAAATGCTTATTGAGTGAATCAACGCACCTTGATAAGCTGACACAGAATCACTCCAAATTACAGTCTTAACCCTTATTTTATGGATTGAGGTTCAGAGAGTGTGAATTGTCCGAACTTACTCAATGAGCCAATGGCAGAGCAGGTCAACTAACACCAGTGTCCCTTCCACTAAATTATTCAGCCTTTATTCTGTTATTTTGAAAAGTTCCTTTGAAAAGAATAATCAGAAACTCTAGTTCTTTCAATTTGACCCTAACAACACTCACAAGAGCTAATATTTATTGAGTTTTCACCATACTAAATGATTTATATACACTGTTTCATTTGAGACTCACTATAAACTATAAAATATGCAGTTTTATCTTCCCCATTTTACAGATGAGAAAACTGAGGCTTAGAAGGGATAATAACCTCGGCAAAGATCACAAACCTATTATATGGCAGATCTGGTATTTGAAATTTGGAAGTCTGACCCCAGATCCCATTCTACTAAACATTGTACATGCTTTCTCACAATAAAAAAATGATGCAATTGTGTAAGCTTTACTTTAAATAGCTCCCAAATATATATTTTTAAAGTTCATACTTAGTATGTTTCTAAGGGCCTTAGAATTACTAAATTATAGGATTACCAAGTTCTCAGGCAATCATTCTTTTTTTTTTTTTTTTTTATTAATTTATTTTTGTTACAGAGGTTTCTCCTTTTTTTCCCCATTGACGCCCTCCTCCCCATCCCCCCACCCTGTCCCCAGCCTTGTTGTCCATGTCCATCACTTATGCATACATGTGCATAAGTTCTGTGGTTCATCTCCTCCCTCCCCCCCACCCCCTCTCCTGAGGGGTGTCAGTTTATACCCTACTTCCACGTCTCTGGGTCTACCCTGTTCCTCAGACTGCTATGTTCATTATATTCCACAAATAAGTGAGATCATGTGATATTTGTCTTTCTCTGCTTGGCTTGTTTCGCTTAGGATAATACTCTCGAGGTCCCTCCACGTCGTCTCAAAGGATAAGAGATCTTTCTTTCTTACAGCTGCATAGTACTCCATTGTGTATATGTACCACAGCTTTTTTATCCATTCATCCACTGATGGACACTTGGGCTGTTTCCAGATCTTAGCTATTGTAAATAGTGCTGCTATGAACATGGGGGTACATGTATTTTTTCTGATTGGTGTTTCAGGCTTCTTAGGGTATATTCCTAGAAGTGGGATCACTGGGTCAAATGGCAATTCAATTTTTAATTTTTTGAGGTAACACCATAGTGTTTTCCACAGTGGCTGCACCAGTCTGCATTCCCACCAGCAGTGTACTAGAGTCCCCTTTTCTCCACACCCTCGCCAACACTTGTTGTTTAATGATTTGTTGATGGCGGCCATTCTGACAGGTGTGAGGTGATACCTCATTGTTGTTTTAATTTGCATCTCTCTGATGATTAATGATGTTGAGCATTTCTTCATGTGTCTCTTAGCCATTTGTATGTCCTTTTTGGAGAGGTGTCTATTTAGTTCCTCTGCCCATTTTTTAATTGGGTTCTTTGTCTTCCTTTTGTTGAGTTGTAAGAGCACTCTGTATATTTTGGAAATTAACCCCTTATCTGATGTGTCGTTGGCAATTATGCTCTCCCATGGAGTGGGTTCCCTATCTGTTTTGATGGTTGTTTCTTTTGCTGTGCAGAAGCTTTTGAGTTTGATGTAGTCTCATGTGTTCATTTTTCCCTTTGTTTCTGTTGCCTTAGGTGATGTATCAGTGAAGATTCTACTGCGTATGATGTCCGAAATTTTGTTGCCTACATTTTCTTCTAGGATTTTTATGGATTCACGAGTCACATTTAAGTCTTTTATCCATTTTGAGTTTATTCTTGTGTGTGGTGTAAGTTGATGGTCTAGTTTCATTTTTTTGCATGTAGCTGTCCAATTTTCCCAACACCATTTATTAAAGAGGCTATCTTTACTCCATTGTATGCTCTTGCCACCTTTGTCAAATATTAATTGAGCATAATGTCTTGGGTCAATTTCCGGATTCTCTGTTCTGTTCCACTGGTCTATATGCCTGTTCTTGTGCCAGTACCAGGCTGTTTTGATTACAGTGGCTTTGTAGTATAAGCTGATATCCGGTATTGTGATCCCACCTACTTTGTCCTTCTTTTTCAAGATTGCTGTGGCTATTCGGGGTCTTTTTTGGTTCCATATGAACTTTTGAAATATTTGTTCTAGTTCTGTGAAATATGTCACTGGTATTTTGATGGGGATTGCATTGAATCTATAGATTGCTTTGGGTAATATGGACATTTTAATGATGTTAATTCTTCCAATCCATGAACAAGGTATGTGTTTCCACTTTTTTATATCTTCCTCTATTTCTTTTTTCAATGTCCTGTAGTTTTCTGCAAATAGGTCCTTTACTTCTTTGGTTAGGTTTATTCCTAGGTATCTTAATTTTTTTGCCGCGATGGTAAATGGTATTGTTTTTTTAGTTTCTCTTTCCGTGAGTTCGTCATTGGTGTATAAGAATGCCATTGATTTCTTGACATTAATTTTGTATCCTGCTACTTTGCCAGATTCATTTATTAAGTCTAGTAGATTTTTGATGGAGTCTTTAGGGTTTTCTATATATAATATCATATCGTCTGCGAATAATGACAGTTTCACTTCTTCCTTTCCAATTTGGATTCCTTTTATTTTTTCTTCACGTCTGATTGCTGTGGCTAAGACTTCCAGTACTATGTTAAATAAGAGTGGCGAAAGTGGGCATCCCTGTCTTGTTCCTGTTCTTAAGGGAAATGTTTTTAGTTTTTGCCCATTGAGTATGATGTTGGCTGTAGGTCTTTCATATATGGCCTTTATTATATCAAGATATGATCCCTCTACTCCCAAATTGCTGAGCGTTTTTATCAGGAATGGGTGCTGGATTTTGTCGAATGCTTTTTCAGCATCTATTGATATGATCATGTGGTTTTTATCTTTCATTTTGTTTATGTGGTGTATCACATTTATTGATTTGCGAATGTTGAACCAGCCTTGCATCCCTGGGGTGAATCCCACTTGGTCATGGTGAATAATTTTCTTGATGTATTGCTGGATCCGATTTGCTAGTATTTTGTTTAGGATTTTGGCATCTACATTCATCAGGGATATTGGCCTGTAGTTTTCTTTCTTTGTAGTGTCTTTTTCTGGTTTTGGAATTAGGATTATGCTGGCCTCATAAAACGAGTTTGGAAGTCTTCCTTCTTCTTGAATTTTTTGAAATAGTTTGAGGAGAATGGGTGTTAGTTCTTCTTTGAATGTTCGGTAAAACTCCCCCGTGAAGCCATCTGGGCCTGGGCTTTTGTTTGCTGGGAGAGTCTTGATTACATCTTCAATTTCCTCAGCTGTTATTGGTCTGTTCAAGTTTTCTATCTCTTCCCGGTCCAGTTTGGGAGACTATGTGTTTCTAGAAATTTGTCCATTTCACTTAGATTGTCGAATTTGTTGCCATATAAATGTTCATAGTATTTGCTAATGATCCTTTGTATTTCTGTGGTGTCAGTTGTTACTTCTCCTCTTTCATTTCTGATTTTGTGTATTTGGGTTCTCTCTCTTTGTTTCTTGGTGAGTCTAGCTAAGGGTCCATCAATCTTGTTTATCTTTTCAAAAAACCAGCTCTTTGTTTTATTGATCCTTTGAATTGTTTCTCTGGTCTCTATGTCGTTTATTTCTGCTCTGATCTTTACTATTTCCTTCCTTCTATTTGCTCTGGGGTTTTCTTTTTGTTTGCTTTCTAGTTCTTTAAGTTGTGAGGTTAGATAGTCTATTAGAAATTTTTGTTGATTCTTGAGGTGGGCCTGTAGTGCTATGAACTTCCCTCTCAGAACTGCTTTCGCTGCATCCCATAGATTTTGTGTTGTTGTGTGTTCATTTTCGTTGGTTTCCAGGAAGTTTTTAATTTCTTCCTTGATCTCCTCGGTAACCCATTCATTGTTTAATAACATGCTATTTAGCCTCCATGTATTCAAATGTCATTGCATGTTCTTGTTGCAATTGATTTCTAGTTTCATGCCATTGTGATCTGAGAAGATGCTTGATATGATTTCAATCTTCTTGAACTTGTAGAGGCTTCGTTTGTGTCCTAACATGTGGTCTATCTTTGAGAATGTCCCATGTGCACTTGAGAAGAATGTGAATTCTATAGTTTTGGGGTGCAATTCTCTGTAAATATCTATTAAATCCATTTGGTCTAGTGCTTCGTTTAGAGTCTCTGTGTCCTTGTTAATTTTTTGTCTAGAGGATCTATCCAGTGATGTCAGCGGGGTGTTGAAGTCCCCTGTTATGATTGTATTGCTGTCAATTTCTCCTTTGAAGTCCTCCAGCAGATTTTTAATATATTTTGGTGCTCCTATATTCGGTGCGTATATGTTTACCAAGGTTATATCTTCCTGTTGGATAGATCCTTTCAATATTATATAGTGACCTTCTTTGTCTCTAGTAATGGCTTTCGTTTTGAAATCTATTTTATCAGATATGAGTATTGCTACCCCAGCTTTTTTTTCCTTTCCATTTGCTTGGAAGATTTTTTTCCATCCCTTCACTTTCAGCCTATGTGAGTCTTTTGTTGTGAGGTGGGTCTCTTGTAGACAGCATATATATGGGTTATGCTTTCTTATCCAATCCGCTACTCTGTGTCTTTTTATCGGAGCATTCAATCCATTTACATTTAAGGTGACTATTGATATGTACTTATTTATTGCCATTTTTGTTCAGTGTGGTTCTACTTTCCTTCCTATTTCTTCTACTAATTACAGCAGTCCTTTTAACATTTCTTGCAGTGCTGGTTTGGTGCTAATGTATTCCCTTAGCCTTTTTTTGTCTGAGAAGCTCTTTATTTGACCTTCTATTTTGAATGACAGCCTTGCTGGGTAGAGTAGTCTTGGATTCAGATTCTTGTTTTTTATGACCTTGATTACTTCATCAGGCAATCATTCTTGATCATTTCCTTTTAGGTGGGTAATTGAATCCTTTGAAAAATCACAAATTCTTTTGAAAGATGTACACACATTCATGTATAATGTTCAATATAACTTTCAGGTGAAGTAAGAACCCCTGAATCCACAGCAGTGGGTTAACATTCCCTGCTCTAAGGTGTATTCAGACATATCAACATTAATAGAAAACATCTAAATGATTGCTGACATTCTAAAGGGAGTGTTGCACAAAGATAATTAAATGGCCTTCTCCCTACTTCTAGATTTTAAGTTTTAACTAAGACAGTTAATAGTCATGGCTATACTAATCAGCAAAGCTAATTTTCTGCAACATTTTTATTGAAAAAATAATTGTATTCACATGCAATTGTACAAATAATACAGAGAGATACTTTGTACACTTCACCCTCTTTTCCCCAGTAAGAACATTTTGCAAAACTATAGTATAATATCTCAACTAGAATATTAATATCTACCAATTTACTAACTTCATTCATATTTCCAGTTTCACTTGAACTTATTTATGTGTGTATTAAGTTCTATACAATTTTATCACCTGTATAGGTTTGTGTATACACTACCACAGTCAAGACAGTGACCAATTTCATCACTACAAATACCCATTATGTTGCTTTTCTACAATAAAACCCACTTGCCTTCCATGTCCCCCTCCCACTCCCATTCTGAACTCTTGGCAACTACTAAATCTGTCCTCCTGTGGTCATATCAAAAATGTTATTTTTTAAATATCAAAGAGAATATAACATTTTGTGGCTGGTTTCTTCCCTCAGTATCATTTTCCAGAGATTTATCCAAGGTGTTGTGTGCATCAGTAGTTCATTCTATTGCTGAGTACCATTCATGGTGCATGTATTAGCTATCGCTGCTATAACAAATTACTACAAATAGTGGCTTAAAACAACACAAATGCATTATCTTATGATTCAGTAGGGCAGAAGTCGTGAATGGGTGTCACCTGGTGAAAATTAAGATGCTGGCAGTGCTGTGTGAGTTTCTGGAGGTTCTAGGTAGAATCCATATCCTTGCCTTTCCCTGCTTTGTGGGTTACACTCATGGTTCACAATCCCCTACATCCATCTCTAAAGCCAGCAAAAATAGACCAGGTTTTCCTCACGTTGCATAACTCCAACCTTCTCTTCACCTCCCTGTCTTCTGAGGACACTTGAGGTTAAATTTGGCCCATCCACAAAATCCAGGACACTCTCCACATCTCAGGGTGAGCTGATTATCAACCTTAATTCCATCTGCAACTTTAATTTACCTTTGCATGTGACTTAACATGTTCACAGGTTATGGAGATTAGGATGTGGATAATTTTAAGGGGCCATTATTGTGCTGATTGCAATATGTATATAGCACAGTTTATTTATCCATTCACCTGTTGAAGAATATCTGAGCAGATTCCAGTTTTTGATTGTTCCAAATAAAGCTCCCATGAACATTCAGGTACAGGATTTTCTGTCAACATAAGTTTTCATTTCTTTAGTATAAATGCTCAAGATTGAAACTGCTAGATTGGTAGTGACATTTTTAGTTTGATAAGAAACTGCCAAGCAGGTTTCCAGAGTGGCTGTACCATTCCCAAAAGCAATAGTTTAGTAATCCAATTTTTCCACATCTTTGCCAGAAGTTGGTGTTATCACTATTTTTAATTTTAGCCATTTTGATAGACATGTGGTGATATCTCATTGTGGTCTTAATCTGTACTTCCTTAATAGTTAATGATGTTGAACATATTTTATTGTGCTTGATACCTGTATATGCTGTTTAGTAAAATGTTTCTTTATATCTTTGACCCAATTTCTAGTTGGATTGTTTGTTTTTTATCTGTTAAGTTTTGAGAGTTATTTATATCTTCTGGATGCTAATTCTTTGTTGGATATGTGGTTTGCAAATGTTTCCTTCCAGTCAGAAACTTTCTTTCTTTTTTTTTTTTTTTATCTCCTATTAACAGGGTTTTCTGCAGCACAAAAGTTTTTCATTTTGATGTAGTCGAATTAACCAATTTTTCTTTTATGAATCATGTTTGTGGTATCAAATCTAAAAAGTCATTGCAGTTTTAGATCACAAAGATTTTCTCTTTTTTTTCCTAAATATTTTAGATTTCAGTTTTATGTTTAAGTCTATGATCCATGTTGAGTTCATTTGTGTATAAATTGTGAGGTTCAGGTTGAGATTCATATGCCCAATTGGTCCAGCAACTTAAATTATAATTGAAAGAAATGTGGACTTTGAATGTAGAAGTCCAATTACCCAGTACCAATTGTTCTGGATCCAAGGTGATCTTTCCTCCTTGAATTGCCTTTACATCTTTGTCAAAATCAGCTGAGCATATTTGTGTGGACATCTTTTATAGGATGTCATGTTTCCCTATATGTCTTTTCTACACTGTTTTTTAAGCTGGTTTTCTTAGTCTCAGTTATATTTTATCTTCTTCACTGTGTCTCTGATACTTGAGAGTTGAAGAGCTATCTATAAGACATACTAAGTAGCAAAGTATATTATTACCTCAATAAGCATTTCCTGAAATGAAACTAGGCTACCATTCTTTCCAATGTTTATAAACCATGTAAAGTTTATCTGTCATATGCACAACTTTCTGACAAAGATGCACACAGCTTTTACTTGTCTTTGTTTAGGTGTAGGTAAATGTACCCCACTTGAAACAAAATTATGGCATCTGAAGTTTGTCTCTCTAAGCATTACATAGATCTCATCTTTCTTATCCTCCCCTCACCAATTTCTACAGGCCACTCTGATAAGGTCCTCATTATCAGAAGGCAAAGCACTAAACCACTTATTTACATTTCTTGATTAAATACATTGAAATGCATTTATGCTTAAATGTTATATATGCCAGAGACCAGAGAAACAATTCCCACCATTTCTGTTCTTGACCTATTCCTCAGCCTTACAAAAACACAGATAAGTGGTTTAATTTTTATTATTTCATTTAAGTGTTTTTAAAATTTCATTTTATTAGCTGCCTTTTCTGAGATGAAAATTATTATTTCTGCTCTGATGAGAAAAGTGAGAAACATCCTATGAACTTCACTTCATCACTATTATTAGATTAAAATATAATCCTCCTTTGCTCTTAGAGTAATGATGCTCAGCCTTTCCTTATTCCCTCCTTCTCATACCAACCCTATCCCCCAGAAAGTTCCCTCTTTGTTGGGATCTTCATCCTGCCTTAATGAACCTGACTCTGTCTTGTAGCCCATCAAGTGGAAGCATCTTATTACCCTACATTTAGTAAGACCACACTGGAATGTAGACCAGCATGCTCTCCCTTTCCTAGGCTTTATCTCCATACGTACTCTTCCTTCTTTCTGTAATGCCACTCTGTCTCCTGTCATTTCCATAATTCACTGAAGTATTTGGTACCTCCATCCACAGACTTATGTTTTATGCCAAAACCCATTACAATTTGGATGTTTTTGGTCACCCATGAGCACAATATATTTAAGACTTGATTGCATTACCTACATAATCTACTTAACCTCAAGGATTTCCAATGTCACTCCACCTTAGCTTATCAGTTGTCCTTGACCTGGTCATTATTCAAAAGTACACTGGAGAAACTCTGAAACACAAACATTCTCATCTCTGATTTCCACCTCCTATACGTAACTCCTTTCTTTTCACTCAAATACAGCTCCTGAATCTATTGTTCAACCTACAGAAACATCTAGGCCTGACACTCATCTATCAGCCTCCTTCTAGGTTTACTTCCTTTAATGTGCAGCTTAGAGTCTGTTATCTATAATTTTGATTGCTCATTTGCCAATAATTTTAACTCCCTTCCTTTATTGCTCTTTATAACACTTACATTCACCTGATTTAACTGAACTGTCTGCTTCAATTTTTATATAACTGAGCTACAACAGGTTTCTGGAAGTAACCCTATCAACATGTTGATGCCAATGCATTCATGGTTCTCCAAGCTCAATGGGGCCCTCAATACACTAGACAGTCCTACTGTGCTTCCTAGTCACTTTCCATTCCATTTTCCAGGCAGACCTTACTGTCTAGAGGATCTTATTTAGTCCACAGTTTCAATGACTGTCTGTGAGTTAAGGATGCCTAAATCTCTATCTCTGGCACAAATCTCTCTCTCAGAGTCCTGGAGTTCAGCTCCACTTGGATGTCCCACAGACACTTCAAACATACCATGTCTAAAACTGTATCCAGCCACCTATTTCATCCACAGAGCTGCTTCCTCCTATGTTCCCAGTCTTAGTGGATTACACCACCTAACATTCAGTGCACACAACAGAATTTTAATTGTCACACTGACCCTCCCTCTAGCTTTTATTCTTTAAATCAAATCTCCAAGGTCTCTAGATATTCTACTACATTTCTTTCAATGTGTTCCAGCTTTTTATCCCACTTTTACTACAGTCCAGATCACAACAATGTCCCCTCGTCTTTGCTCTCAGATCAATTCACTAAATTATGTTTAAAATATTATCTTTCTAGAAACAAAATATATGTCCTTGACTACAGTCCTCCAATGACCTCCATTGCCCTCAGAATCAAGTTCACATTCTAAACCCTTCAGCACCTGTCTCTGGATTATCTCTCCAGTCTCACTGTTTGCTTCTCTCTCATGCTTTAACCTTTAACATGTATAATACATAGATATTATATGTATATATACATGAGGGCAAGGAGAAATGAAAAAAAAAACGAATGTATCGATATATTAAACTTGGTGATTTTAGTGTAAAGGATAAGGGAGATCTATGTATTATACTTGCAACTTTTCTATAAGTTTGAAATTATTTTACCAAAAAAAAGTTAAAAAGGAAGAGTTTTGATTTTTAGTTTTAAAACTGTTGTCAAACAAATGTGAGAGATTCTGTTCTCATCATTATTTTTGTTATATTAGAGCTAAGATTAAAAGGTGTTATAGAAATTCTTACAGTACAAAATATTTTGTTTAAAAATTGCTGGGTAAAAGCTAAAAGAATAGACTGTAAGTATTATCAATCATATGTAATGTTTAGAAGAAATATGAGTGTATATAAAATAATATTATCATTGCATAATGGAATTTTTGACAGAATTTTACATGATTTTATTTTCCTTATTATTTATGTTTTCTAATTCAATAAAGCAAATATTTATATATTAGTTTAAAAATGAATATAAATCTAAAGGTGCTTTAATAATGAACAGAAAAAAGAAAAGAAAGCAAATAGGTTCCATCTCTTATAGTCTTGGTAGATAGGGTCTGGGAGTAAGCACATTTAGACAGAGACTTCCTTAGGAGTATCTCAGGTTATCTACATACCCAAGGAGTATAATTATGTCTTTCTTGGAGAAAGAAGTATTCACAAAAAAGGTATAGATTAAAAAATTAGGACAGTTTTCCAAGTATCTTTACCTTATTTTCATCCCTTTCCCAATAAAGCAACCCTGGCCTTTGCTCTGTAAGGATGTACTTCTGTATCACAATAGTCATGACCAGATTATATGACAGACACTTTATGCCAAATATCAAAAATCTTCCTAAATTTTGGATCCTCTACACCAATGTTATATGTTGTAGGCTTTTTCAGAAGAGGCACCCAGCCCATTTTAACCTTTGTACACATTACATATTTTAACAAATATTTTATGCAGAAATAGCACTTATCTTGCCTAAACTGCACATTTTCTGTCCCTTCTAATTTGACTGTCAATTTTAATTTAGTATTAGATCTTGGTTTTGTTAATAAAGTTTTAGCTCAGTATTACTCATTCATAAAATTTGATGGCTCCAGTCTAAATTTGGAGCCCTTCTAAATGTGTTTCCCAAGCATCTGATACCTTTTTTTGTAGCTACATTTATCAGACTGTATCGAAATGGCCTGTTTACTAGTATGCACAAAGCCCAAGCCCCAACCCAAAGAACATTTATTTTCATGTCTAGAATGCTGTGTGGCACAGAATAGGCTTTCAGAGAGTATTTTCCATTGTTGATAAATTGAATTTGGCATTCTTATTCAAAGATAAAGAAATAGAGACCTTGGGCGGTTGAGCATCATGTCACAACTAAATATCTGCAGATGGAGGGATTCTAAAATGGCGGCAGAGTGAATGGAAGCTACACAGACCATCTCCCAGGACCAAACTGGAATTACAACTAAAATAAAGACAAATCGTCGGGAAAAAGCAACAGAAAAGCAGCTTGAGAGGACCATACAACCAGGGACACTGAATCGATCCTGGTAGGATTTTGGAGGCATGAGAGGGGGCCTGGGAGCCCATGGACAGCAGCAGCCTTAGCCATGAGCAGCGCTCCGCCATCGGGGTTAAAGTCCCAAGCTCGCTCCACAGCACAGAGGGCCGGGACAGAGCACTAAAATAGCCACAGCCACTCACCTGGGCTCTGGCAGAGGGAGGGCGGAATGGACTGGAACTGTGTGGGGACACTCGAGATTTGGAGGGTGCTCAGAGCTTTTACTGAGTTGCTGCCACCCAGGACTGTGGCCTGGCTGTCTTACTCCATCCCAGGGCTCTGGGGAGAGGCAGCAGCCCCTCCCTCAGAGATTCAGCCACACCCAGGTGGGCCATTGAAATGCAAACTGAGGCTCATTAACTACTAGCATTTGCCCTACCCTCTGGAAATCCTCTCACGCTGAACTCCTGAGAAAGGTTTTCATTCAACTGAAAACCAAAGGCTCTTCAAGCAACCACAACTAATAGCCTCTAGGCAAAAAGCTAGAGGATAACTTAACCTTTGCTGGGCTTGCAAATCTATACAGGAGAGTAAGACTTGACAGTGGTGTTTAACGTGGGTCCTCCCATGCTCATCCAAACCCAGTAGAGGGAGCCACAAACAACAGAACATCAACATCCACAGGAAAATTTGGCAGACTCCAAAAACCACTGAGATAGCCAAAATGGGGAAACAAAGAAACAGATCCCAAATGAAAGAACAAGAGACCTCTACCGAAGATGAGATCAATGAAATGGAGTTAAGCAAGTTAACAGAGCTAGAATTCAGAGCCATGATCGTGAGGAAGCTCAACAGCATGAGTAAGGACACCAACACCTTGAGTAAAGACATCAACACCATGAGCAAAGACATAGAAACACTGAAAACCAACAAAGTGGAAATTAAGAAGCACCAAGAAGAAATGAAGAATGGCATAGCAGAAATGAAGAACACATTGGAAGGACTAAACAGCAGTGTAGAGGAAGCTGAAGACCGGATCAGTGAAATAGAAGACAGGGTAGAAAAAATCAACCAATCAGAAAACCAAAAGGAAAAAACCAAAAAAAAAAAACCAGGAAGACAGCTTAAGAGAACTGTGGGACAACTGGAAACGTAATAATATTCGCATATTGGAGTCCCTGAAGAAGAAGAAAATGAGCAAGGGTTAGAGAATATATTTGAAGAAATAGTGACAGAAAACTTCACTAATTTGGTGAAGAAAGGAGGCATTCAAGTTCAAGAAGCACAGAGAGTCCAAGAAAGAAGAACCCAAACAGGCCCACACCAACACACATAGTAATTAAAATGCCAAAAATTAAAGACAAAGAGAGAATCCTAAAGGCAGCAAGAGATAAGCAACAGGTTACCTACAAAGGAACCCCCATAAAGTTATCAGCTGACTTCTCAACAGATACACTATAGACCAGAAGGGAATGGCATGAAGTAATCAAGGTCATGAAAAAACAAGGATCTGAATCCAAGACTACTCTACCCAGCAAGGCTGTCATTCAAAATAGAAGGTCAAATAAAGAGCTTCCCAGACAAAAAAAAGGCTAAGGGAATACATTAGCACCAAACCATCACTGCAAGAAAAGGACTGCTGTAATTAGTAGAAGAAATAGAAAGGAAAGTAGAACCACACTAAACAAAAATGGCAATAAATAAGTACATATCAATAATCACCTTAAATGTAAATGGATTGAATGCTCCAATAAAAAGACTCAGAGTAGCTGATTGGATAAGAAAGCATGACCCATATATATGTTGTTTACAAGAGACCCACGTCACAACAAAAGACTCACATAGGCTGAAAGTGAAGGGATGGAAAAAAATCTTCCAAGCAAATGGAAAGGGAAAAAAAGCTGGGGTAACAATACTCATATCTGATAAAATAGAATTCAAAATGAAAGCCATAACTAGAGACAAAGAAGGTCACTACATAATATTGAAAGGGTCTATCCAACAGGAAGATATAACCTTGGTAAACATATATGCACCCAATACAGGAACACCAAAATATATTAAAAATCTGGAGGACTTCAAAGGAGAAATCGACCGCAATACAATCATAGCAGGGGACTTCAACACCCCTGTGACATCACTGGATAGATCCTCTAGACAAAATATTAACAAGGAAACAGAGACTCTAAACGAAGCACTAGACCAAATGGATTTAATAGATATTTACAGAGAATTACACCCCAAAACTACAGAATTCACATTCTTCTCAAGTGCACATGGGACATTCTCAAAGATAGACCACATGTTAGGACACAAATGAAGTCTCTACAAGTTCAAGAAGATTGAAATCATATCAAGCATCTTCTCAGATCACAATGGCATGAAACTAGAAATCAATTGCAACAAGAACATGCAAAGATATTTAAATACATGGAGGCTAAATAGCATGTTATTAAACAATGAATGGGTTACCAAGGAGATCAAGGAAGAAATTAAAAACTTCCTGGAAACCAATGAAAATGAACACACAACAACACAAAATCTATGGGATGCAGCGAAAGCAGTTCTGAGAGGGAAGTTCATAGCACTACAGGCCTACCCCAAGAAACAAAAAAAATTTCTAATTGACTATCTAACCTCACAACTTAAAGAACTAGAAAGCAAACAAAAAGGAAATGCCAGAGCAAGTAGAAGGAAGAAAATAGTAAAGATCAGAGCACAAATAAATGACGTAGAGACCAGAAAAACAATACAAAGGATCAATGAAACAAAGAGCTGGTTTTTTGAAAAGATAAACAAGATTGATGGACCCTTAGCTAGACTCACCAAGAAACAAAGAGAGAGAACCCAAATACACAAAATCAGAAATGAAAGAGGAGAAGTAACAACTGACACAACAGAAATACAAAGGATCATTAGCAAATACTATGAACATTTATATGGCAACAAATTCGACAATCTAAGTGAAATGGACAAATTTCTAGAAACACATAGTCTCCCAAAACTGGACCGGGAAGAGATAGAAAACATGAACAGACCAATAACAGCTAAGGAAATTGAAGATGTAATCAAGACTCTCCAGGCAAAAAAAAGCCCAGGCCCGGATGGCTTCACCGAACATTCAAAGAAGAACTAACACCCATTCTCCTCAAACTATTTCAAAAAATTCAAGAAGAAGGAAGACTTCCAAACTCGTTTTATGAGGCCAGCATAATCCTAATTCCAAAACGAGAAAAAGACACCACAAAGAAAGAAAACTACAGGCCAATATCCCTGATGAATGTAGATGCCAAAATCCTAAACAAAATACTAGCAAATCGGATCCAGCAATACATCAAAAAAATTATTCACCACGACCAAGTGGGATTCATCCCAGGGATGCAAGGCTGGTTCAATATTTGCAAATCAATAAATGTGATACATCACATAAACAAAATGAAAGATAAAAACCACATGATCATATCAATAGACGCTGAAAAAGCATTCGACAAAATCCAGCACCCATTTCTGATAAAAACGCTCAGCAATTTGGGAATAGAGGGATCATATCTTGATATAATAAAGGCCATATATGAAAGACTTACAGCCAAAATCATACTCAGTGGGCAAAAACTAAAAACATTTCCCTTAAGAACAGGAACAAGACAGGGATGCCCACTTTCACCACTCTTATTTAACATAGTACTGGAAGTCTTAGCCACAGCAATCAGACGTGAAGAAAAAAATAAAAGGAATCCAAATTGGAAAGGAGGAAGTGAAACTGTCATTATTCGCAGACGACATGATATTATACATAGAAAACCCTAAAGACTCCATCAAAAATCTACTAGATTTAATAAATGAATTTAGCAAAGTAGCAGGATACAAAATTAACGTCAAGAAATCAACGGCATTCTTATACACCAATGATGAACTCACGGAAAGAGAAACTAAAAAAACAATTCCATTTACCATCGCGGCAAAAATTAAGATACCTAGGAATAAACTTAACCAAAGAAGTAAAGGACCTCTTTGCAGAAAAATACAGGACATTGAAAAAAGAAATAGAGGAAGATATAAAAAAAGTGGAAGCACATACCTTGTTTATGGATTGGAAGATTTAACATCATTAAAATGTCCATATTACCCAAAGCAATCTGTAGATTCAATACAATCCCCATCAAAATACCAGTGACATATTTCACAGAACTAGAACAAATATTTCAAAAGTTCATATGGAACCAAAAAAGACCCCGAATAGCCACAGCAATCTTGAAAAAGAAGGACAAAGTAGGTGGGATCACAATACCGGATATCAGCTTATACTACAAAGCTACTGTAATCAAAACAGCCTGGTACTGTCACAAGAACAGGCATATAGATCAGTGGAACAGAACAGAAAATCCAGAAATTAACCCAAGACATTATGCTCAATTACTATTTCACAAAGGTGGCAAGAGCATACAATGGAGTAAAGACAGACTCTTTAATAAATGGTGTTGGGAAAATTGGTCAGCTACATGCAAAAAAATGAAACTAGACCATCAACTTACACCATACAGAAGAATAAACTCAAAATGAATAAAAGATTTAAATGTGACTCGTGAATCCATAAAAATCCTAGAAGAAAATGTAGGCAACAAAATTTCGGACATCATACACAGCAGAATCTTCACTGATACATCACCTAAGGCAACAGAAACAAAGGGAAAAATGAACACATGGGACTACATCAAACTCAAAATTTTCTGCACAGCAAAAGAAACAACCATCAAAACAGATAGGGAACCCACTGTATGGGAGAGCATAATTTCCAATGATACATCAGATAAGGGGTTAATCTCCAAAATATATAGAGTGCTCATACAACTCAACAAAAGGAAGACAAAGAACCCAATTAAAAAATGGGCAGAGGAACTAAATAGACACCTCTCCAAACAGGACATACAAATGGCTAAGAGACATATGAAGAAATGCTCAACATCACTAATCATCAGAGATGCAAATTAAAACAACAATGAGGTATCACCTCACACCTGTCAGAATGGCCGCCATAAACAAATCATCAAACAACAAGTGTTGGAGAGGATGTGGAGAAAAGGGGACTCTAGTATACTGCTGGTGGGAATGCAGACTGGTGCAGTCACTGTGGAAAACACTATGGTGTTACCTCAAAAAATTAAAAATTGAATTGCCATTTGACCCAGTGATCCCACTTCTAGAAATATACCCTAAGAAGCCTGAAACACCAATCAGAAAGAATACATGTACCCCCATGTTCATAGCAGCACTATTTACAATAGCTAAGATCTGGAAACAGCCCAAGTGTCCATCAGTGGATGAATGGATAAAAAAGGTATGGTACACATACACAATGGAGTACTATGCGTCTGTAAGAAAGAAAGATCTCTTATCCTTTGAGATAACGTGGAGGGACCTGGAGAGTATTATCCTAAGCGAAACAAGCCAAGCAGAGAAAGACAAATATCACATGATCTCACTTATTTGTGGAATATAATGTACATAACAGTCTGAGGAACAGGTCAGACCCAGAGATGTGTAAGTAGGGTATAGATCGACACCCCTCCGAAGAGGGTGTGGGTGGGGAGGGAAGAGATAAACCACAGAACTTATACGCATGTATGCATAACTGATGGACATGGACAACAAAGCTGGGTTCGGGGTGGGGGGATGGGGAGGAGGGTGTCAATGGGGAAAAAGGAGAAAAATACGTAACAAAAATAAATTAATAAAAATATATAAATAAATAAATAAATATCTGCAGATTGTCATAAGAGTCCAAACTTCCTCATTACCACCTGTTGCTCTTTCTTTTTTTAAATAATTCTGTTTCTTTCTTTCTTTTTTTTATTTTAACATTCTTTTTTATTAATTTGTTTTTGTTACAGATGTTTCTCCTTTTCCCCCCATTTACACCCTCCTCCCCATCCCCCCCACCCCATCCCCAACTTTGTTGTCTATGTCCGTTGGTCATGCATACATGCATATAAGTTCTATGGTTTATTTATCTCTTCCTCCGCCAATCCCCCCTCCTCTAAGGCTTGTCAGTCTGTACCCCACCTCTATGTCTCTGGGTCAATTTTGTTCATCAGTTTGTTTAGTTCATTATATTCCACAAATAAGTGAGACCATGTGATATTTGTCTTTCTCTGCTTGACTTGTTTTGCTTAGCATAATACTCTCCAGGTCCTTCCATGCCATCTCAAAGGATAAGAGATCTTTCTTTCTTAGAGTTGCAATGTATTCCATTGTGTACATGTACCACAGCTTTTGTATCCACTCATCTACTGATGGACACTTGGGTTGTTTCCAGATCTTAGCTATTGTAAATAGTGCTGCTATGAACATAGGGGTACATATTTTCTTTCTGATTGGTGTTTCAAGTTTCTTAGGGTATATTCCTAGAAGTGGGATCACTCGGTCAAATTGCAGTTCAATTTTTAACTTTTTGAGGTAACACCATAGTGTTTTCCACAGTGGCTGCACCCGTCTGCATTCGCACCAGCAGTGTAAGAAAATGCAGGCAAAATTTCAGCCATGATACGCAGCAGAATTTTCACTGATACAACACCTAAGGCAAGAGAAACAAAGGAAAAAATGAACACATGGGACTATATCAAACTAAAAAGCTTCTGCACAGCAAAAGAAACAACCATCAAAACGGAAAGGGATCCCACTATATGGGAGACCATAATCGCCCATGATGCATCAGATATGGGGTTAATTTCCAAAATATATAGAGTGCTCATACAACTCAACAAAAGGAAGACAAAGAACCCAATTAAAAAATGGGCAGAGGACCTAAACAGACACCTCTCCAAACAGGACATACAAATGGCCAAGAGACATATGAGAAAATGTTCAACATCACTAATCACCAGAGAGATGCAAATTCAAACAACTATGAGGTATCACCTCGCACCTGTCAGAATGGCCGCCATCAACAAATCATCAAACAACAAGTATTGGCAAGGGTGTGGAGAAAAGGGGACTCTAGTACACTGCTGGTGGGAATTCTGTTTCTTTTTAACATAATTCTGTTCACCTACATATATTCATAAACATATAAATGCTTTGGTCCAGAACAAGAGCTGTAGTGAGTGTGAGTCCTGCTTGATTTCCCCACCGTAAGGTCTCTTCAGATCCTGCCTGGTCTTAGGCAGTTTCTAAATATCTAAATATCCAAAATTGTTACTTCCTTCTTTTGATCTCAACAGAAGCTCAACTATGACCTTTTACGTATGCATAATTGGCTCATTATTATGTATTAACTCTCTGAATTTTCATTGAAATTGGATTCAAATGACAAGATTCTCTGTGGTATCTGCATTTGTTATCTTCATAAGAAAAAATAATAGTGGTAAAGTAGGCAGATGGACATAGGAACAAGAATCTTTCATCAATGAAATGACTTGTTTAAAATTTTCACTGATCATGACAGAAATCATTACCCATTGCCCAATATCCAATCCACACTTTTCTTTTAATAATAGGATGCCACATTTTAGCCGGTCACATGGACATCCATTTTGCAGTCTCCCTAGCAGCAGCAGCTGAGGGTGGCCATGAGACCAACTTCTAAACAGTGGAATGAAAATGGAGTGATACGTGCAATAATATCTGGTTCATTGCCTTAAGAGGAAAGAATGTGCTCCCATGGTTCTCTCTTTTCCCTTCTGCTGGCTGGAATTGTAGCATGTTGGTGGTAGATGGAGCAGTCATCTTCAATATGAGATGGAGGACGTGTGACAAGGATGTCAGAGCAGCAGGACATAAGAAGCTTGGGTCCCTGGTGATTCTCCAGGCCCTACCAGCCCGGAACCATTTATCCTTGTTTTGTATGAGAGAGAAATAAACTTCTATCTTATCTATGTCACCATTATTTCGAATTATAGCAGGCAAACTGATAGCCTATGAAATATGATCTTTATTTAATGCTATTAAATCAAAGTCTTAATAGATTTGTGGAGAATGAAATAAGAAAAATAGAATCATGATTAACTAAAACCACTTGAACATAAAGTGAATACATATGATCAATACATGTATCTCATTTATAAGCTATCAGGAATTGATAGGTTATTAGTATTTATACTCCATTGAATATTTTAATAATCTTTTTAGCAATAATCTTAGAAACAAAATTCTAACCAAGAGAAAGCTTTAAATCCAGTGAGTACCAAACAAACACACCCTGTAAATCATTAAGTGACTTCTTATCAGCTTTTACTCCCTATTGCCTACCACGGCTTCACACAACCCACTGCTCCAGCTAAGCTGAATCATTTCAGTCTGATATAAGAATCATTTAAAATTATGTTGCTGTTTTTTTGTCCAAGCTATTAGCACATAGTAGATGCTCAATTAATATGTATGGGAAAAATAGTTAAACAATTTCCTTAACACGAAATACCTATCTCCCATCTCCAAAGGTCTGTCTTCTCAAACCCCAAGTATGAGCCTCAAATTAAATTTCTTGCAAGAAATAGTACTTGATGCTCTTAGCTGGAAAAAAACTCTTTTTCTAATTTCTCATAATAACAAGTTTTCTATGTCTCTCTCATGTGATTTAACACTACTTTCTGTCAAAGAAATCCATATTAATCTGCTCTTCCCTCCTATGTGGAGCTTGAAAGCAATGGAAGGAGAGAACACATGCCAGCATTAACTCCTCATTCCTTGTATGGCCAGCATTAACTCTAATTCCTTGTATGGCCAGCATTAACTCTCATTCCTTGTATGGCCAGCATTAACTCTCATTCCTTGTATGGCCAGCATTAACTCTCATTCCTTGTATGGCCAGCATTAACTCTCATTCCTTGTATGGGCAGCATTAACTCTCATTCCTTGTATGGCCAGCATTAACTCTCATTCCTTGTATGACCAGCATTAACTCTCATTCTTTGTATGGCCAGCATTAACTCTCATTCCTTGTATGACCAGCATTAACTCTCATTCCTTGTATGACCAGCATTAACTCTCATTCCTTGTATGGGCAGCATTAATTCTCATTCCTTGTATGACCAGCATTAACTCTCATTCTTTGTATGGCCAGCATTAACTCTCATTCCTTGTATGGGCAGCATTAACTCTCATTCCTTGTATGACCAGCATTAACTCTCATTCCTTGTATGGGCAGCATTAACTCCTCATTCCTTGTATGACCAGCATTAACTCCTTATTCCTTGTATGGCCAGCATTAACTCCTCATTCCTTGTATGGCCAGCATTACTAGTATTAACACATATATTAATACATAATATGAAATGCATATCGTTTCGTTGTATTTTTATCATAAATTATCCAGTGGTCTTGTTGATTAGGCATGGAGAGAGAATAATAAACAGAAATAAAATATGAAAGATATATCAATTTAATACTTTTTTTTTTATCCTCACCTGAAGACACTTTTTTTTTTTTTTTTTGCATTTATCTCCAGATAGAGCGGGAAGGAGAGAGGGAAGAAGAGAGAGAGAGAAAAACATCGATGTAAGAGAGACACATCGACTGGCTGCCACCCACATGACCCCAACCGGAGCTGGGGACAAACTGTAACCGAGGTACTTGCCCTTAGCGGGAACCGAACCTGGGACTCTCTGGTCCACAGCTGATGCTCTAACCGCTCAGCCAAACCAGCCAGGGCTCAATTTAATACTCTTGTATTGACTTCTTAAGAAACAAAGGGAAACTAGATTAAATGAGGTCCATTCTGAAAATGTGGTTGGGTTACATTTTCAACTGGTTTTGTATAAATTTTCTCACTGGTATCCTGAGGGCTTTATTTTACCCCTATAGGATTAAGACAAAACCAGAAACAAAGGCAACAAATATTCATCTACAAAGCAATCAAAGCAGGTGGTTTAAGTGACAAAACAATGCTAAGGATACAAGAACAATAAAATTTCCAAATTCTTAGACACTGGGTAAACAGATTGAATAGGCTTAGAGAACAAGGAGAAACAGGGATCAAGAATAAACCATTTCAAAGCTGTGGGAGTGAAGAGTCAGCAGTGAATTGCTGCTGTTGATATTGTCTATTGAGGATGGATTACCAATCATCAGATGTTGTCCATCAATTTTCTAGTTGGAGAGATGTTCAACTAGAAAATTGAATAACATTTATTTTTTTTATTTTTTGTTTTTGTTTTTTATCCTCATCCAAGGACATTTTTGCATTTATCTTCAGATATAGAAGGAGTGGTAGAGGGAGAAAGAGAGAAAGAGAAACATCGACGTGAGAGAGACACATCGAGTAGCCGCCACCCACACGACCCCAACCGGGGCTGGGGACAAACTGCAACTGAGGTACGTGCCCTTAGCAGGAACCGAACCCAGGACTCTCTGGTCCGCGGGCTAACACTCTAACCACTGAGCCAAACCGGCCAGGGCTGAACAACATTTAATTAGTTGTTGCTCAACATCTAATTAATTCAGGTAAAACCACTGGTCATGGTGCCCGGCCAGTGTGGCTCAGTGGTTGAGTATCGACCCATGTACCAAGAGGTTGCCGGTTTGATTCCCAGTCAGGGCACATGTCCAGGTAGTGGGAACAAATCCCCAGTAGGGGGCATGCAGGAGGCGACCAGTCAATGTTCTCTCTCATCGATGTTTCTATCTCTCTCTCCCTCTCCCTTCCTCTCTCTTTAAAATCAATAAAGACAAAATTTTTTTTAAAAAACAACAATAAAAAAAAACACCCCATTAAAATACCAACAACATATTTCACAGAACTAGAACAAATATTTCAAAAGTTCATAGGCAACCAAAAAAGACCCCAAATAGCCACAGCAATCTTGAAAAAGAAGAACAAAGTAGGAGGGATCACAATATCGGATATCAGGTTATACTACAAAGCCACTGTAATCAAAACAGCCTGGTACTGGCACAAGAACAGGCGTACAGGTCAGTGGAACAGAACAGAGAACCCAGAAATTGACCCAAGACATTATGCCCAATTAATATTTGACAAAGGTGGCAAGAGCATACAATGGAGTAAAGACAGCCTCTTTTAAAAATGGTGTTGGGAAAATTGGACAGCTACATGCAAAAAAATGAAACTAGACCACCAACTTACACCATACACAAGAATAAACTCAAAATGGACAAAAGACTTAAATGTGACCCATGAATCCATAAAAATCCTAGAAGAAAATGTAGGTAACAAAATTTCAGACATCACATGCAGCAGAATTTTCACTGATACAATGCCTAAGGCAAGAGAAACAAAGGAAAAAATGAACACATAGGACTCATCAAATAAAAAGCTTCTGCACAGCAAAAGAAACAACCATCAAAATGGAAAAGAAACCCACTGTATGGGAGAGCATGAATGCCAATAATACATCAGATAAGGGGTTAATTTCTAAAATGTATAGGGTACTCAAACAACTCAACAAAAGGAAGACAAAGAACCCAATTAAAAAATGGGCAGAGGACCTAAAGAGACACCTCTCCAAACAGGACATATAAATGGCCAAGAGACATATTAAAAAAATGCTCAACGTCACTAGTCATCAAAGAGATGCAAATTAAAACAACTATGAGGTATCACCTCACACCTGCCAGAATGGCCGCCATCAACAAATCATCAAACAAGTGCTGGCGAGGGTGTGGAGAAAAGGGGACTCTAGTACACTGCTGGTGGGAATGCAGACTGATGCAGCCACTATGGAAAACAATATGGTGTTTCCTCAAAAGATTAAAAATTGTGCTGCCATTTGACCCAGTGATCCCACTTCTAGGAATATATCCTAAGGAGCCTGAAACACCAATCAGAAAGAATATATGTACTCCATGTTCATAGGAGCACTATTTACAATCGCTAAGATCTGAAAACAGCCCAAGCGTCCATCAAAGATGAGTGGATAAAAATGCTGTGGTACATATACATAATGGAACACTATGCAGCTGTAAAAAAGAAAGATCTCGTATCCTTTGAGATGACATAGAAGGGCCTGGAGAGTATTATCCTAAGCGAATTAAGCCAATTAGAGAAAGACAAATACCACATGATCTCACTTATTTGTGGAATATAATGAATAAAAAAAGCTGAAGAACAAAACAGACTCAGTGACATAGAAGGGATTATGGTTCAGAGGGACAAACCTCAGACGAGGGGGGTTGTCGAGGAGGGATGATATAAACCAGACAACTTATATACATGTATACATAACCAACGAACATAGACAACAATGCTTGGGGGAGGGGGGTGGGATAGGGAGGAGGGTATCTGCGGGGGGGAAAAGGAGAAACATCTGTAACAAAAATAAATTAATTAATGAAATAAAATAAAATAAAATGGTTTCTTAATATCCTCTACCCCCCCCCAAAAAAAAACTACCATGAGACACTACCTCACACCTATTAGCATGACTACTATCAAAAAAACAGAAACCAAGTATTGGTGAGGATGTAAAGAAATTGGAACCCTTGTGCACTGTTGGTGGGAATGTAAAATGGTATAGTCACTGTGGAAAATAGTATGGTGATTCCTCAAAATATTAAAAAATTATATATATATATATATATATATATATACATATATATATGTGTGTGTGTGTGTGTATATATATATATATATGTCACTGCTCATGAGCCAAGATGGGGAGATTAGTGTATATGTTAAGGAGGTGGAGGTGATATGAATATCTTGGAGTGATGATAACATAAAGGAAAAACATGCACTTGACCAATATAGGAGTAGTTAGTTTAAAATTTACCATTAAGGTGGGACTGCAGGGAATGCCTTTCCCTGTTTACGAGGTTCTCAGAGAAGATGAGTTTTATCTTATTTTTTTAAATAATTTTATTGATTTTTTAGAGAGAGAGGAAAGGAGAGAGATAGAAACATCGATGCGAGAGACATAAATCAATTGGCTGCCTCCTGCATGCCCCCTACTGGGGGTCGAGCTTGCAACCTGGGCATGTGCCCTGACCTCTCAGTCCATGGGACAATGTTCAATCCACTGATCCACACCAGCAGTGTGAGAAAATGAGTGGCTATAAATTCCTATGTCAATGTTAATATCCTGGTTGTGATACTGTATTCAAGTTTTGCAAGATGTTACCATTGGGGGAAACTGGGTGATGGGTACAAGGTTCTATCTTTATATTATTTCTTACAACTGCCTGTCAATCTACAGTTTTGTCAAAATAAAAAGGTAAGTGATAAAAAAAATAGAAAAACACAGCAGCATAAAATTCATTATCACTTGGTGCACTAGGAAGATAAAACTAAAGTTACTCTCATGTGTGAATTATAATGTTCAGTTTCATTCCAGAAAGTACCTCAAAATCCACTGTAGAAGTTACTATTTTGAAATTTTTTACACATAAGATTTTTAAGTATATTAAATAAATTTTACATCCCTTAATTTTCCTGGCAACACCTTTAGCTATTATTTTTTAATTAAGGCAAAACAGTAAAACCTAAAATTAAGTCACCAGAAACAACAGGGCTCTTTCCTGAGTTCTTGAAAGCTAAGTTGCAGTCTTGGTGTGAACCTGAGCACTGGATGTTCGCCTGGTGGGGCCACACTGCCCCACACCCAAAAGAATTTCTTATAATCTTCTGAGATAACAGTTGGAAAGGACATCTTGTGCAAAAAAATTCCGTCAGGTTCTAGCAGTAAATCAGAGCTACTTTTTGTCCTCCTAGCTTGGATGAGCAGTACTCTGAGAAGCCTCTTTTTACATTTCAGTTGGCATATTTTAGCAACAATTCTCTTCAACAGGGTTTCTAAACTACCCAGGCAAAGCCCCTCAGGAATGGCATTGTGTGTAAGGCCCTTGGAACAGGGATGGGAAAGGAGGGGGTTGGCTGTGCCCCTCCCCCACATGGCGAACAACCTGTTAGTCTCCAAAGAAAGCCCCCTGGGAGCCTTTGTTAGTACAGCAGTATCTGTGAGCACACCACACATTTCAGCATCCATTTCCTCAATTCACCCCCTCTCTCCTTAAGTAAAAGCTTTTATTTTGCTCTGGGTTCCCTGATAGGAATCCTAAAGCCTCTTAGGGATACCTTTGCAATAATCTGGTTATTATTTAACTGGAAAGGAGTGAAAGGGAAGACCAGATAATATAGGCATGCCATTTATACAGCTTTGTTAACACTCCAGGTCTGTCCCGATAATTGACGGGGGAAGGGACTGGACAAAGGCAGTTTAGACACATGCCCAGGAAGGTATGGGTGATGTGGGGAGGTGCCTACCTGTCAGCCACACCTGGGAGTGAGTCAGTGGCCAGAATAGGCATGTCCACTGAAAGCACGCCAACCCTGAATATTTAATATCCTCAGAAATTCTCTTTCTGCCTCTCTTCCTCTCTTACTGCTGGTTTATGGCTTACGGCTCTCACGCCTGGCCTATGGTCATGTGGGACCCATACAATGGACTGATGGACTGGATCTAGCCTGATGCCACATCGGACCCAGCTTCACTATGGACATTGGACCTATTTCTAACTTTACTAAGTCCACAGCTACATGTCTTCCAGGACTGGGTTAAGGGAACTGGGACCTTACAACCCCAAGAATATAATTCCACATCAATAAAAATATTTTGTTTTCTCATGTGAGTTTTAGAAATTTCTTTTCTGAAGATACCGCAAGAACCACCCACTCCCACAAGTGTCCAGAAGATCTGCCCACTCATCCCTCTGGCAACATTAGAAGAAGTTGAAGCATCTTGGATATTGAGAACTTGTATCTGGATATTCCTGAGGCCTATTCTCAACAGCACTTCAGGTTTAGGAGATACACCTTAAGTCTTTAATATACAAATGTACTTACATCTAAATTGATTTTCTAAATATGGCCTGGAAATTTAACAGCCCAACTGCAAGGTTGCCCTTTTTAAATCTCCAGTGACCAGAATCTGATCACATAGTGTACAGATTGCATTCTGACTTTTAGCACTGCTAATTGACAATTTATTTTTTTGATTTAAAAAATATATAAATTGGTTGAAAATGTTTGGTGATTTGTTCTTGTATTTCTCTTCATTTTAAATGCTTCCTGGGTTATTGCAGGTTTTTGTTTGGTTTTTTTGGTGTTTTGTTTTTTTTCCAGAAATATTTGAAATTCCTCTATTTGACACTTAAATTTCCAACCTTAAGGTATAACTTTCTCTTCTATACTTCAATGTTCTACAAAAATTAAAAAACAGAGAGCCTCTAAACAACTAGATTTTGTTAGTTTTCATGTATTACAGGTCTGGAAAGAACTACAACTAATTTACCTTAAAAAGAGTTTGTAAAGCATGAGGAGAATAACAGGGACACTGAAAATGAAAAACAATGTAAATCAAGAAATATCACAAAACTATGCTGTAATTTTGGAAGCAAATAACCCCCTAGACTAAATAACGATGTTGACTAAAACACAGTTTAAGGATACAATTTCTAATGGGCATTCATTTGGTCCTAAGCAAAAATCTGTGTCAGGTCACTTCACATGTCTTTCACTGGGACATAGACCTTTAACATTGGACTCTAAATATTTAAAATTCTGGTGTCTTGAAGAAAGGCTGTCCTATCTGATGGGAGGTGGATAGTGACAAGGAGAAAATTCTAAAATGTTCTGAATTAAATTTCAGTGGATGGATAGTGAGAGAAAGAGAAAGAACTGTTAGTCTTAGTGGCTGTGGGCCAGATAACTAGAGACTGTTCACATTCCTTCCATGTCTATTGGAACTTCAGCTTAATTTCTAGGTGGCTATTTTTGCAGATTTTACTCAGGCACCCTCAACTCCAGGAGCCTTTGTTTACATGCGGGCTTTCCAGACTACTGCCCACAGCCAATCCACAGAGGGGACGTTTCTTTATTCAAATTCTGTGCTTATTTCAGAGTTGGTCCAGCGTCACCTTCCCCCACACCTTTGCCTATAGCTAATGTAAATTCTTTCAGATGGCTTACATCGTTCTTCCCCTCCCCCCTACTTGATGTATAAAAGCACTTGCAAACTCTGAGACAATGGACTTGTTCCTGTTGTAACTTGACAGTGACATAACCAGAGACAGACACACAGGCGAATTGTAAAGGAGCACTTTATTTCGCCAGCGAGCTGCGGAGAGCATAGTCTCCCCTCAGATCAGCAGCCCTGATTCTTCTTGCTTGTCCCATTTTAAAGACAGAAGCCCCCTCCTCCTTTTGCCCCCCTCCCCTCAGGGGACCAGTACAATAGTGTGAGAGAGATTACAGAAGTCAAAATTAGCATTATTCACCCACGGCACAAGTATTAATACTTGCAAATACCTGCAAATACCTATACTCAGGAAACTGCAAATGCCTCCCAACTCGAGGGGCAACTATAATCTTAGGCAAAATTCCTTTACTTCTAGGGGTAATTAACCTATTATTGGAAGAATATCGAGGAAGGTCTATTGATGATAAAAAATGGAGTCATTTAGTCACCTTAGCTAAGGGGCCTACATAAAAATGGAATCTACTTGCCTTAGCCTTAGGGCCCAGATCATTTCTACCAAGCCAGGCTCCTCCCTCTCCCCCTCCTCCTCCTCCTTCTTTCCCTCCTCCTCCTCCTCCAACAATGGCCTAACAAATCCTTTCTTTTAAAGACTTTCAGCTCTGGAAGTTAAAATTTTCTGTTAACAGTGGTTCTCAACCTGTGGGTCGTGACCCCTTTGGGGGATCGAATGACCCTTTCACAGGGGTTGCCTAAGACCTAACAGTAGCAAAATTACAGTTATGAAGTAGCAACAAAAATAATTTTATGTTTGGGGGTCACCACAACATGAGGAACTGTATTAAAGGATAGTGGCATTAGGAAGGTTGAGAACCACTGGTTTAACATGACTTACCACATCTAAGGAAATTCCCTATCATAGAGTTCACTGAAGGAATAAATTCAAAGGCCCTGTGATCCCAGGAAAAGTGGACAGGGGCACACCCTCCCAGATGTCATCAGCTTTCAGCTGCAGGCACAATGCCAAGAAGGCTTTCATATCTGTTTCCTGGACAACACTGGCTGCTGGCCTCATGCCCAGGGACCAGTGCCAGTCCTGCTGTTGCAGGGCTTTCCCTCTCCAAGGATGCTCAATCCTGCCTCCCCATGGGCTCCTACCCAAAACACAATCCCCACAATCCTGTATCATTATGAAACCAGGACACATGGCCTCATACTCAGTGCTTCCAAAGCAAAGAGGCTGTTACTTGGCACAATGTCTTTGAAAGATGTCTGTTCTGAATATTCACAATCAGGGCATGGGAGAATAAATGCAGGCTAATGTCTAATAGCAGCCCTGAAGACTAAACACTTCCTCTGGGTTGTCGTCTCTCTCTTCCCATCTCATAAGTTCTGTTTTCCTTCACATCCCAACCCCAGCCTCCCCTTCTTATGATTTTCCCAATCTCATTGTGCTGTGATTCCTTTCCCTTTCTCTGTCATTTTATTTTCAGAACCAGAACCACTCTTTTCACAATTGTCATCTTGAAATAAGAGACCCTGGGAAAAATCTTCTTTATCTGACATTGTGGCTCTTTGACAAAACCTATGACATTTCTTTTTACTTGTGGGAAATAAATGTGACTATTATTCTTAAGCCATGTACTGTGGAGCTCTGTGCAGCCTCCTCAGAAGATAGATTTATACATGCAGTGGGGTAAGAATCAATAATGTCTGCAGAATTCCTGCAAGCCTCCTCTTGTTTCTACTAGAAAATAAATACATGCTTGCTTGTCAGTGTCCTGAATAAGGTAATGTCCACTGTCTTGAATAATGTAAGTAAGAGAGGTATGATAGGCAAGGACAGCTGATGTAGGGGTGATAAAGGTTCAGAGCAATTGCCCCCATGTGCCCATAAGCCCTGGCTACAGCGAGGCAAAGCCATCTGCATGCTCCCCAAGACCAAGTACACTATGTTAGCTTGGAGATCTGAACCATCTGTGATGAAGAGATGGAAGCAATGAGTATAATGTGAAACTATAGAATTAAAGGACAGAAAAACTTGTTGAGTGGTTTCCTCTCCTGTTTTATTTTATTTAAGATGATTCAGCAAGCTTTGCTCTAAATAAATTATTTAATATTGCTTCCATCCTCTCTCTCTCTCTCTCTCTCTCTCTCTCTCTCTCTCTCACACACACACACACACACACATATCTCCAACTAGACTAACTCAATTCTTCATTCATTCACTCAAAACTAGGTCTACTATTTTTTTAATAAAATAATTTTTCCCCATTCAAGTTTTAACATTAGGGATTTTCTACTTACCATCTTAGACCTCAAGAGTCTCTCTTCTCTCTTCTCCCTACTCACATGAATTCCTTAATGGGAGGATAAATGGTGTCTATGTTCCTGAGCTGCCAATAATTTTGTAGAATAAGATAATCAACTTTACTTCATGACTGTGTGTGCCTATCTGATGTACTGCTGAATCACGGCAACCCAACTCAGCTGAGATCAGAGGACCAGAGTGGGAGAAAGTTGGAGATATGTTCAGAGATGGGGCCAGGAGCCACAGGCCTTTCCAACCACTGTAGACAGTTGGACTTTACTCTGAGGGGGATGGGTTATGATCTGACTTGTGCTTCAACAGAATCTGTCACACTGCTTTGAGAATAGCCTGAAGGTTGGGGGAGGGGTGGCAAAAACAAGAAATTACAGTGACTTAGACATGAGTAGCATTTCAATTAGCAGCAGAGGGTTGGATTCTGGATTGTAAGTGAAAGAAAAGAGTTAAGGCTAATGCAATAGTTTAAAAATGTGTCCACACAGTCTTTGACTGTCTCTCCTCTGCACATAGAGACTCATTCCCTTTCCCTGAAGTGTGGGGTGGACTTAGTGACTTGCTTCAAATGAATGGAAAGTGGTAGAAGTGATGATGAACGACTCATAAGATTAGGACATAAAGGGCACTGTGATTTCCTTCTTGAGCTCACTCTCTCTCAAGTGCTGGTTTCTAGAGCAAGCCAGCTGCCATGTCATATGCACACTCAAGCAGCCTGATGGAGAGTCCATATAGTGAGGAACTGAGGCCACTCACCAAAAGCCAGTGGGGAAATGAGGCTTTTTGTCAACAGCTGTATGAGTTGAGCCACCTTGGATGTGGACCCTGTTGCCCCAGTCAAGACTTCAGAAGATGCAGCCTGCATGACATGATCTCAGCAACCAACTGAGAGCCGGAGACAGCTAAGGTGCTCCTGAATTACTGACCCATGGAATTGTGAAAAAAATAAATATTTGCTGGTAATAAAATTACATTTACAAATATTAGTATGTTCAAATTATATAATCTAGTATATTCACTGCTATAATTCCTATATTTTTTCACATAATAAATGATAAAATATTACCCATAAAAAAACTCAAATGTCCGTGGGGCTAAGCAGCCAGTAATTTTGTAGAAGGTAATCAACTTCAGTGAATGAATATGTACACATATTTGACATGCTATTTATTTTGACCAGTCAACCCAGCTGAGATCAGAGAATGATTATGTAGGCCACACCAAAATCATCATAAACCAAGTAATTTTTTTCCAAAATTAAGAATAATATTGATTTTTTTTTTTAAGGAAAGTCATTGCCCCACTCCTAGAGAGAAAAACTAAACCCCAAAAAAGTTCTGTGATTTTCCCAGAGGCAAACCAGGATTTTATTTTTCCATTAGTTCTTATTTTCCTTTGAAACCTCAACCATTATGAATCACTGGTCTTTTCTCCCGGGTACAAAGCAAAGATGGTAGAACAGGCAGCTCATCATCTAGTTAATTTCAACAAAACTGTGAGTTCAAATTCAGAATAAAATCTTCTCAGACCAATCTAGAATTGTTAATGAGGAGAGGTTTTTTTTGATGTTCAACAGGAAGAGGATGAATTTTAGTCTTATATAGTATACTATTTTAATGTACAGAATAGTCATTATTTCATTCTATTTTTCAAAACTTTTAGTAATTTTAACAAAGTCATTGATACCTCATATTATCATTAAATGGCCTCTGAATGGTTTTATTTTCATATCTTAAACCAAATATTTTTCAAAAAATTCCAAATATCTTACTAGTTCAAAGTGATGGTAATTCTTTTGAGAATGATTATGAATGGTCACTCCAGAGTAAAGAGTTAATACATTAAATATACTTATATATACATTTATTAAAAATAGAAATAATAAAGCAAAGTTAGTCTTATGCTGTGCTTCTCATTTATAGGGTTTCATTTTCAAAGTCATGGAAAAATGAGAGGGGAAAGTTAGCTCATATGACTAAAGGGCCACGGGAAGAAAACTTTCAACTCACGTAATAATGTGGTTATTTACAAGCTCATTAATGGCAGGAAGTTACCAAACATTTGTGTTTAAATCACAGGACACTCTGAGTTAACATAAGCTTATTTTGTGGGTTTGTCCATTTGCACATTTACTAAATCTTAATAATACTCTCAATCCATGTCTGATGACTCCATACACACCTAGCAAACTCTCTTTGTGCCAGAAGGAAAGAGAAACAATGACTGACAAATATAGAAACACTTGAATTAATTCTTAGTTAGACTTGAAATACACCACTGGATCAGGGATATTGAAATTCTCTTCTACACTCTCCTGATACAAACTTAATAAAAGGGCTTTATTTTTGTTTTAAAAGTGGTCAGTCCTCTAATAAGGCAACTTGTGTTTGAATGAAACACAAAAATATATTACAGCCCGGCCGTTGTAGCTCAGTGGTTGAGCATCGACCCATGCACAAAGAGGTTGCCGGTTCGATTCTCGGTCAGGGCACATGCCCAGGTTGTGGGCCCAATCCCCAGTGGGGGCATGCAGGAGGCGGCCAATCGATGTTCTCTCTCATTGATGTTTCTGTCTCTCTCTCCCTCTCCCTTCCTCCCTTCCTTTGTAATATATATATATATATATATATATATATATATATATATATATATATATATATATATATACAAAGCCAAAGAGAAATGATTTGGCCATCACTAATGATACTGTTACCTTTAAAAATTAGGTACAAGTCTTTAAAATCAATGTAGAAGGCTTTGTTAACTCTTTTTCACCCTATGCTCTTACGGTTATTCTCTCTTATTTGGGAGAAGAGCAGACACATGGCTTTAATCTGCAAAAAAGTACAGCTGCATGCATCTATTCTACCCATATCTAGGCATGTCCTTGTCACCCTTCAAATTGTAAATCTCTCAGGAAACAATATCCCAAGCAATTGGCACCACTCTGGAGGAAATGAGAGTTACTTCATAATGAAAACTAGCTCATACTGGGTGGTGAGGTTGAGAGGAAGAGCTGTTCCCAGCAACCCACCCTGTCTTGCTCTATTAGGATTTGAAGAGGTGGCCCAATCAGAAAATAAAGTCTCTTAGCAGTGGCAGCCTCAAACCAGTGAAACATGACAGCTGGGTTGAAAGCATATTTGGTCTACTAAACTATATAATTTGCCACCCTTCTTCTGCTATATCAAAATATAACAGGTTCACCTCAGCAGCTGGCCCACTTGAAAAGTGAGCAGAAGGGCACATCACAATGGAAACAACTCAGGTGATCTCTGCCAAGCTGAGAGTAAAGCCACTGAAAATGTTCTCACCTTAGCATCATTTGCAAATGTACAGACATGCAATAGCAGAGATCATTGGGGTGAAGACAATACCTTAGAACATTAGGGTAAGTACCATAGAATGTAGGCAAGAGGATTATGTTCTGGGTCCTGCATTTCACAAATACATTGGTGGTTAAATTTTTTAGACTTCAGGAAGGTATTTCTCTGCATGATTTGCCTACACTCTGCAGACAAAAGGAATCCACAGCTGAATGCCTTCAAATTTTGTGTTATTTTGCTGTCGGAGTTAATGTTCTTTGGTGTATGGGGAGGAAGGAAGCAGTAGAATCACTCAGGTAAGAGAAATGAAAAATGAATGAATACTTGAGTCCTTTGTCTTGGAAGACATGGATACAATAAGGTCTTGAATTAATAAAGAATTATTTCCCAAAACTACTGAAAGTCCATTTCCTTTTTTACTTCTTTTCATGTTCCAACATAAGGTTCCCGAGATATTCATGAAGTAGCATAGTATCTCAAGAGTTGCCCATGGAAGCTGAAAAACATTTTGAAAGACTAAACAGGTCATTGTACAGGTAAATTTGTTTATATGTAGGTGTAGCTGTAACATGGGAAAAGCACCAGGACAATTTTCTACTTAACTATATTGATTCAGCTATTGTTTCCAGAGATGGTAAAAATTACACTTTGTGATAATAATTTATATAATGAAATTAAAATATTCTATAATATGTTTTAAAATAATGGCAATTAATCATTCATGACACATATAACTTTTTAATACAAGCATAATTTCTAAATTAAAGTATTGCTTTAAAAATTTCACTGACAATCCCAATTGGTACTTCCTTAATAGAATGAAGTTTTTCTACAAATTGAAATAAATAAATAAAATGTAAAAACTACAATAACTTAACAAAAAGTGCTAATTTAACAATAGTATATAACAAAAGTTGTATGAAGATAATATCTTCATAATGTATGATGGTGTTGTACTTAGTGATGTTGCTGACATAAAGTTGAGAAAAATAATATTCTAGAATAAATATGTAATAATTTGTGAGTATGTATGCTATATTTTATTATTTAGCAAATGCTGTTGACTCATAGCCTAATACTTAGACTTATGCATCAATAATTAAGATCAATTACCATTGTTATTTTGATGACTTTGAGTCACATATAAGCAATATAAACAATATTTACAAGTTTTTGATTTTGACATTTTGAAGGCATATTTATCAAGGTAGGAGGATGAACACAATATAACATATTTCGTTTAATACTTGTTAAGGTTGATTTATAACTTTTAAATATTTAAACATGATATGTTGACCTTCATCTGTGTCATTGCTCTATAGCCTGAAAATGTGAAAAGTACGTATATATACACTAACAAAATCATTATCAAATAATACATTGGTGGATATATTGTTCTATTCCATTAGTAACACCTTGGCATCATGGATTTATAAATGATGTATAGTAAACGAATCATGGTGTCTGAGAGATGCACATAATTGAACAGCGATCATTTGGAGGATGGTATGGTCATAGCTCATACTGACTCCCACGGGAGCTGAGTGAGTACGCTCAAGGGCAGGATCCACACATAAATCCTGGGAGGCAGTTAGTCTGTCAAGCATTGCTTAATAATCCTACTTGGTTTATATCCGGCTTCTCCAAATGCTGTCAGCCTCAGCTATACACAGAGACAGCCAATAAAGTTTAGTCCTTCACTTTGAATCCTCCATAAATAATTACAAAAAACAAATGTTCCATGCTAATACTGTAATTTACATAGCTTTGCCTAAAATAGAATTTGTTTTTCTATTGTCTGACTGGATTTATTTTATCCTTTCCCTTTCCAGTTCAGATACTGGATGTTGATGTATCTCTGGAATTTGCAAAATAAATAAAATTGCCCTGTTAAAAATTATTGGAAAATGGAATGACAGTTAATGATTTGTTTCTGTTTTGACATTTCAAAATCAACAATCAATGTGTCCAATATTTACTTTAGTACAAATCAAATTTATTTGCAATCACTTATTTAGAAAACAGTTAAGAAAAATGATTGACTATTTTACATAAGAACTCTCAGGAACTGTAGGGTTCTGAGGAATGGATAAGAAATAGAAATTACTTAAGATTTTATCTTTGCATCTCTGTCTGCAAATTAATGTGAAGAGCTGTGCTATGGTTTCCTAGTGTTCAAGCTGTCTTCTGCAAAAGGTGGAAGATGAGGAGTGATTATTGATTTCTCTATGACATTAGGCACTGGTCATCACTATTGTTACATTCGCTATCTGTGATATGACTACTTGAGCAAAGAGAATTCGAAAGACAAGCAACCTTCTTATGCGTTTGTCAGACCATGGACATAATTTTGCCCCAAATCTGCTGTTTTGGAGAAAGTAAAGTATATTGCTGAGAAGCTTGATTTCTCCAGGTAAAAGCACCTTTGGCTTTCCACTATTCATCACCAAACCGATGTATTCCAAGAAATGAATCTTTGAGGGTATTCTGTCAAATTCAATCTAAGAGAACCAAAAAACTATTGGCATTTTAAATGCTGTGTGAGGTATAGTTCAATCATTAGGGGTTCACCATGTGATTTTGGATTTTCTATTACAGCAAATTGTTTTTACCAATTTTCCTGAGGCCTTAAAAATATTACTATTATATCCCCTTCCCCTACTCCTTATCCACAGGGAATGCATTCCAAGAACCTTAGTGGATGCCTGAAACTGTGGATAGTACTGGATACTACATATACTATGTTTTTTCCTATACCTACATACCTATGATAAAATTTAATTTGTAAATTAGGCACAGCGAGAGATTAATAACAATAATAAAATAGAACAATTATAACAATATACTGTAATAAAAGTTATGTGAATGTGGTCTCTCTCAAAATCACTTATTGTACTGTACTCACACTTCTTCATGCAATGATTTGAGATGATACAATACTTACATGATGAGATGAAATGAGGTGAATGACAGGCATTGTGACACAGTGTTAGGTGACTGTAAGGGTTACTTGAACACAAGCACTGTGATACCATGACAGTTAATCTGATTATGGAAACTGCTCCTAACTGACTAATGGGCAGGGAGTATATACAGTGTGGGAAAAAAATAATTTACTTCCTGGGTGGGATGGAGAGAGACTACTTGAGATTTCATCATGCTTCACAGGACATTAAGTAATTTAAAATGTATGAATTGTTTATTTCTGAAATTGTTTACTTAATATTTTCAGGCCAGTTGACCGCAGGCAACTGAAAAAAGGTACTTGTGAATTGTGTCCCTCAAAATTCATTTGTTAAAGTCCTAACTCCCAGTACCTCAGAATGTGACTGAATTTGAAACTAGGGCCATTAAAGAAGCAATTAAGTTAACATGAGGTCTTTAGGGTGGGCAGTAATCTTATGTGACTGGTGTCCTTAGAAAAAGAAGAAACTATACACAGACACACACAGAGGAAAGGTCACATGAAGACACAGGCAGAAGGCAGCCATCTGCCAAGCAAGGAGAGGCCTCGGGAGCAACCAACCCTGCTGACATCGTGGGGCTGGGTTTTTGGCCTCCAGAACTGTGAGAAATCTACTCACAAAGGCACAGTCAGTGAAGGCATGGCATCAGGTCCCCCCACATACCCCTCTTTTTCAGATACTATATTACCTTCATTCTATTTTGTTCCCATTACATTTGGTGGAAAATTTAGCTAACAGATACTGTAATGCCTTCTCCCACTGAATGTGATCATATGTCACATCCCTTGCAGACAAGCATTATAGGTATTTTTTTTGTTGAAATTTACTTAACTGGGCCAGACTGGGAAGTGGTATTGTTTATCAGGAGTTTATGTCCAGTAGTTTTGCTATCTCCAGACATGATTAATTAATAGAGAAAAGTAAGTCATTCTACAGCTCACTAGAACGTACTCTAAAATATAATTCTTAGAATTCTTCCTTAAAGGACAGAGTGATGAGCTTTTACTCCTAATAGAGATGTCATCTGCAGCCATTTTTAAGGAAAGGAGAATGTTTAAGTATAACATAGCACTTGTTGTGTTTGCTAATTTAGCATGAGTTGGGGGTAGCAGAGCCAGAAACTAGGGCAAGGCAGTTTGACACCAGCTCATGCAAGTGTGGGAGACAGATTCAGTGAGAGATCCTGGGAGCAGAGCTGAGGCTGGCAGGTGGACAATGAGCAGAAATCTGGTACGAAGAGCTAAGATCCTGTCAAATATGTTCCAAAGCTGCACTCTAGGAAGCAGGCTTCAGTCTAAAACATGGGACTGTCATAAGCTCTGTGGCTAATGGAGGACCCCATAAACTCTGTTGAATGTCTTCCCCTTTATCACTGCTTTTCTTAACGAGCCATCCCATTACACAGTGGCTTTACCTGGCAGCATCTTCAAGGCACTAGTCACACAGTTCTCAAGTTTATTTGCTATCTAATTGCTTGTTAATCTTGGGTTACTAACTTACTCTACATCTTTTTTTTTTCCAGATCAAAAAGCCTTGACTTGTATACTTAGCTCTGACAGTGGCAGTTAGTACTTGACCTATTCTTGTTTAAAGATGACTTTGCCACTTTAGTAGCTGCTTCTCTTATGGAGAACTACATAATTTCTTATTCCCTGCTCTGCTAACAGTTGTTTTTCTTAGGATCTATCTCCACCTAACCACCTCTGTAATCAACTCTCTATCCCATTCTTTACCACCACCATGCTTACACACAAATCAGCAAATTCTTAGTTCACATCTCTGTCTTCAGAGACAGGATATACAAATGGATAATGGCCAGATGACATATATAAAAATAGATCTTTGACTCACAACCTGCAGCAACCTGCCTAGGAAACCAACCCCTTACCTGCAATAAACAACCCAGGAAGCCAGTGGCTATAAATCAGATTTGTAGGAAACCAGATTGCTCTCTCTCACAACAGTCCAGGAAGCTAAACAATAACTTCTGTAATAACCAGCCCCAAATAGCCAGGACTTGATTAATAACTGACAGCTTCTCTTAATTCTGTCCTTGCTTCCAGTTTAGGACCAACCAGAGAAAAAGGCCGACGCACTCTCCTACCAATCCCTGACTACACCACTTCTATTTAGCTCACTTACAGCTTCCCCACACCAACAGCCTTCAATCAGGGCGTGTGTACCAGAAGCCTTCCCTTTTTTGCACTATAAAGCTCTGCCACTATTCTGCCTGCCTTTGAGTCTCTGCCAAAATGCAAGTAACATGGCTGACCCCTGAACTATAGCAAGCTCAAAATACTTTTTGCTTTTCTAATTTAGATGGCTTCATTTATTTCTGCAATCTTTTCCTTCTCTGCCTTCTCTCTTTATTGTTACTTTCTGGAGCCCTTAAAATAAAAAAGAAGCCATCAAAGATATGGGTACTTGGCTTTGCCTTCCATTGGATTTATTTCTCCTTAGGGTCAAAATTTACTTTATTTAGTCATAGTTGCTTCTGCTTCCCATTTCCCTCATTCCCTTGGCTTTATATTTGTGAATAATTAACTTTGAGATATTATGTTCTCTTGAACTAAGAAAGAAGCAGTGGAGAAAGAAAGGAGACTTTACAGGTCAAGAATATAGGAACTGATGACTTTCTACATGGGAGAAATGCATATATGGAAGGGGTGAGAAAGAAGAATTAGAAGTCAAAGATGACTGTGATAGTTTGAAGCTCAACGATGGGGAACATGACCATGCTTTCAAAAGCAAAACGTGGCAGTCTGGTGGAAGGGCTGTGCAGCAGAATGCCAGCTGTCCACCAAAACGCATGTTCTTTCTTTGTCTTGAGCATGCAAATAGAACCCATGTCCAAACCTCCCTTGCTCTTAGGTATGGCCAGAGGACAATGCTCTGATTTATGGGACTGAGCAGAAATGATGTGGGCCACTTTGGGTCAGAACCTTTAAGGCCAAGATCTACTCCCTCTTCACTCCCTGTTCTTGGCCGAGATGGCCATGTGCAGTGGCCTGGAAGCCATGTGTTAAAGAAGGAATGAATAGCCTTGTGAAGAGAGCCACCAGCAAAGTGGAACACCTATCCTGACCTGTTACCTGTTCCACATTTTAACACTCTGAAACATTTTGAGGCTTATTTCAGCAGTTTAGCCTACATTATCTAATGTAGGTAAGCTTGATTCATATATTCTGAGACGAGTGTAATTAAACTTAAACCATATTACTTGAGTACTTGTAATGCTGCAGACATTATATTAGACCCAGGAGTATAAACCTGGATAATACATGGTGCCTCTTTCAAGAAGCTCACGTGGGGTTGATCACATAGGCAAGCAATATAGCAGGATCAACACCCTGCAGAGCTGGTCTAAAACACTGGGGATGTTCATAGAGGAAATACCTTACTCTTCCTGTGAGTGTGAAGAGTGCTCCAAGATTCAAAACATCTGAGCTGCCACTTGAAGGATGACAAGAAGGTTGCCAAGTGGCCAAGATCTCAACAGAGGCAATAATAGGTAAAAATGGAATGAGTGCTAAGCCACAGCATGGCAAGGCACAGAGTAGGGACCTGCATAGAGTCCAGATGGACTTTTGAGGTGATTTAATCCAACATTTATCTGATGCTCAACCCCCTCTACAGCCTCCCAGGCATGTGACCCCATCCTTCCTGAGGAACAACCTGAGTGCAGAGAACTCAACTGTCGCAAGAAAGGGTCCATCCTCTGCAGAAGACATCTACATGTAGGATATTTTTGTTTGCAATGATTTAGAACAAAGAGCTGGTGACATAGTGAGAATGATTAATTCATGTTTGGCCAACTGTTATAACTATAAGGTAAAGATGACAGCAATTGCCACTCTATCTCTAAAAAGGCAGGAAAATTGTACTGTCAACTTACCACAGTTAACTTCTTTACTGGCTTATTTGTTCAGAACTTTTTTACTGATGTTTCTATACTAGGAATATCCAGTTTACTCATTTACCAACTTCTATAGGGTCCCTGAACACTGTTATCAGCATGAAAAAATGAAAAACCCACAATAGACAGAGCATGTGTTTCTTTTTCTTTTTTTAAAATGTTTTTTATTAATATTTTTTAGAGGGAGAGAGAGATAGAAACATCGATCAATATCGATTGGCTGCCTCCTGCACAACCTCTACCAGGGATTGAGCCTGCAACCTGGGCATGTGCTTTGACTGGGAATTGAACCAGTGACCTCTTGGTGCACAGGTCAACACTCAACCCCTGAGCTGCATCAGTCGGGCCAGAGCATCTATTTCTATATTCCAGGATTCCTTTGGGTTTTTGTCTACTCAGTCTGTACTCCTGGGCAGCTGCAGAAAAAATGGATTCTTGAAGGCTAATGGTAGCTCTGAACAGGTGCTGCCTTTATAAGGAAAGTCAGTTTCCCTGCCCCCCGCTCAGAGCCTGTTAGTAACCAGACATAACCTTTGGATGATAGCTCCCATTCGAATCCCTCCTTCCATCATTCTTTCTCTGTCCACAAACATGTGCACTACTCTGAGAAAGGAGAATTTACATACCTTCAGCAACTCTGGTAACATCACATATATACATATATTATGTATATTTTGTCATGGAAGCTGAAATTGAAGGTTTTTGAAACCACACTGATAATTCAAATTAAATCATTTATAAACTGTGCTAAGGGTCATAAAGAAAATTATAGAAAGTTGAGTAATAATAATGTTTTCTTCTTGAAACATAGGCAATAGTATCTCATATGTGTCACAACCTAACTATTTAAATCACAGCTTAGGCCCGGCCAGTGTGGCTCATTGGTTGAGCATCAACCCATGTACCAGGAGTTTGCTGGTTCAATTCCTGGTCAGGGCACATGCCCAGGTTGTGGGCCCGATCCCCAGTGAGGGGCACACAGGAGGCAGCCAATCGATGTTCTCTCTCATCGATGTTTCTATCTCTCTCTCCCTCTCCCTTCCTCTCTCTCTAAAAACCAACAAAGAAAAAATATTTAAAAAAATAAATAAATAAACCACAGCTCAGAACCAGAAGAGAGACCAAAATACAGCAAATAGCTAAAAGCCCTAGAGCCACCAGAATACATACAATTTATTTCACACTGTATTACTTTGTTTAGAGCAAGTTATCTGAACTTCATGGAGAGATGATTTCCTCTTATTTTAAATATAATTTCAACAATTTTGGGTCTTGTCAATCTGACATCACTCAGAATAGGGGCTGTAGCCCTTAAATCACCAAATGAAAACAAAATGAAACATCTGAAGTTCACTGTGAGTAACCTAAATCATTAAGAAAAGACTTCTAGAATGTTTATTTTATAGTACAACATGTGCTACATGCTTTACTCCAAGTTCATCCAAAACGGTTAAGAAAATGTAGGAACTTTGAATGTCTCTTCGTCAATCTGGAAGTTTATTTATGTAGAACCACTTATTCTCTGACAGAGCTAAACACTCTGAGCTTCCATTTGCTCATCTATAAAACAGGACTAGAAATACAGCATACTTACAGGGTTGTGGAAATTAACGATTGATAGACTTGTGTACTGTTTTGATAGTGTCTTTTCATAAGAATATATTATCCATTAGTTGACATAATGAATATCCAACATAGAACAGACCAAACTACACTGCTTTATTTTCTTCAATTATTCTCTCAATCTCACATTTCCATTCATTTCCTTCCTCTTTTATTCCTCAGTTAGAATTTTTTTCAAAATTAAAATCATTTTAAAAAGAAATAACATTGTCTCAGTTTATACATAATTATAAACTATTCAGCAGGTCAACAAACATTTTATGAGACCACTCCTTTCCCTGCGGGGCCCTTACATGTGTAGTAAAGGAAGTCATGCCACGTGAAGTACAAGGTCTCAAATAGTCTACCCTCCCAAGTTCAGAAAGTGGTAGAAATTCATCTTTTGACAATTATAAAATTACTGTAGTTGTTATAAAAATAATGAAACTATATTACCAAAATGGACAAAAAATAGATAAAAATAATAAAATCCATAAGCCTATGGCACTATCACAACCCTTGTTAAGATGTTGGTTACAGTTTATGACTAAAATTTCTTAGTTATGCTGTAGCTAATTCCATTTATCTATTTATCTTTCTATCTATCTATCATCTACCACAAGAATCTGTCTGTTAATTAAGCTACTTTGGGAATGGTTTGTTTCAGCAGCTAATTTGCAGTCCCTGAACTATAGGTTTTCTGTCCTATACACTATTGTTTAAGTTGTGCTTGGTCTCACTTCTTTACCTATAAAATGAGCATAATAATACCACACCATTCTACAGGTTGTTGGGAAAAGCAAAATATACATTATGTGTAGACATGCATTGTAATCTGTACAGTGTCATATAAATGTTGGTTGTTAACATTAGTTTTCTCGTGTGATCCAACTTCATTTATTTGTAATACCTGAGAGACACAAGACGCCTACTGTATAGTAACCCACAAGTTATTATTCTCTAGTTTGGATAATCCCAATTATATTTTATTTTTGTCTGAGCCTCTAAATTAGCCTACTGATCTTCAGCTTCTCCCCTGCCCACATGCTATTCTAACCATCTTCATGTTCTGGTTGTACTGAACCCTACAAAATGCTTCCCTCTCCATCCGCATCCCCATCAAAGTTCTCCATCTTCCTTTGTTCTTGCAGTTAGTAAAATATCAACTACTCTTTGACAATCATTGTTATTGCATGCAACACCCATAATTCCTCTCTCTTGGCCAGTACCGAACACATAACACACAATTTATTCTATAAGTATGTGATGCTAACAATTTTTAGAAATGATATTAACGTTTTTAATCTGTCCTTTCTACCTGGTTTGAATAAGAAAAGTTCAGAGAAAGAGGCCATGTATCTTTAAGAGGAGCAAATAGGTCCAGGGCAGGGTATGGGAGGTGGAGTGGGGTATAAGGATGTGGGGGTAGGAATGTAAAAAATACATGGGTATTCTGGTCATTGCTCTCACAGAGAATCTCAGTTTCCTTATTCTTTAATAGCAATACATGGCTGTGCCATAAAGAAAGTCACAAAACCTTTCATTTCTGATTTGTATTTGAGCAAACTGCTTTTCTCTCTCTTTCTATGTACACTCTGCATATGATAGTGGTTGAAACTGACCCTGGTCTTTTAGAACTTCTTTTGAAAGAGCTGAACATTCCTCCTTTCTTGGTGTGTTATCATTATTTTTCTGCTATTATCCTATTCATGGATATCTGTGAACACCCTGACTGTGGACCTTTAAGTTAGGACTGTCCAGTGCCACATGACACACTGATGAATATAGGGGTGGCTCAAGAATGCAGGCTGCTGGAAACACTGGGCTTGCTCTGTCTGTCTCTTTTACCTTCACTCCTGACTCCACTCACGCAGCTCCTAGTCAACTTTGCCTCATAACTGCTCCAATGGTCGCCTCATCAGACTAGACCATCAGACTTGTAATTTTCTATTTCTTACTCTTAGCTTAAACATAGTCTTTATACCCTCTGTAATTATTTTCTCTCTTTCCTTCTCTGGATAATTTCTTCATCTTTCAGTTCCAGCTCTGGTCTTCAGCATCCCACTGCTAAATGACCAGCTGTCATGATGGGTGTACTTTCAGGCCAGCCAGGAGGCCTGGTAGGGGTACTGGACCCCTGGAATAATTCATAGCTGCCTTCAAGTAGCATATAGGCAAAACTGAGTTTGACCCTCAAATATGCACGTGTATAATGAATGTTTCAAAGCAATTGTAGATCTCACGTGACACAATTTTCTAGTCCATATTTCCTGACATGTTGGAGAACACTCAGTGGAGATAACAGTCTGTCAATGGTCTGTATGATGATGGATCTCTACATTCAGAATATGTTTCATATATTGGTCACATAACTGACAGGACTGCCAGGATTAAGCTTCTGGAATATTATCTATCACTACTGGAGTCCTATTTGCTGGAATCCCTCTGCTTGACAAATGAAGGGTAGAAACTGGCTAACAGTAGAATGTACAGATGTCCCACAGTGAGTATAAAATGAATGGTCAAAAGAAGTGTTTCAAATACATTATCTGTATTTAAGATAATACAGATGGTTTGTGGATTTTTGGAAAACAGCTGCAGCAGATAGAGCCATCTGGAAGTGAGCAGAAGAGACCTTTCTTTGGAATCTTTGCGATTCTTCACATATATCACCAGGTCTTAAAATGATGTCTTCAGAAGCAAATAAAAATCATGTGTATTATATGTGTATATAAAAATCATGTGTATATATACACACACATATAGGTGTGTGTATATATATATATGTAATACATATGTTGTATCTCTTCTGTGTAGAAAGAATCACACACAGAAGAGGAGTGATGAACAAGGGTCACATTCATGCATCACAATTCTCAAGCTAGTTAATCATTTATGTAAGAGTTTCTGCCTTGATGACAACTTGTAGACCATGAAAATATCTTCCTTTCATGTGGTTTGTAGCTAAAATTACAAATCTCACAGAAATTCAAACATAGGTTCATATATTAAGCAGTAATTGTGGCTAAAATCTTGACTTAAAAAATATACCTTAAAGACAGCTAAACACAGCTGTAAATAAATATACTGATTATTCTAATTACACCACAGAGATTAGCCGGAGGACATTTGTTTATCCATTTATTCATTCATGCATCAAATATTTATTTAGGGTCTGTATGTTTTGGGCACAGTTCTAGGCACTAGAGTACACAACAGTGAAAAAAGAGACCAAGTCCCTGCTCTTATGGAAAGGAAACAACAATAAATACAGAACCATAAAATTTCCCAGTTGCTGATAAAGACAAAGAAGAAAGTAAGGTAAAAGGAATCAAGGATGGTATAGCGATGCTGTGTTAGACCCAAATAAAGTGACAGAGTGAGCTGGGGTGACATGGGGGAAGAGTCTCCAGCCAAGAGAATAACACGTTGAAAGGTCCTGAGGCCAGAACATGCACAGTAGTCTCTTGTAAGAGAAAAAGACCAGAATAATAGGAGTGAGAGGAGCAGGGGAGACAGTGATAGAAAATGGCAAGTGAGGGCAGGAGGCAGATCATGTAGAGTGCAGAAGTACTGTGCCTCAGCCACAGTGCATGTTCTGGATGGCTAAAAATAGCATGCTGTTATAAAACAACTCAGAGCTTCTCTGGACATCAACACACTGATGAGTATTAGTTTCCTAATTTCAATCAAGAAAACGAGAAGCGGCCCTAATGGGCCTTTGGCACATTTCTGCACACCTGAGTGCAACCTGATGATTGTACTAACTCAGACATTTGTTACAGTTGAGCACTGCATTTCAGTCCCTTGATTCTTCCATGCCCATTGAAAACTACAGCAACAAAGATGTGAAGAAGCTGAAGATTTCGACCCCTTTGGAATGAAGGATTGAGTCAGTGCATCAGATAGAGAACTTCAACACGCTGAAGCCTTGGCTGAGGGCAAAGGAAACACAGACAGGGCTGTGGAGGAAGTCATACATTACCAACTAGAAAATACATGGAATCTCAGATGCTGCATCTATGTTAAGTATTTAGATGCCTGTGTCAAGTAACTCAAAAAAATATCCAGTGATGGTTTCAAAGGTGAAAAGGAGAAAGAAATTCATGATTTAAAAAAATATTTACAGAACAACTTAATGAAAAATGGTTAGGATTAGAGAGAGAATATTTATAAACTACTTTGCCATCTTTGGGTGAAAAGGTGTTATATAAATAGCATTACAGTGATTAAATGTGCACCATTTACATTTGCATACAATTTTAGTTTCAAAATCATAATTATCTATTTTTGTATTTATGTCTGCCTCTATCCCTTGAGGAGCATGCCTGCCTACTGGATCTGACTGATTCTAAGGAGGAGAGCAGTGAAGGGACTGATAAAAAGGGCATCAGGACATGCAAAGGAGACACGGCAGGACAGGGCACAGAGCACCACTCTCAGCATCACCTTGTGGTGGGTTGTATTTTCCACAGTGATATTGGTGGCCACAATGTTGCCCATCCCATGTGTTCTCCCACAGAGGAACACAGCCACTCCCCCACTGCACCTTGTGCCACCGACTGAGTTAAGCAGGAAAGTAACATAAATAATTTTTAATTTTAAAGAGATCATTCCAGGGTTAGGATGCACTGAAGGGATAAGACTGAAGGCAGAAAAACCAAGGGAAAGAGAAGTTGCTGAACTAAGGCAAGAAGAGTAGAGGTGGTCAGAGGAATGGACTGGAAATCAGGTAAAGAGGTAGATGCTATGGGGCTCAGAGATTGATCCTGTGAGGGCATCTGTGGGGAAGCAAGAACCCTAGAACAGTATCATCCATTTTCTAGGTTTCTGCTTTGGTGAGAAAAGAGTTAATCTCTGTTATGCTCTAGCCCCTTGGACCAGTTATCCAAAAGCTTTTGATTCACTCATCTAGTCCATGAGATGCTCTCTTGTCCATGACAGCTTTCTTGATCCCATATCCTTATCAGCATGGACTTGGAAATCTGTTAGGGTTGGGTTCTAGTGGTGGCTCTACCACTGTCGTAGTCAGCGCAGGCTACTCAAAAATTTAAGGCAGACTGGGCAGCTTAAACAACAGAAGTTTATTTCTCACAGTTCTGGAGGCTGAGAAATCCAAGATCAACGTACCAGCGGATTCTGTTACTGGTAGGACTTTCTCCTTGGCTTGCAGATGGCCGCCTCCTTTCTGTGTGCTAAGGTGGCCTTTCTTGGTCAGTGTGTGCTCTGGGAGAAAGCTCTGGTCTCTCATCTTTTCTTATAAGGAAACTAATCCCATTATTAGAGCTCTGTCTTCAGGATCCCATTTAAATCTAATCACTTCCCAAAGGCCTCACCTCCTAATACCATAACATTGAGGGGTAGGGCTTCAATATATGAATTTTGGGGGGACATAAACATTCAGTTCATAACAACTTATTAAGCTATTTGACTTAGGCAAGCTACCAAATCTCTCTGAGCCTGTTGCCCCACGAGTTTAATGAGAAAATATTTCTCACATACTTATTGCATGAATTGAGTTTACCAATATGTATAAAGGACTTGCTCAGAGAAGGTACTTAATAAATGTCAGTTTCATTCAATTGGGTATGTTTCATTAATTTATTTATCAGTATCCTGCCTATCTATTAGTGTCCATACAACACTTATATGTATGTTCTCCATTAATATTATTCAAAGTTAGATCAATGAAACAAAGAGCTGGTTCTTTAAAAAGATAAACAATATTGATGGACCCTTAGCCAGATTCACCAAGAAACAAAGAGAACCCAAATAATCAAAATTAGAAATGAAAGAGAAGAAGTAACAACTGACACCACAGAAATACAAAGGATCGTTAAAAAATACTATGACCAAATATACGCCAACAAATTGCACAATCTAGGCAAAATGGACTAATTTCTAGACTCACACAGTCTCCCAAAACTGAACCTGGAAGAGATAGAAAATTTGAACAGACCAATAACAACTAAGGAAACTGAAGATGTAATCAAGACCCTCCCAGCAAAAAAAAGCCCAGGCCCGGACGGCTTCATGGGGAGTTTTACCGAACATTCAAACAAGAACTAACACCCATTCTCCTCAAACTATTCCAAAAAATTCAAGAAGGACAACTTCCAAACTTGTTTTACGAGGCCAGCATAATTCTAATTCCAACACCACAAAGAGAAAAAACTACAGGCCAATATCTCTGATAAACACAGATGCCAAAATCCTTAACAAAATATTAGCAAATCCGGTCCAGCAATATATCAAAAAAAATTACTCACCATGACTAAGTGGGATTCATCCCAGGGATGCAAGGATGGTACAATATTCGCAAATCAATAAATGTGATATACCACATAAACAAAATGAAAGATAAAACCATATGATCATATCAATAGATGCTGAAAAAGCATTCGACAAAATCCAGTACCCATTTCTGATAAAAAACACTCAGCAATGTAGGAATAGATGGATCATATCTCGACATAATAAAGGCCATATATGAAAAACGTATAGCGAAGATCATATTTAATGAGCAAAAACTAAAAGCATTTATCTTAAGAACAGGAACAAGACAGGGATGCCCACTTTCGTCACTCTTATTAAACATAGTACTGAAAGTCTTAGCCACAGAATCAGACAAGAAGAAAAAATAAAAGGGATCCAAATGGGAAAGGAGGAAGTGAAACTGTCATTATTTGCAGATGACATGATACTGTACATAGAAAACCCTAAAGACTCCATCAAAATTCTACTAGAACTAATAAGTGAATTTGGCAAAGTATCAGGATACAAAATTAACATCAAGAAATCAACAGCAATCTTTTTTTTTTTTTTTTTATCCTCACCCGAGGACACTTTTGCATTCTATCGTCAGATAGAGCGGGAGGGAGAGAGGGAGGAAGAGAGAGAGAGAAACATCAATGTATCTCTACACAAGCCCAACCAGGGCCAGGGACAAACTGCAACTGAGGTACATACCCCTAGCAGGAACTGAACCCAGGACTCTCTGGTTCATGGGCCGACGCTCTAACCGCTGAGCCAAACTGGACAGGGCCAATGGCATTCTTACACACCAATAATGAACTCACAGAAAGAGAAACTAAACAAAACAATCCCACTTACCAGTGGAGCAAAAAAAATTAAGATACCTAGGAATAAACTTAACCAAAGAAGTAAAGGACCTGTTCTCAGAAAACTACAAGACACTGAAAAAAAAAATAGAGGAGGATATAAAAAGAGCAGAAGCATATAACTTGTTCATGGATTGGAAGAATTAACATCATTAAAATATCCATACTACCCAAAGCAATCTATACATTCAATGCAATCCCCATTAAAATACCAACGACACATTTGATAGATTTAGAACAAATACTCCAGAAGTTTATATGGAACCAAAAAAAGACCCTGAATAGCCACAGCAATCTTGAAAAAGAAGGACAAAGTAGGAGGGATCACAATACCGGATATCAGGTTATACTACAAAGCCACTGTAATCAAAACAGCCTGGTACTGGCACAAGAACAGGCACATAGATCAATGGAACAGAACAGAGAACCCGGAAATTGACCCAAGACATTACGCTCAATTAATATTTGACAAAGGTGGCAAGAGCATACAGTGGAGTCAAGACAGCCTCTTTAATAAATGGTGTTGGGAAAATTGGACAGCTACATGCAAAAAAATGAAGCTAGACCACCAACTTACACCATATACAAGAATAAACTCAAAATGGATAAAAGACTTAAATGTGATGCATGAATCCATAAAAATCCTAGAAGAAAATGTAGGTAACAAAATTTCAGACATCACATGCAGCAGAATTTTCACTGATACAATGCCCTAAGGCAAAAGAAAGAAAGAAAAAATTAATACATGGGACTACGTCAAACTAACAAGCTTCTGCACAGCAAAAGAAACAAGCATCAAAATGGAAAGGGAAACCACTATATGGGTGAGCATAATTGCCAATGATACATCAGATAAGGGGTTAATTTCCAAAATATATAGAGTGTTCATACAACTCAATAAAAGGAAGACAAAGAACCCAATTAAAAAATGGGCAGAGGACCTAAATAGACACCTCTCCAAAAAGGACATACAAATGGCCAAGAGACATATGAGACAATGCTCAACATCACTAATCATCAGAGAGATGCAAATTAAAACAACTATGAGGTATCACCTCACACCTATCAGAATGGCTGCCATCAACAAATCGTCAAACAACAAGTGCTGGCAAGGGTGTGGAGAAAAGGGGACTCTAGCATACTGCTGTTGGGAATTAGACTGGTGCAGCCACTATGGAAAACAATATGGCGTTACCTCAAAAAATTAAAAATTGAATTGTCATTTGACCCAATGATCGCACTTCAAGGAATATATCCTAAGAAGCCTGAAACACCAATCAGAAATAATATATGTACCCCTATGTTCATAGCAGCACTATTTACAGTAGCTAAGATCTGGAAACAGCCCAAGTGTCCATCAATAGATGAGTGGATAAAAAAGCTGTGGCACATATACACAATGGACTACTATGCAACTGTATGAAAGAAATATCTCTTATTTGAGATGCTCCAGTGGCACAATCAGTTAGCGCGGGGTACTTATAGGACAGTGAGATGACATGGAGGGACCTGGAGAGTATTATGTTAAGCAAAATAAGCTAATCAGAGAAAAACAAATACCACATGATCTCACTTATTTGTGGACTCTAAGGAACAAAATAAGCAGATGAACAAAATAGACCCAGAGACTTAGAAAGAAGTAGGGTTCAGACTGACAAACCCCAGAGGAAGAGGATGGGGGAGGAGGGAAGAGATAAACCAAAGAACTTATATGCATATATACAAAACCAATGGGCATAGACAACAATGCTGTGGTGGTGGGGGGGATCAGGAGGAGGGTGTCTATTGGGAAAAAAGGAGACACATCTGTAACAAAAAAATTAATTAATAAATACATAAATAAAATATTATTCAAAGTTAAACTCATTTTAAAGTTTACCTAAGGTAGTTTTCAGATGATATTTGGCAAATGTTGGTTTTGATCTTGTTCGTCTAAGTTCCCCAGCTTAGTGCTCTCAGATCTCTCATTTTATTAAAACTAATAAATACTCTGTATGCATATACGTTTTTTCTTTAGCCAACTATTCCCTTCTTCATTGGAAAGAACTTAATATTATCAGAAATGTCCCATATTCTATAAGAGTGACCCCTAGAGCCTATTAATGACCAAAGCCTATTTTTAAATTTCTTGCATTTCCCATCCCTCCTGGAGAGTCAATGTGATATTTACAGAAGGAAACCTGCTCAGCTTCCTGTTTCCAAATCCCCAGTAGTTTCAAACTAATTTTATTTTCAAAGAAATCTTGAAGCTCTATTTTGCATGTTTTGCATGAGCTTAGAGAACAAATGTAAAAGTTCCCAAAGGCTACCTTCCATCAATTTTGAAAATCTTGAGAGCCTTGTTTCTTTTTTCTTCATATGATCACATTTTATTATCTATGTAAAATTACATAAATAATGTTTAGAAATATTTTTTCAATTTTTATTAATTTGTTTTTGTTATAGATGTTTCTCCTTTTTCCCTCCTAGATACCCTCCTCCCCATCCCCTCTCCCCCCCCCACCCCCACCACCAGCATTGTTGTCTATGTCCATTGGCTATGCATACATGCATATAAGTTCTTTGGTTTATCTCATCCATCCCCCTTGCTCCCCTCCTCTGAGGTTTGTCAGTCTGAACGGCATTCTTTTCTATGTCTCTGGGTCTATTTCGTTCATCAGCTTATTTTGTTCATTATATTCCACAAATAAGTGAGATCATGAGGTATTTGTCTTTCTCTGATTGGCTTATTTCGTTTAGCATAATACTCTCCAGGTCCCTCTATGTCATCTCAAAGGATAAGAGATCTCTCTTTCTTACAGCTGCATAGTGTTCCATTGAATATATGTACCACAGCTTTTTTATCCACTCATCTATTGATGGTCACTTGGGCTGTTTCCAGATCTTAGCAACTGTAAATAGTGCTACTATGAATATAGGGGTGCATATATTCTTTCTGATTAGTGTTTCAGGCTTCTTCAGATATATTTCTAGAAGTGGGATCACTGGGTCAAATGGCAGATCAATTTTTATTTTTTTGAGGAAATACCATATTGTTTTCCATAGTGGCTACACCAGTCTGCATTCCCACCAGCAGTGTACTAGAGTCCCCGTTTCTCCACACCCTCGCTGCACTTGTTTGAGGATTTGTTGATGGCAGCCATTCTGGCAGGTGTGAGGTGATACCTCATAGTTTGACAGCTTTGTTTCTATTACTCTTCAGAAAATGAAGGGTTGGCTTGGGTGCAAAGGAACTCAAAATAGAAGCTTAACCTCGTTGGAGCAATACTTTTACCTGTGAAAGGAAAACAATTCCTTTAGCATCATAGAAAGAAGCAAAACCTGAAAAGTTTCCGACATTAGAAAACATATTTTAGGTTATTTTGAGTCATGGTCTGACCTATATATGGTTAAACCTAGAATGATGGACCTTTGGAGAACTTTGAGGTCATCTGGCCAGACCTACTCATTTTCTGAGGAAACAAAGTCCAGGAGAAATTCAAAGGTTTTCCAAATCACATAACCAGTAATTGCCAGTATTAGAGCCTATGTACCCTGACTACTCTTAGTGTCTCCTTTCCTTCCCCCTATGTCTTTTTGTTTTTCTCCCTTTTTCCCTTTAATATAATATGGTTTACCTAAAGTCTCACTTCCCTGGGTAGGATGATAGAAATATTAGACAGCCTTTTTCACACCTTTCAGAGAAACACATTTAATATGTCTAAGGCAAAACAGACACATATTATTTACTTACTAGTTTAATTGAGGCCACAATAAGTGATGGAATAGAAGTGAAATACCATGAAGAATTTTAGGAGCAAATTGTAAAAGGAGAGATAGCCCTAATCCCTGGTGAATTTTGGTTCTGTGACATAGTCAGGCCGAAGCGTAGCCAGGTATAGGGTAAACAATAGGAATGTGTTTATCCATGTATTCTGCAAGTATTCATTGAGCACCAATCGTTGAGGACAGTAGGGGAGATAGACAACAAAATGAATAAGTAAACACAGAGAATTCTAGGTATTGGTAAGCGCCAAGTAGGACACATAAAGAAGGACTAGCAGTAGAAGTTTCATGCATCAATTGATGGTGTGTGCTGGGTGACATTTTAGACAGGATGGCTAGGGTGCGCCTCACTGAGATGCTCTTTGAAGAAAGTGTGAAGAAAATTAGGTTCAATTAATCTTATAAGAATTTCTCATTTCTAAGTGAAATAAGTCTATTAGAATTCAGAGATATTAATTAGTATAAGCCTTCAAATTCTACACTAAAAAATGCCATAAAAATTACCAGATTGGTGGATCAATAGGACTAATAATTTACATCATCACAGTGCAGAGCCTTGGAAGAAATATTCACCTCCCTCAACTCTCTGAATGTGTTTCACTCACATGTGCATCAAATGACAGTCCCCAGTCCCTCAAGGCTGCTGGACCTCCTCAGAGCACAGGTATATCTGAGGGACTCTGGATGGCAGGAAGGGCAGGGTTTGAAGTAAGATACACCTGAGAGCAACTCACCAGACCACTTTTCTAATAGCTCTGTAATCTTGAGCAGACTTCACTAATTCTCTGTGCCCCAGTATCCCCATCCACAACAGGGTAGTAAGGACTAAATCAATGAACATATTAGTAGTTACCATTCATATAATTTTTATTAAATGTCAAGTATGATGTTAAGCCCTTTACACACATAATCTAATTTAATGCTCATGATGAAAGCAGGTATTATCATCATCATCTCACAGACACAGAAGGCAAGGGTTAAAATGGTTAAGAATTTATTTCAAAAAACAAAAAAACCTGAATCCAGAATCATGGATCTGAAGGCCCCAGTGAAGTTCACCACTGGGCTGCACCTCTGCCCAGGTGTTATCTCTAGGGGTGCAGGTGCGGTCAGAGGATCTGAAGCTCATAAAGTACTTGATCAGCATTAACTTCACCTTCTCCACCTCATGTGCTGTGTTGTAGGATATAGTAACTTAAAAAATCTCAGACATTTTCCAAATGTGACAATATCCCTATGAGCGGATCATACATGCCTGCTGAACTAACCCCTTTCCAAAGGCTGGCAAGTACCTGCCACTAAAAATGGAAATAGCCACGCCATTAACCTGAGGTGAGCCTTCTCCAATGACACATGTTCAGTTTTGCCAATAAAAGAATGTTTGGGCTTAGCGAGCTAATCAATGCTATGTATGTTCAAGGTTTGGGATGCATCTCTTTGTAATCTAGAAAAATAATGGAGATAAACACTAGAAAGGTCTATAGTGACCTAAAACGTGCCTGCCAAATCCAGAGTGAAAAGGATTAGGAGAGTTGTTGAGTTTCCTGAAATTCAGCTAAAAGCAAGCATTCTGATTAGGGGAATGTAAATGTGAGCTGTTCCCATACAATGAGATGGAGAAAAGATGGAAAAGGAGAAAGGGGGAAGAAAAAAGGAGAGAGCGAGAAGGTGAGAGTGAGGAATACAGAGGAAAAGACATGGAGACTTAGCCACATAATGTACCTGTCCTCTTCCCCCCGCAACCCCACGACCCCCACCTTGCAGGCAGGTACAGGAGATTGCTAGGAAAATCTTCAAATCGATCCTGAAGCCTTGAGCCCTCAGGTAAATTACTTTCTTCTCCCAAGAATCCATGAAAAAGATATCAATGATTTAGACAAGGTTCTGTCCACCATGGTCTATATCCCTTTCTTATATAGACAAGATATGGAAGCAACTAAGCATCCATCCATAGGTGATTGGATAAATAAGATCTGATACATGTATACAACAGAATATTACTCAGCCATAAAAAACTGAAATCTTGCCATTTGCGGTAACATGGATAGACCTAAAGGCTAGTATACTAAGTAAAATAAGTCAGACAGAGAAAGACAAATACCATATGATTTCACTTATACATGGAATCTAAAAGAGAAAATTAATGAGCAAACAAAACAGGAACAAACTATTGATAGAAAAGTTATGGTTGTGAGAGGGAAGGGGGTTGTGAGGATGGGTGAAAGAAGTGAAAAGATTAGGAAGTACAAATTGCTATAAAAACAGTCATGGGGATATAAGGTACAGCATAGGGAATACAGTCAATAATGTAACAATGATGTATGGTGTCAGATGGGTACTAGACTTATTGGGGTGATCACTTTGTAAGTTATAGAAACATCTAATCATTGTGTTGTACACCTGAAACTAATATAATATTGTATGTTGACTATAGTAGAAAAATTAAAAATAAATATGGGCAAACTATACTGAGGGACACATTAACCTCCACAACTGTCCTGGGTGGAGGTCCTTTTTAAAAATGTTATGTGGCCCTGGCTGGTTTGGCTCAGTGGTAGAGTGTCGGCCCGCGGGTTCCATCCCAGCCACGGGCACACACCTCAGTTGCGGTTCGTCCCGGCCCTGGTCAGGGTCATGCAGGAGGCAACCAGTCGATGTGTCCCTCTCACGTTGATGTTTCTCTCTCTCTCTCCCTTTCTCTCTCTATCTCTCCCTCCCACTCTATCTGAAGATAAACAGAAAAAATATCCTCAGGTGAGGATTTAAAAAAATAAATAAATAAATAAAAACATTATGTGTACGTCTCCCTAACTAGAATGGGAGAAACTTCTCTCTTTATGTCCCAAATAAAGCCTGAGTATTAGAAGGGGATTTCTTCATGGGCAAAAACCATAACTGAATTTTGTATGAACAAATCATCTTGTTCCAGGAAAAGGAATGGTATGGGTCAGAGCATTGCTCCCCTGCTCCCAGTGCAGCTGGCAGTCTGTGGACACTCAGCAGTGAGGCAGCGTCTCTGTGGTCAGCCCACCAGGAGTCATACCAGCTCCAGGAGTCAAGGCCCCTGGTGAGTTCTCCAACAGGGCAGGTAACACCCAAGGTTCTTAGCGCATGGTGACTGAGCCTTTCTTCTCTATCCTGAAATTTCAGTCTCATTGTGATGAAGACCTTCAGTTCACCATCTGCCCAAGAGAAAGCATTTTTCTTAAATTGGGCAGATCCTAAAACCAATCTGTTTTCCCATGGCTCCTCCATCTTTGGAATTTGTAGTTTATACAGGATAGCAAAGAATTGATAAGCACTCTAGAGGCCCATTCCCCACAGGGGTGCAGATTGATCATTAAAATATAAATGATCACTAGTCAACTATTAAAATAAGATTGTTATTAATTAAATAAACAATACAACTCATTGGATTTACTTTGGATTTGACCTGAGACACAGCTGTTAGGTAGCTTGCCAGAGGCCACTAGTTCAAGACACAGTGCTGGGATTTGAACCAGGCCAGTCTACTGTTCACAGCTTGTGGCCTGAGCCATTTCACTAACCACACCCACTCTGTACTGCTCCTGCTGGTGCCCACTGGAGGCAGGAAGAAGCCTGGTGGCCTGTAGAAGGGACACCTCAGAGGAAGGAACAGAGTTTGCATATGAGGAAACAAGTATGACCTGAGAAACATTTTAAAGGTCAGAGAGAGTCAAAGAAAGCACCAGAATGCAAAATCCTCTATCTTAAACAAATCTTCCCTTTATTTGAGAATGAGTAGTTACTGGGTCAATTCAATATTAATAAAGTGTCACATATCCTTAAAAGTTTAAAAGAGAAACCCATGGATATTTGGTATATTTATATAGATATGGATTCTGTATATATTTGAATAATAGTTTGTTTCTCCACAGAGATACCACGGGGATTCATTCAAAATGCAATCTGGCCATGCCACCCCTCTGCTTAAAAAATTTCAAGGTACTGTCTGCAGAATAAAGTTCAAGCTCTTTAATGAGAGCCATAGGTCCCAAGTCTTCACTGGCAGCCTCATACTTGACCCTCTAGCAATATAAGGCTAAATGAAGTCTCCACCTAATTTTGCTAAATACCCTTTTCCTGTGATACTTTACTATGCCCTGTCCTAACCCCAGGTCATCCTCCAACTTCTCTGACCTCCTGACCCTCTTACACTCCACCTAGGCACAACACCTCCAGGAAATCGCCCCTTCTCCACCCCTCTGCTTTATGTGTCCATGGCATCCTGGGCACACCTCTATCACTGCACCTCTCTCTATATATTGTAATTATCTGACTATGTGTGTCTCTTACCATTTGCTGTAAGCTTGTTAGGGACAGGAAACACATCCTTCATACACTTTCTATCTCCAGCTCCTAGAATTTTACCTGGCATGTAATGAAACTCATTATTTTACATCTCTGGCTCCCACTACAGTTAATTTGTCTTTCATAGGCCATGTAATTCATGACTTCACAAACAGACTCTCTCTCTCTCTCTCTCTCTCTCTCTCTCTCTCTCTATATATATATATATATATATATATATATATTCCTCTTCAGTTCTTACTATATGCTCTTAGAAGTAAAATAACTTGCTTAACAGTTACTTATCAGACAGCTGGTAAAATTTAAAACCAGGGCTTTCAAGTTTCAAAATGCTGCCCCTTCACTATCCAGAACCAGAAACAAAAACATACATAGGTCAGAGTTTCTCACAAAAGCCAATGAATACAATAGTGGAGACATGCAGGTACCCAGTGGAAATATTGCATTTATATCCAAGAGAGTTGTGCAAAATAAGTAAATACCTATTAGTCGTACATGGTTTTAGCTTAAATTCCTCAAACAAAGTGTGACTATGCTAGTTCTTTCATGGCATCCAGAAGCTCAATTTGGCTGTCATACATGACACTGGCTAGTAGAGAATGTATATCAGTACTTTAGAAATACAATTTGTTGGTGCATAAAATCTTTCAACACCTCTCCCATGGGGAGAAGTAATAAGGAGAGTTCTTGGTAGTCAGAACGTTTGTAACCACCAAAAAAGGCAATTGAAAGTTGTGGAAAACCCTTTGAGCCTGGATTCCATTTTCTAAGGCAGGGGCCCCAGCATGGGGACTGATGGGAAGACAAGATGCTGGGAAATGAAATGACTGGCTGATGTTTGATACCATGTGATTCTCGGGCTCATGGGATACTGCTTCTCCAGCCTCCAGCACAACCTGAGCCCTGCCCAATGCCTTTCTAGCGCTAGGGACAAGATTGTATGGGGGCATTGCTGGTATTAATGCTGTCTTTAGCAAAGTGTGAATATTTCCTTTAATTTATTTTTAATTATACTTGACATATAATTTTACATTAGTTTCAGATGTACAGCATAACAATTCAACATTTATATACCTTACAAAGTAATTATCATAAGTCTCATAACAATCTGTCACTATACATAGTTATGACAATATTAATGACTATATTCCCTATGCTATACATTACATCTCAGTGACTTATTTTATTTGTCAGTGGGTTTTTTTAATTAAATTTATTGGGGTGACAGTGGTTAATATGATCATATTAGCTTCAAGTACATTTCTATGATACATGATCTGTATATTGCATTGTGTGCCCACCACCCAAAGTCAAATCATCTTCTATCGCCATATATTTAGCCCTCTTTACCCTTTACTACTCCCCACCCCCCCTCCTTCCCTCTGGTAACCACCATACTGTTGTCTGTGTCTATAAGTTTCAGTTTTATATCCTACATATGAGTGAAATCATATGGTTTTTAGCCTTTTCTGACTATTTTGCTTAGCATAATATTCTCAGGGTCCATTCATGTTGTCACAAATATTAGTATTTCATTTTTTCTTATGGCTGAGTATTATTCCAATTGTTTATATGGTCCACATCTTTTTTATTCAATCATTGATCTAAGGACACATTGGTTGTTTCCATATCTTGGCCACCATGAATAATGCTATACCAGTTTACATTCCCACCAGCAGGGAATGAGGGCTCCTTTTTCTCCACAACCTCTCCAACACTTGTTATTGCCTGTCTTGTTGACAAGTCTGTGATTTATTTTAAAACTGTAGGTTGATGCTTCTTAATCTCCTTCCCCTTTTCTGCCCATCCCCTCACCCTGACCTTTTATTTTCAATTTTTTTTCTTTATTGATTTTAGAGAGAGAGGAAAGGCGAGGGGGAGAGAGATAGAAACATCGATGAGAGAGAACATCAATTGGCTGCCTCCTGCATGCCTCCCACTGGGGATTTGGCCCACAACCTCGGCATGTGCCTTGACTGGGAATTGAACTGGCAACCTTGACCTCTTGGTTCATGGTCTGATGCTCAACCACTGAGCCACACCGGCCAGGCTGACTTTTTATTTTCAAAAGGTCATTTGTTCCATGAGATTATCTGGCAAGGCACTGAGAAAAAGACCATTTATAGATTTTGCCTGAGAAAAGAATGGCACTTAAAGTTTGTTTTTTATGCTGTACTTTTTGAACTGCTACAAACCTAATCCATGACAATGGTGTGTAATAGAGATGAACATGCCAATTGTAACAGGATTACACACACTGATTATTTGGTTGGAATAAGCAGTTCCAGTGTGTTTGACATTTTTTCAGGCCCATTTTCACAGGCACTGTACAAGTGAATAACAATATTTCACATTTGGAAAGGAAGACAAAGGCCATGAGAGCAGAAAAAGCATACCTCTTCTATCTATCTATCTATCTATCTATCTATCTATCTATCTATCTATCTATCATCATCTATCTATCTATCTATCTATCATCATCTATCTATCTATCTCTGGCACAGCAGAGACAGAAGAAAGGAAGAAGAAAGATGACTCAACTGAAAATAGAATTTATATCAATTTAACAACTTCACCATAAGAAGTGCTGTCACTTGTTGAAGAGAAAGATAAAACCAGCAGAAGTGGCAAGGTGTAAAGAGAACACAAGGTAACCTTCGAGAGATTTTCATCAGACACAACGCTGTGTCACAAAGACAACAACCCTCTCTCCTCCTGGCTTTGATCTTACTGAATAAAAAGTGACTTGCTGCCAGCATTAAAGTTCATCATAAATCTCTGACATAAGACTCTTGGAACAAGATGGAGTCTATGTAGTGCCTAAGGACAAGTGCTATGGAATTGTGCTAGCCTTTTATTTTTCATAATGGTTGGTCTAAAAAAATTAAGGGGTTAAATATTATTCTATTGGTACTTTAATTGTTGCTTTAAAAATAAACTTGTAAAAACTGAATATAAAACTTACCAAAAAGTGTGTGTTTCTCTACCATCTATGTGATAAATGATATAAACGCCAGGAAAATAACATGGTGGAATGTTACCATTGCTTTGCATTTGACTTCCGTGGAGGATAGAAGTTTACTGGTAACTTTACTAACAGTGACCTGAGGAAAGAATAGAATATTTACATAGGAAGAAAAAAGCATAGAATAGCAAGTAAAATTTTTTTGCATACATCTTCAGATACAGCGGGAGGGAGAGAGGGAGGAAGAGAGAGAGAGAAACATCGACGTGAGAGAGACACATTGACTGGTTGCCACCCACACAACCCCAACCAGGGCCAGGAACAAACTGCAACCGAGGTACATGTCCTTAGCAGGAACGGCACCTGGGTCTCTTCAGTCCACAGGCCGATGCTCTAACCGCTGTGCCAAACCAGCCAGGAGTAGCAAGTAAAATTTTCAGATCACCCAAATACTCCATTTTTTTTTTTTTTTTTTTTTTTTTGCAAATTGTTTCTGCACACAGAACTCTTCAACAAAGCAGTTAAAATCAGGCAGATTATTTGACTTGTGGTTTTGCCCCTCCCTTATACTTTCATGTATCACACCACCTGCTCTGGTTTTAGGAAACCTAGAAACCAAATTAACTTTCTCCTTTCCATCCCCCACCTGAGTACAGGGCAGAAGGGCAGATTGGGGCCATGAACTTCAGGAATAGCCTGGGCTTACCTTATTTGGTCTCTCTGCTTTTTTTGATTTTGACTCATGTTCATTCTCTACTCCATCTTCTGCCTGACCCCTCATTTGGACACAGAAATTAGCTAAATCCCAGCTTATTTCTCACATCACCTCAAAGACTTTGAGAGGTATCTCTTCCTTCCAAGGCTTCCCCATACACCAACTAATCACTAATCAATAACCAATGTACTTTCTGGCATGAACAACATATGTTCTTACTTCCATCTGGCCCTTGAGGCAGCTCTTCCTGGGAATGGACTATATACTGACAAATCTTACAGATATCAGATTAACATTTGCAGCAACTCCTGATTTTCCATCTGGGACAAATTAGTTCCCACTGTGCAGTTTCTCATGCTGTAGGCCTTAAACAGACACTTAAATATCTGTACTGTTCCAAGCTGAGGCAGTTAAGATACAATAATAACAACAACAACAACAACAAAAATAGTCCCTGCCTTTCAGGGTGCATGGCTGAGATCCTTTAGTCTGGGGGAAAAACAGGAGAATCAAAGGCAAATCATTTATACAGTCCTACAACTGCATTTTGTTTTTGAATAGGAAATTTCAGCCTACTTCCCCAACTTGATGTAAAGAATCTAACTGAAAAAAACCAATGTCATGGACCAATTTGCTTTTCTTATGCTTAGTGTGTTTATGCTGCTCTGAGCAGCTCTTTCTTAAACCACAGGGCATACTGAATTTACTTGGAGAAATGTTCTACAGATGCACACAATTTAAATCTGTTGGAAGAGGAATGACAGTTTCATAAAGTTTTATCCATTCTATTCTAATGTGGGACAAACACAAATTTTGTATCTGGGAGGAATCGGATACTTCTACAGATATACAAAGCTAGTGACTATAATACGCTGTGGGGAAAAAAAAAAAAAAGACTGTCACAACCCATAATGACAAACAGAACAAGTATATGATATAAAAACTGACCATCAGCCCTGGCCGGTTTGGCTCAGCAGTTAGAGCATCGGCCTGCGGTCCGGAGAGACCCGGGTTCGGTTCCCGCTAAGGGCACGTACCTCAGTTGCAGTTTGTCCCCGGCCCTGGTTGGTCGTGTGGGTGGCAGCCACTCAATGTGGCCCTTTCATGTCGATGTTTCTCTCTCTCTCTCACTTCCTCTCTCTCCCTCCTACTCTGTCTGAACAAAAAATGAAAAAATGTCCTCAGGTGAGGATAAAAAAAAAACAAAAAAAAAAAACAAACAAACAAAAAAACTGACCATCAGATATCAAAGCAAGGCAGGCTTAAGAATGAGAAAGCTAGAGAGATTCCAAAATAGCGGCGGAGTGAATGGAACCTACACAGATCATCTCCCAGGACCAAACTGGAATTACAACTAAAATAAAGTCAAATCGTCGGGAAAAAGCAACGGAAAAGCAGCTTGTGAGGACCATACAACCAGGGACACTGACTCGATCCTGGTAGGATTGCGGAGGCGCGAGAGGGGGGCTGGGAGCCCATGGACAGCAGCGGCCTTAGCCGTGAGCAGCGCCCACCCTCGGGGTTAAAGCCTGAGCCGGCTCCACCGCGCAGAGCCGGGACAGAGCGCTAAAGCCAGAGCCAGCTCCACCGCGCAGAGCCGGGACAGAGCGCTAAAGCCGAGACGGCTCCACCACGCAGAGCCAGGATAGAGCGCTAAAACAGCCACAGCCACTCACCTCGGACTCCGGCAGAGGGAGGGCGGACTGGACTGGAACTGTGTGGGGACACTCGGGATTTGGAGGGCGCTCAGAGCTTTTGCTGAGTTTCGGCCACGCAGGACTGTGGCCTGGTCGACTTACTCCATCCCAGGGCTCTGGGGAGAGGCAGCAGCCCCTCCCTTGGAGATTCAGCCACACCCAGTTGGGCCATTGAAATGCAAATCAAGGCTCATTAACTACCAGCATCTGCCCCACCCTCGGGAAATCCTCTCACGCTGAACACCTGAGGGAGGTTATCATTCAACTGAGAACCCAAGGCTCTTTAAGTAACCAGGACTAATAGCCTCTAGGCAAAAAGCTAGAGGATAACTGAACATTTTCTGGGCTTGCAACTCTACCCAGGAAAGTAAGACTCGACAGTGGTGTATAACGTGGGTCCTCTCACGCTCATCCAAACCCAGTACAGGGAGCCACAAACAGCATAACACCAAAATGGTAAAACAACGAAACAGATGCCAAATGAAAGAACAAGAGACCTCCAATGAAGATGAGATAAATGAAATGGAGTTAAGCAAGTTAACAGAGCTAGAATTCAGAGCCATGATCTTGAGGAAGCTCAACAGCATGTGTAAGGACATCAACACCATGAGCAAAGACATAGAAATATTGAAAATAAATCAACTGGAAATGAACAATGACATGGCAGAAATGAAGAACACATTGGAAGGACTAAAAAGCAGAGTAGAAGAAGCTGAGGACTGGATCAGTGAATTAGAAGACAGGGTAGAAAAAATCAACCAATCAGAAAACCGAAAGGAAAAAACAATGAAAAAACAGGAAGACAGCTTAAGAGAACTGTGGGACAACTGGAAACGTAATAATATTCGCATCATAGGAGTCGCCGAAGAAGAAGAAAATGAGAAAGGGTTAGAGAATATATTTGAAGAAATAGTGACAGAAAAATTTCCCTAATTTGGTGAAGGAAGAAGGCTTTCAAGTTCAAGAAGCACAGAGAGTCCCAAGTAAGAAGAACCCAAACAGGCCCACACCAAGACACATAGTAATTAAAATGCCAAAAATTAAAGACAAAGAATCCTCAAGGCAGCAAGAGCTAAGCAACAGGTTACCTACAAAGGAACCCCCATAAGGTTATCAGCTGACTTCTCAATAGAAACACTACAGGCCAGAAGGGAATGGCATGAAATAATCAAGGTCATGAAAAACAAGGATCTGAACCCAAGACTACTCTACCCAGCAAGGCTATCATTCAAAATAGAAGGTCAAATAAAGAGCTTTCCAGACAAAAAAAAAGGCTAAGGGAATACATTAGCAACAAACCAGCACTGCAAGAAATGTTAAAAGGACTGCTGTAATTAGTAGAAGAAATAAAAAGGAAAATAGAAACACACTAAACAAAAATGGCAATAAGTAAGTACATATCGGTAATCACCTTAAATGTAAATGGACTGAACGCCCCGATCAAAAGACACAGAGTAGCGGATTGGATAAGAAAGCATGACCCATATATATGTTGTTTACAAGAGACCCACCTCACAACAAAAGACTCACATAGGCTGAAAGTGAAGGGATGGAAAAAAATCTTCCAAGCAAACGGAAAGGAAAAAAAAGCTGGGGTAGCAATACTCATATCTGATAAAATAGATTTTAAAATGAAGGCCATAACTAGAGACAAAGAAAGCCACTACATAATATTGAAAGGATCTATCCAACAGGAAGAGATAACCTTGGTAAACATATATGCACCCAATACAGGAGCACCAAAATACATTAAAAATCTTCTGGAAAACTTCAAAGGAGAAATCGAGAGCAATACAATCATAGCAGGGGATTTCAACACCCTGCTGACATCACTGGATAGATCCTCTAGACAAAAAATTAACAAGGAAACAGAGACTCTAAATGAAGCACTAGACCAAATGGATTTAATAGATATTTACAGAGAATTACACCCCAAAACTACAGTATTCACATTCTTCTCAAGTGCACATGGGACATTCTCAAAGATAGACCACATGTTAGGACACAAACGAAGTCTCTACAAATTCAAGAAGATTGAAATCATATCAAGCATCTTCTCAGATCACAATGGCATGAAACTAGAAATCAATTGCAACAAGAACATGCAAAGACATTTGAATACATGGAGGCTAAATAGCATGTTATTAAACAATGAATGGGTTACCAAGGAGATCAAGGAAGAAATTAAAAACTTTCTGGAAACGAATGAAAATGAACACACAACAACACAAAATCTGTGGGATGCAGCGAAAGCAGTTCTGAGAGGGAAGTTCATAGCACTACAGGCCTACCTCAAGAAACAAGAAAAATTTCTAATAGACTATCTAACCTCACAACTTAAAGAACTAGAAAGCAAACAAAAGGAAAACCCCAGAGCAAGTAGAAGGAAGGAAATAGTAAAGATCAGAGCAGAAATAAACGACATGGAGACCAAAAAAACAATTCAAAGGATCAATGAAACAAAGAGCTGGTTTTTTGAAAAGATAAACAAGATTGATGGACCCTTAGCTAGACTCACCAAGAAACAAAGAGAGAGAACCCAAATACACAAAATCAGAAACGAAAGAGGAGAAGTAACAACTGACACCACAGAGATACAAAGGATCGTTAACGAACACTATGAACATTTATATGGCAACAAATTCGACAATCTAAGCGAAATGGACAAATTTCTAGAAACATATAGTCTCCCAAAACTGGACCGGGAAGAGATAGAAAACTTGAACAAGCCAATAACAACCAAGGAAATTGAAGATGTAATCAAGACTCTCCCAGCAAACAAAAGTCCAGGCCCAGACGGCTTCAGAGGGGAGTTTTACCGAACATTCAAAGAAGAACTAACACCCATTCTTCTCAAACTGTTTCTAAAAATTCAAGAAGAAGGAAGACTTCCAAACTCATTTTATGAGGCCAGCATAATTCTAATTCCAAAACCAGAAAAAGACACTACAAAGAAAGAAAACTACAGGCCAATATCTTTGATGAACATAGATGCAAAAATCCTGAACAAAATACTAGCAAATCGGATCCAGCAATACATCAAAAAAATTATTCACCATGACCAAGTGGGATTCATCCCAGAGATACAAGGCTGGTTCAATATTCGCAAATCAATAAATGTGATACATCACATAAACAAAATGAAAGATAAAAACCACATGATCATATCAATAGACGCTGAAAAAGCATTCGACAAAATTCAACACCCATTTCTGATAAAAACGCTCAGCAATTTGGGAATAGAGGGATCATATCTCAACATTATAAAGGCCATATATGAAAGACTTACAGCCAAAATCATAATCAATGGGCAAAAACTAAAAACATTTCCCTTAAGAACAGGAACAAGACAGGGATGCCCACTTTCACCACTCTTATTTAACATAGTACTGGAAGTCTTAGCCACAGCAATCAGACGTGAAGAAAAAATAAAAGGGATCCAAATTGGAAAGGAGGAAGTGAAACTGTCATTATTCGCAGATGACATGATATTATACATAGAAAACCCTAAAGACTCCATCAAAAATCTACTAGACCTAATAAATGAATTTGGCAAAGTAGCAGGATACAAAATAAACGTCAAGAAATCGACGGCATTCTTATACACCGATGATGAACTCACAGAAAGAGAAACTAAAAAAACAATCCCATTTACCATCGCAGCAAAAAAATTAAGATACCTAGAAATAAATTTAACCAAAGATGTAAAGGATCTATTTGCAGAAAACTACAGGACATTGAAAAAAGAAATAGAGGAAGATATAAAAAAGTGGAAGCACAAACCTTGTTCATGGATTGGAAGAATTAACATCATTAAAATGTCCATATTACCCAAAGCAATCTATAGATTCAATACAATCCCAATCAAAATACCAGTGACATATTTCACAGAACTAGAACAAATACTCCAAAAGTTCATATGGAACCAAAAAAGACCCCGAATAGCCACAGCAATCTTGAAAAAGAAGGACAAAGTAGGTGGGATCACAATACCAGATATCAGATTATACTACAGAGCTACTATAATCAAAACAGCCTGGTATTGGCACAAGAACAGGCATATAGACCAGTGGAACAGAACAGAGAATCCAGAAATTGACCCAAGACATTATGCTCAACTAATATTTGACAAAGGTGGCAAGAGCATACAATGGAGCAAAGACAGCCTCTTTAATAAATGGTGTTGGGAAAATTGGACAGCTACATGCAAAAAAATGAAACTAGACCATCAACTTACACCATACACAAGAATAAACTCAAAATGGGTAAAAGACTTAAATGTGACTCGTGAATCCATAAAAATTCTAGAAGAAAATGTAGGCAACAAAATTTCGGACATCATACGCAGCAGAATCTTCACTGATACATCACCTAAGGCAACAGAAATAAAGGAAAAAATGAACACATGGGACTACATCAAACTCAAATGCTTCTGCAGAGCAAAGGAAACATCCATCAAAACGGAAAGAGAACCCACTGTATGGGAGACCATAATTGCCAATGATACATCAGATAAGGGGTTAATCTCTAAAATATATAGAGTGCTCATACAACTCAACAAAAGGAAGACAAAGAACCCAATTAAAAAATGGGCAGAGGAAATAAATAGACACCTCTCCAAACAGGACATACAAATGGCTAAGAGACATATGAAGAAATGCTCAACATCACTAATCATCAGAGAGATGCAAATTAAAACAACAAGGTATCACCTCACACCTGTCAGAATGGACGCCATCAACATATCGTCAAACAACAAGTGTTGGCGAGGGTGTGGAGAAAAGGGGACTCTAGTCCACTGCTGGTGGGAATGCAGACTGGTGCAGCCACTGTGGAAAGCACTATGGTGTTACCTCAAAAAATTAAAAATTGAATTGCCATTTGACCCAGTGATCCCACTTCTAGGAATATACCCTAAGAAACCTGAAACACCAATCAGAAAGAATATATGTACTCCCATGTTCATAGCAGCACTATTCACAATAGCTAAGATCTGGAAACAGCCCAAGTGCCCGTCAGTGGATGAATGGATAAAAAAGCTGTGGTACATATACACAATGGAGTACTATGCAGCTGTAAGAAAGAAAGATCTCTTATCCTTTGAGACGACATGGAGGGACCTCGAGAGTATTATCCTAAGCTAAACAAACCAAGCAGAGAAAGAAAAATATCACATGATCTCACTCATTTGTGGAATATAATAAACATAACAGTATGGGGAACAGGGTAGACCCAGAGATGTGAAAGTAGGGTACAGACTGACAACCCCCAGAAGAGGGGGTGGGGGGGGAGGGAAGATATTAAACCACAGAACTTATACGCATGTATGCATAACTGATGGACATGGACAACAAAGCTGGGGAAGGGGGAGAAGGATGGGGAGGAGGGTGTCAATGGGGAAAAAAGGAGAAACATCTGTAACAAAAATAAATTAATAAAAAAAATAAATAAAAAAAAAAATTAAAAAAAAAAAAAAAAGAATGAGAAAGCTAATACATTTGTTTTCAAGACTGGCAAACTATGTTGGCATATTTTCTTACTGGTGGCTCAAACCAACCATTTGTGAAGTCCCTAAAGGAAAAATGGAATGTTACCTTCAGTATTGTATTTGGGGTAAAAGTACTAGAACAATTACTTCACACTCATTCTGACCCTCCTGGGCTACTGTATTAAAATAAAATAAAGGATAGTAGACTTCCTTCATGGTTTAGAGATTCAGATCTTTATTTTATTTTTTTAATTTTGTGGATTTTTTTTTACTCCAACCATTAATAAGAAATAGTCACTCACTGTCTCTCAAGGACTATGGGTCTATAGCAGTGGTTCTCAACCTGTGGGTCACAACCATTTTGGCGGTCGAACAACCCTTTCCAGGGGTCGCCTAAGACATAACAGTAGCAAAATTACAGTTATGAAGTAGCAACGAAAATAATTTTATGGTTGGGGGTCACCACAACATGTGGAACTGTGTTAAACGGTCACAGCATCAGGAAGGTTGAGAACCACTGGTCTATAGGATCACTTCTTTTCTAGCTCCATAACTAATTATCTCATTCAATGGTATTTATGTCTAAAAAAAGTTAATAGGTTGACGGTGGCAACACAGACAATATTCCATATGAACCTTGCAGGAGAGTCAGCTGCCACTTATATGCAGTTTGAAATTCAACATCCCCTTTAGGACTCAGTAGCTGAAAGTTGTCTCTGACTCCATTTTTCTTAACCTTAAATGGATGTGGGTTATTTTCAGAGGTCTGGACAACACCAGAAAGTGATAACATTGATGGGAGCAGGTAACAAAAAAGGACCTTATCTGTAATTATTGCTACACCTATAGCTATACCCATTCCTATTCCGATGGCCTTTTGAAGGTATATCTGGTTCCATGTTGGATCCTTAGCACTACTATAGTACACTCCATAAATATGGTGGAATCTATGAACACATTGTTCTCCCAGAAATAAGGTTGAATTATGTATGATGACCACAGTAAGTGGCATAACACCAATTTGTTGCCAAAGTGTATAACAACAAAGCTTGCATTGTTTTAAGGCAAAGATTACTTATTATTTGAATTATTCACAAAGGATTACCTAGTATGTGCTAAAGTCTGTCTTCATTTCTGTTTTAATTGAACATTCTAAAACTGGCATTTATAGTTGATATTACTTTTTTCCTACTTCAAACAAGATGGTCACAAGCCAGAGGATGTATTAGATTCTAGAAAGTGAAAATGCTGAAATTATAGCTATTACAAATACTTTTAATTTAGAAGAATCCATAGCAAGATGAGCCAGATAGGATGCACTGGATGGACTGAGACAGTGATGGTGGGTAAGGTAATTCTAGATCCCCTCACAGGAATTAGGAAACTCATCCAGAGCTCTGAAGAAAAGTCTCTCATGAAGCTCTAAATTAGATGTCTCTACATACAGTATGAGGGCATCCAGAGCCAGAATGTAAAAAAGAAAATAAATAAAGGAGAGTCGGATGACCTGTTTTTGTAGACATTCCTCAGGATCCACATATTACTTTATAATAAATAGTTCATACTTCTTAAATATCTATAATTACTTTCCAGTCAAACCATCAGAAACCTAAGAAACTTTTTCTGAAAGAATTATGAGATCTTAAAATGACCTTGAAAATATACATTAACAAATGCTATTAAGACATTAGCAAATGAGGAAAGGCTCCTGTAACTTGCTCATACTATAAAAAAGGACATAGTTAACTTTTCAGATAATATTCTAGAAGATATTTAAAAGCATTAATAAGTAGTTCCTTGGTTATTGAAGATTTTGTTTCCCAGTCACATTCTTATACATTAGAAAACCGCAAATAAAATTATGCTATTTATTGATGTATACTTCTATAGACAAATTAAATTAGTCAGTGTGGATATAAAGTAAGAACCACAAGAGGTGACACATTATTTCCATAGACTACTAACCCTAAATAGTACACTTAATTTAATGTGACTACATCATTGGCTGCTTTTGTTTTTTTTTTTTGTTGTTGTTTTTTGTTTTGTTTTTTCATTTTGTTTTATTAATTTATTTTTGTTACATGTTTCTCCTTTTTTCCCCATTGACACCCTTCTCCCCTTCCCCCCCCACCCCATCCCCAGCTTTGTTGTCCATGTCCATCAGTTATGCATACATGCATATAAGTTCTGTGGTTTATCTCTTCCCTCCTCCCCCACCCCCTCTTCTGAGGGTTGTCAGCCTGTACCCTATTTCCACGTCTCTGGGTCTACCCTGTTCCTCAGACTGTTATGTTCATTATATCCCACAAATAAGTGAGATCATGTGATATTTGTCTTTCTCTGCTTGGCTTGTTTCGCTTAGGATAATACTCTCAAGGTCCCTCCATGTTGTCTCAAAGGATAAGATATCTTTCTTTCTTACAGATGCATAGCACTCCATTGTGGATATGTACCACAGCTTTTTTATCCATTCGTCCACTGATGGACACTTGGGCTGTTTCCAGATCTTAGCTATTGTAAATAGGGCTGCTATGAACATGGGGGTACAAATATTCTTTCTGATTGGTGTTTCAGGCTTCTTAGAATATATTCCTAGAAGTGGAATCACTGGGTCAAATGGCAATTCAATTTTTAACTTTTTGAGGTAACACCATAGTGTTTTCCATAGTGGCTGCACCAGTCTGCATTTCTTCCAGCAGTGTACTAGAGTTCCCTTTTCTCCACACCCTCGCCAACACTTGTTGTTTGATGATTTGTTGATGGCAGCCATTCTGACAGGTGTGAGGTGATACCTCATTGTTGTTTTAATTTGCATCTCTCTGATGATTAGTGATGTTGAGCATTTCTTCATATGTCTCTTAGCCATTTGTATGTCCTGTTTGGAGAGGTGTCTATTTAGTTCCTCTGCCCATTTTTTAATTGGGTTCTTTGTCTTCCTTTTGTTGAGTTCTATGAACACTCTATATAATTTGGAGATTAATCCCTTATCTGATATATCATTGGCAGTTATGCTCTTCCATATGTGGTTTCCTTTTCCATTTTGATGGTTGTTTCTTTTGCTGTGCAGAAGCTTTTGAGTTTGATGTAGTCCCATGTGTTCATTTTTTCCTTTGTTTCTGTTGCCTTAGGTGATGTATCAGTGAAGATTCTGCTGTGTATGATGTCCGAAATTTTGTTGCCTACATTTTCTTCTAGGATTTTTATGGATTTACGAGTCACATTTAAGTCTTTTATCCATTTTGAGTTTATTCTTGTGTATGGTGTAAGTTGATGGTCTAGTTGCATTTTTTTTGCATGTAGCTGTCCAATTTTCCCAACACCATTTATTAAAGAGGCTGTCATTACTCCATTGTATGCTCTTGCCACCTTTGTCAAATAGTAATTGAGCATAATGTTTTGGGTCAATTTCCGGATTCTCTGTTCTGTTCCACTGATCTATATGCCTGTTCTTGTGCCAGTATCAGGCTGTTTTGTACAGTAGCTTTGTAGTATAACCTGATATCCAGTATTGTGATCCCACCTACTTTGTCCTTTTTCAAGATTGCTGTGGCTATTCGGGGTCTTTTTTGGTTCCATATGAACTTTTGAAGTATTTGTTCTAGTTCTGTGAAATATGTCATTGGTATTTTGATGGGGATTGCATTGAATCTATAGATTTCTTTGGGTAATATGGACATTTTAATGATGTTAATTCTTCCAATCCATGAACAAGGTATGTGCTTCCACTTTTTTATATCTTCCTCTATTTCTTTTTTCAATGTCCTGTAGTTTTCAGCAAATAGGTCCTTTACTTCTTTGGTTAAGTTTATTCCTAGGTATCTTAATTTTTTTTGCTGCGATGGTAAATGCGATTGGCTGCTTTTGAACAAAGTCTTTCTGTTTCACCTTTCTATAGGTCTTTGTGGACATTTTGGGGTGCATCTTCAACTGATGTTTAGTACAATGGAGATTCCAGACAGTTGGAAAGAACATTATTATTAATAGAATTCCCCAAAACCTAAAACTCAAATGGTGATTTGAAATTGTCAACCCATAAACCGTGTGAGCAGCATTGTGTACTTGGTCCAGGAATGCCTACTGGGTGGACAGGGCTAATTGTGAGAACAAGAAATTCAGAGATTCAACTGGGAGGTCACATGAAGTCAGGCCTAGGCAGGTATTTTGACCATATATAACCTTAGTCGACAAAACCAGTCTACAGAGAGAAGAATGATGTTGCTTGCACAACAACAAAAGAGACACTAAAGCCCACAGGGCTCCAGCTAAAGGGGCAATGACTCCAATGACTTCTAAAGTTCAGATCTAGTTCTTCATGAATATTGATTATATTCATGTCCTTGAATGCATAACATACTCTTTTCATTAGCTTGCGTAGTTTTATTTTGTTATAACCAAACAACTGCTGACCAGAATATGAACTTCATGAAAGCAGAGACAGGGCCTGTTTTTGGTTTATTTGTTTGTTTCTCTTTTCAGATTTTGTGCTCTTGCAGTGGCCACCCCTATTCTGACCAATTATCTATTTTCAGATGTGATTGACAGGCAAGCACCTTTCCATGTCACCCAGACCTTACTGGACATGTGTCTAAATTACAGTTTCCTGGCAAAGCTGTACATGTAGAACATGGCCTGTTTTGACCATGACTTAAGAACCATACTTAGCAATCACCAAAGATGATTAAATGCATTGACTACATAGAGAGAAATATAAACTCCTCCAGAGGAATCTGGGAAGGAAAGATGGTGAAGATAAAAGGGGAACAAGGTCTTGAATACTGGGTAGGACTTAAATGAGAAGAGAAGAGGAAGAAATTTTAGGCAGATGGAGCACCAGCAAAGTGTTTCATAATTGTATTTAACCAACATTTAGAGTGTGCTTATGCTCCAGGAATCATGCTAAGTGATTTAACAGACATAATTAACAGCATAGATGTGCCTCAATACCTTAACCACACCTTAAAAATCCAGTCGTCCTTTCTTTATGTCTCCACTGAGACCTAAAAGTGAAGTGGAATATGGAAAGGAATAGTTCACAGTCAGTCCGAGATCACATTGCTCTAAACCACCTACTTGTGAGACTCCAGCCTGCCTACCTTGCTCCATGTAGCACTTTATATAAATTTCAAATTGATAGGGACAGAAGAGAATGTGAGAAAACAAAGGAAAAAGGAAATAAAAGTTTAACTTACATTAAAGAAATATTAAGTTTGAAAATATGCTGATATATATCTACTTGTGTAGGAACTTTTAAATAATTTACATGCAGGTGCCTTTATGAAACTTGAGAAAAACTAAGGATAAGTGTGGCAGAGTGAATATATAAGTACTTTGAGAAGTAGAAAGGCTTTCTATAAACACGAGGCACTACTGCGGTTATGTATTATTTTGATATACAATAAAGCATCCATCACTGAATGAAGGACATAGAGGGAAAAGCTGTGTGTAATGTAATTTGATTTTCAAACTTGGCTGACATGTCTACTAATTCTGAGCTATGATGCTAGTAGAAGCAATCACATATATGTATGAATATAAAATGACAGAAATTAAATTACAGAACAGAGGATGGATGCTGTTTGGTGGATGAATCAGCTATTCAGAAAGCAGATATAGCATTGTATGCCTATGAAAAGGGAAGATAAAAATATTGGAAACATAAAGATCAAAAATATTGGGCTTCGTGTGAAAGATGATAAATGTTCTAGGTGGAGGCTTTCAGGCTTTCTCCATTGGATCTTTGGGAGGGATAAATAATAAGAAAAAAAATAACATATTTCCATTCTGGTTACTCAAAGTGTAGCCCAGTAGAGCTATGTGGCCCATAAGAGAATGAGTAAAGCACTGTGCTTATAATTGTGAACACAGGAGAAGAAGTAAGATCTTTTCTCAGAAAGACAATGCAAAGGCGATGGAAACATAAAGATGACAGGCGAGTTCCAGCACCTTCTCCCTGGGTGTTTAATAATATTTCTATGTTAACAGAATATGGGACTTAGAATTGGATGGCTTAAGTTTCCATCTGACTGTAGCACTTTTGGCTGTATGGGCTCAAAAAGCTATTTCCTTTCTCTAGTTAAATGATGATAATAATGGCTTTTGCTCTATGTAAGGAATTGTGAGAATCAAAAGAGCTAATCCTTGAAAAAGTACTTTCAAAATTGGTGTTATATAAAATCCATCATTTAAAAAATCCCTTTGAGGAGTCCTAGGGGCAAAGTTGGGGTTGGGCAGTTTGGCAAGTAATAGTGGCAGGAAAAGGGGTCGCTTTCCCATATAAGTGTAGGAGAGTGTCTACCTCATAGCCCCTTGATCTTTGCACTCACAGGGCTCGAACCTCTGGCTTCTTTACTATTTGGAAGCACATGTTCACTTTCAGAAATCCTTTTCTTTTCTTAGGCTTAAACATATTTAGGGTTCAGGGAGAAGGAAGAAAAGAGAGCAATGTTTGGGATGATTTCCTTTGGCTCTGGTCTCTAAGAATGCCCCTGCCTTTCCCTCATCTTTCTGGCCTGGATTTTATATGACTCTTTTCTAGACATAAGATGTCTTATCTCTCTCTCTGCAGGTCTGCACTCAGCTCACCCCTGTGGATCTCCTCCCAGAAATCCAGAGCATAGGGAATACAAAGGAATCTCCAGGATACTATGGCAGCTCTTTATTCTCATGTTACAAATTCAAGGAGGTTGGGGACTAAAAGGTTGTGATTGATTCAAACACCACTCCAAGTCATTGGTGAAGCTGAAAATGGAATCCAAATCTCCTCAATCTGGACTCAAAATTCAATGATGTCTTTCTTCTTAAAACCTCCCAGAATGCTCAATACTCTCAATGGTTTTTGGCGGCATTTGCTTTATACATTTCAAATAGAGGAACAAAGGAAAACTTACATGCCCACTCTTAATTATTTCCCCAGCAGGTAGAAGAAATCCCTTCAAGGGTTCCCTAAAGCCACAAAGTCAAAAGCTCATCAGTCTATTTAATTTTTCCACAGGTACAATTGACCATAAATAAATGGCACTAGGATATTCTTTTCTTTCTTTCCCTAAATTATGTTCTGGCTGCTGACATGCTAGGGAAACCACAGCCATGTTCTCTTATGATAAACTCTTCTCCTATTCCTCCCCACTGTCTGTGCTGCTTTAGTGACCTGCCTCAGGTTGTGTCCATTTCTACTCAGGAATCAAACAACAGGAGACTTTCATTCAAACCAACCTTGCTCTGAATGCTCTCCCATTTCCTCAAAGCAACAGTATGTGCCAGATACTGTTAGGTGCAAGAGTACTAGGGCATCACAATGCAAAAAGTAGTCCCAATCCCCAAATAAAAATATAAAATATAGAGGCTATCAAAGGGGGGAAAGGGGATAGGGATTGAAGTGTGTGTGAGTGAGCTTGCGTGTGCACCATTTTAGAGAGGGTGGTCAGGAACGATGAGAGTTGAGTGGACACCAAAGAAAGTAAAGGAGTGTGCTGTGCAAGTTGGTATAGTCAGAGTGTTCTAGCTGAAGCAGCAGCGAGAGTCAAACTCCTGCATTGCAAGCATGCTGGTGCCATTAGAGAATAGGTGGTGGACAGTGAGGCTGGAGAACGACAAGAGGGATCAAAGTGGTGGGAATGCCCAAGGACTAGAGGGATGGCAGATTATGTAAGGCACTGCATAAAAGCCATGATAATGATTTTGAATTTCATTTGTACTCAAATTTCAGATGCAAAGCACAGGGAAGTATTTTAAGCCGCCCCACCCCCACCCCCCCTTTGGATGGTTTTGAGCAGAGGAGTGAAATGATCTGGCTTGAATGGGAATACTGTAGTTGCAAGGTGGAGAAACAACTACCTGAACAAGCAGACCAGTCTTAGTTAGTCCAGGTAAGAGATGATGATGACTTGGACTTGGGTATTTGGAATCACAATGGTGATAAGTAGCTGGGGGTGTGTGCATTTGTAAGATAGAACTAACTGTTGCCATTGATGGTTTGGGTGTAGAATGAGAGAGAAAGAGAGGGGTCAAAAACAGCATGAAATGTCATGGCATGATCCAGAGGGATCTTCAGCTCCTCACTGAAATGGGGAGACTCTTGGGGCCGCAAAAGTCTGTAGAAAATTCAAGAATTCTGTTTTGGACTTGGTAAGCTTGATATCCAGGTAGAGATGCTACATAGACAACAGCATCAAGAGCAGGAGAAATGGGGCCAGCAAAAAAATTTATTTTTGAATCCAGACACAAACAGAGAAAAACAACCGAGAGGAGCAATAAATGAGCTAAAGAACAAGCAATATCTGGGATTGATTAACTGGGAGACATGCAGTCTATGTATTTTAAATTGCTGTACTACATGGTAGGATTTCTTTTTCATATAAAAGTTTTTGTTTCCTTACTACAAAAGAAATGTAAAATACCCCAAAAAGAAAAATAAGAATCAGAATGTTTAATATTCAGCTTATAGCCATTGCCTATTTTTTTCTCAGTGAGCACTCATGCACATACACATATAATAATTGTTAAAATGTTTACTGAGAGCTCATCAAGTGTATGGCAGGCACTAGGTGTGCAATTGCTCGAATTGTCACACTTAATTCTCACCACTGTGTGTCACATGTCAGGGACCTCACAATCATCTCCTCCTAGAGTTGTTCTCTTGGCAGAGTAGAAAGTGAAACTTCGGTTGTTGGGTGTTTTTGTGTATGTATTTTATTTTTTTACTTTTTAGAGAGAGATAGGAAGATGAGAGAGAGAGAGACAGACAGAGAGAGAGAGAGAGAGAAACATCGATTTGTTGTTCCACTTATTTATGCATTCATTGGTTGCTTCTTGTATGTGTCCTGATGGGTATCAAACCCCCAACCTTGGCGTACATATCAGGATGATGCTATAACTAACTGAGCTATAGGGCCAGGCTTGAAACTCAGGTTTTCTGATGCAAGAGCCTGGACTTTGCCTAATGTATCCTCCAGCCTTATGGAAATTAAAATCTGCATATTGAGAAACAGGTACTCTCATTCATTGCTGGTGGGAAAGCAAAATGGTACAGCAACTTTGGAAGGCAGTTTGGTGGTTTCTCACAAAGCTAAACATAGTCTTACCATTTGATCCAACAATCAAGCTCCTTGGTATTTCCCCACATAAATTGAAAACTTATGTTCGTGCAAAAACCTACACACAGATGTTTATTGCTGCTTTATGCATAATTGCCAAACCTTGCAAGCAACCAATAAAAAGATAGGGAAAAAACTTAAATGTATATTACTAGGTAAATAAAACAAACAAAAAAGCCACATTCTGTATGATTCCAGCAATATGACATTCTGGGAAAAGCACAATTATAGAGACTGTAAAAAGATCAGTAGTTGCCAGGAATTTGGAAAGAGAGAGGGATAAACAGGTGGAGCTCAGGGAATTTTTAGGGCAATAAAATTAGATACTAAACTGTTGGATACATGTTATTATACACTTCTCAAAACCTATAGAATGTATATACAACATCAAGAGTGAACTTTAATGTAAGCTATGGACTTTGGATGATAATGTGTCAATGTGGGTTCATTGATTACAACAATGAGAGAACTTCACAGAGAAGAACTGTGGGGTTGATGCTGCCACCCCAGCAGGCCTGGAGGGTGGAGCATCAAATCAAAGAGGATTATTCTTGAGTTTTAAGGTGTAATGGACGTTGTCTTGCTAAGTTTTGGATTTGCATGAGACTCATCACCCTCTACTGCTTTTCTCCTCCTTTTTGGAATGGGAATATCTATCCTATGCCTGTTCCATCATATTTTGGAAGCACACAGCTATCTGCTTTCACAGGTTCACAGCTGGAGAGGAATTTTGCCTCAGGGTGAACATATCTTAACGTCTGATGTAAGTGATACTGAGATGAGGCTTTGGACTTCAGAGTTGATGCTGGGATGAGTTAAGATTTTGGGGGATGTTGAGATTTTGCTGCAAAGATATAAATTTGGGGGGGATGGGGTGGAAATGTTTAGAACTCAACATTTGTGTCCCTTCAAAATTCATATGTTGAAGCCCTAACCCTCATTGTGGCTGTATTTGGAGATGGGGCCTTCAGGAAGTAATTAAAGTTAGAGGAGGTCATAAGGGTAGGGCCTCTGATAGGGTCTGATAGGATTAATATCTTCATAAGAGGAGATACTAAAGCCCTTGCAGTGTGTGTGTGTGTGTGTGTGTGTGTGTGTGTGTGTGTGACAGTGAGTGTGCCCACAAAGGAAAGGCCATGTGAGGATGCAGCAAGAAGGTAGCCAGAAAGAAGTGTTCACCAGGAACTGAATTGCTGGTATCTTGATCTTATACTTCCTCCTTTCAGAACTGTGAGGAATAAATTTCTGTTGTTTAGGCCCTCAGTCATGGTATTTTGCTACAGCAGCCAAAGTGGACTAAAGAGTGTCTGATACCTTTTATTTAATTTCTTAAGTGTTTAAACTGTGTTTTTTAAAATACATATTTTTAAATAAATATAATGCTATTTGGTGATGAGGTCTTTGGGAGGTAGTTAAGGTTAAATCAGGTCATGATGGTAGTGCCCTCATGATGAGATTACTGCCTTTATAAGAAGAGCAACCAGAGAGCTTGTTCTCTCTCTCTCTCTCTTTCTCTCTGAATGCACAAAAACAGGTTATATGAACACACAGCAAGATGGTGGTTGCCTACAAGCTAAGAGAAAAGGCCTCAGAATGAATCTACCTTGCCAGCACCTTGATCTTAGACTTCCAGCCTCAAAAACAGTGATAAATAAATTTCTGTTGTAAGCCACCCAATCTATGGTATTTTGTTATGGCAGCTCAAACTATGACACTCATTGTAATTTTCATTATGCAGTAAATACCTTTAAATAGAAATCTTTGTACACATGTCTGTAGAATAAGTTTCTTGAACTGATTCTTCATGCATGCTTCCTATGCTGCTCACTGTCCACTCTGCTCTAGGACCATGGGACTAACCTAGACTCCCATTTCATGATCCTTCTCCTTCTTGCCCACCAACATTTGAATTATTATTATTTTTATTTTTTAAATTATTTTTTCTTTATTGATTTTAGAGAGAGAGGAAGGGAGAAGGAGAGAAAGAAATGTCGATGACAGAGAACATCAATTGTCCGCTTCCTGCATGCACCCCCACTGGGGATTTGGCCCACAACCTGGGCACGTACCCTGACCAGGAATTGAACTAGCAACCTCTTGGTGGATGGGTCCATGCTCAACCACTGATCTGTATTGGCTGGGCATTGAGTTATTATTTTTTAAATTATTACCATTTACAAAGTGATAATGGCATCTTACTATTTTATTTACATTTCCATGATTATTTATAAATATGTTTAAACATTTTTATTCACTCTAAAATCCCATTCCCTTTTGAACTGTCCAAGTGATGAGGAATCTTGACTGCACTTCTTCTTTCTTGCATTGTTTTGTTAAATGTCTCATCTCATTTCCTCTCTCACAAATGATTCATGAAGTTCTTCAGTCCAGCCTGTCTCCCTCTGAGATTTAGGAAGACAATTAACAATGACATGGCATGGATGAAACTGGGACAAAGCTAGTTTCCACCAGACCCGTGTACAAATAATCTTATACACAAGAAGGACATCCAGGAAGTGCTGATGTTGAGTTCAAGTTGAGTCTCTGAAGAAAGGCATACCAATCAGGATAAAGCAAAATCATGGAACCCTATGGGTGACTGAAAAGAAATTCAGATGCAATGAAGTTGAAAGAAAGTAAGAACAAAGTAAGTATTTAACAAGTGAATAAATGAAAGCACACAAGTTGCATTCATTTTGGCACTGGGTAAACCATTTAGAATACAAAATAGTTTTTTAATAGTAATGTTTCTAGAAAAGAGAAGAACTAAAGTTTAGAACTTTGAGATTTGCAAATGCACTTAGAGCCATATTATTATCATTGTCACCATTGCTGTCATTGTTACACATAGCTAAGAAATTAGGTACGTGTTCAGTGTTTAACCTACATGCTAGTCATAATTTCATATTAGCTATAATAGCTATCATTTACTGAATATCTAGTACATATCGGACATTAAGCACTTTTTAAACACTATCTCATTTAATTAAAATCCAGATCTGGAACTCTAAAATATCAAGGTAGGCAAGAAGGAGAGGTATTTATTTGCATCAAGTTTCTTAAGTCAAATATGAAAAATAATGAAAGATATCTAGGCTGAATGACTCGAACTCTGACATTCTGTTATTAAGATTTTGAAATAAGAGGGTATAAAGCCAACCCAACCTCTAAGAAGGTCAGAAATTCCCTTTAGGGAGGAAACAAAATAAATATCCAGGGACACTGGCTGTCCCAAGAGTTTCTAAGTCAATCCTCAAAGGAACTGTGTTTCTGGGCTGAAGGGATTTCAGTAAAGACAAAGAAAGGCTAGCTTTTAAGGGCTTATAAATAAGAAATCTACTCACTCACGGTTAGAGTGTTTGTGCAACTTTGAGAAACGTGAGCACAGCAACAACGCAAGGACAATCAAGTCAGCAGGGCAGAAAAATATAACCACTGAGTGTGAATCTCATGACTCAGTTCAAAGACTCTCAGGACAGGAGAGGGGACTGGTATGTAAGCTCCATGAGGACAGGGACATAGAAGGGAATATGTGAAGGATAGATATAGGAATATACAGGAAACATAAACAAGAATGGACAAAGTGTTCAATAAATTCTTGTTGAAAGAATTAATGGTTGAGTAAGTGAATTAATGGATTTGGAGTTCCAATAACAAAATCCTGATGGGTTAAGAGCCAAAATCCATCACACACACAAAATCTATTGTACACTTATTATCTGAGGTTAAACCAAAGTCAAACACACTAGTTTGAATACATTGCTTTTCTTTAAGTAGAAAGTTAGAATTCTCTATCAATAAGAGGACTGGATGCTTAGTCTCTGCTGACTGACGGCTCAGTCTGATTAGTAAGTGAAATCATCTGTTATAAGAGGGCCAAGTAGTCTGCTGCAGGGTTTGTAGAATGCTTACCTTTCCTATAAATCAGAGCACAACACTAAAAATAAGAAAATTATCTCAAATTGTAATTGTTTTCATCACAATTGGCTTCCAGATCAACTTACTTCCTGGGTTCAGTTTCCCAGTAAGGAAAATGAGAGTTTATTTTTCATCTATCACCCTTTTTAGTGTAATGAGGCTCAAATAATTCCTGGCCAACTATAGTTTTAATCTTTTATTCCATTTAATCATGTTCTTTCTCACTCTTTAACTTCTATTTTTCTCCCCTGCCTTAGGCTGACCCTTAATACAAACAGCCTCCCAACTTCTGGGACCTTTCTCATCCCTTTAGTTCACCCTTGTTTTTCATTTAACTTCTCATTTTGTTGAGACTTTGTTTTTTTGTTTGTTTGTTTTAATTCTCACCTGAGGACATTTTTGCATTTATCCTCAGACAGAGTGGAAAGGAGAGAGGGAGGAAGAGAGAGAAAGAAACATCAATGTGAGAGAGACACATCGAGTGGTTGCCACCCACACGACTCCAACCGGGGCCGGGGACAAACTGCAACCGAGGTACGAGCCCTTAAGCGGGAACCGAAACCGGGTCTCTCTGGTCCGCGGGCAGATGCTCCAACCGCTGAGCCAAACCGGCCAGGGCGAGACTTTGGTTTTTATAGAGCAGTTTTCATTTCACAGCAAAACTGAGGGGCGGGTACAGAGATTTCTTTTATGCCCCCTGTCCCAGACATGCATAGCATCCCCCATCAACAATGTTCCTCACCAAATGGTACATTTGTTACAAATGATGAACACATGTTGACATATTATAATTTCCCAAATTCCCTAGTTTACTTAGGGTCCAATCTGGGTGTTATGTAGTATGAGTTTGGACAAATGTATAAGGACATGTATCCATCATTATACTATCATACTGAGTATTGTTACTGCCCTAAAATCATGTTTGCTTATTTATTCCTCTCTCTTCCCTTAACCCCTAGCAACCACTGGTCCTTTTTACTAACCCCACAGTTTTGCTTTTCCAGAATGTCAGATAGGTGGAATTCTACAATGTATACATACCCTTTCAGGCTAGTTTAATTCACTTAGTAATACACATTTAAGTTTCCTCCACATCTCTGCATGGTATGGTAACGCATTTCTTTTTAGTGCTGAATAATATCCCATTGCCTGGAGGAACCATACTTTATTTATCCATTCACGTACTGAAGAACTTTTGGTAGCTTCTAAGTTTTGACAATTATGAATAAAGTTGCTATAAAGATCTGTATGCAAATTTTTGTGTGGATATAAGTTTTCAACTCTGAGGTAAATAGCAAGGCACTCCATTGCTGAGTCATATGATTACTGTGTTTAGCTCTGTATTTTGTAAAAAAAAAAAAAAGCCCACCAAACTACCTTCCAAAGTGGGTGTACCATCTCTCATTCTCACCAATAAATGAGAGTTCTCATTGTTCCATATTCTCGCCAGCATCTGGTGTTCACAGTGTTCCAGATTTTAGCCTTTCTATTACAGGCATACCTAAGAGATATAGTAGGTTCGGTCCTGGACCACTGCGATAAAGTGAGCTGTAATTTTTTTGCTGGTGGAGGGTCTTATCTTCAATTTGTAAAAAATATGTCTGTCAAGCACAACAAAACAAAGTGCAATAAAACAAGGTATGTCTGTTGGTGTATACTGTATCTCATTGTTATTTCAATTTGCATTTCCCTGATGACATCTACACACAGCATCTTTTCATATACTTGTTGGTCATCTATATTTCCTCTTTGGTGAGATGTCTGATAAGGTCTTTGGCCCAATTTTAGTTGGGTTATTTTTGTTGTTGTTGAGAGTTCTTTGTATGTTTTGAACTGTGTTTTTGCACTTTTTTTTAAATCTTCATGATCCTTCCTATTGGGAGTATTAATAAATGTGGTCTTACTGGCTGACTCATGAAAAGTAACTGGAAGAATGGAGTCTGTTTAATTCAGCTCCAAGTTGTGTACACAGAGCCTACGTGCAGGCCCTGCACCACACATTAGGGGCAGGGACACAACCCTGCCTTATGGGTCTTACAGCTTAGAGGGGAGACAGAAACACACGCAAGCCCAGTGAGATGTTGCAAGTGCAACAACAGAGATAAAGCAAGATCTATGAGACTGCAGAATCAGGGTACTTAGTTATCTTGGTGGTATCAGAGGGGCTGAGAAATGGGGAGAGAGCATTAGATGAAGTGTGAACAGGAAGCATTTTGGGGAAATGGTTTGCAAGAGTTATTGCTTTGGGGAGATTCTTTAAAGTGCCAACTACCAAGCAATCTGTTTGAAGGAGGCCATTTTTGAAAGGTACAGGATGGAATGGGGACTTGAGTAGAAAAATTGGAGCAGGGATATCGGGAAATAATTATAATATTCTAGGAGGGGTCATGGCTAGACATAAATTTGGTAATTTCCCTAATTATTAAAGAAACAAGGATGAGTGGGTTTCTAAAAGAGAATACCCAGCATAAGAAGAGTTCCAGGGCAGAACATTAGAAGAGAGTGCACATGTAGAGGCCAAAGAAGGAGAGGAGCACAGTGAATGACATGGAACTGGGAGTGGGGACAAGAGCAGAGCACATGGAAGCCGAGGACAGCCCAGGGAACACAGTGCAGAGACGTGCTCCAGTTCTCAGGGGTAGGAAGTAAGTGCAAAGATGCAGCTGGGTTTTCAAGGAGCAAGAGGCATATCTAAATTGCTCTGGGCTGCAGGCTGTATGTCTTTTGCATATAAAAAAGCATGAAAAGGTAGAGCATAGAGTTTATTGATATTGATCTGTTGCCTTCCTTTTCAATCTGAGCACAATTTGAGCTATCACCCATGACCAAACAAGATAGTTTATGTTTAAAGTGACATGAATTCGTGAGGTTTCTACCTAACATGTAACAGTGAAGCTAATAGGCTTTTCAAGCTTCATTATCCTAAGAATCTATTGATATTTCAAACACCATTGTAAAAATAAATTTTACAATTGTGAGGAACAAAGAACATTAAAACAGATCTCAAATTATCACATTTTTTCACATGGGTTAATATAAAAATAAAACATGATATTTAACCACTGAAACAGAAAGAAATCCTAAAATGTGTTCACTCAAATGCATTAATAACTAGTAGAGTAGAAGACAAATATATAGATTTGAAGTCAGACAGATTTATGATTGAGTCTTAACTCTACCATTTACTTACTTACTATCTATATCAGTGGTTCTCAACCTTCCTAATGCCGCGACCCTTTAGTACAGTTCCTCATGTTGTGGTGACCCCCAACCATAAAATTATTTTCGTTGCTACTTCATAACTGTAATTTTGCTACTGTTATGAATCGCCATTGGAAATATGTGTTTTCTGATGGTCTTAGGTGACCCCTGTGAAAGGGTCATTCGATCCCCAAAGGGGTGGAGACACACAGGTTGAGAACCGCTAATCTATATGAACCTAGATAAATTATTCATGTTCTCTAAACCTTATTCATTCATCTTTAAAATGGAATCAGAATAGCTTTGTTGCCAACATAATTAGACAATATTTAAGGTTGTTTTTTTGTTTGTTTGTTTAAAATATGTTTTTATTGATTTTTTAAAGAGAGAAGAAGGGAGAGAGAGAGAGAGAAATATCAATGTGAGAGAGAAACATCAATCAGCTGCCTCCTGCATGCCCCCTACTGGGGATTGAGCCCTCAACCCAGGCATGTGCCATGACCAGGAATCGAACCAGGACCTCTCAGTCCATGGGCTAAGGTTTTAATTTATGTTTTTGTTTTCCCTTGTATGTGACAGACTGCTGACTAGACTCCAGCATTACTTTTCTCCTTCTTTTAATAATAGAACCACCACTTCCACCAGGTTTTGGGCTGAGCTCATGGCAGCCAGCTCCTGGCCATGTCTTCTCTATTTTTCATCTAGGTGTGGCCATATTTAGTTCAGGACAAAGTGAGTGAGCAGAAGTGGCTAGCGTAACTCCAGGTCATCACCTTAGCCATGCTTGCTCCAAATTCTGCTTCCTGATCCCTGCTGTCTGGAAGATGGTGCAAATAGGCCAGCAGCCTTGGACCCAGAGATGGAAGCCACATGTTGAGGATAGTGCCATTGACCTGCTGGTGCACAGTTGTATATCTAGCTGGATTGCCTACCTACTTTTATCAGAGACAGAGACAGAGAGAGAGAGACTGTGAGAGAAGGAGGGAGGGAAGGCAAGACAGAGAGATTTCTATTTATTTGAGCTGCTGTATTTTGTGGATGTTTTCCTACTGGTTAATTCTCATTTATATCTCTGTTCCCCCAAATCAACTAGTTCATATCATTGCCTCAGAGGAAATATGTGACCAATAATTTTTTCCTTTGTTCTCTAAAGGCTTAATTCCTTAGAACTTGAAAAATTTGGGGAGGAAGCAAAAATAACAGAAAGGGAAGCTTTGGTAGAAAAAAGAGTATCTTTAAAAAGCAACAAGAAAAGAAAGTTCTTGATCCCCTCTCCCCACCCTCAGCCAAGACTGAAAACTGTTTCTCCTAGGCTTAAAGGAGGAAAAGGGGAGTTCCAGCAGCCAAGAGTATGCATTAGGGCCTGGTTTTCTTAGCCCTCTGAGCAGGAAATAAGACTCTGTAGTAGAAACAACAGACAGAACCCATTCCACCTAAAAAAGATTCAATGTACAGAGTGTGGCCATGAGCAGTGTAGTCTGCTGGAACTGGAAGAACACTTCAGACCATGAAAAGGGAAGTTTTAGCAGACTCTTATATCAAACAATTGCCCAAGGCCAGAGGCCTATGTCATTCTGTGTCAGGGCTTTGATGATACCCAAGAGCTTGAACTGCACACTACTTGGGGGTGGAGGAGGAGGGAACACAGTGTATAACAGGTTAATTATCCACCAGCCCAGAAGTATGAGGGGGTCAGTGCTATAAATCAGGTAGAATTATGGAAAACAAAGTGATTTTTTTTTCACACACGAATTTTCGGGCTAAGGTTTTGACATACTTACTACCTTTGAATAAAATAAATTAACAAATAAAATATGCATCCCACACATTCATTTCCTTTGCCACTTAAACAAATCACTGAGGTAAATAAATCCTCTGCTGATGACTAAGATATGAAAGTAGGTGAGATACATTCTCTGTCCTCCTTTCAAGGAACTCAGCTCAGTGAAGAAGAACAAAATGGGTGCAAAGGTTTCTATAAATGATGTGGATGCATAGAAGGGAAAAAAGTTACCTCTGCCTTGGAGAGTTGAGGACGACTTTAAATCAGAGTGACATTTGACCTAGACCTTGAGCAGATTAGTGTAACCAGAGGGGACAAAAGGAGAGAATTCATTCCTCATCCTGAGTATACACTTTTCAACAATAAATAGGTGATATGTTGTCATGAGGATGGTTTTGAAGACTATCATCATCAAAGAAGCGCAGGGATTGAAAACAGCATAAGGACGAGAGCTTGCTGGGTGGACTGGTTTCCTATCGGCCCTTGCTCTGTGAAAATCTGGTGTTGCTTCTGCTTTAAAGAAAGAGAAAATTTCCAGCTGGGAAGTGGAAAAAGACTTGCAACCATCAAGACGGGGAAAGGGCCTGGTGTTCAGGAAATGGTGGGTAGTTGTGGAGGAGCTGGGGCCAAAGATGAGGAAGGACGAAGACACAGATTGGGGGCAGCAGTAAATTATGGGTCCATCCAGGCTGTGGGATTGACTCTAGCCAATCCGTGCTGGGCATCCATAGCATGAGGATGTGATTTGTGAGCTGTGGAGTTAGCGTTGACAGGGAGTCCATCCACCCAAGGCCGGCTCCATGTGCCACCTCTTGGTTATCTTTCCTCTGGAAGAGTAGGCTCAGGTGATACCCTTCCCATCTGCATTTGAACCTATCTCCAGCCTCATCTGGACTGCAATGGAGCCATGTTGAATGAGTGATCATATTGAGGGCTCCTTAATGTGGCCTGGGAGACACAAGGACAGAAATCACTGGAGATCCAGGCCAGGGATGGAGTGTCTGCACTCCTATAGGGCCCTACTTCAGTGACATGTCCCATTCAAAGGGAAGAAAAGGAAAGACAGCAAAGCATTGAGTTCCCACTTTCTGTTTAGCTTGTACTCACTCACTCCTTTTTCATTCCCATTTGCATCTGGGCAGATATAAACCAGTGTGTATGCCTCTCCACACATGCCAGACTCGTGGTGTCCTGAAAAGGTGACCCTGAGTCTGTAGAGGAGGAAGACTTTTTCAGGGCAAACAGGTATGATGCCTACACTGGCTAAGCAGGCCAGGAGTAAGACAAGCCTTGGGGTTTGAAATTGTCAGACCACAACTGTATGCCAAGAGGCCTGAGCCGGCTCACCACAGAGCCAAACTCAATATGAAAAATCATAGCCTGGAGCTCAGTCAGAGGCAATTTAATTAAAGTGAGTTGGTTATCTAGGCTCAATTTGTAACTTGGCAACCAGCAGCAGCAATGTGCTTTTTCGACAATTCTTTGTCCTCTGTAACCCAGGATCAGGCTGTGGATTGGTTTGACTTTCTTTTCCCTTTATATCACTGTGGCAGCATTTTGTGCCAAGTTTTGCTTTCAGGTTCTTTAAAAAAAAAAACCATAGTTTGCAGGTAAAGAAGAAGAGAGGGAGGGAGATAGTTGGTGTTGTGGGGAAAGGTGATGTACTTATAGATGTACCTGCAATGACTCTATGACCGATAAAAATGAACTTATGTTTATTTAGTGTGATCTTTTTAGTTATTACTATAATTAATAGCTAAAACATATAACTCTGCTTACCACATACAAAGTACTGTTCTAAGCACTCTATCTCCGTTACTTGGTATATCATAAAAACCTATGCGGCAGATATTCTTAGTATCCACACTTTGCAATTGAGGCAACTATGGTGAGTTAAATAGTAATATCCCCCCACTGCCCCCCAATTCATGTCCACCAGGAATTTCAGAATGTAACCTTATTTGGAAATAGGGTCTTTGACGATATAAATAAAGTAAGATCTGAGATGAGAGCATACTGGATCAGGGTGGTCCTAATTCCTATGGTTGGTAACATGAGAAAAGGGGGACACACAGCAATATGAAGGAGAGGCCACATGAGGCTAGAGGCAGAGATTAGAGCAATGCGTCTCCAAGCCAAGGAGCACCAAGGACTGCTGGCCACCACTAGAAACTAAGACAGAGCATGAAACATAGTCTCCCTCAGAGCCTCCAGAAGGAACCCAAACAACCCTGCTGACACCTTCATTTCAGATCTCCAGCCTCCTGAACTGTGAGAGAATAAATTTCTGTTGTTTTAAGCCACACAGTTTGTGTAATTTGTTATGGCAGCCACAGGAAACCCACACAGCGATGAAAGCCCTTGCCCAAGGAAACACGGTGGTAAGTAGAGTCTGTGTTCCTAACCATTCTGCTGTGCTGACTCCACAGCCAAAGTGGTCTGTGGATCCCGAGAGGTTCCCTCACCATCATACCTGGCTTTCTCTGTGTCTTTAGTGAATATGATTATTGTATTCTTGGTGATAAGCCATTCAATACCCCCATTTTGCTACAATATTCCTGTTTACTTCACTGGCTACCAGATTACAATGCCTGTTAAAATAAATATGCTTTAATTACCTTAAAATCACTCAACATCGCCAGTGTTCCTACTGATATAAAATTACTGGAGTGATACAAATTTTAACAAGAGTCTGAATTTGGAAGTAATAAGGTTTTGTGATATGTGTCATGTGGAGTGATTTCAGTAGAAGACATTTAGAAATGTCTGGTTCAGAATGGAAACATTGAAGTTCAGAGGCAGTCTTAGACTCAGCCCTCAGTGGTATTTAATTCGGTGTGACCTAAAAATCTGTGCCTCTTGTTTTTATCATTTTAGTTCAAAATTCATGTTTATTTTTTATTTATTTTTTTGCTAATCCTTAATGGAGGATATGTTTCCATCGATTTTTGGATAGAATGGAAGGGAGGGAGAGAGAGAGAGAGAGAAATATCAATGAGAGAGAGACACCTTGATTGGTTGCCTCCTGCCCGACTCTGACTGGAGCCGGAATCTAACCCACAACTCAGCTACGCACCCTTGACTGGGAATTGAACCCGAACCCTTCGATCCACAGGCCAATGCTCTAATTGCTGAGCCAAACCGGCCAGGGCTTCACGTTTATTTTTAATAAAAAAGGTATTTTAAAGGTAGTTATAACTGTACAAGAATGAAAAACAAATTATTTTTCCAAAAATCTGACTCTGCATTGCTTTAAGTGTAATAGAATTTTTTTTTTTAGAAGAACATCCAAATATATAGGTTGAGTAGAAACTTGACAGATTATCAGGTCTGAGGAGCTCGATTGTTAAAATTATACCAGTGTGAAACTGACAGCTTCATCTATGTGGTAGTGAAGGGTTCCATTCCTGGTCCCTGGGAATTACATTTTACTCACATCTATCTTGACCACAATTTCCTAAATCTTGTGTGATATTAACTTGGACTTCAGGGGATCAATAATGGCATTGACTGGTACTAACTCATCAGTTCCTTATAACTCTAACACATATTATCTGGATTTCCCATTTAGGGCAATATTTCCTATCTAAACTTTGTCTTTCATCTCTAAATTCAGAAATGTAATAAATAATCACAACCTCTGAAATACTGTATTCTGCTCCTGCATTTTTTCATAGTTTATTCAGAGTATTTGCAGCAGGTGTATTCTTGTTAAATTTTCTTAACCCAAAATTAAAGGACAGTTAAACCCAAAATTAATGGGGTTAAGGAGACAGCTTTCTCTTAAAGTCATAGTTCAGGCATTTGCACACTTTGGGGACATTTTCCTCCCACAAGTAAGCTCTATGACTGGGAAATCATGTCTACTTTGCTGTGTCAGGTGTCATGGCTCTTGGCCTGTAATTAGATGTGCTCTGCATACATGGTATGCTCACACCTTCTCAAAGAATCCATTTCCTTTCAGAGCCTGTGGAGTGAGTGCAGGCATGAGGGCACAGCTCACTGAATCAAGTGTAGTTCCTGACTTGAAAGGGTGCCAAGTAACTTTGGACTGCTGGAAAAAAGGGTGGGCTCGATCAGATTCTCCTATGGGTAATTTGGGAATGGGATAACAGATTAAGTTAGTAGCAGAACAGAAACCAGTAGACATGAAGGGATATAGATGAATTCCATTCATGGTGGAACACTGGAGTAAAATTCCATGAACTGAGATCAAGGAACATGCTCTACTTTCTGCCCATTCTGGGGCCAAGTCTGTGAGACATCTCTGTGTCCTTAAAATGAATTTCCTATATGCTCCAAATTATCTTCTAATTTTAAATGTAAGCTTATTTTCTTAGATCATTATCTACAGGCTATCAGAAGGTGGGTAGGATGACAGGGGTTTCAGTTTGCTTCTGTTCCTTGCTTTTGGTTCTAGAGAAGGGGAGACCTGCAGTGCACAGTTTCCTCCAGGCCCAAGGTACCTGCCTCAAGGGCTCTTTACCGCAGGCACCAGACAAGCAGATCTGCTTGCCAGGGCCCCTCTTAGTGCCTCTCCCATGTTTCCAAGAAGAAATCCTGGTAAAAATGTCTCATAATGTGTCAAGAGTTGGACTGGGGGTGGGAGATGGATGCGTCAAGCAAAGAGTGTAGGTGCCCAGATGTGTGCCCATGTGATGTTTCTCTGATACTGTCCCTAATCATGCCAGAGAGACTAGCACTGATGAGAACTTGGCCTGAGGCTTGAGAAGGTAAAAGGGCCCCGACCTGCCTGGCTTCCTCAGCTTGCACTGCAGCTTTGCAAAGCGCCACCCGAGGCCCCAGCTGGCCACGTGCATGGGAGCCAGCTCGAGAACACTACCGTAACTACTCAATAAAATCCAGGGTGGAAAAAAAAAAAATGAATTTCCTTTTCTAACTGAGTGGCTTTAATTAATTCCAATCAATTGCTTAGATTAAAATACAGAGTGAAAAGTGGCCAACAAAGAGAACTTTCCCCAAACCAGTCTATCTAGCCCTCCATGTACCTACTTCCTCTCCCACAGATACATTGTCCCTCTATGAGCGGGCAGAAAAGACACAGATAGACACAACTTGAAAAGGATGCAGGCATGGCAAGGGCTGCAAGGGACAAAGGATCACACAGAGCCAGGATCCAGACAGCAGGAGAGAGCAAGATGCACCGAGCAAAGGACCAGGCCTGCCATGAAGGGGCACCAGGCTATGGATTCCTCATTGGTTCACACAGGTTGATCCCCATGATGGCTGATTTTATGTGTCAGCTTGACTGTGCCATAAGATGCCCAGATTAAACATGATTTCTGAGGGTCTGTGAGGGTGTTTCAGATGAGATTAGCATTTGACTCAGTGGACTCAGTACAGTAAACCCTTGATTTTGCGGATCTTGATTTAACAGACTTCAGATTTAATGGACAAAATTTCCAGTTCATGTGTCATGTGTGAAAATTAAAACCCTGTTAGTTAAAAAATGCTTTTAAACAAGATTTGCCTATAATTAAATTAACAGGTTATTTTTTTGTTATTAATTCACTGTTATTTTTAACTAATATTAGCGAATAGGCCATTCATTGGAAAAAACACTGTAGTAATTTCAGCTTTAATGGACAGCCCTTGCCCAGATTAGTCCGATACATCGAGGTTTTACTGTATAGTGGTTTGCCCTCCCCAGTGCAGGTTGGCATCCATGCTGTTGAGGGCTTGAATAAAACAAAGAGGCAAAGAAAAGGAGAATGTGCCGCTCTTTGCTTCCTGCCTGCCTACTTGAGCTGGACATAGTTCTTCTCCTGTTCTTGGACTTAGATTTATACATTAATTCTGCTAGACTCAGGGGAGGTCTTTGGTCTGGGACTAGCACTTACATCACCAGCTCTTCTGGGTCTGCATCTTGCCAAGAGCAGATCCTGGGACTTCTCAGCCTCCAAAACTGCATGAGCCAAGTCCTCATAATAGATCTCTTCCCATATCTTACTGCTCTGTTTCTCTGAAGAAGCCTAACACAACCCTCTATTGCCTCCACAAATGAGATGGGAGTCAGGAAGATGAAATAGATGCTCATCCTAAGATTTTGATACCATGTTTATTATTTTTAATTAGCTCCTGAATAATTGTTAAATATGAGTTTTACATTTTTTTAAAGACCCTATTAAGAGAAAATTTCAGGCTTCTACATGATTCTCTGTATGTTCATAAAGATAAAAAAAAGCTTGATTTTTCATCTGATAATTCCATACAAGCCCCATGTATACTGAATGTACAAGAGACTGACCACAGTTTCTATTTTTCTTTTCTTTTCATATATATATATATATATATATATATATATATATATATATATCTGGGAATAAAATATTAAAGTAATTGTGGAATATGATTCATCTTTACACGCTTTGCAAACCAGCTGCAGAATACTGAGAGAAGCACAATTTCAGGGCTGTGAACATACAGCATGCTGCACATTCCAAACCATGGCTGGCAGCTGGGTGCTAATGGGCTCTTCCCAGCAGTGCACCCAGCTAATGGGCTCTTCCTGGCACTCAGTCAAGCATTACTGATTACCAGCAAGTTGCCTGCCCACACCAAAAGTATTTGAAGAGAACTACCAGGTGTCCGTCCATTTGGCCATGACTTTTGAGAGGCAGGATTATGATCTGCGGTGAGGAAGACAAGATGAGAAGAGATTCAGTTTTGAACCAACAGTGTCTTGTCAGGAAGACATAAAACTGGAAAGGACAAAATACCTTTGTTTTATGAGCCCATCTATCAGTTTGATACTGATGTGAACACCAAAGAAGTATTTGTGAAACCCCCAGTTACACTATATGGATCTGAAATGATAATTGGCCACCGGAGTTGGAAATGTTCATATGAATATATTGTGGTTAAGTATCTCTAGCTCTCTCAGCTCTCTCTTCCTTACTACACTGACTGGTGGGGAATCTTTCAAATGAGATCAATCAGGGTAGAATGTGTAGGGTTGATAGATAAATACTTGGGCTCTGTGGGTGGGGTTCACACTGTAGACCCCGTGTCCATGTCCTTCTGCACTTATTTTCCACTCAGCTCTTCCCGGAGAGCACCAGAAGTCTACACACAGGCTCATAAGATCACACTCATCTGCCAAGATTAGGGATCACAAACATCATAATTCTTTTGCCAAAAATTATGAATTGGTATGATTGATTGATCACCCTCTTCCCTTTGTTTTGTTTTGGATAGCTCAACTTGAACTCTGCCTTGCTCAGAAAGGGAAGAATAGGGGGTGAGGGGTGGAGGTAAACAAAGCAAAATCAAAGTGACTAAAAACAACAGTGTAAGTTAAATAAGTGGTTCCTTCAAAGCCAAGGCAATGGGAGAGAAGATAGTCTCATGATAATCAGTGATGGCGTTTTCCCCCTTCCCACTATAATGTGTATGAAATGAGTATTTTTCGTCATCCTGTGCCACGTCACTCATGGTGTGCTCTGCTTTCCCAATTTATAGTTGTCAAGTTAAACAGTTGTGAATAAAGAATTGTTTCAACTTAATACTCTGATTTTTTTTCCTCATCCTCTGATAAGAAAATTCTTCCCTATAATATTTTAATTTGAGTTTATGTAACAGAAAACCAGATTTAAATGAATATAGTTATCACCTTTGGTTAGGTAAATCAATCAATCAACAATACAATATTTTTCTTAAAAAAAGTTTTATTGATTCATTTTTAGGGAGAAAGAGAAGAAAAAACACATCCATTTGTTGTTCCATTCACTTATGCATTCATTGGTTTATTCTTGTATGTGCCCTGACCGGAGATGGAACCCACAACCTTGGTGTATGGGGATGACACTTTAACCAACTGAGCTACCCAGCCAGGGCAACAATACAATCTTTAAAACTGGAAGAAACCTCATCATTATCAATTTCAAAGTCTTCATTTTAAAGAGGAGGAAACTGAGGCCTAAACAGATCAGATAATATCTGCCTCTTTTTTAATGTCTGTTTTTAATTTTTATTGAATATATTGGGGTAACATTGGTTAATAAAAGTATAAGGGTTTCAGATATACAATTCTATAATATATTCTCTGTATATTGTATTGTAGATTTACCAGCCTGAGTCAAGTCTCCTCCCATCACCATACATCTGCCTCCTAAGTAAAATCACCAGCATCAGACGTGATCAGACTGGGCTGTGTCAGGAGGAGAAAGAGACCAAGAAGAAACTGAGAGCTCCTCCAGGCTCCACAGGGCTGGGCAGTGCATGCTGCTTTAGGGACGTCAGCATCGCCAGTCCAAGGAACAAGGAGATAAATGTGACCCATGGTTTGAGCTTTTCATAAAAGCACTGTTTCCCTTTAAAAAGGCTGTCTTCTATTCTGAGTTTGTCATTTCTATTTTTTATTATTTAATTTTTAAAAAAATATGTTTTCATGATTTTTTAGATAGAGGAAGGGAAAGAGAGATAGAAACATTGATGTGAGAGAGAAACATTGATCAGCTGCCTCCTGCACGCCCCCTACTGGGGATCGAGCCTGAAACCCAGGCATGTGCCCTGAACAGGAATTGAACCAGGACCTCTCAGTCCGTGGGACGACACTCAATCCACTGAGCCACGCCGGCTGGGCTGTCATTCCTATTTTTTAGATTAAAATGTCTTTCCGTAAATGTAATAATAATGGCTACCATTGATGTGAATTTAAAAACTGTTTTCTAGGAGAAATAAAATAAGTGATTTCCCTTTCTAATTTTTTTCTAATTTTGATTTTTTTCTAATTTTTCTATTTACTGCCCTATCATATCTAAAATGCTTGGAAACCACTGCCTTAAGCCATAACGACCCACTAGAGATTTCTAAATCAGAGAGGGGCATGAACAAAGTAATTTGGTGAAATTAATTTTTCTTCAGTGGACTATCAACTTTAGTAAGAAAGAAAGCAGTCAGGAAGCCTGCCTAGAAAACAATGACATCAGAGTCAGCAGAGAGCAAGAGGAATGAGCTGTGGGGCAGCGGTGGGGGCAGCAAAGGCTGAAACAGAGAACAAGCAGAGGAGAGGCAAGAGGCAAAAAGATGACTAGGAGATTTCAGGCTCAGGTAATTAAAAAGACAATAATTCACATAGGGACCAGGGAAACCTGGAGAAATTAGAAAAAATCTGATTAATTTGGTGACTGCTCTATTTGGTTTGAGGATATCATAGATGCATAATGGAGAATATCCAACTAGGGAATATGGCCAAGCAGGACTAAGATTCTGTAGGGATTCTATGGGAATCCTACGGAAAAGCCACAAAAATGTAGCAGCCACAAGAATGGAGAGAATATATACACACAGAGGATCAAAGGCTGGAGAGGGTAATATGTGCCTTATGGAAGGAAAGATCTGCAGATAAGTGATGGAGACAGAAGATCAGCCCATCAGAGAGAAGAAACTCAGGAAGAAAGGAGAGTTTTAATATGGAGGAAATAGTGTTCAATTTATTTTTTGCTTGCTTTCTTCCTCTCTCCCTCCTTTTCTGTATCCATCCTTATTTTCATCTATCTATCCATCTCTTCAGCCATCTAACTATTTATTAAGCGTTTACTATGTTCCAGACCCAGAACTTGGCTCTGGATAAGCTGAATACTGCAGTCTAGGTTTGGAGAAGGAAGCAACAGGTTCTAGTGAAGGGTGGAGTGCAAGGTGGAGGATGTACCTTACCTTCACCAGTTCACTGTCCCCCAGCTCCATCTTTCTCTTACCATGCTCTTTTGCTTCATGCATCTGGTCCTTTTCAGAAGCATTAGTCAGAGTGCTGAACCAAAACGAAAAAATGTGGACTGTGAGTGTAGGGCAGGCTTCAGTTGCTTCCTACATTACAGGCAGAGTAAATTTAAGCAAGGACCATTAGATTAGGATCTTTATCCAGGGCAGGCCCGCGCAGTTTGGGAAACTGCATGGATGTCTGACAGCTTGCGTCCAGTTGGGGACAGTAACTGCTGCTCTGCTCCTTTGCAAAGACTTCATTCAGTTCTTTAGAAAGAAAAATGCATTAATGGCAAGATATAGAAATTTCTGACTGCAGTGAAGTGATTCTTCCTGAACCAAACAGCAGTCAAATGGAAGAAAGCCCTAATGATCAGGGCTGTTTAGAGACAACCCTTACTGTTAGTAAATTCCTGGATCCAGATTCACAGTTTGGAGACAGAAATAAAAATGTGCGCGCGCACACACACACACACACACACACACGCGCGTGCATAAATACATTTCAACAAATATTTAATGAAACAAAATGAAAACAAATAAAATAATTACAACATGGTAAGCTATAAAGAATGAAGATATGGTGCTACAATATAAGGACAGGAGGAGGCCTACGTTCAGTTAGATTTAGTCTCCTCATTTTGTAGATGAGGGTGAAGGTCTTATTAAATTCTTTAAATTGTTACATGTTTTAAGTGATTTCTTTAATTAAATTGTAAACAATAACATATTGATTTTTTTTTCCTTTGTGGGGATTTTAACGGTTGAGTTTAATTATTCCATTTATATTTCACACGTGCCCAAGGCTTCTGAGAAATGAGAGCATTGTCAATAAGTCAAATAAATAATATATAATAAATAAGAGAGATTCAAAATGACTTTATGTTAATAGTTAACTTTAGTTAAAAGTTACCATTTCCTGTAGGTTCACCTTCTTCTGATGAAGAGTAGTTATTTTTTAAGTGTTGCTTTTTTTTTTTTCCAACACCTGGTATTTATAGCAAGTTGAACTTAATGGCTTTGTTGCAAAATGTGCTATACTAAAAGATATGTATGCCTCTGTCTCCTATCTTTCACTATCTCAGTTCCTATATGACAGGCATGCTAAAAACAGTAATGGTATTATGTGATGTAAGTGAATGTAAAGACTAAACAGAAATGTATAGTGGGGATGGAGGGGAAGATAGTGCTGGGAGCTTTTTAGGAGATAGGACAAGTTACTCTGGATGATTTACTGGACATTAGGGGTTCTAATGATGAGGAAGGACTCTAGGAAGAATCTTTATAAGATGAATCAGGAAGATTAATTTTTTACCCAATAGGATTTTGTCTCATTCCAACACAGCTGCCAATCTTCTGTGAGTACACAATCATGTCACAAGTCACAGATTGTGTGAAAGTCCTTCTTTATCATTCTTTTAATTTCACACTTAACAAAATTTCTCCTTCAGTCTAATTTATATGCTCAGTCACCCTACTGGCTGTGTGTTTTCTCTCTTCAATGACTTAACTCAAAATTCCTGTATATCTGAGAAAAGATTTATACTCCTACCTTAATTTGGAAATTTCATAAATCACATTTCCATCTTTTTCTGTCTCCTTTTATAAATCCTTAAATAAACTACATTTTGCTAATCTCTCTATATAAAAATGATATTGACCTACCCTCATCAGGGTATGTTGAAGTTCTTGGTTATATTTGGAAGGACTTTAAAAAATAATAATTTTTCTTTATTGATATTTTAGAGAGAGAGGAAAGAAGAGGGAGATAAAGACATTGATGAGAGAGAACATTGATTGGCTGCTTCCTGCATGCCCCTTCCTGGGGATTTGGCCCACAACCTGGGCATGTGCCCTGACCGGGAACTGAACCAGTGACCTCTTGGTGCATGGGTCGATGCTCAACCACCAAGCCACACCAGCTGGGCTATTTCGAAGGACTTTTAAAAGTGCTACTTCACTGATAGTTTTGGCCCAGGCATCCAGGTGGATGGACCATAGTCGCTGCTGGATGCAGAGCAGGTGGTCATGGTAGAGGGCAAAGTTATCTGGTTCACACAGAGAAATGGGTCCTAAGACTTTGGCCATTTCCACTCTTGCCAACTCTGGTCACTAAATGCCTCCCATACTGCTTCACCTCTTACAAAAGAAAACAAACTTTCTGACTTTAAAAAGCAAATAAACTAAGACCCTTGAGACATTATAACAACACATTTGATGTGGAATATCTAGTTTTACTTGTTGATTGTTGGCTGTTTCTAATATTCTCTAGAAAACAATGAATATTGTCAGCACCATACAGTGCAATGTCATTTATTTACTGTGCTAGAATGACTTTGATGTACACATGTTGATGTGGGCATTTGCTAAGAATATGGTTTCATGCTCAATTCAGCCTTTGGCTCTGGAGTCAAGTAGCTAGCATTATGGGTCACTGCTAAACCTACCATCTGTCTCCATGGGAAGAGAACAGTCCCATATACCTTTGCAGGCACAAAATATCATTAATATAACCATTTGTCATAGCATCAGGATGGGGTTAGTAGTAACAATGATCTTATTACACAGCCCATTTAGGCCATAGGAAATGCAAAAAGGTGAACAAGCAAAGAATATCAAATAGCTCATTTTATAATCTATGCCACCCAAAGTGCATTTCTAATTTTAGAATTGTGCTACACAATATATATGCTTATAGGTAAATAGTTATGTAACTTGTCAAGTTAGTCATCATCTCTTTAAAACAATGTAAGTTGTGAATTGAAACATTATACCTTACCAAATATCAAAAATAGCCAGATGAGGAAGTAAAAGAGTCATTCAAGCTTGTGAAATCCCGAGAATGCCTCGTTACACAGTGTGACTTTACATTGTATCAATCCTAAATGAGACAAATGTCCTCACATATATAGAATACGGGAAGCACAGGGAAAGCTCAACAACAAAGGTAAAGAGTATAGTAAGTTTTATACCATGTTTTATTCAAAGTAGTTATAATGCACTAAACTTTAAAATTATTTAATTCACTAGCGTGATAATACCTTATACCAAAATCAGAATGTATATTGATCTTAATATCATAAATAATACTTCAACATCAAAAAATACCTAATATTTTTAAGTGAGTTTAAGTTCCCTCAGTGTTTCTGAAATCATATACAGTAAATGCTGTTACTTGAAACCAATGTTTCTGCAAAATGAGACATTACATAAAGCAATATTTAGATAATCTAATCTAGCATTTTCCAAAATGTTTACCAGAAAATAATACACCTTTATGATTCTCAGTAAGAAAAAACTAACATGTGATTGAGTGAGTTTTGGAAGTGCAATATATAATGACATCCTACATCATGACTCTCAAATGCTCTTGAGAAGTGAAATTTGTGTTTGTTTAACCCAGTACTTTCCTAGCCCATTCTCTTTCCCCCCAACACTGAACATTTAATTTTCATTAAACTAGAGTTCCTTATAGCATACTCTGGGAAGTGCTATTTTGAAATGATTTTGTACCCCAACTCAATTGTGGAGAGTCAAGAATAATTAAATGACACAACTGAGAGTGAACAAAGTCATATGACATGATCACTGAGTCTGTCCTATAGATTCACAAGAGCCAAGTGTCTTTCCTTTTAGTTTTCTATTCCAATAGACTAGTTTGAAAATTCTAGACTGAAAATTTTATATATTTTCTTATAGAAACATAAACTTACTTTCAAGACACATATATGATTATCCATATTCTTTATTTGAAGATTACACATATTCTTTATTCTAAGGTTTGCTAAATTGGGCTCAGTTAATGGGAACTAATTTTAGAAAGTAAGAAATTTAACATTGCTGGGCATGTGAGAACTATTGCAAAATGAAAAGAAATAGGATACTTAGTACTTGAGGGAACAACAGAATAAAATCCTTAGAGAAAGTAGGTAAAAATGAAGAAGGAAAGAGAGGAGGAAAAAAATTAAGAGTAAGGATCCAATAAATAAATTTATATAAATTTAGTGAAGCAATGTTCTTTGTTTCTAAATATAATGTAAATAATTGTTACTTGCATTTTAGTCATTTTTTTAGAATTATCTCTCTCCTTTGATTTCTTTTTTTTTCTACTGGCATACATATATATCTGTCACAAGGAGTAAAGAGAAGTTGGTGGGAGAAGAAACAGCTTAACCTTACCATGTCCGATACCAAAACTCTCTCTCCTCACACGGCCAAGTCTATAACCCTCCAAAGACAGGTAACAATATATGTCCAAATGCCCAAGATAGAAATCTAGCCTTCATGCTGAATGTCTTTGTCTCCTTACCCCTATGTTAAATCGACTAGCAGCTCAAGCAACTAACTGTTCAAGGAGGTTTGGAATGAAGGCAAACAACTATAATTTTCATTCTAATTACTCCAAAGAATTTAGGTGAATTTCGGCTACTTTCTAGAAATGCAGTGAAAGAATTTTATCTACTTTCTTGAAATTCAGAATAAAAGAAATTCCATCATTTATTTTACAAATGTTGAAACATTCTTACACTATATCACTTCCTTAACATGTGAAATATCTGGATTGCACACTGCAGGAAGGGAGCACGGTGCCTCACTCTCATCTTTTAAATTTCCACAATATCTCATTTATTACTGAACATAAAATGGCACTTTAAAGACTTTTTGGATAAATGGATGAATAATACTAATATGAAATCAGAGTACAACAGAAGTACTCCATGGGAGGCCTATCAGTCATATGTATTTAAAAAATGAAGGGTTTGTGAGACTAAGAAATATTTCTCGGTTACGTAGCCAACATTGCATCCTGGCTGTCATTGTGCATTAATTCTTGCAATAATGGTAGTCATAAACACATGTGGTTAGTGGATATCCTTGGTTTTGCTTGTCCAGTCTTTTCAGTGGTAACAGCATCACAGTTTTCCTTTAAGCAACTAAGTATGCCTCCCATTGTATGCAGGCTCACTCTCAGCAAGGTGTTCTGTTCTATCCTGGTCAAGAGCAGGACCTGAGATGCAAGTTCTGATAATCAGATGCTCTTTGCTAGTAATTTGAACATTGAGTGGAGATCATTTAACCTCATGATGTTGCCCAAAGAGACAGTCCTCTATATCCACTACCTTGATCCCTGAAGCTGTCTGGCTCCTGTCCTTTCTATGGCATAAATGACCTTATATTTCTCAATAAAAGTCCCCTCCTTGAAAAAAAAATTAGCCAGAATCAGGTAAATGAAATTGACAGAAAATCATAATGCTCTTGAGAACCAAACATCCTTATATATACATATGCAGTAAAGTTTTCAGTCATTAAATCAATAATTCAACAAAGATGCACCAGGGACTTTGTGCTCAGAGTAGAATGGTGACAAAACAAAGTTCAGCCTCTGTCAATCTTTCACTCAAGGAGACAGAAATAAGTACATAAACAAAAGAATAAAATACACACAGATTGCTATTATTGTTAAGAAGGGAATTAACAAAGTTCTATAATGAGCAATATTACTAATATACTTTAGATTAAGTGATCAGAGAAGGCTCTTTGTGGTGAACAAGTCTCCTCACTACCTCTAATGCAGAGTGTAATATACACAAGGCACTCTAGTAAGCACTTTACATTTAATTTTCATAAGTCCTATAAGTTAATATCCTTATTTTAAAGATTATGATTGAAGAATAAAATTGAGATTAAGTAACTAGCTCAAGATCAACTAGTTAGTATGTGGTAAAGCTAGAACCAGCTATTGGGAGTAGAGGATAGAGATATCAGTGCTTGGGGAAAAGAGATGGCAAGACCCACAGGACAGAGAGCCCAAACCAAACTGGCTGTGGTTTAGGAGTGACAACAGTGGAGTTCAGTGGAAGACTCTGGTTTGGGGGTGGGCAGTGAGTCCATGGAGCTTTGCCCAGTCACATCATTATCTTCCCCACCTCCCCAAGAGCTGGGCTTATTGGGTATTGGCTCAGGAACTGCAGGTTTCAGTACACAGAGCTAGCTGGTGCTGGGGCCACAGACACTGCTATATCTTTTAAAATACTTGCTTTCTATCCCAAGAAAATTAAATATTTCATTGGCATTGCAGTATTTATATAGGATGTTTAATGTCCAAGAAGACTCATGAGCTTCCCTTCCCTGTAGTATTTAACTGAGTATTTTCAGAGTACTGCCTTTGTTACACTTAATCACTCATTTATTCTACTCATTTGATTATGCAGGCCAAGATTTGAAATCTGTAGTTTTCATTACTACCATAAATTTTTGATCTAGCAAATTAAGAACCCAGTCATCTGGAGGGAAAGCTAGATGTCAAATTAGAGGCACAATTTTTTTCTAGGACTTCCTGTTTAAGCAATGCATTTGCTATGGGCACACTAGCATTTCATGGGAGGACATGCTCCAACTTACTTTTTGAGAATTCTTTGTTTTGGCAATACCTATTTGTCACTTACCTGTTAACTTTAAGATTCTAGTTTCAATAATTATCAGGAACCTTAAAAGGACCTACTTTATAGTGTTGCTATATAAGGCTCAAGGAGGCAATACATCAGTTCATTAAGTTTTAATTTCATAACACATGTACTAAGTGCCAATCATGTGCTAGCCATGGGACAATGTGGGGAGAATATCAAGAAGAAAATATGTTCTCAGTCTTTGAGACCTCATGATCTAAAGTAAACACGTGTAAAAAAAATGCAGAGGAGAGTCCTGGCCAGTGTGGCTCAGTTGATTGGAGCATCGTCCTGTGCACCGAAAGGTTGCCAGTTCAATTCCTGGTCAGGGCACATACCTTGGTTGTGGGTGCTGTCACCAGTGGGTGCACTTGTGGGAGGCAACCAACTGATGTTTCTCTCACATCAATGTTTCTCTCTCTTTCCCCCTTCCCTGCTCTCTAAAATCAGTAAAACATATCCTCAGGTAAAGATTTTTTAAAAATGCATAAGAGAACAAAAATGCAACTTCCAATTCTCTTTCCTTAAAGCTCCCCTAGAACATATCTCAGGTTTGGTTTCTTAAAAAAAATTTTTATACCATTGGGAAAGAATGCATGTTTGGCTCTGAGAAAGAGCAAGGAGAGGTTATTGTTTTGCAAGGCCTGGGGTTCTGGTATCTTCCTGATTTATCAGAATTGACTGAAGAGAGATTATCACTCATTATGCAAACACACACACACATCCTTTTCAGAGTGTAGCAAAAACTGTGATATTTTAGTTTCCAGAGCCTCTTCGTCAGCACACCCATTTTGAGAAACCATTAAGCCCCACTTCCACCAGTCCATCTCAGCCTGCCATGCCTGCCGCAGAGCAGTTCCACTGGAGCTGTGTGATCCAAGCTGTGTGAGTCTATGCCAAGAACGAATTACTACTCTCAGCAGGAGCTACAAACATCTAGAGTAAAGTGGGAAGAGGTATTCTGAATGGGAGAGGAACAAAGATCCATGGCAGGATTATGAATGAATCAGCCATCATTTACTATTTAAGGGCCTGGCAAACAACAATGCATTTGACAGGTAACTTAGGCATTACTGCCATTTCCTATAATTACTTAGAGATGGAGGGAACTGAGCACCTGATTGGGGAATGGCTTACAAAAGTCCGAACTCTGGCAAGGGGCACATGACTCCCTTTCTTTGTAGGGTTCATGCCAGAATAAAGGCCTTTGTCAAAAGAAAAAAGACTGATTCTAGATAATGTGGTTTGAGGTGGATCTTACTGAAGCTGGAGGTGTCTGGAGTGCCCACCCTTGTGTGTGTCTCAGATGGGAGTATAGTTCCTGCAGAATGCTAACTTCTCCTTAATAAACCAAGTAACACTTCTGAGTGGATAAGAGGAATGCTCCTTTTTTGCAGAAATGTAACAACATCTCGAATCACTGTCTTTGCTTGTTCAAATTTATGCCTACTTCAAAGAATATAATAACTTGCTATAAAGGTCTCTTGTGACTAAAAACTGAAATGTTCTGTATGAAGGTTTATATCATGAAGACAAACAAGATCTATGGACCCACAAATATCAGAACTATTTTTAAATCAGGTTTCAAAAGAGATTAAGAGTCTTCCTATTCTTATAACTTAAAAGGGATTGGTTGCAATAATTTTGATACCAGTTTTTACTATTTAAATTTAACTCTTCTGTTGTTTTTTTTTTTGGTTTATTTTTATTACTTAAAATCTTTGTAGAACATGCCTGGCCAGTGTGGCTCAGTGGTTGAATGTCGACCCATGTACCAAGAGGTCGCCAGTTCAATTCCCGGTCAGGGCACATGCCCATGTTGCGGGCTCAATCCCCAGTGGGGGGCATGCAGGATGCAGCCAGTCAATGTTCTCTCTCATCGATATTTCTATCTCTGTCTCCCTCTCCCTTCCTCTTTCTCTCTAAAATCAATATAGAAAAAATATTTTTTTAAAAATCCATGCAGAACAAATACGTATCAGATAGTATCTCAGACTCTTCTCATATGTGGGTAACTCCCAACTTTCCTTGATCAATCTTCCTTTTATGGCTACCACTTTTTATTGCCTTGTTTAAAAATCTCTTTCCCTTACCCTGAGTTCATAACAATATTCCCCTATATAGATTTCTAAAAGTGTTGCTTTTAATATTTAACTCCCAATTAAATTTTAGGTTATCTTTCTGCATACTATGTTGCATAAAGAGTTTAGTTTTTTTTTTTTGATAAAAGCAAACTGAATGTCCTTTTCTTCTTACAGAAAATGTCCTTGGTTTTAAAGGACAATAACCACATATCACATGACATAATTGAATCACTTGTTACAAAAATAGCTTCATAACACAAATGTGAATTCAAAACTTAGCTCTACCGTTTTAGAGCTATGTGATGTTGTGTGGATAATTATACTTTCTTGGCTTTGGTTTTCTTATCTCTAGAGTAAGTAACATAATAAGCAGTTTACAGGTCCTTGTGAGGTATAAATGAAAACATTTGTTGAGTACTGACCCACAGTCCCAGTTCTCCATCTCCTATTACCTTTTGAGAGAGAAATTTTTGAAAACACCTAGTGAAAAATGAAGGCAGAGAGGCATTGGAAGAGTTAGGAAAGATCATCTATTATTATTTTCATTTTGTTTTTATCATTTAAGTATCAAGTTGAACAGAGTCTTCATATGTGTTTATCTCTGCCTCTATCACTTTTCCCTTCACCAGAGGTAATTACTATCCTAACATTTGTGTTTATGATTTCATTGTCTTTGCAAAACAGTCTTCTGAGACTATATTACCTATATTTGCATCTATTTATCCATCCATCCACCTATCCTTCCTGATTTAGCCTTCTATAAAAAAAAGTATTGCTCCTATATAGATTGTATCTACAACTCATTTGTTTATAGCTGCAAATGATTCATTTTTATTTCTGAGCAATATTGCATCATTTGAATATACCACAAAAGGGCAAAGGTATTCCAGGCTATACACTCAGGAAAGAAATGATGAGGTTAGAGAGTATTCATGTGTTCGATTTTACAAGATGATGCCAAATTATTTTCTAATATGGTAGTACCAATTTATACTCCCATTGGCAGTATTGTAGCAGATTTTATGGCTTCAGTCTCCTCCAGTGCTTGGTATTACTAGAGTTCTTAATTTTTGCGAATCTAAAGGATACAAAATGGTATCACTTGGTAGTTTTCATTTGGATATTTCATATTACTAATTTCATGTGCTTATTAGCCACTCATTTACCTGTTCTGTGAAAGAACTGTCCATGTCTTTTGTGCATAGCCTTTTGAACATTATTTTTTGCCAAAGATATTTTTTTTGCAATTCTAATGCTTTCTTGCTTGTATGTATGGAGCATGTCTTCTTTTAGATCTTGTTCTTCCCTTATGTTTGTGGTAATTTTATCAACAGACATTTTAAATTTTAATGTTGTTCAACTCATCAACCTTTTATGGCTAACACTTTTTATTGCCTTGTTTAAAAATCTCTTTCCCTGGCCGCCATCAACAAATCGTCAAACAACAAGTGTTGGCGAGGGTGTGGAGAAAAGGGGACTCTAGTACACTGCTGGTGGGAATGCAGACTGGTGCAGCCACTGTGGAAAACACTATGGTGTTACCTCAAAAAATTAAAAATTGAATTGCTATTTGACCCAGTGATCCCACTTCTAGGAATATACCCTAAGAAGCCTGAAACACCAATCAGAAAGAATACATGTACTCCCATGTTCATCGCAGCGCTATTTACAATAGCTAAGATCTGGAAACAGCCCAAGTGCCCATCAGTGGATGAATGGATAAAAAAGCTGTGGTACATATACACAATGGAGTACTATGCACCTGTAAGAAAGAAAGATCTCGTATCCTTTGAGACGACATGGAGGGACCTCGAGAGTATTATCCTAAGCGAAACAATCCAAGCAGAGAAAGACAAATATCACATGATCTCACTTATTTGTGGAATATAATAAACATAACAGTCTGAGGAACAGGGTAGACCCAGAGATGTGGAAGTTGGGTACAGACTGACAACCCTCAAAAGAGGGGGTGGGGGGGAGGGAAGAGATAAACCACAGAACTTACACACATGTATGCATAACTGATGGACATGGACAACAAAGCTGGGGAAGGGGTGGAGGGATGGGGAGGAGGGTGTCAATGGGGAAAAAAGGAGAAACATCTGTAACAAAAATAAATTAATTAAAAAAAAAAGAAAAATAAATAAACAATAAAAAAAAAAGAATTTGAGAACATTAAGAAATTTTTCATTGTAGGATTGACAAGATTAGGACTTGTATTATCTGGGCAAAACGTTACTGATTTTTCATCAGTTTTTCTACTCAAATGTTTTTATTATTAAGTAATAATAACTTTCACCATAACACGGAACTCAGTAATAAAATAGAAAACCGTTTTACTTGCTCATGTTTCAACATTTCCAAAAATCACTAGCTTCTAGATTCTTTGCCTAGACAATGCAATCCAAGTATTTCATAGAAAGATAGCTTTAGTTCTCATGTGAATTATGTTTACATATGTATTATATATTTGCATGTATACACACACTCATGGGTTGTATAAAATTTAAAATGCTCTTTCAAAAAAAAAAAAAAATCTCTTTCCCTACCCTGAGTTCATAACAATATTCCCCTATATAGATTTCTAAAAGTGTTGCTTTTAATATTTGTCTTTAATCCATGTGGAATTTATTTTTTGTGTGCTATGAAGTAAAATCCAACTTTAACTTTTCCATATTAATAAACAGTTGGCTCAGCACCACTTGTTGAATGGTTCGTTCCCTTCAGTTATTCCACCTGTATCATGATCAAGTGACTGCAAATATATAGGTCTGGTTCCGGGCTCTCAGTTCTGGTCCATAGTCTAAAACAGACTACACGACACTTTCCTGACTACTGTAGCTTTATTCTGTACCTCCCTGATTACTAGAGCTTTACTGTAAGTCTTGATATCGGGAAGAGCATGTGCATCATCATTGCTTCTTTAGGATAGCTTTGGCTGTGCGTGCCCCTGTGCCCTTCTACGTACATTTTAGAATCACTCTGTCAAGTTCCTGTCAAAGTACTCTATGGATTTTTATTTTATTTTCCTTGATCAATCTGTAGACATCAATCTTTGGGTCATTGATAATACATGACTTTTAGTCTTCCTATTTATGAAAATGGTATATATCTCCACTTAATTAATTCCTCCTTAAAAAACTTTCAACAATTTATCAAAAATGTCCATGAAGGTTTAGCTTATGTGTGTTACATATTTTTTCTTTAGAAGTTCATGTGTTTAAATTCTACTATAAATGATATTTTGGGGGGGAGAAGGGGAGGATAATTTCCAATGTATACAATCATATCATTTACCAAAAAAGAGGTTTTTTTTCCCTCTTCAACTGTCATAATTATGTTTCTGATTGTACTGCATTAGTCAATATTCCAAAAACAATCCTGAATAAAATAAGTATTAGTGGGCATTTTTATCTTGCTCTTGATTTTTAAAAGAAATACTTATAATGCCTAACTACAAAGAACAATGTTTGCTATAAGTTTTTGGTAGGTAGCCTTTACCAGTTAAAGGAAGAATGTTCTTGTTCTAGTTTCCAAGAGTTTATATTTTTAAATTATAATCAGGTGTTGAATTTTATCAATTTTTCTGCATCTAGTAAGATGCTTATGTATATTTTAGCCTCTTCACTTGTTATTATGGTGAATTACATTTGTAGATTTTCTAATGATAAATTATTCTTGTATCCTTAAGATGAATCTGGTTTGATCACAGTTGGATTCAGTTTGCTAGTATTTTGTACAGTAGGACTTACAGGGCAATATAATTACTAAGGGCCATTTTTCAAGCTTCCTCACAGGAAAACAAAGACCAAACTTCCCGTCACAGGAGAATACAGACCAGAAGAACTGTCTAGACAAGAAATGCCAGACACCAAGAATCAAACCATATAAGGAACTAAAACTGCCTGAATGTACATCTGCATTCCTGCAGATCCAACCCCCTGCCCAAACCCACCAGCCCAGACCCCAAAACTCACTGATGACTAAAGCTTCCCGTCCCTGGATGCATATAAGGATGAAACTCCAGCTCCTAGGGGCTGCCATCATCGATCCAATACTCCGTGGCTCGGTGCTGTGTAGCTCTTCCCTTTGGATATCCCCATCCCCCATCCCCTTTTCTTAAATAAATCCAGTTTTTCTTTATCCGCCATCTGGGATTGCTACCTAGCTTGCCCAGGACACACCAACTAACTTTAACCTTTCATTTTGGTGGCCTGTAAGGGGACAGCCAGAAGGGAAGGAAGTTTTCCCTTCTTCTCCTCCCTCCCAGCCTTCCTTCCTTCTCCTTGCCCCTCCCACTCCCCATCCCTAGAGATTTTGGTCTCCAGTCAGACCAAGTCTTTCCAGACTCCAAGCGGCAGCAGGAGTGCCAGATCGGCAGCAGCTCTCATTTCTACTGATGGGTGAGTCACTTCATTCTCGGGAAGAGGGCACTAGGGGCTGAAGCTCTCAGTTCCCCACAGGACCACCACTTGCAGGCACTGGTCAGCCACTTAAAAGCCACTAGGGCGGCTGCTGCTAGAAGACTTCTGTGGCAGGATAAGCCAGGCTCAGAACGGGCCAGACTGCATTAGGCAGCCCTCTGGTTTCAAGCAAACGTCCGAGCAACTGAATTATATTGTGAAAATGCAAACACTTGTCCAAATTGTGGCTCAAAACACCTTGTAGGGTTTTATTTCTGTAACTGGGAGCCTCAGGGTTGCCAATACCAGAGTTTCAGGGGGAAGACAGCTCACTTGTTGACTGGCTGAGACACATTAGGGCTTCACTGGCAAATCCCAGTGCTGGGTCCAACCAGTTTCACCTGTACTCGGAAGTAAGCAAAAGGACACTTCTATTTTTCCCTAGCCACTGGGAACGAATTTGGTACAACCTGAACCTTTTCTAGCAGAGATGCTTCCTAGAATAGGTTTCAGTGCAAAGAAAGGCAGCAGCTGGGCTGGATTCCGGCCCTTGGTTTCCCCTCTCATGAGGCTCACAGCTCTCCCTGTAGTCACCTTTCCCATAGGACCACCATGGGTGACTCAGTGCTACCCACCCAAGGACTCACCCCTGGCCTGCCATTTAAAGAATCTTGATTTACAAGACAAAATTAGGCATAAACGCCTCATTTTCTATTGCAATACAGCATGGCCACAATATAAATTAGACCATCAGGAGGTCTAGTCCCAATATGGCACTCTCAAATATAACACCATTCTCCAATTGCATTTATACTGCCGCCACCTAGGTAAATGGTCCAAGATTCCCTACGTTCAGGCCTTCTCTGAACTCTGCCATCACTCTGAACTTTGTTCCTCCTGCCGAATCCTTTATGCCTCCACCTCCAGGCCCCTAAAACTGTGAGAAACCCCTGACTTTGACCCCGCTGACTATCTGCTTTTATCTCCTTCACCTCATGAACCACCTTCCTTGGAACCCGGACCCACCTCTAACCCCTCACCACCCTCAGCTCCTTTACCTCCATATCCTTCCCTTCCCCCACTGGCAAGAAACCCCTCATCCCACTATTCACCTGCTCATACTAGGTCAGGGCATCCCTTTCAAAAGACCAACTCAGAAAATCCAAATATTAACAGGGCTGGTCACCTCCCCCTCAGGAGTGCATATCTCTTTTTCAATAGCAGATCTTTCCCAAATAGAGACCGAATTAGGATCATTCTCTGCCAAATCATCCAAACTCACTAAAGAATTGGAATATCTCACCCTTTCCTATGACTTAATGTGGAGAGACATACACATTATCTTCTCCACCTGTAATACCCAACAAGAGGGACAGAATATACACTAAAACCAGAGGAGTGGCTGACACCATGAGCAGGCAGGATGACCAATCCCCCACGGGAGAAATGGCCATCCCTACATAGGACCCTGTGGGACTACCAAACCTCCCCACAGGAGTCTCCTGACCTGAAAAAAAGAGACCATGTGATAATTTACCTCACAGAGGGCATGGAACATACTATTCAAAAACAAGTCAATTTTGAAAAACTTAGGGAAATTTCTCTGGAAAAGAACAAAAATCCTGCCCTCTTCCTCACCAGACTCTCCCAAGCATTACAACAATACACTACCTTAAACGCCCAATCTCCGGAGGGAAGGCCATTCTAAGCTTGCACTTTATCTGCCAGTCAGTTCCAGATACAAGATGCAAACTTCAAAAATCAGAAAAAGGCCCTCAAACTCACTTGAGCTTTTAGAGCTTGTCTTTAAGGTATTTAACAACCTAGGTGAGGATAGAACAAACAAAAGGCTAAGGAACCAAGGGAGCCTTTCAACTCCTTGCCTGGCCTTTTGGGGACTTCAAAGAGAAAACCCCCACAGGCTCAGGAAAACCGTGACTTCCTCCCAGGGGCATGTTTCCATGTGGCAACAAGCTGTCCAGAAAACTGCAGGCCCTGGGGCCTTGTCCTGCCTGTAAGCTAAGGGGACACTGGAAGAGCAAATGTCCCTGTCTCACAGGAGAAGGGGCCACTCCTCACCAGAATAGAGGACAAAAGGGAGCATCCCTTTCCCCAGCAGCTGATCTCCCAGGACTCGTTCAGGAGACAGACTGACTGACACACCCAGATTGGACCAGGCTCCCAGGCGCTCCCAGGGTAACTCTCTCTATAGCAGGTAAGGAAAATAATTTCTTAACAGACACAGGGGCCACTTACTCTGCACTCCCTGAAATCAGAGGACCCCTTCTTTGCACCTTCGGTCTCAGTTGTAGGAGTTGACGGCATTCTTTCACAGCCTTCACCCATCCCCATGCTCTTGTGCTCTCTGGGAGATCAAGTTTTCAGCCACTCCTTCCTTTTACTTCCCAAATGCTCTGTCCCCCTCCTAGGGAGAGACCTTATGCTAAAGCTAGGCACTCAACTTATCTGGTCCCCAACAGATCATCAGATCTCTTTCATAGGCCTCCTAGCCACCCCCTCTTCCAATCCTCATTTCATTCTGTCCCAGGTTGCCTCACAGGTTGCCCCCCGGGTATGGGACACTCATATGACAAGGAAGGCATCCTACCTGGTTCCCATTTCCATCAGATTAAAGGACCCCACTTTCTTCCCATCCAAACTGCAATACCCCATTAAGCTTGAGGCTTTATGAGGCCTCAAACCACTCATCACTAAATTCCTAGAGACAGGACTTCTTGTCCCTACCAATTCCTTATATAATACCCCCATCCTACCTGTTAAAAAGATAAATGGGACATAGCACCTTGTTGAAGATCTCCATACTATGAATGAAGCAGTCATTCCCATACATCCATCTGTTCCCAATCCCTACATTCTCCTCAGTTCTATCCCTCCTGATCCCTCCTCCTTCACAACCCTATATTTAAAAGATGCCCTTTTCACTATCCCACTGTCACCCGAGTCCTGCATTCACATGGGCTGATCCAGACACACAATTTTCATAGCAATTCACTTGAACAGTCCTCCCTCAGGGATTTAGAGACCTCACCTTTTTGGACAAGCACTAGCTTAGGATTTACAAAGTCTTAGCCTCCCTAATAGCACCCTCAGACAGTATGTTGACAATCTTCTTTGTAGCCCAGACTTCTCTACTTCCCTCTCCAACACTATCACATTCCTGAGTAACTTAGGGAAAAGGGCCACCGAGTCTCCCCCTCCAAGGCCCAAGTCAACCAACAATCCATTACATATTTAGGGTTCCAGCTAACTCCTGGACACCCCTCTATTACTGCTCAATGTAAACAGGTCATACACGCACTGCCCTTCCCTTAGAGCAAGAAAGATTCATGCACCTTCTTAGGCCTCACGGGCTACTTTAGAATCTGGATCCCTAACTATGGATTAATAGCCAAACCTGTATATGAACCCTAAGGGCCCAGAACAGGAGCCTCTTGATGGGCATTCCATTGCCCAAACATCCTTCAACACTTTGAAACAGGCTATCACACAAGCCCCAGCCCTAGCCCTCCCCAATTACACAAAGATTTTTCTCCTTTACACAGAAGAAAAAGGGGGAATAGCTTTGGGATTGTTGGGATAGAAATATGGACCAGACCTCCGGTCAGTAGCCTATTTCTCTAAGCAATTAGACACAGTGGCCAGAGGACCTGCTTAAGCGCCCTAGCTGCCACTGCTATCCTGGTCCAGGAAGCAAATAAACTGACCTATGGACAGAAGACAGAGGTCTTCTCCTCCTACCAGGTAGCTGACCTGCTAAACAATAATGCCTTTCAAGTTTTCACCACTTCCAGACTGACGCAATATCGATCTATCCTATTGGGAATCCCCAACATAACGGTACAAAAGTCAAATCTGCTCAACCTGGCCACACTGCTACGTACCCCCAATGCCACAACACACTCATGTGCAGAGATCCTGAAAAACACACAGATGTTAGACCCCACCTAGCAGACACGCCCTTAGATGACCCAGACTACAGGTGGTACTTAGACGGGAGTAGTTACATACACCAGGGAGAAAGAAAAGTGGGGTCCACAAAAACAACCACCACTGAGGTCATTGAAAGCTTTCCCTTTCCTCCACGCACTTCCTCCCAAAAGGCAGAATTAATAGCACTAACCTGAGCTCTTACCTTAGGACAAGGCAAGAAAATTAACATTTACACTGATTCTAAGTATGTCTTTCACATATTACATTCACATGCTGCTATCTGGGAAGAAAGAGGACTTTTAACTAGTAAGGGCACATCAATCAAACAGGCCCCCTTCATCCTGAAGCTTACATCAGGAGCACAGCTCTCAGCTAAGTTTGCTAGATGCACTGCAAAGGCCAGCAAGCAGAGACCCCAGTGCCTGGAGGCCATCAGAAGCAACAAGGCAGACAGGGAAGGTAAGAGGGCAGCCCTAGTTCCCTTCCCGGCAACAGAAGCCCCTCTAACTCCACACCTAGAACCAAAATACACTCAGAAAGAGGAGTTAAAATGAAAACAACTAGGGGCCATTCAAGAAGGCCCCTGATTCACCTCCTGAGGATGGCTTGTTCTTCCAAAAGAACAAGAACAATAAATTCTCACTAGGTTTCATAACCCACCTCACACAGGGGTGCCACCCTCACATACACTGTGATAAGTTAGAAGATAAAGTCACTAACATCACAGGAGACTGTCCCATCTGTAGAACAATGAGTCCTCAGGGCAACCTACCACCAACCCCTTCCCTTCCTACACACCAACTAAGGGGACACAGCCTGGGATAAGATTGGCAAGTGGACTTTACTCATATGCCCAAACTCCAAAAATATAGATACCTTTTCACAATAATAGATACCTTTTCAGGATGGTAGAAGCATTTCCCACCAAGTCATAAACAGCCTCAGAAGTTACCAAAATCCTTATAAAAGAGATAATCCCAAGGTTCGGACTGCCAACATCTCTCCAGAATGACAATGAACCAGCTTTTACCTCCCAAGTCACTTGACAGGTTTCCTCAGCCTTGGGCATCACATATAAACTCCACTCGGCATATCACCTCCAACCTTTGGGCAAGTTGCCCACAGAACTTAAAGAGAGGATGGCCGGATCTTCTTTCCTTTGCCTTATTTAGAATAAGGGCTACCCCTAAGGCTTCTCTTTTCCTCAGCCCCTTCAAACTTATCTATGGACACCCCATCCATTTAATGCCAGGAATTCCCACAACCCCTGCCATTTGGTAACTATTTACTATCCTTTGCATTCACTCAAGCACTACTACAGCAACAGCCAGACCAGTATCTGCCCTCCCCTATCGAAAACCCTGGGGCTTCTCTCAAACGCTGGCCTGGAGATTGGGTACTTTTAAAAGACTTACCAGGACAAATCAACCCCCTACAACCAAAGTGGAAGTCCTACTTTCAAGTCCTACTAACTAGCCCCACTGCTGCCAAATTAGCAGGTCTCTCCTCCTGGATTCACCTCACCTGCCTGAAGATAACTGAACCACCGACCCTGACAACACGCTTTCCAGAACCGAGAAAACAGACCCCCACTGAATACTCCTGCACAACAGGAGAAACAAAGATAAAAATCTCTCTGATGGGACAAGGGAGTCCAACAAAACCGTGAGATAAAACTTTATGTAAGAGGAATTCACCCCCTATTCTAAGACATGTCAGGGTCCTGAGGCTACTTAATATGTTCTGGTATCTCTAGCTAATCATTTCCTTCATCTTCCTTGTAGTTTTTGTTCTATCTTTCTACAAGTGCACCATAACACTAGACTAATTCCCAGGGGATCCCTTTTTAAACCCTGCTGGGACCCTGAACTACCTCCTAACTAACATTCTGAGGCCTCATGGAAACCAAACCAGGAGAATTTTATGATTCTATGCTACAGGACCTTCAAAACTACCCTCTAGATTCAATCAGAAACTTAACCAAGGAGAAAACTCATTTGTGCCCTAGCTTGGGACAAATTCCTTCAAGATTTCCAGGATTACCCTTACCAGGAAATACAGTCATACCTAGAGACCCCCTCCTCTAAGATGAAAAGCTCCCTTCTCTCTCTTTTTTTAAAATTTTTTTCTTTTATTGATTTTAGAGAGAGAGGAAGGGAGAGAGAGAGAAACTTCGATGAGAGAGAATATCAACTGGCCGCCTCTCGCATGTCCCCCACTAGGGATTGGGCCCACAACCCGGGCATGTGTCCTGACCGAGAATCGAACCGGCGATCTCTTGGTGCTCAACCACTCAGCCATACCAGCCAGGCTCTCTCTCTCCTTTCTATTAGCACCTACCCTCCTGTCAGTTCTCTGCATAGCAGAAGAATGGGCAGACAATTCCCTAGTGAACAGTTCCAGAACCACAGCAGGAGGGGAAACCTAACTAGGTGCTGGATATGTCATCCTAACCTGGGAAACCCCTTGAAATACAATACCATTATCCAAGCTTACCCTATATCTAATGACTCCTTAATTAAGGCTATGAACTCATCCCACACTCCCACGAGGCCTTTCCTTTCCTTCTGAGTTAGGTGTTTCCACCTGACACCCCTCACCCTAGACGGTTTTAGCTATACCAGTACCTCCCTTCTTTGCAATAACACAATAGGATGCACTCCCTGCTGTAACAACACCCACACCATCAGCACAGATCCTTTCAAGCTACTCAGCTCTGTGCAGAGTAAGGGCAGCTCACTGCCTGACCTCAGCCCTGACAATGTTTTCCCACCCATTAATTGGACCAACATTGTCTGTCAGCCAAACTATGATGACAACTGCACCCCAAATACGACCCACTGCTGCTGTAACTGCACATACAACCCAGATACAAACAAGACTCAATGCAACAGCTAGAAGCTAGGAAAACCTTTACAGGCTACACTACCTCAATTTTCAAAGCTTCCTGCACGAAAACAACACAACACCTCCAAGCTAGGTCCATACCATAACTGTCTCTCTCTACTCAATTACTCAACAAATACAGTTCCTCTAACCCCTCTCTTATACCAGCACCCCCAGGATTCCTGTGGCTATCCAGAGCTCCCAACAACTTCTTAACTATCCACTCAGAATCCCTTGAGGCTATAACTCCCTCTCACCTTGATAACTCCCCACATGGGGGCAACTGTACCCTAGGAGTCATTGCACCATGGGTCATCACCATTCTCAATACAACCCAACCAAAACAGAGCCCGCACACCAGGACAAAGAGAGCCTTTGGCCCAGTCCTGGCAGGAGTCATCAGGAGAATCTCAGCTGTAGCTCCATGGCGGGGATTTGCCTATGATGAACACACTCTAACAGAACTCACCAAGTCAATGGAAGATATATCTAGACACATTGTGAATGCCTTAGCCGGACTCTCTAGTCCCTAGATTCCCTAGACAATGTAGTCCTTGATAATCATTTATCCCTGGATTATTTCCTAGCAGAATAGAAAGTGTCTGCAGTTTTGAACAAAACTTACTGTAACTATATTAACAATTCTGGTCTTGTTGAAACCAACATAAAGAATATCTATGAACAGGCAGAATGACTACACAAATATAATCAACAAAACCAAGACATTGAGCAATCCCTCTCTTCCTGGTTACCTAATATGACATGGCTTCTACCTATTTTAGGTCTACTTACCTCAGTAATTCTCCTTCTATTTGGACTTTGCATCATCCGTGTTCTCTTTTCCTTTCTCCAAAACCGTATACAAACTGTTAGGGGTAAACAAATAGTCCTAAACATGGCCTATAGAACTTATCCCTACCCTTAATCCCCAGCATACCAACATGGCTTAGGGACAGCTCTACATCCACAATAAGGAGAAAGCAGCTACAGAAGAAAGAGACCTCTACCCTGATTCCATAAGAATAATTACTAACAATTAGAAAGAGGAGGGTAATGTTAGGATTTACACAGCAATACAATTCCTAATGGCCACTTTGCAACCTTCTCCACCACAGGAGAACAAAGACCAGGAGAACTGGCCAGACAAGAAATGCCGGACACCAGGAATCAAACCATGTAAGGAACTAAAACTGCCTGAATGCACATCCGCATTCCTGCAGACCCAATCCCCTGCCCAAATGCAGCAACCCAGACCCCAAAACTCACTAATAACAAAAGCTTCCCACCCGTGGATGCATATAAGGATGAAACTCCAGCTCCTAGGGGCTGCCGTCATCGACCCAATACCCCATGGCTCGGTGCTGTGTGGCTCTTCCCTTTGGATATCCCCATCCCCCATCCCCTTTTCTTAAATAAATCCAGTTTTTCTTTATCCACCGTCTGGGATTGCTACATAACCTGCCTGAGAACCACTGACTTTAATCTTTCAGTAATTTTACATTTAAATCCATAAAAGAGATTGGTCAGTAATTTTTAAAATACTGATTTTGTCTAATTGAAATATCATATAGTGAATTAGGGAGTGTTCCCTTTTGACTAATTTTTGGGGAAAAACTTATAATTAAAATAATTCTGACCTGTTTAATCCAGAAGAAACTTATTCTTCATTGGACCAGGTTGAATTACATGGTGTATATGTGCTTGGGCAAGTTATGACCTCAATAATAAGCCATATGGGGTTCCCTTTAATGTAGTAGGAAATAAATGAGGACTTTTGTTCAATCTCCTATTGATGGGCTACTCTCCACCAGTTGAATGAAGAGTAGGAGAAAAATAAATAACCTTGGCCTAGGCTTTTAGAATTGTTTTTATAGCATACTCTAACTCTGAGTCAGTTTAAGAGGCATATGATAAAGATGTTAGAATTCACAATATAAAAAATATTAACTGGCAGCAGAATCACATTTTACTATCCTATGTTGCTAAAGAAACATAGCCTAGAGGAATAATTTCTGGTGTATTTTCTTTTGTATACAATTCTAAACAGGTACATTATATAAACAAAATTCTCTCTGACATCACAATAGATAACTTCTCAATAAATGATGTTTTGTTTTGCTTCTAGTCCCAGATATAAGCCTAAGCTTCCTTTAGAAATTAATATGAAAAGGTAGCTTCTGTTCTCCTTTCTTCTCCACCAAATTACCTAGAGAGAAGTGGAGAACTTCAGGGTCAGTGCAACCCTGCCCATGCCACTCCCCACACCTGAGAATTATACTACAGATCACTGTGGTCATTACAAAGATGAAAAACCTCAAATTCAATGAACTTGAGGAACTTGCCTAAATGATATGATGGTATTTTAAAATGAAAAACCTCACCCTGGCCTGTTTGGCTCAGCAGTTAGAGCATCGGCCCATGGACCAAAGAGTCACGGGTTTGATTATGCTCAAGGGCATGTATCTTGGTTGCAGTTTGTCCCGACCCAACTGCAACCAGTCAATGTGTCTCTATCACATCAACGCTTCTCTCTGTCTCCCTCCCTCCCACTCTGTCTGATGATAAATGGAAAAATATCCTCAGATGAGGAATAAAAAGAAAAAATAAATAAAATGAAAAACCTCCACGTCTCCATATATTTTAGTGATGTCTATGTGCTGTGTGAATATGATCAATGATAGGTGGGCATTCAGGACAAATTAATTTTTTACATAATTTATTTATTCTTTATTACCAACATATATTAAATACTTATTATAGTTAAAGAATTGCACTGTTATGTAGAAAACATTAATAAAATCTTCCATTAAGAAAGCATTTATTAAGTACCTTTAAGTACAAGGCACTATGTTAAACATCATGAAAATTATGAAGTTAAGATAGTATCATTGCCTTAGAAAATCCTAGAAAAGATATTACCCTCAACATGGTTACAATTTGGCATTTTTACATGGTATACATACCAGAACTTGCTAAAATTTTTCTGAACTATATTTTAGTCACTTAATTTTGTTTTACTTTTCTGAGCTAATGCTGCATTAATAATAAGTTTTTATTGATTCAACTCTGTTTACTGATTCAGTAAATGAATGTGTAATGAATGGCAGTCTGCATGAAAAAGACCTTGCAGCTGGGGAAAATGTTTGACACTGTTCTTCAGGAAGTCTCCTTATGGCCTGATTTCACTTCTGAGTTAAAATTAGGAGTTGGAAAGATGAATAAACTTTAATCAGTTTGGACCTCTATCAGAAAGTAACTCCATCAAAATGTGTGGAGGGACCTGGAGAGTATTATGCTAAGCAAAATAAGACAGCTAGAGAACAAGTATCACATGATCTCACTTATATGTAGAATCTAATGAACAAAATAAACTAACAAAACAGATCCAGAGACATGGAAACATGGAACAGATGGATGAATCTCAGAGGGAGGGGGGACCTGGGGTGCAGGAAGAGATTAACCAGAGAATGTATATGCATGTATGCATAACCCATGGACACTGACAATAGTGTGGTGAAGGCCTGGGGGGTGGGGTGGGAGCGGATTGGAGGGGGTTCATGGGGGGAAAAGGGAGGGACATTCTGTAATACTTTCAACAATAAAGATAAATTTTTAAAAAAGATTTTTAAAAATGTGTTTAAAATGCCTCTTCTTGCTACATCATGTAAACACACAGTTACAAAAGATAGATTTTACGTCAAAGAATATATAAGACTGCCAGGCACTTAGAGAGGACTTGGATCAGTGAGAACTGCAAAGCCACCCAAGCAGGCTGCAGCCATTCCAGGGTGGTATGCAGGGCAGGCAGCCAGCATATCAGTGTGCATAGTAGTATGGGAAGAGCAACTCTCAGTAGGAATCAATTGGCAATGACTACCTAAAGGTGCAAAGATAAAGAACTATCTCTTCACAGTAACAAAAATTCTGGTACAAAATGATATGATATGACAGAAAATGATAAATCTCAACTCAGACTTTGGGATCAAGAATTAGGTAAGACACTAAAAACAAAAGAGCAAAACTTGAAATAAGTTTTCATCAATTTATAATAAGAACTAGAAATTTCCTACCCAATCTTTATTGGATATTTCTTATTGTTCTGTTTGTATTTTTATACTTAATATATAAAGCATAATAAATTATTCTTATTGTACAGTGTAAAATCCTTTACAGAAAAGTATATTTTAGTTTTAATATTTTTTAATAAATGATACAAGAACTGATCAAAACATTTGATCAACAGATTGTTGCTTAGAATGGAGGGAAACTAGGAGCACATTACCCTATACAGAATGTTGCTTCAACGAGATTGACTTCTGTCTGAAATACATGAAGAACATCTAGATTAGCTTCTGAATTTTTAAGGTTAAAACAACATGGAAATGAGGAATAATTGTGGAGACCTATCTTTCTTAGTCTACAACCAAAACAAATAGTTTAATATTTGATCAAGCATGATATAATTTGGACACAACTATAAAGGGTATTATTTGACTTCACTGGAAGAGGAAGCACTTTTTTTTTTCCAGCTTTATTCAGATATAATTGACATACTGGCACAAGCTCTTTTTTATTTTATTTTATTTATTTTTGTTACAGATGTTTCTCCTTTTTCCCCCATTGACACCCTCCCCTGATCTGCCTCCCCCCCCCCCCCCCCCGTCCCCAGCATTGTTGTCTATGTCCATGGTTATGCATACGTGCATATAAGTTCTGTGGTTTATCTCTTCCCCACCCCCACCCCCTCTTCTGAGGTTTGTCAGTCTGTACCCTACTTCTATGTCTCTGGGTCTATTTTGTTCATGAATTTGTTTTGTTCATTATATTCCACAAATAAGTGAGATCATGTGATATTTGTCTTTTTCTGATTAGCTTGTTTCGCTTAGGATAATACTCTCCAGGTCCCTCCATGTCATCTCAAAGGATAAGAGATCTTCCTTTCTTACAGCTGCAGTGTATTCCACTGTGTATATGTACCACAATTTTTTTATCCACTCATTTATTGATGGACACTTGGGCTGTTTCCAGATCTTAGCGATTGTAAATAGTGCTGCTATGAACACAGGGGTACATATAGTCTTTCTGATTGGTGTTTCAGGCTTCTTAGGGTATATTCCTAGAAATGGGATCACTGGGTCAAATGGCAGTTCAATTTTTAACTTTTTGAGGTAACACCGTAGGTAGTGTTTTCCATTGTGGCTGCACCAGTCTAATTCCCACCAGCAGTGTACTAGAGTCCCCTTTTCTCCACACCTCGCCAGCACTTGTTGTGTGATGATTTGTTGATGGCAGCCATTCTGACAGGTGTGAGGTGATACTTCATTGTTGTTTTAACTTGCATCTCTCTGATGATCAGTGACGATGAGCATTTTTTCATATGTCTCTTGGCCATTTGTATGTCCTGTTTGGAGGGGTGTCTATTTAGGTCCTCTGCCCATTTTTTAATTGGGTTGTCTTCCTTTTGTTGAGTTGTATGAGTACTCTATGTATTTTGGAAATTAACTCCTTATCTGATGTATTGTTGGCAATTATGTTCTCCTACAGAGTGGGTTCCCTTTCTATTTTAATGGTCTTTTCTTTTGCTGTGCAGAAGCTTTTTAGTTTGATGTAGTCCCATGTGTTCATTTTTTCCTTTGTTTCTCTTGCCTTAGGTGATGTATCAGTGAAAACTCTGCGTGTGATGTCTGAAATTTTGTTGCCTACATTGTCTTCTAGGATTTTTATGGATTCACGAGTCACATTTAAGTCTTTTCTCCATTTTGAGTTTATTCTTGTATATGGTGTAAGTTGGTGGTCTAGCTTCATTTTTTTGCATGTAGCTGTCCAACTTTCCCAACACCATTTATTGAAGAGTCTGTCCTGACTCCACTGTATGCTCTTGCCACCTTTGTCAAATATTAATTGAGCATATTGTCTTGGATCAATTTCTGGGTTCTCTGTTCTGTTCCTTTGATCTATCTGCCTGTTCTTATGGCACAAACTATTTTAAAGATAGAAAACTGATGCGCAAATTCTTTTCCCTGGAATTATCCAATAAAACTAGCTTAGTGGTAATATTAAAATAGAGTTATTTTTAAAATTAAAATTGTATACTGTGTTAAACAGCCAACTTGGGATAAAAGTATTAGTACTCCCTTCCTATCCTGGGACATCCTTGGTACACACCTGTTAAAGGAGTTGTATACCAAATCTTGATCTATGCAATAAAATCTCAATCTGTGCATTGTTCAATTTGACAAAGTACTAGGCTTAATGAACTTAATTAACTAATCTTAAATCTCAAATCAAATAGAGGGGGGCAGTCAAATTTTCTTCTTCTTTGAAATAGATATATAAAAAACAAAATGGTAATACTTAAAGCTTCAGAAAAAATATATACATACTGTGAATGATATTTAGATGTTTTAGAACTTTCTAATGAAGTTGTCTGTGACCAATTAATGAGTTAAGAACCCAATTCGAATCTCTCAAAAATTTCAGTTTTCTTCTTATAATTACTTACAAACCTGCCTCTTTATTCATGAGACAGATTAAAAATACTCAAAAGCTCTAACAATTGTCATAGAGAATAATTTAAATTCACATTAATTAATTTTGGTCACACCTATGTGTACCAGATTTGTCAAAGAAATGTCAACTACAAGACCAGAGCAAAAGAACTGAGGATGTGAAGACACAAGACTCTAGAACAGATGATATCTCTCTTTCTTGACCTGGTCTGCAATATGAGTTCATTGTTCAACCTTTGTACAAATCATTGGATCTTTCCATAACTATGTCTTAAAAAAACAAGAACTCTTTTTTAAAAATATTTTTTTATTGATTCTAGAGAGAAGGGAAGAGAGAGGGAGAGAGACACAGAGGGAGAAAGATCTATGTGAGAGAAACATCAGTTGGTTGCCTCCCTTAGTGACCCGACTTTGGACCAACCTGCAACCTGGGCATGTGCCTGACTAGAAATCAAACATTTTGGTGTGTGGGATGACACTCAACCAACTGAGCTACACTGGCTAGAGGCGGGGAAAATGTTCTTGCATCTAAAATACTTGTACTCATGTCTAGGGGGAAAATGTGGACTTAAATTTAAAAAAAAAAAAAAAAAAGGCATGGCCCTCCCTTTTAAATCTTACTTGGATGGTCTAGCAGGAACCCAAGCTACATCCTGGCTTCTCTGGGAAGAGATCTGCTGTAGCTGATGGGTGCCACTGGGAGGGCTGTGTGTTGTGAAGTGAAGATGGGAGGGGATATTCCTGGTCTACAGAGCAGAAGCAGTATCTGCATCCAGTGGAACGTACCTGGGGGTACAGCCAGGTCACCCTTAGGTCACCCTCAAAGCCACATGCAGGGATTTGGGCCACTCTGGACCTTAAGATGAACTTGGTTTCCCCATCAATATGCCTGCTGAGCACACCATGGCAGGTGTGTGAAAGAACTTGGCAAACTTTACAGTTAGGATTGCTGTCCCTCACCCCACCCTCCCTGCACAAATACCTTTAAAAAGGTGTTTTAACAGGATCAGGTAGAGGCTGCACAGGGTACTTTTAAAAAAATTTTTATTTTTCAATGACTTCATATTCAATATCATTCTGTAGCAGTTTCAGATGCACAGCACAGTAGCCAGACAACCACACACTCCACAGAGTGCACCCCCCCCGCCCCACACAGTCATCACAACACTATGGACCATATTACAGAACAGTCACAGAGATATGATTGCAGCACAGAGAATAAGGCAGGTTTCGAAATCAGTCTCTGTAGCCCAAACATCAGGATTCAAATTTCAGATCTGCCACTAGCTAGCATGAGACTCTAAATAACTAGCAGATTAGCTGACCTCTCTGAGCTTAGCCTGCTCGCCTGTAAAGTAGCAGTGGAGAGGACAATGCCTAAAGGGTGGTTTTGAGAATCAAGCATGTAAACACCTATAAAGCACTGACCACGGTACCTGCAGCTAGGAAGCACTGGGTGAGGGGATGAAAGAGAAAAACGCACATGGACACTGCTCTGTCCCTTTTCCTGCCACTGTTCTCTCTCATTGGGGTGTTCGGAGAACCCCTCCCCCAAATTAAAAGTACTCTAAATTGAAAGGGAGTTTAGCTGATAAATGCTATTTATAATCAGGGCCATGGCTCCACAGCTGTCTGGTCAGGCACATTCACTTTACAGAACTGGGTAATGGTAGAGCTGGAATTTACTGGAGTGGAATGCCTTTCCAGAGATTACCCATTGGTCACCACAGGGTTTCGACTAAGAAGCTGCTGCCTGTGAGCAAAGAGTACATCTTTTTGGAAGATATTAATTTAAAACATGAGAAGAAACAGAAGAAAAAGGAAAGAACAAGGAAACCGACAGCAATGCCAATATGTTATGAATAAGGAGAACTCTCCTCTCTTCATCCTCTGTACCCATTCTGTAATGTGCATCTGTCCACCGGAAGGATCATGTGTTTAACAGCCAGAGGTTGACAAAAGAACAGATTGTCTACTCCTGTGTATCAGCACTGGCCATGATTGTGGGGAGGGGGTGGGGGGCAGAGGTCCCCACTTAGTAGGGTTTTAAGATTTCTTTCATAAAACAAAACAAACCATAGCAATGAGTAACTCTGTCCCACTTAATCATCATACCCAAAATAACATAATTAGAAATTCCTTTAGGGTATTTTCATGAGTGGTTAAGAGGTGTATTGGGGGGAAAACTGAATATGAGGAATTTTCATGATATCTCTACAACTACGTGTGTCATAGTACAATCTGGTATGGTTCCAGAAACTTGTGTTTCTTCAAATAAAAAAAGATCAGTTGGACTAGATGTTCTCCATCATTCTGCTAAAGAGGGAAGGTAGCAGAAAGCCTATGGGTCAAACATCTCTCAGTACATTTATGAACTCTTTTCACAGAGCAGTTTTGATCAGGGGAGTTGAGGAAGAAGAGAGAGGGTCAGAGGAACTTGGGCCTGAGAAGGATGGGGGTGGAGGTGAGGTCTAGAAAGCATGATTAACCTCACTGGTTCTCTTTGATCTAATCACCCTGCAGATGTAAAATTGGTTTGCTTTTTCCTTCCTCTTCTTCCTCTGCCTAGTTTTCTTTTCTTGAGTGGCCTCACCCACTTTATGAGAAGATAAACAGGGATTAAATTCCCATGTACTCAGCATTCCACAGGGGCAACAGACATTGTGTGTGTGTGTGTGTGTGTGTGTGTGTGTGTGTGCATGCTATATGTGCATTGGGTGGGGTAAATTTGTGTTTGCAGGAGAATGAAGGAAGCAACAGAGGAGGGACAAAGATTATGATGATAATATAATAATGATAGTTGCTATGGCAGAACTCAACACGTAGTGGACTTGACAAAAATGTCACACATAAAAGAAACCCTCACACAAGCACAATTCCAACTGGGGGAAGAGATTTCATGGAATAATTAGGGCCAGGGAGACCACTGAGAAAAGGTTTGGAGACAGAACGTGAGATTTACACAGCATTCTGAAGAAGCGCAGGCTCACATCAGGGAGAGCAGAGCTGGGTCATCTCCATGTTTGCAGAGGTCAAGGCACAAATGGCCCACAGCAGGAGCAGCAGTGCTGGGCAAGCCACCTGGCTGAGGTCAAGTCCACAGCCTCTGCCTGCCCCACCATGAGCCAGGCCTCCAGGACCTGTGCATGCTAGATAGTAAACAACAACTAACAAACTCAAATTATAACTGGAAAAAAAAAAATGTTGTCCTCACCACTGAGGCAGGGACAGTTGAGAAGGTGGCATGGCAAAGTACCAAGTTATTTATAGCTTTGCCTCCCTCCTCTGCTCAGGGCACTTTCAGAAAAGAATGACAAACTTCAACATGGTTTTGAAATTTGGGGAGTATAAAATTTTTCTTTCAAGCCTTTATTTCTAGTTGAAATGCCATGAGGTTCACAGGACTCGGAGAGCTGGATGCTCCTGATTAAGCAGACTATTCCTGTGGGGCTGAGTGGCATTCTAATACAGTCGTCCCTCGCCACTTCGCACTTCAACGGTTGCGGCTTCACTCTATCGAGGTTTTTTCAAATATAGTATAGTATTTGAAAAATGTAAATATAGTATAGTATTTGAAAAAACTGCAATAGAGTGAAGCCGCCAATGTCAAAGCGCGAAGTGGCGAGGGACGACTGTATAAAGAAAGAATCCTACTTCGCGGAAATTCATTTACTGCGGTAGAGTCTGGAACTGATTAACCGCGATAAACAAGGGCTAGTTACTCTGCTGAACAAGACAGACTCAAATTTCCTTCTTACAGAAATGATCTGTAATGCTAAGCCTTGGTTTCTTTAGTATAATTTATCTTTTTTTGTGTGTGTGATAATTATATGAAATTTCCTTCACCACTTCCAAGCTAAATCTTACTCCTGATCATGGGGAGAGGGGAGGGAGGCAGTCTCCAAAATTGTATTTTTTTCATCAGAAATTGGCCCTTTTCCAAATTCATAAATACGTCAAAAATCAAATACATACCAAATGAATGATGTGGCTTCTTTTGCGATAATATTTGCAGTTTATCTGGCAGTTTCTTTCTCAAAGGCTGGGATTTTCTTTATCATAGTTATAGGCTTGCCCTACTCTCATCTCTGGCTCATAGCAGACACTCAGTAAATGCATATAAACAAAGAACCCCACATCATTACTGTATGTTGTAGATAAAGGAAACTTCACAGACTCCATACCCTATTTTTATGGCCATAAGAAGACATGCCACATAAAGTTCTCATCATTAGGGACTTCACAGACAAATCATTTACTTGAACTTTTGCATATGATGTTTTATCAAACACAGAAATTTTATTGTGCATTTACAACTTCCTTAAGTTGTTAAATAAACTGTATTACAAAAGAATAGAAACTAAATAGTGTTGAGTTCTCTCTTGGTCAAATTTTTCACTAATAATTAACTTTTCAAAAGAACTTAGAGAACACGTTCTTTACTGAGATAATCCTGTACTTCTTTTTCTGAATTTGCTATTTCCAGTATGTTGACATCAAGTACATTTTGTTCATTTATTCCACAGTCTTTATTGAGCCTTTCAGCATGAAACTAGAATAGAAGAAACATTCCCTACTTCTGATTTGAATCTAGTTGTATAACAACAAGCGCGTGCCAAGCAATCTAAGTACAAAACAAAATAATCTGAAAATGCAATATGTATGTTGGATGACATGAACATTTTAAAACGTGATCAACTAGGCAGGAAAGCATCCTTGCACCTTAAAAAAACAAAACAAAACAAAAAAGGCTGGGCTAATAGTCATCATCTTTATTCCAAATAAGAAAGGTTTTTTTGCCATTTATGTTTGAGTAAATGTCAGAAAGCACAGTATCAAATGTGTGTTCCTCACTTTCCAAGTTGTACTCGCAATAATCAGAACACTCTGGAAAGCCTTCTAGAGAACAGTCTTCACAGCTAGTAGTGCAGCAACTATAGAAGCGAGTTCCACGTCTCACACATGATCCCAGTGATGCCTGACTAGGCCCCAGCACCCACCTAGCCAGCCTTTCAACCCACCTTCAATGTGGCCCTGGTGGGAAGTAAACATTCAGAGTCTCACTGACACGTTCTCATTAACTGCCATTTCGTCATCTGTGCGCCCTTTGGAAACTAAGTGTAGGAAGTGCACTTTCACATTTTTATCAAGTATTCCCAGTGGTGAGAAGTTGTTCACGTGAAATTCCAGCTCAAAATACAATTTCCAGGAACCATCCCCTCCTTACCCCACTTCACATTCTGATCTCTTGCTACAATCTGTACCCCAGAGATGGATGTTTTTCAGTTTCTAATACCACTTCATATTGTGATTTGTTGTTCAAGAACTGTGGATTTATTTCACATACACATTTCTTCCAGTGACTCAGGTTCCAGAAAGGCAAGGCACTTCTTGTCCCTTAAAATAAGGCTGCATGTCTGCATAGTGCCTAGTTAAGTGCTCCGTACACAAATGTAAATGAGTGCTGTTAGGACATAGATTTTCACAACAGCTAGAAAGAAACCCTTTTATGAGTCATTCCCTCCAGCTCATTGGTTCTCGATCTTGTGTACACATTCATATTAACTGGGGAGCGTAAAAACTACAGATGTCTGGGTCCCCTTACCAAAGATTGTGAGTTAACTAATCTGGGTATGGCCTGACCAGTGGGAGTTTTCCAGTTCGCCTTCCATCTCCAGCCCGGCTGAGAATCACAGCTCCAGCTGCATTCTTCCTCATACTTCCCCATGAAGAATAACCTGGAAGCTTATTAACTGTACAGATTACCAAACCTATCCTATCGACTTCATTCAGTGGGTCTGAGATGGAGTCTCCCAAATATAATCTAAACACCCTCTGCAGTCATTTTTGTCACCAGGATATTTGGAGAGGGAATTTGAAAATGGCTCACAGTCCCCCTGAAAGTAATGAGGTGCACTATTGCCAACTCACATTCATTAGCGCCGCGTTATTTTCATCCCATTTCTAAGTCCCTTTTCCCCAGTGGATGCAAACATGAGGTGTGCTCAGACACAACTGGGGCCAGGGGAGGCAGGAAAGGGAGGGCAGCATGGCACAATACTCCAAAGCCAAGTGACAGCTTTTGGAAGCAGGGCAATGGTTGGCAGACGTTCATGTCTGCTTATTATTATAGATAGTGAATCACAGCGGGTGCCAACTGTGATGTGCACACTACATACCGGTTATTTTATCAAATGCCCTGGTAGCTATTCTATGCCAAACTCCTAAACTTGGTTATACACAGAACAAGTACTCAATGAAGTGTCTCATCAGCCATCTCAAATGCCTGCACCTTGGGGATAACCATCAACTGTGCTGGATTCCAAGGCCCTCCCTAAAGGTCTGGGAAGGTGAGTGGACTGAGTTGCTCTACAGACTTTGCAAATCGCCATTTCCAGGGGCTACATTCTTGGTCCTTATAAAAAATGGCATTTGCATCTGACTTTTGAAATGGTCTCATTTGTTTCTTCAAATCTTCATCAATGATGATACGTTTAAGTCAGCCTGCCCTTTGCTTACAAGCCAACAGAAGGCACTCTTACACCTCAAAAGGGTTACAGGTGTGCAAAGATCTGTGGTCACGGCCTTGGAGCAGCAGAAGTTCCCAGACCAGTAGCCTTCAGCCATAAATGCGGATCATTTCTATATGAACAGTGATGACAAAAGTCGGGAAGTGCCTTATTTGGTAAGTGAAATGCAGAGCAGTGAACATAATGCACATGAGAAGCATAAAGATTCTATTTTTAGTAAATCTTGAAATGTTAATTGTTGGTCTGGGATTGTTCTGAAGGCATGGAAGATGAATTCAAAACCTGTGAAGGTCCCCATGAGGAGAGCTAGAAAGTACACTGTTTAGTCCTTTCCTATAAACCTCCTTAGGCAATTCCCAACCTCCCTTGGTAGCCATCCCAATCTGGTTCTATAAATCATCGCACTTCTCATAAGGCCTCAAGCCAATTGGCTGTAATGACATATCGAACTTCTGGTCTCTTGTGCCCCTGGCTGATTATATATTCAGTAGCTTTTAAAAGGCAAGTCCACACTATTGAGTACCCTTCAAATGTAGAACCAATTCCCTTGTTAGGGTTTTGTCCTTATATAGTTATTGGCACCAGCTCCTTCCTCTTCACACTATTTGCCTAAGTGAGAAAAATTCTTGAGCAATGACTATTCTTTAGTGTAGAAAATACTGAGCAACACTAATATGGAAGCCTCCATTTCATACATAACGAAACTGCCTCAGTTTTAGCAAGCAAAACATGATGCTCCTTTTTAATATTAAGAGTGAATCTGATTTAATAACACATTTCCCAAACAACATAAATAGAAACCTTATTTGGACAACAAGATATTGATTGGAAGCTGTCTCTTCCTATAAATGCTCAACTGTGCAGACAAGATGCTGTACAAACTTAATGTGAATTCACAGGCAATTCCAGTATCTCTCCAGAGCCCTCAGAACGTTGGCTTTCATTTTGGCCATGAAGTAATCATCTCTCATTTCACAGAACACTGGAAAACTCCAGAATCAGATCTAAAGCTCCATCCTTACATCTCATAATTACAAAGTTCTCTCTCTTGCAAGTTCTATAGACAGGGTAAGAGGTGAAGCTGGAGGGAGGAGGAGGAAGCTGCCCATTGCACAGCAACTGTGTAATCCCAGGTGGATTATAAAAATTCTCTGGGTCACAATTTTCTCAGAAATGTTATGAGAAAAATGACACATTTTAAATTACTCTGGAATCTAGAGAAGACAGGAATATATAAATATAATATAGTATTCTCCTTACTGTTCAGGTTAAACCAAGTTTGTATTATGATATCATGGGCTCAGTCAGCACACAAATTGTTGGCATAGAAATGTCCCAGTGACATGACAATTTTTCAGATGCGTTGTCTTCTCAATTGAAATGCAGCCACAAATATCTTTGAGTGCCTTTTATTTGCCTACACTATATCCTAGGCTCTGCAGATATGCATTGAAAAGACAGAGAAAGTACTGATTAATCTTGATTTCTTCTAGTCTTTCAACCAGGAGATATAAAGTCAGCTTTATTCACTTGATTTACTTTTAGATTCACATTAGTTTCATTATCTGAGCTGGAACCAACATATTTCCTTAAAAAAACAAGCAAACAATAAAATCCATGAAGAGATTCATATGATGTTCTGCTGAAAAGAAATGTTATTCAAATAAGTAGTACTTCATTATTACCTAATACAAACTAAAATATTTTAGTGAGATTCAGCTAGTCTACATTGACTAGGATTCAATATTGGTACAGCTTAAAGCAAATGTTTATAAACATTTAGTTTGTCTTGGTGTGTTACCTTATTTTTAACCTGCTCAGCAGTTATTAAAACATCAAAAAACATTATTATTTCTGACATATGCCCCGGAAGTCAAGGAAGGATAAACTCTGGTGTAGAGTTGATCAGGCTACTAAATGTTTCCCTTATAACATTTATAAACAAGGCTTTCTTTTTTATATAGTAAAAACCATGCTAAATCACACTATGGTGTTGACATATTATTGCAAATGTGAATTAGAGAATGACTTGATTTACTGAATAAATACAATGATTTTTAACTAACTTGTAAAATGGTTGGGAAAGCTTTGATCACTTCTATATCCAACATTTCACTGACACCATTTTTACAATGAACTTTCTTGGCAAATAGATAAAATATAAACTTTTAGATTGCCTAAAAGATCTACTGAAAGTTCTGAATATTTCATTATAATTATAATAATTTTTCTGGCTACACCTTTGTCCTCACCATCTCTTATTGGAACTATGAATGGAGTACAGACTTGGCCACTTAGTCAGATGTGAACTGATGCAGTAAAGTAGTTAGGAGTTGAGGGTTCTGGACTCTGTCAGTATGTTTGATAGGTTCCTTAATTTGTTAGCTATATGACCTCAGGAAAGTAACTTAATCTTTCTAAGCCTGATTTTCTTCATCTAAAAACTGGAGATGATAGCACCTACCTCAATGATACTGAGAGGATTAAAGCACAATGCAGGTAAAGTGCTTAGTTCAATTCTTGTCACATAGCAAGCAATTTTATATATAATCCAACACAAAATCAGTCATTGATCTAGTTAGACGACTTTCTGTTTGTCTCTTTTCTCCAGTGTTAATGGTGTGTAGCTATGATCAGGAGAGTTAGCACACTGTAGAGGCCACTGAATTAACAGTGCAAAGACTGTGTGCACGGATCCTGTAACTTATTAACTCTAAAACCACAGGGGTGGGCAAAGTAGATTTACAGTTGTGAGTACAAAAAATCAGTGTTTATTCTTGTTTTATTTATTTATAATTATTTCAATATTATTATTATTAACCTACTTTTGCACCCCTGTGTTTGCAGGTCATTAATGTCCCTGAGCCTTTGGTTTCTATCTGCACAATGGAAACATAACCTATAGGGAGGTTGGTGATAAAGACATAATAAAATAACCATATGTAGAAGTATTTTTAAAATTGTACAGCACCTATGATATCTAAGTTACTATTAATGGGTAGGAAATAACAATGAATCGATTATGGTAACTAACAATTATTCAGTGTTTAACATGAGGCAGACATAATGCTAAGCACTTTAGATGCATTACCCTCCTGTCCCTAAGTGCAATCTGAGATCATATAAAGGGAGTTTTGCTGATTTTAACCTCTCTTCCTTAACCTGACTATTATTTTCTAAAGTCTGACCCAGTCCACTGTAGTTTGGGAAATGCTTTTGACCTTCTGTCACTGTGCTATTATTACACTCTAGCTTTGTAATGGACCATTTTATAACACTACATTAATATGTAAGAAGTAAAACTACAACCACATTTATTGCCTTAATCTTGATGCCTACATTAATATAAGTTTTAATAGCTTTTTTGTAAGTGAGATGAATACTTTCTTCACTTTTAAAATCACTTTACATATCCTTTCTAAATGCAGGAAGCTGAGGTGTTTATAGCTGGTTCAAAGGCTAGACTATCAATTTGCTAAATTTAAGCTCAAATTATATTTTCTATAGACGTCAGGATATAAGCTTTTACCATAAACAGAAAGGGTTGTTGTTATGTTTCTCATATTTGTCCTAACGTTGTAATAGGACTCTGGGCCACCACCTACACTTATTCACATTGTTTATTTATTTATTTATTCACATGATTATTTATTTATTATGACAAATTTCTGAAATATATATTTTCCTAACATTTTTGATGATATGAGTACAATTTTTTTTTAACACAAATCAGTATTTTACAACAATTTGCTAACTGATGACAAGTGTATATTCAAAAGTGGAGTGCACTTCTTAATTTATCTAAAGGTACCCATGTGGTTTGTATTTATATAAATATACATATTTATATAACATTTATTTATATATAATAAAAATATTTATATACTTATAAAGTTATAACTTTTGGTACTTAGACATTGAATAATTTAATGCTCATTTTCACTTTTAAGGTTTTTAAAATTATTTTTATTGATTTTTGATCATCTATACTATATTCTGTATAAAAAATATTATGATGTTCACGAAGCTGTTTTAGATTTCACATCAAACTAAAAGTTATGTACATAGACTAGATGAGAGTTAACCTTATGATCAGTCATTACTTTGATAAAATCACTATCAGGATAGCAGAGATACCTCCATTAATGGAGACCCACCTCGCTGATATGTGCAGGCAGAGAATTTCTACTCTTTATATTTTGGTTGCTATATTGGGATCAACAGCAGCCGTGATAGAAATATTCCAATATTTCCTAAAAACAGAGGAGTAATAGGACCTGATACTGTCAATTAGGCAACACCTTTGATTTTCAAAAAACACGACTTTTTTGGCCCATATAAGTACTTTTAGGTTTTTCTGACAGCCTCAGGGTACTTAGGACCACCAAAAAATTAGGCAACACTTTACTGAAAATTTTTTACTACACTTTTGAGCAGGGGTCTTAGTAATAAAACTTCATTTATCAAAATTTTGCTGAAGTCAGTGCTTTGGTGTTAGACAAATTCCATTTTAAAGTTTGAAATATAAAGCTCATAAGGAGTTTATTTAATCCATTCATTTAATTACATTAAAATTACCACAAAGTGAATGTCCATTGTCCATACTGTAAATCTGATTTTTGCAAGAAGCTCATTAACAATTGTTGTGGCTAAGGATACTTCTTAATAACTGTTATTAGTGCACTTGCAATGTATTACCTAATATGAAGGTGTGTGGACACACCCCATTAAAGAATCACAAAGTAAAAGAAAAACAGATTATAAATATATGAAAATGAGACGATGATTGAACAGAATCATCAGAGTGTGGCAGCCTTAAACATTATTGCCCCAAAGCATCAGTGCCATTATCATAGCACCCAAACTGCATATTAACTACCAAATCTAGGACTCTCCCTACTGACATCCATAGTTAACATTATAAAAAAGGAATACGGATTATTTTTCCCTCCACACATCTTCTCTTTATCAGGATTGTCACTTATCTTGCAACCATCAATCAGACTAGCAATAGCTATAGATGAGGCAGCCTGGAAGTTTTCAATTGACCCTACTCTAGAGATACTCTTGCCAAATCTTCTTCCAGTGTCCAATCACGTAATATCCACTGTGTGCCTGCCTAAAAAGTACCACAGAAAGAGAGGGCCACCCTTCTTTCCTTCCATTTTTTTGTTTTCTTAAAGATTCTAACTTATTCTCCCTCTTTCTAATTCATTCTTGGTTTTTCAAAATAGAAATGTCAATATTAACAGGTTTTTTTAATGATTCTTTCTTCTATTCAACAAATTATTTCCTAATGTTTTTCTAGCACTTAAATTACTTAACTAAATCATGTCTTGAACCCCATATCACATTTGCTTTCGAAAACCCATAATGTGGTTGAGTTTTTAACATTCTAAGAAAAGAATGCAATGTTTTAAAGATGCTCCATTATGAGCTTTGAAAGCACAGATTTAAAGTCCTTAGTGATGAGAACATGGTAGTGGGCAAGATCAAGTGAGGGTAACTGTGTGAGTAGGTGAGGGTGTGTGAGAGAGAGGGTGAGTGGGAGTGAGTGTGGGTAAGCATATGCATGGCTCTGCGGGACCTTAGGGTGGATGGGTCTGGCACTACAGGTGGGGAATCATCCAGCTACCACTATGTGCTCCTTGGCAAAGCACTTCTCTATGTTTGGGGCTGGAAAGTGCCACCATTTTGGAAGATCTATTGGGTCCTCCTTGAGAGGAGGCAATGGGGAGCAGCTAGGGCCCAGTGCCCTGAAGCAAGAGCAGCCCACACACCACAGCCACACCCCTGCTGGACACACACAACCCAGTCACAGCCCCGCCAGTCCCATGCAAACCAGAAGTGCCCTACCAATCCGCATCCCAGAAGCACTTCTGATGAAAATGGACACAAGTCACCATCCATCAGTCCTCCTGGACCCACAGTAGAACAGAGGCCTGAAGGCCCTGCACCAGCCCAGAGCCACTGACCCAACAGGCACTGGCCCCTGCTTCCACTGATGCCAAGAGCTGCTGCAGCCACTAAGAGCCATCTGCTCCACTGCCACCATCACCAAGAGCCAGCAGCACCCCTGGATGACCAGATATGATCCCAGATCCAGCCCGACCACTACCCAATACCTCCAGATGTGCTGACCTGCCTACAGGTAACCCAGTGCACCTCACCTGGCCCCAAACTACCAGATTACTAAAATGGTTAGACAAAGAAACAACCCTCAAATGAAAGAAAAGGAGGAATCACCAGAAAATGAACTAAATAAAATGGAGGCAAGCAGTGTGTCAGATAAATAACTCAAAGTAATGATTTTAAGGGTACTCAAACAACTCAGTGAGAATTACTAGCAATTTAATGACAATTACAAAGAACTCAGTGGGAACTATACCAGCATGAAAAAGAGGTAGAAACTATGAATAAAAATCAACTGGAGATTAAGAATGACATAGCTGAAATAAAAAAAATACCCTGGAAGGATTCAATAGTAGATTAGAAGAAGCTGAGGACTGAATTAGAAGACAAGGTAGAAGAAATCTAATTAGAGCAGCAAATGGAAAAAAACAATTAAAAAGCAGGAGAAAAGTTTAAAGGAGCTTTGGGACAATGTGAAACTTAACAACATTCACATGATACTGGTACCAGAAGGAGAAGAATCAGAGAAAGGAATAGAGAATCTATTTGAAAAAATAATGATAGAAAACTTCCCTAACCTGGTGAAGGAAAAAGTCACACAAGTCCAGGAAATAGAGAGAGTCCTAATCAAGATGAACCCAAAAGACCCACACCTAGACACATCATAATTAAAATGGCATACGTTAAAGACAAAGAAAGAATCTTAAAGGCAGTAAGAGAAAAACAGAAAGTTACCTACAAGGAAACTCCCATTAGACTGTCAGCTGATTTCTCAATAGAGTCACCTAAGGCCAGAAGGGAGTGGCATGAAGTATACAATGTAATGAAAAGCAAGGGACTGAAACCAAGGTGACTCTACTAGTAAGGCTATCATTCAAAATTAAACGTGAAATAAAGAGCTTCACAGACAAAAAAAAAAGGCTAAAGGAGTTTATCACCACCAAACCAGCATTGAAAGAAATGCTAAAGGGACTGTTGTAAGAAGAAGGAATAGCAAGAGAGGAAGTAGCACAGACATAAAGAATAAAAATGGCAACAAGTAAATACCTATCAATAATAATCTTAAGTGAAAATGGCTTAAATGTTCCAATCAAAAGCCATAGGGTAGCTGAATGGATAAGAGAACATGATCCATATATATGCTGTCTACAAAAGACCCACCTCAGAACAAAAGGCACACACAGGATAAAAGTGAAGGGAAGGAAAAAAATTTTCCATGCAAATGGAAACAACAACAAAAAAGCTGAGGTAGCAATACTCATATCTGATAAAATAGACTTCACAATGAAGCTCATAACAAGAGACAAAGAAAGGCACTGCATAATGTTAAGGGGTCAATCCAATAAGAGGACATAACCCTGGTAAACATATATGCACCCAATATAGGAGTACCAAAATGTTTTTTAAAACTGCTGGAGGACTTTAAGGGAGACGTTAAAAACAATACAATCATAGTAAAGGAATTTAACACCCCACTGACATCACTGGATAAATCTTCTAGACAAAGAATCAACAAGGAAACAGAGACCTTAAATGAATTTAATTGAAATTTACAGAATATTTCACCCCAAAGCTGCAGAACATACATTCTTCTCAAGTGCACTTGGGACTTACTCTAAAATAGACCACATATTAGGACGCAAACCAAGTCTCTACAAGTTCAAGAAAATTTGTATCAAGCATCTTCTCAGGTCACAAGGGCATGAAACTAAAAAATAAATTACAATAAAAACACTCAAAACATTCAAACACATGGAAGCTAAATAGAATATTATTAATCAATGAATGGGTTACCAATGAGATGAAGGAAGAAATAAAAAATTCCTGGAAACAAATTAAAATGAACACACAACAACACAAAATTTATGGGACACAACAAAAGTAGTCCTGAGAGAGAAGTTCACAGCATTACAGGCCTACCTCAAGAAATAAGAAAATTTTCTAATGAATTATTTAACCCTACAACTGAAAGAATTAGAAATAAAACAAAAAGAAAAACCCAGAATAAATAGAAGGAAGAAAATAATAAAGATCAGAGCAGAAATAAATGACATAGAGACTAAAAACAAAAACAAAAACAAAAAAAGATCAATGAAACCAAGAACTGTTTTTTTGAAAAGATAAACAAGATTGATGACCTTTAGTCAGACTCACCAAGAAACAAAGAGAGAGGACCCAAGTAAATAATACAAGAAACAAAAGAGTTCAAGTAACAACTGACACCACAGAAATACAAAGGAATGTAAGAAAATACTATGAACAATTATACGCCAACAAATTGGATAACCTAAGCAAAATGGAAAAATTCCAGAATCACACAATCTTCCAAAACTCAACCAAGAAGATTCAGAAAACCTGAACAGACTAATAACAACTAATGAAATTGAAGTAGTAATCAATAAACTCCCAGAAGAAAAGAAAAAAGAAAAAAAATCCTGATCCAGATGGATTCACAGGGGATTTTTACCAAACATTCAAAGAACAAGTAACACCTATTCTCTTCAAACTATTCAAAAATTTTCAAGAGAAAAGAGGACTCCCAATCTTTTTTTTATTAAATCAGCATTATCCTAAATCCAAAACCAGATTAAGACACTACAAAGAAAGAAAATTTCAGGCCAATATCCCTGAAAAACATAGATGCCAAAACCCTCAAAAAATATTAGCAAATTGAATCCAGCAATATATTAAAAAAATTATTCACCATGACTAAATGGGATGTATCCCAGGGATGCAAGGTTGGTATAATACTCATAAATCAATAACTGTGATACACCACATAAACAAAATGAAAGATAAAAAGCATACGATCAGCCCAGCCAGTGTGGCTCAGTGGATTGAGCATCATCCCAAGGACTAAGAGGTCCCAGTTCAATTCCCAGTCAGAGCACATGCGCAGGTTGCAGCCTCAATCCCCAGTGGGATGTGTGCAGGAGAAGCCAATCAATGTATCTCTCTCACATCGATGTTTCTATCTCTCCCTTCCTCTCTCTCTCTAAAAAAAATAAATAAATAAATTAAAAAACATTTTTAAAAAGCATATTATCATATTAATAGATGCTGAAGAAGCATTTGACAAAATCCAGCACCCATTTTTTTCAAGCATTTTAAAAAAATAATTGTTATTGATTTTTTTAAGGAGAGAGAGAGATAGAAACATCTATGTGAGAGAGAAACACCAGTCAGCTGCCTCCTGCATGCTCCCTACTGGGGATTGAGCCCGCAGCCCAGTCATGTGCCCTGACCAGGAATCAAACCAGGACCTCTCAGTCCATGGGATGATGCTCAATCCACTGAGCCACACCAGCCGGGTCAGCACCCATTTTTGATAAAAACTCTCAGCAAAGTGGGAATAGAGGGATCATACCTCAACATAATAAAGGCAATAGATGACCATCCTACTGGCAACATCATACTCAATGGGCAAAAACTAAAAGAATTTCCTTTAAAAACTAGAAGACAGGGATGTCTGCTTTCACCACTCTTATTCAACATAATACTGGAAGTCTTGGCCACAGTGATAGACAAGAAGAAAAAATAAAAGGCATCCAAATTGGAAAGGAGGAGGTAAAACTGTCATTATTTGCAGATGGCAAGATATTGTACATAGAAAACCCTAAAAACTCCATCAAAAAACTACTAGATTTAATAAATCAATTTGGCAAAGTAAAAGGATACAAAACTAACCTCCAGAAATCAATGGCATTTTTATACACCAATAATGAACACTCAGAAAAAGAAACAAAAAAAAAATCCCATTTACTATTGCAACAAAAAAATGAAGACACCTAGGAATAAACTTAACCAAGGAAGTGAAAGACCTGTTCTCAGACAACTACAGGACATTGAAAAAAACAAAAAGTGGAAGCGTACACAATGTTCATGGATTGGAAGAATCAACATCATTAAAATGTCCATACTACAGATTCAACACAATCCCTAGCAAAACACCAATGGCATATTTCACAGATATAGAACAAATATTTCAAAAATTTATGTGACACCAAAAAGACCCCCCAATAGCCACAGTAATCTTGAGAAAGAACAACAGTGTTGGAGTGATCACAATACTGGATATCAGGTTATACTACAAAGCCATTGTAATCAAAACAGCCTAGTACTGGCACAAGGACAGACATATAGATGAATGAAACAGAACAGAGAACCCCAAATCAATCCAAGACATTATGCTCAATTAATATTTGACAAAGGAGGCAAGAGCATACAATGGAATCAAGATAGTCTCTTTAATAAATGGTGTTGGGAAAATTGGACAGATACATGCAAGAAAATGAAACTAGACCATCAACTTACACCATCCACAAGAATAAACTCAATGTGGATAAAAGACTTAAATGTAAGTTGTGAAACCATAAAAATCCCAGAAAAAAATGTAAGCAGCAAAATTTCAGACATCATACATAGCAGAATTTTCACTGATATATTGCTTAGGTAAAGAGAAGCAAAGGGACAGATTAATAAATGGGACTACATCAAACTAAAAAGCTTCTGCACAGCAAAAGAAACAACCATCAAAATGAAAAGGGAATCAACTGTATGGGAGAACATATTGCCAATGATATATCTGATAAGGGGTTAATTTCCAAAATACATAAAGAACTTACACAGCTCAACAAAAAGGAAGGCAAACAATCCAATTTAAAAATGGGCAAAGGACCTGAATAGCGTCTTCTCCAAAGAGCACATCCAAAAGGCCAAGAGAAATATGAAAAAATATTCAATGTCACTACTCATAAGAAAGATGCAAATTAAAACAATAATGAGGTATCTATCACCTTACACCTACCACAATTAGTACCATCAACAAATCATCAAACAACAAGTGTTGGCAAGGATGTAGAGAAATGGGAACCCTAATACACTGCTGGTAGAAATGCAGACTGGTGCAGTCACTGTGGAAAACAATATGGTATTTCCTCAAAAAATTAAACATAGAACTGCCATTTGACCCAGCAATCCCACTTCTAGGAATTATCCTAAATCCCAAAACACCAATCAGAAAGAATATATGCACCTCTATGTTCATAGCAGCTCTATTTATAATAACTAAGATATGGAAACAGCCTGAGTGCCCATCAGTAGATGAGTGGATAAAAAAGCTATGGTACACAATATGGTTGTAAAAAAAAAAAAAAAAAAGAAGAATCTCTTACCCTTTGAGACAGCATGAATGGACCTGGAGATTATTAAGCTAAGCAAAAGAAGCCAGCCAGAGAAAGATGAATATCATATGATCTCACTTATATGTGAAATCTAATGAATAAAATAAACTGACAAACAAAATAGGACGGTTGGAACAGACTTACAGATCTTAGAGGGAAGTTGGTTGGGGGGATGAGAAAAGATTAACCAAATAACTTATATGCATTGGTATTTTATAGGGATTGCATTGAATCTATACGTTTCTATTTCCTTTTTACTTCCCTGATTTCTTTGGGTAGTATAGACATTTTAATGATGTTAATTCTTCCAATCCATTGTCAGCATCTTAAATAGTAGTTTTCATATATTTGTATGCATACTCAAAAGAATTTTGAAAACCAGACACCTCCTCTGATATTTAAAAGTGAAACATCTAAACTTTTTCATTATAAGTTGTAAAAATTGCAAAATTTATGTCATTTTAAATTTCAGCCGTTTTATCATCCTTTTAAATGTTTGCAATGGAGTCGATATATCTGAGCAATTTGACATGAAAATTGTCCCCTTAAAAATATGTAAACATTTTTTAACCTAGACTTTTTTACACTTCCGTTTTCTCCTTAAATTTGTATTTCCTTTTTACTTCCCTGACTGTAATCTAATATATTTTTATTTTCAAAATTTAATTGGTCATGCTATTACTTTTGTGAAACAAAAGTTATGTACTTAAATAAAAATAAAAACATGAACGTGTACAGTAGATCTCTTAAGTGTTTAAAAAAATTTTTGTTTTCACCATATTATTAGTTTACAATAATAAAAAACAAATATATTATAGTTTTAATAGATAATTATTAACATTAAGACTCAAATTTGATGGCAAATGCATCAATAAATTAGATAATGCTTTTTCTCAATTAGTTCATGTAGTTATGTGTGAAAAGTGTATTGCTAGAATTGACAAGTGTCAATATTAACTCTATTTTTTTTTACCTTTTTTTATAGAATTAAAAAATAAAACACTTAGTTCATCTAAATAGATGGGACATGGAAGTAGTTTCCCTGTAGTGACCTGCTCATTTCATTGTATTCCTTCCAAGTTGTATATCCCAAATCACATAGTCATTTATCATAAAATATAATTTCTGATCATATATCACCTACAACTTCCTTAGGACCTCCTTCAATTTTGTTTAAAGCAAAGAATTTGAAACCAGCCAACTGTAAAATATTTGTTAGCCATAATTGTTACCCATTCATTCTTTCTTTTAACAACAGCATTTGAGCTATTAATTTGTTGACATCCAGAAGGTGTATAAGCCTTACTAGGGTTCCAAGAGGATATGTTTTTTTTTTCCTAAAGTTGGAAAAGTCTGACTGTGAAAGAGGTTAATAGAAAGGGAGAGATGTGTAGATTAATTTTAGGACAATGCCTAGGGAAACAGATAATCTGAGAACTCTTTGGGCCCATGTACCTGTTTAAAATCACCATGTTTCTCTGAAGGTATGTTTATGCACTTACAAGGACTGTTGCCTTAAAGTTTGCTGAGATTCTCTATAACAGACTGGTATCCATGGGGTGCATAAAAAAGAATGGTATCAGACAATCGTGATATATGGGCTCACGGTGCCCAACCCTGAATCTCCACTGGGGAGAAGGGACAGTCACTTGCCTTGCTTGTGAGGTCCTCAAAGTAGGTCAGCCCTGAGACTCTACATAGCATCCAAGTTGCTCCCCTAGGAAGAAAGATTTCTCTGAAGCAGCCAGACTGAATGGACGGGCATGTCCAAATCATCAAGGTTTATGGGGAGTTGACTAAAAATATTCCAGAAACTGCAGGGTTGAATTACTTGTCATTTCAGTGGCTGCCGGGGGCACCAAACTGTCGGTTTGTTCAGTTGCAGAACAGCCAGATCATTCAAGGAGGGGATTGAGGAGCTGTTCTTTCTCCCAGACATCAGAAGATCTGACCTGGCACTTTAGTTACTTAGTTACTCTGAAGGAAGGCAGCAGCTGACCCTGAGACAGGTGAATGCTGCAGGGTATCTAGGGAACAGACTGAAAGGTAGCGCTGAGGGCAGGGAGGGGATGGGGCAGGGGGACCAGAGCAGGCAGTTCTGTTAACCTGAGGCTCAGTGCAAGGGGAGGCCATAGCAGGGCCCCATGGGGAAGAGGATGCAAGGCCAGCAAGAGACCTGCAGAGGTCTCATGTTTTCAGCGCTGCTGTTTGAGTTGGGAGAGTGGTCATTCAGGTGGCCGAAGTTTCTGACCAGAAGCACAGCATCTGTCCTTCAGTGATCTCATATGCAGAGCTCCCAAACACTGCAGGGGTGCTGCTCAGCAGCAACTCAGGGGCTGGGGCTCAAGTGGCCTGAGGGAGCCTGCCCTGAGCTGAGAAAATCCCACAGGGAGCTCCAGCCTTTCCCTGGAGTTCTTGGGCTCTGCATTGCTTCAGGTCTTTCCTAGCCTGGGGACTCCTGCTTCTGCAGACAAGGAGATTTGGTGGTCACTACAGGAGAGAACAGGAGTAACTTGCTCCTGAGGGCATGGTCAGGAAGGGGAACAGAGGTGCATGGACCCCAGAAGTCCTAATGAGGGGCCCACAGTGGGACTCTGGGGCACCCAAGGCAGCATCTCTGAAGATGTGCCTCAATAAGAGAACCAAACCTCAGGTTGGGTGAAGGGTTTGGGTTAGGGTACAGTGTGACTGTCATGTGTGGGAACTGTCCTAGGAGTTGTTAAAGTAGAATAAAGGGAGAAAATGTATGTGGGATTGGTGGAAAGACCTGGGGTAAGAGGTGAGTATGGAAAAAGGTAAAAACAGAGTGAAACAAGCAAATAAAAAAATCACATACAGAAGACAAAAAGGGAACAAGAAGTGTAGAAATTAAAAAAAAAAAAAAAACTTTGGTAAGATTAATCATTATAGAATAATTAAAGTTAAAAAGGAGAAAGGGAAGCATAAATAAATCATGGAATTTGCCTCAGGCAGCTCAGTTTGATTGCTTATGGGGGAAAAGGGGAATGGAGTCCTAAACCAGTCCAACACAGTCAGACTGTTTTCACCCCAAGAGCTCTGTAGAGTCTGTTTCAGTACAATCACCCCCATTCCCATTGCATCCTTTCATCATACAACGGGGGAAGAAGGGGAAGGATGAAAGGAGGTGAGATAAAGAATGGCCGCTGTGGGGTAGAGAGGGGTGGGGGCAGCCCCATGCCCCCCAGCCTCCCTCTGGGCCACACAGCCTGAGCTAGCCACGCTCAGCAGAGTTGCTCACCCACCAGACAGAGATCTGAAGCTGCCCAGTGCCATTACTCCTGCCCCTCATCAACCTCAGGCCCACTTTCCTGAGGACTCCAAATGCAACTGTAGAAAGTGTTTTTCTCTATCAAGTGAAGCTTCATACAAATAGGCTTATGAGTTTCACTTGTTCTTACCCTCATTGCCCCCACAAATCTTACTAGAATAAGGACTCCATTGAAGATGAACAGAGCATCTACTGCCTTCTTTCATATGTGTGCAATTTACTTGCACAAAACCAGCTATTACGCTGTTTTATGACTGATAACAGAAAAATCTAGAATGCTCTTCCATGGTCTGCTTCAATAACCCAAGAATTTCCATTTATTCACATGGCTCTATATTTTAGACTAATTTTGACCCAATATGAAAACTTTGGATTTTCCTTTCAATCTACTAGACTTCACTTTTTCTGTCTAAATGCACAACAAACAAGTTTATAAAAATTTGATAAACAAAGCATATGCATTCATTTTATTATTCTTATTTTTTTTTGTTTATAGCAGTTTTATTCATTATTGCCAAAATGTAGAAGCAACCAAGATGGCCTTCAGTATGTGAATGGACAAATTGATGGTGCATCCAGACAATGGAATATTTAGTGCCAACAAGAAGTGAGCTATCAAACCATGAAAAGACATGGAGGAACCTGAAATACGTATTGCTATAAAAGAATTCAAGATGAAAAGGCTACTGTATGATTCCAACTGTATGACATTTTGGAAAAGGCAAAGCTATAGATACAGTAAAAATATCAGTGGGTCAGGGATTGGGAGAAGGGAGTGTCGAATAGGAATACAGAATTTTTAGGGCAGTGAAACTATTTCATATGACTCTATAACGGTGGACACATCTCATTATACATTTGTCAAAAACCACATAATGTAAAACACAAAGAGTGAACCCTAATATCAACTATGGGCTTTCAGTGATAATGATGGGTCAATGTAAGTTCAACAAAGTTATCATTCTGGTGCAGGGTGTCGATAGTAGGGGAAATGAGAGTGAGAGAGGGAGCGGAATTTTGGAACTCTTTCTTTCTACTCAATTTTTCTGAAAGCCTAAAACTGCTTTTAAAAAATCTATTAATTAAAACAAAATTATATTCTATATAGCTAAATACCTGAAGCAGCAGTTGCAGTCAACTTTTTGGCAAACCTCAAGTACAGAATCCAAACATTCACATCTCTACTCAAGGCATCAGACAATGCTGAGGATGTCCGGCACAGAGCACAGCAATCGTTGGGATACAAGCTTATTTAGCTGTGAGCTTTCCGCCATTTATTCTTCTTCAAGAGTGTTCAAACCAGGTTGCTTTTTCTTCCTCATTTTAACTAATCTTTCCATCATCCTTTTACTCCTCTTAACACATTCAGGGCATTATATTCCAGGTCTGCAAATGGGAAAGTGCAGGCCCTTAACAGTAAGAGAGAGATCATCTTCCTGGGAGTGTCAGGCACCCAAGCCTGACCTGCACGGAACTGCAGGCAAACCCAAACCTTTTTGTCTGCCAGGAGATGTCTGCCATGGACTTACACACCACCTGACACCAGATGTCTGCAGCAGAAAATTCTCAGCAGAAATAGGAATGGAGTGTGAATTCGCAGCCCTAGATTGCACGGCTCTTGCAGCAATTCTTCTTTTTTTTATTATTATTAATTTATTTTTGTTACAGATGTTTCTCCTTTTCCCCCCATTGTCACCCTCCTCCCCCTCCCTCCCTGCCCTGTCCCCAGTTTTGTTGTCCATGTCCATTGGTTATGAGTACATGCGTACAAGTTGTGTGGTTCATTCCTCCCCTCCCCCACCCCCTCTTCTGGCAATTGTCAGTCTGTACCCTACTTCCACCTCTCTGGGACTACCCTTTTCTCAGACTGTTATGTTTATTATATTGCAGAAATAAGTGAGATCATATGATATTTGTCTTTCTCTACTTGGCTGGTTTCACTTAGGATAATAGTTTCCAGGTCCTCCCATGTCGTCACAAAGGGTAAGAGATCTTTCTTTCTTAGAGCTGCATAGTACTCCATTGTGTATATGTACCACTGCTTTTTTATCCATTCGTCTATTGATGGACACTTGGGCTGTTTCCAGATCTTAGCTATTGTAAATAGTGCTGCTATGAACATGGGGGTACATATATTCTTTCTGTTTGGTGTTTCAGGCTTCTTAGGGTATATTCCTAGGAGTGGGATCACTGGGTCAAATGGTAATTGAATTTTTAATTTTGTGAGGTAACACCATAGTGTTTTCCATAGTGGCTGCACCAGTCTGCATTCCCACCAGCAGTGTACTAGAGTCCCATTTTCTCCACACCCTCACCAACACTTGTTGTTTGATGCTTTGTTGATGGCGGCTATTCTGACAAGTGTGAGGTGATACCTCATTGTTGTTTTCATTTGCATCTCTCTGATGATTAGTGATGTTGAGCATTTCTTCATATGTCTCTTGGCCATTTGTATGTCCTGTTTGGATATGTGTCTGTTTAATTCCTCTGCCCATTTTTTAATTGGGTTCTTTGTCTTCCTTTTGTTGAGCTGTATGAGCACTCTATATATTTTGGAAATTAGTCCCTTATCTGATATATCATAGGCAATTATGCTCTCCCATACAGTGGATTGCCTTTCCACTTTGATGGTTGTTTCTTTTGCTGTGCAGAAGCTTTTGAGTTTGATGTAGTCCCATGTGTTCATTTTTTCCTTTGTTTCTGCTGCCTTAGGTGATATATCAGTGAAGATTCTACTGCATATGATGTCCGATATTTTATTGCCTACATTTTCTTCTAGGATTTTTATGGATTCATGAGTCACATTTAAGTCTTTTATCCATTTTGAGTTTATTCTTGTGTATGGTGTAAGATGGTAGTCTAGTTTCATTTTTTTGCATGTAGCTGTCCAATTTTCCCAACACCATTTATTAAAGAGGCTGTCTTTACTCCATTGTATGCTCTTGCCACCTTTGTCGAATATTAATTGAGCATAATGTTTTGGGTCAATTTCTGGGTTCTCTGTTCTATTCCATTGATCTATGTATCTGTTCTTGTGCCAGTACCAGGCTGTTTTGATTACAGTAGCTTTGTAGTATAACCTGATGTCTGGTATTGTGATCCCGCCTACTTTGTTCTTCTTTTTCAAGATTGTTGTAGCTATTCGGGGTCTTTTTTGGTTCCATATGAATTTCTGCAGCATTTGTTCTAGTTCTGTGAAATATGTCGTTGGTATTTTGATGGGGATTGCGTTAAATCTATAGATTGCTTTGGGTAGCATGGACATTTTAATGATGTTAATTCTTCCAATCCATGAACAAGGTATGTGCTTCCACTTTTTTATATCTTCCTCTATTTCTTTTTTCAATGTCCTGTAGTTTTCTGTAAATAGGTCCTTTACTTCTTTGGTTAAGTTTATTCCTAGGTATCTTAATTTTTTTGCCGCGATGGTAAATGGGATTGTTTTTTAAGTTTCTCTTTCTGTGAGTTCATCATTGGTGTATAAGAATGCCATCGATTTCTTGACGTTAATTTTGTATCCTGCTATGTTGCCAAATTCATTTATTAGATCTGGTAGATTTTTGATGGAGTTTTAGGGTTTTCTATGTATAATATCATGTCATCTGCGATTAATGACAGTTTCACTTCCTCCTTTCCAATTTGGATCCCTTTTATTTTTTCTTCACGTCTGATTGCTGTGGCTAAGACTTCCAGTACTATGTTAAATAACAGTGATGAGAGTGGGCATCCTTGTCTTGTTCCTGTTCTTAAGGGAAATGCTTTTACTTTTTGTCCATTGAGTATGATGTTGGCTATAGGTCTTTCATATATGGCTTTTCTAATGTTGAGATATGATCCCTCTATTCCCAAATTTCTGAGAGTTTTTATCAGAAATGGGTGCTGGATTTTGTCGAATGCTTTTTCAGCATCTATTGATATGATCATATGGTTTTTATCTTTCATTTTGTTTATGTGATGTATCACATTTATTGATTTGCGAATATTGTACCAGCCTTGAATCCCTGGGATGAATCCCACTTGGTCATGGTGAATAATTTTTTTGATGTATTGCTGGATCCGATTTGCTAGTATTTTGTTAAGGATTTTAGCATCTATGTTCATCAGGGATACTGGCCTGTAGTTTTCTTTCTTTGTAGTGTCTTTTTCTGGTTTTGGAATTAGAATTATGCTGGCCTCATAAAACGAGTTTGGAAGTCTTCCTTCTTCTTGAATTTTTTGGAATAGTTTGAGGAGAATGGGTGTTAGGTCTTCTTTGAATGTTCGGTAAAACTCCCCCGTGAAGCCGTCAGGACCTGGGCTTTTGTTTGCTGGGAGGGTCTTGATTACATCTTCAATTTCCTTCGTTGTTATTGGCCTGTTAAAGTTTTCCATCTCTTCCCAGTTCAGTTTTGGGAGACTATGTGTTTCTAGAAATGGGTCCATTTCGCTTAGATTGTCAAATTTGTTGCCATATAAATGTTCATAGTATTTGTTAACGATCCTTTGTATTTCTGTGGTGTCAGTTGTTACTTCTCCTCTTTCATTTCTGATTTTGTGTATTTCGGTTCTCTCTCTTTGTTTCTTGGTGAGTCTAGCTAAGGGTCCATCAATCTTGTTTATCTTTTCAAAAAACCAGCTCTTTGTTTCATTGATCCTTTGAATTGTTTTTTTTGGTCTCCATGTCATGTATTTCTGCTCTGATCTTTACTATTTCCTTCCTTCTACTTGCTCTGGGTTTTCTGTTTGTTTGTTTTCTAGTTCTTTAAGTTGTGAGGTTAGGTAGTCAACTAGAAATTTTTCTTCTTTCTTGAGTTGGGCCTGTAGTGCTTTGAACTTCCCTCTTAGAACTGCTTTCGCTGCATCCCATAGATTTTGTGTTGTTGTGTGCTCATTTTCATTAGTTTCCAGAAAGTTTTTAATTTCTTCCTTGATCTCCATGGTAATCGATTCATTGTTCAATAACATGCTATTTAGCCTCCATGTGTTCAAATGTCTTTGCATGTTCTTGTTGCAATTGATTTCTAGTTTCATGCCATTGTGATCTGAGAAGATGCTTGATATGATTTCAATCTTCTTGAACTTGTAGAGACTTAGTTTGTGTCCTATCATGTGGTCTATCTTTGAGAATGTCCCATGTGCACTTGAGAAGAATGTGAATTCTGCAGTTTTTGGGTGTAATTCTCTGTATATATCTATTATATCCATTTGATCTAGTGCTTCATTAAGAATTTCTGTTTCCTTTTTAATTTTTTGTCTAGATGATCTATCCAGTGATGTCAGTGGGGTATTGAAGTCTCCTGCTATGATTGTATTGCTGTCAATTTCTCCTTTGAAGTCCTCCAGAAGATTTTTAATATATTTTGGTGCTCCTATATTGGGTGCATATATGTTTACCAAGGTTATATCTTCCTGTTGGATAGACCCTTTCAATATTATGTAGTGACCTTCTTTGTCCCTAGTTATGGTCTTCAATTTGAAATCTAATTTATCAGATATGAGTATTGCTACCCCAGCTTTTTTTTCCTTTCTGTTTGCTTGGAAGATTTTGTTCCATACCTTTACTTTCAACCTATGTGAGTCTTTTGTTGTGAGGTGGGTCTCTTGTAAACAACATATATGTGAATCATGCTTTCTTATCCAGTCAGCTACTCTGTGCCTTTTTATCGGAGCATTCAATCCATTTACATTTAAGGTGATTATTGTTATGTGCTTATTTATTGCCATTTTTGTTCAATGTGGTTATATTTTTCTTCCTATTTCTTCCACTAATTACAACAGTCCTTTTAACATTTCTTGCAGTGCTGGTTTGGTGCTAATATATTCCCTTAGCCTTTTTTTTTGTCTGGGAAGCTCTTTATTTGACCTTCTATTTTGAATGATAGCCTTGCTGGATAGAGTAGTCTTGGATTCAGATCCTTCTTTTTCATGACCTTGATTACTTCATGACATTCCCTTCTGGCTTGTAGTGCTTCTGTTGAGAAGTCAGATGATAGCCTTATGGGGGTTCCTTTGTAGGTAACCTGTTGCTTATTTCTTGCTGCCTCTAGGATTCTCTCTTTGTCATTAATTTTTGGCATTTTAATTATTATGTGTCTTGGTGTGGGCCTGTTTGGGTTCTTCTTACTTGGGGCTCTCTGTGCTTCTTGAACTTGAATGCTTTCTTCCTTCACCAGGTTAGGAAAGTTTTCTGTCACTATTTCTTCAAATATATAACCCTTGCTCATTTTCTTCTTCTTCGGGGACTCCTATGATGCGAATGTTATTACGTTTCCAGTTGTCCCACAGTTCTCTTACGCTATCTTCCTGTTTTTTCATTGTTTTTTCCTTTTGGTTTTCTGATTGATTGATTTTTTCTACTCTGTCTTCTAATTCACTGATCCAGTCCTCTGCTTCCTCTACTCTGCTGGTCAATCCTTCCAATGTGTTCTTTATTTCTGCTATGTCATTCTTCATTTCTACTTGGTTGGTTTTCATGGTGTCGATATCCTTACTCATGCTGTTTAATTTCCGCAAGATCATGGCTCAGAACTCTACCTCTGATAATTTGCTTAACTGCATTTCATTTATCTCCTCTTCGGTAGAGTTCTCTTGTTCTTTCATTGGGATCTGTTTCTTTTTCACCATTTTGGCTATCTCAGTGGGTTTTGGAGCCTGCCAAATTTTCCCTGTGGGTGTTGGTGTTCTGCTAGTTGTGGCTCCCTCTACTGGGTTTGGATGAGCGTGGAGGGCCCTCCTTAAACACCACTGTCAAGTCTCACTTTCCTGGGTAGATTTGCAAGCTCAGGAAAAGTTCAGTTATGCTCTAGCTTTTTGCCTGGAGGCTATTAGCCTCAGTTACTTGAAAAGCCTTAGTATCTCAGTTGAATGAGAAACTCCCTCAGGTGTTTATAGTGTGAGAGGATTTCCTGAGGGTGGGGCCACTGCTGGTTGTTAATGAGCTTCAATTTGCATTTCTTTACCTCTTTTCCTCACCTGGGAATCTCTGAGGGAGGGGCTTCCACAGCTCCAGGAAGGAGTAAACTTGGCTGCCGCTCTGTGTAACCGGCAAGGAGGGGCTGGCCACCACCGTCCTTTGTGGCCACAGCTCAGCACAAACTCTGAGCGCCCTCCAAATCCCAGGTGTCCCCACAGAGTTCCAGTCCAGTCCGCCCTCCCTCTGCCGGAGCCCCAGGTGAGTGGCTGTGGCTATTTAGCTCTCTGTCCCGGCCCTTTGCGCTGTGGAGCAGCTCAGGCTCTTAACCCCGAGGGCGGGCGCCGCCGCTGCTCCCAGCTAAGGCCACTGCTCCCAGCTAAGGCTGCTGCTGTCTGTGGGCTCCCAGCCTGCCACCCTCACGTGCCTCTGCAGATCCTACCAGGCTCATTCAGTGTCCCTGGTTGTATGATCCTCTCTCGCTGCTTTTCTGTTGCTTTTTCCCGACGATTTGTCTTTATTTTAGTTGTAATTCCTGTTTGGTCCTGGGAGATCGTCAGTGTAGCTTCCATTCACTCCGCTGCAATTCAGAGCTCTCTCTTGCAGCAATTCTTGACCACACTGCCAACATGGCCTCCTGGGCTGAAGTCACTTCAATTGTATTGGTCCCTTCCTCTCTCTTACTCATCTGCCAACTTTTCTCACTCCTCGCTCTCTTGGTCACCATCTTACACTTCCTCGAACATGACTACAGTGTGGTCTCCTGTGATTTTTCAGCAATACTCTTTACACTGTCTCCATACTTTCCACTCACACATTTTTCTTCAGAATAAGCATGTTCCCTGAGCCTCAGAAAAACCTCTATTTTCTTGCCATCATTACTCAAATTCAATTGTTGGCATCAGTTCCACAAAGTGTCACGACGCACTTTATTAACTGAAGGCAAAATGGTTGGCAAGGGAAGGATTGATTGAGACAAGCTTTTTGTTGTTCATTCATTTGAGGAAGATTAACTTCATCGTTTTTCCTACATGTCTTCAGTTTGGCTTCTGAGGTTGAAGAAACACTAGGTTCCAGTTGATGTTCTTCATTACGTTCCTCATTAACTGGAACCAATGTGAGAATCACACTTTCTCTACCTAGTTCATCCTCAAAAAAATCCTTTTCACTGATACCAGAACTTGAGCTTGCCATTTCCAGGAACATTAAGAGGAAGGTAAAGCCAGCAGAGTGGAGGATACCTGCAGTTTACTCCTTTTAACTTCGCATATACATTCAGTTTAAATAATTGATAAAACTACAAATCATTCAAAGTTGCCCATCATTTTGGTACATAAGTGTCAACATCACCATTTTTAAATATTTTGATGAAAAAAATACACATGCACACACGCCTTTTAACTTAACTTAGAGGGCTTAAGTTCAAGTCACTTCTGACTATCATTCTTTGTGGAATGGAGCACATGTAGATTTCAACAAAGAAGTTAAGAAGCTTTATAAGAATTGTATTAAGCCCTGGCCGGTTTGGCTCAGCGGTTAGAGCATCAGCCTGCAGACCAGAGAGTCCCGGGTTCGGTTCCCGCTAAGGGCACATACCTCGGTTGCAGTTTGTCCCTGGCCCCGGTTGGGGTCGTGTGGGTGGCAACCACTCGATGTGTCTCTCTCACGTTGATGTTTCTCTCTCTCTCTTCCCACCTCTCTCCCTCCCGCTCTATCTGAAGATAAATGCAAAAATGTCCTCAGATGAGGATAAAAAAATATATATATATATATTTTAAAAGAATTGTATTAAAAAGAAAGAAAGAAACTGGGAATGGAAGCATGGCCCAATCACTAAATGTCATAGTGTGTATTTATGTAATGTTTGAAACAGTAACAATTTACTTGGACATTAACGTCATATTCTTTTAGTAAATACTGTGAAAAGAATAGGCATCTCCATAGAGAGCAGATCAGTCCTTAGTAAAAGGCTGTTCTTGAACAGTAGGAGGTCAAAAGGTCAAATGGCAGACATCTGGTTTAATTTAAAACCTGAGTGACTAAATCAGTACATATAAATTGAATAACCATTAAAAACATACAGAAAGTTGGCCACTATATCATTCTTTCTATATGCTGTGTTCCAGGACAGTCACAGGATCTGGGAATGGGAGGAGAAATCTAAGTAGATAGCAAAACCAACAGTACCTGGGTGGCTAGAGAAGGGGGTCAAGGATCTTTACAAAGTGTTCAGAATATGTAAGACAAATGCAGGATACAGGATGCAGAGGGATTGGTTGAAAGCCTTATTCCCCCCAGGCTTTAAAGGACAGACTACGGCAAACTCCAGTACAAATCTTAGGAAAGACCAGAGAAGACCGGTTAACCCTATAGTTCCCTCTAATTTTAGCTCTATAGGGTTTTTTTTTAAGGGACATACATTTAAGTAACAGCTGATTCTGATCCCGCAGCCCTATTTTCCAAACTCAGTCCACAGTGGAACCCCTTTACTGACCAACAAAAAGGTTGATATTACCATTAAGTCTAATCTTTATAACATTAAGTGATGCTAGAGAGAAGGAAAAATTTAGTCCTATATTACATTGTTTCAAAGATTGAAAAATATTCATTTTTAATATCTTCAAAAATAATAATTCTGATTTGTCAAAACCGCATACTGCGTACGTGTTTCCATAAAACGAAGTAGCTCTGAATTCTGATGTTCAGTTCTTTTTGCTCTGTGTCCAGAACACAACCTATTTGAAAAATATTTACAGGCTTCTGTCCTTCCATTTTAGCATATCATCTGGTATCTTTCAAAAATTATTATTTTTTTTTACATACACATTTATTTTCTTATTTTTATCTAAGCTTATATAAGTGTATCCTATATTTAAATGATCTTAAAAATCAGCTGAGTTCTTCAAACTATAAATTCACAGGCCATCCCATGAACATTCTGTTCACTAGTCCAGTAGCAGGCCCAGGAAATTAGATTTGCAAAGAGTGCTGGGGTGAATTTAGGAAAAATTTTGCAAACATTGTGATACAGAATTTAAGATTAAACAAGGATGACTTTTTCTAACTCATACTTTTTGGAAAAAAAATGTTTCTTTTCCTATGACCATTTGGCAAAGCATTGCTCTTCTCTTATTTCAAGTCTTTGAAGCCCAATAATTATGTCTCCTAGATTAGTGGACATAGAAAATTACACTTGGTGAGAAAATGCTTGACAGTTGATTCTTGCTCTGAGCTCATTCATTCCATTCCAGCTTTCTACTGCTGCTTCCATAACCTTGAGAAAAGCAGCCATGGAGAGCAAACCTTCACAGCTTCCATTTAAAACCAGTCCAGTCCATAAAAAGACATTTCAAAGGTTCAAAATATAGATATAAATCAAAGTCCATCTGTTTCAGGTAGATTTGGAACCTATTAGGTTAGCAATACATTTTCTTTAGGTTTGTGTCTCTGCACCAGGGAGTCAATGATTCTTTCTGAGCTGGAATTTTAGTCTTAATTCACGAATACCTTTCTGAGTATCAAAATAAAAAATCTTTAAAGGAATAAAAAATCTTATTTTAATTTGTTGATTATAACAGGAGTGCCTACTATGAGGATTTTTAGGCTGTGTGGACACCCATTTCTAATTCCCTCTTCTTTTCCCAATATAAGAGTCAAACTAATACAAACTCAGCATAGATTGTTACAATAAAATGGTGACTGTAAGGAGACTCTATAATCAACACAAAACATAAATCCTGGTTAATACAAATACTCATACATCAGCTGTGCCTTGGGAGACACTTCTGAGGAAGCTTCAGAACATTTGCATCTCTGACAAAAGGTTTTTGAAAGAATGTCAGCTGACAGGTAAAGCTCTACCTTCTTCAGATGATGCTACTCTCTTTCACTAGGTATACAACTAGGTATGCTCATTCTCAGGAAAAGAGCTGAAACACACTAAAATAAGTTGAACAGGGGGTCTTGATTCTATTGAAATCATAATCAATTTGGGAGTTGGGAACCTAGCAGAGCAGAGGGAGTAGTTCAAGATTCTAATCCTGTGTGTATCTGAACCTGAACCTTGAATTCTATTTGTGTGTTGAGATTTCTATTAATAGTTCTCAATCAAGACAACAGAAGGGATTTGTGTATCTATCACCTAACACAGAGCTGGTACTCCATATACTTCAGTTGAATAAATAATAGCTGACATTAATTAAACACTTAGTATGAGCTAGAGTGTGTGTTTAAGGACTTTAACTTGCACTATGTAATTTAACCCTCCCAATAACTCTACAACTAGGCGCTGTTATTATTATTGCCATTTTATGATGGGGAAACTGAGGTTCAGTAAATTTAAGTAACCTGCCCAACTTCACATAGTCACTTAGCACTTCCTTGTCACTTACCTAGAAGTGGTAGAAAAAGGATTTTAGTCTTAGTGATCGGACCCTACACCCAGAATGCTTGCGCATTTCTCTCTACTCTTATTTACCAACTCACTTGGCAATATCAGAAATTGTGTCTCCATTTTTTTTTTTTTTTAATTTCCAAAAATCCTCCCCACTTTAAGAGGATTAATGAGGCCATGTCTGTTGAACACTGGACTATGTTGGAAAAGGTGCACCCCCAACTTAGGGTCTTATTCTTACTATTTGACTTCTTTTAATAATCAAAGATTACTTTGGGCAAATTGTGGACTATTAAACGCTCTCAAAGAGTTGTGAAGCCTGCTTTTTTTTTTTTTTTTTTTTCATTTTTTGTTCAGATAGAGTGGGAGGGAGACAGAGGAAGAGAGAGAGAGAGAAACATCGACGTGAAAGGGACACATCGAGTGGCCGTCACCCGCACAACCAACCAGGGCCAGGGACAAACCGCAACCGAGGCACATGCCCTTAGCAGGAACCGAACCCGGGTCTCTCTGGACCGCAGGCCGACGCTCTAACCGCTGAGCCAAACCGGCCAGGGCATGAAGCTTGCTTTTTTTTTTTTTTTACTTTCTTGATAAATTCAGTTCCTACCATTAGAAAGTAAAATTAAGAATAAATCAAATCAAACTGATTTCATACTTAAGGCTAGAAGTGAAAGACAATAAATGCACTATTTCTCATGAGAAACTACTAAACAACTTTATAAGGAGGTTAGTTGCAAGAGGTGTTCTATAGATTTAATTCAAGTCGTAACTTAAATATATAGTCCTCTATGTTTCTATGAATCCACACCTAAGTGAGTACTTCAATATCTGTATTTCTGAAACAAAATTAATAGCATTCCTTTAACAAATTACTTATACACTTTTAAGAAAAGTATATAGGCACCAGGAAAATCATGTTGCTGTGATTTTTGTCTTCCTTGGAAAAGGAATTTCCAAGTAGATAGAGAAAATTTAATCTTTAAATGTTTGTGAAAGAGATGGTTCTTATAATTAATTTGAATTTTAAAAGCAAAGGAAATTTTACCAAAAAAAAAAAAAAAAAGGACTTCCGGACATGCTTCATAAGATCTCCTTGCAACATATGATTCTCATCATATTATTTTCAACAATTGGCGATCTGGTCTTACTTATCTCCATTTCTCTCTGCTTAGCATAGTTCTTATTCTTTATATGTGAAGAATAAACAAACATGTAGATTTATACAGAATCTGAGAAAACATCCCCAAACAGAGACAGAAAATAGAAATAACAGCCTTGAGGTCTAGATGTTTTTGCTAAATAGAATTTTTAAAAACATGCTAATGTCACAAAACCAGTTAAAACAACATCTTAAACCTAAGATCTTAATAGCCTAGATGGTCAGATTTCTGAGAAAATAGCACTTCTCAGCTGAATTCACATGTCTAACAAGTCACTAAAACCCCTTAAAATTCATAGGCTCACACTCTGAAAATTTTGAGAATTTCCAAATTCGATCAAACAACTTCAGTGTATAATAACCCCAAGTGTTTAGTTTTTCCACATGTTTACTAATGTCCTCATTCATTCTGGCTGCTATAACAAAACACCACAGACTGGGTAGTTTTTAAATAGCAGACATTTATTTCTTATAGTCTTTGATAATAAAAGTTCTAGATCAAGGTGCCAGTATGATTGGCTCTCTTCTGGGTCACATGTCCTCAACGTGGCCCACGAGGCCACTGAGCTCTCTGGAGTCATTTTCATAAAGCACTAATCCCATTCCTGATGATTTCACCCTCATGACTTAAACACCTCCCAAAAGGCCCAGCTACAAATACTATCACCTTTGGGGGTTAGATCTTCAAAATATGAATTTGAGTCTGGGAGGGAACACAAACATTCAGATCATAGCAACTATGTTTCCTTAGTTCCATTGAGAAGCAAGCCTTCTGCAGACAGCCCCCTTAGGCAGTGCAGAGATCCCGCCCCTGGCTTTTGTAATTCCCTTACATCTGCCAACAGCCTAAACTACAGCAGAACTAGAAAGCCCCCGAATACTCCGGAAGCTTATCATGTATAAAAGGCGGCTGGAACCCAGGCTCGGGGCTCAGCCTTTGGGGGTGACTCCGCTGAGCCAGCACAGGTGCTCATTAAACAGTCCTTTTCTAATCCTCTGAGTGCGTGCAGTCTGTCTTTTCCTGCTGACCAAATTTCTGCCACAACACCATCACTATCAATAGCAGGTATTTTTATCTTTTGTTTTTAGATACAGAGCTTCTCTCACTGGACAAGAGACCCTGCATGCCACGACCCAGGGGTAAGATGCCAGGCAGTCTAGGTTACTGCAAAGAAACACTGCAGCAGATGATTCAAATTCATGTTGTAGAGTAGTTACAGTACGCCACTGTACCAGCCACTAGTTGCTAGGTTGAAACTGAGAAAGTCAAATTCACAAATGCTGAGGGTTTCCATATAAATTGTGCATAACAGATACACATTCTGTCAGAGCTAAACAAACATCCTCCATGGATTAGGGACTGTGCTATGCAAATGCCAGTCTTAAAAAGAAAAAAGAAAAAAATGAGGCATAACTAAGAGTGGTTTATCTCTCACCATAATTATTTCTTTAGTAATCACAGCTCATATAATTGCTTATTCCCTAAATACTGGCCACTTATTTGATGACTACATAATTACTGATTACAAACATAACGGTCTATTACTTCATTACTACTATTATTTTTTTTACTTAACTTTTTTTTCAATTTTTATTAATTTATTTTTGTTACAGATGTTTCTCCTTTTTTCCCCCTAGACATCCTCCTTCCCATCCTGCTCTCCCACCCCCCCCTCCAGCATTGTTGTCTATGTCCATTGGTTACGCATACATGCATATAAATTCTTTGGTTTATCTCACCCCTCCCCTGTGCCCCCCTCCTCTGAGGTTTGTCAGTCTGAACTGTATTCTTTTCTATGTCTCTGGGTCTATTTTGTTCATCAGCTTATTTTTCCATTATATTCTACAAATAAGTGAAATCATGTGGTATTTCTTTCTCTGATTGGCTTATTTCGCTTAGGATAATACTCTCCAGGTCCCTCCATGTCGTCTCTACTATTATTTTAATCTAGGGAACATAATTTCCTTCAAGAAAAGGAAGGCATATTATAAAGCACATTTGAGGTTGAAAAAATTATACACTCTGCATAAAAATTCACAGTTGAGTATCTCAGATGGATCACTCTTACTTAGATTTTTAAAACCAAATCTTGTTCCAAATTCTTACTAATATTGTCATCTCTTTGGCTTACTTAAGCACTTTGTTATTAACACAAATAGGGTCCAGGTACCTGCAGGAATTAGAAGAGAAGACCTGTTAAATCTAAACCATTATTTTCCTGCCCTTTAGCAAAAACATGAATTAGCAGTTTTGTGATTCAGACCAAGCTTGGGCTTATACTGATATTCACATTATTCTGAGAGGTAAAATGGTCCATTGCCAGGGAGGGTGGAAAAATTAAATCACTGAGTTTGCAGTTTGCTTTTATCACACTCTTTGGGGGCATGTTGAATGTCTGGAACCTTAGAAAGACACTTTACTGATGTAAACAATGAAGCTCTTCCCCTCAAAAACATAATTAATTTCTAACCATTTAAAAAAAAAATTGTTTTCTTTATTGGTTTTAGAGAGAGAGGAAGGGAGAGGGAGAGAGAGATGGAAACATCGACGAGAGAGAACATCAATTGGCTGCCTCTTGCAAGCCCCCCACTGGGGATTTGGCCCACAACCTGGGCATGTGCTCTGACTGGGAATCGAACTGGCGACCTCTTTTTTTTTTTTTTAATCCTCACCCGAGGACACTTTTCCATTTTCTGTTCAGACAGAGTGGGAGGGAGAGAGAGAGAGAGAGAGAGAGAGAGAGAGAGAGAGAGAGAGAGAAACATCGATGTGAAAGGGACACATCGAGTGGCTGCCTCCCGCACGACCCAACCAGGGGCCGGGGACAAACTGCAACCGAGGTACGTGCCCTTAGCGGGAACCAAACCCGGGTCTCTCTGGACTGCAGGCTGATGCTCCAACTTGCTGAGCCAAACCAGCCAAGGCAAACTGGCGACCTCTTGGAGCATGGGTTGACGCTCAACCACTGAGCCACACCAACCAGGCACAAACCATTTTTGATGAATAATTTCATGCTTTGGTTCCAATCCCATTGGCTTTTTTGAGCCTAAGAAGTTCACAGGAATTTAGCAATGACCTGGCTGCATTAAGGCCTCAGGTGGGCAAAAATGGCAGGGGAGGTTGTACTCCATTAGCCTCTTACACTTTTTTCTGGGAAATGTCTACTGTACGTTAATAAGTTAATAATCTATATTATCAACTACAGCCATGATGCATGTAGTTCTCTACAGAACTACATATGTTATCCAGGCACTTTTTACCTAACCACAGAAAGTGATGGCAAACCCTTAAGAGTCCAGAGTTTTTGAATTCCATATAATGCTTAAATATTTAGAACTGATTTTCAATAAAAGTTCACCTAGTTCCACTCTTATTACTTTAATTATTATGCTAATGGGCATGCTAGCCAGAAGGCCTTTCATTAGTTTCTGAATTGTCCTACAATTATTAGAAGGTCATTCAAAGTGTGGTTATTTTCTGTTTGTATCCATCAGAAAACCCAGCAGATATCAAAAATAGACTCATGATAGGGAGTATGTGTGCACTGGATGTATAAAGGAGATAAAGGAAGAATAAAGCAATAGAAGGTGACCTCTCAATAGGAATTATTGCCTCAATGCCATTAGGAAGATGTGGGATTTCTAAACTCAAACTTATCAATACTGGGAAAAAAAATTACTCTAGGTGATTTACATAGGGATGGGCTTCGGTTTGAACGGTTTCGCAAATGAGGCTGCCTCAAGCAGTAAAAACAAGATCTCCATATTTCTCTAAGGCCTTTTCATCAAAACAGATCTGCTTTGTGTCACTGCTTAACAACACAATGTTTTGGGATCAGTTCATATGCAAAAATTATTGTTTGTGTTTTTTTTAATAATTTTAAATTGAATCGCAAAGGATGTCATAAGATTAAATAAAGTATAACTAAAAATTGGCATTCACTATTGAATATTAATATAATTGAGTTTTTTGCCTTTTCAAAGTTAATTCTACAGTTGCATATTACTATGTTGTGACTAATAATGATTTAACCCTAAAAAAATAAAAATTAAAATATTCCTAAGAAGAATGATTTCTATTATCTAAATACAACACATGTCCTGATTAGAAGACAGAAAAGCGAAGGTTAATGCTAGAGAAATTTTGCTTTAAAAACTGTAGAAGTGAGTGATGTTCACCACAGACAGCACTGAGATCATCACCGTCCTTAATTTAACATGTATTCGAGAGACCCCGTGTGGCACAAAGATTGACAAGTAGTTTGTTTCCTACAAAGCACCAATGTAATTGTACAGACACACTGAACAGATACACATGAATATGGAAGAGAACAGCAGAAAAATACACAATTTTTACTGTAAAAAGTCAAAGCTTGTAAGTGTTTAGAAATATGTAAGTAATATTCAACCAGCAGAGAGCTTCAAGAACCATGATTCCTACAAAAAAGGGAAGTCCAAGGGCAAAACAACACAAATTGTTATCAATGAGATGGTGGCAACAACAAAAAACAGAGATTTTCAATTCTCAAAAATATTTGTGGGACATAGTTTCAGCTCGGGGATGTTGAGAGCATCATTCTTACTCTTACAACAAGAAAAAGACTCAACAAACAGCAAATTAACTTTTCTTAAACCTGTGAGAAAACTGGTTCAAGAGCAGCCAATAAAGATGAACTCTGGGGGAAAAAAAACATCTACAGGGGGCAATAGAATCTAAGCATTTGCTTACCTGCAGCAAACACTGCAGGACAGCATGGCAGCTGGTAAGAGGAGTCAGCTAAAAATATTTTAAACAAATTGCTAAAGACTGAATATGGGCTATAAAAAGGTGTAAGTCCCTGGAGATGCAGAATAGAAGGACTCACACTTTCTCCCAGGATTCCTCTCTGTGAACCTTACCAGGCACTCAGGCAGGTTTGGTGAGAATTCTGAGAAAGCTTCCTTGATGGAGCTGACAGGGAAAGGTACAGTAATCATCTTAAAGTTGTACACATCTAACAGTAATTCAAGTTCCATGAGGCAAACACTAACAGAACTGAAAAGAGAATTAGGGAGATCCACAACAGCAGTTGAGACTTTATAATGCTCCTCTCTCAGTAATTGAAAGAACAAGTAGGCAGAAAATAAGTAGAGATATAGATGATATGAACAATACTATCTGCCACTTGACTTAATTGACATTTATAGAACATCTCACCCAACAAACTGCATTAATAAACATTTTTCACAAGTGCACATGAAGCATTCATCACAACAGACCCTATTTTGGGGCATAAAACAAACCTTGCCAAATTTAGAAGAATAATTATTACACAAAGTATGCTCTCAGATCATAATGAGATTAAACTCTAAATCAATAAGAAAAAAATACAGAAAATTCCAAGCATTTGCAAATTAAACAGCACACTGGAAATTAAATAATCCACAGAGAAAAGAGGAAGTATCAAGAAAAATTTTTAAATATTTTGAATTTAAAAAAACTACATTATACAAAATGTGTGGGGAACAGCTAAAGCAGCACTTACAGGTACGTTTGTAGCATTAAAGCTTGCAATAAATAATAAGAAAGATCACAAATTATTAACCTAAACTTCTACCTAAAGAAACCTGAAAAAAGAGATTAATTTAAAACAAAAGCAGGTGGGAAAAAGACAATATTTATTTATTTACTTACTTATTTATTTAATATATACTAGAGCAGAAATCAGTGAAATTAAAAATAGAAAAATAAGAATATCCATGAAAAAGCTGATTCTCAGAAAAGATCAATAAAATTGATAAAACCTTAACCATATTGAACAAGAAAAAAGAAAAGAAAATGCAAATTACCAATAATGAAAATAAAAGAGGGAATTTCATTATTGATTCCATAGACATTAAAGCAATAATGATGGTATACTCTGAACAACTGTATCCTCATAAATTTCACAACTTAGGTGAAATTGATAAATTCCTTAAATATACAAACTATGAAAAGTCATCAAGATGAAGAGAAAAAACTCAATGGAGAAAGTAAAGTATTTTCAACACGTGAAAAAATTAGACATCGATATGCAAAAAATAAACCTCAGTGCTTACCTTACATTTTGTGCAAACACTAACTCAGTAAGGATTATAACCAAATATAAATGATAAAATTTCTAGAAGAAAATTTAAGAAAAAATTTGTGATCTTTATTTTTGCAGTTTTAGAAATATACCAAAGGCATGATATGTACTAAGAATATATTAATAAAATGGACTTTATCAAAATTTAAAGCTTTGCTCTGTGAAACAAAATGTTAAAGGAATGAAAAGACTAGCCACTGACTAGAAGAAAATATTTGCAAATCACATAAATGATAGAGAACTCCTTTCCAAAATATATAAAGAATTCTTAAACTTGAACAATAAGAAAACAAAGAAATAGATTAAAAAATTGGAAAAACATCTGAGTAGACACTCCATCGAGAATTATAGGTGGCAAACAAATATATAAAAAAATCTCAGTGTCATTTAGGAAATGTGAATTAAAACCACAATGAGACACTACTACACATCCATTAGAATAGGTAGACAACAAGAAAACTGGCAATACCAAATGGAAGTGAGGAAGAGGAGCAGTCACTCTCATACACTACTGGTGGGAAGGTGTGAGAATGTTATGGCTACATTGGAGAATTATTTGGAGTCTCTTAATAAAGTTAAACATACATTCATCATGCAATTCAGCAAAACCACTCTTAGGTGTTTATTCAAGTGAGTTGAAAACGTATGTTATTGCGAAAACCTATTAGCAGTTTGATTAATAATTGCAGCTTTATTCACAATTGTCCCAAACTGAAAACAACTCATGTTCTTCAGTAAGTGAATGAATACTTTGTGGTACAGCTATCCACACAATGGAATACTACTTGGCAATAAAATGGAATGAGCAATTGATTCATATACCAACAGGGATGATTCTTAAATATAGTTTACAAAGGAAAGAAGCTAGACTCAAACAGCTATATAATATATGACTTAATTTATATTACATTCTGCAAAAGGCAAAACTATAGGGAAAGAAAAGTGATTATTACCAGATTGGAGGTGAAGTGAGTGGCTGACGGGCAGCGTGAGGGAATTTTTTGATTTAATAGAACATTATGTATGATACTGTGGTAGTGGATACAGGACTCTCTCAATTTTTCAAAACCCAGAGAACTGTATACCAGAAAGAGTGAATTATACTCTATTTAAAATAAAATTTTTAAAAAGTCAACCAGGACATGGGAAGAATCCAAGATATAATGCAGACCATGACAAATGAATCTAATTATATTACAAATGTGTACATAACCACACTGAGGGGGTGGGGGAAGACAGGTGCTGACCTAAGCAACTTTGGAAAACAGAGTGTTGATAAGATATTGTGAGGCTAAAGACAGTAAGAACTGTAACAACCACTGTATTCTAGTTTGTAAATTTGTTTCTCACAGGGTTTAGCTTAGTGACTCTGAAATGACTTTACCTACATACTAGGGTTGAACAAGTAAGGAAATATATTGCACATAATGAGAGTCAGGGTCTCGATTTAGGAGACTAAAGCTACAAATATGCAAAGAGAAATGCCAGAATAAACCCTGTGGTGCTGAATTGGAGTTTAATCTATCAATATGAACTCATGTTTATTTTAAAGATAGATGATAGATAGGTATATGTAGAAATATAGATAAGTGTATACACATGACGTAGCATATGTACATGTATTTCATAACTGTCTAGTGAAAAGGACTAGAAGCAGTAACCCCAAGTAGCAACCAACACATGTAGTGCCCAGATCTTGGATTCTAAGTAATATTCTCCAGAAAAAGGAATCAGACTTCTTGGAGAAACTGTTGATTATGGGGATAGAAAATACTAGATGAGCCTGGAGCATAGTGCTGTGCTAAAGAGTAAGAAAGTGCATAACCACCCCTCCCTCCATAAATAAATTATGGGTCATATGAAAAAGGCACAGCGGCTAATTGAAAAAAGCTCCCAAAGGCCAGAACTGGAAAAATTTTAGCAATAAAAAATATAATAGTTCTGAATTCTAACATAAAAAATAAAATAAATATCCATGAGTCATGCAAATATAAATAAGTGATTAAGTGAATAAACAAACGAAGGAGAAGGGAAAAGTCTTCCATACTGAAGAATTATAATCAACAAATGCATAACAATTAGAGAAAAAAAAAAAGCACTATTATATCACTATGGCATTAATTGCTACAGGCAAAAATTCACTGATGAATGCTAAAATTACTGAGTGCAACTCTGAGGAAAAACAGAGTATTTGCATAGCCTCAAAGTATGTCCTCCAAAATATTAACTACTGTGGTCATTTTAACATCTATTGAAAAATTCTTTGATTCCAAAATGGCGGCGGAGTGAATGGAAGCTACACAGACCATCTCCCAGGACCAAACTGGAAATACAACTAAAATAAAGTCAAATCATCGGGAAAAAGCAACAGAAAAGCAGTGTGCGAGGACCATAGAACCAGGGACACTGAATCGATCCTGGTAGGATTGCGGAGGCGCAAGAGGGGAGCGGGGAGCCCACAAAGAGCAGCGGCCTTAGCCTTGAGCAGTGCCTGCCCTCGGGGTTAAAGCCCGAGCCGGCTCCACAGCGCAGAGCCGGGACAGAGCACTAAAACAGCCACAGCCACTCACCTGGGCTCTGGCAGAGGGAGGGCGGACTGGACTGGAACTGTGTGGGGACACTCGGGATTTGGAGGGCGCTCAGAGCTTTTGCTGAGTTGCGGCCACGCAGGACTGTGGCCTGGCCCACTTACTCCATCCCAGGGCTCTGGGGACAGGTGGCAGCCCCTCCCTGGGAGATCCAGCCACACCCTAGTGGGCCATTGAAATTCAAATCAAGGCTCATTAACTACCAGCATCTGCCCCACCCTCGGGAAATCCTCTCACGCTGAACACCTGAGGGAGGTTCTCATTCAACTGAGAACCCAAGGCTCTTCAAGTAACCAGGACTAATAGCCTCTAGGCAAAAAGCTAGAGGATAACTGAACCTTTTCTGGGCTTGCAACTCTACCCAGGAAAGTAAGACTCGACAGTGGTGTATAGCGTGGGTCCTCTCACGCTCATCCAAACCCAGTACAGGGAGCCACAAACAGCATAACACCAACATCCACAGGGAAAATTTGGCAAGCTCCAAAAACCACTGAGATAACCAAAATGGTAAAACAACGAAACAGATGCCAAACGAAAGAACAAGAGACCTCCAATGAAGATGAGATAAATGAAATGGAGTTAAGCAAGTTAACAGAGCTAGAATTCAGAGCCATGATCTTGAGGAAGCTCAACAGCATGTGTAAGGACATCAACACCATGAGCAAAGACATAGAAATATTGAAAATAAACCAACTGGAAATGAAGAATGACATAGCAGAAATGAAGAACACATTGGAAGGACTAAACAGCAGAGTAGAAGAAGCTGAGGACCGGATCAGTGAATTAGAAGACAGGGTAGAAAAAATCAACCAATCAGAAAACCAAAAGGAAAAAACAATGAAAAAACAGGAAGACAGCTTAAGAGAACTGTGGGACAACTGGAAACGTAATAATATTCGCATCATAGGAGTCCCAGAAGAAGAAGAAAATGAGAAAGGGTTAGAGAATATATTTGAAGAAATAGTGACAGAAAATTTCCCTAATTTGGTGAAGGAAGAAGGCATTCAAGTTCAAGAAGCACAGAGAGTCCCAAGTAAGAAGAACCCAAACAGGCCCACACCAAGACACATAGTAATTAAAATGCCAAAAATTAAAGACAAAGAGAGAATCCTCAAGGCAGCAAGAGCTAAGCAACAGGTTACCTCCAAAGGAACCCCCATAAGGCTATCAGCTGACTTCTCCATAGAAACACTACAGGCCAGAAGGGAATGGCATGAAATAATCAAGGTCATGAAAAACAAGGATCTGAACCCAAGACTACTCTACCCAGCAAGGCTATCATTCAAAATAGAAGGTCAAATAAAGAGCTTCCCAGACAAAAAAAGGCTAAGGGAATACATTAGCACCAAACCAGCACTGCAAGAAATGTTAAAAGGACTGCTGTAATTAGTAGAAGAACTAGAAAGGAAAATAGAAACACACTAAACAAAAATGGCAATAAGTAAGTACATATCAGTAATCACCTTAAATGTAAAGGGACTGAACGCCCCAATCAAAAGACAAGGAGTAGCGGATTGGATAAGAAAGCATGACCCATATATATGTTGTTTACAAGAGACCCACCTCACAACAGAAGACTCACATAGGCTGAAAGTGAAGGGATGGAAAAAAATCTTCCAAGCAAACAGAAAGGAAAGAAAAGCAAGGGGTAGCAATACTCATATCTGATAAAATAGATTTTAAAATGAAGGCCATAACTAGAGACAAAGAAGGTCACTACATAATATTGAAAGGATCTATCCAACAGGAAGATATAACCTTGGTAAACATATATGCACCTAATATAGGAGCACCAAAATACATTAAAAATCTTCTGGAAGACTTCAAAGGAGAAATCGACAGCAATACAATCATAGCAGGGGACTTCAACACCCCGCTGACATCACTGGATAGATCCTCTAGACAAAAAATTAACAAGGACACAGAGACTCTAAACGAAGCACTAGACCAAATGGATTTAATAGATATTTACAGAGAATTACACCCCAAAACTACAGAATTCACATTCTTCTCAAGTGCACATGGGACATTCTCAAAGATAGACCCCATGTTAGGACACAAACGGAGTCTCTCCAAGTTCAAGAAGATTGAAATCATATCAAGCATCTTCTCAGATCACAATGGCATGAAACTAGAAATCAATTGCAACAAGAACATGCAAAGACATTTGAATACATGGAGGCTAAATGGCATGTTATTAAACAATGAATGGGTTACCATGGAGATCAAGGAAGAAATTAAAAACTTTCTGGAAACGAATGAAAATGAACACACAACAACACAAAATCTATGGGATGCAGCCAAAGCAGTTCTGAGAGGGAAGTTCATAGCACTACCGGCCTACCTCAAGAAACAAGAAAAATTTCTAATAGACTTTCTAACCTCACAACTTGAAGAACTAGAAAGCAAACAAAAGGAAAACCCCAGAGCAAGTAGAAGGAAGGAAATAGTAAAGATCAGAGCAGATATAAACGACATGGAGAGACAAAAAAAACAATTCAAAGGATCAATGAAACAAAGAGCTGGTTTTTTGAAAAGATAAACAAGATTGATGGACCCTTAGCTAGACTCACCAAGAAACAAAGAGAGAGAACTCAAATACACAAAATCAGAAATGAAAGAGGAGAAGTAACAACTGACACCACAGAAATACAAAGGATCGTTAACAAATACTATGAACATTTATATGGCAACAAATTCGACAATCTAAGCGAAATGGACAAATTTCTAGAAACACAGTCTCCCAAAACTGGACCGGGAAGAGATAGAAAACTTGAACAGGCCAATAACAACCAAGGAAATTGAAGATGTAATCAAGACTCTCCCAGCAAACAAAAGTCCAGGCCCAGACAGCTTCACAGGGGAGTTTTACTGAACATTCAAAGAAGAACTAACACCCATTCTCCTCAAACTATTTGTAAAAATTCAAGAAGAAGGAAGACTTCCAAACTCATTTTATGAGGCCAGCATAATTCTAATTCCAAAACCAGAAAAAGACACTACCAAGAAAGAAAACTACAGGCCAATATCCCTGATGAACATAGATGCCAAAATCCTGAACAAAATACTAGCAAGTCGGATCCAGCAATACATCAAAAAAATTATTCACCATGACCAAGTGGGATTCATCCCAGGGATGCAAGGCTGGTTCAATATTCGCAAATCAATAAATGTGATACACCACATAAACAAAATGAAAGATAAAAACCACATGATCATATCAATAGACGCTGAAAAAGCATTCGACAAAATTCAGCACCCATTTCTGATAAAAACGCTCAGCAATTTGGGAATAGAGGGATCATATCTCAACATTATAAAGGCCATATATGAAAGACCTACAGCCAACATCATACTCAATGGGCAAAAATTAAAAACATTTCCCTTAAGAACAGGAACAAGACAGGGATGCCCACTTTCGCCACTCTTATTTAACATAGTACTGGAAGTCTTAGCCACAGCAATCAGACGTGAAGAAAAAATAAAAGGGATCCAAATTGGAAAGGAAGAAGTGAAACTGTCATTATTCACAGATGACATGATATTATACATAGAAAACCCTAAAGACTCCATCAAAAATCTACTAGACCTAATAAATGAATTTGGCAAAGTAGCAGGATACAAAATTAACGTCAAGAAATCGACGGCATTCTTATACACCAATGATGAACTCACAGAAAGAGAAACTAAAGAAACAATCCCATTTACCATCGCAGCAAAAAAATTAAGATACCTAGGAATAAACTTAACCAAAAAAGTAAAGGACCTATTTGCAGAAAACTACAGGACATTGAAAAAAGAAATAGAGGAAGATATAAAAAAGTGGAAGCACATACCTTATTCATGGATTGGAAGAATTAACATCATTAAAATGTCCATATTACCCAAAGCAATCTATAGATTCAATGCAATCCCCATCAAAATACCATTGACATATTTCACAGAACTAGAACAAATACTCCAAAAGTTCATATGGTACCAAAAAAGACCCCGAATAGCCACAGCAATCTTGAAAAAGAAGGGCAAAGTAGGTGGGATCACGATACCGGATATCAGATTATACTACAAAGCTACTATAATCAAAACAGCCTGGTACTGGCACAAGAACAGGCATATAGACCAGTGGAACAGAACAGAGAATCCAGAAATTGACCCAAGATATTATCCTCAACTAATATTTGACAAAGGTGGCAAGAGCATACAATGGAGCAAAGACAGCCTCTTTAATAAATGGTGTTGGGAAAATTGGACAGCTACATGCAAAAAAATGAAACTAGATCATCAACTTACACCATACACAAGAATAAACTCAAAATGGGTAAAAGACTTAAGTGTGACTCGTGAATCCATAAAAATCCTAGAAGAAAATGTAGGCAACAGAATTTCGGACATCATACGCAGCAGAATCTTCACTGATACATCACCTAAGGCAACAGAAACAAAGGAGAAAATGAACACATGGGACTACATCAAACTCAAAAGCTTCTGCACAGCAAAAGAAACAACCATCAAAACAGAAAGGGAACCCACTGTATGGGAGAGCATAATTGCCAATGATACATCAGATAAGGGGTTAATCTCCAAAATATATAGAGTGCTCATACAACTCAACAAAAGGAAGACAAAGAACCCAATTAAAAAAGGGGCAGAAGAACTAAATAGACACCTCTCCAAACAGGACATACAAATGGCTAAGAGACATATGAAGAAATGCTCAACATCACTAATCATTAGAGAGATGCAAATTAAAACAACAATGAGGTATCACCTTACACCTGTCAGAATGGCCGCCATCAACAAATCGTCAAACAACAATTGTTGGCGTGGGTGTGGCGAAAAGGGGACTCTACTACACTGCTGGTGGGAATGCAGACTGGTGCAGTCACTGTGGAAAACACTATGGTGTTACCTGAAAAAATTAAAAATTGAATTACCATTTGATCCAGTGATCCCACTTCTAGGAATATACCCTAAGAATCCTGAAACACCAACCAGAAAGAATACATGTACTCCCATGTTCATAGCAGCACTATTCACAATAGCTAAGATCTGGAAACAGCCCAAGTGCCCATCAGTGGATGAATGGATAAATAGCTGTGGTCCATATACACAATGGAGTACTATGCAGCTGTAAGAAAGAAAGATCTCGTATCCTTTGAGACGACATGGAGGGACCTCGAGAGTATTATCCTAAGCGAAACAATCCAAGCAGAGAAAGACAAATATCACATGATCTCACTCATGTGTGGAATATAATAAACATAACAGGCTGGGGAACAGGGTAGACCCAGAGATGTGGAAGTAGGGTACAGACTGACAACCCTCAGAAGAGGGGGTGGGGGGGGAGGGAAGAGATAAACCACAGAACTTACACACATGTATGCATAACTGATGGACATGGACAACAAAGTTGGGGAAGGGGTGGAGGGATGGGGAGGAGGGTGTCAATGGGGAAAAAAGGAGAAACATCTGTAACAAAAATAAATTAATAAAAAATAAAAATAAAAAAATAAAAAATAAAAAGGAAAGTTTAGCCAAAAAAAAAAAAAAACAAAAATTCTTTGACATTCCTCCCTCCAGGAGGCAGAGCTTAGGTTTCTTTCCCTTGAAAATGGGCTGGACTTAGTAACTTTCTTATAAAAACATAGTTTGTAAAGGGAAAATTGTAACTTACAATGGAGGGAAAAAACTGGAAGTACTTCAAAAGTATTAAGATTATAAAACAAAGTAAAGATAGGTCTAGATCCAAATGTAATTTAAGATTCTTGTTCAATGGGTTCATCAATCAATTTACATCAAACATTGGCATCATTCATCAACTTTATTCTTTAATAAGTATTCTAAGATCTGTGTCAGGTAGTATCTCATTATTTGAGAGCAAAATTAATCTCTCTTTTATAGACAAGAAAACTTGAAGAGAGAAACAATTACACAAAAATACATGATATTTTTGTACAATTATACGCACTCATACTGTGTGGCTCAGTGGACTGAGTGTCGTCCCATGGACTGAGGTCCCAGTTCGATTCCTGGTCAGGCCACATGCCTGGGTTGCAGGCTTGATCCCCAGTAGGGGGTGTGTGGGAGGTGGCCAATTGATGTGTTCCTCTCACATGGATGTTTCTATCTCTCTCTCCCTTCCTCTCTCTTTAAAAAAAATCAATAAAAACATATCTGAAAAAAAGAAAATGACTCCCAAGTTCCTTTGGCCACATTAACTCCCCTTAACTATAAGAGCACAAATGATGCATAGGGAATGAGTTACCTCTTAAATAAGGTAGCTTTCATTAAAGCTATGAAATCTACATATTCATTTCCCTTGCCAAAGACTCTGATACACTACCTTCACATTCATCCAATTCATACTCATTCACGTAAGGAGTATTCACACACCACTTCATGCAGCCATGCCTATACAGGTAATCTCTGATTAATTCATGGTCAGCAAATGCTGAAATATGTGATGCCATCAATGGTCTTTATAAAATGCCTTTTGACTCATGAATCTTTTCAACTATACAATCTAAGATGATTTAGTTCACTTGAACCAGTATTTAATTCAAACAGAAAGGTTTATAATCCATGTGTTGACATCAAGTTATAGTTCATTATGTGTATAATTATAGTAATATTGTGTTTAAACATCACTGCACAAAAAGAATGACTATAATCAAAGTCTTTTAGGAGCATACTGGATAATTCCAGTTTCCGCTAGAAGGGGAAGAAACTCTTCTATGAAGACTTCTCACAATAGCCTGTAGCAAGAGTGAGCATATAGGAGTGGCTATTTTTATATTTGTAGACCAAGAACTGTTAGAGACACAGTTCTTCAAGGTTTTGTATTTCCTTGTCTTTATGGTGTATTTGAGGAAATGAAGGTCAAAAGAAGTTGGATCGATTTTCTAAGGTCACATGACTAGTTAGTGTCCAACTAGAGCTGGAAACCAGGTTTTCTTATGGTCAGCAGAGCTCTGTCTTCTACCACAGTACACATACCTTGATAGTATATTCTATCAGGAGAAGACATGATAGAATGATAAAAGAAGCCCTCTGCTGGCTAGGGTCAGCTGATCTGTTTTAGTAATAATAGTAATAATTATTATAACAGTGAACACTTTAAAATGTGACAGGCACTCCACTAAATGCTTGATGTTCAATATCATTTTTAACCTTCACAACAATTTAATGAATTAGGTGATATCACCATTTCCATTTTGCAAATGAGGACATTGAGGCACTAAGTTTAAATTGTTAGCTCAAGATCACATAGTAATTAGCATAGCTAGTCCTTGAAACTCACCCAACTAGATCATTTAATATCTCTCAGCTATTACTCAGTCAAGACAAGACAATGAAGGATTAAACTCTTAGGCCACATAGTTTGTGAAATAAATGTAAGAAATAACCTTTTTTGCTTTGTTGTAATTTCCCTAGGGAATTTCCCTAGGGGGCCTTCAATATATCTTACCTCTGTGCTCCTTACATGCCCACAAGCATAAGAATGTGTGCAACCTAAGTAAAATCAGACAGCAAAGCAGAAATTGATGATGGTGGGATTTGTTTTAATCCTTGGTAAGACAAATTCCAGAGCCCCTCTGTAGGGCAGTGTGTGTCCGTGGGTGAGCTAAGGTTAGTTCTTGGCTGCCTATAGCTCTGGCCAGTGGGACTCAGGGGGAAGGAACTAGAGTTGAGCAAGGAAGCTGTGGACATCACATTTTTAAAAAAATTTGCTTTTAAGAGATAAAGAACAGTATGAGAAATGAAAAATAAATCAGAACTATCCCAAAGCCCACGACATCCATGCTATGAAACCAAACCCTCGTGGAAAGTAGCAATGTGACATTTATAACTTCAGAACAATGACATCTCTTCAGATGGTGTCAGTGAACACCATGTGTAAGGAATGACAAAGAGAACATATCTTTTCCCAGCACAAGGGAAGTTGTCAGGGCTTGTGGACCTGATCACTGAGACCCTCAGAGCTAACTCAGTTAGGGAGAATACCTTTCAAAGCCCATAGGTGATCCAGGCTTGAAGAGCATGTCTAATAAAAAAGAGATTCAAATGTGGGCACAGATCCTCTGCTAATATTCTTGTGCTCTGCCACACTCAGGTTTTTCCTGAAAAACTGACTATGCTTGAATTAAAATGGCCCTTGGGCAGAAGCCCAACACATAACTGTTTCTAGGTAGCCTTACAAATATAACAGTCAGAAGGAGAAGAACACATCCTCTAAGTTACCTAATATAAATTACCTAAATATAACAAGGAGAAGTACATTGTCTTACAGTTAAGGGTACTCCATTAACATTTATGAATTTAACATTTCTATATGTGATTATTTCAAAAGTATTATTAGAAAATTACATTTGTATTTTGTAATTTGTGTACAAATTTGGCTTGCGCACGGTGAGATCAATGTTGGTGCGTAGAAGTGAGTTTGCCAGGGAATGAGATAACTGATTAACATTTCCACAGCTCAACCCATCACTCTCATCCTTGGCATATGATTCCCATGAAAGCCACAGACTATTATTTACTGAAAATAAGAAAAAAAGAAAATGGTCAACCAATAGGAGAAAATTTTAATAAATGTGAAAAGCATACCAAGGTGTGCCTTAAGGCTTAGAAACAGGAAACACGTGATTCTCAACAGAAATAGGTCAGATCAAAATCAGAAGCTGGGCCATATTTGAAAATTTAGACATTTACAAAGGTCCAGAAAGAACACCCTCATGAATGTCCAGTGCCTAACCGAATAGGTTGCTTTCAGAAAGAATGGCTTCATGCAGTGCTTCCAAACCTGACAGACAATAAGCGTACACTGGGAGGCTTTCCTACGGATGCACATGCCCACGCTCTCATACCCCAGCCCCCAGCCATGAGTGGAGTCTCTGAGTGCACGATGGAGCAGAAGACTGTGTTTAGATATCTCTTCTAAAAGCGGTGGCTGAGGGAGTGAGCACAGGATGCAGACCTGACAAAGCTGGATTTATTTTGAGTCCTTTCAGTCATGAAGGGTCCTAATCCATGTTGTGACGTTAATCCCCATATTAGGATGCTATATTTATAGAATATATAAGTCTGAGCTCCTTGAAAAATGATGAAATGTAAGTTTTATTTGCCAGAGATAAATTAGTTGCTGTGCACAATTTGCTCTTTTGTTCTGAGAATATAGACCTGCATTTTGTCACAGACCACCTGCACTCTCTATGATTTACTTTATTAGGTAACTTAGAGGATGTGTGCTTATCTCAAGCTTTAGAAAAGATTTTCAACTTCATATCTATCGAGTACAGGCAGAAAAAAATCTCACATTTTTACGTATATTAGAAATTTCATTCCATAGAGTGTGAAGTGACTATGAAGTGACTTAACCTATTTCTCCTAAATACAGTAACTAGTAGAAAGGAGTCCTATAGCCTCAAATCTCTAAATATGCACCTTTCCTAAAATGAATGGACCATTCACATAATTGATGTGTTTATTTTATTTATTTGCTATCTGTTTTAAATATTTGTACACATTGGTATATTTTTTCTTGTCTACAAGTGAGTCAAAAGCAGATCACTTTTTATAAAGAGAATATAAAATAAAGCTCAATCAAGCACAGTGTGTTATTTCTAATTTGACAGTGCTGATGTTCTTTGGTGCCTCTATTTGTGAGACATAGGTCTAGCTATTAGGAAGGGTGGAATCCGAACAGATGTTTTCTTCATGGACCTAGTGTCCTGACATAACTCTGAACATAGTAAAGTGCTTACAGAAGACATCTTGAGCCATTAAATAACAAAGCACAAATCTCAACTATTTCAGCAGGAAGTTTTAATTATAAAACTGGACATTAAAAAATTAGTCAACATTTCTTGGTCAAGTAGCTGCACCTCTTAACCATGATTTCAGGCCTTTGGAAGCCAAAGTTTATATTATTCTTATATTATTTATAATCTGCCTAAACTTACTCCATATCAACCAAAATATTAGATCCAAAATTGTTTTTTGACAAAGCCAATTTTTATTAAAGATTTTAGTTATAAAACCTAAGCTTCTTATAAAAAATGTCTTAAAAGCCTCTTCAGCTATCAAGTGAAATTTTGGTTCTAAAATCTAATTATTCGCCCAGCTGGTGTGGCTCAGTGGTTGTGCCGTTGAGCCATGCACCAAGAGGTCACTGGTTCGATTCCCGGTCAGGACACATGCTCAGGTGGTGGGCCCAATCCCCAGTGGAAGGCATGCAAGAGGTGGTCAATCGATGTTCTCTCTCATCAGTGTTTCTGTCTCTCTCTCCCTCTCCCTTCCTCTCACTCTAAAATAAATAAAGAAAAAAATATGGGGGGAGGGAAAATGGCGGTGGAGTGAATGGAAGCTACACAGACGATCTCCCAGGATCAAACGGGAATTACAACTAAAATAAAGACAAATCATCGGGAAAAAGCAACAGAAAAGCAGCAGGAGAGGACCATACAACCAGGGACACTGAATGAGCCTGGTATGATCTGCGGAGGAGTGAGGGTGGCGGGCTGGGAGCCCACGGACAGCAGTGACCTCGGCTGTGAGCGGTGGCCTCGGCTGCGAACTGCGGCCTCGGCTGCGAGCGGTGGCCTGAGCTGGGAGCTCCGCCCCGGCCGTGAGCAGCGGCCCCGGCTGGGAGCAGCGCACTCGGCTGGGAGCTGCGCATCAGGCTGGGAACGGCGCATTCGGCTGGGAGCGGCGCACTCGGCTGGGAGCTGCGGCCTCGGCTGCGAGCTGCGACCTCGGCTGCGAGCAGCGGCCTTACTGGGAGCTGCAGCGGCGGCGCCCGCCCTCGGAGTTAAGAGCCCCAGCTGCCCCACAGCGCAGAGCCCAGACAGAGCGCTAAATAGCCACAGCCACTCACCTGGGGCTCCGACAGAGAGAGGGCGGACTGGACTGGAACTCTGAGGGGACACCTGGGATTTGGAGGGCGCTCAGAGTTTGTGCTGAGCTGTGGCCACAAAGGATGGTGGTGGCCAGCCCCTCCTTCCCCATAGCACAGACCTGCAGCCAAGTTTGCTACTTCCCGGAGCTGTGGAAGCCCCGCCCTCGGAGATTCCCAGGTGAGGTAAAGAGGTAAAGAAAAGCAAATTGAGGCTCATTAACAACCAGCATTAGCCCCACCCTCGGAAATCCTCTTACACTGTAAACATCTGAGGGAGTTTCTCATTCAACTGAGATCCTAAGGCTTTTCAAGTAACTGAGGCTAATAGCCTCCAGGCAAAAAGCAAGATCATAACTAAACCTTTCCTGAGCTTGGATATCTACCCAGGAAAGTGAGACTTGATAGTGGTGTTGAAGGAGGGCCCTCCACGCTCATCCAAACCCAGTAGAGGGAGCCACAAATAGCAGAACACCAACACCCACAGGGAAAATTTGGCAGGCTCCAAAACCCACTGCAATAGCAAAAATGGTGAAACAAAGAAACAGATCCCAAATGAAAGAACAAGAGAACTCCACCGGAGATGAGATAAATGAAATGCAGTTAAGCAAATTATCAGAGGTAGAGTTCCGAGCCATGATCTTGAGGAAACTAAACAGCATGAGTAAGGACATCAACACCATGAGTAAAGATATAGAAACACTGAAAACCAACCAAGTGGAAATGAAGAATGACATAGCAGAAATAAAGAATACATTGGAAGGATTGACCAGCAGAGTAGAGGAAGCAGAGGACCGGATCAGTGAATGAGAAGACAGAGTAGAAAAAATCAATCAATCAGAAAACCAAAAGGAAAAAACAATGAAAAAACAGGAAGATAGCTTAAGAGAACTGTGGGACAACTGGAAACGTAATAACATTCACATTATTGGAGTCCCCGAAGAAGAAGAAAATGAGCAAGGGTTAGAGAATATATTTGAAGAAATAGTGACAGAAAACTTTCCTAACCTGGTGAAGGAAGAAAGCGTTCAAGGTCAAGAAGCACAGAGAGCCCCAAGTAAGAAGAACCCAAACGGGCCCACACCAAGACACATAATAATTAAAATGCCAAAAATCAAAGACAAAGAGAGAATCCTAAAGGCAGCAAGAGATAAGCAACAGGTTACCTACAAAGGAAACCCCATTAGGCTATAATCTGACTTCTCAACAGAAACACTACAGGCCAGAAGGGAATGGCATGAAGTAATCAAGGTCATGAAAAACAAGGATCTGAATCCAAGACTACTCTATCCAGCAAGGCTATCATTCAAAATAGAAGGTCAAATAAAGAGCTTCCCAGACAAAAAAAAGGCTAAGGTAATATATTAGCACCAAACCAGCACTGCAAGACATGTTAAAAGGACTGCTATAATTATTAGAAGAAATAGAAAGATAATTAGAACCACACTGTACAAAAATGGCAATAAATAAGTACATATCAATAATCACCTTAAATGTAAATGGACTGAATGCTCCGATAAAAAGACACAGAGTAGCTGACTGGATAAGAAAGCATGATTCACACATATGTTGCTTACAAGAGACCCACCTCACAACAAAAGACTCACATAGGTTGAAAGTGAAGGGATGGAAAAAAATCTTCCAAGCAAACGGAAAGGAAAAAAAAGCTGGGGTAGCAATACTCATATCTGATAAATTAGATTTCAAAATGAAGACCATAACTAGAGACAAAGAAGGCCACTACATAATATTGAAAGGGTCTATCCAACAGGAAGATATAACCTTGGTAAACATATATGCACCCAATATAGGAGCACCAAAATATATTAAAAATCTTCTGGAGGACTTCAAAGGAGAAATCGACTGCAATACAATCATACCAGGAGACTTCAACACCCCACTGACATCACTGGATAGATCATCTAAACAAAAAATCAACAAGCAAACAGAGACTCTAAATGAAGCACTAGATCAAATGGATTTAATAGATATATACAGAGAATTACATCCCAAAACTGCAGAATTCACATTCTTCTCAAGTGCACATAGGACATTCTCAAAGATAGACCATATGTTAGGGCACAAACTAAGTCTCTATAAGTTCAAGAATTGAAATCATATCAAGCATCTTCTCAAATCAAAATGGCATGAAACTAGAAATCAATTGCAACAAGAACATGCAAAAACATATGAACATATGGAGGCTAAATAGCATGTTACTAAACAATGAATGGGTTACCATGGAGATCAAGGAAGAATTTAAAAAATTTCTGGAAACCAATGAAAATGAACACACAACAACGCAAAATCTATGGGATACTGCGAAAGCAGTTCTGAGAGGGAAGTTCATAGCACTACAGGCCCACCTTAAGAAAGAAGAAAAATTTCTAATTGACTACCTAACCTCACAACTTAAAGAACTGGAAAGCAAACAAAAAGAAAACCCTAGAGCAAGTAGAAGGAAGGAAATAGTAAAGATCAGAGCAGAAATAAACGACATGGAGACCAAAAAAACAATTCAAAAGATCAATAAAACAAAGAGCTGGTTTTTTGAAAAGATAAACAAGATTGATGGACCCTTAGCTAGACTCACCAAGAAACAAAGAGAGAGAACCCAAATACACAAAATCAGAAATGAAAGAGGAGAAGTAACAACTGACACCACAGAAATACAAAGGATCATTAGCAAATACTATGAACATTTGTATGGCAACAAATTTGACAATCTAAGCGAAATGGACACATTTCTAGAAACACATAGTCTCCCAAAACTGAATCGGAAAAAGATAGAAAACTTGAACAGGCCAATAACAACGAAGGAAATTGAAGATGTAATCAAGACTCTCCCAGCAAACAAAAGCCCAGGCCCTGACGGCTTCACGGGCGAGTTTTACCAAACATTCAAAGAAGAACTAACACCCATTCTCCTCAAACTATTCCAAAAAATTCAAGAAGAAGGAAGACTTCCAAACTCGTTTTATGAGGCCAGCATAATTCTAATCCCAAAACCAGAAAAAGACACTACCAAGAAAGAAAACTACAGGTCAATATCCCTGATGAACATAGATGCCAAAATCCTTAACAAAATATTAGCAAATCGGATCCAGCAATACATCAAAAAAATTATTCACCATGACCAAGTGGGATTCATCCCAGGGATGCAAGGCTGGTTCAATATACACAAATCAATAAATGTGATACATCACATAAACAAAATGAAAGATAAAAACCATATGATCATAGCAATAGATGCTGAAAAAGCATTTGACAAAATCCAGCACCCATTTCTGATAAAAACGCTCAGCAATTTGGGAATAGAGGGATCATATCTCAACATTATAAAGGCCATATATGAAAGACCTACAGCCAACATCATACTCAATGGACAAAAACTAAAAGCATTTCCCTTAAGAACAGGAACAAGACAAGGATGCCCACTTTCACCACTCTTATTTAACATAGTACTGGAAGTCTTAGCCACAGCAATCAGACGTGAAGAAAAAATAAAAGGGATCCAAATTGGAAAGGAGGAAGTGAAACTGTCATTATTCGCAGATGACATGATATTATACATAGAAAACTCTAAAGACTCCATCAAAAATCTACTAGACTTAATAAATAAATTTGGCAAAGTAGCAGGATACAAAATTAACGTCAAGAAATTGATGGCATTCTTATACACTAATGATGAACTCACAGAAAGAGAAACTAAAAAAACAATCCCATTTACCATCGCGGCAAAGAAATTAAGATACCTAGGAATAAACTTAACCAAAGAAGTAAAGGACCTATTTGCAGAAAACTACAAGACATTGAAAAAAGAAATAGAGGAAGATATAAAAAAGTGGAAGCACATACCTTGTTCATGGATTGGAAGAATTAACATCATTAAAATGTCCATACTACCCAAAGCAATCTACAGATTTAATGCAATCCCCATCAAAATACCAACGACATATTTCACAGAACTAGAACAAATACTTCAAAAGTTCATATGGAACCAAAAAAGACCCCGAATAGCTACAGCAATCTTGAAAAAGAAGGACAAAGTAGGAGGGATCACAATACCGGACATCAAGTTATACTACAAAGCTACTGTAATCAAAACAGCCTGGTACTGGCACAAGAACAGGCACATAGACCAGTGGAACAGAACAGAGAATCCGGAAATTGACCCAAGACATTATGCTCAATTAATATTTGACAAAGGTGGTAAGAGCATACAATGGAGTAAAGACAGCCTCTTCAATAAATGGTCTTGGGAAAATTGGACAGCTACATGCAAAAAAATGAAACTAGATCATCAACTTACACCATACACAAGAATAAACTCAAAATGGGTAAAAGACTTAAATGTGACTCATGAATCCATAAAAATCCTAGAAGAAAATGTAGGCAACAAAATTTCAGACATCATACGCAGCAAAATTTTCACTGATATATCACCTAAGGCAACAGAAACAAAGGAAAAAATGAACACATGGGACTACATCAAACTCAAAAGCTTCTGCACAGCAAAAGAAACAACCATCAAAGTGGAAAGGCAACCCACTGTATGGGAGAGCATAATTGCCTATGATATATCAGATAAGGGACTAATTTCCAAAATATATAGAGTGCTCATACATCTCAACAAAAGGAAGACAAAGAACCCAATTAAAAAATGGGCAGAGGAACTAAATAGACACCTCTCCAAACAGGACATACAAACGGCCAAGAGACATATGAAGAAATGCTCAACTTCACTAATCATCAGAGAGATGCAAATTAAAACAACAATGAGGTATCACCTCACACCTGTCAGATTAGCCGCCATCAACAAAGCATCAAACAACAAGTGTTGGCGAGGGTGTGGAGAAAGGGGGACTCTAGTACACTGCTGGTGGGAGTGTAGACTGGTGCAGCCACTATGGAAAACACTATGATGTTACTTCAAAAAATTAAAAATTGAATTACCATTTGACCCAGTGATCCCACTCCTAGGAATATACCCTAAGAAGCCTGAAACACCAATCAGAAAGAATACATGTACCCCCATGTTAATAGCAGCGCTATTTACAATAGCTAAGATCTGGAAACAGCCCAAGTGTCCATCAGTAGATGAATGGATAAAAAAGCTGTGGTACATATACACAATGGAGTACTATGCAGCTTTAAGAAAGAATGATCTCTTATCCTTTGCGTCGACATGGGAGGACCTGGAAACCATTATCCTAAGTGAAACAAGCCAAGCAGAGAAAGACAAACATCATATGATCTCACTTATTTCTGGAATATAATGAACATAACAGTGTGAGGAGCAGGGTAGTCCCGGGGGCGTGGAAGTGGGGTACAGACTGACATCTGCCAGAAGAGGGGTTGGGGGAGGGGAGTGATGAACACAGAACTTGTACGCATGTACTCATAACCAATGGACATGGACAACAAAAATGGGGACGGGGCAGGGAGGGAGGGGGCGGGGGGTGTCAATGGGGGAAAAAAGGAAAATCATCTGTAACAAAAGTAAATTAATAATTAAAAAATATATATATATATAAAAAAATAAAAAAAGAATATCTAATTATTCACCATCTCCTGGGTTTCCTGACAAATTTTATAGAGATGATAATAATGTTCACAATGCTATCTTTAAGTAAATTCTTTGGGTTTATTCTTTGTTATTTTCTAATTAAATAACTTAACGTTGATGTGTTTATGCATACAAAATTCTGGTCTACTAAGAAAATTACCTCCTTCCAGATTACCACTGAAAGAGGTATTGCCTTGGTCACACCTCTGATTGTCTTCTTATCTGGGAAGGAACTTAAGACTCCTATAGGTGTTGTGGAGAACAACCTGAGATGAAAAAGCTGTGATATGAGGTAGCTGGTGAGGGCAATCATGCGGGCCACTTCTGTGGAAGACATTTCTGGCACCGCCAAAACAGTTCCATTTCGAGCTTTGTGAATGATAAACCATCCCTGAATAATCTTTAACTGGTGTGTGATTATCCTGTCAACTGGGAGAGACAAGTGACATTTACTACTTCAAACATCTGATAAACAGAGTTGAAAGTCAAAGCCCAAAGCCTTCCAACCTTTACCTGTGTACCGCCCAACACCTATGACAAAGAGGCATTCAGTCATGGATGGAGGGTAATAGGAATTAACATGAAACCACAAGATGGTTGTTTTATTTTTTTTTCTGAAAAAAAAATGTTCAATTAGATATTCAGCAAGCATTACTAAATGCTGTATGCAGTGTGCAAGGCACTGGACACTAAAAAATTTAGAAGATGTGGTTTCCATCCTTTTGTTATAGTGCAAGCAATAGCCTTGGGTTCTTTGAAGGAGTTCAATGCAGGAGGCAAAGAGACTGGTTTTACCCTTCTTTTAGGTGGATGTACCATTTGTACCATTGTTTTTGCTGTAAATAAAAATTGACCTAAAAAAGTCAGGTGACTTCACATCTTAGGATGAAGGGTTTATGCAAGAAATCTAGAAGACATTTTTTCAGACCTTTTTCTAACATAAAAACAGAATTATCACCCAGCCACTGTGGCTCAGTGGTTGAACATTGACCTATGTACTAAGAGGTTTCCGGTTCGATTCCCAGTCAGGGCACATGCCCACGTTATGGGCCTGATCCCCAGTGGGGGGCATGCAGGAGGCGGCCAATCGATGTTCTCTCTCATCGATGTTTCTGTCTCTCCCACTCCCTTCCTCTCTCTCTAAAAATCAATAAAGGAAAAAAATTTTTTTTAAAAAAACAACTGAGGATTATCATTGGATTAAACATCCTCATCTTAACTGGTGGTAGTGCTTTACAAACCAAGCATGTTTGGACAAAGCTATGGTGCCAGCCCTATAACCACACATTGCTTCAACAAGCATTTTTGTACAATGTGCCTGGCCCTGTGCTGGGCAATTGGTTGCAGAGATGAGGGAACTGAAATAAAAAGCAGCTCCTCCGTGAGAAGGCCAGAAAAGTGTTGGAAGAGCAGTACAAGGAGAGGGAACAGCATAATTAAAGGCATAAAGCATGAAACAATGTCACAAGTCTTAAAGCCATACATATTTCTATATTGATGGGGCATGAAGTATAAGACAATGGAAGAAGGGGAATATTTAGAAATTAGGCTAGAGAAGTAAGGAGGGGTAGGTCATACCGATACCAGCGGACATGACACACCAGGAATTGATGTTAGTGTGCATGCGTTAACCCAGGAATCCTCACACTGCATTTATTTGTGACACTTCAAAGCCCAAGGTCTAGTACATTATGAAGGGAGAACCCACAGTGACCCAAGTAACAAAAGTATTTGCTCCAGCTTCAAACAGTGTGGAAGCCACACTGACAACCTCCCTGATTCCATGATGAATACATGCATTTAACAGAGGAAAAGAGAGGAAAGCAATCACATTGTACTGTGAAAGCAAACCAAACCAGCCACAAAACAATCACACAAAACAACAGACAGGTTCAGCCCATCTAGCTCTAACTCCCCAAACAAATGAAACCATGAACAGTTTTCATAAATTGCTGATACCTGCACAGAAGCCATTTTATCCCTGGCCTTTCCATTTCTGATGTCTGAAAATGTGTCACAGACTTTGTGGATATGTTAATTATGTGAGAAAATGACTGTTTTTTCTTTATGAACAGACTAACTGTAAACTTGATGAATCTGGTAACATTGTGTGTGTATTTTAAATACCTGTGCTATTTTAAATTTGGCTCACTCCCTTGAATTTCCACACAAGTCAGTTGCTTCCTTTTTCTAAGTGCTTTTGACTCAGTTGTTTATATTTTAGTGTAAAAAGGGGGAACTTTTAAAAATTATATATATACATATATGTATGTTATTGTCAACTTTATTTTGTATACAGAATCTGAAAAGATGCAGAATATAAAAATTGTTGCCCATTTGCAGCAAAGGCACAACTATATGGGTGGGACAAGTATAGGAGCAAGATTCTTTTATTAATATGTTTTTATTGACTTTTTTTAGCGAGAGAGGAAGGGAGAGAGAGATAGAAACATCAATGTGAGAGAGAAATATTGATTGGCTGCCTCCTGCATGCCCCCTACTGGGGATCTCTGGGAATAGAGGGTTGGTAGATGGAAGATTTGTAACCTTGTGATAATGCATTCTTGCAACCTGGCCAGCCTAGGATCAAAGTGTGTGTGTGGACAGACAGGTTTGACTGATAGGCAGGAAGACTGCCTTGCTTGCATTGAATGCTTTGTTTGCATGTGAATAAGATAAGATTTGCATGACAATGGCTGGAACACTGCCTCCAGTGGACAAATGGGTCATAGGACTCAAGAATGTCTGGGTTTGTTATTTTTTAGCTTTAAAGTCTCTTTCCACTGTAAAAAGCGAGAGACAAGCCTAGGCTGTATGGTTTGCAGAGACACCATCTCAAGGAAATAATTTACATAAATTCACTTGTAACCTGGGGGAACCAATCTGCAAATAAATGGGACTGCATCCAAAGATCTGGAGTATTTGCTCCCTTGCAAAGCTCCCTTTCACTCCAACCAGCATGTGTTTGTAGTTCATTGCGTTGCACCAATCCCCGCAGGCCAAGAGACGGCAGGGATAGAGCCTGAAACCCAAGCATGTACCCTGACTGGGAATCGAACCAGTGACTTCTCAGTCCATGGGGCGACTTTCAAGCCACTGAGCCACACCGGCTGGGTTAGGAGCAAGATTTTTCAATTCATTTGATTTTTTTTTTATCCTCACCCAAGGATATTTTTTTTCCATTTATCTTCAGATAGAGTGGAAGGGAAGGAGGGAGAGATGGAGAGAGAAACATCGATGTGAGAGAGACACATTGACTAGTTGCCTCCTGCACAACCCCGACCAGGGCCAGGGACCGAACAAAAACTGAGATACGTGCCCTTGACTGGAATCAAACCCGAGACTCTTAGGTCCATGGCCGACTCTCTAACCACTGAGCCAACTGGCCAGGGCTCAATTCATTTGATTTTTAAACCATGAAAATATATTACCTATTTAAAAATAAAGTAAAACTTTAAACTCCTATAAGGTTACATACTATTATTATTTCCATTTTTTTTTCTTCTTCTTATTTTTTATTAATTTATTTTTGTTACAGATGTTTCTCCTTTTTCCCCCCATTAACTCCCTCCTCCCTATTCCCTCCCACCCCGTCCCCAGTTTTGTTGTCTATGTCCATCGGTTATGCATACATGCATATAAGTTCTGTGGTTTATCCCTTCCCTCCCCTCCTCCTTCTGAGGATTGTCAGTCTGTACCCTACTTCTATGACTCTGGGTCTATTTTGTTCATCAGTTTGTTTAGTTCATTATATTCCAGAAATAAGTTAGATCATGTGATATTTGTCTTTCTCTGCTTGGCTTGTTTCACTTAGGATAATACTCTCCAGGTCCGTCCATGTCATCTCAAAGAATAAGAGATCTTTCTTTCTTACAGCTGCATAGTACTCCATTGTGTATATGGACCACAGCTTTTTTATCCACTCATCTACTGATGGACACTTGGGCTGTTTCCAGATCTTAACTATTGTAAATAGTGCTGCTATAAACATAGGGGTACATATTTTCTTTCTGATTGGTGTTTCAGGCTTCTTAGGGTATATTCCTAGGAGTGGGATCACTAGGTCAAATGCCAGTTCAATTTTTAATTTTTTGAGGTAACACCATAGTGTTTTCCACAGTGGTTGTACCAGTCTGCATTCCCACCAGCAGTGTGCTAGGGTCTCCTTTTCTCTGCACCCTCGCCAGCACTTGTTGTTTGATGATTTGTTGATGGTGGCCATTCTGACAGGTGTGAAGTGATACCTCATTGTTGTTTTAATTTGCATCTCTCTGATGATTAGTGACGTTGAGCATTTTTTCATATGTCTCTTGGCTATTTGTATGTCCTGTTTGGAGAGGTGTCTCTTTAGGTCCTCTGCCCATTTTTTAATTGGGTTCTTTGTCTTCCTTTTGTTGAGTTGTGTGAGTACTCTATATATTTTGGAAATTAACCCCTTATCTGATGTATCATTAGCAATTATGCTCTCCCATATAGTGGTTTCCCTTTCCACTTTGATGGTTGTTTCTTTTGCTGTGCAGAAGCTTTTGAGTTTGATGTAGTCTCGTGTGTTCATTTTTTCCTTTGTTTCTCTTGCCTTAGGTGATGTATCAGTGAAAATTCTGCAGTATATAATGTCTGAAATTTTGTTGCCTGCATTTTCTTCTAGGATTTTTATGGAATCACAAGTCACATTTAAGTCTCTTATCCATTTTGAGTTTATTCGTGTGTATGGTATAAGTTGGTGGTCTAGCTTCATTTTTTTGCATGTAGTTGTCCAATTTTCCCAACACCATTTATTAAAAAGGCTGTCTTGACTCCACTGTATGCTCTTGCCACCTCTGTCAAATATTAATTGAGCATATTGTCTTGGGTCAATTTCTGGGTTCTCTATTCTGTTCCATTGATCTATGTGCCTGTTCTTGTGCCAGTACCAGGCTGTCTTGATTACAGTGGCTTTGTAGGATAACCTGAAGCCTGGTAATATGATCCCTCCTACTTTGTTCTTCTTTTTCAAGATTGCTGTGGCTATTTGGGGCCTTTTTTGGTTCCATATGAACTTTTGGAGTATTTGTTCTAGGTCTGTGAAGTATATTGTTGGTATTTTGATGGGGATTGCATTGAATCTATATATAGCTTTGGGTAGTATGGGCATTTTAATTATTATTTCCATTTTAGAGATGAGGAAGCTGAGGCAGAGAAAAAGTGAGTAACTGTCAAATCCCTCATTCTGTAAGTGAAGGAAACTGTCAAAGAATTTTAATGACTGGACACATATATTTTACAAATACACTCTGTTGGAACAGAGGGAAGAATAAGATGGAAGAGCTGGAAATGGAGACAAGGGACGCAATGGCAGCAGTTCAGGTGAGGGATGGTGAGGATGTGATCTCAGGAAGTACTAGGAATGTAGCTCAGGGATATTAGAAGGTGACAAAAATGGAACTTGTTACCCAACTGGCAAGTGAAGCGAAGGAAGAGTGTGGTGCAATTCATGGTCTGTAGCTTCCAGTGAATGGATTGCAGTGTCCCAAAATGAGATAGGGGAAGGAAAAAAAATGCAATGCAACATTCAGATGGAGATCAGTCAGGAGACTGGGTGAAAAGGTGAAAGGATTGATAAGTACAAATTAGTAGCTACAAAACAGTCATGGGGATGTAGAGCACAGCATAGGCAATATAGTCAATAATATTGTGATAACTATGGATGGTACTGGGTGGGTACTGGAAATATCAGAGGGGACATTTTATAAAGTATATGAGAGTCTAACCATCATGATGTACCCCTGAAACTAGTGCAAAATAATATTGAATGTAACCTTTAATTGAACAATAAAAAATAAAAATAAAAGAAGTGCACTAAAAAAAAAAAAAAGATTGCAATCAAATTAGGTAACTGTGCAGAGGTACAAGTCAGAGTTGGAAATAAAAAATAGGGAGATTTAAAATGATGACCAGGCAAAATGTTGTAGTGACCCTGATAAATAGGTAAAAGGACACAGTAAATCTATGAAGTAAGACCTATGTTGTCCCATTTTGTAGGTGGACCTATGAAGACCCTGAGCTCTTTAAGAGACTTTCAAAAGGTGTATGGCTAAGTATGAGATGTGGGATGCAAACAAAGTTTTCCTGGCCCCAAGGCCCTTTTTTTTCCCTTCTTCCCACTCTGCTTCCATCAGATGTTGTACCAGATTCTTGTAAGAACAGATTTTCTATCATATGCCTCACAAATAAAATTCAGCATTATCACTTCATAAATGTTCTTTAATTATTCAGAAATGCATTTTTATTTTACTGTCATAACTACTGAAAATCATCATCTTCTGAGCTCCTTTTATTGTATAGTGTATATATATGTAAGTATTTAGATCCATTTTCCTCCCTTATCTGAAGAAAGAAATCTAATCTATGAAGTAAACATATAGCTATTTTTAGTAAACATTAATTTCTAGAAGGTATATAATAATGTGATACCAAAAAGAACCACAGAAGAATTGAAAGATTATTAGATAACAGTGCCAGGAGGCAGAAAGTTTACTGTTTTTAAGAAGGAAGGGTTGACAAGACACTTGACCTCTCTGACCCTAAGTTTTCTCATCTGTAAACTGGGGATAATAATATCTATCTTATACACTTTTGAGGAGATTGTATGGGGGGAAAAAGAAAGGGTTGACTTTGATCTTCTGCGGTCTGACAGGGAAACTATGGGCTGTGTGTCTCACCTTTCGCCAGACACCATGCGCTTGCTAATATCCAGAGAGTCAGAGGAAGATCTTAGTTGGGAAACTCAAACTATGGGAGAAAAACTGCTACCCAAGTGCTTTGTTTTCTGTTGACTGATGTAAATGTTTCCATAGAACCCTTCATCATAGTCTCTTTGTCTTCCAGATTAAAATGACTGCAACCAGTAGCTATAGAAAATTATGAATGCATGTCTCATGAGTATCTGTAGCAATTTCCTATTGCTACTGTAAAAATTGCACAAACTTAGTGGCTTAACACAACACAACTTTATTTCTTACAGTTCCATAGGTCAGTAGTCAGAAACAGGTCTCTCTGGGCTCAAATATGGTGGCGGCAGGGCTGTGCTCCTTCTGGAGACTCTAGGAGAGATTGTTTTCTGGTCTTTTCCAGCTTTTAGAAGCCACCCACCTTCCTTAACTCATGGCCCCATCCCTCCATCTTCAACACCAGCTACACTGAATCTCTCTGATCCTTGCCTGTGTCACAGCTCCCTCTGACTCTCCTTTCGTGTCTCCCTCTTCCACTTTTGAGGACTCTTGTGATTATATTGTGCCCACCTGGATACTCTAGAATACTCACCCTATTTTAAAGTCAGCTGAGGACATCATTGAGGGGGCATTATTCTGCCTACCACACTATTTTACATACCTGATTAGTTCATCATTTATAATCCAAGAATGATATGTTTGGAATATGCTATAAACTTTTGTTGAAATAAATAAATATGAAAACTATGAATATGTAGTTAGAGGAGAACCACTACTGTCTGTTTTGTTAGAGTATAAGATGGTAAGTTACTTTCATAACTCAACATACCTGAGATATTAAAATATGGCAGATTAATAAAAGCTGAACTAGGGTCAAGAAGATGCTAGCTCACACTGATTATTCTCACAAGAATCAATATTGGTTTATTAGGAGAGTAAGAACTCCTTACATCCAATGTTCCCTGTTTATTTGGGGTTTTTTGGCTATATAAATATCGTTATCCAAGATCCAAGACTTAATTTCTGACTAGTAGATATTTCCATTACAGCTATCCAATTTTGTCTTTGTTTAATTGAGGAAATAACTTAATACCGAAATCAATAACTTTATCCAAAATCAATAAAGTTTAGTTTGATGAAAAAGAGAAAAAATGAATAATTTTGCACACTAGTATTTCTGAGCACAAAGGAGGGAGGATGTCCCGGTCCTGAATGCCCATTCAATCATTATAGTTTTGTGAAAGGACCAACCTTGATGCTGGATTCTTGTCCACCTGGTATTTTCTTAGAAATGGGACATGAAACACAAAGGGTCTTGAGAAAGTAATGAGTCAGTGCCCCTCTGTAACCATGAACTGGAGACTTTCATATTGGCTTTGTCATTTCCTGTTCGAATTCAATCTTCACAGAGGTGAAATCACTGATAGGCATTATTGCCATTTACCTGCCCTCCCCGTCTTTCTCCTTGCAACTTCAGTCCAAACAGGCTGATTAGAAACCACCACTGGCAGGAAGGCTCAAAGAGCTACAGAGCCTTCCCCAGGGCCAAGGTCATGGGAAATAAGATGAGGTTTATATTTTGACCTATACATAAGAAATTGGCAAATGGCATCAGGTATAAGAACTTGGAATCGTGTCAGTATTTCAACAAGCACATGTTAAAAACCTGACTGCTTACTCTTCAGAATTTAGTATGCAACATGTATCTTGAAGGAATAAAAACTAGATCAAAAATAGTTTTAAGGGCCCTGGCTGGTTTGGTTCAGCGGTTAGAGTGTCTGCCCACGGACCAGAGAGTCCTGGTTTGGTTCCCGCTAAGGGCACGCACCTCGGTTGCAGTTTGTCTCCAGCCCCGGTTGGGGTCGTGTGGATGGCAACCACTTGATGTGTCTCTCTCACGTAGATGTTTCTCTCTCTCTTTTCCCACCTCTCTCCCTCCCGCTCTATCTGAAGATAAATGGAAAAAAAAAAAAAAGTGTTCTGGGTGAGGATAAAAAAAAATTTTTTTTAATAGTTTTAAGGGAACATGACTTGAAAAACCATGTTTGTTTCTGAAATGCTCATTAGGAAGCAGTCTATCCAATGTCAAGTGGTTTTTCCATAGGCATGCAGTCTGCTAAGACTGTTCCACAGAACCAGAGCTAATCAGCTACATAGATCCAGACAGACTGGTAAACTCACGGAGTTCAGTGTATACTCTTCAGACTTAATTGCCATGTCCTGACTTGTAAAATAAAGGTAAACGTCTTAGAATTTCTTGCTTATGTAAATGAAGATAGTTATGATCACCAAGGAAAAGCTGAGAAGGTGGTTTGGGAAGTCTCCAAAAGTATAAGAACAATCTGAATGAATTTTTACCATAATTTTGACAGAAGATACATTGAATAGCCACATGAATTTCAAACACCAGAGGAAACAAAAACCCAGGGTGTGTAGACAATAAGGCATCTGTTTTTCCCATAGGGAAAATGCCATTCATTTTAATTACTCAGAGCAATAATTCCAGATTGATTTTTCTGTCTATAAAATAAAGCACAGGAAAGAGGGAAAGTGTACAAAAGGGGGAGAATGGATGTCTTTAAAAACTATTATAAAGTAATAACCTAGCAGCTTCTCCTGTAATTTAGAATGCAACATAACAGGATGAAGGGCTTGATATGTCACTCATCTCCCACTTCCCAGTTTAAAGCATCCATCCTTTCCTCTACAGCCCTGATGAAATGCAACATCACAGACAAAGCAAAAAAGCAAGGAAAACAACTCTTCTATTCAAGATCCCACTTGTTCAGAAATGAAGAAAAATGTTTGGCTAATAGAAGAGTTACAGCTTCAGGTAGTAAATGATAAATGCGTATTTCACTGGGTTATTATTGAGAATATATATTTTCTATATCATTCTTCTCTTCTTAAACAATGGGTATTATTTTTAAAGAAGCTAGAGTTCCTCAATTTTCATGGCTGTATTATATTCTACTGTAACATTATCTCCTCTTCAAAAGCACCTACACTTACCATAATAAAATGATCAAGTTCTTATCTTACTTGATCTATCAGCTTCATTTTACAGTTGGTCACTCCCTCTTTCTTGAAATCCTGCTTTAAGTCATTTCCTAGATATCACACTCTCCTGATTGTCCTTCTACTTCCCTGGCTACCCTTTCTGGCTTCTATGCTGGTTCACCCTCACCTCCTGGATCTCTAGATATTAGAGCCCTCAAAGCTCAACCATCAGGTGTCTTCTCTTTCCATTCAATGCTCATTCCCTTGGGGACTTTATCCACTTGAATGACTCTAAAACCCATCTGTAAGCTGGTAACTCCCAAATACATATGTCTAATCTGAATACTATAGTAGTTAATATAATATTCATTTTTATAATGAATAAACAACCAAATCTCAATGGCTTAATGCAACAAAAGTTTATTTCTTGTTCCCCAAGTTTATAAGCATTCCTAGTTGGCAGGGGCCCTTCGACCAGGTTATTCAGGGACCAAAGCTCTTCCATCTTGTGGTTCTGTCTTCTAGTGGAAGTCCTCTAAGGAGGGGGAAAGAGATCGGAGTATCATGCTTGTGAGGTTTACATAAGCTATGCCTAGCTGTGATGCATATCACTTTTGTTCACATTTTCAGGCTAGAAATCAGCCACAAAGTCAGACTAACTCCAAGAAGAATAGAAAATATATTCTGGTTGGATGCCATGGAGGGAGATGAAAGTCTCATAAACATCTCAATCTTAGCATACTCAAACACAGAACTCTTACTATTTCTTTTAAAAAAAAAACTCATTTTATTTCCAGAATCTTTCCCATCACATTAAGTTACAGCTCCATTCTTTGGGCTCAGGCCAAACACAGTGCCATCCCCGATTCTTATCTCTCTCTCATCCTCATCCATTCTGTCAAAAAATCTGTTGACTCTACCCTGAAAACATATACAGAATCAGATCCTTTCCGACCAGTTTACCACTGCTATCCCCATCTAAGCTTCCTTAAAGTTATGCAAAATCTTTAAACTTTTACCTTTGCCCTCCTGCCATCTATTTTCAATGCTTAGTTTAAATGATCCTAAAATGTAAATCTGATCATGACTGCTCAAAGCCCTGTCTCCATGTCTCACTCAAAGCAAAAGACCATTTTTGCTCTGGTCCAAGAGGTGGTACTGGATTGTACCCCTTTATTCAGGCTCTTCACTCCATCACTCACTCTGGTTCAGACACACTGACCTTCTTGCTGCCCTTGAGCTTGCTATGCAAGGCCTATCTTAGATACCTCTGCCTGCATGTCCCCAGGATGTCACATAGGTCACGAAAGGCCATCTTTCAGGCAGTTTTAAATCATCCCTACACTCCACCCAGAGCTCTCTTTGCCATTCTCTGCTTTATTATTTCTGCAGAGCACTTATCATCATCATACTTATTATGCACTTTTCTTATTAATATGTTTAATTCTGTTTCCTCCTATTAGAATGTGAAATCCATAAAGGCAGAGAATTGTTTGTTTTTGTTGCTGTATCCACAGAGCTGGGATAGTGTTTGACATATAGTAGGTGCTTAAGACATATTTAAAATTAATAAATAAAACATTTATCTTTAAATATTTGAGCAAGATGTCTGTTCTAACACCAACTAGCCAGTCTCCTCATGCTCAGCATGACAGTGCTGGAAATTCTGTATAGACTGAGGGTGCAATCATCCCTAACTATCACCACAGTGCCATGTGTCATGGCAAAAGAAAAATGATAACTTCTATGGCTAAACAGAACAGAGATAGTTGGAATGATTGAGTATTGCCAATGCAACATTTACTGGGCCACAGTTTGGGTAACACTAACATGATCAGCTCCTCATCCCCAATTCATTTGTTTGATAGAGACAGCCAAGTCCACAGACTTTGTAGCATGCACATGTTTTTCCTGCTCTCCGTTAACTTTGTTAAAAGTTATGTTCAAAGTCATTTCTGAATATATCACACTTGACCCTGAGTGGGAAAGATATACAAAGAAAAAAGGTAAAAAGTATCACCATTCATTTTATTTGCACTTTAGTTATTTTCTCTCAGAACATAGAAGTATTGACATCTTATTTTTCCAAAAATTTATTTGATTCTCAACTACATTTCAGATGAAGAGATAAAGATTGAAGTCACTTTGATTTTAAAGTGTCTCTTTGCTGAGACTGTTTATGAAACCAAAATTAATTATAGAAGTTTAGAATTTAGCAAAGGTTTCATAGATTATTTTCAGTTTTTTGCTTTTTTTAAAAACATTCTTCATAATATTTGAAAGTTTAGTACTGCCAAAATTTTATATAAAATACTCAGACAAAAATATCTTATTGCTGGGACTAATGATTAATGTTTTATAACATTGAGAAAATTAAAAATATATAATTGTCATGAATAATAATGGTGCATAATGTGTATGAAGGTCATTACATGGTCAAGGAAAGATCTTAAAATAGCTGGCATTTTGATTAGCTCTGATTCTTCTTTTGTCTTCCTGTACATATTCATCAATACACCTCTTATATGTCGTTAGTTTCACACTGAGGGGTTCTTACAAATCAGCACTCTAATTTTGAATAAAGACCAGTTAAGCAACTTTGTCTCTTTATCCAAAAAAGGAACTTATGGAATAAAACAAGAATATTGAATTTTCATAGTCTCACCTTCTATGGGACCTGAACATCCTTCCTTCCTCTGTGTTACAAAGCCATGATTTTACACATTCTGCCTTATGCCAAAATATTATCACCTTGCCTCCATGTGAATTCAAAGAACTGATCCTGAACAACCAATCCTAAAGGACACTGGAGAGGTAAGAGTGAGTCAGTTCATTGTCTCCAGGAATCGGAGAGCAGAATTCACCACATTTTGGTACCAAAAAAATGGCACTTATTTTCAACATGAGCACTGAGGAATATATATCAACTTTGGTTAGGAGGACTGGAATAAAATATGAAATAATTTTAAAAATTAGTGATGTCACTTATACATGTATCAGATTTTACTTGGGCTTATCCTCTTGCTCTCCCTCTCTTTATAATCTTTAAATAAAAACGTGTGTTAGAAAATCACCCATGCTCTTCTTTCCCCTTTCTCTGCTCCAGTCATCTCAGGGGCTGGTCCTATGGGTATTTGTTTTGCTCATATGACTACCTAAACATTTCCTGAGGGCTAATATATTCAGGACATTGGGCTAGCAGCTGTGGAGAATACCCACATGAAAAGGTTTGATCTCTATCCTCAAGGTACTTACATTTTACTTTTTTTTAGGCATCCACAAACAAAATATTAGCTTGTTAGAGGCTAACTCTCTGAATATTTGGGATATTCTATTCAAGGGGCATTTCTCCTACGATACAGCCATGGCTGAAAGCATCCTGCCCACCAGCAAAGGGGAAGACTATAAGCAGAAGAGAGATGGAGAAGGAGGGGTAGGTCCCAATGCTTATGGAATGCAAGAAGAGCTTTGGGGAGCAATGGGAACTGGAGAGGACACCTGTGTGCCTGCCAGCTTTGCTCAGTGCTCAGCATGAGCTCTTGTTGGGCTAGTCTTGGGCATGGCCTGAATAGAAGAGAGAATGAAAGTCTCAGTGTGGGTCACAGAAAAGGGTGAAGCAGTGTGAGGTGTGTGTGCATATACCCGCACTCACACTCAAATATGCATGCAGGCAGTAGTGAGCTGGACACTTCTTAGTCGACTTTCTCACTATTTTAAAGAGCATTTATTTAGTATTTATAATAATTATAATTATTTAACATGGTTACCTAAGTTATGGAATCAAAAGACATAGAATCTATAGGAATACATTAAGAGTATTTAGAAGTCTATGTTGAAGGGAAATTCCATTTGGAACCAGAAAGGTCATGTACAAAAGCTGAGCTGCCCTTTGCCATTTACTTGTTCCTGTATTTCCACTCTCAGGGCCACAGGATCTCCGCTGTCTCTCTTTGAAGCCTCTCCTTAAACACAACCTATTTTAATGGAGAATCTGAATGTGACTCACACTTAAATACAAACAGCTAATCATAAGTAAGTCTTCTCTTCCCTGGTTATCTGCATGTTAACAGAGATTGGAGCCTTATGTTTAAAAAGTTAACCTTTAGAAGTTCCAGCAGAGATATGTATGTATTGGGAAGTGGGTTTATTTTAGGGAGGGGTCATTCCCATATTGCTGAAATTACAACATAAAATATTTTGCCTGGTCACAAGTAAGGCCAGGACTAGAAATGCATATGAAATCTAGCTCTTGTACACTGTTACATAAGCAGAAAATGTAAAGCATTATAAAACATTATATATTTGTATAATATGTATATCATAATACCTTAGGTAATTCTATTTTTTTAATTGTTCAGATATACATATTATGAAGTCCAGATATTCTGCAGCTTAGCTCAGAATAACCATAATATGGACAGAGATAATATAGTTTTATTAGAAAAAAAAAACTCCTAGTGCAGATTTTAGATACCGGTAGTTAGAATATTAAAAGGGCACAAGTAGTTCAATTTCACATAGTAATGCTCTGAACTGTACTCTTGAGACCTCATTGATGAATGTGCTTTCATGCATCTAACTTGCTTTCAAGGAGGCAAGGAGGGATTTGCAGGTGGTAGTGGAAAGAACAATGATTATGGAATCAGACTCAGGTTTGAATACTGGCTGTGAAAATAATGATCATAACACTAATATTATTTATTCAGTGATTTTTATGCACTAAGCTTTGAATAATGCATTTATATACACTGTCTTATTTAATCCTTACAACATTTCTATAAAAAAGATATAATCTTCCTTTTAGAGATACAGAAGTTGTGATTTTAAGAACTTAAGAAACTCGATTTATTCAGCTGCTAAGTAATGGAAGTGATATTACCATTTAGGTCTATATGGTGCCAAGGATCAATAGGCACTTTTTGCTGTCCTGCACAGTTCTAGGCATGATGCTGTATACTGCAGGTACAAAGACGAATAAGGCATAATTTATATCTTTAAAGCCCTTCCAGTCTCACCAAGGAACCTGGGTGTGCACTCCTGTTAGTACAGTAGACTGTGATGAAGTCATGAGAGGATGAGAAAAAAGTTTCTCTGGGGCTCAGAGGATAATGCTTACAGTCAGACTTTGAGTTGTTATGGAGGGCTTCCTGGAGGAGGTGACACTCAAGATGAGCTCTAAAGAACAAATAAGAATTACTTAGACAAAGATGGCAAATTGGTAAGGGGAGGAGCATGTGGAAATATCCTTCCAGAGTCTTGAAACTATCATTAATTATCTCCGATCAAACCTCTATGGTGGGTAGAAGAGTTGAAGGTGAGACTGGAGGGACAGCAGAGGTCAGATCATGAAAGAATTTATCTGAAAAGCAAAAGAAGCACAGCAGGACTTTAAGGAGGGACTGACAGGAACACATTGCTTTTTAAGACCTTGAATATTTAACTTTGCTAAGCTCCATTTTTTCACCTATAAAATGGAGAAAAAGACTTAGCGATGATTAAATAAATTAATACATACAAAGCACTAGGTGGCACCTCCCCAGAGCAACTGCTCAGTGACCAATAAGGAAGAACCGGGTGCTTCTAAACACAGTCGAGGTATTAACACCCATCTGATCTTCACTGCAACCGGAAGAAGTAGTAACTACTATTCACCCACATTTAACCAATGAAAACATATCAGGAGCTTTGAGCATTGCTTACCTGCCCTTTCCTGCCTCTTGTGATGGTGGCTTTAATGGGTCAGCCAGTGCCCAGCCATAATTAGGGCTCAGGGACTCCATGTCCCACTCAGGACCTCAGAAAGAATCCAGGAGTGAGGATGTGCACGACAATGTGAGGAGGAAACCAATTTTTGCACAAAAAATATCATTTATATATTTGAATTAGCATAAGCCTGGATCTTATATCCCAGGAAACATGTCTGCAAATTAAATAAATATGTCCGTAAAAGCAGAAACAAGTGTCCACTTTTATTCCATCTGCAATGTACCTATGGCTGTGTAAAAAGAGTGAGGCTGCTTCGGTATACTCACGAATTTTTCCATTCTGTGTGTATACCTCACCTGAGGAGCACTGGCTGTGACCAGTTCCAGGTGCTGGCGCGCTCCTGTGAAAGAAAGTCACCTCTAACATGAAAAATCAGAACACAAGTCGAGCTTGAATTAAGGAAGCTGTTACACTACTTGCTGGTCACTGACATGTGTCCAGAAAACTGTCACCTTCTCATTAAATTGCCCATATGGTGTTGAAAAACTTCATCCACTAAAATATAGCATATGGCCCTGGCCGGTTTGGGTCAGCGGTTAGAGCGTCGGCCTGCGGTCCAGAGAGACCCGGGTTCGGTTCCCGCTAAGGGCATGTACTTCGGTTGCAGGTTGTCCCCGGCCCTGGTTTGTCGTGCGGGTGGCAGCCACTCGATGTGTCCCTTTCACGTCGACGTTTCTCTCTCTCTCTCTCTTCCTCTCTCTCCCTCCCACTCTATCTGAACAATAAATAAATAAATAAATAAATAAATAAATAAATAAATAAATAAATATAAAATAAAATATAGCATATGATAGCCTCAAACTTTTGTGTGTGTGTCTTTGTTACGGAATTTTTTTATTTACTCAGAAACATCTAATGAATTCCATATATATGAGAGACGCTGTGATAAGTGCTAGAAATAAAAAGATAAATATAACATGGTTCCTACCTTCAAGAAGCTCAGACGAGTGAAAAAAAATTAGGTTGAACCATATAAAATTGCTTTTTAAAGGCAATGAAACTCAAATATTGGCAATTTCATGTGGTTCAAGCTAACACAATGATGATGATGATGATGATGATGATGATGATGATGATGATAAAAATGCATATTCACAGGAATTATGAAAAGGCAGAGTGAAGCACATGAACTTCCCTGAGAGGGTTAGGAAAAGCTCTGTAAAGAACTGTGTTTTGCCAGATGAGCATACCTTCCATGATCTTGCCTTTGGACTCACTCTAGACCTTGTCATTGCCAAGGGCTGCATCCAGCAACCACTCTGAAATCTCAGTCCCATGCATCCCACTGACTGACCATCACCTCTTTTTCTTCCAGTTCAGACCTGTAGAATTCCAACTCTGACCCTACCGGAACTTTTAATCCATTGATCCTACACCTTCTTCACTGTCCCTCACCCTCTGTCCTTTTTCTCAGGTTATATTGCATGTCAACCAATTTCAACACTCCTTGCATTGCACTCATACTGCTGCATTGGAAAACCTCACATCCTCATCAAATCAAACTTTCCATCTACTTCAGGTCTTACCCATGAGTTGAATATGGCTAGGGTGAAAACAACTACAAAGATGGCCTCACTTTACATCCATGACCACAACCTTACTGCTTCTATACAATACCCAGCTTCCCTCTACATTCTTAGACAGCTAACATACAACTTCTCTTCTTCACTAAAACTCATAAAACCTCCTTCATATCCTTACTCTTCTCTAATGACCTCATTTAAGAAGCAATCAGAGAGGAACCATATCAACCACGACACTTGCTCACCAACACTACACCACTAGAATCCATCGGCAATGTCATGCAGTCTGGTACCACAGAGGACTCAGCACTGCACATATCTCAAGCCAAGCCCTCTATTGTGCCCTAGATCCCATCCCTTCTCCAACATCATCAATTTAGCCCTCTACTGAATTATTCTTATCAGCTACTATTTCTGCCATCTCAAACCAAGAGATAAAAATCTTATCTTGCCTCCTGTTGATGCTGAATTTTGCATTAAAATTGTTCTAGGGGTCTTGAAAAATGGTGGTGGAGTGAATAGAAGCTACACAGATGATCTCCCAGGACCAAACTGGAATTACAACTAAAATAAAGACAAATCATTGAGAAAAAGCAACAGAAAAGCAGCTTGAGAGGACCATATAACCAGAGACATTGAATCGAGCCTAGTAGGTCTGCAGAGGTGCGAGAGGGGGGCTGGGAGCCCACGGACAGCAGCAGTGGTCTAGGCTGTGAGCAGCGCCCTTGGGGTTAAAATCCCAAGCCAGCTCCACAGAGCAGAGGGCCAAGACAGAGCACTAAATTAGTTACAGCCACTCACCTTGGGCTCCAGCAGAGGGAGGGTGGACTGGACTGGAACTGTCGGGATTTGGAGGGTGCTCAGAGATTTTGCTGACTTTCGGCCATGCAGGACAAGGGCCATTTTGATCCTTCCCGGAGCTCTGGGGAGAAGCAGCAGCCCCTCCCTCAGACATTCAACTCCACCCAGCTGGGCCAAAGAAATGCAAATTGAGACTCAAAAACAACCAGCATCTGCCCCACCCTCAGGAAATCCTCTTACCCTGAACACCTGAGGGAGTTTTTCATTCAACTGAGAACCCAAGGCTCTTCAAGTAACTGAGACTAATAGCCTCCAGGCAAAAAGCTAGAGGATAATTGAACCTTTCCTGGGCTTGCAAATCTACCCTGGAAAGTAAGATTTGACACTGGTGTTTAACATGGGTCCTCCCACACTCATCTAAACCCAACAGAGGGAGCCACAAACAGCAGAACACCAACACCCACAGGGAAAATTTGACAAGTTCCAAAACCCACTGAGATACCCAAAATAGTGAAACAAATCCCAAATGAAAGAACAAGAGACCTCTACCGAAAATGAGATCAATGAAATGCAGTTAAGCAAGTTATCAGAGGTAGAGTTCTGAGCCATGATATTGAGGAAGCTCAACAGTATGAGTAAGGACATCAACACCATGTGTAAAGATATAGAAACACTGAAAATCAACCAACTGGAAATGAAAAACCACCAAAAAGAAATGAAGAATGACATAGCAGAAATAAAGAACACAATGGGCCCTGGCCGGTTTGGCTCAGCGGTTGGAGCATTGGTCTGTGGACCAGAGAGTCCCTGGTTTGGTTCCCACTAGGGGCCCATACCAAAAAAAAAAAAATAGAAAAAGGAAAAAAAAAAAAAGAACACATTGGAAGGACTAAACAGCAGAGTAGAGGAAGCTGAGGATCAGATCAATGAATTAGAAGACAGGGTAGAAAAAAAATCAACCAATCAGAAAACCAAAAGGAAAAAACAATGGAAAAACAAGAAGACAGCTTAAGAGAACTGTGGGACAACTGGAAACGTAACAATATTTGCATCATAGGAGTTCCCAAAGACGAAGAATATGAGCAAGGGTTAGAGAATATATTTGAAGAAATAGTGACAGAAAACGTCCCTAATTTGGTGAAGGAAGAAGGCATTCAAGTTCAAGAAACACAGAGCCCCAAGTAAGAAGAACCTAAACAGGCCCACACCAAGACACATAGTAATTAAATGCCAAAAATTAAAGACAAAGAGAGAATCCTAAAGGCAGCAAGAGATAAGCAACAGGTTACCTGCAAAGGAACCCCCATAAGGCTATCAGCTGACTTCTCAACAGAAACACTACAGGCCAGAAGGGAATGGCATGAAGTAATCAAGGTCATGAAAAACAAGGATCTGAATCCAAGACGACTCTATCCAGCAAGGCTATCATTCAGAATAGAAGGTCATAAAGAGCTTCCTAGACAAAAAAGACAAAAAAAAGAATAAGGGAATATTATAGCACCAAACCAGCACTGCAAGAAATGATAAAATGACTGCTGTAATTAGTAGAAGAAATAATAAGAAAAATATATTAAAAATCTTCTGGAGGACTTCAGAAGAAATCGACAGCAATACAATCATAGCAGGGGATTTCAACTCCCCACTGACATCACTTGATAGATTCTCTAGACAAAAAATTAACAAGGAAACAGAGACTCTAAATGAAGCACTAGATCAAATGGATTTAATAGATATCTACAGAGAATTACACCCCAAAACTGCAGAATTCACATTATTCTCAAGTGCCCATGGGACATTCTCAAAGATAGACCACATGTTAGGACACAAACTAAGTCTCTACGAGTCAAACAAGATTGAAATCATATCAAGCATCTTCTCAAATCACAATGGCATGAAACTAGAAATCAATCACAACAACAACATGCAAAGACATTTGAACACATGGAGGCTAAATAGCATGTTATAAAACAATGAATGGGTTACCAAGTAGATCAAGAAAAAAATTAAAAACTTCCTGGAATCCAATGAAAATGAACACACAACAACACAAAATCTTTGGGATGCAGCAAAGCAGTTCCGACAGGGAAGTTCCTAGCACTACAGGCTTACCTCAGTAACCAGCAAAAAATTCTAATTGACTATCTAACCTCACTACTTAAAGAACTAGAAAGCAAACAAAAAGAAAACCCTAAAGCAAGTAGAAGGAAGGATAGTAAAGATCAGAGCAGAAATAAATGACATAGAGACCAAAAACAATTCAAAGGATCAATGAAACAAAGAGCTGGTTTTTTGAAAAGATAAACAAGGTTGATGGACCCTTAGTTCGACTCACTAAGAAACAAAGAGAGAGAACCCAAATACACAAAATCAGAAATGAAAGAGGAGAAGTAACAACTGACACCACAGAAATACCAAGGATCATTAACAAATACTATGAACAATTATAGGGCAACAAGTTAGACAATCTAAGCAAAATGAAAAAATTTCTGAAAACACAGTCTCCCAAAACTGAACGAGGAAGAGACAGAAAACTTGAACAGACCAATAACAACTAAGGAAATTGAAGATGTAATCAAGACTCCCAGCAAACAAAAGTCCAAGCCCAGATGGCTTCACGGGAGAGTTTTACACAACATTCATAGAAGAACTAACACCCATTCTCCTCAAACTATTCCAAAAAATTCAAGAAGAAGGAAGACTTCCAAACTTGTTTTATGAGGCCAGCATAATTCTAATTCCAAAACCAGAAAAAGACACTACAAAGAAAGAAAACTACAGGCCAATATCCCTGATGAACATAGATGCCAAAATTCTGAATAAAATACTAGCAAATCGGATCCAGCAATGCATCAAAAAAATTATTCACCATGACCAAGTGGGATTCATCCCAGGGATGCAAGGCAGGTACAATATTTGCAAATCAATAAATGTGATACACCACGTAAACAAAATGAAAGATAACAACCACATGATCATATCAATAGACGCTGAAAAAGCATTCGACAAAATTCAGCACCCATTTCTGATAAAAACACTCAGCAAGGTGGTAATAAAGGGATCATATCTCAACATAATAAAGACCTACAGCTAACATCATACTCAATGGGCAAAAACTAAAAGCATTTCCCTTAAGAACAGGAACAAGACAGGGATGCCCACTTTCGCTACTCTTATTTAACATAGTACTGGAAGTCTTAGCCACAGCAATCAGACGTGAAGAAAAAATAAAAGGGATCCAAATTGGAAAGGATGAAGTGAAATTGTCATTATTCACAAATGACATGATATTATACATAGAAAACCCTAAAGACTCCATCAAAAATCTACTAGATTTAATAAATGAATTTGGTTAAGTAGCAGGATACAAAATTAACATCAAGAAATCGATGGCATTCTTATACACAAATGATGAACTCACAGAAAGAGAAACGAAAAAAACAATTCTATTTACCAGTGTGGCAAAAAATTAAGATACCTAAGAAAACTTAACCAAAGAAGTAAAGGACTTATTTGCAGAAAATTACAGGACATTGAAAAAAAAAAATAGAGGACGATATAAAAAAATGGAACACATACCTTGTTCATGGATTGGAAGAATTAACATCATTAAAATGTCCCTATTACCCAAAGCAATCTATACATTCAATTCAATCCCCATCAAAATACCATTGACATATTTCACAGAACTAGAACAAATACTTCAAAAGTTCACATGGAACCAAGAAAGACCCCGAATAGCCACAGCAATCTTGAAAAAGAAGGACAAAGTAGGTGAGATCACAATACTGGATATCAGGTTATACTACAAAGCTACTGTAATCAAAACATCCTGGTACTGGCACAAGAACAGGCATACAGATCAGTGGAACAGAACAGAGAACCCAGAAATTGACCAAAGACATTATGCTCAATTAATATTTGACAAAGGTGGCAACAGCATACAATGGTGTAAAGACAGCCTCTTTAATAAATGGTGTTGGGGAAAATTGGACAGCTACATGCAAAAAAATGAAGCTAGACCATCAACTTACACCATACACAAGAATAAACTCAAAATGGATAAAAGACTTAAATGTGATGCATGAATCCATAAACATCCTAGAAGAAAATGTAGGCAAAATTTCGGACATCATATGCAGCAGAATCTTCACTGATACTACACCTAAGGCAACAGAAACAAAGGAAGAAATGGACACATGGGACTACATCAAACTAAAAAGCTTCTGCACAGCAAATGAAACAACCATCAAAATGGAAAGGGAACCCACTGTATGGGAGAGCATAACTGCCAATGATACATCAGTTAAGGGGTTAATTTCCAAAATATATAGAGTGCTCATACATCTCAACAAAAGGAAGACAAAGAACCCAATAAAAAATGGGCAGAGGACTTAAACCGACACCTCTCCAAACAGGACATACAAATGGCCAAGAGACATATTAAGAAATGCTCAACATCACTAATCATCAGAGAGATGCAAATTAAAACAACAATGTGGTATCACCTCACACCTGTTAGAATGGCTGCCATCAACAAATCATCAAACAAGTAGTTGGCGAGGTTGTGGAGAAATGGGGACTCTAGTACACTGCTGGTGGGAATGCAGACTGGTGCAGCCACTGTGGAAAACACTATGGTGTTCCCTCAAAAAATTAAAAATTGAATTACCATTTGACCCAGTGATCCCACTTCTAGGAATATACCCTAAGAATCCTGAAACACCAATCAGAAAGAATGTATGTACCCCCATGTTCATAGCAGCACTGTTTACAATAGCTAAGATCTGTAAACAGTCCAAGTGTCGGTCAGTAGACAAATGGATAAAAAAAGCTGTGGTACATGTACACAATGGAGTACTATGCAGCTGTAAGAAAGAAAGATCTCTTATACTTTGACAGGACATGGAGGGACCTGGAGAGTATTATCCTAAGTGAAACAAGCCAAGCAGAGAAAGACAAATATCATATTATCTCACTTATTTGTGGAATATAACAAACAAAAAGAGCTGATGAACAAAATAGACCCAGAGACACAGAAAGGAGTACAGTTCAGACTGACAAACTTCAGTGGAGGGGGGCAAGGGGTAAGAATGAGACAAACCAAAGAACTTATATGTATGTATGCATAACCAATGGACATAGACAACAACGCTGGGGGGGAGGCCGGGGGACGGGTTCAAGAGGAGGATGTCTGGGGGGAAAAAAGAAAATCATCTGTAACAAAAATAAATTGATTAATTAAAAAGAATTGTTCTGAAGGGTCGTCTATACTTGATGCTTTCATTTCATTCTCCCCTTCATGTTTTTAGTTTCCGGCTTTCATCCTTACTATTCACCTAAACTACTCTTATCAAGGACAACGTGACCTCTTCAACCTTTGCTCAAAATATATCTTTTTATAGTATTAAAATTGAATGCTCCTCATACTCCTCTCTTCTTTCTGTTATCATAGCATATATTTCTTCGTAACATAAAATATGTTTGTGTATATCTATCTATCTATCTATCTATCTATCTATCTATCTATCTATCTATCTAATTTTGTTTATTATTTGTCTTCTGTCTTCTCCACTAGAATATAAGCTCTATGAGAGCAGGGATCTTTACTTTGTTCACTGATAAATCAATCTCAAGTGCTTTGAAGTGTATGGCATATAGTAGACATTTAATACATATTTATGGGTTAAGAGTACTTTCAAAAATGTTTTGAAGTATATATGTTTTCCTCATACTTTAGGGGGATAAGCATAACATTAAGAGTTGAAATAATGTTCTAAGTTACTAAAATAGACCACATTTCATCTTGTCTTCTTTAAATGACACTGAATTTCTGTATCATTATTTCTTTAATCCAAAGAGAAAACAATTCCTTCAGTGCAAAAAATGTTACTACAAAAGTTATATACTTGTATTGTTCTATAACTAAGTAAACACCATGTCTATTCATAAACATTCCCAAGAAGTGATTTTAGAACTATAGAGACCAAGTCAGGAAATTACATTATAAGTGTTTGTTTAAACATATAAAGCAATACAGGGGTGGGCAAAAGTAGATTTACAGTTGTGAGTATGCAAAACAGTTTATTCTTATATTATTTATTTATTAATTATTGTATTATTAATACACTACAACTGCAAACCTACTTTTGCCCACCCTTGTATATTCTAGCTACTATAATAAACAAAGTTGAACACAAATCTTCCACATAATGGTTATGAGTTATTATAATGGCATACAATTGCATATTGAACAGACACTGAAAGTATTTATTAAAGAGCTTACAAAACTGATAAAATGCTTATTATGATAAATGAAAAATGTAAGGACAAAGCACTATGCACAGTGGTATCTGAATCATACAATAACTGCAGAAAAAGAGAGAATTTGGCTTTATGTAGTAAACTATAGATGATTTTTAAAAATTTTAGTTTTCTCTATTCTTAAATTTGCCAATAATAAATGTAAATATATTTAAAATAGGAAAGAGATATATTTTAGTTTTCTTTTTATTATTTCCCTAAATTTGATGTGACTTTTATAACATTTACAGGCAATTTAACAATTTCCTTCCTCTCACGTACCCAACAGCTAAGCATTTCCAGCAGCCTCTTGCATAAGCACTTACAAAAAGGGTGATGTGAAGGGTCATTTTGGGGACTCTGGTGCTCTCTGTCAATTATGAAACATTCACAGAAAACTTCAGGTCAGATTAGGTCCAGGTTTATATATACCCTGTGATATATAAAGGCTTCTTTTTCTCTCCTAACTCTGCTAAAATCTGTTAAAATGATGATCTTGGCCCCTCTAAGAAAGTAAGAACTGCAAGGAATGGCTCTTAAATAGATGTGAAGCAGTCAAAGCGACGTCTTTGCCCAGCCCTATTCTCCCTAGCACAGTGGTCTCAGAAGTCCATGGTTATACCTGGATTTAGGTTGCTATTATCAAATGTGTATGATTAGGACAGTGATACCAAGGAGACATTTTTGAGTGACATAACTTCAGCTTTGTTCTCTTATGAATGAGCTCTGCCTGCGGGATCCCTAACACAAATTTCTCCCTTGGTAGACTGAGTCATATGGCAGCCATTCTAGGTGATGACTGCTGTCCTTCTAGAAGAGAGACCTTGGCATAGGACCAAGAGTGGTATCAGATTCAAAAGCTGTAGGTATCTTGGTGGCTGACAGGAAAGAGGAAAAAAAGACACCAACTAGGAGTTGGTAATTTCATATTCCACACTGGAGCTGTCTGAAATATCTAAATCTCAGATGAATAAATGCAAGAAATGTTAAGAATTTCCCAATTATTTTGTCTGAATCATACTAATTTTCTTTTTTTTAAATCCTCACCCGAGGACATTTTTCCATTTATTTTCAGACAGAGTGGGAAGGAGAGATAGAAAGAGAGAGAGAAACATTGATGTGAGAGGGACATATCGACTGGTTGCCTCCCGCATAACCCCGACCAGGGCTGGGGATGAACTGTAACCGAGGTACATGCCCTTGACCAGAATCAACCCTGGGACTTTGGTCTGCGGGCCGACTCTCTAACCGCTGAGCCAAACCAGCCAGGGCCATACTAATTTTCTATAGTATTCTAATTTCACAATTACTGCCTAAGTTTCCCTTGTAAATTTCTACTACTTCTATTTTTTTTAATATTAAAAAAAGTTTTTTCTTTATTGATTTTAGAGAGAGAGGAAGGGAGAGGGAGAGAGAGATAGAAACATCGATGAGAGAGAACATTGATTGGCCTACTCTTGCATGCCCCCCACTGGGGATTGGGCCCACAATCTGGGCATGTGGCCTGACTGGGAATCGAACTGACAACCTCTTGGTGCATGGGTCGACGCTCAACCACTGAGACACATAGGCCAGATTCTACTGCTTCTATTTTTATACCATCAATAAATATCTCTATAAACAATGTAGGATATGGATCAATGGTCAACAGATTTTTTAAAAATCATTGAAGTTCACGACTGGCCCAAAGTCACACAATGTAGATGGTGATTCTAGAATTCTATAGGATGCTTGGACCATACAAAGTTGCTGTAGAAGCTATTGGAGCAGACAATAATGTCCAGAGTAGGGTTGGGATAGGTGATCAATGATGGAATGGTCAACACAAATGTGGTGGGAATAGCATTAACTAATACTAGATAGGGAACCAAAAGCTGGAGTAAGAGAGGTTCCTCAGGGTAGAGACTATAGGAAAGGTAACAGTATCCTGATAAATCAGCATAAATCTGGATATCATCAATAAAAAAAGAGGCAGTATGGCACCAAGTGGAATGGGACAATCCAAGAGTAAGAACCAGGTTGTCTTGGTAGATAAGGTAGGAAGTTATCTTAATTCTTCTTGTGTTTATTTCTCTGAAAATTGGGCAGAACCCAGACCTTAACTGGCATGTATCTGAAGGCTTTCTAGGGAAGACCACTGGGTTTTGAAAAGGCCAAGTGTGGGGAAAGAACTTAGGAAAAGGATCTTGCACCATATTCTGACTTGCTGAAAGTTCAAGCAGAGCCAGCAAAAAAACTAAAACCTTCCATTTTGAGAGCAGTAAATAGCTAAAAGATCACTTGGCTATATAGTAAAGGTAAAATGACATTTTTTTAGTTCCCCACGCATTAGGGAGCTAAGACAAGAGAACAATAAACTATATGCAGGAACAGTATGCACCTTAAAACACAATGAAAAATGATTATATATATCCACTGAGTACCAATTTATAACATGATGTAATGGGCCTTGCACAAACCTGCTTTATATTTTATGATCTGATGCTACACTTGGAATTCTATGTTTAGTTCAGCTCCCTTGCTAGCAATCTTCTTAGGGGCTGGTTTACTTCAAAAGTTTCTGGAGACATGCTGTTAGTGGGGCCCTTAGCCCTGTACACCATAATGTGGGCCTTCCTACAGATGGAACAGGATTTTGACTCCCTGAGCACTATGGTGAGCATTTCTTTTCCTGTCTCTTCATTTCTTCAAGGATTTTTAAACTTTATTAAAGTTTAAACCTATATTATTATTTTAAAAGTCAAATAGTATTTAGATTTAGATGGGGAGAAAGGCTACCCATGATCCTTTCCTTTTTAGCTTCAATGTCTAATCCCATACCCCAGAGACAAATATAAATATAAATATAAAATATAAATTATTTTAGAGAGTGAGGAAGGGGGAGAGACAGAGAGAGAAACATTAATCAGCTGCACGTGCCCTGACCTGGGATCTAACCCACAACCTGGGTGCCCTGACTGGGAATCAAACCACAATCCTATAGTGCACAGCACAAATCTCCAACCAACTGAGCCACACTGGCCAGGGTTGCATGGTGTCTTTGTAAATTGTTAAGAGAATATATATGTATGTAAAGTCATGCTGTACACCTTCAAGTTATACAGTGTTGTATGTCAACTATACTTCAATAGAATTGAAAAAAAAGAATTCCTATTTCTAAATTTTTTGGTCTCAGTTATTCACAATGAGAATGCTATCTAATGTCTGGTGAGTTTTAGCATCTGTTCATATCAAGATATTTGTGATTTTGTTTTTTCTGGGGTTGTTCACTTTCTTCTGAGAATACTGAGGAATACACAGATATTACAGGCTGTCTGGGAACAGAGTAGGGAGATGGCTGGGGTCTCACAGACCAGCACATAGCACTGTATTCATTCTCTGCTTTTATTCTTACCTCTCACACCCTACTCTCTACTGGACCTGCTGACCAAATCAAGGCTTCTTGATTGATTTCTCTAGAAAATCAATTTCTGGTGTGCAGAAATGGTGAGAAAGAAAAGTCATCTGTCTGCATGGAGCAGAGAAGGGACTCCTGGAATTGCTCAGACACCCATGTGTTTAATCTGCCGCGTGTACACAGAAGTCCTGCTTAGTCCTCATGCTGCAGACCTGTGACATTTTCTGACTGTGTGAGTTTAAATTTTATATTGATCCTTCCCAGTCAATACGTACCTCCAAATCTCCATTTAATTAACCTATTTTGCACCTCAAAAAATAAGTTGCTTTTAATTATAATGACTTTCTACTAAAGCTGTTTGAGTGAGTTGAGATTATATACAGCTGCTAATAATGGAAATGAATTAAAGTGCAGTATCCTGATAGGTTTTTGGCCCCAGTATATATCCAGTAAAAGTTTTCCAGAGCATTTTGCCCAGTATCATGAATATGGAAAGGATACTATGAGGTCTGAGGCCTATGGCAAGCCAAAGAAAGTGGGTTAACCAGTTCTTACCCAACATTTTACGTAACTTGGTGAAATCTAATATTTGATGTCACTGATATTAAGTATATTTTTCTCCATAATCTTCAAATTTTTTAAATAGAGAAAGATCCCTAAATTTTTAGAAGTACCAACTTTTGCTGAGTTTTAAGGTTGCAATATAGATATCATACACACACAAAATCACAATGATATAAATCTTTTTTATACAACTTTCACAAAATTTCATTTGTATAGACTCAAAAACCATGACTTGAATTGTCATATTTAAAATATTATTAAATTCTTTTAAGAATTATAGTAAAACCATCTCTTTAAATAATTACTGCATTAGTAACAGAACCCAAAAATAGATTTGCAAGTTCAAAAGTGTGTTAAGACTAAAAAGGAAATGCTACTAATCTTCCCTTTGTTTACAGGGAGAGGAATTCAACCTTTCCTGTCATTAAGTGCCCTGAATGCAATAAATGGGCCATATGCTCTCTAATCTGTGCCTAGAGCTGTAAGAAATGTCAATAGAAACCATGCTGGAAGATCAAGGACAATGAGTTTATCAATGTGTTTACCCTTCCTGGGAATACACTCTCATCAAAAGTATTCTCTAAGCCAACATGCTTTGTCAATTCCCCAATATCTTTGAATTGTGTGTATGCTTAATATCTTCATGAATTAACAAGTCTGACTTTTCTTTTTTTCCAAGTGGATTTGCATAAACTCAAACACTGAATTTATCAGTTAGTAACAGAAGCAATATTTGATCTGTCTGCACCAAGGACTTGATCTCTATTTCCACACTCAGAAGAATAACAGAACTCGGAACTTAAAAGTAAGTCAAGATTTGGCATCAAAACAAGCCTTTCAAAGAGGGGTAAATTTGTTAATCTGAGCATGTTGCCTTTGCACTGGAACTCATGGAATGTTCTCAGGGTTCACCATCTACAGTTAAGTGTGAAGAAATAAAAAATTCAACCTGACCCACATGTCATGTGTTTTATTTTTATTAATAAGTGGATATACACCTGTGAAGGCAGTTCTCCTAGCAATAGCAGTGTTAATTAATCCTGATCTTCTCTCTGTAAGGCTGAGGTGTTGGTATATATGCGCTTTGAAGGTCCACAGGTCACGGAATAGTCTTTGAATATTTCTCCCATTAAGGTTTCAATGTTTTGAGAAATAACTGAATAATTCTCCCTTATATCTTCCCTTGGGGGAAAATGGTAAGATAAAAGCATTAAAATGTCCATTTTATATGTTTGTTCCAGTAAAACTTTTTCTATAGCTCACTTGGACTAAGAGTTGTATGTAAGCTGAGTAAACATAAATAACCTATACCTCTTAAAATTTAGAGACCTTTGAAAAGTCAATTTGATGCTATAATTTATGTAACAAAGCAAGGTCAACTCTAGTGTGGACTTTTCTTGATCATTCTAAACCAAAGATGTACACTAAACTCAACCCAGAGTGAGCCTAGACTCTCCTGAGGGTGCAGCTGAACACTACAGGTCAGATAGAAAGACATACCCTGGAATAGGAACTATTGCCTCTCTAGCTCTTCACCATGTCAATCCCAAAGCCTTGGGTTTAAAGACTGTGTACCATATTTCACGTTAGGCCCTCCAGTAACATTGCCATCATTTAATTCTCACACTTCAGAGGTGAATAATCAAGGCTCGTACCAATGAACTCGCTTGCCTAGGGTAAATCTAGTTAAGAGATGAGCTGGAATTAGATCTCAGTGTCTCAGTCCACAATGTCATGTGATCCATTCAGTTCTCTGATAAATATCACTTCTCATTTAGATCCAATTGCTGAACTGACTACACTTAAAGCAACATAAATCAGTGGACTTTCTCCTTCACTTTGTAATTGATAATCTAAGTGTTTCCAGCTTTGCAAATCATTGGTATTAATAACACTTTTTTCAGTCTTTTGTTTGGTTGAATACCAGTGTTAGATAGATTCAGTATATAATTTAAGTTACATAAAAGTTGGAAAGAATCGATTAAAAATGCTTTACACTTTATAAATTCTAAGACTTTAAGACTCTAAATGACTGACCATTATTTTATCACTCCTTGTTGACAAAATAGATTTTTCATAGCTTATGCAATATTCTATTAATTTTTGCCTCATTAAATGTTCTGTAAAAGGCCTGCTATTTTTCTGTGAAGATAAACTATACTTAATGAACATCTTATGTGCATTTGGACATGTAAAACATAAGAAAACTATCAAAGCTACTGCTTCATTAATCCTTGGTGAATCTGAGCTTTAGGGTTCTCTTTCATAAAAATAGCTCATGCTGAATGTACCTCATTCTGTTAATATTCCCTTTGCTCAGGAAGTTTTTTTAGCTAAGGTTAATTCAAAACTACATTTTTTTCTATTGTGAAGGTGAAAATGAATTTCATTTAAGTAGACTTTGCTACTATTAGAAGACATATGAGATAAAATAGGCAATTTGCCATCATATCAGGAATCTTAAAATTTTTCATATTTTGATCCACCAATTATACTCTGGTAATTTAATTTAAACAAATAAAGAGGCACACAAGTTACTCCAAACAATCTTCATTGTATTTTAACAGTAAAAATATTAAAGAAATTGTTAAATATATTATGATAAATTCACTTATTGAAAATTAATATGGCCTTAAAATCATATTTTTGAAAATCATTTAATGATGAGGAAATAAATGCTTAATGAAATGTTAGGTGAAAAAGGATACAAAAGCATTTATAGCTTGACTCCAGTTTTATCTGGGCATCAATCTGTCTTTGCAGTTCAACAAAATACATGAAAATATTGACAGGAGTGCAGGACACACAGTGATCAAAGTTTCTTTTTTTTATAACTTTCTAAATACTTATAAGAAAATATATTATCTTTATATTTACAAAGAAACAATACCTAAATGTTTAAGTGTACTTTAAATGAAAAGCAACATGATGTCTGAAGTTTTTTGTGAGGCTTGTTCACTGATCATTTTATGGTCCCATCATGTGTTGGACAACAAGGAGAGACACAAGTTTGCGGTGTGACTGGCTGCGTGTTTTCACGTCATTCATGTCATTTTCCCCTCAGTCTCAGATTCTTCTACTGTCAGATCTGGTATTAGGGCAGGCATTTTTTTCAATATGCTTGTGAATTTTAATTTGCAAACCAGAAATTTAGGTATAAATTCTAGATACAATAAGATAGTGCTATTCTTGTTCATTAAATATTAATATGCTGCTGTGTGAGCTAGGATGTGGATAGGCAGTCTGAAAGTGATGTGGGTATTAGCCATAGCTTGAGAAATGACAAGAAGAAAAAGAAGGAGGAGGAGGAGGAGGAGGAGCAAGAAAAATATGGAGAAGAAGGAGGAGGAGGAGGAGGAGGAGAAGCAGCGGCAGCAGCGGCCTGGTGTAGACAAAAAGTACTAATATACTGCTATTATTAAACTTCCTTTAAAGACTGCACGCATTGTTGATTATTACTAAATCAAACACCTATTTTTAACCAATTATATTGTGGCAAACAAGGGCTGAAATGGGATGGGGAAGGAAATATTAGCTCTCTTACTGATGTAAACTTAGTCAAAGCATCCATTCATTCTCCACTCATCCATCTGCTCTCTTATTCTTTTTAACAATGATTTTTGGCACCTACTGTGCACAAGACTTTGTGAAAATCTCTATTAAGAAGATACCATCCTCTTCCTATGGATCTTACCATTTATTAGAGTATAAAACACACAAGTGGTAGTGATGTGTGGTAAGATACTTACAAATGGCTGTGCAAGTCCAGAAGATAAAACATTTAATTGTCTGATAGCATCTGAATTGACAAGTTTGCTAAGCATAAACGGTGAAGAGGGAGAGAGTGCATTCTACACAGACAGCACGTCGAGTGTAGGACTCAGCAGCAGGAAGACACGTGGCCTACTCATGGACTAGTGACCATCGTGATGACGGCTAGGGTACAGAGTTACTACTGGCAGGGGTAGTGGGAACTAGGTTTAGAAATAGGACAGTTAGGAAGGATCATGCCTGACTTACTAAGTATGAGTGATATCTTTATAAAGATCATTCCATAACTGTTGGATAGTCAAATTATATTTTATCTACATGGTTGGAATAGGCAAATCTAACCCTCTATTAACAACTTTCTCCCTCTCACTTCCTTCGTCAGCAATTTATAAAACATACCAGCATTAGTTCACACTAAATCTACTGTGTTTTAAGTTATAAACACAGATTTGGATGTAAGCTCAACCAAAACAGGAAGAAATGGCAGAAAAATGCAGTTGCAGTGAGTTACCCAATGTGTTTGAGTACAGTTACAAAAAGTGCCTGATGATGAAACTATTGCTTTGATTAATTTCAAGACTCAGTTATATAAAGCAATGTCAATTTTAGTAAATAATCTGTGAAATGCTATTTATATCATCTTAGAATTGTAAAGCATAATAAGGATCATACTGTTCTGCATTTTTACAGATTAAAAGAAACTGAGGCTTTATGTTAACTTGGTCCAGGAATATATAGCCATGGGTAGAACGGCTAGTACTGTATCTGACTCTCTGGGTTCCCAGTGCAAGTTCTTCCTATTGCACCATGGTGCACCAGTGGAAGGCAGGCATTTCCAAGATAAACCACAGGTCAATATGGTCTCGCCTTGTATGGAATTATCACCAATAAATAACTAAGGTTCCCAGGATGGATTTTGATAGGCAAGCCTCCCTAGACCTAGCACCACATGCTGCTATGAAAAGGGCCCATAGATTGCACCATAAGGCAGCATCTGTTTCTGCAGTGGGTTATAAAGAACTAGGCTCAAATACAACAGCCATTCTTTCCTAATTCCAGTCTGCTTGGCTGCTGCCGGGCTATGGCCTCAGCCAAACTATAAATACTCCAAAAGGAGAGCTTGTGGCATCTTCTGAAATGCTCTTTCCATTTGATGATCATGATGAGAATAATCATCCTGTTAGTTATCAAAAACTATCCCCATGATGCTGAGAAATCCTGAGGAATATTATGTAATGTCTAAATTTAAATGTTTTCTCAATTCCAAAGGTTCCCCACTACCCCATCCAGGCTCAGTTCTTTTCTTCCTTTCTCTCATTGGCCTACTTGTGTGTGTGTGTGTGTGTGTTAAGCTTTTCAAATGCATCATCTTTGAGCTCCTGCCCTCCATTCCTGCTTTCCTGCATTTTCTCCTGTTCACAGGCTTAGGGCAGCTCTTTCTGACAATATTACAATTTTTCCCCTCACTAGCACTTTAATAAAGGGAGTTCAATTGAAAAAGAGAACTAGTTGACTGAGATAAGTGAAGGAAAGAATTAAGTAGATGATTCAGTGGGCAATTTGAATACACGGATGGGTCAAGCATGTTATAAAGCAATCATAGAAACTTGAATGATATCATAGACACAGCCAGCAAATTCTCCCTGCCTGAGGCCCAGGGCAAGGTACACTGCCCATTAAACAAATAAAATAATCATGAACTTGTCAATAGGCACAAACTAAATTGGACTATGTCTTAAAAGTAGAAAAAAAAATTTAAAGCATTTCTGGAACAGTATTTTTTTGAGTGTCATCTAATTAGGGCATGGAAGAATTTGTCTTATTTGTATTTGTGTCTTCAATCTTTACTCTCAAGATTTAAGGGTTAATAGTAGGAAAGAAAATCATTAGGACGGAAAGCTCATTCTCTGTTAAGGACTCTTTCTACGACAGCAAAAAATTCTATAACCCAAATTTAATGTAGTTGTGCATAATTTTAATTTCCCCTTAAGCTAATTGATCACTTTATGGGTCTCAGTTTGAGTTTTAATTGTGGAAGGAAATCAAGAACAGGAAGAAATATTTAATTATTTCAAATAAAAAAATAAATTATAATCCTCTAGATGATTAAATTGGATAAAAGTCAATATTGTTAGCTGGGGTGGGGAAGAAAAGAGGTCAGAATTTAAATATTTTATGCTGTCATGTATTTTACATTATTTGACCTGATGATTAGCAATGACTTAAAAGAGAAAGCTCTACATCGCAGTCCAGGTCTAAATATGTGTCACAATTCTCATCAAGGACATAGGGATGGATCACCAGTTCCTGAGCAACCTACACTATGGTAATTCTTAATAAAGCAAGCTATATACCTCTATGAACTGTTTCCTTCTTACAACCAAACCTCTCAAAATTTGTATATTAGAAATTTCATATTTCTGGAAACACCTGAACTTTCACAGAGAAATGAGGAATAAGAGCCCCAGCCCCTGGCCCTTCCTACCTACAGTCCTGTCCTCCAAAGTCAAATACAGCTATGATTCCACAAAGACAAAAGTCTTGGCTCACAAATGTAGAAGCTTTAGTTTTCTTAATTTATCTGGTTCTATTTTTCTCTTTGGGCACAATTTCATATTTATGACAGGAAATGATAAAATATACAAAATAGGACCAAAGTACCAAAGCCTGAAAGACTTGTGGTTTTCCATTTTGCCCATCAATGGTATTTTATCGACCTGCTATCCACATGTTTACAGAGATTCTTCCAGAGTCTTTTTTATTTTATTTTAGAGAGGTAGAGAGAGATAGAAACATCAATGAAAGAGAACATCAACTGGCCGCCTCCTGCATGCCCCGCACTGGGGATTTGGCCCACAACCTGGGCATGTGCCCTGACCGGGAATTGAACCGGGATCTCTTGGTGCATGGGTCGATGATCAACCACTGAGCCACAACAGCCGGGCTCTCCCAGGGTCTTGATGCCAGCACTCTAATAAACACTACGTTCTAAACCAAGTACACAGGCTGAGAAGAGTGGGAAAGGAACAGGCAGTCAAGCAAGCTTCCTGTCTCTTCCAAACAGGAGTTTCACAGCAATGGGTAAGTCCCTCCATCCGGAATCACAGCACCCAAGACTCAAATAAGCTCTTGATGTACTGGAAATAATTTAGTTTGTCATTTAAGGGTTTGTTGAATCTGTAAAGCATGTAAATTAGAATCTGAATTATGAGGTTCAGCATAAAATAGGATGTTCTTCACAATGAAAAGATAAAAGAGGTTATTAGATCTCTTCTCTACCGGTCTTTAAAAATAGGAGAGCTATATCTCTCTTTCAGTGTTCTTGGCTCATTCATGAAGCTGGTCTAGCGAACCTCTGCAGGGTTTTCCCAATCTCTTAGCTACGGTTATTTTACTATTTTATAGATCCCTTCATTTTGTTATTTTATGATCAGTAATTTTCCAAATAAAGCTTTGGTTTCTTCTTTTGAAATGAAAACAGATGTTAATTGAAGCCGTACAATATAAATGAAGCGTATGTGAATTGATTTTCTTATATACCTGCTTCTCACATTTACTGAAACACATGTGCTAAAAGCCAGATGTTTGACTGTAAAGATTCTCAGAACCTACTTTAATAATAAGCATGATTATATTTACTACTGTGACCTAGCAACTCATACTGCCCTGGACTTTAATAAAGTACCCAAGTTATTTTCAAAAACAGCATTTCATTCAATTGGATTGAGTGTGGCTTTTCAACTTCTATGCAATGATTATCTCTAAATTGCAACATCTGCTGTTGCAAGAAAAGTCCAGCATGGGTAGGAGCAGCTGTGTTTGCTCACCAGAGGGCAGTCATGTCAGAGGGACAGCAGGAGGGCTGGCATTCTCTTTTCTGCTCAGTGCCAGCCCTGCCTTTTGTTCTCACTTACCACATCCTCGAGCTCTCTAAAGAGTTTTCACCTGAGAAATTAAAACACAAAGACCTTCACTGAAAATATTTGGGGTTCTCACCCAGCTGGTGTGGCTAATGGTTGAGCATTGACCCATGCACCAAGAGGTCGCCAGTTTGATTCCCGGTCAGGGCACATGCCCAGGTTGTGGGCCAAATCCCCAGTGGGGGGCATGCAGGAGGTGGCCAGTCGATGTTCTCTCTCATCAATGTTTCTATCTCTCTCCCTCTCCCTTCTTTCTCTAAAATCAATAAAGAAAAATTTTTTTTAATATTTGGGGTTCTTGACCCAAATAAGGGCAAAAATTATTTTAAGCCTATATTTTCCTCCAGAATTGTACTGTCCAATATGGTTGCCACTAAAGACTATTAACATGTAAGTTAATTAAAATTCCATTTTCATTTTCTCAGTCACAACTGCTACCTTTCAAGTGCTCAATAGCCACATATTGGACAGCACACATGTAGGATATTTCCACAGCTGCAGAAAGTTCTGCAATAAAAAGTGTTAGCCTAGAAAATACAGTACTTTGTAATAGAATGGTATTTGTCATATTGGAAACTAATTTGCACCTCATTGTAATCATTACATACTATTAACACAGTTTCAGAAAGTCTTTCATCAACTTCTTGGAAACCAGAAGCTCATATTTCTCACCCCGACTCCAAGATGTCCTTCCTGTCCATTGTCTCTGCGAAGTTGATAGCAGCTTTCAGGAGGGCTCCCCAGGAAAGTTTTGGCTTTTCCTTAGGCACTTCAATCTTTTTATGGGAGTAGGTAAGCAATGCATATCCCAGACCTCCTAGAATACTAGTAGTGGAGTCACTTTGCAGAACATAAAAGGTATAACAAAACAGTGTAACCTTAGATTACATTACATGCTCTGTGGTGACTCAGGTTACAATGTCATTTCACTGTTCATTTCCAAAGCATTAGCTTTACTTCACAGCTTACCCGATCAGTGAAAATAAATCTAAGATAATATCCATATAACCAAGTGAGCATAAAACAATTTTTCCAAATATAAATGAATGGTGATGTCTTTGTTTCACAAATAGATCTGCTTCCAATAATAAAAAGCTTCAAATCTCCTCAAAAGACGACTGGACTGAACTGACCAACCAACAGGTATTCTTTTTCCATTTATTACACACAGAATATATGTGATGGAAAGATATAAACAGATGGCCCTTCACATGGGAAATGCACCATCATGAGCATATATATAATTAAAAGACTTTATTTCAAAATCCAGACTATTCCAATGTTTCAGGTTCTTAAATAGCAAACAAAACATCTTGAGTTAAAGTATGTGTGCATAGCAACTAACAGAATAGTTACTGAAATATTTTGATCATTTTGATGAGCTATAGATGCCATCTCACATTTTATATAATCAATCAGCCAAACAAAACAGCTATTGAACATTCTACACATGGCACAAATTATGCCAGATATTCTTGGGAGGAGAGATGTTACAAAATAGATCTAAAACATGAGATCAGATTATCCTGTTAGGAAAATTAAATTTTCTTTTTTTTGTTGTTAATCCTCACCTGAGGATCTTTTTTCCATTGATTTTTAGAGCGAGTGGAAGGGAGGGAGGGAAAGTGGAGGGGGAGAGAGATAGAGAGAGAGAGAAAGAGAGAGAGAAAAAGAGAGAGAGAGAATCATCAATGTGAGAGAGACACACTGATTGGTTGCCTCCCTCACAAGCCCAGATGAGGGCCAGGGATCGAACCTGCAACCCAAGTAAGTGCCTTTGACTGTAACTGAACCCATGACCCTTAGGTCCAAGGGCTGATGCTCTAACTACTGAGTCAAACCAGCCAATTTAAAAACAATTTAAAAAATTTAAACAATTTAAACAATTTAAACAATTTAAACAATTTAAAAAACCAAACAATTTAAAAAATTGTTAGGTGGTAGTGGTGGTGCCAGTCATTGTAAATATATAGATATTAAACATATTCTGTTCAGAAAAAGGAGAAAACAATGTATCCTGAAGTATTAAGAATGACTTCATGGACAAAGTAGAATGACAGGAGAACTTTAAAGAAGTGTGATGGATAGTGGTAGAGAGCATGAGTGGATTAAAATGTAGAAATGGCCTAAGGGATTGAAAAGGTTAGTAACATTTTAAAGGATAAAGGTAAAAGCTTGCAAAAGGTGGAAACTGTGAAAAATGCATTGCTTGCACAACCTTTGCTCAGACTTCTGTTGAGTAAGGATTATCAGATTATCCGCAAGACAATGAATCACCCAGTAGATGCAGGATGTGATACCAGACCAGTTCAACTGCAAAGTGGACAATGGGCCAGGCAGAGTACATCAGCAGGAACTGCTGGAAGCTAAAAGTAGAGTATATAACCTACACCCCAACTGTTATTCGAAGTTGACCCCTTTTTGGGCTCAGTCCACCTGCACCCAGGCACATGCAATAAAATCGTTTTGATCTATATTGGCCTTGTGTTGTGGATGTGGCCTCCTGCCAGCTCAGACCTTTTAGGGATGTCCACAGGAATGAGTGGATACATTCTGTGAAGTCAGGGGAGGGACCAATCTAACTAAAATTAAGCATGTGCATTGGGGAAAATGGGAAATAATGTTAACAGCAAGGGCAGCCTAGACACTGAACATGGTCATAACTGTTTGGATGATGTAAATGCATATAATTTATTTGATGAAGGGCAGAACTCACAAACAGGCAGTTTGGGAACCACACACTTCACATGCAGAACTTTTGTCCCCTATTGTTTTATTTTTGACTTACAATTTTTCCCCAAAATCTGAATATACACAGATTTCACAGAAAATTCTGGCTTTCCCAATTCATTTGAAAATTGAAAGACTGAAAAACACTAGGCCAAAATCCATCATGGCAATGATTGCCTAGAGCTGAATAACTGCAGACCTCTCTCTTCAAATGGGGACTTCCTGGGTTTCCACCACTGTTTCCAGTTGGGCTTGCGCTGTTGCTATTGGTTTTCTTATTGTAAGGTTAAAAGGGAGGTAAATTTTTTCTTTTGACTTGGTCTTTATCAAATCAGGAAAATGAAACCATGACTAAGAGGTGCTTCGTTTTCAAAAAAAAAGAAACAAAGAATAGTTCCCTGTGGACTTAAAGAATATTACTAGACACATAATATGCAAAGGCCATTGCTTGGCCTTCTTTACTCATTTGCATTATCTAGCCCCATACGTATATGGGTATATAATTGTTGAAGAGTACCGACCAGAAGAAATACAAAATGAATGTGTTATTTCATAAAGACTTCAATCAGTAATATACTGGAATATATTAAAGATGACAGAAGATACCATTGAGGGAACCACCTAAGAGGTTGTAATGCAGTCCTGGAGTGATAAGAATCTGAATTAGGGAAAAAGTAATGAAAACGTAAAGGAAAAGGGTCAATCTGGTATAAATGGCAGATGCGCTACTAGAGATAAAAGTCAGGTAAGAGTCAAAAATCACTCCAGCAAAGCCCTGGCTGATGTGGCTGAGTTGGTTGGAGTGTTGTCCTATATCATTCCCGGTCAGGGCATATACCAAGGTTGAAGGGAACCAGTCGGTGTGTGTGCAAGGAGGCAACCAATCGATGTTTGTCTCTGTCTCTGTCTCTGTCTCTCTCTCTTCCCCCCTCACTTTCTGTAAAATCAATTTTTAAAACATCATTCCAGCAAAAATACTGTAGAGATTTTCTTTTCCACTAAAGCTTGAGCTCCTACACCACAATGCTCTTTTTTGCCTTTATTAGAAATCCTTACAATGCTTAGTGTACTGACCTGCCCAGAGAAGGATGGCAAACTTGTTTGTAGAATTGAATGATAGGGAAGAGAACATGGATCATACACATAAAAGACTTTGAGAGTCCTGTCCTGCTACTCTTTCATGGTATGACTATGTAATTATGGTATGATTAGGTTATCTCTGAACCCTAGGGAATGCGTTTTATATCTGGAAATGCCCTAGATGACCTCTGTGGTCTTTTTTATTTTTATTTTTTTATTTTTTTAATCCTTACCTGAGGATATTTTTACACTTATGTTCAGACAGAGTGGGAGGGAAAGAGAGAGAGAGAGAGAGAGAGAGGGGGAGAGAGAGAGAGAGAAACATCAATGTGAGAGAGACACATCGACTGGTTGCCACACGCACAACCCCAACCCGGGGCTGGGGATGAACAACCGAGGTACATGCCCTTGACTGGGATCGAACCTGGGTCTCTTTGGTCCACAGGCCGCTGAGCCAAACCGGCCAGGGCATCTATGGTCTTTTTTTTTTTTTAATTTATTTTTGTTACAGATGTTTCTCCTTTTTGCCCCATTGACACCCTCCTCCCCAACCCTCCACCCCTTCCCCAGCTTTGTTGTCCATGTCCATCAGTTATGCATACATGCGTATAGGTTCTGTGGTTTATCTCTTCCTTCCCCCCACCCCCTCTTCTGAGGGTTGTCAGTCTGTACCCTACTTTCACATCTCTGTGACTACCCTGTTCCCCAGAATGTTATGTTTATTATCTTCCACATGAGTGAGATCATGTGATATTTGTCTTTCTCTGTTTGGCTTGATACGCTTAGGATAATACTCTCCAGGTCCATCCATGTCTTCTCAAAGGATAAGAGATCTTTCTTTCTCACAGCTGCATAGTACTCCATTGTGTATATGTACGACAGCTTTTTTATCCATTCATCCACTGATGGGCACTTGGGCTGTTTCCAGATCTTAGCTATTGTAAATAGTGCTGCCATGAACATGGGAGTACATGTATTCTTTCTGATTGGTGTTTCAGGTTTCTTAGGGTATATTCCTAAAAGTGGGATCACTGGGTCAAATGGTAATTCAATTTTTAATTTTTTGAGGTAACACCATAGTGTTTTCCACAGTGGCTGCACCAGTCTGCATTCCCACCAGCAGTGTACTAGAGTCCCCTTTTCTCCACACCCTCGCCAACATTTGTTGTTTGATGATTTCTTGATGGCGCCCATTCTGACAGGTGTGAGGTGATACCTCATTGTTGTTTTAATTTGCATCTCTCTGATGATTAGTGATGTTGAGCATTTCTTCATATGTCTCTTAGCCATTTGTATGTCCGGTTTGGAGAGGTGTCTATTTAGTTCCTCTGCCCATTTTTTAATTGGGTTCTTTGTCTTCCTTTTGTTGAGTTGTATGAGCACTCTATATATTTTGGAAATTAACCCCTTATATGATGTATCATTGGCAATTATGCTCTCCAATACAGTGGGTTCCCTTTCTGTTTTGATGGTTGTTTCTTTTGCTGTGCAGAAGCTTTTGAGTTTGATGTAGTCCCATGTGTTCATTTCTTCCTTTGTTTCTGTTGCCTTAGGTGTTGTATCAGTGAAGATTCTGCTGCGTATGATGTCCGAAATTTTGCCTACATTTTCTTCTAGGATGTTTATGGATTCACGAGTCACATTTAAGTCTTTTACCCATTTTGAGTTTATTCTTGTGTATGGTGTAAGTTGATGGTATAGTTTCATTTTTTTGCATGTAGCTGTCCAATTTTCCCAACACCATTTATTAAAGAGGCTGTCTTTGCTCCATTGTATGCTCTTGCCATTTTTGTCAAATATTAATTGAGCATAATGTCTTGGGTCAATTTCTGGATTCTCTGTTCTATTCCATTGGTCTATATGCCTGTTCTTGTGCCAGTACCAGGCTGTTTTGATTATAGTAGCTTTGTAGTATAATCTGATATCCGGTATTGTAATCCCACCTACTTTGTCCTTCTTTTTCAAGATTGCTGTAGCTATTCGGGGTCTTTTTTGGTTCCATATGAACTTTTGGAGTATTTGTTCTAGTTCTGTGAAATATGTCAATGGTATTTTGATGAGGATTGCATTGAATCTATACATTGCTTTGGGTAATATGGACATTTTAATGATGTTAATTCTTCCAATCCATGAACAAGGTATGTGTTCCACTTTTTTATATTTTCCTCTATTTCTTTTTTCAATGTCCTGTAGTTTTCTGCAAATAGATCCTTTACTTCTTTTGTTAAGTTTATTCCTAGGTATCTTAATTTTTTTGCCGCAATGGTAAATGGGATTGTTTTTTTAGTTTCTCTTTCTGTGAGTTTATCATTGCTGTATAAGAATGCTGTCGATTTCTTGACGTTACTTTTGTATCCTGCTACTTTGCCAAATTCATTTATTAGGTCTAGTAGAGTTTTGATGGAGTCTTTAGGGTTTTCTATGTATAATATCATGTCATTTGTGAATAATGACAATTTCACTTCATCCTTTCCAATTTGGATCCCTTTTATATTTCTTCACGTCTGATTGCTGTGGCTAAGACTTCCAGTACTATGTTAAATAAGAGTGGCGAAAGTGGGCATCCCTGTCTTGTTCCTGTTCTTAAGGGAAATGTTTTTAATTTTTGCCCATTGAGTATGATGTTGGCTGTAAGTCTTTCATATATGGCCTTTATAATGTTAAGATATGATCCATCTATTCCCAAATTTGCTGAGTGTTTTTATCAGAAATGGGGGCTGAATTTTGTCGAATGCTTTTTCAGTGTCTATTGATATGATCATATGGTTTTTATATTTCATTTTGTTTATGTGGTGTATCACATTTATTGATTTGCGAATACTGAACCAGCCTTGAATCCCTGGGATGAATCCCACTTGGTCATGGTGAATAATTTTTTTGATGTATTGCTGGATCCAATTTTCTGGTATTTTGTTTAGGATTTTGGCATCTATGTTCATCAGGGATATTGGCCTGTAGTTTTCTTTCTTTGTAGTGTCTTTTTCTGGTTTTGGAATTAGAATTATGCTGGCCTCATAAAATGAGTTTGGAAGTCTTCCTTCTTCTTGAATTTTTAGAAATAGTTTGAGGAGAATGGGTGTTGGTTCTTCTTTGAATGTTCAGTAAAACTCCCCCGTGAAGCTGTCCAGGCTTGGACTTTTGTTTGTTGGGAGAGTCTTGATTACATCTTCAATTTCCTTAGTTGTTATTGGTCTGTTCAAGTTTTCTATCTCTTCCCAGTCCAGTTTTGGGAGACTATGTGTTTCTAGAAATTTGTCCATTTCACTTAAATTGTCCAATTTGTTGCCATATAAATGTTCATACTATTTGTTAATGATCCTTTGTACTTCGGTGGTGTCAGTTGTTACTTCTCCTCTTTTGTTTCTGATTTTGTGTATTTGGGTTCTCTCTCTTTGTTTCTTGGTGAGTCTAGCTAAGGGTCCATCAATCTTGTTTATCTTTTCAAAAAACCAGCTCTTTGTTTCATTGATCCTTTGAATTGTTTTTTTGGTCTCCATGTCGTTTATATCTGCTCTGATCTTTACTATTTCCTTCCTTCTATTTGCTCTGGGGTTTTCCTTTTGTTTGCTTTCTAGTTCTTTAAGTTGTGAGGCTAGATAGTCTATTACAAATTTTTCTTGTTTCTTGAGGTAGGCCTGTAGTGCTATGAACTTCCCTCTCAGAACTGCTTTCGCTGCATCCCACAGATTTTGTGTTGTTGTGTGTTCATTTTCATTCGTTTCCAGAAAGTTTTTAATTTCTTCCTTGATCTCCTTGGTAACCCATTCATTGTTTAATAACATGCCATTTAGCCTCCATGTATTCAAATGTCTTTGCATGTTCTTGTTGCAATTGATTTCTAGTTTCATGCCATTGTGATCTGAGAAGATGCTTGATATGATTTCAATCTTCTTGAACTTGTAGAGACTTCGTTTGTGTCCTAACATGTGGTCTATCTTTGAGAATGTCCCATGTGCACTTGAGAAGAATGTGAATTCTGTAGTTTTGGGGTGTAATTCTCTGTAAATATCTATTAAATCCATTTCATCTAGTGCTTCATTACAGTCTCTGTTTCCTTGTTAATTTTTTTCTCGAGGATCTATCCAGTGATTTCATCAGGGTGTTGAAGTCCCCTGCTATTATTGTATTGCTGTTGATTTCTCCTTTGAAGTCCTCCAGAAGATTTTTAATGTATTTTGGTGCTCCTATATTGGATGCATATATGTTTACCAAGGTTATATCTTCCTGTTGGATAGACCCTTTCAATATTATGTAGTGACCTTCTTTGTCTCTAGTTATGGCCTTCATTTTGAAATCTATGTTATCAGATATGAGTATTGCTACCCCAGCTTTTTTTTCCTTTCTGTTAGCTTGGAAGATTTTTTTCCATCCCTTCACTTTCAGCCTATGTGAGTCTTTTGTTGTGAGGTGGGTCTCTTGTAAACAACATATATATGGGTCATGCTTTCTTATCCAATCCGCTAATCTGTGTCTTTTGATCGGGGTGTTCAGTCCATTTACATTTAAGGTGATTATTGATATGTACTTTTTTATTGCCATTTTTGCTTAGTGTGGTTCTATTTTCCTTTCTATTTCTTCTACTAATTACAGCAGTCCTTTTAACATTTCTTGCAGTGCTGGTTTGGTGCTAATGTATTCCCTCAGCCTTTTTTTGTCTGGGAAGCTCTTTATTTGACCTTCTATTTTGAATGATAGCCTTGCTAGGAAGAGTAGTCTTGGGTTCAGATCCTTGTTTTTCATGACCTTGATTATTTCATGCCATTCCCTTCTGGCCTGTAGTGTTTCTACTGAGAAGTCAGCTGATCGCCTTATGGGGGTTCCTTTGCAGGCAACCTGTTGCTTAGCTCTTGCTGCCTTTAGGATTCTCTCTTTGTCTTTAATTTTTGGCATTTTAATTACTATGTGTCTTGGTGTGGGCCTGTTTGGGTTCTTCTTACTTGGGACTCTCTGTGCTTCTTGAACTTGAATGCCTTCTTCCTTCACCAAATTAGGGAAATTTTCTGTCACTATTTCTTCAAATATATTCTCTAACCCTTTCTCATTTTCTTCTTCTTCAGCGACTCCTATGATGCGAATATTATTACGTTTCCAGTTGTCCCACAGTTCTCTTAAGCTGTCTTCCTGTTTTTTCATTGTTTTTTCCTTTTGGTTTTCTGAATGGTTGATTTCTTCTACCCTGTCTTCTAATTCACTGATCCGGTCCTCAGCCTCTTCTACTCTGCTGTTTAGTCCTTCCAATGTGTTCTTCATTTCTGCTATGTCATTCTTCATTTCCAGTTGGTTTATTTTCAATATTTCTATGTCTTTGCTCATGGTGTTGATGTCCTTACACATGCTGTTGAGCTTCCTCAAGATCATGGCTCTGAATTCTAGCTCTGTTAACTTGCTTAATTCCATTTCATTTATCTCATCTTCGGTGGAGGTCTCTTGTTCTTTCATTTGGCATCTGTTTCTTTGTTTTACCATTTTGGCTATCTCAGTGGTTTTTTGAGCCTGCCAAATTTTCCCTGTGTATTTGGTGTTCTGCTGTTTGTGGCTCCCTGTACTGTGTTTGGATGAGCATGGGAGGACGCACGTTATACACCACTGTCGAGTCTTACTTTCCTGGGTAGATTTGCAAGCCCAGAAAATGTTCAGTTATCCTCTAGCTTTTTGCCTAGAGGCTAGTAGTCCCGGTTTCTTGAAGAGCCTTAGGTTCTCAGTTGAATGAAAACCTCCCTCAGGTGTTCAGCATGAGAGGATTTCCTGAGGGTGGGGCAGATGCTGGTAGTTAATGAGCCTCAATTTGCATTTCAATGGCCCAACTGGGTGCGGCTGAATCTCCCAGGGTGGGGCTGCCGCCTCTCCCCAGAGCCCTGGGAAGGAGTAAGATGGCCACCATCCTGGGTGGCCGCAACTCAGCAAAAGCTCTGAGCACCCTCCAAATCCCGAGTGTCCCCAGTCCAGTCGCTCTCCCTCTGCCAGAGCCCAAGGTGAGTAGCTGTGGCTATTTTAGCGCTCTGCCCCGGCCCTCTGCAGTGTGGAGACTGCTTGGGCTTTCACCCTCAGGGCGGTGCTCACAGCTAAGACCGCTGCTGTCTGTGGGCTCCCAGCCCCCCTCTCACACCTCCACAATCGTACCAGGATCGATTCAGTGTCCCTGGTTGTATGGTCCTCACAAGCTGCTTTTCCGTTGCTTTTTCCCGACGATTTGTCTTTATTTTAGTTGTATTTCCAGTTTGGTCCTGGGAGATGGTCTGTGTAGGTTCCATTCACTCTGCCACCATTTTGGAATTTTTTTCCTATGGTCTTTTAACTGAAAAATTCCAATCTCTTTTGTGCTATTTCTTTCTTTCATTAACGGTTCCTACTGTTTCAGAAGTGGACAAAAATGCAGTTTTTACATTGCAAAGATATTAGCTCTTCTGAGAAAAATTAAAAATTTATCAAATGTTAAATAATTTCTATAATTTTGAATCATCAAAAAGAAAAACAACTTTTCAGACTATTGCACAGTGCCTACTAAAGCCAAACATATATACATGCTTTATGACTCAGCAATTCTGCTCCCATTCATATGTCTAAGAGAAATGTGCACACATTCACCAAAAGACCCGTATAAGAATGATCATAGTGGCACTTTCTGTAATTGCCCAAATTGGAAATAAGTTCCCGAACATCCAGCAATAACTGCATGATGTGGTAAATTTATAAGATGAAATACTATACAGCAAAGGGAATAATGAACCATAACAACACACAACAAGAATAGCTCCCCAGTTTAATGTTGAGTGAAAGAAGTCAGACAAAAATGAACATACACTGTATGATCCCATTTATGTGGCCTTAATAAATAGGCAAAACTAAGCTCTGGTTTGTGTGGCTCAGTTGGTTGGGCATTCTCCCATGCACAGAAGGGTTGCTGGTTTGATTCTCGGTCAGGGCACATGCCAGGGTTGTGGACTCCATCCCCAGTAGGGGGCGTGCAGAAGGCAGCTGACTGATGTTGCACTCTCACATCAATCTTTCTCTCCCTCTCCCTTCCTCTCTCTCTAAAAATCAATTAAAATACTTTGTAAAAAAGAAAGTTATCAATATCTTTGTTATGGTGGAGCTTAGCATCAATTCTTAAAACACCATATTTAGAAATATCTAGGTATTCTTTAGCCATTATTAAAATTTTAATATATTTCTAGAGCATCTAAGAAAGACTTTATTTATGTTTAATGTATCTTTTTTTTTTCCTAGAAGATTCTCTGAATATTTTCCTAGGAGTTAACATTAAGAACTCTTCTCATTTCTTCATGTTGCCCAGATTCCTTCCTTCCTCCTCCTCCTCCCATGCACACACTGTTGGCTCTCCACTTTTGGATAGCAAAAATAGAATGAACTCTTTTTTTTAAATATGTTTTTTATTGATATTTATAGAGAGAAGAAGGAAGAGGGAGAGAGAAAAACATCGATGTGAGAGAGAAACATTGATCAATTAAGTACCCCCTGTACTCCCCTTGACTGGAGAAAACTGCAACCTGTGTATGTGACCTGACCAGAATCGAACTCGAGACCCTTTGGTACATGGGACAGCACTCAACCAACTGAGCCACACCAGCCAGGGCTTGTCATCATATCTTTTAAGCTAACTTATTAACAGCTAATAAACTGGCTTAAATGAACTAAACGTCAATAAAGGAATATTTGATGAAGCAACCCTAAAACAAAAAGGGCATCCTTTGCACTGAGGAGCAATAAACAGAAACTTGCTTTGGAACTAGCCATCTGCCTTCCCCCCAACCCCCCTTCCTTGTAGCCATTTTAGGACAACAAACTAATGGCAGGGCCTTAAAGAGTTAAGAGCCAGCCTCCCTCCTTCTTTTCAAAGATAGAAATCTAAGCCCCATACCCTCCCCAACAACAACAACAACAAAAAATGCTCTTGGCTTTAAGATCTTGCCCCAGTATTAGACCTTCTTTAGCTCTGGGAGATTATAAATCAGACATGCAAAAACAGGCATTCTTTCATAATACCAGAAAACACTTCTTAGTGCAAATAATACCATTATGTGTGTCCTCTTTATTAGATATTTTAAATACTTTATTCAAAGTATTTTTTCATTCAGGGTTGGTTCTTCCCCTCTTCTATAATTTTCTGTGAACTGTCTATGTCTCATCATTTTTAGCTTTGGATTATTAGTTATTTGTATTATTTAAGATATTTTTATATTTCATTTCTCCAATTCCATAATAACCCTAAGAGGTTTGAGAAAACCTGCTATTCTTTAGATTTCTCCTTAATTTAACTAAATGTCTTGATCAGAGTAGGAGCTCAAAATATAATTTGATTGGATAATAATGGATAACTGAAGTAATTACCTTAACGGTAAATTTTAAGAGGTCTGGAAGGAATTTCAAAAATGTTCTTATCTCCTTGTTTCTCTCTTTTTTCCCTAACCATTCACCCCCAAACTCCCCCAGCTTCCTTTGGATTTTATATATATCCTCTGAACTATTTTTTTTCTAGCAGTTTCTCTGTATGTCATATTAGGAGTTGACATGAGAATCGATCTTAAAGATTACTAAACAGAAGAGCGCTCACACTGTAAGTTCAGCTCCAGAAATGTCTAGCATTATCTTTTCTTTTGTGGTTAAAGCCACTTAGCACTGTAATACATTGGGGAAGACTCAAGGGTATTTTTAAAAACTATTTTAGAAGTAAAATTGTTTAAGCTTGCTAAAATAATTTAATAGGTTTTCTCACTTAACTGTATATCTATCATTTTAAAACCTGAATCACTAATTGAAGAAACAATCAATTTGTCAGAACACATCAGATTTCTCCACAGTAAAGACAGAACTTGGAATTCATTTAATATCATGGAATGAAAATTATCATACCTACAGATTTGAATACTCCAATTATTATTGTTGGATTACTGGGCAACCTTTCTGATAACACAACTAGTAAAGACTTTTAGACTCTTCTTGGAAGCATGTATATTATATTACATATACTATTACCTCACATAATACCACTTACTCGGAACTCTCATATGCATAATTTGCTGATGTGTGAAAGAAAATGAAAGGGCATAGTTTTTATTTTGAAGGCATATATTTATAGAAAGCCTCAAAGCAGTAAACTGAGGAGATACTTGAAGGGTAATTTGTCTCTAATCCATAAGGGATAGTGATGTGAATATTTAGACATTTTACATTTTTCTCTTGAAAGAAGGAAGATCCATCTGTCACACCCAAAACAATTCCCTCCTCACTTCAAGCACACCCAATAATATGCCTCAATTATAAAATAACAGGGTGTAATTATACTGTGATTTGAGCATGTTGAAATAAAATCTAGGAGAAAAGTAAAATAAAAAGTTTGTATCCAATCTCTTCTTCCTAGGACAAGTGAGAATGACTAACAGGCAGAAAAAAATGAGTGGACCTGCCGAATGGGTCTGGGATCAGGGAAGTACCCAAGGGAGACCATAAGATTAGACTCCTTTCTCTGGCTCAACCATCCCATTTCCTTTATCCTTACTCTGAAGTTGCAAAATGGAGTTGCCAAAGAATTGAAAGCTGATGTTATTAGGTATAATGGGATAAATGGCGAAACTTCACCTGTGACTTCACTCTCCTGTTCTTTGAAAACTCAACTCTCCAACTCATACATTTGCCTTTGACTTTCCCTCACCAGATCACTTAGACTCTGGTGGCTGCAGAAAGCTATGGTACCATCAAATTGTACTTCTTGTTATCAGTGGAGGAAAAATAGTTAACATTGTAGGTGGAGAAAATTGAAGTTATAAGTTCAGATAAGATTTTTAGAGACTCTGCAGATTTCATTATTCATAAAATAATGAACAAATATCTTTTGCATATCTACTGTATACCAAGAGCTATTATCAAATAGAGGCATTATAATATAGTGGTTAAAGAGTGCAAGATTGAGACTAGTGTTTTGAAATTGTGCATCATAATTGACTTGCACAATTTAGTATGTTATTACCATCATAAAAATATATTCTATATCATATATAGAAAAGAATGTATTCGATTCCATATGGTTTGTATCACAAAAAGTTAACCATTGTTTCATAAAATCTTTGTTTCAATATATGCATATATGTGTATAGATACATGTATGTATATATCCACATTTATGATGTCTATCTGTATTGATTCACCATATAAAATATATTTTTTTACTTTAAATAATGTAAAAAAAAGAAAAGAAAAAACAAAACAAAACTGTTCTAGATCCCTGCCATTAGGGTGAAATACTAGTTTCTCCACCTACAAGCGTTGTACCTTCAAAATTCTCTATATTTTATATTCTTCATTTAGTATTCACGCTTGGATTGTGAGAATTACATGAGACAAATTACCTAAAGTGTTGAATGTGACGCATATGTGTACGCTATTTTTACAAAAAGTATAAGTTAATTTCACAAGACTTGCTTCATTGGGTACAACAACCTACCCAGACAGAGTTACAGATATTATTACCCCACCTACAAATGAAGAAACTACAGCTCAGAGATTGTAATGTACTCAAAGTACGCAGCTAGGAAAAGGCTGTGAGAAAGCCAATGACATTCCATTTATCCCACTGCCTCTCCACCATGTATATGAGAAATGCCCATGAATAGGAGGCATGCTACCACTGGGAGGAGTGAACACTGGATGAATGAAGATAACATCAGTATTTTGACTGTCTTTTTCTCTGTCTTCCTTTCTGTCCTTTCATAGGTTTTACATAAAAGCAGCATTTGCACATGAATATATATTTTCCTTTTTAAATTTTTCCTTCTGTTACCTTTACAAAGTACATACTGGCTATTGTTATCTACATAAATAAACACAAATAGCTTCCCATAACTGCAGAAATATTTTTGGATAAATCTAACTAATTTTGAAAGATGAAAGGAAAGAAGTGTCCCATTCCAAGTGGCTTCTACCAATCTAATGTTTACTCACTTTCTACTTAAATGAACTGATCTGGACAGATATTCTAGACAGCTGCCATTTGGGAGACAATCTGAATATATAACAGATTATTCATGTATTTTAGCACTGTGGGGGAAGTACGTTTTTCTCTAATCAGTTGTTATAAATGGTCTTTTACTTTCCTTTCAAATTTAGTAATTGAAGAAACTTATAAATAAATAAATTTTAGAGAAAAATTTCTGTTTGGGTGGAAAACTATTCCAAAATATCGAACAAGTTGAATTTATGAGTCTCAGGTCTCTGAGCTATTGTGGACTATCTCACTTTCTGAGAAATTCAAAACTGAAAAAGCTCCAATAATATTAACTTTGCTACATCTTCTAGAATGTGTGTGTGTGTGTGTATATATATATATATATATAAATAATCTGCATCTCCATTATTTGTGATTAAATATTTCAACAAAATTAAGTGCAACATAATTCTCCCTATCCATCTCTTCTTTGTAATTGATGACAGTTACTGAGAGGAGCAAACATTATCCATTATGTATCAAAATAGCTAATTCAAGACTTTTGACAACTTTGGCTAGTAAATACATCCTCAGTTTTTTTCCTATGCCCTTGAGTGTTAACTTATTATTCAACAAGCTTCAGTATCAACCACTACAAGTATCAGTCACTCTCTGCTTATTCACAGACACCAGATACCATGGCAATGATTCACATTCACAAACCATCCTTGCACCCTAATTCGCTACACCAGCCATTGACCTCAATCAGATAACATGTTCATTTCCAATAAAACTGAATTCGTTGAATTTGATGGGGACTGCATGTGTATGTCTTAGGCAGACTTCCATATGCCTTCTGCATTGAAACCTGTTCATCCACGTTTCTGTGCAAGACAAAACACATACCTGTTGTTTGCAGGTCTTAGAACAGCATTTTGAACTAGAGCAGTTTAATAAGTTGTACTTTCACCCCTCTGCACTTATCCTTTATGGTAAATTTTTTTTAATTATCTCTCATCTATTCCATTATCTCGTTTTTGATAAATTGTGGTTGTTTTCCAATATTTTTTCCCATTTTCATAACTATGTATTTGGGAAAATGGAAGGAGCAAGGCAGACAAGGCTATCTCTTTTTTTCAGGCAAAAATGCATTTCTCCCTTTCTTCCCACATCCACCTCCCAAATATGTCCAAACCTTACCATCTTTCAAGAACCAGCCTGGTCACTTAGTCACTTCTCATCCACATGCCTAACTCCAGTCCAGCCAGGACCAAGCCTGACTGATTATCACATGCTTCCAGCTGTCTTCACCATCCTCAACAACTCCACATCCAGTTACACAAGAGCTGGGCATAGCTGGGGCGTCTGCCTTTTTCCTTGACCTCAGTCTCTTCCCCAGTTATTCTGATAACATCCTAGATGCATCACGCCCACCTTACACCTGTGTTTTCCCATTCAAGGCAAGAGCTCCTCACAGGGCAGGTACACTGTCCATTACTAGAAGCCACACCTCCTTGAAGTTAATGGTCTGACACCTCAATTTCTGAGAAACAGTTCTAGTGCAGCAGTTAATAATAAGTCCCTAAAAGTCAGGTATATCTGGATTTGAAGGTTAGCTTTGCTTGTTAATTATGTGATCCTGAGCAAGCTATTTAATTTTTCTCTTGATGTCTTTGTAAAATGGGCAAATAACAATGCTTGTATTGCAGGGGTTATGCGAATGAAAGGATGTCACTCATACAAAGCAGAGTGCCTGATGCAAAATAAGAGCTCAAGACATTAAAGCCATTACTACCGCTTCCTGCCATCATGCTCTGCCCATTTGTGAGGGTGTCGAGTTTCCTGGACATATATATCGCCCAACTGCTGACATGGCGGTGCCACACCCCTTGGGCCTCATGTTTTGCCCACCAGGTGAAACTGTTCTGTCACAGCAGAAACATGATCGGTTTATCTCCTAATGACTTTCACGAAGCCCTGCACAAGGCCAAACATTAATAGCGCTCATACTGCAACCAATCTCAGAAAGATGTTGGAAAATCTTTATAAATATCCTCTTGAGAAGAATTCTAGTCATGCACCTGAGTTATTTAATTCAACTACATTCAGAGGAAGCTAAAGTGAGACATCTGATGCAGCTGAGGTGGTCCAACCTTCAAGGCAAGAGGACTCATCTAGAAAGACAGAGGATCTGGACCCTGAAAGAAAAGACGAAATGATTTCCCCTTACACAAGTAATTAGACGTGTGTGTTCCACTTTGTAAAAAGGTAATTATACAAATGTGTCTACTTTGTTCAAAGAAAGACAAGAAGGTCTGTTAGAATGTGCTTAGAACAAGAAGGATCTCCAGAAAATGGTCTTCAGAGAAAATAAAAGCCCTACAGTTGTTTTGTGTTTTTTTAAGATCTCTATAGCAGGGCTTCTCAAGCTTAATATGCATACAATTCACCTGGAGATCTTGTTAAAATGCAAGTTCTGACTCTAATCCATTAGGTTTGAGGTATGGCCCAAGGGTCTACACTTCTAACAAGCAGGTGAGCACCAAATTTTGAGTACAGTGGCCCTCAGTCACAATGACAATGCAAATTACAGGTGAATTAATCATTCCCAGATTGTCAGGCCCTAACTTGAACCTCCCTTTACCAAGGAGACTTGTGTGACTACACACGCTTGCGCACACACACACACAGCACAAGTTTTGAGAACTCTCTTAGACAATGGGAGGCCTGCTCATCTGGTTGTTCATACCTGCAGGATTGGAGTCTAGTTTTTACTGCAAAGTAAAAACCAGAAGCAATGTGCACAGACATTGCAAACTGAGGCTCAATCTGAGGGGCTCATGGGAGACTATTAGAAATTGGAGGACCCTGGCCCAGCTGTCCGCTCCCACTCCTGCCACTCCAGGTAACTCTGTCTGTGTGGGCAGCATCCCTTGTCTAGCCAGGCACCAGCACACAGAAGCATCAGTGCAGTGTGTTGAAACAATGGAATACATCTTCCCCTTGCTGCCTCCTTCATCACTAACCACTGCCTCCTGGCCTTCTAGGTGGCTTCTTCGAATAACAACAATGAAAGCACCCCTCTAGGTCATGAGGTGTGGCAGTTGCTGGACTACTTCACTTTTCCCAATCAGTCTCCTCCTCTTTACAGTGTATTCCCTAAGCAGCTTCAATGTAACCCTCTTGCAAATGCCCTGAACTTGTGCCCTCCTGTCCTTTGCTCAATACCCCTGGCAAAACTGTATGGCCCCCTGCTATCTATCTCTCCTTCATCCGCTTCTGCCACCTGCTCCCTGTGCTTCTGACATCCTGGGCCCTTTCCTTTGGTAAGCATCCCAGGTGTGATATGGCTACCCAGATGCTCCTGTCTCAAGTATCCGCATGGCGACTCCCTCACTTCCTTCAGTTCTTTGCTCAACTGTCATCTTATTGGAAACACTGTCCCTAATCACCCTATATAAAATAGAGCCCTTCTCCCAGCTCTCTTTTTCTCCTGCTTTACTTTTCTTCAACCTGACATATTAAGTGCTTATTAGCCTTACAGATTAGTATCCGCATTTATTCTCTGGAATATAAGTTACCATATGTGTACCTGAATAAAAAAGCAGACTGAATGCCTAAATAAATACTTCTGAGAATCTGAATGCTGCAGAGAAAAATCACAAGTCAGGTAGATAAGTAATGCTCCAAAAACTGAAGGTCATCAAACTCAGCTGGGCTCCCTAATGAAAGGGTTAGTAACGTTTTAAAGGGTAAAGGTAAAAAGATGGAGACTGTAAAAAGTGCGTTGCTTGCATGACCTTTGCTCAGCCTTCTGTTGAGTGAGGATTATCAGTTATCCGCAAGACAATGAATCACCCAGCATGCAGGATGTGACACCAGACCAGTCCAACTGAAAAATGGACAATGGGCCAGCCAGAGTACGTCAGCAGGAACTTCCAGAAGCTAGAAGTAGAGTATATAACCTACACCCCAACTGTTATTCGAGGCTGACCTCTTCTCGGCTCAGCCTACCTGCACCCAGGCGCACGCAATAAAGCCATTTTGCTCTACATTGGCCTTGTGTCGTGGATATGATCTCCCACCGGCTCAGACCTTTTACCTAACCCTTAATCTTAACAGATTTCCTCTAGTTAAGTTATTTTTCTACTTTTTAAGTCACCATTTCAAATGCAATTTTTTCAAACTTGTAAATCCCGCTCTAACCACACACACACCCCTCCCGCAGCAGATGGCCTTGTCTCCTAATTGAGAGAGAGAATAGCAGTTGCCCAATGGCCAGCAGCCCCTGAATCTGCACAGATCCTATCCTGTCCTCCAGCTGAGAAAGACTGTTTCTTCCTGTGCTCTGGACGCCATTCCTCTATGCTTCTTAGAAACCTGACATGTGAAATCAAACTTGGTCTTACTTATCATCAACACCTCTCTCTCTCTCAGCTTCAGCAGATCCTTCCCAACAATATTCAAACACGTTTCACACTCTCCCATTTAATATATAAAGACAAAGTGCAAAAGAAAAGAAAAAAAGCAGAAAAGATGGGGGGAATAAAACCTAAACTAAAAGTTTCCCCTTCCTGGACCTGTGCTCCTGCCTAGCCCTCTTCCAGGCCTCACAATCAATCTTTTCTAGTGTTGCCCACACTCACCTTCCCACTTCCTCACCTCTGATCCAGTCTTCTGGCATCTGCCTACCATGCTTCAGCAAAACTGCCCTTGCTCAGGTCACTAACAATCAATCACCACGTTCTTACAGTCATGCCCCTCATAAGGACATTTCAGTCAAATGAGGATTTCATATACGACAGTGGTCCCATAAGATGGAGCTGAAAGCCCAGCCGCTGTGGCTCAGTTTTTGAGCGTTGACCCACGGACCAAGCTGAAAAATTCCTGTCACCAGGTGATGTCATAGCTGCCTTAGCACACACATTACTCGCGTGTTTGTGATGATGCAAACAAATCTACTCTGCCAGTTGTATAAACTATAGCACATACAATTTTGTACAGTACATAGTACTTACTAATGATAATAAATGACTATGTTACTGATTTACTGGTTTATGTATGTGCTATACTATACCTGTTATCATTATTTTACAGTGTATTCTTCCTAATTATGAAAAAAAAAATTCACTGTTAAACGGTGTGCCGTGATCCCCTGGCAGAAGCCTCATACATCTCGTGTTCACCATATCCCTTGATTGCAACATGTCCTCTTGTGTTTGATTTGATCTTGTGATGTTTTATACAGTAACATGCAGTTCAGGTTTGTGGTATGAGCTGTGCGTTGTAGCCTACGTGTGCAGTAGGCTACACCAGCTAGGTTTGTATAAGTATGATGTTCCCACAGTGACAAAATTGACCAACAATGCATTTCTCAGAATATATCCCTGTTTTTAAGTGACACATGACTAAATCCCATGAACCTTTTGTAGTTAGGTAATGAGTTAAATTCTGCATAACTGAGGTCAAAATATTGTAGTCCGGGAAGAGATCAGTTTATAAAACTGAAATCCTGGCCCGGCCAGTATGGCTCAGTGGTTGAGCGTCAACCCACGCACCAAGATGTCGCCGGTTCGATTCCCAGTCAGGGCACATGCCCAGGTTGTGGGCCTGATCTCCAGTGGGGGACATGCAGGAGGCAGCCAATTGATGTTCTCTCTCATCGATGTTTCTATCTCTCTTTCCCTCTCCCTCCCTCCCTCTCTAAAAACCAATAAAGAAAAAAAAGTTTTTAAAAACAGAACAAAACAAAACTGAAATTTTGCTCCAGGAATAAGCATAGAGCACCAGGCAGTTTTGCTTCCTTTCTTCAGACTTGCAAGAGTGTTTGAAAGGATATGAGGATTTTTTTTTTTTATTGTAATTTTTCCCAGAGGGGAGAAGTCCCTTGAGGATATCACATCTTTACCTTGGAAAATTCTTCTCTTGACTCAAAATAATAGGCTCTCAGAATATACTGTGGATAATCAGCCTTGTAACTAGAAAAAAAAATGATTTCCTTTTAAAACTGAGATCTTTGGTTTATCTCTCCATTTTCAAACCTCAACAAATATTCATTCATCTTTTCTCAAGATTTTGCAGGAAAAAAAATTTTGTTGTTGTTGTCAATATTTCCCTATTTTGATTAAAAAATAACCTAGGTTCTGCTGGAATATAAGAATTTTTTTTTTTTTTTTATCCTCACCCGAGGACATTTTTTCATTTTCTGTTCAGATAAGAGTGGGAGGGAGAGAGAGAGAGAAACATCGACATGAAAGGGACACATCGAGTGGCTGCCACCCGCACGACAAACCAGGGCCAGGGACAAACTGCAACCGAAGTGCATGCCCTCAGCGGGAACCGAACCCAGGTCTCTCTGGACCGCAGGCCAACGCTCTAACCACTAAGCCAAACCGGCCAGGGCTGAATTTTTGTAGAAGTTTCCAGTCCACTTGGTTGTTGCTGATGAAGGGTCCAGAGCCTATAGTTATTGGTGAAATAATCCTATAATCAAAAGTTTGGTGTACATTTTCCCCCAATTTCAGTTCTTCATTCACTCTCATGACCAAGCACTAGTGTTTCAACATCCCGAACAATAGTGCCGCTGCAGGGGTAACACAGGATGCCAACTGCACTTTAATTACCTGTGCCATTCGTTTCTTGGAGAGATTTCCCCCACAAGATTCTTCCCAAAAGAGGAATCAGGAACCTATTTGCTGCACAGGTCAAACAAAGAGTTGAAATCTCAGGAATTGTTTTATGTTTGGTTTGACTATCAGCCAGAGCAAACCTCCAGGTGTGTGTTTTTCCAATTTAATAAGTTTTAAGTGAGCTGAAAATATATATGGCCATCCAAGATAGACTCAGTCACTGTTGTTCCTACTTCATCACAATCAGTAAAATGCCTTCTTAAAATGAAGTCACTTAATCCTATCCACTAAGGCTTGCCTCTAAGACAGACTTGACTAAATCTTTCAAACAGAGAAGTCCGAATGACGTTCTTGGCTAAAGCCAAGTTAAGGCTGGCTCAGCAGCAGGTGTGTGTCTTCAGTTACCACTCCCTGAAAACGCTCCTACATAGAATTGTAACTAGGGAAGTTCCAGGGTGGGGGACACTGACTTTGCTTTAAGGGTCAGACACCTAAACTGAAATGATTGACATTAATAGGTTTAACACTTCTTTTCAGAGCATTCTAGCTGCCTCATAACAGAATGATTTAAAAGTGAAGAGATTCTGAGTTGGTCAACCAGTTTCTTCCATCCCTCTGTGCTCCCATAGTGCTCCATGCACCCTACTAACGCAGGACTAATCTTGTTGCAGTGTTCTGATGGGAAACTGGATACAATTTCCCTGAGTCTGAGAAACCATGTTCTGTTCATCTCTTTCTGTTCTTTATTTTTTTATTCTTGTTAAGATTTTTTGAAAACAGCAAATTATTTGGGTTTATATATTTTAAGGAAAAGACATTGTATAATTCAAATGTTGGAATTCTATAATTGTGGCCAATTTGGTGAAGCACTTGATTGATATATGTTATTTGACTAAATGAGTAAATGTCTAGAAAATATGTTCTATGAGATTTCAGTGGGGAGACCCAAAAGCCAATTTAACAGTGTTAATTTTTTTTAGCAGTAAAGTAGCTGCAACTGAAAATCTAATGGGAACTTTCAATGGAACTTCTCTTGGTTATGAGGAGTTTATTTATACACCTCTGTTCTGCCCTCCATCCTCTACCTCTACCCTTTGATTCCCAAATCACAATTTTAATTTTGAAATGTACCTGTCGAACCCATTCCAGCTGGTTTAAGTAAAGATTTAGTACAAGGTACAGCAAACCCTCAATTTTGTGGACCTCAATTTAACAAACAAAATTTGTGAAAATGAACACCCTATTAATTTTAAAATGCTTTTCACCAAGATTTGCTTATAATTAAGTTAACAGGGTTTTTTTTGTTATTAGTTCACTGTTATTTTAACAAATTTTAACGAATAGGCCATATGTTGAATAAAACACTAGTAATTTTGCCAACATAAATATTACATATCTACAACTATAGTCTGCACATTTAAATCCAAGAGTCATCATTAGTAAACATCAGCAAATGATTAGCACGTGATCACACCACATCATATGCGATATTTGGTTCTGTTGTCTTGTGGAAGGATTTTCTGCAGCAGTTTTAATTGTGCTGGGGGACATTCTGACGCTCTGTAAGCCACACCCAGCCGTGTGCATTTGTTTACTCTCAATGACTGGTGAATACACGCATTTACTAGACCTATTCTGTATAAATGTAACATTATTGTAATACATATAGAAAACTTTTCTGTGAAATTAAACTTTTCATACATACTTAATTTTATGTACACAAATGTGTCTACATAACTAAAAACAAGTTAATTAATTTGCCAATTTTTTTAACATATGTATTCAGAAAACCTACTTTATTACGTAATGGACTTGCAGCTTTAATGGACATCCCCCTCGCCTACATTAGTCCGTTATATAAAGGTTTTACTGTATCAGATAACTTGAAGAATTTCTGGGGTGATCAAGGAACCAAGCCTAGAGGCTCTGTGGCCAGGAGCAACACAGCAGGACAGTGACTCACCACATCCTGGGACTTAACCTCCAACAACTCTGTTGTAGCTACCTCCCGCTGCTCTGCATTAAGGACAGTAGTAGAGGACATTGTAATCTCTATCAGTCTCCCCAGAAGAACAAAACATTTCCAGGCATACCGCCATCAGCTGCCCACTACATCCTTCCAAATGCAGCTTGTTGCCAGCACCTGGGTTCTCTAGCTGCACAAAAGGATAGAATAAGAACACTTTTCTTCATCTCTCGCTCACTCCTTTCTTCCCTTCTTCATTCCTTTTTTTTTTTTTTTTTTTTAAGTTTTCCAGTTTCTATCACATAAAACACACTAGGAGGGAGCTGGAGTGGGTGCTGGGCGAGCCCATCTATAATATCTGCTACAGAAACAAAGGGATAAAAAATCTCAACCTCTGTAGGTAGAGACTACAGACAGGGCCTGCTTCATGGGTGCAGCCTGTGACATGCTACCAGACCCTGCACTCGCTTTCAAGAGACAAACATCAAGCAGATTTGATAGACTGAGCAAAATGTAAACAGAACTTGAAAAAGAAGATGAATTTCTGCAGGTGAAGTTGTTCATTCTTTTTGTGTACTAAAATGTTTTTCTTTTAATTGTCTATACATGTTCTTTGACCATTTTTAAGTGGTGATTGGCCATTTTTTCTTATTGATTGATGATCACTTTTCTATTAGGAGAAATCACCCTTTGTAATATGTAATATATGCTGCAAAGATACTTATCCAATGAGTCATGTGTCTTTTGACAGATTGTGGCATGTGTGTGTGAAAGGATTTACCATATTAATGGGCATACCAATGTCTTCATAAAGACATGAAAAGCAGCAGGTTAATATTAATTAATAGGCAAAGTATATTTCTTACAGTTTTCACACGCAATCTGTAGCCATCTGAAAAACATCTGTTAAATTGGATTTCTTTATTAGATCACATCAGGTGTACTTATATCTCTCATCATCACCATTATTCAGGAAGATGGTTTCAGGTTAAAACTTATATTCACAAGTGAAAAGTACCTTCACAGGATTAGCAGAGGCTAGGTGTTGTTGTGAATGACTGCCTAGCATTTGGTAGGACCTTATTAAATGTAATAGTTCAAGCATGGGTAGATGAATTATTATTACTAAAGACAACGGTGGTGATCCTGTATTACATTTAGAAACCTTAATCTAGCTCTCCAGTTAAAAATAAAGATAATGAAAATGTTTTGGATAGTGTCTACATCTCAGAGAAGAAAACAGTAAAACCACAGTCAAATTTTCATGTCATCCAGATGCTGAGAACACTTCTGAAGCTCAACCCTTACTCTGATGCTACAGAAGGAATTCTCATAAAAATACATTTAGCTTTACGTTTGTGAGAATGTTTTGAAAAAATAAGAGCTAAACTAAACTAATACAAGGAGACACCATATCACAGCCACTGCTACCACTAATAATGCCATTAACAAGAGCGAACTTTAAATCTTATAGCAGCCCTGGTGTTCAGAAACAAAGTGGAAGGAACAGCTGAGGGTGGACCAATCACAGCACCTTTGCCCTGCCTTTGGGAGGAAGGCAGTGTGCTCAGTTGGAACAAGAGGCTGGGAGAAGCAACACAGCAGCAGATTCTGCTCAAGAGCTGAGGGAGGGCACAGTGATGTACTAGGCAGTGACAGCAAGTAAATAAATAACCAAGGGGCACAGGAGAAGGGATCACATTTAGAGAAAGCATGGTGGCCAGCATGGGGAAGGTGGACCCAGCATTCCTAGCCAGGCAGGGGTACATCATGGGAAGCATTATACACAAAGATGAAACCACTGAGGAGGGGGAAAGAAAATAAGACACAGTTAAAAATGAGAATTCATCTGGCTTAATAGATAGTGGCAAAATAAAGTAGACTTTGAAGTGATACCACTGTAATTAGCTAGTTATTAATAACAAGAAAGGAACAAAGGGAAGCCCAAATATTTTAGGCATGTTCCTTGCAAAACACTGGGGGAAGGGGCCTGGACAAAGGGAAGATAGACACATGCCCAGTAAAGTTGGGGTGACATAGAGAAGGTATTTGCTGTCACACACACCTAGGGACAGAGATGGTTGGCCAGAATGGGCGTGGCTACTGCAAGGGTGAGAGGACTTGGGATACATAACTCCCTAAACAAAGGAGTTTGCCCTCTTGGCTCTCTTAGGACCCATGTGACTTTGGGCTTGTGGGGCTCTTTTGCTCCTGTTTCCCTGCATTTGCCCACATGGCCGTGACACAATGGACTAATGGACTGTAACTAACCTGATGCTGAACTGGACCCCGCTGCAACATGGAAAGGAAACTCTGCACACTGGCTCTGATTTTAGCTCTACTGAAGCCCCAGGTACACTTCTTCTATGACTAAATTAAGGGAAATGGGACTTTGGAAACACAGGGATTTAATTCCATGCAAATAAAAATCACTCATTTTCTTAAAATGAGTAATAAAAAATCACTGTTTCTCGAAATACTGTAAGAAGTCCACCCCCAGCCACACCCAGTGGGGAAGAGGAGCTCCCACACACTTCGTCCAGTATCAGAAGTATTGCTACAAATGAGTACACTTTATGATGACATGTAAACAAGTAAAAATGATGTGATTACTCCGCCATTTGTTTCTGTCTCATCAGAATTAAGTGTAAAATGTAGTTTTAGGGTCTAGGAAAATGGTGAAAATTGTATCTTGCTCACTCTTACTCCACAAGACATAATAAGAATAGGACCACCTGGAGTAATAAATCATGGCTATCACTAGGAAGCCCCAGGGGACCTTCCCTGTGGGATGCACCTGCAGGAGTGTATTATGCAAGGATAGGTTTCTGAGGCTGCTTCTGGGAAGGGGCAGCAAACCAGCAAGACCAAAGCTTCTATTTTTTAAGGCCCAGGTTCATCCTGGGTTTGAGATAGAAGGTACACAGTTTTCTCTATGGGTCACCAAACGCTCTTAAGATGTTCTCAAAGGGAACTGACAGGCAAAGTTAGATTATGCAGTGTCCTTGCAAGTCAGAGGCTCTGAAGTCCTGTTGCCCATGCCCTGGGTCAGTCAGTCCTAACTCTGCAGAAATCCACTCCTTCCATCCTCTGGCCTGATACCAGCCACAAAATTCAACAGAAAGGGCACCAGGCATGCTACCAGGGGATGTCCTGGGAATCATATGTTTTTTTTTAATCCATGGATTAAATTCACAAGTAAAATAGAACATATAGAAATTAGGAATTTACCCAAGTCTTTCATTAAAATGAAAATAAAAGTCCTCCAAGAATCTGATTTTCTCTTCCTTCATTTCATCAACAGATATCTACTAAACGATAACAACATGCCAGACACCGTATTATGCTGGGGACACTGCAGTGAACAAATCAGTTTCTGCACTCGCAAAGCAAACACTCCAGAAAGGACCAGAATTTACAAGTGAAACTAAGTAGTGTGAGTCTGATGAAACCACGCATTAATCTGACTAACTATATTCAAAATAAGCAAGAGATATTATTGAAGACATGCACACCAGCATGTAAATATCTTCCAAGTGGTTTCCCAAAGGCATTCTTATACACACCTGATCCACAGTCTGCCTGGCCTCTCCTCTCCCCTCCCTCCAGTGGTCCTTCCTCTCACTTCCCAAGGAGGCCCCCATGTGACAACAGGAGAAACATCTGGTGACTGAGGTTTAACGAATTTTTTCTTATACAGAAGAAAAGACAGCACTTTGCTGCAAGTCTCAGCACTGAGACCAGAGTTCATGGGAACTATATTTCCTTTCCTACCATTTTTGTTAATTTGGTGAATTTCAGAGCTGTCGTGTCTGTAGATGATTTAAACATGGTCTTCCTTTCAAGCACATGAAAAGTGATTCTTTCGCATTTCTGTGAATCTTCCCCCCCCCTCAAAGTACTCACAGACTGCCAATTCACAGATCATCCCATTCACATCAACAGACTTAGAGTTATACTCATGACAGAGAAGCACAAGTCTTTCACAGCTAAGAGGTCGCAACCAAATAAAATGTACTGATTTTATTTAATGAACTAAGTAAGGTGTTTGTGTCCGTCTAAGCCTTTACCGGAATTATTACACATCACAGAACAATTTCAGTTTCACAAATATTTGGATATAATTTTAAAACCCCAAATGTTGGAGATATGGAGACAAATTTGGGAACATGTATTGAAATGAGTATTTATGCATAATGCAAAGACACTGGACACTGATACCCCAGTTGTTTTTATGTAGTACAGAAGAAATAAGGAAAGTATCAGATTATATAATTTAGGCTAAATTGTTGCTTTATTTGAACAGATGAGAACATTTTTTAAATTCATTATCTGCTTTTAAAAATTGCAAAAATAATTCAGATCTGAGCTAATACTAAAACAATTCAAAAACAATTCTGACAAGGCCTTTTAAAAGGTAGAGAAACCAACTTTCCACCATTTAATTGTGTACAATTTCCATTCAAGTCCGTTGGTGGCAAAGCCTAAACTGAGCAGAAGTGAGTGAATCAGGCTGCAGCTACCCCCGGGCAATTGTTCAGTCTTTAGCCTAACTCCAGAGTATTTCTGAGGGGGGTAGGGTGGGGGTGGTGTGTGTGTGTGTGTGTGTGTGTGTGTGTGTGTGTGTGTGCGCGCGCGGGCATGCACAGGAGAGAGAGAGAGAGAGAGAGCGCACTATGTCATGATTTTTTTTTTTTTTCTGAAAAACAAGTATTTACCTCATGGTTAGATTTTAAAAAATAATTACTGAGCAAATTTATAAATTCATGAAAATCACTAATTCCAGGGGTATATTTAAAAAGACTAATCTTATTCCAACAATTTTCCTTTCACCCATGTGAAACCAGAGAGTTGGTAACAGAAATCAGTGCCTAGATGACTAGCAGAATAATTTTATAAAACTACTTACGTTCATCACTGGAATAATTATAGTATTTTACTATAATTTACATTTTTATTATTTTACCCATTTCTCATTTAAAAATAATTATGTGATTTGTACTATAAAGCACAGATCTAATCAGTAAAACACTCCAAAATTTTAGTTTATCTGGAACTTAGACAAATTCATGGTATTTTAACTGTTTCTAGAATAACATTTTGTACCCTGGTTCACTAACTTTGTACGCTCAAATGGGGGCATTTGGCATATGGCACGGTACAGCCACTTTAAAAGACAGTTTGGCAGTTTCTTACAAAACTGAACATACTCTTTTTATAAAATTCAGCAATCATGTTCCTTGGTATTTACCCAAAAGAGCTGAAAACTTACATCCACACAAAACCTGCACATAAATGTTTATAGCAGCTTCATTCATACTTGTCAAAACTTGGAAGCAACCAAGAGGTCCTTCAGTAGGTGAATAGATAAGTTCGGTGCATCCAGACACTGGAATATTATTCAGTGCTAAATAGAAATGAGCTATCAAGCCACAAACATATGGAGGAACCTTACATGCATATTGCTAAGTGAAAGAAGCCAATCTGAAAAGGTTACATACTGTATGATTCCAAGTACATGACATTCTGGAAAAGGCAAAACTAAGGATAGAGTAAAAAGATCAGTAGTTGCCAGGAGGGAGGAAGAGATGAAATAAGTGGAAGACAGGGGCTTTTTAGTGAAACTGTTCTGAATCATACTGTAATAATAGATAAATGGCAGTATACATCTGTCAAAATCCATAGAATTCACAACACAAAGAGTAAACTCAAGTGTCAAGTATGGACTTTAGTTAATGATAATGTATTGATATTAGTCTATAAATTGTATCAAATGGACCACACTAATATATGAGTGGAATGACAGTAATCAAGAACAGGAAACTGGAGGTGAGAGGATATATATGAGAACTCTGTACAGTCCATTCCATTTTTCTGTAAACCTAAAACAGCTCCAAAAAAAATAATAAAGTCTACTAATTTAAAAATTTAAAAACTTTAAAAAGTTGTTAAGTGAAGATGTACTGAAATAAAAGAGGTTAGCTGGGTCTCAAAAGTACCTTCTTATGAGGAGCCTTGACCAAGCTAAGCATCACAGGAGCATTCACTACATACCAATGACTGGAAGGACCGTCCATTCCAGGAGTGCTCCCTCCCCTACAGAGGTCTTTTCCAAGTTGAAGTTCACCTACCTACAAGGAGAATGGAAGTTCACTTCCTAAAGTAAGAAGGGCAAATACCACTGAGAGCTTATAGAGCATCCAGAGGCAAAGAAATCCAGGAAATGGAGCATCGAATTTACAACTAAACTTCTTTTAGGCTCAACAAGAAACCCACGAATGAATAGCAGTCAGTCACCTTTGGCTCAGGAGGTTAATCAGTAGGCTCATTACCAGGAATCCCTAATTAACTTCTTGCAGGGGAATTTCTTGGCTAACTGGTGTTAACTGTAAAAGCAAATCCGCCTCTTGACAGGCCCATATGTTAATGCACTATTATAAAAGTTCAGGGTAGTTATTACTGAGTTGTCACAGGCCCATTAATTATCCACTATACTGTATTTAGCTTTACTCTGGTAAATCTTTTTTAATTACCCAGCCTGCATTTACAGAGCATCTTTATTTAACATGCTCCCAACTCTGTTTATATTTACACCTTTTCCAATAGCTCATTAAATATAATCCTTAACCAATACTATCAGAATCTTTAATGAGACCCAGCCAAGCCCACTAAAAGTCCTTTTATTTCACTCCCTCATAAAGAGCATTTTAAAGTCCCGAATACTTTTCAAGTCCACCCCTCACTTTTTCTTCTCCCTGCCTCTGAAGAGTGTAGGAGACTTCACTCTCCATTATTTTCAGACTGAGTCAATCTTCCCCACTGCTGCAAGGCAACTGAGAATGCATTTCTGAAGGCATTCCTTGAGCCTTTCTTCACCAACAGAAGTGAGTCCAGATGCTAAGGAAAGCACCCAAGGCCTTGGTTAGTTTGGCCCCAACTAACGATGTACCTGCTGACATTCTTTCCCTCACAACTTCCACTTCAGTCCTTTACAGAACACAGCATAAAGTGTCTCTGCCCGTTCTTTCCTTTCTGCTTGGAGTTTTCTTAGGTCCCACCGATATGTTACTCCCTCCTGAAACCTTCCAGATAGAAGTCCCCTACGCCAGCCCTACCCTCCCAAACAATTTGGTTCCTACCACTGGTGATGATGCTTGACCCCCTGAGGTATAAATAACTATAAGTGAGAGACAGAGAGTGCATTTCATGAACCTTGGTGTGCTCAGAGCCTGCACACAGTGAATGTTTGATAAATATTTATTACAAGAATGAAAAAGGTATTTTCACTCCAGGCTGAGTTATAGTTACATCATCTCTGATTTTCCCAGCATATCCTAACCTATATAACCACATGATCAGGTGAATACATAAAAGAAAATCATGAAAAAATAACAGTACTATAGATATGCATGTTTGTTAAAGCACATTACTTGGGATAAAAAAATCCAATAAATCAGAACCCATTTCATGTCATGAACATTAAAAACATTTGGAGCCCTGGTGAGTGTGGCTCAGTTGGATGGAGCATCATCGTGTACACCAAAAGGTTTCAGGTTCAATCCTCAGTCAGGGCATATACCCAGGTTGTGAGTTCACTCCCAGGTCGGGGCATGTTCAGGAGGCAACCAATTGATGTTCCTCTCACATTGATGTCTCTCTCTCTCTCTTTCTCTCTCTCTCCTTTTCCCTTCTTCTTGCTCTAAAATAAATTAAAAAGAAATTTAAAAAGAAAACATTTGGATATCACCCAGTCTCTTGGAAACACTATACTTTGCAAAGATGCCATTGAACTAAAAAGAAAAACACTACATATGTTTTATGAAATGCTGCCCCAAAAGAAGTTATAAAACTGCAGTTGGAAATTCCTTTCTAAGCAAGTCATATACATTTTGGGGGAGCATCTTTTAAATAGACACAAGGGAATTCTTTTGATTTTTAGAAATGAACATTTAGAATTGCTTTTATAAGGACTCTGATTTTAAAGATTTAAATTGTGTGCATTTGAGAATGAATTTTTCACCTGTGTCTGATTCTGAAAATTTTGATTGTGTGCATTTGAGAATGGACTTTCTAGCACTTGCATATGCTGGACTGTTACAGAGTTGGTCCTCTGAGACAGGTCTTAGGAGTTGAATTTGAAGTTATGTCACATAGATCCTGGTTTCAGAGGGAGAGGCGTGACTGAAAGAGGGGCTCTGCCTTGCATCCCTGTAGATGAATTCCTAATTTATAAACAGATGTGGGATAGAATGATAGTAAATGCAAAGCATGACTGCATGCAAACTGAGGATATAAATATGCGTTAATTACACACTGTTCACATGGGACTGGAGCCTACTTAATATTCTTTAGTGCCGTGATTTCCCAATAGCAATAACATGTATTTTACCAATAGGTACCAAAAGAAAGTGACACATTATGGATAAAATTGACTCATAATCTGTGTTTGAAGTTTGGTATAAAATATCAATCCCCTGAGTAGTTTACTGGAAACCTAGCCCAGGTCAATAAAACACAAACATTGTTCTCCAAGTGGATGTGCAATTAGGTGTATAAAAGAGTTAATATGCTCCATTTATGTTCCATGTTTCGTAGAATTATAGATCTGGAAGGGTCTTTAGAAATTACTTGATATCTCCTACCCATCATTTTATAGTTGAGAAACTACAGCAGAGTCACGAATAAAATCTGAACTCCCTTTATCAGGTTCGTCTCTCTCACCAGGTGTGTTCCTGGTAGTCAGAGGAGAATCCCATCATTGGTCTTAACGAATTCCCACTGATGTCAGTAAAATTGCACTCACTGCAGTTTTCAGCACAGTTTTGGTCTGAAAGGGCAGGAAATGCTTCTCCAGATGATCCTCTTGGATTAATCATGGAGCGGGAAGACGAGGAAAAGCACAAGCTTTGGAAGCTGAAGTCATGAATGTGAGTGCACTTGCTGCTTAGTAGCTGTGTGCACCTGATCAAGTCTCCTATCTTCTCTGAACCTCAGTCAGTTCATCTTCAAATGACAATAATTTACAGTATCTACCTTGAGAGGCTGATGAGAAGACTGGGTGGTTTAATATGCATGACTGTGCCTGGCAAACTCCAGTGGCATTTACAAAGGTTTAGTCTTTATTGTCATCATTAAGTACTATTTAGTAAACCACCAAATAAGCTCAGCCTGTCATTAGGCCTTAAGCAAGGCAGGAAGCGGGGAAGACAATGGGTTACTCACATTGAGGGTTTTATCTTCCAAAGAGTCAGTTTTTACCAGTAGGTAATCTTATTTGCAAAATCCATTAAGTCAACCTGCCTCAGCAGTGCAAATACTCACTGTGAGGTTCCCTGGTGACTTCTAGAAAAGTTTCATCTTAGTACTTTGAAACAATTCATTTTGGATTTCCCTCTTCTCACTTCTCAGGAATGGAGCTCTAACATTATCTAGAGCAGCTCTATCCAACAGAAAAATAATGCAAGCCACATATGCAATTTTAATTTTCTGGTAGTCACATTTTAAAAGTAAAAGAAAAAAGAAGCAGCAGGTAAAATTAATTTTAATAGTATATTTTACTTTACCTAATATATCCAAAATGTTATTGGATCACCATATAATTAATATAAAATGTATCAATGAGATATTTATTATCCGCCCTCCCCCCCTTTTTTTTCCTACCCTAAGTCCTCAAAATCCCCTGAGTATCTGATACTTAAAACACACTTCCATTGAAAATAGACACATTTCCAATGCTCAATAGCCATGTGTAGCTAGTAGCTACCATACTGAAAAGCCAGGCAGGATGACCACACCTACCAATAATGCAGACAGAGAAAAATTAACTTGGTAACTCTCCATGGAAACACTGAAGGACACTAAAAGAAACAATCACATCCTAGCACACAGATAAGGAAAAAATTTTAGCGACAAAAGTGACAGCATAGCAACACCAGCTGTTGTACAAAAGGGAAATTAGAAAACTACTACTTTGAAAGGAAGCACTTCTGGGAAGGTCATCCTTTTCTATTTTGTTTAATGCAAATAGGAAAACTGATGCTACAAATACTCATTTTATAAGGCACCATTCTCATTATCTCTTTATTCTACAATACAAACAGTGACATATTTTGTCATATTGTTGAATGTTATATTTCTCACTTAGGAGGATAACAGTAAAGTATGAAGTCACGCTGAACTATCATCTTTTTTCCATGGGATAGCCTGCCTTGTGGGCCTTCTCGGTCACTGTGAGGAGGTGAGTTGAATGGAGCAGAGTGTGCATTGAAAATCCTTCCTTATTATTGTATAAAAAGGCCCTGCTAACTCCTGGCCAGGGCCTGCTCTTGCAGGCCTAGATGCCTAGTTCCATTTTCTTCTACCCCTTCCTTGGTTCCTCTTCCCCAATATAGATACAGAGACTAAAGGCAAGGGTGAAGGATGCCTGGCTACCTGACCTGCTGTACCACTAACACTGACACATAGTGGTGGAATGGCCCTTATTCAACCTCGTGGCCGCTTCTTTTTCACAGAAGTGTGAATAAGAAAGCCACAACCAGCCCAGCTCCACCTCTCTGAGCAAAGACTGTTATCCTGATGTCTTGGTAAGGGTTGTCAGCCCTTCATTCTCCTCATTCTCTAGCCTCAGGTTTGTCACTCTGAACTCAATACTTTCCTTAGTGTCCATCTACGGTGAGAAGGTCTGGTCCTTCTCTCACCACCCACTCTCTACTTCATCCCAAATGACAAAATAGCACAAGGTTTGAGTACAGTGTAAAACTGTGTAAGGTGGGTAGTCAATGTGCTGAATTATTTTCCTAAAGATCAGTTGTAAACAATAAAACCATAAAGTGACAGATTTCTAATAAACATTTATTAAAATTTTTCACTTTCTTTACCAAAGGAAGATGTCATAGTTTTCTTTATAGTATGGTCTATGAGAAGGTTCTTTTGTGTTTTTGTGTGTCTACCCATTACAATTTCTAAGCACTAAACATCACTATCATCCTAGGTGAGCTAACTTTGGTGAGAAAGCCAGTTAAAATGTTGGGATCAACCATATTTTCCATTAATATCCAGCTCAATTAGTCTCCCCTAATCATTGCAGCTGAAAAACATTGCTCCCTCTTCTATAGCAGAGTAGATGCTACTCTGCTTCTCAAACTTTGATGTGTTTACTAATCTGTACTAATCCCTTGAGGAGCTTGTTCAAATGCAAGTCGTGATTCAATAGGTTTGCGGTGAGCCTGAGAATCTGCATTTCTGAGACACCTCCAAGAGATGCAGATACTGCGGCTCCAGATCCTACTTTGACTTGCAAGGCAATAGCTGCACTCTCAGCATGTCATCAGATAGGTATGATGGGTATGAACATGACTTGCTTCCTTTCCTAGACAGCAACAGCATACTCTTTTTAATATAAATTCCATACTCTGATTTTAAACTGAAAGCAACAGAAAAGCTTTTTTTTGTTATGCTATTCTCAGCAACTGATTAGAGTGACCTAGTAGTAATCTAGTCAATGAACTACTAATGAATTTGCACATATCAATAGCGGTTGAGTAAACACCTTCCTTTAATCCCAGCTCTTTGCCATTCCCACAGTGGATGACCAGTCTTAGTTTAGGCCTTACTCTCTCTATCTAACCAGGAAGAAATTATATAATGAGAACATAAATGAAACAAATTTCCTTTTAGTTTTACATTTTGAAGCATGAACATCATGATTTGCTTTTGTAAAGCCCTTGGATTCAGATTCTTACCTACATTTACTATTAGCAAGTTTGTTATTAATTTTACTTTTGTAAAACAGGAAATCAATTGAGGAGTTGAAAGTCTATCAAAACAAAAGAAGCCTTTACCGAGCCCTTCCCCTGCCTTCCTAAAGGACCATTTCTTCATTGTTGTGTTATATTGATACAGTGATTATGCCATGTAAACTAATGATGGCAGTTATGGGGGATCGTTTTGCTCCAATGGCTACCTTTACTTTAGTTATTGACTCTCTGCTACTGAAAACTACCTGAAAAGTAAAGAATTCAGCCCAAAACGAATATCATTATTCAGGACTATTATCTGAGCTACAGAGAGGAACTCAGACAGTTTTTTACATGGATGAAATCTCCAGATGGGTGGTTCAGAAAGGTGACTTTGTCTTTCTTAAATAGAATGTACTTGATGGGAAGTCAAATCAAAGTCATTTAAAGTCTTTTAGACTCCTATTCCCTATAGATCCTAATTTTTCTATATATGCATGATTTTCTGTTTGGTTAATCCTCACCCACCTCACACACTGCCCACTGCTCTGTTTATATAAAAGACTCCCTTGACAGGAAAATAGGGCATATGCATAAATTAAACAAAAAAAGTAGAACTGATTCAAACAGCCTCCTTATGAATCATGAAGATGAGAAAAGAGGTGACACGCCTCAGATAATTTTAAAACAAATACTTTTTTTAAAATTTAAGAATCTGAAATGTTATCATGGGCTTGGAAATTGTTCAGCCTCAGCCTGGCCAGTATGGCTCAGTGGACTGAGTGTCGTCCCATGGACTGAGAGGTCCTGGTTTGATCCCAGGTCAGGACACATGCCCAGGTTGTGAGCTCCATCCCCAGTGGGGGGAGTACAGGAGGCAGCTGATTGATGTTTCTCTCTCACATCAATAGTTCTATCTCTCCCTCTTCCTTTCTCTCTCTCTTAAAAATCAATAAAAACATTTATTTTTTTTTTATTATTATTATTATTTTTTGGTATGTGCCCCTAGCGGGAACCAAACCAGGGACTCTCTGGTCCACAGGCCGACGCTCCAACCGCTGAGCCAAACCGGCCAGGGCTAAAAACATATTTAAAAAGAAAATTGTTAGGCTCCACAACAGATCTCTAATATCCTAGGGATCCAGCCAATGCCCACCAGGAAAGATTAATGGTTTGTTCTCTTATTCTAGCTGAGTGTAACATACCCCTATTCTTCAACAACTACAGCCTTGGATACAGGATCGTTGTATAGAGTTTAAATTCAATTTCTAGCACATTAGATCAGTGACAGTGTAGCCTAGGACAAGTTTTTAATTTCAAAGCAAATCTGGCTCTGACAACAGTTTTTCCACTGACATAATGGATGGTTCTTTTTAAGCCTGTGAAGCATTGCTCCCATTTGCTAATCAAAGCACTCCAGCTGTGCTTACCTTACTTCATGAACTATATAGATGGCAATTTTGGCTTCTACATGGTATACATATCTTTGAATCAGTGATATGTTAACACTGTTACCATCAGCTTCAAATACTTAGATATGTTTTGTAAGAATGGTTTCATTAGATTATAACTAAAATTCATAAGTGACACAAATAAATTGCATTATACAAATAAGCTTAAGCTTCTCTTTTCATTTATATATAATATCAGTTCCTAGGGATTAAACACTAATATTACCAAATCTGGAAAATCCTTTGTAGATCCCCCTTTGACTTACAAAGACAGAGAAATGCTGTAGCGGTAGCCTTCGAAGAATAAATGCAGAATTTCTGGTGCATATACTCTGGGGACTGGGCATAAAAAAATAATTTATAATAAGATCAGGATCAGAATTTTAGAGCTGCAAAAACACTTGGATATTATTTTTTTGACCAATCATTACATGATACAGATAAAAAAAAATGACACTCAGAAGAAGGAGACTGAAAGGAGATCTAAACTGTGTGGGGCCCTAAAAGCTGTGCTACCTCATCTACCATGTTGTTACAGGTAAGTCAGAGAAGTTAGCTGACCTGTCTGGCGTCTGAACTATGGAGCTGCCAAATAATCTCACTCACTCCGCATTTAGTCTAATTCCCCATAGGACAGCTGACTCTCTAAACAAGACCCATCATCGGCATTCTAACTATGATGCTTTCCCTCATCTTTCTAACTATGATGCTTTCCCTCATCTTAGGGTTAGGAGAGATCTAATGGTGTCACACAGACCGCCTCCTGCCTCCAGGGAGTTTCTGGACCAATTTATCTCCATTTTAACCCTTCCTTAATTTCCCTCACAATTAGTAATCAGTACCAGTTCTACCCATAAACTAGGCATGAAATTAATGTTTTATGGTGATAAGAATTATGGTGATGCTGATGGTGAGATTAATCGTGGGAGCTACAAACTTTCTTCGAGTAGATAAACAGAAGTACCAAACATCACTCTGGACATAAGTATATTCTCAAACAATCAAGTGTAGGTAAGAATTAAGGGAAAAATATCTATCCCAGATCTTCCTCAGTCTGGCTTTTCTATCAGCAAGAACAGATGCCAAATTAGGAGGCTAAATGCATCTTTCTCAGAGGATAACTGGTATTTTGTAAAATTTAGCCCCACTTCCCTAATGATAGTAATAAAAATGAGCTGGGTGATTGGTCATATCCTTTCTAGATAACACTGCACCTTTTCTGATTCACTGTACCATTAGAAACTCAAGAAGCAACCAAGAAGCAAGTTCAGCTACACTCTCATAAAGAAGAAAGAATAATGTCTGGGCCTCATTCACAGAACAGTAAACATTCACTAGGCACGTATTACTACATATGTAAGTTCCACACCCATGAGAATACCTTGCTGAAGACTTGCCATGATCCTCTTTTCTGACCAGTTACAAAGACACCATTATATAGCTGGAAGGAAGTCACACAGTGTAGTGGTCAGAATGATGCAATGCCATTCAAAAGAATATTTCCTGTTGGGAATTATTGAATGTGCTTTTCCCTGAAATCCAGCTATATATTACAACTATTTTATGAGATTACACCTGGTAAGCACTTTTTCATGACTAGCACCACATTGTACCATATATTTGATAATTCCTGTTCTTGCTCCCATAGGCTTAGTTAGTATGCGATGCAAATTCTAAAGCAAGTCAAAGAATCGTGCTTAGTCAGATTAGCCAGTGAGTCCATCTAAAGGGAATCGTTCTATGTATCTGTTTCTCAGTGACTGATGCGATTTAAATCATAGGTAGACTGTTTCATTCAAACTGTAAAATACAAAACCTATTTAATAACAAGTTGAGTACTTGGACTTTCAGACATTAAGGAATTTTTGTAAGTGACTGAGCAAAGACCTTCAAAGCTACTGACCCGAGGATTTGTAGACACTGTTCAAAAATGATAGCATACATTTGTATAAATATTACTTTCAGCTGCTCTGTGGAGGTAGTCTGCAATTCTGTTGTGAAGCAAGCAGTGAATAAAAAAATTACAACCTTTGCACCTGTTCTTGCAAAGGTACTGAAATATACCACATAGATTTATGCATATTATTCCAACTCATACAGAAACCCAAGTCAATTCTCAAAGGACTATCTGATTGTATGTGGATTTATATGTTAGCTAAGTCAGAGATTTAAATATCTAGCCCAGCACTCAAGGATGTTGCATGGATTTTTGATGCTCCACTGAAGATACTGGGTTCATAAACAAATGAATAGATTTCAAAGTGACACAACTCCAGTGTTTCAAGCAAACTCTCACTTCTTCATCCATGAAAAAATAAAGGTTAATCCACTTTGTTTAGAGCAGTACATAACTATGGAAACTGTCAAAACCTCAGGGCTGGAAGGTGATCTTGTTCAACCCTTTGTACAACAGTTGAAGTCTCTTCTTCTGCAACTCTGCCTACAATTTTCCAAACAATGCTCAAGACATTTCAGTGATAGGAAACTCACTGCTTCTAAGGAATCTTAATTGATCTCAGGATCCCTTTGACCACTTAAACAATTCATCCTTATATTTATTCAAAACCTCTTCCTGTAGGTTCCATCCCTTATGTCCCAGAGCCTACAGAAAAGCCCATTGCCTCTTCCAGTTGACAAACTTTCTAGAGAGCTCTCAAGTTTGTAGGGTCTTCTACTTCTTCATCATCTTCAGACTCATCAACCATTTCCCAGGTTGCTTTTTCCCCTCCCACATCAATATTGAATTCTAGCATAGAATCTGTGCAGAACTATGGGACATAAAGAGAAAAATATTTAAAATGCTCTGTCTCGGTTTCCACATATGCAAAATGAAAATGCTTCCTCAGATTATTTTGATGATCAAATAATAAAAAAAGACATGGAAGCAGTCTGAAAACTGAAAAGTGTTACAAAAATATAAGGAATAAGTTTCTACAGACCAGGAAACCTAAATTTCAATAAGGTGAATACCACAGTATCCTAAAAAAAAAAACAACAACTTCAGAAAATAGCAAACTAAACATTTCCCAAAAATTTACCTTAGTATAAATACAATTAAAAATTTCAAACAATATATTTTTCTCAAAAAAGAAAAAAACATTTGCACGATGTTGGGCCTGTTATATGCCCCAATTACATCCAAATTCAATCTCTTTAAAATCAATACACTTTCGTGAACTGGAGATATGACTGAGTTAAGAGGGGAATGGATGGTATATCCTCTGAAACTCTCGAATTGTTGCCATTCCTTTGGCCCTTTACAACAATCCCTTCCCCTTATAAGCTTTCAGTGTTTCCTCAATGCCTTCAGAATAAAATCTAAAATCCTTTTATTGTCCAGCCCAACTATTCCTTCACTCTTATCTCTAGCTTCTCTCTCTCACTTGCTCTCTATTCAAAACACACATGCCTTGTACTTTCTTGCCCCCTCCTTCACAATAGTCATACCCAAGACTTTGCAGTCAATGCCCCACTTTATTCAGATAGCAGATGTTCTCATCATTCAAACCTTTGCTCAAACGTTCACTGCTCTAGAGAGCTTTACCTGAACCACTTAGGTAGTATGAGTTTCCTGTGTCTATCACAGTGTTTACTTATTTCCTTGCATTGAAATTGTTTGTTTACTTTTCTGTCTTCCTCGTCAGACAGTACATTCCTTGAAAGAAGATCTGTATTTTATTCATATTGGGATAATTAGTAACTAGAACAGTGTCTTGCACAGACTTGGTGCTCAATACGTGATGACTGAATAAATTAATATGCAGTAGAGGGAACACAAACACACAGAAAATGACCATTCAATAAACTCAGAAAAGGGTACCAATCTTGCCTGACCTATATCTGAATTCAGAACTAACTCAGAATCAAACGGGTAACCGATATGTTCTATATTGCCCTACCCATTCCTTATCTCTAGAACCTCTTTATCATTTGCAAAGCACTTTCCAATTCTTCACATACATTATACCATTTAATCAATAATGTTACTACAAGATCACGTTGCTTGGCTGGGATGTAATACAACAACCTCAGCATGTCCAAATGATACAGTAACAGCAGTGGACTTAGAGTCAGGCAACCTAAACTCAAGTCTGTGTTCTGCCATTTAACTACTGGTGTGTTATTAGAAAGATCTCCTAACTTGTCCAAACTGAAGCTCCCTCTCCCACTTTGCCATCCTTAGTCAGAGTAAATGGTCGTTTTTATCCATACTGTCTTTGTTATCCAAGTGGGCATTTGGAGGTAGCTAACTGAGCCAGAAGGAACTTACACTTTAGGGTAAACAGGCCTGACTTTGACTCCTAGCCACATCGCATAATAGTTGAGTGATCTTGTGCCAGTTGCTTAATCTCTCTGAAGCAGTTTCTCATATATAGATACTAACGCTTCTCTCTTAGGTTACTTTAAAACTTAGGTAAAATAAGGTATATAAAAGCATTTGTCCATCAGTAGAAAAGTGGATAAAAAAAGCTGTGGTACATTCACACAATGGAATACTATGCAGCTGTAAGAAAGAGAGACCTCTTACCTTTGAGACGACATGGAGGGACCTGGAGAGTATTATGCTGAGCAAAATAAGCCAGTCAGAGAAAGACAAGTACCACATGATCTTACTTATTTATGGACTATCATGAACAAAATAAGCTGTCGATCAAAATAGATCCAGAGTCATGGAAACAGGGAACAGACTGACAAACCTCAGAGGGATGGAGAGTTTGGGGGCAGGTGGGAAGAGATAAACCAAAGAACTTATATGCATATATGCACAACCAATGGACAAAGACATAAGTTTGGGGAAAGCAGGAGGGGAGTGGGAGCAGGAAGGAGGGGGTCAATGGGGGAAAAAGGGGGCATCTGTAATACTTTCAACAATAAAAAAAAGTGTAGATTTTTAAGTGCCATATAAAATTATTACTACAATTCTTTTCTGGCCAAGTTTAAGAATGTCATAGAACAGTGTTTTTCAAAGTGCTTTGTGTGCCATATCAAGTACCAGTTATTGACAACTGCACATTAGCTTATTAAAGGTTCTGAGAAGTCCTGCTGTAGAGAGATCTGTTTAACTCTGTTTGAACATGGAACACATGCTAATACCTTGTGAAATATCAAGCATGAGAAGAGCAGAAAATCTGTTTTTTCACCCCTATGACGCTCATGACAGATATTCAGAAACAGAAACCAAACTAGTAAAAATAGTACATACTCCCCCACTTTACCATCAATTAATTCGTTGTCTGCAATGTGCCTATCTGCAAAAAAAATAAAAATAAAAAATAAATAAAAACAACTAAATATGTACATACACACACAGGAGAAATTCAGGTAGAATTTTAAGAATAAGTCACAAATTCTTAAGGAGGACATCTAGAAATAATTGATCATGGGTATGAAGACTAAAGACTGTTTTGATTGAGCAATTGTGATTTCCACAGCTGAATTACACTCTTAGTAACTTCTGGAATTATGTGAAATGAACAAGAAAGAAAAATACTTTCTCATTCATTCATTGGCACAATTCTTTTAAAAGCATAACTGCTCTTTTCACATGGAGCAAAAGTTCATTTCATTGTTTCAAATGGCTCTTCCCCAGCATCAACTCCTATGACTTTAAATGCTGCCATTAATTTCCCTTTAGTAAATTTTAATTAAAATGAACATGTGCCATTGCTTTCAGCAGTTACATTTGTAATAAATGTATAAATATATGCAAATCTGTCCAAAATGTTTAAAATAGATATTTTTGAACAAGCAAACACTTTGATGTATTTCAAAATATTTTATCTACAGCAAGCTTTTAGAATCTGGCCCTCACCTAAAGTAACTAGAATTTCATGGATATACAATGAATAGGTAGCAACGTGACTAAAACCTATTCTATTGATTTTAGAAAGTAGCATGCTAAAACATGAATAATGACCTCTGAGCTTTGAACCATTCAGTACTCTTGTGTTTCTGCAACATTTGTGTGCAATGCATTGAGAAGAAAAGTTAGAAGAGGCAGAGGGATGCTTTTAATTTAAGAAGTCATAGTGGCTTAGTCCAATAATCTGAGATTAATTTCATTTTACCAGTTTATTATCAAAGATGCATCTATCTCCCACATTTCCATTCAAATATTCTACACTTAGAGAAGATGAAACAATTTAGGATGCATCTGAGTGTTAAATTCCATAAACTTTCTGATCCCATTTCAATTTCCTACATGAAGCTAAAGTTTTGTTTTATTTTAAGAAAATGAGGCTGACTTTTAGATCATGCTTCCACCAAGTTACCCTACCACCCCCCAGACATCTTAACTAGCATCCAAGAACAGTTAGATTAGATAATTCAGATTTACACATTAAACACATTGTTCTGAAATGTAGACAAAAAAGCTGTGGTACAGCTTTTTTTTTGTCTAAAAATATTTTTGTCTAAAAATATTTCCAACAATACTTCTTCCCAGGTGACCACACATTAACAGAAGAAACTTTAAAGCCTCTAGGGAAAACACTGTAGAAATGCTTAACAAAAAGGAGTCACGCATGACCACATTTGTCTAAGGGCCGGGTCAGTTAATGCATTTGTCTGACAGCCTGTGGTTTTCTTTCTGCCTCCAGTCTTACCTTTCCATCTCTCCTCTCCCTTAATAGCTTTTCTGTATGGTCAGTTGACCCAGTGTCTGTGGTTTCATTGAGATGTATTGAGGCCTTTTTCTTACTTATTTCGCACTTTCCACATTTTATGTCCTGAGATAATAAGCATCATTTTTAAATGGGAAACTGTTTGATTCAGAAGGTCTAGTAAATATAATTGTAATTAAAACAACTTCCTCAGTTCATAGAATTTGATTGCAAATTTTCCATAAAGTATCAATCAGTAGGAAACATGGATAGTTCTTCAGGAAATAGAATTGAGAAGGGTTTGCATTGTATACATAACTCTAGAATTTTAAAGGTGATTGAAAGTGATTTCCAAATTCTGCACAAAGTTTGCAAAAGTTAACCAAATGCAATGTAAAGTTTCATTTACCGCATTATCACATTAAAACTGCTAATCATATGCATCCTAGCCACAAAACAATTTTGGTAATTAAATCAAGCATTTGAGTTTTTCATCAAACTTGAAGAAAAGCATTAAGCTGTAAGTCTTCATAGTAGTCAACCATGGGAAATACAGCTATCACAATTAACTGTCATTTTATAAAGTCCTTTGAGACCAAGATATGAAGGTCTCCAACATCAATTTGTCTGACTGAATATTATATACCACTGTTCCAGAAAGTATCTGCTTAAAAATAAAAGTTTCACAATCTGAAAGATCACTGTATATGGCAATGCTTACACTACTTTACAAAGCAATGATCCCAGGAAAGGTTGCAAAATAATCATTGAACTTGCTTTTTCATTGAAAACAATATTGTTCCTCATAAACAAAAATAAGTTTTTCATTCTGTTCTACAAATTCTGAGTTGTTTCTACCTCAGCACAGTTATTGATTAACTTATTATAAAGTTAATCTTATCACTTAGACATTGAAAAGGACACTAGCATAACAGAATGTAGTTCCATACAGTGCACTTGCTAGGAATTTTCCTCATTTTACTTATACTATATACCTACTAAATCATTTTAAACTCAAAAAGCTCTGGAATGTTAGCATCTAAATCCTCTGACACAAAGCGTTTCTGTAGATGTAAAATACAGCTTCTAAAGCTTTAAAAGTCCTAGCGGTGCGCTCTCCTTCCCAGGAGCACACCTGTGCCTCCCCTCTCCCCTTCTTTCCCCACAGGCATGCATCTCCTAAACTCTTAGGGCTTGCAACCAGGGCACCAATGGGCAGTGGCAGTTCACCCCAGACCAAACCCCCGAACCTGTCCCCAAAGCCCCCTTTTCTCTGACTTCTTAGTGAGCCAAAGCAGACCAGCCTAGGCTCATTTTCTAGCCCTTCCTTGCTTCATTGTCCTCAGTTTTAATAAATGTCCTCTAAAATTCAAAAAATAAAATTAAATTAAAAAAATAAAAGTCCTAGCAACACATTCCAGAGCATACTGTTCCACTGTATTACTAAATCCAGGCAGTGACTGCTCAAATGATGGTTCCCTCTGCCCAACAAGTTTAGCTTGTATTCCAGTTTGAAAATGGAAGTGGTATCCATGTAAAGAGACTCGGTAGAGAAGATGACAAAGAGCAATGCAGTCAATGAAGATGCCAAGTAAGATTAAAGTTTACAAGATGCACCACCCCTTCTCCAAGGGTTCTTAGTTATACGAGAAATTAGATAAGGGGGATATTGCAAGATAATCAGAAAGTGCATCAAAAAAGTAAGGCTGGGTCCCATAAAGTGTACATATTTGTTTTTGGAGATATAGAGATATGGGTAGTCTCCAAAAAAGGCAACCCATGGCTCTACTAAGCTCTTTACTTGGAGCACAGTACTTCTCTAGCAGTGATAAATAAAATGTGGGTACTTTTCAGCAGCAACAACTTCCACCTAATTAGAATTAGCAATTTTTCTCAGGGAACAAAAACAGCCATCCAAATTGCAACATACACCTCAAATTCAACATAATAAAAAAAGATTTTTAAAGGATGTGACAGGAATCCTCTCCTACTAACTGAAACAATATCACTAAAAATGGGAGGAGGGAGGATTGTAGCACATAAAGACAGATGCTAGTGAAGCAGAGTGGGAAGACAGAGGAATGAGGTGATCAAAACCACTTTGCGGCTTTTCCCTTCTCACTTCTCTCCCACCCTAGGTTGTGATCACAAATTTTAAAAATGCAAACCCCAGTTAAAAAGAAAAACCTGAAAGAATATGACTAGGGTTACTACCACAGCAACCCTAAATGATTTTCGTGCAAAAGCAAAGCAGTGGGGATGTAGTAGCAGCAGCAAATCTCCCTCTTCCCCCACCCCTGATACGGTACCTCCAGATTTGCCCGAGTTGCAAGATGTGGATGAATGACTGCAGGAGCCAGATGCAGAAGGAGCAGGAGGCAGACCTGTGTTTGCCGCTGGCCCCGCTGCTGTTGCTGCCACTGTTGGGAGCCGTGATGTTGCTCTTGCTGGCATTGGATGCTTGCCTTTGCGGCGTGGAAGGACGAACCTCACCTTCAGCGGCTGCAGAACCACTACTAACGATAGTCTTGCAATCGGCTCCAGGCTGCTGGCAACTGGAGGCAGCGGCGGTTGTGGCGCTGTCCTCGGTGCTGAAATCGTGCACAAACCAACGGAAGCTGAACACTTGCACCGAGAGCGAGCCAAGCACCACGAAGAAGAGCGTGAGTCCGAACCACCAGCGCTGGCCGCGCAAATAGTAGTCCACGGAGAGCCAGATGTCCGTGCCCACGTCCGCGAAGTACACAGCAACCGCGGCCAGGATCCAGAGGCAGTCCCACAGCGAGTAGCGCCGTTGCTCCCTGCCCAGGCGCAGGCACAGCGTTGCGGAGCCCGCCCCGCCGCTGCCGGGGCCACCAACGCCGCCGCCCGGGCCGCCAGAGCCCCCCGAGCCGCCGCTCCCCGCGCAGCAGCAGCAGCAGCGCGAACAGCCACCACCGTCCGGGCAGCAGCCGCTCCCAGCCGCCTCCTCGTCCTCGACTCCCGACCCCGACGGCAAGCCCGAAGCCAATCCCTGCACTGAACCCGAGTGGTCCGAGTTCTGCAGCGGGGTGAACGCCACGTCGTTGCTCTTCTTCATTTTCAGCCTCCCGTCTGACTTAGCGGCCATGATGCCTCCAAACCGGAGGAGAACCCCCCTTTATCTGACACCTTTCCCCGCTGTCTCCTCCTCCCGCCACCGCCTTGCCTCGCCTCGCCTCGGCTTCCCTCCCTGGCGGCGCGGCTCCCCCTCCTCCTGCTCCTGCGCCGGCTCGCCCGCCGCCCGCCGCCCGCCGCCGCCCGCCGTGCTGGGCGCTGGGCCGGGCTAGCAGCGCGCCTGGGGCCAGCAGGAGCGCCTCCTGGCTGCCTCCGCGGAGCCAAGCTGTTCGCGGCGCCCCGCGCGCGCCCCTGCCCGCCGCCCGCGCTCTTCGCCGTCCCGGCCCCGCGGCTGCCGCCCGAGTCGCAGCCGCCGCCAGCAGCAGTAGCAGCAGCGGCCGCCTCGGCGCTCCTCGGACATGCACATTCCTCTCCTCCCCTCGCACGCGCTCCCTCCTCCCTCTTCCTCTCCTCCACCAGCTGACTCCGAGGGAGACGATGACCTCATCCCTTCTCTTCCAGCTGCCGCCGCTCCCACCCCGGTTCGGGAGGGGCAAGAGAAGAGGAGGGCCCCGGAGGAGGGGCTGGGACCAAGATGAGCCGGTGGGTGAGGGGGTCGGGGGTAGCAGTCCTGGGGGCCGGGAGGAGCTGCCGCGGGGTTGCAAGGGAGACAGACAGTCGAGAGCCCCGGCTCGCGGGATTTCGGAGAACACTGGGTGTATTTGACCGACCCATAGTGGGAGGGGCAGGAGGGCGCAAGAGGAGGGGTCCCAGCGTCCAGCCCTCGCGGAGGTCGAAGAAGAGTGGGCGCCAGCGGGTGTGGCGACAGCGTGGACTAGGGAGGCACAGGCCTCTTTGTATTCGGTTCTAGTCTGCGGATACCTGAGAAGGGCCGGGTGTGCAGCTGGGGCTGGCGAGGGTTGGGAGACTGGGTTTAACTCGGACGCCAGGGCCCCGACTGCGAGCAGTCGCAGTGGGTGTGTCTAGCCGTGGAGAGCTGGGGAGGGAGGTGTGCAGAGCCAGTGAAGGCGCAGAGCGGAGAGCGTAGTCTTGGGCCAAGCCGGCTGCAGAGAGTGGGCGGGTCTGCCGGGAGCCCTGAGCCCGCCCCCCGCCCCTCAGGAGTAGGAGCGGACAGCCGCAAGGCTTCGGGCTTCTCCGGTAAGCTGGGCGCCCTGGCTAGGTGAGGTGAGGAGGTGGCTCGGGCGCCCTCCGTGTCCCAGGCCCACGCCACCCGGCCAGTACTCTCACGCGCTTTCCGCGGCCCAGAAGCGTCCCAGGCAAGAAGAGCGGCGGGGCAGGCGAGCCTGGAGGTGGGAAAGCAGCTCAGCACCCCGAGCGGCAGCTCCAAGCGCTGCCAGACGGCAGGCAGAGAGGCAGAGCTGCCGGGAAGCTGGTGCCACCTCCCAACTCCAAGAATTACCTTCTCTTAATGCTATAAGCGTTGCAGACTTGATGTGTGGTCCCACAACTCCCGAAATGACTCTAATAAGTTAAATCTGATCAGAGTGCTTCACCAAAGTAGATATAAAGAGACTATAAGATATTTTGCTGCTTAAAAAGATTCTTCAATACTCAATACATATAAGATCGTCATCTCTTTTTTTTTAATAAGAAAATTTAGTATTTTTGTCTCATCTAACCATTGCAATGTGAGAGTAAGGAAGTGTAATTCTTAAATTATACTGTGACTCACATGTTTTAAGAACAGAGGGAAGTGAGGCAACAAGTGTTACACTATGGTCGTCTGAATCTGGAGGCAAAACAACCACCTTCCCTGTTGTAGACACCAGGCTCAGTTCAAACTAGTGTAGGTACCATTCTTAATTAGTAGCATTCTGAAGTAGGAAAGCACACATTTCTCTGCATATAGAAATAGCCATCCCAGACATTTTGCTACAGCTCATCCACTGTTTTAGCACCAACCTGGACAAAGTGGAATTTGTCCCACCCCTGGATGCATTGCTCTTTATACTTAGACTGGTGCCCTGGGCACTGCCTTACTTGGCCTTTGCCTGACAGTCTGGCAGGAGGGTGTTGGGCCCCAGAGCTTACAAACATTTCATGACACGTACAAATCCAGTATTTCTAGAAAAAGGTGTGGCCAAGTGGTGAATGAGGTTCAATGCAGTACTACTCAGCCAGGCAAAGTGACTATTTTTTTTTTCTTTATTGATTTTGGAGAGAAGAAGAAAGGAGACGGAGAGATAGAAACATCAATGAGAGAGAACATCCATCTGCAGCCTCCTGCATACCCCTCACTGGGGATTTGGCCCACAACTTGGGCATGTGCCCTGACTGGGAAAAGAACTGGTGACCTCTTGGTGCTTGAGTCTATGCTCAACCACTAAGCCACACCAGCTGGGCCAAAGTGTCTATTTTTATTTATTTTTTTATTTTTTTATTATTTTTTTTTAATCCTCACCCGAGGACATTTTTTCATTTTTTGCTCAGATAGAGTAGGAGGGAGAGCGAGGAAGAGAGAGAGAGAGAGAAACATCGACGTGAAAGGCCACATCCAGTGGCTGCCACCCGCACAACCAACCAGGGCCGGGGACAAACTGCAACCAAGGTACATGCCCTTAGCGGGAAATGAACCCGGGTCTCTCTGGACCGCAGGCTGACGCTCTAACCGCTGAGCCAAACCGGCCAGGGCCAAAGTGTCTATTTTTAAATCTAGCTTTAAAATTGAACCTGCTTGGAGTAGGAAAATCCTTTTGGGGTAAACACTATGGTTCTATTTCCCCAAGGTTCAAATCTAAGATTCCATCTCCAAGGCACTACAGCTGAACTTATTTTATGCCACACCAATGGGGAGAGAAATGATCTCTTAGGCAACTGTGTCCCAAGGGATAGAGTATATTCTAGGTCAAATGCAGTGCCTTAAATTGCAACCAAGTATGAAAGGCCCTGCAGAGTATCTGAAGTTCTGAAGGCCTGAGTTGACTGATGGTTCCTTTAGAGCAGGTATTTTCTGCACCTAGCATAGTGCCTGCACAGACTATTTGCTCAATAAATTGTAGTTGAATGAATGCATGAATTTATAGAAAGAACATTACACAACAGTAAGAATCCTACATTCTGTGCTAATGTTACCATGGAAACATAGGAATTATGAAACTTACCTTGTTAAGTTCTAACGAAGAAATAACTAGCAATGGTTTCCTTATTAACATTTATTAAAAACTGATTGGGCTCCTTAAAGTATCTGTCTGACTATCCCTGGAAGTTAGTGGAAGGAGTAGACAAGTGGGAGGTCAGAGGAGTAGCATTTATATCCAAGCTGTGCTACTTACTAGCCCCACCTCGATCTGGGCAAATTGCCTAATACACAGGATTAATATGAGGATTAAATGAGATAATGCATATTATTGGGTTTTGTATACAATATTCTTCTCAAGAGTTTCTAATCCTATTAGTCTATTATTTACATCTCAGGATGCAGATTTTAATATCACCTGTCTATCACAATCACTACACCTGACATAATGAGTAAGGACTCAGAGTTCAGACTCAGCCAGAGGTGTTCTTGGACATGTTATTTAACTTTCCTGGCCCTCACATTTATCATTTGTAAAACAGAGATAATAACAATCTCTAGCAACTGATGTGGTTGCCAGGAATAAATAAAATGAAGCCTGTAAACAGTTTAACATTGTGTCCAGCACATTTAAACACCCAATACACAACATCTGTTTGTTAATATTCTTCATGTTTCTTTCACCCCCTCATGTTTTCTGGTTTAACTCTAAAACTCTATGTTTAGCTTGTCCACACTCCCTAAAACAAGAGTTCCTCAAAACACAGTTGTTGGACCCCCTGCAGCAGAATCATTTGGTTTTTACTATGGATTCCTGGCCTGTTAGTACTGTAATCTCTTCTCCTTCAGTGACCTTGTCTTTAGTCCTTTCTCAGAGATGTATTCCCATTGTCAAACCTAAATCATATCATTACTCAATAGCTTTATAATCTCAATTTCAATCATCCCACTCTCTGATTAATCCCTCCTGAATAGCTCACTCCCTAAAGTACCCTTGGACTCAGTCCTACCTCATCTAAATGTCTCCTACCTCCTCTCTGCCCTTACTTTTTTCCTTACACAGCTTAAATCCATGGTCAATCATCACTAGCACTCCCCCAAACATGTCTTCATTTCTGTCCTCCCTTACTTGACAAAATACCAACTCTGCTGAAACCCTGCTCTTCATCAACTTTGGGTCTGAGCCTGTGCAATTGGCTGTGGCTGAAGAAAGGGCAAGGCCATGCTGACTGGGCTCCTTTTAGGTCCATGACCAGAAATCTGAAAAGGAGCCTAGGGCTGCTCAGCAATCATGTGACATCTTCCCAGTCCATTTGCTTGTCTATTCTTTTAAATTATTATTTCTTTTCTTTTCTCTTATCAAACTTCACTTATTTAAAATATGTTTTTATAGCCCGGCCAGTGTGGCTCAGTGGTTGAGTGTTGACCCATGCACCAAGAGGTTGCCAGTTCGATTCCCAGTCAGGGCACATGCCCAGGTTGTGGGCCAAATCCCCAGTGGGGGGCATTCAGGGGGCGACCAATTGATGTTCTCTCTCATCAATGTTGCTTTCTCTCTCTCTTTCCTTCTCCCTTCCGCTCTCTCTAAAAATCAATAAAGAAAAAAATATATATATGTTTTTATTGACTTTTTTTTTTAGAGAGAGGAAGGGAGAGAGAGATAGAAACATCAATGTGAGAGAGAAACATCGGCTGCCTCCTGTATGCTCCCTACTGGAGATAGAGCCCTCAACCTGGGGATAGAGCCCTCAACCACAGCATGTGCCCTGCCCAGGAATCAAACTAGGACCTCTTAGTTCATGGGAGGATGCTCAATCCACTGAGCCAACACGATCCTGGCCCCTTATCAAACTTTAAACACCTCATTCTCCATCCTTACTCTCAGCTAATGACTCTGCTTCCCATTTCATGAGAAAAATGAAGCAATCAGAACAGAACCCACGAAGCTCTCAGCACCTTCCCTGCCCACCAGCATTTATACCCACATACTCCTCCTTTTGCCTCAAGAGAACTCTGCTTATCCACCAGTTCTCATTCCCTCTTCCTGCAAAATTCAACAACTAATTTTCCAATCATCATTTTTCCCTCTCTGCTGGATTATCCCAGCAGGATAACCTCCCCATTCTGCAGAGAGCTCACACAGCTCCCACTAGACTCTTAGCTCATCCAGTAGGCCACAACACAGAAGCAGTGTCCTAATATGCGCTAATGTTAACATGGGCCAAAAAGATTCATATCAGATGAGTTTGGAGGATGGAAATCAGAGTTTGTTAGGGTCCACTTAGTGTTGTCTTTATGTCGTTATAATCCAAGTTTAGAGAGGCACTCAGAGGAGAAGTAGGTAGTACAGAAAAGACAATAATAAAATATTTTGTCTCAGTTGGTTTGACTCTGAAAAGGTGGAGCTGAAATAAAGGATTAACGATTCCACTTGTGGTGTGTTATGGACTGAATCTCTGTGCCCTCCTAGTCTATGGTATTTTGTTATAGCACCCTGAATAGACTAAAGCAGGCTAGTTAGCCATATTTATACTCCTCTGTTAAATTTTTGTTGACTAGTGAAAGCTCCTCTTTAAAAAAAAAGAAAAAAGTAACCTTATATTACCGAAGTAACTGAATGCTACTAAGACAGCTGCCTTATAAATAAACCAGTGGTGTATGTCCTGGAACCCTTCTCCGAAGTTCATCCAGAAAGCTACCAAATGTCTTATTTATTTATTTTTAATCCTCACCTGAAGACATTTTTGCATTTATCTTCAGATAGAACGGGAGGGAGAGAGGGCGCAAGAGAGAGAAACATCGATGTGAGAGAGACACATCGAGTGGTTGCCACCCACACGACCCCAACCAGGGCCGGAGACAAACTACAACCAAGGTACATGCCCTTAGCGGGAACCGAACCCGGGACTCTCTGGTCTGCGGGCCTATGCTCTAACTACTGAGCCAAACTGGCCAGGGCCTATTTTTTACTTAAAGTGTCAACCATAATGCTGAGAAATTTATAGGGCTCCAGTAATTTGAAATTAGTGTAGAACAGAAACTTTTCTCAGAGTTGGCAGGAACTCTTTGCTCTTGTTTACAGCCGTCCTTCATTTATCGCAGTTAATCCGTTCCAGACTCTAGCGGTTGCACCTGGCATTGAAGGATTCCTGGGGTGCTCGAATACATAGGCCTACAGTCCATACGTACAGTAATTTTAATTGTAACATAGGGGTGTATAATTGACTCAGACAACCGAGCGCGTGCTGTATCATTTTCAGTCTCAATCAACTTTTTAATGAGTATATTTGAAAAAACCACGATAGAGTGAAGCTGCGAAAGTTGAAGCGCGAAGTGGTGAGGGACGACTGTATTGAACAGTGATCCCTCCTATGTTCCAGGACACCTTTCACTGCACAGTGCCAAATGTGGAGAAACTCCTTCCCTTCTCCAGCCATCTGGACCACACTCTCCCTCTCCTTACCCCAAGACCCATTTCCATAACTAACTCCTATCCATTCTACAGGCTTCCATTTCAATGATTAGAATAATACATAGATTTTTAATGTAAAATATGTGAAATAAAAAGTTTACAGCCAAGAGGAGATAAACTTATGTTGTACCTTATGTTTTACAAAAACCATTGCCATATTAAGACCTCATGACACATTTGTGAAAGAACCCAAACAGACATCCTATCACAATTTACAAAAAAAAAGAATCAAAAACAAGACTGAGATTTTGAAAGACTCAAATCACAATTTTTGTGAGATAAGTTAAGAGGATTAATTTTCCCCAAAAAACTGTATCGAATCTTGAAGCATTTAAAATAAAAGAGTGACATGGTAATTTTTTTATTTTAGGATGACCATTTTGGTAGCAGAGTGGAGAATATAGAGAAATCTTATATAAAACTCTTTATAACTTATGATATTCCATCAATTCTCTATGTATATACTCTATATCCAGAGCCTAACACAGTGTCTGGCATATTAACAAACATTTGATGAATATTCTGGAAAAAGGTTTCTCAGGGGAGTAATCTGCACCTCTTCTGAGAACCATAAGAACTATAACAGTAGCTTTCAAAACACTAAAGCTCCCAAAACATAGAGACTTCTGAAATGTTAAAAAAAAAAAAAAAAAAAAAAAAATCAACAAAAACAGCGAAACAAAATTTAGAGCAATACAAGAAATTTAAAGTTTGGAAGTAATTAATGAAGGAGTTGATGAGTGCTAAGGGATACAAGTACCAAAAATGTGAAATTTGGAGGGTTGAATTGCCCCAAATAATTTAATTTCCAAATTGGTATAGCAACACAAGTTGAGTAAAAGAAAATAAAATAAGATGCAATTTAGGGTCTAAAAGTGTCTCAAAAGCTGGGAACACAGGTTTTGATTTGATGTAGAAAAAGACGGAGCCCTGGGTTTCTTTCTATATTTCATAATAGGCATCAATAGCTAAGTGTGTTATGCTTCTGAAGTATGTTAATGAGTCATTGAGGTCTTAAAATGCATTTTCCTGTAAGAAAATAAAATGATCAATGGTGATTAAGTCTCCAAGTCAGCCAGTAAAAATCTGTTTAACCCTGACATAATTGAAATGTACATTTGGAATAAAAAACAGAAAACACATAATTTCCATATGAGGACTTAGACAAATTTTTAAATTACTATAGTATTGAATAAGAAAGAGTTTTATTTATATTAGATGCTGGTACTTCAGAGGGAAGTAGGAGAATTAAAAAGCACGTGAACCTCTTCAGAAGAAAGAGCTTAATTTTTCCCCTCACCCTCCACCTGGAGTGTGACTTGCACTGTTAATAACTTGCTGCCAAAAAAATACAGGTTGGGAAGGAAGGGGAGTGATTTTCCAGTAGAGAAACATTCCAGTGGAGAAACTGGCAGACATTTCCTGGCTGGGTGATGTAGGTTAACATCACCACTGATAAACCAGGTATCCCTAATAAAATGGGAAGAAGACACTTCTCCTCTGTTGTCTTCTCCCACCCCAAACCTACAACTGTAGTCTAAACATGAGGAAAACATTGAGTCACATTATACAAAATACTGTACCTGACCAGTATTTCTCAATAGCATCAAGGTCATCGCAAAGAAGGAAAATCTGAAAAACTGTCACAGGCAAGAGAAAGCTAAGGAAACATGATGACTAAATGTAACATGGGATCCTGGATGGGGTCCTGGAACAGATGTTAATGCAATTCAAATAAAATCTAAAGTTTGGTTAATAGTTACATAAGATGTTAACAAAAGGGAAAACTGAGTAAGAGGTAATGTGAAAACACTCCATGCCATTTTAGTAACCTTTCTATAAATCTAAAAATTCTAAATTAATTTTATTTGAAAATTGACAAAATGGTACTCTGAAAAGATGAATAAAATTGATAAAGTTAAAGGCAAGACTGGTCAATATCAGGTGTGAAAGAAGGGATATCACTTCAAATTCTACAGAGATCAAAAGGATAATAAAGCATAAAACAGCCATATGGCCCAGCAAGTTGTAGTCCTGGGCATTCATCCCAGAGAAATGAAAATTTATGTTCATGCAGAAAGAAATGTTCATGGCAGCTTTATTCAAAATAACCAAAAACTGGAATCAATTCAGACATCTTGTAGAGGGTAAATGGTTAAACAAAATGTGGTACATCCACATTCCACACCATGGAATACTACTCAGCAATTAAAAGAAACAAACTAGGAATATGTTTAAACTTAGGGCTTTAGAGAGTAACTAATACAATTTTATTAGAAAATAACTCATAAAATTAATGTCAGACAAGGGTGACAAAATAAAAAATAAGTGGGAAAAATTTTGTGAGAGGTCAGTTGGAATTTAGAAAAGGGCTAGGAAGAGGAATAGAAAAAATAAGAATGTTATAATGAAGAGGTGAACTTGTAAGATTGAGCAAGATGAGGCAAAGGAGGTGTGTCAGTATGGTGTGGCTCACCAGCCAGGCACCTGCTCGTGTGCAGGAGGTGTGCCAGACACAACCTAAATTCAGGCAAAGGTTTCATCTCTCTGCTTCTGGATGCTCCTTTACAAGACGAGGGAATGGTACAAGTCAGGGCTTTTCTGGGCATGAGTCCATTACTTCAGGTGTGCATACATACTTGGGAGGGCAGAGCAAAAAATGATTGAGGGAAGAGACTCTGGGTGGGGAATATATTCAACCTGCAGGTTGCCAGGCTCACATTTTCTGGCAGAGAAGCATGGCTGAGGAGAGGAAGCCCAGGTGGGAAGAGCTAGAGTCAAAGGAGCAGCAGCGGGCACCATGCCAGTCATGTAAACAAGATCTGTCACAGGAGCGCATTTAGAGACACTTTTCCCACACAATGTAATGGCTTGAATAGTGTGCCCCAGAAAATCATGTCCACTTCAAACCTCAGAATGTGATCTTATTTGAAAATACAGTCTTCGCAGATGTAACTAAGGTAAAGATCGAGATTAAATAATTCTGGATTAGGGTGGGCCTTAAATCCAACAGGTGTCCTTATAAGAGACAGAAAAGGGCACATAGACACAGGAAAAGGTCATATGAAGACAAAGGCAGAGGTTGAAGTGATTCTACCACAATCCTAGGACTACCAGGAACACTGGGGGAAGCAAGAAAGGAACTTCCCCTAGAACCTTCTGAGGGAGTACAGCCTGGCCAATACCCTAATGTTAGAGTCCTGTCCTCCAGCACTGTAAGAATCAATTTCTGTTACTTTAAGCTACCCAGTTTATGCTATATTGTTATGGCAGCCCTAGGAAAGTAAAATACACATCTACCAAAATTATGCAGAAAAGAGGTCATAATGATGTAATTAGATTACTACCTACCCTTTGGAACTCATTGTGGATTTGTTCTCATTCTACCATTTTTGTGATGTGTCAGAACTTGGAATTAATTCTCTTTTAGCCTCTTGCATTTATTTGCCCACACAATTGTTTTTTTGATGTACATTTGACCAAACATATTTTTGCATGTTTGCAAAGCAAAGGAAAAGACAAAGTTGGAAAAAAGTAAGGAAGGAATACGGTAAATATCAGAAGAAATCTGTCATTTTAATAAAAGGAGAAGCACAAGCATATGTGTGTGTGTACATGTGTGTGTGTGTACGTGTCTGTTGCATTTTGATGTCACTGTACCCAAATCACAACTCAAACAAACAAATTAGAAGTGACTTCTTTGTTATATAGGCTTCTATATGGAAGATACATTTTTAGAGCAAACCACATTACAGTATTTAATACAGTATCTTTATTTTATCTAGTAATAAACATTTTCAAATCTATTTGCTAGGTCCTTTAATGTTGTGAAAACGTTTTTATATGAAGTAACTCCTACTTATATTTTATAGAATAATAAGAAATCACACCTTTATTGCAAGTAACTTTGTATTAAAAAAGTAACATGTATGATAGAGGTTGATGATTATCTAAAGAGAAATATGTTCCATCTTTAGTACCTTTATAGATTTTGTTTCTATATTCTTAAAGACATCTTTCCTTTTCTTCTCCTTCTGTCTCTCTGCTTCTCTGTTTTCTTTTTGCACTTTTCAGGTAATTCAGTGAAGTTATTTGCAATGCTGTTTATCTAGCTCAGTGGGAGTAATAATTTGTTTCGAAATTTTGTCTTCCAATTGTCCTAGATGCCAAGTAAAACTATCTCAGAACTCCAACAATAATTTTCTTTGTAGAAAGGTTATTAAAATACAAAGGTAAGAAACAGAAAATTAATAACATTATTGTTAAAATAAATAAGAGTGTATTTTTTAATTAAAACACAAAGTGAAATTTTAATAAAACAACATCAACGTTTTTTGAAGAGGATACTGACTTTGAAATAAGCAACTAGATTGAATCTAACTCTGGTTTATGATATAACAAAAATGTAGACCAGTTGAATTCAAATTCAACAAAATCAGTCTCGTTAAAATTTTCTTTCTGCTTTGTGAGATCTGTCAGTGTTCGCTTTGTTATGAAAATACAGAAACTTAGGTTTCATAATCAAGAGATACTGTAGTGCGACTAAAACTCACTCCCCTGGGAGCTGGAAGTCTGGGTTCTAACTGCTGTTACACCAGGATCAAAGAGAAAGAACTGGATCAAAGTTCTGGGTCACAGATCCATAGGAGATTTTTGCGATGTGAAAATTTTAGCCAGCATCATGGGGACAAGGTTTTGACGGTCTCAGACCTCACTCAAGTAAGTATTTTGGCCAAGGCTTACATGCCAGAAATACCTTCTCCCACCACCAAACTTTCTAATCTTTTCCAGTAGTGGAAAAGATTAATCTTGCCCTCCCAGCAATGGCCTCCCATCCTCACCACAACCCACACACCCTAACCAGCAGCTGGAGCACTGTTAGGAGAAACTTCAAGTGTAACTTTTACTGCCAAGTCTGCTATATTCTTCTCATGAGTTCTTATCATCACACACCCAGAGCACAGAAATGTTTGTAATAGATCTAGGCTTTATTTCACACTTTGTAACTAAGGGAGGTTACACTAGCCATTTTATCCCTTGATCCCCATACTCAGCATAAGCATGTAACATGTAAAGGTGAAGCACAATGATTTACAACAAAAGCAGGGTACAGGTTATCAATAGTTGGTCCTATTTAATAATAAAGGAAATACAGAAAAATAAAAGGCTAAATTGTACCTGGTGATGAAGAACAGAGGGAATAAGCACTAATCAAAGCATCTGTTGGCCTCATATCATAAAGCCACATCATAAAGTTTAGATCCCCACCAATTCTGATCAAAGCTCCTTCTCTACTAGTCCCCTCTCCATCACTTGTTAGCTGGTTAACTTGAGACAGGTCCTCTAACCTCATGGGTCTTACTCTGAATATGTGACCATAAGGGTAGTACACTTGGTGTTTTGTGGGCACCATACTTCATATTCATGTAGCACCTACACCAGGGGGATTCTCTGGGGAACCAGAAAAGATGCAGTATCTACTGTTTTTAGAGACAGCAGTCTCTCTGACCGACCATGAGCTGGTCGTAATGCACATAGTAGAGATCTCAAGTACTAAGAATGGTCTGAATTTTTAAAATCGATTACTTTATTAATTCAACAAATACTGATAGCACACTTTCTAGTGTCTGAAATTGTGATCTGTGTAGCAGTCTGCAGGAAGTGAGCACAGCGGTGCCTTACATGAGCCTGGACTTGGACGTCCAACAGGCCACAATTTCATGCCAGACTGGAAAGCTTACTCTTGGGAGAGTGGCTTTTCTGAACAACATTCTCTGGGCTTCACTCTTCTCAGCTAGAACTATATTTGAGATATTGTTTTCTTTTTGTGATGGCTCTGAAACTGCTTAAAAAATTAGAGACAATATAAACAATATGGACAGACATGTGATATATATATATTTATAAACAGTAAACCTGGCACCTGGGAGATGGCCATGAAAAGTAGAGATGTGAATTATTTCTTCAAAAGCTTTCAGTCTAGTCCAGGCAAACAGACACAAATCCTAGTAATCTAGTATGAAAAACATATTAGCAATACATATAAGATAGAATAAAGACTCAAGGTTATGCATAACCAACCTTCTGGAGTCAGAGATACCTTTGCAGAGGAGATAATGTTGGATGAGGGTCCTAAAGAATTAGTAGGAATTCATCTAGCAAGCAGAGTGCATTCTATGCAGAGCAAGTAGAATTTCTCAGAATAAAGCAGCATGAAACAGTGTAGCATATTTACTGAACTCTGTGCAATTGAATTTCACAAAAAGGTAAGTGATGAAGGACAAGTTAACCTTTAAAACCATGAACCTAAATGGAACACACTCGAGATGGTTAGTGCAAAATGGGTCCACTCAAATCCTTTACATATTTTTAAATCTTAAACTCATACGTAACTCTAACCCTGATTCTAACTTTACCTCAACTCTGAATTTATTCCTAATTCTACCACTAATACTAACATCTAATCATAACCTTAACCCTAATACTAACACGAACTCTAAACCTAACCCAAATTTAACCTTGACCCTAGTCCCTAATCCTAACCCTACACTAACCCAAAATATAACCCTAATTTGAGTAATTGCCAAAATCTTAAGTATTGTAACATAAAAGTTTCTGGTATTGATATGAGCGAATTCTTTCCACAGCGAATTCTGATCCCCCTACCCTAATCCTCCTCTAGATTGGCTCCCTGGGCTTCAAAGGATCACAGAGAGCAGATCCTTAAATGCCCAGAGAATGGTGCTCACCTCCCATCTCCTCCTCCTGAATCACTCCTGCAGCAGGAGCTCCCTTTGAAGTCTCAGGGAGAACTGGGCCCTGTTCCAGAGGCTGCTGAACTCTTTTTCCTAATTAAGTTTCCAAGTTCCTTGAGGAAGAGTATTATAGCAAATTGAGGTGATTCATGTATGCTTCAAAAAATATGAAAGTGTGGAAGGCAGTGGAAATGAAAACTCCCTATTGTTTGTCTAATAAAACTGTAAGTAATTGAAAAACTCAGTGGCTTTACATTTCAACTTTACTTCTTCATAATTTAGATGTAGATTTAAAGTGTTTTTAATTATTCTGATAAAAATATATGACTAAACAAAAATTAAAATGAGTAATGATGAAATAATTCTCTTTTCTCTCATACTTTCTTTCATAGTCATATTTTCTCTCATACTGCACTTTCAAAAAAAAAAAACAAAAAAGCAAAGAAAAACACCCAGCAACACTCAGTCAGAATTATAATAGTCATTTAATGTTTTAGTGTTTCTGGTGCTTCCAAAACGTACGTTATAGATAAATTGTTGAAATATAATAAACCACTTGTCAGGAAGAATAAGGATGTGATAATCTTTTACATAAACAATCTCAGAAAAATTTAAATTCAATTGAATTGAATTAAATCATGACAATTTTTTAAGGTGATAATAAACAGACATTAGTAAAACATCCACCAAAAATATATACATATTATTTTGAACAATGGGAAAATCTTAAGGAATTGCATAAATATATTAAAAACGTACAGAGGATGAATGTGAATAATTAAATTAAATAGCATAAAAAGCCTAGGAAAATAATTTCTCTACTCAAAAGCAGTTTTTATTTTCTAAATTTACAAAGGTTATGTTCACTTTATGTAGGAATAAGAACAAAGAGAATTGTGAAAGAACTCTCAGAAGGCAGATTTATTTTATTTTATTTTTTTTTATTAATTTATTTTTGTTACAGATGTTTCTCCTTTTTTCCCCATTGACACCCTCCTCTCCATCCCCCCACCCCGTCCCCAGCCCTGTTGTCCATGTCCATCAGCTATGCATACATGCGCATAAGTTCTGTGGTTTATCTCCTCCCTCCCCCCCCATCCCCTCCTCTGAGGGGTGTCAGTCTATACCCTACTTCCACATCTCTGGGTCTAACCTGTTCCTCAGACTGTTATGTTCATTATATTCCACAAATAAGTGAGATCATGTGATATTTGTCTTTCTCTGCTTGGTTTGTTTCGCTTAGGATAATACTCTCGAGGTCCCTCCATGTCATCTCAAAGGATAAGAGATCTTTCTTTCTTACAGCTGCATAGTACTCCATTGTGTACATGTACCACAGCTTTTTTATCCATTCATCCACTGATGGACACTTGGGCTGTTTCCAGATCTTAGCTATTGTAAATAGTGCTGCTATGAACATAGGGGTACATGTATTCTTTCTGGTTGGTGTTTCAGGCTTCTTAGGGTATTTTCCTAGAAGTGGGATCACTGGGTCAAATGGCAATTCAATTTTTAATTTTTTGAGGTAACACCATAGTGTTTTCCACAGTGGCTGCACCAAGACTGGTTGTTTGTTGATTTGTTGATGGCAGCCATTCTGACAGGTGTGAGGTGATACCTCATTGTTGTTTTAATTTGCATCTCTCTGATGATTAGTGATGTTGAGCATTTCTTCATATGTCTCTTAGCCATTTGTATGTCCTTTTTGGAGAGGTGTCTATTTAGTTCCTCTGCCCATTTTTTAATTGGGTTCTTTGTCTTCCTTTTGTTGAGTTGTATGAGCACTCTATATATTTTGGAAATTAACCCCTTATCTGATGTATCATTGGCAATTATGCTCTCCCATAGAGTGGGTTACCGAGGAGATCAAGGAAGAAATTAAAAACTTCCCGGAAACCAATGAAAATGAACACACAACAACACAAAAATCTATGGGATGCAGCAAAAGCAGTTATGAGAGGGAAATTCATAGCACTACAGGCCTACCTCAAGAAACAAGAAAAATTTCTAATGGACTATCTAACCTCGCAACTTAAAGAACTAGAAAGCAAACAAAAAGAAAACGCTAAAGCAAGTAGAAGAAAGGAAATAGTAAAGATCAGAGCAGAAATAAATGACATAGAGACCAGAAAAACAATTCTAAGGATCAATGAAACAAAGAGCTGGTTTTTTGAAAAGATAAACAAGATTGATGGACCCTTAGCTAGACTCACAAAGAAACAAAGAGAGAGACCCCAAATACACAAAATCAGAAATGAAAGAGTAGAAGTAACAACTGACACCACAGAAATACAAAGGATCGTTAGCAAATACTATGAACATTTATATGGCAACAAATTCGACAATCAAAGTGAAATGGACAAATTTCTAGAAACACATAGTCTCCCAAAACTGGACCAGGAAGAGATAGAAAACTTGAACAGACCAATAACAGCTAAGGAAATTGAAGATGTAATCAGGACTCTCCCAGCAAACAAAAGCCCAGGCCCGGATGGCTTCACAAGGGAGTTTTACCGAACATTCAAAGAAGAACTAACACCCATTCTCCTCAAATTATTTCTAAAAATTCAAGAAGAAGGAAGACTTCCAAACTCGTTTTATGAGGCCAGCATAATCCTAATTCCAAAACCAGAAAAAGACACTACAAAGAAAGAAAACTACAGGCCAATATCCCTGATGAACGTAGATGCCAAAATCCTGAACAAAATACTAGCAAATCGGGTCCAGCAATACATCAAAAAAATTATTCACCATGACCAAGTGGGATTCATCCCAATGATGCAAGGTTGGTTCAATATTCGCAAATCAAAAAATGTGATACACCACATAAACAAAATGAAAGATAAAAACCACATGATCATATCAATAGACGCTGAAAAAGCATTCGACAAAGTCCAGCACCCATTTCTGATAAAAACGCTCAGCAAGTTGGGAATAGAGGGATCATATCTTGGTATAATAAGGCCATATATGACAGACCTACAGCCAACATCATACTCAATGGACAAAAACTAAAAACATTTCCCTTAAGAACAGGACCAAGACAGGGATGCCCACTTTCGCCACTCTTATTTAACATAGTACTGGAAGTCTTAGCCACAGCAATCAGACGTGAAGAAAAAATAAAAGGAATCCAAATTGGAAAGGAGGAAGTGAAACTGTCATTATTCGCAGATGACATGATATTATATATAGAAAACCCTAAAGACTCCATCAAAAATCTACTAGACTTAATAAATGAATTTGGCAAAGTAGCAGGATACAAAATTAACGTCAAGAAATCAACGGCATTCTTATATACCAATGATGAACTCACAGAAAGAGAAACTAAAAAAACAATTCCATTTACCATCGCAACAAAAAAATTAAGATACCTAGGAATAAACTTAACCAAAGAAGTAAAGGACCTATTTGCAGAAAACTACAGGACTATGAAAAAAGAAATAGAGGAAGATATAAAAAAGTGGACCACATACCTTGTTCATGGATTGGAATAATTAACATCATTAAAATGTCCATATTACCCAAAGCAATATATAGATTCAATGCAATCCCCATCAAAATACCAGTGACATATTTCACAGAACTAGAACAAATATTTCAAAAGTTCATATGGAACCAAAAAAGATCCCGAATAGCCTCAGCAATCTTGAAAAAGAAGGACAAAGTAGGTGGGATCACAATACCGGGTATCAGGTTATACTACAAAGCTATTGTAATCAAAACAGCCTGGTACTGGCGCAAGAACAGGCATATAGACCAGTGGAACAGAACAGAGAATCCAGAAATTGACCCAAGACATTATGCTCAATTAATATTTGACAAAGGCGGCAAGAGCATACAATGGAGTAAAGACAGCCTCTTTAATAAATGGTGTTGGGAAAATTGGACAGCGGGACTTCCGGTCAAGATGGCAGCGTAGGTAGACGCAATATCGCGTCCTCCCACAACCACATCAAAGTTACAACTAAACTACAGAACAACCATCATTCAAAACCACCTGAAATCAAGCTGAATGGAAGTCTGATAACTACGAAATTAAAGAAGAAGCCGCAAGGAGACTGGTAGGAGGGCGGAGGCATGACGGGCTGGTCCCACACCCACGTGTGGCGGATAAAAATTAGGAGGGCACCTCAGCTGGGAAGGTCCTCCCTGAGGACTGAGGGGTCCCTGTCCCACACCAGGCGCCCAGCTCAGGGTTCCAGTGCCAGGAAGAGAAGCCCCCAGAACTTCTGGCTGGAAAAACCAGCGGGAACTGAGGCTGAGGCGGCTGGAGCCCCTGGCAGCTCCTCTTAAAGGGCCCGCGCACAGACTTACTTGGACTTGCTCCCTCCAGGCTCCAGCGTGGGGGAGGCAGCCAGAGGGGCACCAGAATCATATGGGGAAGAACTGAGCTGTTGGGCTTGGCGCGAGGGCTGGAGAGGCAGCGTTCTCCTGGACCGACCTGGACAGACGTGCTATCAGAGGCTTTTGTTCCTTTGGTGAGCCCTTCCCTGGGGCGGTAGACGCCGCCATTTCTGGGACTCCAGCAACCTGGCTCACACAGTTGGCCCCGCCCTGGTGATTCCCTGAGGCCCCGCCCCACCCAACTTCCAGGCCCACCCAAGCTGTTGCCAGTTGCTTTACCATAGGATTGGCCTGTCTTGGATCCTGCTTCAGCTTTTCCTAAATTCTTTCAAACAAGCAGCATCTGGTCTCAGCTAGCCCCCCACCACGGTGTAACCCAGGTGGAGCGGGGGAGCCAGGAGACGCCCCCACCGCTGGGGAGCCCAGGCGGAGCAGGGGTGCCGGGCGACCCACCCCACCGAGGGGGAACCCAGGTGGAGCGGGGGAGCCAGTAGACACCCCCACCAACGGAGGAAGCCGGCAACACACAGGAGAACTGAGCAAACTGAACAACGAAATTGACCCAGAGACATGGAGGGTGGAGTACGGGATGACGGGCCTCAGAGGAGGGGGGGAGGCGGGGGAAAGAGATAAATCACAGAGCCTATGTGCATGGGTGCATAACCAATGGACATGGACAACAGGGATGGGGAGGAGGAGAAAGGGAGGGGGCGAGGGTGTCAATGGGGGGAAAAAAAGGAAAAACATCTGTAACAAAAACAAACTAATAATAAAATAAATTAAAAAAAAAAGAAAAAGAAAATTGGACAGCTACATGCAAAAAAATGAAACTAGACCATCAACTTATACCATACACAAGAATAAACTCAAAATGGATAAAAGACTTAAATGTGACTCATGAATCCATAAAAATCCTAGAAGAAAATGTAGGCAATAAAATTTCAGACATCATGCGCAGCAGAATCTTCACTGATACATCACCTAAGGCAACAGAAACAAAGGGAAAAATGAACACATGGGACTACATCAAACTCAAAAGCTTCTGCACAGCAAAAGAAACAACCATCAAAACAGATACAGAAGGCAAATTTAAATGAGAAATTTGGTTCACTTAAACTTGCTAGGGATACATAGTGGATATTGTGTGAACTGCCCACTCCAGGAATTTGAAATTTCCTGGAGTTAATTACTGAGCAAATATCACATTATGTATTCAACACAAGAACATTATGTAATAGGCAAGTTATAAACAAAATTGGCATGTGCTTCATTCTCAGAGAGTCTGTTTCTGGTTGAGCCCTGGGTTCCTCCTCTTCCTCCTCCACCGTCCCTTCTACTTTATCTAAAAATCAATGGAAAAATATCTTCTGGTGAGGATTAACCCCCCCAAAAAAGTTGAGCTGCACTACTTGTTCTGGTAAGAAATCATTGAAGGTCCCCACAGAACAAATTATTTACATAATTTCACCATAAAGAAATCTTGTGTAGTATTCATTTTTTGTTACATTAATAACAACTTCAATGTGTCCAATGTGGATATATTCACATATGTATTGCTGGAAAAGACTCTGTTGAACAAAATTCAATCCCTTGTGGCATCCTACATATCACCTAAATGTTATAAACAATGATAGCAACTTTCTTGTCAGGTAATGATGGCTAAAGGAGACAGGATCAAAGTTATTAGAATTAACTCAAAAAATACTTGTCAGTATAAATACTGTTTTATTACTTTATAGATCTTTTTACCCTAATAAATTTAAAAATCTCCTGACTACTGGTTTCCTGACTTAGATGAACTTTTTAGAGTGATTTATTTACTAATAATGCTTCATAGTTAAATATATACAGACATATATATCTACCTACCTACCTACTTACTTAGCCTCCTATATTAAATATCTATATGAAGTGTAGAAAATTTAAAAGACAGAAAGAGAAATGGTCTTTGTCCTTGTTAAAATTGGATACCTCATTCTTCCGTATATTTCTCTTCTTTCCTTTTCAAATAAATCCTTTCTAGTTATTTACTCAGTTGATTTTCCCAACACTCTATTCATATAAACAACGTGGAAAATACTCTCCTCCTTAAAGGCCTGGAACTAGAATCCCCAAGAACAATCTCTAAAGTTAGAGATGGAAGTTGCCACCTTCACTACTTGGTCAAAATGAAAACAACATATCTGAGTGTGTTTTAAGGTCAAAATACATTCGGCATGTTGTTGATACATAACGGACGAGCACACTGATTAGGCAGACAGGTGTGATAAGGCCAGCTCTTCTGCCCCAAGAAACAATACAGTTACTAAGGGAAAGTATTATTTATCAGTAATGGAAAACAAGATTAGTCCAGGCTTATTTGCACATGAAAATTAAATATGGTATGAAGAGAATTTATATTACACACAATTAATAAAAACACAGTAATACAACTGAGCACATAGCTAGTCACCAGTAAGTGGTTTATAAAATGAGTATTGATACTAAATAACCAGACTATACAGGATTAGAGATAAGATACATACCAGGCCCTATGAAATTATATTTCTGAAGAACTAATATTATATCAAAATTAGTGTTATCACACATAAACTTTGTATAAATAAAATGACTGCTGTGAACAGAGGACAAGTCAGGATAAACATTTGGTCTACAGGGAAAAATCAAGAGAACTTGGGCAATATCAGGGTCTGGGCCTCATATTTGCAAGTTCCTCTGTGTATGTAGAACTAAGACTTTTCAGGTATATTTTTCTAGTCAATTTTCTGCAACCTCTACAATTCTTATTTCTGATCACAGCAAGAAGCAGATGCCAAATCTTATGAGAAAGACTGTTCACAGGGTATTTCTAGCCTGTCTGAAAATAGGAAGTGCTAGAAATTTCATAGGAAAGTCAGTTCTTGTTAGCTTTCAAATTCAATTTTTACACACCAAAGTGATTTGGATAATTAAAACCTGAACAAAACAAGATCATAATTATTTCCAAAAATGGTAATAATAAATGTGAGGAAGCAGAAAGTATAATTAAATGCTACTAAACAGTGAATAAAAAAAAAAAACCCACAGAAATTTCTTTCTAATTCTTAAATTTACTGTGAGACCTTGGACAAATCATTTAACTTCTGTTAGCCTCAATTTTGTAATCTTTAAATGAGAAAGTTGTGCTAAATCAATAGTTCATATATTTAACTGCATAATAGTTTCTTCAAAATAAATATTAAGTGGATGTTAAATAGCACAATCAAATAAAAATGAAGTTCCTCTTTTTGAAGAGAGGGTGGTTGTCACACAGCATGTGTTCAATAAACACTTGTTGAATGATTGACTCTCAAACTTCTCTAAGAGGCAGCTGAAGAACTCAGCGGAGTATCTTGGCTAAATTATTTTTGAAAATTTGAATAAAGAGTAAAGTCCTTTTCTGACATACAAAGATCCAAAGAGAAAGAGAGAGAGCCTTAGGAAAACTGTGGCTAAAATGAATTGGATGTATGACCTTTAGCTATCTGGGAGGCTGCATCCACCAGCATGCTTTGGTTACCAAAAATAGAAAGCATGATGCAAACTGATTTGAGCAAACCTGGTAATATATTGATTACTGTAATAAATCATAGTAGGCCTAGCTTCAGGAGAGGCTTCCTCCAGAGGTCTCTAGGTTGCTAAGTGTGGGCTTTCTTTCTCCAAAGTTCTCTAAACATCAGCTTCCTCTGTGTGTGCTCATCATCTCGAGGCCCACTCCCTTCCTGGTAGTATCCAAGCTGCAGAAGTTCAGACCTTACATAACATGCTATGCAGAGAAAGAAACTCTCCTTTCTGATAGCTCCCCCAAAAACAAAAAGAGGTAATTTCTTTTCTGGAGGCCCCTCAGTGAGCATCTTAGTCTCACTGGCCCATATTGCAACACTTGCTTATCCATAACAAATCCCAGACAAATGGGGAACAATAGCTCTAAGTCAAGGCTGACTCCTTCCATGGGGCATGAGGGCAAGCCTATCAAATGACAGTTGAGAATTTATTAAAGAGGAAGAGAGGCCTTCTAACAAATGTCCAGTTCATCTATTGACATTAATTTAATGCATTGCTATATTTCTCTATATAGATATAGTAAAAAATTTTTGGAGAAAAAAAGGTGTGTCCACATATGGTCATTACTCACTCATCTAATCTTATTAAAAGCCACATGGACAATCGACTTCTAGGACAAAGTCATAGATAAAAAAAAAAGTTGAGTATGAGCTAGCTTGAGTATATTGAAATACAGACGGACAACAAACTCACAGCATGACTCTTCATTTATTCTTTATCTACACATTATTCTAGTAAAGTACTTAATATTGCCCATGAATGGATTATGTATTAAAGAGCTTTAAACTGTACCATATTATTATTAAACTGTACCATATCAAAACAAGGAGTTTCTTGCTGTCATACTCTGTCAATCAGCTGTGTGGGGGAAGAGAAAAAAAAAACAAAAAACACTTGCCTTGGGTATAGCCCAACTAATCCCTACTTCATCTGAAACCCAACTGTTGAAGGAGAAATCAGTGGGCCAGATTTCCCCTTTGCTTGTGGGAGTGAGGTTCTTGGGGTACCAGTGAAATAAGCACTTTCAGAAGCCCCCACAGGAGAATGAGATGTGGTAAAAGACTTTATTTGCATGGAGTTAAATTCCTTGGGTTGCAAAGTCCCATGTTCCTTAACCCAGTTCTGAAAAAGGGGCAGCTGTGAATTCTGCACAGCTAGAAGCAGGGCCAGTGTCCAGAGTGTCAGTTCCATGTTAGGGTTGGGTCCAGCAAAGCATCAGGCTAGATTCAGTCCACCAGTCCATTGTATGGGTCCCTCATGGCCATAAGCCACATGGGTGAATACAAGGCATGGGAGCCCCATAACCCAGGAGTCTGGCACAGGCAGCAAGACAAAAAAGAGAGAATTTTATTTGTTCAGGAGATTATGTATTTCAGATACTGTGTGCTCACAGTGGCCACACCTATTCTGGCCAATTATCTGTTCCCAGGAATGATTAACAGGTAAGCACCTTCCCACAACACATCCTTTACTAGGCATGCATCTAAACTGCCTTGGTCCAGTTCCTTCTCCCAGTGATCTGCAGGGAACAGACCTGAAGAGTGTTAAACTGTAGCTTTCTGGCAAAGCTGTATAAATGGCATACTTATATTATCTAGTCTCCCCTTTACTCTTTTCCTGTTAAATAATAACCAGAATATTACAACGGTATTGTAACCATCCTGCTCATACTCTGAAGATGAACTAAATTGCTATTTCTGTTATTCATCCTGCACATTGAAAAAAAAAATTATTGGTTGCTGTCTATGACTTCCCCCAAACCACACATGCAATAGATACCCACTGAAAATCTGCTGTTTGCTCCCAGTTGTATTAGGTGTCATGAGAGGAAAAGGGAAAGATTTAGGATTCTTGTGAAGAATTTTATTTTATCTATTTTATACAAATATCATTTGTTTGGTCTAAAATTCTGCAGCAGGAATAAATATCTGGCTCTTTGAAGATATCAGTTGGGCTCATTATATAAGTAACTGGCAGGTACTGACTGAGGAATAATGAAAATAGCTGTTTAAAATGCAGGAAAAATCCCTGGCTGGGCTAAGTGGTTAGAGTGTCAGCCTGTGCACCCAAGGGTAAAGGTTCGATTCCTAGACAAGGGCATGTACCTAGGCTGCAGTACCTGGGTTCCGGTTTCAATCCCCAGCCCCAGTCAGGGCGCATGCAGGAGGCAACCGATCAGTGTGTTTCTGTGTCTCTCTCACATTGGTGTTTCTCTCTCCTTCTCTCCCTCTCTCCCTCTCTCTCTCTCCCTTCTCCCTCCCTCCCTTCCATTCTCTCTAAAAAAAAAAAAAAAATCAATGGAAAAAATATCCTCAAATGAGGATTAACAACAACAACAAAAATGCAAGGAAAATATATAACTTGCTTTGAAAATGTGGTTCAGAATAGTGAGAAAGGAAGCCAAGGTCTGAACTGCATGGCTACAGAATGCCAAAAGTACACACAGAAGCATTCTGCCAAGGACAGGGAACATGGCCTTTAGCTGGAGAACCTTAGGGTCCCTGGAGGAACCAAAATGTGTTCACAAGTGTTGGGTAGACCTCAATGATAACCAGGGCTGAAGTAGTAGGCCTGATGAAGGTCCCACAAAAATCTTGCTCCATTTTTAGGTGAGGGTGGTCAAATAAGCATTGTTTTGGTGTTCTGACCCAGGAGGAATTTTAAAGCTTTGCTAAGGCTTAAGAGACTTCAACCTATTTCAGGTGAGTGAAATCCCGCAGATTTCAATGTTACATTTTGTGGGGACAGTATGGGTAACATCAATGCTGGCACAAGAGAGCCTGGTTTCTCAGTGGGCGCCTTGACTTATCAGTGAGTGAGTTCAGACAATCAACTGAACCTCTCTGAGCCTCTGTTTTCCCATCTGTGTAGTAGACATATTTATACTGTCTCAAGGGTTTTTGTAGCTTTTAAATAAAATGTATATAAAGTGTCTGATGTGCTATCTGGTGCAAGGATGTTTGGAATATGCTCATTCCTTTCCCTTTCCTACTGTATTTCATTCAAACACAGATTATTTTCTGATTCTGAGCTAGTTGTGCCAGGATCAGATGAAGACAAAAGCAAAGCAAAGAGCCCAGGGGAGAGGTTTATGTCATTTTTGGATGGATTATTTGGATATTTCAGGACAAGAGAAAACTCCTGCTTTGTTTCCTATAAATGAGCTAGCTCTTGGGCTATCAGCTTTCTTCCCAGTTCATAAATCTCTTGGACGGCAGTTGGGAGAGGCAGTCAGTGAGGATTTGAGGGCCACGTTAAGCAAGGAGAACGGCTGAAGAGGAACATTTCAGGTTTGAACAGCACTTAATGAGGTGTGCTTTGTACATGTAGAAAGCACCACTAGAAAAACTAAAACTAAGTTCCTGAATGGTGTGGTTCAGTGGGTGAGCGTCGACCTGTGCACCAAGAGGTTGCCAGTTCGATTCCCGGTCAGGGCACATGCCCAGGTTGTGGGCCTGATACCCAGTGGGGGGCATACAGGAGGCAGCCAGTTGATGTTCTCTCTCATTGATGTTTCCATCTCTCTCCTTCTTTCTTCCACTCTGTCTAAAATCAATAAAGAAAAAAAAACAAAAACTAAAATTAAGCAACGCTATTCCCAGATCTGCCTTTTCAGATGCTAGGTCCCTCTGAAGGTCCTGATTCAGGAAGTTATCAGGCAGGCCATCATTCTAAAGCTATCTTTATATTAATTGTATTTCTTATTTTATTTAGATTGGCCTGTGTTATGGACTGAATGTGTCTTTGCAAAATTCATGTCAATATGTCCATCCTTGAGTTTCCAATGTGATGATATTTGGAGATGGGATCTTGGGAGATAATTAGGGTTAGAGAACTCATGAGGGTGGGGTCCTGGTCTAGTGCACTTATAAGAAGAGACTCTCTCTCTCTCTCTCTCCATGTACAGGGGCTGAGGAAATATCATGTAAGGACACAGTGAGAGGGCACCTGTCTATAAGCCCGAAGAAAGCCCTCACCAATAATTGCATCAGCTGGCCCCTGAATCTTAGCCTTCCCAGGCTCCAGAACTGTGAAAAATTAATTTCTGTTGTTTAAGCCACCACTTTGTGGTATTTTGTTATAGCACCTGAAGAAGACTGATACAGTGTGTGTGTGTGTGTGTGTGTGTGTGTGTGTGTGTGTGTGTGTGTACGGTATGTTTTTATTGATTTTTTTAGAGAAAGAGATAGAAACATCTATGTGAGAGAGAAACATCGAGCAGCTGCCTCATGCATGCCCCCTATTGGGGATTGAGCCCGAAACCCAGGCGTATGCCCTGACTGGGAATTGAACCAGGACCCCCTAGTCCATGGGACAAGGCTCAATCCACTGAGCCACACTGGCCGGGCCAGCATATATTTTTAAAGATGTTATAGCAATAGAAACTCTCACTTTCTAAAATGTGTGTTACAAAATTTTAATCTTTCTGATTCTTAGAAATTCATTACTACCAGTTATATGAAGTCTATTATATCCAAAGTCCTCAGCCTGACATTAGAGGCCCTCCATGATCTGATTCCCAATGAATTTCCAGCCCCATTTTTTCCTCCTTGCCCTCTGTGCTCCAGGCAAGCCAGGCTGCTCCCTCTTGCCTTCCTGTTGTGGATCCATTTGCTCACACTAGTCTTTCTATCAGCAATGCTTTTTTCTCATTCCTGGTGATGCCAAGGCTACCTTCTCTGAAATGCTCTTTCCCCACATCCTTTCCACTCTAAAGTAAACCCCACTTAAGTGTAAGATACCAGAAAAGAAAGAACATTGATTTTGGAGTAGGCCATCAGAGTTTGAATCTTCATTTCACCTTTCTAGTCTAACACTCTGTGATAATAGGTTGATCTGTCTGTGAAATGGTGATATCTAGCTTGGAAAGCTGATAGCAAAGTTGAGTGATGTACATTCTATGTTCTGAGCACAGAACTTGGCAATTAGCAGGGGCTCTGCAAATAAATATAAGTTCCTTTCTTTGTTTCCTTCCACTGGGGGGGTGGGGGAGACACATTACAAATGCCTGCCTTCACCCTGGCCGGTTTGGCTCAGCGGTTAGAGTGTCGGCCCGCGGACTGGAGAGTCCCGGGTTAAGTTCCCGCTAAGGGCACATACCTAAGTTGCGGTTTGTCCCGGGCCCCGGTTGGGGTCGTGTGGGTGGCAACCACTTGATGTGTCTCTCTCACATTGATGTTTCTCTCTCTCTCTTCCTCCCTCCCGCTCTATCTGAAGATAAATGCAAGAATGTCCTCGGGTGAGGATAAAAAACAAACAAAAAACAAATGCCTGCCTTCTTCCCACTCTCCTACCTAGAAGAATTTCAAGGTATATGGAACAGGTAGCAGTATTTATGATATCTCCCCTCTACCTCCTAGTAAAACAAGAAAAACAAAACAAACTAAGGAAAACTTTTGCTGGACAAATATTGTTTTGAACTGAGAGACAGAAAAGGAGGTAGAAGTTGGAGATAAACACTTGACTGCAGTTATCAGCAGAGCCGGGCTGGATACCTGTCACTAGGTAATGAGTCCCTAATGTCATAAAGAAGTAGAGAGTCAGACGCTGATTGAAAGAGCAAGAAGAATGAGCAAACAGGCAGACAGAAGCTTAGAAACAAAGGGACAGGAGAAGAAATAAAGACAAGCTAGTCCCTAAAGCCAACTTAGTATCTGCTCTTCACTCATCCACTTATCTATCCAATTATTCCACAAATATCTACTAAGTACCTACCATGGACCAGTCTAAGGGGAAAAGAGAAAATAAACAAACATAAAAGTATATAAAGTTGAGGTGTTAATAAATGTCACAAGGAAAGAGAAAGCAGGGCAAGAAAGGTAAGAACAGGGAACAGAACATGTGCTGTTTTACATCAGGTCTTCAAGAGGGGCTCTCTTCTTCAAAGGCCTGAATGAAGAAGCAGTGAGCTGTGCTAGTATCTGGGGAGGAGCATTCTCCTGCTTTGAGGCCAGAGGGCTCCTAGTATATTAGCATTGCAGCTAGGAAGCCAATGAAACTGGGATAGAAGGAATGAGGGCCACAGTGAAGGGCCAAAGTCAGAGAGTCGAGAGGGAGGGGACCGGCTATGTAGGGTCTAGTAGATCCTTCCTGTGCCTTTAGAATTTGTTTTTTACCCCTGAATTCTCATAAAACCTGTCTGCTTCCTTCAAAAGACTTTGTTTTACTTGAGCAAGTTTGAATGAAGATCCTTGAAATAAAATAAACTTTTATGGAAACTTTTTTTTTTAGCATTTTGGAGTTTCTGTTATCTTATGATTAGGTCTCAGTCTTTTAGTGAGCCCATGTCCCTGGGATATGATCTTCACAAGTGCTTTTCAATTTTGTTTTTTGGTGGTTGTTTTTTTTTTTTCCTTTGAATGAGACAGGAAAGCTAGATAGGGCTGGAGTTGGGTATTTCCCACCCCAAGATCAGTTAAGCTGTGTTAAAACCCCAATAGTTTAGGATCTGGTTAAACAGTTTCTCCTGAGGGCAGGCCTTGCTAAGAACAGAGTACTCTGGCATATTTCAAAGTGGTTCCTTTCATCTCCCCACCTACCTTCCTTGCCATATGCATGAGGGGATTTTTTTCGACTTCACTGTGATAACCTGGTAGGGCTACTGAAAGTGAAACTCACAAAAGCGTGCAGTCTGCTTTAACAAGTTCTTTTAGAGTTTTTAACTCTCCCTCTGAAGCCCCAGCAGTGTGTCAATTACAGCTGCAATTTCCTGCCCTGATGGTTCCCTGGGAGACTCTGCTCCTGAGCTCCTGCCCCACTAAGTTGTGATTCTCTGTATCTGCCTGTCTGTCTCTCCAATTTGCCAGGCAGCATTTTGCTCTGTGACCTCAGTTCTCTGGTGGATCTAAAAGAAATAATTGATTTCTAGTTTGCTCAGTTTTTTTCTTGTTGTGTGGATAGGTGAGGCATGAATTAGATAAATACCTAAAAAGACCAATTCCTAGAAAGACACAAACTACCAAAACTGACTTAAAAAGTCAGTAAATAGAAAAATCTACATAGATTTATAAGAAATAAACCTATAGAATTAGTAATAAAAATAACATAAATAAAAAATTGCCCAGGACTTGATGATTGTTGTGGCATGAGAGAACCGAGAGACCACCAGAGCCGAATTAAAGTCAAATAGAGAGCAATTTATTAGCCGGCCGGCGACTGATCCAGAGTTCTCCAGAAGAGAGTTTTCGGAGATCAGCCCCGACTTTCAGTTACATTTCTATTTTATTGGGGGTTTGTTTTTCAAACTTCTGCATCTGGCATTTCCTGATGGCCTTGAGGAAGAGCAAGCAAGCTAGTACAGAAGCGGAGGTGGCTGGCCTTTTTGTATTATTTAATCAGGGTGAGGGGGGGACAAGTAGGCCAGCACATTCCCCACTGGTTTTCAGGGGGATCAAATCATTCCTCGTCAGCATTTTGAATTCTTTGGTATTGGGAATGTAAAACCATTAGTTTTACAGATTGTATTCTTTGCCTGATATATTTAGTGAGGCAATTAATAAATATAGGGCCAAAAAGTAGACCTAGCAATATTAGTAATAATTGCCCTGCTATTGCCAAGAGGAGAGTGGTCAACCATGGGGACCAATTGTAGAGACCCTCAAACCAATTATTTCCTGATTTTCTGAGTTCTTCTCTGTCTTAATTCTTTGTCTGACTAATGATAGGCTGTCTTGTATTATTCCTGAATGATTAGCATAAAAGCAACAAGTTTCTCCTAACGCCATGCATAAACCTCCTTGTTTTAAGAACAGGAGATCAAACCCTCTTCTGTTTTGTAAAACCACTTCAGCTAAAGAGTTCAGGGATTTTTCTAAATGAGTAATGGAGTTTTCTAAATCAGAGAGATCCTGGTCAATTTGTTGATTGAGCAACTTGAAATTTTGGTCCCCTGTAATAAGGGCTGTTGTCCCAACTGCTGCAGAACCTGCTATTCCCAGTTCTACAAGGAGAGGGACTAAAATTGGAGCTCGTTTTTGTCTCTCTGATTGGATCCCTAAGTGTTCGCGTCCATCCTCACCCGAACAGAAATAAACCTGGGGAATAACATGAGTTAGAATACAAAGACCAAAATCAGCAGCATAAGAGTTAATATAAGGAGTAAGTCCTGTGGTGCAAGCGAACCAAGTCCCATCTGGTGCCACAAGTAATTTGGGGCCCTCGTTGTCCTGGAGGTCATCGGGTTCTGGCACCGAAACAGTCAGTAGGCAGGACTCCTGGTAAGGTAACTTGTCTAAATCATAAGTAGAAGATATAAAACACTCCTCGTCCTTGTAAGTCTCCAAGTGTGAGTTTAGGTTCATGTCCCCATCTGCATGTTTTTTCCTTCAAGGTATCCTCAATGGATAAGTTTCTCATTTGAGTGGGAGAAGATCCTAGAATATTGTTAGATGCTATCCCAACATAATAAGGTAGAGAAGGGTTCAAATAAAACCAACAGTCTTGAGTCATCCCCGGATTGGTATCATTAACAAATCTGAAAACAGCCTTTAAGGTGTCCAGAAGAGGACGAGCTGGAAGTGGAGCCTTAATCTGAGGGCGACGTGAGGGGCTTATGGAGTCAGGAGGCGAGCGAGAGGTAAAGGAAGGCAGGACCGGAGGAACCGGCATATCTGGCCGGGGAGCATTATTTCTGTCTTGTATAGGGTTCAGGACTAAGTTAGGGCCTATTGGTGTCTCCGGCTGTTTTATAGGATACTTCTGCATAGTAAAGGCAGCCCCAGGGTCTTTACCAGATACATATAATCTAATGCCCCATGTTTTTCCTGCAATCCAGTCTGGATCATTGGATCTGAGGACAGTTATTGTGGTGGGATTACAGATATTTATTTTAGGACAACTTTCCGGGAGTGGTGTTGTCAAGTGGTGGAATCGGAGATAGGGGTCATCGTTCTTATTCCAGGGAGCCTGAGTTACACAACTCCATGCTGCGCAATAATAGTCAGCTAAGCCCCCGCAATGTGATTTTTCTTTAGCTGGACAGATGTAGTGTTGAGTGTGCCATAGTCCTCTTTCTGTATTTAAGTTGTCACACCCATATGCATCATATTCACCTGCCCCTATGCCCGTTCTAGAGCTGCCACTAAGTCATAGTTTTTCTTAATGGACAGGGACAGTCCAAATAGGGCACGTAAGTCAAAACGGAAAGTGGGGACCCCATATGTGATATTTGTGGCAATAATGTGGCCATCTGAGGTTCGCCAAGGGTGTGTCGGTGCTGGGTTGGCCGGTGAGGATTTCCCAAAGTCACAGTGGTCCATGTCAGTAGGATCAGGACCAACAGAGTTTTACCTTTAGAGGGTCTGCTGTCCGTTGAAGGGTCCATTTCTATGGTATCTGGTTGGGGTGTGCCTTCTTTACCTGAGTATGATGGATCCAAAATGGGCGGCCAGCAACCTAAGTGCCAAAGGTGTTGTCAGGATCACAGGTAGAGGTCCGGTCCACCTTGGTTCGAGGGACTCAGGTTGAATTTTCTTGACCCAGACCCAATCATCTGGCTGGATGTCATCTAGGCTTGAGTTATCTGGAAGAGAAGGCTTAGGAAGAGAGTCTTTAATCATCTGGTGATTCTTCTGCTGGACGAATTGCAGTGCCTGTAAAGACTGAAGAAGGTAATGATTATTTAATTCAGCTAAAGTTTCTTCTCCTATCTTAGGTAGGAGAGGTGGTGGTCTCCTGTACATGATTTCATAGAGAGACAAACTTTTAACATAAGGGGTGCATCTAATCCATAACAGAGCAAAAGGAAGGAGACTGACCCAATTTTCACCTGTCTCTATTTTTAATTTGGTAATAGTTTCCTTTAGAGTCCGATTCATTCTTTTTACCTGTCCTGAGCTCTGAGGCCTATAAGCACAATGTAATTTCTAAGTAATATTTAAGATTTTAGTTAGAGTTTGAGTGACTTGGGCGATAAACACTGGGCCATTGTCAAATCCCATTGCTAAGGGAAGGCTGAATCGAGGTACTATCTCTGAGACTAATTTTCTGGTTACTATCTGTGCTGCTTCTGATTTAGTAGGGAAAGCTTCAGCCCAACCTGAAAAAGTAGATATTTATAAAAAAAAAAAAAAAGTAGATATCTATAAAAACAAGTAGATATTTATAGCCGAATTTTTCTGGGGCTACTTCGGTAAAATCAATTTCCCACTGTTCCCCAGGGCTGTATCCGTGAGCCCGTGCTCCTGAGGGCTGAGTGTCTGTCTGAGCAGGATTCACCTGTGCATAAGCTGCGCAGTGGGCTGCAACCTGTTTGGCATGGTGGTTGAGCTTGGGTATGTGGTAGCTTCGCCGAAGGAGTTCAATTAATTTAGTTCCCCCAAGGTGTGTGCCCTGATGAGTCTTAAAAATGAGGTCCCTTCCTAGAGCCTCTGGTAGCAGAATCCGATGATCTGGTAGTATATACCAGCCGGAAGCATCTGGGGTCCCTCCTAATTTGTTCCCGAATTCTTTTTCTTCTTCCGTGTAGGAAGGGGTAGTGGGGAGATTCCGTGGAGACAAAAAAGGTAAAATTTGGAGGGGCCCCACTGGTTTTAGGGCAACCTCTCTTGTAGTCCGGTCTGCAAAGGCATTCCCTTTAGCTAAGGGGTCGTTAGTTGTTTGATGCCCTTTGCAGTGGTTGATGGCGACCTTCCCGGGTAGCCATATGGCCTCTAGTAGGGCTAGTATTTCAGCTTTAGTTTTTATTTCTTTACCTTCTGAGGTGAGGAGTCCTCTTTCTTGATAGAGGGCTCCATGCATATGGGCAGTGGCAAAGGCATATCTGCTGTCCATGTAGATGTTCATAGTTTTATCTTTCCCCCAGCGTAGGGCCTGTGTTAAAGCTATTAGCTCAGCCCTTTGGGCAGAAGTCCCGTGTCCCAATGCCTGAGCCCAGATTACCGTATCTTGAGTTACCACAGCAGCTCCTGCATACCTGGTCCCGTCTGCCATGAAGCTGCTTCCATCTGTGTAGAGGTCAGCATCAGGGTCTGGCCAGGGAGTGTCCTTGAGGTCTGCACAAAGGTTAGTCAGAGAGTCCAGGACCTCGAGGCAGTTATGAACAGATTCTGCTGGGTCATCATCAGGCAGCAAGGTGGCAGGGTTTAGGGCAGTAGTATTTAGGAACTGAATCCTCAGGGGGGTCCAACAAGAGCACTTGATATTGGACAATTCTGGCATGGGACATCCATCGTTCAGGGGGATTCCTGAGTAGGGCTTTAACAGCATGGGATGCTGTAATTTGTAAATCTTATCCCAGGGTCAGCTTAGAGGCTTCCTTAGTGAGCCGGGCTGTGGCTGCTATGGCCCTTAAGCAGTGTGGCCACCCAGAGGCTACTGGGTCTAGTCTCTTAGATAGGTAGGCCACTGGACTTTTCCAGGGACCGAGGGTCTGTGTGAGTACTCCTTTAGTAATCTCCCGGTTCTCAGAGACAAATAATTGGAAAGACTTAGTGAGGTCAAGTAGGGTCAGAGCTGGGGTGCTGATGAGAGTCTCTTTTAGCCCTTGGAAAGCCTTTTCTTCAGTTTCAGTCCAAGTTAAATTGTCTATCTTTCCCCCGTACTGGTGTATAGGGGTTTTGTGATTTCCGCAAATTGGGGTATCCAGAGGTGGCAATACCCAATTATTCCTAGAAATTCCCGGACCTGCTTCTTTGTGTGTGGTCAGGGTATTTTCAGAATGCCCTCAATGCGGCTTGTGGAGAGGGACCGTTTTCCTCCTCTCAGTTCATAGCCTAGATAGGTGGCATCTCAGTGCATAACTGAGCTTTCCTAGCCGACACATGGTACCCAAGGGTTTCTAATTCTTTCAATAAGTCTCTAGTAGCCGTCCGACAGTCAGGCACAGTCTTAGCGGCTAGTAGGATATTGGCGGACTCGAACAGGGGTAGCAGAACTAGTTAGTTGTACAATAACTGGAGGTTGATGAGAGGTTAGCCCCAGAGGGTTAGTCTCAGCCCATACATGGGGAATTTCTTCTTGTAGACCCTGGAGGAAAAAGTTAGGATCAGAGGATGTTAGGGTCTCATAGAGGATATATTCCTCTGAGAGTGGGCAGGAAAAGAGTATAGTTGATGGCCTGTTTCCTACTGTCAAAGTTGCTGAGTCACCCTGAAAGGCGATGGTAACTTGCAATTTCTGGAGGAGGTCTCTACCCAGTAAGGGATAAGGGCAGTCTGGCATGACTAGGAAGGAATGAGTGATTGTCCCTTTTCCTAAGTCAGTTATTATAGCCTGTGTCCATGGATAGGACTTGGTTTTTCCAGTAGCTCCTTGCATAGGAGTTTTGTCTTTAGAAAGAGGTCCATCTGTCTCTTGGAGGACTGAAAAGTTAGCTCCTGTGTCTACTAAAAATTCAACTGGTTTGTCCCCGACATTTAGAGTTACCTTGGGCTCCCGGGAGCTTAATTGAAAAGCGCCCCGACCCCATCATTCCACATCCTCGAAAAGGATGGGAACCCATGGGTTAGTTGGGGGGTTCTTTCTCTTTGGACAGTCTTTCTTCCAGTGCCCTTTTTCTTTATAATAGGCACATTGGTCAGAGTCGAGGTTGGTCTCTGCTTTCTGTTATTGTTGCCTGCCTTCTGATTCCAGTTTCTATTCCCTTTAGGTTTCTGTCCTTCATTCATAGTGGTTACTAGGATTTTAGAGATTTTCTTAGCCTGAGCTGCCTCTGGATCATCACGGTTATTGAAGACCCATTGAGCAATCTCTATTAGTTCGCTAAGAAGCTTTCCCTCAAAACCCTCTAATTTCTGCAATTTCTTTCTGATATCTGGGGCCGAGTGGGTAACAAATGCAATATTAATTGCTTTCCTATTCTCAGTGGCTTCTGGGTCAATAGGAGTATATAACTGGTAAACTTCCATTAAATGCTCTAAGAAAGCAGCTGGGGATTCCCCGGGTTTCTGAATGGTTTCGCTTACCTTAGACAAATTAGTTGGCTTTTTAGCCGTTCCCCGGATGCCCCGCAGTAGAGTCAGGTGATATTGTTCGAGAGCCTCCTTACCTTGGCCAGTGTTAGGGTCCCAGGTGGGGCGAGAGGCGGGCAGTCGGGCGCTGAGGCAGGCAGGGTCAGAAGTGGGTTCCCCGTCTGGCCCGAGGACGGTTTTAGCCACCTCTCGGTAGATCCTATCCCTCTCTTCAGAAGTGAAGAGAACCTGTAAGAGCTGCTGACAATCGTCCCAAGTGGGCTGGTGAGTGTGAAACACAGTTTCTAACAGAGATTAACCCTTGTGGTTTGTCTGAGAAAGAAGGGTTCTGTTCCTTCCAGTTATACAGATCGCTGGTGGAGAAGGGGACATATACCATAAAAGGCCGGCAGACAATAGAGTAATAAGTGATTCAGGGGCCGGCACATCAATAGTTAAACAGCTTGCCTATGAGAATGCTAATAAGCCTTGCAGAGAGGCGCTGAGCCCTTACCATAAAGAAGCTGATATATCCAAATACATCCACATTTGTTCAGATATTGGGTCTTCCCATACATAGGGGGCCGCAATAGCTGAGGCTTTGTTAACAATATGGTTTTTCCTTTCTTCTGAGCCTCTGGATACTGACATTTTTAAATATAATTGGGATTGTCTGTAGTTATGTCAATCCAAATATCAGTATATGGCATTTGATCCAGGTGTCCAGGGCTCCCGTATATTTTCTGACAGACCATAAAAGCCAATTACAAATTGAAATTACCTTCGGGTGGCCAATCAACCCGAAGGTAGGCTATTCGAGTTTGCATAGGGTCTGTAAGGTCCCTGAGCTTACTGGGACATTATAGCTTTTTGCCCGAGCTTTGAAATCTTTAAAATTATCCAGTAGGCATTGTAATGGAGTTTTTGTACCAGATTGACTTTGGCCCATGACAACAAAGGGAAGTGCAACCAGACAACAACAGATAATCAGAAGGGCCACTAAACAAACAGGAAAGCATAGATAGGACCGAAACCAAGGTTCCCTGCGACGTCTCACTAGGGGACCTGGCCGGGGAAGTAATGCTGCGTCCAGCCTGCCCCTGCCACTGAAAGATGCCACCAGAGTAAACAGAAAATAGTATTCACTGGTGAGGTCAGATCCAGATGACTCAGACGAGTCCAGACACTCTCTCAGAATTCAATTTAGAGAGGAATTTGGGACCGGGCTAGGGAAACTGGGACGGCAGGCTTAATGCTGGGGCGGAGGAACGTCGCTTCGAGGCCTTCCCCCTAGGTTAGCCACCTTACAGTTTCGATAGCCGGTCTAGTGGTCTGGTTCAGGGCTTCCCCGTAGGGGAAGAATCTCACTGGGGCCTCCAAATGTTGTGGCATGAGAGAACCGAGAGACCACCAGAGCTGAATTAAAGTCAAATAGAGAGCAATTTATTAGCCGGCCGGCAACTGATCTCTAAAAAGTCTCCTCTGGAGAACTCAGCATCAGTCACCGGCTGGCTAATAAATTGCTCTCTATTTGACTTTAATTCAGCTCTGGTGGTCTCTCGGTTCTCTCGTGCCACAACAATGATGTAGGGGAAGAAAAATAACTTTTCCTCCACTCTTCTAAGTTCTTCTGCCTGGTCTAAAAATCAAATTGACATGAGACAGATTAACAGGAGAAAACAACCACATTTATTTATGTATGTACATACAGGGGTTCCATAAGAATATTCACCCCCATCCCACCCTAGACAAATAGGGCAGTTGAAGCTTATGTGTCACCTGAGATAAGAAGAGAGGTAGATAGTGGTTTGAACTGCAAAGGGAAGGAAGGCAATTCACAGGTTGAGGAAGAAGAGCAAATATTTGGTAAAAAATTTTTGCTGGGCCACCCAGAAACAATGGAACACCAAGGGGAGTCTAACAAGCGGACTTTGCTAGGTTCTTCCCTGTCTGCAACGCTTAGTTCATATTATGCTAAGGCGATAACTCCTTCCTGGCACAGGTTTTTCTATATAAATCCCTTTAGGCAGGTAATGGGGAGGTAAAAACTCTTCTTGAGTTTGTTGGGTTTTAATTGTCTTCAGCTTGAAATAACATGTACGCCAGGATGGAACATTCTGGGGAGACTCATTCTGAACCCCTATAGTTTCTTAAACATAATCAGCTTAAAATATTCAATATTCCTCCAAAAGGCACATTTCATGGTGGCAAAACTCTGCTCCCCCTCAATGGCTTCCCAGGTGAATTTTTTTTTCTTTCATTTTAAACAAAAAGTTTATTTAAACAACAAGACGCTTGACTTGAAGGGAAAACTATCTAGGATTCATTTCTTTTAGAGTAATTTACCCCTACTTAAAGACAGATTGCCCTACATGTAACAGCTACATACAAAAAAGTTATAAAATGTCCTTGGTTTTACAATGATAAATGAAAAACATTAAAATTCTCCAATCAAACAAGGTATGCAACGATTTTTATGTTTTTTGTTTGTTTGTTTGTTTGTTAAACAGTGAGAGCAAAATAACTTACTGGAATATAAAGATAAGAGCTGAATGAGCATGCCAATAATGGAGAAAGGGAGTATTTTCACAGAACCAGTATTTTTCCCCATCCCATCTCCATTTGATGTCGATCAAAACATACCATTGGCTATTTAGTTAAAAAAAAAAAATGCAAATGCTTGTGCACATACATCAGTTACTTTATGTACAATAAAGGAATGGGGAAGGGGAAAATGAAAGAATAGAGAAAACTATACTGTAGTAGTCAAATGTGTTGAAACTAAATTGCAGTTTTCTAATTGAGAATATCTTCTTCGTCTGGAGGAACAGAGTTCTGGAGTAAAGTAGCAGGTTCCCTTTTTAGTAGACACCTCCTGTCTGCTGCTGGAACACATCAATTGTATCTTCATCCTCCATTTCCAACTGTGTAGGTGTGTCTGTTTCATTGATTGGCTGCCCGTCAAATCGGAATCTGATCTGCTTCATTGACAAACCCTGTCGTTCACAGTAGGCTTTCATTAGTTTACTAAGTGGTGTATGCCTCTTAATCTTAAACTGCACCACAGAACCATCCTGCCCTGCCACCTTCAAATTAATATGATCGTTGTTCTCAGTCTTGACTCCTTCCTTGGGTTTTTCGTCGGCCACGGCGAGCGCCAGAGTCTCCTCAGCTGCCGCTTCACAAAAGAGGTACCAGGTCCGCACCAAAGGAGCACACAAGCAGCTCCAGGAGCGGCGGAAGAAGGAGGCGGCAGCGGTGGAGGAGGGAGAAGGCGTGCCTTCCCAGGTGAATTTTATCAAACACTTAAAGAAGAATTAGCACCAATACTTCTAAAACTCTTCCCAAAAATATAGAGAGAATAATTCCTAACTCATTCTTTGAAGTTAGTATTACCCTAATAACCAGACATTCGTTTTTCACATTCCATTTGCTTTAAAATTATGTATGCCTTGGGATTAACCATATACACACAACTCATAAACACAGACAGCAGTATGGGGATAGCAGTATGGGGGGTGGAGGATAGGTGGAAGCGGGCAAAGGAGGGAAAATGGGGAAGAAAACAGACTGTTTGGGGCAATGGGCACACAATACAGTGTGCAGATTATGTTTCATTGAGTTGTACACTTGAAACCTGTATGGTTTTGTGAACCAATGACACCCCAATAAATGCAATAAAAAAAGAATTGTTAAAAGAAAAACAGTATGTGTGCCAATACCTCCTCTCCCATATTAGAGTGAAATTGCCCCACTTCAGAGATAATATATATAAGCCTTGCATTCCTCTTTTCAGCACGATATTATTTGATGAAATGAATGAAATCTATATAACATTTTTTTTGTTCTCACATTTCTCTTTACTGTGTTTTGCCTGTGTATGTACGGAAGAGAATGACTGAAAATCAAAAGGTAAAACTTAAATATTATTTGAAAGAGCCCAGATGGCAGATTTGTGATTTCATCTCAGAGATACAGCTTTTGACAATTTTCAAAGCTCAGGTGTGTCTCATTTGTGTTTTCTGCTCTCTTCAAGAGATCATCAAGACATTTCCTTAAAAGGTGATAGCAATATCAGAGAAATTTGGGGGAAATGGAAACTTGGGTTTAGAGTAAAAATAAAAAATTAAATCCCTATGTCAATATTGAAGTGTTTTATAGGGTGAAATTTTGAGTAACAGGATATATAAGTTAAAATTTAGGGATTTTATATGGGAAGGGGAATAAACTAAATAATAATCAACAAAATTATCAAAATAAGTTTGAATCACAGAAATCTCTCAGGATATCCTTTTCTGAAGCTTAAAAATATGAAAGGTTCAGAGACAAAACTTCATTCGTTACTCCTAAAATGGGCATTATCACTTTTTTTCCTCCTTTCTTAGACTCTAACTAATCATTGTTGCCTTTAGGCAAGGACAAATTATTTTCTTTTATCAAAGGTTGGAGTAAGTTTTTAAAAATAATTTTGTCTTTGTATGAGCTCTAATTGGGCAGACTTTAGTTTTCCTTACCCCAAACTTCATCTTTTTCTTTCTTTCATTCAACTTGTCTTCCTTTTCCTTAACTTATCTTCCCTTTCTGCTCTCAAACAGGTCACAGCGTGCCAGCTGTTTTCACCTTCTGAGACAATTCCTGGAAAATGTTAAAAATCTTGGTGGCCTATTGAGAAGTCTCAGGGTTTCCTCAGGCCAGTGTTCTTCCCAATTATGACATCTAATTAGCAAGGCTATACTGAGACAAAATGCTGGGCTCGCAGAAAAATAGGTTTTTACAATGTGATATAATTAATAGAGAACAGAATCTGGAGTTGAAAACCTACATTTGAATCCTGTCTCTGTTACTACCAGTTATGTGACCTGATGAAATCACAATCTCAATGAAAAATGGATATTAATGACAGCTAACTCAGTGGGGGCTCTGAAGATTAAATGAGAAAATACAAAGCTCTTGTATGAGAGAGCTTTGTGTGCTTACACAGCAATGTATATATAAATGTAACATTGGCCTCTAAATTCAAGAGGCTTCCACATTCCAAATTACTATTGATCATTCATAGCTTGAGAAGAAGAGGTAGAACAATAGCAACAACAAAAACAATATCCTTAATGATAATGGTAACAGCTGCTTATTAAAAGCTACTTATTACCATATTATATCACATATCATTTACACGTATCATTTCAATAAATCTTTTCACAATAACCCAGTGAGGTAGAAACTGAGGCTCAGAAAAGTTAGGGTCGCAAAATCACTGAATTGTAAAACTGGAATTGGAACTTGTATCTTCACGGATACCAAAGACTTTGTTCTAATAACTATGTGACCTGTTTATTGACAGCTATTCTATCTTATCCACACCTCAAGGTCTACTTCTGTCCTTGGGCAGGAAAACTGGACCCACCCTTACTCACGGCAGAGAGAAAAGTGGAAGGCTCATGTGAAGGACAATGACCAAAAGTAGTGGTATTTTCTCAGTCATTAGTAGCACCAAATCATGACTTTGGAGTCATGTATCTTGTCTTAAAGTTATATCTGCTGAAAAGGCTAAAATCAAGTGTGACAAACTATGGTATCTGCTATTTTTGGTCTGCTTAGGACATTCTCCCATCCCTTTTTCTTCTGTTTATAGCACCCCCTCTGTTTGCAGAACTCCTTCCCATTCCTCAAAGTTCTGATGGAGCTATCAAGCTATGAGATACTGTGTCTCAATCTCATCTCTACCTAAACAGTGGGCATGTGACCCAGGCTGGGCCTATAACAGTAACCCATTCCTTAGGCAACAGTTATTAATTCATGGTAGGGTACCTAACTTAAGAAGGCCAATCAGAGTCCATTCCTTGGAGTGACATTTGGACTGGTAAGAGATGAAGTCTCTTTATTCAAATGATGCCAAGTAGAGATGTTGAAAAATTGTGAATCTAAGGTTCTGTCTTGCCTTCTACTCTGCCAAAATAGAGGAAGCACGTCTTCAGTAAGAAAGAATCAAAAGAAATTATAACAACGATGAGAAAGGGAGAGAGAGAAAAAGAGAAAAGCTAATCATATTGTTTTTGTTCCTAGATCCAGCCTTGCCCAAGGCCAAGATCTACCTCTGGGTTTCCTAGGTACCCAAACCAAACATTTTCCTTTTTTGAGTTGAGCTAATTTGAATTTAGAGTCTCTTTCTTGCAATCAAAAGATTCTTGATCCAGATAATTTAACACAGTGAAGAAAGCTAGAAAACTGAGAGGTAGACCTGGAATTATATCAATAGATTAAGAATATACAATTTACAATCTCCACTTGGAGACAAAATGCAAATTTGTGTACAAACCTATTGCAAAGATAGAAACTGTATTTTCTCCCTGGACATTTCTCTAATTTCTATTCTAAAAAAGAAAATAGTCATAAGCTATAGGGAAAAATACTCAAGTGACAAAATATTTTGATATGCTAAACATTCAGATATAAAGATTCTCTGTTTTCATTCTTACTGCTGGCCTGAGGCTTGTAGAGTAATACTGCCTGAGAGGTATTTATTACTATCCCCATACCCCGCACCAAAAGCTATAACAAAGTTTTCAGGTCATTTTCAAAAGTTATTCATTGGTGATGGTGGGTGTTATGAGGTCAATTCTCAAAACTCTAAAGGTGAGTTTTGATCTCAGTTAAGGTACAGTCTAAACAGCAGTTTAGTGAATCCCATTAAATTAACAACATGAAGCAATATAAGACCAATTTGTACATTTTTAATTTTGCTTCTTCTCCCACTGTGAAATGCTATTAAAAATGTTTCTAGAGCCCAGTGATGTAGATCTTGATGCTCTGATCAGGTAAAACAGGCAGTCATGTGAGGTGTTTTTTTGTTTTTGTTTTTGTTTTCGGAGAAAAACAGATATCTGAATAGATCAGACTTAAAGAAGATAACTTACTTCATCACTTTTAGGCTTTGGACTGTATTTACTCATCGGATATATTTGAGATTTTGGTAAGCACATAAAAGTACCAGATTTCAATTTTGAATTCTTCAAACTAGCTATTTGAGGGCTACTTTGCAGACTTAAGTCATGCAGTGGGAAGGTCAGGGAACTTGGTCAAAAGCTTTGTGATCTTCACCTCTTTGAGCTTCAGGTACTTTATAGATAAAATTGTAAGATTGTTGTAAGTTGTCTATAAAGCCTCACTAATCTATAACTTTCTATTATTACAAACACCAATACCAATCCCAAAGAATAGTGTTGTGCATTTCTCTTGCTTGTACAAAATCAGCTCATTCTTCATACATTTCAGCACAGTTCTGGCATTTAATAAATATGAGTGTTAGTTTTTTTGTCTCTCTCTCTTTTTTTGTCTAAGTGATCATACCAGCCTAGTTGATTTATGTTCATAAAATATAAGGAAAGCCCCACCGATGTGGCTCAGTGGTTGAGCATTGACCCATGCACCAAGAAGTCACTGGTTCGATTCCCGGTCAGGGCACATGTCCAGGTTGTGGGCCAGATCCCCAGTGCGGGGCATGTCGGAGGCTGCCAGTCGACGTTCTTTCTCATCGATGTTTCTATCTCTCTCTCCCTCTCCCTTCCTCTCTCTCTCTAAAATCAATAAAGAAAAGAATATATATAAGGAAATAGTTTTCTACTACCATTCCAAGGAGAAATGCTGACATGTAGTTAGTTCATTGATTTGACTGATGACAAAACACATGAAGAAAACAGTAGACTCAAGCATATTTAAGTGCATTTATAAATGCTTACTGAAATTTGATAAAAATGTATGGCTTCCTGCATGCTTATATTTTAGTGAAGACTATTGTATTATAGAAACTGGTTTCCAAAGTGAGACGAAAGCTTCTGATAATTTAAATCATTAGTGGAAAGGGATGCCTAAATATTCTACATATTTTTTTCCCATGACCTTTAAACTGTTGAAGAAAGATAAGGATTTCAAATCCTTATCATGATCACAAGAAGGAAGGGAAGAGAAGATCATAAAAAAATGACTAAAACAATTCATCTGTCAACTTTCTGGTGCTGGCAATATTCTGGTCAATTAAAATACTCTATGGATTTCATTGATTTTATAACTGATATACGAAATTGTCTATGTGAATAAGAATTTTCCATAGCTTAATTAACATATATAGTTGTATAGTTTGCGCATATAGTAAATCATTTATTTGTCATAGCAACTCTATGATGTAAATACTATTATTACGTTGATTTTAGAGATAATTTAACTGAAGGAGAGAGAAGGTGAATAGCTTCCACAGGACACAAGCTCACAAGGGGCAAAGTCCAGTGATGAAGTCTAGTTACAAAGCTCCAGCACCATGTTATGACTCCGACAACACAGTGCCTCTCACCATGAGGAGAAGACCTAAGATGGACTTTGGAGGATCTTGTGTGTTCACATCAGTTAGACCTTGAGCAGTTTGTAAATTGTATATGAATATTTTAGAATGGTTTCCATTGAATCCTGTTTAAAGGGAAATACTAGAGAGTCAGTGTTTAATTCAAGGATGTCCCTGATAGGTGAGAAGAACATTGAAGCTGTGTGTGAAGGTCATCGCAGGGAACATTGGAGCTGCCTAGCTAAGGGGTAATGGACTCCAGTGAACAAAGTACTCTAGTGACACAGGAGGACCTGGTGGGTAGGAGTCTTTAGTGTCAGTGAATGTAGGCCAGAGGCCTAAATGTCTAGAGCCTGAAGGATTATACAATAATTTGCATTCTGCTGATCAGTCACACAATAAGGGAGAGTAAGCCAGTGGGAAATAGATGTTACAAATAGATCTGCATAAAGCTAGAAGTTTCCATCACCAATTAAGATCTGGAAGCAGTTCTTAAACTGGGTTCCTGGGGGTCAAGATGCTCAATGAGCAGATGACCAGCACCAATCAAGGTGACGGCTGGCGGGCAGAGGTGCTGCGCAGAGTGCGGTGTTCAGCTGCAGAAGGTCAGTGCCGACAGGATGCCAAGGTTTAAGTTCACCTCAGACTTCACATGCATCGTTTAGGGCAGTTTAACCAGTGTTACCAGGAGCCAATACCCATTAATAAACTGCTAGATGGTAACAGAAGAAAAAACACAAAAAAAATGAAGCCTTGGAATTCAGCCAGTGAACTAGCTCTCCTTAAACATTGCAACTTCTCTGCTGCTCCAGATGGTATGCTAATGTGCAACTGTGGATTCCGTAAGCAGCAAATGCAATAGATTGAACTGAAAATATGGAACAGAAAACATAGGAGTGTATGCTGATTTATAGTCCCAAGCCTAGGGAAAGTGGACAGAAAGCAGCTAGACATGGGGGTTACCAGAAATGGTGTGACTTTTCCTTTTTTCTTCTTCTTTTTGAAGCAGAATCAAAAATAGCAATAAGCTCAGCAAACAGCCTCTACAGCTTCTAAGGAAAGAACAGCCTTCATTTAAATGCACTGCAGAAAATACAGCTGGTCACATTGGTCTTTTCAGCCTTCCTCGAGCACATATTTAGCAACATAGTCAGTGGTGGTATCTTGAATAAAAAGATACTGATAGCTATCTGGGATAACTCCAATTCAGTTACATTTTCTTAAGGAGAACTTACCAAGTCCTTTTCCATTATGCCCAAATTCAGTTCTCTCTGACTGTCCTAGATTCTTTGTTTTGATATGGCATATCTCAACCTTTAAAATAGAAAGGTGTAGGCTATTAAAATACAGGGTAGGTTTGGCTGCCGTAGCTAAGTTGTCCCATGGAGTGAGAGGTCCCAGTTGGATTCCCGGTTGGATTCCTGGTCAGGGCACATGCCTGGGTTGCCGGCTCGATCCCCAGTAGGGGGTGTGCAGGAGGCAGCCAATTGATGTTTCTCTCTCATTTCAATGTTTCAATCTGTCTCCCTTTCTCTCTATATATAAAAAATAAATCAATAAAAACATATTTTTAAACTGTTTAAGGTTTTCAAAAATAATAATAAAATAAAATACGGGGTGAGGTGAAAGTAGGTTTACAGTTGTGAATACATGTATTATTATTTATTAATTATTGTATTATTTTCCATACAAACAACTGTAAACCTACTTTTGCCCCACCCTGTTCAGAGAAGTCAGAGGATCAGAAGTTTGGATGTTGAGGTTTGTGACTGCACCAAAGAAATGGGTAACAGGAAGTTTTCTGTATTTGTTCGGAATTAATATTCTCTTCTTTAAACATGGGAAATATACTTTCCAATTTATCAAAGGACAATTCTTAAATTTGAAGTGAGGTATATAGAGGGATGAGGTCCTTACCCAGTTACAATTTGATAAATGGACTCAGCAAACAGGCATTTAGTGTCGCCAAAGCTGAGCAGCCTGCAGAGTTAGAGCCTGCTGAGGGTACCAGATAATGAAAATGCCTGCCTTTCCTTCAGGAAGATGTTTACACTCAGACATAGGCAGAGCTGGTGCACAAATGATTTATGGTACAAAGCAGAATAATTACATAGAAGAAAACATAGGTACTAAACTCATAGACCTTGATCTTAGAGAAGATTTTATGAATTTGATCCCAAAGGCAAGGGAAGTAAAGGCAAAAATAAATGAATGGGACTATATCAAACTAAAAAGCTTCTGCACAGTAAAAGAAACTGACAACAAAACAAAAAGGCAACCAACCAAATGGGAGATGATATTTGCAAACAACAGGTCTGACAAGGGGTTAATATCCAAAATATATAAAGAATTCATACAACTCAACACCAAACAAACAAACAATCCAATAAAAAGATGAACAAAGGAACTGAACAAACACTTCTTCCAAGAAGACATACAAATGGGCAACAGATATATGAAAAGAAGCTCAACTTTGCCAGCTATTAGAGAAATGCAAATCGAAACTACAATGAGATACCACCTCACACCTGTTAGAATGGCTATCATCAACAAGACGGGTAATAAGTGTTGGAGAGGTTGTGGAGAAAAAGGAACCCTCCTCATTCACTGCCAGTGGGAATGTAAACTGGTGCAGCCACTGTAGAAAACAGTATAGTGGTTCTTCAAAAAATTAAGAATAGAGTTATCATATGACTTAGCAATCCCTTTCCTGGGTATCTAACTGAAAAACTTGAAAACATTTATTTACAAAGATATATGCACCCCTATGTTCATTACAGCATTATTCACGGTGGCCAAGAAATGAAAACCAAAGTGTCCTTCAATAGATGATTGGATAAAGAAGATGTGGTACATATATGCATGGAATACTACTCAGATGTAAAAAAAGATAAAATACTGCCATTTGTGACAACATGGATGGGCTTTGAGAATATTATGCTAAGTGAAATAAGTCAGTCAACAAGAGCTAGAACCATATAATTTCACTCATATGTGGGATATAAAAACTGAAATTCACAGATACAGAAAACAGTATAGTGGTTAAGAGAGGGAAGGAGGGTGAAGGGTAGAAAAGGGTAAAGGGGGACAAATATATGGTGACAGAAGATGATTTGACTTTGGGTGGTGGGCACACAGTGCATACAATATACAAGTTATGTATCATAGAAATATGCACTTCAAACCTGTAAAATCTTATTAACCAATGCCACTCCAATAAATTTAATTAAAAAAATATTTTTAAAGGCAGAATGAATGAAGTGCACACACACACACACACACAAACCTGCACCTGTTCTAAGGAGCTAGAAAGAGGGAGAGTTTGCACCAAGGAGAAGGAATTAAGAAGTGACTAGAAGATGGACCTGAAAGAATTAACAGATGTTGACAGATGGTTTTGAAATAAGGTGGTAGGAGGGGTAAAATTGAGAAACCATGAAGTCATCTAGTTCAGATATGAGAAAAAGCCATAAAGCTGAGCCATATATAAAGGGATTTAAAGTTTGGTTTAAAGGTTTTTGAGCAGGAGAGTTAGGATTGCAGTTTCAGAAAATATCCTACATACTCAGATATTTTACTTTTTATGATTGCTGCCCTCTGAACACAGGAATACCAGTGGTAGAAATGTGTAAAATAGTTTTGGATAAGAGATTTAGATTTTAGCATGTTGTTCAAGCTCATGCCTCTTTTTAGTTTGGAAATGTAAGATTATTTCTCATAATCTGTTAGTAAAGAGATGGCAAAAAACTTCAAATTAAAATATTTATTCTAGATAGACAAGAAACATACAGACAAGAAAAAAAAGTATGACTCCAAAGCCTAATAATTGATCCCAATAATAATAGTTCATTCTGACAAAATGGGGTAGGTTCTTATTATCTTCATTTTCAGAATGGGAAGCTCAGGGTTCACCTTCCGCTGTCAGACTCTGGTTGTGTACCACCAGGGTCATGGTCTTCCATAGTCTCCATCTAGGTCCCCTCATGTTCTTTCTGGCCTCCTTGTCTAGCAGTTTGTCTATTGGAGTTTTGACATTGAAAAATATCATTAGCAGGGTAAGAAGCCCTTCACTACCCTTTACCTCTGTCTTCCTTCTTCATAAATCTATTTTGGGAGACATAGCCTGCAAATGTGGTTGTCAAGGTAAACATTTCTTGTTAGGGAAGAAAAATCTTGAAAGATTTTGGAATTGATTAGCAATATACTGTAGAAGGGCAACCAAAAAACAGATCCAGAAAACTCCCACAGATCTGTGTATCAGAGCAATAGCAAATGGACTACAGACAGAACTAGACTGGTGCAATTAGAGCAGATATTAAAAGAGAGTTTAATTGAGGAACCTGGATGAACACTCACCATTCATCACAATATCCTAACTCAACAGTCAAAGCCTCTCACGTTTCACCCTTTACCTAAACTCAGGTAGGTAATTCAGTGGCCAGTACTCTAAGTCTTAAAACAGGAAAGATGTAGTCGACATATCAAATATTACAAAGATTTCCTTTATATCAGAAAATGAAAAGAATAATGGTGTCTGAATGACCTATGCTCATTTATTTAAAATGACAGGCTTATCAAAACTCATCTTTCCTCTTTCAAAGGCTCCGAATGGTCCTGAGACTAAGGAGTTGCAGAGATTCAAACGAAGTCTTTCTTCCAGACCATCCCATGGACATCAGCACTGCTTCCTGTGCCTTTAGCATCATCTGTGTGTGCCTGAATTTGATACTCAGTCACACTGTGGCCAGGTCTTTTGCCTCCTGGGAATTAAGAACAATTTCAGCCCCAGTAAGCACTGGTATTTTTTGTTTTTTAATCAATAATGGAAAAGATTGAGTTTTTTTTCTTGAATTTCAAGTTTATCAGTGTTCATAATGAACTTTCTGCCAAGTAAATCAATATAAAAATAAGATTTGTTAGCACTTTAGCTGGAAAGCATCAGAAAAAAAGGTTAAACTCGGGTAATAAGCTTAGAAATTTGCCTTTTGAAAGTTCCTTGTTTTTTTTTAAGTAACCACTCCCCCACCAAAAAGAAGGAGAGCTCAACCCTAGGCTTCTAGACTTAGAGTAGTATGAATTATTTTTGCCATATGCTGATACAGTTTCATCTGAGAAAGAAATAGGCACTTGGTCCATGGGTATGATGGGGGATCTGTGCACAGAGGTAAAACCACCTTTCTTCTAGCTTTTTAGGAGACACCCTCCTTCCTTTCCAAGCAGGTAGCTTGTGCCCTCTTAAAGCTGGGGTCACTTGTGCCAGAAAAAATCATCTGCCAGATACGACAATGCTAACGTAGGCGTGATGGAGGAAGCTTGTTTTTTTCTGGGAGATGTTGATTTTTTAAAATGCCCAGTGAAATTAATGATTGCTCCAAAACTATTAATCTTTTATTGTACAGTTCCAAGCACCTGGGTATTGGGGTTGAGTGGGGTGGGTGTGATGGGAGGGTTGTAAGGACAGTGGATGGTGAGGAGTAGGGTTTTCCATCAGCTGTAAATTATATTGCCTTGGTCTACTGTGAAGCCCAGCCCTACCAGGATCCACAGACACTGTCGACTCCTAGTCATCTTACTGGGGGGATTATCCAGTAGTGGGATGAAGCAAGGATCTGGGGTCATGGCCACTGTCCAATTCCACTCTGACTACAACCTCAAGATGGCAGTTTTGCCTCTCTAGGTCTCAGCTTCCCAATCTATAAAATAAAATAATAACAATTTTTACTATAATGATGACAATGTAAATACATACTGTTAGTTATACATTCCAACATGAGTCAAAGTTCTAATCCCTACTCCTCTTCCACCACAATCCTTCCAGTCAATTGCACCCCAAGGAAAAAGAGATCTGATATGAATCAGGACCTAGGGGGCCACAGTTTGGGATTAAAAAAATTTAAAAGTCTTGTTTCTACTTGAAGGGTTGTTTGATGAATCTCAAACTTTTCTATCCCCCCCTTTTTTTAAATTGATAATTCTGTTCTAGGGCTATAAAGGGGTTTATCATGCCTCTCATTTAGAAAGAAGAGATCTTCATTAATTTCCCAGCCCTCCTTAAAACAAGAAGGAATAAAAAACAAGAAAAAGCCTAAAGAACAGGCTTCTAGGGTTTATTGTTAATCTAGTGCAAGACTGTGAGTAAGTTTCCTCTCAAGTGTCAAAGAGAGTACTTCACGTGAAGGACTCGGAGGCCGCATCTGGGTCGGTCTTGGGTGTCTTGTGGGGATGCTGAGACCAGAAGCTGTGACTTCACCTTCCCCGGTCTGTTAGATACAGCTCAGGTGCACAGGGTTAGAGTCCAGGTAGAAATTCGAAGCTCAAGCTGTAGCTCAATAATACAGAATACACCTTTGCCTTTAATGTCCTATTGGGTTAATTTTTCTGAGGGATCGATTGGCCTATGGCTGTGTTAACCATCAAGGACATGAGATCCTGCCCAAGTCCCTTTCCTTAGAATGACAAATCTGGCATTGGTCAGCAAACAGCAGTTCAGTGTGTGCACTGGGATCTCCGTTCCTCAGAAGCCCCAAGCTGCAGAGGCTGCTGCACAGCTAATCGCCACACATGTAGTCAAGAGAGGAAAGCTTGAGAGAAGCTGGTTCACAGGTGGGTCCCAGCAGCCTGATTTAGGTACCTCAAGCTGCAAACATAACTGCAGCTTGGTGGACCATGGGACCCTACATCGCATCTGGTTAGAGGAGGGAGAGTGATCCCTCTGGGCCAAGCAGGTTTGCCTTGGAATAAGCAGAAATCCCAAGGCTTCAGTTGGGACTTTTGGACACTGTTGAATGGACCTTTGCTTTTCTTTCTCCCTCCTTTTCCAGGAAATGCAAAGCCAGTGATCTTCCAATTCATGGTTAAGGTATCAGGAATGTCTTATAGGAATGCAGACCCTACAGAGAAAGGTTAAAAAAAAGTGTTATTTAAATATTTATGAAGTATGCTAAAGAAAATAAGAAAGTCCAGGGAAGACCTGAGGGCTAGAGTTGCCTGCAGTTCAAATTTCTAAAGTGAGTCAGAAAAATAGTGTTTCTGAAGACATTCTGCTTAGAGGAGGCAGAATGCATAGTTTTGGTAATATTTTTACAGTTAACCTACTTATGGGAAACTTTCCCCAAATGCATTTTAAATTCAGTGGTGATAGAGTCTTGATAACTGGTGTAAACCTAATTTAAAATGCCTTTCCTCTTTTCTCACCTCCCTTTTCTCAATCTATGTCTTTCCTCCTACTGGCACTATCTCTGTTCTCCTGTATAGAAAATAATAGCTTACAGATCTAGAAGGCAGCATGGTTTGGCTTCTGGGACTAGCCCGGAGACATTTGCTGTATAAGGTTCTTTTATGCACTGTGGTATTAGGCTCTGGGATTTAACACTTTTAACATCTTCTAAATGTGGGGTGGTGGTTGCAATTCACTGCATTGTTCACTTAACAGCTGAAACTGAAACAATGGAAATATAATAACATTAGTGATACCATTATAATTAGCTAGTTATTAATAATAAGAAAGGAGCAAAAGGAAGACCAGACATTATAGGCATGTCATTTGGACAGCTTTACCCAGGAAGCTGCAACTTTGCACTCTTCGGGGATTCACTGGCCTATTCCTGCAAAACAGTGGGGGAAGGGACCTAACAAAGAAAAGATGGACGCATAACTTGAAAGTTGGGGTGACATGGGGAAGGTACTTGCCTGTTAGTCAAGCCTGAGGAAGCATGGATTGGCCAGAATGGGCATGGACACTGCAAACATGCAAAAATTTGGGAATACACAGTCTTCTAAACAAAGGAATTCTCTCTCTTGGGACTCTAGGCTGGTGGGGCTCTCCTGTTCCTGCTCCCCTGCATTTGCCCACGTGGCCCACGGCCATGAGGACCCCACACACAATGGACTAATGGACTGTAGCTAGCCTGATGCTGAACTGGACCCCGCTGCAACATGGAAAATAAACTGGACACTGGCTCTGATTTTAGCTCTACTGAAGCCCCAGCTACACCTCTTCTGTGACTGGACTAAGGGAAATGGGACTTTGGAAACCCAGGGATTTAATTCCATTGAGCCAGAGACCCCAGATCACACTAGGTATTAGAATGAGACACATTGGTCAGGGCTGCGCAAAAGGAAAATATGAGAGGGGAAATCTTTGTATGTATCTTGTATCTTAATTTTACAGTTCCACAAGTTTTGAGAAATATATGTATCATGTAATCCACACCCTAATTGAGATATAGGCTATTGTGAGATAATAGAAAATACATATATATTGATTTCTGTCCTCATTTTTTTGGCACAGGGCTCCTAAAACCCTTATAAATTTCTAAGTGACAAGAGAGCTAGGAGCACCTTTTATTCCAATGCAGCAACTCTGGGTGGCCCCTGGATGAGGGCTGGTCACCAGAAAGACCAAAGCTTTGAATTTTCAGCCCCATCCCCAACCCCCATTCTTCAGAGAATTAAGAAGGGATGAAAATGGAGTTAAAAATTGATCATGCTTATGTGAGGAAGCCACCATAAAATCTCAAAAGTAAGGGGTTTGGAGAGCTCCCAGGTGGGTGAACAAATCCACACATGGAGGATGAAGGGACAGAAGCTTTGATATAAGTGTCCCCCTGAATTCTGTGAGCTACTCTAGCAAATTAATAAAATCTGAGGAGGGTGTGGTGGGAATCTTCAAACTACAGCAGGTTGGTCAGAAGCACAGGTGATTATCTAGGCTTGCGACTGGTGTCTGAAATGTGCATCTGTGTAAAAGCAGGTGGGGCAGTATTGTGGGACTGAGCCCTTGGGATCTGACACTGTCTCCAGGTAGATAAATCTCTAGGTTTGATAGTGTCAGTATTGAATTAAATTGTAGGACACCCAGCGCGTGTCACAGAGAACTGCTTAGTGTGGGAAAAATCTCCACACATTTAGTGACCAGAAGTGAACTATTTTATGTGGGCAGTAGAGGGGAATCACAGAAGAGAACTACAGTCAGGAAGAACTGGGTTTTTCCCTACATAGGAAGGAAAAAATAGCGTTTTTCATTTTAACCACCAAACCTGCAAAGTTCCGTTGTCTCCCTTTCCACTAAACCTCTTCCTAACAAGTAGCACCACTGCTCTGATTTCTATCACTATAAATTAATTTTACCTATTCTTTAAACTTTATATGGATGCTATCCTTTAGCATGTTCTCTTTTTATGCATTCTTGATTTGCACAGTATGATGTTTTTGAAGTGCATCTATGTTGTTGATGTTGGATGTCTTTTGTTGTTATTGAAAAGTATTCTATTGTATGAATATCATCTATTTCTCCATTCTTCTATTGATAGACATCTGTGTTATTTTCAGTTTTAGGAAATTATAAATAAAGCTGCTAATAATCTTATACAAGTCTCTTCTTGCAGATATGGGTATGTGGTTTTGCTTTGTCATAGTATATATGTACATTCTTTTTCTTTGAAGAACCCTGACTAATATAGAGAAAAGAATATAGTCTTTACCATTGGATATAATGTTAGCTGTGGACTTTTATCATGTGCATTGTCTAATTGAGAAAATCTTTTCTATTTTAGTTTATTAAAAAGCTTGTATCATGAATGGAGTTTTTATTTTGTCTAATACTTGTTCTTATTCTATTTAGATGATTATATAATTTATCTCTTTAACTATGTTAGTATGGTTAATAGATTGGATTGATGTTTCATTGTCAAACCAATCCTGCTTTCCAAGGTAAACTCCACTTAAAGATGATGTATCCTTTTTTTTTTAATCCTCACCTGAGGACATTTTTGCATTTATTTTCAGATAGAGCGGGAGGGAGAGAGGGAGGAAGAGAGAGAGAGAAACATTAATGTGAGAGAGACACATCAACTGGCCGCCACCCACACAACCCCAACTGGGGCTAGGAGGAACCACACTAGAGGTACATGCCCTTATGGGGAATTGAACCTGGGACTCTCTGATCTGTGGGCCAATGCTCTACCTGCTGAGCCAAACTGGCCAGGGCAATGATGTATCCTTTTTATATAATGCTAGATTTAATTAGCTAATACTTAGTAAGGTTCTTTATGTCTATGTTCATTAGGAATATTGGTCTTTTTCTTTTCTTGTAATGTTCTTTGTCAGGTTTGTGTTTTATGGTTATAGTGATCTAATTAAATGAGTTGGGAAGGAATACTTTTGTTTTCTAAAAGATTTTGTCTGAGACTGCTTTTATTCAAGGTAGTCATTTAGGCTTGGAATTTACTTTATGGAAAGGTTTCTAATTATAAATTTAATTTATTTAATAAATAGAGAGCTATCATATTTTCTATTTCTTCATATGTCAGTTTTGATAATTTTGTCTTTCAAGGAATATGTCTATTCTATGTAAACTGTAAAATTTGGTGGCATAAAGGTGTTTATAATTGCTTTCCTTTTAATGATTGCATGATCAACAGCTATGTCCTCTATTTCACTCCTAATATTGGTAATTGGTTTTATTTATTTTTAAATCATATTGATAATTTTATTATAATTTCTTGTATCTATGGGTCATAATTCTTACCAAAAATTGGAAAATTTCTGTTTTTTAATGTTCTGTTTGACACCTAACTGGATTGTAATTTTTCTTTTATTGAGACATAATTGACATATAACATTTTATTAGTTTTAGGTGCACAACATAATGATTTGATATTTGTATATATTGTGAAATGATCACAATAAATGTAGTTAATGTCTATCACCATACATACTTGCTATTACTGTTGCCACAGCTAATTTTTCCTCATTTCTGAAATGTATCTCTCTCTACAGCTAAGCAAATTTTTTATCTGTCCATACATATATTAGGTACTTGGCCTCATTTATAAAAACTGCCTCTGTTTCTGGGTCTATTAAGAGCTAATTTCTTTCTGTAATTCAATGCATCGGGGCTCACTTGTATCCACCATTCCTTGCTAGCCCTGTAGAAAATATGCTCATAATTTTATCTGGGTTTTTCTTGTTACTTTTGAGAAAATAAAGATTTTTTTATCTTTTTCAAAATCCTAAACATAGCACACCTTTCAGAGGTGGGCTAGGACAATGTCAAATTGGTGCAACATCAATATAGACAAGCTAAGAGACGTTTGGAAAACTGGCCTCAGAAGGATGCAGAGAAGATTTTTCTGATAATTTCGTGATTCTCTTTCTTGGGTGGGACATTGGAATAATTAAGATCCTCCATGGGTAAGAAGAACAAAATCACCTTCCTCTTATCACTTCTGTGGAGGAGAATTAGTGAGCTAGATCACTGGTGATGATGGGGCAGAGATGGCAGAGGTCAGGTAGAGATTTGGGATCCTTCTTGCTTTGTGCAAACTGCTGACTCTGGATTATTTCTTTCTTTCTTGGTCTTGTTTAAACTCTGTATTTCCATTTTGGAATGTTTTTGCCTCTTATAACTCATCTTCCATACATTTGATGACCTAAGATTTATCCATGGCCACCTCACACTTAGAAACAGGTGACTCTAACTTTACATGATCAAGTGAGAAAAAGGATTGGGTCAGGGAAAAGGGGTTTAAAAGAAAAAAGACAGAAGGTTTATCTTTGGTCCAGTCTTATTCACAATATTAAAAAATTACAAACTTTGCATAGTGTTAGGGTCTTTGCATAGTGTTAGGGTCTTTCTTTGCCTGGAGAATTCTGTGAGGGTATCACCTTTCTTTTTTTAATTTTTTTTAAATTTTTTATCCTCACCAGAGGGGCCAGGGACAAACTGCAACCAAGGTACGTGCCCTTAGCGGGAACTGAACCCAGAACTCTCTGGTCCGTGGGCCGACGCTCTAACCACTGAGACAAACCAGCCAGGGCAAGGGCATCACCTTTAAAATATGTAGTGATTATAGGCAGCTAACCAAAACGTCTTTGTTTTGGGAGTTTAGTGAAATGTTTCTTTCTTTCAATGCCTAACATTTATTCCCTGGTATTTTTGTTGTTGTTGTTAATCCTCACTCAAGGATATTTTTCCATTGATTCTTATAGATAAAGTGGAAGGGTATGAGTGGGAGAGAGAGAGACACACACATCGATTGGTTGCCTCTCACATGACCCCCATCAGGGCCAAGGATTTAACCCACAACCCAGATACACATCCTTGACAAGGAATCAAACCCATGACCCTTTGGTCCACAGGCCAACGCTCTAACCACTGAGCAAAACCAGTTAGGGCTATTCCCTGGTATTGTTGTAAGAAGCCTATGAGCTACTATGTAAGAGAGGACTGCTCAATCTATAAAGTCCTCTATGAATAGTAATAACAACTACTTATTTTCATTATTAAAACCTATATTTTTGTAAAGAGAGAGGTTGGTTGAATCTACCCACTGGAAGATGGACTTCCAGTCATAATAAGTTTTAGTTGGGCATCCAACATCTCTCTTAGGTGTGAAGAGATAGAACTGAACCTCTAGGCAGAAAGTGACTTGCAGCTCCAGTTCTTTTCACCACAAACAATGTTTTGTCTTGGATTGTACTATCTCTCCATTTCAGAGCTGGGTGTTGTTGCCTGTCACTAGATGACCCTTGCCTGGGCTGGGGAGTGGGTGTGTTTCTCTTTCCTGAAGAATGTAAAATAAGCCTTGTGAGCTGCAAATGGCAGAGTTGAGTTCCATGATGGTAATAGGCCTTCTATTCCATTTTATGGGAATAAAGCCTTATCTTCTGTCTTTTTCTGGGGACTGAGAAAGATTTGTAGGGTTTATCATCACTAAAACTTCTGCCAGTCTCCTGACAATGTGCTCTATGACAGCAGTCACAGGGGTCATTGAAGACAACCCATATTTTGGGGTCTATAAGTGAGTGTCTTTAAAAGTCTTATTTTTTTATGCCCATTTTGTAGGCAGCCCATGTAGTGCGGGAAGCAGTTGCGTGGAAACATTTGACCCTTCATGTAACAGTGTGTTTCTTCACATATGGAGGAGATTTATTTATTTATTTATTTTAAAATTTTTTTCTTTATTGATATATTAGAGACAGAGGAAGGGAGAGGGAGAGAGAGATAGAAACATCAATGAGAGAGAACATCGATTGGCTGCCTCCTGCATGCCCTGCACTGGGGATCAGGCCCACAACCTGGGCATGTGCCCTGACCGGGAATCGAACCGGTGACCTCTTAGTGCATGGGTTGACACTCAACCACTGAGCCACACTGGCCGGGCTATGGAGGAGATTTAGAAGTCTGCATATTTGCTAAAAGGTCTTCCCCGAAGCTCCCTACACACCAGATTGCCTGGTGAGTTTTAAGGATCACACTTACTTATTCACTTCAAAAACATAAATGAACTCTTTTATGTGTTTCTTAGCTGTAGTGTTTTAATATCTAATTTTTATAGACAAGAAAAAGAAAGTAAAGTAGCATTTACTTGAAAAGGTTATCCACGTTCCTTCTCTGAACGCTGGCTTTCAGCAGACACTTAGTGTTCCCAGGCCACCTCATCATAATGCAAGGGTCTGCTTGTCCATATTCTGACTATTTTACACTCCCAACACAAACTAATAAGTGTTAGCCACTATTATTAGTCCTCTGAATACTATGAGAAATATACTTCATTTGATAGAAGTACCAGTTGAAGTTGGACAACTTCCCTAAGATTACATGACTGCTAAGTGATTGAGATGAAATTCAAAATTCAAATCACATAATCTCCATGCATACTGTCTCCCAGCCTTCCAGTAAGTAATTTTCTAAGGATTACCCAGCTCATCAGTGATGGAACCAGGATTCACATTTAGGTCTTTCTAATTCTCCAGCCCCACCCTTTCCACTTCTGCCTCATTTTTTTTCCAAGATCCGGTGAGAAGATAATAGGCAGCCTTCAGGGCTAAGATGCAGGACGTTCTGCACAGTTTGTTAATTCTTTTCCTAGAAAGTAGAAGTTAAGATAGTTAACATTTGTTTCACACTTTACATTTCCAAAATACTTTAAAATGTTCAATGCTTTCAATGCTCACAACCCTGAGAAATAAGAATTCTTATTTCCATTTGCACTTGAGGAAGCCATGGCCAAAAACTCAGGCATTTGCTCAAAGCCAGAGTATTCAACTTTAATCCACCTCATCAGAGACCCTGTGGTGTTTCCACTGTACAATTTTGCATAAACATCTTACCCTTTAGAAAGTTGAATTCTTATTTTCCTTTGAAATGAATCAAAGAATTACTATACCTTTTGTGAATGTAAAATTTACATGACATAGCATATTTTCAACTTCAGCATTTGGACTTTCTTGCCAGAGCAGAACTTAGAAACTTACCTGGATTACCTCATTATATTCAACATACCAGTGGATATGTAAAGATACATATGACACAGTATCTGCTAGTAATAATTAGTTTCCTTCTTTCTCTTATGTGAATTCTCCTTTTGCTAGGACTGCTGTACACTCTGCTTCACATGGCCTTTCACAGACGGTGGAGAAACAAATCCAGCCAGTGTTTTCTTCTGTAGTAGAGAGTTAGACAGACATGAGATAGCAAGAAAGTTAGGCCAGGTACAGAAGGTCATCAGGTGCCAAGCAATGGGCAAAACTGGGAAAACAAGAACCTCGACCCCAGGGTAACCATTCCTCCTCCCCACATGGCTGGTCAGGTGGTTTAGACCCCCTGACCCTTCATATCACAGTTCAGACTCTCCCCTGACCTTTCCTCCCTGGCATGTTGCTACTCATGTGGGTTAAAACCCCTTAAAGGGGTCAGAGAATAGCCCTTAAGCATTAAGCCCCCAGGACAATGAGGTTCTGACCCACATCAAATACATCTTAAGCCTCAGTTCTGTTTCAGCTCCAGGCTCAGAAAAGCAGCAGAATCAGATGAAGCAACACCATGGCTGACATCAGGACCAGTTACATTGACTAATAACCCCCTGCCCTGGTGCCAACCAATTAGTGGTGATCACAACCCTGAAAGAACATATCTGGAAAACTGATGAATATTCTATTGAGATCCTCCCCAAGGACCTCCCTAAAATCCCTGTCCTTAAAAGCCCTCAGGACAGAGGACACTCCATGCCTATGCCTTTCCTCTCCCTCTCCCCCTCCAGACACATTTCCCTTGCCTCTCTTTCTCCTAAGCTCCAAGGGCCTTTCTTTTGCCTCTGTAATTTGTTTCCTGAGCCCATTTCTTCTATGGATCACTTCTTCTATGTCTGTGATTTTCTAAATAAACTTTCTATTCTAGTTTGAGTCTTGACTTTGAATTCTTTCCTAGCCAGAACTCAAGTAATGAAGTTGCTGAACTGAGATTGGGTCAGACACCACTGGTATTACACCTGGTGTTGTTCTCACTGCCGTCAACACTTCCCACCACAGGGATGCACAATAGTGAGGGTCTATTCCCATCCCACCTCTGGGGCTTTCTGGGGTGAACAGAAGTAGAATCCTAGTATACTGCAGCTTCCTGCCTAGTTTCTGATTTTCCTGCCTGACATAATGGTTACTCATGTCTCCAAATGATCTGTATTGGATACATTTTCTTTCAACTTTTCTAGTTTACTTAAAGGATACATTTGATTTGCTAATATGGACAATAATGTGATACAGTTTTTCCAGTTCAACAGCCTGCAGGACAAAAAAAAAAAAATACCCACAAGAACAACAACAAAAACATCCAGGATTGTGATTAAGCCACTGAAAAGAGAGTAGAGAAAACTTATTCATTCAAAGAGAGGGAGAATGTGTGTGTGTGTGTGTGTGTGTGTGTGTGAGAGAGAGAGAGAGAGAGAGAGAGAGAGAGAGAGAGAGAGAAGAAAAAGAAAAAAGAAATGCATTTCCTAGAAAGAATGAAAGGTAGAATACCATTCTGCCTTTTTCAGGACATGTTTCTGATTAGAGAGAGAAGTTCTCTATATCTCTACTATTTCTGAAGATGAAAATTTTAAGGTGAACTCAATTCCCCAAGTCAGGAGAAAGGCTGGAAAATCAGTACCATCTGACACATGCTGCTGTGTGGTAAAGAAAAGATGTTTTTAAAAAGGTTACACTCTAAATATAACCTAGAAAATTTCTTTTCAAAGATGGCATCATCTTTTCATTTGGAAAGAACACATCCAAATAAAAGTTAAAACAATTTTCATTAAAAAACTTACACGAGTTCTAAAATTTACTACGTCTGTAATGATTGTAATATAATAACAATGACAAACTAAATGTTTTATTTCAAAGATTTATAATATGGCTTTATATACACTATCAGTATATGTATAAGACTATATATATATTATAATATGTGTAATATATTAGATTCTATAAGTAGATAGATAAATTTTTTCAGTAAAATCTATACTGATTTGAAGGTTTTCAAAACTAAACATTTAAGAGAAGGCAAGTTCTGAGAAATAATGTCAGCTAAAAGTTAACCACTACTGTTTGACAAGCTCATGTAGAATAGATATTATATGTATTACTTCACCTATTATTTAGTGAACTTAAACATTATGCTATGTACTATATTTGGTGCTAAGGATACACAGATAGTAGATTAAGCCATAATTGCTGTTTTTGTAAGTTAAAAACAGTTAATAGCAGTTTAAACATCAATTTAACATGACATAAACTAAGTAAAACATGATCCTTGTCCTCATGGGGCTTAGTCTGGTAAGGAAAACTTACTTATAAGCAGATATGTACAAGCGTAGGGTGAATAGTAGAGCAGATTTTAAAGGGTAAGTTGTATTTTTTTACAAGTGGTAGCAGAATGGGTGGTGCAGGGGATTAGAACTTAGGATACGAGCTGAAAGAGTGGAGGCAGGAAATGCAATTCATCCTTTCTTTTAAATTTTTTTTTCTTTATTGATATTACAGAGAGAGGAAAGGAGAGGGAGAGAGAGATAGAAACATTGATGAGAGAGAACATTGATTGGCCTCCTTCTACACGTCCCCTACTGGGGACTGGGCCCACAACCTGAGCATGTGCCCTGACCGGGAATCGAACTGGCAACCTCTTGGTGCATGGGTCAACACTCAAAAACTGAGCCACATTGGCTCAGTGCAATCCATCCTTTCTAAAAGTTTGGCTGTGAAGCTGAGAGCATCAATGTATCCGGATATGAGTGTGGTTTGGGACATATTTGTTTTTCTTTTAAGATGTGAGAGGGATGTTTATGTGCTGAAGAGGCCAAGGGGTTAGGTGGAAGGTTATGGAGAGTGACACTGAAAAGGGCAGAGGAGAGAGTATCTGGTATGAAATGTTTGAGTCTCCTGTGATGCCATGTACTGTGTGCAGGTGACTTAGCAAGCAGGAATTATGCAACAGTTATTTCTTGAACTGAAGTAAAAACAATGTTAGATTTTTCTGTCTAATTTTGGATGGTACATAGTTCATCTCTAGGGAAAATAGTGAATGAGATTAATTTTGGGGAAGTCTTGAAATTTTATTTCTAAAATTTTAAAGTAAATAATGTTATGAAAGAATAATGATGATAGAATGTCAGTGGGCAGGACTGGAGTGAGGGTCAGTGTGTGAGAGTGTGAGAGAGTGTAAGAGAGAGTGTGAGTGGACGTGAGTGTGGACGAGTAACCTCAAGCAGTGCAGAAATGTGGAGCAGAGGGTTCCTGTGCTGTGGATGGGGAGCAGGTGGGTACCATGGTAAGCGGTTTGTCAGGGTGCTTCTCCCTGTCGGGCTGGAAGGCCCTGCCACTTTGGAAGATCCCTGGTCTTCTCTGTGAGGAGGCAGCAGGGGAGTGGCTAGGGCCGAGGGACCTGAGTCAAGCAGTGTTCCTTGCACCATCAGACCAGTGGAACCCTGTCAATGCAGACCAGCACACAGTAGCAGTCAAGGTGCCAGCTGCAGAAGCTGCAACTGGACAGGAACTGAGCACCATCCCCCACAGCAGCAGCCTGATTGGAGCCAAGCACCATCCATGACAACAGGAGCCTGATCAGAGCAGAGCACCACCCCCAGCAACAGTAGTGCCAGCTTGGGAGCCCAGCACCTTCCCCCACAGCAGCAGTGGCTGGGTGGGTGTGGAGTCCCACCCCCAACAGCAGCTGAGGCTCAGAAGCCAAGACACACCCCCAGCAGCAGAGGCTTGGGAGCAGACATCCATTCCCAGGCAGCAGCAGCACAGATCAGCAGCTGAGAACCATTCCCAGCAGCATCAGCAGAGGCTGATCAGGAGCAGTGCCCCAGCTCAAGCAGCAGCAAGGCTTGGGCAGCCTACACCCGCCGCTGACAACTACAGCAGCAGATTTGGAGTGGATCCCCTCCCCCAGCAGCAGAAAAGTCCCAGGAGCTGAGCATCCTCAGCCCCCAACAGCAGCAGACAATTGGGAGCTGAGAGCACCCCCTAGCAACAGCAACAGAAGTAGCAGCACAAACCAGGAGATGACACTCACCCCCAGTGGCATCAGCAGCAACTGATCAGGAGCTGAGCCCCATCAAGCAGCAGTGCATCTTAGCAGGACACCAGTGGGACCCAAACACCCAAGCAGCGGCCCAGTGGGACACATGCACCCCAGGAACACACTGGTGGGATCCACACATACCCCAGCAGCACAACCAGGAAGACCCACACACCACAGCCACACTTACCACAATATACCAATACCAGCTGTCAGTTGTCAATGCTCCAGGACCCACAGCAGGCAAGAGGCACCACACACCAAAACAGTCCGGGAGGCACAGCAGCCTTATTTGATACACACTGAACTGCCTACACATGCCAACATCCCCCACCAGACCTAGAACTACCAGACAGCTAAAATGGTGAGACAAAGAAACAACACCCAAATGAAAGAAAGGAGGAATCACCAGAAAAGTAACTACATGAAATGGAAGAGAGCAATTTGTCAGATAAAGAATTCAAAGCAATGATTTTAAGAGTGATCAAACAATTTAGTGAGAACTATAAGCAACTGAATGAGAATTATAAAGAGCTCAGTGGGAACTACATCAGCTTAAAAAAAAGAGGTTGAAGCTATGAATAAAAATCAAGAGGCAATAAAGAATGACATAGCTGATATGAAAAATACCTTAGAAGGATTCAATAGTAGATTAGAAGAAGCTGAAAACCAAATCAGCAAGTTAGAAGACAAGGTAGAAAAAAACACCGAAATAGAGCAGCAAATGGGAAAAAAAATTAAAAAGCAGGAGAGTTTAAGGAAGCTTTGGGACAATACAAAACATAACAACATTTGCATCATAGGGGTACCAGAAGGAGAAGAATCAGCAAAAGGAAGACAGAATCTGTTTGAAGAAATAATGACAGAAAACCTCCCTAAACTGGTGAACGGAAAAGTCACACAAGTCCAGGAAACACAGAGAGTCCCAAGCAAGATGAACCCAAAAAGACCCACAGCTAGACACATCATAATTAAAATGGCAAACATTAAAGACAAAGAAAGAATCTTAAAAGAAGCAAGAGAGAGACAGAAAGTTACCTATAAGGGAGCTCCCATTAGACTGTCAGCTGATTTCTCAATAGAAACACTGCAGGCCAGAAAGGAGTGGCATGAAGTATACAAAGTAATGAAAGGCAATGGTTTGAATCCAAGACTACTCTATCCAGCAAGACTATCATTCAAAATTGACAGTGAAATAAAGAGCTTCACAGACAACAAAAAAGCTAAAGGAATTTACTACCCCCAAACCAGCACTGCAAGAAATGGTAAAGGGACTGTTGTAGGAAGAAGAAGAGGTAGAGAGAGAGAGAGAGGAATACAGACATAAAATAAAAATGGCAACTAATAAGTATCAATAATAACCTTAAATGTAAATAGCTTAAATGCTCCAATCAAAAGACATAGGGTAGCTGATTGAATAAGAAAACATGACCCATATATATGTTATCTGCAAGAGACACACCACATAACAAAAGACTCATACAGGATGAAAGTGAAGGGATGGAAAACAGTTTTCCAGGCAAATGGAAATGAAAAAAAAAAAAAAAAAGCTGGTGTAGCAATACTCATATCTGATAAGATAGATTTCAAAACGAGGGCCATAATAAAAGACAAAGAAGGTCATTACATAATATTAAAAAGATCAATCCAACAAGAGGATATAACCCTGGTAAACATATATGCACAAAATAGAGGAGCACCAAAACATATTAAAACCTTCTGGAGGAATTCAAGGGAGAGATCAAAAGCAATACAATCATAGTGGGTGACTTTAACACCCCACTGACACCACTGGATAGATCTTCTAGACAAAAATTAACTAAGACACAGAGTCCTTAAATGACAAACTAGATCAGTTCGACTTAATTGATATTTACATAACATTTACCCCAAAGCTGCAAAATATATATTTCTCTTAAGTGCACATGGTACATTCTCAAAGACAGACCACATGTTAGGACACAAACTAAGTCTCTACAAATTAAAGAAGATTGAAATCATATCAAGCATCTTCTCAGATCACAATGGCAGGAAACTAGAAATCAATTACAACAAAAACGTTCAAACACGTGGAGGTTAAATAGCATGTTATTAAACAACAAATGAGTTAACAAGGAGATCAAGGAAGAAATCGAAAACTTCCAGAAAACCAATTAAATGAACAGACAACAACAAAATCTATGGGACGCAGTGAAAGCAGTCCTGAGAGGCACTGCAGGCCTATCTCAAGAAACAATAAAAATTCCTAATTGACTTTCTAACCCTACAACTTAAAGAACTAGAAAGCAAACAAAAAGAAAAACCCAGAGCAAGAAGAAGAAAAGAAATAGTAAAGGTCAGAGCAGAAATAAATGACGTAGAAATTAAAAATACTTTTCAAAAGATCAATGAAACAAAGAGCTGGTTCTTTGAAAAGATAAACAAGATTGATGGACACTTAGCCAGATTCACCAAGAAACAAAAAGAGAGGAACCAAATAAACAAAATCAGAAACGAAAGAGGAGAAGTAACAACAGATACCACAGAAATACAAAGGATCATCAAAACATTCTATGAACAATTATACACCAACAAATTGGACAATCTAGGTGAAATGGACAAATTTCTAGAAACACACAGTCTCCCAAAACTGAACTGGGAAGAGATAAAAAACTTGAACAGACCAATAACTGTAAAGAAAATTGAAGCTATAATCAAGAAACTCCCCACAAACAAAAGCCCAGGCCCAGCTGGCTTCTTCAGGAGCTTTACTGAACATTCAAAGAACATCTAACACCCATTCTCCTCAAACTATTCCAAAAAATCCAAGAAGATGAGAGACTTCCAAACTCCTTTTATGAGACCAGCATAATTCTAATTCCAAAACCAGATAAAGACACTACAAAGAAAGAAAACTACAAACCAATATCTCTGATGAACACAGATGCCAAAATCCTTAACAAAATATTAGCAAATCTGATCCAGCGATACATCAAAAAAATTATTCATCATGACCAAGTCTGATTCATACCATGGATGCAAGGATGGTACAATATTCGCAAAGCAATAAATGTGATATACCACATAAATGAAATGAAAGATAAAAACCATATGATCTTATCAATAGGTGCTGAAAAAGCATTCGATAAAATCCAGCACCCATTTCTGATAAAAACACTCAGCAATGTGGGAATGGAGGGATCATATCCCGACATAAGAAAGGCCACATATAAAAAACCTACAGCCAGCATCATACTCAATGGGCAAATACTAAAAGAATTTACCTTAAGAACAGGAACAAGACAGGGATGCCTACTTTTGACACTCTTATTTAACATAGCACTGGAAGTCTTAGCTACACAATTAGACATGAAGGAAAAAATAGAAGGAATCCAAATTGGAAAGAAGGAAGTGAAACTGTCATTATTTGCAGATGACATCATGTACAATATCATACTATACTTAGAAATATCTAAAGACTCCATCAAAAATCCACTAGATTTAATTAATGAATTTGGCAAAGTAGCAGGATACAAAATTAATGTCAAGAAATTGACGGATTCTTATACACCAATGATGAACTCACAGAAAGAAAAACAGAAAAAACAATCCCATTTACCATTACGACAAAATAATTAAGACACCTAGCAATAAACATAACCAAAGAGTGAAGAACCTATTTGCAGAAAACTGCAGGTCATTGAAAAAAGAAATAGAGGAAGATATAAAAAGGTGGGAGCATATACTGTGTTCATGGATTGGAAGAAAAAACATCATTAAAATGTCCATACTACCCAAAGCAATCTATAGGTTCAATGCAATCCCCATCAAAATACCAACGACATATTTCATAGAACTAGAACAAAAACTTCAAAAGTTTATATGGAACCAAAAAAGATCTCAAATAGTCACAGCAATTTTGAAAAAGAAGAACAGAGTAGGGGTATCACAATACCAGATGTCAGGTTATACTACAAAACTATTGTAATTGAAACAGCCTGGTACTGGCGCAAGAACAGGCATATAGATCAATGGAATAGAAAGAGAACCCAAAAATTGACCCAAGTCATTATGCTCAATTAATATTTGACAAGGGTGGCAAGAGCATACAATGGAGTCAAGACAACCTTTTCAATAAATGGTGTTGGGAAAATTGGACAGCTACATGCAAAAAAAAATGAAGCTAGACCACCAACTAACACCATACACAAGAATAAATTCAAAATGGATAAAAGACTTAAATGTGACTCATGAATCCATAAAAATCCTAGAAGAAAATGTAGGCAACAAAATTTCAGACATCATATGCAGCAGAATTTTCACTAATACAACACCTAAGGCAAGAGAAACAAAGGAATAAATGAACACATTGGACTATATCAAACTAAAAAGCTCTGCACACCAAAAGAGACAAGCATCAAAATGGAAAGGGAACCCACTATATGGGAGACTATAATTGTCAACTTTACATCAGATAAAGGGTTAATTTCCAAAACATATAGAGTACTCATACAACCCAATAAAAGGAAGACAAATAATCCAATTTAAAAAATGGGCAGAGGACCTCAATAGACACCTCTTCAAACAGGACATACAAATAGCCAAGAGACATATGAAGAAATGCTCAGTGTCACTAATCATCAAAGAGATGCAAATTAAAACTACAATGAGGTATCACCTCACACCTGCCAGAATGGCTGTTATCAACACATCATCAAACAACAAGTGCTGGTGAGGGTGTGGAGAAAAGGGTTTTTACACTGCTGGTGCCACAACTATGGAAAACAATATGGTGTTACCTCAAAAAATTAAAAATTGAACTGCCATTTTACCCAGTGGTCCCACTTCTAGGAATATACCCTAAGAAGCCTGAAACACCAATCAGAAAGAATATATGCACCCCTATGTTCATGGCAGCACTATTTGCAATCGCTAAGATCTGGAAACAGCCCAAGTGTCCATCAATAGATGAGTGTATAAAAAAGCTGTGGTACATATACACAATGGAATACTATGCAGCTGTAAGAAAGAAAGATCTCTTATCCTTTGAGATGACATGGAGGGACCTGAAGAGTATTATCCTAAGGGAAACAAGCCAATCAGGGAAAGACATATGTCACATGATCTCACTTATTTGTGGAATATAGTGAACAAAACAAACTGATGAACAAAATAGACCCAGAGACATAGAAGTAGGATACAGACTGACAGACCTCAGAAGAGTGGGCCAGGGAGGTGGAGGGGAGGGAAGAGATAAACCACAGAACTTATATGCATGTATGTGTAACCATTGACATAGGCAACAATGTTTGGGGGACGGGGGGTGAAATTGGGAGGAGGTGTCAATGAGAAAAAATGGAGAAACATCTATAACAAACAAAAAAGGTTAAATGTAAAAAAAAATGATGATGATAAACACTATAATTAGTATTTAAAAAAATAATGTTATGAGAAAAGGAAAATGAAAAGAAGGGAAACAAATATTTTAAAAGATTTTGAACAGCCCTGGCCATTTTGGCTCAACAGTTGGAGTGTTGGCCAGCCATCTGGAGTTCTATTCCCAGTCAAGAGCATGTACCTGGGTTGCTTGTTTGATCTCTGGTGCTGGTTGGGATCATGCTGGAGGCAACAATTGATGTGTCTCTCTCACATCAATGTTTCTCTCTATTTCTTCCTCCCTTCCTTTCTTCCACTCTATCTAAGAAGCAACAGAAAATATCCTTGAATGAGGAAAAAATAAATAAATAAATACAAAGACTTTGCACAGAGCCCAAAGCTTAATGAAAAGGGTAGAAAGTGCCCTGGCCGGTTTGGCTCAGCGGTTAGAGCGTTGGCCTGCGGTCCAGAGAGACCTGGGTTCAGTTCCCGCTAGGGGCACGTACCTAGGTTGCAATTTGTCCCCGGCCCTGGTTGGTCGTGCAGGAGGCAGCCACTCGATGTGTCCCTTTCACGTCGATGTTTCTCTCTCTCTCTCTCTCTCTTCCTCTCTTTCCCTCCCACTCTATCTGAACAAAAAATGGAAAAGTGTCCTCGAGTGAGGATAAAAAAAAAAGGGTAGAAAGCAAGAAAGAGAGCAGCCTTATATACAGGGAGAATGAGCCATGCATAGGAAGAATTAATGAATGAACACTGGATAAGATAAAGATAAATAATTTTTAACATATCTTTATTGTTGAATGTATTACAGATGTTCCTCCTTTTTCCCCTATTACCCCCTCCTCTCTGCTCCCACCCTCCTCCTGCCTTTCCCCACACTGTTGTCTGTGTCCATTGGTTATGCATATATGCATATAGTTCTTTGATTTATTTCTCCCCACCCCCCCCACCCTCCTTCCCTTTGAGGTTTCTCAGTCTAACAACAAATTTGTACTTCTTAATCCCTTCACTTTTTTAACCCATTACCCCAACTCCCCTCCCATTTGGCAACCAACAAAATGTCCTCTGTATCTATGAGAATGTTTCTGTTCTGCTTGGTCATTTTGTTTGTAGATTCAGTTGTCAATAGATATGTATTTATTGCCATTTTGTTTGTTCATATCTTTTATCTTCTTTTTCTTAAATAAGACCCTTCAATATTTCATATAATAATGGTTTGGTGGTGATGAACTCCTTCAGCTTTTTGTTGTCTGGAAAACTCTTTATATGTCCATCAGTTCTAAATGATAGTTTTGGCCCTGGCTGGTTTGGCTCAGCGGTTAAGAGTGTCAGCCTGCAGTCCAGAGAGGCCCGGGTTTGGTTCCCGCTAAGGGCACATACCTCGGTTGCAGTTTGTCTGCGGCCCCTAGTTGGGTTGTGTGGGAGTCAGCCACTGGATGTATCCCTTTGACATCGATGTTTCTCTCTCTCTCTCTCCCTCTCACTCTATATGAACAAAAAATGGAAAAATGTCCTCGGGTGAGGATAAAAATAAATAAATAAATAAATAAATAAATAAATAAATAAATAAATAAATAATAGCTTTGCAGGATAGAGTAATCTTGGCTGTAGTTTCTTGCTTTTCATCACTCTGAATATTTCTTGCACTCCCTTCTGGCCTGAAAAGTTTCTTTTGAGAAATCAGCTGACCGTCTTATGGGAACTCCCTTGTAGGTAACTAACTGCTTTTCTCTTGCTGCTTTTAAGATTCTCTCTTTGTCTTGAACCTTTTGCATTTTGATGATGATGTGTCTTGGTGTGGGCCTCTTGGGATTCATCTTGTTTGGGACTCTCTGTGCTTCCTGGTCTTGTATGCCTGTTTCCTTCACCAAGTTTGGGAAGTTTTCTGTCATTATTGTTTCAAATAGGTTTTCGATTTCTTGTTCTCTCTCTTCTCCTTCTGGCACCCCCAAGATGCGAATGTTGGTACACTTGAAGTTGTCCCAGAGGCTCCTTACACTATTCTCATTTTTTTGGATTCTTTTTTCTTTGTGCTGTTCTGATTGGGTGTTTTTTGCTTCCTTATATTCCAAATCGATGGTTTGCTTCTTGGCTTTACCTGCTCTACTATTGAATCTCTGTAAATTATTCTTTATTTTAGTTATTGCCTCCTTCATTTCTGACTGGTCCTTTTTTATGCACCCACCATGTCCGATATCTGAGGAGGTTGATCCCCAAAGGTAGGGGAGACCTACGAGGCAATCTCGCTGGGGCCTCCAAATGTTGTGACCAGCGAGATTGACCACACTCAGATATGTATTGGGTTTTGGAAAATTTTATTGAACTAAAGGTGAGGCGCTTGCAGTATGGCTCATGCAAGAGTAACTGCGGTACCAGCCTTTGTTTCAGGGCTCTTAAATAGCCCCCCTAGCTTAGCTGGGTAGCAAGCAAGCTGGTAAACAGAAGTGGATATTGGCGGTTAGCTTGTTCAGCGAGGTGCAGTCAACCTGTTCAGTTGGCTAGGTAACAATTAACAATGCTATATTCATATGGGAACCAAGATGTGTGGTTAGGCCTCTGGCAGCTAGGGATGATAAATGGAGATTAGGGAGGGTAGAAAAGTTTCTGAACATTTGCCTTTGTCTTAGGTTAAACTCTGGGGTCAGTGCAGGGCTCGCCTGGCGGTCCTAACACTGTCAGCAAATCCTTGACAACCTTACGGGAATAAGACCTGATTTCACTGACCAACCACTCCAATGCCCAGACCTCACCCTCTTCATGGATGGAAGCAGTTTCATAAGGGATGGAAGACGATTTGCAGAGGCAGCGGTCACCACAGAAACTGAAACTCTCTGGGCGCAGGCCCTTCCACAGGGAACATCAGCCCAGAAGGCTGAGCTCATCGCTCTTATGCAGGCCTTGAAACTGAGTGAGGGAAAGAAGGTCAACATCTATACAGACAGTCGGTATGCCTTTGCCACTGCCCACATCCATGGGGCTCTCTATCAAGAAAGGGGGCTCCTAATATCGGGCGGGGAAGAGATCAAAAACAAGCAGGAGATCCTCAATCTCCTGATGACTATCTGGCTACCTGAAAAACTAGCCATCATTCATTGCCACAGGCATGACCGACAGCCCAGTGCCACCCAGAGGGGTAACAACTTAGCTGATCAGGCTGCCCGACAGATAGCCGCGTCTTCAACAGCCCCCATCGAACTCCTGCCATTAATGCCTCCACCCGAGTTACCCTTGAACCTCCACTATACTCCCGAGGAAATAACTCTTGGGAACTCCCTGGGCTGCACCCAGATGAGGGGAAATTGGAAACAACTACCAGATGGAAGGCTTTTATTACCAAAGGCACTTGGGGTTGCCCTTATCCAGGACATTCACGGGGGAACACACCGAGGGGCCACAAAACTCAAGACACTTATCCGAAAATACTTTTATATGCCTGACCTAAAGATGGTCGTGGAATCAGAAGTGGCCCGATGCCCCTCCTGTGCTCAGGTGAACCCAGGTCCACCAAGTCAACTACCCCCAGGAACATGACTGAGGGGTCAGGAACCTGGGGAACACTGGGAACTTGATTTTACTGAGGTCTGCACCACTCAGTATGGGTACCGATATCTCCCCGTCTTCATCGACACCTACTCTGGATGGACTGAAGCATATGCAACCAACAATGAAACTGCCACCACAGTAGCCCGGCACCTCCTCACAGGAATCCTCCCCAGATTTGGCCTGCCCTTAATGCTGGGGTCTGACAATGGCCCGGCTTTCATAGCCAAAATATCAAAGATAATAGCAGATGTTCTTAAGATCAAATGGAAATTGCATTGTGCCTACCGACCTCAGAGTTCAGGACAGGTAGAAAGGATGAATCGGACCCTTAAGGAAACTTTAACTAAATTGAAATTAGAAATAAATGATACGTGGGTAAACTTGTTGCCTTTTGCCCTATTAAGGACTAGATGTACCCCTTACCTTAGTCATCTAACCCCTTATGAAATTATGTATGGGAGACCCCCTCCCATTATTCCTAAGCTTTGTCTTAACCTATTAGGAGAAGTCTCTAACCAGACTCTTCTTAAGTCCCTGCAGGCTGTCCAACTGATTCGGCAGGAAGCTAAGCTCTTGACCAAAGACAGGAGGCCCCCACCGGCCGGAGGACCCACATCATCACCGCCCTATTATAAAGGGCTAGCAGCAAACTTTTTGGGAGCCTTGACCCCTATGAATATTACCATTAATGACACCCTCTATCCAGGGCAGGGTCCCCTAAAGCCCTGCATCCAGACTGGGAAATTGACTCTCACAGACTTGGAAGGGCAAGGCACTTGCTACACCTTTGGTAATTACCCCTTAGGTCATTCCCCTTATAAGGGCAATTGCCACACCCATGTTACCATCAGTACCCCAAGACCTGAATGGGCCCTAATTGCCCCAAATGGAACATGGTTTTCTTGCCTCTCTGGAATCCACCAATGTATTATACCTTCTAGCCAACAGGATCTATGTATTTCTACCTATATCATTCCCCAGGTATACCTTTATGCTGGCCTTGCAGGGATGGCCCACTTCCTAAGTCCAGACCAACATAATAGACTCCAGAAGCAGGCCTCCATACTAGTTCCTATCCTAGCAACCCTGGGGATTGCAGGCTCCGCCGCCATAGGAGCGGCAGCCCTCATCAACACTGACATTGGCTTAAGGAACCTGTCAGCCACCTTCTCAAAAGACATGCAACTCCTCCAGACACAAGTCACCTATCTCCAATCGGAAGTAGACTCCCTTGCAGAAGTAGCACTCCGGAATCGATGGGGACTAGACCTCCTCTTTCTCAAGCAAGGAGGCCTCTGCGCTGCTTTAGGAGAGGCCTGTTGTTTCTATGCTAACCACTCTGGCATTATTCGTCAATCAATGCAAGAATTGCAAAATCGGTTAGCAGAGAGAGAGAGAGAGAGAGAGAGAGAAGAAAGCTTATCTCAATCATGGTTCCAGGGGCTCTTTAACTGGTCTCCCTGGTTAACCACATTAATATCCACCTTAGCTGGTCCCCTAATCCTTTTGCTTCTAGCTCTCACCTGCGGACCCATTATCCTGAACCGGCTTATAGCTTTCATCCAGCAACGAATTCAATCGGTTAGGATGCTCGTATTAGCCCAACAGAGGTATGGTGGATATCACCGTATATCCACCACAGCAGCCTAAGACAAAGATTTGCCTTACTCCCAAGAGAAGGGGGGAATGCTAGGACCACCAGGCGAGCCCTGCACTGACCCCAGAGTTTAACCTAAGACAAAGGCAAATGTTCAGAAACTTTTCTACCCTCCCTAATCTCCATTTATCATCCCTAGCTGCCAGAGGCCTAACCACACATCTTGGTTCCCATATGAATATAGCATTGTTAATTGTTACCTAGCCAACTGAACAGGTCGACTGCACCTCGCTGAACAAGCTAACCGCCAATATCCGCTTCTGTTTGCCAGCTTGCTTGCTACCCAGCTAAGCTAGGGGGGCTATTTAAGAGCCCTGAAACAAAGGCCGGTGCCGCAGTTACTCTTGCATGAGCCATACTGCAGGCGCCTCACCTTTAGTTCAATAAAATTTTCCAAAACCCAATTCATATCTGAGTGTGGTCAATCTCGCTGGTCACAACACCCTCACTAAGTTCATTGAAGTATTCACTAAGTTCATTGAGCATCCTTATAAGCAGTGTTTTGAACTCTGCATCTGTTAAGTTGCTTATCTCCATTTTGCTTAGTTCTTTTCCTGGAGTTTTGTTCTGTTCTTTCATTTGGGACATGTTTCTTTGTCTCCTCATTTTGGCTGCCTCCCTGTGTTTGTTTCTATGTATGAGGTAGAGTTTCTATGTCTCCTGGGCTTTCTAGGGTGGCTTATTGTAGTAGGTGTCCTGTAGGGTCCAGTGGCACAGCCTCTCTGGTCTCCCAGCTGGACCTTCGAGGTGTACTACTCATGTGGACTTTACACCCTTCTGTTGTAATTGAGTCTTGATTGCTGTTGGCACATCAATGAGAGGGTTTTTACTTAGGCTGATCAGCTGCAAGGACTGGCTGTGCCCACTGACCACTGGCCTCTGACTACCTTGGGTTATCAGCTGTGCAGGGGCCCACCACACAGAGCAAGACTTACTTCAGCAAGGCTCTGGTACCCACTGAATCCATTTCTTGAGTGTGTCACTTGTGGATGTGGTTGGGTGGTGGTGCTTTGCAGTGTTCTGAAGCTGTCCACTGGGTGTGCTGGCTCTGGGGCCAGGTCAGCCCCTGCCTGTGTTCTACCCGGGGCCACCGATACAAAGCGGTCTGCAGATGGCTGCTTCTTGTGCTGGGCTTTGAGGTGCCCAGGAAAAGCCAAGTTGCAAACCAAGGCTGGCTGCTTTTAGTGCCAGGCCTGGGGCCACTTAACGAGAGGTATGGAGCTCTCTGAGACCAGATGCTGCTTGCTTGAGAGAATTTAGGAAAATCTGAAGCAGGATCCAAGACAGGCCTTTCCTATGTTAAAGCAACTGGTAACAGCTTGGGTGGGCCTGAAAGTTGGATGGGGCAGGGCCTCAGGGAATCACCAGGGTGGGGCAAACTGTGGGCCAGGTTGCTGGAGTCCCAGATATGGCTGCTGTCTGCCAGCCTCATGGGGAAGGGCTCACGCCTCTGATAGCACATCTGTCCAGGAGAAAGCTGCCTCTCCACCCCTTGCCCCAATGCCAAACAACTCAGTTCTTCCCCATATGTCTCTGGTGTTTTTCCAGCTGCTTCCTCCACTCTGGAGCCTGGAGGGTGTGAGTCTGAGTAAGTCCATGTGCAAGCCCTTTAAGAGGATCTGCCTGGGGCTCCAGCCACCTCAGCCTTCCTCAGCCTCAGTTCCTGCTGTATTTTACAGCCAGAAGAGATAGGGATTTCTCTTCCTGGCAATGGAACCCTGACTTGGATGCCTGGTGTGGGTCGGGGACCCTTCACTCCTCAGGGAGGACCTTCACAGCTGAGGTATTCTTCTGATTTTTATCTGCCACATGTGGGTGTGGGAACAGCTCATCTACCTCTGCCCCTCCTACCAGTCTTAATGTGGCTTCTTCAATTTCGTAGTTGTAGGACTTCCTTTCAGCTTGATTTCAAGCGGTTCTGAATGATGGTTGTTCTGTAATTTAGTTGTAATTTTGATGTGGTTGTGGGAGGACGCGATACCACATTTACCTACGCCACCATCTTGACCAGAAGTCCAAGATAAAGATATTAAAGATGAAAAAAATCATGAAAATGATGGAATTTTTTACAGCTTAGAGTACAGTATTCTAGAAAAGGCAACAAGAAAACTATTAGTCCCCATTGACAGAAAGAATGTTATTAATTACTTTGTGCAATATAATGGCTGTCCCTTTGACAGAAAGCTAATCCATATAATGTGTGAATTGGTGAATGGAGAATTCAAAAATGGTTACAGTATGCTGTGCTCTGCTGAGAAGGCAAAATTTAGAAGGAGGTTCATAATCAGGATGATTGCTAGGGTAAAATAATCCTAGTTTCTAAATTAGCAGGGGAGAGAGAGAGAGATCTGAACAGTCAAGGAATATAAATCTTTCTAAAATTTTGAACTTAAAGGAAAATAAATGAGAAATTTTCAAATGTTTTAGGCCAATTCAACTCCTATTTCAGAGTTTTTGACCCATGGAATACTTTCTTGAAAGGACAAAGCTTATATATTACCTCCACTGTATAAAGATGCACAAGGGCTGCTCTGCTGGTGGCTGGTGGGGACCCAGAGCACCATCATCTCAATTCTCCCTGCTCTTCAACCTGTCCCTTTCCAACCTGTCACTTTCCCCAGCCTCCTGTCTGTTAAGACCATCTCCATGGATCTCAATGTGGAAACTATTATGTAATTTATTTAGTCTTTTAAAAATGATCCTTGTTTTTGAAAATTTGATTCAGTTTACTAGGTGACAACATAACTCTCCGAATCCTAGGTTTCCTGTCCCCACCCAGGACTCACTGCTGCTGGCTTCCCTGGAGACCAGCTCTAGACCATAAGTGTCCCAGAATCACCAGTTAGTGTGCTGGGTCCTGGGTGCTAACAAGTGTGTATCTGAATTATGTATGTTTGCTACTACTTCACAGAGGGGCACCCATTCTGTCCCCGTGTCTGTCACCTTGTCACCAAGGGGAGGACAACTGACATTACTGAGAGCTGGAACCCTGAAACTGCTCTTTGTCTGATATCCCAAAGGTCAAAGAGAGAGCAGATCAAGTAAACTGGAGTTATTCTTTAAGCAAAGTGCATTTTTTTAAAAATCCTCACCTGAGGATATTTTTACATTTATCTTCAGACAGAGTGGGAGGAAGAGAGAGAGAGAAGCACCAGCATGAAAGAGACACATCAATTGGTTGCCACCCGCACAACCCCAACCGGGACCGGGGAGTAACCACAACCCGAGGTACGTGCCCTTGGCTGGAATCGAACCCGGTACTCTTTGGTCCACAGGCTGATGTTCTAACCGCTGAGCCAAACTGGCCAGGACAAAGTGCAGACATTTTTAAGAGCTTAAATTTCACCTCAGATGGATCTAGGTTCAAATTCTGATAATAGACTTCCAGTCAAGATGGCGGCGTAGGTAAACGTGGTATCGCGTCCTCCCACAACCACATCAAAGTTACAACTACAGAATAACCATCATTCAAAACCACCTGAAATCAAGCTGAATGGAAGTCCTACAACTACAAAATTAAAGAAGAAGCCACATTGAGACTGGTAGGAGGGGCGGAGGCGCGAGGGGCTTGTCGCACACCCACGTGTGGCGGATAAAAATTAGGAGGACACCTCGGCTGGGAAGGTCCTCCCTGAGGACTGAGGGGCCCCTGTCCCACACCAGGCGCCCAGCTCAGGGTTTCAGTGCCAGGAAGAGAAGTCCCCATAACTTCTGGCTGGAAAAAAACAGCGGGAACTGAGGCTGAGGCGGCTGGAGCGCGCCCCCCCCCCCCCCTGCAGCTCCTCTTAAAGGGCCCGCAAACGGACTTACTCAGACTCGCTCCCTCCAGGCTCCAGTGTGCGGGAGGGAGCCTGAAAGACACCAGAGTCATATGGGGAAGAACTGAGCTGTTTGGCATTGGAGCGAGGGCTGGAGAGGCAGCTTTCTCCTGGACAGATGTGCTATCAGAGGCCTTTGTTCCTTTGGTGAGCCCTTCCCTGGGGCGGTAGACGCCGCCATTTCTGGGACTCCAGCAACCTGGCTCACACAGTTGGCCCCGCCCTGGTGATTCCCTGAGGCCCTGCCCCACCCAACTTCCAGGCCCACTCAAGCTGTTGCCAGTTGCTTTACCATAGGATTGGCCTGTCTTGGATCCTGCTTCAGCTTTTCCTAAATTCTTTCAAACAAGCAGCATCTGGTCTCAGCTAGCCCCATACCTCTCGCTAAGTAATACATAGAAACAAACACAGGGAGGCAGCCAAAATGAGGAGACAAAGAAACAGGTCCCAAATGAAAGAACAGAACAAAACTCCAGGAAAAGAACTAAGTGAAATGGAGTTAAGCAACCTAACAGATGCAGAGTTCAAAATACTGCTTATAAGGATGCTCAGTGGACTTAGTGAGAACCTCAGTGAACTTAGTGAGGGCCTCAAGAGCATAAAAAAGGACCAGTCTGAAATGAAGGATGCACTAACTGAAATAAAGAATAATTTACACAGATGCAATAGTAGAGTAGGTAAAGCCAAGAAGCAAACCATCGATTTGGAATATAAGGAAGCAAAAAACATCCAATCAGAACAGCAAAAAGAAAAAAGAATCCAAAGAAATGAGGATAGTGTAAGGAGCCTCTGGGACAACTTCAAACGTGCCAACATTCGCATCTTGGGGGTGCCAGAAGGAGAAGAGAGAGGACAAGAAATCGAAAACCTATTTGAAACAATAATGGCAGAAAACTTTCCTAACTTGGTGAAGGAAACAGACATGCAAGTCCAGGAAGCACAGAGAGTCCCAAACAAAATGAACCCCAAGAGGCCCTCACCAAGACACATCATCATCAAAATGCAAAAGGTTCAAGACAAAGAGAGAATCTTAAAAGCAGCAAGAGAAAAGAAGTTAGTTACCTACAAGGGAGTTCCCATAAGACTGTCAGCTGATTTCTCAAAAGAAACTTTGCAGGCCAGAAGGGAGTGGCAAGAAATATTCAGTGATGAAAAGCAAGAACCTACAACCAAGATTATTACTCTATCCTGCAAAGCTGTCATTTAGAATTGATGGCCATATAAAGAGTTTCCCAGACAAAGAAAAGCTAAAGGAGTTCACCACCACCAAACCATTCTTATATGAAATGTTGAAGGGTCTTCTTGAAGAAAAAGATAAAAAAATATGAATAAACAAAATGGCAATAAATACATAGCTATCAACAATTGAATCTACAAACAAAATGAACAAGCAGAACAAAGACATTCTCATAGATACAGAGAACTTTTTTGGGAACCAGATGGGTGGGGGCTGGAGGGATGGGTGAAAAAGGTGAAGGGATTAAGAATACAAATTGCTTGTTAGACTGACAAACCTCAAAGGGAAGTGGGGTTGAGGGGTGGGAAGAAATAAACCAAAGAACTTATTTGTATATATGCATAACCAATGGACACAGACAACAGTGTGGGGAAAGTCAGGAGGGGGGCAGGAATAGGGAGGAGGGGGGCAAGGGGGGGGAAATGAGGAACATTTGTAATACATTCAACAATAAAGATAAGTTATAAGAAAAAAAAAAAAATTCTGATAATAGCCATTACCAGCCAAGAGAATTTAGCAGAGTGACATTACCTTTCTGAGTCTCAGTTTCACCAAATGTACAAAGAAGACAGGATTCCCTGTGAATGGTGTTGATTTTTAGAAATGATATAGGTAAAATTCCTAGCACCATTCCTGGCTTAGGGAACTCACTCAATAAATAATAATTATTAGTATTATTTTTATATGATCTATTTTTCATCAATTTTTCTAGAACCTTATGATGAAATGGCTTATTATGTACAATGTATCAGAGTTAGTATAATGTATATACCAGAGTTGCCTGCTTAGGTATTGGTGATACTGCTAACACCAATATTTCCCTGTCATAACATTCTACTTAAACAATCAATAGACAAATAGAAAGACCTTAATGATTTAGTATATCATTAGCATAATGCAGCATCTGCTTGGAAGGCAACCTGAATTACAATGGGAAATTTAAAGTAAGTGATTTTTTTAAAAGGACATTCTGCTTTTTTGGCAACTATCCATTGACAGCATGTTACTTTTGCATTCTTTGTCAAGCACAGAAAAACAGAAAGCACAAAATCAATTTGGACTGGGGTAGGGAGGGAGAGCTGGCAGAGACACAGGCTCTTTTGCACAATAGGGTCTGATCCACATTTTGCAACAAGAGACAGCTATGAACTTGGCCTGGGTCTCCCACTGGGCTGCTAGCACTTTTGAGCATTTTTGGACACACAGAGAAATTTTTCTGTGCATGTGAAGTTTATGATTTTCTCCCCAGGACCTGGCTTTTTTTTTTTCTTTTTTTTCAATGCCTGCTGGGTATACAGGACAGTGGAGTAAGTGGGGGATGAGAAGACTGATATGTGGATGGAGACTCAGCTTTGCAATGTATTAGCTATGTGACCTCAATAAAATATCTTAAAAACGTATAGTATCTGGTTTTTCATCTATGCAAGTACCAACCAAGGAGGTGGAGTTTCACACTCAAATTCTAAGCGAGGCAAGGACTGTGGGAAAGCCATGGAGGTGACCTGGAGAAGCTGGTTTGGGCTGTGGCCAAAGAGACCTTGTGTTCAATGTAAGGCATTCAAATTCCATTAAAAATAGTCACGTTTCAAGAGAGAACACTTGTTAGCTGTCAATTTGAGCCCTCTGGACTGATCACATGTAAAGTCTTTTTTATTTTATTTTTTTAATTAATTTATTTTTATCCTCACCTGAGGACATTTTTGCATTTATCTTCAGATAGAGAGGGAGGGAGAGGGGGGAAAGAGAGAGAGAGAAACAGTGACATGAGAGAGACACATCGAGTGGTCACCACCCACATGACCCCAACCAGAGCGGGGACAAACTGCAACCGAGGTCCGTGCCCTTAGCGGAAACCGAACCCGGGACTCTCTGATCCACAGGCCAATGCTCTAACCACTGAGCCAAACCGGCCAGGGCTATAAGGTCTTTTTTAGTTCTATTATTCGGGCCTTGCTGGCAGCTGGAATAGCACCAAAGGACATTGAAGAATGGGAGACTAAAGCGACTTGCCAGATAACACGCACTGTGCATTTTAAGAAAAGCTTCAAGTGTGTAAAGCACAAGCTTGCTCTAGTTATACTAACTCTAAAACTAAATAAATTCCAGTTATTTAAATTAAATCTAGGATTAATAGGTAGTTTTTCAGGAATTTTTATGCATACCAAAAATGTATTTTTTGAGGAAAAGATTTGAGGAAAATCTATTAGATGATATTTATCATCTTCCGTGCAACTAGCTACATACCTAGCAGACAGTGCTTCCCTGAATGGCCACTCAGTGGGGACTCAATCCATATGTCTCCACTAAAAGAAAGAGGAAGTGTTTTATTCATAAAACAACTAAAATATCCACTGTTGCTTTACTCTGCATTTTAAAATAATGAAGAAACACAGATGCTGCTTCCCAAATTCTTCAGCCCAAGTGTGGCTTTATCGATCATTTCCAAACCAAAGGAAAAAGAACCTAGAAGAAAATGACCTAAACTATCACCCGATCAACAAGTCTCTCAATTTTAAAAATCACATATACTTTAAAGGCTCCTGATTCTGCAATACACCACATCATATAGATAGTAAGTTCCATAGACTATCAGAGCCATTTTAAAAAAACTTTTTGTTTTGAAGTAATTACTCTGCATATGTTCATAGAAAATTTCAAAGACTGCCCTGGCTGGTTTGACTCAGCAGTTAAAGCGACAGCCCATGGACCAAAGGGTCGCTGGTTTGATTCCTGGTCAAGGGCACGTACCTGGGTTGCAGGTTCAAGCCCAGACCCTGGTCAGAATCATGCAGGAGGCAATCAATTGATGTGTCTCTCTCACATCAATGTTTCTCTCTCTCCCTCTCTCTCTCTCTCTCTCTCTCTCTCTCTCTCTCTCTCTCTCTCTCCCCCACCCTTCCACTCTAGCTAAAAAAATCAATGGAAAATATCCTCAGGTGAGGATTAACACGTAAAAAAGAAAACTACAAAGACAGCACAGAGAAGACCAGTGCACCGTTGCCCAGTTTCCCTCCGCTGGTCACCTCTTACGTAGAGCACAATATCAAAACTAGGAAACTGACATTGGTATAAAGCATGTGGATGGTTCTGTTACAGGGTGATAAAAATCTAGGAAAATTCCAGGGCAGGAGGAATAGGGAAACTGAGACAGGAAAGTTAAAATAAGGCCAAACAGTGCCGGCAATTTGCAGTTGCCCTGAAAATAACAAGCCATTCTCTTCCCCAGCCAAAGACACTTGAGAGCAAAGGGTTAAAAGCCTCCCTAATGAGAACATGAAGGAAACTGGGAGAGAAGAAGGCGAGTCTTTCTACTAACAAAGAAATCAGTCATTTTTAGGGAAGTGGAAAGGAAAAACAATGGGCAGATTTATTTTTTACTCCCTAGCAGAGAAGCCAGCAGTCTCCGGGCTGAGCAAGATAAAATTGCTAGGTGCTTCTCATGAATTCTGGGAAGGCTACAACAAAGTAAAGAGGGACCTTGAAAATTAATCTGTATCAAAATATTCAGCAGAGGAATTTTGAAACCTACAGACAGGGGGATATATAACGTCTCAGACCCCCACCCAACTGGCTCTTCAGATTAGCTGAGAGCCTGTCTGCACTTCCTAAATCAGATGTGTAGATTTGCTTACTCCTTTAAGAAAATTTGCTGACTTTAACAAACTGTTGTTGTGTTTTTTTCCACAACATAGTCATTTGAGTTTTCTCGTAATTAAGTGTGGAGACAGCCCTCTCCCCCGACCAAGGGGGCTGTCTGAGAGAGGTGCCGGTTCCACTTGGTGCTGTAACGGGTGATCTGAGTAGGTTGCTACCAGTTAACTCCTGGCTGCACAGTTGTCCTTGATTTCCTCCAACAGATCACAGTGAGTTCAGTCTCTTCGGGGATTTCTTTTCTGTTTTTCTCTTGGAATTTAGGTGGTTGCAGCATAACAAATATTAGCAAAACATACTAGGCCTGTGCCTGGGGCAGAAAATTAAAAATAAAACATAATGAGTGCTTGGTTCCCAGCCCAAGTTCCAAAGATCAAAGAGGCAAATTCCTCCTTCCAGTTCCAGAGTCTCAAATGTCCTTACATGAGTAAGGCCCATGTGGAGATATCTGGGTTGAACCCTAACATGTTCAGGGGCCTCATAGGGACTTCAAAATACAACTGTAATTAAACTTTGACCCTTTTGGGGAGTACACATAAGGCCTGGTCACCAACACTCTGGGTCCCCATGGTTGTTCTAGACAGCCAGAGAGAGAAACCGAGGCACATAAAAGGTAGTGGAGATGCCCTGGCTGGTTTGGCTCAGTGGTTAGAGCATCAGCCCGCGGACCAGAGAGAACCAGATTCGGTTCCTGCTAAGGGTACGTACCTCAGTTGCAGTTTGTCCCCAGTCCTGGTTGGGGTCGTGTGAGTGGCAACCAGTTGATGTGTCTCTCTCACATTGATGTTTCTCTCTCTCTCTCTCCTGCTCTATCTGAAGATAAATGCAAAAATGTCCTCTGGTGAGGATTAAAAAAAAAAAGGTAGTGGAGATGACCAAAGGTTTCCCCACCTCTGGGAGCTCCCTCCACAAGCAACACTACATAATCCACTACATAAAATTATTAGCTTTTCTGCCTCTGAAGCATGGCCAGGAGAATACATTTAAATCAACAACCAGTTGTCAGTCTGCTGCACCTGTCTGCCCCAGTGGCTTTCGGGAACTCTATTTACATTTGTATCCCCCTGTAGAAGATGCAGACAGAGGAATGTTGCATCTGTGGGATGGCAAGGGAATCAACTGGGGACCCCTCAAGTTTAAAAAATATTAACTTCCTCTCTCAGGTTACCTTTATAAACATTGTCAGAAAAAGGCACTGGCCAGAGGATGACCAACAGATTATTTTTATACAAGCAAAAGCTTAGATAAGACACACTAGTTAAACAAATTGAGGCTAAAATCTTAAAGCTGTTTGCCAGGCTGATTAGGGCTCTTTGCTAATTAGGGGATTAGGTCTGTGCCAATTATGGAAGGGGTGAAATAAAGGGACCTTCTTCATACACATACTCCGGGCTCTGATATCTAACTTTGAGACTCAAAAACAATTTGTCAAATAGCTTGAGAAAAGCTGATAGATACAATAGGGAAAGTTGGCTTTGTCCTGTGGAGCCTTGCCAAAACTTAGGGGATGTCAGTAAACTACAAAGCTTAGACACAGACAAAGAAAGTATTCCCCACTCTAATCAGGCATTTTACGCATAGCTCTACAGCACCCATGAGACAGGGAATGGACAGGAACGGCAGATTTTCAGACACTCCAATGGACAGATATGTTAAATAGCCCCCCCAAAATTTTAAGGAAATAAGAATATTGCCAAAGGGTCCTGCTGGCAGGACTAGAAATACTACATTCTTATTCCAGCAGGGCCTATGGCAGTAACAATGGGTCAGTAGCTGGTGGCATTGTCACCTAAATAGAATAAGAGTACATCCAGAAGGCATGAGGCGTCCTGCCCAGCACAGGGAAGGAGGGGTCGGAGACAAAGGAGGTTTTAAGTCAATTAAAAATAGAGACCCCTAGGGGTTACTCAGTAAGGACTAGTTAAGTCTGGAAACCCCCAAGTGAGAAGGGATGCCTTCTCCAGGAGGCAAGCCCATTCTCTCCTATGATCACCTCTATTCTCTTTCAAATGGGATACCAAAACTCCATACCATGAGTTTTACCTCTGGGATGAATTTTAAAGAACTGGGACAACCTTGACCCTCAAACCTTAAAGAGAGAAAGATTGATTTTCTTTTATAATACAGCTTAGCCCCAATATAAATGAGGAGATAGGGAAATTTGGCCTGGAAGTGGGAGCCTAAATTATAACACAGTCTTGCAATTAGACTCATTCTGTCAAAAACAGTGCAAGTGGAATCAAATGCCTTATATTTAAATGTTTATAGCTCTTTACCAAGATAGGGATTTGAGGAGAACTTATAAAATGTGTATTGCCACAATATCAAATTAGTTAAAGGACACCTTTCTCACGGGACACACTGCCTGCCTCTCCCAAAGGCAGAGCAGACAGCCGGCTTCTCTGCCTCCTGCCCCCCAAAGAGATGCTCTTACTGTTTAACCCTCTCTTTGCTACAGAACTGCAGACCCTTGTTTGCAGAACTTATTTAGCAGTCCTGCCACTAACAGGAGCTGAGCCCTTTATCACCCAAACCCTAACATCATATCTCTAAGGAAAACAACAAATAGGGAGCCTGTTAAAGTATTTGGTGGGGTCTGTTAAGGGCCAGGTACTTTGGGAATGCATTTTATCCAACAGACAGCCCCAGACATCAAAAGGAAATTAGAAAAACTAGCCTTAGGACCTCAGACTCCGGCTGAGCAACTGGTAGAAATAACTTTCAGTGTTTTTGACAACTAAGATGGGACAGAGAAAGAGCAAGAAAGCCAGTCCGTAAAAACAAATGACTCAATTTTAAGCCATTTGTCACCTCAAGGGCACCCAATTCCCAGAATACTAGGAATATAAAAAGGCTGATGTTATTTCTATGAACAAGAGGGATACTGGAAAAGGGAGCGCCCTGGAAAGGGGATTCCTCAAGGGCTGTGCCCCCTCTGTTGCAAGTTCAGCCACTGGAAGAGGGACTGTCCTGGGGACTGGAGGGTCCCCAGACCAGAACCTACCCACACAATGGACTTGCACTAAAGGGGCCCAGCACTTCAGTCAGCCCCCCTCCCCACTAAGAACATTATTGAAGAGCCAAAGCCAGGGGTGACCCTTGACGTGACAGGTAAGCACATTACATTTTTGTTAGGCATGGGCACTGCTTGCGCTGCTCTCACTCACCAGGGCCTCTTTCTTTGGTATCTTGTTTGATCACTGGGGTTAATGGGCATTCTCAATGCTACCGTTTTATTCAACCCCTTGGCTGCAGCCTCGGGAATCTTACTTTTAGTTTTGCCTTTCTTATAAATCTGTGGTGCTCCATTCTTTTATTAGGGAGGGACACCGTACCTAGTCTAAACATCTTAGCAATAAGAATACCAATGAGGCCCAGCCGGTGTGGCTCAGTGGTTGAGCATTGACCCATGCATAAAGAGGTCACCAGTTTGATTTCCAGTCAGGGCAGCCAATTGATGTTCTTTCTCATCAATGTTTCTCTCTCCCTCTCCCTTCCTCTCTCTCTAAAAATCAATAAAGAAAAAAAAAATACCAATGAGGCTAAGGTAATTAAAGGAAAATATATAAAAGTGAATCTTTTAAGTGATCCAAATTCTCCTTCTATAGAGCCAGAGCTACAGCAGTGTCCTTGGGCAAGCTGAAGAAGCTGCAAGGAGGGGACTGCTCCCCCTCCCTTTCTATAAAGGAAAAATGTGAAACAGTTTTGAATTCAAGTATCTGGTGGCCCAAGAACTGCTGCAGTCTTGGGCATAAGCCCAGGTCATTTTCCAGCCTCCTTAAGGGTTAATAAGGATGGGAAATAAAGTGGTACCCTTGCACAAAATACAGATGCTGCAGGGGGTGGGCACTCCCCTCTCTTTGCAAAGGAAAAAAATGGTACTTTTATTATTAAAAAAATGTTTCTTCTTTATTGATTTTAGACAGAGAAAGTGAGAAGGAGAGAGAGATAGAAACATCAGTGAGAGAAAACATAGATTGGCCGCCTCCTGCATGCCCCCTACTGGGGATCAGGCACACAACCTGGGTGTGTGCCCTGACTGGGAATCGAACTGACAACCTCTTGGTGCATGGGTCGACGCTCAACCACTGAGCTACACCAGCAGGGCAAAAATGGTACTTTTAAAATGAAGTCTCTAAAATGCCCCAGCCAAGTGTTATTTTAGTAGAAACAAACTAAGAGGGATTATGAAAGTTACAAAGGGTTTGTATAAGCCCCAGAAAGCCTATGTAAATCACAGAAGGTCTGTGTAAGTTGAAAAAGGGAGAAATAAAAAGGCCAAAAATCTTTCTTAAATTTTTAAAAACCAACTGCTATTTCCCCCATAAAAGCCCCAGGTAAATACCTTAAAATACCTTATATTATGGCCTTTTACTAAGAAAAACTTAGTTTTCTGAGGACCCTACCAAATTCTCACAAGGGTTTTAGTCACTTAACACTGACTTATAACTTAACTTGGAATAATTTACAAATTGTTCTCTTCCACTGCTACACTATGAATGAAAAGCAGCACATAATAGAAGTTACAAGGGCTTATGCTAATAAATTAGCTGGTCATCATAGTTAACATTGCATATATTGACCAGGAGAAGATAAAATCCCAAATCAAAACCCTAATTACATCTATCAAACCAAAACAAATAAAAGACAAAAGGAAAGAAACCACTGAACCATAAAGCTAAGAAAAAAGGACTCTAGCCAAGCTATGCCAAAACCCTCCAAGTCCTAGGTGTCTATCTTAGGCATAGATCTCACAAGAATAAAAACTACAGCTAGACTTCCTCTGGTCAAGATGGCGGCGTAGGAAAACACGGTATCGCGTCCTCCCACAACCACATCAAAGTTACAACTAAACTACAGAACAACCATCATTCAAAACTGCCTGAAATCAAGCTGAAAGGCAGACCTACAACTACGAAATTAAAGAAGAAGCCGCATCGAGACTGGTAGGAGGGGTGGAGGAGCCACGGGCTGGTCCCACACCCACGTGTGGCAGATAAAAATTAGGATACCTCAGCTGGGAAGGTCCTCCCTGAGGACTGAGGGGTCCCTGTCCCACACCAGGCGCCCAGCTCAGGGTTCCAGTGCCAGGAAGAGAAGTCCCCATCACTTCTGGCTGGAAAACCAGTGGTAACTGAGGCTGAGGCTGCTGGAGCCCCTGGCAGCTCTTCTTAAAGGGCCCGCACACGGACTTACTCGGACTTGCACCCTCCAGGTTCCAGCATGGGGGAGGCAGCTTGAAAGGCACCAGAGTCATATGGGGAAGAACTGAGCTGTTTGGCATTGGAGCGAGGGCTGGGGAGGCAGCTTTCTCCTGGACAGACGTGATGTTGAAGGCCTTTGTTCCTTTGGTGAGCCCTTCCCTGGGCCGGCAGACACCGCCATATCTGGGACTCCAGCTACCTGGCTCACACTGTTTGCCCCGCCCTAGTGATTCCCTGAGGCCCCGTCCCACCCAACTTTCAGGCCCACCTAATCCGTTGCCAGTTGCTTTACCATAGGATTGGCCTGTCTTGGATCCTGCTTCAGCTTTTCCTAAATTCTTTCAAACAAGCAGCATCTGGTCTCAGCTAGCCCCACACCTCTTGCTAAGTAATACATAGAAACAAACAGAGGGAGGCAGCCAAAATGAGGAGACAAAGAAACAGGTCCCAAATGAAAGAACAGAACAAAACTCCAGGAAAAGAACTAAGTGAAATGGAGTTAAGCAACCTAACAGATGCTGAGTTCAAAACACTGTTTATAAGGATGCTCAATGGACTTAGTGAGAACCTCAGTGGACTTAGTGAGAACCTCACTGAACTTAGTGAGGGCCTCAAGAGAATAAAAAAGGACCAGTCAGAAATGCTGGATGCACAGTTAGAAATGAAGGAGGCAATAACTGAAATAAAGAATAATTTACACAGAATCAATAGTAGAGTAGGTAAAGCCAAGAAGCAAACCATGGATTTGGAATATAAGGAAGCAAAAAACGCCCAATCAGAACAGCACAAAGAAAAAAGAATCCAAAAAAATGAGGATAGTGTAAGGAGCCTCTGGGACAACTTCAAACGTGCCAACATTTGCATCTTGGGGGTGCCAGAAGGAGAAGAGAGAGAACAAGAAATCGAAAACCTAGTTGAAACAATAATGGCACAAAACTTCCCGAACTTGGTGAAGGAAACAGGCATACAAGACCAGGAAGCACAGAGAGTCCCAAACAAGATGAATCCCAAGAGGCCCACACAAAGACACATCATTATCAAAATGCAAAAGGTTCAAGACAAAGAGAGAATCTTAAAAGCAGCAAGAGAAAAGCAGTTAGTTACCTACAAGGGAGTTCCCATAAGACGGTCAGCTGATTTCTCAAAAGAAACTTTGCAGGCCAGAAGGGAGTGCAAGAAATATTCAGAGTGATGAAAAGCAAGAACCTACAACCAAGATTACTCTATCCTGCAAAGCTGTCATTTAGAATCGATGGCCATATAAAGAGTTTCCCAGACAAGGAAAAGCTAAAGGAGTTCATCACCACCAAGCCATTATTATGTGAAATGTTGAAGGGTCTTCTTGAAGAAAAAGATAAAAAATATGAACAAACAAAATGGCAATGAATACATATCTATCGACAATTGAATCTACAAACAAAATGAACAAGCAGAACAGAAACATTCTCATAGATACAGAGAAAAGAATCCAAAACAATGAGGATAGTGTAAGGAGTTAATATAATTTTCCTCCACTACACTAACCTTCTTGTCTAATTTGACACATCTAGAAAACAGCAAATCCATGTCAAGATGATGACACTTTGAAGATTCCAGCTCCTTCCTACTTCAGATGAATCAACCAACAGCCTCTCTGTTCCAGTCTCAACCCATTGCCTTATCTCCCTTAGATCTGGCGGGGAGAGAGATTTCCATACCCTAACACAGGCAGGGTCTATGCCCCTTAACAGCACAAAGCAATTATGGAAAATGAACCTTCCTCCCTCATCAACCCTAAAAGATTTTAGGTATTGGAGTCTCTGAGGAGGGATATGTTACAGGGTGTTAAGAATCTAGGGAAATTCCAGGGCAAGAGGAATAGGGAAACTGGGACAGGAAAGTTAAAATAAGGCCAAACAGTGTGGGCAATTTACAGCTGGCCTGAAAATAACAAGCCATTATTATCCCCAGCGAAACACACTTGAGAGCAAAGGGTTAAAAGCCTCCCTAAAAAGAAAATGCAGGAAAGAGGGACAGAAGGGTGGGGAGCCTTTCTCACCCACTAAACAAAGAAATCAGCCATTTTTAGGGAAGTGGAAAGGAAAAAAAAGGGGCAGATTTATTTTTTATTCCCTAGCAGAGAAGCTAGCAGTATCCGGGCTGGGCAAGATAAAATTGCTAGTTGCTTCTCATGAATTCTGAGAAGCCTACAACAAAGTGAAGAGGGACCTTGAAAATTAATCTGTATCAAAATATTCAGCAGAGGAATTTTGAAACCTATAGACAGGGAGATATATAACGCCTCAGACCCCCACCCAACTTGCCCTAACCCTAACCCTATCTATGAGAATGTTCCATGTGCACTTGAGAAGAATGTATATTGTGCCCCTGGCCGGTTTGGCTCAGCGGTTAGAGCGTCGGCCTGCGGTCCGGAGAGACCCAGGTTCGGTTCCCGCTAAGGGCATGTACCTCGGTTGCGGTTTGTCCCCGGCCCTGGTTGGTCGTGCGGGTGGCAGCCACTCGATGTGGCCCTTTCACATCGATGTTTCTCTCTCTCTCTTCCTCTCTCTCCCTCCTACTCTGTCTGATCCCTCCTACTCTGTCTGATCCCTCCTACTCTGTCTGATCCCTCCTACTCTGTCTGAAGAAAAAATGTCCTCAGGTGAGGATAAAAAAAAAAAAAATGTATATTGTGCTACTTTGGGATGAAATCTTCTGTAAATATAAATTAAACCCATCTGGCCCTGGCTGGTTTGGCTCAGTGGTTATAGTGTCGGACTGTGGACCAAAGAGTCTCCGGTTTGATTCTGGTCAAGGGCAAGCCGCCGGGGTCATGTGGGAGGCAACCAGTTGATGTGTCTCTCTCATGTTATGCTTCTCCCTCTCTCTTTTTCTCTCCCCCTCCCTCCCTCCCACTCTTTCTGGAGATAAGTAGAAAAATATACTCGGGTGAGGATTAAAAAAAAAATTAAATCCATCTGAGCTTGTGTTTCATTTAAAATCTGTTTCCTTGTTGATTTTTCTGTCTGAAGATCTATCCAGTGATGTCAGTAATGTAAGTCCCTTACTATGACTGTATTGCCTTCAATCTCTCACATAAAGTCCACCAATTTTTTAATATATTTATGTGCTCCTATGTTAGATGCACATATATGTTTACAAGGGTTATATTTTCTTGTTGGATCAATATTTTTTGTATTATGTAGTGATCTTTGCCTTTTGTTATGGTCTTTGTTTTGAAGTCTGTTTTGTTAGATATGAGATTTGCTACTTCAGTTTTTTGTTTGTTTCAATTTGCATGGAATGTTGTTGTTGTTTTTTTATCCCTTCACTTTCAGTCTGCATGAATCTTTTGTTCTGAGATGGGTCTCTTATAGACAGCATTTATATGTGTCATTTTTTTTTTTATCCATTCAGCTACCCTATATCTTTTTATTGGAGCATTTAATGCATTTACATTTAAGGATGTTATTCATAGGTATTTATTTATTGCCATTTTTTAATACCTATGTTTTTCTTCTTAAAGCAGTCCCTTTAACATTTGTTGCAATGCTGGTTGGTGGTAATGTACTTCTTTAGACTTTTGTTTGTTTGTTTTTGTTTGCAAGCCCTTTATTTCACCTTCAATTTTAAATGATAGCCTTGATGGATAGAGTAGTCTTGGATTCAGGTCCTTGCTTTTCATTACTCTGATTACTTCATTACTTACTTTTAGCCTGTAATATTTCTGTTGAGAATTCAGCTGACAGTCTAATGGGATCTCCCTTGTAGGTAACTTTCTGTCTCTCTCTTGCTGTCTTTAAGATTCTTCCTTTGTCTTTAACATTTGCCATTTTAATTATGCTGTGTCTTGGTGTGAGTCTCTTTGGGTTATTCTTGATTGTAGGGAAGATCTCTGTCATTATTTTAAACAGGTTCTCTATTTTTTGCTCACTTTCTTCTCCAACTGGTAAGCAAACAGGTTTGAAGCGTGTTTATTCTCTAACATCAAGCTGATGGAGGTTCTTTTATCTCATACACAACTTACAAGGTCATCCTGGGGTCCTTTCCATTTTAGCTAACTGTTTTGTTTTCACTTGAGGGTTGGCATAATAGTCAAATCAACAATGACAGTAAAAGTTTCTTATTTTTTGTGTGCTTCCTTCACTTGTAGCTTCACCATGGTTCCAGCTTCTTCCCTCCCCTACCAGGGTCTGGCTGCCGTGACTTGGAACCACTGACCTGGAAGTATCTGGGAGACACTGCCTGTGGACATAGATTTTATTTCTCTTGGATGAATGCTCAGAAGGGCAATCGCTGGGTCATTTGTTTAAAATGTTTAGTTTTGTAACAAATTGTTGAACTAATTTTCAACATGGCTGAACCATTTTGCATTTCCACCAACAATGCATGAAACATACAGTTTCACTGCGTCCTGATCAGCATTAAAAAAAAAAAATTATTGATTTGTAGAGAGCAAGGAAGAAAGAGACAGAGTCAGAGACAGATGGAGACATAATTTATTATTCTACTTATTTATGCATTCATTGGTTGATTCCTGTATGTGTCTTGACCAGACATCAAGCCTGCAATCTTAGCATATTGGGACAAGGCTCTAAACAACTGAGCTACCTGGCCAGGTCTGAAATTGTCACTATTTTTTCATTTTAGTTGTTCTAAAGGTATGTAGTGATATTTCATTGTGTTTAGGGATGTTGAACATCTTTTATGTCTTTATTTGCTCTCCATATATCCTCTTCAGTGAAATGTCTCTTCATGTTGTTTGCCCTTTTTCTAATTGGATGTGTTTGTTGGTTTTTGTTTTTATGGTTGAGTTTTGAGAGTTCTTTATATAGTCTAGAGATGAGTCCTTTAATAAATTTGTGGTTTGCAAATACTTTTTTTCACAGTCAGTAGTTTATCTTTTTATTATCTTAAGAGGGCTTTTTGCAGAGTAAAAATTATAAACTTGATGAAGTCCAGTACATCATTTACAAAATTTTATAGATCATGGTTTTCATGTCTGAGACCTCTTAATGAATCCTTAGGTTCTAAAGTTTTTCTTCTACGTTTTCTTGTCTCTCAATATATTATAATTTTATATTTTTCATTTAAATCTATTATCTATTTTGAGTTATTTTCATAAGGTGTTATGAAGTTTATATATTCCATTTTTGCTTGTGGATGCCTAATTGCCACAATGCCATTTGTTGAAAAGATTTTCCTTTCTCTGTTGAGTTATTTTTGTAACCTTGTTAAAAATCAGTTGGGCATATGTGTGTTTTGGGGGCTATTTCTGGATTCTTTAACCTGTTCCATTAATTAATTTGTCTATCTTTTCACCAGGGCCACCAGTCTTGATTACTATAACTATATAATAAGTCTTAAAATCAGGTAGACTGATTCCTCCCACTTCATTCTTTTTCAAAAGTGTTTTAGTTATTCTAGTACCTTTGCATTGCTATATATTACTTTAGAATAATCTTTTATATCTACAAAAAATCTTGTAGATCTTGAAAACCTTGAACTTGATAGGAATTGCGTTAAACCATATTATCAATTTAGGGAAAACTGATATCTTTGTTATATAGGGTCGTCCAGTTTATGAACATATATTCCTCTCCATTTACTTAGATCTTCTTTGATTTCTTTGATCAACTTTTTGTAGTTTTCAGCTTACAAATCTTACAGATATTTGGTTAAGGTTACACATGAGTATGTCCCCACTGTTTTTTTGAGAATTGTAAATGTATTGTATGTTTAATTTTTGACCAGGTGTTCGTTGTTAATACATAGGCATACAACATTTTGTTCATATTTTTGTGTAGATCCTTTGAACTTGCTGAATCCAATTACTAGTTCTAAAAGATTTTTCTTTCTTTTTGGTAGATTCCTTGGGATTTTCCTATGTATACAATTATGCCTTCTGTGAATAAGGAGAGTCCTTCCCCACTTTGGTCTAAATTGTATGCCTTTATTTCTTTTACTTCTCTTTTAGAAGTGGCTAGAACTTCTAATATTATGCTCAATAAAGATGATGAGAAATGCTCATCATTGCTCATTCCTGACTTCATGGAGAAAGCATTCAATTTTATTTTTTTAAAATATTTTTATTGATTTTTCAGGAAGAAAGGAAGAAAGAGATAAAAACATCGATCGGCTGCCTCCTGCATGCCCCCCACTGAGATCGAGCCCACAGTCTTGGTCATGTGCCCTGACTGGGAATCAACCCAGACCTCTCAGTCCATGGGATGATGCTCAGTACACTGAGCCACACCAGCTGGGTGAAAACATTCAATTTGATACCATAAAATATCATGTTAATGGTAGGGTTTTTGCCTTTTTTTTTTTTGGTCAGTGAAGAATTTCCCATTTGTTCCTAGTTTACTGATATTTTAATGATGAATGGTATTGAATATTGTCAAATGATTTTCTTGCATCAATTGATAGGAGTACGTGAATTTTATCTTAATATGGTGGACTATATATCATTAACTTTTGTAAATTAAACCAGCCTTGCATCACTGGAATAAAGGCCGTTTGATCAAGATCCAATATTCTCTCTATATATTGCCAGATTATATTTACTAATATTTTATTAGGAATTTTTGCATCTGTAGTCAATAGTGCTGTTTTTTTTTTTTATCCTCACCTGAGGACATTTTTCCATTTTTTTTCAGATAGAGTGGGAGGGAGAGAGAGGAAGAGAGAGAGAGAGAGAGAGAGAGAGAGAGAGAGAGAGAGAGAGAGAGACATCAACGTGAAAGGGACACATCGAGTGGCTGCCTCCCGCATGACCCAACCAGGGCCGGGCACAACCTGCAACTGAGGTACGTGCCCTTAGCAGGAACCAAACCCGGGTCTCTCTGGACCGCAGGCCGACGCTCTAACTGCTGAGCCAAACAGGCCAGGGCTGTTTTTTAGTTTTCTTTGTTTTGTACTATCTTTGGTTTGGTATCAGTGTAACACTTGCTTCATAGAATGAATTGGTAAATGTTCCTTTTTTATTTTCTGAAAGACACTGTGTATCATTTATGCTAATTTTTCTTTAAATGTTTCGTAGAATTCTCTAATAAAACCATCTGACCTGAAGACATATTTTTGGAAGATTTTTAATTACAAATATAATTTACTTAATAGTGGCAAAGCTATTCAAATTATATAGTTCATACTGGGTGAGTTGTAGTAGTTAATGCTTTTAAAGGAATTGGTCTATTTCATCTAACTTGTCAAAATGTATGTATGTAGTGTTTTGCGTAATATTCTCTTATTTTTCACTTTCGATGTAGGATCTCTAGTGATTGCTTGATTCCTGGTATTGTGATTGTGTCATCTATCTTTATTTTCATTTGTCACTCTTACTGAAGTTCTGACAATTTTATTAAGTTTTTAAAGTACAAGTTTTTGTCTGTTTCCTTTTTTATTTTATTTTAACCTTCATTGATTTAAACTTTTTATTATTTCTTTCCTTCTGCTTACTTGGGTTCATTTTGATCTTTTATTTGTTAATTCTTGAAGTAAAAGCTTAAATTAGTGATTTTCCTCTTTTCCAATATAGGCATTTAATGCTATAAATTTTCTAGTCAACATGGCTTTACCTGTGTTCCACAAATTTTGGTATTCTGTATTTTTATTCACGTAAATATAATTTTTTGTTTTCCCCTCAGACTTTATTGTTGACCCATGGCTTATTTATTTTTTAAATTAAAAAATTTTTAATTTTTTGTTAATCCTTACCCGAGGATATTTTTTTTCCATTGATTTTTAGAGAAAGTGGAAGGGGGGAGAGAGAGAACCATCGTGATGTGAAAGAAACACATGAATTGGTTGCCCCCCGCACGTACCCTGGCTGGGGCCAGGGATTGAACCTGCAACCCAAGTATGTGCCCTTGACCAGGAATCTTTGGTGCATGGGCCAACAGTCTCACCACTGAGCTACACTCACCAGGGCTTTAAATTTTATTTATTTATTTATTTTTGCTTGTCTCTTTCTTTTTTAGTAATTTATCTTTATTGTTGAAAGGATTACATATGTCACCCCTTTTTTTCCCCCATTGACTCCCTCCACCCCGTTCCTGCCCTCCCCAGGCCCTCACTTATAAATTTTTTATTTTTAAGCACCTTAGAAACAAATACCACAATAGATCATATCTTGGTCCATAAAACAAACCACAACAAATTTTATAAATTTTACTTCATGCAAAGAGTGTACTCTATCCACATAGGAACCAAGCCACAAATCAAATACAGAAAGTGACATAAAATTTTTCAAATATTTAAAAACGAATCAAAACACTTCTAAATAAGCTATGAGTCAATCTCCATTCCCCACCCCCATGGCTCCCTCTGTCCCAGTAATTTTCTTTGCCCTGAAGTATACTTTATCTAACATAATTTTGATTAGGGTTTTCATGGTATATCTTTTTCCATTCTTTTACTTTCACCCTACTTAAATCATTATTCTTGAAGTAAGTGTCTTATAGACAGTATATAATTAGGTCATGTTTTTGTAAATTTTAATTTGTCAATCTCTGTCCTTCAGTTGGTGCATTTATACCATTCACATTTAGAAGTCCAATGTGCTACCCATTGTACCACAAAGCCACCTATTAATTTACATTTAATGTGGTTATTGACATTATAGGGCTGACATGTCATTTTATTTTTTGTTTTTTGTTTGTTATATTTTGTTTTTTGTTTTTTTTTAATCACCTGAGGACACTTTTTGCATTCATAGAGCAAAAGAGAGAGAGGGAGGAAGACAGAGAGAGAGAAACATCAATGTGAGAGAGACACATCGAGTGGTTGCCACCCACACAACCCCAACCGGGGCCAGGGACAAACTGCAACCGAGGTACGTGCCCTTAGCGGGAACTGAACCTGGGTCTCTCCAGACCGCAGGCTGACGCTCTGACCGCTGAGCCAAACCGGCCAGGGCAAGTTTGTTATGTTTTAGTGTTTCCTTTTCCTACCTTCCTTTGGGTTAGTTGGACATTTTATTTTAGAATTCTACTTATGATTTATCCATTACATTTTTTTAGTGTATCTCTTTATATAGCTTCTGACACAAAGATTTTTAGTGGTTTATTTAAGCATTATATTATATATGCATAACTTATACAAGTCTTTTGGTTCTACCAGCTTGCGTGAAATATAGAAGTCTTTCCTTCTTTTACATTTTTTTACCATACCCATTTATAATTATATGTCTATATATATTTCTTCTCCATACATTGAGAATCACATCAATGTTATAATGTTTGCTTCAACTGTCATACACAATTTTAAAAATTTAAGAGGAGAAGAAAGTTTATATTTATCCATATTTTACCCCTTTACCTTGGTCTTCCTTGTGTTCTAATGTTTTAAGCATCCTTCTTTTATCATTTCCTTTCTTTTTAGACAACTTTTTTTAGTCATTCTTTTAAGGTAGGTCAGTCAGCAGCAAATTATCTTTCCCCTCATCTCAGAAGGTCTTGATTTTCCCTTTATTTCTGAAGGACATTTTCACTGGATATAGAATTCTGGTTTGCACTTTTAAAATTTCAGCACTTGAGAATATTGTGCCACTTCTTTCTGGCCTCTTAAGGTTTCTAATGAGAATCCCACTGTCATTCAAATTGTATTTCCTCTATGGGTAACTTTTTTTTTTTCAATCTTATTGCTTTTAAGTTTTGTTTCCTTTTTGTTTTTATTTTTTTATGAGTTTGACTATGATGTGTCTTTGCATGAATTTCTTTGGTGTTATCCTGTTTGGAATTTACTTAGTTTCTTGAGTCTGTAGGTTTATATCTTTTCTAAATTCAGGAACCCATTATTTCTTTAATTACTTTTGGATTCTTTCTTCCAAGGACTCCAATAACATAACTATTAGATCTTAATTCTTATAGTATCCCATATCTCTCAGGCTGTTTTTATCCCTGTTCCCTCTGCCCAACTATTTTCTGTCTGTTTTTGAGATCTGGTAATTTCTCCTGATTTATCTTCAAGTTCACTGATTCATTCCTCTGCCACCTCCATTTTGATCTTGAGCCTATCCATTGAGTTTTTTTATTTAGGTTACTGTATTTTGTCAGCTATTTTTAATTGAAATCTAGATACATTTGGTATTTTTTATAAGACTCTGGATTGGGGTGACGGGCAGGACCGGAGCATGGGTGAATGTGTGAGAGTGTGAGTGTGAGAGACAGTGTGAGTAAATGTGATGTGGAAGACCAACCTTGAGCAGTGCAGAGACATGGGACAGAAGGGTCCTGTGCTGTGGAGGAAAGCAGAAGGCTGCATGGTAAGCGGCAGGCCAGCAAACTTTCCCCAGCACAGCTGGGAGGCCCCGCCATTTTGGAGGATCTCGGGTCTTCCCTGGGAGGAGGAAATGGGGAGTGGCTGGGGCCCAGCAACCTGAGTCCACTAGAGCGCCCTGCACCATCCATCCAGTGAACTCAGCTATGCTGGCACAGTCAGCACACAGTAGGTGCCTGAAGCAGTAGCCAAAACCAGCAGGAGCCGAAGTCCCACCCCCAACAGCAGTAGTGGCTCGTCCAGATCTGCGGCAGCGGCACTGCGGCCCGCAGGACCCTGGCCTGTGGGGGCACACACCCAGCCTAGGACCCCAGCCTGCAGGGGCATGCACCCAGCCTGGGACTCTGGCCCACAGCAGCGCGCAGCTACCTCAGGACCCAGGTCTGTGGCAGCGTGCACCTAGCCCGGGACTCAGGCCTGCGGCAATGGACAGGTCAGCCTGGGCCCCAAGCTCCAGGCCTATAGCAGTGCAGCAGCCCACCCAGGCTCAAGGCAGCTTGCCCAGGCTCTGGGGCCACTAGCACCTGCTTGGGAGCCCGGCACATCCCCCCACAACAACAGTGACTGGGCCGAGTAGAGCCCCACCCCCAACAGGCATTAGCAGCTCAGTCTGGCAGCTGAAAACATCCCCAGCGGCATCAGCAAAGACTGACCATGAGTGGTGCCCCAGACCAAACAGCAGGGCTAGGGCAGCTGAGACTTGCCCCTGACAACTGCAGAAGTGAAGTTGGAGTGGAGCCCCTCCCCCCAGCAGCAGCAAAATCCCAGGTGTGGAACATCCTCAGCCCCCAACAGCAGTAAAGGATTGGGACCTGAGAACACCCCCTGGCAGCAGCAGCAGCAGCAGTAGCAGTGCGAACTGGGAGCTGACACTCGCCCCCAGCAGCGACTGTTCAGGAGCTGAGCCCCATCAGGCAGCAGTGTCCCCCAACAGTACACAAGCAAGACCCACATACCCCAGCAGCATAGCACAGGGACCCACAAACCCCAGAAGTGCACCAGTGGAACCCACAAACCCCAGCAGTGTACCAACAAAACCCACGAACCCCAGCAGGACACCAGCAGGACTCACACGCCCCAGCAGCATACCAGAGGGACCCACGAGCCCCATAAGTGTGTCAGTGGAACCCACGCACCCCAACAGTGCACTAGTGGAACTCCACACAACCCAGCATCATACCAAAGGGTCCCCCACACCCCAGCAGAACACCAGACGAACCTGCACACCCCCAGGAAGCAGCAGCACATATCAGCAGCTAAGACTCATCCCTAGCAGCATCAGCAGAAGCCGATCAAGAGTGGTGCCCCACCCCAAGCAGCAGCAAGTCTCGGGGAGCCGAGACCAGCACAACAGACTAATTCCAGCCACCAGGTGTCAACCCTCCAGGACCCACAGCAGACAAGAGGAGCCATACACCAAAACAGGCTGAGAGGCACAACAGCCTTAATTGATACACACTGACCTGCCTACACATTCCAACATCCCTTACCGGGCTTAGAACTACCAGGTTGCTAAAATGGGGAGACAAACAAACATTCAAGTGAACAACAAAGAGAAATCACCAGAAATGGAACTACAGGAACTAGAAGAAAGCAACTTGTCAGACAAAGAATTCAAAGCAATGATTATAAAGGTGCTCAAACAATTTGGTGAGAACTACAAGCAACTTAATAAGAATTATGAAGAGCTCACTAGGAACTACTTCAGCTTAAAAAAAGAGGTAGAAGCTACTCATAAAGAGGTAGAAGCTATACATAAAAATCAAGAGGAAATAAAGAATGACATAACTGTTATGAAAAATACCTTAGAAGGGTTGAATAGTAGATTAGAAGAAGCTGAAGACTGAATCAGCGACTTAGAAGACAAGGTAGAGAAAAACACCCAAAAAGAGCGGCAAATGGAAAAAAAGTTTAAAAAGCAGGAGGAGAGATTAAGGGAGCTGTGGGATAAAACAAAACATAACAACATTCGCATTATAGGTGTACCAGAAGGAGAAGAATCAGAGAAAGGAAACTGCTTGAAGAAATAATGACAGAAAACTTCCCTAAACTGGTGAAGGAAAAAGTCACACAAGTCCAGGAAACACAGAGAGTCCCAAGCAAGATGAACCCCAAAAGACCCACAGCTAGACACATCATAATAAAAATGGCAAACATTAAAGACAAAGAAAGAATCTTAAAGGAAGCAAGAGAGAGACAGACAGTTACCTACAAGGGAGCTTCCATTACACTGTCAGCTGATTTCTCAATAGAAATGCTGCAGGCCAGAAGGGAGTGGCATGAAGTGTACAAAGTAATGCAAGGCAAGGGTCTGAATCCAAGACTACTCTATCCAACAAGGCTATCATTCATAATTGAAGGAGAAATAAAGAGCGTCATGGATAAAAAAAAAAAAAAAAAAAAAAAAAAAAGCTAAAGGAATTTACCACCACCAAACCAGCACTGCATGAAATGTTGAAGGGACTGTTGTAAGAAGAAGAAGAAGAAGAAGAAGAAGAAGAAGAAGAAGAAGAAGAAGAAGAAGAAGAAGAAGAAGAAGGAGGAGGAGGAGGAGGAGGAGGAGGAGGAGGAGGAGGAGGAGGAGGAGGAGGAGGAGGAGAAGAAGAAGAAGAAGAAGAGGAAGAAGAAGAAGAAGAAGAAGAAGAAGAAGAAGAAGAAGAAGAAGAAGAAGAAGAAGAAGAAGAAGAAGAAGAAACAGAGAGAGAGGAAAAGGAACACAGATATAAAGTAAAAATGGCAACTAATAACTATCTATCAATAATAACCTTAAATGTAAATGGCTTTAATGCTCCAATCAAAAGACATAAGGTAGCTGATTGGCTAAGAAAGCATGACCCATATACATGCTGTCTGCAAAAAACTCACCTCACAACAAAAGACACACAGGATGAAAGTGAAGGGATGGAAAAAAATTTACCAAGCAAATGGTAATGAAAAAAAAGCTGGTGTAGCAATCCTCATATCTGACAAGATAGACTTCAAAAGGAGGGCCATAATAAGAGACATAGAAGGTCACTACATAATAGTAAAAGGATCAATCCAACAAGAGGATATAACCCTGGTAAACATATATGCACCAAATATGGGAGCTCCAAAATATATTAAAAAGCTTCTGGAGGACTTCAAGGGAGAGGTCAATAGCAATACAATCTTAGTGGGTGATTTTAATATGCCACTTACACCACTGGATAGATCTTACAGACAAAAACTTAACAAAGACAAAGAGTCCTTAAATGATTACCTAGATCAGTTGAACTTAATTGATATTTACAGAACATTTCACCCCAAAGCTGCAGAATATACATTCTTCTCAAGTGCACACGGGACATTCTCAAAGATAGACCACATGTTAGAACACAAAGCAAGTCTCTACAAATTCAAAAAGATTGAAATCATAATCAAGCATCTTCTTTGACCACAATGGAATGAAACTAGGACTCAATTACAACAAAAACATTCAAACACCTGGAGGCTAAATAGCATGTTATTAAACAACGAATGGGTTACCAACGAGATCAAGGAAGAAATTAAAAACTACCTGGAAACCAATGAAAATGAACACACAACAACACAAAATCTATGGGATGCAGCGAAAGCAGTCCTGAGAGGGAAGTTCATAGCACTAAAGGCCTACCTCAAGAAACAAGAAAAATTTCTAATAGACTATCTAACCTGACAACTTAAAGAACAAGAAAGCAAACAAAAAGAAAACACTAGAGCAAGTAGAAGGAAGGAAATAGTAAAGATCAGAGCAGAAATAAACAACATGGAGACCAAAAAAAAAAAAACAATTCAAAGGATCAATGAAACAAAGAGCTGGTTTTTGAAAAGATAAACAAGATTGATGGATGCTTAGCTAGACTCACCAAGAAACAAAGAGAGAGAACCCAAATAAACAAAATCAGGAATGAAACAGAAGTAACAACTGACACCACAGAAATACAAAGGATCATCAAAACATACTATGAACAATTATACATCAACAAATTGGACAATCTGGACGAAATGGACACATTTCTAGAAACACACAGTCTCCCAAAACTGAACTGGGAAGAGACAGAAAACTTGAACAGACCAGTAACAGCAAAGGAAATTGAAGTTGTAATTAAGAAACTCCCAGCAAACAAAAGCCCAGGCCCAGATGGCTTCACTGGGGAGTTTTACTGAACATTCAAAGAAGATCTAATACCCATTCTTCTCAAACTATTCCAGAAAATCCAAGACGATGGAACACTTCCAAACTCATTTTATGAGGCCAGCATAATCCTAATTCCAAAACCAGATAAAGACACTACAAAGAAAGAAAACTACAGGCCAATATCCCTGATGAACAGATGTCAAAATCTTTAACAAAATATTAGCAAATCGGATCCAGCAATACATCAAAAAAATTATCCACCATGACCAAGTGGGATTCATCCCAGGGATGCAAGGATGGTACAATATTTGCAAATCAATAAATGTGATACACTACATAAACAAAATGAAAGAAAAAAACCATATGATCATATCAATAGATGCTGAAAAAGCATTTGACAAAATCCAGCACCTATTTCTGATAAAAACGCTCAGCAATGTGGGAATAGAGGGATCATATCACAACATAATAAAGGCCATATATGAAAAACCTACAGCCAGCATCATACTCAATGGGCAAAACTTAAAACATTTCCCTTAAGAACGGGTACAAGACAGGGATGTCCACTTTCACCACTCTTATTTAACATAGTACTGGAAGTCTTAGCCACAGCAATCAGACATGAAGAAAAAATAAAAGGGATCCAAATTGGAAAGGAGGAAGTGAAACTGTCATTATTTGCAGATGACATGATATTGTTCATAGAAAACCCTAAAGACTCCATCAAAAATCTACTAGACTTAATAAATGAATTTGGCAAAGTAGCAGGATACAAAATTAACGTCAAGAAATCGATGGCATTCCTATACACCAACAGTGAACGCACAGAAAGAGAAACTAAAACAACAACCCCATTAACCATTGCTGCAAAAAAATTAAGATACCTAGGAATAAACTTAACCAAAGAAGTAAAGGATCTCTTCACAGAAAACAACAGGTCATTGAAAAAAGAAATAGAGGAAGATATTAAAAAGTGGAAGCACATACCTTGTTCATGGATTGGAAAAATTAACATCATTAAAATGTCTGTACTACCCAAAGCTATATATAGATGCAATGCAATCCCCATCAAACACCAACGATATGCTTCACAGAACTAGAACAAATACTCCAAAAGTTCATATGAAACCAAAAAAGGCCCCAAATAGCCACAGCAATCTTGAAAAAGAAGGACAAAGTAGGAGGGATCACATTACTAGACATCAGGTTATACTACAAAGCCACTGTAATCAAAACAGCCTGGTATTGGCACAAGAACAGGCACATAGATCAATGGAACAGAATAGAGAACCCAGAAATTGACCCAAGATAATATGCTCAATTAATGTTTGACAAAGGTGGCAAGAGCATACAGTGGAATCAAGACAGCCTCTTTAATAAATGGTGTTGAAAAAATTGGACAGCTACATGCAAAAAAATGAAGCTAGACCACCAACTTACACCATACACACGAATAAACTCAAAATGGATAAAAGACTTAAATGTGACTCATGATTCCATAAAAATCCTAGAAGAAAATGTAGGCAACAAAATTTCAGACATCATACGCAGCAGAATTTTTACTGATACATCACCTAAGGCAATGGAAACAAAGGAAAAAATGAACACATGGGACTACATCAAACTCAAAAGCTTCTGCACAGCGAAAGAAACAACCATCAAAGTGGAAAGGCAAACCACTATATGGGAGAGCATAACTGCCAACGATACATCAGTTAAGGGGTTAATCCCTAAAATATATAGAGTACTCATACAACTCAACAAAAGGAAGATAAAGAACCCAATTAAAAAATGGGCAGAGGACCTAAAGAGACACCTCTCCAAACAGGACATACAAATAGCCAAGAGACACATGAAAAAATGCTCAACACCACTAATCATCAGAGAGGTGCAAATTAAAACAACAATGAGGTATCACTTCACACCTGTCAGAATGGCCACCATCAACAAATCATCAAAAAACAAGTGCTGGCGAGGGTGTGGAGAAAAAAGGACCCTAGCACACAGCTGGTGGGAATGCATTTGGGTGCAGCCACTATGGAAAACACTATGGTGTTACCTCAAAAAATTAAAAATTCAACTGCCATTTGACCCAGTGATCCCACTTCTAGGAATATACCCTAAGAAGCCTGAAACACCAATCAGAAAGAAAATATGTACCCCTATGTTCATAGCAGCACTATTTACAATAGCTAAGATCTGGAAACAGCCCAATTGTCCATCAGTAGATGAGTGGATAAAAAAGATGTGGTACATATACACAATGGAGTACTATGCAGCTGTAAGAAAGAAAGATCTCTTATCCTTTGAGACAACATGGAGGGACCTGGATAGTATTATGCTAAGCGAAACAAGCCAAGCAAAGAAAGACAGGTATCACATGATTTCACTTATTTGTGGAATATAATAAACTAAACAAACTGATGAACAAAGTAGACCCAGAGTCATGGAAGTAGGGCACAGACTGACAATCCTCAGAAAGGGTTGGAGGGGAGGGAGGGGATAAACCACAGAACTTATATACATGTATGCATAACCGATGGACATAGACAACAAAGCTGAGGACAGGGTGGGAGGGGATGGGGAGGAGGGAGTCAATGGGGTGAAAAAGGAGAAACATCTGTAACAAAAATAAATTAATAAAAAGAAAAAAATACACAGATATCTAACAGAGATGATTGGGGTTTTATGAGTGTTAAGGATCAGGTAGTTATGGATTCAAATTAAGCTTTTGATGCCTACTAGCCATGAGATTTGAATAAATTCATTAACTCAAAAAAAAAAAAAAAAAAGACTCTGGATCTTACTAAAATTTTTTGTTTTATGTGGTTTCTTCTGCCACTGCTCCAGCAAAAGAAGGAGGAATTACTGTTTCATTACTGCCCAGTAGGGGACAAAATTCCCTTTCCTCTCTTGACTTGCATTTACACTGGAGATTATGTGTTCCTTGTTATTGCTGGGTGGGTGGCAGTTCCTTTCCCACACTGGGCTTTCACTGATACCACCCTGGCTAAGAGTGCAGGAGTATCTTATTATTGCTCCCCAAGTGATCTCCACTCACACGATGGGGAAGGGGGTGGCTATGTTATTCTTGGGTGGTGGTGAAAATTCTGACTCTGTACTAATCTTCCCCTGATATCACCTCAGGGAGGTGGCAAAAGAGCAACGCATTGCTACCAGATGATATGGAAATTCAGGTCTCAGTTGATATCTCATGAAGGCAGGGGGCCTCAGTACCTTCCAACAAGGGTGAATGTTTTGTACTTCCCATACATTCTTCTTTGACATCACCCTGTTCGTGGAATTGGGACATCTTATTATATCCTTAAGAGTGTAAGTATTTAGACTCACCACTTGGTCTCAGGTGGCAGGGATGGAAAAGCAGCCACACTTTTCTGTGGTGTTTGTTTAGAGCATAGAGATTATTGCCTAAAAGATTTTCTGTGTTTCTAGTCTGCTTCTTCCCTGGTCATTAGACTAGAGAGAGAAACATTTTATTAGGGTGTTTTTATTTGTTTTTGCGTATGCCCATTGACATTTCCAGGTTGCTAGCTTCTGTAGTATTCAGTTTGGGATACATGAAACAAGAGGAAAACTCAGGGGGTACATCTCCATTTTGTTCCATGGGGCCTGATGTCCCTAGTCAGTCTTCCTTCTCTCTTTTAGAGTCTACTTATGTTTGTTATACATATAATGTAAGGGTTTTTAGTTGTACTTAGTGGCAACTAAATATACGAAGGTATTTCTACTCCATCAACCCAGAAGCAGATGTTCCCCCAAATCAAATGCATTTGGCCCAGATTGTTCCCATTCTTGTACTGGTTTTTCTTGAACCTTTAGCGTATTTTCCATGTACTTTCTGACCAAATGATATAAGGATCTAATAAATGTAAGATACAATTGTTTTAATTATTAAAACTGGGATAGCCTAGCCAAAAAAATTCAGAAAAAGAAAATACATTTTCACTTTGTTTCAACCAAGCATTTATCTGGGCAGCACAGAACCCAACAATGTGCTCTTTCTGTGGCTTATATTGCTTTTACTTTAAAGCAGAAAGTCAGGCATTTAGGAGAACTGAGTTGCTTTAGAAATTCTATATGTTTCTTCTGGGAATAAATGTATACCAGACAGTAATTTAAGAACCAAAAAGAAGTTGCTCTAGTAAATAAAAAAGTGGATTAAGACTGGATCATATACTCTAAACATAACTATTTTTGAGTAGCACAAAGAAAATGTAAAAAGGCTTTCTTGCAAAGGAAATTCTCACATAAGTATTAGCAACTACCATATGACTGGATTTAAGGTGACTGGCACAACAGTGGTGGCAAGGGTATATGCCTCACTTGAGACCCAGTATTGATGTCTTAGTGGCAAAGCAATTCATTTTCTGCTTTCCTGGATTTCTAATTGAAAAGGAAATTGAAATTCAAATTAATGTTTTGGTAAAACAGTATGTAAATGATAATGAGCATATGTATTCATTTGTGGTTAGGCAGTTGAATATGTTTTACTTTAAGATTAAACTGGGAAGTCTACAATGTGATTTTCTGCTTAACTTTATCTTCCTAGACACTACTCTGCGTAATGAACTGGTTCTAGAATACACACAGTATTTTTATTTTTAATCCTCACCCAAGAACATGTTCTTATTGATTTTAGAGAGAAGAAGGGAGAGGGAGAGGGAGAGAAACAGTGATGTGAGAGAGAAACATCGATCGTGCCTCCCGCATGCACCCTGACTAGGGATTGAACCCACAGTCTGGGTATGTGCTCTGACCAGGAATCGAACCTGTGATCTTTTGGTGTACAGAATGGTATTCCAACCAACAGAGCCACATCAGGCAGGGTGTACAGGGTACACACAGAGTATTTTGAAAAGCTTTAGATCTAGACATAATTTTTCATTTTTTATATTTTATGCTTCATTGATGTAACCACTACTTTCACTGGTTTAGATGTGTCTGAGTTAATCAAATACTTCTAATACCAAATTAATTACTTAAAACATAATAAGATACAAATGTACACAATAAAATGCAACTTTTCCTCTGATTTTGTGATAAAATCAGTGAAAGCCCTTTGTTTTTCTGAAATTCGCAAAATACTTCATAACAGTGTTTGCAATATCTATTGTTCTTCAGAATTACTTGTTATCAGAAGTTATTCAAGATTTTTTAGCACATTGTCTATAACCTAATTTGCTAAAGCTGATGACAATGAGTCACTTTCAAAAAGTAATAAAATTAAGGCTAAGTTATTAAAAATTAGATAACAATGTACATACTAACAAACACTGGTAGGCCTGTGGAAATAATGCAGAGGTAAGTATAAAAATATTTTTTTCTCTCATGATAGAAATAAATTATAAAATACATAAGAGGTAAGCATTTTGCTATTCGCAATTGTATCACACTAGGACCTTTTTAGAACAGTATTTAACGAATTTAATAAATTTCCAGACTTCACCTTCTAATTGAACTTCTTAATTTAACAAGACAAGATGCAAGAATGATCTGTTCTGCTCATGATGTTAGGTTTTGTGATAAGTTTTACATGCCTGGATCATCCAATTAAACCTTACACTCCCTCTCAGTTACTGTAGCTCAGAGAATCTAAGTTTTGTTGTTGTAGGAGTGAATTTATTATTATCTTTTTTCAAGTTCTTCTAATAAGTAAGCTTAAAAACGGAAATAAAATCAAGTTCTGCTGATTTCAGCTTTGCCTTGTTATGTTAAATCTAATCCAAACTCTCATATTCATTATAAAATAGAAACAGTTTTGATGCTCCCTAACAACAACAACAAAAATCCTTGGCTATATCACTTCTCTTCCAATATTATTTTAGAAAATTATTGACAAATTGATAATTAGTATATGAATGATTTTTTAAAGAAAAAAACAAATCAGCTGTGATTTTTAGTGTAACCAGTGAACATTCCGTTCTGTTTCTCAACAAGTCAGAGCCAGAAATAGCAGTTTTATTTCATTTATAGGTTCCTCCCTCACAGTCATCCTTCTCAGATGCCAATGAAGGCCTTCCCCCTTTTCACATCCAATGTTTGCAAAAAAATAAAGACAACTGCTTTCTGAACACATACACCTGCCAAAGGTTGCATCATGGTCAGCAAGGATAAAATCCTCAGCTGCACCCTGAGAGAAGCACAACAAAACTTTTAGTCTAAAAAAATAAATAAATAAACAAAACCCTGCTGACTCTTAGTGAAGCTGAGTCATAGCTCCAACCTCCTCTCTTTGTGGGATAAATCTGAGTCTTGTGTTAAGACCATTTTATATACCAATGGACATGTAAGCTTTTTCAAGAAAGGCACACTTGACTAAATCTCCTCAGAATCAGAGTTTGTGTGATGCAAGAAACTCGAAATGCAAGGTTCTAAAATGCAAGAACCTTTCATCAGAAATCTGTTGCATGAGGTGCTTTCAAAATCAAGAAAATCACAACTCAATACATTAGTTGTTTTTACTTTTAGAGTGTACAAGCAGATGAGATGCTGCCTAAAATAAAGAAACATATACCTTTGTCATCCAGTTCTTCCAATCAAAAGTTTAATCTAAAGTGTTTACTGGTTCAAATTAACCAGAACAAATTATTTGCGGGGGAAAAAAAAGGGGGAGATAAAAATAAACAAATATTCATTGAATGACACTGCATATATTTCTATTGTTTAATCCTCACGCCATTCTTGTGAGGCTGCTACTATTTTCTCTAATTGCTATAGAGCATACAGAAATTCAAGGGGTTAAATAATTTGCCTAAAGCCACAAATCTGATAAGTGACACATTAAATAAGGAAAGAAATAACACTAGTTTCTAATTATTAAGCATCTACTACTATTCTAGACATTGTACATTTAGCTCTTGCATAATCCTGTAAGTATTATTTCTCATTTGACAGATAAGTAAGCTAAACCTCAGAAGAGTTAAGTAATTTGCCCAATGCCATGTGGCTACCAAGTCAGGACTCTAAGGGATGCCCCTCCTGACTCCAGAGTTCATTGTTAACCTGCCAGATCTCATTTCTTTCCATCTGTGTGACTTCAAGGCACACATCTTGCCATCATATCACAATACCATCTGGCACCAAAGACTCATAATCAAAATATCAAATGTAGAAACTCTGAACTCTGAAACACCTTAACTTAATTTAAAAACAATGCATCACCTAATTTTAAAAAATGAAAGTAAAACACAAGGTGGAGAAAGAAGAGTTCAGTATGTCTGTGTACTGCCACTTCGTGCTGATTTGTTGCTTTGAAAATTGTTTACCATTCTGAAAAGATGACATAGTTGCAGGTTTGGAGTAGCCCAGTCTAATCTAGGCTAGTCTCATCGGGACACATTTTCTCATCTACAAAATTATTTAATTAGATTTAATAATAAAACTAAGACATCACCCTCAAAAAAAATTTTAAAGGCTATTTATAATAACTAAGGAAGCAAAGTTACTGTTGTACCTATTTATAACTGGTTTCCCTATGAAATATATAATGTATAACCCTAGTATTCCATAATAAATTTACCATTCAAAAAGAAAAAACTCCTTCTAAACTTTAGATCACCTTGAGAAAATCATTGTAAGATTTTTAAAAATGTATGTCATTATCCATAAAACCAAATGAAAACTATAAGCTGATGGTTAATGCAAAGAAAAGCTATGGTTATTGGCTTATGTTTTAAAAGCATTAGGCAGGAAGTCCAAAGACATTTTATCAATTTGAAACATTTTTACTGTGATGATTCCTCATTTTATTTAAAAAAATTCAAAATTAAGTGTGGGCCCTTGAGTAGTGTCTTTTATCCCAAAAGGATTGTCTGTAGTTGCCAAGACTACTGCCAGGTGAACCACGGGTCTCTTCATGACAATTAAGCCCAATGGCAGTTTATCCTTGAACACAGAAAACTAAACAGTAGATATAGGAAGTAATGGCCAAATAGAAGTGTATGCACATGTAGATATTACATGTAATTATTTAAGCCACATTAAATAAAAATTAATAAACTTCTTCTATACATGTTAATGAATTTATTTTTAATTGAATTTTTTTGGTATCATTGGTTAATAAATTATATGGGTTTCAGGTATACAATTCTATAATACATCATCTGTATATTATATTGTCTGTTCACTATCCCAAGTTAAGTCTCCTTCCATTACCATTTATCCCCCCCTTACCTTCATCTACCTCTCCCTACCACTTTCCCACTTGTAATCACCATATTGGTGTCTGTGTCTATGGGATTTTTTTTTTATTTGCTTAATCTCTTCACCTTTTTCGCCCAGACCCCAACCCCCTTCCCCTCCAACAGCTGTCAGTTTGTTCTCTGTATCTATGAGTCTGTGTCTATTTTGTTTGTTAGTTCATTTTATTCATCAGATTTCACATGTAAGTGAAATCATGTGGTACTTATCTTTCTCTGGTTTATTTCACTTAGCATAATAATCTCTAGGTTCACCCATACTGTCACAAAAGGTAAGATTTCTTCTTTTTTATTGCCAAGTAGTATTCCTTTGTGTAAATGTACCACAGCTCTTTTATCCACTCATCTACTGATGGTCACTTGGGGTGCTTCCAAATCTTTTCTATCTTAAATAATACTGCAATAAATATAGGGGTGCATCTTATACACCAATGATGAACTCACAGAAAGAGAAACTAAAAAAACAATTCCATTTACCATCGCAGCAAAAAAAAATTAAGATACTTAGGAATAAACTTAACCAAAAAGTAAAGGACCTCTTCACAGAAAACTACAGGTCATTGAAAAAAGAAATAGAGGAAGATATAAAAAAGTGGAAGCACATACCTTGTTCATGGATTGGAAGAATTAACATCATTAAAATGTCCATACTACCCAAAGCAATCTATACATTCAATGCAAACCCCATCAAAATACCAATGACATATTTCACAGAACTGGAACAAATACTTCAAAAGTTCATATGGAACCAAAAAAGACCCTGAATAGCCACAACAATCTTGAAAAAGAAGAACAAAGTAGGAGGGATAACATTACTAGACATCAGGTTATACTACAAAGCCACTGTAATCAAAACAGCCTGGTACTGGCACAAGAACAGGCACATAGATCAATGAAACAGAATAGAGAAGCCAGAAATTGACCCAAGACAATATTCTCAATTAATATTTGACAAAGGTGGCAAGAGCATACAGTGGAGTCAAGACAGCCTCTTTAATAAATGGTGTTGGGAAAATTGGACAGCTACATGCAAAAACATGAAACTAGACCACCAACTTACACCATACATAAAAATAAACTCAAAATGGATAAAAGACAAATGTAACTTGTGAATCTATAAAAATTCTAGAAGAAAATGCAGGCAACAAAATTTCAAACATCATATGTAGCAGAATTTTCACTGATACAACATCTAAGGCAACAGAAACAAAGGAAAAAAATGAACACATGGGACTACATCAAACTCAAAAGCTTCTGCACAGCAAAAGAAACAACCATCAAAAGGGAAAGGGATCCCACTATATGGGAGACCATAATTGCCAATGATCCATCAGATAAGGGGTTAATTTCCAAAATATATAGAGTGCTCATACAACTCAACAAAAGGAAGACAAAGAACCCAATTAAAAAATGGGCAGAGGATCTAAAGAGACACCTCTGCAAACAGGACATACAAATGGCCAAGAGACATATGAAAAAATGCTCAACATCACTAATCATCAGAGAGATGCAAATTAAAACAACAATGAGGTATCACCTCACACCTGTCAGAATAGCCACCATCAACAAATCATCAAACAAGTGTTGGCGAGGGTGTGCAGAAAAGGGGACTCTAGTACACTGCTGGTGGGAATGCAGACTAATGCAGCCACTGTGGAAAACACTATTGTGTTACCTCAAAAAGTTAAAAATTGAACTGCCATTTGACCCAGTGATCCCACTTCTAGAATATACCCTAAGAAACCTTAAACACCAATCAGAAAGAATATATGTACCCCTATGTTCATAGCAGCACTATTTACAATAGCTAAGATCTGGAAACAGCCCAAGTGTCCATCAGTGGATGAGTGGATAAAAAAGTCGTGGTACATGTACACAATGGAATACTATGCAGCTGTAAAAAAGAAAGATCTCTTATCCTTTGAGATGGCATGGAAGGACCTCGAGAGTATTATGCTAAGCAAAACAAGCCAAGCATAGAAAGACAAATATCACATGATCTCACTTATTTGTAGAATATAATGAACTAAACAAACTGATGAACAAAATTGACCCAGAGACATCGAGGTGGGGTACAGACTGACAAGGCTCAGAGGAGGGGGGGGTTGGGGGGAAGAGATAAGCCACAGAACTTATATGTATGTATGCATGACCAATGGACATGGACAACAGGGCTGGGAATGGGGCGGGGGGGATGGGGAGGAGGGTGTCAATGGGGGGAAAAGGAGAAACATCTGTAACAAAAACAAATTAATTAAAAAAAATTGTAGACAGAAAATAATGATGTAGCACCATGTATTTATTGTAAAAACCTTCTCATTAAAATATACATATATATTTTATATATATATATATATATGGGAGCATACATTCTTTCAAATTAACATTTTGGGTTTCTTTGAATATATTCTCAGAAGTGGAATTTCTGATTTATAAGGCAGTTCCATTTTTAATTTTTTGAAGAACCTCCATACTGCTTTCCACAGTGGCTGCACCAGTCTGCATTCCCACCAACAGTGTACGAGAGTTTTCCTTTTCTAGACATCTTTGCCAATACTTGTTTGATTTATTGATGATAGCCATTCTGACTGGTGTGAGGTGATATCTCATTGTGGTTTTAACATGCATTTCTCTGACAGTTAGTGACTTTGAGCATCTTTTCATATAAACATATTAATTTCTTTTCTTTTTTTTCTTTTTTTTAATTATATATTTTTTTATTATTATTTTTTATTAATTTACTTTTGTTACAGATGTTTCTCCTTTTTTCCCCCATTGACACCCTCTGCCCCCTCCCTCCCTGCCCCATCCCCATTTTTGTTGTCCATGTCCATTGGTTATGAGTACATGCGTACAAGTTCTGTGTTCATCGCTCCCCTCCCCCCCCTTCTGGCAAATGTCAGTCTGTACCCTACTTCCATGTCTCTGGGACTACCCTGTTCCTCACACTGTTATTTTCATTATATTCCAGAAATAAGTGAGATCATATGATATTTGTCTTTCTCTGCTTGGCTTGTTTCACTTAGGATAATAGTTTCCATGTCCTCCCATGTCGTCGCAAAGGATAAGAGATCGTTTTTTCTTACAGCTGCATAGTACTCCATTGTGTATATGTACGACAGCTTTTTTATCCTTTCGTCTACTGAAGGACACTGGGCTGTTTCCAGATCTTAGCTATTGTAAATTGTGCTGCTATGAACATGGGGGTACATGTATTCTTTCTGATTGGTGTTTCAGGCTTCTTAGGGTATATTCCTAGGAGTGGGATCACTGGGTCAAATGGTAATTCAATTTTTAATTTTTTGAGGTAACACCATAGTGTTTTCCATAGTGGCTGCACCAGTCAGCAATCCCGCCAGCAGTGTACTAGAGTCCCCTTTTCTCCCCATCCTCGCCAACACTTGTTGTTTGATGCTTTGTTGATGGCGGCCATTCTGACAGGTGTGAGGTGATACCTCATTGTTGTTTTAATTTGCATCTCTCTGATGATTAGTGAAGTTGAGCATTTCTTCATATGTCTCTTGGCCATTTGTATGTCCTGTTTAGAGAGGTGTCTCTTTAGATCCTCTGCCCATTTTTTAATTGGGTTCTTTGTCTTCCTTTTGTTGAGATGTATGAGCACTCTATATATTCTGGAAATTAGTCCCTTATCTGATATATCATAGGCAATTATGCTCTCCCATACAGTGGGTTGCCTTTCCACTTTGATGGTTGTTTCTTTTGCTGTGCAGAAGCTTTTGAGTTTGATGTAGTCCCATGTGTTCATTTTATCCTTTGTTTCTGTTGCCTTAGGTGATATATCAGTGAAAATTTTGCTGCGTATGTTGTCTGAAATTTTGTTGCCTACATTTTCTTCTAGGATATCTATGGATTCATGAGTCACATTTAAGTCTTTTATCCATTTTGAGTTTATTCTTGTGTATGGTGTAAGCTGATGATCTAGTTTCATTTTTTTCCATGTAGCTGTCCAATTTTCCCAACACCATTTATTAAAGAGGCTGTCTTTACTCCACTGTATGCTCTTGCCACGTTTGTCGAATATTAATTGAGCATAATGTTTTGGGTCAATTTCTGGGTTCTCTGTTCTATTCCATTGATCTATGTGCCTGTTCTTGTACCAGTACCAGGCTGTTTTGATTATAGTAGCTTTGTAGTATAACCTGATGTCCGGTATTGTGATACCGCCTACTTTGTCCTTCTTTTTCAAGATTGCTGTAGCTATTCGGGGTCTTTTTTGGTTCCATATGAACTTTTGAAGTATTTGTTCTAGTTCTGTGAAATATGCCGTTGGAATTTTGATGGGGATTGCGTTAAATCTGTAGATTGCTTTGGGTAGTATGGACATTTTAATGATGTTAATTCTTCCAATCCATGAACAAGGTATGTGCTTCCACTTTTTTATATCTTCCTCTATTTCTTTTTTCAATGTCCTGTAGTTATCTGCAAATAGGTCTTTTACTTCTTTGGTTAAGTTTATTCCTAGGTATTTTAAATTTTTGGGCACGATGGTAAATGGGATTTTTTTTAGTTTCTCTTTCTGTGAGTTCATCATTGGTGTATAAGAATGCCGTCAATTTCTTGACGTTAATTTTGTATCCTGCTACTTTGCCAAATTCATTAATTATGGCTAGTAGATTTTTGATGGAGTCTTTAGGGTTTTCTATGTATAATATCATGTCATCTGCGAATAATGACAGTTTCACTTCCTCCTTTCCAATTTGGATTCCTTTTATTTTTACTTCATGTCTGATTGCTGTGGCTAAGACTTCCAGTACTATGTTAAATAAGAGTGGTGAAAGTGGGCATCCTTGTCTTGTTCCTGTTCTTAAGGGAAATGCTTTTAGTTTTTGTCCATTGAGTATGATGTTGGCTGTAGGTCTTTCATATATGGCCTTTATAATGTTGAGATATGATCCCTCTATTCCCAAATTGCTGAGCGTTTTTATCAGAAATGGGTGCTGGATTTTGTCAAATGCTTTTTCAGCATCTATTGATATGATCATATGGTTTTTATCTTTCATTTTGTTTATGTGATGTATCACATTTACTGATTTGCGTATATTGTACCAGCCTTGCATCCCTGGGATGAATCCCACTTGGTCATGGTGAATAATTTTTTTGATGTATTGCTGGATCCGATTTGCTAGTATTTTGTTAAGGATTTTGACATCTATGTTCATCAGGGATATTGGCCTATAGTTTTCTTTCTTTGTAGTGTTTTTTTCTGGTTTGGGAATTAGAATTATGCTGGCTTCATAAAACGAGTTTGGAAGTCTTCCTTCTTCTTGAATTTTTTGGAATAGTTTGAGGAGAATGGGTGTTAGTTCTTCTTTGAATGTTCGGTAAAACTCGCCCGTCAAGCCGTCAGGGCCTGGGCTTTTGTTTGCTGGGAGGGTCTTGATTACATCTTCAATTTCCTTCGTTGTTATTGGCCTGTTCAGGTTTTCTATCTCTTTCCGATTCAGTTTTGGGAGACTATGTGTTTCTAGAAATTTGTCCATTTCACTTAGATTGTCGAATTTGTTGCCATATAAATGTTCATAGTATTTGCTAATGATCCTTTGTATTTCTGTGGTGTCAGTTGTTACTTCTCCTCTTTCATTTCTGATTTTGTGTATTTGGGTTCTCTCTCTTTGTTTCTTGGTGAGTCTAGCTAAGGGTCCATCAATCTTGTTTATCTTTTCAAAAAACCAGCTCTTTGTTTTATTGATCCTTTGAATTGTTTTTTTGGTCTCCATGTCGTTTATTTCTGCTCTGATCTTTACTATTTCCTTCCTTCTACTTGCTCTAGGGTTTTCTTTTTGTTTGCTTTCCAGTTCTTTAAGTTGTGAGGTTAGGTAGTCAATTAGAAATTTTTCTTCTTTCTTAAGGTGGGCCTGTAGTGTTATGAACTTCCCTCTCAGAACTGCTTTCGCTGTATCCCATAGATTTTGCGTTGTTGTGTGTTCCTTTTCATTGGTTTCCAGGAATTTTTTAAATTCTTCCTTGATCTCCATGGTAACCCATTCATTGTTCAGTAACATGCTATTTAGCCTCCATGTATTCATATGTTTTTGCATGTTCTTGTTGCAATTGATTTCTAGTTTCATGCCACTGTGGTCTGAAAAGATGCTTGATATGATTTCAATCTTCTTGAACTTGTAGAGACTTAGTTTGTGCCCTAACATATGGTCTATCTTTGAGAATGTCCAATGTGCACTTGAGAAGAATGTGAATTCTGCACTTTTCGGGTGTAATTCTCTGTATATATTTATTAAATCCATTTGATCTAGTGCTTCATTTAGAGTCTCTGTTTCCTTGTTAATTTTTTGTCTAGAGGATCTATCCAGTGATGTCAGTGGGGTGTTGAAGTCTCCTGCTATGATTGTATTGCGGTCAATTTCTCCTTTGAAGTCCTCCAGAAGATTTTTAATATATTTTGGTGCTCTTATGTTGGGTGCATATAAGTTTACCAAGGTTATATCTTCCTGTTGGATAGACCCTTTCAATATTACATAGTGGCCTTCTTTGTCTCTAGTTATGGTCTTCAATTTGAAATCTAATTTATCAGATATGAGTATTGCTACCCCAGCTTTTTTTTCCTTTCCGTTTGCTTGGAAGATTTTTTTCCATCCCTTTACTTTCAACCTATGTGAGTCTTTTGTTGTGAGGTGGGTCTCTTGTAAACAACATATATGTGAATCATGCTTTCTTATCCAGTCAGCTACTCTGTGTCTTTTTATCAGAGCATTCAGTCCATTTACATTTAAGGTGATTATTGATATGTATTTATTTATTGCCATTTTTGTACAGTGTGGTTCTAATTTTCTTTCTATTTCTTCTATTAATTACAGCAGTCCTTTTAACATGTCTTGCAATGCTGGTTTGGTGCTAATATATTCCCTTAGCCTTTTTTTGTCTGGGAAGCTCTTTATTTGACCTTCTATTTTGAATGACAGTCTTGCTGGTTAGAGTAGTCTTGGATTCAGATCCTTGTTTTTCATGACCTTGATTACTTCATGCCATTCCCTTCTGGCTTGTAGTGTTTCTGTTGAGAAGTCAGCTGATAGCCTAATGGGGTTTCCTTTGTAGGTAATCTGTTGCTTATCTCTTGCTGCCTTTAGGATTCTCTCTTTGTCTTTGATTTTTGGCATTTTAATTATTATGTGTCTTGGTGTGGGCCTGTTTGGGTTCTTCTTACTTGGGGCTCTCTGTGCTTCTTGAACTTGAATGCTTTCTTCCTTCACCAGGTTAGGAAAGTTTTCTGTCACTATTTCTTCAAATATATTCTCTAACCCTTGTTCATTTTCTTCTTCTTCAGGGACTCCAATGATACTAATGTTATTATGTTTCCAGTTGTCCCACAGTTCTCTTAAGCTATCTTCCTGTTTTTTCATTGTTTTTTCCTTTTGGTTTTCTGATTGATTGATTTTTTTCTACTCTGTCTTCTAATTCACTGATTCGGTCCTCCGCTTTCTCTACTCTGCTGGTCAGTCCTTCCAATGTGTTCTTTATTTCTGCTATGTCATTCTTCATTTCCACTTGGTTGGTTTTCAGTGTTTCTACATCTTTACTCATGGTGTTGATGTTCTTACTCATGCTGTTTAGTTTCCTCAAGATCATGGCTCGGAACTCTACCTCTGATAATTTGCTTAACTGCATTTAATTTTTCTCATCTTCGGTGGAGTTCTCTTGTTCTTTCATTTGGGATCTGTTTCTTTTTTTCACCATTTTTGCTATCTCAGTGGGTTTTGGAGCCTGCCAAATTTTCCCTGTGGGTGTTGGTGTTCTGCTATTTGTGGCTCCCTCTACTGGGTTTGGATGAGTGTGGAGGGCCCTCCTTCACCACCACTGTCCAGTCTCACTTTTCTGGGTAGATTTGCAAGCTCGGGAAAGGTTTAATTATGTTCTAGCTTTTTGCCTGGAGGCTATTAGTCTCAGTTACTTGAAAAGCCTTAGGATCTCAGTTGAATGAGAAACTCCCTCAGATGTTTACAGTGTAAGAGGATTTCCCAAGGGTGGGGCCAATGCTGGTTGTTAATGAGCCTCAATTTGCATTTCTTTACCTCTTTTCCTCACCTGGGAATCTCTGAGGGAGGGGCTTCCACAGCTCCAGGAAGGAGCAAACTTGGCTGTGTTCTGTGTAACCAGGAAGGAGGGGCTGGCCACCACCGTCCTTTGTGGCCACAGCTCAGCACAAACTCTGAGCGCCCTCCAAATCCCAGGTGTCCCCACAGAGTTCCAGTCTGGTCCGCCCTCCCTCTGCTGGAGCCCCAGGTGAGTGGCTGTGGCTATTTAGCACTCTGTTCTGGCCCTCTGCGCTGTGGAGAAGCTGGGGCTCTTAACCCTGAGGGCGGGCGCCGCTGCCGCTGCTCCCAGCTAAGGCCACTGCTCACAGCCAAGGCCGCTGCTGTCCGTGGTCTCCCAGCCCGCCACCTTCACGCGCCTCCGCAGATCCTACCAGGCTCATTCAGTGTCCCTGGTTGTATGGTCCTCTCCCGCTGCTTTTCTGTTGCTTTTTCCTGATGATTTGTTTTTATTTTAGTTGTAATTCCCGTTTGGTCCTGGGAGATTGTCTGTGTAGCTTCCATTCACTCCACCACCATTTTTTTCTCTAAACATATTAATTTAAAACACCCAAATGAAGAACATTTTAATAAGTAACAGAAAAAAGTAGCCATTTGCTCTTATTTATTTTTGTGCTTTCATGATGCTTATTCATTCAATATATTAATATTTATTAAGTTCATGAAAGATACAATGAGGTATACTAAAGAACTTGACAATAAAAGAAATATGAATATCTTCTGAGTTAAAGTATAAAATCAAAATATAATTAAACTATAATAAATTAAATGACATCCATAAATTCATCTTGGGGAGAGATGGTGGTTGCTATACTACCATGGTTTGATTGTAACTAACTGAATGTATGAACAATGGCTGAATATATATTCAGTATATATATTCAGATCTGGTCAACAAGAGGAGAGTTTGGTCATCAATGAAGACAAGCAGAAAGAAACAATATTATCTATTTCAAAAGCTGTCTACAGCCAAGCTTATCATCCAAGTGGTGTGTGGTTATAATGGCAAATATATATTTGATCTTTGTCCCAGTTCCTGGCACAGACCTTCTGATACTCTTGGAATTCCTTGAATTATGGGAGCATCTTTAGTTATTCATAACAAACTCCTTCTAGCCAAACCTAAATTATGCAAATGAAGTGAGTCTTGAGGACTTCTAGATAGCTTCAGGATGAGAACTGGTTGCCAGAAAGACCAAGGCATGATTAGAAGGTTGGGTTGGAAATTTCAGTCCTACACTTGCTCCCCTCACCTCTGGGGAGGGGAGAGAAGCTGAGGGTTAAGTTCAATTACCAATGGCCAATGATTTAATCAATCATGCCTGCATAATGAAACTTCCATTAAACAGTAGGGTTCAGAGAGTTTCTGGATTGGAGAACACATTAAGTTGCTCAGAGGATGAAACGCTCAGAGAGGACATAGAAGCTCTGCACCTTGCCCCCTCCTGCCCAGATCTTGCCCTATGCAATTCTCCTATTTGGCTGTTCCTGAGCTACATTCTTTATATTAAACCAATAATGTAAGTGTTTTCTTGAGTTCTGTGAGTAATTCTAGCAAATTATTGAAACCGTAGAGGGGTGATGAGAACCCTCAGATTTGTAGCCAAGGCAGACAAGTGTAGGGATTCTGGGCACCTGAAAACTTGCAACTAGCATCTGAAGTTAGGGCAATTGTAGAATTGATTCCCTTAATTTATAGGGTCTGCATTAATTTTGGGTAGTTTTTATATTAGTTTTATTGGGCTGCCATAATAAAATATAGACTGGGTGCCTTAAACAATAGAAATTTATTTCTAGTCAGAGGAATGAAGGCATGAGAGTTTCCTAGTCTCTTCCATTGGCATTACAAAAACTTGAACAGCTATAATTTAACAAAAGATATCCCGCTTAACACAAATATATCTGAGGGACTTGTGCATTGAAACATCTGAAAGTGGGCTAGTCAAAGCAAGCAGGGGAGAAGGAAAAAGAGAAGAGTAGAGATGGGTGCCACAGAAAAAACCAGAACTCATTGTGTGTCTCAAGACAGGGGAAGAATCAGGTTCCACTTGGAAAAGCAAAGAGATGCAATGAGCATTCCTGCCTAAGTGTTCCCTATGCACTGTGGCTGAGCGTAGGAACCAGGTGGAGACAGAACACAGAGGTGTAGCTGTGACTGTAGCAATTGCCATTGCCAGGCAGAAAAACAAAGCCACAGAGCCTAGGTGCCTCCTCTCACCCTCCCAAAGCTAGCAGCAGGCCCCGGAAGCTGTGGCAGTGAGTGTAGGGTTACAGATCACATTATCTACAGCCCTGAGATTTGAAGAGGCAGAAACATTTTTTCCTGAGATACAGAGGTGAGGCAGCTGAGGTCTAACCAGTAGTCATTACTGGAGGAGAACAAAGCCACAAACACACCAGCCAGCCTCTCCCACTCACCCTCCCCCATCCACTGTGGCTGAGCCCAGCTAGAGCACTTGGCACTCTGTCAATGAGGGCAGCATTTGGTTACAGGGGACAGAAATGAGATTTCACAAGCTTGGAAGCCATTACACACCACGTTCCCCCATGGGAATGGTGCCCTAAAATAGAGGCAACCTGGTCACAGAGGACATGCCACCTTCCCAGGAAATACAGGGCATTTTCCACTGACCTGAAGATCCAAAAAGTCAGAGCAGTGTAAGAGAAACTAAAAAACTGCACTTCAGCACCACCTACTGGAAACCAAAAGAAAGAATTCTTATCAACCTACTAAAGTGGGAAGTGCCACTCTTAAATAAAAAGCAGGTATCATTCCCATAAATACCTAGTCAGAGAGGAATCCATCAAATAACATGACTAATCAAGGTAATGAGACAGCTCAGAAATAAAGGTGGAAAATCTCCAGGAATGGAAATATGTGATTTAAATGACAGAGAATCCAAGATTGCACTTCTGATAAAACTCAACAAGATAGGCAGTTTAACAGACTCAGAAATAAAATGAACAAACAAAAGGAGTACTTTACCAAAGAAATTAAAACTTTAAAAATGAACAAATTGAAATTCTGGTGATGAAGAACTCCATAAAAGAGATGAAGAATGACCTAGCAAATTTAGGAAACAGAGCTAATCAGATGAAGGAAAGAATTAATGATATTGAAAATAGAAATCTAGAAATGATGTGGCTCCCTAGGTAAGAGCTTTGTCCTGTCCCATGCACCAAAGTCTCATGGGTTCGATTCCTGGTCAGGGCACATACCCAGGTTGTAGGTTCAACCCTCAGTCTGGGTGCATGCAAGAGGCAACCGATTGAAATTTTTCTTTCAAGTTGATGTTTCTCTCTCTCTCTCTCCCTCTCCCTTCCTGTCTCTCTAGAATCAATGAAAAACATATCTTCAGGTGAGGATTAAAAAAGAAAAAAAAGGAATAAATCATAGAATACTGCCATTAAAACAACAGACAGTAACACAAAAGGAAAGAAACAACAAAGACACAGCTACCAGAAAATAAATATAAAAGGGCTACAAGAGATCTTCATATATCAATAATCATGCTAAATGTAAATTAACTGATCTCACCAATAAAAAGGCACAGACTGAATCATGAAAAACTGGAAAATATAGACTGATTAACAGTGAGAAAATTGAAACAACCATCAAAAACCTCCCCAAAAGTAAAAGTCCAGGACCAGATGGCTTCACTAGTGAATTCTGCCAAACATTCAAAACAGATTAAATACCTATTCTCAAAATTGAAGAAGTGGCAATACTATCTAACACATTTTATTAGGCCAACATTCCTGATACCAAAACCTAGCAAGAATAACAAACAAAAAAGAAAACTACAGACCAATATCTCTGAAGACTATAGATGCAACAATCTTAAACAAAATACCAAGCAAATTGAATATAACAATACATTAAAAAAATAATACATCACGATCAAGTGGGGTTAATTCCAGGGACACAAGGATAATTCCACATATGCAAATCAATCAGTGTCATATACCACAAATGTAAAAAATAAAAATCATGATTTTTCAGATGCAGAAAAACATTTGACAAGATAAAACATACACTTGTGATTAAAACATTCAACAAAATGGGTATGGAAGGAAAGTACCTCAGCATAATGAAAACCATTTATGACAAACTTTCAGCTAATATCATTCTCAATGGTGAAAAACTAAAATCTTTTCCTCTAAGATCACGTGCAGACAAGAATGTCCATCTCATTACTGTTATTCAACATAGTACTAGAAGTCCTAGCCAGAGCAATCAGGCAAGAGAAAGAAATAAAATGCATCCAAGTTGGAAATGAAGAAGTAAAATTGTCACTTTTTGCAGACAACATGATTCTTTATATAGAAAACCCTAAAGATTCTACAAAAAAAAAAAAACCTATTAGAAATGAGAAACAAATACATTAAAGTTGCAGGAAACAAAAATCCATTGCATTCTTACATATAAACAATAAAATTTTCAGAATAATAAAATTTCTTTTGTAAAAAATAATAAAATAAAAACCAGGGAGAAGATAGCAGTGGGCAGGACCAGAGCGAGGGTGAGTGTGTCAGAGTGTAAGTGTGAATGAGTGAGTGGACCTGAGTGTGGACAAGCAACCTTGAACAGTGCAGAAATGTGGGGCAAAGGGTTCCTGTGCTGTGGATGGAAAGCAGCCAGCTACTGCAGTAAACAGCTGGTCAGGGCACTTCTCCCTGCGCAGCTTTGAGGCCCCCCCCCCATTCTGGAAGATCCCTGTCTTCCCTGGAAGAAGGCAGCGGGGAGCAGCTAGGGCCGAGTGACCCGAGTCCATCAGAACACCTTGCACCATTGGACCAGTGGACCAGCACACAGTAGCGGTGCTGAGGTGCCTGCTGTAGTAGCCGCAACTGGTGGGGAGTCAAGCACTATCCCCCACAGCAGCAGTGATTAGACTGTCAGCTGATTTCTCAATAGAAACACTGCAGGCCAGAAGGGAGTGGCATGAAGTATACAAGGTAAAGAAAGACAAGGTTCTGAATCCAAGAATAATGTATCCAGCATGGCAATCATTCAAAATTGAAGGTGAAATAAAAAGCTTCACAGACAAGAAAAAGCTAAAAGAATTTACCACCACCAAATCAGCATTGCAAGGAATGCTGAAGGGACTGTTGTAAGAAGAAGAAGAAGAAGGAGAGAGAGAGATAGATAGAGAGAGAGAGAGAGAGAGAGAGAGAGAGGAACACAGACATAAAATAAAAATGGCAACTAATAAGTATCTATCAACAATAACGTTAAATGTAAATGGCTTAAATGCTACAATCCAAAGACACAGGGTAGTTGATTGGATAAGAAAACACGACCCATATATATGCTGTATACAAAAGACACCTCACAACAAAAGACTCATACAGGATGAAAGTGAAGGGATGGAAAAAAAATTCCAGCAAATGGAAATGAAATAAAAAATGCTGGTGTAACAATACTCATATTTGATAAGATAGACTTCAAAGTGAAGGCCATAATAAGGGACAAAGAAGGTCACTACACAATATTAAAAGGATCAATCCAAAAGAGGATATAACCCTGGTAAACACACGCACCAAATAGGGGAGCACCAAAATATATTTAAAAACGTCAGGAGGACTTCAAGGGAGAAATCAATAGCAATATAATCTTAGTGGATGACTTTAACACCTGACTGACACCACTGGATAGATCTTATAGACAAAAATTAACTAGGACACAAAGTCCTTAAATGATGAACTAGATCAGTTGCACTTAATTGATATTTACAAAACATTTCACCACAATGCTGCAGAATATGCATTCTTCTCAAGTGCACACGGGACATTCTCACAGATAGACCACATGTTAAGACACAAAGTCTCTATAAATTTAAGAAGATTGAAATCATATCAAGTATCTTCTCAGATCACAATGGCATGAAGCCAGAAATCAATTACAACAAAAACATTCAAACATTTGTAGGCTAAATAGCATGTTACTAAACAACAAATGGGTTACCAAGGAGATCAAGGAAGAAATTAAAAACTTCCTGGAAACCAATGAAAATGAACACACAAAAACACAAAATCTATGGGACTCAGCAAAAGTAGTCCTGAGAGGGAAATTTATAGCAATACAGGCCCATCTCAAGAAACAAACAAACAAAAAATCCTAATTGACTCTCTAACCCTACAACTTAAAGAACTAAAAGTAAACAAAAAGAAAAACCCAGAGCAAGAACAAGGAAAGAAATAGTAAAGGTCAGAGCAGAAATAAATGACTTAGAAACAAACAAACAAAAAAACAGTTCAAAAGATCAGCGAAACAAAGAGCTGATTTTTTGAAAAGATAAACAAGATTGATGGACCCTTAGCCAGATTCACCAAGAAACAAAAAGAGAGGACCCAAATAAACAAAATTAGAAACGAAAGAGGAGAAGTAACAACTGACACCACAGAAATACAAAGGACCATCAAAACATACTATGAACAATTTATACAACAACAAATTGGACAATCTAGGTGAAATGGACAAATTTCTAGAAACACACAGTCTCCCAAAACTGAACTGGGAAGAGATAAAAAACTAGAACAGACCAATAACAGCAAAGGAAATTGAAGATGTAATCAAGAAACTCCCTGCAAACAAAAGCCCAGGTCCAGATGGCTTCATGAGGAGTTTTACTGAATGTTCAAAGAACATCTAACACCCATTCTGCTCAAATTATTCCAAAAAATCCAAGAAGACGAGAGACTTCCAAACTCATTTTATGAGGCCAGCATAATCCTAATTCCAACCAGATAAAAACAGTACAAAGAAAGAAAACTACAGGCCAATATCTCTGATGAACACAGATGCCAAAATTCTTAACAAAATATTAGCAAATCTGATCCAGCGATACATCAAAAAAATTATTCATCATGACCACCTGCGATTCATACCATGGATGCAAGGATGGTACAATATTCGCAAATCAGTAAATGTGATACACCACATAAATAAAATGAAAGATAAAAACCATATGAGCATATCAATAGATGCTGAAAAAGCATTAGATAAAATCCAGCACCCATTTCTGATAAAAACACTCAGCAATGTGGGAATGGAGGGATCATATCGTGACATAACAAAGGCCTTATATGAAAAACCTACAGCCAACAATCATACTCAATGGGTAAATACTAAAAGCATTTACCTTAATAACAGGAATAAGATAGGGATGCCCAATTTCGCCACTCTTATTTAACATAGCACTAGAAGTCTTAGCCACACAATTAGACATGAAGAAAAAATAGAAGGAATCCAAATTGGAAAGGAGGAAGCGAAAGTCATTATTTGCAGATGACATGATATTGTACATAGAAATAGCTAAAAACTTCATCAAAAATCCACTGGATTTAATAAATGAATTTGGCAAAGTAGCAGGATACAAAATTAACATCAAGAAATTGTTGGATTCTTATACACCAACAATGAACTCACAAAAAGAGAAACTAAAAGAAAATCTCATTTACCATTGTGGCAAAAAAATTTAAGATACCTAGCAATAAACTTAACCAAAGAAGTAAAAGACCTCTTCACAGAAAACTACAGATCATTGAAAAAAGAAACAGAGGAAGATATTAAAAAGTGGAAGCATATATCTTGTTCATGGATTGGAAGAATTAACATCATTAAAATGTCCATACTATGCAAAGCAATCTATACATTCAATGCAATCTCCACTAAAATATCAATGACATATTTCATGGAACTAGAAAAAAATACTCCAAAAGTTTATAGGAAACCAAAAAGACCCCGAATAGCCACAGCAATCTTGAGAAAGAATAACAAAGTAGGAGGGATCACATTACCAGATATCAGGTTATATTGCAAAGCCACTGGAATCAAAACAGCCTGGTATTGGCACAAGAACAGTCATATAGATCAATGCAACAGAACAGAGAACCCAGAAATTGACCCAAGACAATATGCTCAATTAATATTTGACAAAGGTGGCAAGAGCTTACAGTTTAGTCAAGACAGCCTCTTCAATAAATAGTGCTGGGAAAATTGGACAGGTACATGCAAAAGAATGAAGCTAGACCACCAACTTACACCATACACAAGAATAAACTCAAAATGGATAACAGACTTAAATGTGATGCGTGAATCCATAAAAATCCAAGAAGAAAATATAGGCAACAAAATTTCAGACATCACATGCAACAGAATTTTCATTGATACAATGCCTAAGGCAACAGAAACAAAGGCAAAAATGAACACATGGGACTACATCTAACTAAAAACTTCTGCACACCAAAAGAAACAACCATCAAAATGGAAAGGGAACCCACTGTATGGGAGAGCATAATTGCCAATGATACATCAGATAATGGGTTAATTTCAAAAATATATAGAGTGCTCATACAACTCAACAAAAGGAAGACAAAGAACCCAATTAAAAAATGGGCAGAGGACCTAAATAAACACCTCTCCAAACAGGACATACAAATGGCCAAGAGACCTGAAAAAATGCTCAATGTCACTTCAGAATGGCTGCCATCAACAAATCATCAGACTTCCAGTCAAGATGGCAGCGTAGGTAAACGTGGTATCAAGTCCTCCCACAACTACATCAAAGTTACAACTAAACTACAGAACAACCATCATTCAAAACCTCCTGAAATCGAGCTGAATGGAAGTCCTACAACTATGAAATTAAAGAAGAAGCCATATCGAGACTGGTAGGAGGGGTGGAGGCGCGACGGGCTGGTCCCACACCCACGTGTGCCGGATAAAAATTAGGACACCTCAGGTGGGAAGGTCCTCCCTGAGGACTCAGGGGTCCCCGTCCCACACCAGGCGCTCAGCTCAGGGTTCCAGTGCCAGGAAGAGAAGTCCTCATAACTTCTGGCTGGAAAAACCAGCGGGAACTGAGGCTGAGGCGGCTGGAGCCCCCGGCAGCTCCTCTTAAAGGGCCCGCACATGGACTTATTCGGACTTGCTCCCTCCAGGCACCAGCGTCGGGGAGGCAGCTTGAAAGGCACCAGAACCATATGGGGAAGAACTGATCTGTTTGGCATTGAAGCGAGGGCTAAAGAGGCAGCTTTCTCCTGGACAGACGTGCTATCAGAGGCTTTTGTTCCTTTGGTGAGCCCTTCCCTGGGCCGGCAGACACCGCCATATCTGGGACTCCAACTGCCTGGCTCACACAGTTTGCCCCGCCCTGGTGATTCCCTGAGGCCCCGCCCCACCCAACTTTCAGGCCCACCCAAGCTGTTGCCAGTTGCTTTACCATAGGATTGGCCTGTCTTGGATCCTGCTTCAGCTTTTCCTAAATTCTTTCAAACAAGCAGCATCTGGTCTCAGCTAGCCCCATACCTCTCGCTAAGTAATACATAGAAACAAACACAGGGAGGCAGCCAAAATGAGGAGACAAAGAAACAGGTCCCAAATGAAAGAACAGAACAAAACTCCAGGAAAAGAACTAAGTGAAATGGAGTTAAGCAACCTAACAGATGCAGAGTTCAAAATACTGCTTATAAGGATGCTCAATGGACTTACTGAGAACCTCAGTGAACTTAGTGAGGGCCTCAAGAGCATCAAAAAGGACCAGTCAGAAATGAAGGATGCACTAACTGAAATAAAGAATAGTTTACACAGATGCCATAGTAGAGTAGATAAAGCCAAGAAGCAAACCGTGGATTTGGAATATAAGAAAGCAAAAAACACCCAATCAGAACAGCAAAAAGAAAAAAGAATCCAAAAAAATGAGGACAGTGTAAGGAGCTTCTGGGACAACTTCAGGCATGCCAACATTTGCATCATGGGAGTGCCCAAAGGAGATGAAAGAGAGCAAGAAATTGAAAACCTATTTGAAACAATAATGGCAGAAAACTTCCCTAACTTGGTGAAGAAAACAGACATACAAGTCCAGGAAGCACAGAGAGTCCCAAACAAGTTGAACCCCAAGAGGCCCACACCAAGACACATCATCATCAAACTGAAAAAGGTTCAAGACAAAGAGAGAATTTTAAAAGCAGCAAGAGAAAAGCAGTTAGTTACCTACAAGGGACTTCCCATAATACTGTCAGCTGATTTCTCAAAAGACTTTCCCAGACAAGGAAAAGCTAAAGGAGTTCATCACCACCAAACCATTATTATATGAAATATTGAAGGGTCTTCTTGAAAAAAAAGATAATAAAATATGAACAAACAAAATGGCAATAAACACATATCTATCAACAACTGAATCTACAAACAAAATGAACAAGCAGAACAGAAACCTTCTCATAGATACAGAGAACTTCTGTTGGTTACCAGATGGGTGGGGGCTGGGGGGATGCATAACCAATGGACACAGACAACAGTGTGAGGAAAGGCAGGAGGGGGCAGGAATGGGGAGGAGGGGGGCAATGGGGGAAAAATGAGGAACATCTGTAATGCATTCAACAATAAAGATAAGTTAAAAAAAATCATCAAACAAGTGCTGGCGAGAGTGTGAAGAAAAGGGATAAATGCAAAAAACTGTCCTCAGATGAGGATTAAAAAACAAAAACAAGAATAGAGTTACCATGTGACCCTGAATCTCCTCTTTTGGGTATATACCTGAAATGTTTTAGAACATTTACTTGTAAAGATATATGTACTCTTATGTTCATTGTAGCATTATTCATGGAGGCCAAGACCTGGAAACAACAGAGGTGTCCTTTAATCGATGATTGGATAAAGATGTGGTACATGTATATAATGGAATGCTCATCCATAAAAAAAGATGAAAAAATGCCATTTGCAACAACATGGATATTGAGATTATCATGTTAAGTGAAATAAATCAGACAAAAAAAGTCAAAACAATATGATTTCACACGTATGTGGGATTTATAACTGAAAGCAACAAATGAACAAAACTAACAAAAACTCATGGACACAGACAACAGTATGATGGTTATCAGAAAAAAGGGGGGTTGGAATGATAAAGGGGGTCAAATATGTGATGGAAGGTAATTCGACTTTGGGTGGTAAACTCACAATGCAATATGCAGATGAGGTAGTATAAAATTGTATACTTGAAACCTATATAATTTTATTAACCAATGTTACCCCAATAAATGTAATGAAAATTTTTTAAAACAAAATTTATTTTCTCATATTTCTGGAGGATGAGAGTCCAATATCAAGGTGCAGCTTAGCTAGTTCCTAGTGAGAGCTCCTTCCTGGCTTGTAGATAGTCACATTTTCCTATATCTTCGTGGCCTTTCCTCCATGAATGTGTGCAGAGAAAGAGTGAGTTCTCTGGTTTTTCTTCTTTTAAAGACACTAATCCTATGGTATCAGAGACCCATTCTTTTTTTTTTTTAACTTATCTTTATTGTTGAATGTATTACAGATGTTCCTCATTTTTCCCCCATTGGCCCCCTCCTCCCCATTCCTGCCCCCCTCCTGCCTTTCCCCACACTGTTGTCTGTGTCCATTGGTTATGCATATATACATATAAGTTCTTTGGTTTATTTCTTCCCACCCCCCACCCCTCCTTCCCTTTGAGGTTTGTCAGTCTAACAACCAATTTGTACTTCTTAATCCCTTCACCTTTTTCACCCATCCCCCCAGCCCCCACCCATCAGGTAACCAACAAAAGTTCTCTGAGAATGTTTCTGTTTTGCTTGTTCATTTTGTTTGTAGATTCAGTTGATAGATATGTACTTATTGCCATTTTGTTTGTTTATATTTTTTTATCTTTTTCTTCAAGAAGACCCTTCAACATTTCATATAATAATGGTTTGGTGGTGATGAACTCCTTTAGCTTTTCCTTGTCTGGGAAAGTCTTTATATGGCCATCGATTCTAAATGACAGCTTTGCAGGATAGAGTACTCTTGGTTGTAGGTTCTTGCTTTTCATCACTCTGAATATTTCTTGCCACTCCCTTCTGGCCTGCAAAGTTTCTTTTCAGAAATCAGCTGACAGTCTGATGGGAACTCCCCTGTAGGTAACTAACTGCTTTTCTCTTGCTGCTTTTAAGATTCTCTCTTTGTCTTGAACCTTTTGCATTTTGATGATGATGTGTCTTGGTGTGGGCCTCTTGGGGTTCATCTTGTTTGGGACTCTCTGTGCTTCCTGAACTTGTATGTCTGTTTCCTTCACCAAGTTAGGGAAGTTTTCTGCCATTATTGTTTCAAATAGGTTTTCGATTTGTTGTTCTCTCTCTTCTCCTTCTGGCACCCCCAAGATTCGAATGTTGGCACGTTTGAAGTTGTCCCAGAGGCTCCTTACACTATCTTCATTTTTTTGGATTCTTTTTTCTTTTTTCTGTTCTGATTGGGTGTTTTTTGCTTCCTCATATTCCAAATCGATTGTTTGCTTCTTGGATTTACCTACTCTACTATTGCATCTGTGTAAACTATTCTTTATTTCAGTTAGTGCATCCTTCATTTCTGACTGGTCCTTTTTGATGCTCTTGAGGCCCTCACTAAGTTCACTGAGGTTCTCAGTAAGTCCATTGAGCATCCTTATAAGCAGTATTTTGAACTCTGCATCTGTTAGGTTGCTTAACTCCATTTCACTTAGTTCTTTTCCTGGAGTTTTGTTCTGTTCTTTGATTTGGGACCTGTTTCTTTGTCTCCTCATTTTGGCTGCCTCCCTCTGTTTGTTTCTGTGTATTACTTAATGAGAGGTATGGGGCTAGCTGAGACCAGATGCTGCTTGTTTGAAAGAATTTAGGAAAAGCTGAAGCAGGATCCAAGACAGGCCAATCCCAGAGACCCATTCTTTTGACCTTATTTTAAGTTAATTGCTTTCATACTCTATATACAGCCATACTGTGGGGTTAGAGCTTCTGCATATAAATAGGGAGGGTACAAATATTCCAAAACTGAATATAACATTACCATAGGTTTTTTTTGTAGAATCTAAATGTTTTATTTGTTGATACATAATACATATTTCTTATTTATTTATTTTTATTGTTGAAAGTATTACAGATGTCCCCCTTCTTTCCCCATTGAACCCCTCCTTCCGATTCCCATCCCCTTCCTACTTTCCCCAGTCTAGTGTTATCAGTTATTGTCTGAGAATTGATGAACTGGTGTTCAAAAGATAAGATGTATTTGGTGTCAGGGAAAATAAAGTTAGAATGAAAACAAAATTCCTCTTTAGGAAAAGACTTGTGGTTTGATTGGGAAAGCACTCTCATAGACCTTTGTGGTTCTGTAAGTTTATGGCCCAGAATTTAGTCTGAAGAGACAGAGATGAGAAGCTGAATTGCTCTTCATCCCTGACTAGGATGATCCATCCAGTACCTCATCCTTCATTTCCATGACCTTTTCTTAATGAAAATGTTTTTTTCTCTTCATCTCAGCCACACACTATCAACTTTTGACTTGTCACTACTTGAAATAAATTCACTCCAAACATTCCACATTCTTCCCACAGCTTCCATACCCTGTCACTTGTTCAGCCTCAGAGGGGCCTCCAAGAATACCACTGCAATATCCCAATCATCCAGCCCTCCCTTCTGCTTTTTTTGTTTCCTACTTTATACAACTTTGATTTTATGTTCCTCCATTTTAGAGACAGGTTTGTCACTATCCTAAACTGTCTTTTTCCTCTTTTCATAATATCCATCTCCAATGACATTTCAAAGTTTCTCTACTTTCTTCCAATTTACAATTTCACTTAACCATCTCCTAACCAAGCAAAGACTAAACCTTCTACTTAACAAAGTTGAAGCCATAATTTAGAATATTCTTCAAATTCCAACTTATCTCCCTACCTGCATTTAGAAACACCCACTTTCTTTCTTCCTGTTTGTTTTACGAGTGCCCATTCTCCTATCCAAAGTTAATTCCTGCCCCAGTGTGTTCATCCTCAGGAACACAAAACTATCAATTAATTTTTTACCTAGCATAATCATTCACATATATCAACCATATTAATACCATCTATGTTTAAACCCCTCCAACTACATCACATAAATCATAAACAAAAAACTTTCCTTCACATATCCTTACCTAAACCCTGATGTTTAGCTCTTCTACTTTATAGAAAACTTCTAGAATGCATTGTCTCTGGCTCCATTTCTTCCTGTTCCATGTGACTCATATCCTCATGTTCTAGCTGTTCAAGTCTCTCTAATCTGTTTTTTCCACATTATACAAAACAGCTCTTTTTAAGGCCCCCAGACCTTTATATTTCCCCGAAGAGCTTTCACCTGCCAGGTTGTAATTTTATATGAAATAAGAATCATCTGCATGTGAAGTAACTCCCTTCCTGAAATACCTTTATCTACTTCTTTACCTGACACCCCACTCTCCTTGTCTTTCTTTCTAGGACACCCTTCTCTTCATAGCCATGAAATACTGGTAAGTCTTACAGCTTATGTTTAAGTCCTCTACTCTTTTCATTTTGTACTTTCTTCCTAGATAATTTCATGTACCCTCAACAACATCTTCAAACCAAATATTGCTTATATAATGATAGCTCAGTTCTCTCTTCTGAGCTCCAGCCAACATATCAAGCCACTATCAACAGTATAAATTGGGTCTCTCAAAGGCACATCAAACTCAACATGACTAAACAGGAACTCACGACTTCAGTCTCCAAATCCTGCATTCCTTCTGGGATTTCCTATTTCAATTTATGATACTTCCATCTTCTTTAGTGTGCAATCACAAGCCTAAGAGTCATGTTTATGGCTTTTTCTTCCTTTACTGCTAATATCCAATCTATTACCAATTCTTATTGATATTCTCCCCTTAATGATTTTCAAATCCTTTGTCCTCTTCCTTCTTCAGCTGTTCTAACATTTATAATCTCTTGATTAGGCTGTTTTCTTGTATAGATTCTGGTCCACCTCCAATTTACTCTACACTCTACAGCCAGAGTGATTTTATTTTTAAAATTTATCTTTATTGTTGAATGTATTACAGATGTCCCCCTTTTTCCCCCCTTGACCCCCTCCTCCCCAATCCTGCCCCCTTCCGCCTTGCCCATACTATTGTTTGTGTCCATTGGTTATTCATATATGCACAGTTCTTTGGTTTATTCTCGCACTCATTCCCTCCTTCTCTTTGAGGTTCATCAGTCTAACAACAAATTTGTACTTCTTAATTCCTTCATCTTCTTCACCCATCCCCCCAGCCCCCTTCCATATGGCAAGCAACAGAAAGTTCTTGGTATCTATGAGTCTGTTTTTGTTCTGTTTGCTCATTTTGTTTGTAGATTCAATTGTTGATAGATATGTATTTATTGCCATTTTATTGTTTTTTTTTTCTTTTCCTTGAAGAAAACCCTTCAACATTTCATATAATACTGGTTTAATGATGATGAACTCCTTTAGCTTTTTCATGTCTGGGATACTCTTTATATGTCCTTTGATTCTAAATGATATCTTGACTGTAGATCGTTGTTTTTCATCACTTTGAATATCTCTTGCCACTCCTTTCTGGCCTGCAAAGTTTCTTTTGAGAAATCAGCTTATGGGAGCTCCTTTGTAGGTAATGAGCTGCTTTTCTCTTGCTGCTTTTAAGATTCTCTCTTTGTCTTTAACCTTTGGCATTTTGATGATGATGTGTCTTGGTGTGGGCCTGTTTGGGTTCATCTTGTTTGGAACTCTCTGAGCTTCCTGGACTTGTATGTCTGTTTTCTTCATCAAGTTAGAGAAGTTTTCTGTCATTATTGTGTCAAATAGGTTTTCAATTTCTTGCTCTCTTTCATCTCCTTCTGGCACTCCCATGATGCAAATGTTGGTATGCTTGAAGTTGTCCCAGAGGCCCCTTACACTGTCCTCATATTTTGGGATTCTTTTTTCTTTTTGCTGTTCTGATTGGATGTTTTTTGCTTCCTTATATTTCAATTTGATGGTTTGTTTTTTGGCTTTACTTTATTATTGATTCCCTGTAAATTATTTATTTCAGTTAGTATATTCTTCATTTCTGACTGGTCCTTTTTTATGTTATTGATGTTCTCACTAAGTTCCTTGAAGTTCTCCTTGAGTTTCTTGAAGATCACACTAAGTTCCTTGAAGGCCTCACTAATTCTGTGAGCACCCTTATAACCAGTGTTTTGAACTCTGCATCTAATTCATTGCTTATCTTCATTTTGTTTAGTTCTTTTCCTGGAGTTTTGTTCTTTTCTTTCATTTGGGACATGTTTCTTCATCTCCTCATTTTGGCTGCTTCCTTGTGATTGTTTCTATATATTAAGTAGAGTTGCTATTAAGTGGAGTTGCTATGTCTCCTAGGCTTTGTAAGGTGGCTTATTGTTGTAGGTGTCCTATTAGGTCCAGTGGCACAGCCTCCTTGATCACCCCAGCTGGGCCCTCGAGGTGCACCCCTTGTGTGAACTGTACACTCTTCTGTTGTAATTGAGTCTTGATTACTGTTGGCATGTCAATGAAAGGAATTTACTCAGGCTGATCAGCTTCAAGGACTGGCTGTGCTCACTGGCTTCTGACTACCTTGGAGAATCAGCTGTGTAGGGGCCCACCACACAGAGCAAGACTTACTTCACCAGAGCTCTGGTACCCACTGAGTCCACTCCTTGAGTGTGTCACTTGTGGGGAGAGTTGGGTGGTGGTGTTTTGATGTGGTCTGAAGCTGTCCACTGGATGTGCTGGCTCTGGGGCAAGGTCAGCCACTGCCTGTATTCTATTCAGGACCACCCGGCATAAGCTACAAAGTGATTTGCTGATGGCTGCTTCTTGTACTGGGTTTGGAGGTGCCCAGGAAAAGCCAAGTTGTGAACCAAGGCTGGCTGCTTCTAGTGCCAGGCCTGATCACTTAATGAGAGGTATGGGGCTCACTGAGAGTGGATGCTACTTGTTTGAGAGATTTTAGGAAACTCTGAAGCAGGGTCCAAGACAGGCCAATCCTATAGTAAAGCCACTGAAAACAGCTTGTGTGGGCCTGAAAGTTGGGTGGGGCAGGGCCTCAGGGAATCACCAGGGTGGGGCAAACAATGTGGGACAGGTTGCTGGAGTCCCAGATCTGGCTGCCACCTGCTGCCCCTGGGAAGGGCTCACCAAAGGAACAAAGGCCTCCACCAACACGTCTGAGAGAAAGCTACCTCTCCAGCCTTCACCGGGAGGCCAAACAGCTCAGTTCTTCCCTGTATGTCTCTGGTGTCCTTCAAGCTGCCTCCCTTCTGAGCTTAGAGGGAGCAAGTTAAGTCTGTGTGTGCACCCTTTAAAGGAGCTACCTGGGGCTCCAGAAGCCTCAGCCTCCCTCAGCCTCAGTTTCCACTGATTTTACAGCTAGAAGTGATGGGAACTTCTCTTCCTGGCACTGGAACCCTGAGCTGGGTGTCTAGTGTGGGACAGGGAACCCTCACTCCTCAGGGAGGACCTTCCCAACTGAGTTGTCCCTCCTGATTTTTATCTACACACGTGAGTGTGGGACCAGCCTATCCACCTCTGCCTCCCCTACCAGTCTCGATGTGGCTGCTTCTTTAATTTTGTAGTTGTAGGACTTCCATTCAGCTCTATTTCAGGCGGTTCTGAATGACGGTTGTGTTATAGTTTAGTTGTAATTTTGATGTGGTTGTAGGAGGAGGCGAGTACCACATCTACCTATGCCAGCATCACTGGAAGTTGTGTTGCGACTTCTTTTTTTTTTTTATCCTCACCCGAGGACATTTTTCCATTTTTCATTCAGATAGAGTGGGAAGGAGAGAGAGGAAGAGAGAGAAACATCGATGTGAAGGGGATGAATCGAGTGGCTGCCTCCCACACAACCCAACCAGGGCCAGGGACAAACTGCAACCGAGGTACATGCCCTTAGCGGGAACCAAACCCGGGTCTCTCCAGACCACACGCCAATGCTCTAACCGCTGAGCCAAACCGACCAGGGCAATGTTATGACTTCTTAACAGAAGCTCTTTGTAATGCCCAGGCTAGGCCAGAAGCTATTGTTTAATGCTCCCCAAATACCAGAGTACTAATCTCACTTTGTAATTACACACTCATCTGTGTAGTTTTAAAATCATTATTTGAGAAAATTAGCTATTTTTGAGAAAATGGGCTTTGTTTGATTTTTATATCCCAAGACCTATCCCAGTGGTTGGCACATAAGAAGCATTTAATAAACATTTTCTAAAAATAATAGTATAATTATATAAAAGAGGGCTATAATTTTTTTTTAAAGAAATTTTGCTATTGTTTTTTCATGTAGGCTAGAGAAGTTATCTTGGGAATGTGGGGGCTGAAAAGGGCAAGAGAGAAGATCACTAATCAAAGTAGGTTAGAAGGTTCAACAACATGTTGGAGAAATGGTCATATGGGGATGGTCTATAATGGACCATGCCAATAATCTCTGAGAGCAGTGACAGCTGGTCCATGTTTTGTTGTTGTCCATTTGAAATTTCCCTATGACACAGCTTTTCAGCAAATTAGTTAACTAGTGCAGTCAAGTTTTCCATATTTTCTGGGAAATAAAGATAAGGTGCTGGGACTAACTGGATGAGCAAGAGAGAAAAAACAACATATTAAGACAGCAGATAGATAAAGTATTTTATTTGGATATTTAAAAAAAAGTATAATCCAAGAAGATTTTAAAAGAACAGCCCAAGATTCAAATATTGATAGTGTTTGAATGTTATTCAACTGGCAAAATTATCACACTAGGAAGATAAACGCATCAAACTACCTTAGTCTGATGCCATTAAATATTCAAATCACTTATTGATTTTCCCATGATCTGAATCTATGCTCACCCAGAAAACTTCTGGTTTTATTTGGTTTCTCACATAAGATTAACCAAGAGACATCACTTTTCAATGTTTATGACAATTCATTTCTCACTCTGCATTAATAAATCAATGTTCTGATTTTATCCATAGAACTCATGCATGTGTTTATCTTAAAATGAAACACCCTCCATTTGCTGTTGGAATCAATTTTCAAAGTGAACAAGGTTAAAACTTGCCTTTGGACTGAAATTCTACAAAAGAAGTGTCATCCTCTGGGGTCTGAGTGGGATCATTTTCCTAATGATCCTCCTCCTCACTTGAGCATTTTCTCTGTTTGTCTACCTTACATACAAGGATCTATGTTAAGAAAACATTAGTTATAAATATAAATATAAGCCTGATCTCTTATTTTGAGAGTTTATAGCCTATTTAGGAAGAAAAAACATCGTTATAAATACCTTAATTTATTTAAAATATTTACTGATTTAACAGTATTATATGTTAATGATATAGAAAATAAGTACCGGAGTAAAATTATTTTAAAGGAAAGTAAAATAATTACATTTAAGATTTTGAAAATTAGGTCAACTCTTGTTAGAGGAATCAAAGAAAAGCTACATGGAATAAATGAACCTTGAATTAGACTTGAAGGATGAGAGAGATTTGGTAGGAAGAGATTTTAAGATAGCAGAAAGAGCAAAAGAGTAGAGGAGAACAAAGTGTGTTGAAATGTTGCAGGTAAAACAATACCAACTTGTTGAGTTGATTTGTCCCTCTCCCAATTCATACGTTGTTCTAACTTCAGGATCTCAAAATGTGACCTTATTTGGAAATGGTGATGAAGATATAGTACTTGAAATTATTAGGGTGGGTTCTATTCCAATATATTGGTTTCCTTATTTTTTTAAAAAGGGAAACATTTGGACATGGACACACGTGGGAGAATGACATGTGAACATGAAGACAGCCTTCCACAAACCAAGACAAGAGGACTAAAACATATCTTTGCAGCCCTTACAAGAAACCAACAGACACCTTGATCTGGGACATTTGGCTTCCAGAACTGAGACCAAAACAGCAGTTACTTAAGCCCCTGGTTGCGGTATTTTGTTATGGCAGCCCTGGTACCATTGTTATAATAGAAATTCCAACATGAAAGTCATAGGAAATAAGACTAGCTAGGTGCTTGACAGGCTTTTTCTTAACAGTCATAAGCACCAAGAAAATAATCGAGTGTTTTATCTTTAAAAGAATAGAAGGAGGAAAAATAATAATTATTTACCAATCTTCTACCAGTTAAAAAGTATTGTTAAGCATCTTTATCTCATTTATCTCATTCTGACAGGAAACCCTGGGGAATATGTTATTAACATGGCTATAAACTGAATGCCAGTTTTCACAACCAATCTACTCTGGCATTCAATAAATATGTTGAGTGAATGAACAAGTAATAGACTGCTTCTCTTGGACTCAACCACTCAAAAGTCTTAGTGGAGGGATTCCAAAATGGCAGCGGAGTGAATGGAAGCTACATAGACCATCTCCCAGGACCGAACTGGAATTACAACTAAAATAAAGACAAATCGTCGGGAAAAAGCAACAGAAAAGCAGCTTGCGAGAACCATACAACCAGGGACACTGACTCGATCCTGGTAGGATTGTGGAGGTGCAAGAGGGGGTCTGGGAGCCCACAGAGAGCAGCGGCCTTAGCCGTGAGCAGCACTCCGCCCTCGGGGTTAAAGTCCCAAGCCGGCTCCACAGAGGAGAGGACCAAGACAGAGCACTAAAATAGCCACAGCCACTCACCTGGGCTCTGGCAGAGGGAGGGCAGACTGGACTGGAACTGTGTGGGGACACTTGGGATTTGGAGGGCGCTCAGAGCTTTTGCTGAGTTGTGACCATGCAGGACTGTGGCCTGGCTGTCTTACTCCATCCCAGGGCTCTGGGGAGAGGCAGCAGCCCCTCCCTCAGAGATCCAGCCACACCCTAGTGGGCCACTGAAATGCAAACTGAGGCTCATTAACTACTAGCATCTGCCCTACCCTCTGGAAATCCTCTCATGCTGAACACCTGAGGGAGGTTTTCATTCAACTGAAAACCCAAGGCTCTTCAAGCAACCACAACTAATAGCCTCTAGGCAAAAAGCTAGAGGATAACTTAACCTTTGCTGGGCTTGCAAATATACCCTGGAAAGTAAGACTCCATGGTGGTGTTTAACGTGGGTCCTCCCACGCTCATCCAAACCAGTAGAGGGAGCCACAAACAACAGAACACCAACATCCACAGGAAAATTTGGCAGGCTCCAAAAACCACTGAGATAGCCAAAATGGTGAAACAAAGAAACAGATCCCAAATGAAAGAACAAGAGACCTCTACAATCATAGCAGGGGACTTCAACACCCCGCTGACATCACTGGATAGATCCTCTAGACAAAAAATTAACAAGGAAACAGAGACTCTAAATGAAGCACTAGACCAAATGGATTTAATAGATATTTACAGATAATTACACCCCAAAACTACAGAATTCACATTCTTCTCAAGTGCACATGGGACATTCTCAAAGATAGACCACATGTTAGGACACAAACGAAGTCTCTACAAGTTCAAGAAGATTGAAATCATATCAAGCATCTTCTCAGATCACAATGGCATGAAACTAGAAATCAATTGCAACAAGAACTTGCAAGGACATATGAACACATGGAGGCTAAATAGCATGTTATTAAACAATGAATGGGTTACCAAGGAGATCAAGGAAGAAATTAAAAACTTCCTGGAAACCAATGAAAATGAACACACAACAACACAAAATCTATGGGATGCAGTGAAAGCAGTTCTGAGAGGGAAGTTCATAGCACTACAGGCCCAACTCAAGAAAGAAGAAAAATTTCTAGTTGACTACCTAACCTCACAACTTAAAGAACTAGAAAGCAAACAAAAAGAAAACCCCAAAGCAAGTGGAAAGAATGAAATAGTAAAGATCAGAGCAGAAATAAATGACACAGAGACCAGAAAAACAATTCAAAGGATCAATGAAACAAAGAGCTGTTTTTTTGAAAAGATAAACAAGACTGATGGACCCTTAGCTAGACTCACCAAGAAACAAGAGAGAGAATCCAAAAACACAAAATCAGAAAGAGAAGTAACAACTGACACCACAGAAATACAAAGGATCGTTAGCAAATACTATGAACATTTATATGCCAACAAATTCGACAATCTAAGTGAAGTGGACAAATTTCTAGAAACACATAGTCTCCCAAAACTGGACCGGGCAGAGATAGAAAACTTGAACGGACCAATAACAGCTAGGGAAATTGAACATGTAATCAAGACTCTCCCAGCAAACAAAAGCCCAGGCCCAGATGGCTTCACGGGGGAGTTTTACCAAACATTCAAAGAAGAACTAACACCCATTCTCCTCAAACTATTTCTAAAAATTCAAGAAGAAGGAAGACTTCCAAACTCGTTTTATGAGGCCAGCAAAATTCTAATTCCAAAACCAGAAAAAGACACTACAAAGAAAGAAAACTACAGGCCAATATCCCTGATGAACGTACATGTCAAAATCCTTAACAAAATACTAGCAAATAGGATCCAGCAATACATCAAAAAAATTATTCACCATGAACAAGTGGGATTCATCCCAGGGATGCAAGGCTGGTTCAATATTCGCAAATCAATAAATGTGATACACCACATAAACAAAATGAAAGATAAAAACCACATGATTATATCAATAGATGCTGAAAAAGCATTCGACAAAGTCCAACACCCATTTCTGATAAAAACGCTCAGCAATTTGGGAATAGAGGGATCATATCTTGATATAATAAAGGCCATATATGAAAGACCTACAGCCAACATCATACTCAATGGGCAAAAACTAAAAACATTTCCCTTAAGAACAGGAACAAGACAGGGATGCCCACTTTCGCCACTCTTTTTTTTTTTTTTTTTTTTTATCCTCACCTGAGGACATTTTTTCATTTTTTGTTCAGACAGAGTAGGAGGGAGAGAGAGGAAGAGAGAGAGAGAGAAACATCGATGTGAAAGGGCCACATCGAGTGGCTGCCACCCGCACGACCAACCAGGGCTGGGGACAAACTGCAACCGAGGTACATGCCCTTAGCGGGAACTGAACCCGGGTCTCTCCGGACCGCAGGCCGATGCTCTAACCGCTGAGCCAAACCGGCCAGGGCTCGCCACTCTTATTTAACATAGTACTGGAAGTTTTAACCACAGCAACCAGACTGAAGAAAAAATAAAAGGAATCCAAATTGAAAAGGAGGAAGTGAAACTGTCATTATTCACAGACGACATAGTATTATATATAGAAAACCCTAAAGACTCCATCAAAAATCTACTAGACTTAATAAATGAATTTGGCAAAGTAGCAGGATACAAAATTAATGTCAAGAAATCAACAGCATTCTTATACACCAATGATGAACTCACAGAAAGAGAAACTAAAAAAACAATTCCATTTACCATCGCTGCAAAAAAAATTAAGATACCTAGGAATAAACTTAACCAAAGAAGTAAAGGACTTATTTGCAGAAAACTACAGTACATTGAAAAAAGAAATAGAGGAAGATATAAAAAAAATGGAAGTATATACCTTGTTCATGGATTGGAAGAATTAACATCATTAAAATGTCCATATTACCCAAAGCAATCTGTAGATTCAATGCAATCCCCATCAAAATACCAGTGACATATTTCACAGAACTAGAACAAATATTTCAAAAATTCATATGGAACCAAAAAAGACCCCGAATAGCCACAGCAATCTTGAAAAAGAAGGACAAAGTAGACAGGATCACAATACCGGATATCAGGTTATACTACAAAGCTACTGTAATCAAAACAGTCTGGTACTGGCACAAGAACAGGCATATAGACCAGTGGAACAGAACAGAGAATCCGGAAACTGACCCAAGACATTATGCTCAATTAATATTCGACAAAGGTGCCAAGAGCATACAATGGAGTAAAGACAGCCTCTTTAATAAATAGTGTTGGGAAAATTGGATAGCTACATGCAAAAAAATGAAACTAGACCATCAACTTACACCATACACAAGAATAAACTCAAAATGGATAAAAGACTTAAATGTGACTCGTGAATCCGTAAAAATCCTAGAAGAAAATGTAGGCAACAAAATTTCGGACATCATAAGTAGCAGAATCTTCACTGATACATCACCTAAGGCAACAGAAACAAAGGGAAAAATGAACACAATCTGATTGCAGCAAACTCAAAAGCTTCTGCACAGCAAAAGAAACAACCATCAAAACAGATATGGAACCCACTCTATGGGAGAGCATAATTGCCAATGATACATCAGATAAAGGGTTAATCTCCAAAATATATAGAGTGCTCATACAACTCAACAAAAGGAAGACAAAGAACCCAATTAAAAAAGGGGCAGAAGAACTAAATAGACACCTCTCCAAAAAGGACTTACAAATGGCTGAGACATATGAAGAAATGCTCAACATCACTAATCATCAGAGAGATGCAAATTAAAACAAAAATGAGGTATCACCTCACACCTGTCAGAATGGCCGCCATCAACAAATCATCAAACAACAAGTGTTGGCGAGGGTGTGGAGAAAAGGGGACTCTAGTACACTGCTGGTGGGAATGCAGACTGGTGCAGCCACTGTGGAAAACACTACGCTGTTACCTCAAAAAATTAAAAATTGATCTGCCATTTGACCCAGTGATCCCACTTCTAGGAATATACCCTAAGAAGCCTGAAACACCAACCAGAAAGAATACATGTACCCCCATGTTCATAGCAGCACTATTTACAATAGCTTAGATCTGGAAACAGCCCAAGTGTCCATCAGTGGATGAATGGATTAAAAAGCAGTGGTACATATACACAATGGAGTACTATGCAGCTGTAAGAAAGAAAGATCTCTTATCCTTTGAGACAACATGGAGGGACCTGGAAACTATTATCCTAAGTGAAACAAGCCAAGCAGAGAAAGACAAATATCACATGATCTCACTTATTTGTGGAATATAATGAACATAACAGTCTGAGGAACAGGGTAGACCCAGAGATGTGGAAGTAGGGTATAGACTGACACCCCTCAGAAGAGGGTGTATGGGGGGAGGAAGAGATAAACCACAGAACTTATGCGCATGTATGCATAACTGATGGACATGGACAACAAAGCTGCGGACGGGGTGGGGGGGATAGGGAGGAGGGTGTCAATGGGGAAAAAAGGAGAAACATCTGTAACAAAAATAAATTAATAAAATAAAATAATAAATTATTGGTTAAAAAAAAAAAAGTCTTAGTGGAATGTTTTCTGCTTGGTAGGTTTTTCATGATATTTCTTGAGTAGGTTCCCAAATATCCTCTCTCCACAGTTTCTATTAATATAAGACATAATAAATTTTCTCACTATTTTAAGGGTTAGTGTCTCACAGAGGAAGGGACAGTTTCTTCTTTAAAAAAATTTTTTTTTCTTTTTTGATTTCAGAGAGAGAGGAAGGGAGAGAGAGAGATAAAATATCGATGAGAACATCGATTGGCCACCCACTGGGGGTTTGGCCCACAAACTGAGCATGTGCCCTGACTGGGAATTGAACTGGTGACCTCTTGATGCTCAACTACTGAGCCACACTGGCCGGGCCAGTTGCTTCTTTTTAATAGCAAGGTCATATGAAACAAAACAAATTATATTTTAAACTGAAAATGTGTTTCCAAAACTATAACTTTGTATGTTTACTGTCTACACACCTTATCCTCTTTTTAAAGAAAATGAATTCTTTGGCTTCTAATTCAAATTCATCACTAGGACATTGAGAATATGCCAGCATGGCTGATCTAGGGAAATGACTGTCTTTCATGCCTTCTTATTTCTATGCATTCTGCATCCTTTTCTCTTTCAAGCATTTGTGACCAGATTAAGTAAAGTTAGAAGGGCAAAAAAGACCCTTCATTTTGCTAGTTAAACCATATTTTCTAAGGCTCCTTTATTCTTCTGAAGCCTTATCAACTAGAAAGAGTACAACGTAGAACAGCCCAGACCATTATATAATCTATTGCACTGAAACCAGACGAGAAAGTCCTCACACCCATGAAAGAAAAACTACTTATTTTCTATCCCTTTCAAGAAGTATTATAAAATTTTGTGGCCCAGTCCACATAGTTCACCCATATAATGTGCATTTCTGAATATTGCTGTGGAAAGAGGTGTTCAAGACAGATTAACATGTAAATTCTTTTAAATAAAAAACAGATTTCAACCCAAGCTTAGTTCCTTCTCAGGCCTTTCTATACCTGTACAAGACTGGTAGGGAGACCACCGCATGAGAAACTGAGAGCCTCACTGAAAAGAAGGAAAGAATTCACCTCAAGGGAACAGAAAGTTGACATGTGTCAAGCCAAAGATCATGGAGAATGAAGTATATTATTTTAGGTTGGACATGCTGCCTATTGATCAGGTGGACTTCAGGTGTGGTCATCAAATATTCTGAGTTTTAGGGAACTAAGACCACCATATAATAATGAACAAAGAGCTTCTCTATCATCACCCTAGCATTGGCATAAGCAGCTCCATTGAGGCTGAGAGCAGTTTGAGTGTCTGCGGACAAGAGATAAAAGCCACAGAGGAAGCAGTGGTAGTCACAGGGAGGTGTCTCTAAAGCCAGGGTGCCGTTCTGGACCAAGCAGCTCAGCAGGGTCTGTGACACTTGAACTGGTCATTGATGGACATAAGTGCCTCACTGGGCTTCTGCCCAGCGCCAGTGAGCTGGAGCTCTCAAGAATGAATGAAAATATTTATTGCTGTTAGTTATGTGCTCTTCCTTTTAATTCCCAGGAGACATGGCTTCCTGGAGTCTCCCAGACCTGTTTGAGTGTGCTTTAAGATGTGAGTGTTTCTGGAGTCAGCAGGTAATAGATTAGATGAGCATAGTTTTGACCTTGCCTGGCATACTTCACTCTCCTGTCACATTGGACTTCAATTTGATTCTGGAAAATGGCAGCGTCGGTTTCTCTGAAGCACCCTTGCACAGCTGTCCTCTCCAGAAAATGCTTTCTCCGGTCGTTGATGGCTTACTTTTCCATCACTGAAGTCTCAACTCAAATTTCAGACTTTCAGAGCAGCCCTCCCTGGGTTCTCTATCTATCAAAATGCATCATTAATAAAACCAGGCCCAATGTATGAAGCCTGCCTGACTCAGTAGTTTTCACATCACTTACAAATACAGTATTTTTTTAAAAGTCTACTATATAAATACTATTGTTATTTATTATGGTATTATATCATGTGTCTCTCAGAGAATTTAAGCTAAAACAGTATAGGGCAAAAGGCAAGTTCTCAATAAGAACTAGTTAACTGTATAAGCACTAACCATGCAATAAGTATGCAGGGAAAAGTTTGGGATAAAAATGCAAGGTAATAACCTTATCTTATCCATATCTTATTATAAAGTAAACATCTAGAATAATCCTGGGATTCAGGTGAATAAGAATTTTTAAGGTCAAGGCAACATTGTTGGGGCTCAGAGAGTGGTCTGGATTCAGGTGAGGGACCCAAAGCACAGAAGCTCATTTGCATGCATCCTTCAACCATTTCTTAGACTTCGGGGACAAGGGGTGACAGTGGTGCTCAGATGGTCCTCCTTCCCCTGTGGCAAGGGTGCAAGAGCAGCCAGGCTTGTAGCTTTGGCCAGGCAGTATCTCTAATCTCACTCGAGTGGCACTAAGTACCTCTTGAGAACACGCATGAGCCTCCCTTGCTAACATTTCTTTGTTCAGCAGTTACCATGGCACCGACCTGCCTGGTTGATATCTAAATATAGTGATAAAAGATTTCATCTGCTCTCAACAACTAAAAGACAAATTTGAGGAGCAAAGAAAAAAATAAATGTTCTTGCCCCTGTGTTTCTGTTGTTGTTGTTGAGGGGGGAGAATACATTTTAATCTATCAGTTTTCAGATGTAAGAGAGTGATTTATAGTTTTTATTTACATTTAATAAGTTATTGGTTGCATTATCATATTGATGTATTAAAGTTTGATTTTTTTTTTTAAGATCATACCCTCTTTTGGAGGTGAGGTGGTGATGAACAAATAACTTTTTTAATGACTATTTTAGTAATTCTCAAGTAGATATTACATACATGAAAATAACCCAGAAGAAATACCCTATGGCTGAGGTCAGAAAATACATATTAAGAGAGATAAAAAGGGGGTGGGGGTAGAATTTGTCTATCTAAAACTATAACTCAAAGAACAATGAGACACTGCACTTCTTTGTGGCCACATATCGAACACTTCAGTTTAGGAACAGCTAAGATGACAACCCATTACAATGGTCATATTTATTAAAAAGCCAATATAAGAATTTGTTCCTTCCCTCTTCCAGAATACTGAACAACTTGAACTTTGAACGAACTTACAAAATGTGGAGCACTCAGAAATAAACAGTAATGTAAAAATCTCCTAAGCCCTCATCTTTGCTTAATATGTGGACACAGGTATGATGAGGTATAAGATATACACAATTCCCAAACCTCATTAATTTCTCCTTTGAGTATTCCACTCAAGGTGTGGTTCCCTCACAGGAAATTCTCACTGTTACCTTGAGCCATTGCCCATGCTATTTCATAATCTAAACCATCTTACCCCACCAGTTTTGTTATAGCTGTTCAGGCTTAATTCCACCCAAAACCTCCCCAAAAAGCTCTACTTTAGATCACTCATTTTCCTTAATTGCATAATATTTACAATACAGTCAGAGAAGGTTGCACAATTGATATTTCTTCTTTTATATAATTCCCTGGTTTGTGTTTATGGTTTAGTTTGCCCCATGCATTCCAGTGTCTTTGAAGTCAATGGTCATTTCTTCACTTAAGCACACACCTAGATTGTTCATTGCCCTGTTCAAGTGGAAGAAAAGCATGGAACAACAACAACAAAAATACCGTACATACAAATATGATAAATTGTGACAAGTGAAAAGAAGAATAAAATGTTATGAGCAAAAAAAGAACACTTAGTGATAGAGGAGGAAATTGATAGAAGATGATGCAACACAACTTGTCAGAAGAGCATTCCGGGCGTGTCTCACAGGTCTCTGTTGAGTATAAGATGTTATTCTGAAAAAAAGGAGGTCAATGAAAGGATTTAAACAAGTGAATGACATAATCTGTTATATATTTTGTCACATAATTCTATGAAGAAACTGGCTCAACTTTAGATATACAGTAAATTTATTATTCAGTCCATGTGAAGAAAACAGAAAGTAATGGTAATTGAATTAAGTTAGCACCACAATACTTCTAGATAGATATGCTCAGTACAGACCCTCTGCTATTATTATAAGGGAACAAACTCTGAGAGAAGGCTATAACCTGCTGTACTACATTCTTTTTTCCCTTTCTATTGGACATTTTATCAACCTAAATAAATCGGTCAATTTACATAGATGGCTAGAGTTATAAAATGTAGAGTTCAATCACTATTGCTAAACAAATTTTACTTTGAAGAGAAATGTTTTTATCAAAGAGTAATTTTTACATATTTAGGCTCTTTAATGAGTTGAAGCAACTTATGTCTCCACCAGCTGAGAAAAAAACAAAACAAAATACTTAAAAAAATATTATCCTCTCCATGTGCTTTTGAGGAGGCAGTTTAGCTAAAATGATATGATACAATTAATCAATATCTTGAAATCTCTCTTTAGACCTATGCCAACATACAGATCAGGTTTGATGGTTCATTTCCTGCATTTAACCAACAAGTAAGTATTAAACACCTATGTGATCCATAAGTACCTATTCTAAATGATGGTGCAAAATCCTGGGGATGGACAATGCAATGGAAATGCAGTCTTCTGTTATCTCGTTATCATATTTACCTGGCCTATTTGTGGATTTGGAGTTTTCTTTCCTTTATTACTGTCTTTGAATATAAAACTAAATGTAAAATTTAATTTCCATTGACCCTAGAGCTGGTGTTTGGCTCACAAGGGGTAAGAATCTATCATTTTCTAAATGAGCTTTTAGTTCACGGCAAATCCATTTCAATACTGAAATCCATTCTCCTTTATACCTTGCCAACTTTAGGGTGCAACCAATCTAATATTTGTGTTCTCACTAACTGAGCTGTTATGTAGTTAACTAATTTAATATTTTGACAACACTTTATTTCAATGGTAAAATATAGTTGTTTTTTACTGGCATCTTTGAGGTAAGATAAGGTCTTACAAAAACAAAAGAGTATTTTGTAAGAATACCAGTGAAACTTTAAAGATGAAAAATCCCATTTCTGGTACCCTCACAAATGTTTTATAGTCTAATCCTAATGGAGTATTTTTATACCTTAAAACTAAGTGGAACTTAGGCATAAATGGCAACTATACCTTTTAACTATCTCCTTTAACTCACTTGCCCAAAGCCATAACACTTAGCCATTCACTGAATTCATCAGTCTAGTTCATGAAATTATCTTATTTTTCATAACATAGTAATTCCTATGTGTTTTATTTTGTTTTGAATAATTTTATGGTCCCCAAACAATATTTATGAACATGTAATAGTTTATCACAGCATAGTAATTAAGGGTGAAGATTGTGTTTAGTTTTATGCTGAAGGTTAGGGTTAGAGCTGGGGTTACAGTTAGATTTACTGTCATAGTTCAAACTTTGGGAATTTTACATTCTAGTTATATTTTTTGACCAAGAGCAAGGTATTTAACTTAATTATACCTGAGTTTAGTCATTACAAAAGAGGATATTAATGGTGTTTGAATTATGTAATTGTTTTACAAATTAAATGCTTGATACACATATGAGACTTAGAAGAGTTCCTGGCACAAAGGAAAAACTCATTAAAATTAGGGTTTTTTGTTTTGTTTTGTTTTGTTTTGTTATTTTTTTCAAATTTAAATGACAACAATGTTAAGACTACTTGATATTTTCTTAAGGTAAATGCTTATTTTGAAGTCTCGACCAAGAAGGAAGAGTAAATCATTCTGCAGGGCCTCACCTTTTGCTCCTGAGCTTTAGGCTAGAGCACCGTAGGGCTGTGTCCCTGCCCCTACCTGGGGTCTCAGAAATGCAGCTCTACTTTCCAGAGGCACCCAACTTGCATGAGAAAGTCATTTCAGTGTAAGAAAATCTGTTTATAGAGATTGAAGTTTAAACACATCAAGTGGCATTGTTTTAAAAGATGTTTCTATTGATTTCCTAGAGAGGAAGGAGGAGGGAAAGAGACATAGAAACATCAATGAGAGAGAAAGAAATATCAATTGCTGCCTTCTGCACTACCCCTATTGGGGATTAATCCCGAAACACGGGTACATGCCCTGATCAGGAATCAAACTGGTGACCTTCTAGTGCATGGGAAGATGCTCAACCAATTGAGCAGGACTCAATTGGCATTTTGAAGCTCAGAAAGCTGAGAAGGCAAGGTTTTCACTGAGCTTTCTCACTCTGAAATACAACAGATTTTGAATTAAAACATCTTCAAATTCCAGTCATATCTTTCATTAGCAACCACCAACCAGGTTGACATGTTTGACAGAACAGGGATTTTGAAACAGCCGCAGGTACTGAAGCCACCAGAGATCCTAACAATGATCTCTTAAAGGTAAGAAACCAAGGGTCAACATTCTGACACTGGCTACCATTTCAATCAGCCAATGAGCCTGAAAAAATTCAAAGTCAAACACACAACAGAGAGAGAGAAAGAAACACCGCCACAGGAATGCTGTCAAACTTTCCTGGCTAGAGACTCCCTATTCTGACAGTGCCCTCTGGGTCTTGTAATTGTCTTTTGAGTTGACCTTCTAGAGTTTGGGGGGAATGACTTGTATTTGTTATCTACACCTGTGGCTCTCAGTCTGGAGGTCGAGACTCCTGGAGTAAACTAAGGCACTTCGGGAAGGGATACAATAGTGTCTATCAAGATAGAAAAAGGGGAAGAAAATCACGTTAATGCCCTACACAGTTTTATCTAATAAATTGGCATAAGCTAGGTTAGTCTATTATTCACTGTGCATTCCTTAGCTGTCCTTGATGTCACTTAATTCTAATCAATTATAATACCTGGAAAGGCATTGTGCTCAGATGTCCAAATGATCTTTCTCCGAGACAACATATCATCTCCAAGAGAGAAATTCCCTTTTGAATTTAGAAGTACCAGTGGCCCTCAGGGTAAAGTGACCATTTGCCTCAAGAAAAAGTTTCTTTCTGGGACTCGAACATGTTTTTAAGGAGCCCAAGGTCATTTTCAAATATTATCCCAAGAATCAGGGAGGAAGATATTTAATTCTTGAAGAAATATGGTTTCATTTAAGCCAGTGAATTTCTATTTTAATTAATGGAGCAGTGAACTATTTCCTAAAGAATATGACAATGTTGAAAAATTCATTCACCTTCAGAAGGTGAAGGGAATGTAAGTTGGTGTGGCTCAAACACTCATAATTGCTCCTGATGTAGATAATAATGATCAGCTTTATATTTCAAACAGGGAAATCAAGGCGGCAGATTAAAATGATTCTGTGTTAGTGTTCAGGATTGTGTCTGTCTCTTACACTGAGCACAGATGTGGCTGAGGGCAGTAATAATAACAGCCAACCTTGTTAAACTCTGAGGAATGCTGGATGCTGTCCTAAGGGTCTTACAGGGTGAGTTTTCACAATAGCCCTAGGAGGTTGGTGCTCTTTTCATATATGTTTTATAAATTTTAAAAATGATGTGATACCATGTGGTGGAGCTAAGATTAGAACTGAGGCAACCTCTCTGTGAAATGCTGCTACTACCCCATACCAAGAGGTGGAACTGCAATGACAGACAGTTGAGTACACAGGGAAGGAAAAGAAAGAGGATGAGAGAACCATCATGAAAGGGCATAACAGAAGGAGAGTAAGAGGAAAAATGATGCTTTCAACCAGAAAGAATAAGTGTCTGTGGAGAGCACAGTGAGAGTGAATTGGAAGAGGCAAGGTTGACTTTACCAGGTCACAGCCATAAAAAAATATAAAGTGTGCTGAAAACATTACCAGTAGAAGATCTGAGTCCTTGAAAAAATATGTTGCTTAAAGTACTACATTTAAATGTCCATACAAAAAATAACCACAATCCAAAAGAAAAAAAATATAGCAAAAGTCAGGAAATCTGAAAAAGGACCACCTACTTTCTTCTCTCTGAACTTTTCTCCCTTGTCTGTTGAGGACCTTGAAGCATGCCAGATGTGTCTGCCACAGTGCTGACCCTGGGGTGACCAGTAAAGATGGAAGGAAAGGCTTCTCTCTGTGAGGAATGCACTAGTTATCTAAGGTAAAAACACTGCTGATAGATATACATATAAACTGAGTTTCATATGACCTCTTGACCCAGTTTATTTCCATTTTAAGTGAAAGATTGAGATACAGCAAACCAGGATTTTTATGTCATTTTCAATTTTATCAATGGTTTCATGACACAAAATGTTTTGCCCACACTTTGGGGTTAAATCTTAGTGAAGATTAAAGCTCACATTAGCCTGGCTGGTGTGACTCAATGGGTTGAGCGTTGTCCCATGGACTAAGTCCTGGTTCAATTCCTGGTCAGGGCACATACCTAGGTTGCAGGCTCGATCCTTAGTAGGGGCATGCAGGAGGCAACCGATAGATGTTTCTCTCCCTTCTTGTCTAAAAAAATCAATAAAAACATTACTTTAAAAAAAGCTCTCACATTAACTTTAAGATTGCAAATAGGAATTATCTATATTGTAAAGATGTCATTGTCCATGTTTCAACTGAGTACCTGGAGGTGATGCCTCCATGAGGGTCCTAACCATGTGCCACAGGTGCCAGGCTGGCATTGGGAAAACACATGGTTAAAGAAGATAAAGTAAAAAAACAATGGTCTTTTTTAGTAGAACAACTGTGGTCAATAAAACCTGAAAGGGAAATCTGGGTCATTTTCAACAAAAAGCAAACTTTTTTTTCATCACAAAAGTAACCTTTCCATGGCTCTTACTAATGCAGCTTTCTAGTATTTGCTTTGCACTTCTATAAAAAGAGTTGAGCTGAGTATGCATAACTGATGGACATGGACAACAAAGCTGGGGTAGGGGTAGAGGGATGGGGAGGAGGGTGTCAATGGGGAAAAAAGGAGAAACATCTGTAACAAAAATAAATTAATAAAAAAAAATGACTATGAGATATCACCCCACAAAAAAAAAAAAAAAAAAAAAAAGAGTTGAGCTGAGATTACCCACTTTGCTGTAAAACAGACTTGGGTTCCCTTTCTCTACACACTACTGACTTCCTGTGTGAACCTGTGTAAATTATTTAAAGTCTCTCAACCTCAGTTACCTTATAGATAAAAAAGAGTAATTGCCTACGATCCTATCACTCTGTTGACTGATGACCTATCCTAAGATTAGTCTCCCATAGCTCACTTCTTTTGTGTTCAGGGGACAAGTGTTCACTAAGTAGCCTATTTTGCATGATATAATATTAGAAATATATCAATGAAGAGCATTGTTCAAAGTTTTCATAGACATAAAAAAATTTCTTAATGACAGTTTTAATGAAAATGTATTTAGTACATGTATATATGATCTAACAAAATTCATTTTCAAATAAGTTTTCAAGAATATATTTACTTGCCCTAAACTTTGAGAATCATTTGGAAAACAGTGCACTCCATGAGGGTAAAAAACATGACTTCTTTTATCTATATTTCCAGAACCTTAGCATATATGGAATAAATTAGTGCAATGAACGAGTCAAAACAAAAAGAAGCAACAAAACAAAAAGTTTTTTCTTTGAACCAATAAATAAGATTGTCATAGCTTTAACTAGGTTAAATGGGTGGTTTAAACCTCTTAAATACTAAGAAATATATATTTCTCATAGTTCTGGAGGCTAGATGTTCAAGATCAAGAGTCCAGCCAATTTGGATTCTGGTGAGAGTTCTCTTTCTGGCTTGTAGATGGTTGCCTCCTTGCTATGTCTTTACATGGCCTTTCTTTGGTTCGTGCATGGAGAGAGAGAGAGAGAGAGAGAGAGCTGTGATGTCTCTCTTATCAGATCAGGTGCCTCCCTTTATTCAGAGATTATCAGGGCTGTCATGCCCACTGCAGGCCCATTGGCCAGGGCTCAGTTTCAATGAGTAATGCTGCCTCTCTAGTTTTTGAGGAGATAGGTACCCCCACCCAGTGCCTCAGGGGCAGGGTCCTTGGTAGCCATGTCAGTGGGCTGCCCCAGGAACTGAAGGGGAATGGCCAACCGTGAGGAGCTGAGACTATAAGGCTGCCTTGCACAGCCTTGGGGTTGATGCACCCCAGTGAACTTGGAGAACAGAGCACTGAATCAAAGATAAATATTCTTGAACTTTAAAATGTAACAAAATTTACCTTGCTATGTTTTAGACTTCCATGGGACCTATCACCCATTTCTTCCTTCCAATTTCTCTCTGTAAGAGTCCCAGCATTGTATTTTGGAAATAAATAACGTGTATCATTTCACAGGTTCACAGCTGGAGAGCTTTGTCTCAGGATGAATCATACCTCAAATCTTACCAATACCTGATTCACACAATATTTAGATTAGACTTTATAGTTGGTGCAAAATAAATTAAGATTTTGGGGGTCATTGGAATAGAATGAATGTATTTTGCATTTGAGCAGGTGTAGGTGAAATATTTTAGACTGAATGTTTATGTTTCCTTAAAATTCATGTATTGAAGCCCTAATTACCAGTTTGGCTGCATTAGGAAATACAGCCTCTAAGATGTAATGAAGGTTAAATGAGGTCATAAGGGTGGGGCCTTGATCCAATAAGATTAGTGTTGTTACACAAAGAGATATCAGAGAGCTTGCTCTCTTTCTTTGCATGCTCAGTGAATAAGAAAAGCCCATGTTAATATAATGGTAGATAGAAGGTGATCATCTACAAACCAGGAAGAGAGCTCTCACCAGGAATCAATTCAACCATTACCTTGATCTTAGACTTCCAGCCTTTACAACTGTGAGAAAATATATTTCTGCTGTTTAATCCACCCTACTTGTGGTATTTTGTTATGGTAGCCTGAACAGACTAATTCACCAAACAAAAAGACAGAACATTCAAATTACTAAAATTGGGAATAAAAAAGAAATAACTTAAAGAAACTGAAAATATTATGAGGAATTACTGAGAACAGCTGTATGAAGAAAATTTGATTACTTTGATGAACTAAACAATTTCTAGAAAGATGAGAATTATCAAGAAGACTCAAGAAGATATAGAAAATCTGAACAGTTCTATAATAAAGATTGAATTAGCAAGGTAACTACTAAAAAAAAATAAGGTGAAGAGATTAAATCACTAATCAAAAATCTCCTAACAACAACAAAATAGGTCCAAGGCCAGATGGCTTCACTGGTAAATTCTACCATTTAAAGAAGAATTAACATGAGTGCGGCTCAGATTCTTAAAACAAACAAATAGAACTGGAAGAAGGGGAATGGTTTCTAACTCATTCTACAAGACCACTATTAGCCAGATGCCAAAGTCAGACAAAGACAAGAAAACTATGAGTTTTCTTATGCCTTATGAGTATAGATGTAAAAATCCTCAAGAAAACACTATAAACTGAATTCAACATGATAGTAAAATGATACATCATGACCAACAGAGATTTTTCTCAGTAATATGAGTTGTTCAACATAAGAAAATCAAAATCATATGCCACATTAATAAAAAGCAAATAATAATGAAAATATTTAATAAAATCAAATACTTTTTCATTTAAAAAAATTCAGAAAAATAAAAATTAAGAGATTTCCTTAACATGAGAAAAAGCACTTATGAAAACCCCAGAGCCAATATAATGTTTAATAGTAAAAGATTAAAAGATTTCACACTAAAATCAGTAATAATGAGAAATATCTGTAACAAAAATAAATTAATAAAAAAATCAGTAATAAGACAAGACACCTACTTTGATTACTACTATTCAACATTGTGCTAATTGTTCTAACTAGAGCAATTAGGCAAGGGAAAAAAGCATACAAATTGGAATGGCAGAAATAAAACTTTATTTGCAGATGACACAGTGCCATATGTGAAAATCTCAAAGAATTCACATAAACTAATATTGAAGCTAATAAATTCAGAAAAGTTGCAGGATACAAAATCAACACACAAAAATCAACTGCATTTTTATATAGTAACAGCACACATTATGAAAAAGAAATTAAGAAAATAACCTTGACTGGTTTGGCTCAACAGTTACAGTGTTGGCCGGTGAACCAAGAAGTCCCAGGTTCAATTCTGATCAAGGGCAAGGGTTGTAGTTCATCCTCGGCCCTGGGTGTGGTCGTGCAGGAGGCAGCCAATCGATGTGTCTCTCTCACTTCAAGGTTTCTCTCTTTGTGTCTCTCTCTCCCTCCCACTCTATCTGAAGATATTTGAAAAAATATCCTTGGGTGAGGAATAAAAAAAAAAAAGAAATTAAGAAAATGGTTAAACATATCATCAGAAAAAATAAAATAGTAATAAACTTAACTAAGGAGGTAAAAGACACTTGAAACTACAATACTCGATTAATAATTGTGTCTTGAATGGCAACTGTCAGGAGCAGTGTCACTGGAACAGCAACCACCACGGTTTGACATAGTCCCTGGAGTTATGAAGACCTCCATGGTTTGACATAGTCCCTGGAGAAGTGGATTCACTACATGGCAGGAATTACGAAGAACAGTGACTGAAGATATAAAGTAATGGGAAAATAAAAATTCAGGATGGCAACTGAAGGAGACTAATCTGCTTTCTCTATCTGTTAGCTGTCTGTTAGGAATCACTATAGAAGTAACATGTAGATGATTAACGATGTAGATGTTATAAAAGACTGCAGAAAGAAGAGGCAAGTAAGTAATAAAGATTTAAGAAAAGAGGGTAAAAATGTAAAAGGATCTTAGATAAGAAGAAAAGTCAGGAGTCTGAGAGGAAGCAAACAGAAACTGAATTAGAGGGTGTAGAGTAGAAGGCAGTTAAATAAGACAATGTCTGAAAGGTTGCTGATAACAAATCATGTTGTGTAAGCAATGATCTTAAAGGTTAAGAGACTGAGAGGTAATAATGTGATGTCTGGGTGAGGGATTAAAATAGTTGTTAGTTAACCATGTAATATACCTAAGAGTTGGGTAAAAGAAAAAGGAATGTCTGTACTTACTTGCTTAAAAATTTAGGGGAAACAATAAAAAAGAAATTGCTAAGTAACCTGAAAATATAAAAATAAAGATTCTGCTAGCCTTATGCAGCAGAAAGATCAAGCTCTTCTGTTGCATGTCTCCTCTCTCGCCAACTCCGTCCACACCTTTAGGAAACCCTGGACTGCTGAGGCTGGACCTTGGCAGGCAACAACAAGAACCAGAGCAAGGGTGAGTGTGTAAGAGTGTGAGCAAGTGTGTGTGGAAGTGAGTGTGGACAAACAACCTTGAGCAGTGCAGAAACGTGGGGCAGAGGGTTCCTGTGCTGTGAATGGGGAGCAGCCAGCTACCATGGTACACAGTTTGTCAGGGCACGTCTATCTGCATGGCCAGGAGGCCCTGCCATTCTGGAAGATCCCTAATCTTCTCTGGGAAGAGGCAGCTGGAGCGACTAGGGCCGAGCAAACTGAGTCCACCAGAGTGCCTTGCACCATTGGACCAGTGGACCCCACTGTGTCAACGTGGACCAGCGTACAGTAGCAGTGCTACTGAGGTGGCTGCTACAGTAGCTGCAACCAGCCAGGAGCCGAGCACCATCTCCCACAGCAGCAGCTTGATCAGAGCCAAGCACCATCCCCCAAGCAGAAGCCTGACCAGAACCCAGCACCTTCCCCCGCAGCAGCAGTGACTGAGACTGCTCAAGAGTGGAGCTGCACCCTCAACAACAGCTGAGGCTCAGGATCTGAGACACATACCCAACAGCAGAGGCTCTGGAGCAGACTTCCATTCCCAGGTGGCAGCAGCACAGATCAGCAACAGAGGCTGATTGAGAGCAGGGCCCCAGCCCAAACAGCAGCAAAAGTCAGTCAGCTGAGACGTGCATCTGACAACTGCAGCAGCAGATTTGAAGTGGAACCCCTTCACCAGCAGCAGCAAAGGATTGGGATCTGAGAGCACCCCTGGCAACAACAGCAGCAGTAACAGCACAAACCGAGAGCTGACACTTGCCCCCAGCAACATCAGCAGTGACTGATCAGAAGCTGAGCCCCACCAGGCACCAGTACACCCAAGCAGAACACCAGCAGGACTCAAACACCCTAGCAGCAGCCCAGCAGGACCCACACACCCCAAGAACACATAACACAAAAAACTAATACCAGTCACCAGTTGTCAATCCTCCAGGACCCAAACAGGCAAGAGGCACCACACAACAAAACAATCTGGGAGACACAGGAGCATTATTTGATACACACTGACCTGCCTACACATCCCAACATCCCTCACTGGGCCTAGAACTACTAGACTGCTAAAATGGTGAGACAAAGAAACAATACCCAAATGAAAGAAAAGGAGGAATCACCAGAAAAGGGACTACATGAAATAGAAGAAAGTAACTTGCCAGATAAAGAATTCAAAGCAATGATTTTAAGGGTGATCAAATAATTTAGTGAGAACACAAGCAACTTAATAAGAATTATAAAGAGCTCAGTGGGAATTACATCAGCTTAAGAAAATGGTAGAAGCAAGAGATAAACCACAGAACTTATATGCATGTACACATAACTGATGGACATGGACAACAATGCTGGGAATGGAGTAGGGGGATGGGGAGGAGGGTGTCAGTGGGGGGAAAAGGAGAAACATCTGTAACAAAAACAAATTAATAAAAAAATAATAATAAAATAAATCAAAAAATTTTTCAAAAAAAGAAAATAATAGAAGCTACGAATAAAAATCAAGAGGAAATAATGACATAACTGTTATGAAAAATACCATAGAAGGATTCAATAGTAGATTAGAAGAAACAAAAGACCCGATCAGCGAGTTAGAAGACAAGGTAGAAAAAACACTAAAATAGAGAGGCAAATGGGGAAAAAATTAAAAAGCAGGAGGAGCGTTTAAGGGAGCTTTGGGACAATATGAAAGGTAACAACATTCGCATCATTGGGGTACCAGAAGGAGAAGAATCAGAGAAAGGAAGAGAGAATCTGAAGAAATAAGAACAGAAAACCTCCCTAAATTGGTGAAGGAAAAAGTCACACAAGTCCAGGAAACACAGAAAGTCCCAAGCAAGATGAACCACAAAAGACCCACAGCTAGACACATCATAATTAAAATGGCAAACATTAAAGGCAAAGAAAGAGGACTTCTGGTCACGATGGTGGCATAAGTAAATGTGGTATCGCATCCTCCCACAACCACATCAAAATTACAACTAAATTACAGAACAACTATCACATAAAACCACCTGAAATCCAGCTGAAGGAAAGTCCTACAACTACGAAATTAAAGAAGCAGCCACATCGAGACTGGTAGGCGGGGCAGAGGTGCAGATGGGCTGGTCCCATAACCAAGTGTGGAGAATAAAAATCAGGAGGACACCTCTGCTGGGAAGGTCCTCCCTGAGCAATAAGGGGTCCCTCTCCCACACCAGGCCACCAGCTCACGGTTCCAGTGCCAGGAAGAGAAGTACCCATAACTTCTGGCTATAAAAACCAGTGGGAACTGAGGCTGAAGGAGGCTGCAGCTTCTGGAGCCCCAGGCAATTCCCCTTAAAGGTCTGTGCACAGACTTACTCAGACTTGTTCCTTCTAAGCTTGGAGGGGCAACAGTTTCAGGGGTGCCAAAACTGAGCTGTTTGGCCTCAGGAAGAGGACTGGAGAGGTGGCTTTCTCCAAACAAGATGAACCCAAAGAGGCCCACAGTAAGACACATCATCATCAAATTGCCAAAGGTTAAATACAAAGAGAGAATCTTAAAAGCAGCAAGAGAAAAGCAGTTAGTTAGCTACAAAGGAACGCCCATAAGACTGTCAACTGATTTCTCAAAAGAAACTTTGCAGGCCAGAAAGGAGTGGGCAGATATATTCAAGGTGATGAAAAGCAATGACCTACAACCAAGATTGCTCTAATCCTGCAAAGTTATAATTTAGAATCGATGGATATATCAAGAGTTTCCTTGACCAGAAAAAACTAAAGGAATTCATCAGCACCAAACCAGAATTATACGAAATGTTGAAGAGTCTTCTTGAAGGAGAACAAAAATATGAACAACAAAATAACAATTAATACATAGCTATCAACAACTGAATCTACAAACAAAATAAGCAAGCAGAACAGAAAGAGACTCATAGATACAGAGAACTCTTTGTTTCTTGCCAGATGGGTGGCATTTCATGGGATGGGTGAAAAAGGTGAAGGAATTAAGTACAAATTGGTTGTTAGACTGATGAACCTGAAAGGGGAGGGGGAAAGAGGGTGGGATGAGACAAACCAAAGAACTTCTATGCATATATGCATAACCAGTGGAGACCGACAATAGGGTGGGGAAGGAAGGAGAGTGGCGGGATTGTGGAGGAGAGGGGGTCAATGGGGAAAAAGTGGGGGAACGTCTGTAATACATTCAACAATAGAAATGAGTTTTAAAAAATCCTAAAAGAAAAAAAACCTTGATATTGTCAAAATGCCAGTACTTCCCAAAATGACCTAAAAATTTAAAATAATCTGAATCAAAATCCCTCATGGCTACTTTGCAGAAATTGATATTATGACTTTAAAATTCCTATGGAAAGCCAAGGGACCCAGAATAGCCAAATTAATCTTGAAGAAGAACAAAGTTAGAGAACTCACACTTCCCAAATTACAAACTTGCTACAATGTTTTAGTAATGGAAGCAGTGTGGTACTGGAATAAAAGACACATCAATCAATAAAATAGAATGAAGGGTCTGGAAATAAACATTTACATTTGTAGTCAGTCAATAATAAAAAGGGCAAGACAATTCAGTGAGAACAGTCTTCAATAAATGGTACTGGATAAATATCAACATGCAAAATAATTGTTTGACTTGTGTACCTCATAACATATATGAAAGTTAACTTGAAATGGATTGACCTAAATATACCAGTTAAAACTATAAATGCTCAGAGAAAAACAAAAATGGCATAAATCTTTATAATTTTGATTTAGGCAATTGTTTGTTAAATATGACATCAAAAGCACAAGATACAAAAGCAAAAATTTAGGAATCATCATTAAAAAGAAAAGCTTTTATTTGGTAAGTGACACTACCCAAAGTTAAATTATGACCCACAGAATAAAATAACTTATTTACAGATCATTATATGAAAAGGGACTTATATCTAGAACATATAAAGAACTCTTACAAGTCAAAAAAACAAAAACAAGAAATGACCGAATTAAAGGACAAAAGAGTTGAATAGACACTTTTCCAAAGAAGATATACAAATCGCCAATACACACATGAAAAGATATTAAACACCACTAGCCATCAACATAACTCAAAACTATAATGAGATACCACCTCACATACCTATGATGGATAAAATTTAAAAAGCAGATGGTTACAGATGTTGGTGAGGATATGGAGAAATTAGAACACTTCTACACTTGCAGAGAATGCAAAATGGTGCAATCACTATGAAAATAGTATCGTCACTCCTTAGAAGTTTAGATATAGAGTTAGTTACCTTTTGACTTGGCCACTCTACTCAGGTATACACGTGAGAATTGAAAACATAAGTCTTCAAAAACTTTTACATGAATAATTCATAGCAGCATTATTCATAATAACCTAGAAATGGAAACAACCCTGATGTCAATCAACTCCTGAATAAAATGTGGTATGTATATACAATGGAAATGAAGTAATAGTACAGTACTGCAGCTATAGTTGAAGCAGCTACAGCATGGAAAACCTTAAAAACATGCTAAGTGAAAAAAGCCAGACATGAAGGTTCATCATGTAGTTGTCATTGTGATGTGAGTTGAGTCACTTTTCTACTAAGCAGCTCTAGTGTCCCAGATCCTGAGTTGTATATACTTAAATGCAGACAAATAAACCATTTAACATGTCGTTAAATAAGTCTATGATATTAATCAAGTATATGATTGGAAAATATTTCAACATAGGTTATGTTTCAAATGATTTGTAGAATGAAAACACATCAAAAATAGAGCTGTGCATTTCTCATATTGAAGACTAAAGATGGATTTTGGCTTTGCCTATTTGAAATGCCCATTAGATTCAGACAAAAGCAATCCACCTCAACTTTAGGTGACCGAACCACTTGTTTCTTTGCACCAAAGATTTTTTTATTGAAAAGAATCAAATTGTTGAAAAAAATTTTCTTATTCTGTACAAAAAACTGAGACTTTAAAAAAAAAAATCAACTTCGTTAGTCTGTATCAATACTTAGTCCTTTTATGTGCTCTTGTTCCAAGTTTGGACCTTATAAGGTAGTCCTTTCCCTCTAGTTGGTCCCTTAATTCCTGAATTTGAGATAATAGAAATTGGTGGTAGCACATTTACACCTCTTGGTTCACATAATCCTACAGCAATCCTGTAAAAGCAGATTGTCTTACCCAGAGCTAGTGAGTGCAGATCTTAAATCCAGCCTGTGGATCCCAACGACTGTGTTCCCTGCACAGTAGCCATATGGACTAGAATTGTGCAGCCCATGGCCAGAGTCTCAGTATCACTTTCAGATCACTTTATCACACTTGCGTTGTCACTATCCATACTCTGTGAGACCAAGCCCCCATAGACAAGAGAGTAAAAAATCTAGTAAAGATCTATTATTCAAGATATAAATCAAGGGTGTTGGTAAAAAAAAAAAAAATACAAACAACAAACCAAAAAAACTTCCCACTGTTACAATGATATATACAGTTTATGCTGAAAAAGAACAGGGCTAGAAAAGACAATATAGTTGCTAAATGGCTAAATCATAAATTGCCTTTATTACTGCCCAATGGTAAACCTTGCAACACTGAACTGCCTCTGGCAAGAACCCTGTGTCCACATATAATTATTCTGTTTTTGTTCCTTTGCTTCTCATAACATCAGGTATTCCCAGACAGACAATGCAATTCTGAAGCAACACTGAATATACCCTCTATTCTAGAATGCCACTGGAGCAACACAAGTCATTAGGATATGGTCCCCAGAGAGGCTGCAAGTCAATATTGGGCCAGGTCACAATGAGCCTCCTGACATTTGTGGTTTAATAGTGTCATGAACACAGTTAAAGTGTTCTTGTTTCATTCTCACTGTGGCCCAGTTGCAATGTGTGATATTCATGACTGGGAGTCAGAAAATCCCATGCAAATCCTATCCACAGCTTCCCAGCCATGTTAAGCAAATGTTTGCATTTTCCCACCCCATCTAGATTATCTTACTTTTTTTTAATGTCAAGGAAGATCAAATCAGCAAGTGTATGTTCAAAAAATAAAACTGCTAAAAATGGCAATTTTGTTGGAAATTGCAATATTAATAATGCCACTTTGAAGACAAGAGCTTGTGTAAATTAGTTGAGGAGAAAAAACCTTTAAGAAAACATCTTTGTTGGCATGGCGTGGATCATGTACCTAAATACACATGTATATAAATCTACATTATTTTATGCCTGGTACTATCAGGCTGATATTGAATATTCTTGACATTCCAGCACATTAAAGCCTGTATTTTGAAATTTTTCTCTGAGGGTATTCATTGCAAAGGGCTTTTCAGATAATTAGTTAATAGCTCCTGTGTTTGTCACAAGAAACTCCAACATACTTAATAGCTCAAGAAACCAGTAATGCCAAATTGACAAGCCAGCTGTACGAACCATCAGGGTTGAATTATTACTATTACTCCAGTAGCTCTCTTTTAATGTAGCTTTGAATCATCACTGGCTTTCACTGAGGGTCTTGTGCCAGCAGTTAATTACAAAGTTCTAGCCCCAAGTATGTGCCTGCTGTTGAGATCAACCAGCCAGTAACTTTATTCTTTAAAATCACTTCTGAATTTAACAACTGGCCTGCCATGTGCACCTGTCACAGGAGGATGAAGATGAAATTGGCAGGTGGGCCTGCAGATTAATATTTGCTGTTTGTTTCATAATCCTACGAGTTTCAACATTTAACAAGTGATAACGAGATTGTCTATTTTTACACATACAAAAAACAAGATATTCTTAGGTGCAGTCCAGTAAACCTTCAAAGAGAGTTTTTTCCTTGTTTTTTTTCTTTATTGCCAGGACAAATGTGTTACAATCTAATCAACTTACAATTGAGGTACTTGCAGAGATTTTGGTGTGATCAGAGGATTATCTTCAACATCTCAGATATCTACACTGTTCATTTCCTTTCTAACATGTCAACCAAAATGGCAGATACTTTCGTCAAAAAGCATTTCCAGAAACAGTTTATTACCTTTGGGGGATTATATGTCTGGAACATAAAATAGCCAATTTGGAACTATGGTAATAATCTGTTATATGTTCTCAAAAGTGAAAATGGGTTGAAATGGGGTGACTTTGAAGCTTGATTTCCATAGTCAACCAGAGTCTACTCTCTTTCAATTAAAAACAATTTTGCAATTTATAAATCATCTAATAAAAATCACGAGGTATATTTTTCCAATACATATAAAATTTTTAATGCTCAGCCTTGGCAGCTAAAATAATTAAAAAAAAAATAAGAATCTTGCCCTGCCTTGTGTGGCTAAGTGGTTAGAACATCAGCCCATGCATCAGTGTGCACGATTCCCAGTCAAGGGCATATACCTGGGAGCATGCTGGAGGCAACTGGTTTAGATCTCTCTCTCACATCAATATTTCTCTCTCTGTCATTCTCCTCCTCCCTTCTTCCCTTTCATTGTCTCTAAAATAATCAATGAGTACATTGCTGGTGGGAATTTAGACTGGTGCAGCCACTATGGAAAACACTATGGTGTTACCTCAAAAAATTAAAAATTGAATTACCATTTGATCCAGTGATCCCACTCTTAGGAATATACCCTAAGAAGCCTGAAACACCAATCAGAAAGAATATATGTACCCCCATGTTCATAACAGCACTATTTACAATAGCTAAGATCTGGAAACAGCCCAGTGTCCATCAGTAGACGAATGGATAAAGAAGCGGTGGTACATATACACAATGGAATACTATGCAGCTGTCGTCTCCTTTGAGACGACATGGGAGAACCTGGAAACTATTATCCTAAGCGAAACAAGCCAAGCAGAGAAAAACAAATATCATATGATCTCACTTATTTCTGGAATATAATGAGCATAACAGTCTGAAGAATAGGGTAGTCCCAGAGACGTGGAAGTAGGGTACAGACTGACAATTGCCAGAAGAGGGGGTGGGGGAGGGGAGCGATGAACCACAGAACTTGTATGCATGTACTCATAACCAATGAACAACAAAACTGGGGACGGGGCAGGGAGGGAGGGGGAGGAGGGTGTCAATGGGGGAAAAAGGAGAAACATCTAACAAAAGTAAATTAATTAAAAAAATAATCAACGAAAAAATATCCTCTGGTGAGGATGAACAACAATCAATCAATCAATCAATAATAGTTTGGCTTGGTAGTACATGTAATTAACACAATTGAAAAGAGTAAGTCATGAACTGGGGAGAAAGATGGGGGCAGGCAGGGCCAGAGGGAAGGTGAGTGCATGAGAATGAGCGAGTGTGAGTGTCAGTGGACTTGAATGTGGATGAGCAAACTCATGCAGTGCAGAAACGCAGAGCAGAAGGTTCCTGTGCTGTGGATGGAAAGCAGCCGGCTACTGCAGTAAGTGGCTCTTCAAGGCATTTTTCTCTGTGTGGCCGGGAGGCCCAACCATTTTGGAAGATCCCTGGTCTTTTCTGGGAGGAGGCAGTGGGAGCGGCTAAGGCCCAGCAACCTGAGCCCACCAGTGCACCTGGCACCATTGGACCAGTGGACCTCACTGTGTAACACAGACCAGTGCACAGAAACAGAGCTGTCAAGGTGCCTGCTGCAGAAGCTGCAAATGGCTGGAAGATAGTGCTCTATCTTCCACAATAGCAGCCCAATCAGAGTCGAGACTCACCCCCAGCAACACAGGCTCGAGAGCAGACATCCATCCTCAGGCAACAGAAGCACAGATCATCAGCTGAGACCCATCCCCAACAGCTCCAGCAGAGGCTGAGCAGGAGCTGAGCTCTACAGAGCAGCAGTGCTCCCCAGCCACCAGCAGCAGGACCTGGGGTTCCATTGGGGCCTGTGCTATCCAGCTGCCCACAAGATTGGTAGGCAGCTGGGACTCCAGTGGGGCCTGTGCAAGCCCGCTGCCCAGAGATCAGTGGAGAGCAAGGGCTCCAGAGGGGCTTGTGTGACCCAGCTGTGCATGGTGTTGGCAGGGAGTCCAGAAGCTGCAGGTGGCAAAAGCGAGGAGTGGGAAATATAGCTTCAGAGGGGCCCATGTGATCCAGCAGCAGCACATACCAAGACAGACCAATACCAGCCCCCAGTAGTCAATCCTCCAGGATCCACAGCAGGCAAGAGGCAACATGCAACAGAACAGTTGGGAGGCACAACAGCCTTATTTGATACAGAGTGAGCTGCCTACACATCCCAACATCCCTCACCAAGTCTAGATCTACCAGATGGCTAAAATGGGGAGACAAAAAAAAAAAAAAAAACCAAAAGAAAGAAAAGGAGGAAACACCAGAAAAAAAAAACTACATAAAATGGAAGAAAGCAATATGTCAGATAAAAAATTCAAAGCAATGATTTTAAGTGGGCTCAAACAAGTCAGGGAGAACTACAAACAACTCAATGAAAATTATAGGAAGCTCAGCAAGAACTACATCAGATTAAAGAAAGAGGTAGAAACTATGAATAAAAATCAAGAGGAAATAAAGAACAAAAAGCTGATATGAAAAATACCTTAGAATATCTCAATAGTAGATTAGAAGAACCAGAAGAACGACTCAGTGAGTTAGAAGACAGGGCAGAAAAAATTCCCAAATAGAACAGCAAATGGGGGAAAAAATAAACAGGAGCGTTTAAAGGAGCTTGGGGACAACACAAAGCATAACAGCACTCGCATCATAGGACTACTTGAAGGAGAAGAATCAGAGAAAGGAATAGAGAACCTGTTTGAAGAAATAATGACAGAAAACTTCACCTATTTGGCAAAGGAAAAAGCCACACAAGACCATGAAACACAGAAAGTCCCAAGCAAAATGAACTAAAAACGACACACAGCTAGACAAAGAAAAAATCTTAAAGGAAGCAAGAGAGAGACAGAAAGTTACCTACAAGGGAACTCCTATTAGACTGTCATCTGATTTGTCAGTAGAAATACTGCAGGACAGAAGGGAGTGGCATGAAGTGTACAAAGTAATAAATGGCAGGGAGCTCAATTCCAGACTACTCTATCCAGCAAAGGTTATCATTCAAAATTGAAGGTGAAATAGAGTTTCACAGGCAAAAAAAAAAAAAACAAAAACAAAAAACAAAAAACAAAACAAAACAAAAAAAAACAACTAAAAAAATTTACCAAACCAACACTGCAAGAAATGCTAAAGGGACTGTTGTAAGAAGAAGTAGAGAGAAAAACACAAGCTTAAAATAAAAATGGCAACTAATAAGGATCTATTAATAATAATCTTGAATGTAAATGGTTTAAATGCTCCAATCAAAAGACATAGGCTAGCTGATTGGATAAAAAACATAACCCATATATATGCTGTTTATATGAGACACACAGGATGAAAGTGAAGGAATGGAAGAAAATCTTCCAGGCAAATAGAAATGAAAAAAATCTGTTGTAGCAATACTCATATCTGAAATAGACTTTAAAACGAGGGCCACAATAAGAGACAAAGAAGGTCACTGCATAATATTAAAAGGAACAATCCACCAAGAAGATATAACCAAGGTAAACATATCTGCACCAAACACAGGAGCACCAAAATATATTAAAAAACTTCTGGAGGACTTCAAAGGAGAGATCAATAGCAATACAATCATAATGGGTGACTTTAACGCCCCTCTGACACCACCGGATAAGATCTTCTAGACAAAAAATTAACAAGGACACACAGTCTTTAAATGGCTTAGACCAGCTGAACTTAATTGATATTTACAGAACATTTCACCCCAAAGATGCAGAATATACATTCTTCTCAAGTGTACACAGGACATTCTGTAAGATAGAACACAAAATAAATCTCCACAAATACAAGAAGATTGAAGTCATATCAGCATCTTCTCAGATCACAATGGCGTGAAACTAAAAATCAATTACAACAAAAACACAGAGAAATATTTAAACACTTGGAGTCTAAATAGCATGTTATTAAACAATGAATAGGTTACCAAAGAGATCAAGGAAGAAATTAAAAACTCCCTGGAAAGCAATGAAAATGAACACACAACAACACAGAATTTATGGGACACAGCGAAAGCTGTCCTGAGGGGGACTTGACAGACCAACATCAAAAAAAGAAATATTTCTAAATGACTAACCTCACAACTTAAAGACATAGAAAGCAAAGAGAAAAACCCAGAGCAAGTAAAAGAATTGAAATAATAAAGATCAGAGCAGAAATAAACAACATAGAGACCAAAGAACAATTAAAAAGATCAATGAAACAAAGAGTGCGTTCTTTGAAAAGATAAACAAGATTGATTGATACTTTGCCAGACTCAAAATACAAATGAGAAGACACTACAGAAATACAAAAAATCATTAACAAATATTATGAACAGTAGCAAATTGGACAATCTAAGCGAAATGGACAAATTTATAGAAACACAGTCTCCCTAATCTCAACTGAGAAGAGATAGAAAACTTGAACAAACCAATAATAACTAAGGAAATTGAAGATGTAATCAAGATTCTCCCAGCAAACAGAACTCAGGCCCGGATTGCTTCATGCGGGGAGTGTTACTGAACATTTAAAGAAGAACTAAGACCCATTCTCCTCAAACTGTTCCAAAAATTTAAGAAGGCAGACTTCTAAACTCGTTTTATAAAGCCAGGCTAATACTAATTCCAAAACCAGATAAAGACATTACAAAGAAAGAAAACTACAGGCCGTTATAGCTGATCAACATAGATGACAAAATCCTCAACAAAATATTAGTAAATCAGATAAAGCAATACATTAAAAAAATTATTCACCATGACCAAGTGGGGTTTATCCTAGGGATGCAAGGATGGTACAATATTCACAAATCAATAAATGTGATACACCACATAAACAAAATGAAAGATAAAAACAATATAATTTTATCAATAGATGCTGAAAAAGCATTCAATAAAATTCAGCAGCACCCATTTCTGATAAAAACGCTCAGGAATGTGGTAATAGGATCGTATACTGACATAATAAAGGCCATATATGAAAAATCTACAGCCAACATCATGCTCAATGGGCAAAAACTCCAAACATTTATCTTCAGAACAAGAACGAGACAGGGATGCCCACTATTGCCACTGTTATTTAACATAGAGTTGGAAGTCTTAGCCACAACAATTAAACACGGAGAAAAAAATAAAAGGAGACCAAATTGGAAAGGAGGAAGTGAAACTGTCATTATTTGCAGATGAGATGATATTGTACATAGAAAACCCTAAAGACACCATCAAAAATCTACTAGATTTAATAAACGAATTTGGTAAGGTAGCAGAATACAAAATTAACATCAAGAAATCAATGGCATTCTTATACACCAATAATAAACTCACAGAAAGGGAAATTTAAAAAACAATCCCATTTACTAAGATACTTAGAAATAAACTTAACCAAAGAAGTAAAGACATTTACTTTCTACAGAAAACTACAGGACATTGAAAAAAGAAATAAAAAAGATATAAATAAGTGGAAGCACATACCTTGTTCATGAATTGGAAGAATTAACGTCATTAAAATGTCCATACTACCCAAAGCACTCCACATATTCAATACAATCCCCATCAAAATATCAATGACATATTTCACAGAACTAGAACAAATACTTCACAAAATCATATGGAATCAAAAAAGACCCCGAATATCCACAGCAATGTTGAAAAAGAAGAACAAATTAGGAGGATCACAATACCGGATATCAGGTTATACTACAAAGCCATTGTAATCAAAACAGACTGGTACTGGCACAAGAACAGGCATATAGATCAATGGAGGAGAACAGAGAACCAGCAAATTGACCCAAGACTTTATGCTCAATTAATATTTGACAAGAGTGGCAAGAGCATACAGTGAAGTCAAGACAGCCTCTTCAATAAATGGTGTTGGAAAAGCTGGACAGCCACATGCAAAAACATGATACAAAACCATTCACACCATACACAAGAAAAAACTCAAAATGGATGACTTAAATGTGATGCATGAATCCATAAAAATCCTAGAAGAAAAGGACATCATATGCAGCAGAATTTTCACTGATACAAAGTCTAAGGCAAGAGAAACAAAGGAAAAAACAAATACATGGGACTACTATATCAACTAAAACGCTTCTGCATAGCAAAAGAAACAAGCATCAAAATGAAAGGGAACCCACTCTCTGGGAACATATTTGCCAATGATACATCAGATAAGAGGTTTATTTCCAAAATATATAGAGTGCTCATACAACTAAACAAAAGCAAGACAAAGAACCGAATTAATAAATGGGCAGAGGACCTAAATAGACACCTCTCCAAACAGGACATACAAATGACGAAGAGACATTTGAGAAAATGCTCAATGTCACTAATTATCAGAGAGAACAAATTAAAACAACTATAAGGTATCACCTCACACCTGCCTCAATGGCTGTCATCAACAAATCATCAAAAAACCAGTGCTAGTGAGGGTGTGGAGAAAAGGGTACTCTAGCACATTGCTTGTGGGAATGTAGACAGGTGCAGCCTCTATGGAAAACAGTATGGTGTTACTTCAAATAATTAAAAATTGAACTACCATTTGACCCAGTGATCCCACTTCTAGGAATATATCCTAAGAAGTTTGAAACACCAGTCAGAAAGAATATATGTACCCTTAAGTTCATAGCCACAGTATTTACAATCACTAAGATCTGGGACAGCCCAGGTGTCCATCAGTAGATGAGTGAATAAAAAAGCTGTGGTACATATACACAATGGAATACCGTGAAGCTGTAAGATCTCTTATCCTTTGAGAAGACATGGAGGGACCTGAAGAGCATTGTGCTAAGCGAAACAAGCCAAGCAGAGAAAGACAAATACCACATGATTTCACTTATTTGTGGAATATAATAAACAAAATATGGTGATGAATAAAATAGAAGGAGTCATAGAAAGGACTGTCAGAACTTAGAGAAGGTGGGTGCGTGAGGGAATGGTTGCGATAAACCAAAGAACTTATATGCATGTAAGCATAACCAGTGGACATAGACAACAGTGTTTGGGGGTGGGGGATGGGGGGCGGAATGGGGAGGAGGGTGTCTATGGGGAGAAAAGGAGAAATATTTGTAACAAAAATAAATTAATAAAATTAAAAAAAGGAAGAACAAATCATAGAAGTACTGCACACTAATCCGTTGTGCCACTGGAGCTCCAAAGGATGCAAGAGCATACAGTCTCTTCAATAAATGGTGCTCGGAAGATTTGACAGCTACATGCAGAAAATGAAACTGGACCACCAACTTAAACCATACCCAAAAATAAATTCAAAATGGGTTAGACTTAAACGTAACCCGTGAAATCATAAAAATCCTAGAAAAAAATGTAGGCAGAAAAATCTCAGAAGTTATACGTGGCGGAACTTTCACCGATACATCATCGCCAAGGGGAAGAGAAACAAAGGAAAATATTAACAAATGGGACTACATCAAACTATAAACCTTCTGCATTGCAAAAGAAGCCAGCATAAAAATGAAAAGGGAACCCACTCTCTGGGAGAACATATTTGCCAATGATACATCAGATAAGGGGTTAGAATCCAAACTATATAGAGAACTCATACTGCTCAATAAAAGGAAGACAATCAAGTAAAAAAAAAAAAAAAAAGGCAGAGGACCTAAATAGACACCTCTCCAAACAGGACATACAACTGGCCATGAGACAAATGAAAAATGTTCGACATCTCTAATCATCAGAGAGATGCAAATTAAAATGACTCTGAGATATCACCTCACACCTGCCAGAATTGCCATCGTCAACAAATTCTCAAACAAGTGCTGACGAGGATGTGGAGGAAAGGGTACTCTAGCACACTGCTGGTGGAAATACAGACTGGTGTAGCCACTATGGAAAACAATATGATGTTTCCTCAAAAATTTAAGCTGCCATTTGACCCAGTGATCCCACTTTCAATATATCCTAAGGTTGAAAATATCCATCCTTATGTTCATAGCAGCATTATTTACAATAGCTAAGATCTGGAAACAGCCCTAGTGCTCATCAGTAGATGAGTGGATAAAAAAGCTGTGGTACATTTACACAAGGGAATACTATGCAGCTGTAAGAAAGAGAGCTCTCTTACCCTTTGAGATGACATGGAGAGACCTGAAGAATATTATGCTAAGCAAAGTAAGCCAGTCAGAGAAAGACAAACCTCAGAGGGCTAAGGGTGGTGAGAGATAAATCAACGAACCTATGTACATATATACATAACTAATCCACAGAGACACTAGGCTGGGGAAAACAAGAGGGGGTTGGGAACGGGTAGGAGGGCTCAATGGGGGGAAAAGGGGGCATTTGTAATACTTTCAACAATAAAAAAGTTAAAACTGATTGTGGAATAAAATGCCAGGAAGTGCCTCCCTATGCAATTTCACCAATGAAATTGGCTCTGTAGCACGTTGACCACCCTGGGCCCCAGACTCCTTTGTGTCTGCAATGCACAAATTGCTATGTACACATATGGTTACATCTGAAGTGTTGCAAAAGTATGGAGTCAAAATTTCCTCTGTTCTAAACATTTTATTTGGCATTAAAAAATTTTTTAAATCATTAAATAGCACATATTTGTGGTGAAAAAAAACCTTACTATTTTTAAAGTATGTTTACTAAAAAATGCTACTGGTCTAAAATAGTAAACAGAGAAATAAAACAGACACAGCTAATCTCCAAAATAGAGATACGATAGAGTATTCTTGAAATCAATGTCCTAGAGAGCCTTCTGCAAGACTAGCTTGCTCAGCCAACAAGGTAGGTGACATAGGAAAGAATGAGAGACTTGATTGGCCAAGCACCTGGCCAAATTTTTCTACCTGCCCTCATCACATCGACAGCTATAAAGGCTATCTTTTCATGTCTACATCTCTGAGCCAAAGCTACAAGAAAAAGAGAGTATAAGCAAACATTTCAATGAAATAAAAATTAAATTGGAAAATTGGATGACATTTACTATTACTTTTGGTGATTACATTTTTTTTCTATCAACCCTGGATGTTCATCTTTTTTTTTAGGCAGACTGCCTTCATAGGGCATAGAATATTTGCTTCTTGGCAGCTTCCTTTAGCCATCAGTCCAAAAATAGAAAGCCATTTGAAAATCACAGGTTATTTGCTGAATGTCAAGATTTGGAACACCATAGATATGTTATTTTATATTAGTTATATTTACAAAATTTACTGTACATTGCCAAATAAATCTGCAATAAAAAATAAACTAAAAAAAGCATGCCAAATGTGCAGCTGTCAATCTGCTGGTCATCGGGATATTAAAAAAATTCAATAATGTATTCAAGATTTAACCTTAGGTTTAAGGAACTGTAATGCTTTAAAAAATCCTGTCTTGTCTCTTGTCTGAGCAACTTATCACAACTGTACACAAATGTAACCACGTGGACAAGAATGCCAGCAAATCTCCTTTTACTGTCCTCTCAGACACAGAGCAATGCAGAAGTGCCAAGTCTGCCCAATGTGGTTTACAAGGTTAAACACACAATCTCAAAGCAAATGCACAAGAAACACTTTTGAAATCTGTAAGTGGTTCATATGGATTTATTTTGATACTTTATGTTGGCCATGAAATCTGAGAAAGATACTGCACAAAAGTACATATAATCCAGAGGGAGAAAGTGCATTGTTGTTTGCACTGACTGGATAGTAATAGTGATTTTTCAGTGCCATTTAGCTGCTGCAAAAGTTTTTTTGTTAAAAATTCAGCTAGTAATCGTTGTTCTTGAAAACTAATAGGTAAGCTGTTCAATTTATATGTTAACAAACAATGAGTATTTATTGAAACTATTAATTTGGAAATTTTATAGTGGTTAGAAAACTGTTTCCATATTTTTAAGTCTATATTCACAAATATTTTATATAGATAGTACATACAGATGGTCCCTGACTTACAATGGTTCAACTTACAATTTTTTGACTTTAGAATAGTGCAAAAGTGATGTGTATTTAGTAGAAACCCTACTTCAAATTTTGAATTTTGATCTTTTTCCTGGGTTAGCAATAAAGCGGTACATAGTTTCTTGTGATGGTGGGACCAGCAGCGAGAGGCAGTTCTTGGTCAGTTTTATGATCACCCAGGTGAACAATGGATAATCCATGGTGTATTGTGTTGTTAGCATTTATTGGATATTGTGTCCTGAGCACATTTAAAGTAGTTCATCTGAGGATATTTTTCCACTGATTTTTAAATAGAGTGGAAGGAGAGTGGGTTGTCTCTTGCACAACCCTGACCAGGGCCAAAGATCAAACCTGCAACCCAGATTAGTGGCCTGGGCTAGGAATCAAACCTATGACCCTTCAGTTTGAGAGCTAACACTCTAATTGCTGAACCTAACAGACCAGGGCTGAATGCCATTTTTTTTAATAAAAGATAAAGGTAATGCCTTTAAGTTAAATAAGTCTTTTAAGTGCTTTGCCACTAAATAAGTACATTGTGTGCTAAAAATATCACTTCCTGTTTCATTACAAAATGTTATCAATATTCTACCACATTTTAAAACCCTATTTTAATTTAGCTATATACATGTAGATACAAATGTCCGTAGAACTTTGTACATTTCTGGTTTCAGCTTCTTTGCTACAATTAATAATAATTCAGTGAATGTTATCAAAGTTTCTAGCTTTGTACCTTATCCTGATATATTTTTTATTCCAGTCAAAACAATTGCTTCATTAGCGGTTACACTTATACATCTTTTGCACAAAATATAATTTTTATTAAAAAGGTATTCACTTTGCATATGTTCTCTGGTACCTGTTTCTTTTAGTGACTCACCAAAAAAGTAGATTTTCTTGCATCTCTTAATTGCTTTACAGGTTATAGAATAACAGTGTTATAACATGTTTGAAATGTTTGTATGCTTTCATCTAACCATATAGTTAGTATTGTTTAATACTGTGTAATTTAGTCTAATATGTGCTTTTTTCATTTTAAGCAACATTTTCTATGTGAACACACTTTAGTTTGTCTTCATGTTGTTCCATTTGTTGTTTTAGCCCCTTTCAGTTGCTACACAAAGAACAAATGGTTCTCCAAAACTGTGACTTTTTTTTTAAATTTCAAACTTTTAACCTTTAGCATAAAGTTTGATGAAGTTTTCTAAACTAGGACCTGTGTGTTAAACAATTTAAACTTGGTAAAAATATGTAGACATTTGTTTTTTAATAAAATTTTAGTTAAATAATTTGCACATTTTTATGCCATTACTACATGCTACTTTTTGCTAATATCTGAAGGTCCCATATATACTTTAAGAAAAATTTTATTGTTAAGAATAATAGTGAGTACAAAAAGAAAACAGCTCTGGCCGGTTTGGCTCAGCTGTTACAGCGTCGCCCTGCGGAACAGAGAATCCCAGGTTCAGTTCCTGCTAAGGGCACGTACCTCGGTTGCACTTTGTCCCCGGCACTGGTTGGGGTCGTGTGAGTGGCAACCACTCGATGTGTCTCTTCCTCCCTCCCACTCTTCTGTCCTCGGGTGAGGGGAGAAAAGAAAACCAAACCAACAAATTCAGGCAGTTTTATCTGGTGAAACTATCATAAATTTTGATCTCTATAACCTGCCATTGTCCCACTTCTATAGGTTGCTATGACATCCTGTACACAATGGAAGGTGCCAAGGGTCAAGACCCAGGTCTATGACTAGATGCATGTTGGCTTATTTTTGTTTGACAGTTAACAATTTCATCAAGAGGGAAATTATATGGCTGCAGTATGGTTATCATCACCTATTTACTAAGATATTTCAAAGATAAAAGATATATGATGATGCATTCAATGATATACTCTAATGATTGCTGATTCTAAATTTATTTAGTGTTTCTGGATGTGTCAAAGACTATCAGTGACCTACTATAATTTTCTTCATAGGGTCTGATTTTGCTTATAGCAACAACATGCCCAGCTGCTTTGCAACCTGGGGATTGTCATAAGACAGAATTCTGAATAAAGATGGAAACCATTAGGGGAGGGAGGGTGTTGTTGCTAAGTAAGCTCTTCAGTAGGACCAGACTAACTGGCAAAACAGGAGATGACCCATCACCAGAATCTGTCTTCAGATCATGAAATTGTGGCTCTCATGTTAAAGGTGGTGAAACCAAATCTAGAAAAAAGTTAACACCTCTTTCCAGTGACATTGTGGGGACACTGCATGTTCTTTGGGTCACCCAACTCAGATCTTACACTTTTAATTTCTTTTAAGTCAAAATCAATTCTGAACAGCTATACTAGATACATTGCGACATTTAGAAAATGCAGCAAATAGGAAAAGTTAAAAACTAAAAGCATGTCCTGGTTGGTATAGCTCAGTTGGTTGGAGCATCATCCCATAACCAAAAAGTGGCAGGTTTGCTTCCTGGTCAGGACATATACACAGGTTGTGGGTTCCATCCCTGATTGAAGCATGTGCAGGACAACCAATCAATGCTTCTCTCTCACATCGATGTCTCTCTCTCTCTCTATCTCTAAAAATCCATTAAAAAAAGATACATTAAAAAATAAAACTAAACTAAAAATATGACTTAAAAACTTTTCCATTTTTAACTATAAGATCCTATTACATCACATTTAATATTTTATTTGTAGAAATTGCAAGTATGTTCTCTCAAGGCTTATATGTTAGTTCAACTACGATGCAATTTATTTTTCAAAAATTTAAAATTTTCATATTGTCAAATTTTTAACCTGTGTTTGGATCAAAATATCATTTCTTCCAGTGAAATAAAAATATTCACTTATATTTTCTTTTAATACTTCTAAAATTTATTTTTATTTTTTAAAATATAGATTTATATAATTTATATAATTTATATTTCTAAAATTTTATTTTTCATATTTCAGTGTTTCAAAGAACTGGAATTTATTTTTGTGAATAATGTAAGTTGGAGATCATATTTTATTCTCCAATTTTAACAATCAATTGTCCCACTAAGGCCATCCACAATCACTGATGGTACCACCACTGACTAGGTTCATTTCTGGGTCCTTTATTTTGACTTGTTCCATTTAATTAATCCTGTGTCTAAACTACATAGTCTTAGTTACTAAGCTTTATCATTCATATTGATATCCAAGAGGACTATTTCCAGATGTTTTCCAATATTGTCTTGACTTTTCTTGGTCTGCTTTTTTGCATGAATCCTAAAATCAGCTGACTAACTTCCACAAAATGGGGGGGGAGAGGGGAGGAGAAGAAGAGAGAAAGCTCAATTTATAGAATTGTTAGTATTTTAATAAAATCAAAATTAATTTAGATTAATATGACTATTAATATAATTACATATTTAAGCAAAATTTTATATTTTTCAATAGTTTATTTTCTTCTCCACATTTTGTTAGATTTATCCCTGTGACATTTTTTTCTTTTACTTTATTATATTTTCTTCTAATTGGTGGCTGCCCCATATGGAATATAGTTGTTGTTTATGTATTCTTAAATCCAACATGATTTCTAAACCTTTGTACTTATTTGTATATCATTCTCTTGGACTTTCTATGTAAATAATTATACTGTCTGTATATAAAGGCAACTGTACTTTTTTTCTCATGCATAGTCTTTTAATTTTTCTTTTACTATTGTTTACTATAGATTTTTGGTAGATACCTTTATCAAATTACGTGCTCTTGTAGTCTTAATTTTTAAAAAACATTTTATTGAGCCTGTTGCATCTTTTGGGATGATGTGTAAAGAAGAAGACATCTGTGTTTGACACATTTTTTTACTCAACTTCAGGAGGCCTTGTCAAACAAATGACACAGGATTGCTCTAAGTTTTATTAATGTCACCAATGGCTTTTATTGCTGTACCACAGTGTCCCACTCATAGTGGGAGACAGATAATATAGATCTCCAAAAACCCAACACAGGAGCTTCATAAAATATCTTCTTGAATTTGGTGCTCCATGGCTTCCTTAGCTAAGAGATGACCTGTTAAGTCTCAGGAACTCCCAACAGGTTGTCATAAAATACATGTGCTTCCCTTTGTCAAATAATCCCTAGAGGATATCATTAAAAACCATTCCTTTTTCCTACATCTTTTCAACAGAGAAATTCAAAAATGAGTGGGACAGAGGTAAATAGTCAGCTGGGGTGTGGCCTGGAAGTGTTGAGTTTCATATTAACATTTTCTGGTCCTACAGATATATGGAGATATCCTTTCATCTAGTCCTGTAATATCTTTAACAGGTTTTTCTAATGTAAAACATTCAAGTTTCCTGGCATAGAGCTAACTTGTTCATAAAATATTATTGGCACCATTACTAAACTCAGGTGGTAAATATTTTATATAAAATCCTACACTCAATATATAAATTTATGTATTTTGTATACACATACATACATATGTATATACATAAAGAAATTTATGTTGAATATGTAGCATACAGAACTTACATATATATTTCATATAAATTAACATATTTCCTCCATTTATTTTCTTGCCAGAAGAATTTCACAGACCAGCTTTTGTTTTTATTTGTGCTACTAAAAAATTATTTTCTACTCTTTTCTGTTATTTTCTTCCGTCTTTCTTTGAGTTTACAGCATTTTATAATTTTTTTCTTTCTATCTTGTTGAACTGAATGAGAAAGTCATTCATTTTTCATCTTTCTTTTTGAATGTATGCACTTAAGATGTTTATGTCTTTCAAAAGAAAATTTTCTACATCTAAGCTTGAATTTCTCCAATTTTAAAATTAAGCAAACTAAGTCTGGGTGCCTGGCTCCAGCTGCTCTCTGCTTTTTCCTTCTGTTTTTTCCAGTTAAGAAACAAATTTTCTGTTTCTCCTGCAGACAGGACTTCACACTGCCTGAGAATTCTTTAAATTCCTGCTGCAATTGTTACCCCAGGATAAAATTTAAACTCTTTATCAAGACTCACATGGCTTCCTGAACACCCCTTTGCCTTTATTTTCTTGTTTGTTGCTATCCCTTTTTTAAAAATTCAGGAGTTTCTCAATACTGGTTTATTCAACTGCAATGTTACCTCATGCATCTTTGCTTTTGCATATGTTATTCTTTTCTTGTCTAAACATAAATCTTCCATTAACACTCTGAAACCAGATAAGAAATTTTCTTCTGGGTGCGTTCTCTTTAAAGTAAGACACAGTTTGTCAATGATTTCTCAGTAGGTGACACATTTCCTAGCATAAAGTATGTACTAAATATATGTCTATAAACTGTAATGCAATGTTTGAACCAAGTATCTTGATTTTCAAGTAAAAATTCATATATTGTTATAAAATAGAAAGTTGAATTTAAATATTCTCTATATGGCTACAAAGCTAATGAATAAACATGGCATCTAGCATTAGAAATCAGATTCCTGAGATGCTGTCATTTCTAAAGTACATCGCTGCTAATCACCTCTGAATGATCAGGTTACATATTGACTGTGACCAAGCACATCACGCATAACACAAAAAAAAACATGACTGCTCTCAGAATTTTGAACACATTTATCAGACATAAAGTAATAAATGACATCATTACTACTTATGAATTTAGATATTTCTGGGCATTTGGTTGAAGACAGCTGTCAATTACGTAGTATCTGCTATGATCTGTACAAATCTGTGATATTAACTTTAATCTATTTGAATATAAGTTCATATATTGTGCTTGTTCCCACTCTTTTGTTGTGTGAACCCCTATTCAAACTCTCCGCCAATTTGCGGTGATCTTGGTAATATACTAATATTACTAAAAGAGGACGGTTATTCAAGAGAAAAATTAAGGATTTTCACAAGAAAAGACATTTAAATTTGTCAATGAAAATAAAAGAGTTCAGGTATCAAAAATATTCTCGAAGATGAAAAATTAACGTGAAGAATGTACGTTCCCTTTTCAAATTTCATAATAAAATGCATCTCATATTTTCAAAGATGGAAGCTTTTTACACTAAAAATGACATAGCATATTAGAGAATGTTCAAATACAAGAACTATAAAGTTATAATCTGTATTTTCAATGAAAACAACATAGCTAGTGGATCTGTGAGCACTCATTCAAAACATGGAAAAAATATGTTCTCTTCTGGTATCTGCTTTTAGATAAAGCTCTTAATCCAGACATTATTTACATATGTAATTACTGTCCAGTTTTATTGTTCTAACTTGGAGACACTAAATCTCTTCCTGTAAAACCAGTATTTTCCCATAAATGATAAATAAGTTACTTTTTAAAACGTTATATTTTAGAAGCAAATTTTATGTTGTGCAATGTCTGCATTCTCTGTTTAGAAAGATTTCATTGTTTGGAAAAACACACTGAAACAAATAAATTCTGTCCAAATAAATTTAAAAATCTATATTTTTGACAATGAATTAATTCTGTTGGAGAAAAAAATCTTTACTTCTTTATTAAAAAGCCGTATAATTAAGGTAAATTGAAGGCAAATAAATATATTTTTATTCAAACAAAAGCTAGGACAGTTTATAACCAGCTAACCTGTACTAAAAGAAATGCAGAGTCCTTCAGGCTTCAGGGTAATGATGTTGGCATACAGGAAGATAGGAAGAGCATGAAAACAATAAATATGTAGGGATATATAAAAGATGATTTGTTTTTCTTTTTATTAAAGTCTATACAAAGACATTGACTGTACACAATTGTCCTAACGACTTTATTTATAATAATCTCAAATTAAAAACAATCAAAATGTCCCTCAGTAGGTGAAGGGTTAAGCAAATTGTGATACAGCCAAACAAACCATGAACTACTTAAAAAGGAATACGCTATTGATATGTGCAACAACTTGGATAGATCAGAAAAGTATTATGCTAAATGAAGGAGAAAATAAGTTAATATCAAAATGGCACAGATTGTATGATTCTAATTATAAAATGACAAAATCATAGAGATTTGTGTTTTCCAGAAATGGTGGTGGAACATGGCTATGGATGGAGGCTGTGACTATAAAGTACTAACACAAGGGAAATCTTTAGGGACTGAAATAGTTCTACATATGTGTTAATTATATGCATCTATACACATGACTAAATGACATAAAACTATATATGCAGATTGTTCCAATGTCAAAATCTTGATTTGCTATTAAACTATAATGATATAAAATGAAACAATTCGAGAAAGCTAGATGAAGGGTACATGGGATATTTCCACAACTTTCTGTAAATCTGGAATCATTTAAAAAAACCTGAGGCTGTGGTTGGGGCCACTGGGCTGGCACTGAAAGAACATGCCCTTTATGTGGCTGGACCACCCTCCCCAGGGAACCTGTGACATCTGTGGAGTCCAGGTGAGTACCCATGCATCCACCTGCTGCCCATTGTCCCTGTCACATGCCTTGGTAACCAGGAACCTTTTGCCACCTCCCTAGTGTGGGTGAGGAGGCTGGAAGTCTAGCAGCAGCCATGGTGATGCACTCTCCCTGCTTGGTGCAGCTGCTGCCGGCACTTGTGTATTGGGCCTGGCTCACAGGAGAGATTGGCCTCTTAGGGAAGATGAAGGATGGGGGAGACCCATCTTCAGGTTTCTCTTGAGGCCCAGTTCAGGGCCTACTACCAGTATTCATGCCCTGGTCTGGAAGGTATGGCTCTTTTACCATGGGGGTGGATGTCTCACTAAATTAAGCTATTGATCAATATAGGGGAATGATTCAGGTGTCCTGGATCCCCTGTGACAACATTCTATATTGCCTGAGTAAGTTGAGAGTCAAAGGATCTCATGTCAGGCCAGCCCACCACGAATGTGGGTCATGTTAATTCACAGATGGTCCTTAACTTTCCTTTAGATACTTTTATGCCATAATCAGAACCTTCCTCAAATCCTTTTCTAAAAATGTTTCAAAATGCAACCCAATGGGATCTTCTGGGCACTAGGGCTGCCACCTATGATTAGACTAACCATAACAAAGTTGAAGGAGACACAGTAGAAAGGTGGACGAGGACAATAACAAGGGAGGACATACAAAACAGAAAGTTTTGCTTTGTCTGCCTGGCCACTACCCTCGTGGGGATTTAGGTATTTCTTGACATTAGCAAGCTGGTATAAACCCCCAGCATGGATCAGGTTCTCTGATACTGCCCTTAGCTGTATGAGACAGCCACAGAACTGCAGGTAAGGACTCACACAGGCGCTGTGAAGCACGGTCATTCACACACACAATCACACAATTCAAACTTCCATCCAGAAATTCCCTGTCCTGAGCAGCATCTATGCCACTTGGAGGTGATCAGACTCCCCTTCTGCCCTAGAGGTGTACTCCAAATACTTATGTAACCCTGTTTAGAACGGTGCTGGTTTTCACTGGTCTGTGCTTCATCAGTTGATTGCATTTTCAGGCAAGCTTTTATATTGAAATTTCAGCAGTACTGCCAACTGGAACACTGTCAAACTTTTCAGCTTTCTTTTTCACACTGAAATTCGGAAGAAAATGCTCTCACTGTCACACTGCATCACATATGACTTTCTTATTTCCACCTTAAGTAATACAGTTGAAGTTAGTTAATTTCCAGCATCCGTCTAATCACTGCAAATGCCATGCATGGTTTTCTGTATCAAAGTATGTCGCACAATTGGCTCTAGAACAGAGTGCTCTATTTTCCCTAACAAAGCCATCAAGCAGGACAGATTTTTTTTTTTTTACAATACAATGACTGAGAAATGATACATCAGATAAGCAATTAATTTCCAAAATAGAGTGCTCATACATCTTAACAAAAGGAAAACAAAGAACCCAATTAAAAAATGGGCAGAGGAACTAAATAGACACTTCTCCAAACAGTACATAAAAATGGCCAAGAGATGCTCAACGTCACTAATTATGAGAGATGCAAATTAAAACAATGAGGTATCACTTCACACCTGTCAGAATAGCAGCCATCAACAAAGCATCAAACAAGTGTTAGCGAGGGTGTACAGAGAAAAGGGGACTCTAGTACACTGCTGGTGGGAATGCAGACTGGTGCAGCCACTATGGAAAAACTATAGTTTTGGGGTCGTATGGGTGGCAACCAGTTGATTTGTCTCTCTCACATCGATATTTCTCTCTCTTTCTCCCTCTCTCCCTCCCACTCTATCTGAAGATAAATGCAAAAATGTCTTCGGGTGAGGATAAAAAAAGAAATATACACACAATACTTCATACATTTATGTTTATGCAGTAAAGGAGTGAATGTATTTAGTGAGATAATGGCTTAGTTTATGACACGTTTGAGCAAGGTAAGTCTTTAGACTATACACTGCCATGATCACTTCTCACTGAAAGTAAGAACATATTGTTTCCATTTCAAAAGAGTTTGCTTTTTGAGATGTATTTTCATCCCTTCACATCCTTCACAGATCTTTGATATCTAACCCGAGACAATGACAGTTTTATATACCTGGACTCCAAAAGGTGTGTGCCCATTGTTATTTTCAAGTTACTTGTTCTTTTGCAACCTACATTATAACAGGCAGAACAAATTAAATTAGATGAGATATGCAGAAAACTTCAAATGAATCAAGCCCTTTTCAGGTAGTCAATGAATATTATTTTAATACTTTATCATAAAATAAGAATGAAACAACTCTGCCACCAGGAACCTGCTTATTCTGTTCATTTTTCAGTCAGAAACGTAATTCTCTGGCAAATCAGACTTTAAAAAAACAGTAATTTAAATTCATCGGCTTAGCTTATTTAGGGCACCTTAAGAATAGTCGACATTTGGTAACTTTAAAAACAGTTCTGTCTCAGGGTGAGGATAACTATTCATCTCCTGTCGAAGACTAAATGTTCTTATCATTACTAGAAACAATTTGTTTTAAAACAAAGAATACTCTTATTAAAAATACAGGGGGAAAAATCTTAATTTTCTATTAGGTTTCTTCAAAGTTATCGCCAAATAAATAAGCCTGATTATATGTCATGAGCTATTAAGGCACATATGTTTACATATAGCATGGTGCAAAACTTTAGCAATAGTGTTTCTGCACAAATGGGGGTATAACATAAGAATGATATTTGATATTTTAATCCAGTGCCATCACTGCTTGCCAAAAATAGTCACACTTCTTTGCTAAGATGTAGCCAGGGAAACCTTGTAAAGGGGTAAATTTGTGTATTTTTAAATCTCATGTACCTACAATAGATGTCCATGAAGAACATGTCCATCTTTAAGATTTGCAATTAACACTAGGTAAGAAGGAACAGAACTAAGACATACAATTATTACCTTCTTTCATTATTTATACTAGACAACCATTCTGCACAAGAGTAGTATGGTTTCCAGTCAGAGAAATCAGTGTTTGTCTTTTAGCACACAACGTATATACAGGAAGCGTTGGTATCCATAAGGACCTATCACTCACAGAGTTTCAGATACCTTGTGTAATGGTGTGATTCTCTAGCTGCCCGGAAATCGTTGAAAACATTCATTTGCCTTCTGTGGTACTTACAGATATGAACAAACAACAGGTCATTGCCAGAAATGTCACAACTAATGTGCTGACAAAATACCAAGAGTCTGACTAGGTTGCTTGCAGTTTTCAATTGTATAAACTCAGTCATTGTTTTGAGCCAAGTTTATTTAACTTAGCACAATGTCACGGGTGTCATATACAACGGTAAAGCAATTAAGCATAGGAATATTCAAATGATGAGTGTAAAAGATGTTATTGGTTTTCTTTCTTTCTTTTTTAAATTAACATTTCTTTGGCAGAGAAGTTCAAGGTTTACAGTAAAATTGAAATTCTTTTATACCCTCTCTCCTACATACACATGCAGAGCTTCCCAGATTATCAATATTCCCCAAGAAAATGGACATCTGTTACAAATAGGTTACAATCAATATGCCTACATTGACTTGCCATACCCCAAATTCATAGTTTACATCACAGTTCACTTCTGGTATTGTATATTCTATAGCTTTGGACACTGCCCTTAAATCTCTGTGCTTTACCTATTCATCTCTCTCACCCTGGCAACCATAATCTTTTTACTGTCTGCATAATTTTGCCTTTTCCAGATTGTCAGAAAGTTGAAATCATAGAGAATGTAGCCTTTTCAGATCTGCTTTCATTCATTAATATGCACTTAAAGATTTTTCAAGGGTTTTTTTTTGTGGCTTTCATTTCTTTTCATGCTGAATAATATGTACCTGCCTGAATGTACCAGTTTGTTTATACATTCATGTATTGAAGGACATCTAGGTTGCTTTTATTTTGGTAATTATGAAAAAAGTTGCTGTAAATATCCATGTGCAGGTTTTTGTATGCACATGTTTTCATCTCCTTTGAGGAAATAACAAAAAAGTATAATTGCTGGAAAGTATGGTAAAACTATTCTTAGTTTTGCAATATCTTCGAAAGGACTGTACCATTTTTTATTTCCACCAAGAATGAATGAGAGTTCCTGTTGCTCCACACCCTCATCAGCATTTAGTATTGTCATTGTCCCAAACTTTGGCCATTCTAATAGGGGTGTATTGGTATATCATCTCTGTTTTCATTTGAATTTCCAGGATAGCATATGTTATGAAGTATCTTTTCAAATGGATATTTTCCTTCTTTGGTTAAAGGTCTTTGGCCCATTTTACAATCAGTTCACTGATTTCATTTGAAACTAACCCAGTTTTTTAGTTTCTTCATACAGATCTTGTACATTTTTTTAATCTTCACCCGAGGACATTTTTGCATTTATCTTTAGAGCAGGAGGGAGAGAGAAAGTAAGAGAGAGAGAGAAACAGTGACGTGAGACAGACACATTGACCGGCTGCCATGCACACGACCCCAACAGAAGTCCAGGGACAAATCGCAATGGAGGTACGTGCCCTTAGTGGGAACTGAACCCAGGTAACTCTGGTCCACAGGCCGATGCTCTAACCGCTGAGCAAAACGGACCAGGGCAGGTCTACATATTTTGTTAGTTATACTTATTTCATTTTTGACTGGTGTCAATGTTTTCTTATAAAAATTTTAAAGTTCTTAGTATGTTTTGGATAATGGTCCTTTATTAAATGTGCTTTTCCTAGTGTGTGTCTTCTCTCAATCTCTTCACATTGTCATCTGCACAGCACAAATTTTGAATCTTAATGAGTCAGTGTACTTATTGTTTCTTCCATGTATCATGACTTCAGTGTTGTATCTTAAAAATCATCACCACACCAGCAATCATCTTGGTTTTCTATATATTTTGGAAATTAACCTCTTATCTGACATGTCGTTGGCAGTTATGTTCTGCGATTATAGTAGGTTCCCTTTCATTTTGAAGGAAAAAAAAACTGTTTTTTGAGTTTTTTTGTTTTTTTTTTTTTTTTTTTTTTTTTTTTTTTTTTTTTTTTTTTTGCTTTTTGGTTCCATGAATTAATTAATTTTTTCCTGTGTCAGTGAAAATTCTGCTGCATATTGCTGGGGACCAGCCTCGGTAGTCCAGGGTTTTCCAAAGGTGTGAATGGAGTTGACAAGGATAAATGAGACAGAAATCTTGAACACCTTTGCTACTTAAGCCTAGTAGAATCTTTATTTTTATATTTTTCAGGTTACATAACAATTCTCTTATTGTTTCCTCTAAATCTTTAAGCAAGTAAGTACAGACATTCTTTTTTCTTTTACCCAGCTCTTAGGTTTATTACTAACAACTATTTTTTAGTCCCTCACCCAGACATCACATTGTTGCACTTCGTCTCTTAACTTTAAGAGTGTTGTTTACACAACATGATTTGTTACCAGCAACCTTCCAGACATTGTTTTATTTAACTACCTTCTTCCCTAAACCTCTGTTTCTGTTTACTTCCTCTAAGATTCCTGATTTTACTTATTTTAAGATCCTTTTAAGTTTTTACCCTCTTTACTTAAATATTTATTACTTGCCTCTTCTTTCTACAGTCTTTTCTAACATCTACATAGTTAATCATCTACATGTTACTTCTATAGTGATTCCTAACAGACAGCTAACAGATAGACAGAGAAAGCAAAGATTAGTCTCCTTCAGTTGCCATCCTGCATTTTTATTTTCTTATTCTGTCACTGTTCTTTGTGATTCCTGCCACGCAGTGAATCCACTTCTCCAGGGACTATGTTAAACCATGGAGCTCACCCGAAACTGTGGTGGTCGCTGTTCCAGTGACACTGCTCCCTACAGTGTATTTTTGTTCTCCTTCAAGAAGACCCTTCAACATTTCATATAATACTGGTTTGGTGGTGATGAACTCCTTTAGATTTTCCTTGTCTGGGAAACTATATGCTCATTAATTCTAAATGATAGCTTTTCAAGATAGAGTAATCTTGGTTATAGGTCATTATTTTTCATCACCTTGAGCATCTCTTGCCACTCCTTTCTGGCCTGCAAAATTTCTTTTGAGAAATCGGCTGACCGTCTAATAGGAGCTCCTTTGTAGGTAACAAACTGCTTTTCTCTTGCTGCTTTTAAGATTCTCTTTTTGTCTTTAACCTTTAACATTTTGATGATGATGTGTCTTGGTGTGGACCTCTGGGTTCATCTTGTTTGGGACTCTCTATGCTCTTTGGACTTGTATGTCTGTTTCCTTCACCAAATCAAGGAAATTTTCTGTCATTATTTTTTCAAATAGGTTTTCAAATTTTGTTCCCTCTCTTCTCCTTCTGACACACTTATGATGCGAATATTGGCACGCTTGAAGTGGTCTTAGAGGCTCCTTACACTGTCCTCATTTTTTTGGATTTTTTTTTTTTTTTTGCTGTTCTGACTGGGTGTTTTTAACTTCCTTATATTCCAAATCGATGGTTTGCTTCTTAGCTTTACCTACTCGACTATTGATTCCCTGTAAATTATTCTTTATTTCAGCTAGTGCAGCCTTCTTTTCTGACTGGTCCTTGTTTATGCTGTTGATGTTCTACTTCAGTACCTTGAAGATCTCACTAAGTCCCTTGAATGTCTCACCAAGTTCTTTGAGTTATCTCATAACCTGTTTTCTGAGCTCTGAATCTGATGAATTGCTTATGTCCATTTTGTAAATCAGAATTTTTATATACTTGTTCTCATCTATCTGAGAAGCTGAAGCATGTAGCAGGGATCTAGTTCACTGGTAAACAGGCTCATTCACACCCTCCAGGAAACTGTAGCCAAGCAGATTTAATCTTCCAAATGGACAGAAAAACCTTCCCCAAGGTACTAAAGGGAGGGAAGGAAATTCCTCTGTTTAAATGCTGTGATAAAATATTTAAATATTTCCGACTTTTCATGATGTGCCCTCCTCTGTGCTAAACATGTTATATTGATTTCATGTATGCCATATAATCCTCACAACATTTTACAGACAATAAAAATGTAAATAGCCTACAAATTCACAATTGGTTAAGAAGCTAGAATTAGATTCTAGGAAAGCCTAATCCCAGTACCCACTTCTATCACTGCATTACCCCACCTGCCCAATAATTCCTTGTTCAGCCAGCCAGGATAACAACTGATAAGGTAATTAAGATTTCACTACTGATCCTAGAAAACATGAATAGTATGATGAGAGAAAATCCCAAACTGCAAAAGATTTAAGAGACAATAGGAAGAGAAAGAAATAAACCAACAAGGGTAAGTTCATATTTCAAAAGGTTTGAAATAAAGGGAAGGAAAAAGATCAGTAATTTAAGAGCAGAGTAAAGGCCATTGTTATAATATGGAAGATAAAGCATGGTGGTGGATTTAAGGCAAAAGTTAAATAGAATCATTGTGAAGAGAGACAGAAAAAGGATGCTAATGGAATACAATCTTCAAAGACGGGAGAAGATGTGACCAAAATCATAAATAGAGGTGTTGATCTTTGGAAAAAAGAGACACCATTTCACCAGGTAAAAGAAAGGTGTTAGAGAAAGGTATTTTTTCTTCCATGTTTCAGTTTTACTAAATATATAACATCTAGTTCAGAACAGACATTGGCAAATGCCAATTTTGTTTTCATCCCACAAAAGTTTTGGTTTCTTAAGGACTAGGAATGCCAAACTCTTTGGTAATACTCCAATAAATAAAAAAAAATTATTGCTGTCTGAGGCCAAAACCTTTTTATTTTAATATTTAACCACTCTATGAAATTCGGCTCTGAAAAATGATTATTTGCTTTCTGTAACATTCTGTATTGGGATTTTGGTTTTGATAGTTTAGTCTATATTTAAATAGAGAAACTCTACTGGTTTCTCAATAAAAAATTCATATGTGAAAAGTTGATGGTCCAAATGTATATGCTTTTAAAAAATAATTCAACTTTGGTGACTGAAGAAAAGATTAAGTAAAGTTGTCCCTGGGGTCTGCCATGGAGTCTAGAGAATCCCCTCTGACTACTATTTTTGTACTTCCTGATTTAATGGACTCTCCCGATTTTTGTCTTGGTGATCTTTCTGAGGGCGTTTTATTTCCTTCAGTCTAGCTTTCAGTGGCATTTCAGGTGCTTCTGAATAGGGCATACTTTGTAGTCTATGGAATGTAGCTACCAAAATTACTATAAGGTCTTCCATCACTTTGAAATTCCTTTTTTGAAACTATAATCGTCTTCTGCTCACTATATCATCCTACACTCAAGTTCCCCTTCGAGACCTATGATTGTGTTCAGGGAAACATTAGAATTGCCTTATATTGCAACATATAACATGAATCAGTTTTTGAAAAGGAAAATGTTTACTGTTCTGACAGTAATGAGGTAGTCAATGTTACAACCCCACTTGGCCGGTGGTTCTTAAATTCTATGGATATGGTCACATGACATATTGTAGGCTCAGAGTCACACTTACATTGTTAACAGTAGCAAAAAAACACAATACATACAAGGAAGGGATTTCAATAACTTAACAGCTGATAGCTTATCAGAAATCATGAAAACCAGAAAGTGGTAAGATGACATCTTCAAAGAGCTGAAAGAAAAAAATTGATAACCAAGTATTTTATATGCAAATCAAGACATTTGCAGATAAAGAAAAAACAGAATTCATCACTAGCAGAATTTCCGTAAAAGAAATACTAAAGGGAATCCTGAAAAAATATTCAATTTATAGCAGTCTCTTCCATCAGCAAGGTCAAAGCTTGCCTTCTGGTCAAGATGGCAGCATAGGTAAACGGGATATTGTGTCCTCCCACAACCACATCAAAGTTACAACTAAAGTACATTCAAAACCGCCTGAAATCAAGCAGAATGGAAGTCCTACAACTACGAAATTAAAGAAGAAGCTGCATTGAGACTGGTAGGAGGGATAGAGGCGTGACAGGCTGGTCCCAAACCCACTTGTGGCAGATAAAAATTTGGAGGACACCTCAGATGAGAAGGTTCTCCCTGAAGACTGAGGGGTCCCTGTCCAGCTCAGGGTTCTAGTGCCAGAAAGAGAAGTCCCCATAACTTCTGGCTGGAAAAACCATTGGGAACTGAGGCTGAGGTGGCCTGAGTCCCCAGCAGCTCCTCTTAAAGGGCCCGTGCACAAACTTACTTGGACTCGCACCCTCCAGGCTCCAGCATGGAGGAGGCAGCTTGAGAGGCACCAGAGTCATATGGGGAAGAACTGAGCTGTTTGGCATTGGAACGAGGGCTAGAGAGTCAGATTTCTTCTGGGCAGACATGCTATCAGAAGCCTTTGTTCCTTTGGTGAGCTCTTCCTTGGGACAGCAGAGAGCCGCCACATCTTGGACTCCAGCAATCTGGCTCACACTGTTTGCCCCGCCCTGGTGATTCCCTGACGCCCTGCCCCACCCAACTTTCAGGCCCTCCCAAGCTGTTGCCAGTTACTTTACCATAGGATTGACCTCTGTTGGATCCTGCTTCAGCTTTTCCTTAATTCTTTCAAACAAGCATCTGGTCTCAGCTAGCCCCATACCTCTCACTAAGTAATACATAGAAACAAACACAGGGAGGCAGCCAAAATGAGGAGACAAAAAAAACAGGTCCCAAATGAAAGAACAGAACAAAACTCCAGGAAAAGAACTAAGTGAAATGGAGATAAGCAACCTAAGAGATGCTGAGTTCTAAACACTGCTTATAAGGATGCCCAATGGACTTAGTGAGCACCTCAGTGAATTTAGTGAGGCCCTCAAGAGCATAAAAAAGAACCAGTCAGAAATGAAGGAGGCAATAACTGAAATAAGGAATAATTTACACAGATTCAATAGAAGAGTAGGTAAAGCCAAGAAGCAAACCATCGATTTGGAATATAAGGAAACAAAAAACACCCAATCAGAACAGCAAAAGGAATTTTAAAAAATGAGGATAGTGCAAGGATCCCCTGGGACAACTTCAAGCATGCCAACATTCCCATCTTGGGGTTGCCAGAAGAAGAGAGAGAATAAGAAATTGAAAACCTATTTGGGGCATGGGTGAAAAAGGTGAAGGGATTAGGAAGTACAAATTTGTTGTTAGAATGACAAACCTCAAAGGGAAGGGGGTTTGACTGGTGGGAAGAAATAAACCAAAGAACTTATATGTATGTATGCATAACCAATGGATACAAACAGTGTGGGAAAGGCAGGTGGAAGGCTGGAGGAAGGGGGGTCAATTGTGGGAAAATGAGGAACATCTGTAATACATTCAACAATAAAAATGTTAAAAAAATAAAGGAAATCCTTTGGGCTGAATTTAAATGCAGCCAGAAATAATTCAAATCCATACCACCAAGAAAATTAAGAAACCCACTAAATGGGAGAAGACATTTATGTCATGTGTATCAAAAAATACTCATATCTAAGATATATTTTAAAACTCTTAAACTTAGTAAAAAAATTAAATAATGCAATAAAAAATGAAGAAAGGATTTGGATAACCATTTCTCCAATGAAAATTAAAATATACAAATGCTCAACTAGCATATGAAAAGATGCTAACTATATTAGTTATTAAGGAAATTCATATCAGAATCACAATGAGACATTACTTCACCCATTAGGATGGCTGATTAGACTCAAAAGACAGACAATAACAAATTTCTGTGAGAAGGTAGAAAAATAGAAACCCTCATGCTTTAATGATGAGAATGTAAAAATGGTTGGGTACTTTGGAAAACACTTTGGAAATTCCTCAAATATGTGAAACATAGAGTTAACACATGATACAGTAATTCTATTCCTTGGTATCTACCCAAGAGAAATGATAACATATGTCTACATAAAAATTTGTATGTAGATGTTCATAACAGCATTATTCATAACAATCGTATCCATAAATGAAACTTAGAACAATCTGTATGTTTATGAAATGATGAATAGATAAGTATAATGTGATATATCCATACAAAGGAATATTATTTCATCATAAACAATGCAATAGTTATACATGTACAAAATGAATTAACCCTAAAGCATAATAAGTAAAACAAAAAGCTATACACAAAAGTCTCCATATTGTAAGAGTTCATTTATACAAAATATTCAGAACAAGCAAATCTATGGAGATAGAAAATACTTGGTTTTCTAAGTCTAGAGAAAAGGGGTTTGGAAAGATACTGCTCATAGATACGGGTTTTCTTTCGGGGTGATGAGAAAGTTGTAAAATTAGTGTGGTGATGTTTGTACAACTCAATATACTAAACACCTATCATGAATTATTTTTAAATGAGTTGAATGTCATGACATTTCAATTATATTTCAATAAAACTTTATAATAAAAAGGTAAGAATTAAAGATAACTTGCAAAGATCCATAGTCACATACTGTAACTTGCAGAGAGGTACTGAGAAATTTTAATTAAAAGATATTAAACTCTGGCTTGTGTGGCTCAGTGAATAGCAAAAGGTCATGTGTTTGGCTCTTAGTCAAAGGCACATATCTAGGTTGCAGTTTCAATACCTGGTTCCAGTAGGGGCACATGTGGGAGGCAAGAAATCAATGTGTGATATGTCTCTGTCATTCACATCAGTCTTTCTCGCTCCTTATCCTTCCTTTCCACTCTCTTTAAAAACCAATGGAAAAATATCCTCGGGTGAGGATTAACAACAAAATATAAATACATTAAAAACTATGTACGACAGAAATAGATGCCATGGTTTGGGGTGTGTATTAATGACTTAATAACAATTACAATTTACTAATTGTTTACTATGTCCTGCTAAGCACTGTGTTATCAAATTTTATTTTTTTATTAAAAAAATTTTTTTTAATTGATTTTTAGAGAGAGAGGAAGGGAGAGGGAGAGATAGAAATATAAATGAGGGAGAACATCGATTGACTACCTGCTGCACACTTCCCACTGGGGATTTGGCCTGGGCATGTGCTCCGACTGGGAATCGAACTGGCAACCTCTTGGTGCATGGGTCGATGCTCAACCACTGAGCCACACCAGCTGGGCAAAACATTTATTTTTAATCCTCACCTAAGGATATGTTTTTACTAATTTTGAGAGCGAGAGAGACATTGATGTGAGAAACATCCATTGGTTGCCTCCTGAATGCATCTTGACTGAAGAGGGAATTTATAATCTGGGTATGTGCCTTGACTAGGAATAAAACCCGCAACTTTTTGGTGTACAGGATGACATTCCAAACATCTGAGCCACTCTACTGGTACTTTTATTAGTATTTTGTCAGAATGCATCAAATGTCTCTCTGCTCTCTCTTTTCAGCCATTATGTTTATCTGGAAAACTCGATAAGTTGCCAAATGTGCAATGCATCAACCTGTTGTCTACAGTGGGAACAGTCAAGCACTTTCTGTAGTTTGAACAAGTTACATATGCATGTAAACAAATCTATATATATGCAATATGCAAGTATATATATGATATATATATATCTTCATACTTTCTGACACAATGTAACCATTTGTTAATTTTTAATTCTATTTTATATAAATAAAAAATTAATCCCATTTTCAGTATTTGTCATAGGGAAATAACATAGATTTGGTTAGAAAAAAGAGGTAACTATGGTAAAAATATGTTAATTATAGTATGATTTATATTAGTAAGAATCTAGGAGCTAAATATGTCTATCAATAACAAATGAAATGGTAATTTCATATACTTAACATTTAATAAAATTTATAATTAGGAAGACTGTCTAGCTTCTTTTGTAAATAAGGGACTACAAAACTGTATGTATTCCAATATTCACAGAAAAATTCATTGTCAAAATACCAATGACATTATTCTCTGAACTAGAGCAAATAATCTAAAATATATATGAAATCACATATCCAAAGCAATCTTGAGAAAGAAAGCTAAAGCTGGAGGTATCATGCTGTCTTTTATTAAACTATACAAAAAGGCTACACTAATAAAAACAGCATTGTTCTGACACAAAACAGACATAACAATCAATGGGACAGAAGAGAGAGCCCAGAGACAAATTTTTCCCACACTCATTTGTTTATGTCTTGTCCATGGATGAGTCCATGCTACAATGCAGAATTTAGTAGTTTCCACAGAGGCCATATAATCTATGATGCCTAAGGTGCATATTATCCCCATGGACCAGTTCAATTCCTGGAGGTTAGGGCACATGCCCAGGTTGCGAGCTCAATCCTGACTAGGGGCCATGCCTGAAGCAGCTGATGGATGCTTCTCTCTCACATCTATGTTTCTATCTCGCTCCCTAAAAAATCAATAAAAACATGTTTTTTTTAAAACCCTCATTGAGTTCTCAGCTTATCTAAACATTATCAGTCATGCTTCCACCAATCCATAAATACCAAGTTTATTCACAATAGGCAACCTAGACAAAACAGGCATATCCTGCTGTGTCAGAGTTCATTGTTTAAAACAGGCCTCACCAATATCTACTAACCCACTTTCTCTTTGGCATTGTGACCATTTCATTATTAAGAGGTGAAGTCTGTTCTTCCTCCTTTTGAGTCTGGGTTTCCCCTGCCCAATATAATGCATCATAAATGACATTCTGAGAGTTCAGGTGTAGATAGGCCTGGGTCTGTTAAAACACTCTCCTTTAGACTCCTAGAGTTGTGCTGTGAAAATCCGAGGCACAGGGAGAGTCCTCATGTGAGTAGGTAACTCTCCCTGAACTCCTAGACCCATCAGCTGGCAGCATGGGTGAGCCTTCATGGAGGTCCAGCCAGCCACATCATCAGATTTCTTCAACTGTTAGTTGTTAACTAACATCACGAGTTTCCCAGCAAAAATCAGTTAGCTGAACCACTTCAACCCTTTGAAATGTGAAATATAAATTATTGTTTTGAGCCACTCAATTTTGGGGTGGTTTCTTGTGCAACAACAGAAAACTGGAACAGCCACCAAAAGCATTTCACAGATAAGACCTCACCATTGTCTTTGTACATAAAAGTGTTTTTACCAGGTAAGGGTCTGACTAGTGGCATGTATGCCAGGAAATTTGACAGATGCATCACTTTCATTTCCCAGGTAAAGGGAAAAAAATAGATTGCAGGCCTGCTGTTAACCTTTTCCTTTCCGAAGTTTTCCTTATTATTGGTAGGTTTATTTTCAGGAAGGCACAAGTGATTTGTTTTGGTGAACAAAGTCTCTATATCTAGTGATGTTGACTAGCCCTTTCCTTATTTCTTAACGTTTTTTATCTCTAGCTAATTCTGTGCACACTTCTGTCATAGAGTTGGCATGCATTTGACTCTGTAGCTCAGAAAATGGACCCTGTCGTTGAATATGGAAACATTTGTGTCTAGACACATTTTCAGTTACTTGGCAACTGCCCATTGAATACAGTACTCAAAGAAATGTAGGGAAGATGCATGTAAAGTAAACTCTCAAAATGTAATTGTTAGTTCAGCAGACTGAAGAAAAACTCCTTAAAGCTGCCTGCCTTAAGTCACCACAACACACACTAAAAACTGTGGAATGGGCACACTGCTTGATGACACACTAGACAGCAAGCACATTCCTTTATGTAACAGCAGAACACAGTAAGGTGCAGTGAGAGCGACAAAACCCACTCCTTTTTTACAGATCGCAACCCTCCAGTGCCCTGATTGAAATCAAGAGTAGGCTGAGATAACCTGAGAAGACCAATACCACTATGCATTAAATGTCTTCAACTCTTACTCAGAAGAGAGGTTGAGCACTGTGACAGGAGAAAAAAGAGGAGAAATGAAGCAGCAGAAGACTCAGGAGAACAAAGGCTCTAACGTTAAGCAGATCCACTGCCTTTCCCAAAGCTCTGTGGTGGTCCTCCCGATTCCAGGTGGTGAATCTAAGAATTCCTTTCACCCACATTCCCTTTGCTCCAGGACAGACAGCAAAATAAATAAAATATTCTCCATCTTTATATCCATAGTGATAGTTTCACATGATCCATAGATTGACATACCTGTCAAACACTGAATTCAACTCGGTTCATAGCACCCATCAAGCAGCCTCTGCACCCTCTGAAGCTCCTTCTCACACAACTAATCTTAACCCTAACCCTTGCACCATCCTTCATCTATCCTAAAGGGGTCATTCCCAACTCTAGGACTTTGCCTGAAATACCTCTGCCAGAATGTTTCTCCTCTGCCTTTCTTCTCCTCCTCCCATCTGGTGAACATTTTTGTCTCCAGGCTCAGCTCACAAGTCACCTTCTCTAAGAAGCATTTCCAGATACTCCTCCCAATAACTAGAATGATCCCTTCTCTCTTTGCCTCTGTTAGACCCTGTGTGCACTTCAACTCTTAGATATGTGAATAAGCTCCATCAGTCTGTGCCCTCCTACCCTTTTCTACCCACCCAAGTGGGCAAGTTTGGATCTTAAATGTCTTCATATTCCCATTGCCTGGTACAATACTTTATATATAGTAGTAGCTTCTCAAAAAATGAAAGTGTATTTTTGAGATCCATTAAAAAGTAGTTTGAAAAGACTGCATGTGTGAGAAAGACTATTTGGGCCAGTGTCAACTGGGGTGACTCAACTGCAGAACAGAGTATCTGTTTCTAAGGAGGCCCTCTCACAGGATTGGCAAGTGGGTGCTGGCTGAAAGCTCAGCCAGAGCTCAAGGAAGCAGCCTTTTGCCTCTACATGCAGTCCTCTCTGTGTGGTCTGTGCTTTCTTGTGGTATGGTGGCTAAGTTCTAAAGACAAACATCCCCAGAGTGAGAAAGAGAGAACCAGGCTGAACAGAATCTTGTTTTATTCTGTTCCGTGACCTACATAGCATATAGTGGAAACATCACATAGCATGCTCTAAGAATTTTACAGCATCTCAAAGTCAGAACCTTTGAGAGCATTAGGGAGCTGAGTCATTTAAAGTGACAGTAAGAGCTGAATTTCAACACCAGTTATTTCATTTACTAACTGGTTGACAAGACAATTTTCTAATACTTCTGAGCTAATTTCCTGAGATAGTATTTCTAAAGCCCTCTCACTGTACCAACACTAGACTCTGGATAAATTGCAATATAAAAATCCCAAAATTTTTATTATAATACTTCATCCCCAAGAAAGTTAAAAACCACAAAACTCGCTGCTTACTACTACTGCTACTAAAGGGGCCATCAGCAAAAACTGAGTGGTGAGCAGACAGTGGCCAATAAGGCTGTGGTAAATGTTAGTGCCCAGGCCAGGAGAATAGGAGGCCATAGCCCACACAAGGGTGGGAGCTGGACTTTTGAAAAGCTCTAAAACGGGCCACACCCTTAGTGAACATTTAAGCTCCACATAACTGTCAACAAAAGAAGTTTATCAGAAACCTAATTTATTTTCACAAAAGTTCTGGGTGAAAAAGATTAATGAGAATAACGATTAAAGCAATAAATAATAGTCTTCTGAGAGTTAAAAGCACCCTTGGAAACTAAGGGTTGAAAGCTAAAGACCTAAAAATATAGCTTAATAAGAAAAATAACACAACAAAATAATCCAAAGACATAGACAATGTACACACACACACACACACACACACACACACACACACTCTCCTAATGACTGAAGGCAGTTACAAGAAGTTCCTTAAAGCAAGAACAGACTCTGAAGTCAAACAGTTAGTATTCAAATTCTTATTCTGCTATTTTCCATTTGTGTGACTTTAGGCAAGTTTTAAAAACTTGTTTCCTTTAGTTTCATCATCTGTGAAATAGAACAATATCATGTGTTTCATTGGTTAGCATGAGGACTAAATACATTAACGTGTTTAAAACACTTAGACACTACATAGCAAATACTGTCTTGCCACTTCACGCTTCGACTTTCGTGGCTTCACTCTATTGTGGTTTTTTTCAAATATATTCATTAAAGTTGATCAAGACAGTGAAAATGATACAGCGTGCACTCGGTTGTCTGAGTCAATTATACACCCCTGTATTACAATTACAATTAAAATTAAAATTACTGTAGTATGGACTGTAGGTCTATGTATTCGAACACCCCAGGAATCTTTCAATGCCAGGTGCAACCGCTAGAGTCTGGAACAGATTAACCACGACAAACGAGGGACAACTGTACTGTTCTATCACACCTTGTACTAGGGACCTAGGTAGTAACTTAGGACAAAAAAAGATGTCATTATTCACATACAACGCAGCAACTTTCACAAATATATATATATACACATCTACAAACAGAAACATGATTGTATTTGTTATTCACCTCAAAATAAAATTAACTCGGATGATTCCTTCTTTTCTCTTTCTACCATTACACTAAAATAGCATTTTGTCTATTTCCTCTTGCAACTACATAGAAAGGCATGAATGACATAAACGTGCTTTACATACTTTCAAAATCTAAGACTCATGTTTGCTCTTTAACACCTCAACCACAATGTACACTACCTCATTAGAGTAGACTACTTAACTTCTTAAGTTTCTTACTACACCACAAATTAGTGTATTCATATAACTAGACAATTATGAATGTATCCCTAGAATCATATATCAAGAAATATTAACAATCACTTCTTCAGAATTTAAAAATGAAATGAGTGCCATTAACAAATTATACCAGTGTCTCATGAACCAAGCTCTATGATTAATCTACATCTGTACTATAAAAAAGACATTTGAATGATGCCATAAAATAAGCTAAAGCTACAGAAATGATAAGAAACATTTAATGGTGGTTTATTATAATTAAAATTGCACTGATAAAGCGTACCTAACAAATTCTTAGATGTTTAAACATCTTTACTGTATAACACAACTTCATTATACTTAGTATCACTGACAATAATTACCTTCCTAATATTATTTTAAATAATCAGAATCTTTCATTTAAAACAATTAAATACTGTTATTCATATACCCCGCCAACTTCTGGACTTAATTGACAAATTTTCTACTTTGAATGCTATTTCAAGCTTTATTACTTAAAGGCTTCTTGCAAGACACAGACATTTGGAAGCCCCTTAAAATTACTGAGATTATAAAATATTAGCAAAATTATGTCCATGTTAACATTCTGACACACATTCAGCTTTTACCCGTAAATAACTAAGAAAACAAAAAGTAAAATATAAGTTTAAATACAATTTCTAATATCAGTAAATGCAAATATTACCTATCAGTGTGGCCTATATTTATTTTAAATATGTAAGAAATTGGGCAGGTCAGGTAATCTTGAAACAAAAATATAATAGATTTTTTCAGATGATTAAAAAATAAAAAAATGGCCTTGACCAGTTAGGTTCAGTGGTTAGAGAGGTGGCTCCGAGGTTCCAAGGGTCGCAAGTTTGATTCCCGGTCAAGGGCATGTACCTGGGTTGCAGGTTTGATCCCTGGCCCCAGTTGGGTTGTGTGGGAGGCAACCAACCGATGTGTCTCTCTCACATAGATGTTTCTCTTTCTCTCCCTCTCTCTTTTCCACTCTATCTAAAAACCAATGGAAAATATATATATTGATAAGAATTAACTAAAAGAAAAAAAAGATGAAAAATGGCAACAGCCATTTGTTTATCATTTCCTTCCTCTTGTATTTTAAGTTGATGATTTCTGCAAAAATAAAAGTGCACTTAATAATAAATCTGATGACATAAGGGGAAGAAAAAGAAGTGTGTTTAACCTTTTAACAGTAGTAAATCCTTAGATTACTTTTTAGCTTACATTAGGGCATATAATATTGCAAAGACACATCTTTACATGTGGTTTTGTTTAAATCATGAGAAATAACCATAATTCTTATGTAAAGGGTAAACTATCAAAGGGGACATTCCGGGGGCAACTGGAGATTGTTCCATGATGTCCAGTTGATCCAAATCATCTTGTACTTTCTTCTACTAAAAGTTTCATTTATTCTCACTTTGAAGGTAAAGTTCAATTTCTGAATGAATTATGACATAAGACATAAAGGGAAGCCACCTGAAAAAAAAGAGAAAAGATAAAATTAATTTTAGGCCAGATTTCTGCATTGATTTTGAACATTAAAAGGTAATTGTTAACATAGCTTAAAGTCAAACATGATCCCGTCTAGTTCATCACTTGGATAAGAATGTATCACAACTGTGGCTTAGAGAATAAAGTATATAAATTGCTAAACCTGTTCACCATCTACCTCTTCAGGTTCACCGATCCTCTATCACGAGCACTTGTAAATGCACTGTGGTTCCAGTGAAGCATATGCCCCATACAAAGGCAAGCCAGGCCGAAGGCATTGAACCTAATATCTGGGTTAGGTTGGATAGTGTGGCCTGCTCATTGGTTTGAGGATAATTTGGCATAGAAAAATAAGTTGCACCATTTTAATCCTCTATCTTTAATACATCCTGTAAACTTATACACATCTTCCATCTTGCTTTCTCATAGCTTTCTTTAAAATCTTTCCTTCAGTGTCTACAAAACGAATATTACTTTAAAATTTGGTGCAAACATGACCACTTTGGAAAATGTACTTAGAGTAATAGCTAATCTTGGCAGCTTCCCTCTCAACCAGCCAAACTATCGTGTTAGAAGCGCCTTATTGCAGAAAAACCCCAGGCTAAACTAAGAAAACCAACTTTCCCATTTACTGGCTTTGTGATATTACCCTCTTCAAGCTTGGTAAATTACTTGTCTCACAGAGCTTTTGTGAAGCTGAAATGAATAATAACTTAAAAATATCTTATGTACTATTAAGTGCTACATAAATGTTACTAATTAACCACAATTACTGTTATACAAATTAGTCCACATTCAAACATGCTTTCATTCCTTCCATCCTTCCACCTATTCAACAAACATGTAGAACATGCCTTTTACATGCCAGGCACTTTGCTAAGTGCTGGGGATAGAAGGACAAGAGAGACAGGAACCTGTGCTGGAGAAACTTTCAGTGAGGAGGAAAACAGATATGTAAAAGTATACATTCACAATGTGCTTTAGGGAAGTGTAAGAAATAATTACAAATATTATAGGAGAAAAGGAGACTGACCAACTCTGAATGGCGAATGGGGAAACACAAAGGAATAAAGATAAACAAATTTCAATAAAGATTATAGTTGGGCTGTAGTTTGGACAACAGGAGATGGATGACAGGTTAACAAAGGCACAAGTAGGGAGAGAAAATATAGTACCGAGATGAGATTCCACGTGGCTAAAACACAGGAGGCTGCTGGGAAAGACAGGGAGGTGGGGAGAAAGACCATGCAGTGGTTACTGGACTCAAGAATGCCAAGGTATTCATAGGCTAAGCTTTGGGACTTAGGAAAACTGTGAGCTCAGACTGATCACCTCTCCATTTTTCAAAAACTAGGAGCTAGCTCGCCTAAGAACAGCATCCATTTAATGCAGTCACTGTCAAAGGCATGCTTAAACAGCCCAGATCACCTCAGAGTTCCTAGTAGAAAACACAAATACAAAAACAAAATATTTTTTTCCTAGACTTTTAAGATTGTGTTTTGAGTGATCTTACACTAAATAAGTGGGATGTTTCAGTGTGGAAAGGCACATGAAAAGTGGATTAGATTAGATCTTGTCTGAGATACGTTTAGATGTGGAAACCACTGATTCACATTGAATATGGCAGAAGAAATTCTAGATGCATGTAAGAAAGTTCTATATCTCCATCCTATTCCCCAAAACGACATTCTTGCACCTCATTCAGTAAGTTTCCTACCATCACTACTTGTCACTTTTGTACCAAGGAATATCTCTAACCAACAAAGACGAGCACAGAAATCGAACAGTACAAGTATATTCTTAGCAAAAAATTATTAATTGTGGCCTCCTCCAGGAAAAAAAAATCAGTAAAGTCATTGCTCACTAATAATTTTTATTATTTATTTCTCCTTACAAAAATATTTTACATTTCTATATTTTATGAAAACTTTAACATTTCTTACTTATGTTATTCATCATTTTCTTCTATATACCAGAAAAACAAAGTGAAAACATTTCTGTATAGGCTAAATAACTGAAAATAAACAAATATAAAACAACTTTTATTTATTTTTATTTTCTTTTTTTACAGAGCTTCTCCTTTTTCCTGGCAGACATCTTCTTCTCTATCACTCCCTCCAGAAACATTGTTTTCTATGTCCATTGGTTACACACACATACATATAAATTCTATGGTTTATCTCAAGCGTCCCCTTCGACCCTCTCATCTGAAGTTGGTCAGTCTGAACCATACTATTTTCTATGTCTCTAGATCTGTTTTCTTTATCAGCTTTTTTTGTTCATTAAATAACACAAATAAGAGGGATCATGTGGTATTTGTCTTTCTCTGATTGGCTTATTTTGAGTAGAATGATACACTAAAGATCATTCCATGTAATCTCAAAGGATACAAGACCTCAATTTCCTACAGCTGCATAATATTATATTGTGTATATGTACCACAGCTTTTTATCCACTAATCTATTGATGGAACCTTGGGCTGTTTCCAGATCTTAGCAATTGTAAATAGTGCTGCTATGAACATAGGGGTGTATATATTCTTTCTGATAGGTGTTTCAACCTTCTTAGGATATATTCCTAGAAGTGGGTCACTGGGTCAATGGCAGATCAATTTTTAATTTGGGGGGGAACACCACACTGTTTTCCATAGTGGCTGCACCAGTCTACATTGTCACCAGCAGTGTATTAGAGTCCCATTTTCCCCACACACCCTCCAGCACTTGTTGTTTGAAAAGTTGTTGATGGCATTCTGGCAGGTGTGAGGTATACCTAACAGTCGTTTTAATTTGCATTTCTCTTATAATTAATGACGTTGAGCATTTTTATAAATGTCTCTTTGGCATTTGTAAGTCTTTTTTGGAGAAGTGTCTAGGTTCTCTGCTCGTTTATTAATTGGATTTTTGTCTTCAGTTTGTTGAGTTGTATGAGTATTCTATATATTTTGAAAATCAACCACTTATCTGATGTACTGTTTGCAATTATGCTCTCCCATACTTTTGGTTTCCATTCATTATGATGGCTATTTCCTTTACAGTGCAGAAGCTTTTTAGTTTGATGGAGTTCCATGTATTAATTTTTTCCTGTTTCTCTTCCCTTAAGCGTTGTCTCAGTGAAAATTTCACTACAGGTTATGTTCAAATTTTGTGGCTTGCATTTTCTTCTAGGATTTTTATGGATTCATGAGTCACATTTAAGTCTTTTATTCATTTTGAGTTTACTCTTGTGTATGTTGTAAGTTAGTGGTCTAGTTTCATTTATTAAGCATGTAGCTGTCCAATTTTCCCAACACCATTTATTGAAGAGACTGTCTTTATTCCTTTGTATTCTCTGGTCAACCTTGTCAAACATTAATTGAGCATATTGTCTTGAGTCAATTGAACTATATGCCTGTTCTTGTGCCAGTACCAGTCTATTCTGATTACAATGGCTTTTTAGTATAATTGTTACCCAGTATTGTGATCCCTCCTACTTTGTTCTTCTTTTCCAAAATTGCTGTGACTATTCAGGGTCTTTTTTGATTCCATATAAAATTTGGGAATATTTGTTCTAGTTCTGTGAATATGTCGGTATTTTAGTGGGAATTGCATTGAATCTATAGATTGCTTTGGGTAGTATGGACATTTTAATGATGTTAATTATTCCAATCCATGAACAAAGTATATGTGTCCACTTTTGTATATCTTCCTCTATTTCTTTTTTCAATGTCTGGCAGTTTTCTGCAAACAGGGCCTTTTCTTCTTTGGTTAAGTTTATTCCTAGGTATCTTAATTTTTTGGTCACGATGGTAAATGGGGTTTATATTGGTGTATAAGAATGCCATCGATTTTTCATTAACTTTGCATCCTGCTCCCTTGCCAAATTTGTTTATTAAATCTAGCAGATTTTTGATGGAGTCCTTAGGATTTTCTATGTACAATATCATGTCCTCTGAAAATGACAGTTTCATTTTCTCCTTTCCTAGTTGGATCTTTTTTATTTTTTTCTTCTTGTTTAATTGTTGTGGTTAAGACCTCCAGTACTACGTTAAATAAGAGTGACAATAGTGGGTATCCCTGTCTTGTTCCTGTTCTTAAGTGAAATGCTTTTAGTTTTTGCCCATTGAGTATGTTGTTATGGCCTTCATTTTGAAATCTATTTTATCAGATATGAGCATTGGTACCCCAGCTCTTTTTTCCTTTCCATTGGCTTGGAAGATTTTTTTTCCATCCTTTCATTTTCAACCTATGTGAGTCTTTTGTTGTGAGTGGGTCTCTTCTAAACAACACATATATGAGTCATGCTTTCTTGTCCAATCAGCTACTTTGTGTCTTTTGATCAGATCATTCAATCCTTTTACATTTAAGGTTATTGCTATGTACTTATTTATTTCCATTTTTGTTTTTTGTGTTTATATTTTTCTCCTTATTTTCTTTTAATATTTTTGGCAGTGCTGGTTTGATGCTAATATATTCCCTCAGCCTTTTTGGTTTGGAAGTTCTTTATTACTCGTTCTATTTTGAATGATAGCCTTGCTGGATAGAGTGTCTTGGATTGAGATCCTCGTTTTTTATTACCTTGATTACTTTATGCCATTCCTTTCTGGCCTTCAGTGGTTCTGTTGAGAAGTCAGCTGATAGCCTTAGGGGGGGTTCTTTTGTAGGTAAGTTGTTGCTTATCTCTTGCTGATTTTAGGATTCTTTCTTTTTCTTCAATTATTGGCATTTTAATTATTTTTTGTCTTGTTGTGGGCCTCTTCAGGTTCTTCTCACTTGGGACTCTCTGTGCTTCTTGAACTTGAGTGCATTCTTTCCAAACCAAGTTGAGGAAGTTTTCTATCACTATTTCTTCAAATATATTCTCTAGCCCTGGCCAGCTTGGCTCAGCAGTTAGAGCGTTGGTCTGTGAACCAGAAAGTCCTGAGTTCAGTTTCCGCTAAGGGCAGGTACCTCGGTTGCAGTTTGTCCCCGTCCTTGGTTGAGGTTGTGTGGATGGCAATGAGTCAATGTGTCTCTCTCACGTCGATGTTTCTCTCTCATTCTCCCTCTCTCCCTCCCACTCTATCTGAAGATAAATGCAAAAATGTCCTCAGGTGAGGATTAAAAAATATATATATATATATTCTCTAACCCTTGCTCATTTCCTTCTTATTCTGGCATACTTATGATGCAAATATTGTTATATTTCATGTCCCACAGTTCTCTTAGGCTGTCTTCCTGTTTTTTAATTTTTTTTTTTTCTGATTGGTTGATTTTTTTCTACCCTATTAGTTCATTGATCTGGTCCTCAGTTTTCTCTGCTGGTTATTCCTTCCAATGTGTTTGTTTCTGTTATGTCATTCTTCATTTCCACTTGGTTGATTTTCAATGTTTCTATCTTTACTCATGGTGTTGAGCTCCTCATTCATGCTGTTGAACTTAAGATCATTGCTCTAAACTCTACCTCTGATAACTTGCTTAACTGCATTTCATTTATCTCATCTTCAGTAACATTCTCTTGTTTCATTTGGGATTTATTTCTTTGTTTTACCATTTTGGCTGTCTGTGGGTTTTGGAGCCTGCCAAATTTTTCCTGTGGGTGTTGGTGTTCTGCTGGTTGTGTTCCCTCTACTGTATTTGGATGAGTTTGGGATGACCCACCTTAAACTTACTTTCCTGGGTAGATTTTCAAGCCCAGGAAAGTTCCAGTTATCCTCTAGCTTTTTGCCTGGAGACTATTAGTCTTAGTTACTTGATGAGCCTTGGGTTGTAGCTCTCAGCTGAATAAAAAACTTCTTCAGTTTGTCAGCCTAAGGGGATTTCCAGAGGGTGGGGCAGATGCTAGTTGTTAATGAGCCTCAATTTGCATTTCTCTCCTGGCCAGGTGGTGTTAAATTTCTGAGGGAGATGCTGTTGCTTTTCCTCAGGGCTCTGGGAACAAGCTCTTTAAGACAGCTACTGTTCTTTTATTCAGCAAAACACTCCCATTGCCCTCTCACCTCTCCAAGCTCCCGAATCTCCACACAGTTTCAGTCCAGTCTTCCTTCTCTCTAGCAAAGCCCAAAGTGAGTGGCTGTATCTAATTTGGTGCTCTGTGCCAGCCAATTTGGGATTTTAACCCTGAGGCAGCTGCTCAAAGCTATAACAGCTGCTGTCTATGAGCTCCTAGCCTGTCCTCTCATGCCTCCACAGTTTCTACCAAGCTCAATTCAGTGTCCTTTTTCCTGTCCCTGATTATATGGGTTCTCTCCAGCTGCTTTTCTATTGCTTTTTCCTGACAATCTGTCATTATTTTCCTTGTAATTCCAATTTTGTCCTGGGAGAGGATCTCTGTGGCTTCCATTTACTCTGCTGTCATTTTGGAATCTTATTTTTTCTTCCTTTCTGATTCTGTGGCTAAGACTTCCAACACTATGTTGAATATCACTGAAAGCCCACATCCCTGTCTTGTTCCTTATCTTAAAAGAAATGCTTTTAGTTTTTTTGCCCATTGAAAAAGAAGTTGGGTGTAGGTTTTTCATATATGGCCTTAATTATGTTGAGGTACATCCCCATATTCCCACTTCACTGAGTTTTTATTATAAATGGGTGCTGGATTTTGTCAAATGCTTTTCTGGACGTATTGATATGATCATGTGACTTTTATTTTTCATTTTGTTTATGTGATTTATCCATTTACTGATTTGTGACTATTGTTCCAGTCTTTCATCCACAAAATAAATGCCACTTGGTTATGGTGTATGATCTTTTTACTGTATTATTATATGCAATTTGCTAACAATTTGTTGAGGATTTTAGCATCTATGTTTATAAAAAATATTGGCCTGTAATCTTTCTTTTTTTCCTTTATTGATCTTTAGAGAGACAGGAAGGGAAAAGGAGAAAGAGAAACATCGAGGAGAGAGAACATTGACTGGTCACCTCCAGCATGCCCCCCCCTCCGACTGGAGATTTGGCCCACAATCTGGGCATGTACCCCAAACAAGAATTGAATTGGCAACCTTATGGTGCATGGGTCAATGCTCAACCACTGAACCACACTGGCCAGGTTGTAATCTTTCTTGTTAGTGTTTTTATAAAGTTTTAGAATTATTATAATCCTGGCTGCTTAAAAACAGCTGGAAGATTCCTTTTTTCTTGAAATTTTTGGAATAGTTTGAAGAGGTTAGGTGATAGTTCTTTTTTGAATATTTGGTAATACTCACTTATAAAGGCATCCAGTCCAGGAATTTTGTTTGTTGGAGATTTTTTTTATTTCTGTTTCAATTTCATTGTTATCAGTCTATGTGGGTTTTCTGATTGTTCATGAGTTTTGGAAGAGTGTATGTTTCTAGGAATTTGTCCATTTCACTCAAGTTGTCAAATTTGTTAGCATACAATTGTTTATAGTATTTTCTTACAATCTTTTGGATTTTTGTGATGTCAGTTGTTACTGATTTTAATTTTTTGGGTCCTTTCTCTTTGTTTCTTGGTGAGTCTGGCTAAAGGTTCATCAGTCTTGTTTATCTTTTCAGAGAACTAGCTCTTGGCTTCATTGATATTTTATTTTTGTTTTTTTTAAGTCTCTATGTCATTTATTTCCACTCTAATCTTTATTAGTTCTTTCCTTACTCTTGGCTTTTCTTGTTGCTGTCTTTCTAGTTATTTTAGTTGTAGCATTAAATCATTTATGCAATTTTTTTATTTCTTGAAGTAAGCCTTTAATGCTATGGACTTCCTTCTCAGGTCTGTTTTCACTGTGCCCCATAGATATTTGGTTGAGTGTTCATTTTCATTTGTTTCTGAGAAGTTTTTTTTATTTCTTCCTTGATTTCATTGGCAACTCATTCACTTTTTAATAATATGCTATGTAGGGTGTGTCAAAAAGATGGTGGTGGGCAGGACTGGAAGGAGGGTGAGTGTGTGAGAGAGTTAGTGTGAGAGAGAGTGTGAATGAATGTGAGTGTGGGTGAGAAACCTCGAGTAGTGCAGAAACGTGGGGCAGAAGTTTCCTGAGCTGTGGATGTGGAGCAACTGACTACTATGGTAAGTAGTTCATCAAGGTGGGAAGCCCCACCATTTTGGAAGATCCCTGGTCTTTTCTGGGAGGAGACAACAGGAGTGGCTAGGGCCCAACAACCTGAGCCTACCAGTGCACCTTGCACCATCGGGCCAGTGAACCCTGCTGTGTCAACACAGACCAGAGCACAGTAGCGAGGCTGTCAAAGTGCCTGTTGCAGAAGTTGCAAGTGGCTGGGAGCCCAGCACAATACCCTACAGCAGCAGCCTGAGCAGAGCTGAGATCCACCCCAGCAACAGAAGCTTGGGAGCAGACATCCATCCCCAAGCAACAGCAACACAGATCAGCAGCTGAGATACATCCCCAAAAGCATCAACAGAGGCTGAGCAGGATCTGAGCCTCACCAGGCAGCTGCACTTCCCAGCCCCAAGAGGCAGAACCTGGGGCTCCAATGGGGCCCATGCAATACAGCTGCCTGTGGCAATGGCAGGGAGAGCAACTTTAGTGGGGCCTCTGTGGCACCAGTGGAGACCACAACTTCAGTGGAGCTTGTACAATACAGGAGTCTATGACATTGACAGGACCTGTGGCTCCAGTGGGGCCTGTGTGATACAGCTGCCTGTGGTACTGGCAGGGAGCACAGCTCTAGTGGGACTTGTGTGATCCAGAAGCAGCTCCTGCCAGCACAGACCAATACCAACCAATCTTCCAGGACACACAGCAGGAAGAGGTTCCATAGACCAAAACAGTCTGGAAGGCACAGCAGCTTTATTTGATACACACCAACTGGCCTATACATCCCAACATCCCTTACCATGCTTAGAACTACCAGACTGCTAAAATGGGAAGACAAAGAAACACCCAAATGAAAGAAAAGGAGGCATCTCCAAAAAACAACTACATGAAATGGAAGAAAGTAACTTGTCAGACAAAGAATTCAAAGCAATGATTTTAAGGCTGCTCACACAATTCAGTGAGAACTATAAGAAACTTAATGAGAATGATAGAGAGCTCAACAAGAACTATATCAGCTTAAAAAAAAGGTAGAAGCTATGAATAAAAATCAAGAGGAAATAAAGACATAGCAGATATGAAAAATACCTTAGAAGGATTCAATAGTATATCAGAAGCTGAGGACTGAATCAATGAGTTAGTTAGAAGACAACGTAAAAACACAAAATTGCCCAAATAGAGCAGCAAACATGAAAAAAAAATTAAAAACCAGGAGGAGACTTTAAGGGAGCTTTGGGACAACACAAAGCATAACAACATTTGCATTATAGGAGTACCAGAAAGAGAAGAAGCAGAAGAAGGATAAAGAACCTGTTTGAAGAAATAATGACAGAAAACTTCCCTAATTTTGCAAAGGAATATGTCACATTAGTCCAGGAAACACAAAGTCCCAAGCAAGATGAACCCAAAAAGAACCACAGCTAAACACATCATAATGAAAATGGCAAACATTAAAGATAAATTAAGAATCTTAAACAAAGCAAGAGACAGAATGTTACCTACAAGGGAGCTCCCATTAGACTGTCAGCTGATTTCATGATAGAGAAACATTGCAGGCCAGAAGGGAGTGGCATCAAATGTACAAACTAATGAAAGACAAGGGTCTGAATTCAAGACTACTTTATCCAGCAAGGTTACTATTCAAAACTGAAGGTGAAATAAAGAGCTTCACAGGCAAAACAAAAACAAAAACAAAAAAGCACCAAAAAAGCAAAAGGAATTTACCACCACCAAACCAGCATTGCAAGAAACGCTAGAGGGACTGCTGGAAGAAGAAGAAATAAAGAGAGAGAGAGAGGAACACAGGCATAATAAAAATTGCAACTAAGTATCTATCAATAATAACCTTAAATGTAAATGGCTTTAATGCTGCAATCAAAAGACATAGGGTAGCTGAATGGATAAGAAAACACGACTCGTATATATGCTGTCTACAAGAGACTCACCTCATAACAAAAAACTCCCACAGGATGACATTGAAGGGATGGAAAAATTTTTTCAAAGCAGATGAAAAAAAAGCTGGTATGGCAGTACTCGTATCTGATAAGATAGACTTCAAAATGAGGGCCATAATAATGGACAAAGAAAGTCACTACATAATATTAAAGGGAACAATCCAAAAAGAGGATATAACCCTGATAAACATATATGCACCAAACACAGGAGCAGCAAAATATGTTAAAAAAACTTCTGGAAGACGGCAAAGGAGAGATCAATAGCAATATTGGTCCCAGCTGCTGATCTGAGTTGCTGCTGTCTTGGGGTGGATGTCCACTCCCGAGCTTCCCCTGCTGTTGGGGGTGGGGTTCCACTCCCGCCAAGTCACTGCTGCACTAAAGGAGGGTGCTAGGCTCCAATCAGACTTGTGCTGAGGACTGTTCATTGTGCTGAGTTAGTTCATTGATTCTTGGGGATGTTCTTGGCTCCCAGCCAGTTTCAGCTACTGCAACAGGCACTTCAATAGCACCGCTACTGTGTGCTGGTCCATGTTGACTCAGCAGAGTCCACTCAACCGATGGTGCAAAGCGCTCTGGTGGACTCAGGTTGTTCGGCCCTAGCTGTTCCCTGCTTCCTCCTCCCAGAAAAGACCAGGGATCTTCCAAAATGTTGGTGCCTCCCACCTGTGCAGGGAGAAGCTCACTCACAAGCTGCTTACCATGGGAGCTGGCTGCTTTCTGTCCACAGCACTGGAACTTTCTGCCCCGCATTTCTGCACTGCTCAAGGTTGGTTGTTCACACTCAGTGCACTCACACTCACTCATTCTCACTCTCGCTGCCCACCACCATTTTCCGAACTCTCACCTAGTGAACCTAAAACTCAAACATTTAAAAATATATCTTGTGCTATAAAGGAATCAGTGACACAGTATTTAAAACTAGAAAGCAAAGGTGTCCTATGATTCAAACCATGTCATCTGACTCCACAATAATTACTGCTTCCATACAGAAATCTCATGGCTTCTAAGAATTTAATTGCTATCTATTTTAAAAATAAATTTAAGATACAATAACAGTGCTTAAGACCTCAGTCCCTGGACTCCAACATACAATAACCATTTACTAAGTGACTTCAGTGTAATTATTTAACTTTATTGCATTCCAGTCAAGATGGTGGAGTAGGTGAACACTGCTCTCCTCTTTCCATGACCACATCAAAACTAGAAATAAATTATAGAAAATAAACCTGGAGAACTATGTGAAGACTAGCTGAACAGAAGTCCTATAACTAAGGATATTAAGAAGAGGCCATGTTGAAACTGGTAGAAAGGGTGGTGGTGTGAAATGGGTTAGCCCCTATACCCACATGTAGCAGTTGTGAATCAGGAGGGATATTTCAGCTGCAGAGGCTCTTCCCTTAAAAGTGAGGGGTCCCAGCTGCACACCAGTGTTGAAAAGAGGAGCCCCCAAAATATCTGGCTATGAAAATCAGCAGGGATTCTGTCCATCCAGGTGTTCTCTTATGGGGCCTGCACACAAATTGGCTAGCTATGCAGGCATTCATCCTGGTTTCCTGCCAAGAGACAGCAGCTCAGGATGTGCCAGAGACATGCAAGTAGAAACTGAACTGTGTAGTTTTAGGGTGAGGGACAGCTGCCACTACACCTGTGTTGAGTCCTCTGCCCACATAGCCAGTGGGCAGGTGTGCCATCTTCCTGGCATTGAGGCATTCCTCCCACACAGCCAAATCTGAATCTGCGTTAGCCTGGTAAACTTCACCCCCTTCACCCAGATGATTCCCTGAGATTCTGCCCCACCCAACTGTCCAAGGCTATTTCAAAAGCAGGCAGTCAGCCTCAGCCTACACTGCAGTCTTTCTTAAAAACTCTCAAAGTTATGCAGGCCCCAGGTGGACAGCGACTGACCTCAGTATGCCTTGTGCCTTTTGGTTAGTATCCCCAGTATAGTACTGATGCCAAATCTGAATCTGCATTAATTTGGTAAACTTTACTCACCTTACTCTGGTGACCCTCTGAGACCCTACCTCACCCAACTCACATACCAACTGAGGCTCTTTCTACAGCTGAGCCTTGCAGGCAGCCAACAAGCAGCAATAGATCTCAGGATACCCAGAGCCTTATGCTGAGAAGCTCCAGGCATAGTACTGGTGGCAGCCAGCCTCGGTTTCTCCCACACAATTCCAAGTCCAGCATAGGCAATTACCAAGCACAGATAACTTTGTAGCTAGCTCCTAAAAGGTGGCCCTGAGTCAGTCATAGGTAGTAGCTGATTTGAGCCTAGAGTGGAGCCCCTCCCAAGAGGCTTCAGAATCAACACACCTGGTGGCCGGCTTCAGACCACACCAGAGCACCTCTCAATTAGCACCAAAAGCAGCACACCCAAAGGGTGGTTTCAGCAGGCACCAGATCCCACTGGGGCATGAATAGCAGTTCATGCGCTGTGGTCATGGCCAAATTCCACAGCCAGTTTCTATGAAAGTCAATCTTATCCACTGTGATGTGAACAGCAACCAAGACTCAACTACAACATCAGGGCACACACAACTCACACAAGGGCCATTCCTGGACCACCCGGCTCATTTGACTACACCACTGGGCCCCACAGGACAGCTACTACATAAGGTCACTATACCAAGATTGGGAGACGTAGCAGATCTATGTATTACACAGAAGAAAAATACAGAGAGGCAACCAAAGTGAGGAGACAAAGAAACATGTCCCAAATGAAAGAACAAGAGACAACTCCAAAAAAAATAAATAAATAAATAACTAAACAAAATGGAAGCAAGCAGTCTGTCAGATACAGAGGTCAAAACACTGGTTATAAGAATATTCAAGGAACTTAGCAAGAATTTCAACAAAAATGCAATAAGCACTAAAAGGGACATAGACCATAAAAAAGAACCAGTCAGAAATAAAGAATCGAGCAAGAATATATTAGAATCAAAAGTAGGCTAAATAAAACAGAGGATCAAATCAGCGATTTAGAAGACTGGGTAGCATAAAAATACACAATCTAAACAGCAAAAAGAAAAATTAATTTAAAAATGAGGATAGTGTGAGGAGCCTCTGAGACATCCAGCTTAACGATATTCACATCATAAGGGTACCAGAACGAAAAGAGAAAGTGCAGGAATTGGGAACCTATTTGAAAAAATAATGACAGAAAAATTCCCTAACCTGATAAAGAAAATAGACACACAAGTCCAGGAAAAGCAGAGAATCCCAAGATGAATGAACCCAAAGAAGCCCACATCAAGACACACTATTAGTAAAATGGCAAAGGTTAAAGACAAAGAAATAAAAGCAGCAAGAAAAAAGCAATTGTTACATTCTAGGGGGCTCCCATAAGATTTCTCAACAGAAATTTTGCAGGCCAGATGGATTGGCAAAAAATATTCAGTGATGAAAAACAAGAACCTACAACCAAGATTACTCTACCCAGCAAAGCTATCATTTAGAATTGAAGGACACATAAAGAGCTTCCCACATAACAAAAAGCTAAAGGAGTTCATCACCACCAAACCAAAGTTACACAAGAAAAATGAGGATAAAAAATATGAATAATAAAATGGCAATAAAAACAAATCTATCAACAATTGAGTCTAAAACACACAGTAAACAAGCAGAACAGAAACAGACTCACAGATACAGAGAACATTATGACTGTAGCCAGATGAGAGGTGGTTGGAGGAGTGGGTGAAAATGATGATGGAAATAAGTACAAATTGGTTGTTACAGAACAGTCACAGGATGTAAAATACAGCATAAAGAATAGAGTCAATAATATTGTAATAACTGTGTATAGAGTCACATGGGTACTAGATTTATCAGGATGATCACTTAGTAAGTTATATAATGTCCAACCACTGGATTGTACACCTGATACTAATATAATATTGTATGTCAACTGTAATTGAAAAATAAAATGAATATTTTTAGGTTGTTCACTAGTTCCATCGTATCTTATCTTTATTTTATATCTCTCCAATGTTTCTTATTTCATACTAAATAAAACACAAAGAAGAAAAAATTAGCAGAATGTTTTAAATTAAGCACATTTCATTTATTTTCTTCAGATCAAATGCTTTTTTGATTCCTAATAATTGAAAAGCTCTCAGGGAGCCTTTCAGAGTCTAAAACTTAAGCCCTCTCAAGAATCTATCATAAGATTCCATAGTCACAAAATATAAGGCAGAAATATCATGGGACTTGACTAAAAATATGCAGATGGAGTCAGATGAAAGAGTAGAATAAAGAACAGACATATGTTCAGTATTCTGACTACATTTCTCACTAGACATCAATGTCTTTTTATCTGAGTTCCAATGACATAAAGATGAGTGGTTATGTTAAGAAAAGCAATTTTCATCAAAGCTAAATGCAGTGAGTTCTACAAACTTAAGGAAAAGTACCAACGAGTCTAGAACTTCCTTCTATTCTGAAAATCCTCATTTGTCTCATAGGCTAAAACACAGATGTATAAAGTTAATGGAAGAGAAACAAACCTGCCCACACTGTATGCATACTTGGCTAGTTTTTGATATGGTCCAAGAGTATTTGTAACATTGTGAAAAACTGACTTTGGAATCGCTTTGAGTTTAGTTGGTACCTGGCTGTTATAATTTGAGTAAAAAAGGTGATTTACATCTCTGGTCCTCAATTTCTTTTCTGTTGAATGGACATAATGTCTACTGCAAACAATTTTCAGTTCAACTAAATAAATGTTTGTTTCGTACAATAATGTAGGCATTGTGCAAGGCCACAGGTATACAAAATGAAAATATTTGCACAATCCTTACTGAGGGAGACAGATTTATAAATTGACATGTTCTGTATTTTAAAATATGTCTATGGCACTGATCTGTGAGGATTAAGAAGGCGAAATGCCACCTTATTATATAATAGTTTGGTTACTATTAATGTCAGGTTACTAAATACATGTGACTTCATGCCTCTTACTCTGAAGAATGGAACTACCATGAAATGAGCTCAGCTATATGCCAGACAGGGAGCAAGTGTTGACATACATTGTCTCTTCCAATTTTCACAGTAGCCTTGTGAAGAATAAGGCTTTTTAAAGAGTAATTTAAAGGATGAAGAAACTCAAAGAGGTTAAGCAATTTTTCTAAGGATACACAGATGGATACATAGCTGGTAAGTTCCAAAGTAAAATTCAAACCCAAGCTTGTTTGATCAAAGTTATCCCACTGTCCTAAAAAATGGTTATGTTCTTACTTCAGGATTGGGAGAAGGAAAAGAGATTAAACTAATTCAGAAGTGGCAAATGATGATGGTGAAAAAGAACAAAGGAGTCACTGCCCACAGAAGAGAGAGAAGATAGAAATGAGTTGTCTAGTCCTAATTTAGGGTTCTCAGATTATCAAGAAGTCCCAGTTGCATTGTGCCTTAAACCCTAGACTGTGCTTCTCACACATCAGTGTATATACATATTACATGGACATCTTGTTCAAATGTAGATTATGATTCTGTAGATCTGGTGTGGGACCTCAGACTCTGCATGTCTAATTATTTCCCAGGTGAGGCTCATGCTGCTGGCTTGAGGTCCACAAGGTCCTAAACCTTTTCATACCCATCCCTGATCTCTGAAGTAGTAGCTTAGAGCTGAGTAAGTCCTTGCTCAGTAAGTCTTCTAGGAGCAGCCAGAGGAAAATACATGCTGATGTTACTGACCAAGAGAGAGAGTCCCCAGTAACTGGAACGTTCATAGCGCACTTTCCATCTACCAGGGACAGGGCATATCACATACATTCCCAGACATTATTTTAAACTCACAAGCCTTTTTAGTACGTATTTTATGTATCCCCTTTACTAAAAAGGAAATTAAAGATTAGTGAGGACAAGCAATCTGTTCAAGTTCACAGAACTAATGAGTGGACAATCTGGCTTTGAACTTGGTCTCCATGACTCCAAGACCTCTGTTCTTAACCATTTACTATATTCCCTATATGTCGATAAGATTTTTAAAATGTATATATATATTTTCTCTTTTGGTTATCTGACTACTCTAAAATTTAGAAAAAAGAAACAGATATCTGTGCTTTTTTATATTATATGTAAGAATAATGCTGGACTGGGGGAAATAAGTGATATATTCAAGGTCACACAGTGCATATATGGAAAGCTAGAACTTCAATCCACTTCACTTGATTTGCAGTCTAGTTCTATAACTGGGATTCTCAACCTTGACTACACTTTAGAAACACTTGGGGAACTTCCAAAAATCTCAGTGCCTAGGCTGTACCCTAGACAAAATAAATCAGAATCTCTGGAGGTTGAACCAGGCGGCAGTAGTTTTTAAAGTTCCTCAGGAGATTTCAATGTACAGTCAACACTGAGAATCTCTACCATCCTTTCCAAGATTACCTTGGGTAAATTTTTCCAAAAAAAACTTGACAGGATTTACCAGCACACAAATATATATACCACAAGACATAGTATGTGTAATCATAGACCTCTGCAGGGTGGCCTAGTGATATAACCATAGCATAAGTATAGTGAATTCTAAACAGTCGCTTTCAAATAATCTTTGGAAATGCATATGTGCATTGAGTAAAAGTGCGCCTTCATGACTGCATGACAGCTTCCCCCCCCCCCCACTAAAAGTTGATTGATTGCAGAAGTAAAATGCCAGGTTCTGAAGATCTAGAAACCATGTGGGTAGTGATTGGTAGGTACTGCAGCCTCAAACAGCTTTGGCTTCCAGTGAAGAGTTGGCCTCAATCATTCTGAATCCAGTCTTCTGATACAAAGGAATATTCTCCAGGGAGCATAACTGCTGTTTAACAGCTTTTGCCCAGTTAGGGGGGGGGTGATTAGTGAAGTGGAATGTACTTGCCCTAATTAAAGTCTGTCCAAAGCCCTAAGGAACTAGAAGGCAACCAGCGATACTCAAAAGCAGCCCTGTGTTTGTTCTCTGATGCTAATTAAAATAGAAAGATATTCAAATGGACATGGGCAGAGCTTCAAAATATGGTCTTTAAAGATGCTAAAAATGATTTCACACCATACAGCTCAGCTGAGCAACATCCAAACGTATATGCAAGTATACAGAAAAAAGATCATTATCAGAAGAATCTGGTTATAATTTGAATTGAAGTTGATGGTTTATGGGTTTATGGTTAATTTCAAACTAATGGCCTTAAAAAATATATCTTTAAAGAAAGCGGTTTCTTCTATAACTTTCCTTGTGTGTATAAGATACGTGAGGAAAAAAATGTTTCCTTTGAAGATCAAAATAGGCACTAGGGAATAATTTATGAGAATTATAATAGACCAGAAATTTATTTTACACAGAACAAACCCGCACACACAATCACACACTTCTGTATTATAGAAATATCTTTGAAATGTTTTAAAAACTATATTATTGCTGATATTGTTTACCTGGAATTTATCCTCCTGTCTTGGAAGGTAGAGCTACTCCGAGCTGTCCTTGTTAAGAATTATTGTTCTAATGATTTCATCATCTCCATACATCCAGGGTGTGACATTGGATGTCTCTGTGTTTCCTGTCAGCACTAACACCTTCCATTCATATTCTCACAGGAGAGTCTTACTGATTTCTTCTACGAGGGTAAAAAATGCATTAGTGGCAGATCAGATGTAATGTCAGGCTGACAGAATCCTTTGTCACATGGAACCAAAGGACATCAAAACAGAGCAGGGAGGGGCGGGGCAGACAGAGAGGCACTGAACTGCTACAACTACAGAGAGCTGATTTGTGCTAATCTACTCTCAACAAGGCTCTGATCAGCTGAAATGGAACTACTAAAGAAAATTCAATTAGGACAATAAACATCTGGAATGCCTGGCAATCTCTTACTTGTCCTCAACACTTGAACATGGATACATACTGGAATTTGCAGTCTGTGTCCATAGATTTGTGGTTTTTAAACAGAGCTACTGCAATATAAAATAACAAAGAAAAGTGGAATTAAAATACATTTTCAGTGCGAAGGCCAATGCTCTAACTGCTGAGTCAAACCAGTCAGGGCTAAAACACATTTTCAAATGAGATGTAAAAACAGCAATTTGAGGAGACAGAAAAATTTTCTGGGGGGTGGGGAGAAAGCCCTACTGGAAAAAGCAATGAAAGGATTTGAAACCACAGATAAAATTTTCACAAGTTCAAGTGATTTCTGAAGTGCTTAGAACGTGCTAGTCTGTAGGGGTGGGGACCACACAGCTGCAGTGTCCCAAGGCAGCTTCCATCAGCCAAGAGATGCCAAACAGCAGCTCTGTGTTTGTAAGAGATGCATATAAAGTGAAGTTGCCAACTTTCTGTCTTGCACTCCAGTTAGCCTATAGCCTCGTGAAGGAGATACTGTGGAATGCAGTGCAAAGAGCATTTCCTGAACTACACTGCATTGGTTGTCTACATTGCCCCAACAATTGTATGTTAATTCTTAACCGAGATTTCCAGGTAGAAATTTATTACATACTTAGGTAATGAAATAAATTTCCTTATGTCAAATGGTTAAAAGGAAGCCAAGACTCTTCCTACATTTAATTCTGTGGATTGAAACAACAGGCAACCTTAGGAAGCACCTAGGGTCATAGTATAGCATTAACAGTGATGACAACAAACCCAGGAAGTAGCTAGTTATTTCCTACTATAACAAATTTAAAAATTAAAAAAAAAACTATGCTAAAAAACTGTATATGCTAAAAAAAAAAAAAAGACTTATTTTTAAAGTTGTCTTCTCTTTACTGTCCTAGATTATCTCTATTATTAAATAGCAAGCATTTTTTTCAATTATAATAATAATTACCATTTATTAAGCTCCTACTATATGCTGGGCTCTGTGCTGAATGCTTCATATTCATTTCTCATGCCATGAAGTAAGTCAAATTATGTTGTCCATTTTAAGATGAGTAAAAGAGGCAGAGGCTAAGTAATATGCCCAAATCAAATCATAAGTAAATAATGAAACGTCTAACTCCAAAGCCTCTATACTTAAACAGTTTGGATGTGTGTTCTGCGTTCATCTAAACATAATTCAGCAGGACACAAGATTTTATTCAGTGCTAACCACTGTCTTAAAAACTTAACATTCGCCCTGGCTGGTTTGGCTCAGCGGTTAGAACGTCGGCCTACGGTCCAGAGAGACCAGGGTTCGGTTCCCGCTAAGGGCATGTACTTCGGTTGCAGTTTGTCCCCTGCCCTGGTTGGTTGTGCGGGTGGCAGCCACTCGATGTGTCACCTTCGCATCGATGTTTCTCTCTCTCTTCCTCTCTCTCCCTCCCACTCTATCTGAACAAAAAATGAAAAAGTGTCCTCCAGTGAGGATAAAACAAAAACAAAAAAAAAAACCTTAACATTCATTACCATGTCAACCTTATTCAATCCTCACACTAGTCTTATCAGGTACTGTCCCCTATTAAACAGGTAAACAGTCTGGCCAGTGTGGCTCAGTGGTTGAGCGTGGACCCACTCACTAAGAGGTCATGAGTTCGATTCTTGGTCAGGACACATGCCCAGGTTGTGGGCCTGATCCCCAGTGGGGGGCATGCAGGAAGCAGTCAGTTGATATTCTCTCTCATCGATGTTTCTGTCTTTCTGTCCCTCTCACTTTCTTTCTCTCTAAAATCAATAAAAGAAAAAAAATTAAACAGGTAAACAAACCAGGACTCAGAGGTTAATTTGCTGACAGCTACACAGACAGTAACAAAAAAACAACTTCAAATCCAAGCAGAGCAAATTTAAATCCCATGCCATTTTGGATGTTATATTAAAGATAGCTGACCTAAGAAAGCATAATTTTCCAACAAAATTTTATGGCACAATTTCATTTTCAAAACTCAAATGTTTTATAGGAACACCTGAGAGCTCTGATTGCCATTTGTATTCAAACACAATAAAGAGTCTTGCAAAAATACTTGGAATTTCTTCAGAGTCCAGAGAACAGTGCAATCAGATCTTTACTGATGAAAACTATAACACACACATGAGTCCATCCCAGAGAGCAATTGGTGATCTAGGTCAGTAGGATACTATTTACCTACTTAATGTCTTATGAATATTTTACTCAGCTAAAAGAATCATTTTTATTCAATTCAAGAAAACTTTTTTTAGTTCCTATTATTTGCTAGGTACTGTGTTAGGTTCATTGCTCTTTCAATATTAATGGCAGAGATTAAAACTTTGAAAGATAAGCCTAGCCAGTGTGGCTCAGTGGTTGAGCATCGACCCATGCACCAAGAAGTCGCTGGTTCAATTCCTGGTCAGGGCACAGGCCCAGGTTGTGGTCCCAATCCCCAGTGGAGGGCATGCAGGAGGTGGCCAATCGATGTTCTCTCTCATCGATGTTTCTATGTCTCTAGTTCCCTTACTTGCTCTAAAAATCAATAAAAAAAATTTTTTTTTAAAGAAGAAATAATGCCTTGGCCAGTTTGGGTCAGTGGTTAGAATCTTGGCTTGTGGACCAGAGAGTCCCAGGTTCAGTTCCCTCTAAAGGCACATACCTTTGTTGTGGTTTGTCCCTGGCCCCAGTTGGGGTCATCATGCAGGTGGCAATCAATGTGTCTTTCTCACATCAATGTTTCTGTTTCTCTCTTTCTCCCTCCCATTCTATCTGAAAAATAAATGCAAAAATGTCATCGGGTGAGGATAAAAAAAATTTAAATTAAATAAATAAATAAGTTAATCTGGATTCCAAAAAGGAAGTAGAGTGAATGGAAGCTACACAGACCATCTCCCAGAATGAAACTAGAATTACAACTAAAATAAAGACAAATCATCAGGAAAAAGCAATAGAAAAGCAGCTGGAGATGACCCATGTAACCAGGGATAGGTAAAAAGGACACTGAATCGAGCCTGGAAGGCATGCAGAGGCATGAGAGAATGGGCTGAGAGCCCACAGATAGCAACTGTTTTAGCTGTGAGCAGCTCCCTCAGGGTTAAAATCCCAAGCAGATTCCACAGTGCAGAAGGCTAGGAGAGAACACTAAGCTACAGCCACTCACCTTGGGCTCTGGGAGAACGAGGGTACACTGGGCTGGAACTATGTGGGGACACTCAGAATTTGGAAGGCACTCACAGTTTTTGCTCAGTCACAGCCACACTGGACGGTGGCCAATCTTGCTTAGAGAGTCCCTTCCCAGAGCTCTGGGGAGAAGCAGCAGCCCCTCCCTGGCAGATTTAACCCCACTCAGCTGGGCAGTAGAAATGCAAATTGAGGCTAATTAACAACCAACATCTGCCCCTCCCTCTGGAAATCCTCTTATGCTGAACACCTGAGAGTTTTTCATTCAGTTAAGGGCCACAACCCAAGGCTCATCAAGTAAGTGAGACTAACAGACTCCAGGCAGAAAGCTACAGGATAACTAAACCTTTCCTGGGCTTGAAAACATGCCAAGAAAGTAAGACTTGACAGTGGTGTTTAACATGGGGCCTTCCACACTCATTCAAACCCAGTAGAGAGAGCCATAAACAGCAGAACACCAACACACACAGGGAAAATTTGGCAGGCTCCAAAACCCACTGAGATAGCCAAAATGTGAAACAGAGAAACAAATCCCAAATGGAAGAACAAGAGAATTCTACTGAAGATAAAATAAATGAAATGCAGTTAAGGAAGATATCAGAGGTAGAGTTCAGAGCCATGATATTGAGGCAGCTCAACAGCATGAGAAAAGATATAAAAATATTGAAAACCAACCAAGTGGAAATGAAGAATGACAATGCAGAAATAAAGAACACATTGGAAGGAATAACCAGCAGAGTAGAGGAAGCTGAGGACCAGATCAATGAATTAGAAGACAGGGTAGGAAACATCAATCAATCAGAAAACCAAAAGTAAAAAACAATTTAAAACAGGAAGACAACTTAAGAAAACTGTGGGAAAATAGAAAGGTAACAACATTTGCATCATAGGAGTTCCAGAAGAAGAAGAAAATGAGCAAAAGTTAGAGAATATATTTGAATAACTAGAGACAGAAAACGTCCCTAACTTGATGAAGGAAGAAGGCATTCAAGTTCAAGAAGCACAGAGAGCCCCAAGTAAGAAGATCCCAAACAGGTCCACACCAAGACACAGAGTATTTAAAATGCCAAAAATTAAAGGCAGAGAGAATCCTAAAGGCAGCAAGAAATAAACAACAGGTAACCTACAAAGGAACCCCCATAAGGCTATTAGCTGACTTCTCAACAGAAACAATACAGGCCAGAAGGGAATCGCATGAAACAATCAAGGTAATGAATAAGAAGGATCTGAATCCAAGACGACTCTATCCAGCAAGGCTATCATTCAAAATAGAAGGTCAAATAAAGAGCTTTCTAGACAAAAAAAAAAAGACTAAAAGAATATATTAGTACCAAACCATCACTGCAAGAAATGTTAAAAGGACTGCTGTAATTAGTAGAAGAAATAAGAAGAAAAATGTAACCATAATGAACAACAAGGCCAATAAATAGGTACATATAAAAATTAACTTTAAATGTAAAAGGATTGAATGTTCCAATCAAAAAACCCAGAGTAGCTGATTGGATAAGAACTCATATAGATGTTGTTTACAAGAGACCCACATAACAACAAAAGGTTCACATAGGATGAAAATGAAGGGATGAAAAAAAAATCTTCCAAACAAACGGAAAGGGAAACAAAGCTGGGGTAGCAATACTCATGTTTGATAAAATAGATTTCAAAATGAAGGCCATAACTAGAGACAAAGAAGGTCACTGTAATATTGAAAGGACCCATCCAACAAGAAATATAATCTTGGTAAACATACATGCACCCAATAAAGGAACACCAAAATATACTTAAAAATCTGGAAGACTTCATAAGAGAAAACCACAGCAATACAATCATAGCAGAGGACTTCAACACCCCACTGACATCACTGGATAGATTCTCTAGATAAAAAATTAACAAGAAAACAGACTCTACATGATGCACTAGATCAAATGGATTTAATAGATATCTACAAAGTATTTTTCAACTAATTTAATTTATTTTAATAGGAATGGCTAATTAACCCAAATCTAGCTCGTGTAACAGCTAAATTGCAAAACAGGAAGGTATGTCTCACAATTAATTACTGCAGATGTTTGATAGAAGTAAAAAGAAGACTAGAGTCATGATCTAATCACTCACTGATGAATCAGTTTTCTAAGTAATAATATATGAAAACAGTTTTTTCTCACTTGAGGGATACTTACAAAAAAACTTTTTTACTGCAATCTCAGAAGACAAAATTTAAACAAATCACGGTCATTTTGTAGATAACATTTGCATTAGGAAAGCTTTATCTAGTTTTCCAGGATTTAATGTCCAAACACAAAGTATATGCTATATCAATGCTTCAAATAGCTTAATAAATTAAACAGCTTAATTAATAAAGTTAAATCTCCCTTTTCTCAGTTTCCAATGCTATTCACTAGTAATGCTATAACATGTATTACTGCCATTAACTACAATAAAAAAAATTGTCTTTTACAATGAATTAATGACAAATTTTATTTTATGCCTTCCATGCTCTGGATGTTTCCTCCATCTAATTTATTTTTTAACCTCATATTTTTGTGCGAATGCTTAATATTTATCTGGCTCACTAGACTGTAAACTTCAAGAGGGCAGAGACCAAATCTTTTATGTCCATCAACATATTTCTTTTCATCTGACATTTAGGAAACACAATGCATATTTGATGATTTATTACGTAAAATAATAATTTGAAAAAGTCTATATTTATCATGAGATATAATTTTATCATTTTTGTAGATTATTTGGTCTGTCCTGCCTCAATCTAAACTTACACCTTCAAATACTTAAAAATTTAACAATGGTATCTGATAAGTGGTTAATATCCAATCTAAAAAACGCATATATCTTAATAACAAAAACCAAACAATCCAGTTAAAAAATGGACAGAAGAACTACATAGACATTTTTTCCAAAGAAAGCATATAAATGGCCACAAGTTATTAAAAAGGTGATCAACATCACTAATTGTCAGGAAAATGCAAATCAAAATCAATGAGAACACATCACACCTATTAGAATAGTCATCATCAAGAAAACAATAGATAAGTGTTGGCAGGGATATGCAGAAGAGAGAACCCTTGTACACAGCTGGTGGGTTATACATTGCTTCATCCACAACGAAAAACACTGTGAAAGTTTGTCAAGAAATTAAAAATAGAACTACCATATGATCCAGCAATTCCACTTCTGGGTGTATAAAGAAATATTATTAAGCCATGAGAAAGAAGGAAATGCTGTCACTTGTGACAAAATGGATGGAATTTGAGGATTATGCTAAGTGAGATTCAAAGACAAATACTGCATTATATCACTTATATGTGGAATCAAAAAAAGCCAGACTTGTAAAAACAGAAAGTAAAATGGTAGTTACCAAGGGCAGGGTTTGGGAGTGGGAGAAATGAGAGAGATGTTTAAGAGTACAACTTGAAACTAGTAAATAAATAAGACCTGGCACTCAAATATCTAGTATAGAATTATAGAAAACATCTTATAAATATAGAATTTACTAAGAGAGTAGATCTTAATAATTCTCATCATAAAAAAGAAGTAATTATGTGACATGATAGAGGGTCTAGCTAACCTTATAATGGCAATCATAGTGCAATATATAAATGTATCAAATCAACATGTTGTGCATCTTAAATTTAAACAAAATTTAACAATAGTAATATTTTAAAATGTTTTTTTCCAGAACAAATTTTCATAAAATACAGATTTTTCTCAAACATTTTGGTACTCATAAAAAAGTATCTACTCCCAGAGATTTCAACCAGCATGCTATTATTAACCAAATCAAATTAATTGAGGTGTCCATCCTAGATTGAGGTGCCATTTCTACTGACAACATTGAATTCTTCTGTGAAGAATTTTAACTAAGCACATGTTTCTCATGCTGTCCCACTGCTCCATGAACTCATGGCATGACATGGAAATATAAAACTCGGCCTTGTCCATGCAGCAAAAATCAAAAGGTTAATTTTTTTTCTCTTGTTGAGAAGATAGTATCATAGGGTTGTCAGAAAGAGACATCTATTTTCTGTCGCTACCTGAAAAAAAAAAAAGCACACCCAATAACTGATTTTCAGAGAGCAATGTTTTAAAGGTAATATAATTTATCTATAGCTCAAGATGGGTTTTTTAAAAAAAACAGTTCTGAGACAATGGTCGTTATGTCAGTTTACCCAAAGATAACTAGATTCTGATGCACAGAATTTGTGAGATATAATTAATTTTACTTCCCAGATGGATAGAAAGTAATACACTTAAGAGCAAGAAAGATTATCAAACAGACTAAGAATAGAAACTACAAATTCAAACCTCTGAGGTGTCGAGTACTTTATTGGTGCCTCAGTTTCTATATCAGAGAAATGGAGTATATTTTTGTAGTTGTTTAGACTTTGGTGAGAATTTGCTATTATTTATAAAATATATTTATATTTTGTAGGTAATAGTCCAATTCGATGTCATAATTTAATGCTACCTTCTTTTCAAATCATTATTCAGGAATGAACACTGAATTCAAGGTAAAGAAATAAACATTTTAAAATATATATATGTTCTACAATACAAAACCAAAACATAAAAAAAGTAAGTAAGCAGCTTAAAAGCAAGTTCATATGGTATAATGTAACCTATATTATAAAAATAATTTGGTGTGTTCTTCTGAAAGTGTTCACAAAGAACCAGTGCAAACAAACCAAAAGAAGGAGGAAAAGAAGAACTGGGGGAAGGGGAGGAGGGAAAAAAAAAAAAGCTCTTGCTTACTTGCAGTTGAAGAAAACAAGGAACCTCTGACCTCAGATTCTGCTGGTATTTCTTGCTGATTTTTTGACTCAATCTTTTCCTCTTTTTGGCTGAGTGTTGCAGGCATACCCATTGGGTTTTCTCTGCCAACTGAAATTAAGATTTTAAAAGATGCTATACTCTCAAAATCACTTGTTTCTTCTCAGAAAACTCACCATATGTTCAGCTATGCAAGTTTAAGATTTGCTATTGTTTTTATTTCAATGCCTAGTCAAATCTTTTTATTCTGTATCACAGTTACCAGTGAAATGACGTTTTAGTCTTAGCAGCAGGACGTGCATGAACGGTGCTCCTATAAAATCTAGTCATTGCTTTGTAAATCAAAACTATAATTCAATGTCAGTATGAATCAAATGACTTATTCAAGATATTTTTCTTATAGATTCTAAACAGTCTCCTTTGATAATCTGGTACTTTGTCTTTAAAGGGTAAACTGACTAAAACATCATTTAAATAATACTTCATGTGACTTTACTAAAATATGAGAATCAAAGAAATAAACCGATACCTATAAATAAATTAAAAAGTTAGCTATAAGAAAAGGAAAAAATTAAACAGTTTACAAATGCCTACCAACCATTTTAATAAATATAAAATCAGTCCCAGCCCTATTTGCTATAAGTTTTTAAAGTTAATTCACAATCACTGGAGATATTCAATTCTTATTTCAAAAATATTATCAAATAAAAGAGTACAATCTCTAAAGACAATAAAAAATACTATGTCTACTTTTTAAAGTCCTATTAAATGATGTAACTTGTGTTTTGCAGTGCTTGGCACAAAATAGCCTGTAAATGAGCCTGTTACCAATGAAACAAGAACTTTCATATACACTTAACTCACTTGATCGCTAACAGCTCAGCTGGGTGGAAAGGAAAGATGTTACTATTACCCTGGTTACACAGACACAGAAACCAAAGCTCTTTGATGTTAATATAACTGGTAGGTAGAGAAGAAAACTAGATCATCCATGCTATAGTAATAGAACTACATTGTAGAGCCTGTAAAAAAGAATACTTTTGTTTTTATTTGTTCTATTGGTACTAATACTCTCGGTCGACAAACATGGCTTTTTATTATCTCTCTCATGTATTGACACAGATTATTTTTTCCTCTAATCATCTTCTTTTCTAATTATTTATTGCTATCTCTTTTTTTCTCATCGTTGCTTCACTATCCTACCCTTTCCTGTGTATTAGTTTTCCTTTCTTCCTACGCTCTTCCCACATGGTTGCTGTCCTCTGCTACTACCTATTTCTCACTCCGCTCTGTATCTTTCTGCTTTCTTTCACATCATCTGTTTCTCTCTAGAGCTCCTGAGACAGATGGCAAACCCTTTTTGTCAAGTAGGAGTGCCACTCTGTGCCAGTCAGTGGAAAAACAAAGCATGGACGGAGTGGTGGTGTGGATGGCAGTGAGTTAAGATGTCCTAGTCCAACAATTTGCAAAATTTTAAATATGGCAACTAAAAGCTAAAAAGGAATTGATGTAGATAGCACAAAGAACAGGACCAGATCATGTTAGATCGAGCTCTTTTTTATTCTTATTTTAAACTATCTTCTGTAGTATGTTTTATACAAATATATATATTTTTATATCTATAATACACACACATACAAGGGTGGGCAAAAGAAGGTTACAGTTGTGATACAAATAAATAATACAATAATTAATAAATAATACAAGATAAACTGTTTCATATACTCATAACTGCAAACCTACTTTTGCTTATGCTTGTATATATAATGCCATATATATAATATATATATAATACCCTGCAGGTTTTATAGAAATATATATACATATAAAGAATAGGTAGACTTTGTCTGGCTGGTGGTTGAGTATGCACCAAGAGGTCACCAGTTCGATTCCCAGTCAGGGCACATGCCCAGGTTCTGGGCCTGATCCCCACTAGGGGGCATGCAGGAGGCGGCCAATCGATGTTCTCTCTCATTGATGTTTCTATCTCTCTTTCCCTCGCACTTCTTCTCTATCTAGAAAAATAATAAAGGAAAAAATATTTTTTAAAAAAGTATAGGTAGACTTTGATAAGAAAAGAAAAATTAAATAATAACCAGACTGACTAAGAAAATCATCCAGATTTTGATAAAGCCCAAATCAATGGAACTATATCAGGGAAAATTAAACTGCAAACCATATATTTGAAATAATTTAAGAATACAAGAGATACTTCATTAACCTTGGTGTTCAAACAAATACATTCTAAGTTTAAATTGTTCATGTAAAGACTTCAGAGTCTTGCTTCAATTTGTTAGAGAACCTAAACTTAGATATGAAAAAAACAGTTTAAAAATATTCACATTTCTGTCCAAGATTTTCCAAATCTTGTTTTTAATTCGAGTTCCATTTGTATTGATCTTTTCCCCATCTTCTTTTCTACTGGTTATTAAAAATTAATAGCAATGAAGCTGAGAATGTTTCTAACAGCCCCATCCCCTCCCAATCTGTATGGAGATATCCTTAAATATCAAAAAACAAGCACACACGCACACAGACACACACACAGACACACACCCAATTTAAAAAACTATAAAGGAGCTTGATGTAACAAAAACTTCATACCTAACATTAAATATCAGAATTTGAGGTGTTCTTTATAGTTTTTTTTTTAATGCTGCTAGAATAACAACCATAAAAAAACCTAACAGCAAAAATTTGGTGAGAAAAAAACATGATGAAATTATCAGTTATATAAACCATCAAAAAGCAAAACAAAATATTTCAGAATAAACGTACATTTGATGACTTGTGGATAGAAGAAAACATTCCCATTCTTGCTATAAATAACTGGTTTCACCTGTCCATCTGACTGAAGTCCAACAAACAACCCTGGGCTCTTTGTAGATTCCAGACTTATGGATGCATTTTCTAAGTTCTTTTTAATCTTAAAATGACAGTCAATATCTCCTGTACCCTGCAATCAGTATAGCATGATTTCATAAGTATGAGGAAACAATGGACAGAATTTAAAACCAGTCACTTCACAAAAATATATTTTGCTTCATTTTCAAATTTTCATGACAAATCTGGAAACTTTTGCATAAATTGCCCTATGCACTTCACCCTGTTCCATAAGATCCAGAAATAGAGACCATGTGTGTGGCTGAAGCGAGGTGCACACCTTGGACAAAAGAGCTTGGAATGACAGAGAAGCTTCCACTCAGGAGAGTGCAAGATATGCTATATTTTGTTTCAGTGTTGCCCATCTCTGAAGGTGAACAGAGAACAGTGAATTGTGAAATTTTCTTTTTGGAAAATAATGATGGAAAGAAGAAAATTTTTACCATAAAGTTTCTAGATTTCTCCCCTTGTTTACCTGTAAACTCCCATTCCAACAATGAGAAATTTGGCTCCCACTATCTGCTACTCATTTACATAACTGTTTCATTCCAATAAACATATATAGTAGTATCAGAATTTTTAACCCATACTCTTATGAAAAACAACTTTATCAACCAGAGTGCAGTTTTATGTGCAGTTCCTTTTTGCTTTTAGTCTTTTTGACCCATTCATTTCCAAAGATACTTAGGTCAGGACTTCTCCCCCATCCCCGTAAACGAGGTTATTTCATGCATTTTTAATATAGTCAGATTATCTTGTCATAGTCTGTATTCTGTCCCCCAAATTCCAAACCTTTTAAATTATTTTTTTAGTTTTAGTTTTTTTCAATTGAGCTATAAAAGACATACCACATTATATGAGTTTCAGGTGTATAACACAATGATTTATTATTCATATATACTGTTAAATGATCACCACAATAAGTCTACTTAATATCCATCACCATTCACTGTTACAGAATTTTTTTTCTTGTGATAAGAACTATGAAGATATACCATCTTAGCAACTTTCAAATATGATTTTTTAAATGTATGTATATTAAGATTCAGTCAGTACACTGTACTGTTCTATGTGTTTTGACAAATGCATGTCTTGTATCCATCATAGTATCATACACAATAATTTTACTAACCTAAAGATCACCTAATGCTTCACCTTTTGATTCCTCCCCTCTAATCACTAGCAATCACTTATTCACTTACTGTCTATATTTTTACAATTTTCACAATGTCATATAATTGAAATCATATACTATGTAACCTTAGCAATATGCATTTACGTTTTCTCAATGTCTTGGTCATGGCATGATAGTACTTTTTGGTTGAATAATATTCTGTTGCACAGTTGTCCCACAATTTATCCATTCACCTACTGAAGAGCTTCTTGGTTGCTTCCAGTCTTTGACAATTATGGATAAAGCTTCTATAAACATTCATGTTCAGTTTCAATTTTGTGAAAGATGAAAGGTCTGTGTATAGATTCATATTTTTACATATGGACATCCAATTGTTCCAACACTATATGTTGAAAAGCCTACACTTTCTCCATTGAATTGTTGTTTCTTTATCAAAAATAAGTTGACTGTTTTTTTAATGAAAGGTTTGCAAATTTATTAAGAAAACAAAAAATAACCTATACGAAAAGGAAAGTTCCATTTCTGTGGGCAGCACTTAAAGAGGGAGGGACAGCTCCAAGTCTGATGGCGTCTCTGTCTGTGCCCTCCCCATCTGCTAGGCCTCCTGCTGCTGGATGAAGTGGTTGGGAATGGCTTCCATGCTATCCTGAGGGCAAATGAGCACCACGGAGGTTCCCCTGAATGCAAGTTTACTCTATTTATATGGGTCTATTTCTGAGCCCTCTGTTCTGTTCCATTGATCTCTATTCTTTCATCAATACTACACTGTCTTGATTACTATAGCTTTATAGTAAAACTTGAAGTTGGTTAGTGTCAGTCTTTCAATTTTTTTCTTCTTCAGTATTGTGCTAAGTATTCTGGACCTTTTACCTCTCCATATAAACTTTTGTGTGTAGATATCCAAAAAATAGCTTGCTGGGAATATGATTTGAGATTGTGTTGAATCTATAGATCAAGTCGGGAAGGACTGCCAACAGCATTAAGTCTTCCTATACATGAACATGGAATATTTGTGCATTTACTTGAATTTTTTTTATTTCATTCATTAGAGTTTTATAGTCTTCCACACATAAAAACCTATAAATATTTATACCTAAGAATTTATGTTTTTTGTACAAATGTAATATTGTATTTTATTTTATTTTTTATTTTTTAACTTATCTTTATTGTTGAATGTATTACAAATGTTCCTCAATTTCCCCCATTGCCCCGCTCCTCCTCCATTCCTGCCCCCTCCTACCTTTCCCCACACTGTTGTCTGTGTTCATTGGTTATGCATATATACATATAAGTTCTTTGGTTAATTTTTCTCTCCCCCTAACCTCCCTTTCCTTTGAGGTTTGTCAGCCTAACAAGCAATTTGTACTTCTGAATCCTGTCACCTTTTTCTTCCATCCCCCCAGCCCCTACCCATCTGGTAACCAACAAAAGTTCTCTGTGTCTATAAGAATGTTTCTGTTCTGCTTGTTCATTTTGTTTGTAGATTCAATTGTTGATAGATATGTACTTATTGCCATTTTGTTTGTTCATATTTTTATCTTTTTCTTCAAGAAGACCCTTCAACATTTCATATAATAATGGCTTGGTGGTGATGAACTCCTTTAGCTTTTCCTTGTCTGGGAAACTCTTTATATGGCCATTGATTCTAAATGACAGCTTTGCAGGATAGAGTACTCTTGGTTGTAGGTTCTTGCTTATCACTCTGAATATTTCTTGCCACTCCCTTCTGGCCTGCAAAGTTTCTTTTGAGAAATCAGCTGACAGTCTGATGGGAACTCCCTTGTAGGTAACTAACCGCTTTTCTCTTGCTGCTTTTAAGATTCTCTCTTTGTCTTGAACCTTTTGCATTTTGATGATGATGTGTCTTGGTGTGGGCCTCTTGGGGGTCATCTTGTTTGGGACTCTCTGTGCTTCCTGGACTTGTATGTCTGTTTCCTTCACCAAGTTAGGAAAGTTTCTGCCATTATTGTTCCAAATAGGTTTTCAATTTCTTGTTCTCTCTCTTCTCCTTCTGGCACCCCCAAGATGCAAATGTTGGCACGCTTGAAGTTGTCCCAGAGGCTCCTTACACTGTCCTCGTTTCCTTTTACTCTTTTTTCTTTTTGCTGTTCTGATTGGGTGTTTTTTGCTTCCTTATATTCCAAATTGATGGTTTGTTTCTTGGATTTACCTACTCTACTATTGCATCTGTGTAAACTATTCTTTATTTCAGTTAGTGCCTCCTTAATTTCTGACTGGTCCTTTTTTATTCTCTTGAGGCCCTCACTAAGTTCACTGAGGATCTCACTAAGTCCATTGGGCATCCTTATAAGCAGTATTTTGAACTCTGCATCTGTTAGGTTGCTTAACTCCATTTCATTTAGTTCTTTTCCTGGAGTTTTGTTCTGTTCTTTCATTTGGGACCTGTTTCTTTGTCTCCTCATTTTGGCTGCCTCCTTGTGTTTGTTTCTATGTATTACTTAGTGAGAGGTATGGGGCTAGCTGAGATCAGATGCTGCTTGTTTGAAAGAATTTAGGAAAAGCTGAAGCAAGCTCCAAGACAAGCCAATCCTATGGTAAAGCAACTGGCAACAACTTGGGTGGGCCTGAAAGTTGGGTGGGGCAGGGCCTCAAGGAATCACCAGGGTGGGGAAACAGTGTTAGCCAGGTAGCTGGAGTCCCAGATATGGCGGCATCTGCCGGCCCAGGGAAGCACTCGCCAAAGGAACAAAAGCCTTTGATAGCACGTCTGTCCAGGAGAAAGCTGCCTCTCCAGCCCTCGCTCCAATGCCAAATAGCTCAGTTCTTCCCCATATGATTCTGGTGCCTTTCAAGCTGCCTCCCGCTTGCTGGAGCCTAGAGGGTGTAAGTCCGAGTCTGTGCACGGGCCCTTTAAGAGGAGCTGCCGTTGGCTCCAGCCACCTCAGCCTCAGTTCCTGCTGGTTTTTCCAGCCCGAAGTGATGGGGATTCTCTTCCTGGCACTGGAACCCCGAGCTGGGCACCTGGTGTGGGACGGGGACCCCTCAGTCCTCAGGGAAGACCTTCCCAGCTGAGGTGTCCTCCTAATTTTTATCTGGCACACGTGGGTGTGGGCCCAGCCCCTCCTACCAGTCTGGATGTGGCTTTTTCTTTAATTTCATAGTTGTAGGACTTCCATTCAGCTTGATTTCAGGTGGTTTTGAATGATGGTTGTTCTGCAGTTCAGTTGTAACTTTGATGTGGTTGTGGGAGGACACGATACCGCATTTACCTATGCCACCATCTTGACAGGAAGTCTGTAATATTGTATTTTAATTTCAAATTCCAACTGATGGGTAATACATAAGAAAGCAATTGACTTTTGTATACTAACCTTGTATACACAAAAGTTTGCTATAATCACTTATTAGTTCTAGGGATTTTTGGTTGATTGATTCTTTGAGATTGGTTACATAAATCATGTCATCTGTGAACAAAGACAACTTTATTTCTTCCTTCCTCACTTGTATGCAGTTTGTTTCCCTTTAGCTAGGACTTCTAATACAACAATGTTCAATAAGAGTGGTGACTGTGGATATCCTTGCCTTGTGTCTGATCTTAGGGAAAAAGCATCCAGTTTCTCACTATCAATTATGACATTAACTAAGTTTTTTGTAGATATTCTTTATAAGGTTAAAAAAGTTGTCTATCCCATTTGCTGCAAGTTTTTTTTTCACCACCAATTTCCATTTAGTCATTAAGATCCACTTACTACTCCACACTATATCTATTAAACTTGTTTCAAACTCTTCAGTTTCATTGCTGCTTCCCAAATTTCAGGCCCATATCACCACATGCTTCAATCACTACAACCACTAGCTAAGGTGAGAATAATATTTTTGGCATATTAAACCAATATATTTCTACTGCTAATTGTTATCTGGTTCTTCCACCTACTGATCAACAATGCTCACTGTGTCATGGTAAGTAGAATGCAACCTAGAACAAATAAATCTTTGCTCAACTTTGTTTCCAAATTCAAGGGTTTTAAGAAATCTATTCCAAATAAGGGAGGGATATATCGATTTGTTGTTTCACTTATTAATTCATTGGTTGACTCTCGTATGTGTCCTGGCGGGATCAAACCCACAATTTTGGTATATTGGGATGACACTCTAACCAACTGAGCTACCTGGCCAGGATCTGTTACCTATTTTTAATCTCACTGGTTTAAAGACCATCAGCCTAACAGTCTGTTTCTTAAGCATGACTTTCTTTCCTGTGAAATGGGATATAGCCCACTTTACAGCGCTCTGGTGAGTCAAACAAGAACATTAATTAAATGTGTGAGCATAACTTTTTCTCTTTTGCCCTGTGAACATCAAGGCACACTCACCACAAAGACAGGGACACAGAGAACCATGAATGACCTAAGCATTCCCTCTTCCCACCCTCAGAAGCTCATGCAAACTCTCCCAAAAGAGCCAGAGCCACACTGGTAAGGTAAAAGGGGAATGGAAGCACCTCTGAGTTAATTCAAAAGACACAGTATAAACTAAACCATTTCAAACAAGAACATATAAACAGAGCATTAATAGGTAAGATAAATGTATAAATCGTATTGCCTCTCAGCCCATAGGAAAATTATAAATATATAAAAGATGTTATGTTTGTTGCCTCCCACATCCCCTCTTAAGTCTCAAGGTATTAAAGAAGATCCTCGAATATTTAGAATTTAAAATTACTTCCTTATTTAAAGTACAGGGTTTCCATTGATGGTAATTCAGGCAACAAAAGAAGCAGTAAGGAAATATTGTATTGAGACTTTTTAGTACCGTGATTTTCAAAGTGTGGTGTGCAGACCAATTCATCAACAGCTGGTTGTTATTAGAAATGCAGGTACACAGTCCCACTGCAGTCTGAGTTAGAATCTGCTCTCCAACACAACTCCCAGGTGACTTGAATGCACACTGTCTTTCAGAAACAGGCAGGGGTGGGGAACTTCCAGCATGCAGGCTGTGTAAGGCCCTCAAAATCAATACCAGCTAACAGCACACGCCTCACCAAATTAGCCTGACCAAATACAGCAGGGTAATTTTGTGAGGCCTGAGAATGATGCTATAAATATCCAAAGGGCCCTTGGCAAAAAAAGGTTCTCCACCCTTGGACGGATCATGATTCCTCTCCAATCATATCAAGCATTCAGCTGCCCTCCCCACTCGTTAAAAACATTAGTCTAAGGAAATCACTATATATAACATCCAATTTCCAGAATATTCATAGATTAAAACTAAAAAAGAAAATATGCCAAAAATGCTATTCTCACATCTATTATTGGCAAAGGTCTTAATTTGCTGAGAAGAATAAGAGCAGATGCTTACTGTTCCATCACACTGGCCATCCTTAATCCTCAGATACATGCTTGCATTTTTCACACTTTCAAACATGCAAATTCCAACGCTGATTTTATGCACTTTCCAGTAGGATTTTTCAGACTGGTTTCCCACTCCAGTGCAGCTGCCATCGGGCTGGAGACACAGGGCCTGGCAAAGGCTCGTAGCAAGTAGAACCACAGCACTGTTGAGGAACACACCCTTCAGAGCAACAAACAGAATGGAAAAGCAATAACAAGCTCATGTTTTGCTAAAGAAAGATGGCAATAGAGTCCATTCTCTTACAGAAGCTGCAATGATCAGGATCTTAACAGAAGCTTGGTGGTTAAAAATAAGCAAAAGAAAATAATAAAAAAATTGCAATGCAAAACTGAACAAAACTAAAGGAGGTTATCTGGTAAACTCCTAATTTACATCAATAATTATTTATTGAGAGTGTGTTAGTCAAATGTTACAGAGAATAAAAAAGATACAAAACATATATATCACATAGAAACAGTGTGGCAATATAGCCAGAGGGAAAAGGGGCAGGGGTGGGCTAGGTGGGCAAAGGGGAAGGGCAGGGATGGAGATGAAAAATAATTTTGCAGATGGTGTTTTGTTACACTGAAAACCTGTATGGTTTTGTGAACCTATACCACCCCAACAAATTCAATAATAAAAAAAAAGATACAGCCCTGGTCAGTTTGGCTCAGCAGTTAGACCATTGGCCCGCAGACCAGAGAGTCCCAAGTTCGGTTCCCGCTAAGGGAAAGTACCTTTTTTGCAGTTTGTCCCTGGCCCCGGTTGGGGTCATGTGAGTGACAACCAGTCGATGTGTCTTTCTCACATCGATATTTCTCTCTCTCTCTTCCTCCCTCTCTCCCTCCAGCTTTGTCTGAAGATAAATGCAAAAATGTCCTCGGGTGAGGATTAAAAAAAAAAAGGATACAAAACAAACACTTCTCTTAATAAATTAACAATCGCTATTTAAAAAAAATTTTTTTTCTTTATTGATTTTTAGAGCGAAAGGAAGGGAGAGGGATAGATAAAAACATTGATGAGAGAGAACATAGATTGGCCACCTTCTTCATACCCCCAGTTGGGGACTGAGCCCACAACATGGGCATGTGCCTTGACTGGGAATCAAACCAGCGACTTCTTGGTGCATGGGTTGACGACCAACCAGTGAGTCACACCGGCTGGGCTACAATCACTATTAAAAATAGTTTTAATGCTAATACAAAGCATAATACTCTACTAGCAGAATAACTAAATTATGAAATGCATTGTATGAATGTTAGATAAATGTATGCGTGTTGGAATAAATACATGAATAAAAGAAAAGAGATAGCAAATACAACTAAGATATATTTAAGTAAATCTTATGCAATCAGCAGCTTAAGAAGAAGATATAAAAGTTCTCAAAAGTTATTTAGGCCCTGGCCAGTTTGGCTCAGTGGTTGGAGCGTCAGCCTGCGGACCAGAGAGTCCAGGGGTTCGGTACCCACTAGGGGCACGTACCAAAAAAAAAAAGTTACTTAGAAATTAACTATTTTATATTTAGTATAGTTTGAGCTCTTTAATTTTATTAAAAAATTTATTTTTTTTGGTTTTGTTCTGTTTTTTTAAAAATAAATTTATGTTACAGATGTTTCCCCGTTTTCCCCCCAGACACCCTCCTCCTTATCTTGAGCCCGCACCCTCAGCCCAAACATTGTTGTGTGTGTCCATTGGTTACACATACATGCATATAAATTCTTTGGTTTACCTCATCCTTCTCTGAAGATTGTCAATCTGACCCATACTACTTTCTATGTCTCCGGGTCTATTTTGTTCATCAGCTTTTTTTGTTCATTATATTCCACCAATAAGTGAGATCAAGTGGTATTTGTCTTTCTCTGCTTGGCTTGTTTTGCTTAGCATAATACTCTCCAGGTCCTTCCAGGTCGACTCAAAGGATAAGAGATCTTTCTCACAGCTGCATAGTGTTCCATTGTGTATATGTACCACACCTTTATTTTTTAAATTTTTTATTAATTTATTTCTGTTACAGATGTTTCTCCTTTTTCCCCTATTGACATCTTCCTCTCCAAAGCCCGCCCCCCTGGCACGTCCCCAGCTTTGTTGTTTATGTCCATTGGTTATGCATACGTGCCTAAAAGTTCTGTGTACCACAACTTTTTTATCCACTCATCTACTGATGGACATTTGGACTGTTTTCTAGATCTTAGCAATTATAAATATTGCTGTTTTGAACATAGGGGTACATATATTCTTTCTGATTGGTGTTTCAGGCTTCTTAAGATATATTCCTAGAAGTGGGATCCCTAAGACAAATGGCAGTTCAAGTTTTAATTGTTTGAGGTAACACCATATTGATTTCCATAGTGGTTGCACCAGTCTGCATTCCCACCAGCAGTGTACTAGACTCCCCTGTTCTCCACACCCTCGCCAGCACTTGTTTGAGGATTTGTTGATGACAGCCATTCTGGCAGGAGTGAAGTGATGCCTCATAGTCGTTTTCATTAGCATCTCTCTGATGATTAAGGATGGTGAGCATTTTTTTTCATATGTATCTTGGCCATTTATATGTCCTTATTGGAGAGGTGTCTAGGTCCTCTGCCTATTTCTTAATTGGGTTCTTTGTCTTCCTTTTGTTGAGTTGTATGAGTACTATATACATTTTGGAAATTAACCCCTTATCTGACTTTTGGACAATTATGCTCTCCCATATAGTGGGTTCCCTTTGCATTTTGATGGTTGTTTCTTTTGCTGTGCAAAACCTTTATAGTTTGATGTAGTCCCATGTATTAATTTTTTCCATTGTTTCTCTTGCCTTAGGGGTTGTATCAGTAAAAATTCGGCTGCATGTGTGTCAAAAATCTTGTTGCCTCCATTTTCTTCCAGAATTTTTATGGATTCACCAGTCACATTTAAGTCTTTTATCCACTTTTTTACTCTTGTGGATGGTGTAAATTGATAGTCTAGTTTTATTTTTTTGCATGTAGCTGTCCAATTTTCCCAACACCATTTATTAAAGAGGCTGTCTTTACTCCATTGTATGCTCTTGCCACCTTTGTCAAATATTAATTGAGCACATTGTATTAGGTCAAATTCTGGGTTCTCTGTTTGGTTCCATTGATCTATATGCCTGTTCTTGTGCCAGTACCAGGTTGTTTTGATTACAGTGGCTTTGTAGTATAACCTGATGTCCAGTATTGTGATCCCTCCTATTTTGTTCTTCACTTTAAAGATTGCTGTGGCTATTCAGGGTCTTTTTTGGTTCCATATAAACTTTTGAAATTTTTGTTCTAGTTCTGTGAAATATGTCATTGGTATTTATATGGGGATTGCATTGAATCTATTGGTGTATAAGAATGTCATCGATTTCTTGGTGTTAATTTTGTATCCTGCTGCCTTGACAAATTTGTTTATTACATTTAGTATATTTTTGATGGAGTCTTTAGGGTTTTCTCTATATAATATTGTATCATCTGCAAATAATGAGTTTCTCTTCCTCCTTTTCAATTTGGATCCTTTTTATGTTTTTTTCATATCTAATTGCAGTGGCTAAGAATTCCAGGATTATGTTAAATAAGAGTGGTGGAAGTGGGCATCCCTGTCTTGTTCCTGTTCTTAAAGGAAGTGCTTTTAGTTTTTGCCCATTGAGTATGATGTTGGCTGTAGGTTTTTCATATATGACCTTTATTATGTGGGGCTATGATCCCTCTATTCGCACATTGTTATCACAAATGGGTGCTTGATTTTGTTGAATGCTTCTTTAATGTCTATTGATATGATCATATGGTTTTTATCTTTTCTTTTGTTTATGTGGTGTATCACATTTATTGAATTGTGTTCATTGTACCAACCTTGCATTCCAGGGATGAATCCTACTTGGTCATCATGAATAATTTTTTTAATGTATTGCTAGATCTGATTTGCTAATATTTTGTTAAGGAACTTGGCATCTATGTTCATTAGGGATATTGGCCTGTAGTTTTCTTTGTGTGTAGTGTCTTTATTTTTGGAATTAGAATTATGCTGGCCTCATAAAATGAATTTGGATGTCTTCATTCTTTTTGAATTTTTTGAAATAGTTTGAGAATAATGCTTACTTTTAATGTTCGGTGAAACTCTCCAGTGAAGCTTTCTTGGCATGGGCTTTTGTTTACTCAGAGATTCTTGATTACATCTTCAATTTCCTTAGTTGTTATTGGTCTGTTCAAGTTTTCTATCTCTTCCTGGTTCAGTTTTGGGAGATTATGTGTTTCTATATATTTGTCCATTTCACCTAGATTGTCCAATTTGTTGGCATTTAATTTTGCATAGTATTTGTTAATGATCCTTTGTATTTCTGTGGTGTCGGTTGTTACTTCTTTTTTTCGTTTCAATTCTGATTTTGTTTATTTAGGTCTTTTCTCTTTGTTTCTTGGTGAGTCTAGCTAAGGATCCATCAATCTTGTTTATCTTTTCAAAAAACCAGCTCTTTCTTTCACTGATATTTTGAATTTTTTTTTTAGTCTTTATGTTGTTTATTCTTTGATCTTTACTATTTCTTCCCTTCTATTTGCTCTGGGTTTTTATTTTGGTTTACTTTCTAGTTCTTTAAGTTGTGAGGTTAGAAAGTGAAGTAAAATTTTTTCTTGTTTCCTGAGGTAGGCCTGTAGTGCTATGAACTTCCCCCTCTTGACTGCTTTAGCTGCATCCCATAGATTTTGTTGTGTGTTCATTTTCATTGGTTTCCAAGAAGTTTTAAATTTCTTCCTTGAGCTCCTTGGTAACCCATTCATTGTTTAATAACATGTTATTTAGCCTCCATGTGTTTGAATGTTTTTGCTGTAATTGATTGCTAGTTTCATGCCATTGTGATCTGAGAAGATGCTTGATATTATTTCAACCTTCTTGAACTTGTTAAGATTAATTTGTGTCCTGACATGTGGCCTAGGTTTGAGTCTGTCCCATGTGCACTTGAGAAGAATGTAAATTCTGCAGTTTTTGGGTGTAATTTTCTGTAGATATCTATTAAATCCATTTTCTCTAGTGCATCATTTAGAGTCTTTGTATCTTTGTTAATTTTTTGTCTAGAGGATCTATCCAGTGATGTCAGTGGGGTGTTGAAGTCCCCTGCTATGATTGTATTGCTGTCAATTTCTCCTTTGAATTCCTCCAGATTTTTTTTAATATATTTTGGTCCTCCTATATTGGGTGTATATATGCTTACCAAGGTTATATCTTCCTGTTGGATAGATCCTTTCAATATTATGTAGTGGCCTTCTTTGCCTCTAGTTATAGCCTTCATTTTGAAGTCTATTTTATCGAATATGAGTATTGCTACCCCAGCTTTTTTTCCCTTTCCATTTGCTTGCATGATTTTTTTCCATCCCTTCACTTTCAAACTATGTGAATCTTTTGTTGTGAGGTTGGTCTCTAGTAAACAACATATTTGGGAAGCTCTTTATTTCACCTTCTGTTTTGAATGATAGCCTTGCTGGATAAAGTAGTCTTTGATTCAGATCCTTGTTTTTCAAAACCTTGATTACTTCATGCCATTCCCTTCTGGCCTGTAGTGTTTCTCTTGAGAACGCAACTGATAACCTTAGGTGAGTTTTTTTGTAGGTAAGTTGTTGCTTATCTCTTGCTGCCTTTAGGATTCTCTCTTTGTCTTTAATTTTTTGCATTTAAATTATTATGTGTCTTGGTTTGGGCCAGTTTGGGTTCTTCTTAGTTAGGTCTCTCTGTGCTTCTTGTACTTGTATGCCTTTTTCCTTCACCAAGTTAGGGAAGTTTTCTGTCACTATTTCTTCAAATATATGCTGTAACCCTTGCTCATTTTCTTCCTTTTCTGGAATTCCTACCATGTGGAAGTTCTTATGTTTCATATTGTCCCACAGTTCTCTTAGGCTGTCTTTCTGTTTTTTAATTGTTTTTTCTTTTTGGTTCTCTGATTGGGTGATTTTTTTTCTACCCTGTCTTCTAATTCACTGGTCTGATCCTCATCCTCCTCTACTCTGCTGGTTATTCCTTCCAATGTGTTCTTTATTTCTGCTATGTCATTCTTCATTTCTAATTGGTTGGTTTTCAGTGCTTCCATATCTTTACTCATGCTGTTGTGCGCCCTCATGATTATTACTCTGAACTTTCCCTGTGATATCTAGCTCAATTCCCTTTCATTTATTTCATTTTCTGTTGAATTTATCTTGTTCTTTCATTTGGGATTTGTTTCTTTGTTTCACCATTTTGGCTGTCTCAGTAGGTTTTGGAGCCTGCCAAATTTTCACTGTGGGTGTTGGTGTTCTGCTGGTTGTGGCTACCTCTTCTGGGTTAGAATGAGTGTGGAAGGACCCATGTTAAACACCACTGTCAAGTATTACTTTCCTGGGCATATTTGCAAGCCTAGGAAAGGTTCAGTTAACCTGTAGCTTTTTGCCTGGAATCTGTTAGTCTCAGTTACTTGATGAGCCTTGGGTTGTAGCTCTCAACTGAGTGCAAAACTCCCTCAGGTGTTCAGGGTAAGAGGATTTTCAGAGGGTGGGGCAAATGCTTTCTTGTTGTTAATGAGCTTGAATTTGCAATTCTCTGGCTTGGCGGAGTGGTGTTAAATTCCTGAGAGAAGGGTTGTTGTTTCTTCCTGGGGCTCTGGGGTTCTTTGAGTAAGATGGCTACTGTCCCATGAGTGACTCAGCACAAAACTCCCAGTGCCCTCCAAATCCCGAGACTCTCCACACAGTTCCAGTCCAATCTCCCCTCATCTGCTGGTGCCCAAGGTGAGTGGCTGTTGCTAATTTAGTGCTCTGTCCCAGCCCTCTGTGCTGTGGAGCCAGCTTGGGATTTTAACCCTGAGGGAGCTGCTCACAGTTAAAACAACTGCTGCCTGTGGTCTCCCAGCCCACCCTTTTGTGCCTCTGCAGTTTCTACCAGAGTCAATTTAGTGTCCTTTTTTCTGTCCCTGGTTATATAGGTCCTCTCCAGCTGCTTTTCTTTTAGTTTTCCCAATGATTTGTGTTTATATTAGTTGTAATTCCAGTTTGGTCATGGGTGATGGTCTGTGTAGCTTCCGTTCACTCCACCACCATTTTGGAATCAGAAATTAACACTTTAAAAAACTAAATAAAATACATAGAGCATCGGCCAGAGTTCCATACCTGGTCAAGGGCACGTGACTGTGTTGCAAGTTCCATCCCCAATTCCAGTCAGGGTCAGGATCATGCAGGAGACAACCAGTTGATGTGTCTCTCTCACATCAATATTTCTCTCTCCTCCTCCCTCCCTTTCACTCTGTCTAAAAAATAAGTGGAAAAATATCCTTGGGTGAGGATAAATAAATAAATAAATAAAGCTAAAATTAGATATTTATTCCTCTAGAAAATTGTCATGTTTGTTTTTTTAGGGTCCGTACTCAACACTGGGTTTAATGTAATGGATACTTTCCTACACTGTCGAAGGAAGTTAGGTGGTAAAAAATTTAACGTTACACAGAGGTGTCTGGTGTTTGCCCTGGCCTTCAGAAAGTTAATCTTAAAACTACGTAATGCCTGATAGGAATGTTCATGTTTATTTGAGGGTCTATAGTAAGAATGTGATTTAGGGTAGGAACTTTGAGTTACAAGTGTTAGTTTACTTCCTGAGAGACTGGAGACTGAAACCAGCCACATGTATTCCCTACATGATGGAACCCCCATAAAGCCTCTGGGCACCAAGGATCAGGTGAGCTTGCTTCCCTGGTTGGCAATACTCCATGCCTATGGTTACATGTTAATGCTCAGGAAGTATTGTCTTGACTCCATGAGAAGAGGAAAAAGTTTGGTACTTTTCCTAGATTGTGCCCTATGTATCTATTGCATCAGTTGATTTTAATCTGTTATCCTTCTCTGTAATAAACCTTACCCATGAATATAAAAGAGTTCAGTGAGTTCTAGTAGTCTCAAGGACCCCTGAGCTCTAAAGTCTGTATCAGTAATGAGAGCGGTGTATGAACTCTTCTAACTTCATAGTTGACTTACACTTCCGAGGATTAAAAATTAGTACAGTTCTCCCTGAATAGTCACAGCAATCTTGAAAAAGTAGGACAAAGTAGTAGGAAGGATCACAATACCGGATGTCAGATTATACTACAAAGACACTGTAATCAAAACAGCTTGGTACTAGCACAAAAACAGGCATATAGATCAATGGAAAAGAACAGAGAACCCAGAAATTAACCCAAAACATTATTCTCAATTAATATTTGACAAAGGTGGCAAGAGCATACAATGGAGTAAAGATAACCTCTTCAATAAATGGTGTTGGGAAAATTGGAGACAGACATTCAAAAAAATGAAACTAGATCACCAATTTACACCATATACAAGAATACACTGAAATAGATTAAAGACTTAAATGTGACTGGTGAATCCATACAAATCATAGAAGAAAATGTAAGCCACAAAATTTCAGACACACGCAGCAAAGTTTTTACTGATACAATGCCTAAGGCAAGAGAAACAAAGGAAACAATACATGAGGCTAAATCAAACTAAAAAGCTTCTGCACAGCAAAAGAAACAACCATCAAAATGTAAAGGGGAGTACCATGGGGAAGATATTCCCGTCCATTTGGAGGATTAAGTTTGCTGGCCACAGTTTCCTGGAGTGTGTGAATGAGCCTGCTTACCAGTGAACTAGATTCCTGCTACCTGCTTCAGCTTTCCAGATAGATGAGAACAAGTATATACAAATTCTGATTTACAAAATGGAGATAAGCAACTCAGCAGATTCAGAGCTCAGAAAACAGGTTATGAGATAGCTCAAAGAACTTGGTGAGACATTCAAGGGACTTAGTCAGAACTCCGAAGAACTTAGTGAGAACATCAACAAAAAAAAGGACCAGTCACCAATGAAGGATGCACTAACTGAAATAAAGAATAATTTACAGGGAATCAAAGGTAGGATGGGTAAAACCAAGAAGCAAACCATCGATTTGGAATATAAGGAAGCAAAAACACCCAATCAGAACAACAACAACAAAAAAGAATCCAAAAATGTGAGGATAGTGTAAGGAGCCTCTGGGACCACTTCAAGCTTGCCAACATTCGCATCTTGGGGGTGCTAGAAGGAGAAGAGAGAGAACAAGAAATCGAAAACCTATTTGAAACAATAATGGCAGAAAACTTCCCTAACTTGGTGAAGGAAACAAACATATGAGTCCAAGAAGCACAGAGAGGCCCAAACAAGATGAACCCAAAGAGGTCCACACCCAGACACATCATCATCAAAATGCCAAAGGTTAAAGACAAAGAGAGAATCTTAGAAGCAGCAAGGGAAAAGCAGTTTGTTCCCTACAAAAGGAGCTCCCATAAGACTGTCAGCTGATTTCTCAAAGGAAATTTGCAAGCCAGAAAGGAGTGACAAGAAATATTCAAGGTGATGAAAAGCAGTGACCTACAACCAAGATTACTCTATCCTGTATAGCTATCATTTAGAATTGCTGGACATATCCAGAGTTTCCCAGACAAGAAAAAGCTAAAGCAGTTTATCACCACCAAACCAGTATTATATGAAATGTTGAAGGGTCTTCTTGAAGGAGAAGAACAAAAACATGAATAAAATGGTAATAAATACATATTAACAATTGAATCTACAAACAAAATGAGAAAGCAGAGCAGAAACTCTCATAGATACAGAGAACTTTTTGTTGCTTGCCAAATGGGTGGGGGTTGGGAGGATGGGTGAAAAAGATGAAGGAATTAAAAAGTACAAATTGGCTGTTAAACTAATGAACCTCAAAGGGAAGGGGGAGGGAGGCAGGAATGAGATAAACCAAAGAACTTCTATACATATATGTATAACCAATGGACATTGACAGTACTGTGGGGAAGGCAGAAGTGGGGCAAGATTGGGGAGGAGGGGGGGTCAATGGGGAAATAAAAGGGAGATATCTGTAATACATTCAAGAATAAAGATAAGTCAAAACAAAAAAAAAAATGCAAGGGGAACCTACTATATCAGAGAGCATAATTGTCAATGATACATCTGATAAGGGATTAATTTCCAAAATATGGAGTGCTCATACAACTCAACAAAAGGAAGACAAAGAACCCAATTAAAAAATGGGCAGAACACCCCAATAGACACCTCTCCAAATAGGACATACAAATGGCCAAGAGACATATGAAAAACTGCTCAACATCATTAATCATCAGAGAGATACAAATTGAAACAACTATGAAGTATCACCTCACACCTGCCTGAATGGCTGCCATCAACAAATAATCAAACAAGTGCTGGCAAGGGTGTGGAGAAAAGGGGACTCTAGTACACTGCTGGTGGTAATGGAGACTGGTGCAGTCACCATGGAAAACACTATAATGTTTCCTCAAAAAATTAAGAATTGAACTGCCATTTTACCCAGTGATCCCACTTCTAAGAATATATCTTAAGAAGCCTGAAACACCAGTCAGAAAGAATATATGTACCCCTATGTTGATAGCAGCACTATTTACAATAGCTAAGATCTGGAAACAGCTCAAGTGTCCATCAGTAGATGAGTGGATAAAAAAGCTGTGGTACATATACACAACTGAGTACTATGCAGCTGTAAGAAAGAAAGATCTCTTATCCTTTGAGATGACATGGAGGGACCTGGAAAGTATTATCATAAGCAAAACAAGCCAAGCAGAGAAAGACAAATATCACATGATCTCACTTATTTCTAGAATATAATGAACTAAACAAACTGATGAATAGACCTAGAGTCATAGAAGTAGGGTACAGACTGACATTCCTCAGAAGTGGGGCAGGGGAGAAATAAACCACAGAACTTTTATACATGTATGCATAACCGATAGACATAGACAACAAAGCTGGGGATGGGGTGGGAGGGGATAGGGAGGAGGGAGTCAATGGGGGGAAAAAGGAGAAACATCTGTAACAAAAATTAAATACAAAAATTATCTTGGAGAACCCCATTAAATAAAAATGCTTTGAAATTAAAAAAAAAAAAGAATTTCTACATCCATAGTTATAACCTCCTACTTCAACTGGCTATGGGATGTTACTCCCATCAGTTTCATTGTTGCTAATGTTATGATCCCTATTGCCTTTCAGTCTGAGTAAATAAAAAGGTAATAGGCATTAATGCCATTTAGTGGAAAGATACCTGATTACCTTACTATGACTCAATTCAAGGGTTTTCAACAGAGCAAAAGAAAGTAGGTATTTAACAATATCAATTTAATGACTTTCCTCTATTTACCTTGACAAAAACCACAAATTCTTTAGAAAGGTTTGCATAGCCTGTTGACGATTCACCAGCTGTTTTGCCATGAGAATCAAAGATAACTGTGTGCCCACGAACCTGTGCTGACTCAAGAATTGCACAGTGGTTGGGCTGATAAAGCACCCGCAGCTCAGTGGCGGTTCCACCTCTAGCCTAAAAGAAAAGGGGGAAAACCCTTTGAATAAACAAAAGAAAATAAATTTAAAATGTTTTGACATTTAAATACATATAAAATGTTTTTACATGTATATAGAGGTTTACTCCACTCTATAGAACCCTTGAATTATTTGTATAATTTTATGTTTCTTAATTCCATTGTTTTGATTCCCCAGAATAATTTCCAGTGTCTTTGCCCAAGAACTTTCTTCTTCTCCTGACACGGTAGAGTGTTAGGTAACAATAAAAATAATTCCAGTGGCAGGATCATTTAATGAGATGTTTATATGTATTTTATCATTGTTTATTTTTTATTTCTTCATTTGTGTTTTCCTATATCAAGACTATTTGGCACCAAAGCTGAAACTAATACACATGTAACACTAGGGTTTAACTTTAAAAAACTAAACCAATAGAGGAAGTTATGCTACAAAAGACGTTCCTGGTTTGGGGTACTGTTTGAAGTCTTACCCATCTCCCTCAGTGCCCCCAGGATGCATTTAAGCCTGAAAGTGAGTGTTGGGTGCCGCTTGAATGGCACCCATATCACTAAGACTACCAACCTCAGCAAAGTTCCCTTGTGTAATTATGGTAGACAAGCAACAGAGCTGACAAGAAACTATCTTGTGTTTGATGAGTACATTACCAGTGACTGGTGTGGTTTGAAGTTAAGACTCAATACCAGGTGAAATTATGTGTGTAAAAAGAGAGTCTCATAATAACTAAGATGGAATCTCTCACCAACTCTAGTGAAATAGGGGCTTGGAGATAGAGTTGATTTGATTTTAGAAAAATAAAACAGTGGAATATTTGTTAAACTCTTAACTGAGTAGATTCCATATTCACTATATTCATGTTTATTAAGCACTTATTATGCCCAGGGCCTATGCTAAGCAGAATATGCTATAAAGTAGAATACACAGGATACCTTGCTAAATCTGGAGCAGAGGAAGAAAGACTTCGTGGAGCCTAAATTTCAATCACACAAATTACATACCTTTTTTTTCAATAATTATTATTTTCCCTTATTTAAATAACATGCTGTGAGTTCAATATTATCATACAATATTAGATAACATTATATGAAGAAGCTGTAGCATGAGAGCGGAAGTCAGACTGCCGGTGTTCAATTTCTGCTTTCACACTTACTACCTACCTATGCGACTTTGGACAGCTCACTTAATAACACATATTAAGCACATAGGACAGTATATGACAGTAATGCTGTCTCATTTTTCAAAATATGTAATATGCACAGATTTTAAAAAGATAGCTTTCTATAGTAAAAGGTACATTTCAAGTATAAATTAAGCAATACAAAGTATAATTATGTCAAATTATTGGGTTTTGTTTCCTAATAATAGGATCCGTTACAGGGTTTTTGAAAAGTCAGAATGTTTACAGAAATACAATTTGGTAATCTTATAAAAGTACCTCTTGTAAAAATATATATAGATATAATACTATTGCTATATGGCAAAAAAAAAAAACCCACCATTACTACCTACCATTCCAGTAGCAAAGCCACTGTGAAGAGCAAGAGAAAGATGCCTTATTTCGTGACTTTGGAATATGCATATATTTCCTTTGTTGAAAATAACATCAAAGAAACCTGTAAAACATTTTAAGTATTAAGTAATTCATACTTTTAAGTTTTTTCTTATTCAATTATACATTGAAATCTCCAAATAATACATTTTATAATATCTCTCAATGAAATTTTTTCAATTAGTGAAACATAGAATGCTAGTAAGCCTTTGATTATATATGTTACTTGGCAATTTGGTGGACTTCCATAAAAAATCTTTAATGCCTTCCCATGCTAATCGGTAAGCCCCTGAGGCAACCCCCCAAAAAATAACACCTGATGGTCCCGGGAAGAGAAGTAATTTTAGTATAAAAACCCATTTCCATTCTATAAATCTCAGAGATTTGGGGTAAAATAAATGCACTACAAAAGTAATTACATATGATTTGGGCATTAGTGACTGGCTCATATGATTATGATGACACAGATTCTTTCATCATATATTTGTTTTAAGTTTTCAATGTACTTTTACATGTTTTTATCTTAGGATGTGAGCTTTTTGAGGGTATAAATTTTTATCTACTCTGTGTACCGTTATATAGCAGCACTTAGAAGAGTTCCTAGAACACAGTAGATGCTCAAGAAATATCCTCTAGATAAGTTAGTTAATATCCCCATTTGGCAAGTGAGGAAACTGAGATACAGAGAGACAAAGGACTTTCCCAAGATCTGTACATAATCATAGACTTGAAATAGAACTCAGGACTTCAGATCTTAGTCTAATGTTCCTTGCATTACCAATAATCCTTCCTTTAGTATTTACAGCCAACAAATTTTCAGGAACCCACGCGTAAAAATAAATGAAAACCATTTTTGTTTTTACAAATAGGTGATTCTCAGGGATGAGTCAAGCAAGCTAGATATAAAAGAATATGTATTGTCTGTTTTATTATATAAAGTACAAAAAGAGGCAGAACTACTCTAATGTCTTAGGAATCAAGGTAATTGTTACCTTTGGGGGAGAGTGACTAGAAAAAGGCATGAGATTGTTTCTAGACTGCTGGTTATGTTCTATTTCTTGATCTGGGTTCTAGTTATATGGGCATGAGTTTGTGAAAATTCATAATAAAATATGTGTATTTTTTCTGCATATGGATAATATTGAAGGGGTTCAGAGTATGCCACCCCAAAGATATGCCCTTATGGCATGAAGATTATTTTGAGCTGAAAGCAACTGAGAAAAAACAGACACAGTATGAATTCTTCATCCTCCCTCTATCTGCCTAAAAGCAGAACATAGATTTATTTTGTAAAGATATCTTCCAACCCCATTTCCCCAGCAGAAAAAGGAAGACAGGAAAGCTCACTAATTCGCGCTTACCTTGCATTAGTTTCCCCAATTACGTCCTTCCCATAGTTAGCTGCGCCTAGCTCAAAGTCCTTTTCCCTTGTCTGGTCACGTCTCTACAGAATTATTGTTCTTTTTAAAAATGCTATATGAGCCCCAAGTTTTAACCATTCCTTTGAGCTCAAACTACCCATTTGAGTTCATCACTAAGTTCTCCCCTATAAAATGATTTTAAAATAGGTGATTCCTTGAGCCATGATTTATTTCAGTTCCTAATGAGTTGCTGAGCTTTGTCTATGTATGTGGTGTATGTATGTGTGCATATAAATATATATAAATAATATAAAATAATTTATCTAATATAAAATATGCTATGAACATTTTATTATCTATAAAATGATTTCATGATAAAGATTTTTCTAAAATAAACTAATCTTTCCTCTTCACCACTGTCAAGGGAGCCCATTTTGTATTAGCTCAAAACTTTGAACCTAGTCAATATATACCAACTGAAGCAAGATTATGGTAGTTATTGGGTGATTTAGGTTCCCCAAATCCCAATTTTTAACATGTAATTGTTTATATATTTGATTTAATTATTCGCTTTGTATGTGTATATTCATCTAGAGTTGACAAACGCAATTAATGAATCCTACTTTTATATTTTTATTTCGATTAACTATATGGGCAAATGCTTTTATAAGGTTCAGGTTTCACGAAGAGGTTAATTCTACTACTCCAAATTTTAAAAGGATTTCACTGTATATTGAAATGATCTTATATTCATTTAAAGTCATATTTCCAAAAGTGAAGAACTTGTATATTAGTTCAACAGACCACTCCAAATGGAAGGCTTTCTGCTTAATTAAGCTCTAATTTATTTTTGTCTATGTAATAAATTTCATCTTAATGGCTAAAAGTTAAGGATGTTCATAAAATTAAACCATCTGGATGTATATTTCCAAATAAAATTTATGGACATTATAGGGTGTGGGGTGTTATTAAATGAGGAAAGAAGCAGGAATTCTGATTTTGATTCTGACAGCAACTTACCAGATAACTGTAGACAAATCACTTTGCATCAATCTGTTTCAATTTTCTCATCAAAGAAATGAGCACAAGAACTCTCAGAGAATGTTTTTCAGATGATTCATTAATTGAGTGAACTAATAAGTTAATGATGAAAACATCTGAAAACTAGGGGACTCTTCTTACAGATTTAATAATTAAAATCATAGAATTAGATAAATTTTTTTATTAAATATTTTTCCTAAAGTTTATCAAGAATAACAAATATAAGTTCTATGAAGGAATGGCACTTTGTCTATTTGTTCATTGTACCATGCCTAAGACTGTTTTATCCACAGTAAACATTTTATAAATATTTACTGAATAAATGAACTACTACCGAGAAACAAATTAAACATTCCTATTTAGAGAAATTTAACACAATACAGAATGTCTTGGGATTTGGAAGCTTAATGCAGTGAGTTTTAATTAAAAATATATACAGTCTAACCTTGGTTCTGGAAAGTCTCCCATCTCAAACAACTGGTTTCTTGACCAAGTAGTTCAGGAAAGAATGTCTGGGTTGTGGAACAAACTTCAGTTTTCACCAGACAACCCTTTCATGCTGATGTATCAGCATGACAAAATGCATCTCTTAGGCAACAAAGAAAAGAGAGAATGCTTTTGTTGTTGGTTAAATAGAAGATTAGTACAATTTTAAAACATGAAGAGGCCATCAAGAGTGCTAATGTTGCTAAGGGTGTAAAAGGGCCCACAAAACAACAATCACAGACAATTGAAGAGGTAGAAACGTTGTTGATTTGGATAAATGAAAAGTAGTTAGCCGGTGACAGCACTTAGGAGGCAGTGATAAGTGGAAATATGAGGATGATGCATACTGACCTCCTGAAAGACAGCCCTGGTAAGGAGTGCTGAAAGTTATTTGTTTAAAGCAAGTAGGGGGTGTTCAATAAACTTAGGAAAACAAGTGTTTGTTTATCAATTAAACAGCACTGTTTAATCTATAATGATATTTACTGTATATAAGAAAGGTTAAAACAGAATAATTTGTGGGTCTGTAACAGTTTAATCCAATTTACATTATTTCTAATGGGAAAAAATGATTCTGTTTTTGAATAAATAGCTTCTCAAACAGCTTTCCGGAACAAATTAAATTCAAAAATTGAGGATCAATCATATGTGAAATATAAACGAACAGTTATAGGATAAATTCCTAAAGGAAAAGAATGAATACTGTGAAAACATTAAATCCAAGTTAATATATAGATTTAATGTAATTTTAACAAAATTTCCTTCAGGATTTCTTTTGGAACAAGAAAATAATTTGAAGTCAATTTAAAAGAAAAACCATAACTACTACCTCTCTGATAAATATTTTGTGCTGTAGTTTGGGTATTAAAATCTTGAGTTATTGTCTGATATTTCAATACTCCTCTCCTTTTTAGCTCAGGTGCAGCTTCTAGGAGCTACTCAGAAGGGATAAGACCATGGTCTCCTTTCTCTCCTTTGGTTTCCTTGTCTCTTTCACTGTCTTCCAACAGGTTAAAATCAGACAACAAATGGTCTGGACTGCCTGTCACTACTTGAGCCAATTAAGCAGACAAGGTTGAATTGTATATGAGGGTTTAGTTTACTCCAGTATTGCCGGCAATATGGGAGAGCAGCCAGGTTAGCCTGTAAATAACTGCTCTCCACTCCCTCCAAAGTTCATTGCTTATATTGGATATTACATGGGGAAGTAGGCAACTGGAATATCAATGGGTAAAACAGTTACAGATTACAGGCATAGGGAAGTGATGGGAGCTGGGTAATGTGGGCTGTTTGCAGTACACCATCTCCAAGGCTCTAAGGTTTTTAGTCTTTCCATGATGGGGGGTGGTGGGGGAGGAGCACAGTTATTGCGTAAGGAGAATGGACAGCATTCCCGAGGTAAACTCCCAGGGTGTACAGCTCCCAGCCAGGTCATAACGGGCTTTCTTTAATCAAAACAAAGCAATCATGATTAACAGAGCAAGGATATTTAACATTTCTTATAACTATGGCTAGCACTTCACTATGATCAGTTCTCCATTATTCTCTCCTGTCCCTTTCAAGGTGGGTTTAGTAGGTGATGTATTGCTCTTGTGAGCTACCATGAGGCAAAACTGCAGGCTCTCCTCTGTGAGTCTTTTCCATTCTCCATCCAATAATGCAGAAGTCAAAATAGTGGCTCATGTGTGTGTCACACTAGATTGGTGTTCTTGTAATACCATCAACAGCCTTCTGATATTGAGGAATCCTGTCAGGGCGAGGTCTTTTTGTACTGGACAGCTATTTGGAGTGGCCACATGGCACCTGCTTACATGTTCTATCTGTGCCTACTATAAAATCACTGGAAACCCAGGAATTCATGCCTCAGATTCAAGAGAAATTAGGGGTTCAATCTCTGACCATTCCTACTCTGCTAAGCCTTCCTATAGTTCTTCCCTATGATTCAGTGGCTCTAGGTCTACTCTCTTCTCTAGCCATTCAACACACAGCTATCCTAGAAGAGAGCAGACATCAGTCCTTAAATAGCAGATAGCTAAACCAGCTAGCCAAGAAGTATTTCCATAAACATAGTCTGTAAAGACACAGCAAACCCAACTGGATTAAGACAGTTTTTTCAAACCCAGCACATCAGGCAGCAAGAGCTGCAGGTTTATATCAGTTCCCCAACCCCCTAGTCCCATGGGGACAATGCAGAGTGGGGTTAGGTAAGTATTTTGCACTCACACTGGTTCTGGGTCACAGCTGAAGAAATCTGTTTTGGAAACCCCCAATCTTATTAAAGGCTGCTAGAAACAGGCCCAATCTTTGCCCACATGGAGATATTATCTTTATTACCTTAATTAGAAAAAAATATTCCTGGGGAGAGGAGAGAGACTTTACCATCCCTGAAGGTCTTCACAGAAAGATGTTCTTTTATTTTGCAACATCTTACACAAAGAATGCCTTTGTGAGAATTGTTGTCCCTTCCTCAAAACTCTTTACTGCCTTTTTGTTAGAAAATTGTTAATAAATATACAGTATAAATCCATAACAATTAGATATGTGAATTGTACCCATACTATTATACAGAGCACAATGGCTCATTCATTCTTTTTAAAAACTATGGTAAAATAATATAAAATTCACCATTTTAATCACTTTGAAGTGTACAATTCAGTGGCATGTAGTGCATTCACACGGTTGTACAACCATCACCACTACCTAGTTTCAGAACATTTTAATTATCAAAAAGAATTCTTGTACCCATTAAGCAGTCAATCCCTACTCTGCCATTCTTCCCTGCAGCAACCACTAATCTACTTTCTGTCTCTATGAATTTGCCTATTCTGGATATTTCATATAAATTAAATCATTCAATATGCAGTCTTTTGTGTCTGACTTCTTTCACTTAGCTCATTATTTTTATGGTCCATCCATGATGTAGCATGTATAGAATTTCATTTTTCTTTATGGCTGAATGTACAATGTAAATTCCATTGTACAGTTATAGCACATTTGTTTATCCATTCATCAGTTGATGCACATTTGGGTGGTTTCCATATGTTGGCTGTCATGAATAGTGCTATAAACATTCATGTACAAGTTTATATTTTCCTTCTCTTGGGTATATATTGAAAAGTGGACTTGCTAGATCACATGGTAATTCCCTGTTTAATTTATTGATGAATTATCAAATTGTTTTCCAAAGCAGATGAATTTTACATTCTCACTAGCAATGTATGAAGGTGCCAATTTCTCAACACCCTCACCAATACTTGTTAGTTTCTGTTATTTTTATTATAGCCATCCTAGTGGGTGTCAAGTGGTGTTTCATTGTGGTTTTGATTTGCATTTTCTTAATACTAATGACATTGAACATCTTTTCATGTATTTGTGGGTCATTTATGTATCTTCTTTGGAAAAATATCTCTTCAAGTTTTTGCCCATTTTTAAATTGGATTGCCTTTTGTTTGTTTTTGAGTTTTAGGAGCTTTTAATATATTCTAGATAATAGGTGTTCATTAGATATATGATTTGCAAATATTTTCTTCCATTTTGTGGGTTACCTTGTCACCTCTTGATAGCATTCTTTGATGTACAAAAGTTTTAATTTGATGATGTCCAATCTATCTATACCTCTACTTTTATGCCAGTACCACACTATTTTGATTACTGTAGCTTTGAAGTAATTTTTTTTATCCTCACCAGAGGACATTTTTTCATTTTTTGTTCAGATAGAGTGGGAGAGAGAGAGGAAGAGAGAAAGAGAGAAACATCGAAGTGAAAGGGCCACATCGAGTGGCTGCCACCCCCACGACCAACCAGGGCCAGGGACAAACTGCAACCAAGGTACATGTCTTTAGCGGTAACTGAACCCGGGTCTCTCTGGACCGCAGGCCGAAGCTCTAACCACTGAGCCAAACAGGCCAGGGGCTGAAGTAATTTTTAAAATCAGAAAATGTGAGCCTTCTGACTTTGTTCTTTTCAATATTGTTTTGGCTATTTGAGGTCCTTTGTAATTCCATATAAAATTTAGAATTAGTTTTTCCATTTCTGCAGATAATGTTATGGGGTTTTGATAAGGATTGCAATGAATTGTAGATCACTTTGGGGAGCATTGTCATCTTACTAATATTAAGTATCTCAATCCATGAACATAGGACTTCTCCCCACTTATTTAGGTCTTCTTTAATTTCTTTCAAAAATGTTTTATAGTTTTCAGGGTAGAAAATATGCACTGAATATTCAGGACTACCACAGGAATGAAGATGAAAACTCAGATTAGATATAGGAGAGATACTGCCCTTTCATTCCAGGTCATAACTTAGTGTGAAGGGAATGTGGAAGTCATCATAGTGTCCAGAGAAAATACCAAGAGCAGCTATCTTACAGAACAGTGCCTGACAGGTATATAACTGATTTATTGCTATGTAAAATACAGTTGCAATCTAAAACAAATACATATTACTTTACAATTTCTGTAGGTCAGGAATTTGAGAACAGTGTATCTGGGTGTCCCTGGGTCTTTTGTGAGACTGCAATCAGGTTGTTGAAGGCTTGATGGGGGCTGGAGGGAGGATTCTTTTGCAAAATGGCTCACTCACATAGGTATTGGCAAGAGGTTTCTGTTCCTCGCTCAGTTGGCCTCTCCATAGAGTTTCTTGAATGTCCTCATGACATGGCAGTTGGCTTCCCCCAGAGTGAGAAATCCAAGAGGAAATCTGTAATACTTTATTTGACCTAGTCTCAAAAGTCACACACAGTCACTTCCACCATATTCTACTTGTTATAGGAAAGTCATCTAATCCAACCCATACTCAAGTGGAGAGGAATAGGCCCCATCTTTTGAAGAGGGCAATATCAAGTAATTTGTGGATATATTTTAAAACTTTCACACTGAAGTATGCATATGCCCTATTCTTCCATATGCCCAATTCTGACATCACATCAAAAAAACCCTCTAGAAACAAAAAAACATAAACCCACTAATAAAACCTGTACAACTACTTACATAGATCCTCAGAGAGAATATAAAAAACAATAATGACATTGGAAACTTCTAGTAGTGTGATATACATTTTAAAAATACATGATTAACCTTTTAGGAATATGTCACATAATTCTGAATTTAAAAAATTATTGATTGATTTTAGAAACAAAGAGGAAGGGGGAGAAGGAGAGGGGAATGGGGAGAGAGAGAGAGAGAAACATGTATTTGTTTCACCTATTTATGCATTCATTGGTTGATTCTTGTATGTGCCCTGACTGGGGATTGAACCTACAGCCTTGGTTGTATCAGGATGATGCTCTAACCAGCAGAACTACCCAACCAGGAACTGAATTTAGATTATACATTATTTTTCTGAAAGAACACTGCTGTAAAATGAGAAAACTATGCACATCTATACCATCTATATTTTACAGTAACTCTTGAAATTTTGGGTGATGGGAGTATGTGAAACTGGTCCTGACATAAAGTAGCCATCTAGGGTTTAGAGTTAAAAATTGAATTGCTTTGGTTGTCTTGTGCCTCCTTTATTCCTAGGATCTCACACTAAAGACTTACTTGTGACTGTCATTGTCAATGTTGTTATAGTATTGTTTTTAATACCTATAGGTTTATGATCATAAAATGAAGCTCCCTGCAGTATTTCAAAGATCTTCTCATGCTTTGTGTCTGATTTTAGTTCAAAACTGTCAAGAAATGGTTCAGTAGCTTTCAAAGAAATGAGCGTTTTAACTCTCTGAGAATGGAAATAGCTAAATTCACAACCAGCTTCATAAGTAAAGAGGATTGATGCATGGTGATAACAACAGCATTGTTTTATGGAGTGAACATTATAAGTCAATATAGCTCAGAGAAATATTCTTATTTTTCTGAAAAATGTCAATGGATCAGCATTGTTCATCACTGCACCTTCCAGGAAAAGAAAAACTGATTCATGAGTGTGAATTTAGGGACACTAAGCATAACATCAGGATAAAATGCTGCAAGTAATTATCACACATAAAAGACTTCCTGTTACAAAAATGTCAGTTATGTAGAGAAAAATTATTTATACTACCCTACCCCTGCATTTTTTAAGGATGGCTCGTTTTACCCTATAATGACTCTGGAAACACTTAAGGGTAAAAAGTTTGTCTATTTTCATAATCTACCAGATAGTTTGGTGGTCTACATAGGGACTCATATGTCTGGTAGTAGGTGCTGGAAACAATTCTCTCTCTCTTTCTCTCTCTCTCTCCTAGGAGAGTAAAGGTAAAGATCATTTTCTTCCTTTCTCTGAATAAGATTTGCTTCCATTCCAGAATATGGATAGGTTCTCTGTCTTCATCTCATTTTCTTTCTCTGAAAGGAAGGATGGGCAACCCTATATAAAATCAGATTTTCCTAATTTCTCTCCGTTAATGCACCCACCCACACATGTAGAGACCATCAGACCTTCATGTCATGATACTGTGGGACTGGGACTTGGAAAACCAATGCCTGTGAGAAATGAAGTCTTGGTCTTTTTGACTCTGCTGTCATGTTTTCAGCAAGTAGGGTAAACTTAGATCCTTCAGTCTCTGATTTAACAATGGGAGATATTTTTGTGACCGCATTTGAAAACACAACCTACTATACTGAGTAAGGACAAATAACATCAGCATTGGCAGCAGGTACCTCAGGGAATGACATGAAAGGCCATTCTGACTGATCTAATTAAATAAGCTATCTCAAGAAGGAACCAATAGGTAAGAAAAATGTGCAAGGAAAGAGAATTTTGGAAAGAGAAGCTGCTAGGAAGTATTCTTAGACTCCCACATATTTTCATAGAAAAGAAAGTTGGATTACTTCCCTGGCTCTCTAATATGAGGTAAAGGAGGCTACATTTTGAGGAAATGCCATATAAGTTAGCATCTCCATCCATCACATCCTGAAAGCTGTTTGAAAAGCTGTTTCTAACAAAGTAGAGTAGCCCCTCATCCCTTACCCATGGGGATATGTTCCAAGACCACAGTGGATGCCTGAAACCACAGATAGTACCAAACCTTATATATAACTAGGGATTTTTTTCTCCCCTGTACATACATACCTATGAAAAACTAATTTATAAATTATGCAGAGTAAGACATTGATAATAACTAATAACAAAATTGAACAATTATAACAATATACTGTATTAAAAGTTATGTGAATGGCTTTGGGGCCTTTATTAACTAAGATAAGGGTTACTTGAACACAAGGTCTGCCATACCACACAATTTAAAACTTATGAATTGTTTATGTCTGGAATTTTCCTTTTAATATTTTTGTACTACAGGTAACAAACTGTACAAAGCAAAACCATGTATAAGGGGGACTACTGTAGAGCAAAGTTGTATTTATAGATGCAGATGGCAAATTTTGCTTGAACAGTAAAGGTATACATTTCAAGATAATTTGGAGGTTTGGGTTTATAGTCAAAAGCCTTCCATTATCAGTTTACTCCTTCTTCTTTAACTCATAGTCATGGCTTCATGACATGCTGATTTTAAACATCAAATCTAGTTTTTCTTTGCCTAGTTTTTCTCTGTACCTTTATCATGACACTAGCTACAAATAACCACTATTAGAATTTTTGTATGTATTTCTCTTCTTCATTACATTTTGAATCTCTGAAATTCAAAAAACTGTCTTAGCTATTTCTGTGGCCCGAGAATTGTTTAACATGGTGTTATGAACCGAATTGGCATTCAGTATTTAGTAGAAAAACTTGATTACTTAAATGGCCTCACCATGTAAGAGCTACATTGCTGCTTTTTATGAACAGTTACAATGTTAATTGCCTACATTTTATTCTTCAGTTTAGTAATGACAAATGTGATTTTCATGCTGTAATGGTCTGGACAATGACATTGTCTGCCCAGATTAAAGCCTATCATCTATTGATCACTTGTATTAATGCAGTGAATTATTTAAATGACCCAATACTGTTATAAAGCCATTTGAAAAAGAAGCAAAACTGCCAATTAAACTAGGTCTAGAAATCCGCATTTTTCTAACTCCCAAAACAAGCACAGCACCATACGCTTTACCATATTTTAGTGATTTTACCATATTTGTCTCTCTTCTTTCCAACTGCATCAACTAGGCCATCTGGGTGTAGACGGACAAACCCTCCAGTGAGCTTGTTGTAGAACTGAAGAGTATTTCCCTTCATAAACTTCCAGCTTTCTGCAGCCCACTATGTAGGAAAACAAAACAAAACACACCAATATTAAAAGACAAAGAGAAGACAATTACTAAGAAACACCCCTTACTAATCATTATATATTGTTTTCTTTTAACACATCAAATAGCTATTTGAACACTGTTTGCACCTAGCAATTTACAGCCAAAAATAAAATCTTACTGTTTCCTTTATTTTATGTTCTAGCTTCTGCCCTGAGGATATAAAGGAAAGAGAACATTAGTTTCAGCAGTGTCATGATTTCCTCAATCACCATACAACAGAGTTCTTAAAGAAATGTGTGAACATGACACTCACTTGCAAAGATGATACTGTTATCCTTGGCATACAGTTCTCTGACAATTTTACCATCATCTTCCCCTTGATCCAGCCATCTGTGGAAAGAAAGTGTACCTAGTATCTTCTGGCTTTGTATTTATACTAACCATGGGCAATTATCTAGCCAAGCCAGGCATAATGGATAAAGGACATTGAAAAAACAAAAAGCCATAGGCATTCAGTTAGCAAAAGCAGAGTAGAAAATGAAGAAGGAAATGCTTAAAATGACTATGAAAGTGCAGGAGAAGTAGGAGATGCAGGTAAGGATAAAATATGTTTTTCCCTGATCCACAGGTGCATTATTCAATCAACCTGCTTAGGTCATACATTTTACATCCATTGGAACAATTATTTTATCTTGTTCTTTGGCCACCAATTAGAATTCAAACTATACCAGTTATTTCATAAATGGCTATTCCTGGTTCCATGGGGGAAAAAGTCAGGAAAATTTTGAAAGAAAAAGTAAATCTATGCTTGGCTGGGGTGGCTCAGTGGATTGAGTGCAGTCCCATGATTGAGAGGTACCGGTTTGATTCCGGGTCAGGGCACATGCCCAGAAGGGAGTGTACAGGAGGCAGCTGATTGATGTATCGCTCTCACATCAATGTTTCTATTTCTCTCTCCTTTCCTCTAAGAAAATCAATAAAAACATATATATTTTTTTTAAAAAAAGCAAATCTATCTCCACTATTGGATAAATAACCCAAAAACAAGGCCTGATGACAGTGGGTCAGCAATGTCATTTTTGTATAAAAAGCCACATACAACATTTATTTTTTAACCTAATTTGGGACCTAGTCCAACAGGAATGTTTTCTTTTTTTTTTAATCCTCACCCGAGGACATTTTTGCATTTATCTTGAGATACAGTGAGAGGGAGAGAGGAAGAGAGAGAAACATCAATGTGATAGAGACACATTGAGTGGTTGCCATCCACACCACTCCAACCGGGGCCGGGGACAAACTGGAACCAACGTACATGCCCTTAGCAGGAACCAAACCCAGGACTCTGGTCCACTGGCCGACGCTCTAACTGCTGAGCAAAACCAGCCAGGGTAGAATATGTTTTCTTAACAAAGAATTTCATTCATTCTCCTTACTGATATGTAAAGAGAAATTATATTTTAAAAATCTATCTTAATTTCCCAAGAGATATTTAAATTTGTATCATCAGGAAAAATGATAAACATAATGGATATCTTTCTAAATAGAAGAAGCAGTACATAAAATTAATGTTCAAAAAAGTTATCCAACAAAGCACTATTTCAGGAATAATTGAATAAGCTATCCATTTCTCCAGAACTTGAAACTAACTAACGTGAAATAAATTTATTCAATGTGAAAGCACACTTACAAACCTGTGACAGAAGAAGGCATATTCATGATTGGTTATGGGATCCCTGATTACAACATCATCAAGAAACCAGCCATTTCCTAAACACAAATTAAAGAAAGAAAAGTGTCGTGTGAATATGTAAGTTCAGGTTTTACTTGAAGTTTTGAGAAAAAAGTTCTTTGTAAACATATATAAGGCCTTAGGTACCGTTACATTTTAATAGTTCAAATAAAGCAAGGCTTAACAGAAGTAAGCTCTAAGAAACATTTAAGACTATTCTTTTATACATGTAACAAAAGCACAGTATATTTAAAGGCCTTGTGTTTTGTTACCTACTTCAATATGATTTTCCAAACAGTTAAAAATAGAACAATTCTGCAATTGCTCTTGATTTCATAAACTGCATTTATAATCTTGGACCTAATACCTCTCAAAGACTATACCATTGAACTATTTCCAAAATGTTTTCTACTTCAAAAACATACACCTAGAGCCTTACAAAGTTCATCTATATGTTTTGATTAGCTATAAAATGAAGTGTCATTGAAAAATTCTGTCCAAGCACACAGACTGAAGTTATTAATCTTTTTAAAAATGTTTAATTTTACATTAAATTTTAAACTGGAGTTGGTTCAAGTACAATTTAATTTTATTTATAGATAAAATAGAATATTTTAACTGGTTATAGTGGTTTTAGCTATACAAAGAGCCATTTTGTAACTTTCAGCATACAGATTCTGTACACGTTTTTTTAATTTTATCTAAATATTTAATCTCTATGCAATTATAAGTGTTATTGTGGTCTAAATTTTAGTTTTTACATTTTTATTGTTAGCATTCAGAAATATGATTTAGTTTTGTGTAGTGATTTATCTTGAATCTGAAACCTTAATCAACTCACTTTTTAGTTCTGAAAGGCTTTTTGCTAGACTGTTTGAGATTATCTACATAGATAATCATGTTATTTGCAAACAGGAACAGTTTTAGTTTTTCCCTTTCCCATCTTTATGCCTTTTTATTTTTCTTTCTTTATCACAGTGGCTGAAATTTCTAGTTCTGCAATGAGTAAGAATGGTGAGAATAGGCATCTTTGCATAGTTCCTGATTATAGAGCCAAGCATACAGTTTTTCACTTTTAAGTATAAAACTAGCTGTAAGTTTTTTGTAATTGCTCTTTATCAAGTTCAAGTTTTTCTCTATGATAGGCTGGAAAAATGACATCTCCAAAACATATTCACGTTCTAATCCCTGGCAATGTGAATGTTATCTTTTATAAGAAAATTGTACATAGTAGATCCAGCGAAAGTATTTACAAAAATCAATTAATTGGGTTGTAAGTGTGAGTACATTAACATGTCCTTTTAATGTTGCACTAGAGCACTAGCATTCCTGCCTGAGAGTCATCTGACATCCTGCAGAATGTAATGCTATTTGACTCTTTATCATGTATTAAGGCCCAGACTTTGTAAAATTAGCTGTCAACTGACAGAAAAATAAGATGCAAAAGATTTAAGCCTGCTCAAACTATAAATGAATTTTGTCCAAGAGAGAAGACAACTTCAAAGTTATGTTTTATTATCTTGGGACATTATCCACATTTTAATAATTTAATTTATCATTCTTTTTGTTTTCACGGATTTAAGCATATATTTTTCAGTATCACATAACTTCTTTTGAATCAGCTTTGTCACCCTGCTAATTCCCTCATTACTTATTTAAATACATATTCATTATATATATTGGTAAGAGAACTTTTTTTTTTATTCACTTTTGTTTATTAAAAAATTTTTTAAGTGTTCACATAATTGTAGGAGCCCCCCCACTTTGCATACCTCTACCATCCCCTGCACTTCCTTCACTTCCTTGCCCTTTACCAAGTTATTGTCCATGTCCATGTGGTATACATACATGTTCTTTAGCTATTTCCTTCACCTTCTTTATCCAATAACCCTCACCCACTTCCCTGTGGGGACTGGCCAGTCTGTTCCATGTATTCATGCTTCTGGTTTCATTTTGTCAGTTTATTTTGTTCATTAGACTCCACATATTTGTGAGATCATATGGTATTTGTTTTTCCCTGACTGGCTTATTTCACTTAGCATAATACTATCCAGGTCCATCCATGCTGTTGCAAAGGGTAAGAGTACCTTCTTTTTTACAGCCACATAGTATTACATTGTGAAAATAAATGTACCACATCTTTTATATCCACTCATCTGTTGATGGGCACTTGACCTGTTTCCAGATCTTGGTTAATGTAAGCAATGCTGCTATGAAAATAAGGATAAATATATTCTTTCTGAATGGTGTTTTTGCATTCTGAGGAAATAGTCCCAGAAGTGGGATCACTGGATCAAAAGGCAGGTCCATTTTTAATTTTTTGAAGAAACTCCACAGTGTTTTCCACAGTAGCAGCAGTAGCCTGCATTTCCACTAACAGTGCACAAGGGTTACCTTTTCTCCACATCCTTGCCAGCACTTGCTGACTGTTGATTTATTGATAGCAGCCATTCAGGGATGTGTGAGGTGATATCTCACTGTAGTTTTAATTTGCATCTCTCTGATGATTAGTGACATTGACCATTTTTTCATATGTCTATTGGCCCTCTGGGATGGTCTCTTTTGAAAAGTGCTTATTTAGGTCCTTCCTCAATTTTTTAATTGGGTTGTTTGTCTTCCTGGTGTTGAGGCGTATACATTCTTTATATATTTTGGAAATTAACCCCTCATAATTGACGAATATGTTCTCCCATAGAGTGGGTTTTCTTTTCATTTTGTTGATGGTTTCTTTTGCTATGCAGAAGCTTTTTAGCTTGATGTATTCCCATTTGTTTATCTTTTCCTGTGTTTCCTTTGCCCTTGGAGATATAATGGCAAATCTATTTTTCAGAGATTTACCTGAGATTTTAACTATGTTTTCTTCTAGGATTTTTATGGCTTTTTGACTTACATTTAAGTCTTTTATTCATTTTGAGTTCATTCTTGTGTATGGTGCACATTGGCACTCTTGTAGTTTGTTAAAGGATTTTATCTTATGTTTATTTCATACACTAGCAGAAAATTAATTTATTGGGAAAATGTGGGTCACCTCACAGAACTGATGGAAAAACTGAGGAAGAAGCATACACAAAATGGCAGCAGAAAATACAGCTGGGGCCTTGCTGCCAGGACAGTCTCCTTAACGTGTGCCACCCGTGGCTTTACTACTAGTACTTAATGAACTGCTGCTGTATTCACAAGTAGCATGCTGAAATGCTTCCACATGCCACAGTATTTAATCCAAAATTCCTATGATATTATGCATCACTTTTTCTAGCATTCTTAGCAGAACAGCTACTTGGTCAAGCCTATGTCATTTCAAATAAAAATATATCTACTTTAAATTTAAAGACTATCTGGGGACACTATTTTAATTTCAGATAGTCAATACTTAAAGATCAGTCTATTAAAAGTTTTGCAAAACTACTCTCTATATTTTTACAGGGTTTTATATGAGCATAATGGAATCAGACCTTGAATATCTACCTATGGAATACTCTTACCTGGGCCAAGCCCATCATGGCCTATGACAATCTTGTACAAATTCCCAAGGTGCACAGCTTCTAGGGAGAAGGTGTCAGTCTGTAGCAAATCAAAAAAGTATAGTTAGATCTAGACTATGAGTCTGGTTTCTAACAAGAGTATAAATTGAGATATAGTAAAAAATGTGAAAAGAATTAGGTTCATCCAGTAAATATTCAAATCTTTTTAAGTTAAGTAAGTAAAGGTAAAATAATATTAATTTATAGAATATGATGTTTTCTAATATACCCAACTCCTCTTCACTACAAATTTTTCATTATAAAAGCATAAATTTGGGGACTCTCTACAAACATATTTTTCAAATAATAACAATATAAATACAATAATTATAAAATATCCTAAAAGTTTCCACTCATTTGAACACAACCAACTCTTTTCTTCCCTGGGATGGAATTTTTCAAGAATGTTTATGTGCCATTCACAAATATAATGTTTCTAAAGTAATTTTACAATATTGATGAAATAGCTCTGGCCAGTTTTGCTCAGTGGTTAGAGCTTTGGCCCGCAGACCAAAGAGTCTTGGGTTCAATTCCCGGTCAAGGCCATGTACCTGGGCTGCAGGTTTGATCTCACTGGTCCCAGTCAGGATCGTTGGGGAGGCAACCAATCTATGTGTCTCTCTCATATCAATGTTTCTCTCTCTCCTCCTCCTCCCTTCCTTCCACTCTGTCTAGAAACTAATGGAAAAAATGTCCTCAGGTGAGGAGTAACAAAAAATAAAAATAAAAAATATTGATGAAATAGTATTTGAAATTGATAACATTTTTCTGAAATCCCAATGTGCTGCTACAATCAAAGCTATTTGTGTTTAAGTTCCAATGGCTAATGTATTCAGAATATGTGTAAAAGTAAGGAGGAGCCCAGAGTTCTTTTGATAAAACTTAAGATAATAATGCAGATAAAAGTGCAAAAAAACCCAAACAAACGTGATGTGGCATATCAATTAAAAATAATCCAGAAACGAGACATAATCTTTTCATTTGCATAATGTTTTATTATCTTAAAATATTTTCACGTATATTTTATATTATCCTTAAAAGTCAGTGAGAAAAAATATCCATTCTACAGAAAAGAAGAAAATTAAAATCAGGATTACAGCTCAGTTCCTTATATATATAAAATTACAACTTTTCTTTGTAACCACTCTGCCTCTACATAAGTAGAATATAAAGAATATAAATAACAGAAAAAGCTGTTTATATCCATTTACAAAAAAATATATGTACTGTCTGTGCCTGCTAAAGGTTAATAAGCAATACTGCCATCTCTTTGTCCATGGAACAGATCTGCTAGAAAAGGAGAAATTTTTATGTAATAACAGAAAATACTAGCAGAGAAAACTATTAGTTATAATATTTATGATAATTGATGTAAAGAATGCTAAGAAATAGAAAGGAAACATAATGAAAATATTTTGACATACTTAAATTCTGTTTGAGTCAGCAAAAAAAAAAAAATTAAGATAACTATAATATAATGGGCCCTCCATGCTTTACTCAATTAAAAAATAAGTATTACTTGCATATTGATATTAGTAATAATAAAAATAGTGTAATGTATTCAGTTTCTACATTTGACAATGAAAGTTGTTATATATAATAATCCTCATTTAACAATATAAAGTTAGGTTTAAAATTAGACAGTGAGAAATTACTTCAGCAACATGTTGTAGTAGGCAGAACCAAGCTTCATTCTCCCATGGAGACACCATTTTGATAACAATAAATGGAATAGAGTACTTTTGTGAAACTGTAGACACCAGAAGGAAAGCTGTAGCATCCAGTGCAATGCATAATGAAGAAGGGACTCCTTAAAAAGAGGTAGTAAAACCCGGCTGGTGTGCGTCAGTGGTTGAGCGTCAACCTATGCACCAAGAGGTTGCTGGTTTGATTCCTGGTTGGGGCACATGCCCAGGTTGTGAGCCAAATCCCCAGCGGGGGGCATACAGGAGGTGGCCAATTGATGTTCTCTCTTATTGATGTTTCTATCTCTCTCTCTAAAATCAATAAAGAAAAACAATTTTAAAAAAAGAGGTAGAAAAGTTTGTGACATTTTGGGTGTCCATGATCCTCCCACAACTTGGCATATGGAGGAAACCTTCCACACCTCAGATCCTATGTTCAGACAGAAACAGAATAATAGATCATGCATACAAAATTCTGTTTTCTCTGGGGGCTGCCCAAGGAACTGATTTCTCTCTCATTTAACTTGAAATACTAATAGTAATGGCAGCATAGTTAGGAAGATAAAACAGAGGAGAGTACTGTGGCATGTTAGTGCTACAGAGTTTCTGCAGTACAGCCAGACAAATATGGAGGGTAAAAATGTGCAACAGATTATGGGTACTGAAGAAGAAATAGCAGCAAGTAGCTAAGGGAAATCAAAGCAGTTAAAAGTACATATACAAGCTTAGAGAAGACACATAGCCAGAAAAATTTTGAGAGGTTCTAGAAACTCTAGCCACACTCATTGGTGAAGGTCTTCCCCAGCACAGTCATTCCTTTAATACTGAATAAGATAGGTTGTTTTTCAAATGCCCTAATGTCAACAAAAGATCGCAAGGTATATAAGAAAGAGTGAAACATGATCCCATCAAAGGAACAAAATAAAACTTGAGAAACTGACCCTAAAGAAATGCAGAGCTCAGAGCTTCCTGGAAACAAAAATTAAAACAAATGTCTTTAATATGTTAAAAGATAACACAGAAAATCAACAAAACTAAATCAGGAAACAGATGTATGAACAAAATGAGAATATGAACAACAAAAAATTAGAAACAATAAAAAACACCAAACAAAAAGTCTGGAGCTGATAAATACAGTAACTGAATTGATAAATTCACTCGATAATTTCAATAGAAGACTTGACCAGGCAGAATAAATAGAGCAAACTTGAAAATAGATCACTTGAAATAATCAAAATGGGAGGAAAAAATTTTAAAAAAATTTTAAAAAGTGGAGAGCCTAAACGACTTATGCAAATGGAACAGTATATGCATTTCAAGAAACACAGACGAAAAAGGGACAAAAGGTTTATTAAAGAAATAATGAATGAGAATTCACAAATCTGGTGAGAGATGTAGACGTTCCATTTCATGAAGCTCCTAAGTTCCCAGATTCAACTCAAAGAGATCTTCTCCAAGATACATTATAACCCATTTTTCAAGGCTAGCATGACCCTGATACCAAAAAAGAATACTACAAGAAACAAACCAAAACACAATATACTTTGTGACATTAATAACAAAGTAGGAAGGTGGAGTTTTTATATTGAAGTTTGATTGAAGTTGTCAGTTTAAAATTGTTTGTTGTAATTTTGAGATGTTTTATATAATCAGAATAGTAACCACAAAGAAAATATCTGTAGAGTATACACAAAAGGAAAAAAACCTCTCAAATATATGAAGTAAATATTAACAGAACTCAAGGGAGAAATAGACAGTAATATAATAGGACGACATATCAATGACCCACTTTCAATATGGATACAGAACTAGACAATCAATCAGGAAACAGGACTTGAACAACAGAACCTAACACACATACAGAACTCTCCATCAACATATATAGTAAATATACATTCATTCTCTCAAGCGCACATGGATTGTTTTCCTGGTTGATCACAGGTAATGTCACAAAACAAATCAACTACAAATGATATAGAAATAAATCAAGTATCTTTTATAACAACAATGGAATAAAACTAGAAATCAATAGTCCCCCCCACAAAAAAAGCTATGGAAAATCCAAAAATATGTGCAAATTAAACAGCACTTTCTCTTTTTTAATCCTCAACTTCAGATATTTTTTTCCTTTTACCTTCAGATAAAGTGGGAGGGAGGGAGGGAAAGAGGGGAGGAGAGAAAGAGAGAAAAACATCGATGTGAGAGAGACACATCGACTGGCTGCTTCCCACACAACCTTGACCAGGGCCGGGGACCAAACCGCAGCTGAGGCATGTGATCTTGACTGGAATCAAATCCACAACTCTTTGGTCCATGGACCAACACTCTAACCACTGAGCTCAATCAGCCAGGGCAAACAACACACTCTTAAACAAACACTGGTTTGAAAAGTAATCACAAGGAAAATTAGAAAATATCTGGAGACAAATGAAAACACAACATAACAAAATGTATGGGATTGTAGCAAAAGCACTACAAAAAAGCACTGTTAAGAAACAGCTTATATCTATAAATATTTACATTAAAAACAAAGAAATACCTCAAATCAACAAACTAAACTTACAAATAAAGGAACTAGAAAAAGAACAAACTAAACCAAAAGTTGGCAGAAATACATATAATGAAGATTAAGCAGAGGTTAACAAAGAGAATAGAAAATGATAAAAAGAAAAAATAAGGAAACTAAGAATTGTTTTTTTAAAGATCAACAAAATGGGCAAACCTTAGCTGGATTAACTTTTTAAAAAATGAGAAGACTAAACTAAAATCAGAAATAAAATAAGGAACATTATAATTGATGTCACAGAAATAAATAAAAAATTATTAGAAAATTGTACAACCTAGAAGAAATAAATTCTAGAAACACACAATCTACCAAGAGAAAAAAACATGAATCATGAATAGAAATCTGAAGAGATGTATTAGTAAGGAACTGGAGCAGTAATAAATAAAAACCTCCCAAAAATAAATATTCAAAAAAAATTAACACCAACGCTCCTCAAACTTATCTTAAACATAAAAGGGAACACTTCCAAGCTTATTCTATGAAGCCTGCATTACTTTCATACTAAATACAGACGTGATAAGAAAACTACAGACCGATAACTTTGATAAACATTGATGCAAAATCCTCAATAGAGCACTAGTAAACCGAATTCAATGATACATTAAAAGACTTACACAAAATGACCACATACAATTAATTCCTGGAATGAAAAAATTGTTCAACATATGAAAACTCAATGTAATAAACCATTATAATGAGTGAAGTACAAAATCCAGATAAGTGTCTCAATTAATGCGGAATAAATGTTTCACAAGTTTCAGCATTCTTTTATGAAAAACACACTACAAAATTTTAGGATGAGAAGTAAATTACTTCAATATAATAAAGGCCATCTATGAAAAGTCCAGAGCTGACATTATTATCAACTGTGAAAAACTGAAAGCTTTCTTGTAATCAGGAGCAAGACAAAAATGTTCACCTTCACCCTTTTTATTCAACGTAGTACTAGAAAGTCTAGTCAGAGAAATTAGGCAAGAACAAATAAATAAGTAGTCTTTCAAAGTGTAAAGAAGAAGTAAAAATTATCCCTTTCAAGATAACATGATTTTCTCTGAAAACCCTAAAGATTTCACAAAAAAAACTATTAAAACTAATAAATAAATTTAGCAAAAAGTCAAGATACAAAATCAACACACAAAAATCAGGTGTTCTCCCTTCAATTATGAACTATCATCAATATGAGTTTAGGCTTCCAAGTTGCTAAAGAATACCTCAGTTAACATGCCGAGTTCTCCAGAATATATAATACTAGGGACTAAACAGAATCCTGCTGGAAAGTGCAGCCAGGCAGAAAGTGCAAAGCTGTTGTCTGGAAAGTCAAACCTGAAAATAAAATATGTTGCTTTAAATACTTAAACAGTTTCTATACGTTAACAATGACCAATGTCAAAATGAAATTAAGAAATTAATCCCATTTATAATAGCATCAAAAAGAGTAAAAAGCTTAGGAATAAACCTAACAACTTGAAAACTTATACATCAATAAATGTAAAACATTGCTGAAAGTAATGAAAGCAAACATAATCAGAAAGGCATCCTGTGTTCATGGATTGGTAGACTTAATATTGTTAAGATGTTAATACTACCAAAGCAATCTACAGATTAAACACAATATCAAAATCACAATGGCATTTTTGTAGAAATGAAAAAAATCCATATGGAATCTCAATGGATGATGAATTTTAGTCAAAATAATCTAAAAAAAGACTTGAATGTTTCATACTTCCTGATTTCAAAACTTACTGCAAAGTTTCAGAAATTAAAATGGTATGGTACTGACATAAAGACAGAGATACAGACAAATAGCATGGAATAGAAAACCCAGATGTAAGCCCTCATATATATGGTCAAATGATCTTTGACAAGGCTCCAAGACCGCTTAATGGGAAAAAGACAGTCTCTTCAATATAGTGTTGGGAAAACTATATCTCCATACACACTTGAAGTTGGGCCTTAGAGCATATAGGAAAAATTAATTCATAATGGATTAAAGATCTTAATGTAATAACCTATACTAAAAACTCCTAAGAGAAAATATATGGGAAAAGCTTGAGAGCATTAGATTTGGCAATGATTTCTTGGACATGACACCAAAAGCATAGGCAAAACAGAGCAAAATAAACAAATAGGATTATATCAAATTTAAAAATCTTTTGTTCATATCAAAGGATACAATTTAAAAAGTGAAAAGGCAACTTATAGAACCAGAGAAATTTGCAAATCACATATGTGATAAGAGGTAAATATCCAAAATATATAAAGAACACCTGTAAGTCAACAACAAATAAATATCTTGATTTTAAAATAGCAAAGGATTTGAATAAAAATTTCTCCAAAGATAATGTACAAATGGCCAAGAGCATATGAAAAGACATCAACATCATTAAACAATAGAGAAATGCAAATCGAAACCACAATGAGCTATCATCTCACATTCATTAGGATGGTTACTGTACAAAAAACACACACACACACCCAAAAAAACCCAGAAAATAACAAATATTGTTGATACTATGTGTAAACTAAAACCTTGGTGCAGTGTTGATGGAATTGTCAAATGGTGCAATCATTATGGAAAACAACATGCTGCTTCACCAAAAAATTAAAAATCAAACTTCTATGATTCAGCATTCCCACTTCTGAGTATATACACAAAAGAATTAAATGGTGGGTAGTAAAGAAATATTTGCACACCCACTACATTATTCACCAACAGCATAGAGTTGAAAACAACCAAAATGTCCATCATTGTGTTACTGGAGATCTGCCTGAGATAGAGGGGGCTCAGCTCTCCCCTCCTTGGCTCTTGTCACACTCACAAGAAAGAATTCAGATGAGTGACAGAGAGTAGCTGAAGCAAAGCAAGTCAATTTAGTAAGAATATACTTGGCATAAAGCACAAGTAGGCAACTCAGCTAGTATGAGTGCACTACCTGATGGGGGTTCAAGGATTTTATATATTTCTCCCTACAAGTTTCAAGGTTCCCCTGCAGGATATACTAGATTTCAAGGTACACCTTTTACATTGTTGTGACTTTTCCCAGAATTTATGAGAACATCTGGCAATTTTATCTTGGCAAGTCCTCTAAAATCAATTAAACAACTAAAAAAAGTTTAAAGACCATTTACCTTATATCAAGATACCGATTTATCTCTAAAAGTTTCCAATCTCTTGTCTTCATAGAAAGTTGTTTGTTCAGTGAGTGAGATAAAATCCCCTTCCCCTTCTCCTGCCCTAGCAGCTATCTTTCCTGCCTAACATTCCCCCAACAATTGATACCATCCATATGTTTTTGTTTTTGTCCCCCACACTTCATCTGTCCTTGGGTTTGGTTGGCACAAATGGCATAAATTGGGTCTTTGTTCTCTATTTCCCAGGCCAGGGTGATTTAAGCTATGTATGGAGAGGTATGAACCATTTGCTCTCAAGTGTCCTTGGGGAAGAGAAAGTGTTGTGCCAGCTGCCCAAACTGTTTGGCCTTGTTTAATTTTCTTGTCTCAGTTTCCCCATCCTACTTGCCCAGAAATTTTCCTGATTTCTTACTATCCTTCCACAAATGGATTTTAAAAATGTGATATAGGCATACAATGAAATATTATTTAGACTTAACAAGAAAGGAAACTCTGTTAGATTCTACTGCATGAATGAACCCTAAGGACACTATGCTAAGTGAAATAAGCCAGTCACAAAAAAGACAATTACTGCCCTGGCTGGTTTGGCTCAGCGATTACAGCATCGGCCCAGGAACCAAAATGTCATTGGTTTGATCCGGTCAAGGGCATGTACTTCAGTTGCTCTGGTTGGGGTCAGCGGGAGGCAACCAGTCAATGTATTTCTCTCTCTCTCTCTCTCTACCTCCCTCCCTTCCACTCTATCTGAAAAAACAATGGAAATATATCCTCGGATTTCAGGTCAAGATGGCGGCATAGGTAAACGTGGTATCGCGTCCTCCCACAACCACATCAAAGTTACAATTAAACTACAGCACAACCATCATTCAAAACCACCTGAAATCAAGCTGAATGTAAGTCCTACAACTACGAAATTAAAGAAGAAGCCACATCGAGACTGGTAGGAGGGGCGGAAGTGCCACTGGCTGGTCCCACACCCACGTGTGCAGGATAAAAATTAGAAGGGCCACCTCAGCTGGGAAGGTCCTCCCTGAGGACTGAGGGGTCCCCAGCTCAGGGTTCCAGTGCCAGGAGGAGAATCCCCATCACTTCTGGCTGCAAAAAACAGCAGGAACTGAGGTTGAGGCAGCTGGAGCTCCTGGCAGCTCCTCTTAAAGGGCCCGTGAACGGACTTACTCGGACTGCACTCTCCAGGCTCCAGCGTGTGGGAAGGAACCTGAAAGGCACCAGAGACATATGGGGAAAAACTGAGCTGTTTGGCATTGGAACGAGGGCTGGAGAGGCAGCTTTCTCCTGGACAGATGTGCTATCAAAGGTTTTTGTTCCTTTGGTGAGCCCTTTCCTGGACTGGCAGACACCGCCATATCTGGGACTCCAGCTACCAAGCTCACACTGTTTGCCCCGCCCTGGTGATTTCCTGAGGACCCGCCCCACCCAACTTCCAGGCCCACCCAAGCTGTTGCCAGTTGCTTTACCATAGGATTGGCCTGTCTTGGATCCTGCTTCAGCATTTCCCAAATTCTTTCAAACAAACAGCATCTGGTCTCAACTAGCCCCATACCTCTCACTAAGTAATACATAGAAACAAACAGAGGGAGGCAGCCAAAATGAGGAGACAAAGAAACAGGTCCCAAGTGAAAGAACAGAACAAAACTCCAGGAAAAGAACTAAGTGAAATGGAGTTAAGCAACCTAACAGATGCACAGTTAAAAATACTGCTTATAAGGATGCTCAATGGACTTAGTGAGAACCTCAGTGAACTTAGTGAGGGCCTCAAGAGAATAAAAAAGGACCAGTCAGAAATGAAGGAGGCACTAACTGAAATAAAGAATAGTTTACACAGATGCAATAGTAGAGTAGGTAAAGACAAGAAGCAAACCATCTTTTTGGAATATAAGAAAGCAAAAACACCCAATCAGAACAGCAAAAAGAATCCAAAAAAATGAGGATAGTGTAAGGAGCCTCTGGGACAACTTCAAGCATGCCAACATTCGCATCTTGGGGGTGCCAGAAGGAGAAGAGAGAGAACAACAAATCGAAAACCTATTTGAAACAATAATGGCAGAAACTTTACTAACTTGGTGAAGGAAACAGACATACAAGTCCAGGAAGCACAGAGTCCCAAACAAGATGACCCCCAAGAGGCCCACACCAAGACACATCATCAAAATGCAAAAGGTTCAAGACAAAGAGAGAATCTTAAAAGCAGCAAGAGAAAAGCAGTTAGTTACCTACAAGGGACTTCCCATAAGACTGTCAGCTGATTTCTCAAAAGAAACTTTGCAGGCCAGAAGGGAGTGGCAAGAAATATTCAGAGTGATGAAAAGCAAGAACCTACAACCAAGAGTACTCTATCCTGCAAAGCTGTCATTTAGAATCAATGGCCATATAAAGAGTTTCCCAGACAAGGAAAAGCTAAAGGAGTTCATCACCACCAAACCATTATCATATGAAATGTTGAAGGGTTTTCTTGAAGAAAAAGATGAACAAACTAAATGGCAACAAATACATATCTACCAACAATTGAATCTACAAACAAAATGAACAAGCAGAACAGAAACATTCTCATAGATACAGAGAACTTTTGTTGGTTACCAGATGGGTGGGGGCTGGAGGAATGGGTGAAAAGGTGAAGGGATTAAGAAGTACAAATTGCTTGTTAGACTGACAAACCTTAAAGGGAAGGGCAGTTGAGAGGTGGGAAGAAATAAACCAAAGAACTTATATGTATATATGCATAACCAATGGACACAGACAACAGTGTGGGGAAAGGCAGGATGGGGGCAGGAATGGGGAGGAGGAGGACAATGGGGGAAAAATGAGGAACATCTGTAATACGTTCAACAATAAATGTAAGTTAAAAAAAAAAAGAAAAATATCCTCGGATGAGGATTAAAAAAACGACAATTACTGTATGATTTCAATTATGTGAGACATCTAAAGTAGTTCATAGAAACAGAAAGCAAAATGGTGGCTACCAAGAGCTGGAGGAAAGGGAAATGAGTTGTTTAATGATTGTAGCATTTCAGTTCTGCAGGATGAAAATTTCTGTATCTGTTGCACAACAATGTGAATACAGTAGAACCTTGGTTTGTGAACTTAATTCATTCTGAAAGGTTGTTTGAGGAGCAATTTGTTCAGAAACTAAATCATTTTTTCCCTTTAGAAATAATGTAAATTGAATCAATCTATTCCAGACGTCCAAATGATTCCCTCTTTTAACCTTTCTTATATGCAGTACATGTCTAATGTACTGTTTAATCTATAAATAGTTTAAAAATAAAAAGGACATGAAATGTAAATGAAAATTTAAAAAAAGGAAATGAAATGTACAGTACAAAATGAAAATCTACATACGCACTAGAACTTACCTTTAATGTTGACAGCTACCCATGACTGAATATGAAGAGGAGGGATGGGGGAATGTTCTCATTTGGAAGGAGAGTCCCTTTTCACTTTTCACAAAAAGTCAAGTAGTGATTCTTCTGGGGTTCTTTCTTTTGTCTCTTTGCTCCACTAGAACTTACTTCAGGCTCATTGGGCTTCTGTCTCACTAAAAACCTATCCAATGATCCATTTTTACTGCATATTAACACTTTCCTTAAGTGAAACATTGCATTGTCATCGAAAAGTTTATCCCACGGTTTTCTACTTCTGTTTTGGGATAATATTTCTCAATAAATATTCACAACACAATTTCCTGAGATGTTAACAATGAGATGTTTAGCAGTAAACTGAATCATACTCATGCATTCATCCTTTGTTGCCTGAGAGACACATGACTGATCATACAGGTATCAGCATATGAAAGTGTTGTTGGGTTGAGAACCAAAGTTCTGTTATATATCTGAGACTGTTCTTTTTGTAAACAACTTGGTCAAGAACTGAATTGTTTGAGATAGAAGACATTAGAGAACTGAGATTTGACTGTATGCTTAAAACTACTGAATTGTGCACTTAAAATAGTTAAGATGGTAAATTTTGTTTTATGTATTTTTACCACAATTAAGAAAAAATCAGACAGGACTTTATCATCACTTACTTGTCCTCTTAAAAAACTGATGGAACTCTTCGATCTAAATAATTGTCTGGATCCTGTATCTCCCTTTTTCCCATGGATTGATATGTAGACATTCGCTATTGTCCCAGCATTCCACAGCTCACCTGTTGTCACAAGCACTTCATATACTGTCACTGACAAAAGAAAAATAAGCTTCAAATGCCAAGCATTACTTAGATGACAGAAGACTTATTTTATATATATATATATATATATACACACATATATGATTAAGAGTTCCAGTTTCTTGAGGTATCACCTTACACCTGTCAGAATGGCAGCCATCAAGAAATCATCAAACAACAAGTGTTGGCGAAGGTGTGGAGAAAAGGGGACTCTAGTACATTGCTGGTGGGAATGCAGACTGGTTCAGCCACTGTGGAAAACACTATGGTGTTACCTCAAAATGTTAAAAATTGAATTGTCATTTGACCCAGTGATCCCACTTCTAAGAATATACCCTAAGAAACCTGAAACACCAACCAGAAAGAATATATGTACCCCTATGTTCATAGCAGCACTATTTACAATAGTTAAGATCTGGAAACAGTCCAAATATCCAACAGTAGATGAGTAGATAAGAAAGCCGTGGTACATTTACACAATGGAATACTATGCAGCTGTAAAAAAGAAGAATCTCTTACCCTTTGAGACATCATGGAAGGACCTGGAGATTATTATGCTAATTGAAATATGCCAGAGAAAGACAAATGTTACATGATCTCATTTATATGTGAAATCTAGTGAACAAAATAAACTCGTGAATATAGAACCAGAGGAATGGATACATGGAATAGACTGACGAATCTCAGGAGGAAGGGGTGAGGGGAGGGCAGACAAAATTAACCAAAGAACTTACATGCATATATGCATTGCCCATGGACACAGACAGTACAGTGGTGAAGGCCTGGGACCAGGCCAGAGCCAAAAGGTGGGGGTCAATATGGGGGAAAAGAGGGACACAACTTTAATACCCTCAACAATAAGTATTTTTTAAAATGAAGGAGAAATAAAGACTTTCTCAGACAAATAAATTTTGAGGGAATCTGTTGCCAGTAGACCTGCCTTTCAGGAAACGTTAAATGTTCTTTAAAGGGAAGTAAAATAATATAGGTCAGAAACTCAGATCTACAGAAAGGCTGAGCATTGGAAAAGTATTAAGTGAAAATAAAGAAAAACTTATTTTTCTTTTTTTTTTTCCTCACCCGAGGACATTTTTTCATTTTTTGTTCAGATAGAGTGGGAGAAAGGGACACATTGAGTGGCTGCCACCCGCACTACCAACCAGGGCCGGGGACAAACTGCAACCGAAGTACATGCCCTTAGCGGGAACCGAACCCGGGTCTCTCTGGACCCCAGGTCGATGCTCTAACCGCTGAGCCAAACCTGCCAAGGCTATTTTTCTTATTCTTATTGATCTAACAGATAACAGTTCTTTCAAAATAATAATAGCAACAATGTGTTTGCTTATGTATGTTTCTGTATATATCCAGAACATATGCTTATGTATGTTTATGTATAAGAGAAATGAATTGCAACAATAATAAAAGGAATAGAAAGGAAATTATATTATTTTGTTATTATAAGGTATTCACACTACCTGTGAAGAGGTATAATGTTATCTGAAAGTGGACTTGGATTAGTCATAAAAGTATATTTGTAAACTCTAGAACAACCACTATATAAAGTTTTAAAAAAAGTGTAACTGATATGCTAAGAAAGGAAAGAAAATTGAATGATTTTCTCAATTAAATACTCCATTATTACAACAGGCAGAAAGAGTGAAAGACAAAACCAGGAAAAAAGAATAGGGCAAGGGATAGAACACGGTAGCAAATATGGTGATAATGACCCAATTATATCAATGGTCTAAATTAATTAAAAGAAGAGATTGTCAGAGTGGCTAAAAAAAAATAAGACCAACTAGCCCAGCTGGTATGGCTCAGTGGTTGAGCATCGACCCATGTACCAAGAGGTCACCGGTTCGATTCTCAGTCAGGGCATATGCCCAGGTTGTGGGCCAAATCCCCAGTGGGGGGCATGCAGGAGGCAGCAAATCACTCTCTCTCCCTCTCATTTACTCTCTCTGTAAAATCAATAAAGGAAAAAAAAAGATCAACTATATGTCATCTATAAGAAATCTACTTTAAATATAAAGACACACATAGATTGAAAATAAACAGATAAAGAAATACACACACACACACACACATACATACATATATCAGGCTAACAGTAATCAAAAGAATGCAAGAGTAGCTATATCAGTTTTATTCAGAGCAGATGTCTAAGCAAGGAGAGTTATCAGGGATAAAGAAGGGCATTACACAATGATTGAAAATCAGTTCTCCAAGAAGACATGACAGTTCTAAATGTGTACATGCCTAATGCCCCTCTGTCATAAATGGACAGATGCAGCAATCAGAAAATCAATAAGAACATAAGTGAACTCAATAATACTATGAATCAAATGTTAATTCACATCATGGATTATTCAACAACAGCAGAATGCTCATTCTTCCCAAGCTCACATGAGATATTCACAAAGATAGGTCAAAGTCTGGGCCATAAAATCCACCTTAACAAATTTAAAAGAACAAATCATATAATGTCTATACTCAGACCACAGTGGAATTAAACTAGAAATCAATAACAAACAGAAAGTTAACTGGAAATCCTACAATACGTGAAAATTAAATAAATAAAATACTTCTAAGTGATACATGAGTCAAAGAAGAAATTGCAAGAAAATTTTAAAATGTTTTAACTAAATAAAAACACAACTTATCAAAATGTGTGGGATGCAGTAAATGCAGTGCTTATACAAGGATATGTAGCATTGAATGCATACATTAGAAAAGAACAATCTAAAATCAATCATCTAAGTTTCTACCTTAGGAAACTGGAAAATGAAGAACAAACTAAATCCAAAGTAAGTTGAAGAAAAAAAATAAGACCGAAAGCAGAAACCAATGACATTGAAAACAGGAAATCAATAAAGTAAATGAAACAAAAAGTTGATTCTTTTAAAAGATCAATAAAATCGATAAACCTCTAGCCAGACTAAAAAAAGTGAGAATACAAGTTTCTAATATCAGAAATGAAAGACAGAATATCATTATAGTTCCCATGAAAAATTAAAGTAATAAAGAAATACTTTATGCAACTCTCCATGTGCACAAATCTGATAACCTAGATGAAGTGAACCAATTACTTGAAAGACACAATCTGCCAAAACTCACACAAGAAGAAATAGAATTTCAGCTCTGTAAGATGAAAAAAGTTCTAGAGATCTGTTGTATGACATTATGAATATACTTAATACTCCCAAAATTACAGTTAAATATTTTTAAGACAGTACATTTATTATAATGTGTTCATTACCATATTAAACATTTTAAAAATTTCTAAATACCTTGCACAGACTGAGAGAGCCCACTTTTGCCCTGGTTTTCTTAGCAACGCTTATTGTCTCCAGGAAAATAATTCCATTATAAAACGTATTTTTCAGGTACAAATAATAGTATACTGATTAACTAGGCAAACACTTTTAGACTTCCTTTTACCTTAAGTGACAAATACTACTCTACTTCTTTATAGACTCAAAAATATACAATATAGTAATAAAAAAAAAGACACTAATCCAGCCTTTCCTCATTGTACCACCTGAACGAATGTCTCTATCTCTAGTGAAGGCTGTTGCTTGCCTATAATGACATCATTTCATACACAGCACTAATCTTTGCTAGAATTTTAAGTAAAACTATGGCTGTTAACCATCATTTGCTATATCTACCACTGACCTAGATAAGTAAAGATCTACTAAGTTTATAAATAACACAGGAGAGGATATAAGTAGCACCTGAGAGATAACACATGAGAGGTTTCTTCAAGCCATAAGGAGAAACTGAAAATAAAATTTTTTTTTAATAAACCATAGTAGCTAGCACTATAAGGAAGGCAAAAGAAATCAATATATATTTGCAGAATATGCCTCATATGTTCCCTAAAAATGTTACCCAAGTTCTGTACCTCAGCATAATATTAGATGTATGACATTGTGTAGTTCTTGCTAATTTTCACATAATGTTTATTATCATTTATTTCTTTAGAAAACTGAGATATCACATTTTAAGTAGAAAATTCTAGACTGGAGATAAATCTATTTTGATCAATTGTCCATGTAATAATTGTCATTTACCTTTTTCCTATTCTCTTCTAAAACAGAGGGCAGCAGACATAACAGCAAATAGCTCCTATGAATGACCACCCTGAATCTTGTGGCAGTGAGCAGTGACAGTCTAAAGCTGAGCATAACCTGTTTCTCAGCCACATTTACACAAGGATTGAACACACTTTTGCTTTTGACCAAAAGCTTAGAAAGTCATTGAGCAATTCTGTTTTTATTTTCTTTTTTAAATATGTTTTTTTGTTGATTATTTTTAGAGACAGAGAAAGGGAGAGAGCGATAGAAATATCCATGTGAGAAACAAGGATCAGCTGCCTTCTGCATGTCCCCTACTGGGGATTGTGCCCACAACCCGGGCATGTGCCCTGACCAGGAATCGAACTGGGACCGCTCAGTCCATGGGACGATGCTCAATCCACTGAGTCACACTGGCTGGGCTGTTTTCATTTTCTGATCAAATAAACTTTCAAAAGTAAGGTGGGAAGCGTTCTTTGTCCTGGAGTAAATTCATTGGACATTCAATTTTCTCTTGACCTTCTAAGAATTAATTTTCTTGTTTTGATTAAGAGGTATTTCAGCAGATCTTCCTACAGGGTTAACTGTTGACAAGAATATAGTTCTGAATGCCAGTGCATTAAACAACTAAAAAATATATAGATGAAGCTGTAACACTAGCAGAGGTAGGAAATGAGCAATTGGTTAATCATTCATTGTTATGTATTCATTTACTCAACATGTATTTATATAGTTCCTTGTCCTTCAGCATTTAGGCAAACACGTTTCATTTGTGCTACCTGGAGTTGGATTTCCTCTACCTGGAAAAGTGGGTTTTCCTTTGTATAAAACAGGAAATTCTCGACAGATTTCCCCATCCTCTTGATCTTGTGCCAACCATCGTTGCACAGGTATATAAATTTTTTTTTCAGTATTCATGTTCCACAATTGTATCTACAATAGCAACAATATTACTTGTAAATAATGTAAGAATACTTTTTTTTATTTTAAACTGATTTTATAAAATATTAGTATGAGCTTAGATTTCATGCACTACAGATTCAAACTAATAGTTCTCTGGATTCTTAGCAATGAATGGAATTCAAGCAATAATTATTTATTTGAGTATCTATTATACCATACCATATCTAATCATTTATCCTGGATTTAAACAAAGATGTTAATAAATTCTGGGACGATCAGATGAATGTCCCAAATCATCAAAAAGTAGAAATTACGTTTTTTAATTGTAAAATTTAGTGTTTCATAGTAGGGTACTATTAGTATTTTAAAAGTTACAGTTATTCTCTTTTATTAATCTTTAAAATGTCTTAAATTTTCAACTTAATGTGTTTAAGAAATCATATTGTTATAAAGGTAGATATTCAATACCTAAATTTACTAATTCTGTGGGTCTTGCTAAGGTCCACAAATCTGCATTCATAAATTTATGTCAGGTGTGATTATAGTGTAATCACACCTTTATTTTATTTTTTTCCTTTATTGATTTTAGAGAGAGGGAAAGTAAGAAGGAAAGAGAGCTAGAAACATTGATGAGAGAGAACATCAATTGGCTGCCTCCTGCATGCCCCCCACATGGGATCGGGCCCACAACCCGGGCAAGTTTCCTGACTAGGAATCGAACTGGTGATCTCCTGGTGCATGGGTTGATGCTCAACCACTGAGCCACACTGGCGGAACTATAATCACATTTTTAGAAAGAATCCCAGAAAACCATACAGAATTACCATTGGTTTTCAAAGCTGCTACTGCTGCCACCAGTATTTATTTGATTTGATTATTTTAATTAAAGCTCAAGGAAGACCATTTGAGAAATACAAAATCAATCACCAACTGAAAAGTTTTATTTTGTAATCTTCTGTAACTAAACTTTAAAGAATCAAGATTCAGGTTATAAGAGCAATGTGAGTATTTTATGTGTTGTGAAAATATTGTATCATTTTTGCTATAATGAATTGTCTTTTAATCCAAATCCCTTCAAGTTAGACACTCAAGTTGGCTTAAAATTCTAAACTTCAAACTTTTAAATTATAATATAAGCATTGAACAGAATTAAGCATTGAACAGAAAATTCCCAACCAATCTAGCATCTTAATTTGGAATAATGAGTAAATTATATAGAGGTTTTATACACTCAGAATAAAACATTGAATTAAGAATATCTTCTTTGCCCAGCTGGTGTGGCTCAGTGGATTCAGTGTCATCCCATGGACTGAGAGGTCCTGGTTTGATTCCTGGTCAGGGCACATGCCCAAGTTTTGGACTCGATCCCCAGCAGGGGGCGTGCCAGAGACAATAGATCAATGTTTCTCACACTGATGTTTCTATCTCTCCTTTCCTTTCTATAAAATATCAATTTAAAAACAACATTTTTTTTAAAAAAGAATATCTTCTTCACTGGTACTCAAAGACAGGTGAAGTAAACCTCAGGCAAACAAGTTAGCTTGCAATGAGAAAGTACTTGCTATAGAGAGAAAGAAAATAGAAAAATTTTCAGCCTGATTGTTTTATCTTTCTTCTGCAATATTATATAAACTTTTCAGATAACTTAACCACTGTATCAGCATTCCAGCTTCATAATTAATATAATATTGCTTAGTGGTTATTAATCAAATGAGAAGGCAGAAATATTAATGACAATTTTCATAAGTTAATTTAACTAGGAGAGAAAAATCAAACGATATTGTTATATATGATCACTTACTAATTTTAATATCATACTTTAAAAGCTATACATAGTATAAAAGAGTGAATTATTTTATATTGAATCCAGGCAGTAATCTTGAACTTTGAAATCAAACTTCTACCTTCTATATTTTCATAAAGTGAGTTTTATTTTTTCATTCTACCTCAGAATCTTTTATGACTTAATGCAAATAATATGGTATTATTAACAATTATGTACTTCTGTTAGTGGGATAAAAATACATTCAATTTACAAGAATTTTTCATTTATTTTTTCACATTATAAAACTACTGAACAATTTTGTCAAGAATATCAGAAGTTTGACTGGATGTTTCTTGCATTTTAAGAACTTGTTTAAAGAGCATTTGTTTTTGAAATGACAAAATATGGACATACACCATACATAAAAATGAATGACAAGCTGTATGATTTCCAGTTCTGAAGATCTTTATTTAATGGCAATCATGCTAATAAAACATTTTTTTATTCTAAACAATGTAGAAAATGTAAGCCATTTTTTCCTCCTAAAAGTATTCAGGGGGCATTACCTAATTTATCATGAGCAAACTAAATTCAAGAGCTGGAAGTCCAAGTCTAGTAGATAATAATCTCACCAATGCTAATGTTTTACTTTTACAATTCTACTGAAGCAGATACCAGCTACCTAATCACCTTTCTATTACTAATGCAACTATGCCAAGAAGCAACGTGAGCCAATCCAGAGTCCCAAGTATTTTCTTCTCTTTGAAAAGAGGTGAAAGGATTGTTTGGTTGAGGTGCTTCCCTTAATTAATTAGGAATTAAATTATTAATAAGTCCATATGATACTACTGCCTTAAGGATTACACTGACTGCAAAGGTCCAGGTTTTACTCCATCAATTCACAATAGGCATGAAATGTTCTCTTGAGGTTTGGTTCCTGAATAGAAAGTATTTGAAAAGGATAGGTGTGTGACATGTCTTTACCTGTTTACAGTGCCAGGAAGGGGAGATTCCAGAGTTTGTATGACCAATACGAATCTTAAAGAGTGTGCCAATGTTTCCAATCGTGATCTACAAAGCAACCAAGATAACATTTTTCGATGCAACTCCACAAAATCTACTTAAAAACAGCTAATCTTAAGACATTACATATTGATAAAGGGCTCAATCCATCAAGATGTAAGAATTATAAACATGGATGCACCTAATGACAGAGCATCAAAATACATGAAGCAAAAATTGACAGAACTGAATGGAGAAATAGTCTATAATAACAGTTGGAGACTTCAATATCCCACTTTAAATAATGGATAGAAAAACTAGACAGAAGATCAATAAGGAAAAAGAGGACTAGAACAACATCAACTAAGTCTAACAGACATATATAGAACATCCCACTCAACAGCAGTAGAATACAGTTTTCTTAGGAGCACATGCAACATTCTCCAGGATAGATTTTATGTTATTCATGAGAACAAGTCTTGTAAATTTAAAAAAGACGGAAATCATACTATCTTTTTAAACTACAATGGAATGAAACTAAAAATCAAAACAAGAGGGAAAACTGGAAAATCCACAACATAATGTGTAAATTAAACAACACACTCTTAAGCAACCAGTAAGTCAAAAATATTGCAAGGGAAAAAATTAAATGCTTTGAAATGAATATTTTAAAAATAACATACAAAAACAGAGTGAATTCAATAAAAACAGAACTCGGATGGGGAATTTGAGATGTCAGTCCATAAAATTTAAATGTACTTTGTAAAATCTGAGAACAAAGACAGGGCTCTTGGTGAATAACTGAGCTCAAAGTTTTAAAAACAGAGCCTAGTAGCCACTTCTACACAGAGGCCTCTCATGTAAACTGCACACTAGGGAGAAGTCTGCACTGAACTGCCTTCCTGCACTGTTTTTGCAATCTGAGCCAACCCTCATAAAAGAGTTCTTGGAAACCTATTTTAACCAATAGGGCTAAGGCTTTCTCCATCCCATTGGAGGTGCACAGCTCTAACCGACCAGAGCAGCTCTATTCTGACGAATCAGGACAGTGCCTTTTGGACCAATCAAACTACAAGGATTTGGAGTCATTTTCATGAGGACAGACCAATCAAAAACCAGGGGCAGGAACTTCTGTACATATAAGCTAGCTCCATTCTGACTCTGGGAGCATACTTTCCCCTTGCACCAAAAACTGAAGCCTGCATCTCCCTAGCTGAGCTGAACCACTGAAGATGTCTCTCCAGAGCAGGGTGGAGCAGACCAGTGCAGGCCAAAGCAGACTGGCAGAGAACAGAGCAGATCGAAGCACAGCAGGGCACACCAGCAAGGAGCAGAGCAGAGATATCTAGCAGGAGGGACACCTGGCCCCAGGGCTGTATCACAGCCATGCTGTTTCTAATAGTTGTGCTATATCACAATTGAGCTGTTCCACAGCTGTGCTGTTTGTACAGCCTTACAGTGCCATATTCAAGCTGTGCAACTTCTCTCTGTAAATCATCTCCTTTTTTTTTTGTTGTTCCATTTTATTTATTTTATTAATTTGTTTTTGTTACAGATGTTTCTCCTTTTTCCCCCATTGACACCCTCCTCCCCATCCCCCCTGCCTTATCCCCAGCATTGTTGTCTATGTCCTTTGGTCATGCATACATGCATATAAGTTCTGTGGTTTATCTTTTCCCCCCCAACCCCCCTCCTCTGAGGCTTGTTAGTCCATATTCCACCTCTATGTCTCTGGGTCAATTCTGTTCATCATTGTGTTTAGTTCATTATATTCCACAAATAAGTGAGATCATGTGATATTTGTCTTTCTCTGCTTGGCTTGTTTTGCTTAGCATAATACTCTCCAGGTCCCTCCATGTCTTCTCAAAGGATGAGAGATCTTTCTTTCTTACAGCTGCATAGTATTCCATTGTGTACATGTACTACAGCTTTTTTATCCACTCATCTACTGATGGACACTTGGGTTGTTTCCAGATCTTAGCTATTGTAAATAGTGCTGCTATGAACATAAGGGTACATATATTCTTTCTGGTTGGTGTTTCAGGTTTCTTAGAGTATATTCCTAGAAGTGGGATCACTGGGTCAAATGGCAGTTCAAGATTTAACTTTTTGAGGTAACATCGTAGTGTTTTCCACAGTGGCTGCACCAGTCTGCATTCCCACAAGCAGTGTATGAGAGTCCCCTTTTCTCCACACCCTCGCCAACACTTGTTGTTTGATTTGTTGATGGCTGCCATTCTGACAGGTGTAAGGTGATACCTCATAGTTGTTTTAATTTGCATCTCTCTGAAAATCATCTCCCTTCTGACTCAAGGAGTGCATGTTCCCTTATCACCAAAGATTGAAGATTGCCTTTCCCCACTTGCAGCTAAAACACTGACGACATCTTTCCAGAGCAGAGCAGAATAGAGTTGTCTAGCTGGAGAGCCACCTCACCTTAGGGCCACCTCACAGACATACTGTACCACAGCTGTATCATAATTGAGCTGTAACATTATTGGGCTGTTCCACAGCTATGCTGTTCTCATAGTCATGCTGTATCATAATTGAGCTGTTTTGCACTGAATTAAGTTTCTTTCTTCAAAGAATCCCACATTGGGGGTTCCTGTTGGTGGTGATGAGGCACCAAACAACTATAGGTTCACAACTTAAAGGAGTTCCCATCAACTAGACTGGCAAGCTTGCTGTGATAGATGTCTTTGGAGATTCTGATCTAATAAATCCAGAGGCTTTAAGCAAAAATAAGGAAGAGGGGGAGGTGGCGGAGAAGGAGAAGAGGGGAGGAAGAAAGGGGAGAAAATCTTGAATAAAAAACCTAGTTTAACAACTTAAGGGACTAGAAAAAGAAGAGCAAACCAAACGCAAAGCTAGTGAAGAAGAAGAAGAAGAGGAGGAGGAGGAAGGGGAAGGGGAAGGGGATGGAGAAGGAGAAGGAGAAGAAAATAAAGATTAGGATAGAGATAAAATAGAAAAAAAATAGAAACAATGAAACCAAAAGTTAGTTCTTTGAAGAGAACAAAATAGCTAGCCTAAGGGAAAAAAAGAAAACTCTAATTAATAAAATCAGAAATAAAAGTAGGAACATTATTACTGGCATTTCAAATTCTTCCATAAAACAAAACAGGTAGAGAATACTTCTTAACTCATTCTACAAGGTCAGCATTACCCTGATGAAAACAAGAGAAAACTACACACAAATACTTCTCTTATAGTTATGAAGGCAAAAATCTTTGAAACAAAACACCAGCAAACTAAATCCAGAAGTGTATTAAAAGGATTATACACCATGACCAACTTGAATTTATCTCAGAAACAGAGTGGTTCAACATACAAATATCAAAGTAATATACCACATAAATATAATGAAGAAAATAAAACACTGTCATCTCAATTGACACAAAAAAGAAAAAAGTATTTGACAAAATCCAACATACTTACACTTTCATGATAAAGACACTCAACAAACTTGGAATAGAGGGATACTTTCTGAACATAATAGAGAGCATTTATGAAAAACCTACAGATAATATTGTACTCAAAGGTGCAAAAAAAATATATTAGAACTAACAAACTCAGTAAAGATACAGGATACCAGATCAGCACATAAAAATCTGTTATATTTCTATACATTAGTAATAAGCAATATAATAAAGAAATTAAGACAACAATTCTATTTACAGTGGCACCAAAAAGAATACAGTTCTTGCCCTGGCTGGGTGGCTTAGCTGGTTGGAACAAAAGCGTTGTGGGTTTGATTCCCAGTCAGGGTACATACCTAGATTGCAAGTTTGATCCCCTGTTGGGGTGCATACAGGAGGCAACCAATCTATGTTTCCCTTTCACATTGATTTCCTTTCTCTCTCTCTCCCTTCCTCTCTCTCTCTCTCAAAAATCAATAAAAACATATCCTTGGGTGAGGATTAAAAATATATATACTAAGAATCCTGAAACACCAATCAGAAAGAATATATGAAACCCTATGTTTATAGCATCATTATTTAAATTAGCCAATATCTGGAAACAACTCAAGTGGTTATTAGCAGATGATTGGATAAAAAAGCTGTGGTATATTTACACAATGGAATACTATGTGGCTATAAAAAAGAAGGAACTCTTGCCCTGGCCGGTTTGGCTCAGCGGTTAGAGCGTTGGCCTGCGGTACAGAGAGACCCGGGTTCGGTTCCCGCTAAGGGCATGTACCTTGGTTGCAGTTTGTCCCCGGCCCTGGTTGGTCGTGCGGGTGGCAGCCACTCGATGTGTCCCTTTCACGTCGATGTTTCTCTCTCTCTCTCTCTTCCTCTCTATCCCTCCCACTCTATCTGAACAAAAAATGAAAAAAATGTCCTCGGGTGAGGATAAAAAAAAAAAAAAAAAAGGAACTCTTACCCTTTGCAACAACACTGAGGATCCTTGAGATTATTATGCTAAGTGAAATAAACCAGTCAGAAAAAGACAAATACCATATGATCTCACCAATATGTGGAATCTAATGAACAAAATAAATTGATGAAAAAACAGAACCAGAAGCATGAATACATGGAACAGACTGACAAATATCAGAGGGAGAGGGGGTGGAGAAGACTGAATAAAGAAAAAGAAGGGATCAGCTAAAGAACATATATGCATAGCCCATGGACACAGACAATAGTGTGATGAAGGCCAAGGGATGGGGAGGCAGGGGCTGGGTGGAGGAGGGAAAAGAGTAGGAATGGAGGACATCTGCAATCATGTCAAAAATAAAATATTTAAATAAAAAATTTTTTAATTAAAAGAAATAATATTCTTAAGAATAAACTTAACTAAGGAAGTGTAACAATTATACAAGAAAAAGTTCAAAACATTGCTGAAAGAAATTAAAGAAGATCTAAATAAAGCTAAAGACATGCTCATGGATTAGAAGACAATATTGATAAGATGTCAATTCTATCCAAAGTAATATAGAGATTCAGTGTAATTTTATCAAAACCCCAAAGGCCTGTTTTGCAGAAATGGAAAAGCTGGTCCTAAAATTCATATGGATTTACAAAGCGCCATAAATAGCAAGAGCAATATTGAAAAATAAGGTCAAATAAGGTAAAAAATATTTGACCTTATAAAGGAATGAACTAGTGATGCATGCTATAACATGGATGAACCTTGAAAACATTATGCTAAATTGTCAATCCTTAAAGAGAAAGCAAATTAGAAATTGCTAGGAATTGGGGAAAAGAGAATGGGAAGTGAATGCATAATGAGGTTTCTTTTGGGGTGAATAACATGCTCTAGAAATAAAAAGTGGTGATGGTTGAACAATACTGTGAATGTACTGTATGTCACAGAATTGTACACTTAAAATAGTTAAAATAGTAAGTTTTGCCTTAAGGATTTCAAGACAATAGCAAAGAAAAGATCTATACAAAGAAACTATAAAGAAAAAGAAAAAGAGAGGGGAAACAATAGTTTATCTGAGAATATTTACAAGAAAATACTTCATCAGAACAAATAAAAACTATGATAAAAATCAGCAACAAATTACTAAACTCAATGAAGCCATAACCTCTTCAAACTAGATATAAATATAACGATTCCAGGACTCAGACAAGAGTGAGCAAGACAACAGAAAAATCTGAAATGTAGGTAGAAGTGCTCAGAAAAAAAGAAGCATAAAACTATGAAAATGATTTCCTGTGGAGAAAAAAATAAGAATGAGGGGTTAAAGGTGCTCCTTTTTTACTGCAAAATTCAGAACACTGTAACCCTGTACACCATGTGAAGTAATAATTTAAAAGTAAATTTGAAACAATAAAATAACAAAACAACAAAAACATCTCAAAGACTCTTGGTATAGTCACTTCTAAAACTATCTCTTACACATGCAAAATAATAACAAAGTCTTCATTTTTTACTTTTACTTGTAGTGGCGGGTTTCTTCATATACTGATTCATATAGAAAGTATGGAAAAGATGGTTCAAAATAAACTATTAGTTTAGTTCCAAATGTTTCAGCCTCTCCTGTGACATATATAGGCTGAGCACACAGGCTGTAGTAAACCAAACACCAAGGATCACATGGAAGTATGTATCCTATAAGGATTTAAGATACTGAAGGACACCCTTTTTATATTGTAATTTTATTCTCCATCTCTACCAGTTCAAAACAGTCCTTCTATGCATCCAGTCATTCATTCAACAGATGTTATAAAGTGCAAGGTGCTTGACTTGTTTGTGAAGTCTTGCCTTTCATGCTAATCTTTTCTTATTTTAGTTTAACAATATGATACTGGTCTCCCCTGCTACTTGTTTGCTGTTTCTTTTCTACCTGTTTCTCTTTACTACCTATTTTTCCATAGCTCTTGACCTATGAACTAATAACTTGATGACAACTTTTTTGCCTTCCTTTATTTGACAATTTTATTTTTCCCCTTTTTATCTTGACTTTGAACCCTGTCTGTTGAAGTGTCAGCCAGATAGAAATAAGCCCTTGCTCTCAACAGCCACAAGTATAAAAACAATAAATGCTAGATATCTAGTATTTTCCTAATTGTACTGCAGGTTTAATTTGTGTTCAATCTACTTAAACATGATTGAGTAAAACTGCCATCAACTATTTTTAATTGATCATCTACAAGACACATGTAGCTATAATAGAAAGTGCCAAATTCCATAGATTGCATTCATTCCAAAGTACAAACTGTATCAGTTATATGATCAAGTTTTACTTGATTTTATTACGTACAGTAAATATGTCTTCATGGCCATCCTGAAATTGAGCTCCATCTGTTCCATACAGATATATGGGGGCTGAACTTCTATGTTGTCCATATAGTACAATATAAATCTGGGAGCTGGTTCCTGCATTTGGCAAGTCACTGGTGAGTATGGAAACTTTCCAGTTACCACCTACAGAAGAACAATAACACCCAGCAATTACACAACTTATAAAATGGAAGACAGCAGGTCATCATAAAGCTAAGAGAATTCAGGGCAGACATAATTTACTCTTCTCCATCTCCTCTGGGGAAGTCTATAATACAGACTTAAACTATTTTTTAAATACTATATGCCACTGAATTACTATGTCCTACAATATAACTGTGAGATACCATTATCCTGTCATTGTCAGTTGGCCATCCTGGATTCCAAGAAAGTCACTAATATAACTTCTCTTAAGTTCTCAGCATTTTGACAAAATATCACCAATATTCTTAGTTCTGACATGTAATATGTGCATTCAGCATTATACCTTTCAAGATCATTTGAGTTTAGATACTTATTCTCCAAATTAAAATAGAATATCCAATAATTTACATAAGCACAAAAATTGGAACAAAATGTTAGAAGACATCCAAGGAGTCATCTGGTATAAGTTATTCACTTATTGTTTTAAGTATCCTTAATTAATAGATGAAGTAACTGAGTAAAAAAAAAAGTTAAGTAAATTTTGTATCATAAAGCAACAAAAACAGCGCTAGATGGGAGAGGAGGCAAGATGGCTGCAGTCTAGGGAAGTTCTGTCTGCTTGCTCCCAGCACCGGACCAGACTTGTGGCTAAATTGCAGAATATTCAACTTGAAAAACCAATTGAAAATAGCTGGTCTGCAATACTGTGAGCAGGATACATGGAGAAGAGACAGGAGAAGATGCAGAGTCAGTGAGCCGACTTGCACAGCTGCACAGCATGCCTGGGAAGCTGAAGGGAAGATGTGGTAGCACAGCTCCTGCCCCCTGGGAACATGGGGTCTCAGCCCCATGCAGGGATCCCCACACCACAGCAACAGAAAAAGGATGGGAAGCCCACATAGCACCAGGTAGTGACAATCAGTGGTGATTCAGTCCACCTGGAGGACTCACTATCCCAGGCAAAAAGTGATTGCTTGGTTACACCACCAGCCTGGGAAGTTTCCCAAAATTGGTGTCTGCAGGAAGGGCTGTACAGCAAAACTCAGGACTGACAGAGGGGTCTGAGTGGTTTACTCAGCAGTGAATCTGAGGGTCCAATTATTCTCTGAAAGTACATTTGATGGAGACAGGACAGGGGCCAGACAGAGTGCCCTGGGAAAAAGGAGAGATTCTCCCCAATTTGAGCAAAGAGTAGGTGCCCCTTCCCCCACATGTGAACAGCTCTGAGCTGAAAATCTGCACCCCTGAGGCTGGGCTTGGCAGCGCAGAAAACTCAGACATCTGGCCTGGTAAGAGTCTAGGCAGAAGCCCCGCCCAGTGAGAGCTGACCATGCTGAGAGATTTAGAGAGCCAAGTAGGGATGAGTTTTTGGTGTTTTTTGGTTGTTTTTTTTAATATCCCGTCCTGCTTATGATGATGATAAAAGTGGGTGCCAGTGACCCAGACAGAATGCAGGCATTGGAAGAAAAGGAAGTGCCCACATGCCCCCTCCAAGCTAGGGGCACCACCCCCCATGTGAATCTCTTTAAACCTTCTTGTCTGGGACCTGGATACCCCCACAAAGCACAGTTTCATGGGGGAAGAAAGAGCACCTCAGAACAAGAACAGTCAAGGTGAGAGTCTTGAGACAAACCCAGCCTCTGGACTAGGGAGGCCCCACCCACTGGACTACTTGGGAATCTGTCCTGTAGGGCTTCATTCAGGTAGCCCAGGGCCAGGAAAGGACAACAACTCACATTGGCCTGCATCAGAAAACTTTCTGGGAGGACCAACACACCAAGTGGCCAGGCCCAACAACATCAGAGCAAAATACATCAAGCTTGACAAATAGAAAGTTTTGTTTGGTTCAGTTTTTTATTCCCTTTCTTTTCTTTTTTCTTTAATATTCTCTTATTTCTATCTTTCATTTAAGTCTATTTTTTTTCTCTTTCTAGTTAATTTTCTAAATTTATTTTAAATTTAATTTTTTCTTTTCCCATTTTTCTTTTCCTATTCTATACTTCATGTTATTTAGTATTATTACTTTTTAAAATTATTATTATTATTTCATTATTTTTTCTTTCTGGCATTTTTTATACTTATTCTATTCTCCCTTCTTTGCTTCCATGTTCTCTTTTCATTTCATTCTTTTTCTCCTCTAATTCTTTTGGTCTTTGTGACTTGTTTGTTATTTATTCTCTTTATTATGGTCGTTGTTTTTATTATTATTGTTTTGTGTTTTTGATTTGTCTGATTATAGTTTTGTTCTGTCAGCACCTGTACAACACTTGGCACAACATGGTTGGGGTAGAGATTCACAGTCAACAAGCCTAAGGGCTGAGACCACCCACAAACAGGAGGACAGTCAAGACCCAAATGCAACAGGAGGGCTCACATAATTGACACAAAGGACATTCCTAGAGCAGTCTTCTCAGAATATGAAGGAGACTACACCACTGGTCCCACAAGAAGGCCACCCAACCAAGACTGGAAGGCATAATAGTATTATCCAATACACAGAAACAAACACAAGAAACAGCAAAAATAGGGAAACAAAGAAACAGGCCCCAAATGAAAGAACAGGAGGAATTTCCAGATAAAGAGTAAAATGAAATGGAGGCAATTTTTCAGATACAGAGTTAAAAGAAATGGTTATAAGGATGCTCAAACAAGTTAGTGAGAACCACAAGGTACTTAGCAGGAATTATATCAGCATGAAAAAGGATATAAAACTATGAGTAATAACCAGTCAGAAATAAAAAATGACATAGCTGCAATAAATACACTGAAAGGAATCAACAACAGATTAGGAGAAGCTGAGGACCAAATAAACAAAGTAGAAAAAAAAATCATCAAATTATAGTAGCAAAAAGAAAAGACACTTTAAAAGCATGAAGAAAGTGTAAGGGAACTGTGGGACAAAATGAAACAGAACAACAGTCTCATCATAGGGGTAAAACAGGGAGAAAAAATAAGCAAGGGATAGTAAACCAGTTTGAAGAAATATTGACAGAAAACTTCCCTAACCTAGTGAAAGAAAAACTCACACAAATTCAGGAAGCCCAGAAAGTCCCAGTCAAGATAAATACAAAGAGACCCACTGCAAGACACATCATAATGAAAATGGCAAACATTAAAGCCAAAAATAAAATTTTGCCTCACCAGTAAATGGATTAAATGCTCCAATCAATTTGCCCCAATCAGACATAGAGTAGCTGACTGGATAAGAAAATATGACCTATATTTATACTGTCTGCAAGAGACCTACCTCAGAACAAAAGACTCACACAGGATGAAAGTAAAAGGATGGAAAATAACTTTTCCATGAAAATGGGAGAGAGAAAAAAAGCTACAGTAGCAATACTCATATCTGACAAAAATAGACTTCCAAATAAAGGCCATAACAAGAGACAAAAAAGGTCACTACATAATACTAAAGGAATTGATACAAGAGGATATAATATAACTCTGGTAAACATATATGCACCCAATACAGGAACACCTAAATATATTTAAGAACACCTGGAAGACTTTAAGGGAGATATTGACAGCAATATCTTCATAGTAGAAAACTGTAACACCCCACTAACATCACTAGATAGATCTTTCAGACAAAAAAAATTAACAAGGAAACAGTGATCTTAAATAACACAGTAAATCACATGGATTTAATTGATATTTACAGAACATTTCACCCCAAAGTTTCAGAATGCACATTCTTCTTGAGTACACATTGAACATTCTCAAAGACAGACTATATATTAGAACACAATGTAAGTCTTTACAATTTCAAGAAGAATGAAATCATATCAAGCACCCTCTACAATCACAATGGCATGAAACCAGAAATCAACTACGAAAAAACCCTCAAAAATATTTAAAAACCATGGAGGCTAAATAACATGTTATTAAGCAATGAATAGGTTACCAATGAGATCAAGAAACAAATAAAAAACTACATGGAAACAAATGAAAATGAACACACAACAACCCAAAAATGTATGGGACACAGAAAAAGCACTCCTGAGAAGGAAATTCATAGCATTACAGGCCTACCTCAAGAAAAAAGAAAAGTCTCTAATAAAGAATCTAACCTGGGGATTCCAAAATGGCAGCGGAGTGAGTGGAAGCTACACAGACCATCTCCCAGGACCAAACTGGAAATACAACTAAAATAAAGACAAATTGCCAGGAAAAAGCAATGGAAAAGCAGCTTGCGAGGACCATACAACCAGGGACACTGAATCAATCCTGGTAGGATTTTGGAGGCACGGGAGCCCATGGACAGCAGCGGTCTTAGCTATGAACAACACCCTCAAGGTGAAAGCCCAAGCTGGCTCCACAGCGCAGAGGGCCGGGACAGAGTGCTAAAATAGCCACAGCCACTCACCTTGGGCTCTGGCAGAAGGAGCGCAGACTGGACTGGAACTGTGTGGGGACACTCAGGATTTGGAGGGCACTCAGAGCTTTTGATAAGTTGCGGCCACGCAAGACAGTGGCCATCTTACTCCTTCCCAGAGCTTTGGGAGAGGCGGCAGCCCCTCCCTTGGAGAGTCAGCCACAACCAGGTGGGCCATTGAAATGCAAATTCTGAGACCCAAGGCTCTTCAAGTAACCGCAACTAATAGACTCTAGGCAAAAAGCTAGAGGATAGCTTAACCTTTTCTGGGCTTGCAAATCTACTCAGGAAAGTAAGACTTGACAGTGGTGTATAACGCGAGTCTTCCCATGCTCATCCAAACCCAGTAGAGGGAGCCACAAACAGCAGAACACCAACATCCACAGGGAAAATTTGGCAGGCTCCAAAACCCACTGAGATAGCCAAAATGGTTAAACAAAGAAACAGATGCCAAATGAAAGAACAAGAGACCTCCACCAAAGATGAGATAAATGAAATGGAATTAAGCAAGTTAACAGAACTAGAATTCAGAGCCATGATACTGAGGAAACTCAACAGCATGTGTAAAGACATCAACACCATCAGCAAAGACAAAAAAATATTGAAAATAAACCAACTGGAAATGAAGAATGACATAGCAGAAATGAAGAACACTATGGAAGGACTAAACAGCAGAGGAGAAGAACCTGAGGACTGGATAAGTGAATTAGAAGACAGGGTAGAAAAAATCAACCAATCAGAAAAACAAAAAGAAAAAACAATGAAAAAACAGGAAGACAGCTTAAGAGAACTGTGGGACAACTGGATATGTAATAACATTCGCATCATAGGAGTTCCCAAACGAGAAGAAAATGAGCAAGGGTTAGAGAATATATTTGAAGAAAGAGTGACAGAAAATTTCCCTAATTTGGTAAAGGAAGAAGGCATTCAAGTTCAAGAAGCACAGAGAGTCCCAAGTAACACGAACCCAAACAGGACCACGCCAAGACACATAGTAATTATAACGTCAAAAATTAAAGACAAAGAGAGACTCCTAAATGCAGCAAGAGATAAGCAACAGGTTAACTACAAAGGAACCCCCATAAGGCTATCATCTGACTTCTCAACAGAAACACTACAGGCCAGAAGGGAATGGTAAGAAGTAATCAAGGTCATGAAAAACAAGGATCTGAATCCAAGACTACTCTACTCAGTAAGGCTATCATTCAAAATAGGTCAAATAAATAGCTTCCCAGACAAAAAAAAAAAGGCTAAAGAAATACATTAGCACCAAACCAGCACAGCAAGAAATGTTAAAAGGACTGCTGTAATTAGTAGAAGAACAAGGAAGGAAAATAGAACCACACTAAACAAAAATGGCAATAAATAAGTACATACCAATAATCATCTTAAATGTAATTGTATTGAATGCTCCGATAAAAAGACACAGAGTAGCGGATTGGATAAGAAAGCATGACCCATATATATGTTGTTTACATGAGGCCCACCTCACAACAAAAGATTCACATAGGTTGAAAGTGAAGGGATGGAAAAAAATTTTCAAGGCAAGCAGAAATGAAAAGAAAGCTGGGGTTTAAGAAGCATGAAACACCAATCAGAAAGAATATATGTACCCCAATGTTCACAGCAGTGCTATTTACAATAGCTAAGATCTGGAAACAGCCCAAGTGTCCATCAGTAGACGAATGGATAAAAAAGTTATGGTACATATACACAATGGAGTATTATGCAGCTGTAAGAAAGAAAGATCTCTTATCCTTTGAGATGACATGGGAGGACCTGGAAACTATTATCCTAATCGAAACAAGCGTAGCAGAGAAAGACAAATATCATATGATCTCACTTATTTCTGGAATAGAATGAATGTAACAGTCTGAGGAACAGGGTAGTCCAAGAGACGTAGAAGTAGGGTATAGACTGACAATTGCCAGAAGAAGGGGTGGGGGAGGAGAGCGATGAACCACAGACCTTGTATGCATGTACTCATAACCAATGGACATGGACAACAAAACTGGGGACGGGGCAGGGAGGGAGGGGAGGAGGGTGTCAATGGGGGAAAAAGGAGAAACATCTGTAACAAAAGTAAATTAATAAAAAAAAAAAAAAGAAAGAAAGCTGGCGTAGCAATACTCATCTGATAAAACAGATTTCAAAATGAAGGCCATAACTAGAGACAAAGAAGGTCACTACATAATATTGAAAGGATCTCTCCAACAGGAAAATATAACCTTGGTAAACATATATGCACCCAATATAAGAGCACCAAAATATGTTAAAAATCTTCTGGAGGACTTCAAAAGAGAAATCGACAGCAATACAATCATAGCAGGAGACTTCAAAATCCCACTGACGTCACTGGATAGATCATCTAGACAAAAAAATTAACAAGGAAACAGATTCTAAATGAAGCACTAGACGTAATGGATTTAATAGATATTTACAGAGAATTACACCCCAAAACTACAGAATTCACATTCTTCTCAAGTGCACATGGGAAATTCTCAAAGACCACATGTTAAGGCACAAATGACGTCTCTACAAGTTCAAGAAGATTGAAATCGTATCAAGCATCTTCTCAGATCACAATGGCATAAAACTAGAAATCAACTGCAACAAGAACATGCAAAGACATATGAATACACGGAGGCTAAATAGCATGTTATTAAACAATGAATGGGTTACTGAGATCAAGGAAGAAATTAAAAACTTCCTGGAAACCAATGAAAAAGAACACAAAACAACACAAAATCTGTGGGATGCAGCGAAAGCAGCTCTGAAAGGGAAGTTCATAGCACTCCAGGCTTACCTCAAAACAAGAAAATTTCTAATAGACTTTCTAACCTCACAACTTAAAGAACTAGAAAGCAAACAAAAAGAAAACCCCAGAACAAGTAGAAGGAAGGAAACAGTAAAGATCAGAGCAGAAATAATAAGTGACATAGAGACCAAAAAAAAAAAAAAATTCAAAGGATCAATGAAACAAAGAGCTGGTTTTTTGAAAAGATAAACAAGATGGATGGACCCTTAGCTAGATTCGCCAACAAACAAAGAGAGATACACAAAATCAGAAATGAAAGAGGAGAAGTAACAACTGACACCACAGAAATACAAAGGATGGTTAACAAATACTACAAATAATTATATGGCACCAAATTCGACAATCTAAGTGAAATGGACACAATTCTAGAAACACATAGTCTCCCAAAACTGGACCAGGAAGAGATAGAAAACTTGACCAATAACAAAAAGGAAATTGAAGATGTAATCAAGACTCTCCCAGCAAACAAAAGCCCAGGCCCGGAGAGCTTTACGGGGGAGTTTTAATGAACATTCAAAGAAGAACTAACACCATTCTTCTCAAATTATTTCTAAAAATTCAAAAAGAAGGAAGACTTCCAAACTCGTTTTATGAGGTCAGCATAATTCTAATTCCAAAACCAGAAAAAGACACTACTAAAAAAGAAAACTACAGGCCAATATCCCTGATGAACATAAATGCCAAAATCCTGAACAAAACACTAGCAAATCGGATCCAGCAATACATCAAAAAAATTATTCAACATGCCCAAGTGGGATTCATCCCAGGGATGCAAGGCTGGTTGAATATTCACAAATCATAAATGTGATACATCACATAAACAAAATGAAAGATAAAAACCACATGATCATATCGATAGACGCTGACAAAGCATTTGACAAAATCCAGCACCCATTTCTGATAAATACGCTCAGCACTTTGGGAGTAGAAGGATCATGTCTTGATATAATAAAGGTCATATATGAAAGACCTACAGCCAACATCATACTCAATGGGCAAAAACTAAAAGCATTTCCCTTAAGAACAGGAACAAGACAAAGATGCCACCTTTCACCACTCTTATTTAACATAGTACTGGAAGTCTTAGCCGCAGCAATCAGACTGAATAAAAATAAAAGGAATCCAAATTGGAAAGGAGGAAGTGAAACTGTCGTTATTCACAGAGGACATGATATTATATATAGAAAACACTAAAGACCACATCAAAAATCTACTAGACTTAATAAATGAATTTGGCAAAGCAGCAGGATACAAAATTAACATCAAGAATTCGACAACATTCTTATACACCAATGATGAACTCACAGAAAGAGAAACTAAAAAAACAATCCCATTTATCATCACTGCAAAAAAATTAACATACCTAAGAATAAACTTAACCAAAGAAGTAAAGGATCTATTTGCAGAAAACTACAGGACATTGAAAAAAGAAATAGAAGAAGATATAAAAAAGTGGAAGCACATACCTTGTTCATGGATTGGAAGAATTAACATCATTAAAATGTCCATATTATCCAAAGCAATCTATAGATTCAATGCAATCCCCATCAAAATAACAGTGACATATTTCACAGAACTAGAACAAATACTTCAAAAGTTCATATGGAACCAAAAAAACCCCGAATAGCCTCAGCAATCTTGAAAAAGAAGGACAAAGATTGTGGGATCACAGTACCGGATATCAGGTTATACTACAAAGCTACTATAATCAAAACAACCTGGTATTGGCCCAAGAACAGGCATATGGACCAGTGGAACAGAACAGAAAAAGCGGAAATTGACCCAAGACATTATGCTCAATTAATATTTGACAAAGGTGGCAAGAGCATACAATGGAGCAGAGACAGCCTCTTTAATAAATGGTGTTGGGAATATTGGACAGCTGCATGCAAAAAAATAAAACTAGACCATCAACTCACACCATACACAACAATAAAGTCAAAATGGGTAAAAGACTTGAATGTGACCTGGGAATCCATAAAAATCCTAGAAGAAAATGTAGGCAACAAAATTCGGACATCATACACAGCAGAATTGTCACTTATACATCACCATTTGACCCAGTGATCCCACTTCTAGGAATATACCCTAAGAAGCCTGAAACACCAATCAGAAAGAATACATGTACTCCCATGTTCATAGCAGCCCTATTTACAATAGCTAAGATCTGGAAACAGCCCAAGTGTCCATCAGTGGATGAATGCATAAAAAAGCTGTGGTACATATACACAATGGAGTACTATGCAGCTGTATGAATGAAATATCTCTTATCCTTTGAGACGACATGGAGTAACCTCGAGAGTATTATCCTAAGCAAAGCAAGCCAAGCAGAGAAAGACAAATATCACATGATCTCACTCATTTGTGGAATATAATAAACATAACAGTCTGGGGAACAGGGTAGACCCAGAGATGTGAAAGTAAGGTACAGACTGACAACCCTCAGAAGAAGGGGTGGGGGGATAGAAGAGATAAACCACAGAACTTATATGCATGTATGCATAACTGATGGACATGGACAACAAGATGGGGATGGGGTGGGTGGTTGGAGAGGAGGGTGTCAATGGGGAAAAAAGGAGAAACATCTGTAACAAAAATAAATTAATAATAAAAAAAAAACCCTACAAAACAAAACAAAAAAGAATCTAACCTTACAGCTAAGAGAATCAGAAAGAGAACAAGAAAACCCCAGAGTAAATCAAAGGAAAATAATGATAAATATCAGAACAGAAGTAAATGACATAGAGACAAAAAAAATATTACAAAAGATCAATAAAACCAAGAGCTTGTTCTTTGAAAAGATAAACAGGATTGATAAGCCTTTAGCCAGACTCACCAAGAAATAAAGAGTAACCAAATAAATAAAATCAGAAAGAGAAGAGTGGAAGTCACAACTAACACCACAGAAATAAAAAGGATTGTAAGAAAATACTGTGAACAACTATATGTCAGCAAAATGGCCAACCAGGATGGAATGGACAAATTCTTGGAAAAATACAATCTTCCAAAACTCCATTGGGAAGAATCAGAAACTGAATAAGCAGATAACAACTAATGAATTTGAAGCTGAATAAAAAACTTCTAGCAAACAAAACTGCTGGACAGGATGGCTTCACAGACAATTTTACTAAACGTTCAAAGAACTAACACCTATTCTCTTCACACTATTCCAAAAAATTCAAGAGGAGGGAAGACTTCCAAGTTCTTTTCACAAGGCCAACATTGTCATATTCCACAACCAGATACAAATACTACCAAAAAAGAAACTTACAGGCTGATATCCATGATTAACATAGAGGCCAAAATCTTAAAAAAAAAAAATTAGCAAATCAGATGCAGCAATACATTAAAGAGATCATACACCATGACTGAGTGGGATTTATTCTGAGGATTTAAGACTGGCAAAATATTGCCAAATCAATAAATGTGATACACCAAAAAAACAGAATGAAGTATAAAAACCACATGATCATATCAATAGATGCAGAAAAAGCCTTAGACAAAATAGCACCCATTTTTTTAAAACTGCTTTTATTAATTTGTTTTTGTTACAAATGTTTCTACTTTCCTCCATTGACACCCTCCTCCCCATCTCACGCTCCCTCCGCCACGTACCCAGCATTGTTGTCTATGTCCATGGTTATGCATACATGCATATAAGTTCTGTGGTTTAACTCTTCCCTCCCCCCCGCCCCTCTTCTGAGGTTTGTCAGACTGTACCCTACTTCTATGTCTGTGGGTCTACTTTGTTCATCAGTTTGTTTTGTTCATTATGTTCCAAAAATAAGTGAGATCATGTGACATTTGTCTTTCTTTGCTTGGCTTGTTTCTCTTAGGATAATATTCTCTAGATCCCTCCAAGTCGTCTGAAAGGATAAAGATTTTTCTTTCTTACAGCTGCATAGTATTTCATTGTGTACATGTACCACAGCTTCTTTCTCCATTCATCTACTGATGGACACTTGGGCTGTTTCCAGATCTTAGCTATTGTAAATAGGGCTGCTATGAACATGGGGGTACATATATTCTTTCTGATTGGTGTTTCAGGCTTCTTAGGGTATATTCCTAGAAGTGGGATCACTGGGTCAAATGGCAATTCAATTTTTAATTTTTTGAGGTAACACTGTACTGTTTTCTATAGTGGCTGCACCAGTCTGCATTCCCACCAGCAGTGTACTAGAGTCTCCTTTTCTCCAGACCCTCGCCTAAACTTGTTTGAGGATTTGTTGATGGCAGCCATTCTGACAGGTGTGAGGTGATAACTCATAGTTGTTTTAATTTCCATCTCTCTGATGATTAGTGATGTTGAGCATTTCTTCATATGTTTCAGCCATTTGTATGTCCTGTTTGGAGAGGTGTCTATTTAGTTCCTCTGCCCATTTATTTTTCAAGTTTTATTATTATTATTTTTATTAATTTACTTTTGTTACAAATGTTTCTCCTTTTTCCCTCATTGACACCCTCCTCCCCCTCCTTCCCTGCCCCGTCCCCAGTTTTGTTGTCCATGTCCATTGGTTGTGAGTACATGCGTACAAGTTCTGTGGTTCATCGCTCCCCTCCCCCACCCCCTCTTCTGGCAATTGTCAGTCTGTACCCTAATTCCACGTCTCTGGGGCTACCCTGTTCCTCAGACTGTTATGTTCATTATATTCCAGAAATAAGTGAGATCATATGATATTTGTCTTTCTCTGCTAGGCTTGTTTCGATTAGGATAATAGTTTCCAGTTCCTCCCATGTCATCTCAAAGGATAAGAGATCTTTCTTTCTTACAGCTGCATAGTACTCCATTGTGTATATGTACCACAACTTTTGTCTTCCTTTTGTTGAGTTGTATGAGCACTCTATATATTTTGGAAATTAATCCCTTATCTGATGTATCATTGACAATTATGCTCTCCCATACAGTGGATTCTCTTTCCATTTTGATGGTTGTTTCTTTTGCTGTGCAGAAGCTTTTGAGTTTGATGTAGTCCCATGTGTTCATTTTCCCCTTTATTTCTCTTGCCTTAGGTGTTGTATCAGTGAAAATTCTGCTGTGGATGATGCCTGAAATTTTGCTGCCTACGTTTTCTTCTAGGATTTTTATGGATTCATGAATCACATTTAAGTCTTTTATCTATTTTTAGTTTATTCTTCTGTGTGGTGTGAGTTGGTGTTGTAACTTCATTTTTTTTGCATGTAGCTGTCTAATTTTCTCTACATCATTTATTGAAGAGGGTGTCTTGATTCCACTGTATGCTCTTGCCACCTTTGTCAAATATTAATTGAGCATATTTTCCTGGGTCAATTTCTGGGTTCTCTGTTCTGTTCCATTGATCTATATGCCTGTTCTTGTGCCAGTACCAGGTTGTTTTGATTACAACCGTATTGTAGTATAACCTGGTATCTCGTATTGTATCCTTCCTATTTTGTTCGTCTTTTTCAAGATTGTTGTGGCTATTCTAGGCCTTTTTTGGTTCCATATAATCCTTTGGAGTGTTTGTTCTAGTTCTGTGAAATATATCGTTGGTATTTTGATGGGGATTTCATTAAATCTATAGATTGCTTTGGGTAGTATGGACATTTTAATGTTGTTAATTCTTCCAATTCATGAACAAGGTATGTGCTTCTACTTTTTAATATCACTCTCTTTTTCTTTTTCAATGCCCTGTAGTTTTCTGTATATAGGTCCTTTACTTCTTCGGTTAAGTTTATTCCTAGGTATCTTAATTTTTTTGCAGGAATGGTAAATGGAATTTTTGTTTAGTTTCTATTTCTGTGAGTTCATTGTTGGTGTATAAGAATGCTATCGATTTCTTGATGTTAATTTTGTATCCTTCTACTTTGCCAAATTCTTTTATTAAGTCTAGTAGATTTTTGATGGATTCTTTAGAGTTTTCTATGTACAATATCATGTCATCTGGGAGTAATGACAGTTTCACTTCCTCTTTTCCAATTTGGATCCCTTTTATTTTTTCTTCATGTCTAATTGCTGTGGCTTAGACTTCTGATACTATGTTAAATAAGAGTGGAGAAAGTGGACATCCCTGTCTTGTTCTTGTTCTGAAGGAAAATGCTTTTAATTTTTGCACAGTGTGATGTTGGGTGTAGGTTTTTCATATATGGCCTTTATTATGATCCCTCTATTCCGGCATTAATGATCATTTTTATCAGAAATGGGTGCTTGATTTTGTCAAATGCTTTTTCAGCATCTATTGATAAGATCATATGAACTTTATCTTTCATTTTGTTGATCTAGTGTATCACATTTATTGATTTGCGAATATTGTAACTTCATTGCATTCTTGGGATGAATCCCACTTGGTCAAGATGAATAATTTTTTTTGTGTATTGCTGGATCGAATTTGCTAATATTTTGTTAAGGATTTTGACATCTATGTTCATCAGGGATATTGGCCTGTAGTTTTCTTTCTTTGTAGTGTCTTTATCTAGATTTGGAATAGGATAATGCTGGCCTCATAAAATGAGTTTGGAAAGCTTCCATCTCCTTTGATTTTTTTGAAATAGTTTGAGGAGAATGGGTATTAGATCTTTTTTGAATGTTCAGTAAAACTCCCCCATAAAGCCACCTGCGCCTGGGGTTTTCTTGCTGGGAGTTTCTTAATTACGTCTTCAATTTCCTGTGTTATTATTGGTTTTTTTCAAGTTTTCTATCTCTTCTCATGTCAGTTTTGAGAGGCTGTGTGTTCCAGAAATTTGTCCATTTCACCTAGATTGTCCAATTTGTTGGTGTATAATTTGTTCATAGTATGTTTTGATGATCATTTGTATTTCTGTGGTGTCAGTTGTTACTTCTGTTGTTTCTTTTTTTTGACATGATTTCATTTATTTGTGGAATATAATGAGTAAAATAAGCTGATGAACAAAATAGATCCAGATACATGGAAGTAGGGAACAGAATGACAAACCTCAGAGGGAAGGTGGGTGGGGGGGCAGGAAGAGATAAACCAAAGAACTTATATATTTTTTTAACTCATCTTCATTGTTGAATGTATTACAGATGTCCCCCCTTTGTTCTCCTCATTGACTTCCTCCCCCTCAATCCTGCCCTCTCCAGCCTTCCCCACACTATTATTGGTGTCCATTGTTTATGCATATATGCATAGAAGTTCTTTGGTTTATCTCATCCCGCCCTCCCTCCCCCCTTCCCTTTGAGGTTCATCAGTCTAACAACAAATTTGCACTTCTTAATTCCTTTATCTTTCTCACCCATCCCTTCAGCCCCCGCCCATCTGGTAAGCAACAAAAAGTTCTCAGTATCTATGAATCTGTTTCTGTTCTGCTTGCTCATTTTGTTTGTAGATTCAATTGTTGATAGATATGTATTAATTGTCATTTTATTGTTCATATGTTTGTTCTTCTCCTTCAAGAAGACCCTTCAACATTTCATATAATAATGGTTTGGTAGTGATGAACTCCTTTTGCTTTTTCTTGTCTGGGAAGCTCTTTATATGTCCATCTAGTCTAAATGATAGCTTTGCAGGATCAAGTAATTTTAGTTGTAGGTCGTTGCTTTTCATCACCTTGAATATATCTTGCCACTCCTTTCTGGTCTGCAAAGTTTCTTTTGAGAAATCAGCTCACAGTCTTGTGGGAGCTTCTTTGCAAGTAACGAACTGCTTTTCTCTGTTAAGATTTTCTGTTTGTATTTAACCTTTGACATTTTGATGATGATGTGTCTGGGTGTGGACCTCTTTGAGTTCATCTTGTTGGGGACTCTCTGTGCTTCCTGGACTTGCATGTCTGTTTCCTTCATCAAATTAGGGAAGTTTTCTGTCATTATTGTTTCAAATAGGTTTTCAATTTCTTGTTCTCTCTCTTCTCCTTCTGGCACCCCAAAGATGCAAATGTTGGCACTCTTGAAGTTGTCCCAGAGGCCCCTTACACTATCCTCATTTTTTTGGACTCTTTTCTTTTTGCTGTTCTGATTGGGTGTTTTTTGCTTCCATATATTCCAATTCAATGGTTTGCTTTTTGGCTTTACCTACTTTATTATTGATTCTGTGTAAATTATTCTTTATTTCAGTTAGTGCCTCCTTCATTTCTGACTGGTCCTTTTGTTTTATTTTGTTTTTGTTTTTTTCTTATCTTTATTGTTGAATGTATTACAGATGTTTTTCATTTTTCCCCCATTGCCCCCCTCCTCCCCCATTCCTGCCCCCCTCCTGCCTTTCCCCACAATGTTGTCTGTGTCCACTGGTTATGCATAAATACATATAAGTTCTTTGGTTTATTTCTTCCCACCCCCCCAACCCCCCTTCCCATTGAGGTTTGTCAGTCTAACAACCAATTTGTACTTCTTAATCCCTTCACCTTTTTTGCCCATCCCCCCAGCCCCCACCCATCTGGTAACCAATGAAAGTTCTCTGTGTCTATAAGAATGTTTCTGTTCTGCTTGTTCATTTTGTTTGTAGATTCAATTGTTGATAGATATGTATTTATTGTCATTTTGTTTGTTCATTATTTTTTAATCTTTTTCTTCAAGAAGACCCTTCAACATTTCATATAATAATGGTTTGGTGCTGATGAACTCCTTTAGCTTTTCCTTGTCTGGGAAACTCTTTATATGGCCATCGATTGTAAATGACTGCTTTGCAGGATAGAGTAATCTTGGTTGTAGGTTCTTACTTTTCATCACCTTGAATATATCTTGCCACTCCTTTCTGGTCTGCAAAGATCCTTTTGAGAAATCAGCTGACAGTCTTATGGGAACTCCTTTGTAGGTAACTAACTGCTTTTTCTTGTTGCTTTTAAGATTCTTTGTCTTGAACCTTTTGCATTTTGATGATGATGTGTCTTGGTGTGGGCCTCTTGGGGGTCATCTTGTTTGGGACTCTGTTCTTCCTGGTCTTGTATGCCTGTTTCCTTCACCAAGTTAGGGAAGTTTTCTGCCATTATTGTTTCAAATAGGTTTTCGATTTGTTGTTCTCTCTCTTCTCCTTCTGGCACCCCCAAGATGCGAATGTTGGCACCTTTGAAGTTGTCCCAGAGGCTCCTTACACTGTCCTCATTTTTTTGGATTCTTTTTTCTTTTTGCTGTTCCGATTGGACGTTTTTTGCTTCCTTATATTCCAAATCGATGGTTTTCTTCTTGGCTTTACCTACTCTACTATTGTATCTGTGTAAACTATTCTTTATTTCAGTTGGTGCCTCCTTCATTTCTAACTGGTCCTTTTTTATGCTCTTGAGGTCCTCACTAAGTTCACTGAGTTTCTCGCTAAGTTCATTGAGCATCCTTATAAGCAGTGTTTTTACCTGTGCATCTGTTAGGTTGCTTAACTCCATTTCACTTAGTTCTTTTCTTCGAGTTTTGTTCTGTTCTTTCATTTGGGACCTGTTTCTTTGTCTCCTCATTTTGGCTGCCTCCCTCTGTTTCTATGTATTACTTAGTGAGAGGTATGGGGCTAGCTGAGACCAGATGCTGTTTGTTTGAAAGAATTTAGGAAAAGCTGAAGCGGGATCCAAGACAGGCCAATCCTATGGTAAAGCAACTGGCAACAGCTTGGGTGGGCTTGGAAGTTGGGTGGGGCGGGGCCTCAGGGAATCACCAGGGTGGGGCCAACAATGTGAGCCAGGTGGCTGGAGTCCCAGATATGGCGGCCATCTGCCGGTCCAGGGAAGGGCTCACCAAAGGAACAAAAGCCTCTGATAACACGTCTGTCCAGGAGAAAGCTGCCTTTCCAGCCCTCGTTCCAGTGCCAAACAGTTCTTCCCCATATGATTCTGGTGCCTTTCAAGCTTCCTCCCGCTTGCTGGTGCCTGGAGGGTGCGAGTCCAAGAAGTCCGTGTACAGACAATTTAAGAGGAGCTGCCGGGGGCTCCAGCTGCCTCAGCCTCAGTTCCCGCTGGATTTTCCAGCCAGAAGTGATGGGGATTCTTTTCCTGGCACTGGAACCCTGAGCTGGGCACCTGGTGTGGGATTGGGACCCCTCAGTCCTCAAGGAGGACCTTCCCAGCCGAGATGTCCTCCTAATTTTTATCCACCACACGTGGGTGCAGGACCAGCCTGTCAAGCCTCCGCTCCTCCTACCAGTCTCAATGTGGCTTCTTTTTTAATTTCGTAGTTGTAGGACTTCCATTCAGCTTGATGTGGTTGTGGGAGGACGCGATACTGCGTTTACCTATGACCTGAAGCTTCCTGTTTCCTTTCTGATTTTGTTTATTTGGGTCTTCTCTTTTTGTTTCTTGGTGTGTCTGGCTAAGGGTCCATTAGTCTTGTCTATCTTCTCAAAGAACCAGCTTTTTGTTTCATTGAATTGTTTAGTTTCTATATCATTTATTTCTACTCTGATCTTTACTATTTCTTTCCTTCTACTTGCTCTGGTTTTTGTTTTGTTTTGTTTGTTTATTTTTTAGTTCTTTAAGTTGTAGGGTGAGAAAGTCAATTAGGAATTTTTTTGTTTGTTTCTTGAGGTAGGTCTGTAGTGCTATGAACTTCCCTCTCAGGACTGCTTTCGCTGTTTCCCATAGATTTCGTGTTGTTTGTTGTGTGTTTGTTTTCATTGGTTTACAGGAAAGTTTTAATTTCTTCCTTGATCTTGTTGTTAACCTACTTGTTTAAGAACTTGCTATTTAGCTTCCAAGTGTTTGAATGTTTTTGTTTAATTGAGTTCTAGTTTCATGTTATTGTGATCTGGGAAGATGCTTGATATGATTTCAATCTTGAATTTGTAGAGACTTAATTTGTGTCCTAACATGTGGTCTATCTTCAAGGATGTCCCATTTGCACTTAAGAAGAATGTATATTCTGCAGTTTTGGGGTGACATGTTCTGTAAATATCAATTAAGTCCAACTGATCTAGTTTGTCATTTAAGGACTCTAGGTCCTTGTTAAATGTTTGTCTAGAAGATCTATCCATTGGTGTCAGTGGGTGTTAAATTCACCCACTATGATCGTACTGCTATTGATCTCTGCCTTGAAATTCTCCAGAAGTTTTTAAATATATTTTGGTGCTCCCATATTTGGTGTGTATATGTTTACCAGGGTTATATCCTCTTGTTAGATTGATCCTTTTAATATTATGTAGTGACCTTCTTTGTCTCTTATTATGGCCCTCGTTTTGAAGTCTATCTTGTCAGATGTGAGTATTGCTACTCCAGCTTTGTTTTGTTTTTTTTTTTCATTTCTATTTGCCTGGAAAATTTTTTTCTATCCCTTCACTTTCATTCTGAGTCATTTTTTGTGAGTTGGGTCGTGTTTTCTTATCCAATCAGCTACCCTATGTCTTTTAATTGGAGCATTTAAGCCATTTACATTTAAGGTTATTATTGATAGTTATTAGTTGCAATTTTTATTTAATGCCTGTCTTCCTCTCTCTCTCTCTCTGTTTCTTTTTCTTCTTACAACAGTCCCTTCAGCATTTCTTGCAGTCCTGGTTTGGTAGTGGTAAATTCCTTTAGTTTTTTTTTTGTTTGTTTGTTTGTTTGTTTTTATCTGTGAAGCTCTTCTTCAATTTTGAGTGATAGTCTTGCTGGATAGAGTAGTCTTGGATTCAGACCCTTGCCTTGCATTACTTTGTATACTTCATGCCACTCCCTTCTGGCCTGCAGCATTTCTATTGAGAAATCAGCTGACAGTCTAATGGGAGCTCCCTTGCAGGTGACTTTCTGTCCCTCTTTTGCTTCCTTTAAGATTCTTTCTTTGTCTTTAATGTTTGCCATTTTTATTATGATGTGTCTAGCTGTGGATCTTTTTGGGTTCATGTTGCTTGGGACTCTCTGTGTTTCCTGGACTTGTGTGACTTTTTCCTTCACCAGTTTAGGGAGGTTTTCTGTCATTATTTCTTCAAACACGTTCTCTATTCCTTTCTCTGATTCTTTTCCTTTTGGTACCCCTATAATGCAAATGTTATTACATTTTGTATTGTCTCACAGCTCCTTTAACTCTCCTGCTTTTCCATTTTCTTTCTCATTTGCTGCTCTATTTGGGTGTTTGTTTTTTTTTCCTACCTTGTCTTCTAAGTCACTGATTCAGGCTTCAGCTTCTTCTAATCTACTATTGAACCCTAAGGTATTTTTCATAACAGCTATGTCATTCTTTATTTCCTCTTGATTTTTATGCATAGCCTCTACCTCTTGTTTTAAGCTGAAGTTGTTCCTACTGAGCTCTTCATAATTCTTATTAAGTTGCTTGTAGTTCTCACCAAATTGTTTGAGCACCCTTAAAATCGTTTTGAATTCTTTATCTGACATGTTGCTTTCTTCCATTTCCTATAGTTCCTTTTCTGGTGATTCCTCTTTTTCTTTCATTTGGGTGCTGTTTCTTTGTCTTGCCATTTTATCAATCTGGTAATTCTAGGCCCGGTGAGGGATTTTGGAGTGTGTAGGCCAGTTGGTGTGTATCAAATAAGGTTGCTGTCTGTTTTGGTGTATGGTGCCTCTTGCCTGCTGTGGGTACTGGAGGATTGACATCTGGTGGCTGTAGCACCCATTTTTTATAAAAACTCAGCAAAGTGGGAATAGAAGGATCATACCTCAACATAATAATGGCCATATATGACAAAACTGCTGCCAACATCACACTCAATGGGCAAAAACTGAAAACATTTCTCTTAAGAAGAGGAACAAGACAGGTATATCCACTTTCACCACTTTATTCAACATAGTATTGGAAGTCTTAGCTATAGTGATCAGAAAAGAAGAAAAATAAAGGTCATCTAAAGTGGAAATGAGGAAGTGAACAGTCATTATTTGCAGATGACATGATATTGTATATATACAAGCCTAAAGACTCCACCAAAAATCTCCTAGTTTTAATAAATGAATTCAGCAAAGTAGCAGGATACAAAATTAACATCCAGAAGTCAATGGCATTTTTATACAGCAATATTGAACTCTCAGTTAGAGAAAGTTAAAAAACTAAACCGAAACAAAAAACCCCATTAACTATTGCAACAACAAAAAATAGGACACTTAGAAATAAACTTAATCAAGGAGGTAAAAGACCTATACTTAGAAAACTACTGTACATCGAAAAAAGAAATTAAGAAAGATACAAACCAGTGGAAGCATACACCATGTTCATAGATTGGAAGAATTAACATTATTAAAATGTCCATACTACCCAAAGCAATCTATAGGTTCAGTGAAATCCCTATTAAAATACCACTGGCATATTTCACAGATTGAAAATAAAACTTACAAAAATTTATATGGAACAAAAAAAGAACCCTAATTGCTGCAGCAATCTTAGAAAAGAAGTACCAAGTTGGAGGGATCAAATCCTGGATATCAAACGATACTACAAAGAGTTGTAATAAAAATAGTCTGTTACTTCCTGGCCAGTGTGGCTCACAGGTTGAGCATCACCTCATGCACCAAAAGGTCATTGGTTTGATTCCCAGTCAGGGCACATGCCCAGGTTGTAGGCCCAATCCCCAGTAGGGAGCATGCAGAAGGCAGCCAATCGATGTTCTCTGTCATTGGTGTTTCTATTACGTTTTCTCTCTCCCTTCCTCTCTCTCTAAAAATCAATAAAGAAAAAAATATTTTAAAAAATAGTCTGGTATTGGCACAACAATCATATAGAATAATGGAACAGAATAGAGACCCCAGAAATTGACCAACAACATTAAGATCAATTTATTTTTGACAAATGAGGCAAGAGCATACAATGGAGTAAAGACAGCCTCTTCAATAAATGTTGTTGGGAAAAATTGAAGAAATACATGCAAAAATATGAAATTAGACCACCAACTTATACCACACACAAGAATATACTCAAAATGGGTCAAATACTTAAATGTGAATCATGAGACCATAAAATTCCTAGAAGAAAACATAGGCAATAAAATCTCAGGCATCTTATGTAGCAAAGTTTTTGCCACTATAGCTCCTAGGGCAAGAGAAACAAAGAAAAAATAAACATATGGAACTACATCAAACTAAAAGGCTTCTGCACAGCAAAAGAAACCATCAACAAAATAAAAAGTGAACGCATAGTAAGGGAGAATACATTCTCCAATGATACATCTGGTAAAAGGTTAATTTCCAAAATATATAAAGAACTCATACAACTCAACAAAAGGAAGGCAAGAAATCCAACTTAAAAATGAGTAAAAGATGTGAATAGGCACTTCTCAAAAGAGAACATACAGATGGCTAAAAGGTATGAAAAACTGCTAAATGTCACTAATCATCAGAGAAATGCAAATTTAAACTACAATGAGGTATCACCTCACACCTGCCAGAACGGTTACTATCAATAAAACAACATATTACAAATGCTGGCAAAGATGTGGAGGGCAGGAAACTCTAGTACCCTGCTGGTGGGAATGCAGACTAGTGTAGTCACTATGAAAAACTGTATGCAGTCTCCTCAAATAATTTTAAATGGAATGACATTTGACCCAGTGATCCCACTTCTGAAAATACATCCTAAGAATACTGAAAAACCAATCAGAAAGAATATATGCACCCTTCTGTTTATAGCAGCATTATTTACAATAACTGAGGCCTGGAAATAGACCAAGTACCCGTCCGTAGATGAGTAGATAAAAAAGCAGTGGTACATTTACACAATGGAATACTATGCAACTGTAAAAAAAGAAGGAAGTCTTAGCCTTTGCAGGCACATGGAGCCAGTCAGAAAAAGAGAAATATCACATTATCTTATTTATATGTGGAATCTAATGAAGAAAATAAACTGATGAACAAAATAGGTCCAGAGGCATGGATGCATGGAACAGACTGACAGATATCAGAGGGGAGGTGGGTTGGGGCATGGGAAGAGACTTAACCAAAGAACTTATATGCATATATGCAGAGCCCATGGGCACAGACAACAGTGTGTTGAAGGGAAGTTGGGGGAAAGTGTGAAGAAAATAGGGAACATCTGTAATAATGTCAACAATAAAAATTAAACTTTAAAAAATACAGAAAAAAATGCTAAAAATTTGCAAACATTAGTTGGATACTGGAATGTTCCAAAGAATTTCAAAAGAAAGCTATTCTGTGTTTTATAGACTATAGTAAAGCCTTTGACTATGTGGATAATGATTAGTTATAGGTTGCTCTGAAAGAAATGGGTGTACCTCAGCACTGGATTGTCCTGATGTGTAACCTGTATTGTGGACAGGAAGCCACTATCAGGACAGAATATGGAGAGACAGTATGGTTTCCTATAGACAAATGTGTCAGACAAGGGTGCATTTTATCTATTTGTTTAATCTGTACACAGGAAATATCATGTGAAAAACTGGGCTAGACTCAAGGAAGTACAAATTGCTGGAAAAAATATCAATGACTTAAGGTAAGCAAATGATACCATCTTACTATCAGAAAGTAGCCATGATTTGACATGACTTCTGATGAAATGCCAAACCAGGACTGCATTTGAACATCAAGAAAACACAAATCATGACTACAGAAGAAATATACAACTTTAACACAGACAAAGGAGACATTGAAATTGTTAAAGGTTTTATTTACCTTGATTCAGTTATTAATTCAAATGGAGACTGTAGCCAAGAAATCAAGAGAAGGCTAAGACTCAGAAGGGCACCAATAGAAGAATTAGGAAAGATCACCAAGAACAAAGATATGTCACTAGAGACCAAGGTTAAGATAATCCACACATCATATTCCCAGTTACTATGTATGGATGTAAAAGTTGTACAGTGAAGAAAGCTGATAGGAAAAACATTGATTCATTTGAAATATGGTGTTGGAGAGGTCTGTGGAAACCCCGGACTGGCAGATAAACAAGTGGGTTCCAGAGAGAATTAATCCTGAGACATTGCTGGAGGCAAAAGTAACAAAACTGAAGCTGACCCACTTTGGGCACATCATGAGAAGACAGAGTTCTTTGAAAAGACAGTAATTCTGGGGAAAATAGAAGGCAGTAGGGAAAGAGGAAGACCAAATATAAAATGACTCCATAAAAGAAGCCACAGGCAAGAGCTGAGCAGGGATTTTGAGCACAGGACATTGTGGAAATCACTCATTAATAGTGCCACCAGAAGTCAGAGCCTACTCAATGGCATGCAACACAATGGTGACACTTCAGTTGTTTCTAAATTGTCACCATTGTAATAACCCTCTTACATACATCTTCTCTTCTTAGGATTAATTCATAGAAGTGAATCAAAGGGAATGCACATTTAACATTTTGCATAGCCACATAGATTGTTTACCAATTATTACTCCCAATAAAGTGTATAACAGAGCCCCCTTCCCCTCAAAAATTAAAAAACAATGATCCAAAATATATGGTTGGTGTTAAATATAACTGATATTAACTAAGCATTATAGCACATTGATAGTGTGCTATCAATCTTTACTTCCAAAGATTTCAAGTTTAATTTTATCAGGTTTCTTTAGTGTAAACATCAATAGTTGATCCATAAGAAAATAGAAGCAATGAGAAATTAGGGAACATACACAGATTATAGAAGTAAGAAAATGAGGCAATAAAATTCAGAACTATAGACTTAAATAACATTCTATTCTTTAGACTAATTTCCTTTCTCCTATGTTTGAACCAAAGTGTATTTGCCATCTTGATCACTCAAATAGTTATTAAATTCTAGAATTAAATTTTACTTACATGGTACAATAAATATATGTTAAATTAATGTATGTTTTTTTCAAATATACTTTAAAACAGAAAATTCTACCTTGTTTTCCCAGCACATGGTAAAAATATCACATTAGATTACCAAATCATCTTGGCAAACAATACATTAGTAAATGAAAAGATTCTTTTAACAAATTGAAGGAGGATGATAGGCTATCTTTAACAATGGCAGAAACTGTTAAATTGCAATTACAAACTGGGAAAATTCCAGCTGTTTTCTGTAGAATAACTGATATGTTAATGCTTGTTTGAATAAAATGAAATAAAGCCCTTCAGCTTCTGGCTGTCTTATAAATACAGCAAAAGAGTTCAGGGGAGAGTCAATACTTGCTAAATGTACAAGGACCAAATCAATAGGAAAATAAATTGCATTTTCTATTTAGATGGAAAAGGATAAAAAATATAATAGAATTAAAATGAAAATAATATAATGTGTTTGTTTCCCATAGGATTTTGTACATCTCTAAATCATTAAAACCTTAACCTTGGAAGTGAATATTGTAAAAACTGGAGTAGAATCTAAAGATCATAAACCAAAATCACCTTTTAGTTATAACTCGCACTTCAATCGATAGCCAATAAATCATTGAGTCATTACTAGCTATCCAGTGGATAGTAAGGGTAACATACCAAAGAGGTAAAAAAATAAAAATAAAAATCACAACATTCTTTAAAAAACAAAAAAATTAAAACGTTTTCCATTGATTTTTAAGAGGGAAGAAGGGAGAGAGAAACATCAATGTGAGAGAGAGATGTCAATTGGTTACCTCCTGTACATGCCCCAACTGTGGATCAAACCCACAACTTCAGTATGTATCCTCACCAGGGATCACTCCAGAGAACTTCTGGTGCACAATACAACACTCCAACCAAAAGAGCAACACCAACCAGGACCAAATCACAACATTTTTAATGTAAGATTTTGGTGATGTGAGAGCAGGGTAACAGAAAAACTAACAAAATAAATAAGAAAAAAGAAAGAAAAAAACAGGGAAAAAATCAGTAGAAATTAAACAAATAAGGTACAAACTCTTGTGCATATTTTTGTGAAGTAGAAGCCAAAAGAAAAGTAAGAAGATTTCAAGAATTTGTAGGGTACCTAACCCAGCCTGCTCAGCAACACAATGGGAGAAAGAAGATGAATAAATAAAATTCTAAAAACCCTTTAATACTCATGCCCCATTAGGCCCCAACTTGAGAGTAGGTGGAGGGATGAGTAAATGAACTAGAGAAAAAAACAGGATTCAGGGAGTGGACAAATACTTTGATGAAAGACCCAAACTGCCTAAGACATATAAAATAACTAGAAAATATGAATAGCCCTAATGAGACAAGCTAGTAAACCAAGACAAGCAGAATAGGGAAACTGAGACAGTTAAAAAGCCAAGCAGTTTGCAGCCATATAGTAAATCCTATCTTCTCTAAACCAAAGACACTTGAGAGTAAATGGTTTACACTTTTCTTCCCCAACCAGAAAGTAAATAACTTAAATCACCCTACTCAGGGAGATAGCAGAAATCCATTTAGTACCATTTGTGCCAACCACACCCAAGGACAGGTGAAGTTAAGGGAATAAATCTCATTTTGGCACATCAGCATAAAACTGATGAATATTCTATTAATCCATCCTTAAACTCTCAGCCTTTAAAAACCCTCAAAACAGCCAAGTTGGTATGGCTCTGTGGCTTGAGTATAGCCCCATAAATTGAGAGGTCCCGGTTCAATTTCCCGTCAGGGCACATGCCCAGGTTGAGGGTTCGATCCCCAGTAGGGGATGTGCAGGAGGCAGCCGATTGATGTTTCTCCCTCACATCAATGTTTCTCTCTCTCTCCCTACATCTCTCTCTAAAACAAACAAAAAATCAATAAAAACATATTTTAAAAAGTCTTCAAAACAAAGGTCCCAACACGCACTCTCCCTCCAGGTGTGGTAGATGGTTAAACAGACATGAGAAGAGCGAAGACAATGGGCCAGGTACAGAGGTCACCAGGGCAGAAAGTCCTGGGTGCCTAGCAAAGGACAACTGTAGGGTGGGACCTATCTCCAGGGTGACCTTTCCTCCCCTAGCATATCCCTGGTCATGCAGTTTGGACCCCCTGAGCTTTCCTCCCTAGAAATAACATCTAGGCCTCAGTTATATTTCAGATCCAGGCTCAGAAAAACAGAAACATCAGACCAGCAACCCCATGGCTGACTTCAGGACCAGCCACATTGGATAATGACCCCCTGCCCTGGCCCCACCCTATAAAGACACAACTGGAAAGCTGATGAATATTCTATTAAGATCTTCCCCTGGGACCTCTCCTAAAATCTCCACTGTTAAAACCCTTAGAACAGAAAATCCAGTGTGCTCTCACTCTCAGGAGCATGGCTGAGCCTTTCCCTTTCCCTTTCCTTTTCCCTTCTCCTTCCTCCACCTCCTACCCCCCCACTCTCCACCCCCAGGCATGTTACTATTTCCTTCCTCAATCCCAAGCTCCAAGGGCCCTTCCCTTTCTTTACCTCTATAACTTGTTTCCTAAGCCTGTTTCTTCTACAAATTATTTATATCCCTGCGATTTTACAAATAAATGTTCACTTATAATTTGGGTCTTGGCTCTGAATTCTTTTCTTAACCAGAACTCAAGTACCAAGGTTTCTGAACTCAGGTCTGGTGTGACCCCACTGGTCTAACACCCCTTGCTATTCCCAATGTTCACAACATGGGGAGTACATCTGCACCTTTCCCTTCCTCCTCTTCTTCCCCCACTGATATACATCTCCTAAACTCAAAGGGAACCCCACAAGACTTGCAATAAAGGAGCAATAGGCAGTAGCCAACCCCCTGAACCTGTCCCCAATGACCTCTTTTCTCTGACTTCTTAGTGAGCCAAAGCAGCCCAGCCTAAGCTCATTTTTCTGCCTAGTCTCTCTTCTGTTTCTTCTATCCTAGGCTCTTCCTTGTTTCACTGTCCCCAACTTTTTATTTTTACTTTTTTTTTTCTTCATTGACCTTTAGAGAGTAAGGGAGGGGGAGAGAGAACATTGACTGGTTGCCTCCCACATGCCCCATAATGGGGATCAATCCCACAATATGGGCATGTGCCCTGACCAGGAATCGAACCGGCAACCTCTTGGTGCATGGGTTGATGCTCAGCCTCTGAGCCACACCAGCTGGGCTCACCATGCTCAGCTTTAATAAACATTCTCTAAAAATGACCTGGACTCATATTGTGAAATCTTTCCTACACAAAGAACCCACACACTACTGACTGGCCCTAGGCAGACCTGCTTCAGGCCAGGTCCTTTTTTCAATAACACTATATTTTCTAAAAAAAAATAACTTTACAGTTAAATTTTTTCACAAAGAACTGAAGGCCCAGATAGTGAATGTTCTACCAAACTTTTAAAAACAAATACCAATCCTACACAAACCTTTCAAAATAGTTCCCAGCTCATTGTGTGAGATTAAGCATTAAATACTTTGATACCCAAAGCCAGACAAATATGTAATAAAAAAACTATAGAGCAATAACTCTCATGAATGTAAATGAAAATGTTCTCAACAAATATTAGGAAATCAAGTCAACCACAACCTTAAGGTTTATCCCAGGAATGCAAAATGAAAACAATTTTAACATCTGGAAATCAATCAGTATAGTTCATCATATTAACATAATAGGAGAACATGTATCTGATCACCTCAACAGACGCCAGAAAAAGCATTTGGCAAAATTAAATATTCATAATAGAAACTCATTATTGGAAATGACAGAAATGAGAAACACATTATTGGAAACTAGAGTAAAGGCAATGTTTGTTATGCAGTGGCATAGAACTTGGCTCTATTCATAAATGGTGGAAATAAAACTTACAGTTATGAACTTGGATATTTAGTTGAGATTTCCAGTCAAACTGTAGAAGGTGTGGTCTGATTTCTCCTTGCTGCTTATTTTAAATTCAAGAGGAAAGAGATAAAGTGAGGAATGGATTGTTAAGCAAAAAAGAATCAGCACTTAATGATTTGGAAAATTCTCAACCTATCCAGATATGTTTCGGAAACAGAGCCAAGTCATGGCAGGAAAACTATTTGCTAAAGAGATTAGGCATGCAATTATGGATACAATCAACCATGTCAGCAGAAGTCAGAAGAAGAGATATTAATAGATCTAGGAAAGATCTATAGAGAACTCTGTGTTTAGTGATGTGGGCCCTCGCCCCCACTCATGACATCCACGGAAGTCCAACAAGGTTTTCAAGAATGAATTCTAGTAGATAAAAAGGACAGAGATGGGATGAAATGAAGGAAGAATAACTCTGAGGATCAAAGATGGTAGAGTCACTGTCCTAGTGGGCTGGGAGAGCCAGGACACCAAACCTTGGGGTGAGGGAGGTGGACAAGAGGATACTGCTGCTGACCTAGTAGGGCCCAGAGTACAAAGCAATAACACATAGAGGATTTTTCTCAGGCCTTGAAATCTAATGGAATTTCAGACCTACAGGACATTTGACCCCTTCTCTTTCTTCCAATTTCTCACTTTTGGAATGAGAATATCTAATCTATGTCTGCTCCACCATTGTTTTTTGAAAGCAGATAACTTGTTTTCTATTTTTACAAGTCTGTGAATAGAAAGGAATTTTGACCCAGGATAGATTATACCCAGTGCCTCACCCAAACCTGATTTAGATGATATCGAAGATGAGATTTCTAACTTTTTGTGATGATATTTAGATGATATTTTGTACTTGAAGTTGATGCTGGAATGCTTAAGACTTTGGGAAATGTTGACTGGTAAATGCATTTCCCACAAGCAAAGACATGAATTTTCCAGAGCCAGAAAGAGAAGTGTTATGGGTTAAACTATGTCCCCATTCAAGTCTTTACTTCTGGTACCTGTGAATGTGACCATATTTGGAAACTGGGTCATTACAGATGTAATTAAGATCAAGTCATACTTAAGTAGGGTTAGCTTAGTCATTTATGACTAGTTACTTTATAAGAAGAGGAAAAGAGACAGAAACAGAGATAGAGGCAGAGGGAAGAACACCAGGCATAGACTGAAGATATCCAGTGCCAAGCCAAAGAACGCCAAGGAAGAGGAAAGAAAAGTTCTTCTCTTAGAGCCTTCAGAAAGAGCATGACATTGCCATTCATCTTGATTTCAGACTCTAGCCTTCAGAATTGTGAGAGAATAAATTCCTGTTTTTTCAAGCAACCCTCTCTATGATAATTTATTATAGCAGCCCTAGACAGCTAATACAAAAAGTGACTATATGTGCAAACTGTGCAATATAAATGAATACAATTCAGCAACTAAAAGGTATAAACTACAGATATATAAAAAATGGATGAATGTCAAGATTTATGCTGCTCAAAATCCTAATAATAAAAGAGTATGTACTATATAATTCCACATAAATTCTAAGAAAGGCAAGCTTATTTGTAGTAACAAGAAACAAATGAGTTCTTTTCCAAGGACATGGATAGTGGAATTATCTGCAAAAAACCATGAAGAAACCATTTGGGAGGATAGAACTATTCTATATTTTGATCAAAATGGTAATTATTCAGGTGAACTCAATTGTCAAACCTCATCACAATAAAAACTTAAAAATGTTATACCTCAACACAATTGATTGCTTTAAACATCAAGTAAAAGAAAGCTTGTAAAAGCCATAACTGAAATGGTAAAGTTGAAAAAATATGCCACACAAATAAAAAAAGGTACTGATTTATTTCATTTGTAAACAGCTCATACAATCAATAAAACAAAACTAAACATGGATTTCACAATAGAAAAATGGACAAGAATATAACTTAAGTAATTCATTTTTTAAAAGCACATGAATAGCAAAGAAATAGAAAATATGGGCACTCTTCCCTTTAAATAAGGAAAGGCAAAGTGAAACAAGATATTATTTTTCATTTATCAGATTGGCAAAATCTTTAGTTTTAGAATATCTTGTGCTGTGAGAGTGGGTCTTCCCACACACTGACATCAGTGTAGTTTCTTTTTGAAGGACAATTTAGCAATGTCTATGAAAATTTACACTGCACATATTCTTTGATCTAAGTCTTACTGCTATAATTTACTGTACAAATGTACTCACAGAGATGTCAAACTATGTGTACTAAGAACATTCTTCAAGAGATTCCTTAGAATAGAAACTATTTAGACATAAACATATATCTTTTAATACAGAATAAGTCAAAAAATTATGAAACAGCCACAATGAAATGCCTCACAATGCAACAATTTTTAAACAATGACCAAAGTAATATATGACACAATTTGGATAGTATAATCTCAATTGTGAAATTAAAAAGTATACCCAAGGATATATGTATATGTGCTAGCATATACATTTAAAATTTATGGAAAAAAAAATGAAGATATCTTTGAGTAGAGTTTAAAAATTAGAACTGAGAAAAGGTTAACTTTTCCTTTTATATTTGCCTATCCTATATGATTTTTACCATGTCATATTACTTTTAACTTTTTAAATAGGCATATATATATAAAGGAAATAATAGGTATAATTTTAAATAATGACTTGTATAATGTGGATGATGAGCTCTTTAGAAGTATCTGGATATAGGAAAATTGCGTCTGAATTCTGCCAAAACAAAATAATGTTTTTACATTATGGTTATAAAAATATTCTCTAAAATTATCTTTTTATATTTCCAGAGTTCCTTATAATCACTTGCCAACTATTTTTTCCTGTAAACTATAAGCAACTCACAAACCAAAAACAAACAAAACCTTTGATGACCTATAAGCAATGCTAACCAGGAAGAACTGACCCATTTCTGGAAGCCAATATTTTAGGACTTCAAGGGCCAGAATAAATGTATATCTCTAGCCACAAAATGTCATGACTTTTCAATTACTTTAAATAGTATTATAAGGAGTGGAGAGTAACAGAAAAAGTTCTCTGAGGTCAACACAGAACCATCTTGTGATATGCATTCTGAAATTTTGTTTTAGATAAGGTAACAACATCTCAGTCTCAGTCTCTTCATTCAGAAAATGGAAATTACATACTTATGTTTTTGGTTTTGTTGTTGTTTTGAGATATATCAGAGAACATATGTTAAGCACATAGTACTGTATCTGGTACATAAGAGTCACTTAATAAATGGAAGTTATTACTATCATTGTCATTTTTTTAAGATTACCTCTTTCCTATCAATTATACCATGCATTCTCAACAGAGGCAATATCACTCCCCAAAGGAGGAAAGTTGGTTCTTGGTGGACAAAAAGCTTAAATACTACAATGGTTTGTAGCTTTTCTAAACTCAACCCTACCTTCTCAAAAAAATATTCCTTAGTATTTAATTTCTCTCATTAGAAGGCAATAATGAAAAACAGTTGAGAAGAATAAATTAGGCTAATGAATCACTTAAGAATTACATATAAATTACATATACACTATTATCCTTTGTAAATTTTAAAGAATAAAATGTTTACATAAATGAAAATTAACCTCACAAAGTATAAAATTATAGAAAAAAGTTCCTCTCTACACACTTGTATGATTGCAATTTATATGTGCAGTAATAAAAAGAAACATGAAAGAAAGGGAATTAGCCTCCAGGACATAGTTACATAGCCAATGAATGACAACAGTGTCAATAAGGAAATTTATATTGGTGGGTATTAGCCAAATACAAATCACAAATACTTGGGCTTAAACTACTGGAACTCTTAGTCAAAGGAAGGCAATGTGCAGGGAGTGTTTAATTTCAGCTACTATTGTTTAAAGAATATTGATTGAGTGAATCAGAAGTAGTCATAAAATAAATAATTTCTGAGTAGTAGGAGATATAGAACTAATGGAAGAGAGCTGTTTCTGCCTCCTAAAGTAGCAAAATTACAATTTGAGAATTCAAAACAATGATGAACTACTTTACAAATAGGGCCACTATATGTGGATCTCTGTGACACTCTTCTGCACACTGCTTCTCAACACTAAACTGACTTGACTCTGTAATCATTCTATAGTCTCTATTTTCACCCAGGAATGGAAGGCCCATGGCTAATTCACTAGCCATGTACTAGAAGCAGGGGGAAATTGCAAGCTAGGTACTCAGAGCTTTGGTGTCCAGCTACTGGGTAAACAGAGTTTGAAGAAGAAGTAAACAAAAGATCATAGACTCACCAAAGCAATTTTGAAAGAGAACAAAGTTGAAAAATTTTACACTGTACTGAAAGCTACAGTAATCAAGACAGTGGGTTTTGGAATACAAATAAACACACATCAATGAAATAAAATAGAGAATTTAGAAATACACACATATATGGTTGACTAATATTCAACAAAAGACTAGCTTTTTCGATCCAAAATATTTCATTGGGAAAAGACCAATCTTTTTAACAAAAAATGAGGGAATAATTAGATATCCATATGAAATAAAATGAACCTCAGCACTTACCTACCATATACACAAAATAACTTTAAATGGGTCAAATAGACCCAATGTAAGAACTAAAAACATAAAATTATCAAAATAAAACACAGGAAGAAATTTTATCAGTGAGCTTGGCAGAGATTTCTTCAATAAACTCTAGAAGTCATAAATCATTAAAATATTTTTACTTTAATGAAAATTAAAATCTTTTGTTCAGTGAAAATCTCTCCATCAAGAAAATAAAAGGCAAACTACCAGTTGGAAGATAAATATGTGTAAAACACACATCTGAATACACTGTGCCCAGAATATGTAAAAAACACTTAACATCCTAGGTCTACAAATACTCAATAGAAAATAAGATTTGAAAGACACTATACCACAAAAAAGCATGAGCAGCAAACATCAATAGTCAATAGGAAAAATGAAATTAAAATCACAGAGAGAGATCACTAAGCATACACTAGGATGGCTAAAAATTTAAAGACTGACAATACCAAGTGCAAAAAACACTAAAAAACAACTAGAATTCTCAGACATTACTGATGAAAATGTGAAGTGGTGCAACCCCTTATGAAAATAGCTGGCAACTTCTGATAAAGTTAAACATAACATTACCATATGACACAGTAATTTCACTCCTAGGTATTTACATGAGAGAAATAAAAAGATATGTCCTGAGGGGTTTCAAGATAGTGGCAGAGTAGGGGAAACTTTCTTGTACCTCCTACCAGAACCAAACTGGAAATAAAAATAAACTGAGGAATATTTCCCCAGATTTACTAACTGAAGAATAGCTAAAGGGGAAACCCTTTTTAACAAGAAAGGGCAGGAATCACCTTGACACTGCACTTGTACAATAGCTCAAATGATGTGGTCTGGGTTGAGCCTTGCAGTCAGCTAGTCTGAGGGGAGATCCCACATACAAATGGTATGATAATGATCAAGACCAAACTACAACAGGAGAGCTCAAATAACCCACACAAGGGATTCCTAGAGTATCCAGCTCAGGAGATCAAAGAAACTATACCACTTGGTCCTACAGGACACTTAGTACATAAGGCAACACCATGAAGACTGGAAGTCATAGCGGTTCTCTCTAATATACATAAAGAAACACAAAGAGACAGCTAAAATGAGGAGACAAAAAAGCAAGAAAGCAAGAAAGCAAGAAAGCAAGAAAGCAAGAAAGCAAGAAAGAAAGAAAGAAAGAAAGAAAGAAAGAAAAGGAGGACTCTCCAGAAAAGGAGCTAAATGAAATGGAGGCAAACAATTGATCAAATATAGGGTTCCAAGTAATGAATACAAGGATTCTAAAGAAACTTAATGGAAACCACAATGAACTTAATGGGAACTACATCAGCATAAAAAAGGACATAGAAACAGTGAATAACCAGTTGGAAAAGAAGAATATCATATCTGACATAAAGAATACACTGGGAAAAACTAAAAGTAGGCTGGATGAAGCAGAGGACCAAATCAACTATTTGGAAGCCAACGTAGAAAGGTAGGAAAAAACATCCAATCAGAGCAAAAAAAGAAAAAAAAAACGTTTAAATGAGAATAATTTAAGAGAACTTTGGGAAAGCTTAAAACATAAAAATATCCATATCATAGAGCTACCAGAAGAAAACAAAAGTGAACAAGAGTTAGAAAACTTGTTTGAAGAAATGACAGAAAACTTCCCTAAGCTGGAGAAGGAAAAAGTCACACAAGTTCATAAAGCACAGAGCGGTCCCATTCAAGATGAACCTAAAGAAACCCACAACTAGACACATCATAATTAAAATGGCAAAGGCACAAGACAAAGAGAGAATCTTAAAGGCAGCAAGAGAGAAATGGTTAGTTATCTGAAAGGGAGTTACCAAAAGGCCATTAACTAATTTTTTACCAGAAACACTTCAGGTCAGAAAGGAATGGCATAATATATACAAAGTAATGAAAAGCAACACATGAATCTAAGGCTACTCAATCCAGCAAGGTTATCTTTTTAAATTAAAGGCAAAATACAGAGCTTCCCAGACCAAAAAAAAAAAAAAAGTCTGAAAGAGTTCATTACCATGAACCAAACCAGCATTGCAATAAGTGTTAAAGGGATTGCTTTAAGACAATGAAGAAATATATATTGAGAGGAACATAGGTATAAAGAATAAATGGCAATAAATAAATACCTATTAATAAATTTAAATGTAAATACACTAAATGCTCCAATCAAAACACATAGGATAGTCGAACAGATAAGAAAACAGGACCTATATATGCTGTCTACAAGAAACCCACTTTAGAATAAAAGATTCCCACAGACTGAAAGTGAAGGGATTTAAAACACACTCCATGAAAATGGAAACAAACAAACAAAAACAGCTGGGGTAGCAAAACTCATATCTGACAAAATGGACTTTAAGACAAAGGTCATAAGAGACAAAGAAGGTCACAACATAACACTAAAGGAATCAATCCAACAAAAAAACAGACCCTGTAAACATATATGCACCCAATATAAGAGTACCTAAAAATGTAAAAAATATTTTTGGTAGACTTGAAAGAAGAGATCAGCAGCAATACAGTCATAGTAGGGGACTTTAAAACCCCACCATCATCACTGGAAAGATATTCCACACACAAATATCAACAAGGAAACAGCAACTTTAAACAACATACTGGATCAGATAGATTTAATTGCTATTTAAAGAACATTTCATCCCAAACCAGCAGAATATACATTCTCCTCAAGTGCACATGGAACATTCTCAAAGATAAAACACACGTTGGGACAAAAAATAAGGCTTAACAAACTCAAGAAGACAAATCATACAAAGTATCTTCTCAGATATCAATGGTGTGAAACTAGAAATCAATTACAATAAAAAAAGAAAACACACACATATGGAGGCTAAATAAATAGCTTGTTATTAAACAATGAATGGGTTACCAAAGAGATCAAGGAATAAATCAAAAACTACATGAAAACAGCCATGGCCAGTTTGGCTCAATGGTTAGTGCATCAGCCCGTAGATTGAAGGGTGGTGGGTTCAATTTCTATTCAGAGAAACATACCTGGGTTGCAGGTTGGATTCTTCAGCCTTGGTTGGGGTCATGCAGGATGCAACCAATTGATGTGTCTCTCTCATATCGATGTTTCTCTTTCTCTCCCTCCCTCCCTTCCACTCTATCTAAAAATCAGTGAAAAAATATCCTCGGGTGAAGATTAACCCCTGCCCTCCAAAAAAAGTTATCTGGAAAGTAATAAAAATGAACACATAACAATCCAAAATCATAGGAGACAGTGAAAACAGTCCTGAGAGTGAAGTTCATAGCATTACAGGCCTATATCAAGAATCAAGAAAAATCCCAAATAAACAATCTAACTCTACACCTAAAAGAACTAGAAACAGAACAACAAGAAAAGCTCAAAGTAAGCAGAAGAAAGGAAATAACAAAGATTAAAGTGAAAATAAATGACACAGAATCTAAAGAAGCAATACAAAGATCAAAGAAAAGATAAACAAGACTGATGAACCTTTAGCCACACCCACCAAAATACAAAGAGAGAAGATCCATATAAATAAAATCAGAAATGAAAGAGGCTAAGTAACAACTGACGTCACAAAAATACAAAGAATTGTAAGAAAATACTATGAACAACTTATGGCAACAATTGAACAAGCTGGGCAAAATGAACAAATTCCTAGAAACATAAAATCTTCCAAAACTAAATCAGCAAGAATCAGAAAATTGGAATGAACTGATAATAACTAATAAAACTGAACCGTCAGATTAAAAAATGGCAGCGGAGTGAATGAAGCTACACAGACCATCTGCCAGGACAAAACTGGAATTACAACTAAAGTAAAGACAAATCATTGGGAAAAAGCAACAGAAAAGCAGCTTTTGAGGACCATACAACTAGGGACACTGAATTAATCCTGGTAGGATTGGGGAGGCACTAGAAGGGGGCTGGGAGCCCACAGACAGCAGTGGTCTTAGCTGTGAGCACTTCTCTTGGGGTTTGTTGTGGGCCCCAAGGCTAAGGCAACTAGGTTCCATTTTATGTGGGCCCCTTTGTTAGGGCTACTGAAGAACTCCATTTTGTCACCAGTGGACATTCCTCTATATTCTTCCTATAATGGGTTGGTTGCCCCTATACGGGAAGGAATTTCTGCCTAAGGTTATAGTTGCCCCATGTGTTGGGGGCATTTGCAGTTTCCTGAGTATAGGTATTTGCAAGTATTTAATGCTAATTTTGACCTCTGTGATCTCTGTCACTCCCACTATTGTACTGGTTCCCTGAGGGGAGGGAGGCCTATTCTGTTTGCTTGACAAACAGGAGACCCCTGGGCAACTGTTAGATATGGATTTTGAGAAATGTTAATCAGGTTAGCTAACCTGCTAACCACTGATACCTGCTTCTGTGAATGCTCCTTGCTTGCTATAAAAATCTGCCATTTTAGAGGCTCGGGGCTGCAGTTCTCCTCTGAGTAGGTTGGCTGCAGTCCCTGCGCAGGTTAATAAAGCTCCTAAAACTTATAATTTTGGTGTCCGAGGGAGGTTGATCTACTGGGTTACAACATTTGGAAGCCCCAGCGAGATCAACCATGAGGTCCCCTCTTTTGGGATCGACCTCCTCGGACTAGGCGGGAGCCTTCCCTCACCTCAAATTTGTTCTGCATTCAACCCTGAGCCACTTCTGACTGGTCCGAATTCTTTAGGTAAGGAGAGCTCTCTTGGTTTTTGTTCTGTTTGGGATCTCGAGATTGTCCGGGACGGAGCAGGCGGGACGCCGCTCAACTGCTCATCCCCAATTGGAACAGGAGGCCGTCTCCAATTTTGGGAGGTGCCGCTTTTGCGTCTCCTCATTTGGTTTGGGTGAATGAGAGTGGCCACGAGTTGTTTGTCTTTGTCTTTTGTTTTGCTCCAGCGTTTCATTCTCTTTCAGCATGGGACAAGGCGGATCGACTTCATCCACCCCGCTCCAATGTCTCCTCTCTAACTTTTCTGATTTCTTTCAGCGTTCTTGTGATTACGGGTTGCCAGCTGACCCTGGTTTTCTAAGGACCCTATGTGAATTGGAATGGCCTACTTTTAAAGTAGACTGGCCATCTGAGGGATCATTTGACCTTTCCCTCCTCCTTGCAGTTCAATCAGTGGTTTATAATGTCCCTCACCCTGATCAACAGGTCTATATTAATGTCTGGATAGATATTGTTACCAACAAGGCTAGTTATATCAAGAAATTTTCTAAGCCTAAGGGACAGAAACCTATGAAGGCTGTTGATTTGAGGGGGAGACTATGCCCTCCGCAGCCCGCCGGTGAAATAAAGTGCTCCTTTACAATTCGGCTGTGCGTCTCTGGTTATCTCGCTGTCAGGTTATAACATTATAGCGAGATCCCTGGTGCTTTAGAACAGCAGGGGATAGACACCTAGGATGAACGGCCTCTCCCGGTCCAGCCACTGGATACCTGTAGTTCTTCAGGGGTGGTACCCCCTGAGAAGTTCCAGGGCCCCGAAGATCCTAATTGGATTTCCGATGAGCGGTCCGGAGACGCCAAGACATCCCCAAAAAGATTAAAGCCTCTGGAGGTGAGTTTTGGGTGACCGGATCATTTGAGCGAGAGTGAGAGGGCCGGACGCGGCACAGCCTCTCTTCTCCGGGATCCCCCTAAGACGTTAGGTGGGGTTCAAATCTGGTAAATTCTGGTTGGAATTTGGTCTGCCAACTGGGGCGGAAAGGGAGACTGATCACCTCCCCAGAAGCATAGGCGCCGCTCAGGATGGGAAATTTCAGGAAGGAAATTTCTGGTAAGTAATACAGATGGTGTGTGAGTGTGACTGTGTGAATGTAATTGTGTTTGAGTGACAGTGCTCCATGACTTTGGTTACGGATCCTGTGTGAGTCCTCACCTGAATGGGGAGCGGCCAGGCGGACGAAGCAAAAGTTTCTGTGTTGTGTGTCTTCCCTTGTTTTTGTCCTTGTCTGCTTCCCTATTGTGTCTCCCTCAGCTTTGTTGTGGTTGGTCTGATCATGGATAGTGGCCCTGGTGCTCAGGTGGCCTCATTGGGTTGCATGTTGGGGCACTCTTGGGGAAGGATTTGAGGAGGGTTCTGATTGGGGCACGAATACTAGTAGTGGGCCCCAAACTGGGCCTCAGGGGAGGCCTGGGAAAAGGTAGGGAAGTGCCTGCAGGGCAGAGATAGAGCATAAGGCCCGACCGGTGTGGCTCAGTGGTTGAGTGTCAACCCATGCACCAGGGGGTTGCCGGTTCAGTTCCTGGTCGGGGCACATGCCCAGGTTGTGGGCCGGGTCCCCAGTAGGGGGCATGCAGGAGGCTAATAAAGTTTGGAAGCAAGGTGTAGTGAAAGACTTGGGGAAAGCCGAGAGGGGCTGTGAGTCTTTAAAGACTCCCCCACTGTCTTCCTCTACAGCTGTGCTTTGAAGGCCTGGAAAGAGCTCCCAACAAAAGTGTGTGTGTGTGGGAAGAAGGGGAGGCTTCATCCCCCCTCACCCTCCAAGCCCCTGTTGGGGAGACTTGAGCCAAGGCTTGTGCAGAGGCTGATGTCATGCACGGGGCCGTGCCCTGGGGACACGTGACCCACAGGACACCTTGGCATCTCCTGCCACTGCATGGGCAAGAGAGACCCAGGGCACGAGGTTTTGGGGCTGCCATGGTCCCTTCAGGAGCTCCTTTGTGCTGCATGCACCTCACAGAGAAAAAAGGGGAAATTTTTTTCTATTTTGTGGTTCAGTCGATGCAGGCAGTTAACAGAGTAATAACTGATTCAGGGGCCAGCCCCACCTCGTCAAACAGGGGAAATGTCTGTCACCCCTGCTCGGGTGTTCCAGCCAGGGTGGAGGCCAAGACGATGATTGGGATCTCTGTGGGGCTGGACTTCTGCCACACCAGAGGTGGGGCCGGGAGCTATCCCAGCAGGGGTCTGTGGGCCACTGCCTGGTGGAGCTGTGGGTTTGGTCTTGGGAAGGAATAGTCTCACTGTGGGGGGTCCAGGTGTTGCCTGGAGTTATTGGTTCTGATTATTTGGGGGAAATGGGGGTTGTGGCCTGGACCACTAAGGCCATTGTGCAGGTTTTACCTGAAACTAGGATAGCACAAGTTTGTAATTTTGCCTCATCAGGTGGCTGGGGAAGTGCTAAAGTGCTATCAAAGGAAACTCGGAGTAAGGCAGGGTTCCCCGGGGAGGGCATCTGCCACCTGGGGTTTGGCACCAGCAAGTTTCCAACAGGCTTCTCTGAATTTTGGGGAGTTGAAAATAGGGATCCCAGGCGCATGCGCAAAGTGCTCTTGGAGAGTTGAAGAACACTCTGCCCTGTGTTCCCCTTTCCTGTGTCCTTTTGTAAACCTGGGGTCAGAGGAAATTTTCCCATCCCTCTGCCCACAGTGGGACGGACCCAAATACTACCGTGGGAGGGCTTCCTTGGACACTTTTCACCGTGTTCTCCTGTTAGGCCTATAGGTCCAATTGGTTAAAAAGCTCAAAAGGTATATAATAATAGGGACACCCCTGGGGAAAAACAGGATGAAAGAATAGCAAAGGTGGTAGTATCAGCCTTAAGGGAAAAGGGCCCATGGAAAACTGCACCCTAGGGAGGGTCAGGATGGCAGGTTCCAGTTAGGGATAGAAAAGACAAGGGCAAAGTCAAGTATAGAGAAACAGAGTAAAATCTTTAATTTGGAAAAATGATAGGGCTGGAGCTTCTTCCAACTGAGCCCTCAGGAGCCAAGAATAACAAGACAATAGGGGACAAACTAGGTTTAGTTTTCTGGTAGGTACTGGTGCAGCAGACTGAGTCCTGACCGAGCCAATGGGCCCCTAACCTACCCCTGGACTTCAAAGAGGACTATGGACTTTGGGAGAAATACTGTGATCTTCTCCAGTGACTGTTCAATTACTGGCCACTGCCACTCCAGGCCATTGGCCATCGATCCTGCCAACCTGCCTCCAGATGATGACCCAGAGAAACCTCTACAGGACTTCCTGGAGGTAATCGACATAGTGCAGGCGGCCCACCCAGACCTCAAGGATGTCCCACTGCCATCATCAGATGAGGTATTGTTCACGGACGGCAGCAGCTATGTCCAGGAAGAAACCAGTTATGCTGGGGCAGCAATAGTAACTCTGGATGGTGTCATTTGGTTTCAGTCATTAAGTAGGGGAACTTCAGCCAACAGGCATGAACTCATAGCCCTAATCCAGGCTCTCTGATGGGGCAAGGGAAAGTCAGTAACCATCTACACTGACAGCAGATACGCCTTTGCCACAGCGCACTTGCATAGCGCCATCTACAGGGTCAGAGGGTTATTAACCTCGGCCGGGAAGGACATCGAAAAGGGAACTCCGATGAGGCACAGGGAAATCTGCTACACCAGGAAGCTCGAGAGGCAGCCCTAAAACCAGTGGAGAATGACCTCTCCAGATACACTAGGCAGGAAAATGACTTGGCTGAACAGAAGCAAGCCACCCAAAAACCAAACGGGTGATGGACTCTGCCTGATGGGAGGTTGTTGGTCCCAGGGGCTCTAGGTAGGTTACACCAAGCTTACTGAAACTCCTGAGAGGCAGGTAATGTCCAGTAAGGTCACAGGGAAAGGGAGAAGGCAGAGGGAAGCAGGAATGAGTGGGTCTCAAAAGGGAGGAGGAGAAGGAAAGCTGGGTGACGTGCAGACTGCAGATAAATTGAACAAGCTCTCAGGTTAATGTCAGGGGAAGGACTAGGAAAGTTGCAGAGGGTCTATGCAAGTTAAAGAAAGATTGTGTAGAGGGAGAGCTTGCCCCTGGTAATAGAATAACCATCTGGGATGTGGTAAAGGGAGTAACAGGTTTAGGCTACTCCTGACCCTTGGATCAGACAATGGCCCCGCCTATATAGCAAAAAGATATAGGATATCTCTAAGAGGTTAAGTATAAATTGTAAGCTCAATTATGCTTACTGCCCACAGAGTTCCTGGGCAGATAGAGTGAATGAACAGGACTTTAAAGGAAACCTTAACCAATTTTACTTTAGAAACCGGTGAAAACTGGACCACTCTGCTCCCCCTTGCCCTCTTAGTTTTTGCAGGCCCTGCAGTCTGCCCAGAAAGCTGTCCAGAAACATGTCTGTGGCGCCCTGCCTGTGCCCACCCCGGACCCTGTGCACCCTTTCCAGCCTGGGGACTCGATATGGGCAAAGAAGTTCACCACCCAGGAACTAACTCTGGCCTGGAAGGGACTATACACTGCATCCTGCCTGCACCAACGGATGTCAAGGTCAACGGCATCCCGATCTGGCAGCACCATTCCTGGCTGAGGGGGAAATAGCAAAACGGACTGTTCAGGCCCCTCCAGATAAGACTCTTGTGTTTATTGGGACTTTGATTTTTCTGGTTATGATTGTACAGGGGAGTCCTTATAGACCTGGGCACCAATGGAACTGAGAACTTAGAAATGGTCCTGCAGAACAGGAGAGGATTAAACCTCTTATTTCTTAAGGGAGGAGGATTATGTGTTGCACTGGGAGAAAGATGCTGTTTTTATGTGAATAATTCAGGGATTATTCAGGAAAATTTATCACTAGTTAGGAAAAATATCAAGGAACAAAAAAGAAAAAGGCGGCAATTTTAAAATTGACTTATATTATGTTTATTCCTAGACTTTGGGCCATGTCTAATAGAGGGCCTCATAAAAACTAAGTTGAGTCAAAGATTTGACTTGTCAGGAAAACCAGTGGGGAATGTTGTGGGCCCCAAGGTTAAAGCAACTAGATTCCATTTTATGTGGGCCCCTTGGTTAGGGTGACTGAAGGACTCCATTTTGTCACCAGTGGACATTCCTCTATATTCTTCCTATAATGGGTTGATTGCCCCTATACAGGAAGGAATTTCTGCCTAAGGTTATAGTTGCCCCATGTGTTGGCATTTGCAGTTTCCTGAGTATAGGTATTTGCAAGTACTTAATGTTAATTTTGACCTCTGTGATCTCTGTCACTCCCACTATTGTACTGGTTCTCTGAGGGGAGGGAGGCCTATTCTGTTTGCTTGACAAACAGGAGACCCCCGGGCAACTGTTAGATATGGATTTTGAGAAATGTTAATCAAACAACTGCTAACCTGCTAACCGCTGATATCTGCTTCTGTGAATGCTGCTTGCTTGCTATAAAAATCTGCCATTTTAGAGGCTCGGGGCTGCAGTTCTCCTCTGAGTAGGTTGGCTGCAGTCCCTGCGCAGGTTAATAAAGCTCCTAAAACTTATAATTTTGGTGTCTGAGGGAGGTTGATCTACTGGGTTACAACAGGGTTAAAGCCCAACCCGGCTCCACAGCGCAGAGGGCTGGGACAGAGCACTAAAGTAGCCAGAGCCACTCACCTTGGGCTCTGGCAGAGGGAGGGCAGACTGGACTGGAACTGTGTGGGGACACTTGGGATTTGGAGGGTGCTCAGAGCTTTTGCTGAGTTGGTGCCACACAAGATGGTGGTCATCTTACTCCTTCCCAGGGCTCTGAGGAGAGGAGGCAGCCCCTCCCTCAGAAATTCAGCCACACCCAGGTGGGCTATTGAAATGCAAATTGAGGCTCATTAACTACCAGCATCCGCCCCACCTTTGGGAAATCCTCTCACGCTGAACACCTGAGGGAGGTTTTCATTCAACTGAGAACCCAAGGCTCTTCAAGAAACAAGGACTAATAGCCTCTAGGCAAAAAGCTAGAGGATAACTTAACCTTTTCTGGGATTGCAAATCTACCCAGGAAAGTAAGACTCAACAGTGGTGCTTAAAGTGGGTCTTCCCACACTCATTCAAACCCAGTAGAGGGATCCACAAACCGCAGAACACCAACATCCACAGGGAAGTTTGGCAGGCCCCAAAACCCACTGAGATAGCCAAAATGGTGAAACAAAGAAACAGATCCCAAATGAAAGAACAAGAGACCTCGGTCGAAGATGAGATAAATGACATGGAGTTAAGCAAGCTAACAGAGCTAGAATTCAGAGCCATGATCTTGAGGAAGCTCAACAGTATGAGTAAGGACATCAACACCATGAGCAAAGACATAGAAACATTGAAAATCAACCAAGTGGAAATAAAGAAGCACCAAGAAGAAATGAAGAATGACAAAAGAAATGAAGAACACACAGGAAGGACTAAAAAGCAGAGTAGAGGAAGCTGAGGACTGGTTCAGTGAATTAGAAAACAGGGTAGAAAAAAATCAGTAAATCAGAAAACCAAAAGGAAAAAACAATTAAAAAACAGGAAGACAGGTTCAGAGAACTGTGGCACAACTGGAAACATAATAATATTCACATCATAGGAGTCCCCGAAGAAGAAGAAAATGAGCAAGTGTTAGAGAATATATTTGAAGAAATAGTGACAGAAAACTTCCCTAACTTGGTGAAGAGAGAAGGCATTCAAGTTCAAGAAACACAGAGAGCCCCAAGTAAAAAGAACCCAAACAGGCCCACACCAAGACACATAGTAATTAAAATGCCAAAAATCAAAGACAGAGAATCCTAAAGGCAGCAAGAGATAAGCAACAGGTTACCTAAAAAAGAACCCCCATAACGCTATCAGCTGACTTCTCAACAGAAACACTACAGGCCAGAAGGGAATGGCATGAAGTAATCAAGGTCATGAAAAACAAGGATCTGAATCCAAGACTACTCTATCCAGCAAGGCTATCATTCAAAATAGAAGGTCAAATAAAGAGCTTCCCAGACAAAAAAAGGCTAAGGGAATATATTAGCACCAAACCAGCACTGCAAGAAATGTTAAAAGGACTGCTGTAATTAGAAGAAATAGGAAGGAAAATAGAACCACACTAAACAAAAATAGCAATAAATAAGTACATATCCATAATCACCTTAAATGTAAATGGATTGAATGCTCCGATAAAAAGACACAGAGTAGCTGATTGGATAAGAAAGTATGACCCATATATATGTTGTTTACAAGAGACCCACCTCACAACAAAAGACTTACATAGGTTGAAAGTGAAGGGATAAAAAAAAACCTCCCAAGCAAATGGAAAGGAAAAAAAAGCTGGGGTAGCAATACTCATATCTGATCAAATAGATTTCAAAATGAAGGCCATAACTAGAGACAAAGAAGGTCACTATATAATATTGAAAAAATCTATCCAACAGGAAGATATAACCTTGGTAAACATATATGCACCCAAAAGAGGAGCACCAAAATACATTAAAAATCTTCTGGAGCACTTCAAAGGAGATATCAACAGCAATACAATCATAGCAGGGGACTTTAACCACCCACTGATATCACTGCATAGATCCTCTAAACAAAAAATTAACAAGGAAACAGAGATTCTAAATGAAGCACTAGACCAAATAGATTTAATAGATATTTACAAAAACTACACCCCAAAACTACAGAATACACATTCTTCTCAAGTGCACATGGGACATTCTCAAAGATAGACCACAGGTTAGGACACAAACTAAGTCTCTACAAGTTCAAGAAGATTGAAATCATATCAAGCATCTTCTCAGATCACAATGACATGAAACTAGAAATTAATTGCAACAAGAACATGCAAAGACATTTGAACACATGGAGGCTAAATAGCATGTTATTAAACAGTGAATGGGTTACCAAGGAGATCAAGGAAGAAGTTAAAAACTTCCTGGAAACCAATGAAAATGAACACACAACACATAATCTATAAGATGCAGCAAAATCAGTTCTGAGAGGGAAATAGCACTCCAGGCCTACCTCAAGAAACAAGAAAAATTTCTAATTGACTATCTAACCTCACAACTTAAAGAACTAGAAAGCAAACAAAAAGAAAGCCCCAGAGCAAGTAGAAGGAAGGAAATAGTAAAGATCAGAGCAGAAATAAATGACATAGAGACCAAAAAAAAAAAAAAAAATTCAAAGGATCAATGAAACAAAGAGCTGGTTTTTTTGAAAACATAAACAAGATTGATAGATCCTTAGGTAGACTCACCAAGAAACAAAGAGAGAGAACCCAAATACACAAAATCAGAAATGAAAGAGGAGAAGTAATAACTGACACCACAGAAATACAAAGGATCATTAAGACATACTATGAACATTTATATGGCAACAAATTCGACAATCTAAGCAAAATAGATGAATTTCTAGAAACACATACTCTCCCAAAACGGGACCGAGAAGATAGAAAACTTGAACAGACCAATAAAAACTAAGGCAATTGTAGATGTAATCAAGAAACTCCCAGCAAACAAAAGCCCAGGCCTGGACGGCTTCACAAGGAAATTTTACTGAACATTCAAAGATCTAACACCTATTCTCCTCAAAGTTTTCCAAAAAATCCAAGAAGAAGGAAAGCTTCCAAGGTCTTGTTATGATGCCAGCATAATTCTATTCCAAAACCAGATAAAGACATTACAAAGAAAGAAAACTACAGGCCAATATCCCTGATTAACACAGATGCCAAAATCCTTAACAAAATATTAGCAAATCAGATCCAGCAATACATCAAAAAAAATTATTCATCATGACTAAGTGGGATTCATCCCAGGGATGCATGGCTGGTACAATATTTGCAAATCAATAAATGTGATACACCAAATAAACAAAATGAAATAAAAAACCATATGATCACACTAATAGATGCCGAAAAATCATTCAACAAAATCCAGAGTGCATTTCTGCTAAAACCGCTCAGCATTGTGGGAATGGAGAGATCATATCTCCACATAATAAAGGTCATATATGAAAGACCTACAGCCAACATCATACTCAATGGGCAAAAACTAAAAGCGTTTCCTTTAAGAATAAGAACAAGACAGAGATGCCCACTTTCACCACTTTTATTTAACATAGTATTGGAAGTCTTCGCCACAGCAATTAGAAATGAAAAAAATGTAAAAGCGATCCAAATTGGAAAGAAGGAAGTGAAACTGTCATTATTTGTAGATGACATGATACTGTACACAAAAAACCCTAAACTCCATAAAAAATATACTAAATTTAATAAATGAATTTGGCACAGTAGCAGGACACAAAATTAACATCAAGAAATTGATGGTATTCTTATACATCAATAATGAACTCACAGAAAGAGAAACTAAAAAAAAATCCCATTTACCATTGCCCCCCCCCCCCCCCATTAAGATGCCTAGGAATAAACATAAGAAGTAAAGGACCTATTCACAGAAAACTACAAGTCATTGAAAAAAGAAATAGAGGAAGATATAAAAAAGTGGAAGCATATATCATGTTCATGGATTGGAAGAATTAACATCATTAAAATGTCCATACTACCCAAAGCAATCTATAGATTCAATGCAATCCCCATCAAAATACCAACAATATACTTCACAGAACTAGAACAAATACTCCAAAAGTTTATATGGAACAAAAAAACCCCCAAATAGCTACAGTAATCTTGAAAAAGAAGAACAAAATAGGAGGGATCACAATACCAGATATCAGGTTATACTGCAAAGCTATTGTAATCAAACAGCCTGGTACTGGCACAAGAACAGGCAGATAGGTTAATGGAACAGAACAGAGAACCCAGAAATTGACACAAAACTATGTTCTCAATTAATATTTGACAAAGGTGGCAAGAGCATACAATGGAGTAAAGACAGCCTCTTCAAAAGTGGTGCTGGGAAAATTGGACGCTACATGTAAGTAAATAAAACTAGACAACCAACTTACATCATACACAAGAATAAACTCAAAATGGATAAAGGACTTAAATGTGACTCATGAATCCATAAAAATCCTAGAAGAAAATGTAGGCAACAAAATTTCAGACATCATATGCAGCAGAATCTTCACTGATATATCACCTAATGCAACAGAAACAAAGGAAAAAACGAACACATGGGACTACATCAAACTAAAAATCTTCTGCACAGCAAAAGAAACAACCATCAAAATGGAAAGGGAACCCACTATATGGGAGACCATAATTGCCAATGATACATCAGATAAGGAGTTAATTTCCAAAATATAGAGTGTATTCATACAACTCAATAAAAGGAAGACAAAGAACCCAATTAAAAAATGGGCAGAGGACCTAAATAGACACCTCTCCAAACAGGACATACAAATGGCCAAGGGACATGAAAAAATGCTCAACATCACAAATCATCAGAGAGATGCAAATTAAAACAATATAAGGTATCACCTTACACCTGTAAGAATGGCTGCCATCAACAAATCATCAAACAACAAGTACTGGAGAGGATGTGACTGAAAGGAGCTCCTAGTACACTGCTGGTGGGAATGCAGACTGATGATGCCACTATGGAAAACAATATGGTTTTACCTCAAAAAATTAAAAATGGAACTGCCATTTGACCCAGTGATCTTACTTCTAGGGATATACCCTAAGAAGCCTGAAACACCAATCAGAAAGAATATATGTACCCCTGTGTTCATAGCAGCACTATTTACAATTGCTATGATCTGGAAACAGCCCAAATATCCATTGGTAGATGAGTGGATAAAAAAAATGTAGTACATATACACAATGGAATACTTTGCAGCTGTATGAAAAAAAGATCTCTTCTCCTTTGAAACAACATTGAGGGACCTGGAGAGTATTATCCTAAGTGAATGAAGCCAATCAGAGAAAACAAATATCACACGAGTTCACTTACTTGTGGAATATAATGAACAAAACAGAACCAGAGACATCGAAGTAGGGTACAGACTGACAAACCTCCGAAGAGGTGGATTGGGGGATGGGGAAGGGAAGAGATAAACCGCAGAACTTATATGCATGTATGCTTAACCATGGACATAGACAACAATGCCAGGGGGAGGGGGTGTGGGGGGAGAGGCGGGATTGGGAGGAGGGTGTCCTTGTGGGAAAAAGGGAAAACATCTGTAACAAAATTTTTTAAATAAATAAACATATTTAAATATATATATGTATATTCTGGGCATTTAAAAAATAAATAAACAAACAAATGTCCCTGCTACCCACTGATTTCTCAACAGATACTTTGCAGGCCAGAAGGGATTGGCATGAAATATTCAAAGTAATGAAAAGCAAGGACCTAAACCAAGATTACTCTATCCAGGAAAGCTACAAAGAGTTTCCCAGATAAGAAAAAGCTAAAGGAGTTCCTTACCACCAAACCAGTATTATAAGAAATGTTATAGAGTCTTCTTAAAAAAAAGAGAGATAAAAAATATGAATAATAAAATGGCAATATATACATATCTGTTACCAATTACTTTAAATCAAATGGATTAAGTGCTCCATCAACATACACGATGGCTGAGTGGATAACAAAACAAGATCCTTACATAGGCTGTCTATAAGAGACACACTTCAGATCGAAAGATGCACACAAACTGAAAATAAAGGGATGAAAAAATATTTTATAAAGATGGAAACAAACAAAATGCTGTGTTAGCAATACATATACCATACAAAATACACTTTAAAACAAAGGCTATAACAAGAGACAAGGAAGGGTCCGGCAATTGCACTTCTGGGTATTTATCCAAAGAAACCCAAAACACTAAACCAAAAAGACAGATGCATCCATATGTTCATTGCACTATTTACAATAGCCAAGATATGGAAGCATCCTAAGTGTACATTAATAGATAAACAGATAAAGAAGTAGTGTATATACACAGTGAAATATGACTCAGCCATATTTTAAAAAAATGAAATCTTGCATCTGCAGCAACATAAATCTAGAAGATATTGTGCTGAGTGAAACAAGTCAGACAGAGAAAGACAAATACCATAAGAGTTCACTTATATGTGGAATCTAAAAAACAAAATAAATGAACAAGCAGACCAGAAACAAAGTCATAGATACAGAGAACATTTTGAGTATTACCAAATAGAAGGGGTGTTGAGGGGAGATGGGTTAAAAAAGTGAAAGGATTAAGAAGTACAAATTGGTAGTTACAGAATAGTCATGGGGATGTAAAGTACCACATAGAGAATATAGTCAATAATATTTTAATAACTATTTATGGTGTCAGATAGGTACTAGATTTATTAGAGTGATCACTTTGTAAGTTATATAAATATATAATCACTGGGTTATATACCTGAAACTAACATAATATTGTACATCAACTGTAATTAATAAAAATTATTTTTAAAATTGAAAGAAAACTCTCCCCACTACCCAAAGTAATCTATAGATTCAAGCAATTCCTATCAAAATTCCAATGGCATTAAAAAATATATTTTTATTGATTTTTAGACAGCAGTTAGCCAGTGACAGTATTTCAGAGGCAGTGATATGTGAAAAAGAAAGTATGTTACATACTGACCTTCTGAAAGACACCCCTGGAATGAGTGCTGAAAAGGATTAATCTAAGGTTAGTAAGGGGTGGTTAGATAAACTTAAGAAAATGTTTATAAATTAAACAGTACATTAGACATGTACTGTGTATACTAAAGATTAAAATAGGGAATCATTTTGGGGTCTGGAATGAATTAATTCCTTTAAATTATTTTTAATGGGAAAAAATGATTCAATTTTTGAACAAATCACTTCTCAAACAGCTTTCCATAATGAATTAAGTTCCAGAACCAAGGTTCTACTGTATATGTTATATATGTGTGTGTATAAAACTATAGTAATCAAGAGTATGATACTGCCATGAAAACAAACACATATACCAATTACACAGATCAAGAGCCCAGAAATCAACCCAAATATATATGGTCAACTGATATTTAAGAAGGGAGTCAAGAATATTCATTGGACACAGGATAGTCTCTTCAATAAATGGTGCTGAGAAACTGGATATTAATATGCAAAAAAATAAAATTAGACCCTTATCTCACACCATTCATAAATATTAACTTGAAATAAATTAAGGACTTAAACATGAAACCATAAAATTCCTGAAAGAAAACGGTCTTTTTTTTTCTATTTTCAAAATATATATATGTTTATTATTAATTTATTTTTGTTACAGATATTTCTCCTTTTTCCCCCATTGACTCCCCCCTCCCCCTCCCTCCTGGCCCCATCCCCCGTTTCGCTGTCAATGTCCATTGGTTATGCGTACATGTGTATGTTCTGTGGTTTATCGCTCCCCTCTCCCACCCCCTCTTCTGGCTATTGTCAGTCCATACCCTACTTCTACGTCTCTGGGACTACCCTGTTCCTCAGACTGTTATGTTCATTATAGTCCAGAAATAAATGAGATAATGTAATATTTGTCTTTCTCTGCTTGGCTTGTTTCGCTTAGGATAATAGTTTTCAGGTCCTCCCATGTCGTCTCAAAGGATAAGAGATCTTTCTTTCTTACAGCTGCATAGTACTCCATTGTGTATATGCACCACCGCTTTTTTATCCATTCGTCCACTGATGGACACTTGGGCTGTTTCCAGATCTTAGCTATTGTAAATAGTGCTGCTATGAACATGGGGAACATATATTCTTTCTGGCTGGTGTTTCAGGCTTCTTAGGGTATATTCCTAGGAGTGGGATCACTGGGTCAAATGGTAATTCAATTTTTAATTTTTTTGAGGTAACACCATAGTGTTTTCCATAGTGGCTGCACCAGTCTGCATTCCCACCAGCAGTGTACTAGAGTCCCCTATTATCCACACCCTCACCAACACTTGTTGTTTGATGATTTGTTGATGGTGGCTATTCTGACAGGTGTGAGGTGATACCTCATTGTTGGTTTAATTTGCATCTCTCTGATGATTAGTGATGTTGAGCATTTCTTCATATGTCTCTTACCATTTGTATGTCCTGTTTGGAGAGGTGTCTATTTAGTTCCTCTGCCCATTTTTTAATTGGGTTCTTTGTCTTCCTTTTGTTGAGTTCTATGAGCACTCTATATATTTTGGAAATTAATCCCTTATCTGATGTATCATTGGCAATTATGCTTTCCTATACAGTGTGTTCCCTTTCCATTTTGATGGTTGTTTCTTTTGCTGTGCAGAAGATTTTGAGTTTGATGTAGTCTCATGTGTTCATTTTTCCTTTGTTTCTGTTGCCTTAGGTGATATATCAGTGAAAATTCTGCTGTGTATGATGTCTGAAATTTTGTTGCCTACATTTTCTTCTAGGATTTTTATGGATTCATGAGTCACATTTAAGTCTTTTATCCATTTTGAGTTTATTCTTGTGTATGGTGTAAGTTGATGGTCTAGTTTCATTTTTTTGCATGTAGCTGTCCAATTTTCCCAATACCATTTATTAAAGAGGCTGTCTTTACTCCATTGTATGCTCTTGTCGAATATTAATTGTCGAATATTAATTGAGCATAATGTTTTGGGTCAATTTCTGGATTCTCTGTTCTATTCCATTGATTTGTGTGCCTGTTCTTGTGCCAGTACCAGGCTGTTTTGATTACAGTAGCTTTGTAGTATAACCTGGTATCCGGTATTGTGATCCTGCCTACTTTGTCCTTTTTCAAGATTGCTGTAGCTATTCGGGGTCTTTTTTGGTTCCATATGAACTTTTAAAACATTTGTTCTAGTTCTGTGAAATATATCGTTGGTATTTTGATGGGGATTGCATTGAATCTATAGATTGCTTTGGGTAGTATGGACATTTTAATGATATTAATAATTCTTCCAATCCATGAACATTATGATCTGAGAAGATGCTTGATATGATTTCAATCTTCTTGAACTTGTAGAAACTTAATTTGTGCCCTAACATGTGGTCTATCTTTGAGAATGTCCCATGTGCACTTGAGAAGAATGTGAATTCTGCAGTTTTGGGGTGTAATTCTCTGTATATATCTATTAAATCCATTTGGTCTAGTGCTTCATTTAGAATCTCCGTTTCCTTGTTAATTTTTTTGTCTAGATGATCTATCCAGTGACGTCAGTGGGATTTTGAAGTCTCCTGCTATGATTGTATTGCTGTCTATTTCTCCTTTGAAGTCCTCCAGAAGATTTTTAATATATTTTGGTGCTCCTATATTGGGTGCATATATGTTTATCAATGTTATATCTTCCTGTTGGATAGACCCTTAGAACATTATGTAGTGGCCTTCTTTGTCTCTAGTTATGGCCTTCATTTTGAAATCTAATTTATTAGATGAGTATTGCTACCCCAGCTTTTTTTTCCTTTCCATTTGCTTGGAAGGTTTTTTTTCCATCCCTTTACATTCAACCTATGTGAGTCTTTTGTTGTGAGGTGGATCTCTTGTAAACAACATGTATGTGAATCATGCTTTTTTATGCAGTCAGCTACTCTGTGTCTTTTTATTGGAGCATTCAATTCATTTACATTTAAGGTGATTATTGGAATGTACTTATTTATTGCCATTTTTGTTTAGTGTGGTTCTATTTTCCTTCCTATTTCTTCTACAAATTACAGCAGTCCTTTTAACATTTCTTGCAGTGCTGTTTTGGTGCTAATATATTCCCTTAGCCTTTTTTTTTGTCTGGGAAGCTCTTTATTTGACCTTCTATTTTGAATGATAGCCTTGCTGGATAGAGTAGTCTTGGATTCAGATCCTTGTTTTTCATGACCTTGATTACTTCATGCCATTCCCTTCTGGCCTGTAGTGTTTCTGTTGAGAAGTCAGCTGATAGCGTTATGGGGGTTCTTTTTTAGGTAACCTGTTGCTTATCTCTTGCTGCCTTTAGGATTCTCTCTTTGTCTTTGATTTTTGGCATTTTAATTACTATGTGTCTTGGTGTGGGTCTGTTTGGGTTCTTCTTACTTGGAGCTCTCTGTGCTTCTTGAACTTGAATGCCTTCTTCCTTCACCAAGTTAGGGAAGTTTTCTGTCACTATTTCTTCAAATATATTCTCTAACCCTTGCTCATTTTCTTCTTCTTTGGGGACTCCTATGATGCGAATATTATTACATATCCAGTTGCCCCACAGTTCTCTTAAGCTATTGATTGATTTTTTCTACTCTGTCTTCTAATTCACTGATCTGGTCCTCCACTTCCTCTACTGTGCTGGTCAGTCCTTCCAATGTGTTCTTTATTTCTGCTATGTCATTCTTCATTTCCTCTTGGTTGGTTTTTAGTGTTTCTATATCTTTACTCATGGTGTCGATGTCCTTACTCATGCTGTTTATCTTCCTCAAGATCATCGCTCTGAACTCTACCTCTGATAATTTGCTTAACTGCATTTCATTTATCTCATATTCGGTAGAGTTCTCTTGTTCTTTCATTTAGGATTTGTTTCTTTTTTCATCATTTTGGCTATCTCAGTGGGTTTTGGAGCCTGCCAAATTTTCCCTGTGGGTCTTGCTGTTCTGCTATTTGTGGCTCCCTCTACTGGGTTTGGATGAGTGTGGAGGGCCCTCCTTAAACACCATTGTCAAGTCTCCCTTTCCTGGGTAGATTTTCAAGCTCAGGAAAGGTTCAGTTACCCTCTAGCTTCTTGCCTGGAGGCTATTAGCCTCAGTTACTTGAAAAGCCTTAGGTTCTCAGTGGAATGAGAAACTCTCTCAGGTGTTTAGTGAAAGAGGATTTCCCGAGTGTGGGGCTGATGCTGGTTGTTAATGAGCCTCAATTTCCAATTCTTTGCTCACCTGGTTTGGGTCGAATCTCCCAGGGAGGGGCTGCCACAGCTCTGGGAAGGAGCAAGCTGGCCACCTTCCTTTGTGGCTGTGACTCAGCACAAACTCTGAGCGCCTGCCAAATCCCGGGTGTGCTCACAGAGTTCCAGTCCAGTCCGCCCTCCCTCTGCCGGAGCCCCAGGTGAGTGGCTGTAGCTATTTAGTGCTCTGTCCCAGCCCTCTGTGCTGTGGAGCAGCTTGGGATCTTAATCCCGAGGGTGTGCTGCTCACAGCTAAGGCCGCTGCTGTCCGTGGGCTCCCAGCCCACCACCCTCTCACACCTCTGCAGATCCTAACAGGCTCATTCAGTGTCCCTGGTTGTATGGTCCTCTCCCGCTGCTTTTCTGTTACTTTTTTCCGATGATTTGTCTTTATTTTAGTTGTAATTCCCATTTGGTCCTGGGAGATCATCTGTGTAGCTTCCATTCACTCCACCACCATTTTCTCTCCCTCCAGAAAATGGTCTTGACATGGTCTTGGCAATGATTTCTTTTCATATGATATTAAAAGCTCAAACAACATAAGCAAAAATCAACAAGTGAGACATCAAACTAAAAAGCTTTTGCACAGGAAAAAACAACAACAACTGACAAAATGAAAAAGCAACCTACAGAATGGGAAAAATATTTGCAAACCATATATCTGATAAGGGGTTTATTTCCAAAATACATAAAGAACTCATACAACTCGATAGCAAAATCAAGCAAAAAATCCAATTTAAGAATGGGCACAGCACTTAGACATTTTTTCCAAAGAAGACATACAAATGGCCGACAAGTACATAAAAAGGTGTTCAACATCACTAAGCATCAGGGAACTGGAAATGAAAACCACAATGAGATATCACTTCCAACTGTTAGAGTGGCTATTATCAAAAAGAAAGATGATATCAAGTGCTGGCAAGGATGTGATGAAAAGGCAGTCCTGCTGCACTGTTGGTGGAAATGTTAATTGGTAGTGCCACTATGGAAAACAGTATGGAGGTTCCTCAAAAAATTGAAAATAAAACTACCATATGTGCAGCAATCCCATTTCTGGGTATGTATGCAAAGAGATGGAAGCACTGTCTCAAAGAGATATCTGCACTCCCATGTTGCTCATTGCAGCATTGTTCCCAATAGCCAAGACATGGAAACAACCTAAGTGTTCATCAATAAAGTGCCCTGGCTGGTGTGGCTCAGTGAGTGGAGCACTGGCCTGCACACTGAAGGGTCATGGGTTCAATTCCTGGTCAAGGTCATATCCCTGGCCCCAGTAGGGGCATGTGTAGGAGACAACCAACTGATATGTCTCTCTCTCTGTCTCTCTCCTCTTTCCCTCCCTTCCACTCTCTCTAAAAATCAATGGGAAAAAATATTCTCAGGTGAGGATTAACAAAAATAAAGAAAATGTGGTATGTATGTGCATACACACACACACACACACACACACGATATTATTCAGCCATAAAAAAAGAGAAGAAAATCCTGCCATTTGTGGCAACTTGGGTGGACCTTGAGGGCATTATGCTAAGTAAAATAAACCAGACAAATAAAGATAAATGATCTCATTTATAGGTGGAATCTAAAAACATCAAACTTATAGAGACAGAGAGTATAATGGTGGTTGCCAGGAGTTGAGGGGTGGGTGAAGTGGGGAGATGTTGGTCAAAGGGTAAAACTTTCAGTTATAAGATCAAAAAGTTTCAAAATCTTATGCACAGCATGGTTGATTATAGTTAACAATACTATATTGTATACTTGAAAGTTGCTATCAGAGTACGTTATGTTCTAACCAACAAAACAGTAATTATGTGAGGTGAAAGATGTGTTAACTAACCTTACTGTGGTAAACACTTCCTATTATATATGTGTATCAAATGACCACCTTGTGCATCTTAAACTTAAACAATGTTATATGCCATTTATAGCTCAATAAAGCTATGGGGGGGAAAAACTAGTCCTGCAAAAATAAGAACTACTCTCAAGAAAGAAAGCAGTTAATATTTTTTTTTACTTCATCAACTTTTACTGTTTTTGTTGTTGCTGTTATTGCTATGGTAATCTTTGTATATAAATCAGAAAGTAAAAATTGATAATATATTGAAAATATGTATACATAGAAAAAGGCTGATGTATCTCTCCTTTAGGAAGAATTCTAATTGTTAAAACCTATCACTATATATTGCATTTAAAATCTATGCTGGGTATTGTTTACTGCTTATTTCCAGAATTACAGGATGAACAGATCTGCCTTAAACCATCAAGTATACAAAGACATCCTTCTAAGAGGGATTGTTGTTTTGTTGTTTTTCAAAAACTTTTCCAGTCATAAACTGTTTGCTACTTGGAAATATTTCCTTAATAACTTATCACTTAAATCATTGAAAAATAAGGCTTCAGTATGTAAAAATTATGAAACACCTTGAAATGGACTAAAAAAATTACTGAAATGCCTTATCAAGTAGTCTCAGGGATTATCTGCTTTTCATTCTCTTAATTATCTTACAAACCTGTAAATTATAAAAATTAAAATAAAAAGTAAAGTAATAATGTAAATTATTCTTACCCATAGAAATATAAACTAGTTGTGTCCAATGGAATGCAATTAATTATTGTCCTGGACAGATCCATATTCACTTCAGCATTCTTTTTCTCACTACTTTCATGTGATACATTAAATTCTCCTTTGAGTCCCCTGGAATATATTACTTGTTCCCTAGTTAATTAATGATTTCAATAAAATACTTAGCATGTATTCATATTATATTCTGTATGGAAAAAGTATTCTACTTTATATTAAAATAATTTTGATTTACTATGCTACCCTTGGCAGTTACAAAACCCCATTTAGCCTCTATAGACAGGGTATACAAAGTCTTTTATATTTCCAAGATAGATCTGTATACAGCACATCAACAAAACTCCAGGCTATTTGTGAGGATGAAATACAGGATATATTGCAGGGTCAGTTCCAGACTACTGCAATAAAGTGAATCATAATAAAGACAGTCACACAATTTTTTTGGTTTCCCAGTGTATATAACCATTATGTTTACACAATATTGTAGTGTATTAAGTGTGTAACAGCATTATGTCTTAAAAAAATGAACATACTTTAATTAGAAAATACCTCATTGCTAAAAAATGCTAACCATCATCTGAGCCTGTTGGAAAAATGGTGCTGACAGACAAACCTTCAATTGGTATAAAATGTATCCACAAAGCACAATAAAATGAGGTATGCCTATACAGACACAGAAGTAAAAGTGCTTCTTTCTTGGATCCCATGAGCCTCAGTATCCTTCAACTATATTAAAGATAATATGACCTATCTGATGGGTTTATTGTCAGGACTAGATAGTATACATATATATAGCACCTAGCATAATTTTGGCACCAAAAAGGTCTCAAAATATTAGTCACCTTTGCCTTTATAAAGGGTCATAGGAATACATGCTGAAATCATATTTCTTTTATATATCTTAGTACTCATGATAGCTAAATAACTCTTGATCAGACAAACACCAACTTTTTAAAAAGCATATCAAAGACATTAGCACTAATGGCTTTTAAATATATGTATCTAAAATATATTCAGCACTGCATGGCAATGTATGTGCTAAGAGTTTTAATAATCATTCTCTCAAGTGCATCTCTCACAATAAACTTAAAACGGTAGCTTCTCATAAAGACTTTAAAGTGGTGGCCCTATTTCATAGATGAGAAAACTAACAGTACTACAAACTTGGAAAGTATCATTGAGACCTCAATTTACACCTTGAAAATTGGACGTGGTTTGTGTCACTGAAAGTCTACAGAGTAAAACACCTGAAAGCTTCATGTAAAAATAACCTCTTACCCACTAAGCCAATGACTCATTAACTTAATTTCAACTTAAGTTAGGATTACTGGTTGCTCCCACTCTTCCCAAATTCAGCTTTCCTTGGGATCAACTCTGATGATTCTTAACAGCTGGCATTTTTCTTCGTATTCCCTCTACTTTTGAACTCTAGCTCCTCGCTAACAGCATATTTCCATTAATTCTTAACACTGCTATAACTTCTGGGTTTAAGACTTAGGGATGCATGCACCGTTGGGTCCTCAGCTTTCTTTGTAGAAGCAAGCAGCCCTGAGACTGTCCCAATGCCTGAGGCACTCCATTTAGTCATGCAAGCCTCCTTCTGAGGGAGCCTGTGCTTCTGGCAGCACACAGCACAGCTGACATCTGGTGGGCATGAACTATAACTGCACCACTCCACTTTAGGATCCAAGACCCTGCAATCAAGTATCGTCCCCTGAGCACAATAAACAGGCTAGAATCCCTTCCTTGGCCCTGAGGCACTTCATTTTTAAAGCAAAAGCCAGTCTGTGTAACATTCTTAAATTTTCTCTAATGTTTCATTTAGTCTTCTAAATTTCACAGTGTTACAATATTTTAATACAATCATTATAAAAATAAAAAACAGCTTTTGAATGTTTAAAAGAAAAAAAATCACTTCCACAGACATTTTTAAAGGTGATTGAAATACTGCTTCATAAAATACAAGAACTTAGATCTATCCCTCAACATCTTTGCATAGTCTTCTCCAAGTATGTATCCAAGTTAATAAGACGTAAAGAAAAGGCATTTAAAAGCATATCTTGTCTATTCAACACACATTTACTAGGTACTTACCATGTTCCAAGAAATATGCTAGATCTGGGATATAACAATAAGATGTGATTGGAATTCAGTACATATGAACATTGTTTATTTTATTTTATTTATTTTTTTAAAACTTATCTTTATTGTTGAATGTATTACAGATGTTCCTCATTTTCCCCCCATAGACCCCCTCCTCCCCATTCCCGCCCCCCTTCTGCCTTTCCCCACACTGTTGTCTGTGTCCATTGGTTATGCATATATACATATAAGATTTTTGGTTTATTTCTTCCCACCCCCAACCCCCTTCCCTTTGAGGTTTGTCAGTCTAACAACCAATTTGTACTTCTTAATCCCTTCACCTTTTTCACCCATTCCCCCAGCCCCCACCCATCTGGTAACCAACAAAAGTTCTATGTATCTTTGAGAATATTTCTGTTCTGCTTGTTCATTTTGTTTGTAGATTCAACTGTTGATAGATATGTACTTATTGCCATTTAGTTTGTTCATATTTTTTTATCTTTTTCTTCAAGAAGACTCTTCAACATTTCATATAATAATGGTTTGGTGGTGATGAACTCCTTTAGCTTTTCCTTGTCTGGGAAACTCTTTATATGGCCATCGATTCTAAATGAAAGTTTTTCAGGATAGAGTAATCTTGGTTGTAGGTTCTTGCTTTTCATCACTCTGAATATTTCTTGCCACTCCCTTCTGGCCTGCAAAGTTTCTTTTCAGAAATCAGCTGATAGTCTGATGGGAATTCCCTTGTAGGTAACTAACTTCTTTTCTCTTGCTGCCTTTAAGATTCTTTGTCTTGAACCTTTTGCATTTTGATGATGATGTGTCTTGGTGTGGGCCTCTTGGGGTTCATCTTGTTTGGGACTCTCTGTGCTTCCTGGACTTGTATGTCTGTTTCCTTCACCAAGTTCGGGAAGTTTTCTGCCATTATTGTTTCAAATAGGTTTTCGATTTCTTGTTCTCTCTCGTCTCCTTCTGGCACCCCCAAGATGCGAATATTGGCACGCTTGAAGTTGTCCCAGAGGCTCCTTACACTATCCTCATTTTTTTGGATTCTTTTTTCTTTTTGCTGTTCCAATTGGGCGTTTTTTGCTTCCTTATATTCCAAATCGATGGTTTTCTTCTTGGCTTTACCTACTCTACTATTGATTCTGTGTAAATTATTCTTTATTTCAGTTAGTGCCTCCTTCATTTCTAACTGTGCATCCAGTATTTCTGACTGGTCCTTTTTTATGCTCTTGAGGCCCTCACTAAGTTCACTGAGGTTCTCACTAAGTCCATTGAACATCCTTATAAACAGTGTTTTGAACTCAGCATCTGTTAGGTTGCTTAACTCCATTTCACTTAGTTCTTTTCCTGGAGTTTTGTTCTGTTCTTTCATTTGGGACCTGTTTCTTTGTCTCCTCATTTTGGCTGCCTCCCTCTGTTTGTTTCTATGTATTACTTAGCGAGAGGTGTGGGGCTAGCTAAGACCAGATGCTGCTTGTTTGAAAGGATTTCGGAAAAGCTGAAGCAGGATCCAAGACAGGCCAATCCTATGGTAAAGCAACTGGCAACAGCTTGGGTGGGCCTGGAAGTTGGGTGAGGCGGGGCCTCAGAGAATCACCAGGGCGGGGCAAACAGTGTGAGCCAGGTTGCTGGAGCCCCAGATATGGCGGCATCTGCCGGCCCAGGGAAGGGCTCACCAAAGGAACAAAAGCCTCTGATAGCACGTCTGTCCAGGAGAAAGCTGCCTCTCCAGCCCTTGCTCCAATGCCAAACAGCTCAGTTCTTCCCCATATGACTCTGGTGCCTTTCAAGCTGCCTCCCGCTTGCTGGAGCCTGGAGGGTGTGAGTCCGAGTAAGTCCGTGCGCGGGCCCTTTAAGAGGAGCTGCCGGGAGCTCCAGCCGCCTCAGCCTCAGTTCCCGCTGGTTTTTCCAGCCAGAAGTTATGGGGATTCTCTTCCTGGCACTGGAACCCTGAGCTGGGCACCTGGTGTGGGATGGGGACCCCTCAGTCCTCAGGGAGGACCTTCCCAGCCGAAGTGTCCTCCTAATTTTTATCCGCCACACGTGGGTGTGGGACCAGCCCGCCCGCCTCCGCCCCTCCTACCAGTCTCAATGCGGCTTCTTCTTTAATTCCGTAGTTGTAGGACTTCCATTCAGCTTGATTTTAGGTGGTTTTGAATGATGGTTCTTCTGTAGTTTAGTTGTAACTTTGATGTGGTTGTGAGAGGACGCAATACCGCGTTTACCTACGCCGCCATCTTCTGAACATTGTTTATTTTAAATAAAAAGTACATTACATGGTCATTACTCCCATTTTCTTTTCCCCAATATCACCTGGGCCACCTAGGCCATTGTTTGGTGTAGTATTACTAAAAACCATATGTTACTATGCCAAATTTTCTAAAAATCTGGTTGTTATGAGTGATTTCTCCAATCTTCTTGATTTCTATATATCACACACTTTCCAAATTAAAAACAAAAATAATTTCTTTGTCTCTCTACTCTAGGAAAGGTGCTACATAATTTTTAAAACATGTTATCCTTTCTTCTCATATAAAGAATAAAGATGTAGCAAAAATAGCATTGATTTTCAAGAATAATGAATTCTAATCCTGACACCACACCTGCTGTGCACCCTGACAAATGTACTCTGGCTCCCTGTTTCTGGGTTGTCTCATCTGCAAAAAGGTAGTATCAGAGCCATCAGTGTCTCTATAAGGAAAGATTACATATAATAAATCTGTAAGACTAATATAGTCCCTGCTACACAGTAGACACAAAATTAATGTCAATTCTTTTTCCCTTTCTATTATTTCTCCACAAGATTCATTTCTATACTATCACATAGTCAGGAAGAGGAAGGAATCTTAAAAGATTCCCTGGTTAAATCCCAGGCAAAATACCAGACAATTCAAAACAGACAATATATGGTTCATAGTCTAATTGAATTTATCCTTCTGGGCAACATATTTTTATTTATACATAATTAATTTTTTATTAATGCAGGTTAACATAAAAAGAAATCTGTCAAGTTCCTCTTCAGAGAAACACATTTACAATTCTGAAAAATTTAAAGTCACCGCTAAAGTCACCTCTTTTCTTTTCTTTTCCACGTTAAGTCATTCCAGTTCCTTTAATTTTCTTCACAGACTATGCTTTAAATTTTTCCATTTTTTATGACCTACTTGGATTTTTTCACATTTTACTAATATTGAAAAGATTGCAATTTATAGGCAAAGTACTGGAGATGCAACTTAGAAGTATAGCATCTTTTTCTAATCATGAAGAAAAATGGTGACTCCTGTCCTAAAGAAATGCTTGCAAGTTCATTTAACAGATATTCTGAAGAAAACTAAATTTAACACATTTGGCACAAGAAACTTAAGAGATCTTATAATCATACCTTTATCAAATCAGTACAGTTAATAAATGAATTCCTTTGAGACTATATCTAATCTATTTATTCACCAATACATTCAATATACATTCTGCACTGAACTGACAATTTTTAAAAAGATATAATTCTTGGACTTAGGGCATTTATAAAGTCTCAGGAGTAAAATCACAGATACAGGAAATTATACATTATCAGAAAAACACAGAAACTTCCAAAATAACAGAATAAAAACTGAGTCTGTAATTGGGAAAATGAAGAGCAGAGGAATGATGAAAGTTAAATCAGATTATCAAAGGGCAAGCTTTGTAAGGTAAACTCATTTTAAAGAAGTAGGAAATTCTTAGAGGTTAACTAGTCTACATCCATCCCATGTGCTTCCTCTTATTACAAGGAAAAAAATCTCATGATGAAGAAAAGTTGTGGTGATATTATAATTATAAATCTTCCTGCTCCTCACTGCTTTCAAAATCAGTTAAATTTCATTGGTTTTCTTCTTCCCAAATGAAAAGTTTCTCACCTTCAAAAACATAAAATATTTTAAATACATTTATGTTGTTAATATTTAAGAATATCTCAACTTGGCAAACTAGGCAGGCTTGACCAAGCATTTCAAAGGAGAAATAATAGTTGATATTTTCTCTTACTACTTGGTTCAGATTTGTCATTGAGCTCTGGAATCTGTTGTTTAATAAGTTGTTATTCTCATCAACTACTTCAAAGATTTCATTTGTCAGATTGTTGGGGTCTTGTGTATTTGAGTTCACATCACTTACAAGTAATATTGATGTGTGCAAGAAATTCACACAAAACCGTGTATTTAAATATAATTGAAATTTCTTTAAATTATTTTCTTCCTCTAAGTCCAAGAAGTTAATTATTTTTAATTTTCTTCTTTTACCCATCAAGTCAAATGTACTACTGAAATAAAATTGATCAAATATATCACCAAGGGCATTATCAATAATCGCCTTTCTACTACTTGGTTTATTCTCATCTCTGAACATGGTTTTGTTTGACTCTAGTAAATAGGGGTGTATTTTCATCCATAAATGATTGTCCAAAGAATTTTCAATATCAGAATCTTTACAATATGCAAATCCTCGGTCTTCCTCATTTATAGGTTGGATAATAACTGTTAGTATTGGACAATGTTGACCACAAATAGCATAGAGTTTATCCAAAGAGTCACCTTCCTGAAGTGCACCATGAATATTATTATTTCTAGGCAATGGTTGGTTTTTAATAGTATCATCAGAGACAGGATGAACTTTGTTGGCAGCAGTAAAGACATGAGTGACAGATGTGCATACTCTTTCTGACCTATGATTACCCTTCTCTTCTGCATGGTGATTTGGTATTTTCTTCTTGTGACAAGTTTTATTTTGAACATCTAGAAAATCCTCATGAAAAAGCTCGAAGTCACTACAATGAGGCATGTTAAAATAATTGCATTTCAATTCAAGAGGTTGAGTCAGTTCCTCCAATTCTGAAGAGGATAGTTCAGCCATGTTTGGGCCTGAGGCCAAATTTCCAAAATGTGAATGTGGTACCTCATTACTATTATTATCAAGTAGAGTATCCACTGATATAGTGTCTGCATTGCCACATATGCCAGAATTTTCAGGAGATGACACTCTTAGCAAATGATTTTCTTTTAGGAGCCACTTGCCCTTGTCAATCAGTACTCCTTCTTCTATGTCCCCAAGGATTCTGTTATGATCATTTTGTTTTGTACTATGGTCTACAATGTCTCCCCCATGACAATTGGCCTTCATATCATTAAAGTAATATTTATCTGGTCTTTCCTCCTGAAATCTATGCAACTTAGATGAACCTCTGGATGCCTGTTTAGAAGAGCCAAATGACTTACCTTCACAATCATAAAGACCTACTTTTCTAGCACACTGAAATTCCATAGAATTGTAAGGACAAACCTGGGATCTGTTTAGAGACCCAGGGAAAAAAGATGGTTTAACAATCTCCACTTTACCATAAAGTTTTTCTATTGTTCTTTTAACAAATTCTTTATTGTATTCTTTCTCTTGAGCAATCTCCTCACCACTGTCATTGGGGCCATCACTGGACATTTTATCTGGTTGGTCATTCTCACTGTCTTGTGTATAGTTTGACCAATCAGAAGTCACTGTTCTCTTAAAGCAGTTTTTAAAATCAAGAGGGGATCCTGAACAACTTCCAATTTCCATGCTTTTCACCATCATTTTTACTCTCATTTTAGTTTCTCCTTCATTGAGCTCCTTTTCAGTATTTTGCTTAGAAGCATAGCAAAACACTAAAGATGGTGGTGGTGCCAGCCTCCTGACAGCCTCGCAAATTACACCATTCCTTCTTTCTTCTCCTGTAATGTTCCTGCTAGAGACTTCTATCAATTCCAAATTTTTACTAGCCTCTAACTCTTTTTGTTTCAATTCTTCAGTGGTTTGCTCTCCTGCATTTACCTTTGTATTAAAGATATCAATGTCCTGCTTTTCTAATTCTTCAAAAGATTCCAGTTCTGAAACGTGTCTTTCACTTGATGTCATGCTGTTGGTTATTGAGCCTGGTTCTTCAGAAGTCTTTGATTTTTCTTTATCAAAGGATGTATATGCATTTTTATCCTGAAATTTCTTTAATGAACAATTTCTAGATTCATCTAGAGCACTATGTTCTTTATCAAATTCTGGTTCAGTTGCACTTATGAAAAGGCCACAGTGACCTAAATTGCTATTTTTGTGTGGCACCAACATATCAAAGTCATGTTTATACCCAGGGTCTGCCAGAACATTTAGGTCTTTCTGCACATCATCAACTCTTTCTAACTCTTCAGTCAATTCCAAATTATCAGTATAGTTGACTTCTTTGGAATTTAAAAAGTCATTGGTATTGCAGACTTTGATGGGAATGTGAGCCCCATCAATTGGGCAAGCTGTCTCATAAGTATGATTTTCCTCATGAGCACAAGCCTTATGGGAAGACAAAGCATCAGTAAGTGAACAGACCTCTCCTAGGAAACAAGTCTGACTCATAGAGGTCTGATCCATGGTACAGCCATCACTATGAAAAAAAATGTTACTGAGGTTACAAGTCTCTTTTGGAGGGTAAATCTTACTCACAGTGCACACCTCACATGGAGAGCAAGTCACCTCTGAAACATAAACTTCAGGAGCACAGTACTCACTGGCATTTAAAGAGAAGACGTTTTGTGTTTTTTCACTTTCAGTGCACTTAGAAGCTCTCTGAAAGTTGGGTGTGGAACAATTTGAAGAAAAATCTATTGGAACCACGTCTTGTCCTTTCTCAGTGAGTCCAAAGAGATTTGTAGTTGACTCCACTAAATTGGTAACAGCAGCCTTTAAGTCATCAGCTTTCTCTGTGATGGCAATGTGCCTTAGAACCTCCAACAATGTACATATTTCTGAAGTTCTGGTGGTAGTCTTGTGAGCATCACCTTGACAGAAGCAATTCACACTTCCCTTTAGGTTTAGCACCAGGAGCCAAGCTAGAAGGACATTAGTGGATGAATTACATATTGGGGAATGGAACGGAACTTCTACAAGTGAACCTGGCACTTGAACAACACCGTTCTGAGTCTTGTGAATACTGGGAACGAAAGCTTGTAGTTGGCGAAGCAACAGTACTAGTAAGAGGTCTTTTGAAGTGTCCTCTTCCATTAAATCTACTTGGATGGCAGCCTCTCCACTTTGCCCTTTTGTAGATAGGTTTGTGTCTTGGTAAACAAGGCTTGGTAAACAAGGTCCTGGATTTTCAACAGATACTTCACTTTCAGTATTATGATGATCAATAGCTGACTGTGACCAAGTACAACATTCATGCAGGGAAAGCAAGTAAGCAGCATTCAGAGATTCAACCTGGTTCTCATAGAGATCTTTGGTAAGTTCTTCACTGTTATCTTTGTCAAAAGATTTACCTACCTCTTTACCTAGATTATCTCCTGTCAAACTGGCAATTTTAGTTATGTGCTTATTATTTTCCATGACAAAATTATTTCCTTTTTCAGAACTTCTGTGATAATTATTTCCTGGAAAACAATTGTTACAACTTACCACACTCTTTTCCTTTTTGCATATTGATGCTTTCTTAGGTTGCAAAGCTGAATGTGGATTTATGTTCTGCATCCATCTCTGTACATAATTTTGAAATGAATGATGGGTAATATGCTCAGGAAAAACGGCTTTTTTCAAAAAAGCTAAGGAATTTACCCCTGTAGTAGTATGTTGTTTACTTACAATAGTTCCCGATTTCAACTTATCCTCTTTTTGTTTTTTCTGGCTTTTTAAAGTTATGCGTGAATTATTAACTTTTGAAACTAAACTCTTCTTTTCCATTCCTCTCAAATACCAAGATGCTATTTCTGTTTGAGCCTGTGGTTCACAAAAAACAGTGGAGTTTTGCTCAGGAAAGTTAAACACATGAAATAAATTTTGATTTTCAAAAGTACTTTTGCAATATCTGATTTCATTATGGGGAAATGCTTTATCTCCTTGACCAATTTCTTTTTTTGCAGGGCCTTCTAAACTTACTTTGTTTAGTGGTCTGAATTTTCTTTTGGCTAAAAGTCCCTGAATCTTAGGATTCTGAACGGTATTGAATTTATTTCTTCGGAATTTCTTAGAATTCACAGGATTGAGATTACTTTTGGAACAAAAATAATTTGTTTCAATTACCATATCACTTGCATGGAGTTCTTCCTCACAAAGCAACCCTCCTTTAATAGGACTGTGTGAATCTTGCAGCATGGTTTCCTGTGCAATTCTACCTCTTGTGTTTATTCTCTTACTATTACTAGGGATTCCTTTAGTTGCAATCTCTCCATCCTGATGCCTATAACTTTTCACTTGCTGCTGAGATTTCATGTTTTTGCTGACAACAGATGATGAAATCTTCTTTTTACTTTCTGGAAGTTTTGTTAAACCACACTGAGCAAATTCATTAATTAGTCTGTCAATTCTTCTGGTGAGAGTAGAGGGTCCTAATGAAGCTGGGGTCTCAGAAATAGTTTTGTCAATTCCAGCATTGTTACTTGAAGAATGAGGTGCATCTGCTAACATAGGACATAACCCATCACTGGTGTTGCCATAAGTTCTTAAGTTCTTCATACTAGTTTTGTTGTCTGGTATTACACTATCAACTGTATCTTCCTCCACAATTACATTTTCTGGTATAGTACGTGAAAAGCCATTATTATGGGACAACTCTAACATCTTCTGACTTGTAATTTCTACAACACCAGCACTTACTGAACTTGATTTGAGTTGTCTGCTTTCCTTTTTTCTTTCTAAAGATGACTCCATCTGCTCACTGCTATCTATCTGAACAAGTACTGGTTTGTTAGTTACTGATTGCATTTTACTGCAAGAATGTGTGAACATGTGATACTCAGATTTGTTTTCCCCATCTTTCCTTTCTTCCCTGCAGGAAAACTGTCCAATCATTTTCTCTTGAACTTCAGTTTCAGATATTAAAGTCACATTCCCTATCACAGATTTCTTTTGTCTCACTCTCCTTGGTCCAGGTGTAGGGGGCCTATAAAAATGATGCTCTGCTTGATCCTGAGTTCCCTGGATGGCATTTTTGTCCATAGCATAATTCTCCCAACTAGAAGAACTGTGAGTTTCAGCCTCTTGATCTGTCATTTGAGTGTGTATTTCCTCTGCCAAACTGTCCTCTTGATAATTGCCTTTCTCCAGAGGTGAGACATCTGCAGACAATGAACAGGCTGCAATCTTTAAACCAGATGACAAATCATCTGTTCTTCCTGGAAAACTGCTTATCTCACTCTTTTCATGACTATTAGAAAGACCAGCTCTACTGACACTGGTTGTCCATTTTATGGTTTCCTCTTCTTTTATCTTGAATCGAACTTTCATCTCAACTGTCATAGTGCCATCTTGATTAAAAATAATTGATTTCTCAATATCATCTTCAGAAGGATATATTAATAAATTCTGAGAATCCTTTTTTTCTAAGGCCAAGTAATGTTCAGGAGCAAAGGAATGGTCTGAGTAGCAATCATTATTATGTATTTTGTCAGAAGAAGCAGAATAAATCTGAGACCTTGGGCTTGAAGGCACATGTAGGCTCACTTGCAAGATTTTAAGAGTAAAAGATGCCACGCATCAAAAAATAATATAGGAGATAAAGTTATATATACATATATCCAACAGAAGAGGCAGCAAAGAAGAAAAGGAAAAAAGAAATAATTAGTATGGAAAATACCACATTTTCTAAATTTCACAGTAAGATGTCATTAATATGTTTCTCACCTCTATGTATTCATTGGTTATTTGAGTTCACGGTAATATCTGGTACATTTCTACAAATTTTTCTTAAAGAAAGACTTATAAGCATATTTCAATGAGGAGATTCACAGAATTTTAATTCTGAGTTGAATAAGGCAATTTTAAAAAGGAAAGTATAAAGCAGAAATTGCTAAGGATTCTAGCAAAAAATACATTTTTGTGGTGTTTAGTTTTGTTGTTTGATTTTCTTTACCAGTACTGAAATTGGAGTCTAATCAAGTACTGTTCAGTTATTCAAACAAAGCAAATAATAATTTACAGTGGTATTTATTTTCTCATCTTTGTATATCCAAGAGAGGCATCTATAACATAATGAAAGCTAAAGCATTTTTATAATTTAAATTCTACATTAATCAAATAATAATTATTAATTTAGCATTCACTTTGTATAATCAGTGCATCTGATTTAATATAGGGCACACACACACACACACACACACACACACACACACACACACACAAAAGGCTAGACATAAGGCCCAGATAGCTCATTATCATTATAATGTGTATCTCTAGAGATAACCTTAACACTCATACTTCTTACACTCAATCTAATTCCTATTAGTGATTTGTATAGATTTTCATATGCTTGCCATCAGTTAAATACCTTTAACTTTCCAAAATATAAACACAGAAATATTTTCTCTTATCCTTTTGTACTTTTATCAAAACTATAAATGAAAATGTCTCATAATTTTTAAAAGTAAAACTTAAGGAAGCCCTCAAATTCCCTGAAACCATCAAAAATCATTCTCAACAATCCCTATCAAACACAAAATAATAAAATCATTTTAGTAAAATGACCAACAAAAAATTGTGCTACTATATGCGTAACAAATATTCAGAAGCTAATGCATACAAAACAGAAACATTAATAATTACCTATTGAGTATATACATAAAATAACTAAATGACAACAATAAATAATAGATGAATTTCACCTACTTTAGGAGTAAGTAGAGGAATTTACTTATTCCATTTCTAAATAAAATTAAAACTAAAATTTAAGTATAAATGGCAACCAATACTCTAGCATGGAGCTAAAATACTTAGCAAAATGAATAATGAGATTAGCTATGCCTGCACAGGGAATTTACAGCTTGTCCCACACTCCTTACCATCAAAAGGCCCTCCTCCTCCCCTATCCAAAGAATAATACCACATTGTGCAGTATTTCCTAAGAAATTATAAACCTAGGTTATTGTTAAGCAACATGAAATGGCTACATGAACCTTTTCTTTAAATAAAGAAAAAAATGAATTTAAGGGGCTGTGGTTTTTACTTCAGTAAGTGGAGAATGCATGTAATTAGAGATTTTTAAAAATACAATCACCAACTAACCTACTGAGCTCTGCATGATACAATTTAGAGAAAACTCTGCAACTACCAGAGATGTCACTTGCATATTTCATAGAATTCCTCTCTAAATAAAGACATGCTGGCATTTTTTTTTTTTTTATCGAAGTATTATATGAAAGAAACCATACCTCATCAATTCAATGTAAACAAAAACATCACTGATTTGGAAAAATCTTAAAAAAAAATTATGAGATAACCTTTATGACTCTTTCCAACTATATAATCAATTTCAGTTTAGAATGTTTTTGATCCCATTTTCTCTTCTGCGATGAAAAGAATTGGTCATTTAAGCATGGATTTTTGTTGTTGTTGACCTAAAAAATCTCAGTGCTAAATATAAATGCTATATATTTAAGTGACTTACTCTTTCTGTTTTCTGCCTTAGTATTTCCCTTGGGGTACACACGATGAGAGATCCCTGGTAATCTAGCAGGAAGCAAGTACTTTTTGATGTCATAATTTCCTGGTTTAAATGGCTCCCTCCCTGCTGCCACCACAACTCCAGAGCTCAGAATCACCGCCTGGAGGTTGGGAACCTAGAAGAAACCAAAGAGTTATGGTCCTTACATAAGCAGCATAAAGTTTTATTCTTTCCATATGATGATATTATAACTGATTTAATCAATTCAACAACCTCTTGAGCTTGAAAGAGATAATCACCAAGTATTTGTTAGGCAGCAATGATGTATACAAAATAATGAAATACCAAAGTGTGGGTGGTCAGTTAGACCAACACCTAATTGAGCCTACATACTAGCTGGAAAAAGGCAGACTGGTCTTCCGTTAAATTGAAGAAATCTTTTAAAGTTATGCAGGACTGACTCTGCCTTCCCCACCAAAATACCCAGCTGTAGCCAAATGTCTACCCTGAGCTAGATGATAAAGGGCCTGATGGACGTGCAGGAACAGGAAGGTGAGCTCTTGTGGACACATTGGCAGCTGCAGGGGAAACTCTCCTGCCCCCCTCAGCTGGGAACGTGGGAAATGCCTTTCTCTACCTAACTGAATATGACTCCTGGGGAGTCCTTTCAAGAAATATTGTCAGATGAGAATCTATGCCAACACATTGTATAAGTCAGTGCTCAGGGGATGGCGCGTGAAGAAAAAACGAGCTCACGATGGTGCCTCGTCAGCTTCCAACTGGAAAACACAGGGCCCACCGTCCCAGGTGAAGCGAGTGCCCTCCCACAAGGGTGGGAACACCAAGCACACGCAGGCAAGGCCACGTGAAGCCTTCCTTCCCGGGGCTGCTGTCCCAGAGGACGCGAGCTCAGACAGAAGAGCTTCCAGAACGCTCACCTTCCTTCCATCTGTGGAGTATAGCTTGGTCACGCGGCACTGCATTACCTCCATCAGGTGCTGCAGAAAGGCCTCGAAGCTCTGGGTGATCCTCCTGCTCAGAAGAACCATGCGCCTTGCTTTCGGGTCGCCATTCCTGAAAACCACGAGCCTGCGTGGGGCACGTAGCATTCCCGGAGCAGCAGCAGCCGGGGAGCAGTGCGAGTGCGCAGTGATGGACATGCTGCTGTGCCAGGGCCTTGGGCAGCGGCGGGCCTTGTTTAGGTCCACTGGCTGCACCTTCCTGCTGTGGGAGCATAGGTACGACTCACCGTCCTCCAGCTGCTCCAGGCACGTGATGCTGTGCCTTCCCCGGGGGGTGCTGATGTTCCTCACCCCAAAAGGTAGAGGCACCTTTCTTGACAAGCTATCCAGCAAAGCATCAAATGTCTTAAAGGAACGAGGGTTGACCACCACCCTGACCCCGCGAAATTGCGGATCTCCGCTCTTGTAGAAGCTGATCCTTTTGGCTACAACAGGAGGAGTGAGGCTCATATGTCGAGGTGAAGGAACTTGACCTTGGGAAGAAGTCAGATGAATCATGGAAAAACTAGTGGAAGGAGTGTCACTCATTTTGGCCAAGACCTAAATAGGGAAAAAAATTATTCATCTCCAGAATAACAGTACCATAAAAAATACATGATAATGATAATGCAAGCTAATTATAGTTGTAGATATCCAGGCTATTCCTGGGATTTCATTCATTCATTTATTTATCCATTATACCTTTCTATTTTGAAAGATAATTTTAAGGGGCTTACAATAAAAAGACATAAATGAAACAGTTAAATAATGGTATTTCTAGTTTAAAGATAAAAACAACCTAAAGACACTAACAAGTGAATAGGTAAATAAATTATGATATATACACTAATGCAATGGAAAGCTATGAAACCATTAAACGTGGCTTTATTGCCTGGTCGGTGTGGCTCAATTCATTGAGTATCCTCCCATGGACTAAGAGGTCCCTGTTGGATTCCTGGTCAGGGCACATGCTCGGGTTACAGGCTTGATTCCCCACTAGGGGACGTGCAGGAGGCAGCAGATGAATGTATCTCATATCAATGTTTCTCTCTCCCTCTCTCTCTCTAAAAAATCAATAAAAACATTTAAAAAATAATAATTAAACAAACATGGCTTTGTGGATCTGCATTTATTGGCATAGAAAAATGATCATGACCTATTACTAAGTGAAAAAGCAGTTTGTAAAATACATATGCTATGCCATTGCCAGTGTATTCAATCGGCCCTCCACATCCATGGATTTCGCATCTGTAGATTCAACCAACTATGGATGGAAAATATTCAGGAAAAAATTTTTACATTTTTGCTGATGTGTACTATGTAGTTAGGCCTACAATGGTTGCATCTGTACTGAATATGCACAGACTTTTTTTCCTTGTCATTATTCCCTAAACAATACAGTATAACGATTCACATGGCATTTACATTGTATTAGGTATAATCATCTCGAGATAATTAAAAAAATTTTTTTTTCTTTATTGATTTTATAGAGAGAGGAGGGGAGAGGGAGAGAGAGATGGAAACATCGATGAGAGAAAACATCGATTGGCCGCCTCCTGCATGCCCCCCACTGGGGATTTGGCCCACAACCTGGGCATGTGTCCTGACTGGGAATCGAACCGGTGACCTCTTGGTGCATGGGTCGTTCCTCAAACACTAAACCATTCCGGCCAGGCATCTTGAGGCAATTTAAAGTATAAGGGAGGATGCGCATAAGTTATATGCAAATACTATGACATTTTATATATGGGACTTGAACATCCACAGATTTTCATATCTGCAGTGTTCCTGGAACCAATCCCCCCATGGATACTGATGTTCAACTTGTACATACAGGGGTGGGCAAAAGTAGGTTAATAATAATAAATAATAATACAATAATTAATAAATGAATTATACTACAAGACCAAACTCAGTTTCACGTACTCACAATTGTAAACCTACTTTTGCCCACCTCTGTATTTATTACACTAGTGGAAAAAGTCCAAAAGTATGTACATATCGATATTGATGGCAGTTATCTATGGATGGCAGAGCTAGGGATAATATTTGCATTTTTATACATTGCTAAATTTTATGAAGCTTTATAATTAACAGGTATTATTGAACAACTAAAAAAATAAGAGACACAAATTAGAAACCATCCAATGAGAAAATTACTTCAGTGTGTCATGACAGTCAAGGAAAAGAGGGAAATAGGAAAAGTTTATAAAGTTCAAATTGTCTGTTGGATGGACTCAAATGAGTTCATCCGGAGGAAAATGTTTTCTGACATTAAATTCTAGAAGAAATGTATCACATAAATCCTTAAATAATAGCCATATTAAGATTGTGTAAAATGTTTCAATTACAGATTGTAGAATGCAGGAAAATTATCTAACACACCACTAATCCTACTTTGAGAAACTGCACTAAACAACTATGTTTTGAATGACTGATTGTTATAGGCTGCTAAAACTGGTGCAATCTGAGTACTCCTACTAGTGGTTCTAAAATGAAAAACTTCCAGTGGGAATTTCAGAGCCATTTTCAGCCAATCACTGAGAGTCTGACTGACAAGTAAGCTTTTTGCGGAAGGATTTATCTGTTTCTGGGCTTGTTTTTCATTTGTAGCATATTATAGATATTTTCCATTGTTTTAAATCAATATAATTATTAGTGTATTTTGACATAGCAAGAAAACCCTGCAGCCTTGAAGACAAATTAAACACACTAAATAAATGTGATCAGTATTATAGAGATGAAAACAGCATGCTTGTCATTATAAATTAGCTATAACAAGTCTGGTCCAAATCACCTACCTAAATGTTTGCAAGCTGTTATCTAAGATTCTTCATATATCTCCAGTATAATTTATAAATCTTACTTATATATAATTTAGGAAAGTGAATTCAAAGATCAGCCTAGACATTAGGTGTATCTACCCTTTTCCCTCCCCAAGGGGTTTTAAGTAATTATAGTACTTAAGACAATAAAGGCAGCTGTAGCAGGCATGCAGATCAGGAGTTGGGGAATCCAGTTTTGCAATGGAGTCAGCAACATTGCAACCTCTTCTCATCCTCTGCTGATAAACTGTGGTCTGACCTTGAGCACACTGCTTAATCTCTGTGCCCTCAACAACTATAAGAGGGATGAATTCCTTCAGTATTTAAATAAAAGACTCCAGAATTCCTTTCCTCCAATTAATGTTTAGGTTGATTTACTTACATATTTGTTTGAAAATATTTTTCATGAATAGTGTTTGAGATACATTTTCACCTAATTTTGGCAAATTATATTTATCTATATGTAAGTACATAAGGAAGCTTTAAATTTCAATAGTTTTCTGTCTAGATCTCACTATTTGGAGAGCTGTTGACCTGGTGATCATGATGGGAACATAGTTATGTGAGCTGATAAGCTAAGGGTTTTGGTTTGTTTGTTTGTTTATTTGTTGGGAGTGACTAAAATAAAGGAGATTTGTGTTGGGACGAGGAAGGAGAACATGGAAGATAAGGATAATTGGAGAGAAAGAGTGGCCTCCACTGTTCCTATCCCACTGCTGCTCAGCCCTGACCACTGGTTTTGAGCCTGATGCATGAAGAAAAGAAGCTGAAAGCACCATGCCCTGGGAAGATGCCAGATGCCCAGCAGTAAAGGAGCATTTGCAGAGAAAGTACCTGCAGCAGGGTGGTTGTCAGCACCTTGATGAGGAGGCAGTAGCAAAAACAACAAAAATACAAGTTTGTATGGTCCTGGTTGCATGTGAGAGGATTTCCATGAACTCCTAGAGTCACTGGGGAAAATTTTAAATAATGTTGAGATTTTTGCATACATGTAGATGAGGTTTAAGAGCCATGGTAAGGTGGGCATTGTGGGTATAGCATAGAACATGATGAAGATTCAATATTATTGTTGAATGAAAGGATCTATGTGCATACAGTGAACAACACCATCATTGGGGAAGAGAATGCAAGCCAGATTTCTTCCAGAGGAAATGTTTCAGTTTTTGCCTTGATCATAATCTTTTACAGGGACCATGGGAAATTCACAGAGTAATTCAATAGCACAATTGAGGAAGAGTCAGGGTACCATGAGAATATCAAAGAGAGATGTGTAGCCCAGCCTGAGGGTGGGAATAGATGGCACATGCATCCAGAGGAAAGTCTATGTGAAGCTGCAGTGCCAGAGGCAAAGAGTGGTGGAGATGCCTTCTAGGAAGAAGGTCAGAATGAGTGGAAAATCTTCCAGTGCACAGGAGCAAGACCAGAGACATGGTTAGTAAGTCTTGAGACTAGTGTTCCCTTTCATGAAACAGAGCTACAGCCTTCCCCAGCCTTTTGTTACCTTGACTCAGTTGTGCTTTAAAAACTAATCTGAGTCCTGGTCGGGTAGCTCAGTTGGTTAGAGCATCATCCCGATACCTCAAGGTTGCAGGTTTGATCCCCAGTCAGGGCACATATAAGAAACAACCAATGAAATGCATAAATAAGTGGAACAACAAATCTCTCTCTCTCTCCCTTCCTCTGTCTCTCCACAATCAATACAAAGAACTAATCAGAATTTGGATGGAAATTTTAAAATGTTTCTTTACATATGTTTTAAATAATAAGATTTATTCTATCCCTTCTGAAATTGGGATACAGCAGTAATATACTTAGGAGCTACCTAGGGAAAAAAAACTCAGTAGCCTAAAGCAGCCTAATTCTACCAACAGGTTAGGCTGAAGGGAAAGTGGACGTAGAAACAAGAGAAGCTGTAGAATCTTAAAGCCCCTCACTTTCCTCACCACTGACTTCCCTAGAAGTAACAAAGGACCTGGTTAACAAACTGTGCTGCCTCCAGCCCAAATTATATTGAACTCTGCTTCTAATGATTTGGCATCTCGCTACCAATATCTTCTCCTCTTCTCTTCATTCTCTTCAGTACCTAAGGTCAGACCATGAACTATCATGAATACTTGTACATGTATTGCTTCTTAAGTTTAAGCAGGTTTTTAAAAGCACCCTTTGGTTCCCTTGGATCAGCCAAAGTTATGCGTATCTATGTTATGACTGCTCTCAATTCCTGTGCTGCTCTGAGCTAAATGCAGTAATTGCCTCTACCAAGAAAGTTGTACCTTCTACACTACTCATTTGACAAAACAAATGAGACTTAAAATATAGCCATGCATCATTTCACTAATTGTATTTTAAATGTCATTTTCTACCATGAAGTAGGAATTCTGACAATTCAGAAAGAAGAATGACGGAAAACAAAATAAGAAAAATATATTCATAGTATTATTTCTGTGGCAATTCAGAGATTTAATGTTGCAAGAAAAATTAGTTCATTTCACAGATTATCATAACTATGCAGTGGAATTGAGGTGTGGGGGGTTCAGAAAGGAAATACACCAATTATCCCCTATGGTAGTCACAACATTGTTGAATTACAAGCAGCTTTCTTTATAACGTATTGCATAGATTTCTCTAATCAGTAAATAGTGCTTTTATAATTAGAAAAAAAAACTTTACTCATATTTGATTACACTAGAATTTCTTTGTTTCCTGACACTGATGTTCTCTCCTACTTCAATATCAGCATATTGTGAAGGTTTCTGGCATATTAGGGTAAGAGATAATAATTTTTAGATATAAAACCAAAAATAAAGTGTAACTAGTTAAACATAGATTATTTTCAAAATAAAGATTTCCAATAATTCTGTACTTACCAGAACTTGAAACTTCCTTATTTAAAAAAAAGAAAAATGTTTTAAGTTGGTTGGATAATTCACGTGAAGTTTACTGGATATATAACCTGCTCATTTCGTGCAAAGAAACACACGTCTTTGGATCTATTGTTAGTGTATCCACTCAGGGATTTAGTACAGCCAATTAATTTAATTCAAGGTGATGCTAATCACCAGACAGGATTCATCTTAAAGGGGACCACAGCCAGAAACAAATTAGTTTCTAGCATGCTCCACAGTTCTGAAATCTGCCTAATTAAAGTTTCCCTTGTATTAGCTTCCTTACCTAGTGTCATTCTCTGGAAAAAACACTTCACCAATTTATAAACATTTCTCTCCCAGACAGCCTTAAGTCCTCACTTATTTTTGTTACAGAGAAAAATATTATTATTCTACCAAAAATGAAATAGTTTGACAGTTTATCATTCTTTGAAAAGTAATTCTGAGTCAATATTTGCTCATAGTGGTCATTAAAAAAGAAAAGGACCTAAGGCTTTTTTATTTTAATTTAAGCACTCCTTAATACCTCATCAGTGTAGTTCTAATGAAAATGGCTGGGAGTGTAAACAATTTGTCTCCTCAGCATAACACAAGACAAATGAGAGAGGCCGAGCATGATGAAGTTAAGTAATATTATGCTTCTGCATACACAGCACTCTTCCATTGCTTTGCTTAATCATGCTGGGAATTTGAACATTTCAGGACTTTCCACAACTTTCCACACCAGAAGTCCCCAGATGGCCTCTAATGGCTACATGTAGCCTAATCTGATTTGAAGATACTGCACCTAATCGGATTTCTTACCAGGCTTCCTGCCTCAGCTCTGAACCACAAAAACAAGGTGAGGGGCCCTTCAGGAAGTAATGATAAGGTTCAAACATTTTCCTGAATATTGTCTCCAAACAAATCACAAAAGGAAAATGATTATGAAATTGTACACTTTGCATCATAAATACTGACTTTATAACAAGTCACCTATTAAAAAGTAAAAAAGAGTAAGAAAGGAAGGACAGGAGGGAAAAAAGGAAAAAATGGGGGGGGGGGGAGACAGAAGGAAGGGAAAAAAAGAAGGAAGGAAGAAGGGAGGGGCAGATAAGAGAAACAACAGTATTTAAATTTGATTCAACCCTCCATTTACAATCATCACTTCCAACACAAAGACATAACTATTGAATTCGTAAAGAAATTTATGATCACAGCATAGCAAGAGGCATGAATGATGTCATTACCAGATCCTAACTGAAGTGAAAATGTTAAAAGTTTGGAGGCCAGTGGAGTTAGAGTGGCAGGGCACCAAATTAGTAGGACCTTTGTTAAAGACTTTGACTTTAAGTTAGATGAGAAACCAAAGAAGGGTTTTAAAAAGAGGAGTAATGAACTGACTTACATTTCAAAGTAAGATGTGTTGGATATTGTGTTAAAAATTGAAATTAAAAATATGAGTAGACAAGAGGGGAAATGGTGTAGTAGAAAGTACTAGTAATCTGGACACTTGGACAATAATTACACTGGAGAGGATTTCAAAATGGCAGCAGAGTGAGTGGAAGCTACACAGACCATCTTCTAGGACCAGACTGGAATTACAACTAAAATAAAGACATATTGTCAGGAAAAAGCAACAGAAAAGCAGCTTGAAAGGACCATATAACCAGGGACACTGAATCTATCCTGGTAGGATTGCAGAGGTGTGAGAGGGGGCTGGGAGCCCATGGACAGCAGCAGTCTTAGCTGTGAGCACCACCCTCGGGGTTAAGATCCCAAGCAGCTCCACAGTGCAGAGGGCGAGGACAGAGCACTAAAATAGCCACAGCCACTCACCTTGGGCTCTGGCAGGGGGAGGGCGGACTGGACTGGAACTGTGTGGGGACACTCGGGATTTGGAGGGCGCTCAGAGCTTTTGCTGAGTTGGTGCCACACAGGATGGTGGCCATCTTACTCCTTCCCAGGGCTCTGGGAAGAGGTGGCAGCCCCTCCCTCGAAGATTCAGCCCCACCCAGGTGGACCATTGAAATCCAAATTGAGGCTCATTAACTACCAGCATCAGCCCCACCCTCGGGAAATCCTCTCACGCTGAACACCTGAGGGAGGTTTTCATTTAACTGAGAACCCAAGGCTCTTCAAGTAACCTCCACTAATAGCCTCTAGGCAAAAAGCTAGAGGATAACTGAACCTTTCCTGGGCTTGAAAATCTACCCAGGAAAGTAAGACTTGACAGTGGTGTTTAACGTGGATCCTCCCACGCTCATCCAAACCCAGCAGAGGGAGCCACAAACAGCAGAACACCAACAGCCACAGGGAAAATTTGGTAGGCTTCAAAACCCACTGAGATAGCCAAAATGGTGAAACAAAGAAACAGATTCCAAATGAAAGAACAAGAGACATCTACTGAAGATGAGATAAATGAAATACAATTAACCAAGTTAACAGAGCTAGAATTCAGAGCCATGATATTGAGGAAGCTCAACAGCATCAGTAAGGACATCAACACAATGAGTAAAGACATAGAAACATTGAAAATCAACCAACTGAAAATCAAGAAGCACCAAGAAGAAATGAAGAATGACATAGCAGAAATAAAGAACACATTGGAAGGACTAAACAGCAGAGTAGAGGAAACTGAGGACCGGATCAGTAAATTAGAAGACAGGGAAGAAAAAATCAACAAATCAGAAAACCAAAAGGAAAAAATAATTAAAAAACAGGAAGACAGCTTCAGAGAACTGTGGGACAACTGGAAATGTAATAATATTCACATCATAGGAGTATCCAAAGAAGAAGAAAATGAGCAAGGGTTAGAGAATATATTTGAAGAAATAGTGACAGAAAACTTCCCTAATTTGGTGAAGGAAGAAGGCATTCAAGTTCAAGAAGCACAGAGAGACCCAAGTAAAAAGAACCCAAAAAGACCCACACCAAGACACATAGTAATTAAAATGCCAAAAATTAAAGAAAAAGAGAGAATCCTAAAGGCAGCAAGAGATAAGCAACCTATAAAGGAACCCCAATAAGGCTATCAGCTGACTTCTCAACAGAAACACTACGGGCCAGAAGGGAATGGCATGAAGTAATCAAGGTCATGAAAAACAAGGATCTGAATCCAAGACTACTCTACCCAGCAAGGCTATCATTCAAAATAGAAGGTCAAATAAAGAGCTTAGCAGACAAAAAAAAAAAAAAAAAAAAAAAAAAAAAAAAAAAAAAAAAAGGCCCAGGGAATACATTAGCACCAAAGCAGCACTGCAAGAAATGTTAAAAGGACTGCTGTAATTAGTAGAAGAAATAGGAAGGAAAATAGAACCACACTAAACAAAAATGGCAATAAATAAGTACATACCAATAATCACCTTAAATGTAAATGGATTGAATGCTCCGATAAAAAGACACAGAGTAGCTGATTGGACAAGAAAGCATGACCCATATGTATGTTGTTTACAAGAGACCCACCTCACAACAAAAGACTCACATAGATTGAAAGTGAAGGGATTTAAAAAAACCTTCCAAGCAAACGCAAATAAAAAAAAAAGCTTGGGTAGCAATACTCATATCTGATAAAATAGATTTCAAAATGAAGGCCATAACTAGAGACAAAGAAGGTCACTACATAATATTGAAAGGATTTATCCAACACAAAGATATAACCTTGGTAAACATATATGCACCCAATATAGGAGCACCAAAATATATTAAAAATCTTCTGGAGGACTTCAAAGGAGAAATCAACAGCAATACAATCATAGCAGGGGACTTCAACACCCTGCTGACATCACTGGATAGATGGTCTAGACAAAAAATTAACAAGGAAACAGAGACTCTTAATGAAGCACTAGACCAAATGGATTTAATAGATATTTACAGAGAATTACACCCCAAAACTGCAGAATTCACATTCTTCTCAAGTGTACATGGGACATTCTCAAAGATACACCACATGTTAGGACACAAACGAAGTCTCTACAAGTTCAAGAAGATTGAAATCATATCAAGCATCTTCTCAGATCACAATGGCATGAAACTAGAAATCAATTGCAACAAGAACATGAAAAGACATTTGAACACATGGAGGCTAAATAGCATGTTATTAACCAATGAATGGGTTACCAAGGAGATCAAGGAAGAAATTTAAAACTTCCTGGAAACCAATGAAAATGAACACTCAACAACACAAAATCTATAGGATGCAGCAAAAGCAGTTCTGAGAGGGAAGTTCATAGCACTACAAGCCTATCTCAAGAAACAAGAAAAATTTCTAATTATCTAACCTCACAACTTAAAGAACTAGAAAGCAAACAAAAAGAAAACCCCAGAACAAGTATAAGGAAGGAAATAGTAAAGATCAGAGCAGAAATAAATGACATAGAGACCAAAAAAACAATTCAAAGGATCAATGAAACAAAGAGCTGGTTTTTTGAAAAGATGAACAAGATTGATGGACCCTTAGCTAGACTCACCAAGAAGTAAAGAGAGAGAACCCAAATACACAAAATCAGAAATGAAAGAGGAGAAGTAACAACTCACACCACAGAAATACAAAGGATCGTTAACAAATACTATGAACATTTATATGGCAACAAATTGGACAATCTAAGCGAAATGGACAAATTTCCAGAAACACATAGTCTCCCCAAACTGGACCAGGAAGAGATAGAAAACTTGAACAGACCAATAACAACTAAGGAAATTGAAGATGTAATCAAGAAACTCCCAGCAAACAAAAGCTCAGGCCCAGATGGCTTCATGGGGGAGTTTTACCGAACATTCAAAGAAGAACTAACACCCATTCTCCTCAAACTATTTCAAAAATTCAAGAAGAAGGAAGACTTCCAAATTCGTTTTATGAGGCCAGCAAAATTCTAATTCCAAAACCAGAAAAAGACACTACAAAGAAAGAAAACTACAGGCCAATATCCCTGATGAATATAGATGCCAAAATCCTGAACAAAATACTAGCAAATCGGATCCAGCAATACATCAAAAAAATTATTCACCATGACCAAGTGGGATTCATCCCAGGGATGCAAGGCTGGTTCAATATTCGCAAATCAATAAATGTAATACACCACATAAAGAAAATGAAAGAAAATACCACATGATCATATCAATAGACGCTGAAAAAGCATTCAACAAAATTATGCACCCATTTCTGATAAAAATGCTCAGCAGTTTGGGAATAGAGGAATCATATCTCAACATAATAAAGGCCATATATGAAAGACCTACAGCCAATATCATACTCAATGGACAAAAACTAAAAGCATTTCCCTTAAGAACAGGAATAAGACAAGGATGCCCACTTCCACCACTTCTATTTAACATAGTACTGGAAATCTTAGTCACAGCAACCAGACATGAAGAAACAACAAAAGGGATCCAAACTGGAAAGGAAGAAGTGAAACTGTCATTATTCGCAGATGGCATGATATTATACATGGAAAACCCCAAAGACTCCATCAAAAACTACTAGATTTAATAAATGAATTTGACAAAGCAGGATACAAAATTGACGTCAAGAAATTGACAGCATTCTTATACATTAATGATGAATTCACAGAAAGAGAAACTAAAAAACAATCCCATTTACCATCATGGCAAAAAAATTAAGATACCTAGGAATAAACTTAACCAAACAAGTAAAGGACCTATTTGCAGAAAATTATAGGACATTGAAAAAAGAAATAGAGGAAGATATAAAAAGTGGAAGCACATACCTTGTTCATGGATTGGAAGAATTAACATCATTAAAATGTCCATATTACCCAAAGAAATCTATAGATTCAATGCAATCCCCATCGAAATACCAATGACATATTTCACAGAACTAGAACAAATGCTTCAGAAGTTCATATGGAACCAAAAAGACCCTGGATAGCCACAACAATCTTGAAAAAGAAGGACAAAGTAGGTGGGATCACAATACTGGATATCAGCTTATACTACAAAGTTACTGTAATCAAAACAGCCTGGTACTGGCACAAGAACAGGCATATAGACCAGTGGAACAGAACAGAGAATCCGGAAATTGACCCAAGACATTATGCTCAATTAATAGTTGACAAAGGTGGCAAGAGCATACAATGGAGTAAAGACAGCCTCTTTAATAAATGGTGTTGGGAAAATTGGACAGCTACATGCAAAAAAATGAAACTAGACCATCAACTTACACCATACACAAGAATAAACTCCAAATAGATAAAAGACTTAAATGTGATTCGTGAATCCATAAAAATCCTAGACGAAAATGTAGGCAGCAGAATTTCAGACATAATACTCAGCAGAATTTTTACAGGTACATCACCTAAGGCAACAGAAACAAAGGAAAAAATGAACACATGCGACTACATCGAACTAAAAATATTTTGCACAGCAAAAGAAACAAGCATCAAAACGGAAAGAAAACCCACTGTATGGGAGAGCATAATTGCCAATAATACATCAGATAAGGGGTTAATCTTCAAAATATAGAGAGTGCTCATACAACTCAACAAAAGGAAGACAAAGAACTCAATTAAAAATGGGCAGAGGAACTAAGTAGATACCTCTCCAAACAGGACATACAAATGGTAAGAGACATATGAAGAAATGCTCAACATCACTAATCATCAGAGAGATGCAAATTAAAACAACAATGAGGTATCACCTCACACTTGCCTGAATGGCCGCCATCAACAAATCATCAAACAACAAGTGTTGGCGAGGGTGTGGAGAAAAGGGGACTCTAGTACACTGCTGGTGGGAATGCAGACTGGTGCAGCCACTATGGAAAACACTATGGTGTTACCTCAAAAAATTAAAAATTGAATTGCCTTTTGACCCAGTGATCCCACTTCTAGGAATATACCCTAAGAAGCCTGAAACACCAATCAGAAAGACTATATGAACCCCCATGTTCATAGCAGCACTATTTACAATAGCTAAGATCTGGAAACAGCCCAAGTGTCTATCGGTAGACCAATGGATAAAAAAGCAGTGATACATATACACAATGGAGTACTATGCAGCTGTAAGAAAGAAAGATCTCTTATCCTTTGAGACAACATGGAGGGACCTGGAGAGTATTATCCTAAGCGAAACAAGCCAAGCAGAGAAAGACAAATATCACATGATCTCACTTATTTCTGGAATATAATGAACATAGTCTTAGGAACAGGGTAGACCCAGAGATGTGGGAGTACAGACTGACAACCCTCAGAAGAGCGGGTAGGGGGGTGAAGGAAGAGATAAACCACAAAACTTATATGCATGTACGCATAACTGAGGGACATGGACAAGAAAGCTGGGGATGGTTTGGGGGACGATGGGGAGGCGGGTGTCAATGGGAAAAAGGAGAAACATCTGTAACAGAAATAAATTAATTAAAAAAATAAAGTAAAATAATTACACTGGAGGAAACTGTCTGAAGAGACTATTTTTGGAACTCTGGGGTCTATTTGAATGCTTTCTGCTTCCAGTATAAGGCAGGGCTGATAAATTATAGTTAATTAGCATGATAGTATCCACTCATCTCACATTCCCTAGCCCTGTGGCAGGCAACTGTGGTGACAATAGCCTTCATTCCTGGAGCAGTTTGTGGGGGCAATAATGACCTTGCTCTTTAAATATTGGGGCTCTGTGATATGATTGCTGATTACTGTTTCTGATCATGGAGGTGCATATAGAGGTGGACAGCTATTGTTGCAACCCCCACTGGCTGAAGTGGTTAATGGGAATTAAAGGGACAACAACTGTTTTTTCTTTCCTTTTTTCCCCCTTTTGAAGGCATGCGCTTAAAGAGTAGAATATTCAAAAGCAATTGTGCATGTTGGACAATTTAGAAAGTCACCTTGCATGCCCCAGAAAAGATATGGTGAGAAAACCTGGGAAGAGCTTAAGCTGTTACCTCACTCTGATCTTTGGCAGAGGCACTGCACAACAATTTAAAAGAAATCCCACAAATCCTGGAGAAAGCAGAGAATTTGATTTTCAGATATTATAACATTATAAGACTCAAATGTCCAGTTTTCAACAAAAAACAATCACAAGGCACATAAAGAAACAGGAAAGTGTTGCCCATTCAAAGGAACAAAAAGAGTCAATAAAAACTATCCCTGCAGAAGCCTAAATATGAGAGAAAAACCTTAAAACAACAGAATTAAAGATGATCAAAGAGCTGAAGGAAGACACTAACAAACACAGTAAATTGATGTATGAACAAAATGAGAATATCAATAAAAAGAAAATATTTAAAGGAACTAAAATAAATTCTGGAGTTGAAAAACAAAATAACTGACCTGAAAAATGCACTAGAGTGGTTCAAAAACAGATTTGAGCAGGCAAAAAAAAAAAAAATCAGTAAAACTTGATAGGACAATTGAAATTATTGGGTCTGAGGAACAGAAAGGAAAAAAATTGAAAGAAGAGTGAACAGAACCTAAGGCATCTGTGGGACATTAAGCAGACAAGTATATGCATTGTAGGAGACCCAAGAAAAGAGAGAAAGAGGGAAAGAAAAAGAGAGAGGGGGAGAAACTTATTTGAATAAATAATGGTTGGAAACATCCTTAGATGAGATATATGAATCTATAAATTCAAAATGCTCAATGAGCTTCACAAAAGATAAACTAAAAGAGACTCAAACCAAGACACATTATAATCAAAGTGTCAGAAGACAGAGAAAAACAAAGAATAAGTGAGAGACAATTTTTCACATACAAGGAGTCTTAATAAGATTGTCAGCTGATTTCTCATCAGAAACCTTAGAGGCCAGAGGCACAGTGATACATTGAAAGTGCTGAAAGAAAAAAACAAAACACTTGCTTCCCAGACAAGAAAAAGCTAAAGAAGTTTGTTGCCACCAAACCAGCATTACAAGAAATGTTAAAGAGCTTGCTCTAAGAAGCTAAAGAAAAAGAAAAAAAAGAACATAGTTTAAAAAATAAAATGGCAATCAATATGTACCTATCAGTAATCACTTTAAATGTAAATGGTTTAAATGTTCCAGTTAAAAGACCTAAGGTAGCTGAATGGATAAGAAAACGAGACCAAAGTATATACTGTCCTCAAGAGATCCACCTCAGAATGAAAGACACATGCAGACTAAAAGTAAAGAGATGAAAAAAGATATTTTGTGGAACTGAAAAGGGGGGGAAAAGCTGGGGTAGAAACACTTATGTCTGACAAAATAGACTTTAAAATCAAGGACAAAAAAGGACACTACATAGTGATAAAGGGATCAATCCTACAAGATATAACCCTTGGAAACATTTATGCACCCAACATTGGAGCACCTAAATATATAAAACAAATCTTGGTGGACATAAAGGGAGAGATTGGCAGTAATACAGTTATAGTAGGGGGTTTTAACACCTCATTGACATCAATAGATAGGTCTTCCAGGCAGAAAATCAAGAAGGAAACAATGGCCTTAAATGATACACTAGATCAGATGGATTTAATTATATCTTCAGAGCATTCCACCCTAAGGCAACAGAATATACATTCTTTTCAAGTGCACATGAAATGTTTTCTATGATAGACCACATGTTAGGACACAAAACAAGTCTCAATAAATACATAAAAAGATTGAAATCATTTTAAGTATCTTTGATCATAATGGTATGAAACTTGAAATCAACCGCAAGAAGAAAACTAAAAAACACACAAAGACATGGATGCTAAATAAGATGTCACTAAACAATGAATGGGTTGACAATGAGATCAAGGAAGAACTAAAAAGATACCTTGAAACAAAAAAATGAGAACACAACAACCCAAAATCTATGGGATACAGGGAAAGCAGTCCTAAGAGGGAAATCCATAGCATTACAGGCCTATCTCAAGAAATAAGAAAAAAACTCAAATAAACAATTTAACTTTACACTTAAAGGAACTAGAAACAGAACAACAAACAAGGCCCAGAGTGAGTAGAAGGCAGAAAATAATAAAGATCGGAGCAAAAGTAAATAAAAGAGAGTCTCAAAAAAACAATAAAAAAGATCAATGAAACCAAAAGCTGGTTCTTTGAAAAGATAACCATGATTGACAAACCTTTAACCAGACTCATCAAGAAAAAAAAGGAGAGGACCTAAATTAATAAAATAAGAAATGGAAGAGAAGTAACAACTGACACCAAAGAAATACAAAGGATTGTAAGAAAACATTATGAACAACTATATGCCAACAAATTGAACACCTGGAAGAAATGGATAAAATTCTAGAAACATACAACCTTCCAAAACTAAATAAAAGAGAATGAGAGAATCTGAATAAGCAGATTACAACTAGTGAAATTGAAGCAGTAATAAAAAAAACTCCCCACCTGAACCTGATGGCTTTACAGGTGAATTTTACCAAGCATTCAAAGAAGAACTAACACTTATTCTTCTCAAACTATTCCAAAGAATTCAAGAGGAGGGAAGACTCACAAGCTCATTCTTTTGAGGCTAGCATTATCCTACAAATAAAGAAAAGTATAGGCCAATAACCCTGATGAACATAGATGCTAAAATCTTCAACAAAATATTAGCAAGTCAGATCCAGCAATATATTAAAATATACAACATGATCAACTGGGATTTATTCTGGGGATGCAAGGTTGGTACGACATCTGCAAAACAATAAACATGATACACCACATAAACAAACTGAAGGATAAAAACCACATGATCATGTTAATAGATGCAGGAAAAGCATTTGATAAAATCCACACCCATTTATGATAAAAACTCTCAGCAAAGTGGGAATAGAGTGAACATACTTCAATATAATAAAGGCCATATATGACAAAACCACAGCCAATATCATACTCAATGGGTAAAAACTACAAGTGTTCCCCTTAAGATTAGAAACAAGACAGGGATGTCCACTTTTAGCACTCTTATTCAACATAGTACTGCAAGTCCTGGCCACAGCAATCAGATAAGAAGAAAAAATAAAAGGCATCCAAATTGGAAAGGAAGAAGTAAAACTGTCTTTATTTGCAGGTGACATAATACAGTATATAGAGAATCCTAAAGATTCCACCAAAAACACTACTAGATCTTATAAATTAATTTAGTAAGTAGCAGGATACAAATTAAATATCCAGAAATCAGTTGCATTTTTATGCACCAATAATGAACTACCAGAAAGGAAACCAAAAGAACAATCCCATTCACAAATGCTTCAAAAAGAATAAAATACCTAGGAATAAATTTATATATATATTTTTTCTTATCTTTATTGTTGAATGTATTACAAATGTTCCTCATTTTCCCCCCCTTGCCCCCCTCCTCCCCATTCCTGCCCCCCTCCTGCCTTTCCCCACACTGTTGTCTGTGTCCATTGGTTATGCATATATACAAATAAGTTCTTTGGTTTATTTCTTCCCACCCCCCAACCCCCCTTCCCTTTGAGGTTTGTCAGTCTAACATGCAATTTGTACTTCTTAATCCCTTCACCTTTTTCACCCATCCCCCCAGCCCCCACCCATCTGGTTCCCCAAAAAGTTCTCTGTATCTATGAGAATGTCTTTGTTCTGCTTGTTCATTTTGTTTGTAGATTCAATTGTTGATAGCTATGTATTTATTGCCATTTTGTTTGTTCATATTTTTTTATCTTTTTCTTCAAGAAGACCTTTCAACATTTCATATAAGAATGGTTTGGTGGTGATGAACTCCTTTAGCTTTTCTTTGTCTGGGAAACTCTTTATATGGCCATCGATTCTAAATGACAGCTTTGCAGGATAGAGTAATCTTGGTTGTAGGTTCTTGCTTTTCATCACTCTGAATATTTCTTGCCACTCCCTTCTGGCCTGCAAAGTTTCTTTTCAGAAATCAGCTGACAGTCTGATGGGAACTCCCTTGTAGGTAACTAACTGCTTTTCTCTTGCTGCTTTTAAGATTCTCTCTTTGTCTTGAACCTTTTGCATTTTGATGATGATGTGTCTTGGTGTGGGCATCTTGGGGTTCATCTTGTTTGGGACTCTCTGTGCTTCCTGGACTTGTATGTCTGTTTCCTTCACCAAGTTAGGAAAGTTTTCTGCCATTATTGTTTCAAATAGGTTTTCGATTTCTTGTTCTCTCTCTTCTCCTTCTGGCACCCCCAAGATGCGAATGTTGGCACGCTTGAAGTTGTCCCAGAGGCTCCTTACACTATCCTCATTTCTTTGGATTCTTTTTTCTCTTTGCTGTTCTGATTGGGTGTTTTTTGCTTCCTTATATTCCAAATCAATGGTTTGCTTCTTGGCTTTACCTACTCTACTATTGCATCTGTGTAAACTATTCTTTATTTCAGTTAGTGCATCCTTCATTTCAGACTGGTCCTTTTTTATGCTCTTGAGGCCCTCACTAAGTTCACTGAGGTTCTCACTAAGTCCATTGAGCATCCTTATAAGCAGTATTTTGAACTCTACATCTGTTAGGTTGCTTAACTCCCTTTCACTTAGTTCTTTTCCTGGAGTTTTGTTCTGTTCTTTCATTTGGGACCTGTTTCTTTGTCTCCTCATTTTGGCTGCCTCCCTGTGTTTGTTTCTATGTATTACTTAACGAGAGGTATGGGGCTAGCTGAGACCAGATGCTGCTTGTTTGAAAGAATTTAGGAAAAGCTGAAGCGGGATCCAAGACAGGCCAATCCTATGGTAAAGCAACTGGCAACAGCTTGGGTGGACCTGAAAGCTGGGTGGGGCGGGGCCTCAGGGAATCACCAGGGCAGGGCCAACAGTGTGAGCCAGGTAGCTGGAGTCCCAGATATGGTGGCATCTGCCGGCCCAGGGAAGGGCTCACCAAAGGAACAAAAGCCTCTGATAGCACGTCTGTCCAGGAGAAAGCTGCCTCTCCAGCCCTCGCGCCAATGCCAAACAGCTCAGTTCTTTCCCATATGACTCTGGCGCCTTTCAGGCTCCTTCCCGCACGCTGGAGCCTGGAGAAAGCGAGTCCGAGTAAGTCCGTGCGCGGGCCCTTTAAGAGGAGCTGCCAGGGGCTCCAGCCGCCTCAGCCTCAGTTCCCGCTGGTTTTTTCCAACCAGAAGTTATGGGGACTTCTCTTCCTGGCACTGGAACCCTGAGCTGGGTGCCTGGTGTGGGACGGGGACCCCTCAGTTCTCAGGGAGGACCTTCCCAGTCGAGGTGTCCTCCTGATTTTTATCCACCACACGTGGGTGTGGGACCAGCCCCTCGCGCCTCCGCCCCTCCTACCAGTCTCGATGTGGCTTCTTCTTTAATTTCGTAGTTGTAGGACTTCCATTCAGCTTGATTTCAGGCGGTTTTGAATGATGGTTGTTCTGTAGTTTAGTTGTAACTTTGATGTGGTTGTGGGAGGACGCGATACCGCGTTTACCTACGCCGCCATCTTGACCAGAAGTCTAGGAATAAATTTAACCAAGGAGGTAAAAGACCTGTACTCGGAAAATTATAAGACACTGAATAAAGAAATTGAGGAAGATACAAATAAATGGAAGCATATACCATGTTCATGGATAGGAAGAATTAACATTATTAAAATGCCCATAATACCCAAAGCAATCTACAGATTCAATACAATTCCTATCAAGATGTCAATGGGATATTTCACAAAACTAGAACAAATGCTTCAAAAATTTATATGGAACTACAAAAGACCCCAAGTAGCAACAGCGATCTTGAAAATGAAGAACAAAATTGGAGGAATCACACTACCTGGTACCAAACTATACTATAAGGCCATAGTAATCAAAACAGCATGGTACTGGCATTAAAATAGACATATAGATCAATGGAACAGAATTGAGAGCTCAGAAATAAATCCACGCCTTTATAGTCCATATTTGACAAAGGAGGCAAAAACATATAATGGACTAAAGATAGTCTATTAAATAAATGGTGTTGAGAAAATTGGACAGATATATGCAAAAAAATGAAACTAGACCACCTTCTTATGCCACACATGAGAATAAACTCTAAATGGATTAAAGGCTGAAATGTTAGACTCGAAACCATAAAAATCCTAGAAGAAAAGATAGGCAGTAAAATCTTGGGCATTGCTCATAGCAATATTTTTTTCTGATATATATCTTCAGTCAAGGGAAACAAAAGAAAAAATAAACAAATTGAACTACATCAAATAAAGAGTTTTTGCACGCAAAGGAAACCAGCAACAAAATGAAAAGACAAACCACAGAATGGGAGAACATATTTGCCAATGATACATCTGATAAGGGGTTAATATCCAAAATTTATAAAGAACTTATAAAACTCAACACCAAAAAAAATCAATCCAATTTTTAAAATGGGAAAAAGACCTGAATAGACACTTCTCCAAAGAGGACATACAGATGGCCCATAGACTTATGAAATGATGCTCAATATCACTAATCATCAGAGAAATGCAAATTAAGACCATATAAGATATCACTTCACACCTGTCAGAATGGCTATCATCAATAAATCAACAAAAACAAGAGTTGGCAAGGATGTGAAGAAAAGGGAACCCTTGTGCATTGTTGGTGGGAATGCAGAATGGTGCAGCCACTGTGGAAAGCAGTACGGAGTTACCTCAAAAAATTAAAAATGCAACTGCCTTATGACCCAGTGATTCCTCTTCTAGGAATTTATCCAAAGAAACCTGAAACACTGATGAATATATGTACCACTATATTCATTGCAGCAATATTTATGATAGCTAAGATCTGGAAACAGCTCAAGTATCCATCAGTAGAGATGAGTGGATAAAAAAGCTGTGGTATGTTTACACAATGGAATGCCATAAAAAGGAAGAAAATTTTACCCTTTGCAACAGCACGGATGGACCTGGAGAACATTATGCTAAGTGAAATAAGACAATCAGAGAAAGACAAGTACCATGTGATTTCACTCATGTGTGGAATTTAATGAACAAAATGAATTACCAAGCAAAATAGAGACAGATTCATTGATAGAGAGCAGGCAGACAGCCTGGGGTGGGTGGGGGAAATGGAGGAATTGAGCAAAAAAGAAAGAGAACTCATGGTCATAGACAAGAGTGTGGTGATTAGGGGGGTGAACAGGGATGGGTGGAGGTGGTAGAGGGCATAGAGGGGATAAAAGGTGATGGAAAAATAAAATAAAATAATTTAAAAATTAACTACTTTTTTTTTTTTTTTTTTTTTTTTTTTTAAAGAAAAGACTCAATCAAGACTTCTATATCCGGCAAAACTGTCCTTCAAAAAATGAGGGGGAAATTATGATATTACCATATAAACAAAAAATCAGGGAGTTCATTACCACTAGACTTGTTCTGTAAGAAATTATAAATAGAGGCCTTAGTATAGAAATGAAAGAATATTGGACACCACTCAATGAAGTGAAGTAATCAGTATGAAGAATAAAGATCTCTGGTAAAGGTAAATACCTTCAGGTAAAGGTAAATGGTCAATTTATAAAAATCAGTATTATCATTTTTATTTACAACCCCAGTTTTGTTGTTGTTGTTGTTAATCCTCACCAGAGGATATTTTTCCCATTGATTTTTAGGTAGAGTGGAAAGGAGGGAGGAAGAGAAAGAGAAGCATCAATGTGAGAAAGCCACATTGATTGGTTGCCTCTCACATGACGTCAACTGGGGCTGGTGATCAAACCTGTAACCCAGGTATAAGCCCTCAACTGGAAATCAAACCCATGACCCTTTGGTCCACAGGCCAACACTCTAACCATTGAGTCAAACCAGCCAGGGCCCCAATTTTTATTTTTTATATGACTTAAAATAAAAATGCATAAAAACAATAACGTTACTGTGCACACAATGCATAAAGCCTTAATTTCTGATATTAATAAAAGAAAGAGGGGGAAAACAGAACTGTATAGGAACAAAGAGATTTGGTATGCTAATGAAATTAAGTTGGCATAAATTCAAATTAGATTGTCAAAAAGGAATACAGATAGAGTGATTAGGAGATTATTGCAATCATCCAAACAAGAGGTGAGGATGACTCAGGCCAGGATGGCTGATGTGGAGGTGATAGGAATAGTCAGATTTAGGACATTTCCCCTGTAGCACTGACAGCATTTGCTGATGAATTAGATGTAGATTGGAAATAACTGAAAGTATAAATTTGGGAGTCATTAATGTCCTGATGGTATTTAAAGCCTGGATGAGCCTGGATGAGAACTTCTAAGAAGTGCATGTAAATAGAGAAGAGAAAGGTCCAAAATAAAAGCCTAAGGAATTCCAAAGTACAAGAGACACAGAGATGAGAAGGAACCTGAAAAGGAGTATGTGAGGAAAGGTTACATCAACAGAGTGGTGACCCGGAAGCCAAGGGAAGCACGTTTCAAAAAGGGGGCAGTGATGAGCTATGTCAAGTAAGAGGAGCACCTTGAATTGGGCATGGGATTTAGCAGTGTGGAGTTTATCAGTAACCTTGATAAAAGCTGCTTTAGTGAGAAAATGGGGATAAAAACATCACTAAGGTAGGAGAAAGAGGAAATTGAAAAAAGGTTGAATGGAGGCACAATGTGGAGGTAATTTTTTTCTAGTTTTTGTTATTTGGTTTTCCTGTTTAATATCACATATAGTACAATATGCTAATAAGAATGATCCAGTCAAAAGGGAAGATTTGATGCTACAGGTAAGAGAGGAAAGAATTGCTGGAGCAGTGTCCTTGGGGGGATAATAGGGACATGGGATCTAATGCACAATGGAGGTGTAAATCCTAGGAGGGATTATATAAAAGGTCATCCCCAGTAACAGGAAAGGATATAGAAAGGAAAATGGAGATGACCTTCCCTTCTGAGTGCTTTTCTGTTCTCAGCAACCTCAGTTGAAAGGCCATCCACAGAAGGTCCAAGTGAGGAGAAGGAAGTGCTACAAATCTGAGAAGAGAGGAGATGTGGAATAGTTATCTAATGGAGTGGAAGAGTGACTGGAAAAAGAGGTGTTGTGGGCTTTTAGGCTGCACTGAAGACCTACTTCAGGTTAAGGGTTACAAATGTAAATTGACACCAAGCCACACACAACATAGGCTGGCCATAGCATGTGATTCAGGGTGACTCACACTGCACAGCATTGGTTTGCTATGATCTGATAGGGTGGGACCATTCCTTGGTCCATACCCTTGATTTTCTCTGACAGAGCTTACTGCCTGTACTTAGAACTGCTGAACCCAGGCATTGCAAGCCCCAAATGCAGAGTTTTCCCCATGCTTCAGCATGCCTGTCTGCATTCTAGCATCCTGTGAAGCCAAACAAGAGCCTGATCTCTACTCTGTGTTAGATCCTGTAAATGTGAAGTTAGAAAAGACAGGCCCAGCTTCTGTTCTCATGGTGCTTCGAGCCTAACAGGGAGACAAATTCAGCCCAAATATACTTTATTAACCAGAATGTTATAGTACAAAATAATGCGTGGAAGGAAGAAATAACTAGCAAAGATTTTAGTATCCACAGATTGTTGTAGTCATGATGTTTGTTATTAGGATACTAACTATATTTAAGACTTCCTAATTTTCACTACATTTCCCCTATATTTTTAAAAACCTTTTAATAGGATTTGCCTGTTTTGGACATTTGATATAAATGGAATCATGGTCAGTGTACATGCAAAACCATCTCATGCTATTCTTTCAGCCAAATTATTTAAGCTTTAGTTAGCCAGGAACAAATAACTGTCTAGAATGAAAACAGAATGCACAAAGGGTACCTACATGTCTCTGTACACTTAACATTCCACCATGATCATCTATGGCTTTATGAAGGTATAATTTCATGCCATTAAATTAACTAGATTAAAGTGAATGATTCAATGAAATACAGAGATTTGCAACTATTACCATAATATTATTTTATTTTATTGTTCTTTATTGATTTTAGAGAGAGAGGAAGGGAGAGGGAGAAAGAGATAGAAACATCGATGAGAGACGACATTGATTGGGCACCTCCTGCATGCCCCCCATTGGGGATTCGGCCCACAGCTTGGGCATGTGCTCAGACCAAGAATTGAACTGACAACCTCTTGCTACATGGGTTGATGCTCAACCACTGAGCCACACCGGCCTGGTGTAATTTTAGAACATTCTCATTTTAGAACAATTCAGAAACTTTGTACCCATTTCACCACCCCCACACCAGCCCTAAACAACCAGGAGTCTGTTTTCTATCTCTATGGATTTGCCTGTTCTGGACATTTCATGTAAATGGAATCATATAATATTGTGGTCTTTTGTTACTCACTTCTTTCACTTAGCATGATTTTTTAGGTTTATCCATATTGTAACATGTATCAATTCTTCATTCCCTGTTATTGCCAAATACTATCCATTTTATGGACTTTTACATTTTGTTTTATTTTATTTATTCACCAGTTGAAGGACATTTGGTTTGTTTCCAGTTTTTGGTTCTTATAGGTAAAACTTCTATGAACACTTGCATACAAGTCTTTGGTGGTATCATTTCTTTTTAAAAGGAAAAGTTATACATATCCACATGTTGAAAATACTTTTTATTTATTTTTATTTATTTATTTATTTATTTATTTATTTATTTATTTAATCCTCACCCCAGGATAATTTTCTATTTATGTTCAGATAGAGTGAGAGGGGGAGAGAGAGAGAGAGAGAGAGAGGAACATCAACGTGAGAGGGACACATCAACTGGTTGCTTCTCACACGACCCTGACCAGGACCAGGGACGAACTGCAACTGAGGTATGTGCCTTTGGCTGGAATTGAACCTACGACTCATTAGTCTGTGGGCTGATGCTCTAACCACTGAGCCAAACGGGCAGGGAGAAAATACTTTTAATTTTCTTTCTATTTACCTTGTTTGTTTATGGTAGAATTTCAAAACTTAATTTTTTATTGTGAAGATGTATTTTTAATATCTCCATTACTTACCTGTTTTGTCATTATATAAGTTATTTATAGGTTGTAAAAATCAATAATCTTACATTATAAAGCTGAATGGCAAAACAAAATAGTCAGAATAGTTTATAAGGATTTATATTCCAGATCAAGATGGAGAAGACCACTTCTTATTCCTCTTCCTAAGTACAACTAAAATCTTGAACATTATAGATAAAAACAAATATTCTGAAAGATACAAAGAAGGAGACAGAAGGGCTCTGAATCTCAAGACCCAAGTAATGATACAGTAATCCATTTTCTGGGTTGTTTTTTTGCCTAATGCATCCCAGAGTACTGGAGAAGCCAGAAACCCAGAAACACCTATGGAAACAGATAAAAAGTACCCCAACAGAAGCCAGCTATTTCTAGCCAAAGGTCCAAGAAAGTAACAATCTAACAAGGTAAAAATAATAACTGTCTACCCCAATGAAACACCACAGAGAAAAAACCAACTCCAACCCAACCCATCAGTCTTAGAAAGCCTTACCTTCTACACTTTCTTAGCTGCAATGCAGCATCTCTCTTTTCCCCATGCTGAGGCAGTGAGTTGCAAAGATAGTAGGAGGTGACAAGCTCTCTCCCCTCCCAAGTGCCAGCACCACCCCAAGCGGATGGGGCAGTCTTGATCTACTCCTCCAAACCCCACCTGCACCACCCAGCAGCCTCACAGGGTAAGGGGGTCACAATTCAGAACTGGGAAATCTGTAGTGACTCCCTTGGAGCCACCCTTCAGGAGCTCTGGTGGGATGCCGCTGAGCTAGAAGGCAAACACCTAGCTCCCTTCCTGAGGGCTGAAGGCCTCACCACCTCAAACAAAGGGCTGCCTGGATGAGCATTTCCCAAATCTGCTGGAACTGCCTCCAAAGCGCATTCCCTCAGAGGGAAGGAAGTGCAATTCATAATAGAGATATTTGGAGCCAACTCCTCAGAGGCCTCCATCAGGGCCTCTAGCAGTGAACTGCAGGGATAGAAAGCAGTGACAAGCTTTCACACTTCCCAAGAGCTGGCACCATCCCAAGCAGAGGAGAAAGCCTTGATCTATTTTTCCAAGCCCCACCTGTACCTTCTGGCAGGTGCACACTAACAGGGGAAAGGGGGCACAAACTCAGAACTGTGAAATCTGGTGTGACTCCCTTGGAGCCTCCCTTCTAAGCTCTGGCATGAAGCTAGAAGGAGAGCAGCTAGCTCCCCTCTCGAGGGCTGAGGACCTACACCACCTCAATCAAAGGGCAGTTTGGATTCACATTCTGAGATCCTGCTGGCCCCACCCTGCTAAAATCATATCTGCTGGAGGAAAGGGTGCAAATCAGAGCTTGGATATTGGATGTGACTTCCTTGGAGCACTCCACCAGGGCCTCTGACAGTGCAATGGAGAGATAGAAGGAGGTGAACAGCTACCGCCCACCCCTGCCAACCCCAGGACCAGTGCCACCCCAAGCAGAGGGAGAAGCCTTGTTCTATTCCTCCAAACTCCACCAGCACATCCCTGCTGGTACAGCCTCACAGGGGAAAAGGGACACAACTCAGAACTGGGGTATCTGGTGTAAGTCTCTCAGAGCCTCCCCTCAGGGTCTTTGGTGGGGCAACACTGAGCTAGAAGGCAAGCAGCTAGCTCCCCTCTTGAGGGCAGAGGGCTTGTATCACCCCAATCAAAGGACAGATTGGATTAGCATTCCCAAATTTTGGCCCCAGCCTGCTAAACTCATATCCAAGGGGTGAAAGTTGACCCCACCCACAAACTGGCCCAAAACAATCAGCTCTCAATTACAACAGGAGGGTCTAAATAACCCACACAGGGGACATTCTTAGAGCATTCAACTCAGGAGATCAAGGAGACTTCAACACTGTGTTCCACAGGACACTTACTATATAAGGCTCCCCCTCCCCATGAAGACTAGGAGTCATAGTAGTTCTATCTAACACAGACAAACAAATACAAAAAGATAACTAAAATGGGGTGACAAAAACACAACCCTAAATAAAAGGAAAACATCTCCAGAAAAAGAGCTAAATGAAATAGAAGGAAGCGAAGCAATTTATCAGGCACAGAGTTCAAACTAATGGTTATAAGGATGCTGAAACAACTGATTAGAACTATAAGAAACTTAATGAAAACTACATCAACATGAAATAAGAGATAGAATCTCTGAAAAAGTCAGAAGTGAAGAATAACATATCTTATATCAAAAATACACTGGAAGGAATTAAAAGTAGGCTGGATAAAGCGGAGGATAGATTCAGTGATTTGGAAGACAAGGTCTAAAAAACACCAAAACAGAGCACAAAAAGAATGAGGATAGTTTAATGGAATTCTAGGACAACTAGAATAACAATATCTGCATCATAGGGATACCAGAAGGAGAAGAAATTGAACAAGGGATAGAGAACCTGTTTAAAGAAATAATCACAGAAAATTTCCCTAACCTGGTGAAAGAAAAAGTTACACAAGTTCAGGAAACACAGAGAGTCCCAATCAAGATGAAACACAAGAGACCCACACCAAGACGTCATAGTTTAAATGGCCAAGACTAAAGACAAAGAGAGAATCTTAAAGGCTGCAAGAGAGAAACAGTTAGTTACCTAGAAGGGAGCCCCCATAAGGCTGTTAGTGGATTTCCCAACAGAAACACTTCAGGTCAGAAGGGACTGGCATGAAGTATTCAAAGTAATGAAAAGCAAGAATCTACAACTAAGACTGCTCTATCCAGCAAGGCTATCATTTAAAAGTGAAGGTGAAATAAACAGCTTCTCAGACAAAAGAAGGCTAACGAGTTCAGTATCACCAAACCAGCATTGTGAGAAATGCTAAAGGAACTGCTTTAAGAAAAAGAAGAAATAGAGAAAGGAACATAGGCATAAAGGAAAAAAATGGCATTAAATAAGTACATATCAATAATAGCCTTAAATATAAATGGATTAAATGCTCCAATCAAAAGACATAGGGTAGCTGGATGGATAGGAAAACATGACCCATATATATGCTGACTACAAGAGACCTACCTCAGGACATAAAATTTACACAATCTGAAAGTGAAGGGATGGAAAAAATATTCCAGCCCAGAGGGTGTGGCTCAGTGATTGAGCATCAACTCATGCATCAAGAGGTCTCCAGTTCAATTCCCAGTCAGGGTACATGCCCAGGTCATGGGCCAAATCGCCAGTGGGGGGATGCAGGAGGCGGCCAATAAATGTTCTCTCTCATTGATGTTTCTATCTCTCTCCCCTTGCCTTCCTCCCTCTCTAAAAATCAATAAAGTAAAAAATTTAAAAAAAATTCCAAGTAAATGGAAACAAAAAAAATGCAGAAGTAGCAATACTCATATCTGAAAATAGAGTTCAAAATGAAGGCCATAACAAAGAAAGTTACTACATAATATTAAAAGGATCAATCCAACAAGAGGATATAACCCTGGTAAAATGCATCCAATATAGGAGCACCAAAATATATTTTAAAACTTCTGGAAGACTTTAAGGGAGAGATTGACAACAATACAATCATAGTAGGGGACTTTAACACCCCACTGACATCACTGGATACATCTAGACAAAAAAATAACAAGGAAACAGACACCCTAGATGATGCACTAGATCAGATAGATTTAATTGATATTTACAGAACATTTCACCCCAAAGCTGCAGAACATACATTTTTCTCAAGTGCACATGAAACATTCTCAAAGATAGACCACATGTTAGGGCACAAACTAAATCTCTACAAGGTCAAGAAAATTGAAATCATATCAAGACTCTCAGATCACAATGGCATGAAACCAGAAATCAATTACAATAAAAACATGCAAAACATTCAAACACATGGAGGCTAAATAGCATGTTATTAAACGATGAATGGGTTACCAAAAAGATCAGGAAGAAATAAAAAAAATTCTTGGAAACTAATGCAAATGAACACACAACAACACTAAATTTATGGGACACAGTAAAAGCAGTCCTGACAGGGAAGTTTATAGCATTATAGGCCTATCTCAAGAATCAAGAAAAATTTCTAACAAACTATAACCCTACAACTCAAAGAATTATAAAAAGAAAAGAAAGAAAAACCCAGAATAAGTAGAAGGAAGGAAATAATAAAGATCAGAGCAGAAATAAATGACAGAGAGACTAAAAAATAAATACAAAAGATTAATAAAACCAATAGCTGGCTCCTTAGGATAAACAAGATTGATGAAACTTTGGCCAGACTCTCCAAGAAACTAAGAGGACACAAATGAAAAAAATCAGAAACGGAAGAGGTGAAGTAACAACTGACACCACAAAAATACAAAGGATTGTAAGAAAATACTATGAACACAAAATGAAAGATAAAAACCATATGATCATATCAATAGATGCTGAAAAAGCATTTGACAAAATCCAGCACCGATTTCTGGTAAAAATGCTCAGCAATGTGGGAATAGAGGGACCATACCTCGACATAATAAAGGTCATATATGAAAAACCTACAGCCAACATCATACTCAATGGGCAAAAACTACAAGCATTTCCCTTAAGAACAGGAACAAGATAGGGATGCCCACTTTCACCACTCTTATTTAACATAGTACTGGAAGTCTTAACCACAGCAATTAGACATGAAGAAAAAAATAAAAAGGATCCAAATTGGAAAGGAGGAAGTGAAATTGTCATTATTCGCAGATGACATGATATTATACATAGAAAACCCTAAAGACTCCATCAAAAATCTACTAGATTTAATAAACGAATTTGGCAAGGTAGCAGGATACAAAATTAACATCAAGAAATCAACAGCATTCATATACAACAATAATGAACTCACAGAAAGAGAAACTAAAAAAAATTCCATTTACCATTGCAGCAAAAAATCAAGATACCTAGGAATAAACTATTTGCAGAAAACTATAGGACATTGAAAAAAGAAATAGAAGAAGATATAAAAAAGTGGAAGCACATACCTTGTTCATGGATTGGAAAAATTAACATCATTAAAATGTCCATACTACCCAAAGCAATCTATAGATTCAATGCAATCCCCATATAAATACCAACAACATATTTCACAGAACTAGAACAAATACTTCAAAAGTTCATATGGAACCAAAAAAGACCCCAAATAATCACAGCAATCTTGAAAAAGAAGGACAAAGTAGGAGGGATCACAATACCAGACATCAGATTATACTACCAAGCCATTGTAATTAAAATAGCTTGGTAATGGCACAAGAACAGGCATACAGACCAGTGGAACAGAACAGAGAATCTGGAAATTGACCCAAGACATTATGCTCAATTAATATTTGACAAAGGTGGGAAGAGCATACAATGGAGTAAAGACAGCTTCTTTAATCAACGGTGCTGGGAAAATTGGACAGCCACATGCAAAAAAATGAAACTACACCACCAACTTACACCATGCACAAGAATAAACTCTAAATAGATAAAAGACTTAAATGTGACTTGTGAATCCATAAAAATCCTAGAAGAAAATGTAGGCAACAAAATTTCGGACATAATACACAGCAGAATTTTCACTGATACATCACTTAAGGCAAGAGAAACAAAGGAAAAAATGAACACATGCGACTACATCAAACTAAAAAGCTTCTGCACAGCAAAAGAAACCAGCATCAAAATGGAAAGAGAATCCACTATATGGGAGAGCATTACTGCCAACGATACATCAGATAAGGGGTTAATTTCCAAAATATAGAGAGTACTCATACAACTCAATAAAAGGAAGATAAAGAATCCAATTAAAAAATGGGCAAAGGACCCAAATAGACACCTCTCCAAAAAGGACATACAAATGGCCAAGAGACATATGAAGAAATGCTCAAAGTCACTAATCATCAGAGAGATGCAAATTAAAACAACTATGAGGTATCACCTCACACTTGCCTGAATGGCTGCCATCAACAAATCATCAAACAACAAGAGTTGGTGAGGATGTGGAGAAAAGGGGACTCTAGTACATTGCTGGTAGGAATGCAGACTGGTGCAGCCACTATGGGAAACCAACATGGTGTTTCCTCAAAAAATTAAAAATTGATCTGCCATTTGACCCAGTGATCCCACTTCTAGGAATATACCCTAAGAAGCCTGAAACACCAATCAGAATGAATATATGTACCCCTATGGTCACAGCAGCACTATTTACAATTGCTAAAATCTAGAAACAGCCCAAGTGTCCATCAGTAGATGAGTGGATAAACAAGCTGTGGTACATATACACAATGCAACACTATGCAGCTGTAAGAAAGAAAGCTCTCTTATCCTTTGAGAAAACATGGAGGGACCTGGAGAGCATTATGCTAAGCGAAATAAGCCAATCAGAGAAAGACAAATACCACATGATCTCACTTATTTGTGGAATATAATGAACAAAAAAAGCTGATGAACAAAACAGACTCAGAGACATAGAAAGGAGTGCCATTCAGACTGACAAACCTCAGATGAGGGGGGCGGGAGGGAGGAATGGATAAACCAAAGAACTTATATGCATGTAAGCATAACCAATGGACATAGACAACAATGCTGGGGTGGTGGGGTGGTGCGTGATGGGGAGGAGGATGTCTGGGGGGGGGGGAGGAGAAACATGTGTAACAAAAATAAATTAATAAAAATTGGGGAAAAAAAGAAAAAGAAAACACTATGAACAATTATATGCCAACAAATTGGACAATGTAGGCAAAATGGACAAATTCCTAGAATCATACAAGCTTCCAAAACTCAACCATGAAGAATCAGAAAACCTGAACAGACCAATAACAACAAATAAATTGAAACAGTAATCAATAAACTCCCAGCAAGCAAAAGCTCTGGTCCAGATGACTTCACAGGGGAGTTTTACCAAACATTTAAAGAAGAATTAACACCCATTCTCCTCAAACTATTCCAAAAAATTCAAGAGGAAGGAAGACTTCCAAGTTCTTGTTATGAGGCCAGCATAATCCTAGTTTCAAAACCAGATAAAGACACTACAAGGAAAGAAATATACTGGCCAATATCCCTAGTGAACATAGACGTAAAATGCTCAACAAAATAGCAAATCAGATCCAGCAACATATTTAAAAAATATTCACCACGACCAAATGGAATTTATCCCAGGGATGCAATGCTGATACAATATTTGCAAATCAATATGTGATACACCACATAAACAAAATAAAAGATAAATAGTTTATGATCATATCAATAGATGCTGAAAAAGCATTTGACAAAATCCAGCCCCATTCTTTGTTTTTTGTTTTTTTATTTTTGTTTTTGTTAATCCTCATGGGAGGATATTTTTCTATTGATTTTCAGATAGAGTAAAAGGGAAGGAGGGGGAGAGAGAAATAGAGAGATATTGATGTGAAAGAGACACATTGATTGGTTGCCTCCTGCATGATTTCGACCCGGGCTGGGGATCGATCCTGCAACCCAGGTACATGCCCTTAACTGGGAATTGAACCCAAGACCCTTCGGTCCACACACCGATGCCCTACTGCTAAGCCAAACCGGCCAGGCCCCAGCCCCAATACTTGATAAAAGCTAAAGCTCTCAGCAAAGTGGGAATAGAGGTATCATATCTCAACATAATAAAGGCTGTATGTGACAAACCAACAGCCAATATCATACTCAACAGGCAAAAAGTTAAAGCATTTTCCTTAAGAACAGGAATAAGCCAGAGATGTCCGCTTTCACCACTCTTATTCAATATAGCACTGGAAGTCTTAGCCACAGCGATCAGATAAGAAGAAACAATAAAAGGCATCCAAATTGGAAAGCAGGAAGTGAAACTGTCATTGTTCCTAGATGACATGATATTGTACAGTACATTGAAAACCCTAAAGATGGAGGTTTTAATCAATTTGAAATTTACCTCTTAATTTTGCCTGAAATACAGCAGGCCAGTTTCATCTATGTTTATGCTGTTTTATTGTAAAAAATATTCAAATTATTGTTCATCAAATAAATGGAGATGTATCATAAATGTTTCCCATGGCTTTTCAAAATCTCCCTCTCAGTACACCAGCAAAGAATATGTTGGGATTTTTTTTGGTTTTTGGTTTTTTAAGTGAAACACTTGTAAAGGTAAATGAAACAAGGCAAGCGGATGATAGTGCCAGTCCCTGCCAGAAATGTGATCTGGCTGTAAACACTGAGGTCCTACAATGTACGGAGTCAGTCTCCCCAGTCTCAGACCAACGAGAGCCAAGGCTGGTCATGATCACATCCTCTATAGGGGGTTAGGAATGGCCTAGTTCTTGCTCAGCTGGACAGTGAGCCTCTGCATAACTGCATGCCCCCAATTTCAGCCTTCCCCTGTAACCTCTTCCCTGTGGTCCAGTCTGTGCTTCAATCTGCTGTTCTTCATCCCAGTTCATGTTCCACTTCTCTAGGGGACAAAACTGCTATGAGCACCCCACTGATTGGACTGAATTCCTGCTTTAACCTTGTCAGACACCCTGCTTGATGTGAGTTCTACTGATGAGACTGCAGACTAAACACAAGTTCAGAGTCAATGATGACTGCCCCTATTCCTTCCAACAGAGCAGCATGACAGCCTGCCCTATGTTGAGAGTCTTCCCTGTATCCGGTCTCACTTATCTATCTTCACATTACAGTCTTCTGCCTTTGTTCCAGTGAGCCCTGCAGCCTGTCACTCTGCTTATAGTGGATATGACAGCATTTACCAGATGGCTATCAGATTAGCTGGATTTGTGAGTGATTATCAGTCAAATTGCTGATGTGGGGGAGGTAACCGACAGCTAATGCAAGTTGAATCCCAGGCTGAGAGACTGAGATTTACCACAACAGAACTAACACAGGTTTCAGAGAAAGAAAAAGACAAGTCAAAAATGACATTTAAAATTATATTCTAGTACCAGCATACAGTATGATGTACACAGAGGATGGAAAAGATTGGGGAAAGAAATGTAACATAAAACCAAATTTTTAATAATTGGCCTGGAATAAAATGGTTGGTTCTGTAATAAAAGCAAAAGATATTGGCCAAGCACTGTTCTAGGCACCACAGAGACAGCCACAGGTAAAGCACAACCTCTGCCCTTTAAGAACCATCGTTCTTTGACATACATTCTCCAGCTTTCTCCCTGTATGCCTTCCTCAGAGAGGTTAGAGAGCCAGATACTCACCTCCAAACCTCTGTGTCAGCAGTCTAAGTGATCTTCTTTTGTCCAAGACAATGTAAGGAAGATCTGAAGGAGCACTTCTAGAGACTTTTGCTTTCTTGATAAAAGAAACAGACACACCTGGTGCAACCTTCTTTTTTGTCTTCAAACTTAGAACACAAATGTAACACATAGAACTACTAAGAGGCAACAAGTGTGAAGATAAAATGTTAACACAACCCGGCCGGTGTGGTTCAGTGGAATGAGCGTTGTCCCATGGACTAAGAGGTCCCGGTTTGATTCCCAGTCAGGGCACATGCCCAGGTTGCAGGCTCGATCCCAAGATCGATGTATCTCTCTCACATTGATATATCTATCTCTCTCTCCCTTCTTCTCTCTCTGTAAAAAAAATGTTAACACACTAAGGATGGCTAAGTAGAAAGAGTGAAGGAGAATCCTGAAAGCTATGTGAGCAGCTGGACTAATCTAACCCCCTAACTCTTCTAATGAGAAAAATTTACCCCATTCCTGTTACCAACTGCTGGAACAGAACACTTTGCGTCAAGCAACCATATCTGACCCTGGGGGAGCACATAAAAAAAGGAGTCTACTAAAAGAATATTGAATGACTCACAGAATCTTTGAAAGGTCTAAAGAATAAAGCTCAAAGGTAAGATTCCAGGAACAACATAAAAACCTTCCATAGACTGGCCCGATGAGGAATCACCTGTGTGCCACAGAGCCCAAGGTGCTCAAGTTTACATCCTTGCCACTTTCATACGAGGAACACTATTGAATTTCAAACAAGATCAAGCTAGCACAGTCATCTTTGCTGTCACCCTAACCAGAAAATCAATTTCATAGAGCCTGCTGTTTCTCCTTGCTCACGTCCAACCTATACAAGTACCTGTGTCCTGAATGCAAAAAAAAAAAAAAAAAAAGGAAATAAAATATGTAGTTTGTTCAGCTCCTACAGGAAGAAATAGTCTTTGTTGTGCAAAGATTCATAAGGTGAGTAATCTCCCAAACTCAAAAAGGAACTCAGATGCTAAGAATCTAAAATGAATTGCAGCCCTGGCCAGTTTAGCTCAGCAGTTAGAGCGTCAGCCTGAGGACCAGAGAAGCCTGGGTTCAGTTCCGGCTAAGGGCACGTACCTCGGTTGCAGTTTGTCCCCGCCCCAGTTGGGGTCGTGTGGGTGGCAACCAGTTGATGTGTCTCTCTCACGTCAATGTTTCTCCCTGTCTCTTCCCCCCTCTCTCCCTCCCACTCTATCTGAAGATAAATGCAAAAATGTCCTTGGGTGAGGATAAAAATAAATAAAATAAAATGAATTACAAATATGCAATGTTATGGTGGGTGCAAAAATGACTAAAATTCCCTACAAACCCCTTTACTATGTAATCTGTAGCTCCACCCATTAAGAGGTGATGTCTGTTTCCTCCCACACACACCCCCCACTCCCTGAATTTTTATTGCTTTGACCAACAGAATGAGGCAGAAGAGACATTATGCCAGCAATAAAACTAAACCTCAAGAAGATTGGTATACTCTGTTCTCCTAAGAATCCTCTATTATTCATCACATAAATAAGCTTGGGATGGTCTGCTAGATGACGAGGAAAACTTACTCCAGGTGCCCCAGTCACCCCAGGTAACAGCTAGCCAACCCTCAGAAACAGAGCCACCTACATGATCACAGACACATAAATAAAACCAGTCTAACCCAGAAGATCAATCATCTGAGCCCAGACCACTTGGCTCACCCAAAGAAGTGTAAGCTCAATAAGTGTTTGTTTTAGCCACTAAGTTTGGGGTGATTTTTTATGTCATAAAAGCTAATGGACAGAATTACAAACAGCATAAACAAAGAAAATTACTAAATAAGATAATTTAAGATCTGAAAAACTGATTTGAAAAAAAATAAAGCAGAGTAATTTAGTGGAAAGGGATGAGGTCCATGCAATTTCTCAGGGAATTTCTCTCTAAGGGGGATATTTAAGGTAAAACTTATATCTGAAGGATAAAAAAAACTATTGAAAGATATAGAAGAAATGTATTCCAAACAAAAGGAACAACCCAGCCAGTGTGGCTCAGTGGAATGAGCATCTTCCCATGGACTGAGAGGTCCCAGTTCAATTCCCAGTCAAGGCACATGCCCAGGTTATGGGCCAAATCCCCAGTGAGGGGCATGCAGGAGGCGGCCAATCAATGTTCTTTCTCATTGATATTTCTATCTCTTTCTCCCTCTCCCTTCCTCTGTCTCTAAAAATCAATAAAGAAAAAAAATTTTTTAATAAATAAAATATGAACAAACTGGAAAGTGATGAAAGATAACATCAGAGAAATAGGAAGAGACCTGATTGTTTAGGGCTTTCTAAACCAATGTAAGGATTTTGGATTTTATTCTGGTGAGATAAACTGATTTACATTTCAGAGAGACCACTCACTTGCTGTGAGGCCCATGGATGTCAGAGCAGCAGGAGGAGAGGCTGGAGCCCTGTTTGGTAGTTACTACAGTAATAAATAGAAAATATCTGCTGAACTTTGCTGCGAACATAAAACTGTTGTTGTTTAATTGGGGGGAAAAATGGAAGAAGAAATTTTTAAGAGATTAGTAGGAGAGAGAGAAAGAGATGCAGGGAGGGAGGAAGTCAACAGTACCGAATACTCCTCACTGAAAGCTGCTGTATGCCAGGCACTGGAGTCACTGGGCATCTATAGGAAGCAGCATGGAGGACTGACAAGAGTGGGGACTTTAGAATCCTGCAGCCCTGGAAGTGAATCTAAAGGCCACCACTTAGTCACTGAGTGTACCACGGTGAATTACTTATCTATCTGAGCCTCCATACCTCTGGTAAAGGAAAGATCAAAATAACTATCTCATGGGCTGCTGTAACTGTTCAGTGTGTAGCCTATGCAACATGCCTAGCCAAGTACTTTTTAAGTAGTAATAATTCTAGAAGTGTGTGTTTAATTTCCTTTCATTTGACCTCCCCAGTAGAAGATCCAATATCTGAATAAAAGCTGAAAATCAAGGGATACTGAAACCAAGGTTGACCCCTGTCTGGATATGTCACCAAGTCAACAATGGTCTTTCCTTCTTTAAATCTTACTCAATAACATTTCCCCTGAACATTCTCACTTAGCTACACCGGCACCTCCAGGCAACTGACACTAGCTTCTGACCTAACATGACAATTATAAAACTTCAGGCTAAACTGAAATGTCAGTTTAGTGTCCAAAGCCTTTTCTGTTGTCAATGCCTGTGATCCGTTCCTTTTGTTTGAGTCCTGCTTTCTACTGTGCTGAGATCCAAACCCTGCAGCTACTTCCTTAAAGTCCAGCTCAACGGCTTACTCGAATCTTCAAGGCATGCTTCCTGCACCAGTCCGGATTCTGAACCTAATTCTGAACCTCAGTGCCATAATTAACTTTCTCTGGGTCCCTCTTAATCCATACGGGTGTTTCCTATCAATTCTCCAATCATGCTTTTACTCTTTCACATCCAACTCCCTTCCATGCTCAGAACCAACTGCACTCTTCCATAACATTCCGCCCTGAAAGCACTACCCACCATGGAAGCATTGTTTCTGTAAGATGCTTCTTTAATCTTAGCACAAAGTATTCTTCTGCATTTTGACTGGCTTTCTATCCCAGGGAACAACTTAAATTGAAAAATGTTCTATAACTTGCAGCTATATTCACAACATAAAGTCACAAGTTGACCTGTCAATGAATATTAAATCCCTTATCAAAGATGGATTAACTCTACTGTAAATGTAATTCAAAAATAGCAACAAACATAAGGCACCATGATTGGACAGCTTTGTAGGAGAAGAAATTTGAAAGATAAGATTTAAAATACATTAAACTTAACAGTGTATGAAATGGCATTTTTGTTGTAATTTAATCTTTGTAAGCAGAATCTATAAATATATCTAAAAAATTCCTAGAAGGCTAAAGAAAAAAAAAAAAAACATAAGAAAATACAGAGAGAGAGAGGGAGAGAGAGGGAGAGAGAGAGAGAGTCACTTTTCCATATACTCACAGAAATTAGAAATGGAAAAAGTTCTTAGCCCACCTTGTTCATTTCCCTGCCAGCATAGCTCATTCTCAAGTGTTTGTCCAGTCTGATTTTAGATGACCCAAGGGTCTTGACTTCAGACACTTCATTTGTAAAAACCATTCTGCTGTCTAATGAACCTATATGAGTTGTTAACCCTTCTAACTCTTCTGCCTAAATTTTCAACCTTCCAGTAGGTTCCAACGGTTTCCTGGCCTTTGCTGGCTACAACGCCCCGATATAGTGCTAGAAGGAGAATTTTCTCTTCCTTGTCAGATCTATCTATAAAATACCCAAGAAAGGTGAGCTCTCATCAAAAGCAAAATAGGCATTCTCCAAAGATCATTGGACTGGGACAGGAGAACTTGAGTCCTGATTTGTTTTCAATATGACAAAGTATCCAGAGGCTTAAGAGTGTCTAGTTACACGTTTTTTTCCAAAGTCCAAATAGTTTGTTGAAAGATATAATAAACACCACCAGTGATGAAATGGCTACTACCTGCCAGGCATTACACCTGATGATTTATGTACATTGACTCTGACCTTACAACAACCCTGCACAGCAGTTATTCACCTCTTTCTACGTAAGAAGAAACTGAGACTTGTGTGTTGGAGCCAATAGTTCAGTCAAGTCCATCTGGCTTTTCCTGCTGCCCTATGCCATTTCTACAGTGCCTTAGTCAGAGAGTGTGGGCCCTGGTTCAGGATGCTCTATGTCCAGCAAACAGTGTCTCCTGCCCCAGGCAGAATGTGAGGAGATGGGTGGAGCAGAGAACCACACTTCCCAGATCAGCTGCCTCTCAGCGTTCTGGGACAAGCTCGGAGAGAACCAAGTTGGTATTGCAGGTCTGTTGCAGAAATGAGGAACATAGACTCTGAGGCTAGGAAATACCAGGGTATGGAGTGGGGTACAAAGACCCAAGCTTCCCTAAGTGGGGAGTGAGTAGGACAAAGGAACAGCAGTTCCTAATACTTGGCAAACACATTTACATTGCTGACTATTCCACTGTGGCTTCAGGTACTTTGGATCCTTCCAAGGCTTTGAATCAGGATCTGAACAGACTTATGGGGCCAAGTGTTTTAAGGAACATGACCCAGAACTTCTCCTTGACTCATACACTAAGAGGAATATCAGGACTCATTCCTGCAGCTGACTCAGTCATCCCAAATGCCCAGACTAACAAAGGGTAACAAAATGCCACCAGACACCAAAACTTTCCTTAACCAAAGTGACAAGGAGGGGCAGATCTGCCCAAGAAGGTGACTCATTAATACTTCCCTTGCTTTTCAGCCTTCAAAATTGATCCTATATTTTAGCTTCTTGAATCTTTATGGGTAAAACATACAGACTAGACTCATCACCAGTTTGCTTAGTTTTCTCTCTCATTTGGAGGGAAATGTTGAGAATCATCAAAGCAGCCTGTCGGCAGCTACTGATTTGCAGCTGTGTGTCTACTGAGATAACACAAGTGGAAATCTGGACACTTCAGAGCCCTGATTTCAGCTTCCTAGACAACAGCTCTGTTGATTAGATTGGGAGTTCTTGAAACAACACACACTGACACAGTTTTTGCAAACTTGAATTGGAATTCATATTGACTATATATCCAACCTTAGCAATAGAGCACTGGAACAGAGAGAATTGTAAGGGTAACTAAGAATCTGCTTATTTGGGGAAATAATTTTATTTCCTTCACTTTTAAAAGGACAAAAAAAAATCTATTTCTAAGAAGGGCATGAGTTAGACATGAATTGGAATCCCAGCCCTGTGGCTTATAGTATGTACAACTTCTGTTAGGGCACTTAGCTTTCCTGAAACTGTTCCCTCAGCTGAAAAATGGCTACACTAATACCCAGCTGACACAGGGCTTACGAGTATTAAATCAAGTAACTTGTTTAGCACAGTGTTTTGTGCTTAACAAATGTTGGAGTCCTTCCTTTGACTAACTACACAAAAGAATACAGACGCTCATTTTGTGAAGCCATAATATATTTTTATTTGAAAGGTACCACATCATCCTATGAACTTTGTTAGAAATGTTAAAATATTTATTCCCAGAGCAAAAACCAGAGGTAAGAGAAATGAAATACAGAATTGCTTTTGCAAAATTTCAACTAATTTTTAATATCCTTTAAGAAATTAATCGATTCCTCTGAGCTATTTGCTATTCTGTAATTAGAAAATATTTCTAATATGTCCTTCTTCTTTCTGAAAATGTCTACCAAGCTTCTCATCAGGAATTTATCCATGTCTGAGGTTACCAAGGCATCATGTGAAAAGCCAGTGGAGCACACTGATTAAAGGTATGGTTTGACAATGGACACACCTGGATTTGAGCCCCACCTGTACACTTTCCAGCTGTGTGACCTGGGTAATTACACAGCCTAACTTTCCATGTCCTCATCTACAATATAGGGAGGTTAGCATAGTATATATCTTATATTATTATTTTGAGAATTAAATGAAATGAAGCAGAGTAACACTAGTAAGAAATTATGTTAGTCATATTATTAACAAGCAATTCATAACACACGTAACTGATTCATAACATACTATGTAAGAAAGGAATGTAAATTTAAACATTATTCTTAAAATTGCATAAGCAAAATTCATTTATTCATATAAGGGAAACCATATAGACTATAAACTCTGAATGTGAATTCTAGCATTTATCATTCTCCTCCTTCCATGGAAGTCACATATAAATGATTGACATTTCTTAGCAAATATAAGCAGATAATCTTTTGTCTTAGATACCTTTATCTTATTTAAAGATGTTATCATTTCATATTTAAAATTATAGAATAGTAGATAGAAAAACTAGAAATAATAGCATTACAGAGAAATCTAAAACATTCTGATCAATCACTGTCTATCAAATGTAACCTTGGCCTATTGATAACACCAGCCACACCTAGGATTGCCTTACCACCACATGCCTGTTGGCCAGTGCTGTGCGGAGTCTTATGTAGGAAACTAAGCCCATGAATTTCTGGACCCAAAGTGGAAAGAGGTTAACTCTTGCTCTGAGATAAATCACTTCCCAGTGTTTCACGTCCAGACTTCTAAAACTTTCCCTGTAGTTTTGAATGTGAATGACTGTTACATGTCTGTAACAAAGATGATTAATTGCACTCTGATCCCAAATTAAAATGGGAACATGTAGTTTAGAATCTCTTAATTGTGACCCATATGGCAACATTTTTTATTAACATAGCTGTCAGTGACTTTTCTGATATCTAAAATACCTTTGATGAATGTCTTTAAAGCATGATTAGAAACCCAATGTAAATTAGGTTTCCATTAATAATGCAAAATAAGTTGAAACATACCCTCTGTAGCTGCTAATGACGTTGTTAAGCAAGTAACTGTTGCAAGGCTGATTACCAGCATTAATCAGTGGTAAGAGTGACATATTCATTCATTCTTTTCCTCCTTAGGACATGTAAATAGGACACAGGCTAGGCACTTTTTAAAGCAGCAGAGAGTGATTGAAAAAGTGATGTGTCCCTTCTCTCTGCTCATACCCTCAGGTGAAAAAGAACTCTTCTCTCACCAGTTAATCATGGTTCTATGACAATGGACATTTTCTATGCTTCCAGTTATCAAGTGTACCATTTTTCAGATACTTCACTGGTCTTTCTCCATCTCAATAGCTTTGTTACATTAGGAAATAACTAAATCAGGACCCTTAAATTCCAGGTCATCATAAGATCATTATCTAGTGTAATAGTCCTAGAATGAAAGAATTGCTTTGGCAGAATCCCTGAGTCACAGTTATGCATCCACTGCTTCAATTCATCTCAAGGTAGAGGACTCCTTGGCTTAGGAAAAAGCCTGTAGTTAGCTCCAGATATAAGACAGTTCTTACTGATATTGAGTTATACCGGTCCTCAAGATGTCTACTCTTCTGTATAAGTTCTATAATGGACAGCAACAGGATTTTCAATGTGAATTGAGGAAATGTCTCCAAAGGTAGCCTTTGATGGGGAATCCCTTGATGGGGTTAGCTGTTACTTCAGACTCTCAGTGAGAAGGCAGGCAGTAACTAAACACAGTGGAGACCCGAAAATAGGCTCCAAACACCCAGCTGGGGTTCTGCGGCAAATTTCTCATTCCTGGCTGAGCTTGCTCAGAGTGCAAAATTATGAGAAATAATGCATTGTTGTTGTTTTAAGTCACTAGTTTTTAAAATAGCTTTGATGTAATTTGTTATGCAGCAATAGAAAACTGAAACATGGGCATACACTCAATGTTTCAAATAAAACTTCGTAGACAAACTCTTAGAGAGCCATTAGACTGGTTCTCAGGCCCCATCTTATAAACTTAGGGCTGTATTTCCCAATATTTGTTCCAAGCAAAGCTCCTCTACAGAAAGGGTTCCTACTTTTACACTGCTCTCTTACCATTCCCTCTTGGAATGCCAGCTCTTGCCCAAATTTCTTTTTACCAAAATTTTAGCCATCCTTCAGACTTGTTTCATGTGCCTCTTCCTCTAACAGTCTTTCCTTATTCTCTCACCCAGTGATACAGCCCACCACCCTCAACAGCCATGTAGATTGAGTTCAGAACAACTTTTGGATACCAGGATCTCTCTCTCTCTCCTTTGGCTCCCAACAGCATTATTTCATAGATTTTTCAAGGCACTTTTGTTCTCTCTTTTATCATAATGATAGTGTGCACTTTCAGGATCCTCCAAAAAGCACTCTGAAGAATGTTGTTTTCTTCATCTCTGCATGCCCCTTACTGCCTATTTCCAATCTTCCTACATCCCCCAGTCCTGGCCTGGCTCAGGTTAATGATGCCACAACAAGGCCTTTGCATTCATCTGAATCTCACACCTGGGATGCTGCGTGACAATAGCATCTGCATAAATCAGGCCCTATTAGTAGGAGACCACACTTTTGGAAAGAGCTCAGGGCCTGAATCAAATGGTCCCACTCTATAATGGAATCCCAAGTATATGATTTCCTATTTCAATTAATTTGAGCAGACTATTTAACCCCTCTGTGTTACGTTACATTATTTTCATCTATAAATTGACACTGTTCCAATCTCATAAGGTTATTTTGCTTTAAATGATATCATGTATGCTCAACACCTAACCTAATACATAACATAGACTACAAAATGTTGGAATAAAATACTTTGATGATTGACTCTATTGTGATGTTGCTGCAAATCCACTCTTTGCCTCATTATAACATTGTTCCATGAGACTTTTTAATTTGCAAAAAGCGAAGTTCTGATCACATACTACTTAAATGTAAATCTAAGGTTTTTGTGTTTTTTTTTAATTTATTTCTTTATTGATTTTAGAGAGAGAGGAGGGGAAAGGGAAAGAGAGATTGAAACATCAATGAAAGAGAACATCGATTGGCCCACACTGGGGATTTGGCCCACAACCTGGGCGTGTGCCCTGACCAGGAAATTAACCAGTGACCTCTTTGTGCATGGGTCAATGCTCAACCACTGAACCACACCAGCCAGGCTAAATCTAAGTATTTTTAAGTTTGAGGGAAAAGCTGTTATATTGAGAGCCAACTCCCTAGTTTCATATTAAATCCATATTCCTCTCAAACATTAAACTAGAAGTAAGTTTATTAATCAATTCTCTTTCTCTGGAGGTTATTTTTTGGTGTCAATATTAAATGAGACAAAACACTGACAATTTTACCTCCCTCTTTATTCATAATAATGATGGTTGTGTCTTTAAAACCAAATACCATGCAACTGACACAACACAATTAGCAGACGTTTACATGTTATTTTCTGTTTGCTTTGGAAAGATTGAATGGAAAGTAGAGTGTAGGCCTCACCCAAACCACTCTGCCTCATTTTTCTTGGAGAAAAAGAAGGCAATGACTGATCTATCCAAACATGGTTAAGACATCTGGTCTATTTTGTATCCTCCTCACAATCAAGGGTCACAGTTTTATGACAAAATAAAGAAAAAGAATTAAGATACATTGAGCATTGTAAGAGGCAGTACAATAGAAGGACAGGGCATCTAAAAATCTCTGTTTAAGGAAAGATACTATTATTAGCAGGAGTTTTAAAGATTATAAAGAGTGAGCATGCACACTCAGAGTCTTAGCTGTACAAGTAACAACTAAAACTCTGTTATCAGAGACTCATATAAATAACTCTTTGAAAAATTAGTTATTTTGAGGATGAAAATGACACATTTGAATTCTGATGCTACAGACCCACTGAACATGACCACTGGGGTGAGCCAGGGGAATAGTGCCTTGTTAGCAGAGAGGGCTGCATGCTGGTTCTAGCATGCAAGGAGTAGACATTGAGCACATAAAAGTTGAAGAAGGCAAAGATCAAGCTTCTTTCTTCTGAGCTGAGACCAAGACTACCTCATATCTACCGATGAGAATGAATAGAAAAGATGCTTCAACAATGGATTCCTTGGTATACTCGTACAGCCCAACTCCTTAGAGGATTTTTCTGTTTTCAGCACTAAAATAACCTCATTATCCCAAAAGGTTTCCAGCCAGAGGGTCCTTAGAGGTTACCTAATCCAGTGCCAGAACTTGACAGATAGTGCATTGATGTCCAGACAATTAAGTGACTTGCCTAAGGCCACACTGCTAATATGTGGTAAAATTTGAATTACTTCTCATTTCAAACATCAGGTGACTTCAAATTGTTGGCAAAGTCACTTTCTCTAAATAAGTGTTTATTGATTCATGAGAATAAATGAATTCCTGTGACTATGCTTCTTAGCAGATGTGCCAAGCAGGTCCAGTGTCAGCCAGTGGAAAACACCATGTGGACACGATTTTCCAAAGTGAGCAAACAAGCTCCATTACCTCGAGCAAACCAACCTCTTAATTTGTAACCCAGGTTTTCCTCTGTCTTTTGGTTCTTGCTCACAAAAGACAGCAAAGAAGACTAGACTTGGGAAAATAGATCTTATGTTCTAAAAATGCAGGGTAATTATCATCATCTTTCTGTAGAGAGGACAATGTGTTATGAATTTAGTCATTGTTACTGGCTAAATCGTGCCCTCCCACCCCCACCAAAAGATGTTGAAGTCTTAACCTCCAGTGAATGTGACTTACTTGGAAGCAAGATCTTTGCAAATGATCAAGTTAAAAATGAAGTCCTTTCAGTCGGCCCTAACCCAATATGACTGGTATCCTTGTAAAAAGGGGAAATTTGGACAATGACATGCCCTCAGGGAGAACCTCATATGAAAGTGAAGGCAGAGATGGGGTGATGTTTCTTTAAGCCAAGGAATGCCAAAGATTGCCAGCAAACACCAGAAGCTAAGAAAGAGGCAGCACCCTTCCCTCACAGCTGTCAGAAGGAACCAGCCCTACTGACACCTTGGTCTTGGACTTCTAATCTCCAGAACTGTGAGACAATACATTTTTGTTGTCTGAACCACCCAGTTCATGGTACTTTGTTTGGCAGACCTAGCAAACTAGTACTGTTGCCTCATCTGGAAAACGATGGGGTAAATTAATTGATCTCACTGGCCCTCCAGGCTTAACACATGCAATTCTACAAAGGCGTGGACCATTCAGAGGCTCTGAGTCTGGGAACCTGTCTATGGTAATGGGAGGGGAAAGGCTGCATCTCTCAGACAATGAACAAATATTGATTAAGCAACTATTATGTGTCCGGCCTCAGTCTGGACATGGGACACAGCCATGAACGGGAAGACACAATCGCTGTGAACCAGAATTCAAGTCTCCCAAGGAAGATCAGCTCTAAACACATAATTACAAGTGTGATGTGTGTTGTGGAAATGCAGAGACTTCCCTGCGACAATTAAACTAGCACACGAGGTTTACAGAGAGACAGAAATGAGGGTGAGGACTTAGCACCCCAACAAAGAAAGGTAGGGTGGGAGGGGGCAGTATGCATGTCCCAGGCAGGACCATCACAGAGCTCTCAGCCTGACCTTTCTCTAAGGGAACAAACAGCCTTGACAAGCAGAAAGGGGAGAATGAAGGGTTGGCAAAAAAAAGCAACAAATGTCCTCTGTAATGCAGAGACAGCCGCCAGTCACGGCCCATCAAGGCCACAGGAGGCTGAGGAGGTAATATTTCCAGCAGCAGCAGCAGCAGCAGCAGCACAAATTTCAAAGGAATCCTTATCTTCTAGACTCACATCATGAGTCACTTCCAAACTTCAGTTATATTTAGATTTATGTTGGGCCTAATGGCATTCTTTCTGTTTTCTATTTTAAAATGATGTCAAGCAGCCCAGCCAGTGTGGTTCAGTTGGCTGAGCATCGTCCCACACACCAGGAGGTTGCTGGTTGGATTCCTGGTCAGGGCACATGCCTGGGTTGTAGGCTCAATCCCCAGTAGGGGGCGTGCAGGAGGCAGCGGATTGCTGTTTGTATCTCTCCCTTTCTCTCTTTGAAATCCATAGAAACATATATTTTTTAAAATGGTGTCAAGCAGGCTGAAAACAGAATTTATGAATAAGCATGTATTATTTAATCTGGTTTCCTTTTCAACATGTTTTGGCTGGCCAGTAAGTTTCCGTGAGAGGTATGTTCTGTGTTTCCTTGTTTGAAAACAGCTAAGAACATTTTGACAAATCCTCCAAACTATACAAAATGAAAGATATCCAGAATACTAAATACGTACTTAGTAAATTGGTTTCTGAAAAATGTTGACAACATTCTGTGAGGATTAATATTGTGATTGTAACGGATTTCCTCTTCTCTCCCTCAAGACAACCCAGTAGTAAAGGCATTTGGGTCATTGAATTTTCCACATAACATTTAAGATTTTGGTTTTGCTCTTTGCATTATTAATAATTATAATTAATATTTACTGAATATTTAGTATGTGCCAGGCACTGAGCAATGCTCCTTACAGTTATTTTTTTTTCTTAATCCTTACAACAGTCCAGAAAGTAGGGATGTTTATTGTCCCCACTTTAAAGATGAGGGAACTGAGGCTTAGTGTTGTTGAATAACTTATCTTTAGTCACACAGAAAATAAATGGTGGATCCACTGATAATGTAAATGATTTCCAAATTAATGAGGAAATGGGAGTCTTCCCTAGGTTCCATCCCATGTATTGACTATACAAAGGAAACTGGAGAGGTCCTCAGCTCCTCTTATTCATCATCAGAGCACTTGATTTTCATCTTAAGGAATTTGAAAGTGTTTGTCTCACACTATTTATGTTCACTCTCAACTTCCTGAAGGATGAAAGAGCACAAAGGTTTTAATATTCTTGCCCGCAATGAGTCAAGGTCGTCCAAGATGTGTTCAGGATCAGTGTTCTCTCTCCCAAGTCCCATGTGAATCATACTGTGAGGTATAGAAGCTTCCTGCTCACAGAAAAGATCAATCCACAAAATATCTCATGTATACCAGTTCTGACCAATTGATCCAATTCAATTCAACAAGTATTTTTTGAGCCATATACAGGGGATTGCTAGCTGTATCTTAAAATCTACTATTTCCTTCTTTTTAATAAAAGGATTCTAAGTTTTTTTGTAAGCCAAGCACATTTCCCAGTCTCTGTTGCAGCACCCAGGACCATGTCCCTGTTCTAACCACTGAGAAGGAAACAATAGGATTGCATTGTTCTTTCAGGAAGACTCATGAATAGGGAAGAGCTCCTTTTTTCCCATTCTTCCTCTTTTCTGTCTTAAAATGTGGTTCAATGGCTGTACCTCCTGCAACCATCTTGGACCACAAGGTGACCTTGAGAATGGTTGCCATTCACAGCAGAGTGAAAAGATCGAAGAATCTTGGGTCTCAGCATTGTAGATGAACTATATCAGTCCTAGACTATACATTCACATTTTTTAATAAGAAAGAAATATAATTAAGTATATATTTCATGCTCTACTTATGTCCAGCCAAAATTATCTCAAAGTAACACCTACTATGTGCCAGGCATTAGGCTAAAAATAAATCCCTCCACCTCCCCTCTCCCCAGTACACACATACAGGCAAGAAAATAAATAGTTTGGGTATTTGGGGAAAGCCTGATATAATGAAACAATCACAGAGAGATCACACCAACCACAAATATTTATTTTAAAGATTTGACAGAAATGCTTTAGGGGACCGCAGAATTTTATGAAACATTTTCAAATCCATGATTTTATAATAGATTCTTCTCCCACACAGAGCGGTATTTTTTTCTGTATCTATAAAGTGAGGTCCAGCTTCCCATTGCTTATTGCATTCAAAGATCATTACACTAAAAATAATTACCTCAAAACCAGTAGGAATATTTTTCCTTTTCCATTCCACCTACTAAAAAGTTAAGTTATGGACATCTGTGTTAATATATTTTTATTTTACTTTTCCTCAGGAAGCCTCTTTAGCAAGAAAAATGTCTGTGACCTGGATAAGCTTTGAATTATGCTGTAAAAATAAAGCCTTTTGTAGTTTCCTGAAATATATTTGGATCTGAGACTGTAAAAAAATTTGCTGAGATATTGATGCTCATATTAAATTGGCTCTTTTACCAGAATATAATGAAAGTGTAGGCATCCCTCTATATGTCCAAGGACCTTAACTGATGAATAACAATAGTACATTCTGTGACTAAAGGGAAATTTAGCAAAATATGTCAAATAGGCATTTAACTGTAAGGAGATAAAATAATTGCTTATATTGAAGAGTTTTTCCTTAAAGACTGCCATTTGAACTACAGGGATTTGAGTATTCAAATCAACTATAAGAAAATCAAGGAATACCCAGAGCTGAGATGGGCCCAGAGCTGCAGCCACCACGTGCAGGTGGACTGGTTGTTCCCTGGCCTCGCACTAGGGTCTAGGGTGGGACCAGGGTGAGCCTCTGAGGAACTGACATCCACCACTTACCTCAACCTGTACTCCTCACCGTGGCCTTGGGTTAGTTAATTAAGCACACTTTACCTGGCTCTGTAAGGTTGTCTTGTCCCTGCGACTTATAGGTAGTTGCTGGTTTGAGCCCTTTGTAAATAATTTGTCAGCATTACGTCTCTTATCTTGTCCCTTTATTTAATTTGGAACAATGGGATCAAGATCCAGGGTCTGGGGATATAGAAGTGGCTTGGAGTTCAGCTATGGCTCTTTCTACCACCCACCCCCTGGACCCACCTGAGGTTACAAACCACAGCTCAAACACGATAAAAGGAACTGTGTGTTAAGACAACTCTGAAGAGGAAAGGCTGAAATAAAGCAGCCACATGTGGAGATTCTCAAGCTGAATGGCTTTGATCTGACAAGCACCTGCTCTGGTGCTTCCACCAGGAGAAGAAGGTAGGGCTTTGCCTTGGAAGGGGCATCACTCATCTCAGAGAGCACAGCCTAAAAATGTGTGACCTGTCCTTTGAGTGATTTGAAAAAAGGAACACAGAGGACCTATTGTTAAACTTTGGCATCCTGACCTACCTCTAGGAAACCTTGGGGTAAGCTCAGTGCCCTCTGAAGGCATTCAAGCCTCTCCATCTCCCTCTCTAAGGGGAGAACAACATACATTAAGTTTGTGTTAAGAGCAGTGAGAGATTATTGTCAGAAAAAGGGAACACATACTGGGTTGAATTATGTTCTTGTCTCCAAATCACATGTTGAAGGCCTAACCCAAAGTTCCTCAAAATGTGACCATAATGAAAAAAAAAAAAAAAAAGGGCTGTTGCAGATATAATTAGTCAAGATAAGGTCAAACTGGAGTATGGTGGACCCCTAATCCGATATGGCTGCACTGTTATAAGAAGGGGAAATTTAGATGCAGACACACACACTCACACAGGAAGAACGTCATACAAATGCTGACAAGGAACACCAAGCATTGCCAGCAAACACCAAGCATGGAACATACTCCCCCTCACAGCCCTCAGAAGGAACTAACACTGCTGACACCTTGATCTTAGTCTTCTAGCCTCTAGAACTGTGAGACAATAAATTTCTGTGGCTTCAACCACCCAGTCTGTGGTGCTTTGTTATGACAGCCCTAAGACACTAATACAGAAGATCCCCACCTAACAATACAGGAGGCCCTAAACAACCCTGAGCAATCAGACCTATCTAGAGCCCAGAGCCCTCCATGCCCAGCTCCTCAACCCCAGAGAATAACAGTGATGGGCAATGTTTCTCTCAAACCCTTAACCACAAGCAAAATGACATATAACAAAACCAATTTTACCATAGGTTAATCGAAATAAACAAAAGTTAAGTTTGTGTGGTATCTCATCATCATCATAACAAAATGATGTTGCACAAAATGACATTATTTGAGGACCTCCTGAGAAGCTGGAGACTTCCCCACATCTCCTTCCTGTTGATCCCACAGATGATCACTCACTCGTTAGAGGAATCGACGACCTCACCAGCTCTGCTGGCTTCTCACAGAGCTCTTTTCATTTTCAAGGAAGCTGGACCAGAAGGTGCACAGCAGCATCCATCACAGGAAATTTGTCAGTTGTGCTGGGCTTCACCAAATAAAATCTTTCAAAACTGATGCTGTTGGTTTCCCATCAAGGGGAAATCTGGAGAAATTACTAATTTATTTCTGAGATGCTGCTATTACTCCAAACATTTTGGGAACTTTTCTTTTGGAACTTCCTTCGGAATCTTTGGCACATTGTGAGCATGTTCAGTGGGGTGGGGGGCGGGGAGAGTTTATAGCTTTAGAATGTATGAATATGATTTTTGGAAATAGTCAAAAGCTGTATGGACTTACAGGTCAAACACCCCCCTCCCCTTTTGCTATTCATTTTCTTTTTCCCTTTCACTAAAAAAAAAAAAAAAAAAAAAAAAACCTACATTAAGAAAACAGGCCTCCAAAAATATCAGTAAATCAGATCTAGTAATATATCAAAAAATTTATTCACCATGACCAATTTGGATATATACCAAGGATGCAAGGATGGCACAATATTCACAAATCAATAAATGTGATACACCACATAAACAAAATGAAACATAAAAATTATATGATCAGCCCTGGCCAGTTTGGCTCAGCCTGCGGACCAGAGAGTCCCAGGTTTGGTTCCCGCTAGGGGCACGTACCAAAAAAAAATTATATGATCATATCAATAGATCTGAAAAAGCATTTGACAAAATCCAGCACCTATTTTTGATAAAAACTCTCAGCAAAGTAGGAATAGAGGGATCATACCTCAACATAATAAAGGCTATAAATGAAAAACCTACAGTCAACATCATACTCAATGGGCAAAAATTGAAAGCATGTCCCTTAAGAACAGGGGTGCCCACTTTTACCATTCTTATTCAACATAGTACTGAAAGTAGTAGCCACAACGATCAAACAAGAAACAATAAAAGGCATCCAAATTGGAAAGGAGGAAGTGAAACTGTCATTATTCACAGATGACATGATATAGTACATAGAAAACTCTAAAGACCACCAAAAAATTACTAGATCTAATAAATGAATTTGGCAAAGTAGCAGGATACAAAGTTAACATTCAGAAATCAATGGCATTTTTGTACACCAATAATGAACACTCAGAAAGAGAAACTTAAAAATACAATCCCATTTACCATTGCAATAAAAAAATTAAGATACCTAAGAATGAACTTAACCAAGGAAGTAAAAGACATGTTCTCAGAAAATAACAGGACATTAAAAAAAGAAATAGAGGAAGATATTAAAAAGTGGAAGCATATATCATGTTCATGAACTGGAAGAATCAACATTATTAGATTGTCTATACTACCCAAAGCAATCTACAGATTCAATGCAATCCCCATTAAAATACCATTGGCATATTTCACAGATTTGGAACAAATACTCCAAATGTTTATATGGAACCCAAAAAGACCCTGAATAGCCACAGAAATCTTGAAGAAAAAAAAAGAGCAAAGTTGGAGGGATCACAATTCTGGATACCAGATTATACTACAAAGCCATTATAATCAAAACAGCCTGGTACTGGCACAAGAAGAGGCATATAGATCAATGGAACAAAAGAGAGAACCCAGAAATCGACCCAAGACATTATGCTCAATATTTGACAAAGGAGGCAAGAGCATACAATGGAGTAAAGACAATCTCTTCAATAAATGGTGTTGGCAAGAACAGGCATATAGATCAGTGGAACAGAACAGAAAACCAGGAAATTGACCCAAGACATTATGCTCAATTAATATTTGACAAAGGTGGCAAGAGCATACAATGAAGTGAAGACAGCCTCTTTAATAAATGGTGTTGGGAAAATTAGACAGGTATATGCAAAAAAAAAAAAAAGAAACTAGACCATCAACTTACACCATACAAAAGAATAAACTCAAAATGAATAAAAGACTTAAATGTGACTCATGAATCCATAAAAATCCTAGAAGAAAACGTAGGCAACAAAATTTCAGACATCATACACAGCAGAATTTTCACTGATACAACACCTGAGGCAAGAGAAACAAAGGAAAAGATGAACATATGGGACTACATCAAACTAAAAAGCTTCTGCACAGCAAAAGAAACAACCATCAAAAAGGAAAGGAAACCCACTATATGGGAGAGCATAATTGCCAATGATACATCAGATAAGGGATTAATTTCCAAAATATAGAGAGTGCTCATAGAACTCAACAAAAGGAAGACAAAGAACCCAATTAAAAAATGGGCAGAGGACCTAAATAGACACCTCTCCAAAAAGGACATACAGATGGCCAAGAGACATATGAAAAAATGCTCAACATCACTAATCATCAGAGAGATGCAAATTAAAACAACTATGTGGTATCATCTCACACCTGCCAGAATGGTTGCCATCAACAAATCATCAAACAACAAGTGCTGGCGAGGGTATGGAGAAAAGGGGACTCTAGTACATTGCTGGTGGGAATGCAGACTGGTGCAGTCACTATGGAAAACAACATGGTGTTTCCTCAAAAAAATTAAAAATTGATCTGCCATTTGACCCAGTGATCCCACTTCTAGGAATATACCCTAAGAAGCCTGAAACACCAATCAGAAAGAATATACATACCCCTATGTTCATAGCAGCACTATTTACAATCGCTAAGATCTGGAAACAGCCCAAGTGTCCATCACTAGATGAGTGGATAAAACAGCTGTGGTACATATATACAATGGAATACTATGCAGCTGTAAGAAAGAAAGATCTCTTATCCTTTGAGACAACCTGGAGGGAACTTGAGAGTATTATGCTAAGCGAAATAAGCCAATCAGAGAAAGACAAATACCACATGATCTCACTTATTTGTGAAATATGATGAACAAGGTGGGCTGATGAATGAAATAGACCCAGAGACATAGAAAAGAGTATGGTTCAGACTGACAAACCCCAGAGAGGGTGGCAGGGGTGGGGGGATAGGTGAGATGAACCAAAAAACTTATATACATGTATGCATAACCAATGGACATAGACAACAATGCTGAGGGGGTGGGGGGGCAGGATGAGGAGGAGGATGTCTGGGGGGAGGAGAAACATCTGTGACAAAAATTAATAAAAGTTGAAAAAGAAAACAAAATAAAATAAATGGTGTTGGGAAAATTGGACAGCTACATGCAAAAAAAAAGAAAAGAAACTAGACCACCAACTTACACCATACACAAGAATAAACTCAAAATGGATAAAAGACTTAAATGTAAGTCATGAAACCATAAAAATCCTAGAAGAAAATGTAAGCAGAAAAATCTCCGACATCATACATAGTGGAATTTTCACTGATGCATCGCACAGGGCAAGAGAAACAAAGGAAAAATTAATAAATGGGACTATATCAAACTAAAAAGTTTCTACACAGCACAAGAAACCAGCATCAAAATGAAAGGGGAACCCACTATATGAGAGAACATATCTGCCAATGATACATCAGATAAGGGGTTAACTTCTAACGTATATAAAATATTCATACAACTCAGGACAAGGAAGACAAACAATCAGATTTAAAAATGGGCAGAGGATCTGAATGGACACTTCTCCAAAGAGGACACACAAATAGCCAGGAGACATATGAAAAAATGCTCAACATCACAAATCATCAGAGAGATGCAAATTAAAACAACTCTGAGGTATCACCTCACACCTGCCAGAATGGCTGCCATCAACAAATCATCAAATAACAAGTGCTGGCGAGGGTGTGGAGAAAAGGGGACTCTAGTACACTCCTGGTAGTAATGCAGACTGGTGCAACCACTGTGGAAAACAATATGGTGTTTCCCCAAAAACTTAAAAATGAAACTGCCATTTGACCCAGTGATCCCACTTCTTTGAATATATCCTAAGAAGTCTGAAACACCAATCAGAAAGAATATATGTACCTCTTTGTTCATAGTAGTGCTATTTCCAATTGCTAAGATCTGGAAACAGCCCAAGTGTCCACCAGTAGATGAGTGGATAAAAAAGCTGTGATACATTTACACAATGGAACACTATGTAGCTGTAAGGAAGTATCAGAGACTGGGGTGCAGAGGAAGTTTCAGCAGTGAGATACCCAAGGTAAAGAGCTCATGGAGCCAACATCAGGAGGGATCAACAGCAGTAGCAGCATCTTTATTCCCGGCAGCACTGCTGCTGCCGCAGCAGCTTTATTCAATATTTTTAACAGTTTTTATAGACTCATGCAATGGGACAGGGCAGTGCATGGTGCATGCATGCATCCTACGTGTTTGTTGTGTCGTGCTTATGTAAGAAAGCAAGGTCTGCGCCTGCGCAGCCAGTTCCAGGGTAATGTCCTGACCCATAGCCCCTATCAACAACAGGCCAAATTCCCAGGCCCCAACACTCCACCCCCTTGAGGCTGGGGTGTCTGGACTTGACCCATAAAGCATTTTTCTGTGTCGAAAGCCCACAATAGTAGAATAGGGTATAGCATATAACCAAGAGACTTCTAGCGAGGCCTGCAAGGGCTTATGTCCTGATTTGAGGTAGATTATTGCTTCTTTTTTCAGTTTCATTTTTAAAGGTCTTGTTACATATTTTCCCCCCACAGTGTCAGTGGCCTATAAGCCACTCCTGGGCTGCCCAGCAACGTAGCCATAGGGTCAAGCCTTTATATATCACCCAATTATCTGTGCACACATGCACATGGCCAGACTTTTTTATTAACATTATTTATATAGTTTTTAGTTCGGCCCATTGACTTGAATGTCTGGCTTTTGTATCTCACCAAAAGGTATCTGTAGCCAGTTGCAGGGCCACTGCCATCCACATCGGCGGTTGGCCTGGGCAGGAATTATTAGTATATAAAGTGTCTGCCAGAGGGGAAGGTTTTCCCTCCTCAAAAGGGCTGGGGTTTTCCTCTGCTTTCACAGAAGGCTCCTTTTGTTTTGCCCTAAATTGTATAGGTCCCAGCAAGGAACGCAGCTCCTGTGTCAAGGGGCTGTTAGAGAACCAAGCCCTCTGTTCCAACTAAGCTCCCCACTTTCTCAAAGTGGGAGTTTGGGCCACCCCCATGCATAGTCGAGTAGCCCAAGACCATAACCACTCCTCTACGGGGTAGGTGGTTTGCACTGTGATAGGACAAGGACAAGTGATACTTTCACTGGCTAACAGGGCTGCGTATATCGCTGCCAATTGTTTTTCAATAAGGGAGTGATGATTTTCAGCTCCCTTTTATAATTGGGACTAAAACCCAATAGGACTCTTCTGTGCCCCTTGTTTAGTTCAGACACCCCAGCCAAACCCCAAGTCATCCACCTGTACATCAGGAGGAATGGCAAACCCAGATCCACGACTCGCAATGTCTGCGCCCTGGGCTTCCACCCGTTTCATGGCCAGAAAGGCTTGTTCCACCTCAGAAGACCAGTCACAGGTCTCCCCGTTCTGGGCCATGCAGTGGAGGGGTTTCATCAGCATGGCTAAATGGGGTATAAAGGTTCACCAGAACCCTAGCAATCCCAAATATGTCTGCAACTGTTTCACTGTTTCTGGTCAGGGATAGACCTATATCTTATCTATAATTGCCTCTGTCATGACCTTCGTCTTACCTGACCAAACAACACCCAAGAACTTGACAGAGTATCCAGGTCCTTGGACTTTGTCCTCGTTGAAAGCCCACCCCCAGCCCTCCAGGGCTTCCCGAAGGCTGTGTGTTCCGGCTTCTAGCTCTGCAAGAGAATCAGAGGTCAACATTATATGGGACTGCCAAACCATGACAAAGCATTGGACTATGTTAATAGCCTTGGGGTAACACGTGAAATGTCCATTGCCTTCCTTCCCAGGTAAAGGCAAACTGTTCCTGGCTCTTGGGGTCAATGTCTACGGAGAAAAAGGCATTAGCCAAGTCCACAACATAATGGAACTATCCCAATTCCTGTGACAAGGATCCATCAATTCAGTAATATTTGGTATTGCCACCTATAAAGGCGGAGTGACCTTGTTCAGTTCCCAGTAGTCCAGTCATCCATCATGAGCCATTAGGCTGTCAGGCCTTCCTACTGGCCACACTGGGGTCGCTGAAGGAGGGCTCGTCCGTGTCACCGTCCTCAGATGCTCTGTTGTCCTCAGCCACGCTGCCCACCCTGTCGGACAGAGCTTCCCCTCCCTCCCCCGAGGCCTATTTCCCCAGAGTCCCTCAGGCTGCGGCGGCTCCTCCCCCCGCAGCGGGTCTGAGCTCGGCCCGCTCCTCAGCCGCCTGGGTACCCCTATGTTCTCAGAGTCCTGCATAGGCCCGCTTTCTGCCGCACCAAGGGCCAGGCTTGTCGAATGGACCCGGTGCGACTACTAAGCGCGAGAAGTCACAGCCAACTCTGCCGGACCCCAGAGCATGCGCTCAGCTGCCACCAGGCACTGCTCCAAGTCCTCCTCCTTCTGCTGTAGCTGCTGCACTTAGTTCATGAGGTCCTGGATGTCATGGCTGGCATGATGCAAGACTGCCAGGAACATCCAGGTGACTCCACCCGCAGCCTCCCGATGCACTGTGGGAATGTTCAGTTTCAGCGTTTTCAAAGCCTTCCACACCTTGTCAGGCCAGGGACGTACAGCGTCCCAATCCTCTGGCGGCATCCAGGCCATTAGGTCCCCTGGGGACCTTCAAAGACCTTTGGAAAACTGCTTTTCTCTTCAATGTTGAAGAAGATGCCAACTGAAAAAGCATCCATGAACATGCTTTTTGATCATTTAATATTGAAATCTTAGAGAGTACAGACTCCCAGCTGTAGACTGCCTGGAACCACGAGCCTGGGTTCCCCAGCTCCAGATGAGGAGACAGGTCAGGAGGGAGAGATGGTTTCGGCACAGGATAGAGAGGAGCCCAACATAAGCGGTCAGTAAATACTACCTATCATTCATAGCCCTAGTGTACATGGTAAAGACAATAAGTACAGTATAAAAACCACTTGTACCTGGCTAAGACAAAAAAAAAAAAAAAAGAAATTTTAGATGATAATTCTAAATTTATAGTAATACTTCACCAAGCCTAATATTACTAAAAATGTTTCTTTTAACTTATTCCAGAGACTTGTTTATAGATCATAGACAAATGTTATTATTTCAATATGGTCTTCAGGAATGCCTTCTCTGAAACACCAGGTAACCTCAGTGTGAATCGTGCAATTTTCTTTCAAAAAGCAATGATCACTTACCCTTCATTTTCTTAATGAAAAATATCACATCCATATTCATTAGTTCACATATGACCATAACTAAGATAAGAAATTTGAAATTCTGGGTTTTGAATCATTTGAGTAATAGAAAAGCACTGAGTTTTCAGGAAGAGCAATTTTGAATTACTTAATATTAACTACTAGCATCTCCTGTTTCTCTAGACAAGTTAGGAGACCATTTATTCATTCAATAGCCAATCTCATATATCTTCTGTAGCTACAGTACTTTGTTGGGATAAGTGATATTTACATTAATGTCCCTGAAATGCTATAAAAATTTGAAATACTTTCTCAAAGAAAAAACAAAATTATTTTCATGTATTTGAGTAGATTTTCATTATTCAAGTATAGTTATTATATCATGATATTAATTCATATATTATCAGGATATGTAATTAATTGGAATATGGCATTCATCAATCACGCATAGAAAGTGGAATGTTCTAGCAATGATATTGCTATTGAACTTTTTTTCTATTTGGTTACCAAAAATTTTTGTGACTAAGTAATTCAACCTTCAATAAAATAATCCAATGACAAGAATTTATACACTCAGCCAATTAATCACCTGAAAAGCTACAACTTATTTTTTTTTTCCAGTGGACCAGGTGTGCTTTCTATCTGACTTGATCAGAGAAGTCATGCCTGTCAAACTTCTCTAGCAATTCCTACACTGAAGGAACCCTTCAGCTGTGGTAATGGCCAGGTCTTCATTGTGTTTACAAGTTTCCAAGGGTGTTGTCTGGCTTTTGTAGTATGTTGCTATTAAATGATTCTAAGGTACTTCTTAAAGTAAATACAAACAGAAACTAAACACCTATTGCTATGGTGCCAATGGCAAGCAATTTAAACAACACTTTGAGTTTACTCAGAATCTATACTAAAAATTTTAAGTATAGAAATTCTGGTTAGCCAACAGGAAGAAAGTGATTTCATAGTATATTCTCATCAAAGTATCATTCCATTAGTTTCAAATTACAAATGAAATAAGGAAGCTAGTGACTTATTAAGAAGCTTTATTTATGAAATATCATGAACAAATTAAGCTGTCAATCAAAATAGACCCAAAAACATGGAAGTGAGGAACAAACTGACAAACTTCAGGGGAAGAGATAAACCAAAGAGCTTATATGCATATATGCACAACCAATGGATACAGACAATAGTTTGGGAAAAGCAGGAGGGGGGTGAGAATGGGGAGGAGGGGGGTGGATGGGGAGAAAAGGGGGACATCTGTAATACTTTCAACAATAAAGATTTTTTAAAAGATTTTTTTTTTAAAAAGAAGCTGTAGTAGTAGAAGCTTTTGCTCAATTTGGTTTTCAGTCTGTGGGGCCAGATGGACAGACCCTCTTCTGAGGAGCCACATCTCCCAGGTAACACAGCTCATCTAGTGACGCCACCCACTCACTGATCAAGCAGTTTTACTGTGTGTCCCTCCCAAAATCAACTGTGGTCTCTCTAGCATCAAAATGCTATATCACACACCTCCTGAGGCTGCCAAGTGGCCCTGTCTTCAGTGCTGAAGGGACAACATGAGCAGCTACATGCCTGCATCTCCACTGGAAGCCTATCACTCCACTTCCAGCCCCACACAAAGCCACTGGATGCCACTCACATAGAGATGACACCAAATGTGTAACAGACCCGTAAGTCTCCCTAGTAGGAAGATGTCGGCATGTCAGACTCAGAACAAATAACTTTTCTTTTTTTAAACATTTTTTCTTTTATTGATTTTTAGCGAGAGAGGAAGGGAGAGAGAGAGATAGAAACATCAATGAGAGAGAAGATCGATTGGCCGCCTCCTACATGGCCCCCACTGGGGATTGGGCCCACAACCTGGGCATGTGCCCTGACCAGGAATCGAACCGGCAACCTCTTGTGAGCCACACCGGCTGGGCACATCTGTTGGTTTTTATATTAGGTGCTCACAAAATGCTAAGCACTGTATATGGTGGCCTTACACAGCCCTACCTTTATCATTTCAGATAAAATTTTGAAAACAGTTAGGAGAGGTGAGAGAACGCTCACAGGTGAAAGACTTGGAGCAGGCATTCTGAGCTACCGTGCAATACCGCCCCAGGCAGAAACCTTAGGGACCAGCGCCACTCTGCTCACTTGGGGAGTATATACAGAGAACACAGCACTGAGCCAGTTAGGACAGAGGCTCCTCACCTGCACTCTTCTAGTACCTATGCTAAGATTTCTGGCCTGTCTCATGTCTGAAATGACTCGATGGATTCCTAATGCTCCGTCCAGCTCCACAGCATTCAGAACAGCTAGTGACTTAATCAAAATGAAAACAAACTCCCACTTGAACTGGTAAGAAAAGAAATCCAAGATAATCACTAACATTCATGTAGCGTAGTTGATAGAGTGTGGGGAGCTCTGAGACACACACCTGAGAGGAGCCTGGTTCCAACACCCACGCCACACCCTCTGACTCTGCATCCTGTGTTTCTGCTATGATGCCCCAATGCTTCTCCTCTGTACTTACCGATCTGCAGATTAGGAATGTGTTTGCAGCTTGAATGTTACTATCTGAACATGAAAAATTGCAATCAAAAGAATGTGAGAATTTGTCATCCAAGTTAGAAACCACACAGCCATATTAAACTCCTCCTCTTCCATTTGGGGACTGAGTCCCTAAATATAGCTCCATGCCATCTCATGCTCTGAATATTCTTTTCATATTCTTTGATCTGGTCCTTCTCATCCTTAATAGTTATCTCATGTCAGATTAGCTCAATAGCCTCCCAACTGGTGTTCAGGCATCCATCTGGTCCTGACCCACTGTGAGTCACTCCCCTACTCAAGAAATGTCAGTTATTATTTGTAAAATCTAAGACTGATCAATTATATTAGTCCTCTGCATAACACTCTCCAGTGCTTCCCCAGGGCTTTAAGGATCAAGTCCCAAGTCTGAGTATGGCCCACAGGCTATGAAACTTGAGGACGATTGTCCAAACAATCTCTCAAACCTAGAGTATTTTAGAAACATCTGCAAAAATGCCTGTGTAAGAAAAATAAATTCACTCACCTTCCCCATAGCAACCAAGACTAAAAATTATTCAGCTCAGGTCTTTTCTGCTTTCTTTACCATCTTTGGCATGTTTTCTACACCATTAGGCAATCTTCCATGTTTAAATAAAAGTTAAATATTCTCCCTTTTAGAAACCTAATTATAAAACTTAACATTTTAATTACCACTCCCTACAAAAAAGGCAAGGAGAAAAAAACAAGCATATAATTTACCTGTAATTTCTAAAACGTATATAGAAATTCCTCAGATGCTCCCAGAATGGCTTGATCAAGAGGGCAAAGGTTTGAATAATCAAAGAAAAGGACCTGGCATCACTGGGAGCCTGTAGCTCAGATGCGGCTTCAGAGTAAATCTGGCTTCTCTTTGTGCTGGTCAAAGGGAAAAGCGATGTTTGCGTCACACCTGTATTACCTGTAGCAACAACAAACACTTCACATAACTCCCAAACCACCCACTGGCAAAGAATAGAGCTAGTCTGAGGTTCATGGCTGTTATTATGTGTTGGTGAGTGAATTCCCCTTATTCTGATAAACATACAGACTACAGCACATATAACTGTGTTTCCTTATCTCTCTAGTTGCCTATAATTTCCAATGACCTATTATAAATAAAATTAAATTTTATTAATAGACCAAAAAAATCCCATTTTGTTCTCATTCTTAATCAATAGATCCTTTGTGTCATATAAATATTTGACATACAAACAGATGAACTTTTTACCTTATTGTGAATATTTATCTTGAAAAGTATGTTTTAGTTTAGTTAGACACCATGAAGTGGAGGTTATGTTCCTATGACAGGTAAATTGGTTAAATTCAACATACATGTCTTTAGAGTCTGCTGCATTTAAGATGTGGGCCTGTAGCCCAGCAGGTGTTGCTCAGTGGTTGAGTGTTGACCCATGCACCAAGAGGTCATCAGTTCGATTCCGGTCAGGGCACATGCCCAGGTTGTGGGCCCAATCCCCAGTGGGGGGCATGCAGGAGGCGACCAATCGATGTTCTTTTTCATCAATGTTTCTATCTCTCTCCCTCTCCCTTTCTCTGTCTCTAAAAATCAATAAAGAAAAAAAAAAAAAAGACGTGGGCCTGCAAAAAAACAAACAAACAAAAACCCTTCTGGCCCTGACTGGTTTGCTTCAGCAGTTACAGCATCAGTTCGATTCTCATTCAAACGCACAAACCTGGGATTCAGATTCTATCTGGGGCCCTGGTCAAGGTCGTGTGGGAGGCAACCAATTGATGTGTCTCTCTCACATCAATGTTTCTCTCTCTCTTCCCCAACCCCACTCTTCCGCTCTAAAAAAAAAAAAAAAACGTCAGGGGGAAAATATCCTTGGGTGAGGATTAACAACAACTACAACAAAAACCCCTCTGACTTCTAAGCGTTCACAATTCTTACTAGACGATTATCGACATGCTCTACTCTTCACTTATCCTCTCAACAACCATGCAAGTACCTATTCAGGCCAGGCTGAGATAGGCTGTGAGCACTGCCAGTGGCCCAGGAGGTTGTGGCCTTAGAGGGTGATAATGTAGCAAATCACATTGTAACAAGTGGCAGGATTTCCTTCTTTTTTAAAGCTGAATAATATTCCATTGTATGTATGTGCCTCATTTTCTGTATCCATTCATCTGTCAATGAACATATGGGATATTTTCATATCTTAGCTATTTAATAATGCTGCAGCAAACATATCTCTTCAAGGCTCTGATTTCAGTTATTTTGGGTATATACTCAAAAGTGGGATTGCTATGGTAGTTTTATTTTTAATATTTTAAAGAATCTCCAAATTGTTTTCCATTGCTGCTACACTATTTTACATTCATACCAACAGTGTACAAAGTTTGCAATTTCCCCACAACCTCACCAACACTTATCTTTTTTTTTTTTTAAATAATAGCTATCCTAACAGATGTGAGGTAATGTCTCATAGTTTTGATTTGCATTTCCCTATACTTAATGGTGTTGAACATCTTTTCATATACCTATTGGCCATTTGTATATTTTCTTTGGAGAAATATGTGTTCAAAACCTTTGCCCATTTTTTTTTTTTTTTTTTTTATCCTCACCCGAGGACATTTTTTCATTTTTTGTTCAGATAGAGTGGGAGGGAGAAAGAGGAAGAGAGAGAGAGAGAAACATCGATGCGAAAATGACACATCAAGTGGCTGCCACCCGCACGACCAACCAGGGCCGGGGACAAACTGCAACCGAGGTACGTGCTCGTAGCGGGAACCGAAGCCGGGTCTCTCTGGACCGCAGGCCGACACTCTAACCGCTGAGCCAAACCGGCCAGGGCCCTTTGCCCATTTTTAAATCAGGTTTTGTTTTGCTATTGAGTTGCAGTCTTATGTTGGTTTTAATGCTTAGAATAAAGGCACAATCTGTTTGGTTTTCTCCTCGATGCAGAAAATATCTTTTTTTTAGTTGGAACTCACAAGAAGCGAGAGTTTTCAAATATAACCTTAGAATGTGAAATACAGAAAACAAGAAATTCTATCTGGAAGAACCTGTGCTTTTTAAAACACCGGTTCTTGACAAGTTGAGCAGCAGAGGGCAGGATGGTACAGGGGAAAAGTCAGGGGCCCAGCAGCCAGAAACCATGGCTGGTCCCATTCCAGCTGGAAGTCTTTTCACCTCTGCAGGGTGTCTGTTAACTCGCCTGCAAAGTCAGGAGCTGGGTTGGATAGACTTTCCTACACCTAGCATACTTTTTCTTTCATTCAGTAATATTACCACACCCCTGTTATCTGACAGACACTGTGCTAGGTGCTGGAATAGAGCAGTACACAGGAGTAAAAGTCCCTGGCAATTTGGAGTTTATATTCTTGTAGGGATAGTAGACAATTTATGAGTAATTTCACAAGTAACATTGTTTCAGACAGTGCCAACTGCTACATGTAAACAACCACTGGCCTCATTTTTGTCCTCTTCTTTACTAGTCTGACCCCTTCCTGGGTCGACTTTTCCCTAAATATGCACAAGGCTCTCATTTAGGTCTCCTCCTCATTTAGGTCTCAGCTCTGATCTCATAAGAAGCCTTCTGAGACCACCCTGGCTAATGCTGGCTCACCCTACCCCAGTCACTGTATAACATGTCACCCTGTTTTATTTCATTTGGAACATTTAGCTCTGTCTGAAACAATATTTTTCTAATTATTTAGAACGTAATCTCCAAATGGCCAGTTTTTCTGATGATACCCAGGTAGGCAAACAATTTCATTTCTACCTTGTCCAAACTTTCTCATGAACTATGGAATGAAGAAAATATTTCTGACTTATCTTCTAGAAGTATTCAGAAGAATATTTAATAAATATTAGATACTGAACATACTTTTATTTATATATTTATTTATTAATCTATTTATCTATTTTACATCTTGCTAAAAAAAAAAAAAAAATCACCTGTATGAACCAGGAAGTTATCTTTTTCAGTACAGGAATTTAGGCAATGCTCTTAATTTCTATAAATCTTAGTATTGAAATGGAGTTAATAATCCCCTGCGTGCAGGAATTTTTTTTTAATTCTTAAACAAGATAATTGAAAGCTCCCAGCAAAGTGTTGACATAAAAGGAGGGTATGCCTACTAGATTGTCATTGAATTAGAGTTAGTAATTTAACAAATATTTGAAAAAGTTTCCAGTAAAATGTTTCAGTGTGCTTTTATTTATTTATTTATTTATTTATTTATTTATTTATTTTTGATCCTCACCCGAGGATATTCTTCCATTTATTTTCAGACAGAGTGGAAGGGAGGGAGAGTGAAGCATCGATGTGAGAGAGACACATCGACTGGTTGCCTCTCACACAACCCCTACCAGGGCCGGAAACCAAACTGCAACCGAGGCACGTGCCCTTGACTGGAATTGAACCCATCCGTGACTCTTTGGTCTGCAGACCAGTGCTCTAACCACTGAGCAAACCGGCCAGGGTTCAGTGTGCTCTTATTTAAAGCATAACTTCTGATCTTAAAAAACAGCAACATCACCAAGCAATTAAGTCAGATTCTCAATGGGGTACCCCATTGAGAATAATGCAATGTACGATGTAAACAGAAAACATTTCAGTCTATACTTCAGGCCCATCAAGCAAAGAAACCACACAGGTATCAAAACTGTGCTGCTCCCTGCAGCTTCCTCAAGCCCAGTCACACACAACGCCAGCACAGAGGGCACCCCAGCCCCGCACAGCTACAGGCAGTGTGCAGTGTCACTGATGACCTGGCCACCTGAAGAATATATGAGACAGAGGTTAGATTTCAAGGGAACTTGGTCTCAGTTGAGACAGGCCAGTAAGCCAGGACAAGAGGAATAGGGAAACTGAGACAGAGATGAACAAACTGACAAAGCAATTTACAGTGGGTACAGAAGGTCACCTTCCTAGAGATAACATCTAGGCCTCAGTTGTATTTCAGCTCCAGGCCCAGAAAAGCACCTAAACCAGGTGGGGGCACCAAAACCAGCTGCAATGACTAAGGACCCCCTGCCCTGACATTGACCAGTCAATCAGTGGAGACCACAACCCCGAAGAAGCACACCTAGAAAACTGATGAATATTCTGTTGAAACCATTCCTTGAGACCTCCCCTAAGATTCCTGCCTGCAAGAGAGAAATAAAAGCCTCAATGCAAAGGACCCAAGGTGAGCTCTCCTTCCCAGGAGCACTCCAGCTTTCCCCCTCCCTTTTTTCCCCCACAGGCATGCATCTCCTAGACTCTAAGAAATCCCGTGAGGCTTGCAACCAGGGCAGCAATGGGCAGAGGGCAGTTCACCCCAGGCAAACCTCCTGAACCTGTCCCCGAGGCCCCCTTATCTCTGACTTCTTAGTGAGTCAAAGCAGACCAGCCTAAGCTCATTTCCCCAGCCCTTTCTTGTATCATTGTGCCCAGCTTTAATAGACGTCCTCTAAAATTCACCTGGACTCATGTTGTGAAAATTTTCCTGCGCAAAGTCAAGAACCCACACACTACCACTACCGGCTGGCCCTAGGCAGACCTGCTCAGGGCCAGGTCCCCTTTCCGGTAACATCAGGAATATGGCCATTGACCCAGCCAAAGAGGTAGAGCATTTTCCTGAAATGAAACGCCTCTTTTGTAGCAGAGCAATCTTGGCTCTTGACTATTTACTCCCCTGGGAGACAGCTGCTACATCCACATGGTCAGATTTAAGTTCAAGATCTAAGTAAACAATGGAGCAAAGGAAATTTTCATTTATTCAATCAACAGACATTTATTGAGGGCCAATTTGACTAGATATAAACATTTTGAAGATTACAATTTGATAAGCCTTAAACAGATCTATAGATGTTTGAAAAAACTGTCAGCCTCATCCTGCTTTCTGCATAATTACTGTTACCACCTGGCCAGAGTCTGCCAGGGAGGGTCCTGATGTCATCCCAGGATGCAAAATTGTAATATTTAGGGAAAGATAGTCAGTAGAAATAAAGCAATGCTCAAACTATGTTTTGTACTGAAGCTCAAATAAAAAACATACACAATTTTATCACATTAAGTACCTCATAATTTGTGCAACAGTTTACTTGGAATATATTTATAGAAGGGAGGGGAGAAGCATGGAAACAGGTAAAAGCTTGGTGCATTGAGACAAATAAATACAGTGTATCAATGTCAATGGTGATATTAGATTGAACTGTATAATGTGTCATTTTTGTAAGTCAAAAATAGTTATTATCAGTAATTTCATCATTTAACCTAATATATGTCCTGAGATAGTAGGAGAGGTTGCTGGAGAGGTGGGCAGGGTGTTTGGATTTGTCCTGTAGCCTGTGAGGAGCCCCTGAAGAATTTTAAACAGAAGAGTGACATAATATTTATTTTATGATTACCATTCTGACAATGTGGTTGAGTTTGAAGACACTGAAACCAGATTTAAAGAAACCAGTGAAATGACTATACTAATAGTTCATTAATGAACAGTTTTTATTGATTGCATTGTTTATTGCAGTATTTATTGATTGACGGGCACAACTGTTGTGGCAGAAATTTGGTTGGCAGGAAGAGACAGATTGCACAAACTCAGAGGATTTGAAAAGGACTGTTCAGTGCGCACAGTGCTGGCCCAGTGGAGTCACCTCCAAAGGCTGAGCCCCACGCCTGGGTTCCTGCCGCCTTTTATACATGATAAGCTTCCAGGTATTTGGGGCCTTTCTAGTTCCACTATAGTTTAGGCAGTTGGTGGATGTAAGGGGATTACAAGAGCCAGGGACCAGGGTCTTTGCACTTTGAGATAAGGGGATCGTCTGTATCTGGCTTGCCTTCTCACAATAATGACCCCCAAAGATATCCACATCCTAATCCCTGGGATCTTTGAGTATGTTACTTTACATGCTTCAAGGACTTTGCAAATGTGATTAAGCCAAGAATCTTGAGATAAGTCATCTAGGTGGGCCCAATGTAATCACAAGGATTCTTATAAGAAGGCAAGCGGGTCAGAGTCAGAGAGATTGGAAGACCCCATGCTTTGAGGATGGAGGAAGAGGCCACAATCCAAGGGATGCAAGCATCCCCTAGAAGCTAAAAAAGGCAAGGAACGGATTCCCCCCAAGATCCTCCAGAAGAAATGCAGTCCTGGGATGCCTTGATTTTAACCCACTGATGCCATTTTTGGACTACCGACCTCCAAAACTGTAAAATTATAATACTGTGTTGTTTTGAGCCACTAAATTTGTGGTAATTTGTTACAGCAGTGATAAAAAAACAAAAAACAAAACAAAACAAAAAACTGTGTTAACTTAACGGGGCATGGCATGCCCAGATATTTGGGTAAACATTATTCTGGTTGTGTCTGTGAGAGTGTTTCTGGATGAGATTAACATTTGAATGGAGTAAAGCAGATTTTCCTCCTCCGTGTGAGTGGGTCTCATTCAACACATTGAAGGCCTGAATAGAAGAAAAATGCTGAAAAAGTAGCATTCATTCTTTCTGCCTGACTGGATCTTCTGCCTTTGGACTCGGACTGCTAGGAACTATACCCTTGACTTGAATCTCCAGCTTGCCAACTACACATCTTAGTGCTTCTCAGCTTCCATAATTGTGTGAGCCAATTCCTTCTAGTAAATCTACAATTTCATTCAGGCACTAAACACCTGCAGTTAAGACAGACCCCACAATTTAAAGGAAACAGTACCCAACAAGACTGCCCTCATTTTAGATTCAAGGTGCACTTCAAGGTTTCCCAGGCCACCCACGTGTCTGTCAAAGTAAGGAACATTCAAACTTGTGAAGAATTTTTGTGACTTTATTTGAGCCAAAACTATCGACAAATGCCATTTAGCAAAACCTCAACAAATTGAGATAATGCTCCAGAGACTAGTAGTTCTGCACTTCATTTTATACATTACAATCAAAAGAGAAGGCATAAGTGGGTTACATGAAATCCACTGATGATAGATTAAGGAGGTGGGAAAAAGCAAAGTTGGTGGGGGGGCCTGTGGGATTGGAAGAAAAGGAAAATGATAGACATCTTTTACATAGGTGGGTACAGGATAGTTAATAGTCAGCAATTAACTCAATAATAATGAGGGAATTTGTGGTCTCCACAGAGGGGTGCCTGTGTTTTGAGGAGTCCGGAAAAAGGAAAATTACTTGACATTCCAAAGATATGTTATCACAGATGCAAAAAGACAATAGACAGGCTCGGTTAAGGTAAAGATTGACCTTTGTTCTAGGAAGGTGCTGGCGTAGCCTAGGACATGACTACGTGTCATAAACTGCTTTTAGTTAAGCTTTGATTTCAGACCATCCTTTGTGATTACTTTAGGTTTTTGAGTTCACAAGATCACCACACAGTCTTCTGAGCTTGCCAACTTAGCATGTGGCCCCTTTTCGTCCACATATCTGACTGGGGATAAATTCAGGGGTTCCTATGACCCTCTCAGTTTCAGTAATTTGCTAGAACAACTCACAGAAGTCAGAAAAGCTCTATATTTGCAATAGAACTCATTATAAAATTATATAAAGCAGAAGGACTAGTAAATGAAGAGACACAGAGGGCGAAATCTGGGCAGCAGAAAAGTGGTTCCCTGCCTTCCCCATGCCCTCCGTGGTCAGGGCACACCACATAGCTGATCACTCCACTCAGCTCAGTGTCCAGAGTAGTTACTGAAGTTTTATTGTGATGGCCTGATTGATTAAATTATTGGCCATGTGAATGAGATCAATCTCCAGCCCTCTCCTTCCTCAGAGGTTGGGCAGTTGAAAGTTTCAACCCTCAAATCACAAGGTTGATCTCTCTAGTGACTAACCCCCATTCTGAGGCCAACTAGGAGGCCACCAACAGTCATCGAATTAGCATAACAAAGACAAAGACCAGACAAATTCTTTGTCATACCACAGTTCTCTTCAGAGGAAATGTTGCTCTGGCACTACCCATGCACCCCTTACCCGAGGGGGCTTGGGTTGATTTTGAATGGCTCTTAGTAAAGGTCTCCTGGAGACTTTCTAGATGTGCTTCATCTGTAAGTGTGCAGGTTTACAATGGATCTTAACACATTTGTTCCAAAAATAACCATACCTACATTTCATATTGCTACTTTCCTATCTTGATAGAACTTTGTAAGCAACAAGAAAGCAAAGTTTGTTTTTTAAAAAGAAAAGAGCTATTGGGAATCAATTCTCCCTTGGACAAGTTTCAGTTTTGCCCATTTCTGGGGATAGATGGTGGTGATGGTGGCACAAAAATGTGAATATATTTAATGCCACTGCAGTGTTCACTTAAAAATGGTTAGGATGGTAAATTTTAGGCTGTGTATATTTTACACAATTTAAGAAAAAAAGTTCGCTTGGGTCACTTTTAGATTAATTTAATCCGAGCTCAAGGAGAGAATCTTTTCCAGTTAGTTAAATCAATATGTCCAGTCTCCACTCCCTGGAATGGGGCCATGGACAGCTGTCAGTGATGGGCAGTGAGAGGAGTAAGGTTGCCCAGCTAGCTCCCTCTGGTAGCTGCACAGGAGTTCTCAGATGGGAGGAGCTCCTCACCTAGTGCCACCTTCTGCTGATGCTCCAATCTGTCCAGGGAAGAAAGCCCATGTCTCAGCAGTGGCCACTCTGAGGGTGAGTAGGACTTCACAGCCAGAGGTCCTATGAAAATACTGACTGGGCACCTGATGAAATTTATCTGATGGTTGGCGAGTGAGATCAATTGATTTATTTTTTTCCCCTATAAATTGTGATTGGAATTTTTGGTGAAAACTTTAAAACCTAAATGATCTCTCCAAGACATTTCTCTGCAGAATTTGAGTGTGCTGTTACCTTCTCTTTCCTTCTCCTGGCATTAAGTTTTGTGTCTTCTCCTCTGTTTTATTAGAGGGACTGAATTTTTCTGCTTGCTCTGTTACTCCAGAAGTTTCATGTTTGCATTTCCTTGTGTAGCATGTAAAAAGTTTCAGAGAAGATTTCTACATTTATCCCTTCAAAAACCTACATTTCATGTTCCATTCGTCTGTGAAATGTTCACATTGATAGACATCTGTTGAGCATCTATTATGTACCATTGACTAGGACATATTAGTCTCCCGGGATACAAACATGGTGCAGAAACAGGCCCTTCCCCAAATACCTGATATCTAAGGTGAACTTATTTTTCTGATATAAAATGTCCCCTTGTTTGTTTCTCTAAACAGGTTTTGGGAATTTATAATAACAGAGTAAAAGTGAAGTGAATAAATATTTATTTTTAGAATGGTTAGTCGTGCCCAGCTGTGTGGCTCAGTGACTGAGCGTCGTCCCATGCGTGCACCAAGAGGTCGCCCAGTTTGATTCCCAGTCAAGGTACATGCCCAGATTGTAGGCCAAATCCCCAGTTGGGGGCATGCAGGAGGCGGCCAATCAATGTTTTCTTTCATCATTGTTTCTATCTCTCTCTCCCTCTCCCTTCCTCTATCTCTAAAGTCAATAAAGAGAGAGAGAAAAAGAAAAGAATGGTTAGTCTTCATTCCTGTAGCAAATCTCCAGACCTCATCTGCCTGCAGGTACAATTAAGTTGCATCTTTCTGAGCTTCGCTAGCTTGTGAGGCCTCATTTGAGTTACAGCAGAACCTTAACCCTTGGCAAGTTTGTAAGCGTCCTCCTCTGCAGTCCCCTCGGGCTCACTGAGGAGGATCCGGGGTAAGGCAACATAGGCCTGAGTCCAGCCATGCCGCTTCCTCATGGAAATTCACCATGGGTGTGCACTTGAGGAAGGCTCCTCTTGACTGCAAGGTTGCAGGTGCTCTGCAGGTGTGGAGCTTCTCAAAGTGCTAAGGGTTCCCTGAGGAAGTCACAGGAAGCCTGCAACTTCCCTAAGCTTTTAGAAAATGAGAGGAGAATGTATCTTTCTCTAATGTTGGATCACATGTTATCACCAGGGCACTCAAAGCAGTACTATCTCCTAGAAAACAGTTTCTCCAGCTTCTGACTCCCCCACCAGTTTATCAAGCCAGGCAAGAAAATACCTATCCAGGAATGTTCGTGGTGCAGCTCCATGGTCAGACCATCCCAGCTCTGCAATCTTGGGCAAATCTGCTAGCCTCTCTGTACTTTAGTTTCCTTTATTATAAAGGAGGGTATTAATACCTATTATTTAATTGGGTTGTTAAAGACCAAATTAGATAAGTATATATAGTGCTAAGAATACCACTCAGTGCCTGGTGAGCACATGACACCTGTTAACGGCTGCTTTCCTCATCATCATGTTTATCATTCCTCTCTCCCCACTCCATCACTGAAGTGCACATGCACAAAACTTCCTCTGCTTCAGCAGCCCCTCCTTTCAGATTGCCTCAAGCAGCTAGGTATCTAGAATAACTGGGGTGCTATTGGACTCTATTCATCTGAGAAATCAGAATGAACCTGTTTAAGTCTACTGAAGGAACCACCAAAAATAAATATGTTCATTGCATTCTAAAAGTTAAACTCAAAAAAATAAATAAATAAAAGTTAAACTCAATCTGAATGAATGAATATGTTATCTAGGATACAGTGAAGTTTCAATATCCTTAAGACTCACTTCACTTTCAATTAGGATTAAATTTTGCTCCAAGTATCTGGATGTGATGTTGGATAGTAAACAGTTGAGCAGCAAGATTGATAACTTGAATCACTCTAGCTTCATTTCAAACTTTCATGAATGTGTCTGTGACTCTGAGCCACAAACATAGTGTCATCAGAAGCAGCCATCCTTTCTCCCCACAGTTTGTACCACTTCAGTTTTGCTCTTTTGTTTCCATGGCTCTGTTTTGCTCCCAGATTTTCCAACCATGTAACCTTTGAGTCATTCTTGACACCTCTCTTCCCCTTCCTTCCTGAATTTAATAAACTACCAACAAATCTGCTGCTACTTGTTGCAATATAGTGCCCTCCCCAGCAGCAATAACGCAACCTCTATTGTTATAACCACCTTTCAGGGGGAATTCCAGCTACAGGCGTTGGAGGCCCCAGTGGAAACCTGGGGAGGGACTGCTCTAGCCTTTCACTCCCTCCTGACCTGACTCACACGGAGAACCAGCTCTTAGCTGGAGCCCAGAAGGGAGGTAAACAACTGGGCAAGTGCTTCCTACCCATCCAGTCTCAGGAACAGGGGGCTTTCCCACAATACCGGGCCAGTCTCTAGGCAAAGGAATGTCTGTGTTCCAAGGTACAACACTGGCTAGAGATTTTCACCCCCCTTCAAAATAACTTTGAAGCTGTGCAAAAGTCTTGCCAACACCTAACTTGAGAGCTCCTCTGCTTACCCTGGGAGGGGCAGTTTCCTGTCAGCCTGTCACATGAGGGAAGTGGAGGAACAATCATTTTGCAAGATTCTCCCTTTTTTAAATCCAAAATTTAAAAATCTAACAGAATTAAGCTTTATGTAAGATAATGTATCAGACAAGACATTCAGTCCTAAAGGATAATTCTACCATCTTAGAGACTTGTTATCATGATATGCTTATTTTTAAAAAACAATTTAGAAACTCTTCGCCAAAATCAGATTAAACATTCCTGGCTCCTTAAATAATTCCAGATCCTTCCCCACCTTGGCTATCCTTCTCTGAACGTGTGTTAGGTTCTTGATTTCTCTTAAATATGGCACTCAGGAGGGAATGCAGGATTCCTGAGGGGCAAGCTGAAAGGTCAGCTTTCTGTTACACATTGCAGTGTTTCCACATATCGACCTCGGCTACAATCCTTACTCCTTTTTTCACACAAACTACTCCCAAACCCAGGCCTTCCATTCTGAACTAAGGAAGTTGGGTTTGATGGCTCTTGTTTGTGTTTTTGCTTTTTAGGAGAATCAGAGAATATTAGAACTAAAGAGTCCATAGAAATTGCTGGTATAGTGTCTTCAAGTTTTGGGTTACAGCTCATTCACGGGCTATGAAATAAATTCAATAAGACACCACCAGCTTTTCCTTTAAAAATGAAATAAAATAGAGTATAAAATATCAGAGTATACTGCATTTATGAAGGGCAAGTATTATTTCATGAAAACTTTGTTTCAAGGTGTGTGTGTGTGTGTGTGTGTGTGTGTGTGTATCTACTAGGTTATGATCACCATTAGATTTTAGTCAAAAAAGTAAAAGCCACTGGTCTAGTCCAATGAGGAACTAGCAGTGCTCTATAATGGATAAGCATTTGTTTGAAATTTATAGTCAGAAAATCCTTGGTTTTAAAATCCTTGGTCTCTGGCACTTAGGAATTGCATGTCCACAGGATTCTTTTAAGCTTAGCTCAGTACCTCATCTATAAAAAGGAGATAATAACAGTATTTTCCTCAGAGAGGTGTTAAGGAGAAACACACTGATACTCACTCACTTCTAGGTCCTAAGCGTCATACCATGCGCCAGGAATCAGGAACTTTATCTGCATTATCTACCACAACAATCCTCTATGTTAGATATTATTGTTATCATCCATCAGACAGTTTGAGGCAGGGCATTGAGGCAGTTTGGTCCAGGTGTCTTTATTTACACATTCCACTATACTGGCACTAAGTACACTACACGTCTATATGAATCATTTTGATGATGCATTTAAAGTATATAGCACAATTAATATTAAATACTTAGTACTGACACCAAAGAAACTTTAAAATTCAATGCCACTCAAAGGGCGAGGCCTCCAAGAGATGAAGTATTCATGCTGGTATGTAAGTTGATGCCTTGCTTCCTTCACCAGGAAAGCTTTGCTTGTTTGTCTCTACTAAACTATGTGCTTCGTGATGAACTTCATTGACACCCTGGCAGGAGCACAGGCAGCAACAAGCAAGCGGTGGTCCATAGACCACACCGAGTAGCAGCACTGTGTTAGATGACAGCACTGTAATCATCACAGTCATGATGATCATGTTAGTATTATCTGGGACACATATTCAGATTTCCTTTTTCACTGTCCAAAGGTCTTTTTACTACTCCGTCAAAGGTAGACTTTCACCTTGTAGATTTCAGCTCTTTACAAGTTTTTAGAATCTTTACAATATCATTCAAATGCACCAACTATCCTCCCTGGCTCTGTGTGATCCACTCACCTGCTCAGCATGTCTTTTGTGTCTTCAAGGAAAATGTTAATATAAGGTTAATCAGGATAGAGCCAATGACAGATCGGCTTTCAGTGTAACAAATACGAGAACAAGGCTCTAGATTCCCTCAAGGCCTGTGTACCTCCACATTCGTCTGTTTCGCTTTCTTAAACACTCACAAGCCCTGACCTGCACTTTCCTAGGAGGGAAGGAAGTGGAGTGGAAGCACTAGGAAATAAACTGCTTTGAAGCTCCATCTTGTGGTGCACAAGCATCAGTGCACCCGGATGAAAAAACACGGAAGAGGCATTTACTGAGAAATAGGTCATAATATTATAGCAGGTGAGAGCTGAGAGACTATTTGTATCACTCTCTTGATCTGCACAGTGAATCCTTTTTTCTCATAATATCTCAAATTAAAATCAGACTGGCTCTTTCTTTCTGTAAATCATTGTGAATTAAATGAATGTAACACCACACCTATTTGACTTATGGCCCAGAAAAAAAAATTTTTTTAATGAGCCACATAAAACATTTTAAAAACAATTTCTTTCATCTGTAGCTGTAAATTTGAAATAAAAATTCCCTTTTCTTCTGCTCATGATTTGGAAATTATCTTTAAGGAATCCTGGATTTAATGGTGGGCATCTATGAAGAGGGAGTGAATGCTCTTATGCTGGCCAAGCAGCTACCCCATAATCTTAAAAGACTAACCTAGCATGATGCCCTGGTCACTCTGGCCTGCTTCATCCACAGCTGGGTCCTACCTCCTCCAGATGTCAGGTGATGCTGCCTTCCTAGCTACTCAGATTTCTATTTCCCTCTAGGACGCAAGACAGCTAGAACCAATGAGGCCTTTCAAACATGTGAACAGGCATGAGTCTTCAATGTAAGTTTAAATAATCATGACTTAGTAATCTGGGTTGGAGGGGTAGTGATCAGCAGGTGTGCATACATATGGCTTGTTGGACTTGAGGAAGGTAGGAGAGAGCTGGAAATTGTAGTAAGAAAAATGAGGAACTGTAGTTACCTAGGACACTGTATCAGGAGTATCAGGAGTATGAGCGTGTTTACCAAACCAAACTCAGAACACATGATCTGAAAGGGCAAATGAGAAAAAGAGCATCATTATTTATTTGGTCAACAAACCTACATCCGTGGTAAGTTTTAAGAATTAAGAAAACAGTGAGACATGAATCCTACCCAGAAGTTCACTGTCCAGGAAGCTGATGTATAAATAAATAATTATACATGTTCCTGAAATTCTTGCTATGGGCTTTCTGAAAGAAGAGCAGGGATCTGGCAAGTTCTCTAACTTCCCTTCCAGACCAAACAGAGATATTTTATTTAACATTCTTCTTTACTATCAGGTTAGTTTATCAACTTCAAAATTATAGTATCTCAACCCTATAATGCCTCTGGAATTTTGATTTACGATTATAGCTCTTTTTTAACCTGGAAACAACCTTAGAGCCAATTTAATAGAGCACCTTAGTTTTACAGATGAGAAAAAACTGGCCAATGAAACAGAAAATCTTCATGTAAAGCCTTTTCATTCTTAACACCGCTGACTGTCACTCTCCTCTTCACGCTTATTTCTGGATGACACTGTTTTGAGGGGTCAGAGATGCGGACAAGTAAAATCAGGTGTAGCTGTTGTATTTACAAATAATTCACGTTGTCAAGAGAAATAAAATATTGCTAAATTCTGCATATTTAATCTAAGCAACTAAGGAGGGTAAGGGCTCAAATTGACTTTGACCTGAACTCTCTTTCTTAAAGAAACAGGAGAGATACTCTGCATTTTGGCTGCCACCAAAATTCTGGTCACAAGAACATTGTGCTTAGTCTATTTTGAACAATACAGCCAATTGAGCTGACTGAAAGAGTAAATAGGAGTGATGGGTAGAGGGACCCTCCCGAAATAAGCTAATTGAATTGTAATATATAATTTCACATTTTCTTAACAATGGGTGATGGAAATCCTTCAGAAATTAAGAGAAGTCTCCAAACAGTGTACAGAAGCCATTGCCATGGGACTCCACAAGGATTTCAGATTTGGCCCAAAAGCTGGGATTTTAATGCTCAGGGGCATTAAACACTAAGGGGAGGAGCAGAAAAAAAGAGAAGAAGGGAGCTGGAGTGAGTCACCTGCTTAATGAGCAAATGTGTTGAGGAGCTGAAAAGTATACAAGAAAATTCTGTGCACTTGTCCTAAAAAGCAGCAAGGAAACTTTCATTAAAAAAACTTGCATTAAAAAAATTATCTAAAAGAGTGCACACTCTCAGACTACACCATGCACAGATGTGAATTTATACCTCCTACAGGGAGCAAGAACCACAACTTGGGAATTAAACATAAAGATTGGCCAGTATAGTTAAGACCCTTCTCCATAGCAACCCTTGCACAACCCTGGGCATATAGATGCCCCATAGAAAGGTCAGCCCAAACAACAGTAAATCAAAATTCAAAGTGACATAATAAAAAATCTACATGCAAGCACCATCCAAACTACATGAGGCTCCACCATGAAAGAAAGATGGGCAGAATCAATACAGGAAGAAATAGAGAAATCTGAAAGACACCATTAAAAATATACATTTAAGCTTATTATAGATGGAAGTAAGAATATAAACACTAATGAAAGGCAGGGCAGCATTTTAAAAGATTATGAGTATTTTTTTTTTAATGTAGGAATTTAAAAAACAATTTATTTGAATTTCCACATTCAGCAAGAAGATGTAGAGAGCTGGAAAGTGTCAACCGACCCTTACAACAAGAAAAATGATGGACAAACAGCAAATCAATTACTTTTCTTGAATCTCTTAGAGAACTAAGGTCACAAGACCAAACAGCTAACAAGAAATCTTGAAAGAGACAGGTGCTGGCAAAAAGAAACAGAACTCAAGTTTTTCCTTATTTAGGGCAGATGTTATCACATGCCAATAAGCCAATAAGAAAATTCAGCTAGAAATATTTAATGACTTGCTAAGGGCCCAGTGTAAAAGCAGAATGAATTTGAAACCCTGGGGGCTGCAGAAAGGGGGAGACTGGGTTGGCAGTAGTCCAAACTCAGTGCCAGCAATCCAAATTTATAAGAAATGTTAAAAGAAGCTCTTCAGTCAGAAGGAATATAATATAGGTCAGGGAGTCGGATCCACATGAAGAAATGAACAGTAGTAGAAATAGAAAATGTTAATTAAAATAAAATTTAACGTTTAAATAATCATAATAATGCATTTTGTATTGAAAACTTGCATAAAAGTAAAATATATGAAAATAATAGCACAAAGGATAATAACAGGAACTGAATATACCATTATATAAGTTCCTTATACAGCATGTGACTGATTTACCATTATTTGAGAGCAGATTACATTATTTTAAAATGTATATTATAGGACTTCCGGTCAAGATGGCGGCGTAGGTAAACGCAGTACCGCGTCCACCCACAACCACATCAAAGTTACAACTAAACTACAGAACATCCATCATTCAAACCGCCTGAAATCAAGCTGAATGGAAGTCCTACAACTACGAAATGAAAGAAGCCACATTGAGACTGGTAGGACGGGCCGGTCCCACACCCACGTGTGGCAGATAAAAATTAGGAGGGACACCTGGGCTGGGAAGGTCCTCCCTGAGGACTGAGGGGTCCCCATCCCACACCAGGCACCCAGCTCAGGGTTCCAGTGCCAGGAAGAGAATCCCCATAACTTTTGGCTGGAAAAACCAGCGGGAACTGAGGCTGAGGCGGCTGGAGCCCCCGGCAGCTCCCCTTAAAGGGCCCGCGCACAGATTTACTCAGACTTGCTCCCTCCAGGCTCCAGTGTGCAGGAGGCAGCTTGAAAGGCACCAGAATCATATGGGGAAGAGCTGAGCTGTTTGGCATTGGAGCAAGGGCTGGAGAGGTAGCTTTCTCCTGGAGAGACATGCTATCAAAGGCTTTTGTTCCTTTGGTGAGCCCTTCCCTGGGCTGGCAGACACCGCCATATCTGGGACTCCAGCTACCTGGCTCACACTGTTTTCCCCGTCCTGGTGATTCCCTGAGGCCCCTGCCCCACCCAACTTCCAGGCCCACCCAAGCTGTTGCCAGTTGCTTTACCATAGGATTGGCCTGTCTTGGATCCTGCTTCAGCTTTTCCTAAATTCTTTCAAACAAGCAGCATCTGGTCTCAGCTAGCTCCATACCTCTCGCTAAGTAATACATAGAAACAAACACAGGGAGGCAGCCAAAATGAGGAGACAAAGAAACAGGTCCCAAATGAAAGACCAGAACAAAACTCCAGGAAAAGAACTAAGTGAAATGGAGTTAAGCAACCTAACAGATGCTGAGTTCAAAATACTGCTTATAAGGATGCTCAATGGACTTAGTGAGAACCTCAGTGAACTTAGTGAGGGCCTCAAGAGCATAAAAAAGGACCAGTCAGAAATGAAGGAGGCAGTAACTGAAATAAAGAATAGTTTACACAGATGCAATAGTAGAGTAGGTAAAGCCAAGAAGCAAACCATTGATTTGGAATATAAGGAAGCAAAAAACACCCAATCAGAACAGCAAAAAGAAAAAAGAATCCAAAGAAATGAGGATAGTGTAAGGAGCCTCTGGGACAACTTCAAGCGTGCCAACATTCGCATCTTGGGGGTGCCAGAAGGAGAAGAGAGAGAACAAGAAATCGAAAACCTATTTGAAACAATAATGGCAGAAAACTTCCCGAACTTGGTGAAGGAAACAGACATACAAGTCCAGGAAGCACAGAGAGTCCCAAAGAAGATGAACCCCAAGAGGCCCACACCAAGACACATCATCATCAAAATGCAAAAGGTTCAAGACAAAGAGAGAATCTTAAAAGCAGCAAGAGAAAAGCAGTTAGTTACCTACAAGGGAGTTCCCATCAGACTGTCAGCTGATTTCTCAAAAGAAACTTTGCAGGCCAGAAAGGAGTGGCAAGAAATATTCAGAGTGATGAAAAGCAAGAACCTACAACCAAGATTACTCTATCCTGCAAAGCTATCATTTAGAATCTATGGCCATATAAAGAGTTTCCCAGACAAAGAAAAGCTAAAGGAGTTCATCACCACCAAACCATTATTATATGAAATGTTGAAGGGTCTTCTTGAAGAAAAACATAAAAAAATATGAACAAACAAAATGGCAATAAATACATATCTATCAACAATTGAATCTACAAACAAAATGAACAAGCAGAACAGATACATTCTCATAGATAGAGAACTTTTGTTGGTTACCAGATGGGTGGGGGCTGGGGGGATGGGTGAAAAAGGTGAAGGGATTAAGAAGTACAAATTGCTTGTTAGACTGACAAACCTCAAAGGGAAGGAGGGTTGGGGGGTGGGAAGAAATAAACCAAAGAACTTATATGTATATATGCATAACCAATGGACACAGACAACAGTGTGGGGAAAGGCAGGAGGGGGGCAGGAATGAGGAGGAGGGGGGCAATGGGGGGAAAATGAGGAACATCTGTAATACATTCAACAATAAAGATAAGTTTAAATAAATAAATAAATAAATAAATAAATAAATAAATAAATAAAAGAAAAAAAATAATAAAATGTATATTATAAACACTAAGGTCATAATTAAATAAAATTTTGAGGTATAAGTAACTTAAATGAAAAAAAGATAAACTGGAATACCAAAAACAAAAACAAAAAGAAAAAACCCAGAAAAGGCATTTAAAAAGGAAAGAAATAAAATAAACAGAGAATAAATGGAACAAATAGAAAACAACAAAGACTTGCTGTTGAGCGTCGACCCATGCACCAAGAGGTCGTTGGTTCGATTCCCTGTCAGGGCACATGCCCAGGTTTTGGGCCCGATCCCCAGTGAGGGGCATACAAGAGGCGGCCAATCAATGTTCTCTCTCAAATCGATGTTTCTATCTCTCTCTTCCTCTCTCTCTCTCTAATATCAATTAAAAAAATAATTTAAGAAAAAAATAAAAGAAAACAAGATGGTAAATGGTAACTTTAATCCAGCATTATTAATAATCACTTTAAATGTGACTAATCTAAACAAACCAGTTTAAAGAAAAAGACTGTCATAGACCCAAATATATGTAGGTAACAAGAATCCTACTTTAAACATGGAGATATAGATAGGTTAGAAGTAAAAGTAGGGAAAATATAGATCATGTAGACACTAACCAAAAAATAGCTGGAGTAGTTATACTGATTTCAAACAAAGTAGACTTCAGATAAGGAACATTATCACTAATAAGTGGAAAATTAACTAATTTTTCAAAAAAAATTTCAAATGAATGACAATACTAAATGAGTATTACCTAACAACACAGCTTCAAAATAAGAAGGAAAACCTGATAGGTTTGAAAGAAAAAATAGACAATTCCACAATTATAGTTGGAGAAATCAAGACTTCTCTTTTAGTAAATGATACAACAGATGGAAAGAAAATAAATACAAGTATAGTGACTTGAACAACCAACCTAACTCAATTGACATGTAAGAAACTCTTAACACAATAATAGCAGAACATACATTCTTCAAAAGAGCACATGGAATATTCACCAAGATGGACCATATTCTGGGACATGAAATAAACCGCTGACAAATGTAAAAGCATAGAATCATAAAAAGTGTGTTTTCAGATTATAACAATTAAATGAAAAATCAATAACAGAAAAAAATTAAGGGGGAAACCCCAAATATTTGGAAATTAAATTACACAAGGGTCTAAGAGGAACTCTTAACCAATTTCAAGAGTATTTTAAACTGAATGAAAATTAAAACACAACATATTAAAATTTGTGAGATACAGCTAAAACAGTTCTCAGAGGAAATTTATAGTTTATTAAATGCAGAAAGAAAACAGATCTAACCTAAGTTTTTACCTTATGAAATTAAAAAGAGCAAATTTAAACCCAAAACAAAAAGAAAGAGTGAAATAAAAATGATGAGAATGGAAATCAATGAAATTAAAAACATAAAAATGATTTTTAAAAAAAACCAATGAGCCTGGCTGGTGTGCCTCAGTGGTTGAGTGTCTACCCATGCACCAAGAGGTCACCAGTTCAATTCCTGGTCAGGGCACATGCCCAGGTTGTGGGCCCAATCCCCAGTGGGGGACATGCAGAAGGTGGCCAATCGATGTTCTCTCTCATCGATGTTTCTATCTTTCTCTCTAAAATCAATAAAGAAAAAAAAATTTTTAGTTAAAAAAAAAAGTGAAATCAAAATCAGATTTTTTTAAAAGTTTATAAAATTGATAATCCTCTAGTGAGTCTAACCAAGAAAAAAAAAAAAAGAGAGAGAGGGCATAACAATATCAAGGATGAAAAGGGAGAACTTTACTTTTAACCTCACTGACATTAAAAGGAGAATAAGAAAACAAAATAAACAACTATATAACCATAAATTCAACAACTTAGGTGAAATAAGCCAATTCCCTGAAAGACATGTTATTAAAATTCACTGAAGAACAGAGAACATAAACAGTACTATATTTATTAAAGAAATTAAATTTGAAATTGAAAGCTTTTCTACACAGAAAACTCATAGCACAAATGGTTTTCTTGGTGATATATACCAATGTTTAAGGAAAAAAAATAATACCAAATCTGTACAACCTCCTCCAGGAAATAAAAGTAGAAAACACTATCCAAGTCATTTTATGAGGCCAGAATTAACCTAACATAAAAACTAGACAAGGACATTACAAAAAGAAGGGGGGGGGGACTTTCAAACCAATATTCTTTGTGAATATAGATGTAAATTTTTTCGACAAAACATTAGCAATTTGAATCCAGCAATATACAAAATATGATCTATATCCTGATCCAGTGGGATTTATCCCAAGAATACAAGGCTGGTTCAACAGTCAAATATTAATGTAGAATATGAATTAGTATAGCCACTATGGTAAACAGTATGGAGGTTCCTAAAAATGTAAAGCTAGAAGGGATTCCAAGAATTTTTGAAAATGAGGAAAGTCTAAGGGACCTCTGGGACAACATCAAGCATCAAAACATCTGCATCATAGGGGTATCAGAAAGAGAAGAGAGCCCTGGCCAGTTTGGCTTAGTGCTTAGAGTGTCAGCCTGTGGTCCAGAGAGACCCGGGTTCACTTCCCTCTAAGGGCACATACCTCAGTTGCAGTTTGTCCCTGGTCCCTGGTTGGGTCGTGCGGGAGGCAGCCACTCGATGTGTCCCTTTCACGTTGATGTTTCTCTCTTTCTCTCTCTCTCTCTCTCTCTCTCTCTCTCTTCCTCTCTCTCTCCCTCCCACTTTATCTGAACAAAAAATGGAAAAATGTCCTCAGGTGAGGATAAAAAAAAAAAAGAGAGAGAGAAGAGAGTGAGCAAGGGATAGAGAACCTGTTTGAAGAAACAATAGCTGAAAACTTACGTAACCTGGTGAAGGAAAAAAATCACACAAGTTCAGGAAGCACAGAGTTTCAATCAAGATGAACTGAAAGAAGCCCACACCAAGACACATCACAATTAAAATGTCAAAGATTAAAGACAAAGAGAGAATTTTAAAAGCAGCAAGAGAAAAGCAATTAGTTACCTACAAAGGAGCTTCCATAAAGCTGTGAGCTGATTTCTCAACAGAAACACTTTAGGCCAGAAGAGATTTGCATTAAATATTCAAAGTGATGAAAAGCAAGGATCTACAATCAAGACTACTCTATCCAGTAAGGCTATCATTTAAAATTGAAGGTGAAATAAAGAGCTTCCCAGACAAAAGAAAATAAAAAAGCTAAAGGAATGTATTACCACCAAACCAGCATTGAAAGAAATGTTAAAGGGCCTGCTTGAAGAGGAAGAAGAAATAAAAGGAATTGTGAGAGGGAAGAACATAGGTGTAAAAAATAAAATGGCAATAAATAAGTACCTATCCATAATAACCATTAATGTAAATGGATTAAATACTCCAATCAAAAGCCATAGTGTAGCTGAACGGATAAGAAAACATGACCCATATATATACTGTCTACAAGAGACATATGTCAGAATATAAGATACACACAAAGTGACAATGAAAGGATAGGGAGAAAAAATATTCTCCATGCAAATAGAAATGAAAAAAAAGCTGGGGTAGCAATACTTGTATCTGATAAAATAGGCTTCAAAACAAAGGCTATGTAACAAGAGACAAAGAAAGTCACTACATAATACTAAAAGGATCAATCCAATAAGAGGATATAACCCTTGTAAAGATATATGCACCCAACATAAGAGAATCTAAATATATAAAGAAAACCTTGGTGGACATTAAGGGAGAGATTGACAGCAATACAGTCATAGTAAGGGATTTTAACACCCCCACTGCCATCAATGGATAGATCTTCTAGACAAAAATCAACAAGGAAACAGTGACCTTAAATGACACACTAAATTAGATGGATTTAATCGATATTTATAGAACATTTCATCCCAAAGCAGCAAAATACACATTATTCTCAAGTGCACATGGAACATTCTCAAGATAGACCACATGTTAGGACACAAAAGAAGTCTCAATAAGTTTAAGATTGAAATCATATCAAGCATTTTCTCTGACTACAATGACATGAAACTAGAAATCAATCATGATGAAAAAAAAAAACTCATAAATACTCAAACACATGGAAGCTAAATAGTATTTCGTTAAACAGTGGATGGGTTATCAATGAGATCAAGGAAGAAATAAAAAATTACCTGAAACAAATAAAAATGTACACACAACAACCCAAAATCTATTGGACATAGCAAAAGCACTCCTGAGAGGAAAGTTCATAGCATTACAGATTTACCTTAAGAAAATAAATAAATAAATAAATAAATAAATAAATAACCTAAAAGAACTACAAAAATAACCAACAACAAACAAAGCAGAGTAAGCAAAAAAAGGATAAAGATTAGAGTGGAAATGAATGACATAGAGAGTAAAAACACAATACAAATGATCAATTAAACCAAGAGCTTGTTCTTTGAACAGATAAATAAGTCTGATGAACCTTTAACCAGACTCATCAAGAAAAAAAGAGAGAGGACCCAAATAAATAAAATCAGAAAGTGGAGAAGTAACAACTGACATCACAGAAATATAACTGATTGTAAGAAAATACTAAGAACAATATATGTGATCAAATTGGACAACCTGGGCAAAATGGGTAAATTCCTAGAAACATACAATCTTTCAAAACTGAATATAAAAGAATCAGAAAACCTGAACAGACCAATTATGGCTAATGAAATTGAAGCAGTAATAAAAAAAATAAATTAAAACTCCCAATAAACAAAAGTCTTGGACTTGATGGTTTCACTGGTGAATTTTGCCAAACATTCCAAGAACTAACACCTATCCTTCTCAATCTTTTCCAAAATATTCAAGAGGAGGAAAGACTTCCAAGCTCTTTTTTTTTTTTTTCCTTCATCCAAGGACATTTTTGCCTTTATCTTCAGATAGAACAGAAGAGAGAGAGGGAGGAAGAGAGAGAAATACCGATGTGAGAGAGACACATTGAGTGGTTGCCACCCACACGACCTCAACTGGGCTGGGGACAAACTGCAACCAAGGTAAGTGCCCTTAGCAGGGACCGAACCCGGGACTCTCTGGTCCATGGGCCGATGCTCTAACTGCTGAGCCAAACTGGCCCAGGGCCAAGCTCTTTTTATGAGGCCATCATTATCCTAATTCCAAAACCAGATAAAAACACTACAAAGAAAGAAAATTATCAGCCAATAACTGACGAACATAGATGCTAAAATCTTCAACAAAACATTAGCAAACCAGATCTAGCAATACATTAAATAGATCATACACCGTGATCAAGTGGGATTTATTTTGGGGACGCAAGGTTGGCACAATATTCACAAATCAATAAACATGATACATCACATAAACAAAATGAAAGAAAAAAATCACATAATCAGATCAATAGATGCAGAAAAAGCATTTGATAAAATCCAGCAACGATTTATGATAAAAACTCTCAGAAAGTGGGAATAGAGGGGATCATATCTCAACATAATAAAGGACATACATGACAAACCTACAGCCAGCATCATACTCAATGGGCAAAAACTAAAAGCATTTTCCTTAAGAACAGGAACAAGACAGGGATGCCCACTTTCACCACCCTTATTTAACATAGTACTGGAAGTCTTAGCCACAGCAATCAGACAAGAAGAAAAAATAAAAGGGATCCAAATTGGAAAAGAGGAAATGAAACTGTCATTATTCGAAGATGACATGATATTGTACATAGAAAACCCTAAAGACTCTACCAAAAAACTACTAGATCTAATAAGTGAATTTGGCAAAGTAGCAGAACACAAAATTAATATTCCCAAATTGGCAGTTTTATACACCAATAATGATCTATCAGAAACAGAAATTAAGAAAACCATCCCATTTACTATTGCAACAACAAAAAAATAAGTTACCTAGGAATAAATTTAACCAAGAAGGTAAAAGACCTATACTTGAAAAATTATAGGACATTGAAGAAAGAAATTGAAGAAGGTACAAATAAGTGGAAGCATACACTGTGTTTATGGATTGGAAGAATTAACATCATTAAAATGTCCATACGACCCAAAGGAATCTATGGATTCAACACAATTCCTATTAAAATACCAGCAGCACATGTCACAACTCTAGAACAAAAATTTCAAAAATGTATATGGAACCAAAAAAACCCCAAATAGCCTCAGCAATCTTGAGAAAAAGAACAAGTTGGAAGTATCACAATACCTGATATCAAAGTACACTACAAAGCCATTGTAGTCAAAACAGCCTGTAAGTGGTATAAGAACAGGCATATAGATCAATGGAGCGCCCAGAAATAAACCCATGCCTTTGTGGTCATTCTTGAGTTCCCTTCCTTTCTCTCAACCTCTATTTCAGTTTTTCTCTTTATGTGTGTCTCTGTCTCTCTGTCCCTGTCTGTTTGTCTGTCATATGTCTGGAACTGGGAAGACAAACCATGTTTTGAGCTGCCCTATGTAGTGCCACGTAAAAAAAACCTGAAGGAGTGCCCAGGCCAATGGGCAGGAACTAGAGCTCTCAGTCTAAACTGAATCCTGACACAAACCAGACAAGTGACCTTAGGAGACAATCTCTCTAGTCAAGCCTCAGTTGAAATACATCTCCAGCTTCATAGAGACCTTGAGGCAGAGGCACCCAGCCAAAATGTGCCCAAATGTCCAGTCCACAGAAGTTATGAGGTGTTAATATTTGTACTTTACAGGTGCGAGGTTTGAGAGCAGTGTTGTTAGTGCCTCAGTTTCCCCATTTGACACTCAGTAGTAATAAAAAGAAATACCCTCTCTGAGGTTATGGAGAGTGTTAAAGAATTAATGTTAGGGCATTTGTGAGAAGATTCCAAAATGGTGGTGGAGTGAATTGAAGCTACACAGACCATTTCCCAGGACCAAACTGGAATTATAACTAAAATAAAGAAAATTGTCATGAAAAACTAACAGAAAAGCAGCTGGAGAGGACCCGTATAACCACAGTCAGAAAGAGGACACAAAATTGAGCCTGGTAGGAACTGCAAAGGCACGAGAAGGTGGGCTGAGAGCCCACGGACAGCAGCTGTGTTAGCTGTGAGCAGCTCCCTCAGGGTTAAAATCCCAAGCTGGCTCCACAGCACAGAGGGCTGGGACACAGCTCTAAATTAGCTACAGCCACTCACCTTGGGCTCTGGCAGAGGGAGGGCGGACTAGACTGGAAATGTGTGGAGAGACTCAAGAGCTTGGAGTGCTGAGACAGCAATGGGAGTTTTGTGCTCAATCTTTCCCTCACAGGACAGCAGCCATATTACTCAAAGAGCCCCTTCCCAGAACCCTTGGGAGAGGCAACAGCAACTACCTCAGGAATTTAACACCTCCTGGCCAAGCCAGAGAAATGCAAATTGAGGCTCATTAACAACCAGCAAGCATCTGCCCCAACTTCTGGAAATCCTCTTAACCTGAACACCTGCAGAATTTTTCATTCAGTTGAGAGCTACAACCCAAGGCTCGTCAAGTAACTGAGACTAATAGCTTCCAGGAAAAAAGCTAGAGGATAACTGAACCTTTTCTGGGCTTGCAAATCTACTCAGGAAAGTAAGGCTTGACTTGGTGTTTAATGTGGGTCCTCCCACACTCATTCACACTCAGTAGAGGGAGCCACAGCCAGCGGAACACCAAAGCCCACAGAGAAAATTTGGCAGGCTCCAAAATGCACCAAGACAGCCAAAATGGTGAAACAGATCCCAAATGAAAGAACAAGATAATTTGAAAGAAGATGAAATAAATGAAAGGGAATTGAGCAAGATATCAGAGGGAGAGTTCAGAATAATACTCATGAGGAAACTCAATAGCATGAGTATAGATATAGAAACATTGAAAACCAGCCAATTGGAAATGAAGAATGACATAGTAGAAATAAAGAACACATTGGAAGGAATAACCAGCAGAGTAGAGGAGGCCAAGGATCAGATCAGTGAATTAGAAGACAGGGGAGAAAAAATTGCCCAATCACAGAACCAAAAAGAAAAAACAATTGAAAAACAGGACAGCCTAAGAGAACTGTGGGACAATTGAAATGTAACAACATCTGCATCATAGGAGTTTCAGAAGAAGAAGAAAATGAGCAAGGGTTACAGAATATATTTGAAGAAATAGTGACAGAAAACATCCCTGACTTGGTGAAGAAAAAAGGAATACAAGTACAAGAAGCACAGAGAGCCCCAAGTAAGAAGAACCCAAACAGGCCCACACCAAGACACATAATAGTTTAAATGCCAAAAATTAAAGACAAAGAGAGAATCCTAAAGGCAGCAAGAGATAAGCAACAGGTTACCTACAAAGGAACCCCCCTAAGGCTATCAGCTGACTTCTCAACAGAAACACTACAGGCCAGAAGGGAATGGCATGAAGTAATCAAGATCATGAAAAACAAGGATCTGAATCCAAGAAGTAATTAAGGAAATGAAACACAAGAATTTGAATCCAAGACTACTCTATCAAGCAAGATTATCATTCAAAATAGAAGATGAAATAAAGAGCTTCCCAGACTAAAAAAAAGGCTGAGGGAATATATTAGCACCAAACCAACACTGCAAGAAATGTTAAAAGGACTGTGTAATTAGTAGAAAAAATAGGAAGAAAAATATAACAACTATAAACAAAAATGGCAACAAATAAATACATATCAATAATAACCTTAGTCCAGCCAGTGGGGCTCAAAGGTTGAGCATTGACCCATGCACCAAGAGGTCGCCAGTTTGATTCCCATTCAGGACATATGCCCAGGTTGTGGGCCAAATCCCCCGTGGGGGGCATGCAAGAAGCGGCCAATCAATGTTCTCTCTCATTGATGTTTCTATCTCTCTCTCCCTCTCACTTCTTCTCTCTCTAAAAAATCAATAAAGACAAAATAATAATAACCTTAAATGTAAATGGATTAAATACTCTGATCAAGACACAGAGTAGCTGATTGGGTAAGAAAGCATAACTCATATATATGTTGTTTACAAGAGACCCACCTCACAACAAAAGACTCACATAGGTTGAAAGTGAAGGGATGGAAAAAAATCTTCCAAGCAAATGGAAAGGAAAAAAGAGCTGGGGTAGCAATACTCATATTCAATAAAATAGACTTCAAAATGAAGGCCATACTAGAGACAAAGAAGACCACTACATAATATTGAAAGGATCTATCCAACAGGAAGATATAACCTTGGTAAACATATATGCACCCAATTTAGGAGAACCAAAATACATTTTAAAAAAACTTCTGGAGGACTTCAAAGGAGAAATCGACAGCAATACAATCATAACAGGGGACTTCAACACCCTACTGACATCACTGAATTGATCCTCTAGACAAAAAATTAACAAGAAAACAGAGACTCTAAATGATGCACTAGATCAAATGGATTTAATAGATATCTGCAGAGAACCACACCCCAAAACTGCAGAATTCACATTCTTCTATAGTGCACCAGGAACATTCACAAATATAGACCATATGTTAGGACACAAACTAAGTCTCTACAAGTTCAAGAAGATTGAAATCATATCAAGCATCTTCTCAGATCTCATGGCATGAAACTAGTAATCAATTACAACAAAACAAAAGCACACAAAAACATTTAAACACATGGAGGCTAAATGGCATGTTATTAACCAATGAATGGGTTACCAAGGAGATCAAAGAAGAAATTTAAAAATTCCTGGAAACCAATGAAAATGAACACACAACAACACAAAATCTATGCAGCAAAAGCAGTCCTGAGAGGGAAGTTCATAGCACTACAGGCCTACCTCAAGAAACAAGAAAAATTTCTAATTGACTATCTAACCTCACAACTAAAGCAAACTAAAAGAAAAACCCAGAGCAAGTAAAGGAAAGAAATAGTAAAGATCAGAGCAGAAATACACAGCATAGAGACTAAAAAAAAAAAAAAAATTCAAAAGATCAATGAAACAAAGAGCTGGTTCTTTGAAAAGATAAACAAGATTGATGGACCCTTAGCTAGACTCACCAAGAAACAAAGAAAGAGGAACCAAATAAACAAAATCAGAAATGAAAAGAGGAGAAGTAACAACTGACACCACAGAAATATAAAGGATCGTTAACAAATACCATGAACAATTATATACCAACAAATTGGACAATTTAGGCGAAAGGGACAAATTTCTAGAAACACACAGTCTCCCAAAACTGAACTAGGAAGAGATAGAAAACTTGAACAGACCAATAACAACTAAGGAAATTGAAAATCAAGAATCTCCCAGCAAACAAAAGCCCAGGCCTGGATGGCTCCAGGGGGGAGTTTTACCAAACATTCAAAGAAGAATATTTTTTCTAACTACTCCAAAAAATTCAAGAAGGAAGACTTCCAAATTTGTTTTATGAGGCCAGCATAATTCTAATTCCAAAACCAGAGAAAAACACTACAAAGAAACAAAACTATAGGCCAATATTCCTGATGAACATAGATGCCAAAATCCTGAACAAAATACTAGCAAATCAGATCCAGCAATACATTAAAAAAATTATTCACCATGACCAAGTAGAATTCATCCCTGGGATGCAAGGCTGGTACACTATTCTCAAATCAATAGATGTGATACAGTTGTCCCTCGCCACTTCGCGCTTTGACTTTTGTGGCTTCTGCGAAAGTCGAAGCGTGAAGTCGCGAGGGACAACTGTATATAAATAAAGAATCCTACTTCGTGGAAATTCATGTATCGTAGTAGGGTCTGGATCTGATTGACTGTGATAAACAAGGGCCGACAGTACACCACATAAACAAAATGAAAGATACAAACCATATGATCATATCAATAGACCCTGAAAAAGCATCCGACAAAATCCAGCACTCATTTCTGATAAAAACGTTCAGCAATGTGGGAATAGAGGGATCATAATAAAGGCCATATATGAAAAACCTACAGTCAACATCATACTCAATGGGCAAAAAGTAAAAGCATTTCCCTTAAGAACAAGAACAAGACAGGGATGCCTACTTTCACCACTCTTATTTAACATAGTACTGGAAGTCATAGCCACAGCAATTAGACATGAAGAAAAAATAAAAGGAATCCAAATAGGAAAGGAGGAAGTGAAACTGTCATTATTTGCAGATGACATGATATTGTACATAGAAAACCCTAAAGATCCCATAAAAAATCTACTAGATTTTATAAATGAATTTTGCAAAGTAGCAGGATACAAAATTAACATCCATAAAATGATGGCATTCTTATACACCAATAATGAACTCACAAAATGAGAAACTTAAAAAACAATCCCATTTAACATTGCAGCAAAAAAGTAAGATACCTAGGAATAAACTTAACCAAAGATGTAAAGGACCTATTTTCAGAAAACTATAGGACATTGAAATAGAGAAAGATATTAAAAAAATGGGAGCACATACCTTGTTCGTGGATTGAAAGAATTAACATCATTAAAATGTCCATACTAGTTCTCTCTCATCGATGTTTCTATCTCTCTCTCCCTCTCACTTCCTCTCTCTCTAAAATCAATAATGGAAAATAAATAAATAAGATGTCCATACTACCCAAAGCAATCTATAAATTCAATGTAATCCCCATTAAAATACCAATGGCATATTTCACTAGAACAAATACTCCAAAAGTTTATATGGAGAGTATTATGCTAAGCAAAACAAGCCAAGCAGAGAAAGACAAATATCACATGATCTCACTTATGGAATATAATGAACTAAACAAACTGATGAACAAAATTGACCCAGAGACATAGAGGTATGGTACAGACTGACAAACCCCAGAAGAGGGGGTGGGGGTTGGGGAAGGAAGAGATAAACCACAGATCTTATATGCATGTATGCATAACCAATGGACATAGACAACAAAGCTGGGGAAGGGGTGGGGTGGATGGGGAGAAGGGTGTCAATGAGGGAAAAGGAGAAACATCTGTAACAAAAACAAATTAAGAAAAATAATTTTAAAAAATGGAAAAAAAAAAGTTTATATGGAACCAAAAGAGATCCTGAATAGCCACAGCAATCTTGAAGAAGAAGAACAAAGTAGGAGGGATCACAATACTGGACATCAGATTATACTACAAAGCCATTGTGATCAAAACAGCCTGGTACTGGCACAAGAACAGGCACATAGATCAATGGAATAGAAAAGAGAACCCAGAAATTGACCCAAAACATTATGTTCAATTAATATTCGACAAAGGTAGTAAGAGCATACAATGGAGTAAAGACAGCCTCTTTAATAAATGGTGTTGGGAAAATTGGACAGCTACATGCAAAAAAATGAAACTAGACCACCAACTTATACCATACACAAGAATAAACTCAAAATGGATAAAAGACTTAAATGTGACTCATGAATCCATAAAAATCCTAGAAGAAAATGTAGGCAACAAAATTTCAGACATCACACACAGCAGAACTTTCACTGATACAATGCCTAAGGGAAGAGAAACAAAGGAAAACATTAATACATGGGACTACATCAAACTAAAAAGCTTCTGCACAGCAAAAGAAACAAGCATCAAAATGGAAAGGGAACCCACTATATGGGAGAGCATAATTGTCAATGGTACATCAGATAAGGGGTTAATTTCCAAAATAAAGAGAGTACTCATACAACTCAACAAAAGGAAGACAAAGAACCCAATTAAAAAATGGGCAGAAGACCTAAATAGATACCTCTCTATAAAGGACATACAAATGGCCAAGAGACATATGAAGAAATGCTCAACATCACTAATCATCAGAAAGATGCAAATTAAAACAACTATGAGGTATCATCTTACATCTGTCAGAATGGCTGCTATCAACAAGCCATCAAACAAGTGCTGGCGAGGGTGTGGAGAAAAGGGGACTCTAGTACACTGCTGGTGAGAATGCAGACTGGTGCAGCCACTATGGAAAACAACATGGTGTTTCCTCAAAAAATTAAAAATTGATCTGCCATTTGACCCAGTGATCCCACTTCTAGGAATATATCCTAAGAAGCCTGAAACACCAATCAGAAAGAATATATGTACCCCTATGTTCATAGCAGCACTATTTATATTCACTAAGATCTGGAAACAGCCCAAGTGTCCATCACCAGATGAGTGGATAAAAAGCTGTGGTACATATACACAATGGAACACTATGCAACTGTAAGAAAGAGATATCTCTTATCCTTTGAGATGACATGGAGGGACCTGGAGAGCATTATGCTAAGCAAAATAAGCCAATCAGAGAAAGACAAATACCACATGATCTCACTTATCTGTGGAATATAATGAACAAAATAAGCTGATGAAAAAAACAGACCCAGAGACATAGAAAGGAGTACAGTTCAGACTGATAAACCTCAGAGGAAGGGGGCAAGAGGAAGGGATGAGATAAACCAAAGAACTTACATGCATTTTTGTGTAACTACTGAACATAGACATCAATGTTTGGGATGGGAGGGTGGGATAGGGAGGAGTGTATTTGGGAGGGGGAGGGGAAAGGAGAAACATCTGTAACAAAAATAAATTAATAAAAAATTAATTAATTAAAAAAGGAAAAGAATTAATGTTAGAAAAATGGTGGGAACGCTTGGTATATCACAATGGCTGTGTTTACACGTTATGAAGTTTAAAAATTCTTCTTACAATGTCTGTAAGCTCTTGAGGGTGAGGATTAGTGCCTGGCCGAAGGCAGAAAGCATTGCATAATATCAAATAAATAGATGAATTAGTGATATTTTGGAAGGCCTTGCAAATATCCTATCCCGCCCTGGCCTGACATGGCCCATATGAAGAGGTGAATCAGACCATACATCTGTGAGGGTCTTTTTATGGTTTGAGGCCAGAAATTGTCAGCATCCTGGGGACTAGTGGAGAGAGTTGGGACACACTGGGTGGGAGTGGAGCTGATTGTCAGGGGTCAGCCAATCCTTCTCCAGGAGAAGACAGGAGCACTGAGCTGAGGACAGAACCTGCCCCAGCCCAGGGCCTGGAAGCCAAGAAGGGGAACAGACACTGCCCAGGAGGCTCAGAAGGAACAGGCAGACGCAGGAAGAGATTCTCGGGGTTCACCCTCCCCAACTCAAAACTATCTACTGCTACAGTATTTTTCAGCCTTAAAAAGGAAGGAAATTCTGACGCTGCTATGACCAAATTCATGAACCTTGAGGACAGACACTATGCTAAGGAAAATGAATCCGTCACAAAAGGACAAATACGGATTATCCCACTGACATGGTGTCCCTGGTGTCATCATAGTCACAGAGATGGAAAGTAGAATGGAAGTAGCCAGAGGATGGAGGAGATGGGTATGGGGAGTTAGTGTTTCAGTTTTGCAAAATAAAAAGAGGTCTGGAGATGGGTGGTGGGGATGGTTGGACAACAATGTGAATATACTTCATACAAGTGAACTGCAGGTTTTAAAATGACTAAGATGGTCAGTTTTATGTTACGTGTATTTTACCACATTTTTTTATTAAAAATAATTACCTGGCAGATGTTGCATTTACACTGACCCATCTGGAAGGACATGTCCTGAACATCCCTTGGGGGCTGGAGCTCGGGCAGCAAGAGCTCACTCATTGCCCTCCAAGGGCACCCATTGCCTTCCCTGGAGTGGCTCCAGGGGCCTGGAGTGGGCTGCACTGAGACTGGGTCTGCATTTGTGGACAGGTCAGTGGGTGAAAGTCCATGAAGGCCCTGGTCAGGCACAGTTTCTTTGAGTGTTAGAAGTGTGACCTGGAGAAAGCCCAAGCCTGGCACCAACCAGCTGCAGGACTCTTGCCCCCAAGAATGAAAGATGCAGCCATAGATCTCAGGAGAATGCACCTTCTCCGTGGTGATTCAATGGACTGTGTCCCTGGGATCCCATCCAAAGATCTTAGGGAGAAAATCCCAGTAAGTTCTTCCTGCCCTGAGACCCTGCTCCACTGGCTGACTTTCAGGGGATTCGATCAGGTCATGGCTGAGCTGCAGGATAGAGACAGACCCAGTCAGATCGTCTAAATGATAACCCAGTGGCCACTTCTCCTAAGCTTCAAAGTCCATGGGCAACTGGTTCCCACACCCTCCTCACACACACACACCAAATGGTGGCTCCTGGTAAGATACCCCAGTACCCACCTGAGTTATCTTGATCTTATCAACCCCCAACGCTCACCCCCGCTGCTATGAACACATCTGAAGACAGCAGGATAACACATGTCCACAGTGATGGGCAGACATGATGATGATGATGATGATGATGATGTAATTCCCTCACACAGACTGAAGTGCCCATTTTGCTGGAGCTGTTGGCCCTCTCCTTTGTATGCTGTGAAGTAGCAAGTGGCCATGATGAGGAGCCCCATGGGGCAAGGAGCTACCTGTGGACTCTCAGAGTTGCGGGCAGCCTCCAGCCTACAGCCAGCAAGAAATCTAACCCCTTAGCCCTATAACTGCAGGACACTGACTTTTGCCTACAACCAGAGTGAGATTGTAAGCATCTCCTTCCCTTATAGACCCTCAAGAAGAGACCCAGTCTCAGTCAAAATCCTGGTGTTTGAGACCTGAATCAGAGGAATCGCTTACACCATGCCCTAATTCCTAACTGTAGAAGCTGTGAAATAGTCATAAATGTATATTGTCACTAGGTTTGTGGTCATATTACTCCACAGCAAGAAATGGCTAACCCACATCCTTTATGAAATTAGGTTCTGCATCTTTTAGCTGACTTGTACAGAAAAAACTTGATATTGGAGAGGAGAGAGCTAGTTCATAATACAATTTCCTGAAAATAATAGTTGCATGTTGCCATGATGGGAGACAATTCTCCACAGTCCTTCATGGTTCTACTAGTCTTGCAAGGGACATACAGTCTGCCTTTGTTTCTGTATGTGTAGAAAACATCCTTAGAAGACAGTATTTGTCTCTGGAGCAAAGGGCAGACTTACTTATAGCCTTGGAAGATGGAGTTGATGTCTACCTTTGAGCAAAAGGCAGACATTCTTATTGCCATTATTAAAGATGTGAGTTTCCTAAGCTCACTGTTTCTTTTCTCTGATGCCACCCAGTGTGTATGTAGACGTCACCTGGCCATCTTCACACCACCTGTGGAAACTGGGACTCAGAGAACTGGCACAAAAATGGTGATACTCTGCACAGTTGATTACTTTCACTTTGACATATCCTTCCACTTCTGGGACCCACCTCTTGCCCTTTCTCAGTCTTTTTGCCATTTCCAAACTTCTAAATATTGGCTGTCTCAGGGCATTGTCTTTGAGCTGTTCCTTTATTTACATGCATTTGCTATTTTCTGAGTTTGAAATATCATAAATAAATACATAAATTAACAGAGAAGTGAGTTATATGAAAGATCTTGGCTTTTGGTTTGTGCACCTCACCACTACCATAATGTTGAGAGCTAAAGTACCCTCAGAGAGCAATTAATGGCTGATTTTTTATTATGGTTTGGATGCTGTCAATACAGAAGTGACAGAACAAGAACTAGACATACAGCAATAGCTTCAGAAAACCACTGCCCACCCCCCCACCCCAACAGATCCCCATCCTCAAGTTATGGGGCAGATTAGGAGCCAGAAGAATAACATGTAAAGTTCAAAGTGCTGAGAAGTTAGAGGAAGAAGGAGATTATTAAATGAGGCCTTTTCTAAATCTTTGGGATACTGTGTCTTAACCCTCAAGTTAAACAGCTGATAGAAAACCTGAAATACATTAAGCACTATTTGAGATGCTGGGGATACATAACTAACAAAGTAGATAAAGTTGGAAGAGAGACAATGAATAGATTTATAGTACATCACTTAATAATAACTGCTAAGAAAAAGAAATAAATCATGGGATAGAGCATGATGGTGCTAAAGTGCTATTTGTTTATAGTGTTCAGGGAAGGGCTACAGATGATTATGGACAAAAGACTTGAATAAACAGTGGTCAAGGCAGGTTTGAAATGCCATTAGACAACCACACAGAGATTGACATATACATCTGATCAGCAAGGAGTTGTTGGCACATAGCAGGTATTGAAAGCCATGGGACAAAGTGAGGTCAAGTAGTGTGCAAAGGCCAAGAAATGAGCAAGTTCCTCAACAGAAATGTGGGGCATCTCAGAGGATGTGCCCCAAAGCTAACTATGATGGAAGAACCAAGCAGGGAGGCAGGAAAAGCAGGGGCAGTGTCAAGAAATACAAAAGAAAAAAAGGTGTTTCAAGAAAGAGGACCTAATTAATGCATCTTTGCTAATGTGAAGTCAAGTGATGTAAGAATTGTGAACTAGCCATTATGTAGATAGCTTCAAAGATGCCCTCCATCAGTTTCTTCCACCCCATATACACATGCTGCTCCTTATATCAATAGGTGGAATTTCATTTCCCTCCACTTGAATCAGGGCTGGCCTTATTGAGTCACCTTAGCAACAGAATGCATGAAAATGAGATTGAGGCCTCTAAAACCAGGTCATAAGAAGACTTGCAGCTTCAGCCTGGATTTCCTGGAGCACTTGCTCTTGAGAACCCCCTCTTAAAGCCAGCACCATGCTATGAGAAGTTGAAGTCACATGCAGAGGCCACATGTAGGCACTCCAATGGACAATTGTAATTGATCTTCTAGACAATAAACAGCACCAACTGACAACTTGGTGCCAGAGTCATCTTGGTTACCTAACCCTGTGAAGCCATCAGATGATTGTAGCTGTAACTACAACTTTGTGAGACTTCTCACATGAGAGCCACCCCAGATTAGCCCAGTTAGCCCCCGGAACTGGGAAATCATATTAAATTGTTATTTTATTTTATTTTATTTTATTTATTTATTTATTTATTTATTTATTTATTTATTTATTTATTTTTCATGATCAAGGTCAGTTTAATGTCTGAAAATAAATTCCTGTATTTTATTAACAGAACAAAGGAGTAAAACCATATGATCGTTTCAATAGATTCAGAAAAAGCCATTTGATGAAACAATACTATTTTTTTTCTTTTTTTTTTTATTAATTTATTTTTGTTACAGATGTTTCTCCTTTTTTCCCCATTGACACCCTCCTCCCCATCCCTCCACCCCTTCCCCAGCTTTGTTGTCCATGTCCATCAGTTATGCATACATGCGTATAAGTTCTGTGGTTGATCTCTTCCCTCCCCCCACCCCCTCTTTTGAGGATTGTCAGTCTGTACCCTACTTTCACATCTCTGGGTCTACCCTGTTCCCCAGACTGTTATGTTTATTATATTCCACACATGAGTGAGATCATGTGATATTTGTCTTTCTCTGCTTGGCTTGTTTCGCTTAGGATAATACTCTCGAGGTCCCTCCATGTCGTCTCAAAGGATAAAAGATCTTTCTTTCTTACTAAATTGTTATTTTAAATCACTGTGTCCCAATCTTCTCATCTGAAAATGTGTAACAATTGTACCTACTTCATAGGGCTATTTCAAAAATAAAATGAACATGCTTATACTATAGGTAAAGTTTTTAGCATTAATATTATTTTTTATTATTGACCCATCCCGAATACTATTTCCTTCTTCTTCAAAGCAATATATATCATTGCATCATTCTTGTACAGATTTTTCTGTGCACATAAACAATAGTGTTTATGTGCTTTTAAAATGTAGAGTTGTTATTATACATTTTCTTTTGTTACTTGTTTTCAGTCTACAAAATGTTTTTGAGATTTGTTTATGTTGATATATGTGCATCTAGTTTATTGATTTTCACTGATGTATGACATGGAATTTACTTACTCATTGCCATATTGATGCACTTTTAGACACTTCATTTTTTTTAACTCAAACAGTACACCAATGATTATCCTATACATTTTATTCATTGGGATCTCTAAGGTGTGTCTGTAGAAGTGAATTTGTTGGGTCGTAAGAATTGTGCATTATCAACCTTAATCAATATTGCCACATTGCTATTCAAGTTAATCAAATAGAGTTACAACTCCAACAACAATGCATGTCTGAGAGGTCTATTCTCTTCACCTTTTTGCCATCGTTAATATTGTGATTTTGTTCATTTGATATGTGTGGAAAACATTCTGTGTTTTATTTTGCACTTTTCCCTATGAATAGGAAAGCTGCACATCTTTTCATATTTGTTGGCCCTTCTGGTTTCTTCTGTGTCTTGCCTCTTTGCATACATTGCCATTTTTCTATTAGGTTGTTTGTCTTTTCTTTTGGATTTGAGGATTTTTATAGACACATGAAAGTACAGTTGATTCTCATTATTCTCAGTAGTTGTGTTCTATAAAGTCACTGTGAACACTGAATTAGTAAACACTGCACTATTGCTCCTAGGGGAAATACTGAGGTAAGCTCCTGTGAGCCTTCGGCCACTACATTTTTATCAACTGATCAATACATACCTTTGTTTTATGTGTGTTTCTGTTTAAAGACACCTTATTTAATATATATTGTTGATTCACTGACACTGAGCTCACAATCTACAGCATTATAACTCATGTTTGGATGAAAATCCTCTAATATATGTATTTTCTTCATTAAACATATCACAGCCTTCTTGCACCTCGGAATATTAGGCTGCATTTCAGCACTATACTCGCCCTATTTTAAACAATGAAATCACCATAAAAAAACAAACAAACAAAAAACTGGAACAATGTGGCACTAAATAGACCTCAAAAATAGCCCCACTTGTTTATAGTATGAGAGCTGAAACAAGAAGGCAGAATGTAGCCTTGTTTGACCTTGGCTGGAAATGTGCATGTTGGGTGATTCAAAATTTTTACTTCTCTGTGCATGATTGTGAATGACTATGGAAGCACTGCAAGTGTTGATTTTGGGGTTACAAGTAAACTTTAGTGCATAGGTGAATTCACAAATACGGATTCTACAAATAATGAGGCTTGACTGTAATTCTTTGTCTGTTGTACACAACTCCAATATTTCCTCCAGTGTATAATTTGTCTTTTAACAATGTTTATGGTGTCCTTTGTCAAACAGAAGATTGTATTTTAACTTTGTGAAGTTTGCTAAACTTTCTTTTTTATGGTTTATGGGTTTCATCTTGTTTCAAACATCATTCCCTACTCTGATGCCAGGGAAACATCCTCATATATTATCTTCTAAAAGTTTCATATTTTCCCTTTCTCATTTAGATCTTTAATCTACTAGAATTTTTCTTGATTAAAAGTGAGGTGGGAATTGTATAAATAACTTCCAGGACTATTTACTGAATAAAGCTTTTGATTTGATTCTCAAAGTAACTTCTGTCATATACTCATTTCCCATACATATAATGCTCTGTTTGTAGGCTCTCTATTCTTTCCCAAGTTTATTTGTGTATTCCTTTATCAGTTCTACACTCTTTAAAGTTATTATAGCTTTATAATAAGTCTTAATATTTGGTAGGGAATGTCCCTTCTGCCTTCCCCCACCTCACTCTTCTTCAAAATGTCATCTCAACTAACTAGAATTTTTTTTAAGTAGAAAACTGAATTTTTAAAAAAAGGAACAATTAGCTGATTTTTTTAAAATTAAGAAGCATAATGGTACTGAATTTTTTACCTTCAATGATAGGGAATTATATTTTTATTAATACGTTATACATCAAATACAGGTTTAAAATGTAGTGGTCACACAATTACACCATGTGCTAGTATGGATACATGGTGCTGGAAATGTTACAAATACTTAAATATTTTTAAAATTAATTATTTTAAAGATTTAAAATTTAAAAATGATTATTGGCTAAAATCAATAATTTCCCCCAATTAAATCATCATAAATGGAATGAGCATGACAGCTCATTCAGAAAATCTTCTTCTTTCTAATATGAAGATGACAGTTTAAATTCTGGATACACCACAGAGCAAAGAGATGCAGACGTTAAATTTGCATGTAATGGGCCCAATGCTGGAGTGGAATCCAGGCTTCATCGCTCCCTAGCTGTTGGCACAGGAACAATTATTCAACCTCTCCGCCCTGTGTAACCCTCTCCAACCTCATTTCTCTCCATCCCTTCTGAGAACCAATATCCTGAATTTGGTTTTTAATATTCCTATGCATGCAATTGTTTATTTTTTAAGTAATAATGTATATAATAGCAAATAAAATATAGTACTGTTTTGTATTTTTTTACACTTTTAACAGTTTAAATAAACTGCATAATTTCATAACTTACTATTTTGCCAAACATCACCTTTGATATTTATCTATGTTAATGCTTACAGCTCTAGCTTATTTATTTTCATAAAAGTACACAATATTTCATTATATAAAAAGGAGCACAATTTATTTATGCATTCTTCTATTGATGGATCTTTTGGACATCTCCAATTTTTCACTTTTCGAAAGAGTGCTGCAATGATCATCTTTGCACAATATCTTTGCTGCAATGGTGCCTCTCTGTATATTTCATCTAAGAATAAAATTATGGTGCTATAGGTTATTGGACATTTTAATTTCATTAAATATTAGATATTAATTAAATATTGCTCAGAAAGTAGTATACAAATTTATATCCCCACCAGCAGCATGAGTTTCTTTTGCTTTCCGGTGAATTTTTCCCTATCTGGTGGGTGAGAAATAGTGTACACTGCAGCCCCAACTGGCTTTCATTTGCCTGATAGCTGGGGAGGTTGAGCATCTTATACAGGGTTGGCAAAAATAGGTTTGCAGTTGCATTGTGACATTCTTTTGAGTTAATAAAGTTATTGTAATAATCATAATCTGCATGTCTTTTTCCATACGAACAACTATAAACCTACTTTTACCCACCTCTGTATTATGTTTATTGACCAGTCCAACTCCCTGTCTATGACTTGCCTATTTATAGCTTCCACATATTTCCTCTTGGGTTGTTTGTCTTTCTCTTCTTGATTTTTAGAAGTTTATTGCATATTTTTTTGTATGAAAGCTTTATCAATTTATGCAATGCAAATATCTTTTTCCAGCTTGTTTTCTAATTTTGCTGATGATTAACTTTTATGATATACTGATATTTTAAGTTTTAATTTACTTGAATTTATCAATTACAATTTGTGCTTTTTGTGTTTGTTTTCTCCCAAAAATGACTCCATGCCCTGATACTATAAAATGTTCTCCCATCTTTTCCAAAACTTTCAAAATATGGTTTTTCAAATAAAATGCTGAAGATCTAACTGAAGCTGAGTGTATTTGTGTGTGTGTGTGTGTGTGTGTGTGTGTGTGTGTGTGTGTAATATTATGAGATGGCTTCTCCTTTCTTCCTTATTCATTAATAAATTTTACCTTTTTTTTTTAAATCCTCACCAGAGGATATTTTCCCATTGATTTTTCAGACAGAGTGGAAGGGAGGGAGGAGGAGAGAGAGAAAAAGAAAGAGAGAAACATCAATGTGAGAAAGGCACATTGACTGGCTGCCTCCCGAACGACCCCAATTGGGGCCAGGGATCAAACCCACAACTCAGGTACATGCTCTTGACCAGGAATCAAACCTGTGTGACTCTTTGGTCTATGGGTCAATGCTCTAGCCACTGAGCCAGGGCATAAATTTTACCTTTTCATCAACTCTTAAGATAGATATTATCACAGTTGACAAGATGAGGAAAATAAAAAAAATAGAAATAGCCTGGCCAGTGTGGCTCTGTGGTTGATCATCAACCCCTGCATCAAGAGGTCACCGGTTCAATTCCCGGTCAGGGCACATGCCCAGGTTGTGGGCCTGATCCCCAGTGGGGGGCATGCAGGAGGCGGCCAGCCGATGTTCTTTCTCATCGATGTTTCTATCTCTCTCTTCCTCTCTCTCTCTAATATCAATAAAGAAAAAAAAATTTTTTTAAAGAAAAAGAACATTATGTGGCCCAAAATAAAAAATTGAGCTTGAAAAACCTGGACCATGTTACCTCCACCCTTACTACCCAAAACATAGTCCCTGAGCAGTGTCACATCACCATCACCAGGGAAGTTTTATTGATCTCTGGCTCCTCCCAGACCTACTAGTCAGAATCTGCACTTTAGCAGCATCCCCAGATCATTCATGGAACATTACAGTTTAAGAAGCCTGAACCGCTCCCTCTTCTCCCCCCTGCAAATCTATCAGATAACAAATCCTGACAACACCATCTCTTACTCATTCCTGAAATTGTCCTTGCCTTCTATCTATCCCTAGGGAAACTTTCTCAACCCAGGACTTCATTACTTGTCATCTCAGTTATTGCAAAAACTTTCCATTCTGACAGCCCTCTTCTATCTTAGTAGAGGTCTTTACCCTTTCTGAGAGTTATGTAACAGTTTAAGATGGAAGGAAAGAGCTGGACCTTCCCAGAGGAACACGCACATGCACACACACACACACACACACACCCTCACCATATTGCATAGAATTTCAAAGGGGTCACAGAATCCGTGAAGCCCTCCTCAGACACTTCCAGGCCACCTTAGCCTCTGAGCAGAGTGCTTGTTCTAAAAAGCAGATGTGATCATTTGAATCCTTCCTGAAAGTCCCAGCTCTTAGCATAGCCTACTCCAGCCAAAGTTTTAGCAGTTGCCATGTGTGCCAGTGCTAGGCTGCACCTCAGAGTCTCTGTAATGCTGCTTCCCCTGTCTGACATACCCTTCCTCTCCTGGGCACTCCCTCTACCCTCTCCATCCAGAAGCAACTCAAGGATCGCTTTCCCTAAGAAACTTTACTGGCCATCCACTCCCATCCCCACCTTCCACTCTGAGTTACATTTCCCTTTGTGGTCTCAGTTTCCAGAGCTTCTATCTGCCATAGCATGTTTGGAGTGTATTATGTTGTGGTGTTTTTCTTCTTTTCTTGTGAGTCTTCCATCCTATCTGAGTCCGCAAAGGTATCTTCCATCTCCACTCTCAGTGCCCACACAAACAAGAGCTCAGTAAATGTTGCCACTAAGTTTAAAGGAAAAATAAAGCTAGCATCTTACTGTTGTATGTTGTTTTCAGTTTATGCTTTAGTGACTTGGTACTTTCCCCTTATAATTAAAGTGTAATATCTTATTTCTTAATTAGGGTGGTGAGTGGGTGTTCGTGATATTTTTTTTTCCTTTATTGATTTTTAGAGAGAGAGGACGGGAGAGGGAGAGAGAGATAGAAACATCTATGAGAGAGAACACTGACTGGCTGCTTCCTGCATGCCCCCCACTGGGGATCGGGCCCACAACCTGGGCACGTGTCCTGACCGGGAATCGAACCAGGGACCTCCTGATGCATGGGTCGACACTCAACCACTGAGCCACACCGGCCGGACTGTGATATTATTCTTTGTACATTTTTTATAGCCTAAAACTTTCTATACTTATAAGTAAAAACAGTTAAAGGTGTGATCACAACAAAGGAACACCTATGTGTCCCCAGCATTCTGTTCCCATAATATTGCTTCCTGAGACCCAGTTTTGACTTCCCCAAGAGTTTTCCTCTGCAGACACAGCTATTCTCAGCTGATTGCAGGAGGTGAGAATTTAGAAACATTTTTTCATGTTTGAATGTCCAGGTGAAAAAGCTAACCAAGGGCAGAAGAAACAGAACTTGAATTAGGATAAGAGAGAAAGATTTGGAGCCAGAAATTTTACACAGAAAACATTTCAATCTCCCTGTGGAGATTATGAACTAAAGTATTCTGTTTGGCCCTGGCCAGTTTGGCTCAGCGGTTAGAGCGTCGGCCTGCGGTCCAGAGAGACCCGGGTTCGGTTCCCGCTAAGGGCATGTACTTCAGTTGCAGTTTGTCCCCGGCCCTGGTTGGTTGTGCGGGTGGCAGCCACTCGATGTGTCCCTTTCACGTAGATGTTTCTCTCTCTCTCTCTTCCTCTCGCTCCCCCCCACTCTATCTGAAAAAAAATAAAAATAAAAAAAATTAAGTATTCTGTTTGTTTTAAAGTGGTAAGAACTTCGCTAACACTGGATTACAGATTTCAAGGTAAAATAAAAATTTACACACTCCCCATCCTCATTTAGAAAAATATTGGGAATCGTGCTTAGTAAGAATAGAGCACACTCCTTAAAAAAAGGACTTTTACAAACAAATACCTTTAAACTATTCCATGCCAGTGTTGTTTTATATCTACCTTTTTATCATTACAATAACTTATTTCTCTTTACCCTCTAAAACAAACAAACAAAAACCTTGTTTGCTTTTAAAGTATCACCTCTTTTTCACTTTGATTTACTGCCCTTTGGCTACCGGTCCAATGGTCCCAGGCCAAGTAATCAGAGTCTTCTGGGCTGCCTTGGCAAGGAGGGCCACTGAATTGCAGCTCAGGAAGCCTGCTCAGGGTCAGCATTCCTACACAGTGCCCTCTGCAGTCAGCTGCCATCTGCCCATCTTTCTCTCCTTAGACAGGGCAGGTCCTCAAAGATCCCTGTTCCCCTCCCCCCTCCAGCAAAGGCTCTGTCTGCAGCTCCAGAGAAGCAGGGTGGAAAGGCAGGGCCTTCTCAGGGACCAACTAAGAGGAAACAGCCTCTGTGTATTTGAAAGTGGTGACAAGGGCCTTTCTCAAGAAAACGACGACAACTAGCATATAACAAAACAAAACAGCCCTCTTCTCTTCCAAGGACCCTAAGTCCTCAATGCTGGAATCATTTCCTTGCTATTTATGTGAGTTAGAGCTGCATGTGAGTCTGTCACACCAAATAGCTAAGAGGGCAGCAAGTCAACAGACTCATATCAGCTCTACCACTTACTGCTACCTTGAACAAGTTACAGAATTTCATTTGAGCATTACAGGAGTTTCCTTCCCTACTTCAAAATTTCTCCTGAATTTTGCCTGGATTATCAGAGTATGGATTTAAAATATCCATTTCTCTTTGCTAGGTGAAGAGAATTTTTTATGTTTTTATTAATTTTTTAGAGAGAGAGGAAGGGAGAGAGAGATAGAAACATCAATGTGAGAGAGAAACATTGATTGGCTGCCTTCTGCACGCCCTCTACTGGGAATCGAGCCTGCAACCCGGGCATGTGCCCTGACCAGGAATCGAACCGGGAACTCTCAGTCCATGGGACAATGCTCAATCCACTGAGCCACGCAGGCCCAGCGAGGAGATTTTTTTTAAGGATAAGTTGTTCTTGGCATTGAGACAAGTTTTCTTAGAGGAAACGTCTTTAGATTGACAGTTTCCCAGATTAGCACTATAAGAAGAAACAATTATGGAGTATGAAGAAGAAATATTTTTTCTCCCTTTTGAACCTATACCCTTCAAATATACATTTCCTAACAGTTTGAAAAAATAGAAATATGTATATATAGGATGTCCCCCAAAAAATGTGTACACACTTAACAGCTGATAGCTCAATTGATGTTTCTTTTTTTTCAGATTTAACCCATTGGAATTTATAATTATTCAAAGTGTGTATATATTTTTTGGGGACACCCTGCATATGTTTCCATGATGAAACTATTATTTTTTTAAAGGTTAGAGAAATAAAAATATTCAGATTGGTTTGGGATCTGTCCAATAGCACATAAAATCAACTAAAATCCCAGTGGTACTAAACCTCATAGACATATGCATGCACACACTCAAATATGTGTACAAGGAAGTACAGAAACTAATGTGTTTCTCTTTCTTGCTTAACAACCTTGGAATGCTTATCATTCAACATTGCGGATGCTCTATCTCTTCACCTGGTAGATAAGTCACGAAAGAGTGTGTGGTGTACAATTCAATCTGATCAATAAAGCATCAATACAACACCTCCCAAATGCAAAAAAACCTTTGCATCCAAGGATCTATTCATGTCTCAGGCGCTTCCATGAAACAACTTCCTGTTTTGGTCTATAGTATCGTTTATCACACTGGATCCTTTGACTGCACTATTTTTGTTCTGCTTTTTTTCTACCAGCAAAAGCATTGCACCTGAACAAGAAACTCCTTTTTTTTTTTTTTTTTTTAAATCTGGTTTTCTCACAGGATCAATGACATAAGAGGATTAATTGTTTGTTTTCAATCCTGACTTTTTCTTCTCCTAGATCTATTTTTGAAACAAATTTTATTTTGGGATGTCCTGACTAGGATGATACTAAATTGGAAAGCCTGGTGCAAATTTTATTGACCTCTATTTCCTACTATAAAGGATGTCCCCACTAATCTGTCATGTACAGGGCAGACAAAGGCCAGAGACAAGGGAAGCCAAGCCAGATGGTGTGTTCAAGAAGCCTAGGACCAGACTCTTTATGGTTTTTTGGTGTGTTTTTAAATAAATGGTCAACTAGAAGAAGGAAAAAACATGTGGGCATCTTTCTTCTTGTTCCAAGCTAAGTTAAACTAAATGTTAATTGTAATATACATGGCAAACACGTCTGAGGAGAGAATTTATTAAATATGCTTGGATATGATAGAATGAATGAATGGAATTATGGATAGATAGGTCGGTGTATTAATGATGGTTTTTTATTTAAACAATACAGAAAACTAAAAAAGATAGAAGTTATCACTTTGGGAACTATATAAATTACCAAAAAAAATCTCTGAGACTACATAGGAAATTTTAAAAAGATAAAAAAGTATAATGTGCTCCATGTAATGTGTCATGTAATTTTCATGATGTATGAATTGTCAGTTACATGTTTAATTTAAAGACAATGAACAAATACGCCTTTTGATTCAAGCACACATTAATCTATCTCTTGTAGATACATAAATAAAAAAGAAAATGGTACATTTCCTCTCAAATCCAGCTGTCTTGGCCCAAAATGGTGAGATATCTGCATGCAATCAGATATTTATATTATTTGGCATAAATACTACTAATAAGCTAATTCCACTATAATTTAATTCTTCATGCAAATGTGGAGGTGGTAAAAGAGCATATTTATTTTAAATGAATTGATGTAAAAAATTTGTAAAAAATGTCTCCTCAGAGAAAAACAATGTTAACAGTCTGTATTCTTCCCTATTTTCTCATATTATATTATTTATTTCTTTATCTATATTATGTATCAATTATCTATCTATATAATTAATTTTTAAAATCAATTTTAATTTTTTTCCTTAAATTATAGTCACATCATCTGTAGTAATTTACAGATTTTTTTTTTTTTCACTTTTATATCAAGGGCATCTGTTCATGTCCATGTAGTGATCTATCTTGTTCTCTTTCAATGACTGCATGGGATTCTGTTGTACAGATACACCACACACAATTCAGTCAGACTCCTACTGAGAATTAAATTGTTTTCCATTTTTATGCCATTACCAACAATACTGCAATGTACTTTCTTAGACATATGACTGACCTGTATTTTCGAATTTTTAGTAATCTTTGCTATGTTCTCTATTGGTTTGTCATTTTTTCTTTATAGAAACTCTGCATATTAGGAATTTTAATGTTTTTTCATATACATGTTTGACAAATACCTTCTCTTAGTCTGTCACTTGCCTTTTAAGTTTGTTTTTGCATCTTTCATTGTTTATGGCCTTTAAACATTTTTTGTAATCAAATCTGTTTTTTCTTTTGTTGCTTTTCCTTTTCTAGACATTCATAAGAAATCCTCCCCAACCCTGAGTTTATAAAAATGTGTATCTGTATTTGACTATAGCATTTTTTTTTTTTGATAGAGACTTTTAATGCTGATTGAATTTCCATGTGCTCTACCACATTTTCCTGCCTCTTTTACACTTAGGTCATAAGTATATGACTAGTTCTAGCCGATAGAATGTGGGTAGAAGTAATACCTACGGTCTATATCATTTCCTTTTTTTTTTTTTTTTTTTAATGTTTTTATTGATTTTTTAGAGAGAGAGGAAGGGAGAGAGAGATATTAGAAACATCGATGTAAGAGAGAAATATCAATCAGCTGCCTCCTGCACACCCCTCACAGGGGATAGAGCCCACAACCCGGGCATGTGCCCTGACCAGGAATCAAATCAGGACTTCTCAGTCCATGGGATGACACTCAATCCACTGAGCCATATCGGCTGGGCCAGTCTATGTCATGTCTACCTGTCTGACCCTCCAGTTCTCCTCTTCTTCAGTAGCACATCTCAAAACCAAATGCTCCAAATTGCCTAGATGCTACATTTAGACGATTTATGTTCAAAGTGATTGATTATTGATATAGCTGGGTTAATATCTGCCATATTTATTACTGTTTTCTATCTGTTGCCCTTTACTTTATTCCTACTTTCGTCTTCCTTTTACTTTTTCTATCTTTTGTGGCTTTGTTTTAAAATTTCATATGATTGCAATTTCACTCTTTGTTAGCATATTTGTTATACTTCTTTTTATACTTTTTTCAGTGACTGCCCTAGAGTTTGCAATTTACATTTACAGCTAATTCAAATCCACTTTCAAATAACACTATAACACTTTACAGGTAGTGTAAGTACCTTATAATGACAAAATAATACTAATTCCTTCCTTCCATCTTTTGTATCATTTCCTTTATGTCATTCATTTCATGTATATTTATATATATATAATTAAATACATTGTTGGTGTTGTTATTTTTAAAATACTGTTACCTCTTAGATAAATTAAGAATAAGAAAAATAAAAGTCTTTATTTTACCTTCAATTATTCCTTCTTCCATACTTTTTTTTCATTTATTCTTTATATTAATTTATTTTTGTTACAGATGTTTCTCCTTTTTCCCCCATTGACTCCCTCCTCTTCCTCTCTCCCTGCCCCATTCCCAGTTTTGTTGTCCATGTCCATTGGTTATGCGTACATGCGTATAAGTTCTGTGGTTTATCACTCCTCTCCTCCACACCCTCCTCTGGCAATTGTCATTCTGTACCCTACTTCCATGTCTCTGGGTCTATCCTGTTCCTCAGACTGTTATGTTCATTATATTCCAGAGATAAGTGAGATCATATCATATTTGTCTTTGCTTGGCTTGTTTCGCTTAAGATAATAGTTTTCAGGTCCTCCCAAGTCGTCTCAAAGGATAAGAGATCTTTCTTTCTTACAGCTGCATAGTACTCCATTGTGTATATGTACCACTGCTTTTTTATCCATTCATCTACTGACAGACACTTGGGCTGTTTCCAGATCTTAGCTATTGTAAATAGTGCTGCTATGAACATGGGGTACATATATTCTTTCTGATTGGTGTTTCAGGCTTCTTAGAGTATATTCCTAGGAGTGGGATCACAGGGTCAAATGGTAATTCAATTTTTAATTTTTTGAGGTAACACTATAGTGTTTTCCACAGTGGCTGCACCAGTCTGCATTCCCACCAGCAGTGTACTAGAGTCCCCTTTTCTCCACACCCTCGCCAACACTTGTTTGATGCTTTGTTGATGGCAGCCATTCTGACAGGTGTGAGGTGATATCTCATTGTTGTTTTAATTTGCATCTCTCTGATGATGAGTGATGTTGAGCATTTCTTCATATGTCTCTTGGCCATTTGTATGTCTTGTTTGGAGAGGTGTCTATTTAGTTCCTCTGCCCATTTTTTAGTTGGGTTCTTTGTCTTCCTTTTGCTGAGTTGTATGAGCACTATATATTTTGGAAATTAACCCCTTATCTGATGTATCATTGGCAATTATGCTCTCCAATAGAGTGGGTTGCCTTTCCGCTTTGATGGTTGTTTCTTTTGCTGTGCAGAAGCTTTTGAGTTTGATGTAGTCCCATGTGTTCATTTTTTCCTTTGTTTCTGTTGCATTAGGTGATATATCAGTGAAGATTCTGCTGCATATGATGTCTGAAATTTTGTTGCCTACATTTTCTTCTAGGATTTTTATGGATTAATGAGTCACATTTAAGTCTTTTATCCATTTTGAGTTTATTCTTGTGTATGGTGTAAGTTGATGGTCTAGTTTCATTTTTTTGCATGTAGCTGTCCAATTTCCCCAACACCATTTATTAAAGAGGCTGTCTTTACTCCATTGTATACTCTTGCCACCTTTGTTGAATATTAATTGAGCGTAATGTTTTGGGTCAATTTCTGGATTCTCTGTTCTATTCCATTGATTTGTGTGCCTGTTCTTGTGCCAGTACCAGGCTGTTTTGATTACAGTAGCTTTGTAGTATAACCTGATATTCGGTATTGTGATCCAGCCTACTTTGTCCTTTTTCAAGATTGCTGTACCTATTCGGGGCCTTCCTCCATACTCTTATTTTCTTTATGTAGATCTGAGTTTCTTACCTACATTATTTTTCTTCTCTCTAAAGAACTCCTTTTAACATTTCTTGCAAATGATGTCTACTGGCAACAAACTCTTAATATTTTTGTCTAAAAATACCTATTTCTCCTTTATTTTTGAAAGATAGTTTCACAAGGTACAGAATTCTAGGTTAATGGGAGGGTTTTCTCTCAATATTTTAAATATTTCGCCTATTCCCTTCTTGCTTGCATGGTTTCTAAGATGTCTGAAATAACTTTTATCTCTGCTCCTCTATAGATAAAAATTTTCCCCTATGGATTATTTCAGAATTTTTTTTTTATCTTTGATTTTCTGTATTGTGAAAATGATATGCTTAGAAAATATCATAGTGTTGTTTGACTGCCGTTGTTGTTTTGTATTTATACTGCTTAGTGTTCTCTGAGCTTCTTGGATCTGGGGTTTGATGCCTCACATTAATTTGGTGAAATTCTAGTCATTATTGTTTCAAATTTTTCTTTTTTTCTTTTCTGTTTTTCTTCTCTGATATTCCCATTAAGTGTATGTTGCATCTTTTATAGTTTTCCTACAATCCTTAGATATTCTGTTCTGGGTTTTGTTTTCTTTCCTTTTTGATTTTTAAGGTTCCATTGATATATCTTTGAACTCAGAGATTCTATCCTCAACCTTATCTAATCTACTAATAAGCCCATCAAAGGCATTCTTCATTTCTATTGCAGTCGTCCCTCACCACTTCGCACTCCGACTTTTGCGGCTTCACTCTATTGCGGTTTTTTCAAATATATTCATTAAAAAGTTGATCGAGACAGTGAAAATGATACAGCGTGCGCTCGGTTGTCTGAGTCAATTGTATACCCCTGTATTACAATTAAAATTAAAATTACTGTATGTGTGGACTGTAGGCCTATGTATTCAAGCACCCCTGCAAATCCTTCAATGCCAGGTGCAACCACTCGATCACTCCTTGTGCGTGGGTAATAATTTTTTTTTTTAAAATCAGGTGTGGTGAAACCAAGCCAATCAGAGCATGCTGTTCACTGATTGGCTATCCTATCCTCTTCCCATCCTGGCCACTGATTGGCTCAGCCTCATGCAAGTTCGTTTCTCTCAAACACACTTCTACATCGCTATGCATCAGAAGCATCTTTGCTCTTGTAAGTGTATGCGATTTCTGAGAACTTTAATCTAAGCCCCACGATGGTTCCTAAACGTGCTGATGGCTTCTAAGCCTTCTGATGATGAAACTAAGGGCCGGAGGAATATGCTTACCATCCAGGAGAAGGTGAAACTCTTGGATATGATCAAAGATGGCAAGAAAATTGTGGAGGTTGCCCGCCATTACTACTTGAACGAGTCTACTGTTTGCTCCATCTGTAAAGATGAAAAGAACATCCATGCAATGGCTACTGTCTCTTTCAACAAGAAAGCAAAGCATGTTGTGACAAGTCGTAATAAGTTCATAGTGAAAACAGAGTCTGCCCTAGCCATTTGGATCAGTGACAGCCGCAGAAAAACATTCCGTTGGATTCACTGGTCATCTGGGAGAAGGCGAGGCAGCTCTATCAGTGCTTTATGGCAGATGAACCTCAACCAGGACCCTCTTCTGCAACGTTCATGGATTTCACGGTGAGAAAAGGTTGGTTCGAGAAGTTCTAGAAGAGGTATCTTCTGAAGAGTGTCATTCTCCATGGAGAAGCTGCCTCTGCTGACCAGCCTGCAGCAGAGGACTAAGTGAACAACATGTTCCAGAAGATCCTTAAGGAGGGCAAGTATCATCCAGAACAGGTGTTCAATATGGACAAAACAGGACTGTTCTGGAAAAGAATGCCTTCCCGGACATTCATTTTCAAGGATGAGGCCAAGGTCCATGGCTTCAAGGCATATAAGGATCGCGTGACTATCGTTATGTGTGGAAATGCTGAGGGATTTTTGCTCAAGCCTGCCCTTATCTACAAGGCCAAGAACCCTAGGGCCCTGAAGAATAAAAACAAGAACCTGCTGCCAGTGCATTGGATGCACAATGACAAGGGCTGGATCACGAAGCAGCTGTCATCTGACTGGTTCCATGAGTGCTTCATCCCCCAAGTCAAGCTGTATCTTGAGGAGAAGGGACTCAAGTTTAATGTCCTTCTCCTCATGGACAATACTGGAGGTCATGTGCAAGACCTATCCTATGATGGTGTGCGGATTGAGTTCCTTCCTCCCAACACCATTTCACTGATCCAGACCATGGATCAAGGCGTTATTTGTGTGTTCAAGGCCCTCTACACATGAAACACCCTGCAGAACCTCGTCAAAGGCATGGACCTTGAGGAGAACTTCTTGCTGAAGGAGTACTGGTGGCAGTATACCATCGTGACCTGTCTGAAGAACATCCAGGCAGTGTCGAAGGACATAAAGACAGAGACCGTGAAGTCCAGCTGGAAGATGTTGTGGCTTGAAATTGTCCACAACTACAGAGGATTCACCCCAGAGAATATAAGCGCTCGTCAGTGGATAAGGCAGTTAGGCTAGCCCGGATGCTGGGAGGAGAAGGTTTCGAGGATATGACCCATGATGATGTGGATGAACTGCTGGAGACACATTCGGATCCCTTAACTGACGAGGATCTGGTGGAGATGAGGAGGAGGAAGAGCAGCCAGAGGGTCCTGGGGGTCAGGAGGAGGAAGTTGGCCTTACACTTGAGCGTCTCTCGCAAGTCGTGAGAACTATTAGTACAGGACATGATTGGCAAATGGGACCCACAAATGTTACGTGCATTGTGGTTCTGGAATGCACTTGATGGAGTGATAGAACCCTACAAAAGCCTCCTCACGCATATGAAAAGACAGTGTCAGCAACTGCCTGTCACAGTGTTCTTCAGCCGCACACCCAGACACCCACTGACTACTCCTAGTACTCCTTTAGTGGAATAAGATGATGAGGCACCTGCTGAAGATACTGCACCACCTGAAGACTCTCCTACTGAGGTCGTGCCTTCAGAGGAGCAGTAACCTTGCTCTTCTTTGCTGTGCAGTACATCTCTTCATCTTCATCGCTTCATCATCAAACAAGTTGCACTATTTTCCTAGGTTAGTGGTTGTGTGTAAGAACTGTGTGTGTGTGTAATTAAATGTACAATAATAATAATATGATATTTGTAATGTCTAATATGTCTTATTTTTTCTTATTTTGTCTAATATATTGGGTAATAGGAGTGTAATGGTGACTAAAGGGTGTTATTTCATGTCTAATAATGTTAAAAAAATGTATTTAGAAGGCCATAAACGGTTTTCTATGCTCTAACTGCTAAAATATTCTATTTATAAATAAAGAATCTTACTTCGCGGAAATTCATTTATCGCACTAGAATCTGGAACTGATTAACCGCGATAAACAAGGGCCGACTGTATTTCTAAAAGTTTCCTTTCCCTCTCTTCCTGATAGATGCTCAGGGGGATTTTTCTGGCCAAGCTACTGGAGGTAAATCTCACAAAATTGTGGGTCTCCCTGGAGTTTATTACTCTCAGAATTGTCCACACTGAGCCTTCAGCAATTTGCTACATAATTACATTTCAGGTATTCCTGTCTCAACTCTGAAGTCTGTGCTCTAGGATGTTTTTATTTCTATGTGTCTATGTATTCATCAGTCTCTCCATTCTTGGGTGCAAGGGTTTGTCCTGTGACCTCTCTTTCATTCCTGAAGGATATGTTCACCAGATATCAAATTCTGGGTTCTTTTCCTTCAGCTCTCGAAAATGTGCCACTTGGTTTTCTCCTCCTTTGTTTCTGATGAGAAGTCCACTGTCATTTGTATTACTTTTCCCCTGTAGGGAATGAAGCATTTCTCTCTGCCTGTTTTCATTTTTTTAATAGTTGCTTCTGTTTTAATTTTTATTTTTTCTTTATTGATTTTAGAGAGAGAGGAAGGGAGAAGGAAAGAGAGAGATAAAAACATCGATGAGAGAGAACATCGACTGGCCACCTCCTGCATGCCCCCCACTGGGGATTTGACCCACAACCTGGGCATGTGCCCTGACCAGGAATCCAACTGGTGACCTCTTGGTGCATGGGTTGACGTTCAACCACTGAACCACACTGGCCAAGCTGTTTTTAATTTTTTTGTTTGTTTGTTTTGTTTTTAGTTTTCAGAAGTTTGACTATGATGTGTCTTGGCACAGAAATATTTAAGTTTATCCTGTTTGTGGCTTGCTCAGCTCTTCTAATCTAGAGGTTTATGTCTTTTGCCAAATTTGTGGACTTTTCAGCTATTTTTTTAATACTTTCAACCTCACCTTGTTTCTCCTTTCCCTTTGGGATTTCGATGTCATGGATATTAGATCTTTATTATAGTCCCACATACCACTGAGGCCCTGTTCATTTTTTTAAGTATATTTTCTCTTTGCTATTCAGATTTAATAATTTCTATTGTTCTGTCTTCAAACTCTTATATTTGTTCACATGTATTCCCCATTCTGCTGGTGAACATATCCTTTAAGTTTGTTTTTTTTGGTGTTTTTTTTGTTGTTGTTGCTGTTATTATATTTCTAAGTCCAAAACTTCAATTTGTTTCTTCTTCATATCTTCTATTTCTTTTCTGAGATTTTTTTTATGTCTTTGCTGAGCCTTTCTATATTTTTTATTTGTTTCAATTGTGTTTGTAACTTCTCATTGAAGCATATTTATGATGGCTGCTTTAAAATTTCTATAGATAAATCTAATATCTGTATCATCTCAGTTTGCTTTCATTGATTACCTTTTTATATTCTAGTTGAGGTTTTGTTTGTTTGCTTGCTTGTTTGCTTGATGAGTGATATTCAGTTGCGGGATCATATTTAAATCTTACATTTTAGCAGGTCTTCTATGACACCATTCTGGTGAGAGAAGGAAGGTGCCACTAATTAATACCAGGTTTTCTATTTGGCCTTTGTTGAGATCCGGGGGAAGAGCATTCATTAATGCACCCTATGTAGTCTGCACTCACACTGTGGAGGATGACCTCACTACTACTTAGCAGTAGTGAGAGCCCTGGTTCTCACTTGGCTTCTTCTGACACCACTCCAGCAAGAGAGGAAGGTGAAAGGTCAGTGATTCTATGTGGTCTCTACTGACATTGCAGAATGGGGGGAGCGCAAGTCCCAACTCTCCACTCAGCCCTCACTAAAGCTTCTTCAGTGAGGTGGAGGCACCTTGTTACCACATGGCAACGATGAAAGTCTTGGCCTTTGCTTGAGGACAATGGAGGGAAGATAACACCACAGCCGTTTCCTGTGGTGTTTGGCTGGAGTAAAGTAGGTATTATCTAAACGTTTCTTGCTAGGGTGTTCCTTTCTTCGTTTTTTGGCTAGAAAGTGCAGATTTTTCTTGAGGTTTTTTCAGTCTATGTCTATCGGTATTTCCAAGTTGCCAATTTCTCTAATGTGCTATCTGAGATACATAAGACAAAACAAAATCTAGGTCCCAAAGTCCCCAGTCTACCTTCTGTTCTCCATCTTTTTTTTTTCTCACCTGAGGACATTTTTCTTCAGATACAGGGGAACGGAGAGAGGGAGGAAGAGAGAGAGAAACATCAACATGAGAGAGACACATCGAGTGGCTGCTACCCACACGACCCCACCCGGGGCCGGGGACAATTCGCAACCAAGGCACTTGCCCTTAGCGGGAACCGAACCCGGAACTCTCTGGTCCGCAGGCCAACACTCTAACCGCTGAGCCAAATTGGCCAGGGCTGTTCTCCATCTTTTAACATCTTTTATTTATTCTATATTTAATGTTCAATGCTTTTAGTTAGCAAGAAGAATAGGAAAATGGTTGTCTACTCCATTGTCCTGGAAGCAGAAGTCAAAATGGATTGTCTTGCCCTGGCTGGTTTGGCTCAGTAGTTAGAGCTTCGGCCCATGGACCGAAGGGTCTCAGGTTCGATTCTTGTCAAGGGCATGTACCTGAGTTGCAGGTTTGATCCCCGGTCCCAGGTGGGGTAATGCGGGAGGCAACCAATCAATGTGTTTCTTTCTCTCTCTCTCCCTCCCTCCCCCTTCCACTCTGTCTAAATATCAATGGGAAAATATCCTTGGGTGAGGATTAACAACAACAACAAAAAGATGGATTCTTTTACAATTTTGAAATGACTTTCCCCTTGCAGTCAGTTCTCTCCTTGCCTAATGTAAAGTTTAGTTAGCACACAACTTTAATAGCACATCATGTTGTGTGAGTCTTTTCATTTGTTTCACACACTTTGCCTTAATAAAGGGATATTTGAGAATGAATAAAAGAATATGTAACATGAATACTTATTTTGGCTTTTACTTTTTATTTTTTTAAATGAATCTTTTAAAAAAATTTTTTTTCCTTTATTGATTTTAGAGAGAGGGGAAGTGAGAGGGAGAGAGAGAGAGAAACATCGATGAGAGGGAACATCAATTGGCCACCTCCTGCATGCCCCCCACTAGGGGGATCAGGCCCACAACCTGGGCATGTGTTCTGACCAGCAATCAAACCAGCGACCTCATGGTGCATAAGTCAACGCTCAACCACTGAGCCACACCAGCCAGACGGCTTTTACTTTTTAATAGTCCAACAAAATTAATTAAATATCTATCAATACAGGACATATATTTTCCTTTCACACAAGGAAATTGTATGTAACCACTTAAAAATGAGATACAAATTTATGTAGAAAAATTTCTAGGATATATTGTTATGGTGTAAAAACAATGAAATTGCATATTATTTTTTAACTGTACTTTTCTGTTTAAAATTTTTTGAAGAATTATAAGTCTATGTCCATGAGTTCTCTCTCTCTCTTTTTTTTCTCAATCCCTCCACTCCCCCAACACTCTCCCCACACTAAAACTTAAATTTTTTAAAATATTTTTACTTTTGTTTGTTTGTTTATTTGTTTGTTTAATTTTTTTTTTAAATCCTTACCTGAGGAAATTTCTCTATTGATTTTTAGACAAAGTGGGAGGGAGGGAAGGAGAGAGAGAGAAACATCGATGTTAGAGAGAGCAGGCTGATGCTCTAACCACTGAGCCAAACCGGCCAGGGCTTTTTAAAAGATTTTAAAAAATAAATAAGTGATGCTTCAGCCAAAGAAATAAGAAATGTAGTTTTTCAATACCTGTGCTCTGAAAGCAATTTTATACAGTTTATCTCATTTAATATGCATAATACATATAGCCAGGGTAGGCATTATTTCCAGTTAACTTTTCGTTTACACAATTTCTAGATACCACACAGTTTTCTATATAAATTTCTTGGGTTCCAAATGCAATTATGTTTACCTATTTAAATCATCTATTTGAAAACACTTGAAAAGTATCCTATAATGTAAGATAAACAAATGTGACATTGTGTAGAGAATCAAAACCTGCAAACTTCTGCTCCCTAATTCTTCAGAGACTAGTTGCAACAAACAGGTGTTTCTTCTTTTCCATGTACTGGACATACACATCAGATAAACAGTCTTAAGTGTTTAATCACAAAATCTATGACATGTGACTTTTCTACTTCAAAGGACTCTAATAATAGCACATGCATAGAAATATAGCACTCTGTGGAGAGTAAACAAACACTTCTCTCTCCTGAGGGGGATCAGATGAATCCGCTTATGTCAGATCTCTCCCAGAATTCCATTGTTGTCTCTCCAAACAGGCTTTAAGGAAAACCACCAAATCTGGGATTGGGAGCTTTTCTCAAACGTGTTTCCTTTAAAAACACAGGGAAACAGGATTTTTGGCCACAGGAGGTCAAGGTCAGCAATCTAACAGAAATGGTCCTTTTGAACTTCCTTTCTGAGAAACACATTATGTTATCTGAAGAAAGTTGTTACATTGAAAATCTCTGTTGACACTAAAGTAATGATCAGTTTTGTTCATTGCACAAGGAATGATCTCAGGAAGCATACCTATAAAATCCACAAGTCAGTCTAATGATACTAAAATGTAAAATTTGAAGACAATGAGAACAGTAAGGACTGGAAAAGTGTTTTAGCATTTTTGTGTGCCCCACAAAGAGCTGTATAGTGCCTTGCACACAGTAAGTAATCAGTAATTATCTATTTAATGAATAGTTGTATTTTGAACAATAAAAGAAAAAGAAACTAATGAAAACACAAAATTAGGAATGCAAAGAAAGGCAAATAAAACTCTCAAACTGGGCTCCTCACATATTGTATTGCTTTCAGAGGCCTGAATTTATATGAAATTTTTTGCAAATATGCTATTTTTACCAAATAAAATATCACTGTCTTATATGTGTACAGTATTTTTTTTGGTATGTGCCCCTAGCAGAAACCGAACCCAGGACTCTCTGGTCCGCAGGCCGACGCTCCAACTGCTGAGCCAAACCGGCCAGGGCTGTATACAGTATTTTTTGAGAATTTAAGAACATTTTCAATAAATTAGCTCATTTTAGTGTTACAGAAATTTCAATATTATTATCTCCATTATAAAGACAGAAAAATTCAGATGAGCTTTACCTAAAGGCATCCAATGAGTGAGCAACAGAGCTTGACCTTTGCCCTTATAGATGAGACTTTCATTTCTGTAAATGAAGGCAGCTCCCAGAGCTCTCATCTCTGTAAGAAGGGCTTAAGGGGCTAGTCCTAAACATACAATTTGCTCTCTAATCACTTTAAGCTGTAGTTTGACCTGCTTTCCCTCTGATATTAAACTGTCACTGAGCTTTGGTTTAGTTTTAAGTAAGAAACACCAAAGAAGAAAACACATCAAGTAGGGGAGATAGATCTTTTGTCACATTAGCAGGTTTTCTTCTCATCTGATGGCCACATTTTCAGTTGACTCTGCCACTTCCTACCCAGAGAAGAATGTTCAAGGAAAGTGTCTGAAACATATTTCCCTTTGCTTTAAACTGAATCATGAAAACCCATAAAATTTTTCATTCTACACTATAAAATGGGTATTCCCAGACATTGTAGCAATTCTAAATTAAAATATAAGAAGCATTAAACAACAGAGTAGTTTGTTTACATGAAATGCCATAATATTGTTATTCATCATTTGGCCTTACTTAGGTTTTACTAAGTTGACTTATTTCCATTTGATATACAGAAATTTCTAGTTTTTCTTTTTAAAAACTCATTTCAGTAAGAATCAATATTGGCACTATCTTTGCTAAAAAGATATATAACATCTGTCATCAACTTATGTTTGGAAACTATGATAAGTTTAGAACTAACAATTGACCACTATTCTTCCCTTAACTAAATTTTCCTTTTAATGCTTAATACATTCAGACTGTGCCTTATGATATGTTAATTAGGGACTAGTTAAAAACGTTTTCTGGAAAGGATAAAATTTTTATCCAGTGATGATATTAACTGGACCCAAATGCTAAAAGCAGTTGGCATTTTGTTATACTAAAACATGCCGGTTAGGTGGATGACACAAAGCAGCCAATGCCGTGGTCATATGAGCCCCAACCTACAACGTTGAAAGGTAACACATCCCAGGGATTTTATGATTTTATAGCTATCTCCAGTCTTAGCCTAATATATAAGGCAGTTTAATGAGCCAAACACAGCAGGTAACCTCAGAGGAAGTTCCTCTTTCCACCAAGGCTCTTCCTGCCCCAGACTCACAATTCCCACAGACAGCAGTAGGAGTTTGAGTCTCAAGGAAATGCAGAACCAGTTTAAGTGCATTAATACTCTAGATAATGTATAACCTTTGTTAGCAGCCATGAAAATAAATATAAGTCTCTACCTTCTCCTAGAACAGTATCTTGTAAATGGAGACAACTCAATAAAGGCATGTCCAATTGAATAAATAGAATTATATTAGGCAGCAATATAATTAGCTTTTTGTTAGCATTTCTGATCATTTTATATTTGGAAAATTTAACTTAACATGACATTTTGCTTTGAAAACACCTGTGTTCTTTGAACTGAGAAGATGTTCTTTATGTCAAAAGAAAAGTAATGGCTTGAATTCTAGAATTTTGCAACTTCAAAGGACCAAAAAGTTCATTTTGTTCAGTAATTCCCAAAAGTAATCATAAATCACTGCCTAGTTTACAAAGACTCATCCTGGTGACTTGGTAAATAATGCAGGTTCCTTATCCACAACATGAAGAGGCCAAGTGTAGGTATTCTGAACAACAACCCAAATATGAGAAGGAGGAAGCCGTTGGAATGACTTCAGAATTACATACCTAATGGTGAAAGTCAGAATGTTTGTCACCTAAGGTAAAAAACAAGACAGGAATGTTTGTACTCACTATTTCCATTCCACATTATACTTGAAGTTCTAGCTAGTGCAATTAGGCACGAAAAAGAGATAAAAGTCATGCAGATTAGGTAAAAAAGGTACAATTTTCTTTATTTCACGGGTGACATAATCATTTATATACAAAATTTTACTGAGAAAACCAGTAAGTGAGTTTAGCCAGATTTCAGTTTATAAGCTCAAGATACAAAAATAAATTGCATTCCTACATTCTAGCAATAGAAAATAAGAAAATTAATTTTTTAAAAATCTCAATAGCATCAAAAATATGAAATACTCAGAGATAAATCTGAATCTGATAAAACATGTGAAAGACCTGTACTCTATACACTAGAAAATACTGCTGACAGAAATTAAAGAAGACAAATAAATTGGGAGATATATCTTTTTTTTTTAATATTTTTTCTTTATTGATTTTAGAGAGAGGAAAGGAGAGAGAGAGAGAGAGAGAGAGAGAGAGAGAGAGAAACATCGATGAGAAAGAACATCAGTTGGCTGCCTCCTGCATGCCCCCCCACTGGGGACCAGGCCTACAACCCGGGCATGTGCCCCAACTGGGAATTGAACCGGTGACCTCTTGGTGCATGGGCCAATGCTCAACCAGTGAGCCACACTGGCCAGGCGGGAGATATATCTTGTTCATGGTTTGGAAGACTAGATATTTATAAACTATCGATTTTTCCCAAATTGATCCATAAATTTTTAGATCCCAATCCAATGAAACCCCAATCAAAATTCCAGATGGCTAGTTTGTAGAAATTAACAATTTCATTTTAAAATTCATATGGAAATGAAAAAGACCAAGAATAGCTAAAACATTTGTGAAAAAGAACAAAGTTCAAAGATTAATACAATGTAATCTCAAGACTGAATACAAAGCTACATTAATCAAACAGCAATTGTTGTTGTAAATAGATCAATGGAATAGAGAATCCAGAAATATCGCACACTCTCTCTCATCGATGTTTCTATCTGTCTCTTCCTCTCACTTCCTTTCTCTCTAGGATCAATAAAGGAAAAAAAAGAAAGAAATCCTCACTCTTTAAAAAAAAAGAAAGAAAGAAAGAGAACTCACACATGATTTTTTATAAATACTCAAATGCAGTGCAGTGGAGAAAGAAGGGCATTTTCAACTAATGGTGTTTAAACAATTTGGTACCCATATGAAAAAAAGAGAGAGAAATTTGATCTTTATTTAACATTACATACAAAGATTTAACACAAAATAGTTTATACACCTAAATGTAACACCATGCCCTGGTCAGTGTTGCTCAGTGGTTAGAGCATTGACCCTGACACTAAGGACTAGGGTCATGGGTTCAACTCCTGATCAAGAGCATGTACCTGGGTTGTGGGTTTGATTCCACATGTGGGAGGCAACCAATCCATGTGTCTCTCTCATATTGATGTTTCTCTCTCTCCCCACCCCCCTTCCACTCTCTTAAAAAAAAAAAAAAAGTATCCTTGGGTGAGGATTAATAACAACAACAACAAAAAGTAACACCTAATACTATAAAACTTCTGGAAGAAAAAATAGGAGAAAATCTACATGTCTTGGGTCATAGATTTCTTACATACAACACTAAAACCATAATTCTTAAAGAAAAAGAAAAAAAAAAAAAAACTAAGGGAGAGGAATCTGGGAAGATGGAGACTTGGAAGCACCAGAAATCTGTCTTCTCACTTACACAACTGTACTGGCAGAATTGGTCTGATGTAACTATTTTGGAACTCTGCAGTCAATTGAAAGTTTGCTACTTCTAAGGGAAGACTTGAATAGTGAATTGTGGTTAATTTCAATTTCTTAGCACAGTAGCAGCTAACCATTCCCCACCTCCATACCAGACAGCTGTGCATATGTTCCTGTAGCAGCTTATACACGGGCTGTAGGGGGCCAGGGTGAGCAAAAGGACTGTCTTCCAAATATTGGGGATCTGAGCTCTGATCACTGATTATTGCTTCTGATGACAGAAGTGCAGACAAAGAAATGGGCAACCATTGTTGTTGCACCTTCCCCCAGTGTTGTAAGTTCCTCCACCTTTGGTTGATGTGAGTTCTGGGAAATTTAAATTGCCAGTACCCCTTTTTCCATGCCTGCATTTTTTTCCCACTTTGGGTAGCCAGACATTAAATATCAGGACATTCAAAATCTATCACATATATGTAAAAAATTGGAAAATAATGAAGCATGTCAAGGAAAAGACTCAGAAAAGACATGAGAAAACATTAAATTGACACCTCAGGATGATACTCGACATAGAGACAACTTACAACAAACAAACCAAAAAGAAGCAATAAAGAAAAATAATAAAACAGCAAACTCTGGGGAAGGGAGAGAATCCGACTTCCAAAGTTACCATGTTATTAGATTCAAATGTCCAGTGTTCAACAACAACAAAAATCAGAAGGCATACAAACAAACAGGAAAGTATAGCCCATTTAGATAAAAAATAAATTAACTAACAGAAATTGTTCCTAAAAAAAGGACTACTGGCAGATATACTAGACAAAGACTATAAAACAACCATCTTACAGATGCTCAAAGAGACTTCCGGTCAAGATGGGGGCATAGGTAAACGCGGCATCACCTCCTCCTACAACCACATCAAAATTACAACTAAACTACAACACAACCATCATTCAGAACCGCCTGAAATCGAGCTAGTGGAAGTCCTACAACTACGAAATTAAAGAAGAAGCCACATTGAGACTGCTAGGAGGGGCAGAGGCACAGATGGGATGGTCCCACACCAACATGTGGCAGATAAAAATCAGGAGGGACACCTCGGCTGGAAAGGTCCTTCCTGAGCAGTGAGAGGTCCCTGTCCCACACCAGGTGCCCAGCTCAGGGTTCCAGTGCCAGGAAGAAAAGTCCCCATAACTTCTGGCTGGAAATACCAGCGGCAACTGAGGCAGAGGGAGGCTGCGGCTACGGGAGCCCCAGGCAGATCCTCTTAAAGGGCCTGCACATGGACTTACTCGGACTTGCTTCCTCTGAGCTTGGGGGAGAGGCAGCTTGAGGGGCACCAGAGACATAGAACTGAGCTGTTTGGCCTCGGGACCAGGGCTGGAGTGGCAGCTTTCTCCTGGACAGAGGTGCTGGTGGAGGCTGACATTCCTTTGGTGAGCCCTTCCCTGGAACGGCAGATGGCAGCCATATCTGGGCCTCCAGCAACCTGGCTCACACTGTTTGCCCCACCCTGGTGATTCCCTGAGGCCCTTCACCACCCAACTTTCGGGCCCACCCAATCTGTTTCCAAAGGCTTTACCATAGGATTGCCCTGTCTTGGATCCTGCTTCAGAGTTTCCTAAAATCTCTCAAACAAGCAGCATCTGGTCTCAGCGAGCCTCATATCTCTCGTTAAGTGGCCGCAGGCCTGACACTAGAAGCAATAAGCCTTAGTTCACAACCTGGCTTTTTGCAGACACCTCCAAGCCCAGCACAAGAAGCACCCATCTGCAGATCACTTTGTAGCTTATGCCGGATGGCCCCAGATAGAACACAGGCAGTAGCTGACCTAGCCCCAGAGCCAACACCCCTAGTGGACAGCTTCAGACCACATCGAAACACCACGATTCAACCACCTTCACAAGTGACACACTCAATGAGCAGACTCAGTGGGTACCAGAGCCCTGATGAAGTAAGTCTTTCTCTGTGTGGTGGGCCCCTACACAGCTGATCCTCCAAGGTAGTCAGAAGCCAGTGGCTAGTGGGCACAGCCAGTCCTTGCAGCTGATCAGCCTGAGTAAATCCCTCCCATTGATGTGCCAACAGCAATCAAGACTCAATTACAACAAAAGGGTGTATAGTCCACACTAAGGGTGCACCTCAAGGGCCCAGCTGCGGTGATCAGGGAGTCTGTGCCACTGGATCCTACAGGACACCTACAACAATAGGCCACCCTACGAAGTCTAGGAAACATAGCAACTCTACCTAATACATAGAAACAATCACAAGGAAGGAGCCAAAATGAGGGGACAAAGGAACATGTCCCAAATGAAAGAAAAGAATGAAACTCCAGGAAAAGAATTAAACAAAATGGAGAAAAGCAATCAATCAGATGCAGAGTTCAGAAAACAGGCTATAAGGTTGCTCCAGGAACTTGGTGAGACATTCAAGGGACTTAGTGAGACCTTCAAGGAACTTAAGGAGACCTCCAAGGAACTTAGTGAGAACATCAACAACATCAAAAAGGACCAGTCAGAAATGAAAGATGCACTAACTGAAATAAAGAATAATTTACAGGGAATCAATAGTTGAGTAAGTAAAGCCAAGAAGCAAACCATCTATTTGGAATATAGGGAAGCAGAAAACACCCAATCAGAACAGCAAAAATAAAAAAGAATCCAAAAAAATGAGGATAGTGTAAGGAGCCTCTGGGACCACTTCAAGTGTGCCAACATTCGCATCTTCAGGGTGCCAGAAGGAGAAGAGAGAGAGCAAGACATTGAAAACCTATTTGAAACAATAATGACAGAAAACTTCCCCAACTTGGTGAAGGGAACAGACATACAAGTCCAGGAAGCACAGAGAGTCCCAATCAAGTTGAACCTAAAGAGGTCCACACTAAGGCACATCATCATCAAAATGCCAAAGGTTCAAGACAAAGAGAGAATCTTAAAAGCAGCAAGAGAAAAGCAGTCTGTTACCTACAAAGGAGCTCCCATAAGACTGTCAGCTGATTTCTCCAAAGAAACTTTTCAGTCCAGAAAGGAGTGGGAAGAGATATTTAAGGTGATGAAAAGCAGTGACCTATAACCAAGATTACTCTATCCTGCAAAGCTATCATTTAGAATCAATGGACATATCAAGAGTTTCCCAGACTCTTGAAAAAGCTAAAGGAGTTCATCAGCACCAAACCAGTATTATATGAAATTTTGAAGGATCTTCTTGAAGGAGAAGAACAAAAATATGAACAATAAAATGGCAATTAATACATATCTATCAACAATTGAATCTACAAACAAAATAAACAAGCAGAACAGAAACAGACTCATAGATACAGAGAAAGAACTTTTTGTTGCTTGCCACATGGGTGGGGGATGAGGAGATGGGTGAAAAAGATGAAGGAATTAAGAAGGGAGGGATGAGATAAACCAAAGAACTTCTATGCATATCTGCATAACCAGTGGACACCAACAATAGTGTGGGGAAGGCAGGAGGGGGGCGGAATTGGGGAGGAGGGAGTCAATGGGGAAAAAAGGGGGGGAACATCTGTAATACATTCAACAATAAAGATGAGTTAAAAAGGTAAAATAAAAAAAGATGCTCAAAGAAGTAAATAAAGATATGAATGAAGTCAAGAAAATGTTGTGTGAATAAAATGGAAACATCAGTAAAAAAAAATAAAACCTAAAAAGACTTCCTGGCTGGTGTAGCTCAGTGTATTGATTGCTGTCCCATGAACTGAGAGGTTCTGTTCGATTCCCGGTCAGTACACATGCCTGGGTTTCAGACTCCATACCCAGTAGGGGATGTGCAGGAGGCAGCCAATCAGTGTTTTCTTTCATTGATGTTTCTATCTCTCTCTCCCTTCCTCTCTCTCTAAAAAAATCAATAAACATATATTTTTTAAAAAAGATTATGAGTTTATTTCTCATCACAAACTTTGGAGGCCAGAAGACAGTAAGCCAATATATTCAAAGTGCAAACAAAAAACACCATCAACCACGACTACTATATCTACCAAAACTGTCTTTCAGAAGTGAAGAATAAATTAAGTCATTTCTAAAGTTGAGGAAATTATGACCACTAGATCTACTCTATAAGAAATGCTCAAGGGAGTCCTGTGGGGTAAAATGAAAGGACACTAGACAGTAAGTCAAAGCCATATGGAGAAATAAAGATCTCAATAAAAGTAAATACATGAGCAATTACAAAAGCTAGTGTTATTGTAGCAATAGTTTGTAACTGTACTTTTTGTTTGTTTTCAACATGCTTTAAGAGACTATTAGTACATGTGCAGGATAAAAAATCAAGTATAAAATGTTCTTGAATGGGTTTGTAATTCCAAATCTTGTTTTATATGTAATTTAGGAGACTAATGCATTTAAAAGAACTATAAGTTTAAAGCACATGATAAATTGTATTTTGTGATATTAACAAACAAAAGGGGTAAAAACACAGTCGTAAAGGAGCAGAGTTTTTGTATATTATTAGTTAAGCTTTGTATATACTCAAATAAGAGTGTTATAAATTTAAAGTGTTATAGTTTAAAGATTTAACTGCAAAGAAAATACCTATAGAAATGGGAAAAGAATTAAACATTTTACAACAAAAAAAGTGATTAATCAAAAATAAAAAACAATAATGCAGGAAATGAAGCAGGGAAAGCTATAGAGCATATAGAAAAAAATAGCACAATGACAGAAGTAAATTCTTCTTTATCAGTAATTACTTTAAATGTAAATGTATTAAACTACTTAATCAAAAGACAGGATTGGCAAAATTGATAAAAACGCATGACCTAGTTGCTATCTATAAGAGAATCACCTGAGATCCAAAGACAAGGTTGAAAGTGAAAGAATAGAAAAAAGACATTCGATGCAAATAGTAACAAAACAGAGGACAGGAGTGGCTATATTAATATAAGGAAAAATAGACTGTAAATCAAAAAAGGTTAGAAGAGGCAAAAAGGACATTATATATTAATAAAAGATTCTGTACAGCAAGAAGATATAGTAATTATAGACATTTATATACTTCATAACAGACCGTCAAAATATTTGAAGCAAAAACTGACAAAATTGAAGGGAGAAAAAGACAATTCTATAACAATAGTTTGAAACTTCAATGCTCCTCTCACAATAATGGCTAGGCCAACCAGACAGAAGATAAGTAAGAAAATAGAGGGCTTAAACAATACAATAAATCATCTAAACCTAAAAGACATATAGAGAACACAGCATACATATTCTTGTTAAGTACACATGGGACATTTTCTAGGATAGACTGTGTTAGGCCACAAATTAAGCCTCAATACATTTACAAAGATAGATATCATACAAAGTATCTTCACTGACTACAACAGGATGAAGTTAGAAATTAATACAAAAGTAAAACTGGAAAATTTACAAAATTATGTAAATTAAGTGATATACTTTCAAATAACCAATGAATCAAATAAGAAATCACAAAGGAAATTAAGAAATACTTAGAGACAAAAGAAAATGAAAACACAACATATCAAAACGTATGTGACATTAAAATCAAAAAAGATCTCAGCCGGGCCAGTGTGGCTCAGTGGTTGAGCATTGACCCATGCACCAAGGGTCACCAGTTCGATTCCTGGTCAGGGCACATGCCCAGGTTATGGGCCAAATCCCCAATCAGGGGCATGCTGGAGGCAGCCAATCGATGTTCTCTCTCATCGATGTTTCTATCTCTCTCTCCCTCTAAAAATCAATAAAGAAAAAAAATTTAAATAAATAAATGGGTGGATTGTATGTGCCAATTATATTTCAATAAAGCTGTTATAAAAAAGAAAAAACAAATTGATAAATAATACTTCTTCAAAATTTAACATTTCCGCTCTTCAAAAGACACTGGTAAGAGAATAAAAAGGCAATCACAGACAGGAAGACGATCTTTGCAAAGCATACAGCTGATAAAAACAAAAAACAAAAAACCTCCTATACAGAATATATAAAGAGCTCTAACAACACAACAAACAAAAAAGCAATAATAAAAAAATGGACAGGCCCTGGCTGGTTTGGCTCAGCAGTTAGAGCATCAGCCTGTGGACCAGAGAGTCCCGGGTTTGGTTCCTGCCAAAGTTTCAGTTTGTCTCTGCCCTGGTTGGAGACGTGTGGGTGGCAACCACTCAGTGTGTCTCTCTCACATCGATGTTTCCCTCTCTTTTCCCCCCTCTCCCTCTCACTCTATCTGAACATAAATGCAAAGGTATCCTCAGGTGAGGATAAAAAAAATGGACAAAGATTTGAACAAACACTTAATCAATTAAGATATAAAGATGGCACATAAGCACATGAAAAGATACTTAACATCATTAGCCACTAGGGAAATGTAAATTAAAAGCATGAGATACTACCACATACTTAATAGAATGACTAGAATGCCTAAAATTAAAATTTTAAAATACTAAATGTTGTTAAAAATGTAGAGGAACTAGAACTCTCATATACTGCTTGTGGAAATCAAAAGTACTGTAACCACTTTAGCCCAGCCGGAGTGGCACAGTAGGTTGGAGCATCTTCCTGTGCACCAAAAGGTCACTGATTTGATTCCTGGTCAGGGCACACACCTGGGGTTCAAGTTCAATCCCCAGTTGGGGCAAATACGGAAGGCAACCAATTGATGTTTCTTTCACATCAATGCATATCTCTCTCTCTCTCAATCTTTCTCTCTCTAAGCATGTCCTTGGGTGAGGATTTAAAAAAATAAAATAAAATAAGTGCTATAACCACTTTAGAAAACAATTTGTCAATTTCTAACAAAGTTAAATATATGCCATCTTATGATCCAGCCACCTGTATATTTACCCTAGAGAAAATAAATGTTCAATAAAAAATGAATGTCCAACAATGGATGAATGGATTTGTCCATTCAATGAAATACTACTCAACAATAAAAAAGGGAATAAACTGCCCTGGCAGGTTTGGCTCAGTGATTAGAGGGTCGACCTGTGGACCAGAGAGTCCCGGGTTCGGTTCCTGCTAAGGGCACGTACCTCGGTTGCAGTTTGTCCCTGGTGCCGGTTGGGGTCATGTGGGTGGCAACCAGTTGATGTGTCTCTCTCACATAGATGTTTCTCTCTCTCTCTTCCCCACTCTCACTCTCCCGCTCTAGCTGAAGATAAATGCAAAAATGTCCTTGGGTGAGGATTTAAAAAAAATTTTTTTTTTAAAAGGGGATAAACTGTTGATACATACAACTATATGTATGAATCTCAAGAATCATTATTATCAGTGAAATAAGCCAGACAAAAAAATGGTGATTCTATTTATATAAAATTCTAGCAATCCCAAACTAATCTATAGTGACAGAAAGCAGATTCTGTCTGCTTGCTTGGGGATGAAAGAAGCAAGAAGAAAGGTCTACAAAGAAGCATACGAAAACTTTCAGGTTTTGTGGATATTTTTGTCTTAATTGTGGCAAGGTGTCACAGGAGTATGACTATTTCAAAATGTATCAAATGGTACGCTTTAAAAAGGTGTTTATTGCATAATTTTCCTATCTAAAATAAGGCATATTTTGCATTTGTTTAAATCTTATTTTCCAAAATAGCTTGTAAAGTATTCTTCATATAGTATCTGTGTATGTCTTATAAAGTTCATTCCTATATATTTTTTGTATTATTATTAGAAATAAAATCTCTCTACTGCATTTTCTGATTGGTTTTGATTTGTTTATAAGAAAACTTTTCATTTTTGCTATAACTTTAAAATTAATAATGTGGTAAAATATTTTTTCTCCATTTTTTTTTTTTTAATCCTCACCCGAGGATATTTTTCTATTTTATCTTCAGATAGAGTGGGAGGGAGAGAGAGAAATATCGACATGAGAGTGACACATCAACTGGTTGCCTCCCGCACGACCCCGACCAGGGCTGTGGACGAACCGCAGCCGAGGAACATGCCCTTGACCAGAATCTCGAGATTCTTTGGTCTGCGGACCAATGCTCTAACCGCTGAGCCAAATAGGCCAGGGCTTTTCTCCATTTTCAGTTCTTTATTTTGACCCATTTTTTAAAATTTGATTTGACTTCATATTGCCAAGTAATTTTTTACAAAGGATTCATGGGTAGTTTATTTTCTATTATTTCATGTTTAAAATAACCTGCCTGTAGCTTTCGTTGGTAGATTGTGATGTTGTTGGCAATTTTCCACTCTCCCTTTCCCAGCGGTATGTTATGTATCCCCATCCAAGTGACTTTAGAAGGTTTTAAGAAGAAAAGGATAATTAGCAATATTAAATAGGTAACTTCTGATTATATTTGCATGGAATATCTTTTTCCATCTGTTTACTCTCAATGTATGTATGTCCTGAAATCTAAAGTGAGTCTCTTGTAGACAGCAGTGTTGTACCTTGTTTGTTTTTTTATGACATTCAGTCACTGTATGTCTTTTAACTAGAAAATGTAATCCATTTACATTTAAAATATATATATACTTTTTAATCATCACCCGAGGATATTTTTCTATTTATCATCAGATAGAGTGGGAGGGAGGGAGAGAGAGAAACAGATATGAGAGACACATCGATTGGTTGCCTCCCGCACCACTGACCAGGGCCGAGGATGAACTGCAACCAAGGCACATGATCTTGACTGGAATTGAACCCGTGACTCCTTGGCCTGTGGGCCATGCTCCAACTGCTGGGCCAAACTGGCCAGAGCTAAAGTAATTATTAACAGGGAAGGACTTATTGCCAATTTGTTAGTTATATTCTGTCTTTTGGTTCTTTGGTCTCTCTATTCTTTTTTTTTTTAATTAATTAATTTATTTTTGTTACAGATGTTTCTCCTATTTCCCCCCACACACACCATCCTCCCGATCCGCCCCCCCCCCCCCAGGTTTGTCAGTCTGAACCGCACTCCTTTCTAAGTCTCTGGGTCTCTTCCACTCATCAGCCCATCCCGTTCATCATATTCCACACATAAGCGAGATCATGTGGTATCCGTCTTTCTCTGACTGGTTTAATTCACTTAGCTGCTGCTGTTGAGGTGTAGCTCAGCTCCCGCGCCCACAGCTGCTGCTGGTGGGGGGCGCTCAGCTCCCGTGCACCCACCACTACAAGATCTCTTGTCCTTTGAGACGACATGGAGGGACCTGGAGAGCACTATGCAGTCTCCATGCGGCTTCCTTAATTTTGTAGTTGTAGGACTTCCATTCAGCTTGATTTCAGGCGGTTTTTGAATGATGGTTGTTCTGTAGTTTAGTTGTATCTTTGATGTGGTTGTGGGAGGACGCCATACTGCATTTACCTACGCTGCCATCTTGACCGGAAGTCTGGTGTCTCTATTCTTTGCTGTCTTCCTTTGTATTTGATTTTTTTGGGGGGGTAGTGATATGCTTTGAATAATTTATTTTTCTTTTGTGTATCTTGTCATGTATTTTCTTGTGTTTACAATGTAGCTTACATGCAACACCTTTTAATGATAACAGCCTATTTTAAGCAGATAACAACTTACCTTCAATTGTATACAATTTTACAATTTTACTTCTAACACACATTTTATATTAATGTCACAATTTAAATTGTTTTATATTGTGCATCCATTAACATATTTATAGTTATAGTTATTTTTAATATTTTTTCATCTTTTATGCTAGAATTACAAGTGATTCGCATAACACCATTACAGTGCTACAGTGTTCTGTATTTGTCTGTATTTACCTTTATCAGTGAGTTTTAAACTTTTTTTTTTATCCTCACCTGAGGACATTTTTCCACTTTTGTTCAGATAGAGTGGGAGGGAGAGAGAGGAAGAGAGAGAGAGAGAGAGAGAGAGAGAAGCATCTACGAAAAAGGGACACATCGAGTGGCTGCCTCCTGCACGACCCGACCAGGGCCAGGGATGAATCGCAACCAAGGTACATGCCCTTGACTGGAATCGAACCCGCGACTCATTGCTCTGTGGGCTGACGCTCTAACCGCTGAGCCAAAACAGCCAGGGGGAGTTTTAAACTTTCATATGCTTTCATTTTGCTGTTTAGCATTACTTTATTTCAACTTGAAGAACTCCCTTTCACATTTCTTGTAAGGCAGGTCTAGTGGTAATAAAGTCCCTCAGCTTTGGTTTGTCTAGGAAAGTCTTTACGTCATTCATAATTGAAGAACAGTTTTGTTAGCTATTATTTTCTTTCAGTACTTTGAAAACACCACTTCACTTCCTTCTGGTTTTCAAGCTTCCTGCAGAGAAATCTGCTGATAGTGATAGGTGGAGGAAGGTTCCCCTGTATGTAGCCAATCACTTTTCTCTTGCTGCTTTCAAATTCTCTTGTCTGATTTTTTTCACTATATAATTGTTATGTTTCTCAGTGTACATTGATTTAGATTCATTTTTGTTGAGATCCATTGTGATTTATGGATCTGGAAGCCCATTTCTTCCCAGATTTGGAAGGTTCTGGCCTTTATTTCTTTAACCAAACTTTCTGGTTCTTTCTCTCTCTCTCTTATCTTTCTGGAACTCCTATAATGGGTACATTGATCTGACTGGTATACACCCACAGTCCCTTAAGTTTTATTCACTCTTTTTTTGTTCTTTTTCTTTGTTGTTCCAGTGGCTGGATACTTTCAAATAACTTGTTTTCAAGTTCACTGATTCTTTTTCTGCTTGATCTAATCTGTTGTTAATACCCTTTGGAAATGTTTTCAGGTCAATTTTTGTATTCTTCAGCTCTAAGATTTCTATTTGGTTCTTTTTTATATTTTCTTTATCTTTGCTGGAATTTTAATTTTGTTTATTTGTTTTTCTCCTGGATTCTTTATGACATTTATTTTCAATTCTGTAGCAAGTAATTCATATATCTCTATTTCATTAGGTCAGTTTCTGGAGCTTTATCTTGTTCTTTAGTTGGAGAATGTTTCTTCATTTATTTTGACTCTTTTTGTTAATATCTGCTTATTTAAAAAAAAAAAAAAAAAAAAAAAAAACCCAGTCCCTTCTCCTAGTCTTCACCGACAGACCTCATGTTGGAGAAGACCCTCACCAATCAGCCTGGTCAGAGATTCTGGAGGCATCTCAAGCTTCCTCTGTGTATACATCTTCTGTAGACTTGTGTTAATAAATTTCCAGTTACAGGGATTTTCCAGTTTCTTTTCCCCCAGGAGTTCATAATCTCTTGCTCCCTCTGGTGTCTGTCTGCTATACAATGGAACTTCTGACTCAATGACAAACCAGTTTTTGTTTTGTTGTTGTTCTTCTTCTTAGTTGCCTCCAGATATCTATAGCATGCCAGGTCCTATCTGCATTCTGAGACTGTCAAATAAAATCAGTCTCAGACAACCACCTGAAAAGTCTGAACATTAGGTGTTAGTTTCAGTCTTCTTTTCCTTCCCCAGGGGTAAGCCAGGGGCTGGAGCCTTGCCAATGGTATTATACTGAGCTGGTGCAGGATCTCTGGCAGGTGATTGCATACTGGTCTAAATATTTACCTTTTTTCCTGGTGACCCTCAGGCATCTAAAGTATACTGGGCCCATCAGTGCTCCAAGACAGGCGAAACAGAAGCCAGTCTTTCAGTTCCCATAAAAGTTGGAATACTGGACACATAATCAAACTCTTTCTCTCCCCAGGGAGAAGTTAGGATGGGTTATGTGGGTGCTTGCATGTGAGTTTATATCACTATCTTTATTCTCAGTTCTCTTAACCTGAGATTCTTTCCTGTCTTCACTCAGATCCAGGCAAGACAGAAACCAGTACCAGGGCATCACCACCCACCACCCACACCCACACACAAAATCAGAATATTGGACATACAGTCTAGTTCTTTTCTTCTTTCCCCAGGGAGAGCTGAGTGTTTCCTTCTAATCATATGGTACTGGGGGGATGAGAATTATGGTGAGACAGTGTCTCCAATTTTCCTACTGTATTGGATGTGGCTAGTTTCATGCTTACCATATTCTTGAAAATTGACTGCCACTCTCATTACATAGCAAATTACACTTTCCAATGTACATTTGATCTGTGCCTCCTTCTGCCATGAACCTCATCATTAAAGGTACCAGTTCCGTTTTCATCTAATTTCAAAGTGAACTAATGCTATGGAATGCTTACTCTTGCATTCTTTATTTATGCTTAACAGAGGAGAGTATTGTTTTAAATAGAAGGTGTACAGGATACATTTTGTGTCTAAACTGAAATAACAACTTTAGTGTAAATCAGACACTGTAAAATAATTTTACAATGTCTTGGAAAGAGCCCCAAACCATGGGTTCTTAAATAGGTTCTCCTTGGTAAATGGGGCTGCCACCCTCCACCTGGACAATAAGTCTAGTCCCTGATAATGCTAAGAAATATCCACTGAAGTACACTGTAGTCTGATAAGAACAAGAGTGGAAATATATTCTAATTCTTGAATTATTTTTAATTAATTATGCGAAAGTTATCTTTAAGAAGTGTCGTTCAGGGTTTTTTCTTTCCCAGGGCTTAATATTTTACTTTCTACACCACTCCAAACAGACTAATTGACTTGTCATTCCAGCATAGGACTTACCTGTTTTCGCCTCCATGCTTCTTCACACAGTGTAAGTTTTAGTGTACAGTTGCTCGTGGGGGTATTTTACATATCTATTGTTTTATTTTTCAAAACCATTTAATAATTCTACTTTGCCTATAGAGAATTCAAAAGCTTCTGATTTTCAAAAGCTTCTGTAATCTGACCTCAACTTATTGTAAACAATATAAACAAACCCTTAATACTTGGAATTCAAGTACTTTTCATTTATTTTCCCAATTAAATTAAAACTAATTCGACTCCTGATGTGTGAGAGTGGCAGGAAGTACAATTTCACCCTTTTGGGGACTCTCTCTTACCTTTTTGGGGATCATCCAAGATCTTCATGCTCTTTTGCAGTCCCAGAAAAGATCCTCTGGACATCTACTACCAAGTGAACAGGAGACCTGGGGTCTTTCAAGCACTGCTACTGGGGTTATCATATTCTGCCACCCAACATGGCCACTAAATACTGTCCTCTCTCTGTCCAAAACAAAGACTGATTTGCCCTATTTCCTAGCACAGGCTGGCAGGGATTTTGAAAGTAAATACTGTCCCTCTATTCCTCCATTTCTTCAAAGCCACACCTGATTCAAAGAGTTTCTAACTATATTTATCATGTTGTAGCCTAAGCAACCAATCCTCTTAGTTACAAGAAGACTGACCATTCTCCTCTGAGCCCAGTTGCCCCAAAGACATGTTTAAGGTCTAACCATTAGGGACCTATAATCAATGGAGGTCCATTCCAGGGTAAAGAACCATCACGAATGTTGACTCACTCTCTTTCTCAGCTCCCAAACCACCAAAATGCATTCTACTCCTTTCTCAAACTATGGTTTTGATTTCCTCTAAAGGTGGGATGTAATAGAGGCAGATCCTAGAAACATAAAATGTCCATTTGCCCTCTTGGGAGGTGACTTGCTAATGAGTCATACCATAAGAGAAAGAAGAAAAACTCCTAGATATTTCTCCTTTTCAACACTGTATAGAAAGTCTTAGCCAAAGCAGTAAGACAAGAAAAAGAAAGGAAAGGCATATACATTTGAAAAAAGAAATAAAACCATCTTTATTCACAGAGGACATGATTATCTATAAACAAAATCTCAAATAATCTACATAAAAAAACCCTACTAGAACTAATAAGTAAGATCTCAGTCCTGCTGGTTTGGCTCAGCAGTTGGAGCATCGGCCTGAGGACCAAAGAGTTGTGGGTTCGATTCTGGTCAAAGGCACGTACCTTGGTTGTGGTTCTTTCCCAGCCCTGGTCGGATCCTGCAGGAGGCAACCAGTTGATGTGTCTCTCTCACATTCATGTTTCTCTCCCTCTCTCTCTCCCTCCCTCCCACTCTATCTGATGATAAATAGAAAAATATCCTTGGGTGAGGATTAAAAAAAAAAAGATCACAAAGCCACAAGATACAAGATTAATTTTTAAAAACAATTATATTTCTATAAACTAGCAACAATTTGAAATTTAAAATATAATAATATTGCCCTAGTTGGTGTGGCTCAGTTTGTTGAGCATTATCCCATGCACCGAGAGGTCACCAGTTCAATTCCTGGTCAGGGCACATGCCTGGGTTTTGGGCTCAATACCCACTGGGGGGCATGCAGGAGGTAGCCAATTGATGTTTCTCTCTCTCTTTCTCTTTCTCTCTCTATAAAATCAATTTTAAAAATATTTTAAAAAAGAAAAAAAATCCTAAAGAAAAATAAAATAAAATATAGTAATATTATAAAGCATCAGAAAACATAAATATTTAAGGATAAATCTAACAAAATATGTGAAGCATTTAAGTGCTGAAAAATAAAAAAAATATTGATGAGAGAAATCAAAGAATTAAATAAATGTAGAGACATGTTCATGGATTGGAAGGCAAAATATTGGTAAACTGTCAATTCTCCCCAAACTGATTTATAGATTTAACACAGTCACAATGAAATTGACCAACTGGATGCTACAATTTATATGGAAAAGACCTAGAGTAAGTAGAACAAAGATGAAGGACTCATACTATCAAATTTCAACACTGACCATAATTCTAAGACAGTGCGATATTGGTTCATAGATCATTTGAACACAATGAAAAGTCCAGAAATAGATCAACACACATATAGTCAATTGATTTTTTTGACAAAGGTGCTAATACAATTAAATGGAGAGAAAACAGCTCTTTTAACAAGTAGTTTAGGGACCATTGAACATCCATATGTAAAAACAGCGAACCTTAATTCATATACAAAAATTAACTCAAAATAGATCGTAGACCTAAATATAAAACCGAAAGTAATAAAATTTATAAAAGAAAAGAGAGGGAAAAAATATTTGTGAGTTTTGGTTAGGCGAAGATTTTTTAGATAGATCTGCATTAAAAAGTAAAAATGAGAAAAGGATGGACTATCCAAATAAGTGAAGCCAGAACAATTAGTTGTTTTTTGTTTTTTTAAATATGTTTTTATTGATTTATTTAGAGAGAGAGGAAGGGAAAAAGAGAGAGAAACATCAATGTGAAAGAGAAACATCAATCGGCTGCCTCCTGCAAGCCCCACAATGGGGACCGAGCCCGCAACCTGGGCCCTGACCAGGAATTGAACTGGGACCTCTCAGTCCATGGGACAATGCTCAATCCACTGAGCCACACCGGCCAGGCTAGTTTTTGATATAAAGAAAATTAAACATCTGTGTTGATATCTCAAATAGGCAGCTTAATATATAAATTTGGATTTCAGATAGAAAACCCATATTAAATATATATTTAATTCTATGCCTATGTACTATATTTAAACCCATGGGATTTGAATAATAAAGAGTAGTAGAAATCACTACTAGAAAGTTTTGGATAAAACTGAAGGCATAAACAACAAAGCTCAACTTTCTCCAGTGGAAATTCATGCTTCAAAGCTTCACACTGGACAGGAAAATGATGAGAAGCCCAAAGTTCTCATCCAGAGGAGTAGGAAGGCCCCATAACTACTTGCAGTGAATCCAATATAGGACAAACCACATACAGTTTCAGTGGAGCTCTCTCTTCTTTAGTCTGTGCATTTGGAGACCCTCGGACCCCACACATAAAGATGAATATGAAACACCCGTTACACAGCTACTCACAAGAGAGATGATCAGGTTTAGAAATGTTGATTAGGAAATTATGAAAAGAAAAACCACTCACAATGTATCAAAATAAATAATATGTCTGGACAGAGTCACCAAAACCTGTACAAGATAAAAATAAATGTCATGGAAATTATACAAATATTATGGACTAGGAGGGAAAAGGGCATGAAGATGTGATGAATCCAGTGGGGAAATGGAATCCAAGGAACAGAATTCCCCATAACAGTGGTATAGGTATTTCACTCAACAAATATCTATAGAGCTTTTGCTACATGTCAGCTAGGGGTTCAATGATGAACAAAAAGTAAAGTATGGATTCTTAAGTCAAATTGCCTGGGTTTGAATCCCAGCTCTGCTGTTTACCAGCTATGAGATCTTAGGTGAGTTCTGTAACTGCTCTGTCTCTCATTTGTGCATCTATAATATAAGAGCTACCTAATATAGTTAATCAGAACTAAATGTCATGTGCTTACAAATAAAAAGAAATATACGGTACTAAGAGAATTTCGGTCAAGATGGTGGCGTAGGTAAACGCGGTACTCGCCTCCTCCAACAACCACATCAAAATTACAACTAAACTACAAAACAACCATCATTCAGAACCACCTGAAACTGAGATGAATGGAAGTCCTACACCTGGGGATTTAAAGAAGTCACATGGTAGGAGGGGCAGAGACGCGGAACAAGCTGGTCCCACGCTCACGTGTGGTGGATAAAAATTGGGAGGGATATCTCAGAGGCAGAGGTACCCCCCAAGGAGTGAAGAGTCCCAACCCCACACCAACACTCCAGCCCAGGGTTCCAGTGCCAGGAAGAGATCTCCATAACTTCTTGTAAAAAGCAGCGGAGATTGAGGCTGAGGGAGACAGAGGGCTTCTGGAATCCCAGGTAGTTCCTCTTTGCCAACTCTCTCGGCCTGCCAGAGGTCGTTGCAACACAATGAACTACAAGCAGACACTGCTTAGAGTGAGGGGGAGCATCACCAGGGAGCAAATTCTCAAGATCTCTGGATGCAGCCCAAATTATTTGCAAAGTGGTTCTCTAGGTTACCTGGTGTTTTAATTAATTCCTTGAGATCGAGTCTCTGCTGACCATATAGCCAAGCCCAGCATATTTCTTGTCTCTTGCTGTTTTCAGCCGAGATACATAGGAGAAACATAACAAATACATTCACACTTGGTGTATTGCCCATTACCACTCTCAGGTTGGCTTGCTAAACCCATATCCACACGTTTCTTATCTATTCACACATATACTTTACACTCAGGGTGGTGTTCCAACCCATATCCATGCATCCTTATCTATTCACACGCATACTTTGATCCTTGGCTGGCCAGGCCCAGAGAATGCATACCTCAAGGTTACATTTTGTTCATCCACCAAACCCCCAACCCTACACTCTTTTTTTTTAACAATACACTCTTAAAGGGCTCACACACACAAACTTACTAGGACTCACTCCCTCTGAACTCCAGCACTGGGGCAACATATGAGAAGGAACTAAATTGTCCAGCATCAGGGCAAGAGCTTGTGGGCAACTTTGTCCCAAACAGCATTGCTAGCAGAATTCATTGCTCCTTTGATGAGCCAGCAGGCAGGCACTGCATCTGAGACTCCATCAACCTGGCTCACACTGTTTGCCCTGCCTTGTTGATTCCCCGAGGCCCTGTCCCACCCAACTTTCAGGCCCACCCTAGCTCTTTCCAGTGTTTTTTCCATACGAATGGCCTGTCTTGACTCATGCTTCAGATTTTCCTAAAATTTCTCAAACAAGCAGCATCTGGCCTCAGCTAGTCCCATACTCTTGCTGAGTGTCTCCAGGCCTGGCACTAGCAGCAGCTGGCAATGGTTCACAACTTGGTTTCACCTGGGCACCTCCAAGCCCAGTACAAGAAGCATCCCCTATTGATTTCTTTGTAGCTGATGCTGGGTGACCCCAGGCAAAACACAGGCAGCTGCTAATCTTGGCCTGCACATCCCTGTAGGCCCCAGAGCCAGCACACCCAGTAGACAGCTTCAGACCGCGTCAAAGCATCATCACCCAACCACCTCTATAAGCAACACACTCAAGGGGCAGACTCAACTGGCACCAGAGCCCTGCTGAAGTAAGTCCTGCTCTGTGGGGAAGGCCCCTGCACAGCTGATTTTCCATGGTAGTCAGTGGTCACAGCCAGATCATCAGGATAGGAGGTGGAAACCTCTCCCATTGACATGCCAATGGCAATCAAGGCTCAACTACAAGAGGAGGCCATACATAGCCCACACAGGGGGATGTGCACCTTGAGTGCCCAGCTTGGGTGATTGTGGAAGCTGTGTCACTGGACCCTACAGAACACCTACTACATTAGGCCACTCTACCAAGCCCGGGAGACATAGGAGCTCTACATAATACATAAAAACAAATACAAGGAGACTGACAAAATGGGGAGACAAAACAAACAAACAAACATGTCCCAAATGAAAGAACAGAACAAAACTCCAGAGAAAGAACTAAGAAAATAGAGACAAGCAATCTACTAGATGCAGAGTTCAAAACACTGGTTATAAGGATGCTTGATGAACTTAGAATCTCAACAGCATAAAAAATGGAGGATACACTAACTAAAATGAAGAATAATACAAAGAATCAACAGTAGAGTAGATGAAACCAAGAATCAAATCAGCAATTTGGAATATAAGGAAGCAAAAAACACCCAATCAGAACAGCAAAAAGAAAAAAGAATTTAAAAAAAAGTAATATAGTGTAATGAGCCTCTGTGACAACTTCAAATGTACCAACATTCACATCATGGGGATACCAAAGAAGAAGAAAAAGAGCAAGAAATTGAAAGACTATTTAAAAAAATAATGATGGACAACTTTCCTAACCTGGTGAAGGAAATAGACATATAAGTCCAGGAAGTGCAGAGAGTCCCAATCAAGATGAACTCAAGGAGACCCACACCAAGACACTTCATAATTAAAATGCCAAAGGTTAAAAACAAAAGGAGAAGCCCTGGCTCCTGTGGCTCAGTTGGTTGGGCATCACCCTGTGCACCAAAATTCCTGGTCAATTCCTGGTCAGGGCACATGCCTGGGTTGTAGGCCCTATCCCCAGCAGAGGGCGTGCAGGAGGCAGCCAATTGATATTTTGCTCATATCAATGTTTCTCTCCCTCTCCCTTCCTCTCTCTCTAAAAAATCAATAAAAAATCTTTAAAAAAAAAGAAAGAAAGAAAGAAAGAAAAAAAGAAAGAAAGAAAGAGCCCGGCCAGTGTGGCTCAGTGGTTGAGTGTCAACCCATACACCAAGAGGTCACTGGTTCAATTCCAAGTCAGGGCACATGCCCAGGTTGTGGGCCCAATCCTCAGTGAGGGGCATGCAGGAGGTGGCCAATCGATGTTCTGTCTCATCGATGTTTCTATCTATTTCTCCCTCTCCTTTCCTTTCTCTCTAAAATCAATAAAGAAAAAAATTTTTTTAATAAAGAAAGAAAAACGAAGAGAGAATCTTAAAAGTAGCTAGAGAAAAGCAGTTATTTATCTACAAGGGGACTCCCATAAGATTGTCAGCTGATTCCTCAACAGAACTTTGCAGGCCCTAATATATTAGCAAGAAATATTCAAAGTAATGAAAAATAAGGACCTACAACCAAGATTACCTAGCAAAGCTATCATTTAGAATCAAAGGATATACAAAGAGCTTCCCAGACAAGAAAAAGCTAAAGGAGTTTATTACCACCATATAAAGGAGTATTATATGAAACGTTAAAGGGCCTTCTTTAAGAAGAAAAAAAGATTAAAAATATCAACAATAAAATGGCAATACATACTTAACTACCAATATTTGAATCTAAAAAACAAGACATACAAGCAGAACAGAAACAGATTCATAGATACAGAGAACATTTTGATGGTTGCCATAAGAAAGGAGGGTTGGGGGTTGGGTGAAAAAGGTGAAGAGATTAAGAAGTGCAAATTAATAGTAACAGAATAGTCATGAGGATGTAAAGTACAGCATAAGAAATATAGTTAATAATATTCTAATAACTATGTATTATGTCAGATGGGTATGTTTATCGGATGATCACTTAGTAAGTTATATGATGTCTAATCACTGGGGTGTACACCTGAAACTAATATAATATTGTACATCAACTGTAATTGAAAAATAAAAAGTGGCTTAAAAATTTAAGAAAAATAAATGTATTAGTATTTCTTATTGTTTTATTATTGTTATTATATAAGTTAGATCATTAATTGAAAAACAAAAGTAAGGCACTCAAAGAAAAGATGATCATAAAACAAAATGAATAAAATAAATTTAGGCCAGGGACTTCCACTTGTAAAATGATGGAATAGACAAACTTTTCCTTATTCCTCCTGTTAAGTACAATCAAAACCCCTGGACATTATATATAAGACAAAACAAGAAGACTCTGAAGGTGGAGAGAAGAAGACAAACTGACGAGGGATCTTAGAACACAAGGAACAATATGGTGGTAAGTACTCTGGGTTTTCTTTTCGCTTCATATACCCAGACTTCAAGTTGAAGAGGCTAAGAACACATAAATGTCAACAGGCAGAGATAAAACAACAAAAACCTGCTCTCATTAGCCAAAGAACCAAGAAAGGGGCAGCATAGCAAGACAGAAAACTTTTAGACAATAACCACTGTACTCCAGCCAAACACCACAGGAAAAAAAAAATGGCCAACCCCACAAGCAAAGATCAAGTGGGGAGTCTCCTCTCCTAATTTCTCAACGCTGTAACAAGGAGTGCCAATACTGTATTGGTGTCAAAAATGCCAAGTAAGAAGCCAAGACTTTCCCTACCAACTTGTAACAAGCCCCTCCTACCCAGAGTGTTAGTGGAGAGGACATGGGGAACCAGGACTTCCAGCCCCACTGGGTAGTAACAGGGTGACCCTCTGGGAGAGTCAGCCCAGTGGTAATGAGGTCAACTTCCCCTTACTGCAGTGTTACTGAGGTCCACATGGGAGTGGGAACTCTCACCTCAATCAGCAGTAGTGAGTCTCCTCTTCAGTGTCAACAAAGGCCAAATGAAGAACCTGAACTTATATTATCACCAGGCACTAATGAAAGGCACTCTCTTTTCTCCTCCCAGAGCAGTGTTAAAGAAAGCTAGCTGAAACAGAAGGTTTAAATAAAATCCAGAATCTCACATTATAATATGAATATGTCTAGGTTTGAAAACAAGGAAGATTTCACACTGAATGTTGGATCACAAATTGGACCTCTACATGGAGGGCAAGGAGATATCCAAGAAAGAGGCAGACCACTCTAGATTGGTAGGTGGCATATTTAATAACAAGGGAATTTACATACAAGGCTTGTCTTCAGTGGCCTCACGATGAGTAGATCTCCATACCGCCCACCAGAATCTTAAGAGTTTTCATGGAGACCTTAACTGGCTTCAGTCAGGTATTTAGTCTAGATCAGTGGTTCTCAACCTTCCTAGTGCCGCGACCCTTTACAGTTTCTCGTTGTGGTGACCCCCAACCATAAAATTATTTTCGTTGCTACTTCATAACTGTAATTTTGCTACTGTTATGAATCGTAAGGTAAATATCTGATATGTAGAATGTATTTTCATGGTTACAAATTGAACAGAATTAAAGCATAGTGATTAATCACAAAAACAATATGTAATTATATATTGTGAAATATTTATTTCTAATTACAAATAAATGAAATTTTGTCTTGAAGCATGGTGTAGCATGGGTCTTAATATAACAACAGTAAACTACATTGCTACATTTTGCGACAGTATGCGTAAAAAGCCAATGTCAGTGTGAAGCTTGAGGCTGCTTCTTTCTCACCAGATCAGAAATTCTCAGGGCAGTCTTTGCAAGAGCACAACAAAGATCATCTTCCACAATAAGTCTACTTCTGTATTTAGACTTGATAACCAACAAGCTGGAAAACCCTGTTTCACAAAGATATATTGTTGGAAATGGAAGAAGAAGGTGCAGCACAGTCTCAGACAGAACAGGATATGACTGCAAACACTTGATCCAGAATTTTGTAACTGGCATTGTAGAGAAATCAGTTCTTGCTGCATCGCTGTTAATAAGTTCAATGAACTCCTCTTGTGCTGTCTCAGGAACATCTTCAACTTTGACTGTGAATGGGCTTCTGGCAAGTGCAAATGGGATGTCAGGTAGATTTGGAAAGTATGATGAAATTTCGTCTGCAAGCATGTGCAAATGTTCTTTCACAGAAATTATCATCATAATCCTTTTGTCTGGTTCAATGTCATGTTCCTCAAAGAGAGCAGACAAGGTAGGCAACATGTAAATTTTATTTTCATCCAATTTTTTTTTACTAAAGCTGAAGTTTTATTTGGAATGATTGGATCTTTTCAGACAACTCGAGGCATGTTTCATTTGGTCCTTGCAGTGATAAATTTAACTCATTCAAGATGGCAAAGATAGCAACCAAGTAAGCTATTTTCTGCAGTTCACTTTTATCACTCAAAAGTGCTTCGAACTGCAGTCTTGCTTTCTGATTAAAAAATGGTTTGAGTTCATCACAAAGCTCCAAAATGTTTTAAAACTTTTCCTGTCAACAACCATCTCATTTCAGTGTGAAATAGCAGAGCATTGTTCGGTGCATCCAACTTGTTGCACAGTTGTGAAAACTATCGACTGTTTAAAGTGCTCGCCTTTACAAAATTGACAGAACTTATGACGCTTTTCATTACTTCTTGTAACTCTTGTGGCAGCATCTTCGTTGCTAATATTTGCCAATAAATCATACAGTGAGTTCCGATGACTTTTGGTGACTCATTCAGTACCAAATGTTGAAATCCAGATAACATCCTAGCATAGCTGGAGCACCATCTGTGCAAACACCACAAACCTTTTCCCAAGAGATCTTATGATCTTTCAGAAATGAACCAAGTGTGTCAAATACATCATGTGCAGTAGTTGTCGTTTCAAGAGGTTTGCAAAAAAGAAACTCATCTTTAAAGTCGCCATCATTAATATACCTCACATAAACCAGTAACTGTGAACAGTTTGCAATGTCTGTAGATTCATCAAGCTGGATGCTAAATAGTGGAAGTGGAACAGATTTAATTTCCTGGATTACCTTATCAAGAATATCAGCAGACATGTCATCTATTCATCTGCAGACAGTGTCGTTAGATAAGGAAATTGCACTCAGTTTCGTAATAAATTCGTCTCCGATCATAACTCGAACAATGTCTTTGGCCGCTGGCAACAGTAAATCCTCAGCAATGGTGTGAGGTTTCATAGCTCTGGCCATTCTGAGTGCCACCAAATATGAAGCTTCGATGGCTGCTATGCTTTGTTTGTGGTACTTGCCACCAGTGTCAAGTCTGGCTTTCTTGAGTCTATCAGCTTTGCTGCTAAAATAGTTGGTATCCTTGCCAGCAAAGCTTGAATGCTTGCTATCAAAATGGCGTTTTAGTTTGTTCAGCTCCATAGATTCGGCTGATAGAATTTCACAACAAATAACACATTGCAGTTTCTCAATTCCTGCTGTAATTATTGAGGTAAAACCATACTGTAAAAAATCCTCACTATATTTTCTTTTCTTAATGTTCTTCTCTACATGATCCATTGTCATGGGATGGTTTGCTAATAAAAATAATATATAACAATAGCTTTAATAATGCAAAAGATGACACATGGCATAGTTTAATCAATACAATTCATTAAAGTTTCCTGTGATTTACCACTGTGTTGTTTTTTTTTACATACCTGTTACTATCACAAAGGGGCAGTATTCACATCAACCACAGCTGACTATAAAAAGACCAATCAGCATCCAGATTAAGTTCCCATGGTACAGATTTTTTTTTTTTTGCAGAAGTTGATGATTTTACAGTACATGATTTTACATTTACCCAGTAATTATAATTCATGAAGTGTCGTTTTACCTTCAATACTGCTGCTTTCAACACAGTAGCTGCTTTTAACAGAGTAGCTGCTTTCTACACAGTAGCTGCTCTCTACACATGTGTGACTGGTCCACATAAGTACATTATGGCACCAACCCTGTCACATACACCTGTACTTGTATGGGGTGTATGTGATGGGGTTGGCACGATGATGTCATCACGCCAGGTACTTGTATGTGGGCGTATCTGCATGTGGGCGGACCCACCTGGAGACAGATAGAGGAGCGGTGTCTCGGCTTCTAAGACCATCGGAAATATGTTTTCCCATCGGAAATATGTGTTTTCCGATGGTCTTAGGAGACCCCTGTGAAAGAGTTGTTGGACCCCCCAAAGGGGTGACAACCCACAGGTTGAGAATCGCTGGTCTAGATGGTCTCAACAACACATTGCTCTCTCAAGGCTGCATCCTTGAAAATGGCTCTCATTGTGGGAATAGTGGGCAAAACTACATTCCAAGGACAGGGAAGGAGGGAGCCTCCCATTGCCCTGGTCCAGCTTGAGAGTCAACCGGTGGTCACATCTTCTCAGTTACCTGCTTCTACACAGAATAATGGCAATCAATACATGCCAGCACCGAGATAACAGAGATATTAGAATTTTCTGACCAAGATTGAAAAATGATCTTAATACAAATATTTCAGTGAGTAATTACAAACATGCTTGAAACAAGTGAAATTACTCAGAATGTAAGTAAAAGTTGCAGCAAAGAGATAGAAAATATAAAGAGAACCTAAGGGAAATTTTGACCTGAAAAATATAATAACAAAACAAAACAAAAATAGCTCAGTGGATTTTAGTGAAAAATACAATACAACAACAAAAACAAAACTAGAATTGGTCAGGAGCAGAATGGAAGGGACAGAGGAAAAAATTACTGACTGGAAAATAGACATTACCCAATTTGAACAACAGAAAAAAAAATAGACTAAAAAATTAAATGAACAGAGACTCAGGGACTTGTGGGACTATAACATAAGAGCTAACATTAATATAATGAAAGTCCCAGAAAGAGAGAAGACAGGGCTGAAAAATTACTTGAAGAAATAGTAACTGAAACTTCCCAAATTTGTCAATAATATATCCACAAATTGAAGAAGCTGAGCATATCCAAAATAGGACAAACTCAAAGAAATTCAAGCCAAGACACATTATAATTAAGTGAAGAACAAAGACAAAGAAAAATTCTTGAAAGCAGAATTAAAACCAGAGAAAAATAATACCTTACTGACAGGGGAAAAATAAGAAATCAATGAAATTGAAACCACAAAAACAATAGAGTTAAACAATGAAGCAAAGACCTGGTTCCTTGAAAAGATCAATAAAATTAACAAACTTCTAGTAAGACTAATGAAGAAAGACAGAAGACATGAGTTACCAATATCAGAAACGAAACAGGAGATATTACTACATATATCAAATTTATGTCCTGGCCAGTTTGGCTCAGCAGAACGAGGGGTCTTGGGTTCTATTCCCAGTCAAGAGCACACACCTGAGTTTCCAGTTTGATCCCCGGCCCCGGTCAAGGTTGTGTGGGAGGCAACCAATCGATGTGCCTTACATCACATCCATGTTTCTCTCTGTCTCCCTCCCTTCCATTCTATCTAAAAATCAATGGGAAAATATCCTTGGGTGAGGATTAACAAATAAATTAATTAATAAAATAAAATAAAATGAATTTATAAAGGGAATACTATAAACAACTCTACTCACATAAATTTGATAAGTTAAACAAATCATTTCTTTGAAAAACTAATGCTACCACCCAATAGGAAACAGATGATTTGAATAGCCCTCCAACTGAATTTATAATTACAATTTATATGTAGTATAGACTTTATAATTACAATGTATAATATAAATTTATAAATATAGTTAAAAACTTCCCCCCAAAAGAAATTTCTAAGCACAGATGTTTTCACCAAAAAATTCTCCCAAATAATTAAAGAAGAATTAACACCAATTCTACACAAAGTCTTCTAGAGAATGAATAAGGAGTGAAGACTTCCCAACTTATTTTATGAAACCAATATCATTCTGATACCAAAATCCAGACAAAGACAGTACAAAAAATGTCTATTTAGATATTCAGATATATCTCTTCAAATACTTCGCCCATCATGTACCTCGGTTGCAGTTTGTCCCCGGCCCTGGTTGGTCATGTGGGTGGCAGCCACTCAATGTGTCCCTTTCACGTCGATGTTTCTCTCTCTCTCTCTTCCTCTCTCTCCTTCCCACTCTATCTGAACAAAAAATGAAAAAATGTCCTCGGGTGAGGATAAAAAAAAAACAAAAAAAAAAAACAAATACTTTGTCCAATTTTATAAATGGATTATTTGTCTTTTTATCGTTGAATTGTAAGAGCTCTTTACATATTCTTTATACTAGACCCTGATCAGATATACAATTTGCAAATATTTTGGCCCAAGTTATCTTTTCAATTTCTGGATGTTGTCTTCTGATGTACACAACTTTTTAATATTTATGAAGTCTATTTTATTTATTTTTCCTTTTTGCTTGTGTTTTTCATGTCATATCTAAAAAACCATTGTCTATTCAAAACTCATTCAAATTTACACCTATATTTCCTTCTAAAAGTTTTAGCTCTTATACTTAGGTCTTTGGTCCATTTTGAGTTAATTTTTGTATATGGAGCCTCTTGTCCCAGCAGCATTTGTTGAAGAGATTATTGTTTTCCTCATTGAATGGTCTTTGCACTTTTGTCAAAAATCAATTGACAATAGATGTAGCGGTTTATTTCTGGACTTAAAATTCTATTCCATTGACCTATAGGTCTATCTTTATATCAGTGCCAAATCATAGCCTTACAGTGCATTTTGAAGTCAGGAAATGTAATTCCTCCAACTTTGTTATTCTTTTTCAAGGTTGTTTTGGTTATTTGGGAACCCTTGCATACCCATATGAATTTTAGCATCAAGTTGTCCATTTCTGTAAAAAAGACATTTGGAATTCTGATAAAGCTTGCATTGAATGTGCAGATCAATTTGGGCAATGTTGGATAGAAATGCATCATAAAATTATAAATCTTTCCAAAAGAGACAAATGTACTATAATTCCGATTTGAATTCTAATTATTTTTAAACTGGACAAAGTGATGTCCAGTGTTACCCAAACACAGGTTTGAAAAGTACTCATACAATGAGATTTGCTGTCTTATTTTGCTCCTTAGATGAGTAGCAGTGAACAAGTATCTGTTATCTGATATATGCTATTATATTATGTAATTTTGAATGTCTTATATGTTATATAATTAATCATTTTAAATGAAATACATATTTCAAAGGAAGATAGAAGTTGAAAGGGATGCAATAAAGGACAGTTTAATTCTGGTCTCTGGTTTGACATCTGGCTTAGAATCAGGTTTAATGATCTTGCCTAAACAGAAGGAAAGAGAAATAGACGGTAAGTAATAGGACAGGGAGAGGAGGCAGCAGGGTACATCCCCAGGTAATCTCTCTACCTCCATGGATGCATGAGTGTCCCAGGGTCCAAATGGACACCATGCAAAGTGGCCAGGCCTCAGCCACCTTGCTGGTGCATGGCCAAGAAAGCTACCTTCCATGTGAGGGTGCCTCCCCGTGTGTGGATTCACTGCCCAGGGCAGGAACTGAGAGAAGTGGATGTGGGTACGTCCAGCCACAATCCACCTCCCACTCAGGGAAGGAGGCAGTGTGGCAGCCCTGCAGTACCCTCTAAGGCCCTCACACGTGGCCCACAAAAGAGCCAAACCCTGTCACATAGGGGCTTTTAAGCCGGTAAATGATTTCCAGAGAGGCACCAGAGAGAAAACTACAGCAGTGGCCAGATAAGTAAAAAGACGTTTGTCGTTTTCCCACTCCTTCCTCCACATTTCTAGCCCCCAACACACACACAGCAGGAGCTGGCCTTAAAGAGGGAGGGGAGAGGGGATATCCATGAGGCAAGCAGTGCCCCTCCTCCTCCAGGACTAGTAGATAGTGTCCCTGCTTAAACCTTCAGAGAGAAGAATGGAAGAAATAAGATTGAAGCTTTAGCCCAGCTGGTGTGGCTCAGTGGATTGAGCATCATCCCATGGACCATGAGGTCACCAGTTTGATTCCAGGTCAGGGCATATGCCCAGGTTGCATACTCAGTTCCCAGTAGGGTGCGTGCAGGAGGCAGCCAATCAGTGTTTCTTTCTCATCAATATTTCTATCTTTCTCTCTCTCCCTCTTCTATCCTCTCTCTCTAAAAATTAAAAATCAATAGAAATATATTTTAAAAAAAGATTGAGGCTTTACAGTGAATTGACTTTTACATTCTTCAGTTTCAGAATAAATAAAATGTGTCAGATTTTAACAACTAAAAGTAACTAGAAAGTAATAAACTCTTCCCAAGAGTTCATTAAAGAGCAAAACGGAAAAATTTAAGAGAGCATAGTTAAAGCCATACATAGAAAGAAACACAAAACCATTTTGTGTTTATGTCCCAGTGACTGGTCAGCAAACTGCTTACTCTACAGGCTCAGGCTGGACAGGAGCTCTCCCTGGGCACAAACACACACACCCATGGAAATACCAGGTTAGAGGAACACAGATTTCCTCCTATTACCACCACTCATCTGGGGCACTGTACAAATATTTCCAATCTTTGCAATGACTCTGCAGGTAGTTATTATTACCCACATTCTATAGATGAAGAAACAGGCATTCTGAGTGGTTGGGTGAGGGCCCAGGGTCTTAGAGTCAACCAGTGGTCTCTCTGGAGTGTGAACCCAGGTTTATCTGCCTGTGTGGCCCATGCCTGACCCTCCACAGTATGGTGCTTTCATTAACTCTCCTCTGAGCATCTCAGAAACCCTCTCTGAAACCCCTCAAGCTGGTCTCCCCACTGTGACTGGAACATAGGGGTGCCTATGGCTTTCCCTACTTTTGGCACCCCCCTTTTGCCCACCTTCATAGATGTTTTAAAGTCCCTCCTCTCCTGTCATGTTTCTTCCCAAGGTTCACACTGAGCTTTCTGCTTTCAAATCTGCAATAACCCAAGACCATGAATCCAGTGTCTGATGTGATCATGGAGGGGCAGAGGAAACACTTCTCCAGAAACCCCTGCAGCTGAAAAACAGCCTGGAGCTCAGCCTGAGGGAGGAAGTGGGGTGGATCAACTAGAAAGGATGTTGACCCCCACAGGTCAGACAAGAGGAGGGGCCCTCTGGTCAGAGGGAAGTGAAAACAGGGAGTGCCTGGAAGAGATTGTTCATGCTTTAAACCTGGGCCAAACTAAATGAGTAATGAGAGAGGGTGTGTGGGACCTCACTATATATAGCCAGACCTAGGACTCCCTCAAGGGAAAGAGTCCATCTGCCCCAAATAGCCTTAGGACCTATTGGTTGGCAACCCATCCAATGATAGAGCCAAGGGACAGCCCGGTGGGAGGGGGTTGAGAACTCCATCTTCCCCTATTGGGACTCTCCTGAGTGGTGTTAGTGGAACAGGATGTAGAGCCCACTTGGGAAGAGGAAGGCCTCCTTTCCGTTGCAAACATGGATGTCTCAGCCATTAATAATGAACTCCTAAGAGAGACTGACCCCTGTCTTCCCACAAGTGCCTGGCCACAGAAGGTGTGAGGATGCTCCCTTGTCCATGGATTTGTGGAAGAGGACTTCTCTCTTTGGAGGTCTTTGGGCTGCTCCATCTCTCTCCGTAGAGGGGCACACCTTGCAGGGTCTCTATTGCTGTATTTTTGGAGATAATATTCTCTGGAAAAGGAGGATTCCAGGAGGACTCCAGCACCCGTGTTTCCAAGTCCATGTGTAGCAATTTCCCCTCATGGGAAATTCTGGAGAAGCCAGCCAGCCACCGTATGGAGTTCCAGTTATACAACCTTGGGTCTGATAGTGCCCCTCTTGACACAGGGTGTTGTCCTTTTGCCTGTTGGATAAGGAGCCTAATCAAGTATTGCTCAAAATTAGGATAAAAGGAGCTCTCTAGGATATGGCTGAAAGGAAGGGAAGGTCAAATGTGGGAAGTCAGCCACCCTTCCAGGCTGAGCAGAACTCTAATGTCAGGTGAATGGGACTTTGTCTTAAGGTATCAATTTGAGCTGATTAGAAGAAAAGCTGTTTTCTTAATAATGATTTTTAAAGTTTAGCTCCTGGCAACCAAGAACAATTCATTCAAACAGGAAGTTCTCAGCCACAGGGCTTTGCTAATGATACTTATCTGTAAACCCTACCATTGATTACAAAACTGATAAAAGTAGCTCTCTTCCTTGGCCTTCAGCTGCTGTTATGGGCAACAAAATTTCCAAATTCTGGTGCTTTTAGCCCTAAACCAAGAAAATCCATCTCCAGATTTCCAGAAGGATACATAAAACTTTCTTTCATCACTAAGAATTTCTGCCACTTCTTCCCCAATATTTTCCACTCTGAGTGGGATTTTCCCGTTTCACCAGTGCTGATTTTGTGGCGTGCCACTTGCTCCTGTTCTAACTCCCCCTCTTTCATCTCCTGAGTGACTTGATGTAATTCACTCCCACTAGTGGGGTGTCTCATAAAATATGCCCAGAGAGTACTGCAGTCTTCCTTCTTGCCTCTCCTCCCACTGTGGGGGTTTCAGTATCCACATGGGGAATCCATCCCATGTTTCCTGGCAGCACAACTCTAGTGTCCTTCACCTTCACCCCCTTCAGCAGCCTTACCCTACCCACACCTTGTACACTATCATCACCCTGACCAATTTCAGAATCTCCCTCTGATGCATTCTCTTTTCATCCCAGTTTCTCCCTCCAAGCCTGTTAGTTTTTTCCAAGCCTAATAGTTCTTTCTGGACCTTATTTCCTCCATGCCCATCTCCATTAAACTCTTGAGCCAAAACCTCACTAACCTTCCCTGTCCCTCTTGTCTGTCTTCTCCACTGCTCTTAAAACCCAACTTTGAAAGGATCCTACAGTCCCATCTTTCTATTTTGGCATTGGAGCTGCTGAGAATGCAATCCTGAAGATTAAAACCAGTCTATGAAATCCAAGTTCATCTGGGCCTTCAATAGTGCACAGAGAGTTCTCTGCCTGGAGCTACTCTTCTCAAGTCCTGGACTCCACCCCTCCCACCACCCTCCACCATCCTGTCTGAAGTCATTACTCCACCCTGCTTTTACAAAGAAAACAGAAGTAACCTCCTTTAGTTTCTTCATTCTCTCACCCCCATCATCCCCAACGTCAGCTCAAAACTACCTTCCCCATTCCCCACCCATTTTCGCCACTAGGCTCTTTCCTTCTCCTTCAAGGCCTCAGGTAAGTGTCAGCACTTCCCTGGGGCCTTCTGGATCCATAGTAAGTACTCAATAAATACCAGCTATTATTATTTTTATCCCATGCCCCTTCACACAGAATCCATCACTCTGCTTTCTGCCAGATAATACTTTTTGTGTTTTACTGCACTGACCACACATTAATGATTATTTATCTGCATGCCTTTCCCTCATATAAAACCACAAGTTCTTTGAGAACAGGGACTGTGCCTTGTGTATCTTTGGAAGCAATATAGTTAGTGGCTGGCATATAATAGATGCTCAATAAACATTTGATGAAATAAATACATAAATACCTGACTTCTCAGTTCTCAACTGTGAAATGAATATGTCCATCATCTCAAGAGACCAATCACCCTGACTGCAAACCAAACCAATTAAGTCAGAATCTCTTAGGGGGAAACAGGCCTTGGGTCTTTTTTTTTTTTTTTTTTTTTTAAAGAATGATTGCAGTGTGCAGCTTGTTTTGAGACTCACTGGCTCGCCCTGGCCGGTTTGGCTCAGCGGTTAGAGCGTTGGCCCGTGGACCAGAGAGTCATGGGTTCAGTTCCCGCTAAGGGCACGTACCTCGATGGCAGTTTGTCCCCGGCCCCAGTTGGGGTTGTGTGGGTGGCAACCACTCAATGTGTCTCTCTCACATCAATGTTTCTCTCTCTCTCTCACTCCCTCCCCTCTATCTGAAAATAAATGCAAAAATGTCCTCAGGTGAGGATTAAAAAAAAAAAAAAAAGAGACTCACTGGCTTATGGAAGGTAGTGAGACTCAGAAGGTATCTAATTTTAATATGTTGTATTACAGGAAATGCCTGCTTTTCTGAAATTACTTTATGGTGTTTAAGCCAAGAATGGTGCCTAAGAAGTCAGTGTGGATAAGGGATCTAGGGTCTGACACTCAAGGTGTGGTCTGTCAGCCTCACCTGGGAATTTGTTAGAAATGCAGAATCTTGGCCCTACTCTGTCAGAATTTTCATTTTAGTAAGATCTCCCAGATGATTCATACACGCATTCAGGTTCGAGAAGTACTGTTCTAGACCAGAATTTGAGGCAGACCTGCTGCAGTAGCCTGAGATTCAGCCTTCCTAAACACCTCTGAGGCAATGCAAATGCTGCTGGTCCCAGGATACCCCACATTTGGTATTTCCCTCTGACAACCAAAGGAATTAGCAATCAATCACATCTACAGCCTGCTCTGTCTCTGATTACCTGTTATGAATCCTTATGTTTCAAGTAAGAAGAAAATCAATTTGAAGGGGTGTAAACAGTAAGTGACTAGCATTCACTCACATAACTGAGGAATTCAGAGGTATGGCTCATCTCCCAGGAGCCTTGATTCACAGGCTCAGATGCTGTCACCTGGATGCAGGTCCTCTCATGTCCCTGCTCTACCTCCCACCACGATGGCTTCAGGACCATGCTCCACTGGATGGCCTCTAGGCTCTCCCCCTCATGAACAAAATTTCTGAGGTTGAGAAGAGCAGCAGCTAAGATTCCTCCCTACCATCCATTACATTTCAGACACATAGTATAGCAGTCAGCTTTATTCAATTAAGTTTGAAGTGCTATGCTGAACTGCCACCTGAGCAGCAGTTTATGGGAAAGCCTGGACTTCTTTTCCCCTAGTAGATGCGTTCTCCACCTTCTTCCCAGTGGCAGCATACACAGGTTCCCTGTTCTCTAGTTTTGTGGTTAGGTTTGACCAAAGAGAGGCACTATCAGAAAGTTAGGAGAACCCTGGCCAGTTTGGCTCAGCGGTTAGAGTGTCTGCCCGCAGACCAAAGAGTCGCGAGTTCGATTCCGGTCAAGGGCACGTACCTCAATTGCAATTTGTCCCCGGCCCTGGTTGGGGTTGTGTGGGAAGCAACCAGTCGACGTGTCCCTCTTAAATCAATGTTTCTCTCTCTCTCTCTCCCCCTCCCAGTCTATCTGAAGATATTTGAAAAAGTATCCTCAGGTGAGGATTAAAAAAAAAAGAGCGAAAAAAAGAAAGTTAGGAGAGCAACAGGATTTTTTTCCCCAGGATTCATTTTCTGGCCCCATGCTCCAGGGCAGTAGTTTCAGTAGCTGGCAGTAGTTTCATTCCTCTTCTCAAGGCCATAGCCCCCAGCTGGCAGGACCCCCAAAGTTACCATTACCTTGGCTTCCAGTAACTGCCTCTCCCTAGTCCCAATTACGGCTGTGGCTGTTGGATGATGGATGCTCTGAGCTACTGCCTGATTTAAGATGCCTCCAGTCCCTCTACAGATTCCTTTGTATAAAGGTCTGCTTGTTCTGCTTGTTCCTTGATATTTTCATATACATATATATATAAATATATATATAATTTTAATATATATTATTTTAATTTTAGAGAAAGAAAGAGAGAGATAGAAATATCGATGAGAGAGAACATTGATTGGCTGCCTCCTGCATGCCCCCACTAGGGTTTTGGCCTACAACCTGGGCATGTAGCACTGACCAGGAATGGAACCAGCAACCTCTTGGTACATAGGTCAATGCTCAGCCACTGAGCTACACCAGCAGGGCCCTTGATCTTTCTTCATTCTCCTATTTTAAGTACAGCATGTTTCCTGTGGCACTCTGACAAAGACACATCTCATTTACTTTTGCACAAGCTTTATTTTAAACAAGCTTTATTTCCAAATTTCAAAGATGTTAATAACCAAGAACTTGAGAAACGTGATTTGAAATGTGAAAGATACACAATTAAGTGTTAAATGTTTGCAACTAGCTGGAATGAGATATCTTTTCAAGGAAAAAGTGCTTTCTACCATGGTTCATTAATTTTTCACTTTATAAAAACAATAGGACCTTAATGTAAAAGCAGTGAGCATATATATATAATATATATAATATATATATTATATATATATTTTAAGGACTTAACATATGTTTAAGCAGAGCACATTTTTTTCATTGCTTTCTTTGAGATGTTAACAATGTAACAGTTCTTACTGGAATGAATGTTCATGACAAGAAAGGAAAGTTTCTTCTATTGTGCCAGTTGCAGTAATACACGGTAAACTGGCTAAGGAAGTTAAGAGGACAGAGTTCAGGGGTTCACCGGCATTGCGGTGTCCGCGGGCTGGGGGACGAGCTCCAGTGTTTAAGGCCGACGGGTGGCTCCGGGGCACAGCGTAGTCAGAGGGGTGTAGGGGCCGGCCGCCAGACAGTTCCCGGGCAGCGGCGCCGCGAAGAAGGCGGGATCTGGCTCCACACCGTCCAAGGGTCGTGTCGCCCATGGGTAGTGGTTGCGCGGGGGCACGCCCAGGCCCTGGCAGTCGAGGTAGTGGCCACTCCGGTGCGAGGACAGCAGTGGCAGGCCCGCGAGGAAGTTCTACTATATGGCGTAGGCCCAGGCTGTCCGCAGTCGCCCGGCCGCCCTTGGCTTGGGACAGGGGTGGGGGATGGGGAGGAGTGGTTCCGGTCGCGGGTCTGGTCCAGCAGGGGCCCAGTGCAGCGCCACCTCCCCCAGAAAGACCACTCTTGCGCCCGTGCTGGCACCTCTGCGGATCGAGTCGTTTTCCAAGTCTCAGAGCTCTGGAATCTCACAAACCGGCGGGGAAGCATATTTTAACGTCCAAATCAACATGTGATAGTGCAGGTTAGTATTAACCATTATGCCAGAACAGGAACACCAGGGACTCCATCAGCCAATGATTATTGGGCAGATTTCACCACCTGGACGGAATCAGCTTCCTATGATATAGGGTCCTGGAAGTGCCACGGAGGCATCCTGGCAGACCAACACCTGCCCAGGTAAGGTAGGCAACTTAGGGACAGTCTCCAAGAGAGAGTACCGCTAGCGGAGTTTTCTATCCACCCGTAGGCTGCAAGCACCCTGTGAGATAGGCTACAGAAAGAAATAGGCTTGTAAAAGGTTGCACTTAGGCTGCGCACAGTTTCTGCCCCTTTTCTTCTCCGGTGGAAAAAAAAAAATGTGCTCTCTCACTGAGTCACCTATATTTTAAATGCGGTACTCTCTGTTCATGTGTAGAGTTTGAAGGGGTGTAAACAGTAAATGACTAGCATTCACTCACATAACTGAGGAATTCAGAGGTATGGCTCATCTCCCAGGAGCCTTGATTCACAGGCTCAGATGCTGTCACTTGGATGCTCTGTTCATGTGCAGAGTTTGTGCACATGAACAGAGAGTACTGCACTTAAAATATAACTGTACCTGAAAAGATTAAGTCAAGAAAAACAAACAAACAAAAAACCTTACATTGGACTGGAGACAGGACAAGTAGAACTGACCCCACCAAAAGTGAAGAGTACCATCAACCAGGTAATAGAGGTTCATCTTCTAGGAATACAAGAGCGCCAAATATATACTGTTAACAGAAAAGACAAGCTGCAGACTAGTAAGAAAAATGTGATCCTACTGTTGGATGTGGGGAAGAGAGAAAATCCTACATGTCTTTATGACTGTAGATACAGAGAAAATGTGTGCAAGGGAAAACAGGATTTGTAAGCAATCACTAGCTCTGAAGTTCAGACTGGTGAGGATAATGTAGTTTTTCCTTAATGTCCTGCTTAAATTTTTATGAAAAAAATAGGAAATTTAAAATTTTAATAAAACTAGTTGAGAAGACAAATGTTTTTATATTTGTAAGATGAAAATAAAGTCTGGCCGTTTTAGTCCTTCTTTAAACAAAAGGCCAACTCTCCCTCAACTTTAAAACACCTAAAGAGTAAGATGCTTGAACTCTTCACAACCAGAGGTCACCATCTCCCTATTTTCTAACACCAACTTTAGCATTAAACAACAACCCTCAAGGCTGTCTCACTTGAAATTCTAGAGCTTTGCAGGTTCTGTTTTTTCCCCCTCTAACAGTGCTGTTGCCTGCATTTCCAGCTCCATTAATAACCAACACTTTTCTCTGTAGTAAGTCACTTAATTTCTTACCTGAGAAATGAAGGAGAAATGAACTCTTTTTTAAAACTTGGAGTAAGAGCATTCCTGAGTTATTTCTTTTAGAGAGGCTTCCCTGATTAGAGGATACCTTTAAAATCTTTCCCAAGGCTTTACAATTTCGTGTTAACATTTATACCTGGAGATGGTTAACAAGTTGATCTTGAATCTTTCTGTTTAATTTCATCTCCCGCCACCAGGACGATTCTGCACCTGCCAGTGAATTGTTTCCCCAGAGGTGAAACTCCCTACTAGCAAGTTCTTAGAGGTAGTCACCTACCCGCCAACGCGGACTTTCCCGGAGTCCCTCGTCTCCCTTGCAGAAACCCCCTCCTCCCGCATCCCCCGGGGATCTCGGTGCCCCGGCTCCCGCGCTCCGCCTCAGTCACAGCGATCCGCACAGCTCGGCGTCCAGCTGTGCCGAGTCCCCACAGTAGCCGCCCGCGCTCCGCCTCTGCCACACTTTGAAGAAGCAGAGGGCTTGACTCGCCTTTGCCCCGCCCTTGGCCCCGGTCGGCGCCCCGCTGCTCGCCGCCGCCTCGCCCTTCACCTTCCCGTCCGCGAGGGGACTCAGCGACTCAGTCCAGGGACCGAGGCCCAGCCTGGCCACCAGCGCCAGGAGCGCGCTCCGGGCCTGGCTCTGGTCGTCACTGGCGTACCCCACATTCGGGCTGCTCATGATGCTCCAGCCCTGCCCGGCGCGCCACAGTCTTCGGCTGGACCCACCGCCTCCCGACAAGTAGGGAGGGAGCGTGGGAGGGAGATGCCAGGCGGCCTGCTTGAGTCTTTCGGGTTCGAACCCGCCACCCGCGTCCCAAGCCAGGTCCAGCCCACCGCGTGGCCAGAGCCTCGCCGGCCCAGTGACACTGCGAAAACCTCCGGGCCGCCGGGCGTTTTCTGCACCGACGTGGTGCATAGAGAACCGTGGCTCCCGCCGCCCGGCTCCACTTGCGCGGCGGGGAACTCAGGCGCCGAGCATCGCGAAGCTCTGCCACTCATTCACTGAAGCCCAGTCCAATACAGGGTTTAATTCCCCCCTCAGCAGAACATAATCCTCCTCGGAGGAAAGTCAGTCCCGGACATCACATTTGGACCTTCTGACGTCTCTGAGCGGCAGGCAGGCTCCTGAGGGAGTTCAGAAGGGAAGCCCAGCTCTAACCTCCCACTCCGACTTGTTTTAAGCCGTGTATACTGGCTCCGGGCGGGCACCCAACGCCTCGAAGCACACGCACGAAGTCGCCGTCTTTTCGTTCTTGTCACCCAGGTGGCTGTGCTCTCCTTGACCCACTCACGGCATTTTTTTTTTTCACCAAACGTAAGATCTTTTACCTTCTAAGTTAAAATCATTGCAAAGTAGTGTTAAAATGCTCCTCTGAATTAATAGGAGCTGGAGTGTAGGTTCCTGGAGAGGGGCGCACGGCACCCTCGGTTTCCAGCGCCCTTCTGGCTCGCAGATGTCCGCGAGGGAGGGAACTGCCACGGTCTCCCAGGGACCTAGAAGGGCCCCGGATGGAGAGGTGAGAGTGGGTGGAAACTGACCCTTAAGTTTAGGGTTTGTCCTTTACATCATTTTATTTTTTTCTTTGTGTAAAGCTTTAGGGATACTACTTCTTTTTCCCAGTCGGTGTAAGAAGTGAGTGAATTTAAAATTCCATCCGTAGTAAGCAGTCCCAATTGTCTTGGATTGATTAATGCTGTAAAAATTTCTTTCTATATAATGCATGCATCAGTATTCCATCTGCTCCCCACCCTCTGCCGGAAAAAAAAAATGTATCAAAAAGTATCTACATTCGCATTATAGAGGAATGTGAGTTCCTGGAAAGGATGGGAGCACCAATATCCTCACCTCACAGTGGAGTAAAGACTTCGTCTTTGCGATGGATAAAGAAAAGGGGCTTGTAATCTTAGTACTTTAAAAGGCAATGATAATCTGTAGAGGAAATGGAAATAAGGATTTAACTAGTTCGGTAGACAGAGGAGCACAGGAAATGCTTAGTTAGTGATTATAGCAAGAAGTCAATGTTGAAAACTGATAAACAGAGAATTAGCTGCTCAGGCATATTAATTAATTAACCATCAGAGGAAGAAAGTTGTTAATGTAGGTAACATCCAATAGAATTAAAAAAAAAATTATGTGACACAAGGAATGGGCTGGAGGTGGGGAAGATTGAATCTTCCTACAACTCTTAGTTTATATTACAAGCCCATCTGTAATGTTGCATTTTTGTATGTGCATCATCTGGTTTTTAAAAATTATTTAAAACGAATAAACAAAATTATACATTTTCCATATCCACAGTCTATTGAAACTACAAGCTTGAATTTTTATGTTTTTAATTCTCCCTCCGGCAATCTCATTAAACCCTTTTCAGTTTAATATTTTTGGTATGTGTGCATGCACCTGCAATCCCTACTATTGTTTTCAAATGTCCAAACAAATTTATTAAAATAGGCGGAAGAACCCACTACATAGGAAATAACTGTAAAATTGGTTCTTCATTTCATAGATGTCTCAGAATTTTTTTCTCTTCATCCCAGCTATCATTGCCCTAGGAAATTGACTTCTGAGAACTGATTTTAAAAACCTGAGAATCAAGTTTCAGCATTACTTCTGGAAGCTAGAAATGATTTCTTAATGTGCTGTCCTCCTCCATTCCACTTTGCTTATTCGCCCTCATGAATTCCAACTCTGTTCACTCATTTGAAAAAAAAGCAAATGACATAGAAATATGATTCAGGACTTGAGAAATTATGATTGGTGAGAAGGGCTGGATTGAAAAGAGAATGTTAGCAGACTTGATATCTCATTTAGTGTGTCCCGATTAACTGTCCCCATATAAAGACCTTGAGATATTCATGTAAATGGGGATTTCCTATTAATTCTGGCATTATATATGAAGTTCTTTAAGTTACAATTATGTCTAGTCTTATTTTGTAATCAGAGGCCGACCTGTCCAAAGCTTAGTGTAAAACACATGTGGTCTGTGTTCCCTAATATGTACAATCTCATAAGGCTAATACAATTCTCAATCCACTAATGAAAGTACCAAGGGAGGTAAATTACTGTTGTCTTCTCTTTCCAAATGAAATAATGAAATTAAACGCCCTAAGTCTTCTGGGATACATAGAGATACCTAAAAGGAAAGGGGAGAGAGAGCTTTTTCTGTGGCACTGAAACAAGCCTTTAAACACAATCTCACTTAATCCCTACAAACCATCCAGTGAGAGAGTCAGGGCTTTTATCACTATCCCTACTTTTTACAGATAAGCAGACTGTTTAGAAAAAGATGAATTATTTCTCCAAACTCACAAAACTAAATTGTTGAGCCAGATGAACTGCCCACTCAAAAAGCAGCGACTTTTCTTCTTTTGGAACAGAGCCACTGCGGCATTATTGAGCCATTCTCTACTCTTTGCTCCAATTAGTTTGCTAAATGTGATGTTCTGACACATTATTCAAGAGAAAAGAGTGATAGCCACTGGCAACTGTTTCAAACAGAAGAGAGGCAACATAGGAACTCCTGATTTCTTCAATTTCTTTAGGAATCACTGGTAAGGAAACTGAGGTACTAACAACCAAGAGAGTTACTCAAGTCAATTTTCTGAGCACTTTTACCAGGTGCCAGGTCAGGTGATATAAAGTGTAACCAAAACTGCTCAGTCTACTGCAAGCTTGCCACATTCTTCTTTGCCCTGCTTAACAACAGATCGGGTTTAAGGGAGGGTACTGATTGTAAGTAGAATGGGCATTGACCATGATCTTGGGGAAAAAACTGAGTCAACAGCATGTCTTACTGCCATTTATTTACATATATCAGAGTCTCCATACAGAGTGTGACTTCACAAATCACCTTCCTGAGCAACAGCAGTATTTGGGAATATTTGTTATGAATTCGACTTAGTCAAAGTGTTTAAGATTTTGGCTAAAGTGGAAACAAGATCCTCAAAGTTTAAATGACTTCAGCAAGAATAAAATTAATTTTTTTTCTTTTATTCAGCCAAACTGTTGTTTGAACCTGAGCTGCTGAGAAAATTGACATTCCAGAACATTATCATTATCATGGCAACAATTTATTGAACACTTTTTGTATACTAGTGCTAAGAAATCAGTTTTTTATCCTCACTGAAGATATGTTTTTTTAACTAATTTGAAAGAGAGAGGAGAGAGGTAAGGAGAGAGAGAGAGAGAGATGAGAGAGAACCATAAGTGGGTTGCCTCCTGTAAGCACTCTGACCAGGGTAGGAACCCAAAACCTAGGTATGTGCCCTGACTGAAGTCAAACCTGCAACCTTTTTGGTGTAGGGGACTATGCTCTAACCAACTGAGCCATCCAGCCAGGGCTAGTGCTAAGAGATTTTATATTGCACTAAGGAATATTATTTTACTATTTAAATACTATTTTATACCATGCTAAGAATTTTTAACATCCAGCATTTTGAATAAAGCTGGGAGAATTGCCGACGGTGAGGGTTCTATGTGTGCGTAAGGGGGACTGTGCAAGTTGAATTGTTGGTTCACATAAAGTGGCCTAATAATTCAGAAGAAAACACACAGCAATTTTCTCACTAGAAGGAAGACAAGGATAAGAATAGGTGTTACCTGAAGAAAGCTTGATCTGCCCCAGGCTTATCGTGGGGAGGAACAGGAGCCTAACTCTCTCCTCATCATACTCCAGATGGGGATTGGTAGGGACATAAATACCAGTTTTCTTCAGGTGGATATTCTGGACTCAGAAGGAAGCACCTTGTAAGCTGAAAGAATAAGTCTATGCTGAAATAATGGGTGTAAAATCTTTTTTTCCAGCCCTGTGTGGTGTGCTTAGTGGTTAGAGCATCAGTTCGGCACCGAAGGGTCTTGGGTTTGATCCTCCACCCCTTTATGTAAGTTTCCTACATAAAACTATTAAAACTGAGAAAATCTCAAGAAAATCACTGGCTAGTACCTGTGGTCACTTCATCTGAGTCTGCTTGAGGAAAGAGGAGTCTATAAGTTTAGTGATATCATAGTCAGCTAACCTGAGTCCAAGTTTTACATTCTGTTCTTCACTTTAAAACTATATTGGTGTCTCTGATAGGCCCCAAAGCCCTTTTCCATCAGTGCCCACATCCTTATACTTAAAAATATAAGAGGATTATTTAAGGAGAACAACTATTTCAATAATCTGTTGCTATATAACAAAACACCCCAAACTTTAGTAGCTTACAACAACCATTTTTTTCCCTTTAATCTCTCCCACCTGTGAATTGCCTGAGCTCATCTGAGCATTTATTCTTCTGGCTTCTTTTGAGTTCCAATCAGATGGTACCAGGTGGGCAGGCAACAGGTGAGAGTCAGCTGTCAAGAAGACTGAGGTCTCTCTCTTTTCAGGGAGTCACAGGGCCTCTCTTCATGGTCTCCCTACCTTGGTAACTGGCCTTTTATACAATAGTTCAGGGGTCCCAGGAGTACAAGATATAAAATCTGCTGAGCCTTCCTAAGGGTGGGGACCAGGAGCTGGCACCACATCACTTATACTGCATTGGATTAGAGCAGAAAATCCAACCCAGATTTAGTGTGGGAAGCATTTATACAAGGATGCAAATACCCAAGGTATGGTTCATGGGGCCAGTCTTGGAGACTAGCTACTACTAGCACCATAAATGCACAAAGGAGAAGACTATATATTCATCTTGGCAGGGCATCTGGGTTTCCTTTACACTTGGAGAGAGGGGCATACTACTCCCCCATGTTCCTTGATTCACATCTCAAAAAGGGAGGAGTAACGTGAGCGAGTTCTTGAGCTATCACTTTGTGTACTTAAATATAGGGAAACTGCCTTTTTGTTTTGATACTTGGGTGACATGCATCCCAACAAATTTTCACCATTAGGTCTTCTAAATCTGAGGGCTTCAGATTCTTACAATGCTTAGATAAGTTATACGGGGTCATGAATTGCCTAAAATTCATGAAATATTATATATATGCAGGTGTGCATGCTCCTGGGAAGGGAATCCTAGTTTCCCTTGTATCATATAAGGTGAATTCAAATAAGTAAGACATCTAAGAGTGCTTAGAATTTAGCAAGAGCTGCCCTGGATTTTTACCATTTGACATACTTCTAAAGTATCTCAGAAGCAGAGATGGGGAAGAAAGCAATGTTATTTTATTTGTTTGTTTCTAAAGTAAAACAAAAACAATCACATTAGCTGGTACCTGAAGAAAGAGAAAGAGTGGGCTGGATGCTTCTGCGCCCCCGGCCAAATTATTGGGAAGAGTTGCCCTCCACTGTAGTGAAAGGCATTGGGAATACCTACATTTTTTGCTCTTCTTTTCCCACCTGTACCTAGTGAGTACTTAAGAATGTATGTAACTTAACAGGACTTTTGATTCTTCCACCTAAGCACTTTTTCTTTTCTTTCCCTTATTCATTTGTTTAGAAGTGGCAGCCAAGGGTACAGAGTCTCCTTGGGCCAACCAAGCATGCACATTTATGTCTGGTGTGATATAAACTGGCGACTCAGCCTTGAACCTGACCAAGTGAGGCCTCTTGGGACATCCCGGGGAAGGAACTAAGGCTGAAAGCAGAACTTGTCTGGAATCAAAGAAAGAATGTGGAAAAGGGTAGAGCACTAGAAGCAAAAACAAAACAAAACCAAAAACCAGACTTACCTTTCCTCCCTGAAACTTTCTGTCCCAAATATTCCTAGCATCCAGGGACCTTTTTTACAAAACATATACCCGATCATTACTCAAGAGAATCTAGCCAGCTATTTCAACTGAGTATCGCTCTTTAACATAAATGCTTTAAGGGATCGATCCCTCTTACTCCTTGCTTTTATCTATAGAAATGAGAAAATACTTTCTCACCGCCAGAATGCAAGTTCTCCCAGTGTCCAAGGATACACCCTGGTGCAAAGGAAAACAGTGAACAAATGTTGTAAGAACTTATAACACCAAGTTTTCACCATATATATGGTGGATGAGGACTTGGTGTCTCCTTTTCTCACTTGCAAAATGGGGAGAATAGCTCACGGGATTGACCAGGCTCCAACTCAGTACAAAATGGCCTCGACAAAACACCTGGTACAGCCAAGTGCCTATTTCCATTTATGTCTCAATCTGCAAAATGCAATGGAAAGGGACACTGCAATTTGTGCTGCTGGACATAACAGGGCTGACCTACTTCACAACCCTGTGACTCAGTTTCTTCTCTAGAATGGTAGCACAGTGATGCCCTAGCACTGTAGCTTTAGTTGGTGTAAAGCATACCACCTACGAGTTATCCCTGGATCCCTCTAAAGTTTACTGCGGGTGTCAAGAAATGTAATTGGCCACAAATGCAGTTATCCTAATGAAATTATAGATGTTAATGTTCATTAAAATTAAGGTCAAGCCCTGGCAGGGTGGCTCTGTTGTTTGGAGCTTCTTCACAAAATGTTGTGGATTTGATTCCCAGGTCAGGGCACATACCTAAATTGCAGGTTCAATCTCCAGTTGGGGCACTTGTGGGAGGCAACTAATCACTGCTTCTCTCTCTCCCTTTCTGTCTAAAAACAAAACAAAAAACATATCCTTCGGTGAGGATTTGAAAGTTAAGGTTAAAATGCACATTTTATTCCTGTGACTTCTTCAAATTATTTTCAATCCACTTCCCAACGTGTAGACATGTGAGGGTTATTAAAGGCAAGTTCATTGTTGAGAGGGAATGTAAACACCACTGGTGAAATATGGATAACAAAAACAAAACAAAACCCCAAAGCCTCTTTAAGCAGGTCTCAAGATTCAACAACTAAAAAACCAAAATTACTTGACCATTCTCTTCTGGTAAAAGCAGTATATTAAAATTTAAAGCAATGAAAGTGTTAAGATTAACCGTTACTCTTTAGAGACTGCGATCACTTGAAACAGGCTCATTAAGTGAGGGTTCTTTTCTTAGCAAAAAACAGTTACATCAGACTTGGATATCCTAATGTTCATTTTTAGGGCTTCTCTTCAGGGTTAGTTAGGTCTACTCTTAGAATGAAAAATTTACAGTAATTACATGCTAAATGTCAAATCCTATTAATAGTTAACATTGGTCTAAAAAATGGCGTTTGTGATAGAGGCACTAGCAAAGTAAAAAAGTAAGATTCCAGATTTTATTATTATTATTTTTTTAAGACTGAAAAATCACACCCAAGACAAAATTTCTTTGATCAACAAATTTTCAGGAAATGGAGCAAGTTGTTCTGGGACATTCAAAACTGGTAAACTTGAACTTGGAAATGGGGTTTTGGCAATGACACTGTGGGAAACAAGTATCTGAACTAATCTTAACACACAACCTCACATTTTTCTCCCCAACTGTTCAAGTGTCAGACAAAATAAATTACCATAAATTATATGCCAAGGCAACTTAAAAACAAAACAAAACAACATGAGGCTAAGGATTTCCTTAGCTCCTCCGGAAGTGTGTAACACTGTTTGTGCTTCTGGCTTGCAGGCTGGGTTGAATCGGGCATCCGTCAAACATCAGGATAGTTGCAGTAATATACCGCAGAGCTGGCATCGGACACCACGTTGGAAATGGCCCCATGGCTGTCAGGGAGGTTCACACTGGAGTCATGTCCCTGATAAGGGAGACCCATCTCGGGCTTGCACACATAGTGCAGATACTGTTCAAATTCCGTGCGGTCCACCTCCCCAAGGAGCTCGGCGGGCTGGCTGGGGTCCGCGCCGTCCCGGCAGGACAATGCCTCGGGAGGGGGCGACGGCTGCCCTGGGCCCGGCAGGTGCTGCTGCGGTTGCATCTGGAAGCCGCGCCCGCCGCCGGCCGCGGGAGAGCCCATCGCGCCGTAGTACATATGCAGGGCGCTGGGGGGCGCCAGGAGGCCCGGCATTACCGAGCCTGCGGGCTCCGGGCCGAGCCTGGGGTGCATAGGGCCGATGGGCGGCTCTGGGGGCCCGGCGTAGTCCGAGGCCTGCGCGTAGCTATAAGGCCCCGCCGCCGGACAGTCCCCAGGCAATGGGGCGGCGAAGAAGGTCGGATCTGGATCCACACCGTCCAGGGGTGACGTGTCGGGCGTGGGCAGCGGATAGCCGTCGAGCGGGGGCGCTCCCAGGCCCTGGCAGTCGCGGTAGTGACCGCCCATGTGCGGGGGCAGCAGCGGCGGGCCAGCGGGGAAGCCCTGGTCGGGGAAGGGCAGGCCCAAGCTGTCCATGGCCACGCGGCCACCCTCGGGTCCCAGCGCGGCCGCCGGCGGCTCGGCGAGGCCGTGCAGGAAGCCGCCCTCCACCCGCTTCAGCCTCTTCACCTGCTTTCGTCGCCGCGGCCGGTACTTGTAGTTGGGGTGGTCCTGCATGTGCTGCACGCGCAGCCGCTCGGCTTCCTCCACGAAGGGCCGCTTCTCCGCCAGAGTCAGCGCTTTCCACGACTTGCCTGTATGGTCGTGGGAAGGTGGACAGGGGTGCCGGGCTTACTATCTGAGCTCGCGCTCCCAGGCCCCACCTCTCCCTTCCGACCTTGAATTGTGCAATTAGAGGGATAAGGGGTCAAGTTAAAAAGTGAAAGTGGGAACTCCGGAGCCAGAGTGGAGTCCGAGCACTTCGAGAAGACAAAAGATCTAGGATCTTCTCAGCGCATCACTCCACGCTTTTAGCCTCCTGGAAGCGGCTTCCCAGCTCATCCACTCCTGGTCGTTCAAAGAACTAAAAACTCCCCTACCCCGGAAAGGATCAACCCAGCTCGGCGCCAGGGGTGTCCTCCCCACCTCTGGGACATGAGGGAACCCACCTCCCAGAGCCCTTGTACCCGCGCTGCCAGTCACCTGAGTAATTCGGGCACCGATGGCCGAGGCTGAAAGCCTGTTTGGGAGTCGGGAGAGCGAGAAGTGGCAGGGAAACGGACGGCCCCAAGGAAGGACACGGAGGCAGCACACCCCTGACCTCGGGCGCCAAGATCGCACCCTTTTAGGTTCAAGCAAGCGGGTCCGCGGTCGGCACTACCCTGGGTCTCGAGCTCGGACTCACCCAGCATCTTGCTTAATTCAGCGTTGTGGAGGTCCGGGTTCTGCTGCGCCAGGCGCTTGCGCTCGTCCTTAGCCCACACCATGAAGGCATTCATCGGCCGCCGAATGCGAGACTCGCCCTTGCCCCGGCCCACGGTCCCGGCCGGCACCCCGCTGCTCACCGCCGACTCTCCCTTCACCTTCATGTCCCCGAGGGGACTCAGCGACTCGGCCCAGGGGCAGGAGCCCAGCCCGGCCATCACCGCGGGCAGCGCGATCCGGGTCTGGCTCTGGTCGTCACTGGCGTACCCCGCATCCGGGCTGCTCATGGCGCTCCAGCCCTGCCCCGCACCCCAGAACCCTCGGCCAGACACGCCGCCTCCCCCGATGCGGGGGGAGGGATGGGAGCGAGGGAGGGAGATGCCACGCGGGATGCTTGAGTTTCTGGGGCCCGAATCCGCCACCGGCGTTCCAGGCCAGTCCCAGCCCACCGTGTAACCAGCGCCCCCGCGGGCACTCCTGGGCCGCGGGGCCTTTTCTGCATCGCTGTGGCCAATAGAAGAGCGGGGGCGGGCCGGGCCAGAGTCGTTAGGTCCACACCCAGCCCGCCGCAGAGTCCCAGTTCCAGCTCAACCCCACGCCCGCCCTTTTCCCCTCCCCAGGCCCCGCACCCAAAGTTACACCCGCCTGCGGGAAAACTGGCTGGAGCCGGGCTCTGGTGCCATGTCCTATTGGACCCGGAAAGGGGGACTCCTGACAATCCTTCTGGGGTGCTGGATAGAAGTAATTGGGTAGGGTAGTTTGGATCAACACATTAAGTAGTCACTCTATATTACAGGAGCTAAGGTTGTTTCAGTAGTGGGTGACTTAGCTTCTACCAAAAAACCCCACAGGTGTCTTCTTCAAATGTGTTTTATCGAATGCAATAGACTCTGTTGATAATAAATAAAATAGATTATTTCCCCAAGGACTCAACTTGCTTGGTGTATTATATCAAAATTCTATGTCCGAGGTAAATTCTAATTTCTAAAATGAGGTTAAATATTGAATGACGTTCTGTAGCCAATATCCCGTCATCCTGAAGAATTTAAAGACTTTGTGCGTAAGGAGAACCAACCACTGAAAATTTGTACGTGAATGCGTAGAAAACTAAGTTTTCTCATATGTGTTCAGTAAAATAGGCAAGACTTAGTTCTGATTTCTAAAATGTGATAAAAACAGTAGCAGTATTTATCTAAATGCCCATCTATTAGAGGAAAGACAGCAAATCCGTTTGAGCAGCAAAATAACTGTAGTTCTTAGGGCCAGTTTAAGGTCGTTATCCTGGCAGATATAAGGGATTCCTATATGCTTCTTCAGACTGAAATGACAATCTGAATGACTATTAAACTTGTGTTTAAATCTGAGAAAATTTTTCAGTGGAATTCTTGAACAAGCCCTTATATTGCGCTCATATATGGCACAATATGTGGCGCATTGTTCTGAGTGCCACCCAAACAGCAGATTATCCTTATAACCCCACGAAGCAGACACTTTATATCTGCAGGAGAGGAAACAGGCACAGAGTAGTTAAGGAACTTGCCAGAGATCACAGAATTGGGGAATGGAGTTCTTCTCTATTAGTCTGCTTTCAGACTTGGAGCTCTCAATCACTAAGTTGTGTTTGTGTATTCGTGTTGTATTCTAAGGCAACAAAAGCAGCCATTTTTGCATAATTACATAACATTGAATCAATGCATCAAATCTCAAGAACAGATTTGCTTTGCTTACTGTGAAAAGGTGATGAAAAACTAGGGCTTACATCCAGGATCTGGGAAGTAAATGCTGCAGCTTTTTGTGTGATATTACAATGACAAAGTAATCTGTCAAGCCTGCTTATTAGTGGCATCCATAAAAATAAAGAAACACAGAGCTTTGGAAACTGCTGGCCTTCAGTTTCTCTGGCATTGCCAGTTCTCCAAAGAAGTCCTACACATTTGTTTTAAGCCAGCTTTAACTGTGTGAGGATCTGTGCAGTGCTGCGCACTCCACCCCCCCCCCCCCCAACCAGTCTTCATTCAAGGGACAAATTGAGAAAGTGGTTCTAATTCTTGGATCTCTCATGTTCAGACAAGAAAAAAAAAAAAATTAATCTCTTAAGAAAATCTTAGGGAGGTGATGGGTGGCTTTGGATCAGTTGATCTTAAACAAATTTAACTGATTGTGTACTTTTCCTTTAAAGCTTTATTTTTTTCTGAAAAAAAAGAGGGGCTTGAAAATTAAGCATAGTTGCATTGCAAATGGTTATATAAGTAAGGAAACTATGGGAACAGAGACAACAAATTAATCCCCTTAGTGCCTTGCTTCTTGATGCTTTCTTGGCAATCTTCTCTAACTTTTTTAGATAGTAATAAATGTCTTTTCAAAGATGTCAGTGTAGAATTTTCTATTAGTGCAAAAGTTTTTATGAACTAATAGGTATTTTCTTAGAATAAAGATTGAACACTAAACAAAACAATACTCATTCCAGAATCCATTTTATCTGTCTAATCTATTTGACTAATTCCGTAAAATAATAAAATAGAAAACACAATCTAGGTATGAATAAAAACATGTATATGCACGTATTTGCCCTTGTACATTTTCTTCATCCTGGCATTCTATCTCCCCTACCCATTTGCATGGTGAAGTGCCAAGAAAGTGGAGAAACTGATGGGGAAGAAAACTGGGGGCTCCCCATTATTACTTGCACTTGTGCCTGAAGACTCACTATCGACTTTTGTTAGTTAAGATTACTGAGAAACCAGGTAAGAGCACTGCATCCATGCAGTTGGGGGCTTCAGATTTTAGCGCCCCTCCTTCTGGTTCTTATAACATTTTCCCAGGGATTTATAAAGCAGCAATTTACGTCTAGTTACCAGGAAGGAATAATGGTGCCTTTCCAAGATTAGTCCGTTTTATATACCGTTACCTAGATCTAATTTCTTCTCATTATTATTCATTTGCCATATATTTAGGGGGGAAGGTGTTGGGGGCTGCAACGCCGCAAACAGTCCCAGTGTGTGGACTCTTCTATTTCCGTCTCTAAATGCGGTGTTGGAAGTGGAACTTAGGACGTTATCGGAGCCAGCCACAAATGCCACATGAAACGCAGCAAACATCCGGAGTGGCTTCCTGCAAGCCTTGCTTTTCTCAACACGAGAGATTTACAGGGGGGGAGGAGAGGGGAATACAAGCAACTTTTATGAGTAAGAGTATGAGCCTTGTATACACGCTCGCGTAGCCTGTCGGGTGCATTCTCACTGCACAATCCAGGATCTCTGGGCTCCTGGCTACTAATCGCACTCAAGGTCCCCAGGCCAGACCTGAGGCTAGAAAGGCTGGTTGAGGAAGCGACTAGCGTAGCAAGAAATTGTGCCCGTTACCACTTGGGACCTTTGGCCAGCAAGTGCAGAAATTACCCGGGTAGGTGACAAGCTGTGGCTCAGACCCGGAGTCAAAACCGCGCTTTTCCCGGGTCCCTGAGTGACCAGGCATAGGCTGGGTGATCTCCTGCAGGCTTTTGTGTTTTCGATGCTCAGGAAGCGGGAGCCCTACGAAAGACACTCAAATCCATAGGGGAGGCCGTGGGCACCCAGATATATACGGGTTGACCGTGAACAGCAAGTCCGTGGGGCGGGAAGGGGAGTGCGCGCCGCAAATCCCGGGGAAACGTCTGGGCCGCCCGCAGACGAATAAACAATGGTGGCCTTTGCACTTATAAATCACCCTCCCGCAGCAGCCTTTGGGAGCCGAGCGGGAGGCGGCGTGCGTCGGAGCGTGGCCGGAGCTCCCCACCTCTCAGGTAGGGCCGCGCAGCCGGACCCCACGGATTCGCACCGCGCTCCCCGGCGCCGACTAGGCGGCGGCGCTGCGCCTCTGGCTACCTTTTGCGTCTCCTCCCTGTCCCTGGGCCAGTCCCCCGCGGGTCCGGGATGCGAGGTCGAAGGTCGCGGGCAGAATGGGAGAGGTGGGTAGGAAGGAGTGGCCCGGTAGATAGCGACCACCAGCTCACCGCCGCCGCAGCCGGCGCTGCTCAGCACCCCAACCCCCACCTCCAACCGGGAAGTTCCCGCAGGGTCCAAGCTCTTTGTCCCTCGCACCTTGCGCCCCGACCCTGCCCCTCTGCTGCAGTCGCTTCTCCTGCCGGGGCCCAAAAAGGGCCGCGGCCAGAGGGGCTTTGGGGACACTTGTTCCGAAAGAGGGTAGGAGGCGTGCGTTCAGTTTTCACTCCCTCTCTCCCTCTCTTCGCCAGCACCCCTCCCCAGTTCACCGACCCCTCCAAGCCTCCCCCGAACCCCACCCCTGGCAGCGGGCGACATCTCGATCCTGTTCCCGCTTGGCCCCGCCTGGGGTTTGCACAAGCAAAGCAGGAAATGTGCTGTTCCCGGTCCACTTCCCTGCTCAGAAACTTGTCCGCGGGGTTGTTTCTTAGATACCCTCCCCCAGCCCCCACTGTGGTCCCGGGCTGAAGTGTGGGCTCCTTCCCTTTATTTTCTGGCTTAGGGAACCTCAGACTCCCATGGATGTGTGTGTGTGTGTGTGGGGGGGGGGGCGTTGAGGGTAAGGGTGAGGCAGCCAGCTTCTTGCCCAAGACAAATTACACACACACCGCCCTGCCGGTTCCCTTCACATCTGCCCCGCCACTTTAAAGGAAATTTCAATAGCGCCTCGGCTCCCATGTACCCACTTCTGCTGACCTCCTATTCCCACCTTATTCACACCCTAGAAAAGGCCCAGGCTTTCCTTGTAGAGTGGTATCCTCAACTGACCAGACAGCCTCTTAGCAGTAGCATATCCACCTGCACTCCCCCGTAAAGGAGAGCAGACACGGCCCCTGCCTCAGAGGAATGTACAGTGCAGCACCATTAGTCTTCCTCCCTGATTTGTTCACTTCCAGCTGAGTGTTCTAAGGGCCTGTTCTACCGTAAATGTTTTTTTCTTCTGGCATGTAAAGGTAATGCTGACATCAGTAAGTTGCCTCAGAGGAATGTACAGTGCAGCACCATTAGTCTTCCTCCCTGATTTGTTCACTTCCAGCTGAGTGTTCTAAGGGCCTGTTCTACCGTAAATGTTTTTTTCTTCTGGCATGTAAAGGTAATGCTGACATCAGTAAGTTAAGCGCTTTGAGATATTTTTTCTAGTAAAGATAATATATTGCCTTTCCCCACCAAAACTCTTGCGTGCCAAGTTTCCCAAGTCAGCAGGGCTAAATTTTGCCAGGTGGTTGGTTAGGGCAAGGTGTGCATTCTGTGATCATGGAAGTGATCAAAGTTAAGAGATCATAGGACAGACCACTCTGGACAGCTCTGGGCTGCTTTAGCCACAAGCATATCAGAGTTTGAAACTGTACCTGAGTTGGCTCCTGAAGTTTTTAAACAGGAGAGAAAATGTTAGGAATCCTTGCTGGATTACTTTGCAGTCATTCTTCAGTTGACCTCTGTTAACTCGAATTTTCCTTTCCGTCCATTTCTTGGACCTTGCCAACAACTTTGTCAACACTTTTTAACAGCTACACAGGGTCTTTGGTTCATTTCATCTTTATATCCCTACAGCAGTCTATTGATATTTAATAAATGCTCATAGATACTATAATGGTTGTCCTTTTTGATCAAGTCATATGGTCATTAGTGCCTCAAGGCAAGGCACTAAGAATTATTTCTATAAACCTCAGCAAAGACTGTTTTCATCTCAGACACATCTATGCAGGACATGTGTTCATCTGATTTCAGGCCTGCACTTTCTCTCTCACCCTCTCCTTCACCAGGAGTTCAGTCTCCAATCATTAAGCACCTGAAATCCTACCTCTTCTGAGGATTAAGACCTATTGCTTTTCTGAACTCATTTAACTTGGAAGTCCAGGCCAAGAATCTACATGGAAATTTTTGCATGTGGATATAATGCATAAGCAAATTTCTATCTTTGGGGTATTTTTAAACACCAGAATCTTTAGTGTTAATTTCTTCATAATCATAGAGTACAGTTTTCACGCACAGTAACTCATCTGATCTTCACGATAGCCCTGGAGGTAGGCAGCCTTTGTTAGTATTCTCAATTTTCAGAGGAGGAGATTGAGCCTGAAAAAGATTGGTGAATTGCTTGCTTGGACCACTTGTTTGCCCTTGCTGGTAACTGTAGTGGGTCTTGTTTGGAATTTCTTTCCATGCCATGTCTATAGCTAATGAAGGACCTGCTGGGATTTCTAGGGATTAAACAAAGGCAGAGATAGGTAGAGATGAATTAAGGGCCTTTGGCACAGAAATTTCTAGTTTTGTCCCTAACCAAGTCATGATAATGTATTTAACATCAATGATGCAGGGCTATAACACAAAAGCATTTTCATTTAGGAGATCTACAATTAGGTATTTTTATTAGAGCACATAAGCTAAGCCCTAGACAACATCTCAGTTTTTTTTTTTTTTTTGTATTATTTCATTCAAATACTCAATTTTGTATTGAGTATTATTTCATTCAAACAAATTCTAATTCAGCTGAAAAAAAGAAAACAGTTCAAAATTATATGGGAATAAAGTTCAAATAAAAGGAAGTTGAGGTCTCCAAAGCTCTGTCCCTATACTTCACACTCATTCAGATGGAGACTGTTAATTATACTGAATTGTTGTGGTCTTGTAACATGTTTAAGGTCTATTGATGTTGGTCTCCTCTCTACTTAACTGCTGACCGAGTCTTTAATGCATAAAAACGTACACATAGCAGCTAGATAAAGTAAATTCTCTCCATTCTTACTTTTGTTTGGAAGAGAAATAGGTGGCAAATATCAATTCTATTTTATAAAGTGGAAAATTGAGGTCCAGAGCAATTGGATAATTTGCTCAGTGCTTCCAAATCAGTCTAAGAGACAAGAGTATAGTCTATTCATTTAATCAACACATAATTCTCCAGCATCTGTAAGTCTGAGGCTCTGTGCAGCATGGTACATTACTTATGAGCACAAATTTGGGAATTGAACTGCTTGGGATTGAATCATCATTGTACAGTTGCCCAGCTGTGCATCCTTGAACATACTGCTTAACGTCTCTGTACCCCCTTTGTAAAGTGGAGGATAATTATAGTAATGACTTCAAAGAGTTTTATGAGGATAAAATGAGTTCATTGTTCATGAACTTCTTAGAATAGGGGCTGGCACATAGTAAGTGCTACACAGGTATTTAATAATAAAATAAAATTTAAATTAATGCATGTTTACATCTAAAGATATGTTGGGTGAATAAATTTTTAAAAGCTGCTCTACTACTGAAGGTAAATGCATTGCAACAATTAAACAAATGGTTTCAAGAAAAAAATTAATAAAATTCCATAATATTGTTGAATATAAATATTTATATTATAAATATAAATATAAATAGGTATTTATAACTAGTGATAACTAACGTTTTCATGCTTTAATCAAAATTATTTCTTATATTAGCCAAAGCTTTTAGAGAGGTCTATAACCTATTGTGCATTTTCTAATTGCCTTTGAATGTGAACATTTTTACTTTGTGGGTAAAAATTATTTGTTTTATGCATGTCAGCCTTCTAAACCTCTGTTAAGACTGGCAAGGAAAAAAATACACAGATATGTAAAACATTCAGTATTCCATTAGAAAAATCTTTGCAATGCAGAGACACCTTGCAATCAGCGCTTACCTGGATTCTTCTACTAAAGTCATAGAGACAAAGTTTAACTTTGCCACTATGCTTGGTACACATGTATTTAAAAGAGAATAACCCAAGATGTACAAACCTTGTCAAGGTCTTTCACTGTAGTATAATGAAAAGATTCTAAATTCTAGTCTTGATTGTTCAATAACTTGCTACCAGGTAAACTATAGTCACTTAAACTGCCTCCTTCTCTTTAAAAAGGATTTTCTTAAAAAAAGGAAGGGGTAAAGACCTGATCTCTTTCTAACTTATCCAGATAAAGAAGTGAATAAATAATCACAAACACTTTTGCTAAGTAAAGATGTGCTAGTGTGTGTGTATGTGAGTATGTGTGTCTTGGGATGTCTGGGTATATATGCCTTTAGAGAAAATTCTTTATACAGAAAAAAATAGCAAACTGAGATAAAATGAAAGTAGGGATTGTAAAGAAGACTCTACTGCTTTGGGTTATAAGGAATGCTGCTGTTTTTAGAAAAAAGTTTTTTTTTCTTTTAATTACTGCACAAATCCCACCTTTGATCAGGGCAAAGCAAATTCTATTTTTTATGGACTAAGACTATGAATGTGGATAGCCATTATTTTAGTGAAGCTAATAGATTATTTTAGTTGTCAATTTAAAACTGGAATTTGAAGACAAATAACTCTTTCTTTGTGACATCTTCTTATTATGTAACATTTTCCTGAAACTCACCCGACATTATGGAATTCTGGAGCTGAAAAGGACTGCATAACCCACTCCTTGTTTTCCAAATTTTAAAGTTATTCCAGTGGGAGTTTGGAAACATGGAAATGTTTTAAATAGGAAATATCACATATTAAACTACTATGAAAGCACTTGTTACTTATATGGATATATAAAGACACAGGCATTCTTATTAAATCATTTATTTTTAAATAATTGCAAACTTACTAGAAAGTTCCAAGAATACTATAAAGAACTCTATCACGATCTTCACTGAGACTCTCCAAGTTGTTGGCATTTTATCAGTTTTGCTCCATCTTTATCTAAATAAACAGAAACATTTCTCCACATTTGCTTTATCTCATTCTAAAAATATGTAAATGTATAGAACAATATAAATATATAAGACATCAATATATAATACATATATTAATTATCATATAACATATACCAATATGTTATAGATACTACATAAATGCATAATACATCAATATACTATATTATATATTAAAACATATGTATGTATGTGTGTATGTCATTAACCTTTTTTTGAACCATTTAAGAGCAAGTTGTGACATGATGTTCCACTTACTCTAAATACTCCATTGGACAGTCTCCCATACAATCACAAAAATCAGGAAATTAACATTACTACCATTTAAGTTACATGCCTAATTCAAAATTTGCAAATTGCTCCAACAAAGTCTCTCTTTTCTTTCTGGTTCAACATTGAGTCCATGTTCACACATTGCATTTAGTTATCATGTCTCTTCAGACTTCCATCTGGAATAGTTCTTCATTCTTTCCCTATCTCTTTCAACTTTTATCATTTTGAAGAGTACAGGACTTTTATTCTAAAGGACATCCCTCAACTAGGTTTATCTGATATCAGCTCATGCATTCTTGGCAGGAAAATTACAGAAATGGTGATGTGCTCTTGGGGCATGGCAATGGAGGCCATATATCAGCTCTTGATTGCTTGATCAAGTTGGTATCCACCCAGTTTCTCTATCTTTAAGTCACCATTTCCAACCTATGCAATTGATAAGTACTTTTTGTAGGGAGAACTTTGCTATTATACTAATACTACTCCTCATCAAACCTCTACCTATCTGCCTTACCATAGCTTAGATGGGTGACAAATGGTGGTTTCTTTCTTTCTTTTTTTTTTTTTTAATGAGCACACCCATTTCTTTTTAAACAAATATTTTGAAGCCCAGCCAGTGTGGCTCAGCGGTTGAGTGTCAACCCATGCACCAAGGGGTGGCTGGTTTGATTCCTGGTCGGGCCACAGGCCTGGGATTGTGGGCCTGATTCCCAGTAGGGGGCATGCAGGAGGTGGCCAATCGATGTTCTTTCTCATCGATGTTTCTATCTCTCTCTCCCTCTCTCTCTAAAATCAATAAAGAAAAAAAAAATTTTTTTAATATTTTTAAAAATTATTATTGATTGTAAAAGGGCGGGGGAAGACGAAGGGAGAGGAAGAGAGAGAAATATCCATAGGCTGCATCCTGCAGATCCCCTACTGGGGATTGAACCCGAAACCCCGGGCATATGCCCTGACCAGGAATAGCACCGACAACTTCTCAGTGTATAGGGTGATGCTCAACCAACCCTGAGCCACACTGGCCAGGGAAACAAATGATAGTTTTCTATTCCATCATACTTCTATATTTATTTATTCCTTCTACTATAAGGAAGTTTTTCCTTCATTTATTTATTTATTTATTTATTTATTTATTTATTTATTTATATCAGTAAAGACTCATACATTTCTTCTTTATTCGATGGTGTGGCATCCTTAATTAGCACTATTTGTTTGGGTGTTCATGTTGTCACTAATTTAGCCAGCAGGGCACCTTCCAAGCTGGTTCCTGTATTCTTTTGATCTGTTCTTATCATTCTTTGACCATTTCCTTACTTTTTGGCATTAACAAGATATTCCAGGCTCCTCTTATACTGTTTGTGTCTGAGCCCTGATTCAGTCATGTCTCCAAGGAGTCAAGAGGATCTTTTAGTGAAAGATGACATTTAGAAACCAAGATCTGGATTCTCATCAATACTGGGGTATCCTAGATAGTCTTAGCAAACAGAGATAGGACATATATACATACATATGTGCATGTACATATACACACATGTATCTATAACTACTTCTATTTTTACCTTTATTTTTTTTACCTTTAAAAACTATTAAAACCATGAGTTAATTGATGATACCTCTAATTCCAACCCAACATCGCAGGTCTTGCTAGCCTGCTACCTTTCCATATTTGTAAATCCCTTTTCCAACGTAACAAACCTGGCTCCCATTATGCTCACTATATCTGCATATTTGCCCACTGTAATCAATCTTCCAGCCACTCCACCTGCCTGCTCTGGGCCCCCCTTTTCTGGGCTTCCAGCACACTGCTACCTCTGTGAAGATCTCCCCAGCACTCTATGTTTTCCATGTTTGGAAGCAAGGGAAGGAAATAATTACTTGTTGAAATTTATTTTAAAATTATTTTAAGTATAAAATGTGATCATAAACTAAAATATCAAAGTTTTCTTCTTACTATCTTTACTTACTAGAAAAACCCACAGGAATAAATTAAAAACAAAATCACAAGGTGTTATTTTTGTTTGTTTTGTATGGGATTGCCTATACTTTTGAAATTATAAGATTGTACATTTAAAACAAAAAAATGTTCCTTGAGTTTCAGTCATGGCCGAAGCAAAATTAGAGATTGGCTTGACCTAGTAGAATTTCTTTTACTAAAGGTATAAGGAAGAAAGAAGAATACGTATTAAATAATACTTTTCAGAAATGTTAATAGAATTTGTGGCAACTTTGAGGAAATACTTCATAAATGTATTGCCTCTCCCCTCTGTCAGCCACACCTCACACACATTACTCTCCATGATCTTAAACAAAAAATAATAATAATTCATAACAAGTCAGAATTCATGACTTGCCCAAAGTGCAGAGGTTGGCCAATCTAATTTACACTGCTTCTATGCATGATTGAATTCCCATGAGTCATTCCCATCATCAGCATGAGAGAGAAAAAGAAAGTTTAGTGGAACTATATTAAAATGAACACCAACCACTTCAGCCTCCAAATCAGGCTCAGCTCCTACCTGAACTGCACCTCCCAGGATTGCTGTCTTTCAGCACAGCTCAGGGGATGCACTGCCAGCAGCCTCTGCGACCCTGACAGCGAGCAGATACAACAAATTCAGTTGCAATAGACAGCCTGGGGCATATCACAGGCTTTTCTCTCCTTGGAAATCTTTTCTCCCTTTAGAAAACTAAAGTAGAAAAATCTTACTGGGTCCTTTCTATAGAAAAGGTGATGATAAAATATCCCAGAGCTAGAAGGAGCAGCCTCCAGTTAAGCAAAGGCTATAAGCGTGAATGATTTAACAAATATTAATCATATGTGTATGCATTAACTGGTTTGCTCATTGTATGCAGTAAAACTTATAAAACAGATCTAATAGATCAATTTGGTTTTAAGATAGTTGTTCAAATTGAAGCTTTAATTTTTGAGCAGAATAAGTCTTCAATAGTTGAAGGGCCTATGCTAATTTGATTTTGCCAATACTTATTTTACTGTATTTAAAAAATGAATGATAATAGCTATCTGTAAAGATAAGAAAATTAATTTAAATATTTTAAAAAATTTTATTAATTGATTAATTTTAGAGAGAGATCAGGGAGGGGCAGAGAAAGAGAGAAAGCACGTGAGAGAGAGAGAGAAAAAAACATGGATTTGTTTTTATGCTTATTTATGTATTCATTGGTTGATTCTTGTAGGTGCCCTGATGGGGGGTTGAACCTGCAACCTTAGCATATTGGCATGATGCTCTAACAAACTGAACTACCTGCCAGGGCTTAATATAAATAAATTTCAACACTTTGCCTGGCATTTGATTTGGGTATATTTTAATAGTAGACATTTCTGATGCACATGAATAACATATAATCATCAACTCTAATTCAGTCATATGCAAATATCCTATCAATTATGGTAGCCCATGTGGTCCCACATAAACTGGCTCTTTTCTCTCTCTATTCCCATCTCTCACTATTCTTTGTCTCCATCACTATATTCTTGCCACATGGCCTCTTGTTCCTAAAACATGCCAAGCTCTTTCCCCTTCAAAGCCTATGTTCTCTTTCTTCTGCATGGAACCAAGGTCCCTAATATTTTTTTATGGCTAGCTCCCACATTCAAAGACATCTACTCCGAGGGACCATACTACCTAAAATAGCTAATGTCTACCACCTCCCCCACAAACTTACCACACTCTGGTCTCTCACCTGCTTTATACTTTCTTAAAGCACTCATTATTAGCAGTCATCATAGTTTATATTTATTTATTGTCTAGCTCTCTCCCCATTTAAGTGCTAGGTTCCTGAGACATTTTTTGTGATGTGCATTGTTGTATCCCTGTGCCCAGAACAGTCAGTGATTGTTACATCATGGGAGCTCAACAGATTGGTTGAAAGATTGCCTGAGACTGAGCTCATTAAAGGATTTCCCCTATGTCTTCAGTTGGACCAAAATTGGAGACACTTTTGACTGCTGGTTAGTTGTTTACTATGTATTTCCATGTCCTTTCTTTAAAAAAACAAAACAAAAAAACCCACCTCCCTTAGAGCTTTTATTGCAGCTTCATTATGTCACTTTAAAAGGAGGAATGTTCCCTATGGACATGTGCTTCATTAACAGATTATTACCTCACAGAGTAAGACCTTCCAAAAGAAGGGTGATGGTTATAAGAGCCTCTAAATAATTTTGACTGATTAGATATCTTAATCCAGTTGCCAGTTAATTGTGTTTGTTTGTGATTAAGAATATGATTTTCACCTACTCTCCCTCCACAATCTCCCTCTGTTTGGAAAGAGCCAGTCTTCCTGCCCACTTCATATCTACCTCCAGCTCTTTGAAGGTGTTTGCTGAGGGGATGAGACCACAGCTATCACCTGGAGCCAGGAGCTGGGAAGAAGGAATCTCTGTCAAGCCACCTGCAGGCTGACTAAGAAAGATCCCTACGCCTTTGGCAAACAATGGGAAGATCTGAGGGCAGGCACCCTTGTCCCTTCCCCACCCCCTCTCTCTATGCTTAGGTCACTATTTATAGGGAGAAAATGACTCCTAAATGATAAGTTGAAATGCTGTTAAAAATGAGATGTTCTTTAAAGCAGGGCTTTTCAGACTATCTGTGGGGAAAGATCAGATTTTTCCTTTATTTCCAATCGGTCATACATTGAAACTTTAAAATACAAAAAAACCCAAATCACTAGAAAGATAAAATAGTTATTTTTTTTAATTTTGTGCAAAATACAAGCTTCCATTTTTTATGATAAGGTTCAGCAAACATCAAATTACTCTCAAATTGCTACCAAAGTTACAACCCGTTTACTTGGAATTTCTTTCCTCCCCTGCAGGCCAAGGAACAGAGAGGTGGCAGTCTCACCCCTCAGGGAACAGACCTCAGGTCTCAGCCTCTGGCAAAAAGATCAGGGCCTTTTTTCATTTTGATATTTTAGATTCCTAGTCCTTATTTTATTTATATATTTTTGTAAAGGAGATACCAAACTCCTTTACAAAAGTGATATTAGATGAAAACTTCTACCATTAACAAGCTCTCAATCAACAATAAACCATTTATTGACAGTATTTACTGTTGAACCCATGAGGTTATCGGCATGACAAGCAGACCCTGCCAACTTCCCGGTGATGAGTGGAGATGGAGTGCATTCAGTCCCTCTGCTGGGATTTGGTGAAGGTGTAGAAGAGAGGAAAGGATTGGAAAGCAGCCTTGGTGGCAAAGAGGATTGGACCTTTTAGATTAACGTTATCTTCCAATAACCTGCTTTTAAGCCATGGATTTGAATTCTTTCTTTTGCTGCCCAAAATTTAAACCCATATTATTAACCTCAGTTACTCCTACTCATCGTGTGTGTGTGTGTGTGTGTGTGTGTGTGTGTGTGTATGTATGTATCTCTATTCTGTTTTACCAACAAAGAAACTGAAGTGAAGTTTTGGGGGCTCTGATACCAGAAGCCAAAGCTAAAGGATGCAGTCATTTACCCAAAGCACTTAGAGCTATGACAACACACACGCTCAAGGTGCTGCTTCTGTAGACCATAGGCTCGCTCCAGGTGCCTTTTGTCTTTCTAATCAGATCAGGCTTTTCGGCCAAACTCTCCTCACATCATCCTCAACTTCTAACTTTGTAAGTACGTTTGGAATACTGGCGGTCAGAAATTCCTTTAATTCCCATTTTCCTTTTGTTCCCATCACTGTCAAAAAAGAGCGGTGGGTTGCAAGTTTCTATATATGGGAAATATTTCCATGTAATAAAATATTGATTTTTTGGTATTACTTATATATTATTACCATTCTAAGACCTCTCTTCAGACAGAGGGTTTTAAATTGCTAATTGGTGAGAAATTGTATTTTCGAGGCAAATACTTAAACTGTTTACGCATAATTTCTTCCATTCTAGATCTCAATTTGCCATATTCTCAAAGATGCTTAAATTGCCTAGTCATCCCCTCAGTTTTAAATTTCTTTATAAATAGCCATATTGATTTAAAATAATCTTATTCAAATGACCTTCAAATTATCTTATTTTACTATTTCACATATCTGTAGGATTTCTCTAAGTCAGGCATCAGCAAATTTCCTCAAGTCTTTTAGAGTAAGAACTTTCGGTAAGGAGGAGATCTAAAATTGTGGCGCTATCAAACTGCTAAAACAAGGAGAAATGCACCAAGGAGAAAAATGATTTCCTTTGTAGATTTATTTTCAGATATAATGAACTTGCACAATACATTTAAAGTAGTATGTTTGTTTGTTTGTTAAAAAATTGGTATTGCTTTTCAAAGATGTGAATTTGGAAAGTGATTTGTAGTTTTGCAAAATCTAATAATTAATAGTTATACAGTACTTCACAAAGTATTTTTATATACATGGTTCAATCTAATCTTCAAAATAATTCTATTAGTTAGATATTTTTACTCTTTACTTTTTTTTTTCATAAGAGGAAAATAAAGTTCAGAAAGATAAAATGACTCACTAGAGTCACAAATCTTTTCTACTGTTCCACACCGTGAACATGGTTTCACACATGTAAAAAACCTGATTCTCCCACTGTAGTATTCTGCCACTGTTCAGGGGACTCCAGTTTCCTGAAGTTACTATGAGCATCCCAGCCTGGCTTGAATTTAGGATAATGTGCTTTTTTATTCAGTATTTTTGCAGTGGTACTTTCTATGTCCATAGACTAAGTTTGGATAACAAATATAGTAACACAGTATCCTAAATTTAGCTTATTATCATAAACTCCTAGGAGAGCATGCTCCTGTTTCCCAGATTCCTCCCAACAGAGTCTACTCAATCTGAAGAGGGCCCTGGGACTCTGTATTACAAGCATCTTAGTGGTCCTGGAAACATTACTTTAACATATTAAAAGCAGTAAAGTGTTAATAGTATATAATCGAACTGTTGCAACATAGAGAAAAACTGTAATGTATACCAGTTTAAATTTAGGGTACCCTGAATGATATTATTCCTAAAAAGCTGTGGACCCTGAAAAAGGAAATACCTCCCAAGAAGGGCTCCTGGTGGCTAACTGGGCTCCATTTAAAAGCAGAGCCTATCCTGGTCGGTGTGGCTTAGTGGTTGAGTGTCGACCCATGTGACATGACCAATGCACCAAGAGGTTGCTGGTTCGATTCCCCATCAGGGCACATGCCCAGGTTGCAGGCTGATCCCCAGTGGGGGGCATGTAGGAGGCAGCCAACTGATGTTGTCTTTCATCGATGTTCTCTATCTCTTTGTCCCTCTCTCTTCCTCTCTCTCTCTAAAAATCAATAAAGAAAAAGAAATACATAAATAAAAGCAGAGCCTAACAGCCATTTCTCAACAGGGGCCTCTCACCCAAACCACACTTCAGGGAGAATCCTGCACTGAACAGCCTACCTGCACTATGCTCCTGCAGTCTGAGCCAGCCCTTATAAAGGAGTTCCTGTAATTGTATTTCAGCTAGTAGGACTGAGACTTTCCCCATCCAATCAGAACTTTGCAGCTATCTCTGCCCCCCCCCCCAGCATCTTCACTAACCAATCAGAATGGCCCCATTCTGACCAATCAGGACAGTGCTTTTTGGACTAATCAAACTGTGAGGATTTGGAGTCCTCATTTGCATGAGGCTGGGCTGGTCAGGGACAGGGTTGCAACTTCTCTTTAAATCAGCTGCCCTCTAGTTCAGGGAGTGCACTTTCCCTTTTCACCAATGATTGAAGATTGCCTTTTCCCAGTTGGAGCTAAAACACTGAAGACATCTCTCCTAGAGCTGAGCTGAATAGAGCTGTCAAGCTGGAGAGCCGCATAGCCCAAGGACCACCTCACAGCCATGCTGTACCATAGCTGTGCTGTATCCTAATTGAGCTGTAACATTATTGGGCTGTTCCACAGCTGTGCTGTTCACATAGTCATGCTGTATCACATTTGAGGTGTTTTGCACTGATAGTTTCCTTCTCCACTGCACCCCAAACTGGGATTCCTGTTGGCATCAATTTGGTGTCAATGACTTAATGGTTCACAAAACAAACAAGCAAAAAGGTACCTTAGGTTCTTAGCCTCTGACTATTTCTTTCTCTTTCCTTTTTATTTTATTTATTTATTTTTTTTCCTTTAGTGAGTTTAAAGAGAGAGGGAGAGGGAGAGAGAGATAGAAGAAGAGAGAGATAGAAACATCAATGAGAGAGAACATCGATTGGCCACCTCCCGCATGTCCCTCACTGGGGATCTGGCCCACAACTCAGGCATATGCCCTGACCGAGAATCCTGCGACCTCTTGGTGCATGGGTCGACGCTCAACCACTGATCCACATCAGCCGGGCTCTGACTATTTCTTTTTTTCTTTGTTGATTTTAGAGAGAGAGGAAAGGAGAGGGAGAGAGAGAAACATCGATGAGAGGGAACATCGATTGGCCGCCTCCTGCATGCTCCCCACTGGGGATTTGGCCCACAACCTGGGCATGTGCCCTTCTGACTATTTCTTAAAAAAAAAAAAAAAAAACTAAGAGGAAAGGATCTTCTTAACTTCATCTCATCACTTTTTCCCCACAAAACAGATTTAGCCTGGGACATCTTTAATGTCTTTCACCAAAGGGCAACATTTATGACTCAAAGCTTTCTTGAGGTACATCTCCTCCTGTGATTCCCATAGTGTCTTCCTCCCAGAAAGAATTAAGTATGCATTTAATAGCTGTTTTTCATAATTTTGTTAACAGTTCAGGCCACAGTATGTTGTAGTTGGTTATTTTTGTTAAAATTGACCTGTCGTATTCCTCTTTATACCACTTTATACCACTTTATACCAAACTGAGACACAACTGTTTCCTGTGTGTTTATTTCAGTTCATTTAAGTTGCTAGCTCTACAGATTTCATGCATATCTGGACACATAAAAAATCAGCTGGCCTATATCAAATACATATTTACCACTGAATTAACCCTTGGGTTTCAAGTAATTTTAAGAAGATTCAAAATGGCAATCCAAATTATTTATAAGCAAAGCATACTATTTATTATATAAATATAATTTAAAATATTTTATTGTTATAGTAACAAAGACATTGAAAACATTTAGACATTTAATTAACAATAGGTGAATATGGATAAGGGATGTGTAGATTTTTTTGTATTGTACAATTTTTATTTTAATAACTCTCTGGTAAGTTTGAAATCATTCCCAAATGTGAGTTTTTTTTTTTTTTTTTTTAAATTAGACATTAAACCTTGAAAACACATTATGCTAAGGAAAAATACCAGTCACAAAGGACCACAATTTGCATAATTTCATTTATATGAAATGTCTAGATTAGGTAAATCTATAGACAGAATATAGGTTATTGATTGCTTAGGGATGGTGTGTGTGTAGAGGAGCAAGGGTGGAGTGATGGCTAAAAGGTATGGGGTTACTTTTTGGGTTGATGGAAATGTTATAAACTTGATTGTGGTGATGACTGCCCAACTCTATGTTTACTAAAAACCACTGAATTTTACACTTAAATGGGTGAATTATATAGTATGTGAATGAAATCTCAATAAAGTTGCTATTTTTAAAAAATAGAAATCAGGGACAGTCTAGAAAAGACACAAATATTAAAAGTTTGTTTGAAATTAAAAACTGGTTGGAAGATGCAGTCATTTTAGATAATACCAATCAGGATATAATTCCCTCTTCCTCCCCCCACCCCCCACTCAGACACATTTCCACATCTGCAGTAAATGGATTATCTTCTCTCCAGAGTAGTTAATAGAAAAATTTCCTAGCACATAAACTAATTGAGTTATGATTAGTCATAGGATAATTTTAACATCTGCAAGTTTGATTTTAAACTTTATCTACTGTTTTATGTTTTAGTTTCAACTTGAATTCATAGATACTTTGAAAGACCTTTTGTTTAAAGCATTATACAAATCGACTTTTGAATCCTAAATGAGATATTTCCTCTCTTCCCATCTTCCTGTCTGGAATGGGTAAAATGAGTTTTCATCCTCTCAGTCTTATTAAGATTAAATGTCAATTAAGGTTTGTGGCAGGAATACTGATGGATTTTTAAAAAAGAAAGATAAGCCCTGGCCGGTTTGGCTCAGCGGTTAGAGCGTCAGCCTGCGGACCAGAGAGACCCGGGTTTGGTTCCCGCTAAGGGCACGTACCTCAGTTGCAGTTTGTCCCCGGCCCTGGTTGGGTTTGTGTGGGTGGCAGCCACTCGATATTGATGTTTCTCTCTCTCTTCCTCCCTCTCTCCCTCCCCATCTATCTGAAGATAAATGCAAAAATGTCCTCCAGTGAGGACTAAAAAAAAAAAAAAAAAAAAAGAAAGATAAGTTTACTATAATCAAGTTAAAAACGACACTTGGGTAATAGTAGGAATGGGAAGAAAATTTTAACATGCAACCCTCCTTTGTTTCTCTAATATGTGTTAGTGTATTGTTAACAGGTATTCTCTCTCTCATATTCATTTTAGAACTGGATGAAATATTTCAGAAAATTTTTGCTTAATATTCAGTGATATTAAGTAAGGTTGGGGCTTAAGTGAGCTTGAAAAATATTTGTGTAGGAGGAAATTATCAGTAATAAATATTTAATCTTTTTATATATAAAGGGAAATAACTTGACACATGGTTTAAAAAAGCACATCACCATGTTCTGTGCTTTCTTTAGGTGCCTGAGGGACAGAAAATTACAAAGATTCATTATTTCTCTACAAATTGAACTCTGTACTAACCAGAATGTTTCCAAATTTAAGCACAAGTTTCTGTGGCAACATGCCACAACATGGAAATCGCTAGAGAATTCTACTTGGGTGCAAGAACTCTGTTGATTCATTGGAAAGGGATGTGGGTGATGTGGGTATCCTTCTAGCAGCCAGAGTGTTAGCAAATGCTTTTACCAGCTGCTGTTTAAACATCTTATTTGTTCTTCCTGCCTCAAAGAGAAATATCTTTCTAAAATTGATTGTGGCAAGTTTTCTATTTGAAAACCTTTGTTGGAAGAGAAAATGAATTCTACTGGTAAGCAAAACCAAGGGCTTACTATTCAGTTTTGAAATCTGGGTGTGTTTTTTCCCTACCAAAACAAGTAGTTTATTGTAGTCAGAAAGGAGAACTTTTACTCATTTTTGGTTTTTATTACCCCACACTTTGGAGATCTTAGTCATTTTAATTTTTGACCAGAAAAAAAGGGGGAAGCTGCATCTTCATCAAGGAATTAGATTTCTGGACAGCCAAATGGAGGATTCACCTTTTAGCCAGTTTAACCTAATTTGATCTTCCAATAAAAATGGAATTATTTATTTCCATAGAATCAGATAATTTCTAACATAAACAGAAAAACATTATGAATATAATTTAAGATTCAAGGAAAGAGGGATTCCTTTTATTGTTCCCAAACAAAACCAACCAACCAAAGAAAAACATCAACAACAAAAATTTGAGTTTAAAATTATTTCTCTACTATCCTAATTATTTACATGTGCTTATATACAAACAGTCTCTCCATTTCTAATTTCAGAAAGTTAATTGATAGATGATGGTTACATAATTATTGTTCTCTGTACTGTTCTGATTATTCAGATTTTTTTAAGCTTACACTTAATTTCAGAAGACAGCCTCTTAATACTGTCAGATAACAGATTTAACTGAAATAGGGTGAGTATCAGTAGAAAAGAATTCTGTTTGATAATATCAACTACACTAAATAATTATATGGTCTACTTCAGAGTTCCAACTTAAATTTTGACTCAATGGAAATTTTTTAGAAGGACTAAGTCATTGAGTTTACTTGGAATCAGCTCTGAAGTGGGGACACTTAATTATCCCACAATCTATCACAAAGTATTCATTAGTAGAAGGTACCCCCTCAAATATCTAATAAAATATCATCTTTTACCAAAATCATTTATTTGAAATAAATGTGTTTCTCTTGGTAAAAAACAAAACAAAACAACAACAAAAAACAAAACTTTGAATTTTATGTCATCATTTTGACCTGCTTTTTTTTTTATCCTCACTCGAGGACATTTTTGCATTTTGCATTTATCTTCAGATAGAGTGGGGGGGGGGCAGAGAGAGAAACATCGATGTAAGAGGGACACATCGACTGGTTGCCACCCATACAACCCCAACCAGGCCGGGGACAGACTGCAACCGAGGTACATGCCCTTAGCGGGAACCGAACCCAGGACTCTCTGGTCTACAGGCCGATGCTCCAACCACTGAGCCAAACTGGCCAGGGCTTGACCTGCTTTTTTATACTAGGATTGGTTTATTAAGTTAGATCAACACAAGCTCTTTGCCTCAACTAAATGGACATGCTAAACTGGCTCCAAAGCTGATTGTGGAACTCATTACAGACTTCACAAAGTGTTCAAGGTTACTTTTCAATTTGTTTCAGCCAGAATCAATAAATCTCTCACCTGGTCTCTTTGCTGTACGTATTGTACTGGTTAGTCATGTATACACATGGCATAGCACATTAGACTTGGAGAAAGAGTTTTCTGAAGGGAGCCAATTTTTAACTACTGTACTGTTGAAATTTGAAAACAAAGGGAAACTGCTCCTGTTTATTATTAAGGTGTGTTGTGAACTAAGAAGCCATAAATAATCTTGCTGGCCAGTTTCCAGAGGCAGAAGAAGGAAGGGGTTGGGAGAAGGGGAGAGAGAGAGAGAGAGAGAAAGGAAGAGGACTCTCTTGTGAAATTGTTTTGTTGAAAAACCTTAACATTTAGAAAATTCTTAATAGGGAGCCACAAGCTCTCAACCAGTAAAGGAGTTATAGTCAACTCTACAAATACAGAAGTAAATAAGCTTTCTTACTTACATACATGCATAATATTTAAAAAAAAAATTTTTTTTCTTTATTGATTTTTAGAGAGAGAGAAAGGGAGAGGGAGAGAGAGTTAGAAACATCGCTGAGAGAGGACATCAACTGGCGGCCTCCTGCATGCCCCCTACTGGGGATCGGGCCCACAACCTTGGCATATGCCTTGACTGGGAATCGAACCGGCGACCTCTTGGTGCATGGGTCGATGCTCAACCACTGAGCCACACTGGCCGGGCTACATGCGTAATATTTTAAGAGATAGCATGAAATCTTCCTAGAGACTAAATATTGAACTATAAATTTATGTGGGTGAATATAGAAGAACTGTGGCAAAGAAACAAAAATCATCACTGCAGTGACCCCTTTCTCATATGCTATTTCCCTCCTTTTTCCTCTGGATCACACCCTACTTATATTTACAATGAAGATTCAAGGTTCCACCTGATGGTGGAGGGATGTTGCATGTACTTCAGTGGAGCCACACCTGAACCCTGAATTAGCTGTATGGCTTTGGACTAATCATCTTGTTTCTTCTTCCATAAAATGTGAGGGTTGCACAGGATGACTCTGGGCGCCTCTCAGTTTCCACATTCTGGGATTCTATAATTCTCCATATGGCAATGAGATTTCAAAACTCCCACCTCTCTGATGAAGTTGGGAGGTAGAATATTTCTAACCCTCCCTATTCTAGTATGCATAAAAATCACCTGGGGCTGGGATTGTTTTAAGGTAACTTCCATGAATAGCATTTTTTACCAAGCAGTTGAGGAAATTCTCACCTGGTTGGATTGGTGAAGCCTTCTTGCCTTAGGGATTTTTTAAGCTTCTAATGCAGATGGAACTTTTTAAATGAGTTTACCTAGGGGTATTTTTCACATTCTGAATGAAAATAACGGCTTGTGTATATAGGAAATTAACATATATAAAAGACAATTCCAGGAAGAAGGGCAGTAGTCATAGCTGGGAGACAGAATTAAGATACTGTTCTTGTTGCTTGTTGTAAAAATTGAGTATGGGAGATAAATAATAGAACAATGTGTCCATTTTTAATTTTAGGGGAAATTATTTACTATGACAAAATAAATGTTCAATCTATAAAACATAGAGTAACCTCACATTCATTAATTCTCAACTCTAATCATTTTATATACCTTAAGAGTGTTTATCATTTCTCTTTCTAGTTTGACCCATTCTAAACCTTTATTTTACTCAATGTCACAAGTTAATGATGGTGAATATAGTATTGACCCACCTGCTCTTTTTTTTTTTTACTAACAGCTCTTTTTGATATATTTCCCATATCATACAATTCACCCTTTTAAAATGTACAATTCAGTGGCTTTCAGTATATTCACAGATACCTGCAACTATATCCACATTCAATTTTAAAATATTTTCATTACCCCAAAAAGAAATCGTTAGCAGTCACTCCTCGTTTTGCCCCAGACCTCCATAGCCCTAGGAAATCACTAATGTACATTCTGTCTCTATAGTTTTGCCAATTTTGGACATTTCATATAAATGAAATCATATACTATGTGGTCTTTTATGACTGACTTCTCTAGTTAGCAAGATGTTTTCAAGGTTCATTCATGTTGTAGCCAGTATCAGTCCTTCACTTCTTTCTCTGGCTGAATAATATTCCATTGTCTGGTTATGCCACATTTTATTTATCCATTAATCAGTTGATAGACATTTGGTTTGATTCTACTTTTTTAACTATTATGAATAATGCTGCTATGAATATTTGTATACAACTTTTTTTGTGCAGACTCGTGTTTTCAGTTCTATTAGGGTGGAATTGTTAGACCATAAGGTAACTTTGTTTCACCATTTGAGGAACTGCCAGAGTGTTTTTCAAAGTAGCTGCACCATTTTAAAATCCTACCAGCAATATATATGGGTTCAATTTATCCATATCCTTATCAATATTTGTTATTATCAATCTTTTTTATTATGGTTGTTGGAAATACTCTTACTTTGAAATGGAGTAGTTTTAGTCACACCTAACTATTTGGTAGAAAATATTATATTTTTCTTACATGGACATCCTAATGGGTAAGAATGGCATCACATTATTATTTTTATTTGCATTTCCCGAATGGCTTATTGGTGATTTGTATATCTTCCTTGGAGAAATGTCTATTCAGACTCTTATGTCCATTTTGAAATTGGGTTGTCTTTTTATTATTGAGTATTAGAATTCTTTTTATATTCTAGTACAAGTACCTTATCAGATATACGGTTTGCAAGTGTTTCCTCCTAGGTTGTCTTTTCACTCTCTCGATGGAGTCCTTGGAAGCACAAAAGTTTTTCATTTTGTCTAATTTTTCATTGGTTGCTTGTGATTTTTTTTGTTTTTTTGATTTTTTTCCCCTTTATTGATTTGAGAGAGAGAGAGAAAGTGAGAGGGAGAGAGAGATGGAAACATCGATTGGCCCCCTCCTGCATGCCCCTCACTGGGGATCAAGCCCACAGCCTGGGCATTTGTCCTGACAGGGAATCGAACCGGCAACCTCTTGGTGCATGGGTCGATGCTCAACCACTGAGCCACACCGGCCAGACTGGTTGCTTATGATTTTGGTGTCATACCTAAGAAACAATGGCCTAATTCAAGATTATGAAGATTTCCACCTATGTTTTCTTTTATGAATCTTATCATTGTAGCTCTTACATATTTATGTTTGATCCATTTCTTAGAATTTTTTTTAAATTGTGATAAAATGCATATAACAAAATTTACCATTTTAACCATGTTTAAGTGTTCAGTAGTGTTAAATAGTTCAGTAGTGTTAAGGACATTGACACTGTCATAACAGCTAATATCCAGAACTCTCCATCTTGCAAAACTGAAACTCTCTAGCAATTAAACAACATCCCAGCCTCTGGCAACCATCATTTTACTTTCACTCCATAAATTTGGCTACCTCCTAAAAGTAGAATATTTGTCTTTTTGCAACTGGCTTATTTCACTTAGCATAATGCTCTCAAGGTTGTAGCATGTGTCAGAATTTCCTTCCTTATAAAGGCTGAATACTCTTCAATTGTATGTATATACTACGTTTTGAGTTATTATTATAGTGTGAAGTAGAGTTCAACTTTATTCTTTTGCATGTGGAAATCCAGTTATTTCAGCACTAGTTGTGACCCCTCTATTCTTAAAACAGATAAGGTATTGAATTTAAATAGCTATTATTTCAAACTTTTAAAAGCGAGGGGAAAAAAATCCTAAGGCTCTTTCAAAAGACATTAACACATAATCAGGACACTTTGTGTTGTGAGTGGCCGTATGTATTTCAAGACAAGCATACAAAACAAAATGTGAAGATGTCATGTTATTGTTTCTTCCTTGTATTCTAGAATCTTTCTACTTTTTTATTTTACTTTTGAAAAGTAGCCCATCATTGCATCTGCTGCTTTAAGGGGATTGTGAACTGACTAATACAAACTATACTTAGAAAAAAATCAGTAATTATGGTTATCATCATCATATTATATTTAAATATAATAGTCATCATAAACTATGCAAATGTACACATGAATCGAAAAAAGAATTATCAAAATCTTTTGTGGAAATATCAGTCGCCAAGAATCAATATTTACTTGATAACCAATAGGTGGCGCTAGACATTTAGTCAGTATTTCATACATTTTTATGTTGCCCATAGTATTACATAGCTGTACCGTCTCCCACTGGAAAAGAGAAACAATCTCTACAGAGACTATAAAATCACCAAGGGAAAATGGACTCTCTTCATCATAGTCACATTCAAACTGACAATAAATGGAGGCAGCTTTTAGTTAAACTAGTACCAAAGGGACATACATGTTCATAGATTTTAGTTGCCACAACACCCCACCAAAAAAATGCTTCACTACTGGCATTCAGATGACCCTTGAGGTCAAGGATACAATCAGACCTTCTGAAATCTACTGAGAATTAGTCAAGAAAACTTTGGAGGTGTTTTTATTTAAGTCTTGAAAGAAAAAAATTCAATTACTGGTCAATGGTTATAGAACCAAACAAACAGTTATTTGAGACCAGCACAGAATTCAAGAATTTGTATTTTTTTCTATAGTGTTACAACAGTTGTCACTATGATCAAAAAGTTAAAAGATACACACACATATATATATATATTTCTATATATATACGATCACACATATCTAATCGGTTGTTGTTATAATATGTTGTCCTGGAGTCCTGAGGCAAACACTGAACCTAAGGATCTTTGGTCCTAGAATCTCACCTTAACCTTAGTCAGTCCAGTTTTGCAGATGACCCTAGTACATGGTTAAACCTTTCCAGGCCTCTCTGAAATAGCAAACTTTCTTCATCTATTTTTCAGCATGCTTGGTAAGGGTAAAAATCCCTGCATTGTTTATTTTGTCTTTGAAGTGCAACTTAGGCCCTGGCCGGTTTGGCTCAGCGGTTAGAGCATTGGCCCGTGGACCAGAGAGTCCCGGGTTCAGCTCCTGCTAAGGGCACGTACTTTGGTTGCGGTTTGTCCCCGCCCCGATTGGGGTCATGTGGGTGGCTACCAGTCAATGTGTCTCTCTCACATTGATGTTTCTCTCTCTCCCTTCCTCCCTCTCTCCCTTCTGCTCTATCTGAGGATAAATGTAAAAATGTTCTCGGGTGCCCTGGCCAATGCTCTAACCATTGGGCAACACTGGCCAACGCTATTGGTTCATTTTTAAATTTATTTCTCATGTTTAGCAATTTAGGTTTGCTAATTCATTTAGCCTTTATAAGAAGAAACTATTGCCCTTCTTGGCAGGACTCCATTGGGTGCTATGGATACTTATATTTTTTATCACAACACAAAGAACTAATTGAAGGCAGGAGAGCTTTGGTAGACTGAATAAATTCATATGCTTGTCTCGTGTTTTTTAAAGTATGATCCATAGGCCTTAAAACTCTAGACATTCTTGGGGATTTATGGATTCTATGCAATATTATAATTTTTGCTTTTTGATAAATATATATATTTATTTATTATGTGTATATTTTTGTAGTGTGTGTATTTTTTTTCTAGACATGAAGATAACTACCTCATAACCAAACACTGACACCCAGTTTCAGTTTCAGGGCTCAGGCTTGGATTTGTGTTTACATGGCACCAAGCAATACCACTAATTATTAGGAGGAAAAAAAACTGGGGGAGTTGGGGAACTTACTTGTAATGCTTTTGTTGCTTGTTGAAATCACACTCCTTCCTGTAGGTTTTCAAATAAAATTTAAATGATGTTTAATATTTCCTAAACATTACTTAAACTTTTCCATTTTAAAATATGGGCAGGTTTTTGATTAATGTTAAAATAAGTTTATATCTCCTCGAGCAAGGGAAACAAAAGAAAAAATAAACAAGCCCGGCCAGTGTGGCTTAGTGGTTGACCATTGACCCATGCACCAAGAGGTCACTGGTTCGATTCCTGGTCAAGGCACATGTCCAGGTTGTGGGCCCAATCTCCAGTGGGGGGCATGCAGGAGGCAGCCGATCGATATTCTCTCTCATCGGGGTTTCTATCTCTCCCTTCTTCTATCTCTCTCCTTCTCCCTTCCTCTCTCTCTAAAATCAATAAAGAAAAAAAAATAAACAAATGGAACTACTGTACATCAAACTGAAGAATTTTTGCACAACAAAGGAAACCATCAACAAAATGAAAAGACAACCTATTGAATGGAAGAATATATTTGTCAATGATACCTTTATTAAAGGGTTAATATCCAAAATTTATAAAGAAGTTATAAAACTCAACACCAAAAAAAACAAACAATCTAATTAAAAAATGGGCAAAAGACCTGAATACACACTTCTCCAAAGAGGACATACAGATGGTCAAAAAACATAAGAAAAGATGCTCAAGGTCACTATTCATCAGAGGAATGCAAATTAAAAGCACAATGAGATATTACCTCACACCTGTCAGAATGGCTATTATCAGTAAATCAGCAAACAAACCCTGGCTGGTGTTTGTCAATGGTTAGAGCATCAGCCCTCGAACCAAATTGTCTCAGGTTTGATTCCCGGTCAAGTGCACGTGCCTGGGTTTGATCCCTGGCCCCAGTCAGGACGTGCAGGCAGCAACCAATCCATGTGTCTCTCTCACATCAATGTGCCTCTCCCTCCCTCCCATCCCTCCCTTCCACTCTCTAAAAATCGAGGGAAAAAGATAGCCTCTGGGGAGGATTAACAAAAAAGAATTAAAAAAAATAACAAACAACAAGTGTTGTCGAGGATGTGCACTGTGGGTGGGAATGCAAATTGGTGCAGCCACTCTGGAAAGCAGTATGAAGTTACCTCAAAGGGTTAAAAATGGGCTTTATGACCCAGCGATTCCACTTCTAGGAATTTAAGCAAAAAGGGAGTGGATCAGAGGAATATGGGTGACTGAAAACACCTGAAGAATGAATTGAACCAACTGAAAGAGCAGAGGAAGCAGGGATTATGGGGGAGAATTGGCTGCAGTAATTCCCTTTGTGTGTTATCCCAGTTAAGATGGGAATCTGGAAGAGCAGAATGCTAGTACCTCCACTGTGGGTGGAGACAAGTGGCGGTTTTCAACCCTCTGTCCATAATTTCTGTACCAAGATCATGTCCAGTAAGAGGCATCTCAGTTCCTGTGCTTTCCAGTCTCAATAAATAATGCATTATAAACACACCAGGAAAGGAGCCAGTGAGAGAGGAATAATATTATTTATATAACATAATGTTTATGTTTTTATTTAAAAAATTTTTTTTCTTTATTGATTTTTAGAAAGAAAAGAAGGGAGAGAGAGAGAGAGATAGAAACATGAGAGAGAACATCGATTGGCCGCCTTCTGCATGCCCCTCACTGGGGATCGGGCCCACAACCTGGGCATGTGCCTTGACCGGGAATTGAACTGGTGACCTCTTGGTGCATGGGTCGTCGCTCAACCACTGAGCCATACCAGCCGGGCAGTGTAACATAATATTTTAACGTACAATCTCAAAGCTTGACCCTGCCATTGATGTGTGTGACATTGAGCAAATTACACTCATCTTTATAGTAGGTAATGACGGAGCTTGCTTCATTTGATTGTGGGAGATTCAATGGGATGGTGGATGCAAAGCACTCTAATCAAAGTAAGGTGCCTTTAAGCACCAGGATTGGTCCTTTCTATGTACTTACACTCATCCATATGTTAACTTTGGAAGATTTCAAACCAAACATCTAACTAAACAAGGTAAATCTTCAGGTCATTCTGTTGTATCCTTTGCTACCCTTTGGAGGGAACACAGCTCACAAAAGTAAATACAGCAACCACCAGAATGAATAACACATTAAAGCTGCTCCCAGGGAGGGTGTCTGTAACAGCGGCTGGTTAAAATGTCACTAAGAGGCTCTCTGAGGGCGCAGTTGGTTTTCCTTCCTTTCTTCCTTCCTTCCTTCCTTCCTTCCCTCCCTTCCTCCCTCCCTCCCTCCCTCCCTCCCTCCCTCCCTCCCTCCCTCCCTCCCTCCCTCCCTCCCTCCTTCCTTCCTTCCTTCCTTCCTTCCTTCCTTCCTTCCTTCCTTCCTTCCTTCCTTCCTTCCTTCCCTCCTTCCATCCTTCTTTCCTTCCCTCTTTCTGTCTATTGCACTTCCAAGGGCTGGGACAGCTCACCAATGCTGGGAACACTTGGGGCTCAGAAATATATTTTAGGTATGTTTTAAGATAATGCAAATTGATTTCTTCCCTTTGAATATTTAGTTATTTCACTGAAATAAAATAACCTGGAAAATACATATATTTAAATACCTGCTTCTATATATTTAATAAATAAAAAAAAGAACTACTCCACAAGACAAAAAAGAAAAGGCATGCCCTGAAAACACACAGCTGTGTCAGGAGAGCAGCGGCAGATTTGACCTGATAAGAATTATCGATAAGGAAATTCAGTCCAGCAGTTTCTCGGTAGACTCTCCACAATCCTTCCTTATTTCTCAAAAGTTAATACAAATCAGGAGTTGTACACTATCAAATTTGATAAGTTTGGTAGACGAGGGAGTTTGGAAGAAGAAAGGAAGAAAATGTGGTCACAAAATGCTGAATTCTCCAAGAACAGCAATTCCTTCTGCTTTCGAGTGTCCCCATGGCCTCCTAGGCATCAGAGGATGGCCAGACCATCTGATTGCTTTTCCTCCTTGCCTGACTTGGTCTGAACTTGTGGAGATCAGAGGGTCTCTGTTCTCAGTGCAGAAGGTAAAGTGGGGCAGGGAGTGGGGCATCCTATGCTTGGAAGGGGCAGAAGAGAAGTGGAATATGCCTGCCGGGCATGTCTGTGAATTCAAAACCCAGAATGGAGATGCGAGGTGCAAATGTGCTTGTACACTGTCACTGGTAAGGATTTGGATTACACTTAAGGAACTCTGGCAACCTTATTGTGGTATTTATTGTTGTCAATGGCAAAGGCTTTGGTTTTCATCCAAGAAGCCCTTAACTAGTGATAGCTGTGGAATCTGGGGGTCTCAGTTCCCATCCCACAAGGATGGGTTCTATACTACTGTGTGATCTACTTTCTCTCAAATAAGCGAACAGAAATAACCCCCAACCCAACCCAGTCAAATTGCACTATTCAGCTGGATAAGAGATTAGCTAAAACAGAGCTTTTCTGAACAATCAAAGTAATTCTGAGGAATGTTTCAAGTTCCAGGAGGTATAAACTGCCAGACTTTGGCACGGGTGGTGACAGGGGAGGTCACTAAGACCAAGAGATGACAAGGCTCAGGACTCCATTTAAAGCTACAGGAATGCGGGAGGTGACACAGGCAAGGGAGAATGAGAGAAGGAGAGACAGTGGATGGAGGCCACAGTTCTGATGATTGTTGGGGAAAGACCCCCATCAGAGGGGCTGGCCTGTCCCACTATAGAGAGATGATAAAGTTGGTTGGAAGTGAGAGCAGCTTGAGGTGGGAGGGAAATTTGCAGAACTGAGAGTGGGCTGCTACAGTTTAGGAAAACCCCATCAGGACAAGGAGGAAGGAGGTCGATCGGGATCGCCAAAAGCAGCACTGAACACAAGGGGCTGTTTTCTCTCTCTGTTGATTTGTTCCAAAGGTAGTCCAGATAGGGATAGTCCTGATCACAGCCAAAAATAAATAGGAAATCTAGAAGTATGACCTGTCTTTTGCTGAAACTTCTCCCAAACTGCCAGAACTCTCTCATAAAGAATAATCTAGAAACCTCAAGAACATTTCCTTCCCTTCAAATTACTCTGTAGATTATGTTCCTCTTATCCCCGATAAATGTCCCTTGATTTGATCTGTGCACACCATAAGTGTGTGAAGTTCCTGCTCCACCTGGTTTTGTTTTCCATAACTCACATATGTGTGTGGTCTGGCCTCAGATATCCAGGGAGAGGGGCCAAGTTCTCTTAGTTTTCACAGTAGAACTCTTGGCCAGAGCCTATGAAATTAGACTTTTAGATGCATTCTAATTTTGATATTTATAAGAAAAGTTATAAGTCTTTGATTATATTTATGAAAAAAAAACCTATTTGATTGTCACTGAACAATTCAGTAAAATAATTCCTGATGTGAAAAAGGAGAGTTTAGGGTTCTGAGCTTGCAAGGGGGATGGCCACTTAGAATATGAGAAAAATGCTTAAATTCCCCAAATCATTTTTATGGATAGACCATATCTTACTTTTAATAATACACCAAAAATATTTTCCTGCTTTGGAAAGATCTTCTAATGACTTTGAGAATAATAATAATATATCTACAATTTAAATTGAGACTTTAGAGCAATTAAGCTTAATGTAGTGAAAATTCAAACATTTAAAAAAATGAATAGGTAATTAAGCACAAGAAATTATTTCAGTAAACATGCAGGTCTTAATATAGTTAAATATTTTAATTATTTATTTTTCTGATAGATCTAGGATTTTAGCTTTCAACATGACTAGCTCATGGTAGAAATAAATTGGCTGACCTCCAAGACAGACCTTTCTAAAATGAACAATCTAAATATCATGCTTTGAAATTATGCTTAAACATAATATATATTCAAACTTCAAATGTAGGGTTAGGATTAGGTATAAGATTAGGATTAAAAGTTAGGGTTAGTATTAGGTATAGTTTTAGTGTTAAGGTGAATGTTTTGAATTAGGGTTAGAGGTAGGATTGGGGTTAGAATTAGGGTGAGGGTTAAGTTTAGAATTAGAGTTAAGGTTACAGTTAAGGTTAGATTTAGATTAAGGGCTAAATTTAGGGGTAGGTTTAGGGTTAGGATTAAATTTAGGGGTAGGTTAGGGTTAAACTTAGAAATAGGGTAAAGGTTAGAATTATGGTTATGGTTAGAAAGTTAGAGTTAGGAGGGCTGAGGTTAGGTGTAGGATTTGGATTTGAGTTAGTATTAGTTGTTAGGTTAGAGTTTTGATTAGAGTTAGGATCAAGGTTAAGTTTAGGGTTAGGTTTAGGATTAAGGTTAGGGTTATGGTTAGGTTTAAAGTTATATTTATAGGTTAGGGTTAGGATAAGAGTTAGAGTTAGTGTTAGAGTTAGGATTGAGTGTAGGTATAGGGTTAGGGTTGGGGTTAGTGTTAGTTTAGGTCAGTATTCAGGTTAAGGATATATTAGGAATAGGTGTAGTTTTAAATATAGGGTTAGGCTTAGAATGAAAAAAAAAAGGTAATTTCAGTGAACATGCAGGTCTTAATATAGTTAATTATTTTGATTATTTTTCTGATGGATCTAGGATTGTTCTTTCAATATGACTAGCTCAGTGTAAAAATAAATTAGCTGATCTCCAAGACAGATTTTTGTCATGTGAATAGTCTAAACATTGTACTTTGTACTATGTGCTTAAACATAATGTGTATTCAAATTTCAAATTCTCAGTGGATTTCCTGTCCAAAAATTTGGTAAGAAATCAAAAAAGAAGGGCTACCATGTGCGATATTTATTTCCTTTTAAAAACAATTCCTAACAAGACAAGGATGCCCACTTTCACCACTCTTATTTAACATAGTACTGGAAGTCTTAGCCACAGCAATCAGACATGAAGAAAAAATAAAAGGGATCCAAATTGGAGAGGAGGAAGTGAAACTGTCATTATTTGCAGGTGACATGATATTATACATAGAAAACCCTAAAGACTCCATCAAAAATCTACTAGACTTAATAAATGAATTTGGCAAAGTAGCAGGATACACAATTAACGTCAAGAAATCGACAGCATTCTTATACACCAATGATGAACTCACAGAAAGAGAAACTAAAAAAACAATCCCATTTACCATAGTGGCAAAAAAATTAAGATACCTAGGAATAAACTTAACCAAAGAAGTAAAGGACCTATTTGCAGAAAACTACAGGACATTGAAAAAAGAAATAGAGGAAGATATAAAAAAGTGGAAGCACATACCTTGTTCATGGATTGGAAGAATTAACATCATTAAAATGTCCATACTACCCAAGGCAATCTATAGATTTAACGCAATCCCAATCAAAATACCAATGACATATTTCACAGAACTAGAACAAATACTCCAGAAGTTCATATGGAACCAAAAAAGACCCCGAATAGCTACAGCAATCTTGAAAAAGAAGGACAAAGTAGGCGGGATCACAATACCGGACATCAGGTTATACTACAAAGCTACTGTAATCAAAACAGCCTGGTATTGGCACAAGAGCAGACACATAGATCAATGAAATAGAACAGAGAACCCAGAAATTGACCCAAACATTATGCTCAATTAATATTCGACAAAGGTGGCAAGAGCATACAATGGAGTGAAGACAGCCTCTTTAATAAATGGTGCTGGGAAAATTGGACTGCTACATGCAAAAAAATGAAACTAGACCATCAGCTTACACCATACACAAGAATAAACTCAAAATGGATAAAAGACTTAAATGTGACTCATGAATCCATAAAAATCCTAGAAGAAAATGTAGGCAACAAAATTTCGGACATCATACGCAGGAGAATCCTCACTGATATATCACCTAAGGCAACAGAAACAAAGGAAAAATGAACACATGGGACTACATCAAACTCAAAAGCTTCTGCACAGCAAAAGAAACAACCATCAAAGTGGAAAGGCAACCCACTGTATGGGAGAGCATAATTGCCAATGATACATCAGATAAGGGATTAATTTCCAAAATATATAGAGTGCTCATACATCTCAACAAAAGGAAGACAAAGAACCCAATTAAAAAATGGGCAGAGGAACTAAATAGACACCTCTCCAAACAGGACATACAAATGGCCAAGAGACACATGGGGAAATGCTCAACATCACTAATCATCAGAGAGATGCAAATTAAAACAACAATGAGGTATCACCTCACACCTGTCAGAATAGCCGCCATCAACAAAGCATCAAACAACAAGTGTTGGCGAGGGTGTGGAGAAAAGGGGACTCTAGTACACTGCTGGTGGGACTGTAGACTGGTGTAGCCACTATGGAAAACACTATGGTGTTACCTCAAAAAATTAAAAATTGAATTACCATTTGACGCAGTGATCCCACTCCTAGGAATATACCCTACGAAGCCTGAAACACCAATCAGAAAGAATATATGTACCCCCATGTTCATAGCAGCGCTATTTACAATGGCTAAGATCTGGAAACAGCCCAAGTGTCCATCAGTAGACGAATGGATAAAAAAGCAGTGGTACATATACACAATGGAGTACTATGCAGCTGTAAGACAGAAAGATCTCTTATCCTTTGCGACGACATGGGGGGGCCTGGAAACTATTATCCTAAGTGAAACAAGCCAAGCAGAGAAAGACAAATATCATATGATCTCACTTATTTCTGGAATATAATAAACATAACAGTCTGAGGAACAGGGTAGTCCCAGAGATGTGGAAGTAGGGTACAGACTGACAATTGCCAGAAGAGGGGGTGGGGGAGGGGAGCGATGAACCACAGAACTTGTATGCATGTATTCATAACAAATGGACATGGACAACAAAACTGGGGACGGGGCAGGGAGGGAGGGGGAGGAGGGTGACAATAGGGGGAAAAGGAGAAACATCTGTAACAAAAATAAATTAATAATAATTAAAAAAAAGAAATAAAAAAAAAAAAAGAAAGAAAAACAATTCCTAGCCTGGCAGGTGTGGTTCAGTGAATTGAGTGTCGTCACAATTCCTGGTCAGGGCACATGCCTGTGTCGCAGGCTCGATCCTCAGTATGGGGCGTGCAGGAGGCAGCTGATTGATGTTTCTTTCTCACATCGATGTTTCTATCTCTCTCTCTTTTCCTCTCTGTCTAAAACATCAATAAAACATATTAAAAAAAAACCAACAATTCGTAGATATTGCTAGAGACCAAAGTTTTGAATCAAATGTTTTAGTCAGTTTCCACGCAGACACTTCCACAGTGTACCCTGAAACACAAACTCTAAATTTGATGAATTATATAGGCAAACTGTGATGGAGAATTCCTTGGCAACAGGGCCTCAGGCATCTTCCAGCCATTGGTCCTATGAAAGAGATAAGCCAGATCCGCCAAACATGTCTTTATCCAGCATTGGAATGCATCCAAAGGAAATACAAAAGGCTCTGACATAAGAAAACACCTGTTGACTTTGGAGCATCCATATCAATAATAGCAAAACACACAGCAGATGTGAGCCTGCTCTGTCGGGGTAAAAGGAATGTCAAGTATGAAAAATATCAAGAGGTAATGGAGATAGATACTTCCAAATTCTTCTACCTCTTTGTAAATATGACATTAACTCCGGTATTTATTTTTTAACCTGGCCTCAAAAACAATTCTAGTATGATATTTTCAGTTTTCCATTATCTTAAACAAAAATCTGGTATAAATATTTAAAAAGATCAATAGCTATATGACCTCAACCCTCAAGTTTCACAGTAACCATGAATAATGAATTATACTATCGGAAGTATAGTTTTCAAAATGTTTAGCAACATTTTGAATATTGTTTAAAAAAGGAAGCATTGAGATGAAAGTTCTTTCGAGGGGTCTTCATCTAAATTTACTAGAATCAGGAGAAATACATAGAGTGGGACAAAAGTAAGTTTACAAGTCATATAGAAAATAATGCAATAATTAATAAGCAATAATACATAAATAAACTGTTTTACATACTCACAACTGTAAACCTACTTTTGCCCCATCCTGTACAAGAAGACTTCTAAGGAAAAACTTTAAATTTCTAACTTTAATTGTTAGATGAAAATAAAATTAGTGTATTGTTTTTTAGTTTTTTTCCTCAGCCTTTTGGTGTTTTCTGAGGGTCTGGCACAGGCTTCTTCTCTTTCACTGTACACAATCTTCTTGTTCTATCTTATCTACTCCAATGAATTACTCTCATGAATGCCGAGAACTCCCAAACCCATCCCAGACTATCCTGAGCTTTGGACCTTTGTTTTCAAAAGCATGCTAGTCATCTACAGTTTAATATTTCAAAAACAGAACTAATGCACACAAAAGACCTAGAACTAATAAATGATTTCAACAAGATTATAGGACATAGAGACAATTTTTTAAAAAGTCAATTTTATTTCTATACAAGAGTATTGAATAATCTTGGAGGGAAATTAAGAAAACTATTTCATTTACAATATCATCAATAATAATAAAATGCTCAGGAATAAATTTAACAGAAGAAATGCAAGTACACTGAATACTATGAAACATTATTTTTAAAAAATCAAATAAATGAAAAAATATTCCATGTTTATTGGAAAGACTTAGTATTATGAAGATGGCAATTCTCTCTAAATTGATCTCCAGATTCAACAAAATCCCTCTCAAAATCCAACTGATTTATTTGTACAAGTTTACAAGCTTATCCTAAAACTCATATAGAAATTTAAAAGATCCAGACAGCCAAAACAGTCTTAGAAAAGATGAACAAAGTTGGAAGACTCAACACTTTCCAATTTCAAAATTTCCTAAAAAGCTGTGAAGTACAGTCATGAGGATAGACATAGAGATAAATGGAATAAAACTGAGAGTCCAGAAAAAACCTGTATATTATGGTCAATTGCATTTTGTACAAGGATGTCAAGACACTTCAGTGGGGGAAAGAACAGTTTTTTCAGCAAATGGTGGTGAATATATACCTGCCAAAGAATGAAGTTGAACTACTCCCCCCAAATAATATATAAAAATTAACTAAAAATGGGTCAAAAACCTAAACGTAAGAGCTAAAATCTATAAAACTCTTGAACAAAATATAGGCTTAAATCTTCATGATCTTGGATCAGGCCATAGTTTCCTAGAGGTGACATCAAAGCATAAGCAACAAAAGAAAACTAGGTATGTTGGACTTGATCATAATTAAACATTTTTGTGCTTAAAATGATACTATAAAGAAAGTTAAAAGGCAACCTACAGAATGGGAGAAAATATTTGCAAATAATATATTTGATAAGGGTCTAGTATCAGGAATATATTGCTCAATAACAAAAAGACAAATAACCCTATTTAAAATAGACATATAACAGTTTAAATATATTTGTATTCTTTGGGAATGTACTTACTTTAAATAAAAGTAATCCACACACATGTCTACATATTAGACAACGGACAACTTGATTTTAAAATTTCCTTGAATAATTCATAAAGTGAGTAATTCAAATACTGACAAATGGGAGTTGGCAGTATATTACAGTGATAATTTGAATGTTTCAGAAATAAATTTCTGTTAACTTTTCCCCCCTTTTATTAAAATTACAAGCTCAGTGTTTTGTTATTACTGAAATCAATTTTTAGAATAAAATTTTGTTCATTGTCTTAAAAAAAAAAAAAGATATATGACCTGAATAGACATTTCCCCAAAGACGATATACAAATGGGGGAAAAAAAAAACCTCACATGAAAATATGCTCAATATCATTAGTCATTAGGAAGCTACAAATCAAAACCACAGTGAGATACCAGTTTACAACTCCTGGGATGGCTATAATCAAAACAACAGATGATAACAAGTATTGACAAGAATGTGGAGAAATTGGAATCTTCATACGTTATTGGTTGGGATGTAAAATGATGCAGCCACTTTGGAAAACAGTCCATAAGTTGTTCAAAAAAGTTAAACATAGAGTTACCATATAACCATGCAATTTCACTCCTAGGTATATACCTAAAATAATTGAAAATATATGTCCACACAAAAACTTATACACCATTGTTCATGGCAGCATTATTCACAATAGCCAAAAAGTAGAAGCAACTCAGTGTCCATCAACTGAAGAATGGTTAAACAAATTGTGATATATCCATACAGTGAAATTATATTCAGCTACAAAAACCATGAAGTACTGGTAGATGCCACAACATGGATGAAACCTGAAAATATTTTAAGTGAAAGAAGTCAAACATATATTATATAAATCTATTTATATGGAATGTCCAGAATAGGCAATGCCCAGAATGGAGACAGAAAGTAGATTAGTCATTTCCAGGGGCCTGGGGGGAGGGGGCAATAGAGAGTACTAATAAGATTAGGGTTTTTTTTTTTTTGGAAAAATGATGAAATATTCTGGAATTAGATAATGGTGATGGTTGGAAAACCTTATGAATACACTAAATGCCACTTAATTGTATATTTTAAAAGTAGATGAATTATATCTCAATGTTTAGAAATTTAAAAAATAAACAAACAAACAAAAAGGAACTTTCCTAACTTCAAAGCTCTTCCTCCTTGTGCATTTACTTGTCTCAAAAAATCTTGAGTCACTTGGGCTTCTTTCTTCTCTTTACCCCATTCCCTCCATTTTTGGCCTTTATATCTTTTGCATATCTTGAATTTACCCCTTCCTCTGCATTCCACTCGCACTATAATGATTTGTAATGCCATCGTTTCATGCCTAAGGCCTGCAACTGGTCTCCATGCTTCCAATCTTGCCCTTGCTCAGTTCATTCTCTACGATTTAGTCAAAGGGAATGAACTTTCTAATACACATCATCACATTTAAATTAAAGCAAGATAATAGTTTCTCTTTTATCTCCCTTTCAGGCTTTACTTTTACTTTTATACATGTGAGAGAATATATATGATTATGGAGATACAATAATGAAAAGACATGATTCCAGCCTTTGGGAGAACGTAGTCTAGAGAGCATCCCCAAAAAGTATACAGGCAATGAGGGTGTAATATGATAAGTGCTTCGAAAGAGTCATGATCAGGGAGCCTGAGGAGTCAGGAAAGGCCTTTCAGGAGTGGTAAAGTCTTAGCTGATTTTTGGAAAATGAATGGGAATTATACAATCAAAGAAAAATAAAGGAAATCGCAGAAAGGGAGGTACCTTGTGCAAAAGTCTGGAAGAGAAAGCATGGGCCTTATGGAGTCTTTAAAAAACAGGGAGAAGTCTATACCAAGGGAATACCAAACTTAGATGGATTTAAACAGAAAAAGACCTGTGTAACTGAAAAAACTGGGGGTAAAGTAGTTCAAGCAAGCCTGAATCCAAGTGCTCCAGTGTATCAGAGATCTGTGTGTCTCAGTCTCTGCTCAGGCTCATCTCTGTCGGCAGGTCTAGAGTTCATGTCGATGTGCCACCAGATCCAGGCCCAGATTCCACAGGCTGAAAAACCAGCAGAAGGATCTCTTTCTGACCAATATGTCCAAAGATTTATTTTATCACTGGGTTAATGGAGACAAAATCACCATGCCAGAGAAACCCCATTCTTGTGTCTCTCAGCACTGGAGGCTTAACAAAAGGAGGTAGAGAGGAATGGCCAGAAATCAAAGCAAAGGGAGGGAGTGTCATAAGGGGGGAGGTTCCTCAAGGAAAATTAGGCGCTGGGACCAGAGATAGGAGGAATGATAGACAGAGTGAAAGACCAGTGGCCCATGAAACCATACTAAAGCTGCTGGGCTCCTTCCAATGTTCACTGGGACCACCAAACTATGTGCACAAGGTATTCCTCATGGAGACAGTGATGGAGGGCAGCAGCATTAAAGACAAGGACACTGACTTGGAAGCAGTTATATTAATTCAGGTAACATATTATTGTCACTTAAATTAAGATAGTGTCACTACAAATAAAGAATCCTTATAATTGAACCATAAGAAAATGGCAGGACCTAGGTAACTGGTTAAAGGTGGAAGCCATGTGGGTGAGAGGGTTCTAGTGAGAGGGATGGGAGAGCTGAGTGTGGTTTCCAGGTTTAATGTTTGGGCAACTAAATGAATAGTGGCCACTGACTAGGGGCCCAGGAGCAGAAGCAGCTCTAGGGGAAGGCAGGGTGAGTTCAGTAGTTTTAATGTACTTGTGTGATATCTGAATACAGTGGATTAGTAGGTAGGTAGAGCCTAGTCAGAAGCTCAGGGAAAGAACAAGTGTATGTGCAGCTCAGGTTGGATCCCTGCTAAACAAGGAGAGTAGTGAAGAAGACCTATTTCCACTTCTCAAAGAGCTTGTAAGTCATGGGGTGAGGGCTGTGTACACAAATGATAGGGTATGGATGCACACAGGAGACCCCTACCCTGTGCTAGAGACACCTCAGGAAACAGGGAAGGCTTTTCTCATGATGAAACCTCAAGGCAAAATGCCTTCAGAGATGATGAGACAGAATAAATTAACTCGTTAAGTCATAATATTATCTAGACATCTTTGTTTTCCCTATTAAATTGGCCTATATATAAAAATAAGTCTAACTGGCAGTTAGAAATAAGTCTAGCCCTCCCTGCAGGACTGTGAGTTTACCAGGTACCATGGAGTGAACTACAGCTAGTGAATGTAGTTTGTGGAAATGATATCTGAAAGTTTTGGCTTCATTCCCAATTCTGCTTAAAGAGCCAGAAAATGCTCTGATATCTGCCTTCAAGGAATACATTCCTGCGTATCCCTGGATAAAAGCTCATGTGACCCTGAAAACTGAGCCACTTAAAATAAACCCTGATGCCCGGCTGGTGTGGCTCAGTGGTTGAGCATTGACCGATGCACCAAGAGGTCGCAGGTTCAATTCCTGGTCGGGGCACATGCCCAGGTTGTGGGCCTGATCCCCAGTGGGGGATGTGCAGGAGGCAGCCGATCAGTGTTCTCTCTCATCGATGTTTCTATCTCTCTCTTCTTTTCCTCTCTCTCTAAAATCAATAAAAGAAAAAAAACCCTCTGCTTTCTTGATTCAGTTTTTCTCATAAAGAATAGGGAAAAGACAGAGTAAATCTGAAAGGGGGCCCCTGGTTGTCAGTAGAGAAGAGAGGCCAAGTCTGTGACAGGAAAGCACATTGGGAAGAATGTCTTGGAGGGTGTTGTAAGAGCCAAAGCACAGTGAGCGCTTGGTCTAACCTCAGAGCTCCATACCAAGCATTGTTGTTTTCAACCTCCAGAGAGATGCCAGCCCGGGATTTATGAGGCACTCCTTAACACAACCCAAGGAGAAACAAAAAACTTTTACTTGAGAACTGAAGACTGTCCGGAAAACCGGAAAAGTCCTGAATGTCACTGTGAGGAAACACAAAACAGGAGGCAACATGTTTGTGTTGGGCAGATGGGAAATGGCTTCTGTATTTCCATAGGTGATTATAACGTCATTAAGGAAAATGTGAGAAAGCCATTAGCATTACACGAATGCCTGTTAATCTATCTGTTTTTAAGTGTCATTCAAATGGATTATAGTTGCACAGATGATTTTTCAAAGTATACATAAATGATATTTAGCTTTTGCTAATTCACTGTTAATTGAAATAAGTGATTACTCTTAGATATTCCATTTCTAAATTACCTCTAAAATTAAGACTAAAATAATAAATACATCTAATACTGACATTTCAGAAAAGAGCTCCATCATTGCCAATATTGTAATTCTGCAAATCTAATCCTTGTAATAATCAGTATGGTTTGTCAATATTTATTTGACTAGTCAACTGTATGGAGGATATATATTGACTTGTAAGCCTAAGATGCTAGAAAAATAAGGAAGCACAGCACTTCCTTTCTTCGGCAAGATCTGTATAACTACTCTCTGTGGGGAGCTTTGGCTGCCAAGCAAATCACTGTGCTATGTATAGCTTTGTTGATTTACGTGGTTCCCCAAAAGGCACACACCCCAGGTTTTGTTTCACATGAAAAATGTTAACAGACGAATTGTCTAATAAACCTGAAATGCTGTCATAGAGGATGAAGAGAAAAGGGAGGTCTTTGGATGATTTAGGTAGCGTTTCTTCTTGACCTGCTTGGTGTCCTTCTGTCTTAAACTGATTTGAAAGCTGGAATATCTTTGTCAGGTTCAACTGAAAAATGTGTGTAATACTGATTGGAATGAGGTAGCTCCTACCTCTAGTTTTTTAGAGAGCAGTGGTGTCTGACCCTTGAGAGACTGAGTCTGTAGGTGAGGTGAGCTGGATCTGTTACAGCCCTAAAGAGATCATGGGTTTTATTCCTAAATGGCTCTCTTGGGGTCACACTGGAAAAGTGCAACTTTTTTTTTCTTTCTTGTTAAAAATATTTTATTTTATTTTATTTTGAGTTTCAGGGCAATGTTTTAAACTGAATTCATTGGGATGACATTGGTCAATATAATTACATAGGTTTCAAGTGTACAGTTTTAAAAATTGATTTTAGAAAAAGAAGAAGGAAGAGAAAGAAACATTGATTTGTTGTTCCACTTACTGTGGTTGATTCCTGTATGTGCCAAGACTGAAAATTGAACTACAACCTTGGTGCATGAGGACAACGTTCCAACCAACTGAGCCATCCAGCTAGGGCGAATTCTATAATACATCATCTGTATAGTGTATTGTGTGTTCACCACCCCAAGTCAAATCTCTTTCCATCACCATTTCTCCCCCTTTACCCTCTTCTACCTCTTCTCATCCCCCTTTCCCTCTGGTAATCACCATACTGTTGTCTGTGTCTATGAATTTTTTTTTGCTTAATCCCTTCACCTTTTTTACCCAGCCCTCAACCCTCCTGCCTCTGACAGTTGTCAGTCTGTTTTCTGTATCTATTAGTCTGTTTCTATTTTGTTTGTTAGTTTATTTGTTCATTAGTTTCCACATATGAGTGAAATCATACAGTACTTGTCTTTTTCTGACTGGCTTATTTCACTTAGCATAATACCCTCTAGGCTTATTCGTGCTGTCACAAAAGGTAAGATTTCTTTCCTTTTTTCAAGGCTGAGTAGTATTCCATTGCAAAAATGTACCACAGCTTTTTTATCCACTCATCTACTGATGGGCCCTTGGGTTGCTTCCAAATTTTGTCTATTGTAAATAAAGCTGCAGTGAACTAAGGTGTATATATTCTTTTGAATTAGTGTTTTGGGTTTCTTTGGATATATTCCTAGAAGTGGAATTGCTAGGTCATGAGGCAGTTTTATTTTTAATTTTTTAAGGTAACTCCCTACTGCTTTCCACAGTGGCTGTACCAATTTGCATTCTCACCAACAGTGCACAAAAGTTCCCTTTTCTCCACATCCTCATCAACACTTGTTTGTTGGTTTATTGATATAGCCATTCTGACAGGTTTTACATCTCATTGTAGTTTTAATTTGCATCTCTCTGATGATTAGTGATGTTGAGCATGTTTTCATATGCCTATTGTCCATCTGGATGTCCTCTTTGGAGAAGTATCTATACAGATCCTTTGCCCATTTTTAAATTGGATTGTTTGTTTTTTTGGTGTTGAATTTTATAAGGTCTTTATAAATTTTGGATATTTGCTCATTATCAGATGAAAAATGCAATTTTTAAGCAGCACATGAATGACCTAGGTGGGATTTTAAATGTGGGCAGCTTAGCAGAACCTCACTGGGGAAGAATGGCTGAAAAGATCACATCTTTGCAGATGAGTGAGTAGAGATGACATGTTCAAGTGCCACCAAAATTTTCTGGGTCCTGTAAATAAAAAGATCTCTATCTAGCATGTTCTGCAACAACTAACACATGTATTGCTCACCATGGGCCAAGTCTACTTGAAAGTACTTTAACTCACTCAATCCTCATAGAAAGTCTATGACAGAGGCCAGAGAGACCCAGCAGTTGGCCCCAGGTCACACAGAAATTAGCGTATGGAGATATGAGGCCAGTCTTTGCCCTTAACTGCTAAGCTAAAAGGCTTCTGTTTTATATTATCCTACTCCGTGTCCATCTTCTTTCTTTTCTCTCTTTCATCATTTGTAAGCATCTACAAAAGATTGCTGAACAGCCAGTTCTAACCTGGGGAGTCAACCACAGTCCTCTTAAACTGGATTGGCTCATGGATCCAAAGATATGTGCAGAACTTTGGGAAAAGCCAATCTTTTCAATGGGCAGAGAAGCAGGTGATATGATATGATGTGACAGAGAGTGTGCTTAAGGTGGGAAACCTAAATTCTAGTCTTGGCTCTTCTCCAGACCAGCTTAGTGACTGTGGGCAAGTCACTGCCCCTCTCTGGCCTTCAGTTTCATAAAGCATCAAATGAAGAGCTGGTCCTGGAGATCTTTGCACTCCCTCAGGCTCAGACACTCTGTAATTCGATGGTACAAGATTTGAGAGATTTGATAGAGTGTTAAAGAAAGCAGGTAGTTAAGGAGGAATGTTAACCTAGACACTAAATTTGAAAAACTGTTATGTTTCTGCCCCCATTTCCTGCCCACAAATCCATCTCCCATCTGATGGCCAATCATAGGGCAGAACTGATGAAACCTTATTTGAGTGACAGAACTTGTGAACTACTTGTTTTTTGATGCTTATTTAATAGTTTGGTATTTGAAGAGGACTAAGAAAAAAAATGAGGACTAATAATTCTGATGTGAAGATATATAAACATAGATTTCTCTATAGTCTGAATAATAGGTGAGAAAGTACTTTAATATGAAGGTTATTATAATAATGTCTTTGTGGCCCAGCCGGTGTGGCTCAGTGGATTGAACATTGTCCCATGGACTGAGAGGTCCCAGTTCGATTCCTGGTCAGGGCACATGCCTGGGTATTGGGCTTGATCTCCAGTAGGGGGCATGCAGGAGGTAGCCAATCAATATTTTCTCTCATTGATGTTTCTTTCTCTCTCCCTTCCTCTTGCTCTAAAAAAGCAATAAAAACATATTAAAAAATAATATCTTTGTAAAATATTTAGTTTCTTGTATGTTCTGCTAACTTTAAAATAATTAGAGGTGGTGTTGTCTTTCAAAATCAGGCAAGTATCACTAGTGGGTTCAATAAGAAAACATATTTTAGTTTTAAAACATTATCACATAACACTTTTCTCTCAACTTTTGGATCTATGTAGCTTATTCTTAAACAAAGAAAAAGTTCAAATTATGAAGAAAGACTTCACTTAAAAAGATGAGAGATTTGGCACTGGCCAGTTTGGCTCAGCAGTTAGAGCATTGGCCCTCAGACCAAAGGATCACAGGTTCAATTCCTGGTGAAGGGCACGTCCCTGGGTTAAAGGTTCAATCCCCAGCTCTGGTCTCATGTGTGAGGCAACCAACAGATGTGTGTCTCTCTCATATTGATGTGTCTCTCCTACATTGATGTCTCTCCCCCGCCCCCACACACACTCCCTTCTACTCTATCTAAAAATCAGTGGAAAAATATCCGTGGGTGAGGATTAACAAAAAGAGAGAGAGAGATTGATTTGTAAGCTCAATTCTTATGTTCTGCTACAATTTTAAAAATATAATTGAATATATAACTCTATTGTTCTTTAACTAAAGCAAATACTGACTGTAGCCTTGATCTCTTAAATATTTTTTGAACAAGAGTTATTTCTGATTTTTGATGCAAAGAATATTAAAATTTGGCTTGGCATCTTATTAAAATCTTACATAAGCACAATAGATGGAATAAACTACATATAACAACTGAGGTTCTATGGGCATCTCATCAATATCTTAAACTAAACTCACAATTACTTTATTGGAATTATTTCATCAAATGATTGGGATGGCAGCTGGGTTTGTTCCTATGATAGTACATATATCCAGAAAAGACAGTTCCTATTCTAATGTGGGGGCTCTGGCCTTTTGACCCAGAAGTGGCTTTCAGAGGAAACCCCCATGGATCCGAGAGTCAGGGTGGACACACACTTTTAGAGACAATATAAAGAAGCCGGCATGAGCTCGAGCTCTGAAAAGAATTGTGAAGCTGCATCCTGCCAGAGTTTCCTCTCATTCCTGTATTTCTTGGTCCCTGTAGCTCCTTATTGGCAGCAAGTGGACTATTCTTTGATACAGTTTCTGTACATTCTTTCCCACAATGCTTTCTCTTTTTATTTTTCTATCTCCCTTATCCCCCTTTCAGTACCTTTTTTTCTAAGTAGCTTACCTGGTGTCCATCCCCCCACCCCACCCCCACCCCCCTGCCCCATGCCTTCTTTCATCTCAACATCTCTTTTTCTCTGTAAATCCTTCTCTATCTTGATAATCTATGAGAGGAAGCAAACAACAAAAGTGTGGGAACAATCGTTGATCCTTTAGCAAGAGAAAAACTTCATTTCATCGTTAACACCAGATTTATTTATTTTGTGCCTATTTTTCTCCATGATGAAGCAATTCAATATTCATAACTTGATTTAACTATGAAGAAAAATTAATTTCTCTGCTGTTAATTTAGGACAAAAATGTCAGAGGCATGAAGGTGGTCAAATCAGATGAGGAGTAAGGAACAAAGGAGCACTGTTCTGATGTCACCACCCAACTAATTCAGTTGCACACCTATTAGTGAGCTTGGACAGTTGCTAGGTGTGGAGAAGACACAGCCCCACATGCACAGTCTAGTGGGGAAATAGAGATGTAAACAAATATCTACAGTACAGTGATATGTGATAAGGGCTGATTCAAATGGATTTTTGAGTTTGCAAAATAAAGTAAGCAAGTGTGCTTTGGGCTGAGAGAGAGGAGAGATCTCAGAGAGGAGAAACTTTCAGAAGAGACCTGAAAAAAGACAACAGAAAAGAAGGGACCCACAGAGTGAGTTCTGCTAACAGGATGTGGACACTCCAGATTGAGAGCACCACCTGAGCAAAGGCACTATTACACACAAAGCATGGCTAATACTAAGGTATAAATTGGGGGTGGGAGGAGACACACCTAGAAAGGTCAATTGGACAACACTGTCAGAGACTTAAGGGTGGTCAGATAAGGTAAGGAATAAAAATTGAATTGGATTTTAAAATTCAGAATTTATAGATAAAGAGCTTCAGAAAAGTAGTAGAAGAAGAAGGCAGTATCATCAGAGGGCTAAGAAGTGTGTGGGAATTGAGGAAGTCAAGAAACAGTCATCCCCCCTCATCTGAGGTTTTACTTTCCAGTTTTAGTTACCTGCAGTCAACCTTGGTCTGAAAATATTAAATGGAGAATTCCAGAAATAAACAATTCGTAAGTTTTAAATTGTGTGCTGTTCTGAGTAGTGTAATGAAAACTCATGTTGTCTTGCTCCATCTGCCCTGGATGTGAATCATCACTTCGTCCAGTACTTGTGTTCAAGTCACCCTTATTTTACTTAGTAATGGCCCTGAAGTACAAGAGCAGTGATGCTGGCAATTTGGATATGCCAAAGAAAAGCCATAAAGTGCTTCTTTTAAGTGAAAAGGTGAAAGTTTTCAACTTATGAAGGAAACAAAAAATTGTATGCTGACACTGCTAAGATCTATGGTAAGAACCAATTTTCTATCTGTGAAATTGTGAAGTAAAAAGAAATTAGCGCTAGTTTCTCTGCTACACCTTGAACTGCAAAAGTTATGGCTGCAGTGTATAATTACTTAGATAAGATGGATAAGGCATTAAATTGGGAGTGCTAGACATCAGCAGAAAACATGTTTCGATTTATGGCAGCATGATGCACCTGAAAACATGGAGTCTATATGAAGACTTCAACAAAGGATCCCCTGAATCAAGGAATCATAATTATATAACTTTTATTACAGTATATTGTTATAATTGCAATGGACCTGGTTGTACAAATACCTGTTCAAGTCTCTGCTGTCATTTCTTTTGGGTTTTCCCAGAAGTGAAATTGCTGGATCATATTATAATTCTTTGTTTAACTTTTTGTAGAATCACCATACCATTTTCCACAATGGCTACACCATTTTATATTCTTACCAACAATGCACAAGTGTTCCAATTTCTTCACTTTCTCAATAACACTTGTTTTTTTTAAATATATAATATCCATTCTAATGAGTATAAATCATCTCACTGTATTTATTTATATTTCTCTAATAATTAATGATGTTGAGCCTTTTTTCATGTGCTTACTGGCCATTTCTGTATCTTCTTTGGAGAAGTATCTTTTCAAATCTATTGTTCATTTTTTTAAGTTGGGTTTTCTGTGTTTTGTTGTTGTTGTTAAGTTGTCTATTCTTTGGATTCCCTTTTTATTATCTTGATAGTGTCCTTTGAAGTACAAAAGTTTTTAATTTTTAAGAAGTTGAATTTATTATTTTTTTCCATTGGTTGTTTGCGCTTTTGGTACCATATAAAAGGACTATTGCATAATCAAAGGTCACAAATATTGAAACACTTTCTTCTAAATGTTGTTTATAGTTTTAGCTCTTACATTTAAGTATTCAATCAATTTTGAATTAATTTTTTATATCACATGAGGTAAAAGTGTAACTTCATTTTTGGCATGTGGATATCCAGTTGTCTTGACACCATTTGTTGAAAATACTATACTTCCCCATTGAATTGCCCTGGAACAAAACTGATATTTCTGGATTATCAGTTCTGTTCCATTGAACTATATATTTAACTTTATGCCAGTGCCACACTGACTTGATTACTATTGTTCTGTAGTAAATTTTAAATAAAGAAACACAAATCCTCCAGCTTTGTTCTTTTCTAAGATTGATTCACCTGTTCTTGGTCCCATGAATTTCAACATGAATTTTAGGATCGCCTTGTAAATTTCTTCTAAGCCAGCTAGGAATTGATAGGAATTGAGCTGACTCTATAGATCAATTTGGGGAGTTTTACTATCATAGCAATAGTAAGTCTTCCATCCATAAACATTTCATTTATTTAGAAGTTTTAACATTTCTTTCAACAATGCTTTGTAGTCTTCAGAGTACAAGTTTTGCACTGCTTGTTATTCCTAAACATTGCATTATTTTTAAGGCTATTCTAAATGGAATAATTTTATTAATATCATTTTCTTTATTGATTTTAGAGAGACAGGAAGGGAGAGGGAAAGAGAGATAGAAATATCAATGAGAGAGAACATCAATTGGTCACCTCTTGCATGCCCCATTTAGGCCCACAACTTGGGTATGTGCCCTGACCAGGAATCAAACCGCCAATCTCTCGGTGCATCAGTCAATACTCAACCACGGAGCCACACCGGTTGGGCTTAATATCATTTTCAGTTCCATGCTTACTTTTAACCACAATAAACCCAATATCTAGGCTTCGTTTCTTTCTTCTTTCTTTTATTTTGCTTTTATTGAATTTATTGTGGTAACATTGGTTAATAAAATTATATAGGTTTCAGATGTACAATTCTATCATACATCATCTGTATACTGTATTGTGTGGTCACCACCCCAAATCAAGTCTCCTTCCATCACCATTTATCCTCCTTTACCCTCTTCTACCTCCCTCTACCCCCTTTCCGTCTGGTAATCACCATACTGTTGTCTGTGTCTATGAGTTGTTGTTTTTTTTTTAATCCTCACCCGAGGACACTTTTGCATTTATCTTCAGATAGAGCAGGAGGGAGAGAGGGAGGAAGAGAGAGAGAGAAACAGCAACATGAGAGAGACACATTGACTGGTTGCCACCCACACAACCCCCACTGGATCTGGGGACAAACTGCAACCGAGGTGCATGCCCTTAACGGGAACCGAACCCGGGACCCTCTGGTCCACGGGCTGACGTTATAACTGTTGAGCCAAACTGGCCAGGGCTATGAGTTTTTTTTCTTAATCCCTTCACCTTTTTCACCCAGACCCCCAACCCTCTTCCCCTCTGAGAGCTGTCAGTCTGTTCTCTGTATCTATTAGTCTGTTTATATATTTTTTGCTAGTTTATTTTGTTCATTAGATTTCTCATGTAAGTGAAATCATATGGTATTTGTCTTTCTCTGATTGACTTGTTTCACTTAGCATAATACTCTCCAGGTTTATCCATGCTGTTGCAAAAGGTAAGAGTTCTTTTTTATGGCTAAATAGTATTCCATTGTGGAAATGTACCACAGCTTTTTTATCCACTTTTCTACTGATGGACACTTGGGCTGCTTCCAGATCTTGGCTATTGTAAATAAAAGTTGCAATGATCATAGGGGTACAGTTTGAATTACAGTGTTTTGGGTTTCTTTGGTTATATTCCCAAAAGTGGTATTGCTGGGTCATAAAGCAGTTCCATTTCTAATTTTTTGAGGTAACTCCCTACTGCTTTCCACAGTGGTTGTACTTATCTTCATTCTCATCAACAGTGCACTACGGTTCCTTTTTCTCCACATCTTCACCAACGCTTGTTGTTTATTGATTTATTGATGATAGCCATTCAGACAGGTGTGAGGTGATATCTCATTGTGGTTTTAATTTGCATTTCTCTGATGATTAGTGATCTTGGGCATCTTTTCTGTATGTCCTCTTTGGAGAAATGTGTATTCAAGTCCTTTGCCCAATTTTTAATTGAATTGTTTGTTTTTTTGGTGTTGAGTTTTATAAGTTTTTTTAATAGATTTTGGATATTAACCCCTTATCAGATGTATCACTGGTGATATATGTTCTACCATTCAGTGGATTTTCTTTTCATTTTGTTGATGGTTTCCTTCACTGTGCAAAACTTTTTGTTTGATATAGTACAATTTGTTTATTTTATTTTGTGTTTCCCTTGCTAGAGGTGATATATATATATATATATATAAAATTGCTATCAGAAATATCCAAGATTTTACTGCCTAGTTTTCTTCTAGGATTTTTATGATTTTACATCTAACATTTACATCTTTAATCCATTTTGAATTTATTCTTGTGTATGGTGTAAGAAGGTGGTTTAGTTTAATTTTTTTAGCATGCATTTGTCCAATTTTCTCAACATTGTTTATTGAATAGACTCTCTTATGCCACTGTATGTTTTTGCCTCCTTTGTCAAATATTAATTGACCGTAGAGTCGTGGGTTGATTTCTGGGCTTTCTGTTGTGTTTCACTGGTCTATATGCCCATTCTTATTCGAGTACCAAGCTGTTTTGATTCCAATGGCCTTGCAGTATAGTTTGATATCCAATATTGTGATCCCTCCAACTTTGTTCTTTTTTCTTGTGGTTGCTGTGGCTATTCGGGGTCTTTTGTGGTTCCATATACATTTTAAAAATATTTGTTCTTGTTCTGTGAAATACACTATTGATATCTTGATAGAAATTGCATTGAATCTATAGATTGCTTTGAGTAGTATGGACATTTTAATAATGTTAATTCTTCCTCTCCATGAATGCAGTATATGCTTATACTTATTTGTATCTCTTCAATTTCTTTCTACAGTGTGTTATAATTTTCCAAATACAGGTCTTTTATATCCTTGGTTAAATTTATTTCTAGGTATTTTATATTTGTTGATGAAATTGTAAACAATATTTTTTTAGTTTCTCTTTCTGATAGTTCATTATTTGTATATATAAATGCAACTGATTTCTGAATATTTATTTTGTATCCTGCTAGTTTATTGAATTCATTTATCAGTTCTAGCAGTTTTTTTAATGTTTGTTTTTTTAAAATATGTTTATGTTTTTATTGACATTTTTAGAGATAGAGAAAGGTAGAGGGAGAGAGAGAGAGAGATAGAAACATGGATGAGAGAGAAACATCTATCAGCTGCCTCCTGCACGCCCCCTTCTGGAGGTCAAGCCCAAAACCTAGGCATGTGCCCTGATCGGGAATCAAACTGGCGACCTTTTGGTGCATGGGACTATGCCTAGCCAACTGAGCCACACTGGCCTGGCAGTTCTAGTAGTTTTTTGGTAGAATCTTTAGGGTTCCTTATATACAGTACTGTGACAATTTTAGCCACAGAAGTAATGACAATTTTACTTCTTCCTTTTCAATTTGGATGCCTTTTATTTCTTCTGATTGCTATGGCTAGGACTTCCAGTGCTTTGTTGAATAAGAGTGGTGAAAGTGGACATCCTTCTCTTGTTTCTTATCTTACAGGAAACACTGTTAGTTTTTGCTTATAGAGTATGATGTTTTCTGTGGGTTTGTCATTCATGGCCTTTATTATGTTGAGGTATGTTCCCTCTATTCCCACTTTGCTCAGAGTTTTTATCATAAGTGGATGCTGAGTTTTATCTAATGTTCTTTCTGCATCTATTGATATGAACATGTGATTTTTATCCTTTATTTTGTTTATGTGGTATATTACATTTATTGATTTGCAGATATTGTACCAACCTACCTCCCCAGAATAAATCCCACATGATCATGGTGTATAATCTTTTTAATGTATTGCTGGATCCAGTTTGCTAATATTTTGTTGAGGATTTTAGCATCAGTGTTTATCAGGGATATTGGCCTATAATTTTAAATCCGTCTGATCTAGTGTGTCATTTAAGGCTGCTGTTTCTTTGTTGATTTTCTGTCTGGAAAATGTATCCATTGATCTCAATGAGGTGTTAAAATCCCCTACTGTGACTGTATTAATGTCAATCTCTCCCTTTATGTCCATCAAGATTTACTTTATATATTTAGGTGCTCCTATGTTGGGTGTATAAATGTTTACAAGGATTATATCCTCTTCTTTCATTGTTTCCTTTATCATTATGTAGTGTTTTTGTTTGTTTTCTACTATAACCTTTGTTCTAAAGTCTATTTTGTCAGACATAAATATTGCTACTCCAGCTTTTTCCCTTTTCCATTTACATGTAATATCTTTCTCCATTTCTTTACTTTTAGTCTGTATGTATATTTTGTTCTGAGGTGGGTCTCTTATAGACAGCACATATATAGGTCTTGTTTTCTTATCCATTCAGCTACCCTGTGTCTTTTGATTGGAGCACTTAAGCCATTTACATTTAAAGTGATTATTGCCCTGGCCAACGTGGCTCAGTTAGTTTGGCATTGTCCCATGCACCAAAGGTTGCCAGTTTGATTCCCAGTCAGGGCACATTCCAGGGTTGTGGGTTTGATCTCCAGTGGTGGTGGTGGGGGAGGGGTGCAGGAGGCAACTGATCAATGTTTTGCTCTCACATAGATGTTTCTCTCTCTCTCTCTCTCTTCCTAACTCTCTCTCTGAAAATCAATTTTTAAAAATCTTAAAGTGGTTATTAATAGGTACATACTTATTTTATTCTTTTAACTATGTTTCACTGATCTTCTTCTTCTTCTTCTTCTTCTTCTTCTTCTTCTTCTTCTTCTAGAAGACACTAACATTTTTGTAATACTGCTTTGGTGGTAACAAACTCCTTTAGCATTTTCTTGACTGGGAAGCTCTTTATCTCTCCTTCAATTTTGAATGATAGCCTTTCTGGATAAAGTAGTCTTGGTTGTAGGTCTTTGCTTTTCATCACTTTGAATATTTCATGCCAATCTCTTCTGACTTGAAATGTTTCTATTGAGCAATCAGCTAACCATCTTATGGAAGCTCCCTTGTAGGTAACTAATTGCTTTTCTCTTACTGCTTGCAAAATTCCTCTTCTGTTTAACCTTTACCCTTCTAATTATAATTTCTTCTGGTGTGGGTTCCTTTGGGTTCATCTTGCTTGGGACTTTCTGCACTTCCTGGACTTGTGTGTCTTTTTTCTTCACCAGGTTAGGGAAGTTTTCAGTCATTATTTCTTCAGATAGGTTCTCAACCCCTTGGTCTCTCTTTTCTCCTTCTGGTACCCCTATGGTGCAGATGTGGATGTGCTTCATCTCGTCCCAAAGGTCCCTTAAACTATCCTTATTTTTTAAAATTATTTTTTCATTTTGTTGCTCTGAGTGTTTTTTTCTACTTTGTTTTCCAAATGGCTGAATTGATCCTCTGCTTCATCCAAACTACTGTTCATTCCTTCTAGTGTATTCTTCATTTCAGATATTGTATTCTTTATTTCTGACTTTTTTTTTTTCATGGTTTTGATGTCCTTTCATGGTGTTGTTGTTTTCACTAAGTTCCTTGAAGTTCTCACTAAATTCATTGAGCATCCTTATAGTCATTATTCTGGACTCTGTATCTGGTAAATTGCTTGTCTCCATTTCATTTAGCTCTTTTTCTGGAGATTACTCCTGTTCTTTTGTTTGGGGAATGTTTCTTTGTTCCCCTCTTTTGGCTGCCCCTTGGTGTTTGTTTCTGTGTGTTATGTAGATCTGCTATTACTCCCAGTCTTGGTAGGATGACCTTATGTAGTAGATGTCCTGTAGAGTTCAGTGGTGTAGTGTCCTAGATCACCTGGGCTGGGTGCTTAAGGAATGTCCCTTGTGTGGGTTATGTAGGCCTTTTTGTTGTAATTGAGTCTTGATTTCTATTGTTCCATTTGTGTATGGGGGTCAACCCTTAGGCTGGCTGACTGTGAAGATCAACCGTAAGTAATGTGAATAAGCTGCTGTGCAGGTGTTGATTAGACAAAGTGTAATTTGCCTCAGCAGAGTCTGTTGCATGTCAAGATCCCCTTTTGAATATACTACTTGTGAAGCTTCTGGCATCCTGCTCTGATGTTGTCTGAAGTTGGCTTCTGGGTGTGTTGATTCTGGGACCTCTGGGGAGGGACTCCGGTGAAGGTTAATATCAAACACTGCCTGTAACTGGCCCGGGACAACCTATTTGGAGCTACAAAGTTATCCCCAGTTTGTGGCTGCCTCTGCTGGACCTGGGTGTGTGTGGGAAGGACCAAAGTATGTATCAAGGCTGGTTTTTACCAGCACTAGGCTTGGGGGAAAGTCAGCAAAGTCTCAAGACACCCCAAGATCTGCCTCCACCTGCTGGCTGCCTGTTAGGCTCAGTTACTGAAAGAGCCTCTGGCAGTACTTGAATTGCATGAGGTAGATTCTCAGTGATTCACCAGGTAGGGGTGAGTGGTATTCACCAGAATAATACAAGTTCAAGCTTGGTGCCAGTGCTTGGTCTGAGGCCTCTCAGTAAATGTTTTTGGGTATACCAAGCCTAGCTGCCATCTGCTAGGTGCTTGCACACTTTTGTGGTGGGGCGGGGTCTTAGGGAATCATCAAGGTGAGGCCAGCAGAGTTTATCAGTCCCAAACAGACCAAGATTTGGCTGTGTGAAGGGAGGACTCTGCAATGGTTTGGTATTTGAGGGAAAAATGGCCCCTGTCCTAAGCAACCCAACTCAGTCTGTCCCAGATTCTTTCAGGAGACCAATCTCCACATTATGGGGCTGCCAGGAGTCAAGAGAATGGGCCTACTGGATCTTCTGTGAGAAAGAGGTACCAGCCAGGTTTGGGGGAAGGTGGGGAGAGTGGCCCATGCCCCAGAGCCACAAAACTCAGTCTGTTCAGGATTCTACCCAGACCTCAGCAGGGTAGAGCCACCAGGAGTATGGAGGGTGTGGCTGCTGGGAGCCAGGAAAGTGGGACTATCAGATCTCCCATAGGAGGAGGCTCCAGTCAGGTTCACTGGAAAGTGGGGGGAATGGTCCCTGCCTCAAAGAAGCACAACTCAGTCACTGATACCTCCTGAGTCTGCCTGAACCTTTACACCATGGTCCAGGCAGTTGACCCCTCAGCAGGGTGTGAGCTCTGCAGGATGGGGCAACAGGGAGTCCAGAGTGTAGGGTTATTCCGTTTCCCAAGCTTGGTACCATAAGGAGGGGAGTACTCCACCCAAGAAAGATAGCATCTGCAGTGTTGGAGAGTGACTCAGAACAGGGATCCTGGCAGGTGTCCCTTCAGCTCTCTCCCCAGACCCACTCTTCCTCACATAACTCTATTCTGATCCACCCTCTCTCTGCCAGAGTACAGGGTGAGTGCTTGTGAACAAGATTTTGTGTGTTGGCTATTTAATAAAAGGGTACCTGTGTCTCTTGCAGACTCCTGTCTCTCTCTGTCAGACAGAACCACCATTTATTTTTACAGGCAGATGGTAACTGGGTGCCTCTTGCTGGCTCTGGTACTCTGAGCTGGAAAGCCTGGCTTTAGGTTGAGATCCCACACTTCTCAGGGGGAACATTTGCTGCTGAGATAGTCCTCCAGAATCTTAACTGCTGCCTGTGGGAGTGGGGCCAGCTCTTTTCACATCTCCACCCTTCCTACCGGTCTCAATGTGGCTTCTTCTGTAAATTCTTGATTATAAGACTTCTCTTCAACTAATCGTTAGATGGTTATTCAGTTTGCTTGCTCTTTATTTTAGTTGTAAATACAGTTTAGTCCTGGGAGAAAGTGAATGTAACATCCACCCACCCCATTGCCATCCTGTTAACTTGGACTTCATTTATTTTCTTGTTCAGTTATCTTTATTGTTGAAAATATTACAGATGTAACCTCCTTTTTTCCCCATTGGCCCCTTCCGTCTCACTCTTGCCCACCCCCCTGGCCTTCGCCACTCTATGTCTGTGTCCATGGGTTATGCATACATGTGTATAAGTTCTTTGGTTAATTTCTTTCCACCCCATCCTTCCCTCTGAGGTTCTTCAGTCTGTTCCATGCTTCCATGTATCTATTTTGTTGTTCAGTTTATTTTTTTCATTAGATTCCACATATAAGTGAGATCATGTGATAACTCATCTTTCTCTGAATGGCTTATTTTGTTTAGGACTTCATTTCTTGATCAAGAAAGAAACCTTCAGATGAAGAAACCTCAATTTATTCTTAAATTATTATGTATGACTCAAAGATAAAGTTGCAAGTTTTATTCAATTTGTTTTAAAGATCTCAGATATTAACATTAGAACTCATTTTGACACCTTGTTTAAGTACCTGCATTTAATAATCAGATTAAGAAAGATCAGAAATATGAATACACTAGCAGAATGGTACAGCTTCCTGGAAGTACAGCTGGAGTGAGAGAGGTCATGAGGTCACAGGGAGGGCACAGAAGCCAATAGCCTGTTCCACAGTTATACCCTGGTAACACTGGGCAGGACTTTTTTTTTTTTTTTTTTTTAACTTCTGTATACCTTAGTTGTTCATCTTTCAAATGGAAAACATAATAGTTTATACAGTGTTTTCAGAGTGGTTTCCAAACTGAGGTTCCCATGCTCCATTTAGTAGACAAACTACAATGGAGCAAAAGGAAGATACAAGGACTTCTATTTGTTTATTCATGATACTCTTTTAATTTGTATTTTTATTTTTGCTGTTTATGCTCTATAAGTATGCATAATATAATATTACACAGGTATATTTGCATACTTAATATTAAATTGGCAAATGCAATTTGTTGGTTCATGCTCAAACAATGTTTTACTGAGGGAACAACTGATTGGCTTAATTCACTGCTTAGCACGTGGCAAATGTACAGTAAATGTTAGTTATAATCAAGTTAATATTTATAGTTGTCATAATATCATTATGAGTAAGTGTAAAAGGATTAGGTATGCTTATTTGATTTATTGTCTTGCTACCATTGATGGGATTGTGAAGCACACAAAAGTCAAAGACCACAGTTATCACAACAAATGACACATCAACTCAACCACAAATAAATAATACTTTTATTATCATTTAAAAGTATGGGAAAATATTATGGTTAAATAAAGAAGGAAAGTGGATTTTAATTTTCATGTTCTTAGTATATAAACACTGAGCACCCTGAAAAAATATTCCTATTGGACTAGGCTTAAGTTGTGCAGGATCAATTTGTTGTTTTTTTCTGATTTTTCAATCTCTACTCATGTGAAGCACCGGATCCCTGAATTGTGGGAATTCAAGACATCTCTTGGTTCTTCAAGGCAGCCAGGTCCAAGATTTGGGCGTCTAATCTGGGAACGTCCTTCTCCAGCCCAGCCTGTTTCCCTGCCATTCTTCACAAGGACTATGTGTATGGCACCAGACTTACTTTCCCAGAAGTGCTTCTGGGACATCAGTCTGCACAAAGGGACTGTTAAATGTGTTTCCCTCCCTGCTGGCTCAGCTTACTCCTGGGCCTCAGGTCACATACAGCTCATAGTTCCTATCAACTTTTCCCAAAGGACCCCTGGGCCCTACAGGAGCCAGCACTTCCCTGGAACAGGAAGTTCTATTTACACTGTCTCGGAGCCTGGTGCTCATCCATAAAAGGGAAAAGAGTCCTTTAGGAAAAGGGCAGGGTGCTTGGAAACTCTTTAAAAGTGAAAGCTCTGCAACCAGTTTCTGTTGTTGTACACTGTTGATTGGGACAGTTTTTCAGAATATAATAACACATGCTCTTTGGACTAGTTGAACAGTAAATCTGAAAGCTTAAATTACAATACAGAAAAAATATGAGGAGAATGTCATGTGAACTCTCCAGAGTGCACACCTAGAGCAGTTATTTCTTTCTTTAGTCTTCTAGAACATAATTCTATGCAGACATACTGGTTTATACATGAATTACTCAATCATATATATATATTTTTTATCCTCACCCGAGGACATTTTTTTTTTTTTTTTTGCATTTATCGTCAGATAGAGCGGGAGGGAGAGAGGGAGGAAGAGAGAGAGAAACATCAATGTGAGAGAGACACATCGAGTGGTTGCCACCCACACGACCCCAACCGGGGCCAGGGACAAACTGCAACCGAGGTACATGCCCTTAGCGGGAACTGAACCCGGGACTCTCTGGTCTGCAGGCTGACGCTCTAACTGCTGAGCCAAACCGGCCAGGACGGTACTTTAAATGAGTAAGAAAAGCTATCTGGACTTTTCAATATCATAATGTTTAGATCTATGGATGGTTGCTAGTAATTTCTCAGGCTGGTATCTAGCATGTTTTTAATTATAATTTAAGTTATTAAAAATACTTGTTAATCACACTTACTATAAATGATGATTATGAACACATATTGTAAATTATATTATGGAGAGTTAAGTGCATTACACATATAAACTCATTTAACCCTCATGATATCATTGTGAATTAGGTGCTATCTATCAGAATTTCCAATGTGCAGCTGACACAAAAAGGCTAAGTAACTTGGCAAAAGCCATGATAAATAGTGAAGCCAGGACCTAAACCCTGGGAATGTAGTCCCATATACTGATGTCTTAACCATTATATTATGTTCCAACTGTTTCTCATACTCTGCCTGTGTCCTAAGCAATTTAGATACATTAGCAAGTTTAATTTAAATAACACAAAAAATGTGGCAAGTTTCATGAACTAAAATATCCTTTTATATTTTATTTATTCAGCACCTGCTAACACCTAGGACCATCACTAGATTAAATACAGTGATTCTGATGTTGGGTCTGGAGAAATAGGTTAAAGGCCAGCATCCTTGGTGTGAGCTTGTGCATTGCTGGTCAAAGATCACCATGCATCCAGCCACAGCTGCCCTCCCTCTCTATCATCACTTCCACCCCAGGCTTTGCAGCCCCACATGACATGAGTGTCCCTGCATGTAACTGCTGCAATAGGATCTGCACTGCCACACCTTTTCACTGCCTGGAATATGCTTTCCCACCTGTCAGCCTCTCCAGTTCACCTTTTATTTATTTATTTATTTAATCCTCACTATTTTTCCATTGAATTTTAGATAGAGTGGAAGGGAGGAAGGGGGAGAGAGAGAGAGAGAGAGAGAGAGAGAGAGAAACATCAATATGAGAGAGACACATCGATTGGTTGCCTCCTGCACAACCCCAACCAGGGCAGGGGATCGACCCTGCAACCCAGGTATATGCCCTTCACCAGGAATCAAACCCACGACCCTTTGGTCCAAGGGCCAACACTCTAACCACTGAGCCAAACTGGCCAGGGCTCTGTTCTCCTTTTAAACCACAGTTTAGGCATCACCTTTCCTGACCACTATAGGGAAGGTTAATCTTTCTTTCTTCCTTTGTGCTCCCTGGACCCCGTTGGCTTCACTTACTGCTCGTAGCTCGGTACATCACCATTTCTTTTTTACAGCACCAGCCTGTAGGCCCTTGAGAACAGAACCTTGTCTTATGCACTGTGAAGTCCCATCTCTTAATTAGTGCCTCGCACAGAGTATGCAGTTAGTAAATGTGAAGTTGATTTGTTAAACTGATTGTGTCATCTTTGGAAGTTACTTTCCCAATCCTGCAAGACTGCCATGAGGACTGCCTCAGGGAAACATCTCAGGAGATTGAGAAGTGGTTTTGGGTTACAGCAACCTGGAAGTTTTTGGTGACTCTAATAAGAGCCACATTGAAGTGAAATTTGAAGGAAATGAAATGGAGAAAGCAACAAGAAAGCTATAGACAACCCACTGGAAAAATCTGATTATGAATGGAAGTAACTAATAGGCCAATATCTAACGGGATGCAAAGTCAAAGGGTGGGTTTTGTGTGTTGCCTGTCTAGCTGTTACTGCTACTGTTAACATGACAGAGACCTTTGTATATTAAAGGGCAGAGGAAATGGGTAGAGAGAAAAAGGAAAAGATGAACACAATAACTGATGGCCTAAGGTTTGGGGGAAGGCAGTAAGTAATCACCACCCTTCATAATCAGATTTCTCAAATGAGTTGTCTATGGCTGTCTTCTTCACCTAGTTCCTTTTCATCTCCTTCAATATGGTATTTATTAGGGTCACTAATGAGGTCCACATCGCTAAAACCATAAACCACTTCTCAGTATCTTCAAGTTCAGAGCAGGATGGAAAATAAACCTTTTTAAAAGAGGGAATGGCCACTTCACTGTATCCAGAGAGGAGAACTAGCACAGATGCAGGGAGTAGTGGAGACCTCAAGGGAGGTCTTGTCTTGTATTTCTGTTTTTTGTTTTGTTTTGTTTTTCCTGAAATATGAAGCAAAGTCATTGAAGTGGGACATATTTAAGGTTGAAGGAGATAGAAAATGTTTGAAAAGTTTTTTCAGCGGGCTTGACAGTAAGCAGACCAGAGAGGCATAGTGAGGTTACCAGTAAAAGAGAGCATCCCATGTGCTTGGTGATCAAGAGTAGAGAGTGATACAAACTGGCTGTCTGGGGAACTTTTCTTCAGCTATGCCCAGCTGTCTGGTGCAAGGACAAAGAGTGAGTAGAGTTCATTCAGATTCGAGTTTGCCAGGCATGTGCAACAAAAGGAGTGTACATGAGCTTAGAGTGCTTGGAAGGAAGTGGTTGGCATAATGGCCCCAGAATCCAACTTAAATATTGGGAAAGTTCAGAGAGGAAGAGTCCATGAATAGGGACAAAATGGGCAGGTGCGGAAATCACCAGAGGTAAAAGGATGGTTGTGGTGGGAATCTTTGCGCAAGAAGCTGCAGTGACAGACTTCCTGGCCAGCAAGGAGGATGTTTGAATTTGTCATTTTGGAGTTGGAGCAATTTCAAGAGATAACATGTTTCAGACTTCACATTATGCACTGTGAGAACGGGAAGCCTTGGCCCAGCAGAGAGTAAGGTCATTGGGTCAAGGAGCTAAGAGGTAACAGAGTCTAACGTGTCTAGAATGAAGGCAAATAAAGATGAAGAATCAGGTTCCAGAGTCTGTAATAATGATGGTGAGTGTCTGGCAGAGGGCTTAGTGAAGCCCTTTATCATCCTAACTTTTAAAGTGCAGTTGTTTTGGTGAGTGAGAGGATGTGCAAATTGACCTTAAAATGCCTTGGTCATCAATTTCCCATTTAGGGTGTATATACTTTTATTTATTTGTTTTCTTTTTATAATTTTTTTTTTTAGGGAGAGAGAGATATAAACATCAATGTGAGAGAGAAACATTGATCGGCTGCCTACTGGGAATCAAGCCCACAACCTGGGCATGTGCCCTGACCAGGAATCGAACCAGGACCTCTCAGTCCATGGGACAATGCTCAGTCCACTGAGTCATACCGGCTGGGCAGGGTTCATATACTTTTAAAACTACCCACTAAAAATTTATTATTTATTGGTGCCATGAAAAGACTTAGAAGGAATAGGTTTTCAGAGAAACAGAGAAGTTGGTAGCAGTTATGGTAAAATCTACTGTGCTCACTTTGCATTCTCACTGGATTCAGTTGTCTCAGACGTCATCGACTGAACCGCCTACAGGGATCAGGGCATTAACATTTCCACTTACATTTCTCTTGCCCAACTCTGAAGCAGATGTGGGGTTCACAGACCCAAATGTCCCAGATTTCATAACACTGTTCAGAAGAGAGTTGATCTGGGTTTGTGCAGTTATTAGTCAGTGAGGCAGCACTCCATTGACAAACTCACCTTTTTTGACCAGGTGGCCAAAATGGGTTCTTAAAGCCTTGAGGCAGCCTCTAGTATTTGAAACAGAATTAGACCTTCTGTTCCTCCTAATCCTTTCTCCTCCAAGACCATCTTCTTGTGTCCCTAAGAACAACTAGTGCATCTTGAGCTCCAGATGTTGCTCTGAGGGCCTTACATGTGTCGTTTTATTTAATCCATATGATAAAGCAACACTGTGAGGTTCTGTTATTATTATTATCCTCATTTTTAGATGAAGAATCTGAGGCACAGAGAGTAAAGTAATTTTCCCAGGGGCTACAGCTGGCAAGAGCTAGGTGCCATTTGTCTTCAAAGACTGCACTTCTTGCCTTCCCTGGTAAATGGCACCACCATCCCTCTGGGGAGACCTAGGTCACATCCTTCACTTCTCTTCCTTTCATCACTCATCACCCCAACCACTCACCACTGTCTTGTCCACCTCCCTCAGGCATTGCTCCTTGAATGTTCCTCTTACTAGTGCCCTGGGCCAGGCTCCAGCTCCTCTCACCCTGAATCTCTAATCTGTCTTCTTTCTAAAACACAAATCTCAGACCCAGGTGAGGAGGCTTTAAATTTCTTAGGACACATACAAGTTTGACCCCTCCTCACTTACCCAGTTTTCACTCTCACTTCTTGGTCTCTACCCCACAACCTCTGAGCTCTATACTTCATACTGAACTGAATTATTTTATGGCACCCCAAGAGCAGCACACTCTGTCCCTTCCAAGGCCTTGGTCCTCTCTTTCTCCAACGCCTTTTGTTTTACTGTCTTTGAGACAGCACCCCCACCCCGGTCATGTCCCAGTTTCTCTTCATCTTTCAGGACTCAGTTTCCTAGGATCAGCTCAGAAGTGTTCCCCCATACCCCAAATCCCCACAGTGCTCAACCCACTGAAGTGTAATTCCCTATTTAAGTGTCTGTCTCCTCCCCTGACTGCCAGCCCCTTGAGGACAAGGCCATTATCTTAAATTCCTGCACCAGGCATTCAGGAGCTGTTGTTTGAAAAATTAGTGAAAAAGGAAACAATTTGAAACCAATGACCCCTCGAAGTGTCCCTTTGTTCTATGTTAGGAGAATAAAGGAAGAATTCATTGGCACTCATATGGAGGCGCCCACTGCATGTATGGATTGTTTACCTGTTGCAACACAACTTTTAGACCCAATAACTTTAGTTACAGCTCACACTAGAGCAGCAATTTTCAACTGGTGTGCTGCAAGAATTTTTAAAATGTGCAATATCTGGCTATTTAGTTAGGGGCACTGACCTCTTTTCCCTTAGACTGTCAAATAAAAATATGACAACCAACACAACAATAGCCGTCCGGTGTGAATGAATCAAAATTACACTTTTTTTGGTCAGACCGGCAAAAAATATATTTTTTGGTATGCCGCAGAATGATAGTAATTAGTTTATGTGCCATGAGATGAAAGGTTGAAAATCACTTCACCAGAGGGTTAGGTCCACAAGAGCAGGATGTTTGTCTTGTTTGCAGCCATAGTACGAGGTAAGGAACTTGCTACTCAATAATATTTGTTTCATGAAATGTATAAATAAAAGATCTCCAGTCCTTACAACAACTCTACAAGGTTAATATTATTCTCCCCATTATACCATCAAATAAACTGAAGCGCAGAAAGGAGTAAGTAATGTGTCCAAGGCTATATAAGATACTTGTTGCAAAACCAGGATTCATCTCCTTCTTTCTACTTCCAGGCTTTTTCTACTGCTCTGAGCTGCCTTTTGAAGCCTTCTTAGCTATGAGAGTTGGTTACTCAAATTAAAGAGTAAAATAAAATTATTTTTAAAAAAATACAAGTAGAGCAGAATTTTTCTGTTTAAAATGAGAAAATCATCTGCTTATAGTACTAGATTTGGGATGTAGTAAAAAAATGGAGTCATAGAAATTCCAAAGAAAAAATTGTTGGTGGACTTAGCAGCTGGAAGAGAGTGAACTTTGGGCGCCCAGGGAGGTGAGAGATCGAGCTTGGGTTCTGGCTCTGGCTCTGGAGGAACCACACTGCGGTGCGAACAACAGCACAGAAAAACACCAACTGCTCTGTCCTGAGTACATGTGTCTGCTGGAGGCTGGCTTCAGTGACTGAACTGCTCAGTGCAACTGTACTGTTTCTTAGCCAGCATCAAAGAGCATAGGAATTAAGCCAGTTTTTGTCTCATGGTCTAATGAAGCAGGTTGCAGAGAGTTTTTTTAGTTTGTATTATATCACTTTAGGATCAGGAAACTCCTGAATTTCCTCTATGATGAAATACATCTTTTTCTTCCCTTTTTACTTGCAAAAGTTGTAATTTCTTAGCAAAGATTACTTAGTGAGACCTTACCATATCCCATGAAGACAATATGTATTGTTAGTTTCATCTTAACAGCAAGGAAATTCACTCACTGATGGAAAATGATTTCACTAAGGCCATCCAGTGAGTCAGACAGAGGACTGAACTGGACATTAGGCATCCAGGTCTCGGTTATAAATCTTCAAGGTCCTGCTAATCATCTGAGACAAAGAAAAGCACTCTTAAGATATATGGTAGGTTGATATCTGTTAGTCAGCCATCAGACTGCAGCACTTTTCCCAACAGAATAGCTCTATTCAGTATCCAGGATGACATGGGGTAAGAGGTGTAAAGCACCTGCATAACACATAGGATATAGTAGCTGCTCAATAAAACCTGCCCCCTTCTTCTGCATTGCCCACCAATCTCTCTCCTTGTGTGAAATCTCATCAGAGAGACTGGACTCACCTGGAGAACAATTCCTCCTAGTCTGTCTTCATTTTTGACCTGACATTTTCTAAGTTCTGCTTTTTTTTTTTAAATATGTTTTTATTGATTTTTTTTTTTTAGAGAGAGAGGAAAAGAGAGATAGAAACATCGATTGGCTGCCTCCTGCAGGCCCCCTACTGGGGATCGAGCTCACAACTCAGGCATGTGCCATGACCGGGAATTGAACTGGGACCTCTCAGTCCAGGGGAGGACGCTCAATCCACTGAGCCACACCAGCCGGGCTAAGTCCAGCTTTTATACAGAAATGAAATGTGATGTGAACCTGGGCTGGTGCTTTATCAGTCTCCTGTGCTATGGCTCCTACAGACATCTGTTTTCTCTTCCTATTTGCATGTATAAAAATCTAGTTCTGCCCAAAGGTTTTACAGTAGTTATTAATTCATTCAGGAAAAAACAAAAACTACTTTTTGTCAAGAATGATCTGGAGAATCTAGTGAAATAAGGAAGCTGAATTTCCCAAACTCTGCCCAAACCACCAGCACCTAACACACTACTGGAAAAGTTGCCTCGGATGAAAGATGTCACTGATTGTCACTTCAGGGGTTCTAATTATTTTATTATTTTATTCTATTTTAATCTCACATACATCTCTCTAGGTCAGACTGTTACAAGAGATGCTGTGATAATGAAAATATGTGTATGATAAAGACATTTCCCAAGTTGTTTTATGGTCCATTTCCTTAAAATGAAGTAGTTCTTTTATTCTATGCCATGTTGTTTGAAAATCGGATTGCATCTATGCCTTATTTATTTATTTAACAGTTATTTATTTATTTTTTCTTGGTCACAACTTTATTGAGGCATAGTTCACATGCCATACAATTCACCCACTTCAATGTGTAGAATTCAATGTTTTTGTTTTTGTTTGTTTGTTTTGGGGGGGTGTTGAAATTGGAATTTTTTTATTGTTGAAAATAGCATCTGTGCCTTATTTTAAACTTCAGTAGTTATCTTGTTTAAAAAAGATATTATATAATCACTAAAAGAACAAAATTTAGCTATTCAGTTCTGAATCCCCGAATTTTAATATAACCTTGTTATTATGTCTTCTCATTCACTTGGTCAAAATAAGGAGGGTTAAATTCTCAATTCTGAACAGTAGAGTAAAAATAAATCTATGGTACTTTTAAAAATAAACATAAAAAAACTCTAGTGCTGGCCAGTTTGGCTCAGCGGTTGGAGCGTCCACCTGCGGACCAGAGAGTCCCGGGTTTGGTTCCCACTAAGGGCACGTACCTTGGTTGCAGTTTGTCCCCGGCCCCGGTTGGGGTCGTGTGGGTGGCAGCCAGTTGATGTGTCTCTCTCACATTGATGTTTCTCTCTCTCTTCCTCCCTCTCTCCCTCCAGCTTTGTCTGAAGATGAATGCAGAAGTGTCCTCGAGTGAGGATAAAAGAAACACAAAAAACAAAAACTCTAGTGTTTGAAAAAAAATAGATTGTGAATTTTCCTATTTAATTTTAATATAGTTTTATAAACTAATATAAAACATTGTAATTACCTTTAGAGCCAAATGGAATTAGGAGTTTACATTACAGTCCCAACATTATAAAATACTCTCCTAAAGCAGAACCATACGTGCTACTGGTATTACCAGCCAAGGCTTCCTGAGTAGTGCAGCTGCCGGACCCTGGTCTGAGCACTTAAGGGGTTAATGTCTGGCGGCCTCACAGCCAGACACAGAGCAACAAACAGCTCTCCTCCTGGGTTGGCAACACCAGGCCTCAAATGTGGGTTTGCTGCTGCGAACCAAAGTGAGGTCCAGTACCCATCCCGCCCCTGTTGCTTTGGCTGGTGGAAATCTATCCTTTTAGAGAAGAAAGGGAAGGACAGGAAGCCTGAGGCCCACCTTGACCCCACTGACTCCTTGTTCTCCCACCTCCTGGACCAAGCTTTTGGTCTGCTTTTGGTCAGCTTTATTCACTGACTTCACCTCTGCTCACTCCTCAAACGGTTCTTGTTCCTAGCAGTGCAGTCCCAGGGCCAGCTCCCCACTCAGCCTATCTCTGAGTGTTCACATTCTCCACCACTTTCCTTTGTTGCCCACAGCTCAGGCCTCTCCATTTTTGTTTTGCCTCTCAGAATCCCCTTAGGGGGTCTATCCTATGGCCAGACACACCACCCACACATCAAACCCAACACACCCAAAACACGACCAAATGCTCTCTCCCCTTTAGACCTGTTCCTTCCCAGCTTGAGTGGTGGCACCTTGTCCACCCTTTGGAAGAGCAGCTTGGGAGAGGTGCCACCCAATGCCCTTGGGGATGCCCTCCAAGGTGCAAGCATCCATCTCTGCTGAACAGGGCATTAGGATTGATTGCTTGAGGACACCCAGGCATCTGACTGGCTTCCTTCCTGCTAGACACACCCCTCTCAGGCCTCACTCCTCATCACCGCAAAGGTGCTTCCTAAATGTCATCCCAATCACATTCTCTCTCTGCTTAACGTGGTCCCAGGACTACCTTTAGCCTTAGGATGAAGTCCAACTCCTGACCATAGCAGACAATACCCACGATCATACTTCTTCTCCCCTCAGATGCTTCCACTTAGCTCACACCTTGTTCTCACCTCCAGTCATACCGGGCAACTTGAATTCCTTGAATTTACCTGCTCCCTCTCACCTCTAGAACTTTCACATGCCATTCCCTCTGCCCTGAAACACCTTTGTCCATTCAGGTCAGGTGCTTCCTCTCCCAGAAACATTTCTCAAACCCTCATTTCCCAAGCCAAACCTGTGTGAGGTGCCTTCTGGAACTCACCTAGGTTATAACTACAACCATACCATGTGTAATGTGCTCGGTTGTCATTTTCCTCCATCAGACTGGTGTAAATCAGATTTGAATCTTTGATTCCTATTTTTCTTCTCTCCCCTGCACCTGCCTTTCACCAGAGCATTTGTTCATTTCCTGGAAGCCAGGTGGATCTGTGTCATTTCTCATTCCCTTTGTACCTGAGAACATAAGAGCTAGACCTGCTCATCCTCTGGTATCTGCAAAGTGAACAGTCGGTGCCAATGAAATCCTGCATAGCCAGCTCACTGCTCTTTCCACTTGGCTTGACTTTAGCTTCCTGAACAGGAATAAAATGAAATGTGTTCATTTGTTTATAGCATACTCTCAAGTAGTATGGTGTGGTTATAAAAATAGCATGTATTTAGCTTTTTAAAAAATCTGACAAGTTCAAATGAAAAAACAAAAATTACCATAATTCTAATAAAATAAAATAAAAACATTTTGTGATTTCATAGGTCCCAAATAGCTATTAATTATATTATTCAAATTGTGAATTTATTTGATTTTTATTGTGGCAGCAAATATAGTTATGAGTAGTCTGTTCAATACTTTTACCTGTTTATCTGAGTTGATATCTTTTCTGTTGAATCTCAATCCAAAGTTAAAGAATAGGCAAATTTGGGGTCTTCTTTTCAATGTGTGGATAGTTCTCTATATAACTAGTGGAAAGATGTTCATTTTATTAGATGTGAGGATACCATCAGAGAACAACCCACTTCTAGACATCTGGGGAATTAGCAAAAGGCATCTTCTGACTCGACCTACTTCTGGCTTCTCTGTTTCAAGGTTTTCTTACAACCTAGGTGAAAAGAATGTGTAGTAAACCCTCACAAACCAGAGAATGGCATCCAAATAAAAGTCAGACATATTAGGAATAAGAAAAGAATATTTTTACCTATTATTACTTACTCTTGTTTTAAAAAGAAAAAAACTTGGCTTGTTTCTTTGTAAATCTTTATGTAATATATACTTAAAAAATCTAATTAAACTATGAGATCTTTTATATCTAAATCAAGAAATGGAAGAGATTTCTAAATAATCTCTTTCAGGTAAATAAGATAATAAAGTATGCACACTAATTCTTATGATGACAGTGTGATACTTCTGTTTAATCAAGAGTTGCCCAGGCATTAATTTACAGAAACTCTTTCAAGTAGGTTAATATTGTGACATTTCCCTCATTTTTCATGAGTCCCAGAGAGAAGTTAAATTTCTTCTCCAAGGGCAAACAGCTCTAAAACTAGAAAGCTCAAGTTTTTAAAAAAACACCACATTTTTTATTGTGGTAAAAAAATAACAGAAGTTATCATCTCAACCACTTTTTAATTGATTTTAGGGAGAGAGAGAGATTTGTTGTTTTACTTATTCATGCATGCATGGTTGATTCTTTTATGTGCCCTGAACGGGGATTGAACCCACAACCTTGGCATATCGGGGTGATGCTTTAAACAACTGAGCTAGCTGGCCAGGGCTCAACCTTTTTTTTTTTTTTTTAAATACTCACCCGAGGACATTTTTTCTATTTATCTTCAGATAGAGTGGGAGGGAGGGAGAGAGAGAGAGAAACATCAACGTGAAAGAGACACATCAACTGGTTGCCTCCGGCACGACCCCAACCAGGGCTTGGGGATGAACCGCAACCAAGGTATGAGCCGTTGGCCGGAATCAAACCCATGACTTTTTTGTCTGCAGGCCGACACTCTAACCGCTGAGCCAAACCAGCCAGGGCATCAACCATTTTTAAGTGTATAGTATGGTAATGTTAACTGTATTCATATCATTTTGCAACAGATCTGTAGAACTTTTTCATTTTGCAAAACTGAAACTCTGGACCCATTAAACTACTCCCCATTTCCCTGCCCTACAACCCTTGGCAACCACCATTCTATCTTTTATTCTATGAGTCTGACCACTTTAGATACTTTATATGAGTGGAATCATGAAGTATATGTCCTTCTGTGACTGGCTTATTTTACTTATCATAATGTCTTCAAGATTTTTCTATGTTATAGCATGTGACAGAATTTCTTTTTTATTGCTGCATAATATTGCATGGATATACCACATTTTCACAGCACCAAGAGCACTTAGAGAAGACTTCCTGCAAGAGATGCTGCCTAAACAGAGTCACAAAAATGGGAGTTAGTAAAATAGGGTAAACTCAAGGCACTTACCTAGATACTCTGGGACTGAAATAAGAACATTGTTTAATTGGGTGTTTTTTGCTTCCTTATATTCCAAATCAATGATTTGCTTCTTGGCTTCATTTACTTTACTATTGACTCTCTGTAAATTATTCTTTATTTCAGTTAGTGCATCCTTCATTTCTGAGTGGTCCTTTTTTATGCTCTTGAGGTCCTCACTAAGTTCCTTGAAGTTCTCACTAAGTTCCTTGAAATTCTCATTAAGTTCCTTGAGCATCCTTATAACCAGTGTTTTGAACTCTGCATCTGTTAGATTGCTTATCTCAATTTCAGAACAGCAAAAAGAAAAAAGAATTTTTAAAAAATGAGGATAGTATAAGGAGCCTCTGGGATAACTTCAAGTGTACCAACATTGGCATTATGGGGGTGCCATAAGGAGAAGAGAGAGAACAAGAAATTGAAAACCTACTTGAAAAAGTAATGACAGAAAACTTCCCTATGTGAAGAAAACAGATATACAAGTCCAGGAAGCACAGAGAGTCCCAAACAAGATGAACCCAATGAGGCCCACACTAAGACACATCATCATCAAAATGCAAAAGGTTAAAGACAAAGAGAGAATCTTAAAAGCAGCAAGAGAAAAGCAGTTTGTTACCTATAAGAGAGCTCCCATAAGACTGTCAGCCAATTTCTCAAAAGGAACTTTGCAGGCTAGAAAGGAGTGGCAAGAGATATTCAAGGTGATGAAAAGCAAGGACTCACAACCAAGATTACTCTATCCTGCAAAGCTATCATTTAGAATTGATCAGACATATAAAGATCTTCCCAGACAAGAAAAAGCTAAAGGAGTTCATCACCACCAAACCCATATTATATGAAATGTTGACAAGTCGTCTTGAAGAAGATGAAGAACACAAATATGAATAAAATGGCATTGAATACATATCTATCAACAATTGAATCTACAAACAAAATGAGCAAGCAGAACAGAAACAGACTCATAGAAACAGAGAATTTTTTGTTGGTTGCCAGATGGGAGGGAGGTTGGGGGGATGGGCAAAAAAGGTGAAGGGATTAAGTACAAATTGGTGTTAGACTGATGACCCTCAAAGGGAAGGGGGGAGGGAGGCAGGAAGAGATAAACCAAGGAACTTATATGCATATATGCATAACCAATGGACACAGATAATTGTGTGGGGAAGGCAGGAGAGGGATGGGAGCAGGGAGGAGGGGGTCACTGGGGGAAAAATGGGGTGACATCTGTAATACATTCAACATTAAAGATAAGTTTAAAAAATATATGAAAAATAAAAATAAAATAGAACATTACTAAAGTCAACAGTTACCAAACTTTTCCTTGGTAGATAGGCTAAAGCCCTACATATAAAACAAATCAAATATGCATTTTCTCCTATTGGAGAGGACAGAGGCAGAAATGTCAGTCTTCTCTCTTCTGCCTCACTCTTCTCATTGACTAAGGACTTGATGATCCTCATGATCACTGACTGGAAGTGGGGCACAAGGGGCTTCTTTGGCACTGGCAATGCTGTGTTTCTTGAATGGGGCTCTGCTTACACAGGTGTATTCAGTTTGATAAAACTTATCAAGCTGCACCTTGAGGATATTAAACTAAGTGAAATTAGCCAGGCACAATAGGACAAATACTGTATGATTCCATTTATATGACTTATACTTAGAGTAGTAAAATTCAGAGAGATACACTGTCCAGGAATAGGAAGAGTGGGATGGGAGGTTATTGTTTAACAGGCATAGGGTTTTATTTCTGGAAGATGAAAAACTTCTGGAGGTGGATGATGACAAGTGTTGTACAACAATGTGTATATACTTAATGCCATTGAACTGTACACCCCAAAACAGTTAAATTGGTAAATTTTGTGCTATATACACATTTCTCTTTTATTTTAAAAGAGAAAAATTTATCAAGCTGTATATTTATGATTTGTACTCCTTTCTATCTGTTAAGTTTTTATTGTTTTGAACCTAGCCAAATCATAATAGTTTCAATCATTACTCTCTGGAAACTTTTGAGGCATAGTTTTTTTCCATTAGTCAGACTAACAAATGTTTCTATTTCATGAAGGACTAAGGATAGTTTCTGCTTTTTCATCTCACCTCCTAAATAAATAAATAAACCAGTAAATAAATTTAAAAAACACACAAAATTTGACAACCTTGGAGACTCCCCCTCACCACTATTTCCTGAAATTTGTCAGTGGCCATTTATGCTTCTATTTAAATTTCCCTCTTCCAAAATGGTTTGTGCTGGCAGGCATGCCCTCCAGTAATGAGGAGACTCAGTTCTTACCAGGGTTTCCTCCTAATGAGGGGACTCCAGGGTTAAACTGTCATCTAGTGATGTCCAGAGCCAAGCTTTCAAAGATTCGTGATTATCTGGAAACCTTCCTCAGCTGAATGATATTTTTTCTAACTTCCCTGTCAGCAGAAATAGTCCTCCTGAAATAAATTGTTCACTTTGGGCATGGAAATCAAAGGAAACTGTTAGAAGATATTTATTTAAGATATTACTGCTGATTTATCATTATAATTTATTTAAGAAAACATTCATGAGCCCTTCTTGAAAAGAAAAGTCACTTGCTCATGAACAATGTAAGTTTTGGTGAAGGTTCATAAATATGTAACTCTAATTATAGAGAATTCTTTGTTTAGGTAAAACTTAGATTTGCTATAGTTATGATCTGAAAGTGCACTATCTAAATACATTTTAATTGGGGTGATTGTGTATATGTGTGTTCTTAATTCTGTTTGTTGATAATACAAATTAATAAAAAGTTAATTGTAACTTGTTAAAAATTCTATTTATTACATGTTGACTTGGCCATTCCTTAATTATGTGAGACAAAAAAGAGCCAGGAAGTTAGAAATTCAGACTCTTTAAAGATGAACTTCCTTTGTAGTATTTATTCAGTGAAATAATATTTTGTATTTTTGAAATAATATTTTTATTTTAAACTTAATTTTATATTTAAAAATATTTTCCATGTCATATGTGGTTTCTGATTTTTAATGTTAAAATGAATCCACAGACAATTTATATTTCAATATATATGTCCTGAAACCAGAAAAACTATTCAGATTTTCAAGACCATCTATTATAGTTACATTTTTACATGGCATGTAGAGTTATTTTTCTTTATTTTTCAGTTCAATTTGACCACAGCATTGAGAAGACCTACACTGATTCTGCATCTAACTGAACAGACCTAAATGATTTGCAAAAAGTTTAAAGATTTAACCAAGTAATTTTTGGAGTACATCAAGAATTAATTTCTTTCCCCCTGAATTTATTGCATGTATTATTAATAATATTATAATCACAGTTCTCTTTAATATTAATTGAGAATTTCCTATTTTCCAGACACTATTCCTGCACTTTACATTTATAATTTCATTTACTCTTCCCATTAGCCCTGTGGGATAGTACTATTATTACCCCCGATTTACAGATGAGGAAAACACAGAGAATTTAATTAACACAGAGCTAATGTGTGACAAAGCTAATATGCTAAAAGAGATCTAATTCAGGTGTCTCCTTAATTTCATAAAGCTACTTAAGAGGCAGATGATACCAGCAGAGCCTGAACATCTGCAGGGCCTTTGAAGTAGGACATTTTCATTTTTCTGGTCCCTTGTGGTATGACGGTTCCATGTCTGGCCAACAGCACATCCGAAATAATTTTGATACAAAGCCTATGAAACCTCTGAATGTTCACTGGCTTGGAGACAAGAGTTAGGACCTCTGTGCTCCACACCCTCCATCTCTCCATTTGAGGAGCTTCCATGAGCAAGGTTCCTTCAAGTACACACAGAGCTGAACTCCGAGCTCTGCCCAGAGAGATGAGCGAGTCTGGCCAAGGAAATCTGGTGCTAACTTGAGTCTACCCAATTTTCAATGAATAATAACTTTGAGACTGATCTTGAATCTTTCACTACTTCTGTGAAGTAGAATTTAGACAGAACATCTCAGAATTTCCTGACTTTGCCTTTTACTCTGAAGGATAATGCTCCGTGATATAGCTGAATGGACCAACTATCTTTAATTCTTGCCTTTTGAAAACTTGCTGGAGGGAAATGTCCAAAGATTCTAAATTTTAGTTTATTTTCAGAGCTTAAACTAATATCACCATCCAAATCTGTAGAAGATTCTGGCAAATAGCTAAAGCCAAGATGAGTGAGGTAGTGCCTTCCTCTTAGGTTTTTGGTGAGGGGTAAATGGTATAGTGAATATATGTGAAAGACTGAACTTACCTTAAATCTTCTGTAAGAGAACCTGTCTGTTCAAATACACCTTAAAAAAGCACTTTGTGGAAATTAAGGATTATTACAACATTTATAAAGCTGTCCCCAAGTTTATTATTAGTTTTTGGTTTGCTTGCTTTACTCTATTGGTTCTACTATGCATGTTAAAACAAGAGATCAACATTTGTATGAGAAAATAAGTTAAAAAATTATTCAAATTTAGAGCTCTCACAATTTTAATTGAAACTTCTACTTAGTCTCCTTTTTAAATTCCAGTAAGGACAAAAGAAACCTTTATTTGCCATTAAGTTTCTTCTTTGCATAAATATTATATTGATTTAAGTATAACTTTAATTAGAGATCTAGAATATAGGCTATCTGGCGAATTTTACTCTACTAAAAATGTCAGAGTAACACCATAGTGGTATCACTTATTAAATATTTGCCTTGAAAGTAGGGTTAATTTTGAAAGCTTTACAAGCAAAGTTACATCTGTATAACATATGCAGCACAGAAAACACTAACTTTTAAAACATCAATTCCTAAAAGACTGAAGAGTTAAGTTGAACTACATGAGAAAATCTTGAAGGAATTGGAATTATTAACAACAAGACTAAGTGAAGACTGGAGACCAAGAATGGGAATGAAATGTGTTCTGCTTTTTTTTTTCTTAAAAATGTTTTAAAATTTTTTTTCTTTATTGATTTTAGAGAGGAAAGGAGAGGGAGAGAGAGAGAGAAACATCGATGAGAGAGAACATTGATTGGCCGCCTCCTGCATGCCCCCCAATGGGGATTGGGCCCACAACCTAGGCATATGCCCTGACCAGGAATTGAACCGGTGACCTCTTGGTGACTGGGTTGATGCAACCACTGAATCACACCGGCTGGGCAATGTATTCTGGACAATGTATTTTTACAGGACTTTCAGGGGCTAAATAATTTGAAAATAGCTTATACTAATAAATTCTAAAACAATGTTAATCAATAGCAAAAGTTAATATTGCGGATTTAAAATATGCTCCATATTCAATAAAGTGACATAATTGCGATGTAACACAGCCAACTAAAACTCTGAAGAGGAGCCATACAAACATTCTACACAGTTATTAATATTGTTCTATTTATAAGAGGGTCTCCAGAGCTATCAATACACAAGAACATATTATCACAATTTCTTCACTCTGTGTTACAAATAACAAAACAGCACCAGCAGCTTATTGTCCCTCACAGGCTGCCACAGTTAATAAGGCCACATTTTAACACAGTTTTGAGATTCAATTTCATACCTATCCCAATACCTACAATTTAAATGTTAGACAATATCAAGCATTAGCAAAAATGTCTCACCCTGAGATTTCTAATACACTACTGGTAAAAAAATAATAATAATAATCTGACAATATCTAATACCTAAAGACATATTTTCAGATACCAAGAATACCTGGGCATGCTGCTCCTAGGTATTTACTTAATAAACACTTGAAAACGTGCCTCTGGTGATATAGACAAGAGCATTCATATTGGCATTGTCATAGCCAAATACTGGAAATAGCCCAAATGTCCATTGACAAGAGGATGGATCAATAATATAATACACAATATTCATACTATTGAGCCCTACTACAGTGGTTGAAATTGGTTAAAATTAATGTACTAGTGTTCCATCCATGTTTCTAATGGAATAATTTTGTTTTATCCAAGTTTATTAACTTAAAAAGTTTCAGAAAGCTATGTACAGCAAAGAACACCACCAAGAAAGTGAAAAGGCAACCCACAGAAAGGGAGAAAATATTTGCAAATCATATATCTGTTAAAGGACTTATATTTAGAATATATAAAGAGTTCTTATGCCCTAATAATAAAGACAAGTAATTCAATTTTTTAAAAATGGAGAAAGGATCTGAACAGACATTTCTCAAAACAAGATATACAAATAGTTAATGAGCACATGAAAAGATGCTCAATATCATTAGTCATTAGGGAAATACAAATCAAAACCACAATGAGACAAAATAGACCCAGAGACATGGAATTGGGGTGCAGACTGACAAACCTCAGAAGAGGTGGATGTGGGGGGAGGGAAGAGATAAACCACAGAACTTTCATGCATGTGTGTGTAAACAAGGACATAGACAATAATGCTGGGGGGGTGGTGGGGTGGGATTGGGAGCAGGGTGTCAATGGGGGATAAAAAGAGAAACATCTATAACAAAAATAAATTAATTAATTAAAAAGCAACAACCCAGGATGAGATACCTCTTCACACCTACAAAGATGGCTATTATCATAAACTTGGACAATATGAAGTGTTGACAAAGATATGGGGAAATTGGAACCCTCCTACAGTGCTGTTGGGAATACAAATTGATGCAGCGTCTTTGGAAAGCAGTATAGCAACTCCTCAAAATGTTAAATATAGATTTATCATATGACCCGTCAACTCCATTCTAGGAATATACCCCCGAAAATTGAAATGTGCTCACATAAAAACTGGTACAGAAATATTTATATCAGCATTTTTCATAATAGCCAAATGTAGAAAAAAACCCTAATATTCATCAACAGATGAATGAATAAATAAAATGTAATACTTGCATACAATCGAATATTGGACAATAAAAAGGAATGAAGTACCAATATACACTACTACAACATGAATGAACCATAAAAATGCTGTGTCAAGTGAAATAGGTCAGACACAAAAGACCACATATTGAATGATTCCAATGATATGAAATGACCAGAAAAGATGAATCCATAGAGAAAACAGATGAGTGGCGGTCTAGGTCTGGGAGGTTGGGGGGTGGGTGGGAGGAAGAGAAGTGACTGCTAATTGCTACAGGTGTTTCTTGGAGGAAGATAATGAAAATGTTCTGAAGTCCGTTGTGATGATGGTTGTGCAATTCTGTGAATATATTAAAAATGAATCATACACTTTAAATAGGTGAATTGTATGGCATGTGAACTATATCTCAATAAAAGTTATCAAAAAGGTTATGTTCATTAAAATGCCACATATGCAAGTTTTAAAACATGTAAAATAGTATTACATATTGTATATACAAACACATGTTTGGAAACAAGCAGGCAAGGGTGATATTCATATGCTGAAATACTCATACTGACTCATCAGAATAGATGGCAACCTTTACACAGCAGTGAGTGCTTGAAGAACATCTGTCCTACAGGCAGGGGAAGGTAAATGTCAAATTCAGAAAGCAATCACCTCTGTGCAGGGAGAGGGGAAGGATGTTGGAGAGGGAACTCAGAAGTCCTCAACTCTATCTATAAAAGAAACTTTGAAGTAAATATCACAAAATGTTCAGATTTCATCAAAGTTGGTTGGTGAGTACATGAATATTTCTGTATGACTCCCTATATTTTTCTGTATGCCTGAAATACTGCACAGTTTTAAAATTCTACATTTCTAAGTCTGTCTCACTAAAGGCCATGGCAAATGCCTTTGATGGAAGCTGTTTGTTGCTGGTCGTTAAACATTTGTTAGCATGTTGTTTAGTTCAGGCTGAAAAAGCCTGCCCATTACCACAAAAGCAAGGAGTAGAGGGATCTTCATGCACAGTGATGAGAAAGTCTATCTAGGCACATTAAAGGTGTACCAAGAGCCCCATGATTCGGAACCACAGACTGAAAGATAGCAGGAATTGCCACTGAGCACAAAGCAGAGGGTTTGTCCCCACCCCACCCCTTGACTTCCCCACCCTCTCCCCCATCCAGCCTGGTCCAACACTCCTGAAGTAGCTCAGCTTGTAGCAAAGTCCAAGGCAGGCCAAAAACTTCCTGACCCAGAAGCAGAAGGTTTACGAGCATTTCTGGTAACTTAGATTAAACCTTTCATTTCTGGGAGCAGGTTGCTGAAAGTTAACTTTCTGGCATAGGCAGGTAGTTGGGAAGACTTGATCAGTTATTTAATAACCTAATCTCAATATTCCAAAGCCAAGAACACCAAACAATTAAAAAAAGAGTGAGAGAGAGCCTAGTCCTTCTTGTCCTTTTCGACACATTGCTAGTACCAGAATTTAATGACTTTACACCAAATGCCAAGTATATTAAAAGTAATTCCTGTATATTTCTCCTTCACATTCACTCGGATTTTCTTCTCCTGCCAGTCTCCTTGCTTTTTTTGTACAGAGGGTCCAGGGATTGTAAAGTGGAAAGGAGAATGAGTTGATGGGTCAACAAGAATAAATTGCGTGGTGTGTGTAATGGTCAGATTACTTGAAAGATGTTTCTGTGTTCCCTTAGTTAGTAGAAGACACTCCAGGCATTTGCCTATATTACACAAACTGTTTTGAGAGTTAATTCCTTTCCTCGTGTGACTCATGGTCTTGCAGGTCCTTCTAGAGGGGATAAAAATACAATGGATTACGTACGGCATTGCAGAGTCTGCAATTCCCAAGGAAGAAGTGGCTTTAGACATTTATATTCCGAGCTTGGCGACCGAGTGCCAGTGAGTGTGTCCGAAAGCAGTTGGAACTCGGACAGTTTGTGCTGCAATGCAAGGACAGGAAACATTGTGAGGTTCTGCAACCGTGGTTGGCTTGAGATAATACCATTGTATAACGAGGCGCAGCGACCGCTCCCACCGCTGAGAGCCTGGGGCCTGGCGTCTGGCTCCTTGGCTGCAGGCCGGGCAGAGGTCCTGCCGTCTGAAGGCAGGGTGTGTGTCCCCTCCCAGGCGGTCCACACACACAGTGCTGGCCACACCTCACCTTCCAGAGGAAATCTGGCCAGAAAGCCAGACTTCATGACTTCTCCTTTATGAGTCTTACCCACCCCCAGTCCTTGCCCAGGCTTTTGTTTTCCACTGGTTGCAGTGGTGGTATTCACTGTGCACTTCCATCAGGATTTAAAGTCCCAGGCATTAAATGAGCTGATGACAGGGTTATTGGAAAGATACTGTATCTTGCTGTGCCTAGCAGTCTCCACTGTTAGCATTGAACCCTTGCTCTTCAGAGAGGCCCTAGCTCTCATCACTTCTACCAACTGCTCTTCCCACAGAGCTGGCCCATCAGGCAGGAGCACTTACCAAGGACTATTTTAGACGGATTTAGCAGCAATATTGTTTAATTTCAACTGGACATTGTTCTAGACACACAAAAGAGTTCAAGGATGTGGCTGTTGGATTTTGTTCTTCTCCCCCCTCTCCCCACCCCAAGCTATCAGGTTTCTCTGGGAAAATGGGATGAAAATGTTTGGGGACATTTCCACAATAAAACACTCTAAATTTTTTTCCCCAGATTTCCTTTCTAGCCATGTCAAGATTATAACTCAAATATGCAAAAGTCAGGAAATTCCAAATTTATGTTGACACTTTCCCCTAAAAACCCTCAGCAAATGATAAACAGCATAGAACTTCTGTTTCAATTCAAAAGTTACAAATTTGACACAGGTTGCTAAATTCTTCTAGCAAAAAGGTGCTTCAGGGTGAGAAAAAATGGCCTTTTAGAAAGCAAAATCTTTCAGTCCAATACTTTTTCTAAGTGATTTCTCAGTACAAATGATGAAATGGTCACTTCAGGTAGGTAGGCTCCTAGATTTAATTTTTACAAATGGGAAGGAATTATATTTACTGATGGAAGCAAATGAAAAAGTGGTGAAATTTATCCATGAGATCAGTGGTTCTCAAGGTGAGAATGAGCATGTGGCAGGCACCAGCCAGGGGACTTTTCTGGACCCCCCCACATCAGTTACTCTCAAAGGTTCTACAAGCCCCAGTAGAACCCTCCGGGCAGTGGCCTGGCTCCACAGTGAGACGGGCACCGCTCCCATCACTGCCGGCTGTGAGCTGTGGGATGAGAGCAAATCATCTGGCATATCTCACAGCCAGTTTCCGCATCTATAAATTGGAGGATGATACTAGTATCTACCTTATGGGTTGTTTGAGATAATGTACGCTAGCACAAGAAAGTTCTTCTAAAAATGTCTTTATAAAGATTAGTGAAAATATCAATCATCCAGATAATAGTATTCACAGTGTCATGGAAAATAAACATCATCAGCATGAGTGTCAGAAGCGTATTAGAATACGCTTCCCATAAGAGCAGAAAGAACTGGATGGAAAGAAAATCTTCAGGGAAAAATTTCACAAGGAAAATGGAATGTTCCTTAGACAGATATTTCTAGGGCCACAGAAATGATTAATTATACTGACAGAGAAAGACAGTGAAAAAGCAAAACATGTACCTTCTAGGTCCATGGTGTGAAAGACCCATCAGTTGTAGTAAAAAAAAAAACAAAACTGAAAAGCATGTGGTTTGCATGTTATAATAAAAAAATCAAAGCGCCAACAGAAATATGGGCCTTCTAGGAGACATAGAAAGAGGCAAGGATAAGATCTGTAGATTACAGATAACCAGTGAGGAAAGCCAGGTAAAGTAGGGCCGGGGGAGAAGGCAAGCCCACAGGCAGGGAAAGCAAGGTCTTTCTCCTCTTCACATTCCTTTGTTAACCTGTGATCACTTTTGGCTGAAGGCCTGGGACTGGGGAGAAGATTGGCCAAGCTCCGACAGACAGCGGAGTATTGACACCACATGTCTCCAACTAACACAGTCAGATGACCCAGGAAAACCAAGCCACTTTTTTAGACTATGGTATGATAAGGAAATCTTGGAGGACTGAAAAAGGCAAATCTGTTTTCTTTCATGTTAAAATAGGAAAAAAATAGAGAAAACCCACCAACAATTCTGCCCATTAAATGAATAGATCAGCTTAATTTTCATATCTTAAGGATATTATATTTAAAAGTCATCTGTCAATACAGAACCAAGAAGACTGTGGGAAGAGGAAACCATTCTAGACCAATTTCATTTCTGTCTGTGATAGACAGTGAGACCATGTAATAAAGGCAGAACAATGTGAAATTCAAGGAAACGTGTGCCATCATCTGCTCACCGAACAGGGCTGGCTTTCCTTCTCACCTTCCTAGTCTTGGTCCCTTCTCCCTAACCATCTGCCAGAGGGCTGCCTCTTCCCGAGGTCCGCTTACCTCCTGCTGTGTTTGCTTTTAGATTTGTTTCCAGCCATATCTGTTGTTTTCTAGGTTTAAGTGGCAGTCAAGATTCTGTGGAGAAATGAGGGTAGGATTTGGAGTCAGAACAATAATGGATGTCTGGTCCTGTCATTTACTTCTTGTGTGGACTTAGGTGGGTCACTGACCCTTTCTGACTGAGATAGCCTCTCTTATCCAATAGGGATCAAAATACCATCCTTTCATGATGACTATGAGGATTAAAAATCAAGGACATCTGTAATGCACGCTTCAATAGAGGTTTTATTTATTCCTAACTTCTGACCTCACATCTTTTCTAGCTCTGGGCTTTATCTGGGTCCTAGAGCCTTAATGAAAGGTGTGTTTAGGTTTCCAAAACGGTCTAATAATGCACTTTGTTAGGCATTTGATTCTCTCTATGGGACCTCACCATTCCCATATTTTAGTCTGGATCAGGAAAGCGAGCCACAGCCCCAAGGCCCGGGAATGTCAACAAGAGGAAGTATATCTGTCCCTCAGCCAGCCACCAAGGCAGGGGCCTTTCTTCCCTTTCTTTCAACATTCTTCATCTCCTTTCTTCCTTTTTTTAATTCCTAGGCCTTGATGTTGACAATGAGGAAATTCACAGAGTCTACATACTTGTACCTGGGACCAAGATTATTTTCAAGACTAATTATCTGGGGGTTCAAATGACAATAGTATATCAATGCCAATTTAAATAAAATTGGAGTCCCAAATAGTTAGGGCCTTTCTCCCTTTCTGTTGCCCACAGCAAGAAGCTCAGCCTTTGTGCCCGTTGGCGTCTGACCCCAGGCTGACTTGGCCACATGTCACCCTTAATGCTGATACACCTGGATGTCCTCAAAGTTGGTAAATATTTACCTGTGCAGGAGGGAGGAAATGGTGGTTTCTGCACAGGGTAGGAGATGAGACAGCTCATTTCTCTGTGTCAATAGTGTGAAACAAACAATGGCAATGTGCAATGATGGCACACTACCTGTTAGGTTCAGAGAAGGGAGCTACCCATGGCCATGACCTCCAGACTCCATCTCTGCACCTTTTGGAGCAGTTAGCTCAGGGCAGGCTGTTTTCTGTCTGTTGTTAGCTCTTTACTCCATCATGCTGCCCTCCACACTCTAGAGGAGATGACCTTAGAGATTGTGGCAGGGACTTTTCCATTTTCCCCAAAGTGTTTAAGAATTAAATGTCTATTGCTTTCTCATTATTCTCAGTTTGCCCGTAACTTCCATCTGGCAACTCTCTGCTAAGGAAGAGAAAAGAGAGTGGGGAGAAGATATGCTGAGATATAAAGAAGCAAATACGTCTAGGAAGAGGCAGCACTAGACTGCTTCCAAAAATGTACAATACAAAGTTGAGAAAACTGCCCCCAAAAGTTCTGAAATAGGAGGAAAATTTTGCTACTAAAGGAAAGGGAAGCCAGTATGGTTTCCTTGATTAACTATTCAGATTTCTGTTCCACTGTCCTTTTCAGTTTGGGTAAATAGAGTCTCAGCATACAAATGGAATTGGCAAACTAAATTTTCAGCACATCTGAGGGAATCACTCATCCCTTTCAGGCACTTTAAGCTTGTCAGGATACAGCAATATTCTTTTATAGTAAATGACTTCTGATGAATTTGGGTACAGGGTAGACAAGAGTTCTTTGTACTATACTTAGAAATTTTCTGTAAGTTTGATATTATTTTGCAATTAAAAGTTTCTAAAAAATAAAGTTAACACTTCAAAGAAAAAAAAGCATGGGCTGTGAAAAATAACCAAGACAGTTAAATAGCTAACCATAGCATACAATACAGAGTGATATCTTTCCTCTTTGAACATTCATTCAACCAACAATTATTGAGCTCTAGGGAGAGCCAGGTTCTCTGGTGCAGGGATGTGGCTATGAACAAGAAAGAAAGGGAGTGCAAACACAAGTCTGCAAGATCCCTAACGTGATCCACTCTGAGTGCCAATGGTGATGTGTGCTGCCCAAATGAGCAGAGAGGAGGCAAGTGGACTCTGCAAGTGGCCAAGTTGTCGGGAAGGCCTCTGACAGGCATTGCCATCAGAGCAAGTCCTGTTGGAGAAAAGAACCAGCTATGTGAAGATCTGGGGTGAGCACCCAGCCTGGGAGAACAATACATGCAGTATGACTGAGCAAGAACCAGGTAGGGGCTGGAGGAACAGCCAGAGATCAGTTCATTAATTAATGTATTGATTAATTAATGGAAGAACCCTAAAGAATATAACTAGTTCAATTTCATCATTAAATAAGAGGATAAACATGTCTAGGGCATTTTCTTGTCTATATCACATAAAGAGTTAATGAGAGAGTAGGACTAGCTCTAAATTCTTTTGGTAGGTGGATCTTCTTTCAATGTTGTTTAAAACCAATTTCTCTATTTCTTGTTTCAATTTTTCCCAAGGATTTTTTCCTCACTAGGCTTCAAGTCCTTGGACACACAATCATAAGGAATTGCCCAAATCTCGTCTGTAGTGAAGATCAAACAAGAATTGAACAAGCAAACAATAAACATCATATTGACTTAACCCAACCACATCAGGTTAATTCTGAAGGGTACTTATTACTGGCTGGTAACATGGTTTAATGGAGTGAGTTTAAATTTCATAATATATTCATTGGGCAAGCAATGTTCACATGCCCAAGTGTTGTTAATTAGTGATCTAGAATTGCCAGACAATAAGGGGGAGCCAAATTTCAGGGGAATTTAGGAGCAGCAGGGTATAAAGAGATCTTGATTGACACTGTCTTCAAAGGTCTACTAATCCCAGTATCTATGTGAATTGTTTTATGACCCAAATTGAGTTACCAACTGGGCTAGATATTGATGTAAAATACTCTAGAACAAATAGCGCTTAGATTTCTTGCTTATCATGATAAGATTAGCATTTGCAGATAGGCTTCTGAAAACCATTCTATTTTTTGTGTGACAGAATTAAATTGACACTGGAGAGGTAAAAAGAAGGAGACATTGCTTCTGTGAGTCAGGTGTCTGTGGAATTTCGTTGTGCCTATGTTAGCCTAAATTTGACTGTTACAATCTAAAATGTGGACATGCCCTGGTGGTGTGGCTCAGTTGGTTGGAGTGTCATCCTGTGCACACAGAAGGGTCGCAAGGTTCAATTTCTTCTGGTCAGATTATGAGTTTGATCCCAGGGCACATACTGGAGGCAACCAATTGATGTTTCTCTTTCGCTCTCCCTTTACCTTCTTCTCTCTCTAGAATCATTGAAAATCATATCCTCAGATGAGGATTGAAAAAATAAATAAAATATGGACAAACAGAATCAATTTTTCTATATGGAGTTTCCCCCAAAAATGAGTTACATTTTATTCATGATTGAAATATTCAGGAAAGTTGGATGTACACATGAAAAATATTTCAAGGAAATTTAGCTAATGTGAATTTGCTTGTCAGGAGATCTGAGATCCTCATTCCCTACCAGAGCTGTGTGATGGCCACCTTAGTCCACAGAGTTGATCAAAAAAGGTGCCTTGCATTTATAGTTAGTTATACTCAGCCAGTTGTGAAAATAATTTTCAGTTTATTTGTCACACAAGGGAAATATAATTATATAATTTATTAAATATAATAAATGTCTGGGTACAAAGCAATGCAGTGAATGTTCTCCTAGTGAACTGAATGCAGGTATGGTTACACACAGACCAAATACACCTGCTCTCTCTGGCTTCTGTGTTGGAATTTGAGAGGACTAGAAAATGAAGTTCCTCGCGAGGTCAGAAAGTAGTTTGGTAGATTTGGGAGATAGTTTTACAGGTCTGGAAAGAGAACGTGACTGAAAGATGTTGCTTGGAGACCAGAGGAACCTGCTTCTCTTTCTCCCCTCTCATAGGAAAATGAATAGGGAAGTGGGCAGAGAAAGGGAGCAAGGAGAGGTGAAGAGGGCTGTTCTTGGGCCAAATCCCCACGGCATTATGCCCACCTACCATGCTGCACCCTAAGAATTACATGAAACATGAAGAGTTACTTTGATTATTAGACTAAACCCTGCACATCTCTTCCTTCATTGTAGGTTATCAGATATATCACCTAGTCATATGTACACAGCTCTGGAAACTAGAGACAATTTAGGAGATATGCATGAAAATAACTTTCCTTATTTGATAAGTGAGAATATAAATGATGAGGGCATGGCAAGGGGAAGGCAAGTAGAGGAGAATATTAGAAGAATTCAAATAAGAAATTTATTCCTGCTTTAAGGCAATAATCTAGGGCTGGAAAGAAGAGAATATATATGAAGTAGTAACAAAGAATTACCAGAATTTTATGACATGACCTTGTTTTGGAAGGTTAGTTATTGAGTTAACTATAAGGGGGATGGATTAAGCCAAGGCCACTTTAGAAACCGTTTGTTCTCTAGGTGTCGGTTCAGAGTTGCCATTCTGAATTTTAATTGGTCATTCCATGAACGTACATAAGTAATGACTTTTTTCTTGCATTCTTTCTCTTCACTTCATGAAACTCCCTTGACCCTTTCTGCTCTTGTTTAACAATGAAATCAATGGCATCACTGCAATTTGAGGAGAGAAAAAGGAGTCCCTTAGGGTCTGCAGGCTCTTTTTCTCAGAGGAAATTAATTTGGGTGTTTTTCAGTTAATGCCTAAAATTGCTGAGATTCCTATAGCAGATGAAGTCCTGGCAGTGTAGGCGACAAATGAAAGGCCCAGAAAGCATAAGCTTTTCACCTAAAAAGGCAAACCGCCTTCACAACAAACAATCCATCTCTCCCAATAAGAAACTGAAAAAGATAAGGGTTCTGCTTCGCCTACATCCATGCATGGGCCTGGGAGTAAAAGTTTTCCATCTTAAACTCCAAGGACATGTGTAAACAGAGTCTCGGAGCTTCCTGGGAGGCTGCTTACAAAGAAGAACTAATCAGAAGCCTTTCATCTCTGACCTTTTACCTTTAGCTCTATTCTGGGGCATGGAGGTGACAGGGCTTGTTCCTTTGTGCCCAAGGAAGTGACAGGCAGTCTGCTGATCAATATCCCCCTTTAGTTGTGTCTCCAGAATTTTAGAAGAGGGATCAGAAAACGAAGCAGAAATCAATACTCAGGTCTAGTGAGAAGGAGGTTATCGTCACATTAATTTCATTTCTAAAAAAGAAGAAAACAACAAAGGCAAACTGATTACCTTTGTGATAATTAGGACATGAAGGCACTTTCTAAAGAAGTGAGGAACTGAGATCTTGGGTTTTAGTCAATTTAATTTAAGCCCAAGGTGAGATGTGGCTAGGTTTCTCAGATTTGATATTCTCTGTGCTGTTCACCATGCTTGATTTTCCAGTCATCACTAGTTGGACAATAATTTACAGCAGAAAAACAAAGAAGAATTTCTAACAACAAATCTAAGGTTTTAGGAATATTTACTTCAATAGATAAATGAGGAAGTTTGGGAGAAATCAACAAAGCAATTAAGAGACTAGAGGGGTTGATTTATGGGGAAGATCATTCCTTTGATGTTTAGCTGGGCTAACCAATTATTCTTTTTTTCTTTTTGACATGGATTAGGGAATAGGAGATGAGTAAAGATTAAGATTAGTAACCTACAAATACTGAAATGAATAATTTTACAGGAGAGATGGGAATTTCTTTCAAATTGGCCAACATAATTGAATAATTCTAAGAAATTAACTCAAAAGTATTTATGAATGCTTTTGTACCTCAGGCAGCTCTCTTTTATTGCTTCTTATATTGAATATACACTCACTGGCTCTTTGTTAGTTTAAAATGAAAAAAATTACTATTTGAATTCTTAATAGAAGGATGTTTGAAATATGAAAACAATTGCCTTTGAAAAACAGTAAAAACTCACCCCATGAGATATTTAAAATGACATCAACACATGTTGTATCACAGAGCAATGAGAAGACGGACTTTGTCTCATCCATCTCTGTGATGTAAAATTTCTTGTGGGAAATGTGTTTTAAACTTTTTAACATATCTTTTCTTTCTTTCTTTTTTATTTTTTAATTTTTATTGCCACCAATGCAGCCTAAACATGTTTTCTTTTTGAACTTGGAAATTTAATAAATTCAGTGGGTGGAGCCGGTCGGGATGAGTGGCGGAGGGATGTGGGTTGTGAGGCCGCCCCGGGCGGGCGGCGGCAACAAGAAGAGAGACTCGTTAGGGACAGCGGGCTCGCCAGCGCACGTTATTAACAAGGATCTTGGAGAAATTCATTCAAGGCTGTTAGATCACAGACCAGTTATTCAAGGCGAATTTGAAGAAAAACGTGGTCTTTGAGAAATGCGAGTTCTTGAGAATTTGAAGAATATGATCCATGAAACAAATGAACATACTCTTCCCAAATGTAGAGAGACAATGCAAGACAACTTAAACCAAGTTCTCCAGAAATTGCAAGCAGCTACTGACTCAGTCTGTAGACTCCAACAGAGGGAGCAGGAACGAAAAAAGATGTATAATGACCATTGAATAGCTAGTGAAAACCAGCATATAATCCAATGGGAAGAGCTCATGAAAGAACAACACAACAAACAGGCTGAAGTGGATGAAGAGCACAGAAAAGCTATGGAGAGGCTTAAAGAACAATATGCTGAGACGGAGAAGGACCTAGCAAAATTTTCAACCTTTTAAGTACTTGAACCACAACAATGACAAACTAACGAGAAAAAATTGACTTCCCCCAAAGAATTAACTATTCCCACCAAACCATTTAGCCTCTGCTTCAAACTGAGCAATATATTCAGTGGCACTCATACCAGAAGAAAGAAACTTCTGCTGGAGTCTTTTTTTTAAAATATGTTTTGTTTTTTTTAAATTTTTTTAGAGAGAGAGGAAGGGACTGGGGTGGGGGGGGGACATCAATTGGCGGCCTCCTACACGCCCCCTACTGGGGTTCCAGCCTGCAACCCCAGCACGTGCCCTGACCAGGAATGGAACCAGTGAACTCTTGGTGTATGGGACAACGCTCAACCACTGAGCCACACTGGCTGGGCGACTGAAGTCTTATTGAAATATTTAGTAGAAGAGTGCTATATTTTTCCAGTTTAAGTATCTATATATGAGCATTTGAATGGGCAAGAGTAGGAGGTAAAATGGGATAAATTTACTTTTTGTTTATCAGAATTGGTCTTCCTTTTTATTGATTATCTCAGGGAACTGTAAGTATAGACTTCTTAGAAAAATAATTTAATACATTCTTATAAAGGGATAATATTAGTTTATTATTGTGGCTTTCAAAGCAGATATAATAGCTGCCTCTTTTAGCCTCCTTGGCTATTGGAAGAACGTATAAAGTGTTATTCCATAAGTAATGTAGACGAAAACAACCATTCTTGGAACAGAGAGTACATTTAAGAGAAATGGGAGTATAACAGTCTCTACTATGACAAAGATGGCCATGTTGGTCTTTGAACTGCATGAAAGGTTACAGATTTTGCAGGGCAGCGTAATGCCATGTGTTTTGCTGATGACAAGACACACTTGTTAAGTTTTGTTGCCTTCCAGCACTTAATATTTTCAGCTTTTAAAACATGCTTAGAAGGAAAAGCTTACCAAAAATATAATTGACTTTTAGCCTTTCCAAGAACCATAATCTTGCCCATAGTATTTACCTCATTTTTGTGCCTGTTTTGCTGTGGGTGAGCTTTGTAAGATAAATAATGTTCATACATGTTTCAGTTATTTAATGAGTAATCAGCAAAATCTGCAAAGAGTCCCTCTGGGATCAAATAAAGATTCTGGTTCTGAATATATCAGAAGTGTATTTGCCCACATGGCAAATAATCCATGTTAAATGTAAATCCTTTTTAGTGTTCAACATCTGTTCTCATAAGCAGGTGTATTAGGATGAAGCATGTACCAATTCTGTCATCACTGTGATCTTTAAAAATCTGCATTTAACAGTCTAATAATTGAGGAATGAAGTTGATTTTTTTATTTGCCATAAATTAAGCAAAATTAAATGCAATATCTCAAGAGATTTATGGCAAATGAATTTGAGGTATGGATAAATCTTTCAAATATTTTTTATTGCTCTTCAATAAAGAAAGGCACGAGAAAGAAAATACCCAACTCTCTTATGTATCTCAGTCTTGCTAGTACAGAAAGTGACAATGCTTGCTTGTGTAAATTTATGGCTTACTGTCAAAGCTGCATTCTTGGCTGCATGTTGAAAATGTGATTAAAGTTAATAGAGGAGATGAAAAAAAAGAAATTTAATAAATACACTCTTCTAATTAGCACAAGATTAAGATTTGGGGGGAGGGGTCGAATTCAGATAACATAATATCTACTTAGTTCTTATCTGATTTTTAAAAATTAAGAGGTATAAGCAAGAGGTGGGTGCTCAGTTAGAGTTACATCATTACAGTCAGTTACATCATTACCAGCACATGCTCTGCTCGGCAGGTATTTAGTGCATACCTGCTCTGCCTCTTCATGCAGCAGCAGCCCACCTGGTCTTCCTGCTTCTTCTCATACACACTGGCTCGTGTCACCTGCTAGCTTAATCATGTCATCTTCTAAGTGGTTTGTCATTATACTTAGGATAAAAATACAAGCCCCTAACCACACATTTCAAGAACCAACAAGACCACCATCTCCTGCCCCCTCTCTGGTTCACTTCCTACCATATCTCCTCCACCTTGTTCTGGCTCACTTCACCCACATACACCGAGCCCAGTCTTGATTCTAGGTCTTGGCTGTTTCCTCTGCCTGGATTACACTTCCTGCAGGTCTTCTCAGGACTGACACCTTCCCTTCCTTCAGGTCTTGCTTAGGTGACATCCCTTCAGAGGGATGCCCTTTGACAGAACTAGGTCAAGCAGCACACACCATTCCTGTCATACTACTTGATTTTAACAGAGTATTTATTGCTTGCTTGAATCATATTACTTATTCACTTATATATTTATAATTTGTCTTCTTCATTAGTGTACTCCATGAAAGAGCGACTATCCTGTCTGTCGCAGGGTCCCCAGCATCTGGGGCAGTATGCAGCACAGGGTAGGCACCCAATTTGTATTTATTGGAAGAAAGGCAGGAAAGAAGGAAGAAAGGGAAGAAAAAGAAGCAAGGAAGGGAGGGAGGGAGGAAGAGTAATGCACGATGCCATCACCATGGGGTTCTAGAAATATACAGTAGGAGCTCCTGATGAGCAGAGGCAACATACTTCTGTTACCAGTGTACGCCTTGTGACAAGCACATTTGAAGATATTTTAGAGAGAGCAGAAACTTAATAAATAAGCTAAAATGTACAGTTAAGGATAATCATAAGAAGGCAACTGCAATAATTCAGTAGTCCCCCGTTATCCACGTGGGATATTTTCCAAGACCCAAAGTAGATGTTTGAGACCATGAATAGTACTGAACCCTATATATACTATGTTTTTATTATACATGCATACCTATGATAAAGCTTAATTTATAAATTAGGCCCAGTAAGAGATTAGAGACAATAATACTAAAATAGAACAACTATAACAATATACTGTAATAAAAATTATGTGAATGTGAACTTGTCCCAGAGCACAAGTTAGTGAGTATCAGAACTAGGGTCTGAAGACAGGTCATCTAGCTCCAGAATTCGAGCTCATAACCACATGTGAACTAGTAACTGATGGGGTGGGAGTCCCACTTGCTCTGGGAGATGAGGCTCACAGAGTGAGGAGTGAAGAACAGACTAGAGAACAAGTGGTGGGTGGCACAGTCTTGAAGAGGGTATGGGAGAGGCAGAGGTGAGGAGTTCTCAAACCATGTTCAAGCACAGTAGGGTGCACTTGTCATTTGGAGCCTTTCCCGACTTTCTGTTTTATTCTGTGCCCAAAACACAATACCCATCCAACAAATGTTTCTTGACCTGATAAGTAGGGTGACTATGGGGACTACTAATAAAAGTAGTGAGATGAAAAAAAAAATGGTGGTGGGCAGGACCAGAGGGAGGGTGAGTGCGTGAGAGAGTGAGCTAGTGTGTGAGAGAGTGAGTGGATGTGAAGGTGGACGACCAAACTTGTGCAGTGCAGTGATGAGGAGCAGAAGAATTCCTGTGCTGTGGACAGGAGCATCCCGCTCCCCAGTAAGTGGCTCTTCAGGGCACTTCTCCCTGCACCGCTGGGAGGTCCAACCATTTTGGAAGATCCCAGGTCTTCCCTGGGAGGAAGCAGTAGGAGCGGCTAAGGCCCAGCAACCTGAGCCCACCAGTGCACCTGGCACCATTGGACCAGTGGACACCCTGTGTCAATACAGACCAATGCACAGTAGTGGAGATGCCAAGGTGCCAGTTTTGGAAACTGCAAACAGCCAGGAGCCCAACACCATCCCCCACGGTAGCAGCCCGATCAGAGTTGAGATATACCCCCAGCAACAGAGGCTGGGGAACAGACATCCATCCCCAGGCAACAGAAACACAGACCACCAGCAGAGAACCATCCCCCAAAACTACAGCAAAGGCTGAGCTGGAGCTGAGCCCCACTGAAAAGTAGCACTCCCCAGCCACCAGCAGCGAGACCTGGGATTCCATCGAGACCTGTGCAACAGAGCTGCCCACAAGAGTGGTGGGAAGCTGGGGATCCATAGCGGACTGCGTGACCCAGCAGCCTACAAGAGCAGTGCAGAACCGGGTGCCAGACCGACCTGTGCGACCCAGCGGCCCACAAGAGTGGTGCCAAACTGGGGATCCAGAGGGACCTGTGTGACCCAGCTGCCCAAGGTGTGGGCAGGAGTGTGGCTCCAGCAGGGCCTGAGCAATACAGCTACAGGTGGCACCAGCGACCAGCTGAGAACACAGCTTCAGATGGGCCCATGCAATCCAGCAGCAGCACCTACCAGGACACACCAATACCAGGCCCCAGTAGTCAGTCCTCCAGGATCCACAGCAGGCAAGAGGCGACATGCAACAGAACAGTCTGGGGGGCACAGTAGCCTTATTTGATATACAGTGAGCTGCCTACACATCCAAACATCCCTCACCAGGTATAGAGCTACCAGACTGCTAAAATGGGGAGACAAAGAAACAACACCCAAAGGAAAGAAAACGAAGAATCACTGGAAAGTGAACTACATGAAATGGAAGAAAGCAACTTGTCAGATATAGAATTCAAAGCAATGATTATAAGGGTGCTCAAACAATCTGGTGAGAACTACAAGCAACTTAATAAGAATTATGAAGAGCTCAGTGGGAACTACTTCAGCTTAAAAAAAAAGGTAGAAGTTACACATAAAGAGGTAGAACTATGCATAAAAATCAAGAGGAAATAAAGAATGACATAGCTGTTATGAAAAATACCTTAGAAGGGTTCAATAGTAGAGTAGAAGAAGCTGAAGACCAAATCAGTGACTTAGAAGACAAGGTAGAGAAAAATACCCAAATAGAGCAGCAAATGGAAAAAAAGTTTAAAAAGCAGGAGGAGAGTTTAAGGGAGATGTGGGACAATACAAAAATGTAACAACATTCACATTATAGGGGTACTGGAAGGAGAAGAATCAGAGAAAGGAATAGAGAACCTGTTTGAAGAAATAATGACAGAAAACTTCCCTAAACTGGTAAAGGAAAAAGTCACACAAGTCCAGTAAACACAGAGAGTCCCAAGCAAAATGAACCCTAGAAGACCCACAGCTAGACACATCATAATAAAAATGGCAAACATTAAAGACAAAGAAAGAATCTTAAAGGAAGCAAGAGAGAGACAGAAAGTTACCTACTAGGGAGCTCCCATTAGACTGTCAGCTGATTTCTCAATAGAAACACTGCAGGCCAGAAGGGAGTGGCATGAAGTGTACAAAGTAATGCAAGGCAAGGGTCTGAATCCAAGACTTCTCTATCCAGCAAGGCTATCATTCAAAATTGAAGGAGAAATAAGGAGCTTCACGAATAAAATAAAAGCTAAAGGAATTTACCACCACCAAACCAGCACTGCAAGAAATGCTGAAGGGACTGCTGTAAGAAGAAGAAGAAACAGAGAGAGAGAGAGAGGGAGGAACACAGGCATAAAAATTAAAATGGCAACTAATAACTATCTATCAATAATTACCTTAAATGTAAATGGCTTAAATGCTCCAATCAAAAGACATAGCGTAGCTGATTGGATAAGAAAACATGACCCATATATATGCTGTCTACAAGAGACCCACCTCCCAACAAACTACTCACACAGGATGAAAGTGAAGGGATGGAAAAAAATTTTCCAAGCAAACGGAAACAAAAAAAAAGCTGGTGTAGCAATATTCATATCAGACAAAATAAACTTCAAAACGAGGACCATAATAAGACACAGAGAAGGTCACTATATAATATTAAAAGGATCCAACAAGAGGATATAACACTACTAAACATATACGCACCAAATACGGGAGCACCAAAATATATTTTAAAACTTCTGGAGGACTTCAAGGGAGAGATCAATAGCAATACGATCATAGTGGGTGACTTTAACACACCACTGACACCACTGGATAGATCTTCTAGACAAAAAAATTAACAAAGATATAGAATTTTTACAAGACGAACTACATCAGTTGGACTTAATTGATATTTACAGAACATTTCACCCCCAAACTGCAGAATATACATTCTTCTCAAGTGCACATGGGACATTCTCAAAGATAGACCACATGTTAGGACACAAAGCAAGTCTCTACAAATTCAAGAAGATTGAAATCATATCAAGCATCTTCTCAGATCACAGTGGCATGAAACTAGAACTCAATTACAATGAAAACACACAAAAACATTCAAACACTTGGAGGCTAAATAGCATGTTATTAAACAATGAATGAGTTACTAATGAGATCAAGGAAGAAATTTAAAACTTCCTGGAAACCAATGAAAATGAACACAAAACAACACAAAATCTATGGGACACAGAGAAAGCGGTCCTCAAAGGGAAGTTCATAGTACTACAGGCCTACCTCAAGAAACAAGAAAAATTTCTAATTGACTTTCTAACCCTACAACTTAAAGAACTAGAAAGTAAACAAAAAGAAAAACCCAGAGCTAGCAGGAGAAAGGAAATAGTAAAGGTCAGAGCAGAAATAAATGACATAGAGACCAAAAAAACAATTCAAAAGATCAATGAAACAAAAAGCTGGTTCTTTGAAAAGATAAACAAGATCGATGGACCTTTAGCCAGACTCACCAAGAAACAAAAAGAGAGAAACCAAATAAACAAAATCAGAAATGAAAGAGGAGAAGTAACAACTGACACCACAGAAACACAAAAGATCATTAAAACATGCTATGAACTATTATACACCAACAAGTTGGACAATCTAGGAGAAATGGACACATTTCTAGAAACACACACAGCCTCCCAAAACTGAACCGGGAAGAAATAGAAAAGTTGAACAGACCAATAACAACAAAGGAATATGAAGATGTAATTAAGAAACTCCCAGCAAACCAAAGCCCAGGCCTGGATGGCATTTCAGGGGAGTTTTACCGAACATTCAAAGAAGATCTAATACCCATTCCCTTCAAATTATTCCAAAAAATCCAAGAAGATGGAACACTTCCAAACTCATTTTATGAGGCCAGCATAATCCTAATTCCAAAACCGGATAAAGATACTACAAAGAAAGAAAACTACAGGCCAATATCCTTGATGAATACAGATGCCAAAATCCAAATCGGATCCAGCAATACATCAAAAAATTATTCATCATGACTAAGTGGGATTCATCCCAGGGATGCAAGGATGGTACAATATTTGCAAATCAATAAATGTGATACACCACATAAACAAAATGAAAGGTAAAAACCATATGATCTTATCAATAAAAGCATTTGACAAAATCCAGCACCCATATCTGATAAAAAAAAAACCCTCAGCAATGTGGGAATAGAGGGATCATATCTCGACATAATAAAAGCCGTATATGAAAAACTTACAGCCAACATCATACTCAATGGGCAAAAACTAAAAGCATTCCCCTTAAGAAGAGGAACAAGACAGGGATGCCCACTTTTACCACTTTTATTCAACGTAGTACTGGAAGTCTTAGCCACAGCAATTAGACATGAAGAAAAAATAAAAGGGATCCAAATTGGAAAGAAGGAAGTGAAACTGTCATTATTCGCACATGACATGATATTGTACACAGAAAACCCTAAAGACTCCATCAGAATTCTACTAGAGTTAATAATTGAATTTGGCAAAGTAGCAGGATACAAAATTAACGTCAAGAAATCGACGGCATTCTTATACATCAATGATGAACCCACAGAAAGAAACTAAAAAAAACAATCCCATTTACCATTGCAGCAAAAAAATTAAGATACCTAGGAATAAATTTAACCAAAGAAGTAAAGACCTCTTCACAGAAAACTATAGGTTATTGAAAAAAGAAATAGAGAAAGATATAAAAAAGTGGAAGCACATACCTTGTTCATGGATTGGAAGAATTAACATCATTAAAATGTCCATACTACCCAAAGCAATCTATAGATTCAATGCAATCCCCATCAAAATACAAACGACATATTTCACAGAACCAGAACAAACACTCCAAAAGTTTATATGGAACCAAAAATAGACCCCAAATAGCCACAGCAATCTTGGAAAAAAAAAAAAAGAACAAGGTAGGAGGGATCACATTACCAGATATCAGGTTATACTACAAAGCCACTGTAATCAAAACAGCCTGGTACTGGCACAAGAACAGACAGATAGATCAATGGAACAGAACAGAGAACCCAGAAATTGACCCAAGACAATATGCCCAATTAATATTTGACAAAGGTGGCAAGAGCATACAATAGAGTAAAGACAGCCTCTTCAATAAGTGGTGCTGGGATAACTGGACAGCTACTTGTAAAAAAATGAAGCTAGACCACCAACTTACACCATACACAAGAATAAACTCAAAATGGATAAAAGACTTAAATGTAACTCATGAATCCATAAAAATTCTACAAGAAAATGTAGGCAACAAAATTTCAGACATCATATGCAGTAAAATTTTCACTGATACCACACCTAAGGCAAGAGAAACAAAGGAAAAAATGAACACATGGGACTACATCAAACTAAAAAGCTTCTGCACATCAAAAGAAACAATCATCAAAATGGAAAGGGAACCCACCATATGGGAGACCATAATTGCCAATGATGCATCAGATAAGGGATTAATTTCCAAATATATAAACTGTTCATACAACTCGACAAAAGGAAGACAAAGAACCCAACTAAAAAATGGGCAGAGGACCTAAATAGACACCTCTCCAAACAGGACATACAAATGGCCAAGAGACATATGAAGAAATGCTCAGTGTCACTAATCATCAGAGAGATGCAAATTAAAACAACTATGAGGTATCACATCACACCTGTCAGAATGGCCGCCATAAACAAATCATCAAACAACAAGTGTTGGCGAGGGTGTGGAGAAAAGGAGACTCTAGTACACTGCTGGTGGGAATGCAGACTGGTGCAGCCACTATGGAAAACACTATGATGTTACCTCAGAAAGTTAAAAATTGAACTGCCATTTGACCCAGTGATCCCACTTCTAGGAATATACCCTAAGAAGCCTGAAACACCCATCAGAAAGAATATATGTACTCCTATATTCATAGCAGCACTATTTACAATAGCTAAGATCTGGAAACAGCCCAAGTGTCCATCAGTAGATGAGTGGATAAAAAAGCTGTGGTACATGTACACAATGGAATACTATGCAGCTATAAGAAAGAAAGATCTCTTATCATTTGAGATTTCATAGAGGGACCTGGAGAGTATTATGTTAAACGAAACAAGCCAAGCAGAGACAGACAAATATCATATGATCTCACTTATTTGTGAAATATAATGAACAAAACAAATTGATGAACAAAACTGACCAGGTACATAGAGGTAGGGTACAGACTGACAAACCCCAGAAGGGGTGGGGGGAAGAGATAAACCACGGAACTTATATGCATGTATGCAGAACTAATGGTCATAGATAACAAAGCTGGGGAAGGGGTATGGGGAGAATGGTGTCAATGGAGGAAAAAGGACAAACATCTGTAACAAAAACAAATGAATAAAAATAATTTTTTAAAAAAGGAAAAAAATTAAATTAAATTAAATTAAATTAAATTTAAAAAAAGTAGTGAGATGAGGTAAAAAGAGTTGGTTGAGCTCAGGCAATCGGCCAGCAGGCATTGGGTTTCTATTGCCTGGACCTCAGGTAAGGAGAACACCTGAGTGGGAGGAATTCACAGAGGGGCTAACCTGAACCAACTGGGCAACAGATTCATGATGCAGGCTCGCTGAGGTGCTTAGTTCATTTATTCACTACTTGCATATTTCTAAGGGAAATAATAGACTATTAAAGTGTTGTCTGGGTTGTAACCTTTGGGAATATATCTTTAAGGCTACTTTGAAGAAATTCATACATAGAAAATATATTAGTTCCTTCTAAGTGCTAGGAATTGCATTGGGTTTTTCCCTCTATGGATAAATGCTCCCTCCTGAGGTTGACTTCTTTCATCCTACAGCACATGGCCTGGATGTCAGATGTGCAGATATACCATACAATGGCCCAAACCTGCCTTCACATGGGCACTATAGGACCCAGTGGGACCATGCCCTTGGCACCACCCTAAGCAACCTTGATAAAATGGGTGACCATTTTTGTGGGCTCTTGGAGAGATTTCCAGATGCCTTATCTAGGCCCTGGAATCAGCCGCTCAAGCCTGACTCACTCCTACATTTGCCAGCAGATCCTGGAGGCCCACAATGTGAGGAAATCAGCAATACACAATTGGGGAGGTCTTTTGTATGGCAACTGAGCTTCACTTTTCCTGGCTCTAAATAGCACCTATACTATGGCAACATGATGTGCAGGGGCAGTTCTATTATAGTTGTTCAGTAACAACCTATGGTTTTATGTTAAACTGAATGACAAGGGATGTGGTACAGCATAGGAAATGTAGTCAATAATATTGTAATAACTATGCATGGTGCCACATGGGTACTAGACTTATCAGGGTGATCACTTCGTGAGTTATATAAATGTCTAATTACTATGTTGTAATTATCCATATCCAGCCCAGATCACTCAATCAGAGAAATAGTTTGTGGTGTTTGAGGGCAACCATTATTTCTCCTCGTTCTATCCAACAAAGACACAAACTATGCATGTGAAGCTTGCCTCCCGAAATGTGGAGAGCTACACAAAGTTGGAGAACCCCATGAAATCTGAAGATCTCCTGGATTATGGACCTTTCAAAGATGTTCCCTGCCTATAGTCAGGATACTTTTAAGTACATTATGAGAACAATGGCCCTTTCTTTACTATCACCAGCATGACTTGAGTCATCAGGGTCTCTCACTGGGGTAATATTCTGTAGAAGAAAATGGGGACTTGAAGCATGGAGGGGCTATGCTTAAGGGGCCGTTTCCATGCTATGATTGCCAGACACAGCCAGATAGTGGTATATTCTCCATCCATTCTCTTAAGACCATCTTCCCTGCTGCTGCCAGGATGTTTATTACCAGGATGAGATTGGCAATGTTTCCACCAGCCACCTCTTTATTTTGGATGATTCTATAGAGATGGAAATCCAGCCTTGTTTCCTTCTTTTTGGAGGGTGGAAGACCCATTACATCTTTGGCTACAACCTCCCAAGCTATGAATACTTTTGTAACTTGGGTGACCAGTATGCACTGAAAATAAGGTTTCTGGACCATATATTTGATAAGTGATAGATTCTCTGACTGTGAAGACCATCTTGCCTGTAGGAACCAGGAACATCCAAATTGCCAGTCCCTATGAAATCGGCCATGCTCCAAATAAGCTGCACTATGCCTACTTGGACACATTTGGCCACCCTGTGATTGTTTCCTAAAAAGAAAAATCTGGAAGGACAGCATATTCAGGACATCATGGTGCACTACACGTTCAACAAGGTGCTCATGCACCTGGAGCCCCTGCTGATGGTGGCCGCTTTTTACATCTTGTTCTTCACGGTCATCATTTATGTCAGGCTGGACATTTCCATCACAAAGGATCTGGCCGTGGTAGCCAGGATGCAGGTGACCTGCATCACAGAGCAGGTCGTGACCCTGCTCAATAAGAGAATAGATCTCTACCATCACTTTGACGAGACTGTCAATAGGTGCAAGCAGTCCTGGGACGTGTCCACCCTCAACAGTGGCAGGAAGAGCCTGGAGAAGGAACACAAGGCCTTGACCAGTGAGATCACGCTGCTGCAGTCCAGGCTGAAGACAGAGGGCTCTGACCTATGTGACAAAGTGAGTGAAATGCACAAACTGGATGCACAGGTCAAGGAGCTCGTGCTGAAGTCAGCAGTGGAAACTAAGCGGTTGGTGGCTGGCAAGCTCAAGAAAGACACGTGTTGAGAATGAAAAGCTCATCTTAGGAAAGTGACAGGAGCTGGTCATCAAGATTGACCACATTCTGGATGCTCTGTAGCCCCTGCTAGTTGTCTCCAGGGTGGGCCCAGAGTGCTGCACTTACAGATGGCAGATGTGGGGGGTGGAGGGGTGAGCAATGAGGTCAGTGAAGGCTGGCATCTGTATTTTGTAAAAGCCTTCAAGGAAGAGAAGCCTCAGACAACACAAGAAGCTGCGTTTTTGTCCCTAAATTGATGCTCAAAAAAACAAACAAAGAAATCACCAAAAACTTAAATTACATTAAAAATATAATACCTTTGTGTTTTGAAAAAAGACATTTTCAATATTTGATTGGTTTTGTTTTGTTTTGAAGCTGCAGATATTCTTTCAAGCCTGTAAGCTTCTTATTTCATGCCCTTCTAATTCTTAATGTTTGGGTATTTTGCAAGTGTGTGCATGTTTTTTAAAATGTGTGTGATCGCCTGGCCAGTATAGCTCACTGGTTGAGCATCGACCCATGCAACAAGAGGTCATTGGTTTTGATTCCTGGTCAGGGCACATGCCCAGGTTGTGGGCCTAATCCCCGGTGGGGGGCGTGCAGGAGGCAGCCAATCAACGTTCTTTCTCATCAATGTTTCTATCTCTGCCTTCCTCTCTCTCTAAAATCAATAAAGAAAAATATTTTTAAATAAAAAAATAAAATGTGTGTGACCAAAGGAAAATAAAGCAGGGACTGTGAAACAGAAAAAAAAAAAAAGAATTTTGATAAAGCCTACCCCCCCCTTTATACTGATGCATTGCCATCCAAAAATCTTATCTTAAATTTAAACAGTTGAAAAGGATGTGACTTCTAGAGTATTGAAAATATTTAAATCTGTAAATAAAACTCTATCTCACTTTCAAATGCATCAGTGGAATTCCAGCAACACAGTTATTTCTTAACTACCATTACCTGTTTAAATACTACAAGATTTTCATAGATAGTCAAAAATTTGACATCAATCCATTTTCTCCTCCAAATCTATATTTCCATTTCACATTCTTTTCAGAATATTATCTTACTGTAACATATATGCTTGAGAATTTATTTTACTGAGCACTCATCATTTGTTCCTAGAAAAATGTACATAATTAAAATTTAGTATTTTTAACAATTCCTGTGACCAAATAGTTCTGTTAAAAAAAATTTATCCTAGATGGAGTAACTGATACAACTTTTTGTAGTATATAATTGAGCACTTTTTCCAATATTGATAAATAATTATTAAATCTGATGATAAAATTTTGTTGGAAGTATCTCTTCATGAAATACAGAAGTAGAGATGTTAACTTGGTTGAAGGAGACAATATTTCAAATGGTTTCTTTTTTGATGGCTAGGAGATTTTTGCACTTTGAGGCAATGTATCACAATGGAATGTTCTTTTCCTGTCAACTCGGGTCAGACTTCCTGTGAAAGCAGAGGTGGGAAGGACACTGAGCCTTTAGGTCAGAGCATATTTGAAAGTTGAGGGTAGGAATTGGGACAGTCTTCTTCGAGGAAAACATGGACTACTCATCTAGAAAATCAAGTCAGAGCACTGAAAAGACTTATAGAATCTCCTGGTGCATTCTCCTTACTCTCTGCTGCAGACATAGACCATTACAAACAGATGACAAGTCATTGCACTACTGAGGAGGGTCAGCTTATGAAATCCCTCAAATACCTTAATAATATCATTCTTTTATTGACCTAATCATCACTGAGCACCTACTGTTTCAGGCACTGTATTACTAGGCACCGAGAACCCAGTGGCAAACAAGAGGGACTCTGGGGACTGAGTCAGTAGGCAATGGGATCATGAGATGACGAAAAATGAAGGATGAGGGAGGTAGAGGGTCTAGGATGATCCTCATATTTTAGCTTTGGGTACCTGGAGTGAAGTTAGAAAATAAGCCAGTTTGCAGAGATGGTGGCAAATTTATTCTCTGATCTGTGGACTGGGATGACTGGGGGAGCTACAGGTAGAGGCATTTGGCTCTGGTGTTTAATTGCAAGATACAACCAATTATAGTTCACTATCTTTTTTTTTTTAAATTGAAATTCAAAGCTCACTCACTGCACCTGTATTTTATACCATGTACTGTGCAAGTTTCAGGGGCTTCAAAGATGAGAGACAAGATCCTTTGTCTCGAAAATCTCACAGTCTAGTGAAAAAGGCAGATATGTAAGAGAAGGGAAAAGAAGTAAGTCCTGAAGAGCAGGCTTGGGTTTGGCTCTTATGCTAGACTTGGGCCTGGACATAGAGCTGGCTCTGACCTGGATCAACCAAACTTACTAGAATCCAAGAGCAGTAGACTTTATCTAATCTGAGCCTTTAGCTTTATAGATAAATACTGAGGCAGTTTCTTCTAGTGCTGACATTCAGTCACTGCTAATACCCAAAGGACATTCTTTGCAAGTACTTATATTCCTCACCTCAAAGCTCCACTAGAGCCATGAAGAAGCACTGAAGGCCCTTCTAGAGACATGCTGCCCCAAAGTGGGAGGTCACCTCTCACCAGCTTCACAGAGAGGTTTGTGGAGTCCGCACACTAATGCAGGTAGAACCCAGGATATTTTCTAGAAAAGTATTCTAAAGTCACTTTAAATATTCTCCATATCTGGCAATGGGAACTCTAATAAGAGAATATCCTTTATTTAAGTGTATATTATGTTTTTTCTAACAAGAACATGGAAACTTTATCTTGAACACATTCATCATTCATCTTTTAGGGGAGCTGATGAACAAATGTCTGAATCAAAGACCAAAGAAAACAAAGTGATTTAAATGGTCAAAAATGCCTCTTATTTTCACCTGGCCTGCTTTCTGACAGTTTTCCAGTCCAAATTGCTCACCACCACTAGCAGGTGGGTTAATGTATTCTCCAGCTCATGGTTCTTCTCCCTTAAACACAAGGGCTCTTGGTGCATGGATTGACGCTCAACCACTGAGCAACACTGGCCAGGTGAAATTTCACCATTTTTAAATAAATAAATGGCAGAAGTTACAAGACTACATAGAAGTCAGTCAGGTATACTCTAAACCCTTAGCTATACTTTCTAAGTGTTGATGGCTTCCAAAAGATTGGTAATTAGGTGGTGTGGTAAGGAGACAAAATTCTAGAGAATCCTTGGAAGGTCTGACCTGTTGTTAGAGTATTCACAAACACTCTAGAAAACCAGTCTAGAAAACCAGACCTCCTAGGAACACGGTTCAACTTTCAAATAGTCAGAGGAAGCTAATCTCCCAGTTTCAACTCCTGGAACCAACGTGGAATCAGAACTATTTCAGCCTCAAGTAGTGGCCAAAGTACATGTCAAGTGACCAGGAAATTATATATGTTGTTGTATTTATACAAACTACAAGCATAGTGGTATTTTTTCCTAGGGATTCTAGAAGAATACTTTAGTAAAGAAGTATGTCTTATTTTTCTAACTGGTAGACTAGAACTGAGATTTAGCCCAATTTATTCTAATTTTCAGTTTTGTACAGAGGTGAATTTAGCTGAAGTTAATGATGTTAGGTGTTAGGATGTCCATTTATTTTTCCATTGCTTTTTAAACAGAGTAGAAGGGAGAGAGGGAAAAAGAGAGAGAAACATCGATGTGAGAGAGATACATCAATTGGCCACCTCCCGCATGACCCTCACTGGGGCCAGGGATCAAACCTGCAACCCAGGTATGTGCCCTTGAGCAGGAATCGAACCTGTGACCCTTTGGTCTGTGGGTCTAACTTTTGAGCCAAACTGGCCAGGGCAATTGGTCTTATATTTTTTAAAATTTGAAAAAATAAGATGTTCCACAACAGTCAGTCAAGACTTTCATGTCTTTCCACTTAGGTTTCTCCTCCATCACATTTCTTCAGATCATATTGGAGCGGTCTGAAACATTCACATCTGGCTATGATGGCAGCTTACTCAAAACGTTGATGTCAGTGGAAATGATCTACAGTTCATAAGACAACATGACAAGAAGACTATCAGGGACAAAGTGATTGTTTGTTGTCAATTCCAAAAGAATTTAAAAGTAGTTTTAGTTTACAAAAAAGTTTGAAATGTCCTAAAATCTTACACTCACATGTAAAAGAAACTTGATAGTTTTCCCAAATTTGACAATAATTGTTAAGACTGACATGATATTACCAATAACAAGTAGTGAAACTGAAAAAAATCTGTAGGTAATATAGTTAATAATATTGTAATAACTATGTATGGTGCCAGGTGGGTACTTGAAATGCCAGAGGAACACTTTGTAAAGTATATTGTTGTCTAACCACCATGCTGTACACCTGAAATTAATACAAAATAATATTGAACGTCAACTCTAATTGAATAATATAAATTTTAAAACTTAAAAAAAAAATTTGTCAACCATGCCAAAGGAAAGACTGATTTATTTTTGTATTCTCTTTAAGAAAAATTCTATTATAAAATTTGTGTTATATATAGGGAGGCACTTATCACCAAAAACATAGGAAAGTGTTCTAGAGGTATGTCCAACAATCAGTTAACAAAACATATTGTTGTTTTGGATTTGGTGATCTTTTTGTGATGTGCTGCTAACTTTTTTAGACTTGTAATTTGTAGTGCTTCTTTTCTTATTAAAAAACATTTATACATAACATGCCCATACATACAGAGTACTAAATAATGGAAGTGCAGATGTAACAATATTAGGTATTGATTTAATACTCAGTAGTGCTTTATCGTATTATTGTTCTTTTCAAAAATTCTGACAGAATATATTAAAATATTTATCTTTGCTCATATTATGACCAGCTTGTTATGTTAATTTAAATTAGATAGCATTTGTCCGTACTTGTCTTTAATAAATCATCTTTCTAAATTAAAATTTTTATTTCCTTTAATATTTTAAATTAATGGCTATATACTCATCTTTATATCTAGACAATCTAAAAAGCCTAACGAAAAATTATATTCCTCAAAACAAAAATATCTATTTATGATTAATACCAGGGTATCACAATAAACTCTGAGTTATAGATTCTATAATTTAAGTTCATGGCACTTGCCTGTGTTTTACTGGTGGAAAAAAGGTATTTAATAAACACACAAATTAATGTCAGTCTTAGAGGAATACTATATATTCAAACTATGTCAGAAAGATAATAAACTAACATTCTTTAAAAATAATTGATTAGTCAGGACTTTTCAGATTGCACATAACAGAAAATCCAACTAAAACTAATGAAAACAAAGCTTCCTGGTCATAAGAGGGAAGTGTGGGGAGGGGTACCTGGCAGGGGATCCAGACCTGGACTCCACATCACAGCCTTGCTCACCTCTATGTTATCAACTAGACGACCCCTTCCAGCAACTCCAAGATTACAACTCAGAACCCCAGACCCAACTGAAGAAAGTCAGTGTGCCTTTCTCTCAACAGCTGTGTCTCCTTAGCTTTGATGAACCTGCCTTGTACACCTAGCACTGGGGCCAGAAAGAGACGCTAGGCAGTTGGGCCAGGAGAGATGGGATGCTGTTTTATTAAAACAAGATAATAGACCACAGGCAGACAAAGAATTGCTCAGTATGATTATGAAGTATAAAAGAATCAATCTGCTATTAAACTTAAGAAAGTGGTTTTATAGATGCTGCCTCTGAGACATTGTGTATGTGGTATGGGGTTTGTATGTGTGGTATATGGTCTGTGTAGCATGTGGTATGTGGTGTGTATGTTGTGTGGTATATGTTGCATGTGGTGTATATGTGTTTGTGTGGTGTGTGCATGTGGTATGTATGTGTGTGTGGTGTGTGTATGTGGTGTGTGTGTGTATGTGTGTTTGTGTGTTGTGTGTGTGTTGTGCATGGTATATGTGTTGTTTGTGGTGCATATGTATTTGTGTGGTAGGGTGTATGTGTGAAGTGTGCACATGTTGTATGTGTGTGTTTGTGTGGTGTGTGCTATATGGTATGTGCTGTGTTCTGTGGTATGTGTGGTGTGCATGTGTTTTGGTGTGTGTGTGATGTGTGTAAGTGTGGTGCCTACATGAAGAACAAAATGTCCACAGTAAACATCCATGGTGCTCAGTTGGAATGAGAGAGACCTTTCAGAGCTGTCACGAGTGAAGCTCTGGTAAAGTCACGGTTAAATGTTGAAGCATTATAAATTAGGTTAGAAAAAAGCCATCTGGCAAAGCAAACAGTAAGGGTGGGAGTTGGGGAAAAGAAATATAGATTGCAGAGTCCAAAGTGGACATGCTGACATTTCATGCGGTTCACTAACTGTACTGTGACCTTCATAAATTTCACTCAGAATTACTGTCAATAAAATTAATGAAATCACAGGCTGTTCAACAAAAGAAGCATCAATCTGTAGTTTTCCATTGGGTCAGTGAGACCTCAATTTATCGTAAGTATGCTTCATATCATCAAGGGCTGGGCACTGAGTTTGCTTACAGTAACTCAGGAATTTCATAAAAATTCTTTGTAGTGATCTTTCTCAACAAAGTTCCGGTAACTTTTGGAATTGGACCACTCCCCCAAAAAAAGACAAAGACAAAAAACAAAAACAAAAACAAAAAAACCCTTAGTTCTAGCAAATCAGTTTCAATTTCTACCATTCCAGAATAAAATCCCCCTTCAACTCTCTTAAAAGGTGTTTGTAAAAAATATTTGTACTCTTATTGTTCCAAATAGAAAGAGAAAATGGAGAAAACAATGGCTCTTTAAAACACATCACTTCCCAAATTTGAGATAAAAAATAGACATGATAGAGGTGCTATCATATGTGTTTCTTTCCTGAACGCTAATGCATATGTGTCCAAATGTATATATGAGTCTGAGTATCAATAGTACACTTAACTTGAAGACTTGTTAAGAACATTTCTATTAGTATATCATATCCATTTCTCACAATATTACATAAATTGGAAAGTAGAATTTTGTTTCACTTATGTAAGAAATTCATATGCAAAATGCTCAACGTCACTAATCATCAAAAGGATGCAAATTAAAATGACTATGAGGTATCACCTCATACCTGACAGAATGGCTGCCATCAACAAATCATCAGACAAGTGCTGGTGAGGGTGTGGAGAAAAGGGGACTCTAGTACACTGCTGGTGAGAATGCAGACTGGTGCAGCCACTATGGAAAACAATATGGTGTTTTCTTAAAAAATTAAAAATTGAACTGTCATTTGACCCAGTAATCTCACTTCTAGGAATATATCCTAAGAAGCCTGAAACACCAAACAGAAAGAATATATGTACCCTTATGTTCATAGCAGCACTATTTACAATCACTAAGATCTGGAAACAGCTGAAGTGTCCATCAATAGATGAGTGGATAAAAAAGCTGTGGTACATATACACAATGAAATACTATGCAGCTGTAAGAAAGAAAGATCTCATATCCTTTGAGCCGACATGGAGGGACCTGGAGAGTATTATGCTAAGTGAAATAAGCCAATCAGAGAAAGACAAATACCACATGATCTCACTTATTTGTGCAATATAATGAACAAAAAAAGCTGATGAACAAAATAGACCCAGAGACATAGAAAGGAGTATGGTTCAGACTGACAGACTTCAGAGGTGGGGGGCAGGGAGGAAGGATGAGATAAACCAAAGAACTTATATACATGTATGTATAACCTATGCACATAGACAACAATGCTTGGCTGGGGGGCAGAGGGGGCGGGATAGGGAGGAGTGTGTCTGGGGGGGGGGAAGGAGAAACATCTGTAACAAAAATAAATAATAAAAAAATAGAAATTCATATGCATTATACAAAATATATCCAGAGGCAACGACAAAATTCCCCTTTTCTGAGAGTAAACACAGGCCAGCAACTGAGTGTTTCCTGATAAGGACTTTGCCAAAGATATGGTCCCTTGGGGCTGGCTCTACCTGGCACTAATTTAACTGCTCTTTAAAGATACTTGAGTTAGCCCTGGCTGGTTTGGTTCAGCATCGGCCCCGAGTCATAGGTTTGATCCCCAGTCAAAGGCATGTACCTGGGTTGCAGGTTTGATCCCCTACCTTGGTTGGGGTCATGCAGGAGGCAACCAATCAATGTGTCTCTCTCACATTGATGTCTCTCTCTCTCCCTTCCTCCCTTCAACTCTGTCTAAGAAGCAATGGAAAAATATCCTTCAGATGAGGAGGGAAAAAAAAAGATACCTGAGTTAAGAAAAAAAAGCTGGGAATAAGAAAGTGGAAAGAGAAAATGCAAAGGGCTACCATTTGCTAAGATGTGTAAGAATATTGACTGTCTCTCAAAAGGCCCGATGATAGTCCCAAGCCACTGAGGAGAGTGGCATGGAACTCAGCAGCACAGGTCCTACTAATGCAAACAGGTCACCTCACTTGCCCAAAGTTACACAGCTGGCAGATACAAAGCTAGAATGCAAGAATTCAAGGAAAGATGTGATTCAATTACAAAGCTGGGCCTAGCACCATCATAACTTATTGATTGCCATGTTATTCAAACTGCCTTTGATAATTTTTTCATATTATCTCAACATCTAATATACTAAAACCTAGTGGTGATTCATAAGTTTCCTTTTAATAGCCATCAATCGTGTATTCTGAGAACTTAACAGTCAAAAGACTTGCCAAAAATGTTGGCAAGGATGTGGAGAAATTGAACCCCTCATGCATTGCTGGTGAAAATGTAAGATGGTATAGCTGCTTTTTTGAGGAATCTCCCTACTGTTTTCCATAGTGGCTACAATTTACAATCCCACAAATAGTGCACAAGGGTTCCCTTTTCTCCACATCCTCACCAACATTTGTTATCTCTTTGATAATAGCCATTCGGATACATGTGAGGTGGTATTAATTGTGGTTTTAATTTACATTTGCCTTGATGATTTGTGATATTGAGTGTCTTTTTATGTGTCTACTGGTCATCTGTATGTCTTCTGTAGAAAAATGTCAATTCAGGTCCTCTGCCCACTTTTAATTTAATTTAATTTAAAAAAAAATAATTTTTCGCCCTGGCGGGTTTGGCTCAGCGGTTAGAACGTTGGCCTGCGGTCCAGAGAGACCCGGGTTCAGTTCCCGCTAGGGGCACGAACCTCGGTTGCAGTTTGTCCCCGGCCCTGGTTGGGTCGTGCAGGAGGCAGCCACTTGATGTGTCCCTTTCACGTCAATGTTTCTCTCTTTCTCTCTCCCTTCCACTCTATCTGAACAAAAAATGGAAAAATGTCCTCGGGTGAAGATAAAATAAAAAAAAAATAAAAATAAAATAAAATAATTTTTCAATTACAGTTGACATACAATGTTATATTAGTTTCAGGTGTACAACATAGAGATTAGACATTTATATACTTTATGAAGTGATAAATCTAGTACCTATCTGACACCATATATAGTTATTGCAATATTATTGACCATATTCTCTATGCTGTATTTTACATCCTAGTGACTGATTTTATAACTGGCAATTCGTACTTCTTAAGTCCTTTCACCTTTTTCACCCATTCCTCAAACCCCCTTCCATCTAGTAACCATTAATTAGTTCTCTGTACCTATGAGTTTGTTTCTGTTTTGTTTGTTCATTTGTTTTTAAATTCCACATATTAATGAAATCATTTGTCTTTCTCTATCTGACATTTCACTTAGCATACTACTCTCTCTGTCCATTCAAGTCATAAATGGCAATATTTCGTTCTTTTTTATGGCTGAGTAATATTCTATTGCATATATGTATCACATCTTCTTTATCCATTCATCTATTGATGGACACTTAGGTTGTTTCCATATCTTGGCTATTGTAAATAATGCTATAATGAACATAGGGGTGCATACATCTTTTAAAATTAGTGTTCTGGAATTCTTCTGAAAAATACCCAGTAATGGAATTGCTGGGTCATACAGTAGTTCTAGTTTTAACTTTTTGAGGAACCTCCATACTATTTTCTGTAGTGCCTGCTCCAGTTTGCAATCCTACTTACAGTGTTTGAGGGTTCCCTTTCTCCACATTCTATCCAACACTTGATTGTTGATTTATTGATGATAGCCATTCTGAGGTGCAAGATAATATTTCTTTGTGGTTTTCCTTTATATTTCCCTGATGATTAATGATGTTGAACATCTTTTCATATGTATGTTGTGTGTCTGTATGTTCTATTGGGAAAAATATTTATTCAGGTCCTCTGCCCATTTTTAAATCAGATTGTTTGTTTTTTGATGTTGAGTTGTATGAATTCTTTTAAAATTTTTATTTATTTTATTTTTCAGTTATAGTTTACATTCAATATTATTTTGTATTAGTTTCAGTTGTAGAGCATAGGGTCAGACAATCATATACCTTACAAATACCTTACAAATGCCTACCCCCCCAAATATTTCAAGTACCCACCTAATACCATACATAGTTATTAAAATATTGTTGACTATATTCCCTATGCTGTACTTTGCATACCCATGTATATTTTGTGACTACCAATTTGTACTTATTAATCCCTTTACCTTTTCACCTAGTCCCCCAAACTTCCTACCCTCTGGCAACATCAGTCTGATCTCTATATCTATGAGTCTGTTTCTATTTTGTTTGTTCATTTATTTTGCTCTTTAGATTCCACATATAAGTGAAATAACATGGTATTTGTCTTTTTATGTCTAATTTTTAATTTTTTGAGGACCCTCTACACTGTTTTCTGTAGTAGCTGCACCAATATGCATGCCCACCAACAGTGCACAAGGGTTCCCTTTTCTCCACATCCTCGCCAACACTTGTTGTTTGTTAAGTAATTAATTAATTAATTAAAATTTTTTCCCATTACTGATTTTAGAGAAAGAGAAAATGAGAGAGAGAGAGAGAGAGAGAAACATCGATGAGAGAGAACATTGATTGGCCGCCTCCTGCATGCTCCCCACTGAGGATCGGGCCCACAACCTGGGCATGTGTCCTGACTGAAAATGGAACTGGCTGCCTCTTGGTGAATAGGTCAATGCTCAACCACTGAGCCACACCGGCCGGACATTGATTGTTAATTTATTGATGATAGTCATTCTGACAGGTGTGAAGTAATATTTTATTGTGGTTTTAATTTGTATTTCTCTGATGATTAGAGATGTTGATGATGTTTTCACTTGTCTTTTGGTTATATGTATGTCCTCAGTTGTATAAGTTCTTTATATATTTTGGATATTAGCCTCTTATTGGATATATCATTTGGAAATGTCTTCTCCCATTCAGTGGGTTGCCTTTTCATCTTGTTGATGGTTTCCTTCACTGCGCAAAAGTTTTATAGTTTGATGTAATCTCATTTGTTTATTTTTGCTTTTGTTGTCCTTGCCTGGGGAGACATATCCATAAAACTATTTCTAAGATCGATGACAAAGAGTTTACTGCCTAAGTTTTCTTGTAGGAGTTTTATTCCACTTCTGGGTTATTATCTTTCTGAAGAAAACGAAAACACTAGTTTGAAAACAAATATGCACCCCTATGTTGATTGCAGTGTTATTTACAATAACCAAGATATGGAAGCAACCCAAATGCCCATCTACAGATGAGTGGATAAAAAAGTGGTGCATATATACAATAGAAGATGACTCGGCCATAAAAAGAATGAAACCTTGCCACTTACAACAATCTGGAAGGACCTAGAGGTATTATGCAAAGTAAAACAAGTCAGACAGAGAAGGACAGATACTGTATGATTTCACTTATATGTGGAATCTAAAAAACAACACAAATGAACAAACAAAACAGAACAGAAACAGACTTATACTTATAGAGAACAAACTAATAGTTGCCAGCACGATGGGCAAAAAAAAGTAAAGGAGAATAAAAAGTACAAACTTTCAATTATAAAATAAAAGTCACAGGGATGTAATGCACAGGATAGGGAATAGAGTCAATTAATGTCATGATAACTGTGTACAGTTACAGATGGTTACTAAATTTACTGTGGTGATCATTTTATGAGATATATAAATGTTGAATAACTATGTTGTACACCTGAAACTAATATAATATTATATGTTAACCATACTTTATTAAAAATAAATAAAAATGCCAAAACATAAAAAAATTAAATAATAAATAAAATGGTATTGTTGCTATGCAAAACGGTATGGTAATTCCTCGAAAAGTTAAAAGTAGAATTATCATATCACCCAGTAATTTCATTCCAAGGTATGTATCCAAAATAATTAAAATCAGTTGGAGGAGATATTTGTATAGCAATGTTCATAGTAGCATTATTCACAATAGTGAAAAGGTAGAAGAAGCAACCCAAGTGCCCATTAACAGATGAGTGGATACATGTTATGTACATACAATGGAATATTATTTAGCCATAGAAAGGCATGAAATTCTGACAAATGCTACAACTTGGATGAACCTTGAAGACATTATGCTAAATGAAATAAGCCAGGTACAAAAGAACAAATACTATATGATTCTACTTATATGATGTACCTAGAACAGTTCAATTCATAGAGGCAGAAGTAGAACGGGCTCAGGGGAGGGGTAATGGGGAGTTAGTTTTTTCATGGGAATAGAGTTTCAGTTTGGGAATATGAAACAGTTCTAGAGATGGATGGTGGTGATGGTTGCACAACATGAATGCACTAAATGCCACTGAACTATACACTTAAAAATGGTTAAAATGGTAAATTTTATTTTATCTAAATTAAAATAAATAAAAAAGACTTGTCAAAATCATGGCAACTTGTCATAGAGAGCTCATAGTCACCTCTCACTAAGGTCTCACTTTTGGCTTTTCAGGGCTATTTCAATATGCAGACTTGATAATAATAGATTTTATCTGTTAATCACTATAACTCTCATTTTTATTGTAGTGTGGTTTGTGAATTATGTACCAATTTAGTTAATAAATTTCCCTTTAGGAGCATATTTAAAAGTAATATAATGCCCCTGCCCTCAAGTGTTTTAATAGCATATGAGTCGACAACCACACTTGAAGTCAGATAACAACAGCCAACATTAGAGAGTGCTGGCCACTTGACAGAAACTCTTCTAGATACTATACATACTTTAGTTCCTTTAAGCCTCAAAGTTACTTCAGGAGTGAAGTTCTACTATTATTTTCATTTCATACTCAAGGCATATCTTGGATAGTTTAAATAAGTGGACTAACATCACAAAGCAAGTAATTGTTGACTTTCAAAGAGGATCAAGAGCCAAGGGTAAGATCTGATCAAATTGTGGGAAAGTCTTCCTAAAGGGGGATGAATTTTGAAGGGTGGATATACTCTCCAAAAAGAAAGGAGAGGAAACAAATTTAAACTAATTATTAACACCGGTGAAACCATTTTGTATGATAATACTGCAAGTAAATGATAAATGTGAAAGAAGATACAATTTCAACCTCAAAAACAATGATTGGATTTTAATTCCAGTTTTAAAATTCTACAGCCTCTGGCCTGGCCAGTTTTGCTCAGTAGTTAGAGCATCAGCCCTCTGACCAAAGAGTTAAGGGTTCGATTCTGGTCAAGGACACATATCTCGGTTGCAGTTTGGTCCCCGGCCCTGGTCCAGGTCCTTTGGGAGGCAACCAATCCATGTGTCTCTCTCACATCGATGTTTCTCTCTCTCCCCCTCCTACTCTATCTGAAGATAAATGGAAAAATATCCTCAAGTGAGGATTTAAAAATAAAATAAAATAAATAAAAATCTAAGGCCTCTGACTTATGGACTGAGATCAGTTACATTTTAAAAATATTTTTTAAATGAATAATGTAGACACAGAGAAATGTAGAGAAAATAACATAGAAACACTCTTGCACCCATTACCCAGTTTTTTCAAATTGTTCATTTGCTTCAGTTACAAATAAATATATAATCTATCTATATATGTGTGTATGTATATGTATATATATGTCTACATATGTATATATAAGAAAGTGAATATTAAAAGCCATATTTCCACAAACAGAGAGATGTTAAATTGCTGACAGTCTTCTGGTAAATTATGTTTCCTGTTCTTCTTGGAATTATCTTCTAAACTCTGTTCTGTAATTTGGATTTAAATTAGGTGTTATCCACTTCAGACCAGATACAGTCTCCAATGACAAAACTATGATACTACAGTTCAACTTCATCAGACCTGGTAGAGTGAAACACACACACACAAAAGGCAAATTTAGAGCTCCAAAAATAAGATAAGGAGAATTTGAAGAAAAGATCTCACCACCTAGCAAAGAGGAATATGGAAGGAAAAAATGGAAAGGTGATCCATGAATTTTAATAAGATGATAACTAAAGGAGGATACAAAGTTAATTTACAAAGGCATACCCAATACTAGATATGTAATACTCTGTAGAAAACAGAATTTAATGTACACAAATTCCCTTATGTTACTTGTTAGAAGTATTTACTCACATTATAACTAGAACTCTGTAACTAACCTATAAAGAAGAAAATAAGATTATCCTGCTGCAGTGAGAGTGGTTGAGGCAGAGTACTTGCTGATAGAGCAACACTTTGGGGCTCTAATAACATAGAGTTTGTCATGACTCACTGAAATTTAACTTTGTATTTTCTCTGAGAGTATTTGCTAGAGAGGAATTTTAAAGTAATCAAAGGAAAGAGTAGCCTTCTTTAAAGTGGAGTTGATAAGCATGGAACCCCTAGAAAATAATAATATACAAATATTTCTATTAAACCACATGTTGTTAATGTGATAATCACTAGTGATTTCTATCTTATTATTGGGCAATAATAATAAAAAATATTACTGTATATTGATATCATCTAACTACATCTTTATATTTATTAAGTAAAATAATCAAATGTATTTCTACCTTCCCTTTTCTGTTAGTAGAGATACTCTACTAACATAAAAGTAATAAAATTATATTTCTTCAAATGTTCTACATGTCAATTTTTTTTGCCTATACTATGCAGTATGTACGTTGCTAAATAATAATTTCTTGTGAGTGATCGATATAAAATATGGATATTTTATGAATTGATTGCTGCAGTCATTGGTTGATTAAAATTGTTCTGGTTTCTTTATTAGGCAGACAGAATCTTGGCTTTCTAAAAGGAGAAAGTCAGTGAAGTGATCAGAATGTTGTTAGAAGGATTGTGGTGATGGTTGTACAACATTGTGATTTTACTAAGTGCCACTTGAGTTGAAATAATGAATTTTTATATTGTGTGTAGTTTACGACAAAAAAAAAAAAAAAGACAGAGGGGATTTTGTTCTGTCTTTCTTGCCTAACAGTACCTCTTTTTTAAAATGTTTATCTTCCTGTTTTCCTCTGGTAGTGGTGTCTGATCAGAAGTTACCCACCTAATTTAAATCTTAATTACAGAACATAATTTAGAAGATGATTCCAAGAGGAATGGGAAACATGGTAATTTACCAGAAGACTGTCAGCAATTTAGGATCTCTCTGTTTGTGGAAATTTGGCTTATAATATTCACTCTGTTTTATAACATTGAGCTCCCATCAGGCCAAAAAAATAAAAAAGGGAGACAAGATACACTTTGGCCTACACTGTAGACACACTTCCCCAGGCAAGCTGACCCTCCCTTCTGGGCAGCGGTTGGCTTTCTAGACGACACATAAACAAGCGTCTTTGACAGAAAGGCCAAGTGGCTCCAGGTCCTGATGATAGCACACACTAACAAAGCAGGGAAGTTGAGACTCCTGTCTATTTACAACGCCTACGTGCTACAAAGAAAGAGATAAAGCTTTTCCCAGCTAGTACAGTGATGCTCTCCTTTCTCCTGTTTCCAAGAGAATAACCTAGCTGAGAAGCCAATAGAAAAGCTGCAAAGCATTGCTTAGCCTTCACCACAGGGCTAGAAATTGTCATATTGTAGCCCTCATGGAAGGAGGCTACACAAACTCAGGGAGGATCCAATCTCCCTTCCCAAATATTTCTTCAGTATGCACCTGTTCAAATACAATAACCTAAGGGTGCCAACCCCTTAGACTCCATCAAGTCAGAAAAGAATAGGATGCTGCTGTGTCCAGATTAACAATAGAGAACTACCTGGTAGCTTAATGCTCCTGCCTTAAAAGAGTTCTATTCTTGTAATGGAATATCTATACAGAAGTTTTACCAGAAAGGACTTGAGAGACTAGCCTGGAAAGACCAGAGGCCCCATAGCTTATCCTCCCCATCCACAGCTTGATCCTGCAACAAATTCCCCCAAGGCTTGGTCTGCTGTATACACATATCTGATGAATAACCCCAGTTCCACATGGTCCAAAGTCTTCTCTCAAGGTAGCACAGCAGTAGACTTACCTCTACCCACAGCCCTAACACACACACACACACACACACACACACATACTTGCTCTTCAGTCAGTCACTAAGTGCTTTGTGCCCACTCTTGTGTTAGGTGCTGGAATAAAGCCATGAATGGAACAAGGTCCCTGCTTTTGAGGTTCAAGGTTCAATAAGGGAGAGGAGAAGTGAAGAGGTATTTAAATGATAGTGTGATTTGGAGTGCCATGATCCAGAAGTGCACAGAGTCCCAAAGAGCCCAGGAGAGTTGGCCTACCTCTCTCAGCATATGGAAGGAGGCTTGTGGGAACTCTGGTTCCAGTTGCTGTAGGATGGAATCCTGGACGGGCTGGAGGCAGGTGAGCAGGAAAGCTTTAGAGGAACAGGCCAGGGCCTTGCCCAAGGTTCAGTGTGAGCAGACATTGTAGCATCCCTCCACACATGCTTACACTTGAACCCTCTTGTCCACTTGGGCCTCACTTTTCAAACAATGAGAATCAATGATCTGAAACTAATGAGAAGCTAGAAATTAGAAACACTTAGATCAATTGAGGCAAAGGACCAGTTTAATAGTGATTTAAGTATTAACATTTAAATATCAATATGTACAGTAAGCTAAATTCTAGACCCACAAATGAAAGTCCAGAAATGGCTTATTTGTCTTGTTTTATTCACAGGCAAGTTAATATTTAGTTTCTCTGAACTGCAGAATCTAGCTAGGAAAAGAAGAAAAAGGTGAAGGGGGTGAGAAAGGAGAAGGTGAAGGAGAAGAAGAGAAGGAAGGTGAGGAGGAGGAGGAGGGTGGAGAACAGTAAGAATGAGAGAGGAAGGCAGGGAGAGGAGGAGCAAAGGAGGGGAAGAACAGGCATCCTATCCACCCATGGACATCATCTCTCTCCATTAGTCAAATTATCCCCTTCAAAGGGAACGAACATATACGAACTCAACTATCCCTTGGGTCATGACTGGATTATGCACATAAACTATAAATCGAATCCCCAATTCTACAGGAATAGATATTATCCAAATTTTACCAATGAGAGAATAGGGGCTCAGGACATGAATGACTTGTCAAAGATGACGTAGCTGGTAAGTGACAGAAGCAATGTGGCATTAGCTTATTGTTGCAAAGTGATACCGTAGAAAACAAGCTAAATTTGATTATTTTAAAACAGAATTAGAATTCTTGGAAATGGTTTTCATGACTTTAGTAAGCTTAAATTCCACAATTAAACAAAAATGTGTATAGTCACTGTTGCCAAGTTCAGTAATACTTGGTGTCAGTCCTCAATTCCATCCTCTCTTGACCCCACAGCCAGTCACGAAATCTTAACACTTATGCCTCAACACTGATTGCATCTCTCCATCCCCATATCCTCCTCCCACTTGGGGACCCAGCTCTGTGGACTGTGTCCAAGGCCTTCTCAGGTCTCTCTGACTCTGCTACCAGAGGGGCTGTGTGGTCAGGGTGCAGGAACAATGGTCATGTCACTCTTTGTCAAACCTCTACTGGGTCCTTACTGCCTACAGGAAGTGAATGTGCACTTGACCAGACACTCCTAGATCATTTTTGGAGCCAGGAGTGGTCAAAAGATACAAACTTCATTTTTTTTTTAATCCTCACTCGAGGACATTTTTGCATTTATCTTCAGATAGAGTGGGAAGGAGAGAAGGAGGAAGAGAGAGAGAGAGAAACATCAACGTGAGAGAGACACATTGACTGGTTGCCACCCATATGACCCCAACTGGGGCTGGGGACAAACTGCAACGGAGGTACATGCCCTAAGCAGGAACCGAACCCAGGACTCTCTGGTCCATGGGCTAATGCTCTAACCGCTGAGCCAAACCGGCCAGGGCCAAACCTCATTTCTAAGATGAATAAACTCTGAGGATCTAATGGTGACAATAGTTTATAATACCCCATTTGTTAAGAGTAGATCTTAAGTGTTCTTACCACACACAAAAATGGTGACTATGTAAGGTGAGGAGTGTGTTAATTAAATTGATTGTGGTGATCACTTCACAATGTATATATGATTAAATCATCCCATTCTGCAGCTTAAAATTCACATTGTACACATAAATATATACAATCTTAACATGTCAATTATACCTCAATAAAGCTGGAAAAAGTTAGCTCTCTTCCCAGCTCTCTTAAAATATTAGCTCTTTACTTATTTCACAGTTATTATGGGAATTAAAGGAAATACTATGTGAGATAATGTATATAAAGTTATCTTTATTCCTTGCCAGAAAGCTTTTTTTCCTCTGCTTTCCACTTTCTTTTCTTCCTTCTTTCTTTGTTCATCAGGAGTTCTTGCATTCTAACATGAAACAGTAGTAACAACAGCTTGTGCTTATACAAATATTTAGTGCTGACTCTGTGGCAGGTACTGTTATAAGTACTTTACAGATATTAACTCATTTATTTTATTTTTTCCATCACCTCTCTGTCCTCTTCCACCACCACCCTGCAATCACCACACTGTTGTCCACATTCATGAGTTCTCTTTTTTTTTTCTTTTTTGCTCAATCCCACCACCACCCCCATAACCCCAGCCCTGAGCTGTCTGCCCGCTCTCTATCTATGAGTTTGTCTCTAGATATTAACTCATTTAAACCTACAAAGGAAATCCTTGAGAACTTTTTGAAGTTTCACTCTTCTTATCCCCATTTTTATAGATACAGTAGTCCCCCTTATCCAATATTTTGCTCTCTGCAGATTCAGTTACTCACAGTCAACCTTGGTCCAAAAATATTAAGTGGAAAATTCCAGAAATAAATAATTCATAAGTTCAAAATTACAAGCTGTTCTGAGTAGTGTGATGAAAGCTCACGCTGTCCCGCTCCACTCAGCATGTTCACAATGTAGATGTTGCCCGCCTATTAGTCACTGGGCAGCCATCTGGGTTAGCAGATCAACTGTCCCGGTATCGCATTGTTTGTGTTCAGGTAACTCTCATTTTACCTAATAATGACCCCAAAGCCATTAACATAACTTTTTTTTCAGTATATTATTATAATTGTTTTATTTTATTATTGTTGTTGTTAATTTCTCACTGTGTCTAATTCATAAGTTAAACTTTACCATAGGTATGCATGTATAGGAGAAAACAGTATATATAGGGTTCGGTACTATCTGCTATGGGTCTTGGATACCTGCCATGAATAATGGGGGTCAACTGTATGTCAAAACAGAGGTGACAGCTTAGTAACCTGCCCAAAATCTTAGAGCTGTGTTAATGTGGGCAGGCTGACTCCCTAGCTTGGGATTTCAGTTCCAACACTGAACTTTTCCTACTTGGCAATTTGCGGGTGGAAGAATTAGCCCCATTGATGCCAACCCTTCCTTCTCTAATTAAGACTAGGCATTTTGGTTTGCCCAGTTCCAAGTTACAGTCAGAAATATACCATAGCTCTGCCCTGAGGAAGTGTGGCTACACATTTTAATTGAACTTTTCCTCCTTATCTCCAAGAGCTTTCATTATAATACAGGGAGTAAAACTGTGATGGTTGTGGGTGACCTCCTTTCCTGGGAATTGAATCTGATGTCTCAAGGAGTCCTGGCTGGAGGGCTAACTCACAGGAGAATGAACAATGGGCCCTTTTTAGCATGTAGAATTGTAATAAATAAACATTCAGAGGCAAGGGAAGGTATATACATATCACGGTAGTTTGGAATTTGGGGGTACAGCCAGTCTAAACTGAAAAATCATTTTGTAATTTGTTTATTTGGCTTTAAGATTCCTATGGTTATTAAGGTCTGCTTGCAAGTAAACCTTCATGTGACTTTAGTGACCAGATAAGGATCCTCAGGTCTCATAAGCATGTGTCTGGGCAAAAGCAGTTGACTTGCCTAAGAGGAGTAAACATTGTTATCTTATGATGCTATTAAATTGTTTGGCAAATCCTCTCTTCTAGACTGGTAAGTTGTACACAGATAGTTTTGCTTAGATTCCTACAAATTATCATAGACTCCCAAAAGCATGATCTTTATTAACAAATCTGTATGATACTTCTAATAGTCTGCTTCTGGCTGTGATAATGATATGGAATGAGTGAGGATGTGACCCTTAGGTCAACTTCTTCCTCCAACATCTAAGGACAGTGGTTGAAAACTTTGAACTTTTGTTGCACAGTATCAGAGTCAATACTAAATAATAAATATTTGTTGATAATAAAAAGAATGCAGATGAAGAAGAGAAAGAGAAGGAAAAGAAGAACAGGAGAAAGGAAAAGGTAAGTGATCATTGTATTTTCCAAAATATAAATTAAAAGTAGTAAAATTATTCACCAGTGTTTCAAGCAAGCCAGTTTTCTAAATGTTTCTTAAATATCAAAGACCTTTCATGATTAAAAGCAATCCTAACATTATCTTTAAATTCAAAGTATCTGAAAATGAATGTTAAATATGCAGTTTATGATTAATGTATATAACATAATTATATGGTTAACACAGTTATTAGATAATATCATCAGAATGAGGCTTTATAATTATTGACTAGATATAAAACATGATATTATAATTCTAGAATGCTAAAAATCTGTAAGGTAATTATTTTTATGACATTCACCAAAATTGTAACCTTAGAAATCTACGTGAATGTAAGTTCTAGGCAGATAGCTATTTAATTTTCACTTTAGCAAACTTTTTACATAAATATAAATGTTTCTTTTCAAAAATCTTATAAAGAAAAGACAAGAACACTAACAAATCTTGCAAAGCAAGAATAGATATCTGATGACTTTTATTTTTTCTATTTTTTTTAGAGGCATGCTGCTCCAGATATCTGGGTGATTACATACCCACTAATGTATTTCCCCTTCATGTTTATTTTGGAAAGATGGTAGGTTATTTTGAAAGAAAGGAAGAAAAAACAGACTACAGAGGAAGCAGAGTTGCCTTGTATCTCATAGGGCAACGGACTACTAAAATTACCAGACTTTACGGAAGAGAACACAGATTCATTTCTTTTGCACATTTTCTTAAGTTTCAACAAGATGATATACCTGTAGTATTTAGGAGAAGAACCCAAGGCCAAAAAATAATAAGTAATGACTTTAATTTTGGGATTTTCCTTGGAGCATAAAATAGTGATGAGGGCAACATTTTTCCTGAGCTTTAGCTAGCTATCAGACAAAACTCTCTTCCAGTACTTTCCAGAATAATTCACTTTTATAGTTGATTACAGCACTGATAAATTGGAAATTAGATATCAATACAAAAAATATAGTTAAATTATTACTAGTCAGTTTGGTTTAGTTAATATTCCTGCTTAGTAACTAGATTTGTTACTCATCCACTCATCCAGTCTTTTGACTGAAATTTACAAGGCACTTACTGTGTACACAAAACTGTACCAGGGATACAAAAGTAAATAAAACAGAATTCTTGCCCCTACAATACTCACAGTCTGCCCATGTGGCTTTGGAAATGGCAAAGAAAGTCATCATAGATAGTATTTGGGAACTGATGAATGTAATAAAGCATCAACTAACTCTTCTACAATTCACTGAGTAAACGTCTAAAACTATTTGTTATCTTCATGAACAGGAGATAGATTTCACATTGATTTACTTCTGAGAAAAAGTATCCTTCCTCCCACAATGAAAAATTTCTACTGTACAACATTATTTTAATTGTGTCTCTGCAGGAAGGAAGAAGTCCAGAATGATCAAGACGCTGGTTGTAATCAATGACCTCTTTCAAGATACCTTGAACTTTCTTTTGTTGATCAGACCTTCTAAAAGTGTGCTGGGAGTCAAACTCTTCTGGCTTACACCCATTTTAAACATCGCTTAATCGCATGATGCGACAATTCGTTATCAGATGACCCTGTGCTCATACACAAACACAGCCACTATCAGACACAGACAGGCCATAATCTGGCAAAACCTTGATGAAACAGAAATAAACACAATGTGTAGTGCATATTAATAAACTCAGGCATTTTGGCACACACAAACATCACAAACACCCTCAAAAGGAAAGTGTTGTGAGACTAGGTTTCCTTATATGAACCTTACCATCTATGTAAACAAAGAGAGATAAAAGGGAAAGAGGTGAATCTTTTGAATAGTATATCTCTTCTTCAATCTTGGAAATAACTCCCCTCTTAAGAACTAATAGTTTCCGTAATGTATCATTTTCTCAAAGGAGACTAAGGTACAGCAAGGTCCTTGCCCTCCTGACTGGATGCTTACTCATGTAAAGGTAATTGGAATGTGCCTTAGGGGCAATTATTAGTATGTAGGAAAATTAACACTCACTGGATGCAGCAAAGCTAAGACGCACACTACAAACTCAGTAACCAAATCTTAAATTTTATTTTAAAATAAAAACTAAAGTCCCCTTTTCTCTACACCCTCGCCAACACTTGTTGTTTGATGATTTGTTGTTGGCGGCCATTCTGACAGGTGTGAGGTGATACCTCATTGTTATTTTAATTTGTATCTCTCTGATGATTAGTGATGTTGAGCATTTCTTCCTATGTCTCTTGGCCATTTGTATGTCCTGTTTGGAGAGGTGTCTATTTAGCTCCTCTGCCCATTTTTTAATTGGGTTCTTTGTCTTCCTTTTGTTGAGTTGTATGAGCACTCAAAAAATTAAAAATTGAACTGCCATTTGACCCAGTGATCTTACTTCTAGAAATGTATCCTAAGAAGTCTGAAACACCAATCAGAAAGAATATATGTACCCCCATGTTCATAGCAGCGCTATTTACAATAGCTAAGATCTGGAAACAGCCCAAGTGTCCATCAGTGTACGAATGGATAAAAAAGCTGTGGTACATATACACAATGGAGTACTATGCAGCGGTAAGAAAGAAAGATCTCTTATCCTTTGAGACGACATGGAAGGACCTGGAAACTATTATCCTAAGTGAAACAAGCCAAGCAGAGAAAGACAAATATCATATGATCTCACTTATTTGTGGAATATAATGAACATAACAGTCTGAGGAACAGGGTAGTCCCAGAGAGGTGGAAATAGGGTACAGACTGACAATCCCCAGAGGAAGGGGTTGCGGAGGAGAGATAAACCACAGAACTTATATGCATGTACGCATAACCAATGGACATGGACAACAAAGCTGGGGACAGAGTGGGGAGGGAGGGGGAGGAGGGTGTCAAAGAGGGGAAAAGGAGAAACATCTGTAACAAAAATAAATAAATAAATAAATAAATAAATAAATAAATAAATAATAAAATAAGTTTCAAAATAGTAAATACCAAAAAAAGACCTCAAAAATTCGTTGAAAATAGTTGGAATGTACTTTAGTTTGGGTGTGTTAGGACAAGTTAAAACATAAGGAAAAAATTGAGCACTGTTTTTTAAACACTTCATTAGTTTTGAAACCTTTTTGGTATAAGCAGTACCATGTCTACGTCTATAATTTATAAAAGGTCTGTATTTATATAATCTGCTCAAAACGGTGCCTAAAATTTGTGGTAATTTCCAAAAAGTCATTTGAGTACATTTAATTTGCAGCAGATCCTTTTCAAAAGACTATTCTAAAGGTTTCCTTCACCTGTCAACCCCTTAAATTAACGACTCATTTTCCTTTATTACAAGGATGAAATTTATCTCTCAGTCTCTGAAACAGGCATTTCTAGAGTCACAAGTTACCGGGAGCTACCAAGTGCCATGACCTGCCCTCCATTCCTAACCTCCTGAATAGGGTAACCGTGGGCCCCGTTTTACATTCTGAGATGTAGGATTGCCACATTCTGCCAATGTCATTGACTCCTTTTTCTTTACCAACTCTACAATGTAGTTGGTCTCAGATTCTGACCCCACAGCATTCTCTGCCCATACTCTGCCTCCTTATGGGTGATTCAACCACCCCCTGTCTATTTTCCACTTCCATGCTACCAGGATGTATCCCAATTCTGGAGCCTTCTATAAGCCTCAGTCCCTACTTCTAAGCCCCTGATGATGGCTCAGTGACTTCAAACTTGTCACTTATTTCACAGACCAGTTCTGACTCCCTGAACCACTGACCTTACAAGGCAGTATTGACCTTTCCTTCCAAATCATCTGCATTCCATCAGTACCCAAACTATGCCAATTCCTGCTTTATGTTCCTCTGCCCTTTGATTTAAAAAGTTGGCCACTGAACTGGGACCTAGGCAAGAGAGAGTCAGAAAAGGTCAAGCTCCTACCAGTTGAGCAAAAGAACATGCATGCTTTGCACCAGGAAGTCTATGAGCAACCTCCAAGGAGCAGTGAGAGAAGGCAACCAGACTCGTGCTGGTAAGAAACAAGCTGAACTCTTCACTCATTTCCATCTGTAACTTCTATCAAGGAGGGTTATAAATGGTCAAGGAGTTATTTTAGGAAATGGACTCAATAGGGAGAATGACATCCCTGATTTCTCAAAAATTCCACGGGACCTTTGATGGCCTGTGTTCAGTACTGTTTTTTTCTGCATCCTTTCATTTGGGAGAAAAGGATATTGTAGAGACAAAAGCAAAAGAGAAAAAGAAAAAAAATTAAAGATAGCTATCATAATTAATAGCTACCATTTATAGATAGCCTAAGATGAACCCAGCTGTAGCTAACCACTTTACATGTCTCACAAAATCCCATGAGAAAGAAATTATCTTCCTCATTTTACAAATGAAGAAAAAGGTACAGAGAGGTTAAATAATTTCCCCAGGGTCACACAGCTAACTAAGAAGCAGAACTAGGATTCAAACCAAGGACTACCCGGGGCCAAATCCACTACTTTTTTGCCTGTACTTCTCCAACCCACAGAAGGAGTGTTCCACAAAACATACCATTCGTCCTTACTAAAACATTCTTTGCTTTGTAGACTATAAAGTTATTAGCTGATGCCTCGGAAGTCGTTAATTATGTAGGCAATATATGTCTAAAAATAGGTAGAGTGTTTTCCTAATTTCCTTTCTTGGCTCTCCTCAGCTTTTTAACTGGTTTGCTTTTGAAAGACAATCACAATGACAAGGTTTCCCACTGCTCCTGAGAGGTCGCTCTATACTGACTCCTCTTGTTACTAGAGATTTTCTAAAGTAGATAAACATAGTCATTGATCCAAATTCTTGGAGAATGATCTGCTCTGACTGGAGGACTGTGACACAGAATAGATAAGACCAGGCTTCATAGTCACACAATCCTGGGTTTTCTTCTTGATTCTGCCAATGGCATTCTGTGCTCTGTGACCTTAAGTTACTGACTTAACTTTTCTGACTTTTCTTTCTCAGTTTTCCCAGTCTCCATGTTACCAATCCAATTTTCTATCTCTTGATGCTTCCATTGAATATTATATGAGCTTTCATTTCCAGTCTTGGTACTCCACCCCCATTCAGTCTTCCTCATCTCTGAAAATAGTAACACCACCACCCAGTTGTTTGTTCCAGAAACCTTAATACATTATTGATTTTTCTCTCTTTCTCTCTCAGAAGTCCACATCCAATCCATCTTCAAGCCCAATAAATTTTACTTCTAAAGCATAGCTTGAGTGTTCTTACCTCTCTTCTTTAAAATTGCTGCCCTGGTCCATGCCACCATCATCACCCTTTTCCTGGACACCAAGATATTATAATTAACCTGCCCTGGTGCTCTCTCCTCCCCCTTCAATTCATTCTCCAGGAAGCAGACAGAAGAACAGTTTTAAAAAAGAAAGAGGATCGTGTTACCACCTTTAAAATCATTCAACGGATTTTAACTTAAGAATTCTAAACTCCTCTTTGCATCCACTAGGACAACTATTATTTAAAATAAATACATAAATAAACAAGTGTTAACAAGGATGTGAGGCAACTGCAACCCTTTTGCATTGCTGGGAGGAAAGTAAAAAGCTGCAGCTGCATTAGCATGTGATCAGCAATTCCAATTCTGAGGATACGGCCAAAAGAATTGAGGGTAGAGACTCAAAACAGATAGTTGTACCTTGTTGTGGAGTGTTTTACACTAGTATTCACAGCAGTTAAATGTCCACTGACAAATGGATGGTTAAGGAAAATGTGTTATATGTATACAATCAAATATTATTCAGCCTTAAAAGAGAAGTAAATCCTGCCCTGGCCGGGTTGCTAAGTGGGTTGAAGCATTGTCCCATACAGCAAAAGATTTCAGGTTTGATTCCTGGTCAGGGCATATACCTAATTGCTGAGTTTGATCCGAGATCGGGGTGTGTACGGGAGACAACCAATTGATGTTTCTCTCTCACATCTCTCTCTCTCTCTCTCCCTCTCTTTCTCTATCTTTTGTCTCTCTCTCTCTCTCCTCTTTCCTCTCTCCTTCCCTCTCTCTAAACATATCCTCATGTGAAGGAGTGAGGATTAAAAAAGCAGAAGTAAATCCTGCCATTTGCAAGAACATAGATAAACCTGGAGGATATAATGCCAAGTGAAATAAACCAGACACAGAAGAACAAGTACTGTGTGATTTTATTTCCATGACTTGTACGTAGAGTAGTGACATTCACAGAGACAGAGGCACAATGGTGGTTGTCAAGGGCTGTAGTGAGGGGGAAGGGGAAGTTGCTGTTTAGTGGGTTTAGAATTTCAGTTTCAAAAAATAAACAAGTTCTGGAGAAGGGCCATGATGACTGCACAACAGCATGGATGAGATGAACCAAAGAACTTATATGCATGTATGCATAACCAATGGGCATAAACAGCAATGCTAGCGGGGGTGAGGGGGGGGTGAGATGAGGAGGAGGGGTCTAGGGAGGAAAAAGGAGAAACATCTGTAACAAAAATAAATTAATAAAAATTGGAGGAAAAAAACCCAGCACGAATGTACTTGAAGCCACTGAACTGTACACTCAAGAAAGGTTAAAAAGGTAAATTATAACTCATTTATATCACAACAAAAATCCAAAACTCTTACCATGACCTAGGAGGCTTTGCACGACCTAGCCCCGGCCCACCTCCCTGATTTCCCCTCTCATTGTTCCTGCCCTCCATGCACTGGAAGGGCACTGTGAACCCAAAGGCCTTTGTACCTTGGCTGGCAGCAACTTAAATACAATCTTGGCAGAGAAGCCTTCCCTCACACTCCAACCCTGTCAGTCCCCTGCCCTTCTGTCACAGACTTTAACTTCATCACATGTCACAAGGGAGTTTATATTCACATGTAGTAGCTTCATTAAAACTGCCTTGTTCTTTAGGAATCAATGAAAAACCCAGGTTCCCCTTACTCATGGGGTCCACCAGGCTTCCTGAAGTGACTGAAGTCATGTGCATTGGAAATGATAAGTCAGGATGATTGTGCACTTGAACGAGTATTTTTGAGTACTCTTCACTTGTTTAATTTACTCATCCTAAGAAAGAGACTTCAAACTCTTTCCCCTGATTCTTACTTAAGTAGTTTCCAAAGAGGTGAAGGGAACCTTTTCAACTTTCAAATTGAAAAATAAATACATTTCAAAAGGCTTCCTCTGTCGCCTGCCTTCCATCATGGGATTTGTTCTTCAAGGGGGAATTCCTCTGAAATAAATTTGGGAAAGGCTCCAAGAGAGTTCATGCTTCCAATATTAAGTATTCTGACTTCTGAGGACATGGCCCAGCCTACTCTTTAATCACATCTGAGGAAATTCCCCCAGCCTGGGTAAAGGATCATATCTTAAGAAGGTTGATGAACTCATGAAAAGCAATTAAATTTAGAAAGCCAAGACACTCCCAGGAACCTTCTCTAAGCTACTTTCTTCTCCATTAACCCTTTGAAATGTCCAGATCAGCACCACACCAAATGTTACATTATTTTCCAAGTTGCTTTTTTTAGTGCATTGCAAAGCTGTTTGTGTTCCATGAGCCTGAAACTTCTGTGCACTAAATATCTTTATCAATATTAAATAGCTCAGAAAAAGTTTGTGAGCCCCATTTATCTTTGATGGATTTGACATTCCAAATTTTAATTTTCAATGTGAGGATTATCTCATATCTACCTTGAAATTTTGTGGGAGAAAGAAATACATCAGGAGTTCTCATAATGGGAAACAAAATAACTTTTATAATTACTACAACACTTAAAATTTGCTTGGGAAGCCAAAGATGTCAGCACTAAAAGATTATTTGTTTTTATATAACAATATTCACAACCAAACTACTCACCATTCTTCTTTAAAGTGGAGACGTAATAAAATGAAAAGCACATAAAGTGAATTGTATGTGGGAAGCCATTTCCCAAAGCCCCTGTAAACACCGGAGCTAATGTATACATATTTGTCATAGTTACTATTTACTTCTTTGGCTTGTAAAACAAAACATTGAAATTTCAGGTGAAAATGAGCGATAAAGATGGTAAGTGCTTTTTTCCCCTTGCTCTTTTGGAACTGTATGAATCCTACACTACTCGAGTAGAGAGAGTCTGGAAAAAAAGAAAACGTTTTGTAGATGACAATTGTTTGTAAATGTAGAAAGCAAGACATTTCCATGTATGGACTTTAAGTGCATTCCATCCAGTGCAGTGTCAAGTTTTGTGAGCGATAAGGCCAGAGCAGGAAGCCACTCGAGGTCAGGAAGGAAGTGCTGTCAAGCTTGGGAGCAGGCAGAGTCGTGCAGGGAGTTGGGCAGGCTCAGAGCTTCAGCTGTGTAACCATTGCCCTATTTTTAAAAGATAAACAGTATGAATAGCACAAAATCCGCATGGAGGTTACTTCAAATTCACCCAACCACACAAGGAGCTCACTTTTCACCTTTGCCAGGCTTTGCATATCTCTCAAATATATGAAGTAACTGTTTCTTTCTTTTTTTTTTTTAATTTTTTTTTCCTTTATTGATTTTAGAGAGAGACGAAGGGAGAGGGAGAGACAGAAACATTGATGAGAGAGAACATGGATTGGCCGCCTCTTGCATGCCCCCCACTGGGGACCGGGCCCACAACCTGGGCATGTGCCCCGACCGGGAATCAAACCAGCGACCTCTTGGTGCATGGGTTGATGCTCAACCACTGAGCCACACCGGTCAGGCATTGGAGTAACTGTTTCTTCTAGGACATGGGACAGAGGAGCTTCTGAGCCTCTGGTTATCCTAGCAGATTTCCTAGTGTCCCCCTTTTCTTCCATCCATTCTCAACCCACTGCCAGTATCTCTTTGCTGAGAAAGAAATTCTAGTAGTAATTAACAATAGTAGGAGAAAATTCTCACCTTAATAATGAGTCTACAGACATGTCTAAAATGCAGTCAACAGAACTCATTAGGCTGATGACCCTGACAATGCTTTTCAGAGATTTCCAGATCAACAAGCATTTATTGGGTGCCTAGCACATGCTAGGCATTGTGCTGGGCATTAGGTTCCTAGGGATTAGTCAGCTGCCCTGGTCCTCATGAAGTATAGTGCTAATACATTTACTCCTTTTTAAAGACACTAATACTCTGTGTGCATCGTGTCAGGGCAGTGATAACGGTATAGAATGGGCCCAACAGGAAGACCAGTGAGGGGTCCTAATCCAAGCTTATGGTTGGCATGGGACCAAGAGAGACTCCAGGGTAGGTGGGTATTTCCCAAAGGAGGTGGGAAGAAAAGCAAGAACAGAAGGGTGTGTTCCCAGGCCAAGGGCAGCACCCACCATGGCACAGAGGCCAGAGACAAGCAGGTAGCATGCTAATCACACAATGGCTCAGAAAGTAGTAATGGGCCATTTGGCGGTTTCCCTGGGAAAATGAGGAAAAATCAAAGGTACAGACTCAAGGCCCCAGACCCACGCTGGAAGCCCAGGGTCATCGTGAATGCATTCCTCCTACTGGATTTGTTTCTTCAAGTCAGAGAAACACTGTGCAAGAAGCACAGCTTCATGCAGAAAAGACTGATAAATCAAATTACATAATTTTAATTTTGTTAATCAAAATATGTCATTAAGAAAATGAAACACTACTAAGTAGTCAATAAGAAAATAAGGAAAAATGACACAAAAATTTGAACAGGAACTTCACAAAAGGGGAAATTAAAATATCCAAGAATACATATGAAAAGATACCCATATGTTTAGCAATTGAGAAAATATAAATTAAAACCAACATAAGGGCAAAAGTTTTAAGTATGACCTTGACCTCCTCAGAGAGGTAGAAATTCTACCCCAATTATCGTGTTTAAAGGGGACCCCACTCACTCTCTACTTCCTTACTCTGTGTTATTGTCCCATATTTTACCACTTGAAATATGATATCATCATTTATTACATGTCACCATCCACTAGAATGTAAATGTAATGAGTTTAGGGATTTTGTCTAATATGTTCATTGATTTTCCCCTCAAGACCTAAATCACACAGTAGATGATCAATGGGTATTGATAATTTGGTGTGAGTATAAGTTGGTAAAGCCTCTTTGGAAAAAAGTTTGACATTACACTGTAAGGTATACAAGATGACCCATCAGTGACACTTCTATGGATACAGTTAGAAGAAACACTTGCACACATGTGCACATGGCCATGTAGGTGTTCATTACGGCCTTGTTTACAATAATTGAAAATTGGAGACAAGCCAAATACCATCAGCTCTAGAGCAGATAAACAAATTATGGTCTGTTCTACAATAAAATATTATATAGCAATGAAAATGAATAGCTCCTCTTAACACGGATGAATCCTAACATAGAGTGAACAAAGGAAGCAAAGACATAAGTGAATACATACATAAGTCCATTTACTTACATTTTAAAAAGGCCAAACTAAACTGTAATATTTAGGGCTATAATCAGAGCTGATAAAGATTATAAAGAAAAACAAGGACTGCATGTCCTAGCCTTTACCCCTCCACATTAGGATACTGGGAACCCAACAATGTTCTATATCTTGGCTTGGGTGGTATTTTTATGAGTGTTGTATAATTATTTGTTAAACTACATGTAGATGTCTTATGTACTTTTAATATTTGTTTTATTTTATAATTGAAATGTTTTAAAAATAGAACACTAGGTTTTTTTTAAATTATGGGATTCAAAATGAGAAAGCAATCACCTTCGAGGTCAAAAATCAAAAGAGATGTCACTGGAATCTGTCCAAATCCAGATATATGTGTGTCATCTGCCCCTGAAGAAACAAGAGCGCCAGGCAGGTAGGCCCATCATCTCTTCATTTCAAATTGCTCGTCTTACTGTTCCAGGTCAAAGTTTCTATATTCAGAACCACCCTGTTGACCTGCTTCAGGAAATGCAAAATGCTGTCAGAAATGTCAGAAAGCTTTCCTCATTTCTTTTGTGTACAGTTTTCTTATATCTGTACAACAGAGGCATCTAAGGGGAGAGGAAGCACAGCAGAGAGCCAGTGAAGGGAGGAAACATCTCCATCTACCACGTTTTCGGGGAGAAAGGGGAAAACTGCTGAATTTGAGCAGTAATAGAAAATTTCACTTGCTCGGTAGTATAGGCTCTGTGTTTATTATTTTGTAGCTTGTCAGAATATTGTGAAGAGAACTCCTGCCTCATTGGGTTTACATAGGAATTCAGGCTTTGCTAAGGGGAGTTACAGAAAACACAGGTCACATTTCATGCAGGTCACCATAAGCTGGTCCAGTCTGCCGCCTTTCTGTGTTGCCTCACCGGGTAGCCTCTGCCCAGGCTGAAAGTACCTGCCAGGAACAGGCTGAGCCACCGAGAGATGCTAGAAGCCCAGAATCCAGCAATCACTCTCTGATGGGGGCTGGGCTATAGCTTGCTCTTTCCCACGATAGGGCCCTCCCTCCTCGAACCCCAGCTCACACTTTTTATACCCTGCTCTCCCTGTTAGGAGATATTCCTTTTAGAGGATACTCCCTTTTGCATGGGAGGACAGCCCTGTCTCCCTTGCTCTTACTTTAATATTTTTCCCCTTCATTAAAGGCATTGATTTTTCTCGTCTGATCAGGGCTAACATCATTTCTGCCGGAAGATTCCCTCACACCCACCAATCCACTCAGACATCATAGCTCCTTATCGTCAGCACATTGTTTTACTTTTCTGGTAAACTGCATACTAATTGCATTTATAGACACTAGACTGAAAGTTCTGTAAGGATATTTACCAAATTTATATGTCCACCATTGATTCCTCAGCTCTTAGTGTAGTGATTAGTATTTGTTGACTGACAAATAAACATGTCCAGTTCATCTCCTGATATTTAAAAAACCCAGGAGCCCCTTGGGAATGCACATAGACATTGTCTATATTTTGGGTCCAGGCATGTATATACAGGTCAGCGTCATGGACCAGAGGAGCTAGAGAAGAGGAAACATTGGTAGGAATAACAAAACCTCTGAGAACCTAATTGCCACAGAGGAGGAAGGCTGGGCACTCCTGGACAAATTTAGTACCAGGGAACAAGTATTCCTGTTAATTTGGGTGGGGAGGGGTGGGTGGAGGGCAGAGACAGGAACAGAAGATACCCTCCTTTGTTCAGAGAGCAGCAGAGAAGTGGAGGCACGTGGAACAGAAGCTCGAGGTACCACTCCAGAGGCCTACTGAGGATAAGACACCACTTTTGGGCATCTAGCCCAGCTCAGACTCAATACAGTTGAGAAGGGTGGTCAAGGACAGCAGGACAGAGCTGACTGCAGAAATGCAATCCACTGCTCGGTTTATATGTGAAACAGGATTTCTAGGAACTCTGGAGAAAGCCAGGGTGGTGACCTTTTCATCTGGCAGGTGGGAGACTAGGATATTAGATTTACTGGCAAACTTAAGGGATAGTTGAGCTTTAGGTACAATATTTCCTTTAATCCCCTCAACAATCTTTAAGGCATTAATTCCATTTTACAGATGAGGAAACTAAGGCCTAGGAAGTTAAGACACTAGCTCAAAGTTGTCTACATAGTAAGGACAGAAGCAACAGCAGAGCCAATATTCAAACCCAGTCTGACTTCCAAGTTCAATGTTTTCAAGAATCCATCTCCCACAAGCCCATTATACCTATAATCTGCAAATGCTATAGGGCCCTACCATGCCATACTTTTGTCCAAAAACCTGAATTTTATCAATTTTTTTATTATAGCTTAAGAGAACATATAATAAGCAAATATCAAGTTTGGGAAAAATTAACATACCTACTGAAGAGAGAGAGAGGGAGAGAAAGAATGTCTTGAAGCCAAAAGAAGCATAAGAAGAGAAAGCAGGAGAAAAAAGGAAGAGATTGCTTTGACATTTAAATTCAGGCACACAACCTTTGTTTCTACAGATAGACCATTACTGGATATCAGATTTCTAAACCCTGCCTAGATTAGAAATTCAAAGAGTTTTCCAGAAATTGTGTTTCAAAAAAGCTCTCTGCCCACTGAGATTTACAATTTGGGCCCCTCTTTCTATATACACTTCCATGGTCCTGCTGCCTATGTTTTTAAAGCACAATTCTGGCAATATATCCATGCATAGACATTTTGGCTCAAAAAATGAAAGTGGACCTCAAGTTTCAAAGACCCAAAGGAAAAAAGGTCTCTATTTGAACACAGCACTATTTACTGTTGGACCAACATTTAAGCTATCAAAGTAAGCTTTGATTTTAATATTCCTCAGTGAGGAAAGTACATTTTATATTTTATTTAAAAAATTTTTTTTCTTTATTGATTTTAGAGAGAGACGAATGGAAAGGGAGAGATAGAAACATTGATGAGAGAGAACACTGATTGGCCACCTCCTGCATGCCTCCCACTGGGGATCGGGCCCACAACCTGGGCATGTGCTCTGACTGGGAATCGAACCGGCAACCACTTGGTCCATGGGTCGACGCTCAACCACTGAGCCACACCAGCTGGGCAAAAGTGCATAATTTTAGTAGTGTTCTTTCTTTCGGTGTGTTTTCCAGTGCTTTAGCCAAGCAATTTAACCACAGTCCAACAGCACACATCTTAAAAGCAAAGGGAGCAAAACAGTCGATAGTCTATCTTCATTTTCCAACCTAAACTATTAATCACATATTTGCAAATTGGTGTGGATTTATAGACTGTTCATAGGGATTTATGTAGTATTTATATCAGAGTTTTCATAAAAAAATCAAGATACTTCAAAGATTTATGTTATTTTTTTCAAAACATGACTGAAAAAAATAACATAAAAATGGGGTGCAAAGAAGCCTAAGAATCAAATTAGATGGCAGGTCAGACGCTGCCCTGCTATACCATTTGCTATAGAAAACAGTTACTCCACATTTATCTTTCTGATGTAAATATCACCAGTTTACTTTTCCCCCAAGATTTGAGGTATAATTTATATAGAATAAAATTCCCATTTTTCAGTGTAAAGTTTGATGAATTTTGGCAATGGTATACACTTGTACCACTACTGACACAGATTGTTCTGCTTTCTGGCACATAGTTTTTTGTGATTTTTAGGATTTCATATAAATTAAACCATACATTATGTTTTCCAAAGTGGCTATACAATTTTGCATTCCCACCAGCAATGTATTAGAGTTCCAGTTACTCTCTATATATTTTTAAAGATTTTATATTGATTTTTAGAGAGAGAGGAAGGGAGAGGGACAGAGAGACAAACATCAGTGTGAGAGCAAAACATTCATTGGCTGCCTCCTGCATGCCCCCTATTGAGGATCGGGCCCACAACCCAGGCATGTGCCCTGACCAGGAATCAAACTAGCAACATTTTGGTGCATGGGATAATGCCCAACCAACTGAGCCACATTGGCCAGGGCCAGTTCCTCTATGTTTTATCCAACACATGGCATTGTCAGTCCTTTTAATAATAGCCATTCTAGAGGATGTGAAATGGTATCACTGTTTAATTTTATTTTCCCTTTTTTGAAGTGTATTTTTTTAATTTTTTAAATTAATTTATTTTTGTTACAGATGTTTCTCCTTTTTCCCCCATTGACACCCTCCTCCCGATTTCCCAACAACCCACCCCGACCCCAGCACTGTTGTCTATGTCCATGGTTACGCATACACACATATAAATTCTTTGGTTTATCTCTTCCCTGCCCCTCCACCACCTCTTCAGAGGTTTGTCAGTCTGCACCCTACTTCTGTGTCTCTGGGTCTACTTTGTTCATCAGTTTGTTTGGTTCATTATATTCCACAAATAAGTGAGATCATGTGATATTTGTCTTTCCCTGCTTGGCTTGTTTCGCTTAGGATAATACTCTCAGGTCCCTCCATGTTGCCTCAAAGGATAAGATCTTTCTTTCTTACAGCTGCATAGTATTCCATCGTGTATATGTACCACTGCTTTTTTATCCACTCATCTATTGATGGACACTTGGGCTGTTTCCAGATCTTAGCGATTGAAAATAGTGCTGCTCTGAACATAGAGGTACATATATTCTTTCTGATTGATGTTACAGGCTTCTTAGGGTATATTCCTAGAAGTGGGATCACTGGGTCAAATGGCAGTTCAATTTTTAACTTTTTGAGGTAACACCGCATTGTTTTCCATAGTGGCTGCACCAGTCTGCATTCCCAACAGCAGTGTACTTTTCTCAGAGTCCCCTTTTCTCCACACCCTTGCCAGCACTTGTTGTCTGATGATTTGTTGATGGCAACCTTTCTGGGAGGTGTGAAGTGATACCTCATAGTCGTTTTAATTTGTATTTTTCTGATGATTAGTGACACTGAACATTTTTTCATATGGCTCTTGGCCATTTGTATGTCCTGTTTGGGGGGGTGTCTATTTAGGTCCACTGCCCATTTTTTAATTGGATTCTTTGATTTCATTTTGTTGAGTTGTTTGAGCACTCTATATATTTTGGAAATTAATGCCTTATCTGATGTATCATTGGCAATTATGCTCTCCCATATAGTGGGTTCCATTTCCATTTTGATGGTTGTTTCTTTTGCTGTGCAGAAGCTTTTTAGTTTGATGCAGCCCCATGATTTAATTTTTTCTATTGCTTCTCTTGTCTTAGGCATTATATCAGTGAAAATTCTGCTGCATGTGATGTCTGAAATTTTGTTGCCTACATTTTCCTTGGAATTTTTATGGTTTAACGAATCACATTTAAATATTTTATCCATTTAGAGTTTATTCTTGTGTATGGTGTAAGTTGGTGGTCTAGTTTCATTTTTTGCATGTAGCTGTCCAATTTTTCCAACACCATTTATTAAAGAGGCTCTCTTGACTCCACTGTATGCTCTTGCTAACTTTGTCAAATATTAATTGAGCATAATGTCTTGGGTCAATTTCTGGGTTCTCTGTTCTGTTCCACTGATCTACATGCCTGTTCTTGTGCCATTACCAGGCTGTTTTGATTATAGTGGCTTTGTAGTATAACCTTATATCTGGTATTGTGATCCCTCCTACTTGGTTCTTCTTTTTCAAGATTGCTGTGGCTATTCGGAGTCTTTTTTAGTTGCATATAAGCTTTTGGAGTATTTGTTCTAGTTCTGTGAAATATGTCATTGGTATTTTGATGGGAATTAGATTGAATCTATAGATTGCTTTGGGTAGTATGGACATTTTAATGATGTTAATTCTTCCAATCCATTAACAAGGTATGTGCTTCCACTTTTTTATATCTTCCTCTATTTCTTTTTTCAATGACATCTAGTTTTCTGTGAAGAGGTCCTTTATTTTTTTGGTTAAGATTATTTCTAGGCATCTTAATTTTTTTGCCGCAATGGTAAATGGGATTGCTTTTTTAGTTTCTCTTTCTGTGAGTTCATCGTTGGTGTATAAGAATGCCGTCGATTTCTTGACGTTAATTTTGTATCCTGCTACTTTGCCAAATTCATTTATTAACTCTAGTACAATTTTGATGGAGTCTTTAGGGTTTTCTATGTACAATATCATGTCATCTGCAAATAATGACAGTTTCACCTCCTCCTTTCCAATTTGGATGCCTTTTATTTTTTCTTCATGTCTAATTGCTGTGGCTAAGACTTCCAGACTATGTTAAATAAGAGCGGAGAGTGGGCATTCCTGTCTTGTTCCTGTTCTGAAGGGAAATGCTTTTAGTTTTTGCCCATTGAGTATGATGTTGGCTGTAGGTTTTTCATAAATGGCCTTTATTATGTCAAGAGAAAACCCTCTATTCCCACATTGCTGAGTGTTTTTATCAGAAATGGGTGCTGGATTTTGTCAAATGCTTTTTCAGCATCTATTGATAAGATCATATGGTTTTTATCTTTCATTTAGTTTATGTGGTTATCACATTTATTGATTTGTGAATATTGTCCCACCCTTGCATCCCTGGGATGATTCCCACTTGGTCATGATGAATAATTTTTTTGATGTATTGCTGGATCCGATTTGCTAATATTTTGTTAAGGATTTTGGCATCTGTGTTCATCAAGGATATTGGCCTGTAGTTTTCTTTCTTTGTAGTGTCTTTATCTAGTTTTGGAATTAGGATTATGCTGGCCTCATAAAATGAGTTTGGAAGTTTTCCGTCTTATTGGATTTTTTGGAATAGTTTGAGGAGAATGGGTATTAGATCTTCTTTGAAAGTTCGTTAAAACTTCCCCGTGAAGCCCTCCGGGCCTTGGCTTTTGTTTGCTGGGACATCCTTGATTACATCTTCAATTTCCTTAGTTGTTATCGGTATGTTCAAGTTTTCTATGTTTTATTGGTTCAGTTTTGGGAGACTGTGTGTTTCTGGAAATTTGTCCATTTCACCTAGATTGTCCAATTTGTTGGCATATAATTGTTCATAGTATGTTCTGATGATCCTTTGTATTTCTGTGGTGTCAGTTGTTACTGCTCCTCTTTTGTTTCTGATTTTGTTTATTTGGGTCCTCTCTTTTTGTTTCTTGGTGAGTCTGGCTACAGGTCCATCAGTCTTGTTTATCTTTTGAAAGAACCAGCTCTTTGTTTCATTGATTTTTTGAATTGTATTTTTAGTCTCTATGTCATTTATCTGTTCTGACCTTTACTATTTCTTTCCTTCTACTTGCTCTGGGTTTTTCTTTTGTTTACTTTCTAGTTCTTTAAGTTGTAGGGTTAGAAAGTCAATTAGGAATTTTTGTTTCTTGAGGTAGGTCTGTAGTGCTATGAACTTCCCTCTCAGGACTGCTTTCACTGCTTCCTATAGATTTTGTGTTGTTTTGTGTGTTCATTTTCATTGGTTTCCAGGAAGTTTTAAATTTCTTCCTTGATCTCCTTGGTAACCCATTTGTTGTTTAATAACATGCTATTTAGCCTCCAAGTGTTTGAATGTTTTTGTTGCAATTGAGTTCTAGTTTCATGCCATTGTGATCTGAGAAGATGCTTGATATGATTTCAATCTTTTTGAATTTGTAGACTTACTTTGTGTCCTAACATGTGGTCTATCATTGAGAATGTACTGTGTGCACTTGAGAAGAATGTATATTCTGCAGCTTTGGGGTGAAATGTTCTGTAAATATCAATTAAGTCCAACTGATCTAGTTCGTCATTTAAGGAGTCTGTGTCCTTGTTAATTTTTTGCCTAGAAGATCTATCCAGTGGTGTCAGTGAGGTGTTAAAATCACCCACTATGATTGTGTTACTATTGAGCTCTTCCTTGAAGTCCTCCAGAAGTTTTTAAATGTATTTTGGTGCACCATATTTGGTACATATATGTTTAACAGGGTTATATCCTCTTGTTGGATTGATCTTTTTAACAATATGTAGTGACCTTTTTTGTCTCTTATTATGGCCTTCGTTTTGAAGTCTATCTTATCAGATATAAATATTGCTACACCAGCTTTTTTTTCATTTCCATTTGTTTGGAAAATTTTTTTCCATCCCTTCACTTTCATCCTGTGTGAGTCTTTTGTTGTGAGGTGGGTCTCTTGTAGACAGCATATATACGGGTCGTGTTTTCTTATCCAATCAGCTACGCTAAGTCTTTTGATTGGAGCTTTTAAGCCATTTACATTTAAGATTATTATTGATAGATACTTATTAGTTGCCATTTTTATTTTGTGCCTGTGTTCCTCTCTCTATATATATTTCTTCTTCTTACAACAGTCCCTTCAGCATTTCTTGCAGTGCTGGTTTGGTGGTGGTAAATTCCTTTAGCTTTTTTTTTTTTTGTCTGTGACGCTCTTTATTTCTTCTTCAATTTTGAATGATAGCCTTGCTGGATAGAGTAGTCTTGGATTCAGACCCTTGCCTTGCATTACTTTGTACACTTCATGCCACTCCCTTCTGGCCTGCAGTGTTTCTATTGAGAAATCAGATGACAGTCTAATAGGAGCTCCCTTGCAGGTAACTTTCTGTCTCTCTCTTGCTTTCTTTAAGATTCTTTCTTTGTCTTTAATATTTACCATTTTTATTATGATGTGTCTAGCTGTGGGTCTTTTGGGGTTCATCTTGCTTGGGACTCTGTGTTTCCTGGACTTGTGTGACTTTTTCCTTCACCAGTTTAGAGAAGTTTTCAGTCATTATTTCTTCAAACAGGTTCTCTATTCCTTTCTCTGATTCTTCTCCTTCCGGTACCCCTATAATGCGAATGTTGTTATGCTTTGTATTATCCCAAAACTCCCTTAAACTCTCCTCCTGTTTTTTAATTTTTTTCCCATTTGCTGCTCTATTTGGGTGTGTTTTTCTACCTTGTCTTCTACATCGTTGATTCAGTCTTCAGCTTTTTCTAATCTACTATTGAACCCTTCTAAGGTATTTTTCATAACAGCTATGTCATTCTTTATTTCCTCTCGGTTTTTATTCATAGCATCTACCTCTTTTTTTAAGCTGAAGTAGTTCCCACTGAGCTCTTCATAATTCTTATTAAGTTGCTTGTAGATTTCACTAAATTGTTTGAGCACCCTTAAAATTATTGCTTTGAATTATTTATCTGACAAGTTGCTTTCTTCCATTTCCTGTAGTTCCTTTTCTGGTGATTCCTCCTTTTCTTTCATTTGTGTGTTGTTTCTTTGTCTCACCATTTTAGCAATCTGGTAGTTCTAGGCCCAGTGAAGGATGTTGGAATGTGTAGGCAGGTCGGTGTGTATCAAGTAAGGCTGCTGTGCCTCTCAGGCTGTTTTGGTGTATGGCGCCTCTTGTCTGCTGTGGGTCCTGGAGTATTGACAACTGGTGGCTGGTATTGGTCTGTTGTGCAGGTCTCGGCTCCTCAAGTCTTGCGGCTGCTTTGGGCTGGGCATCTCTCTTGATCAGCCTCTGCTGATGCCACTGGGGATGGGTCTCAGCTGCCTATCTGTGCTGCTGCTGCCTGGGGTGCATGGGTCCCACTGGTAGGCTTCTGGGGTATGTGGGTTTCACTGGTATATTTCTGGGGTGCGTGAATCCAGCTGGTATACTTCTGGGGTACGTGCGCCCCCTGATATGCTGTTGTTGTGTGCTGCTATCTAGTGGGGTGCGAGTCCTGATCAGTCGCTGCTGGGGGCAAGTGTCAGCTCCTGGTTTGCACTGCTACTGCTGCTGCTGTTGTCAGGGGGTGCTCTCAGTTTCCAATCCTCTGCTACTGTTGTGGGCTGAGGATGCTCCACTCCTTGGACTTTTCTGTTGCTGGGGGGAGGGGCTCCACTCCAAATCTGCTGCTGCAGTTGTCAGGGGCATGTCTCGGCTGCCTGAGTCTTGCTGCTGCTTGGGCTAGGGCAACGCTCCTGATCAGCCTCTGCTGATGCCACTGGGAATGGGTCTTAGCTGCCGAACTGAGCTGTTGCTGCCTGGGGGATGGATGTCCGCTCCTGAGCCTCAGCTGCTGTTGGGGGTGGGGTTCCACTCCAGCCAAGTCACTGCTGCTTTAGGGGAAGGTGCTGGGCTCTGATCAGGCTTCTGCTGTGGGGGATGGTGCTCAGCTCCTAGTGGGTTGCGGCTACTGCAGCAGGCACCTTGACAGCACCACTACTGTGTGCTGGTACATGTTGACAATGTAGGGTCCACTGGTCCGATGGTGCAAGGCGCTCTGGTGGACTCAGGTCACTTGGCTCTATCTGCTCCCCACTTTCTCCTCCCAGAGAAGACCAGGGATCTTCCAAAATGGTGGGGCCTCCTGGCCACGCAGGGAGAAGCTCGCTGACGAGCCACTTACTGTGGTAGCCGGCTGCTCTCCATCCACAGCATAGGAACCCTCTGCCCTGCGTTTCTGCACTGTTCAAGGTTGGTTGTCCACATTCATGTTCACTCACACTCTCTCTCACACTCACTCACACTCACACTCACACTCTCACACACTCACTCTCACTCAGGTCCTGCCCACCGCCATCTTTTTAATCTTAAAGTGTTTGTTCAAATTTTAACCATTATTATTTTTAACTTACATAAGTTATATAAAATTGTATGCATTGCAAATATATTCTCCCAATCTGTCGCTTGCATTATAGTTTTCGTAACTTCTTTTTTAGAAGAATAAATATTTTTAATTTGATAAAGCCCATTTTATCAATGGTTTTATGTTGATTTACTCCTAAGGACACCAGAAGCAAAACTATCTGGAAAGAAATGGTATTCTCAATCTCTATCCAATCTTCCATTTTGTCCTCTTAATCTTTTTGAGTATACTGATTGCTAAACTAACATTTGTGAACATCATTTAGGTACCATGGAATTTTTTAAGATGGGGTAGCAGAAGTCAACAAACCAGGATAAGAAAAGAAAACATACAATATAAACTCTTCATTTAGCAAACTAATGTTTAAAGCCAAAAGCAAGAAAATCAAAGTTCCAAGGATATGAAATTGATGAAAAGAAAAGATATAACAGCAGGGATTATGTGATTGTGAGAGGCTGCTAGAATAACATGTATGGGCCGGTTTTGAGAATCCTGTTTCCAGCCAAGACATAATAACAGGGACCAGATCTACACTCCAACTGAAAACAACTAAAATATTGGATAAAATATATGAAAAAATAGTTTTCAGGACATCGGCCATCAGGCAATTGAAGGGCAATGATCCTCAAAAGACTGCACCAAAGAAGATAAGCATATGAAGATGTTCTATATTGTTATCATTAGGAAAATGCAAATTAAAACTACAATGAGATAATACTTTACCACTATGGAATGTCTGACCATATCAAGTGTTGGCAAGGACATTGAGGAACTTGAATTTTCATATACTGCTAGTGAGAACTTTCAACCACTTTTTAAACCATTTGGCAGGTTTTTAAAAAGTTAAACTTACATCTATATGACCTAACCATTCCACCACTATATTTAGCCAAGAGAAATGAAAGCACATGTTTAATATGGAGTCTTGTACTTGTATGCTCATAGCAGCACAATTTGCTGCCTAGTGGTTCTGAACTAGAGATGATTTTGCCCCCAGGGGATATTTAGCTATGTCTGGAGACATTTTTGGTTGTCACAACTGGGGTGGGGTAATACTGAAATATAATGAGTCAAGACCAGAAATCCTACTAAGCATCCTGTAATACATAGGACAGTCCCCCACAACAAAGAATTATCCAGCCTAATATGTTAATAGTGCCAAGGTTGAGAAACTATGTCCATCAACAGGTAAAGGGACAAACAAACTGTGGTATATCCACACCATAGAATACTACTCAGCAATCAAGTGGAACAAACTACTTATTTAGGCAACAGCATGTATGGATCTCAAAGAAATTATGCTGAGTGAAAACACAGAAACTAAAACAAGTACCTACTGTATGACTCCACTTAGATAAAATTCTAGGAACTGCAAACTAATCTGTGGTGACAGAAAATAAATCAATGGTTGGCAAATATGGGGGAGAGGGACACGAAGGGCTCTAAAAGGGGTGGGAGACAGGGATTACAAAGGGTTCAAAGGACCACATTGATAGATATTTTCATTTTATTGCTTTGTGGTGATTTCACGAATGTACACATATGTCAAAATGTATCAAATTGTGTACTTTATTTTTATTTATTTATTTATTTATTTATTTATTTATTTATTTTTATTACAGATGTTTCTCCTTTTCCCCCCATTGTCACCATCTTCCCCCTCCCTCCCTGCCCCGTCCCCAGTTTTGTTGTCCATGTCCATTGGTTATGAGTACATGCGTACAAGTTCTGTGGTTCATCGCTCCCCTCCCCCACCCCCTCTTCTGACAATTGTCAGTCTGTACCCTACTTCCAAATCTCTGGGACTACCCTGTTCCTCACACTGTTATGTTTATTATATTCCAGAAATAAGTGAGATCATATGATATTTGTCTTTCTCTGCTTGGCTGGTTTCACTTAGGATAATAGTTTCCAGGTCCTCCCATGTCATCGCAAAGGATAAGAGATCTTTCTTTCTTACAGCTGCATAGTACTCCATTGTGTATATGTACCACCGCTTTTTTATCCATTCATCTACTGATGGACACTTGGGCTGTTTCCAGATCTTAGCTATTGTAAATAGCGTTGCTATGAACATGGGGGTACATATATTCTTTCTGTTTGGTGTTTCAGGCTTCTTAGGGTATATTCCTAGGAGTGGGATCACTGGGTCAAATGGTAATTCAATTTTTAATTTTTTGAGGTAACACCACAGTGTTTTCCATAGTGGCTGCACCAGTCTGCATTTCCACCAGCAGTGTACTAGAGTCCCCTTTTCTCCACACCCTCGCCAACACTTGTTGTTTGATGCTTTGTTGATGGCGGCTATTCTGACAGGTGTGAGGTGATACCTCATTGTTGTTTTAATTTGCATATCTCTGATGATTAGTGATGTTGAGCATTTCCCCATGTGTCTCTTGGCCATTTGTATGTCCTGTTTGGAGAGGTGTCTATTTAGTTCCTCAGCCCATTTTTTAATTGGGTTTTTTGTCTTCCTTTTGTTGAGAAGTATGAGCACTCTATATATTTTGGAAATTAATCCCTTATCTGATAGATCATTGGCAATTATGCTCTCCCATACAGCGGGTTGCCTTTTCACTTTGATGGTTGTTTCTTTTGCTGTGCAGAAGCTTTTGAGTTTGATGTAGTCCCATGTGTTCATTTTTCCCTTTGTTTCTGTTGCCTTAGGTGATATATCAGTGAAGATTCTCCTGCGTATGATGTCCGAAATTTTGTTGCCTACATTTTCTTCTAGGATTTTTATGGATTCATGAGTCACATTTAAGTCTTTTATCCATTTTGAGTTAATTCTTGTGTATGGTGTAAGATGATGGTCGAGTTAGAGTTTTTTGCATGTAGCTGTCCAATTTTCCCAAGACCATTTATTAAAGAGGCTGTCTTCACTCCATTGTATGGTCTTGCCACCTTTGTCGAATATTAATTGAGCATAATGTTTGGGTCAATTTCTGGGTGCTCTGTTCTATTCCATTGATCTATGTGCCTGTTCTTGTGCCAGTACCAGGCTGTTTTGACTACAGTAGCTTTGTAGTATAACCTGATGTCTGGTATTGTGATCCCACCTACTTTGTCCTTCTTTTTCAAGATTGCTGTAGCTATTTGGGGTCTTTTTTGGTTCCATATGAACTTCTGAAGCATTTGTTCTAGTTCTATGAAATATGTCGTTGGTATTTTGATGGGGATTGCTTTAAATCTATAGATTGCTTTGGGTAGTATGGACATTTTAATGATGTTAATTCTTCCAATCCATGAACAAGGTATGTGCTTCCACTTTTTTATATCTTCTTCTATTTCTTTTTTCAATGTCCTGTAGTTTTCTGCAAATAGGTCCGTTACTTCTTTGGTTAAGTTTATTCCTAGGTATCTTAATTTTTTTGCTGCGATGGTAAATGGGATTTTTTTTGGTTTCTCTTTCTGTGAGTTCATCATTGGTGTATAAGAATGCCATCGATTTCTTGACGTTAATTTTGTATCCTGCTACTTTGTCAAATTCATTTATTAAGTCAAGTAGATTTTTGATGGAGTCTTTAGGGTTTTCTATGTGTAATATCATGTCATCTGTGAATAATGACAGTTTCATTTCCTCCTTTCCAATTTGGATCCCTTTTATTTTTTCTTCATGTCTGATTGCTGTGGCTAAGATTTCCAGTACTATGTTAAATAAGAGTGGTGAGAGTGGGCATCTTTGTCTTGTTCCTGTTCTTAAGGGAAATGCTTTTAGTTTTTGTCCATTGAGTATGATGTTGGCTGTAGGTCTTTCATATATGGCCTTTATAATGTTGAGATATGATCCCTCTATTCCCAAATTTCTGAGTGTTTTTATCAGAAATGGGTGCTGGATTTTGTCAAATGTTTTTTCAGCATCTATTGATATGATCATATGGTTTTTATCTTTCATTTTGTTTATGTGATGTATCACATTATTGATTTGCAAATATTGTACCAGCCTTGCATCCCTGGGATGAATCCCACTTGGTTATGGTGAATAATTTTTTCGATGTATTACTGGATCCAATTTGCTAGTATTTTGTTCAGAATTTTGGCATCTATGTTCATCAGGGATATTGGCCTGTAGTTTTCTTTCTTTGTAGTGTCTTTTTCTGGTTTTGGAATTAGAATTATGCTGGCCTCATAAAAGGAGTTTGGAAGTCTTCCTTCTTCTTGAATTTTTTGGAATAGTTTGAGAAGAAAGGGTGTTAGTTCTTCTTTGAATGTTTGGTAAAACTCGCCCATGAAGCCGTCAGGGCCTGGGCTTTTGTTTGCTGGGAGGGTCTTGATTACATCTTCAATTTCCTTCGTTGTTATTGGCCTGTTCAAGTTTTCTATCTCTTTCTGGTTCAGTTTTGGGAGACTATGTGTTTCTAGAAATGTGTCCATTTTGCTTAGATTGTCGAATTTGTTGCCATATAAATGTTCATAGTATTTGTTAACAATCCTTTGTATTTCTGTGGTGTCAGTTGTTACTTCTCCCCTTTCATTTCTGATTATGTGTATTTGGGTTCTCTCTCTTTGTTTCTTGGTGAGTCTAGCTAAGGGTCCATCAATCTTGTTTATCTTTTCAAAAAAACAGCCCTTTGTTTCATTGATCCTTAGAATTGTTTTTTTGGTCTCTGTGTCGTTTATTTTTGCTCTGATCTTTACTATTTCCTTCCTTCTACTTGCTCTAGGGTTTTCTTTTTGTTTGCTTTCTAGTTCTTTAAGCTGTGAGGTTATGTGGTCAATTAGAAATTTTTCTTCATTCTTGAGGTGGGCCTGTAGTGCTACGAACTTCCCTCTCAGAACTGCTTTTGCTGCATCCTATAGATTTTGTGTTGTTGTGTGTTCATTTTCATTAGTTTTCAGAAAGTTTTTAATTTCTTCCTTGATCTCCATGATAACCAATTCATTGTTCAATAACATGCTATTTAGCCTCCATGTCTTCAAATGTCTTTGCATGTTCTTGTTGCAGTTGATTTCTAGTTTCATGCCATTGTGATCTGAGAAGATGCTTCATATGATTTCAATCTTCTTGAACTTGTAGAGACTTAGTTTGTGTCCTATCATGTGGTCTATCTTTGAGAATGTCCCATGTGCACTTGAGAAGAATGTGAATTCTGCAGTTTTGGGGTGTAATTCTCTGCATATATCTATTAAATCCATTTGATCTAGTGCTTCATTTAGAATTTCTGTTTCCTTGTTAATTTTTTGTCTAGATGATCTATCCAGTGATGTCAGCGGGGTGTTGAAGTCTCCTGCTATGATTGTATTGCTGTCAATTTCTCCTTTGACGTCCTCCAGAAGATTTATAATATAGTTTGGTGCTCCTATATTGGGTGCATATATGTTTACCAAGGTTATATCTTCCTGTTGGATAAACCCTTTCAATATTATGTAGTGACCTTCTTTGTCTCTAGTTATGGTCTTCAATTTGAAATCTAATTTATCAGATATGAGTATTGCTACCCCAGCTTTTTTTTTCTTTCTGTTTGCTTGGACAATTTTTTTCCATCACTATACTTTCAACCTATGTGAGTCTTTTGTTGTGAGGTGGGTCTCTTGTAAACAACATATATGTGAATCATGCTTTCTTATCCAGTCAGCTACTCTGTGCCTTTTTATTGGAGCATTCAATCCATTTACATTTAAGGTGATTATTGATATGTGCTTATTTATTGCCATTTTTGTTCAGTGTGGTTATATTTTTCTTCCTATATCTTCTACTAATTACAGCAGTCCTTTTAACATTTCTTGCAGTGCTGGTTTGGTGCTAATGTATTCCCTGGGCCTTTTTTTTTGTCTGGGAAGCTCTTTATTTGACCTTCTATTTTGAATGATAGCCTTGCTGGATAGAGTAGTCTTGGATTCAGATCCTTGTTTTTCATGACCTTGATTACTTCATGCCATTCCCTTCTGGCCTGTAGTGTTTCTGTTGAGAAGTCAGCTGATAGCCTTATGGGGGTTCCTTTGTAGGTAACCTGTTGCTTATTTCTTGCTGCCTTGAGGATTCTCTCTTTGTCTTTAATTTTTGGCATTTTAATTATTATGTGTCTTGGTGTGGGCCTCTTTGGGTTCTTCTTACTTGGGGCTCTCTGTGCTTCTTGAACTTGAATGCCTTCTTCCTTCACCAGGTTAGGAAAGTTTTCTGTCACTATTTCTTCAAATATATTCTCTAACCCTTGCTCATTTTCTTCTTCTTTGGGGACTCCTATGATGCGAATATTATTACATATCCAGTTGTCCCACAGTTCTCTTAAGCTATTTTCCTGTTTTTTTCATTGTTTTTTCCTTTTAGTTTTCTGATTGATTGATTTTTTCTACTCTGTCTTCTAGTTCACTGATCCGGTCCTCTGCTTCCTGTACTCTGCTGGTCAGTCCTTCCAATGTGTTCTTTATTTCTGCTATGTCATTCTTTATTTCCACTTGGTTGGTTTTCATGGTGTCGATATCCTTACTCATGCTGTTTAGTTTCCTCAAGATCATGGCTCTGAACTCTACCTCTGATAATTTGCTTAACTGCATTTCATTTACCTCATCTTCGGTAGAGTTCCCTTGTTCTTTCATTTGGGATCTGTTTCTTTGTTTCACCATTTTTGCTATCTCAGTGGGTTTTGGAGCCTGCCAAATTTTCCCTGTGGGTGTTGGTGTTCTGCTATTTGTGGCTCCCTCTACTGGTTTGGATGAGCGTGGAGGGCCCTCCTTAAACACCACTGTCAAGTCTCGCTTTCCTGGGTAGATTTGCAAGCTCAGAAAAGGTTCAGTTATGCTCTATCTTTTTGCCTGGAGGCTATTAGCCTCAGTTACTTGAAAAGCCTTAGGATCTCAGTTGAAATAGACACTCCCTCAGGTGTTTATAGTGTGAGAGGATTTCCCGAGGGTGGGGCCAATGCTGGTTGTTAATGAGCCTCAATTTGCATTTCTTTACCTCTTTTCCTCACCTGGGAATCTCCGAGGGAGGGGCTGCCACAGCTCGGGGAAGGAGTAAACTTGTCTGCCCTTCTGTGTAACCGGGAAGGAGGGCTAGCCACCACCGTCCTTTGTGGCCGCAGCTCAGCACAAACTCTGAGTGCCCTCCAAATCCCAGGTGTCTCCACAGAGTTCCAGTCCAGTCCGCCCTCCCTCTGCCAGAGCTCCAGGTGAATGGCTGTGGCTATTTAACACTCTGTCCCAGCCCTCTGCGCTGTGGAGCAGCTGGGGCTCTTAACCCCGAGGGCGGGCGCCGCCGCTCCCAGCTAAGGCTGCTGCTCACAGCCAAGGCCGCTGCTGTCATTGGGCTCCCAGCCCGCCACCTTCATGCGCCTCCGCAGATCCTACCAGGCTCATTCAGTGTCCCTGGTTGTATGATCCTTTCTTGCTGTTTTTCTTTGCTTTTTCCCAATTATTTGTCTTTATTTTAGTTTTAATTCCCGTTTGGTCCTGGGAGATTGTCAGTGTAGCTTCCATTCACTCCGCCGCCATTTCCCCTCTTCAAGTTGTGTACTTTTAATATGTTCAGTTTACTGTAAATCAATTAATTATATCTTAATAAAGTTATTAAAAACATCTATTTGGAAGGAAATTGAAAATGATCACAAAAAAAGTAATTACACTGACCTGGTCGGTGTGACTCAGTTGGTTGGGCATCGTCCTGTGCACCAAGGGGTTGCCAGTTTGATTCCCCATCAGGGCACATGCCTGGGTTTCAGACTCAATCCCTGGTAAGGGGTATGCAGGAGATAGATGATTGATGTTTCTCTCTCTCTCTCCCTCTCCCTTTCTATTTCTCTAAAAATCAATAAGAAATATATTTTTAAAAATAATTACACTAATTCACCATAGTGATTAATGAAAGAAGAGGATTAAATTTAATAATGAAACTCAAATATACATTTGTTCTTCATTGATTAGTAAAGTTGGAAACTGGAAGCTCATAGGCCTGAGTTGTGGTCCTAATTCTAGTGTAATAGTTGTAAATAACTTTACTTGTAAAGTGTGAGAGCTGGCTTTAGCACTTTCGATCCTTATACCTTTGAGGATCCCCCCTTTTTTGTCCTATAAACTATTTTTATAGATTTTGGTGCTTTTTAGAGTAATTGGATCAGTCTACTGTTATAACACTGAACTCACCTAATGGCAGCCAACCACGAAGAAAATTGTGTAGGTTGCTCTTGTCTGTGGCTGATAGACTTCTTCTTTCAGTCATACCAACTGAGGCCAAGGGCACTTAACAATAACCAAACTTAAATAAGCTGTTCTAAATTCTCTTTATACCACCTGTGGGTCCAGCAGGAAAAATGCTCTAGTAAAAGCTAAGACCAGGTGACCTTAGATGGAGATGGGTTCTCACCCAGAAAAATGACTTTGGGAATTGATTGGAAAGAGCTGAGGAGTCTGAGTAGACAAATTGGGGTCACAGAGAAAACCTGAAAGAAATGTGGGGTTCATTGTTCCACTGTCAAGGTACTGGATTAATCAACCCACTGAGAAGGAAGTGAGGGAGGAGGGGAGTGGAGAGGAGAGACAGCCAGCCAAGGGGAACTAAGATGTACTTTTGGAGAAATAACATTAGTGCCAGACATGGGAGGGGAAGAAGAAGAAATGAAAAAAAAATTTTAGAGCAGCAATTTTCAACTGGTGTGTTGCAAGAACTTTTAAAACACACAATACCTGACTATTTAGTCAGGGGCACTGACCTCTTTTCCCTTAGATTGCCAAATAAAAATATGACAGTAGTCAACAAAACAATAACCATCTGGTGTGAATAAATAAAAATTATACCTTTTCTTTTTTGTCAGATTGGCAAAATATATATTTTTTGGTGTGCCCCAGAATTGTAGTAACTAGTTTATGCGTGCCATGAGATGAAAAAGATAGAAAATCGCTGATTTAGAGTTTTCCTCCAAGAACAAAGCCTGTGGAGCACTGATCAAGTGCAAGAGACTGTGAATTAATGGACTCAATGCATCATCATATGGCTATGGGTTCTGTCTTCTACAAGTTTCAGGTGTTAAAAAATCAAGGAAGAAGTTGGGGAAAACTGGCCTTTGGCTGAAGTTCTGCCAGAATTTCTGAAGTTACTTCAAATATTTGACATCATGTTAAACGATAGAAAAACTCAAATCATGTAAGTCTCTCCTCTGAGAATGGTCATTTTAAGTTAACATTTTCATCTGATAATTACAAGCTTTGGCTTTAAACTCTTCATGTGAACACTTTGGTTCATCACTAAATAGGAAAAACAAGAATTGCAATTTGGCAGAAATACAGATTAGATGTAGATTACAAACAGAACATCTGTCACTTTTAGGAAACAAAACAAGTGCAAAGAACATTAAGTAGCAGTTTTAATTACACAGCCTAGATGGCAAGAAGAGCTCCAAGAAAGATGCTCTTTGCTATGAGAGGGAAATTAGTTTTACATAAAATGAACATGGATATGTGTATCCTTATTTTGAAGACAGCTTTGTTTGTACTGAAAGAATAAGCAGAAATTAGCCAAGCAGTGGGTGTCAATGCTCCATTTCAGTGGCAGGAAACTTTACTTGGATATCAAGAGTTCAATAGAACCCAGCTGGTGTGGCTCAGTGGATTGAGCATCGTCCCATGGACTGAAAGGTTCTGGTTTGATTCCCAGTCAGGGCACATGTCTGGGTTGTGGGCTCAATCCCCAGTAGCGAGTGTGCAGGAGGCAGCTGACTGATGTTTCTTTTTCACATAGATGTTTCTATCTCTCTCTCCCTTCCTTTCTCTCTAAAAAATCAATAAAAATATTTTTAAAAAAGAGTTCAATAGATTTAACTCATTCTCCATTCAGCAGTCAATTTGTTATTGTCTCTTTAAGTTGTCACTCAAATGCTTCCATTAGTATTGCCTTTATTTATTTTTATATTTTATCTTCTCAGTTAGATTTATTTTCCTTGAAGATAGTTTTATGTGTGTATTATGTACATAGTGTGTGTACACTCATGCATGCATGCACATCACTTCTCATTATTCACAGTAGTTGTGTTCTAAAAAGTCACTATGAACACTGAACTAGTGGATACCATAATTGCTCCTTGGGGACATATAGTAAGGTTCTTGTGACTCTCTGGTCACAATATTTTCATCAACTAATCAATACACAATCTTGTTTTATGTGTGTTTCTGTTTAAAGACTCCTTATTTAATATATATTGTTGATTCATTAACTTGAACTCATGGACAACGGCAAAGTAACTCATGCTTAAATGAAGCTCCTCTACACACATATTTTCTCCTTAAGGCACAGCACAGCCTTCTTGTGCTTAAGAACCCTAGACAGTACTTTAGCACTATTCTTGAGGGACATTTAGTTAGTTTGTTTGTTTGTTTATTTTCAATTTTAACCAAAAATTTTAAGGTGACCTAGTGTCTTGATGACTATATGAGTTTTTTATTTTTATTGTTTTATTATTTTTAATTTTATTTTTATTGTTGACAGTATTACAGATATTCCCCAATGCCCTCAACCTTTACCCACTTCCTCCCAGCCCCTGCCCCACCCCAGGCCTACACCACACTATTGTCTGTGTCCATTGGTTATACATATATGAATGTAAGTTCTTTGGTTTATCTCTTCCAATCTTCTACCCCTCCCCTCTGAGATATGACAGTCTGTTGCATGCCTCCATGCTCTGGACCTATTTTTTTTGTCAGTTTATTATGTTCATTATATTCCACATATAAGTGGGATCATGTGATATTTGTCTTTCTCTGACTGGCTTATTTCACTCAGCATAATACTCTCCAGGTTCATCCATGCTGTCTCAAAGGGTAAGAAATCATTCTTTTTTTTTTTTTACAGCTGCATAGTATTCCATTCTGTAACTGTACCACAGCTTTTTTATCTACTCATCTACTGATGTGCACTTTGACTGTTTCCAGATCTCAGCTATTGTAAATAACGCTGCTTTGAACATAGGGGTGCATATACTCTTTTTGATTGGCATTTTGAGGCCAGCATTATCCTAATTCCAAAATAAGATAAAGACACTACAAAGAAAGACAATTATAGGCCAATATCCCTGATGAACATAGATGCTAAAATCCTCAACAAAATATTAGCAAATTAGATCCAGCAATACATTAAAAAGATCATACACTATGACCAAGTGGGATTTATTCCAGGGATTGAAGACTGTTACATTATTTGCAAATCAATAAATGTGACACAGCACATAAATAAAATGAAAGATAAAAATCACATGATCATATCAATAAACACAGAAAAGGCATTTGAGAAACCCAGCACCCATTAAAAAAAAAATGCTTGTATTGATTTTTTAGAGAGAGAGGAAGGGAGAGACAGATAGAAACATCAATCGGCTGCCTCCTGCACACCCCCTACTGGGGATCAAGCCCAATACCCAGGTATGTGCCCTGACCGGGAATTGAACCAGGACCTCTCAGTCCATGGGATGTCACTCAATCCATTGAGCCATACCTGACGGGCCAGCACCCATTTTTGATAAAAACGCTCAGCAAAGTGGGAATTGAAGGATCATACCTCAACATAATAAAGGCCATCTATGACAAACATACAGTCAACATCATACTCAATGGGCAAAAACTAAAAGTGTTTCCCTTAAGACCAGGAACAAGACAGGGATGCCTGCTTTCACCACTCTTATTCAATATAGTAGTGTAAGACCTAGCCACAGTGATCAGACAAGAAGAAAATATCAAAGGCATCCAAATTGGAAAGGAGGAAATAAAATTATCATTATTCGCAGATGACGAGATACTGTACATAGAAAAACCTAAAGACCACCAAAAAAACCCTACTAGAATTAATAAATGAATTCAGCAAAGTAGTATGTTACAAAAACAACATCTAGAAATTGATGGCATTTTTATACACTAATAATGAACTCTCAGAAAGAGAAAACATTTACCATTGCAACAACAACAAAAATAAGATACCTTGGAATAAATGTAACCAAGGAGGTAAAAGACCTGTACTCAGAAAACTATAGGACATTGAAAAAAGAAATAGAGGAAGATATAAACAAGTGGAATCACATACCATGTTCATGGATCAGAAAAATCAACATCATTAAATGTCCATACTACTCAAAGCAATCTATAGATTCAACACAATTCCTATTAAAATACCAATGGTATATTTCACAGATCTAGAACAAACATTCCAAAAATTTATGTGGAACCAAAAAAGACCCAAAATAGCTGAAGCAATCTTGAGAAAGAAGAACAAAGTTGGAGGGATAAAAATACTGGATATCAGCTTCTGGTCAAGATGGCACTGTAGGTAAACATGGTATCTTGTCCTCCCACAACCACATCAAAGTTACAACTAAACTACAGAACAACCATCATTCAAAACCACCTGAAATCAAGCTGAATGGAAGTCCTACAACTACAAAATTTTTTTTTTTAATCCTCACCCGAGGACATTTTCTCATTTTTGTTCAGATAGAGTGGGAGGGAGAGAGAGGAAGAGAGAGAGAGAGAGAGAGAGAGAGAAGCATCAACGTGAAAGGGACACATCGAGTGGCTGCCTCCCGCATGACCGAACCAGGGCCGGGAACAAACTGCAACCGAGGTACGTGCCCTTAGTGGGAACCAAACCCGGGTCTCTCTGGACTGCAGGCCGATGCTCTAACCGCTGAACCAAACCAGCCAGGGCTACAACTACAAAATTAAAGAAGAAGCCACATCAAGACTGGTAGGAGGGGCGGAGGCATAATGGGCTGGTCCCACACCCACGTGTGGCGGATAAATATTAGGAGGATACCTCGGCTGGGGAGGTCCTCCCTGAGGACTGAGGGGTCCCCGTCCCACACCAGGCACCCAGCTCAGGGTAACAGTGCTAGGAAGAGAAGTCCCCATAACTTCTGGCTGGAAAAACCAGCGAGAACTAAGGCTGAGGCAGCTGGAGCCCCTGGCAGCTCCTCTTAAAGGGCCCGTGCACAGACTTACTCGGACTCCCACCCTCCAGGCTCCAGTGTGTGGGAGGGAGCCTGAAATGCACCAGAGTCATATGGGGAAGAACTGAGCTATTTGGCATTGGAGCGAGGGCTGGAGAGGCAGCTTTCTCCTGGACAGATGTGCTATCAGAGGCTTTTGTTCCTTTGGTGAGCCCTTCCCTGGGCCGGCAGATGCCGCTATATCTGGGACTCCAGATACCTGGCTCACACTGTTCTACCCTGGTGATTCCCTGAGGCCCTGCCCCACCCAACTTCTAGGCCCACCCAAGCTGTTGCCAGTTGCTTGACCATAGGATTGGCCTGTCTTGGATCCTACTTCAGAGTTTCCTAAATTCTTTCAAATAAGCAGCATCTGGTCTCAGCTAGCCCAATATCTCTTGCTAAGTAATACATAGAAACAAACACAGGGAGGCAGCCAAAATGAGGAGACAAAGAAACAGGTCCCAAATGAAAGAACAGAACAAAACTCCAGGAAAAGAACTAAGTGAAATGGAGTTAAGCAATCTAACAGATGCTGAGTTCAAAACACTGCGTATAAGGATGCTCAATGGACTTAGTGAGAACCTCAGTGAACTTAGAGAGGGCCTCAAGAGCATAAAAAAGGACCAGTCAGAAATGAAGGAGGCACTAACTGAAATAAAGAATAGTTTACACAGATGCAATAGTAGAGTAGGTAAATCCAAGAAGCAAACCATCGATTTGGAATATAAGGAAGCAAAAAACACCCAATCAGAACAGCAAAAAGAAAAAAGAATCCAAAAAAATGAGGATAGTGTAAGGAGCCTCTGGGACAACTTCAAGCGTGCCAACATTCGCATCTTGGGGGTGCCAGAAGGAAAAGAGAGAGAACAAGAAATCGAAAACGTATTTGAAACAATAATGGCAGAAAACTTCCCTAACTAGGTGAAGGAAACAGACATACAAGTCCAGGAAGCACAGAGAGTCCCAAACCAGATGAACCCCAAGAGGCCCACACCAAGACACATCATCATCAAAATGCCAAAGGTTCAAGACAAAGAGAGAATCTTAAAAGCAGCAAGAGAAAAGCAGTTAGTTACCTACAGGGAGTTCCCAAAAGACTGTCAGCTGATTTCTCAAAAGAAACTTTGCAGGCCAGAAGGGAGTGGCAAAAAATATTCAGAGTGATGAAAAGCAAGAACATACAACCGAGATTACTTTATCCTGCAAAGCTGTCATTTAGAATTGATGGCCACATGAAGAGTTTCCCAGAGAAGGAAAAGCTAAAGGAGTTCATCACCACCAAACCATTATTATATGAAATGTTGAAGGGTCTTGAAGAAAAAGATAAAAAAAAATATGAACCAACAAAATGGCAATAAATACATATCTATCAACAATTGAATCTACAAGCAAAAAGAACAAGCAGAACAGAAACATTCTCATAGATACAGAGAACTTTTGTTGGGTACTAGATGGGTGGGGGCTGGGGGGAGGGGTGAAAAAGGTGAAGGGATTAAGAAGTACAAATTGGTTGTTAGACTGACAAACCTCAAAGGGAAGGGGGGTTGGGGGGTGGGAAGAAATAAACCAAAGAACTTATATGTATATATGCATAAGCAATGGACATAGACAACAGTGTGGGGAAAAGCAGCAGGGGGGCAGGAATGGGGAGGAGGGGGGCAATGGGGGGAAAATGAGGAACATCTGTAATACATTCAACAATAAAGATAAGTTAAAAAAAAATACTAGATATCAAAATATACTACAAAGCCATTATAATCAAATAGCCTGGTACTGGCACAGGAACAGGCATATAGATCAATGGAACAGAACAGAAACCCCAGAAATCGACCCACATCATTATGGTCAATTAATATTCGACAAAGGAGGCAAGAGCATAAATGGAGTAAAGATCGTCTATTCAATAAATGGTGTTGAAAAAATTGGACAGGTACATGCAAAAAAAAATTAAACTAGATCACCAACTTACACCACACACAAAAATAAACTCAAAATGGATAAAAGATTAAATGTAAGTTGTGAAACCATAAAAACAAGTCTTAGAGGAAAACATGGGCAACAAAATCTCAGACATCTCCTGTAGCAGAATTTTCACTGATACAGCTCCTAGGGAAAAAGAAACAAAGGAAAAATATAATAAATGGGAATACATCAAACTAAAAAGCTTCTGCACAGCAAAAGAAACTATCATCAGAATGAAAAGTGAACAAACTATATGGGAGAAGATATTTGTCAATGACACATCTGATAAGGGCTTAATTTCCAAAATATATAAAGTACTCATACAACTCAACAAAAGGAAGACAAACAATCCATTAAAAAATTGGCAGAGGATAGTCATGAGAAGATGGTGGTGGGCAGGACTAGAGTGAGGGTGACTGAGTGAGAGTAAGCGAGTGTGAGAGAGAATGTGAGTGAACGTGAGTGTGAACAACCAACCTTGAGCAGTGCAGAAACACAAGGCAGAAAGTTCCTGTGTTGTGGATGGAAAGGAGCCAGCTACCGCAGTAAGTGGCTCATCAGCGAGTTTCTCCCTTTGCTGCCAGGTACCCTGCCATTTTGGAAGATCCCTGGACTTCTCTCAGAGGAGGAAGTGGGGAATAGTTAGGGCTGAGTGACCAGAGTCCACCAGAGTGCTTTGTACCATTGGTCCAGTGTACCCCGCTGAGTCAATGTGAACCACTGCACACTAGCTGCGATATGAAGGTGCCTGCTGCAGTAGCCACAACTGGCCAGGAGCCAAGCACCATCCCCCCACAGCAGAAGCCTGATCAGAGCCCAGCACCTTCCCCTACAGCAGCGGTGACTGGGCCAGAGTGGAACCCCACCCCCAACAGCAGCTGAGGCTCAGAAATAGACATCCATACCCAGGTAGCAACAGCTCAGATCGGCAGCTGAGACCCATCCCCAGTGGCATCAGCACAGACTGATCAGGAGTGGTGCCTGAGCCCAAGACTCGGGGAGTTGAGACATGCATGACAGACCAAACCAGCTGCCAGCTGTCAATCCTCTAGAACACACAGCAGGCAAGAGGCGCCATACAGCAAAACAGTCTGAGAGGAACAGCAGCCTTATTTGATACACACCGACCTGCCTACACATTCCAACATCCTTTACTGGGCCTAGAACTACCAGATTGCTAAAATGGTGAGACAAAGAAACAACACACAAATGAAAGAAAAGGAGGAATCACCAGAAAAGGAACTACAGGAAATGGAAGAAAGCAACTTGTCGGATAAAGAATTCAAAGCAATGATTATAAGGGTGTTCAAACAATTTGGTGAGAACTACAAGCAACTTAATAAGAATTATGAAGAGCTCAGTGGGAACTACTTCAGCTTAAAAAAAGAGGTAGAAATTATGCATAAAATTCAAGAGGAAATAAAGAATGACATAGCTGTTATGAAAAATACCTTAGAAAGGTTCAATAGTTGATTAGAAGAAGCTGAAGACTGAATCAACGATGTAGAAGACAAGGTAGAAAAACACACCCAAATAGAGCAGCAAATGGGATAAAAATTAAAAAGCAGGAGGAGAGTTTAAGGGAGTTTTGGGATAATACAAAGCATAACAACATTTGCATTATAGGGGTACCGGAAGGAGAAGAATCAGAGAAAGGAACAGAGAACCTGTTTGAAGAAATAATGACTGAAAACTTCCCTAAACTGGTGAAGGAAAAAGTCACACAAGTCCAGGAAACACAGAGTCCCAAGCAAGATGAACCCCAAAAGACCCACAGCTAGACACATCATAATAAAAATGGTAAACATTAAAGACAAAGAAAGAATCTTAAAGGAAGCAAGAGAGAGACAGAAAGTTACCTACAAGGGAGCTCCCATTAGACTGTCATCTGATTTCTCAATAGAAACACTGCAGGCCAGAAGGGAGTGGCATGAAGTACAAAGTAATGTCAGGCAAAGGTCTGAATCCAAGACAACTCCAGCAAGGCTATCATTCAAAATTGAAGGAGAAATAAAGAGCATCACAGACAAAAAAAAAAAAAAAAGCTAAAGGAATTTACCACCACCAAACCAGCACTGCAAGAAATGCCAAAGGAACTGTTGTAAGAAGAAGAAGAAATACAGAGAGAGGAACATAGGCATAAAATAAAAATGGCAACTAATAAGTATCTATTAATGATAACCTTAAATGTAAATGGCTTAAAAGCTCCAATCAAAAGAGTTAGCGTAGCTGATTGGATAAGAAAACACGACCCATATATATGCTGTCTTATAAAAGAGACCCACCTCACAACAAACGACTCACACAGGATGAAAGTGAAGGGACTGCCCTGGCCGGTTTGGCTCAGCAGTTAGAGTGTCGGCCTGCGGTCCAGAGAGATCTGGGTTCGGTTCCCACTAGGGGCAGGTACCTCGGTTGCAATTTTTCCCTGGCCCTGGTTGGTCGTGAGGGAGGCAGCCACTCAATGTGCTGATGTCTCTCTTCCTCTCTCTCTCTCTCCCTCCCACTCTATCTGAACAAAAAATGGAAAAAATGTCCTCTGGTGAGGATAAAAAAAAAAAAGAATAATGAAAGTGAAGGGACAAAAAAATGTTTCCAACCAAATGGAAATTAAAAAAAAGCTAGTGTAGCAATATTCACATCTGTTATGATAGACTTCAAAACAAGGGCCATAATAAGAGACAGAGAAGGTCACTAAATAATGTTAAGAAGATCAATCCAACAAGAGGCTATAACCCTGGTAAACATATATGTACCAAATACGGGAGCACCAAAATATATTTAAAAACTTCTGCGGGACTTCAAGGGAGAGATCAATAGCAATACAATCATAGTGGGTGATTTTAACACCCTGTTGACACCACTACATAGATCTTCTAGAGAAAAAATTAACAAGAACACAGACTCCTTAAATGACGAACTAGATCAGTTGGACTTAATTGATATTTACAGAACATTTCACCCCAAAGCTGCAGAATATACATTCTTCTCAAGTGCACACAGTACATTCTCAATGATAGACCACATGTTAGGACACAAAGTAAGTCTCTACAATTCAAGAAGATTAAAATCATATCAAACATTTCTCAGATCACAATGGCATGAAACTAGAACTCAATTACAACACAAAAACATTCAAACATTTGGAGGCTAAATAGCATGTTATTAAACAACAAATGGGTTACCAAGAAGATGAAGGAAGAAATTTAAAAATTCCTGGAAACAATTAAAATGAACACACAAAACAACACAAAATCTATGGGATGCAGCAAAAGCAGCCCCGAGAGGGAAGTTCATAGCACTACAGGCCTACATCAAGAAACAAGAAAAATTCCTAACTGACTTTCTTATAGAACTAGCAAGTAAACAAAAAGAAAAACCCAGAGCAAGTGGAAGGAACAAAATAGTAAGGTCAGAGCAGAAATAAACGACATAGAGACTAAAAAAACAATTCAAAAGATCAATGAAACAAAATGCTGGTTCTTTGAAAAGATAAACAAGATTGATGGACCTTTAGCCAGACTCACCAAGAAACAAAAAGAGAGAAACCAAATAAACAAAATTAGAAACAAAAGAGGAGCAGTAACAACTGATACCACATAAATACAAAGGATCATCAGAACATACTATGAACAATTATACGCCAACAAACTGGACAGTCTAGGTGAAATGGACAAATTTCTAGAAACACACAGTCTCCCAAAACTGAACAGGAAAAAGATAGAAAACATGAATAGACCAAAAACAAATAAGAAAATTGAAGATGTAATCAAGACTCTCCAAGCAAACAAACGCCCAGGCCTGGACGGCTTCACGGGGGAGTTTTACCGAACATTGAAAGAAGATCTAACACCTATTCTCCTCAAACTATTCCAAAAAATACAAGAAGATGGAACACTTCCAAACTCATTTTATGAGGCCAGCATAACCTTAATTTCAAAAACAGATAAAGATACTACAAAGAAAGAAAACTACAGGCCAATATTCCTGATGAACATAGATGCCAAAATCCTTATCAAAATATTAGCAAATCAGATCCAACAATACATCAAACAAATTATTCATCATGACCAAGTGGGATTCATTGCAGGGATGCAAGGATGGTACAATATTCACAAATCAATAAATGTGATAACCACATAAACTAAATGAAAGATAAAAACCATATGATCTTATCAATAGAAGCTGAAAAAGCATTCAACAAAACCCAGCACCCATTTCTGATAAAAACACTCAGCAATGTGGGGATAGAGGGATCATATGTCAACATAATAAAGGCCATATATGAAAAACCCACAGCAAACATTATATTCAATGGGCAAAAACTAAATGCATTTCCCTTCAGAACAGGAAAAAGACAGGGATGCCCACTTTCTCCAGTCTTATTTAACATAGTACTGGAAGTCTTAGCCACACAAATCAGACATGAAGAAAAAATAAAAGGTATTCAAATAGGAAAGGAGGAAGTGAAAGTGTCATTATTCGCAGATGACGTGATATTATTATACATAGAAAACCATAAAGATTCCACAAAAGGATTCCAAAATGGCGGCGGAGTGAATGGAAGCAACACAGACCATCTCCCAGAACAAAACTGGAATTACAACTAAAATAAAGACAAATCGTCAGGAAAAATCAACAGAAAAGCAGCTTGGGAGGATCATACAACCAGGGACACTGAATCAATCCTGGTAAAATTGTGGAGGTGCGAGAAGGGGGCTGGGAGCCCACAGACAGCAGCGGTCTTAGCTGTGAGTAGTGCCCTCGGGGTTAAAGCCCAACCCAGCTCCATAGCACAGAGGGCTGGGACAGAGCGTTATAATAGCCACAGCCACTCACCTTGGGCTCTGGCAGAGGGAGGGCAGACTGGACTGGAACTGTGTGGGGACAGTCAGGATTTGGAGGGCACTCAGAGCTTTTGCTGAGTTGTGGCCATGCAGGATGGTGGCCATCTTACTTCTTCCCAGGGCTCTGGGGAGAGGCGGAAGCCCCTCCCTCGGAGATCCAGCCCCACCCAGGTAGGTGATTAAAATGCAAATTGAGGCTCATTAACCACCAGCATCTGTCCAGCCCTCAGGAAATCCTCTTAAGCTGAACACCAAAGGGAGGTTTTCATTCAACTGAGAACCCAAGGCTCTTCAAGAAACAGGGACTAATAGCCTCTGGGCAAAAAGCTAGAGGATAACTTAAACTTTTCTGGGCTGGCAAATCTACCCAGGAAAGAAAGACTTGACAGTGGTGTTTAACGTGGGTCCTCTCACACTCATCCAAACCCTGTAGAGGGAGCCACAAACAGCAGAACACCAACATCCACAGGGAAAATTTGGCAAAGTCCAAAACCCACTGAGATAGCCAAAATGGTGAAACGAAGAAACAAATCGCAAATGAAAGAACAAGAGACCTCTACTGAAGATGAGATAAATGAAATGGAATTAAGCAATTTAACAGAGATAGAGTTCAGAGCCATGATCTTGAGTAAGCTCAACAGCATGAGTAAGGACATCAACACCATGAGTAAAGACATAGAAATATTGAAAACCAACAAAGTGAAAATTAAGAAGCAGCAAGAAGAAATGAAGAATGACATAGCAGAAATGAAGAACACATTGGAAGGACTAAACAGCAGAGTAGAGGAAGCGGAGGACCAATACAGTGAATTAGAAGACAGGGTAGAAAAAATCAACCAATCAGAAAACCAAAAAAAAGAACAATTAAAGAAAAGGAAGACAGCTTAAGAGTACTGTGGGACAACTGGAAACGTAATAGTATTCGCATCATAGGAGTCTTCGAAGAAGAAGAAAATGAGCAAGGGTTAGAGAATATATTTGAAGAAATAGTGACAGAAAACTTCCCTAATTTGGTGAAGGAAGAAGGCATTCAAGTTCAAGAAGCACAGAGAGTCCCAAGTAAGAAGAACCCAAACAGGTCCACAGCAAGACACATAGTAATTAAAATGCCAAAAATTAAAGACAAAGAGAGAATCCTAGAGGCAGCAAGAAATAAGCAACAGGTTACCAACAAAGTAACCCCCATAAGGCTATCAGCTGACTTCTCAACAGAAACACTACAGGCCAGAAGGGAATGGCATGAAGTAATCAAGGTCATGAAAAACAAGGATCTGAATCCAAGACTACTCTACCCAGAAAAGCTATCATTCAAAATAGAAGGTCAAATAAAGAGCTTCCCAGACAAAAAAAGGCTAAGGGAATATATTAGCACCAAGCCAGCACTGCAAGAAATGTTAAAAGGACTGCTGTAATTAGTAGAAGAAATAGGAAGGAAAATATAACCACACTGAACAAAAATGGCAATAAATAAGTACATATCAATAATCACCTTAAATGTAAATGGATTGAATGCTCCGATAAAAAGACACAGAGTAGCTGATTGGACAAGAAAGCATGACCCATATGTATGTTGTTTACAAGAGACCCATCTCACAACAAAAGACTCACACAGGTTGAAAGTGAAGGGATGGAAAAAAATCTTCCAAGCAAATGGAAAGGAAAAGAGAGTTGGAATAGCAATACTCATATCTGATAAAATAGATTTCAAAATGAAGGCCATAACTAGAGACAAAGGTCACTACATAATATTGAAAGGATCTATCCAACAGGAAGATATAACCTTGGTAAACATGTATGCACCCAATATAGGAGCACCAAAAAATATTTAAAATCCTCTGGAGGACTTCAAAGGAGAAATCGAGAGCAATACAATCATAGCAGGGGACTTCAACACCCCGCTGACATCACTGGATAGATCCTCTAGACAAAAAATTACAAAGGAAACAGAGACACTAAATGAAGCACTAGACCAAATGGATTTAATAGATATTTATAGAGAATTACACCCCAAAACTACAGAATTCACATTCTTCTCAAGTGCATATGGGATATTCTCAAAGATAGACCACATGTTAGGGCACAAACTAAGTCTGTACAAGTTCAAGAAGATTGGCATCATATCAAGCATCTTCTCAAATCACAATGGCATGAAACTAGAAATTTATTGCTACAAGAACATGAAAAGACATTTGAACAAATGGAGGCTAAATAGCATGTTATTACACAATGAATGGGTTACTGAGGAGATCAAGGAAGTAATTAAAAACTTCCTGGAAACCAATAAAAATGAACACACAACAACACAAAATCTGTGGGATGCAGTGAAAGCAGTTCTGAGAGGGAAGTTCATAGCACTACAGGCCTACCTCAAGAAACAAGAAAAATTTCTAATAGACTATTTAACCTCACAACTTAAAGAACTAGAAAGCAAACAAAAAGAAAGCCCCAGAACAAGTAGAAGGAAGGAAATAGTAAAGATCAAAACAGACATAAATGACATAGAGACCAAAAAAACAATTTAAAGGATCAATGAAACAAAGAGCTGTTGTTTTTGAAAAGATAAACAAGATTGATGGACCAAGAAACAAAGAGAGAAAACCCAAATACACAAAATCAGATATGAAAGAGTAGAAGTAACAACTGACACCACAGAAATACAAAGGATCGTTAACAAATACTATGAACGTGTATATGGCAACAAATTCGACAATCTAAGCGAAATGGATAAATTTCTCGAAACACATAGTCTTCCAAAACTGGACCCGGAAGAGATAGAAAACTTGAACAGGCCAATAACAACTAAGGAAATTGCAAATGTAATCAAGACTCTCCCAGCAAACAAAAGCCCAGGCCCGGACGGCTTCATGGGGGAGTTTAACTGAACATTCAAAGAAGAACTAACACCCATCCTCCTCAAACTATTTCAAAAAATTCAAGAAGGAGGAAGACTTCCAAACTCGTTTTATGAGACCAGCATAATTTTAATTCTCACACCAGAAAAGACACTACAAACAAAGAAAAAGACAGGCCAATATCCCTGATGAACATAGATGCCAAAATCCTGAATAAAATACTAGCAAATCGGATCCAGTAATACATCAAAAAAATTATTCACCAAGGACAAGTGGGATTCATCCCAGGAATGCAAGGCTGGTACAATATTCACAAATCTATAAATGTGATACACCACATAAAAAAAATGAAAGATAAATACCACATGATCATATTAACAGATGCTGAAAAAGCATTTGACAAAATCCAGCACCTATTTCTGATAAAAACTGTCCACACTGTGGGAATAGAGGGATCATATCTCAACATAATAATGGCCATATATGAAAGATCTACAGCCAACATCATACTCAATGGGCAAAAACTAAAAGCATTTCCCTTCCGAACAGGAACAAGACAGGGATGCCCACTTTCACCACTCTTATTTAACATAGTACTGGAAGTCTTAGCCACAGCAATCAGACATGAAAAAAAAATAAAAGGGATCCAAATTGGAAAGAAGGAAGTGAAACTGTCATTATTCTCACATGACATGATACTGTACATAGAAAACCCTAAAGACTCCATCAAAAGGCTACTAGACTTAATAAACGAATTTCGCGAAGTAGCAGGATACAAAATCAATGTCAAGAAATCGATGGCATTCTTATACACCAATGAAGAATTCACAGAAAGAGAAAATAAAAAAACAATCCCTTCACCATCGTGGCAAAAATATTAAGATCTCTAGGAATAAACTTAACCAAAGAAGTAAAGGACCTATTTGCAGAATACTACAGGACATTGAAAAAAGAAATAGAGGAAGATATAAAAAAGTGGAAGCACATACCTTGTTAATGGATTGGAAGAATTAACATAATTAAAATGTCCATACTACCCAAAGCAATCTATAGATTCAATGCAATACCCATCAAAATACCAACAACATATTTCACAGAACTAGAACAAATACTTCAAAAGTTCACATGGAACCAAAAAAGACCCCGAATAGCCACAGCAATCTTAAAAAAGAAGTACAAAGTAAGCAGGATCACAATACCAGATATCAGGTTATACTACAAAGCTACTGTAATCAAAACAGCCTGATACTGGCACAAGAACAGGCATATAGATCAATGGAACAGAACAGAGAACCCAGAAATTGACCCAAGACATTATGCTCAATTAATATTCGACAAAGTTGGCAAGAGCATACAATGGAGTAAAGACAGCCACTTTACTAAATGGTGTTGGGAAAATTGGACAGCTACATGCAAAAAACTCTAACTAGACCATCAACTTACACCATACAGAAAAATAAACTCAAAATAGATAAAAGACTTAAATGTGACTCATTAATCCATAAAAATCCTAGAAGAAAATGTAGGCAACAAAATTTCAGGCATCATACTCAGCCTAATTTTCACTGATACATCACCTAAGGCAACAGAAACAAAGGAAAAAATGAACACATGAGACTACATCAAACTCAAAAGCTTCTGCACAGCAAAAGAAACAACCATCAAAATGGAAAGGCAACGTACTTTATGGGAGAGCATAATTGCCAATGATACATCAGATAAGGCATTAATTTCCAAAATATATAGCGTGCTCATACAACTCAACAAAAGGAAGACAAAGAACCCAATTAAAAAATGGGCAGAGGAACTAAATAGACACCTCTCCAAACAGGACATACAAATGGCTAAGAGACATATGAAGAAATGCTCAACATCACTAATCATCAGAGAGATGCAAATTAAAACAACTATGAGGTATCACCTTACACCCATCAGAATAGCTGCCATCAACAAATCATCAAACATCAAGTGTTGATGAGGGTGTGGAGAAAAGGGGATTCTAGTACACTGCTGGTGGGATGCAGACTGGTGCAGCCACTATGGAAAACACTATGGTGTTACCTCAAAAAGTTAAAAATTGAACTGCCATTTGACCCAGTGATCCCACTTCTAGGAATATACCCTAAGAAACCTGAAACACCCATCAGAAAGAACATATGTACCCGTATGTTCATAGAAGCACTATTTACAATAGCTAAGATCTGGAAGCAGCCCAAGTGTCCATCAATAGATGAGTGGATCAAAAAGCAGTGTCACATATACACAATGGAATACTATGCAGCTGTAAGAAAGAAAGATCTCTTATCCTTTGAGATGACATGGAGGGACCTGGAGAGGATTATCCTAAGTGAAACAAGCCAAGCAGAGAAAGACAAATATCACATGATCTCACTTATTTGTGGAATATAATGAACAAAACAAACTGATGAACAAAATCGACCCAGAGTCATAGAAGTAGTCCTGGCCGGTTTGGCTCAGTGGTTGGAGCGTTGGCCTGGGGACCAGAGAGTCCCAGGTTCAGTTCCCGCTAGGAGCATGTACCAAAATAAATAAATAAATAAATAAATAAATAAATAAATAAATAAATAAATAAATAAATAAAATAACAGACTGACAACCTCTGAAGAGGTCGCAGGTGAGGGGAGGGGGATAAAACACAGAACTTATATGCATGTATGCATAACCAATGGACATAGACAACAAAGCTGGGGACGCTGTGGGGGGGGGGGATTGGGAGGAGGGTGTCAATGGGGTAAAAAGGAGAAACATCTGTAACAAAAATAAATTAATAAAAATAATTTAAATAAATAAATAAGTAATGGGCAGAGGACCTGAATAGACACTTCTCCAAATAGGACATACAGATGGCCAAGAGTTATATAAAAAAATGCTCAAAGTCATTAATCATCAGAGAGATGCAAATTAAAATGACAATGAGGTATCACCTCACACCTGCCAGAATGGCTACCATCAATAGATCAACAAATAATAAGTGCTGGCGAGAAAGTGGAGAAAACAGAACCCTAGTACACTGCTGGTGGGAATGCAGATTGGAGCAGCTACTATGGAAAACAGTATGAAATTTACTCAAAAAATTAAAAATGGAATTACCATTTGACCCAGCAATCCCACTTCTAGGAATATATCCTAAGAAGCCTGAAACACCAAATCAGAACGAATATTGAGGTTCATTCTCAACAGTGAAATCATCAACAAAATGTGTCACTAAATAGAGCAAGAAACGGCTCCTTGTTTACAATTTTTTAAAATCCTCACCCAAGTATATATTTTTATTGATTTGACAGGGAGGGGGCTCTCATATGCCCCTCAGCTGAGAATCAAACCCAAAACCTTTTGGTGTACTGGACAACACTCCAACCAACTGAGCCCCAGCCGGGGCTCCTTGTTTACAAACTGAGGGCTGAAACAAAAAGGCAGAGCATTGTCTTGTTCCTCCTCTGCTGGGAACAGACCAGTCAAGCAACTCAAATTTCCGTTGCTCTGTACATGTCCACAAATGACTGGGAAAGTGCAGCAAGTAATCATATTGAGGTTGAAAAGAAATTTTAGCAAGTATGCAAATTTGCAAATACAGAGTCTGTGGATACAGTAAGTCCTCACTTAACGTTGTTGACAGGTTCTTGGACCTGGGTCAAAATGACTATAAAGAAACCAATTTTAGCCCCGGCAAGATGGCTTAGTTGGTTGGAGTGTCGTCCTGTACATCAAAAGGTTGTGGGTTTGATTCCTGGTCAGGACACATAGCTAGGTTGTGGGTTCGATCCGGGATTGGGGCACATATGGGAGGCAACTGATTGATGTTTCTCTTTCACATCAATGTTTCTCTATCTCTCATACACACACACAAACACACACACTCTCTCTCTCTCTCTCTCTCTCTCTCCCTTCCTCCCTCTCTAAAATCAATGAACATATCCTCAAGTGAGGATTAAAAAAAAGAAGAAGAAACCAATTTTACCATAGGCTAATTGATATAAACAAGAATTAAGTTGCTACAGCATCTCATCAATGCTAGAACAAAGGGGTGTTAAATTAAATTTTTACATGCATTATGTATACATGTGGGCAGAGGAGGGATGATAAAGATGAGAAGAAAATCTGGAACACAACAGCCTTACCCACTGAAGGGCCTAGCAGAGATGAGGCCAAGCTCAGCAAGAAGAACTGCTGCTTTGGTTTTCCCAGCCTGCATGAGAATGTGTGTGTAGGGTGTCCACCCACTGGAGCGCACAAGCAGATGGTGGCTACAGACTGTGGCATAGGCAATACTCACTGCCTCATGTAAGTCGGACTCCCTTTCTGATTCCAGCCAACAGAAAAAGTTCCCAATCCTTTTCTGTTCTCCAGAGCTCAATTAGTAAAGTACCTGCTTGCTTTTCAAGATTCAAACATTAGAGTTTGTAAAAAGGTCTGGGCCCGACACTCCTCATTTTACCAGAAGGTGAGCCTAGGCAGGTCCTGTGGCTATGCTGACAGCAGACCCAGGCCAACAGCTTCCCAGGTAAGAGCACTTCAGATGTCATCCTGCAGATGTGAGCTGGACTGCTTGCATTAATCCAAATATTCTCTTTTTCTTCTCAGTAAAATAAAATGTATGCAATGTGTCTCAAAAGCACATAAAATGTACCTCTTCTTTTTTGTTGTTGCAATTTTTATTAATTTATTTTTGTTACAGATGTTTCTCTTTTTTCCCCCATTAACACCCTCCTCTCGATCCGACCCCCCTCCCCCAACAGCATTGTTGTCTGTGTCCATTGGTTATGCATACATGCATACAAGTTCTGTGGTTTACCTCTTCCCTCCCCGCTGTCCCCCTCTTCTGAGGTTTGTCAGTCTGTACCCTACCGCCATGACCTTGGGTCTGTTTTGTTCATCAGCCTGTATTGTTCATTATATTCCACAAATGAGTGAGATCATGTGATATTTGTTTTTCTCCGACTGGCTCACTTTGCTTAGCATAATACTCTTAAGGTCCCTCTATGTCATCTCAAAGGATAAGAGATCTTTCTTTCTTACAGCTGCATAGTATTCCATTGTGTATATGTACCACCACTTTTTTATCCACTCATCTATTGATTGACACTTGGGCTGTTTCTAGATGTATGCTCTTGTTACCTTTGTCAAGTATTAATTCAGCATAATGTCTTGGGTCAATTTCTGGGTTCTCTGTTCTGTTCCATTGATCTATAAGCCTGTTCTTGTGCCAGTACCAGGCTGTTTTGATTACTATGGCTTTGTAGTATAACCTGATATCTGGTATTGTGATCCTTCCTACTTTGATCTTCTTTTTCAAGATTGCTGTGGCTATTCAGGGTCTTTTTTGTTTCAATAAAAACTTTTGGAGTATTTGGTCTAGTTCCATGAAATATGTCTTTTATATTTTATTGGGGATTGCATTGAATCTATAGATTGCTTTGGGTAGTATGGACATTTTAATGATGTTAATTCTTCCAATCCATGAATAAGGTAAAGTGTACCTCTTCTATAATCCCCTGCCACCACACCAGAAGTGGCTTCCTGAATCACCTCCCATTCATACTGCCATTGCACAAATGGGGAAACTGAGTCCCAGAAAGACTATGCAGGACGAGAGCTGATAAGCAACAGAACTGCAGTGGAACCAAGGCTGCTTTAGGTCCACCACAGGGTACACTCTTAATTAGGAAACTATCCTGAACGTAGGGTGATCATCAAAACTGGTGACTCATATAAGACACCAATTTTGGCTTTTTGAAATATCTTACACATGATTTTGTTATTATTTTTTCAGAGACTAAAACATAGAAAGCTAGACAGCATTTGGCTGAATTTAAATAGCACAGAAGCCCTGGTTGGTTTTGTTCAGCAGTTAGAGCTTCAGCCCGTGGACCAAAAGGTCTTGGATTCGATTCCAGTCAAGGGCACGTACCTGGGTTGCAGGTTCAATGCCTGCCCCGATCAGGGTCCTGTGGGAGGCAACTAGTAAGTGTGTCTCTCTCACATCAGTGTTTCTCTCTACCTACCTCCCTTCCACTCTATCTAAAAATCAATGGGAAAATATCCTCAGGTGAGGATCAACAGAAAAATAAAAATAAGCCCAGCCAGTGTGGCTGAGTGGTTGAGAGTTGACCCATGCACTGAGAGGTCGCTGGTTCAATTCCGGGTCAGGGCACATGCCCAGATTGTGGGCCAAATCTCCAGTGGGGGGCATGCAGGAGGCAGCCAATCAATGTTCTCTCTCATCTATGTTTCTATCTCTCTCTCCCTCTCCCTTCCTCTCTCTAAAATTAGTAAAGAAAAATAAAACAATATGTGAATAAATAAATAGCACTGAGATGCAGACATCTTAGGGTTGTAGTATTACTTACATTTTTTCCTTGTTAACCTTATCACTAGCCTAAGATTTTAAATTAAAAAAATTTTTTTTTCTTTATTGATGTTAGACCGGGAGAGGAAGGGAGAGAGAGATAGAAATATTGATGAGCGAGAACATCGATTGGCTGCCTCCTGCATGCCCCCCACTGGGGATTGGGCCCACAAACTGGACATGTGCCCTGACCGGGAATCGAACTGGCAACCTCCTGGTGCATGGGTCGACCGCGCAACCACTGAGCCACACTGGCTGGGCTCTCCTAAGGTTTTAATGCTTCCAGAGCGCAGAAGGAAAACGTTTTAATAATTTAAAAAATTGTTTTGTCATTTTATGAGTTCATCAGCATTTATTAATATTCTAAAGAGGTTGGCTTGCTCCCACTCTTTATCAGATCCTCTTTTTTACTGTATAACCCCTGCTAATTCACAAAGAGCAAGGAATGTATAAAGAAAACTTGCTTGTAGGGCTTTTACTTTAAAGGGAAAAGGCTCAAATCAATTCAACTCTGTTTGCAAAGAAAAACTTCAAAGCCTTTAAGAAAGTACCTCCCTTTATTTCAGTTTGTTAGACTTGTTCCCCTATTTAAAGGTAAAAAGATGAAAGAAAGTTAATCCTCCATAAATTCTCCCTCCTGTTATGCAGAGTTTCAATAGAATACCTTTTTGCTTAGTAATTCTAACAAAAAGATAGGCAAGGGCCAATAATTAGCAGAGGTGCAAATTGCCGTTGTTTTAAGGTATTCAGAAATACCTTAACCTCAGGATCCATATCAAGTCCAAATATGTAATCCTCTCAGTCCCATGGTGTCTCATTCTTGGGTTATTCTGACTTTTCATGAAAGCACTTCAGAAAGTGCTATGAAAAAAATTTTAAAAATTAATACAATCTTTTGTCTCTGAGAAATCATTTCAAAGCAAAGATTAAATTTTTCTTCATAGGTTTTTTAAATTGCCATCACTTAGATAAACTACACCTCATGGATACTTAGGATTATAAATTTCACCTGTAAAAACAAAGCAAACCCCTCTGTACCTTATTTCTAGTTTAGGATAAGCTTCTAAAATCCTAAACATGTTGGTCTTTGCTTATTTTATATTACTAGATGAAAAATCCTCAGACTGATGGAGGAACTCTTGAATATTACAGAATGATCTTCTGGGTCTACAAAACCCTAAGGCCTATCTATTCTATGGTACTGTGGGCCTGAATATTATTTTCTCAAAGCTCCATTCCTTGGCATAAAAATATAACTCTTCACCCATGTTCCCAGTTATTGGCCTAATGCGGAATCATAAGTTTTAACAGTTAATTAACATTCCCATTGTTGGATGAAATGGCAATAAAACACAAAATTCCTTCCAAAGACATGTGGGTGATTTTCTGAAATAATTGAGGGAATGGGGATTTACTGTTTAATAGGCACAGACTTTCTGATCGGGGTAATGAAAAAAAGTTCTGGAAATGGACAGTGGTAATGGTTGTACAACATTATGTATGTACTTGATGTCCCTGGCTTGTTCACTTAAGATAGTTAAAGTAGTAAATTTTATATCATGCATTATTTTACCACAATAAAAATAAATAAATAAATAAATACATACATACATAAATACATAAATAAACAAAAGCTTTATATTAAAATGTTAAGCCCTGGCTGGTTTGGCTCAGTTGGTTGGGCATTGTCCCATGCACCAGGAGGTTGCTGGTTCGATTCTGAGCAAGGACATATGTCTGGGTTGCAGGCTGGATCCCAGATAGAGGGCGTGCAAGAGGCAGCTGACCAATGTTTCTCTGTCTTTCTTCCTCTCTCTTCCTCTCTAAAAAAAAAAAAAATCAATAAACTATTCTTTTAAAAAATGTTAATTAGCCCTGGCCGATTTGGCTCAGCGGTTAGAGCATCGTCCCACGGATGAAAGAGTCCTGGGTTCAGTCCCCGCTAAGGGCACATACCTCAGTTGCTGTTCGTCCCCAGCCCCTGTTGGGGTTGTGCGGGTGGTAACCAGTCAATGTGTCTCTCTCACATCAATGTTTCTCTCTCTCTCTCTCTTCCTCCCTCTCTCCCTCCCGCTCTATCTGAAGATAAATGCAAAAATGTCCTTAGGTGAGGATAAATTTTTTTTTAAATGTTAATTAGGGCTGAGAAATAAGCACAAAAATGATATAATGTTTCTGGTGGATAAATGATCACTATTAGATATCAAAAATCTAATAACATGAAATTTTTGACACAACAATTTCACTTTCATTAATTTATTCTAAGAACATAATTTAAAATGTGCACAAAGTCTATATATAGAAGAGCATTCATTAGAACATTGTTTGTAATAGCAAATTGTTATGAAAATGATGGGAGGATCTAGATGTCCAATAATATTAGTTTAATAAATTCTGTTTAAAGTTAGTAAATAAGTTACCCTTGCTTCCTGGCTATGCCTCCCTTAGTATCTTATGCCTCCAACTTTTCATTACCTCTCAGAATTCCCCTGCATCTTTACAAGTCTGTATTTCAGTTACCAATGTTTCACTCAACAGTTACTTACTGATAGGTCCTCGGTGTCAGGATCACAGGAGGTGCTGGCAATAAACTTTCAACAACTCAGACAAAATCCTTTCTCTCATGAAGTTTATAAACTTTCTGGAGAACACAAACAAGAAAATCAGCAATTATCACATGACAAGTGCTGGGCTGCAGGATGGTCTGGGAGTGTGTTGGTCAGGCCCCTAAACCAGATCTGGGTGCATTTGGGATGACTTCCTGGTAGAAGTCATGTCATCAGTATGAGTAGAAATTAAATAGGAGAGCCCAGTCAGTGTGGCTCAGTGGTTGAGCATCGACCCCTGCACCAAAAGGTTGCTGGTTCAATTCCAAGTCAGGGCACATGTCCAGGTTGTATGCCAAATCTCCAGTGGGGGCCATGTAGGAGGCGGTCAATTGATGTTCTGTCTCATTGATGTTTCTATCTCCCTCTCCCTCTCCCTTCCTCTCTCTCTAAAATCACTAAAGGAAAAAAAAATTTTTTTTAAGAAATTAAGTGGGAGAAAAACGTAAGGGAAAAGAAGAAAGTTCCAGGCAGAGATAATAGTATTTATAAGGACTGAGAGATAAAAGAGAGCAAAGTGTATTTAAGAAACTGTCATTCTTTCAGAATAGCAGGAGCATGGAGATGCCAACAAAAAGATAGCAAAAAATATATCTGTGATCATGAAGCTTCAAATCAGATTCCACCTCAAAACCACATACCTAGCTAACTCACCTACTGGTGTCTCCATAGGAAAAGCCTATAAAGACCCTAATTTCACATGCCCCATGCTAAGCTCACCATCTACATCCCTCTCTCCAACCCCAGTTCTTCTGTTTGAGTTCTCAATCACAATGAATAATGCCACCAGAAACCCAGAAGCCACACATACTTCTTCAGTCTCTTTACCCTCCCAGTGCCCTTGAGGTGGGCTTCTGTAGGGAGGAGAAGGTGGAGGCAGGACTGGGCACAGAGGGAAGTTGAGCTGCAGTGACACAGGCCCAATAACAGCCTCATGGAGCCCACAGGGAATGCAGGAGTTGAATGATCTGTGACCATTGTTCCAGGTTCAGTTGATTTTTGTGGCTCCACCTCAGTGAGTTGCTGGATATGAGCTTCCCAATAGAGAGGGCCATGGGAAGTGCTTACGAGTGGCTGACAGCCTTCCCTGCAGTGGAACAAGCCCTTTCTTAGGCAGATGTGAAGGCCTATATTCATGCCCACTACAAACACAATGAAAGTTCATTCCTATCTCCTTCCTATAAATTTCTTGAATCAAGCTTGTTTCTCTCTATTTCTACTTTCCAAACTCTGTAGAGGCTCTTCCCTGGGGTCATTATCACACTCTGGGGCCCCGCCAAGCCCCACTCCACACTTCATTTCTCACTCTAGTAATCTTCCCCAAATCCAAATCTGGTGGTCATTCTCCTGTTTAAAACCTTCCACAGCTTCTCAATGCACCTAGGGTACAATCTGAACACACAATCATATATGACAGTGCTTATCTCACGTTTGACATTAACTGAGCACTGTGGTTACCCACCTCCTCAACTCACTGGCATGCGCATCCTGTCCTCCACTTGACTTCCTGAATCCCAAATGCTTTTTCCTCACAGAGCCTTAGTGCCCGTGTGACCCCTTTGGCTGAAACACCCTCCCTCTGTCTTGGTCTGGTTAATTCTGACTTACCTTTCAAGTCTCTGCTTAAATACCCCTCCTTCCAAAAAGTTGTTGTTTGATCATACACCTGTTCTTCTACATCACTGTGTGGTGTTTTACAGTTTCCTGTTTCTATCTCAGTAAACTATCAGCTTCCTTGTGGCAAAGACTCTGTCAATCTTGCTAATGTTGACAAACCAGCCCAGAAGCACTGTGGCTTAGAATGCAGCCCCTAGTACCATATTGCACTAGCAATGCATTGCTGACCTGGAAACATGCTCAAGATGCATTGTGCAGTGAGGAAAGCATGTTTCCACATAAGATTTATGATGTTATATCATTTTGTAGAGGAAAAATGTTCTCAGAAAGAAAAAAATCTCAAAGGACAAATACCAATATGATAACTGAAATAGTCAACCTACTTACTGAAGGGGTGCCGTCATCAGTCTTATTGTTTTTATTTTTGTTTATCTGTGTTTTTTGAAATTATGGGAGGCATGAGCATTTTTTTCTTTAATAATAATAATGAAAAAGATATTTATAGAAAAGTAATTTAGGAAATTCAAGATTTTGAGCTGTAAAAACTATTTCAGAATGCATAAGCTTTACCAAGAACAGACTTCTGAGTTAATTTGTTAAATCTATGAAAATAAGAGAATTTACTCAACTTCAGACTCTTGAGTTCAAGGATTGGAATTCTCAAAGTTCATTGTTACATTCTGCTTTTATTAAAAAGGAAAATATTGCTGCTTCCCTAGAAACAGGCTTTGTTGTTCAATGTTAGTGTTATCTGCACTAATTTTTTCCTTTTTTCATTAAATTTGTATGTTTTGGAAGAATGTTTTAAGTACTATCACAAAGCACTTCACCTTCCAGTTATTTTTCTTTTACTGATTGACTAGGTCTCACAATATTCCCAAGCAAGGCAAGACCAAGCATACCATAGCCCTTCTCACTCTGTGATCTATTGTTTGGGCCATTGAGATGTTAATCAGGATGAGACAATCATATATTTAGTCTACATTTGTGCTTGTTCAATGCCAACATCTTAATTTCAAGAACAGCATGCGTTATCAGTTGTGTGTGAAAACCACTTCACAGCACATAGATGATCTTTGCCCTTTGTCCAGATCCTCTCAGAAATCTCAGCTTCCTGGTTTCTCCCCTCCCATCACTCCCTAATGGAAAACAGCAGGTTTTTAGGCAGCAACTACTTTGGGGGGATGGGAGGAGAGGGGGGAGAGGGGATCCTGTGGTTACTGACTATAAATGATTGAGAAGATTAACTAAATACCCACTAGCACCATTAACACATTAACCCTCTGGCCAGTTTATCTTCGCCCCTAGATGAGAATGGTGTTTGCAAAACGTAACAGAAACCCAGCTAAGTTTTGAAAGGGGGAAGAGAAGGGCATGTAGGCAATCAGCTAAGGGTAAGGGTCTATGAAAGATAATTTAGCATCTTAAGAGTGGCAAAATGTAAGACTTGGAAAGGAAATAGAAAAGGCAGGTGGAGAACATTCCCCTTGTAATTTCCCCAAGCTTCTTATAGAAGTTGCTTTCAATCGGATGACTTGAAATCATCTGTGGACCCTATTGTATTGCTCAGTAGAGGGGAGTTGAGAACTGGGCACTAAAGTAAGCAGTGTTCATGCATGAATTACCTTATTAACAGTAACAGCCCAGGGAGGTGGGTGTTGCTATCCTCATTTTATAGACACAGATTCAGAGAAGTTCAGCAATGTGCCCAGGGCCCTACAGTTACACTGACCAGGCCAGGTTCTTACTCTCCTCTTTCTATATCCATGGAGTCAGCAAAGGGGCTCTCAGACCTTGGGCCTCATCTTTTCTGCAGCCACCCTCATTCCCAACACCACCGCATCCTATCCCAAGCTTTAAACACTGAGTGTGAACCTCTGAACTCAATTTGCTATCTTTAACTGCCCACCTACACTCCACTGAGATGTTTAGTATGATCACTAATGTCACCCGTCCCAAGCCAAACCCTCCTTAGTATTAGAGGGACCAGAAAGTAATGTTGTTTCTGTGCGTTTCGATATTCAGTTGTCATTTATCAGCTCATTGTGTACTTCAGAATCGTGCCAAAGACATTTTAAGGTTAGAGTGACTTGTTTACTCGTAAATAATTAAATCTTAATTTTTTTTTTTTCAATTTATAGTGAAATGGCCAGCCAAATACCAGAAGAGGTACATATCCGGCATTGTATGCTTTTTGAGTTTCACAAGGGTAGTAACGCAACAGTTGCTACCAAAAACATTTGCAATGTTTATCCAAGTGCATTAGACATTCATAAATGCCAAAGGTGGTTTTCTAAGTTTAAATCCGGTAATTTTGATCTTTCTGACTTGTATCGCTCAGGAAGACCAACAACTTTAGACAATGACATGTTAAGGGTGGAAGTGGAAGCAAATCCTGTCAGACAATCGAGGAACTGTCAAACATTCTTAACCAACCTTGGTCGACCATCCAAGAACATTTGCAGCAAATTGGTACAGTAAGCAGAGCAGGTGTTTGGGTCCCGCATAATCTGTCTGAAGAAAACAAAGCTAACCGGTCCACCACATGCAACTTATTGCTTCAGCGGCACAATGCAGAAGCGTTTTTTGATCACTTGATCACTGGAGCTGAAAAATGGGTCCTCTATGATAACCCAAAACGCAAAAGGCAGTGGCTCTCTCCGAATGAATCGCCACGAAGGACAACTAAGCCAGGTTTACACCCCAAAAAGGCACTTCTGTGTATTTGGTGGAGTATTCGTGGGGTCGTTCATTTTGAAGTGTTGAAACCTGGACAAACTGAATGCAGACCTTTACTGTGAACAATTGGATCGAGTAAATCAATCTTTAATTGAAAAGTGCCCAGTGATTGTCACCAGAAAAGGCGTTATTCTGCAACACAATAATGCAAGACCGCACTGCGCAAGATGAATCCTGGAAAAAATTAATGAATTGGGGTGGGAGGTTGCCTCACCCACCATAATCACCCGATATTGCGCCATCGGATTTCCATTTATTTTGATCTCTACAACATTTTCTAAGTGGGAAAAAATTTGCAAATTTGGATGATGTCCAAAATGCCATCTCCAGATATTTTGCTCAAAAACCAATTGATTTTTATCTATCTGGCATTGAAAATTTGCACACTAGATGGCAAAAGGTTGTTGATAACGAGGGTGTTTACATCATTGATTAAAAATAAAAACTTGTTAAAAATTTATCTGTTTGAATTAATGTCGTAAAAACACGACATTACTTCCAGGTCCCCCTAGTATTTCCTTTCTGTGGAACAGCAGCTCAATTCTTCTAGTTAGCAGGCCAGGAATTTGGCAGTCAGTTCTAATTCCTCTTTTGCAATCCCCACCTCTGATCCAAGGAAGAAATCCTATTGCTTCTACCCTCAAAATAGATCCAATATTTGACCACTTCTCCCATCTCCATTCCCTTCCCAGTCTAGCACACCATGCTTTAACAGCAGTCTGTCTTTACCTCACCACCTGTCTATTCTCCGCACAGCAGTCTAGCCACTCCCCAGTGGCTCCCATCTGGCTCAGGTGAAAGCTAACATCCTTCCACTGGCTCCAGAGGTTTCCCCATACCCACCTTGGGACCTCATTTCTAAACACCCCTGCCATGGGTCTAGTCTCATTGGCCTCCCTGCTGCTCCTCGAATGCACCAGGGGCACTGGGGACTTTGCAGTTAGATATCGCCTTACCTCCCTGAGTGTCTGCTAGAACATTGCCCAGTGAGGCCTTTCTATCTGCTTTCTTTAAAATTGCTTCACCAGTCACATACACTCTCTATATTGCCTTTCCAGCAGCATGTCCCATACAGCACTGGATGCCATCTGGTGTACTAGGTAGTTTACTATCCTCACCACACAAGATAGAATGAAAGTGCTCAGAAGACAGGGAATGATTATTGTTTTGCCCTCTGGGTCACTGCTTCCCTGGAAGAGCTCCTGGAGTATGGCAAGCACTCATTAAACATTTATTGAACAAAAGGATGAATACGTTTGCATAACTCTAACCCTGTGTATTTAAATGGAATTTTCCCTTGAATATCTCTTGAAGGACATCCAGTCAAGATGGTAGGTAGGTAAATACCGTGCTCACCTCCTCCGAAGAACTCATGAAAATTACAACTAAACTATAGAACATCCATTATTGAGAACCACCTGAAGTCTTACCAGAAGTTCTATAACTAAGGATATACAGAAGAAGCCACATCAAGACTAACAGGAGGGGCGAAGACACAAAATGGGCAGGCCCCACACTCGTGATGTGGCTGTGAAGAAAGGGGAGGGATATCTCAGCTGCAGAGGTAATTTCCACAAGGAGCAAGGTAACCCAGACCCACACCAGGCCCCCCAGTCCAAGGTTCCAGTGCCAGAAACGGAAGTCACATAACTTCTGGCTGTGAAAACCAGCAGGGATTGTGGCTGAATGAGACTGGAGGCTTCAGCAGTCCCAGGCATTCCTCTTAAAGGGCCCATGCACAGATTTACTCACTGACACACTCCCTTGTTCTGAGCTCCAGCACTGGGGCAGCAGCTGGATAAGCACAAGGGACATAGGAGGAAGAACTAAATTGTCTGTCTTTAGGGGGAAGGCTTGGAGGAACAACTTTCTCCCAGATAAAAGTGCTGACAGGGACAGGCTTGGACCTTTTGATCATCTGGTCACAAAGCATAGGGTAGGGGCTGAGGCTGTCCAAGGCAGTGTGGACACTTGAGGCCTGTTGGTGCCATTCTCTCTAGCAATCCCCCTGCAGTCAGCTCTTCAGTGGTCTAGTCTGGTTGCCCCTGTGGGTTTGGTTTCTAGACAGAAAACTGCATGTTCTCTGCTGCTTATTGCGGCTCAGCCAGGCCCTGGCTGTAGCTGCTATATCCATAGCAGGCTTGGCACCATGAAGGAGCCCAGGACTGCCCCTCAGCCTACTTGGGTCTGGTCCTGGAAAAGCTACCTGTGGCAGCATTGCCTGAAGATATGAGACAAGGTCTTAATTCCTATGGTTTTCCTTGAGAATTGCTGATATGTGCAGCTGTTGTTGGATTTTTTTAAATGTTTTCTTAATTTTTGTGGAGACGTTTTCAGTCGACTGGAAGCAGCTTTATGTGGAAGGAGAGAGAATGCTTGCTGTAGAACTTTCTACACTTATTGAAGGAAAACATAAACTACTTGAAAATATTTAGTCTCATACAAAAAGAGTATGAAGGCTTAGAGTCATGAAAGGATTCCGGCTTTGAGAAGGAGTCAGCAGAAGCTCAAAATGTGGATGCAATCTGTGAAAAGCCAAACAGTTTCAAATCTGAATTCGAGGATGAAATATTCTTTCTAGAAAAAGAGTTAAAGGAAGAGAAATCTAAACATTCTGAACAAGATGAATTGATGGTGGATGTTTCAAAAAGGGTACAGTCCTTAGAACATGAATCAAAATCACTCAAATCACAAGTAACTGAAGCCAAAACAACCTTTGAAATATTTCAAATGAATGAAGAATAACTTAAGATAGCTATAAAAGATGCTTTGAGTGAAAATTCCCAACTTCAGGAAAGCTAGAAATAGCTTTACAAGAAGCTGAAGAATGCAAAGAACAAGTGAGTGAACTTAGTAAACATTTGAAGACTCCAAAATATATGCAAAACATTTCTATGTGATAAAGAAAATCAGATCAAGTCCCTGATTGAATGTTTGCTAAAGATGCAAGATTTGGCTGCTGTGCTTGGAGAAAACTTAATGGATAATAACTTGGAATTGGAACTGAAAAGTGATTCAGAAAATGGTGCACTCAGATAATCAACCAAAAAAAAAGAGTTTTGAAGAAGCTGAATCAGGCTGCTAAGTTAAAGGCTTTTTAAAAACCCTAGAAGGAGAAAGAAACCAAATATACGCTAAAGTAACTGAAGTAGATAAAACAAAAGAAGAGCTTACAGAGTACACTAAAAATCTCCAGACTGAACAAGCATCTTTGCAGTCAGAAAATGAACATCTTGGAAATGAGAATCAAAAGCTTCAGCACAAACTTAAAGTAATGACTAAACTGTATCAAGGAAACAAAATGACACTTCACAGGAAATTAACAATAGAAGAAAATAACTGGTTAGAGAAAGAGGAAAAACTTTCTAAAGCAGATGAAAAGATAGATTAGCCATGAAGCTGAAGAGCTGGAGACCTACAGAAAGTGAGCCAAAGATCTTGAAGAATTAGAGAGAATCATTTGTTCTTATCAAAGGCAGATTATTTCCCATGAGAAAAAGAGCACATGATAATTAGTTGACAGCCCTGACTGCTGAAAGAAACCTCAATGATTTAAAGAAAGAAAATTCTTACATCAGACAAAAATTAACTAAAACAGAGCTTAAATTTGAACTTTTAGAAAAAGATTCCTATGCACTTGATGTTCCAAACACAGCATTTGGCACAGAACATTCCCCGTATTGTCCCTCACCACTGGATCCATGTTAAGGAGAGCTTTTCTCTCCCCTCCAACTTTGTTGGAGGGTCCACTCAAACTCTCACCTTTGCTTCCAGGGAGAGGAGGAAGAGACTCAAGAGGCCCAGAGAATCCTCAGGACCATGAGATTACTAATGCAAGAGGAGAATCAAGCCATGATAACATAATTGATCCTCACAGGAAACCTGACCCTGGGCCAATTTTACCTCCATGGCAACAGGACCATAGAATGATTATTCGTCCATCAGGCAAACCTTATCCTGATTCAGCTCTTCCTTCACAAAGGCAAGACAGATTTTATTCCAATACTGGTAGACTACCTGGACGAGCAGAACTCAGAAGTTTTAAGATGCCGTCACTGGATAAAGCAGATGCGCTAATGTCTTCAGAAATGGAATCCTGTAAAAATGATCGCAAAGATGATCTTTATAATTTAAATGTGTCTGATGTATCTCTCCCCACTAAAAGTGAAGCAACTGGCCCTGGCTTTGTTCCTCCAATCAGACAGAGGTCCATTGTTTCCAGTAGATGCAAGGTACCTGCACATGAGAAGAAGTCCTTCTTTTTCTCCACCTCCAGGAAGCATGTATGGACTATCCTGTGATTATTTTCTTTCAAGAAATTTTCACGGTCCACCATTTCCTCCATTTGCAATGAGAAATGTCTATTCGCCGAGAGCTTTTCCTCATTATCTTCTCCAAGAGCCAGATTTCCCCTCTACCCTCACCCCTACATCCTGAAAGTGGATGTGAATTCCCATCAGGGTTGATTCCACCTTCAAATGAGCCTACTACTGAATGAATGTACAGAACCACAAGAAACTTGACAATATTTTTGGTCTCTCTTCAAAAGTAATTTTAACTTCTCTCATTTTCAATTTAAATAACAGTTGTTACTTAAGTAATTATATTTATGCTCAAATTGTAGTTTAATAGAATTACATTCTCAGGATAGTCTTTTGTAAATAACAATGATTTAAATATGAATCTTATGAGTAAATTATTTCCATTTTATTTTATTCTACATAGTATAATTATTTTAATTTGATTAACAAAGCCACTATCACATAAACAGTAATGGGAGTTTCCTATGTGTAATCTTGTAGTTGGAGATGTTTTAAACTCCAAAGGCTGTGTCTTTAAGCCAAGAACTGTATTTATTATTATTGTAGACAAATGTGAAAGAAACTTTATGCTTAATTAAATAAATTTCAATTGATTTAAAGACTTGTTTGGCATTGATAATGACAAAATCAGCTAATTTTTTCATTAAAAAAAAAAAAAAAAGTACTGGCAGATGCCATTGTTCCTTTGTTGAGCCCTGCCTCCACACAGCCTGCAGGTATAGGCAGACACCAAGTCTGAGTCTCCATCAACTTGGCCATCACTGTTCACCTCGCTCTGGTGATTCCCTGAGACCTTATTCTACCCAAGTTGCAGGCCAACCCAAGCCCTTTCCAGTGGCTTTTCCATATGAACAGCTATCTTGGCTCATGATGCAGACTTTCTTGAAATTCCTCAAAGGTTCACAAACCCCAAATAAGCAGAACCTGGTCTCGGTGTGCCCCGTACCTCTTGCTACGCATCCCCAAGCTTGGCACTAGTGGCAGCCAGACTCAGTTCAAAGCTTAGCTTCTCCCAGTCACTTCCAATCCCAGAACAAGGGCAACCATCTACAGATCACATTGTAGCTCATACCAGGTGGCCTGGGCCGAACACAGGCAGTGACTGGCCTTGGCCTATACCTGAGCCCCATCCAAGAGACCCCAGGACCAACAAATTTGGTGGTCAGCTTCAGACCACACAAGAGCACCACCCAACCACCTCCCCAAATGACACATTCAAAGAGCAGACTCAGCAGGCAAATCCTGCTCCTTGGGGTCAGCCCCAGTACAATAGCACTTCTGCTATAGTCACGACCATTCCTCACAGCCAATCAGCCTGAGGATCAATTCCTTCCACTGACGTGCTAACAGCAATCAAGGCTCAAATACAACGGGAGGGCATACACAACCCACACAAGGTACACACATGAAATACCCACTCAGGTGATCACGGAGACTGAGCCACTGGGCCCTACAGGTTATGTGTATTTTACCACAATTAAAAAAGAAATATTACAGAGCAGAGTATTGAGAGATAGGGCTTGGAGCTGAGAGACATTAATCAATAACAAGCATAATCGTTAATAACTATAATTCTTTTTTTAAAATCCTCACCTGAGGATATTTTTCTATCCATTTTCAGTCATAGTGGGAGGGAGAGACAGAGGGAGAGAGAGAGAGAGAGAGAGAGAGAGAGAGAGAGAGAGAGAGATAGCAACGTGAGAGAGACGTATCGATTGGCTGCCTCTTGCACGACCCTGACCAGGGCCGGGACTGAACTGCAACTGAGGTACGTGCCCTTGACCAGAATTGAACCCGTGACTCTTTGGTCCGTGGGCCGACACTCTAACTGCTGAGCCAAACTGTCCAGGGCCTATAATTCTTATGTAAGCCTGCTGCAGCTTAAGATGTAATCACTTTATGCAATTTTAGTAATATTGATTGGTTGTAGTTCTTAGTTCTAAAGCTCTTTGCATTTGAGGTATTATATTAAGGCCACTCTGCTAACACTGGGAGACATAGCAGACCTACCTAATACACAGAAACAAAAACAGGGAATCAGTCATGAGGAGACAGAGAAACATGTCTTAAATGAAATAACAGAACAAAACTCCAGAAAAATCGTTAAATAAAATGGAGACAAACAATCTACCAGATGCACAGTTTAAAACACTGCTTATAAGGATGCTCAATGAACCTAGGGGAAGAGTACATGATCTCAGTGAAAACTATAACAAGGATATAGGAAACTAAAAACAGAGATAGAAAACATAAAAAAGAACCAGATGGAATGAACTGAAATGAAGAATACATTACAGGGAATCAACAGTAGGTTAGATGAAGCAGAGGATTGGATCAGCAATCTGGAAGACAAGGTAGCAGAAAACACCCAATCAGAATAGCAAAAAGAAAAACAAATCCCAGAAAATGAGGATAGTTTAAGAGACCTCTGGGACAACATCATGCATGCCAACATTCACATCATAGGGGTACCAGAAGGAGAAGAGAAAGAGCAAGAAATTAAAAACCTATTTGAAGAAATAATGACTGAAAACTTCCCTAATCTTATAAAAGAAAGAGACATATAAGCCCAGGAAGCACAGACAGTCCCAAAAAAGGATGAATCCAAAGAGGCCCACACCAAAACACACTATAATTAAAATGATAAAGGTTAAAGACAGAGAGAGAACATTAAAGCAGCAAGAGAAAAGCATTTTCTCAACAGAAACTCTGCAGGCCAGAAAGGATTGGCACAAAATATTCAAAGTGATGAAAAACAGGGACCTACAACCAAGATTATCCTACCCAGCAAGGACAAATGAAGAGCTTTGCAGACAAGAAAAAGCTAAAAGAATTCATCACCACTAAACCAATATTGCAAGAAATGCTAAAGAGACAGGAAGAAGGAGGAGGAGGAGGAGGAAGAGGGGGAGGAGAGATAAAACATATGAATAATAAAATGGCAATAACTACATACCTATCAATAATTCCTTTATTTATTTTAAAATATGTTTTCATTGATTTTTTAGAAACATTGATGTGAGAGAGAAACATCAATCGGCTGCCTCCTGTGTGCCCCTGACGAAGGATCAAGCCTCAAACCCAGGTTTATGCCCTGACCAAAATCAAATCAGGACCTCTCAGTCCATGGGACAATGCTCAATCCACTGAGCCACACCAGCCGGCAATAATTACTTTAAATGTAAATGGATTAATGCTCCAATCAAAGGACATAGGGTGGCTGAATGGATAAGAAAACAAGACCAATATATATGCTACCTACAAGAGACCCATTTCAGATTGAAAAAACACACAAACTAAAAAAAAAAAAGAGATATGGAAAAAGATATTTCATGGACATGAAAAAAAGCTGAGGTAGCAATATTTATAGCAGACAAAATAGACTTTAAAACAAAGGCTATAACAAAGACAAAGAAAGGACCCAGCAATTCCCCTTCTGGGTATTTATCTAAAGAAACACAAAACACAAATTTGAAAAAAACATGCATCCCTATGTTCATTGTAGCATTATTTACAGTAACCAAGATATGGAAACAACCTAAGCTGTCCATCGATAGACAAATGGATAAAATAGAGGTGGTACATGTACACAGTGAAATATTACTCTTCACAGAAAACTACAGGTCACTGAAAAAAGAAATAGAAGAAGACATAAAAAAGTGGAAGCATATACCTTGTTCACGGACTGGAAGAATTAACATCATTAAAATGTCCATACTACCCAAAGCAATCTATAGATTCAATGCAATCCTCATCAAAATACCAACAATATATTTCACAGAACTGGAACAAACACTCCAAAAGTTCATAAGGAACCAAAAAAGACCCCAAATAGCCACAGCAATCTTGAAAAGGAAGAACAAAGTAGGAGGGATCACAATACCAGATATCAGGTTATACTACAAAGCCACTGTAATCAAAACAGCCTGGTACTGGCACAAGAACAGGCATATAGATCAATGGAACAGAACAGAGAACCCAGAAATTGACCCAAGACATTATGCTCAATTAATATTTGACAAAAGCAACAAGAGCATACAATGGAGTAAAGACAGCCTCTTCAATAAATGGTGTTGGGAAAATTAGACAGCAAAAGCCCAGCCAGTGTGATTGAGCATCGACTCATGCACCAAGAGGTTGCCAGTTCGATTCCTGGTCATGGCACATGCCCAGGTTGTGGGCCCGATCCCCAGTGGGGGACATGAAGGAGGCGGCCAATCGATGTTCTCTCTCATCGATGTTTCTATCTCTCTCTCCCTCTCCCTTCCTCTCTCTCTAAAATCAATTTTAAAAAAAAGAATTTGCAAAAATTTATCATATACATATATAAATGTATATGTAAAATATTATACTTTTTACCCATTAAATTATAGCCAAATGAATTTAATGAGATGCTAAAAGTTTCCAACCCTACAATCATTTCTGAACTTATAGCTAGCTGTATCTTTCTCAGGGGAGAGTAACTTTAACATAAATGTGAGTTTCTAATGTCCTACATTTTTTCTGCCTATGGACACATTACTTGCTAAGAATTCTAAATAAAGTGTAATCATAAAACTTACCTCAGGAACTTGCATCTATATCTTTTTAAAAAAATAAAATTGAGGTTCTAATGCCTGGATGGTTGTATGACTTATAGAGACCACCTCAGGTCAGGATGGGGTGCTAAAAGCATAAAGCCAAGGATATGAACTTAGGAGGAGAAGGTTCCAGGATTGATGATGCTATCTGACAAACAGAACAACATCAGAGCTGAACCCTCACTGCTTTTTTTTAGAGCTTGTCGCATCTCCCTGCTCCCCCACCCCAACCCAGGAGAGCTACCTGCTCCACACCACTGTCATCACCCCCCTGGGGAGTGACATTACCTAGCTCCAGAATGAAAAGGAAAATTTGTGGAAGTGATGGTTTGAATGACAGTTTACTTCACTGTCACCACCACAGACTATTCTTTCCATAAATATTATCTATTTTCTACCTCTGCATTAAGGTTCTCAATTTTATAGTCACTTTCTACAGAAGAGAAAGAAACGAATTAATTTTAAGAGAAAGATGATGATTTTAGCAAGAAGAGGAAGTAAACAGACTTCTAATAAACTAAATAGAAAGTAATTAATAAATATAAGGAAAATTTCTATAGTAAACTTCAATGGCATTTCTGGATTTAGGAAGGATTATAGACTAATGGGATGATCTATAAAGATAAAAAACTAGCAAGTTTAAACTCATTTTACAAAGTCAGCATTACCTTGACACCAAAGCCAGACAAAGACACCACAAGAAAAGAAAACTACAGGCCAATATTCCTGATAACCATAGATACAAAATCCTCAATAAAATATTAACAAACCAAATTTACAGCCCATTGAAAGGATCATGTACCATGGCCAGGCAAGATTTCCTTTGGGTTATAAAAATTGTGTAACATATGCAAATCATATGCAAATAAAGTAATGCAATACAGAATGAAAGAAAAAAGCATGATTATGTCAATACACACAGAAACCTCTTTCCGGTGGCGGAGTCTGGACAAGGCGCGCAGAAATGGCACCTCGCAAGGGGAAGGAAAAGAAGGAAGAGCAGGTCATCAGCCTCAGACCTCAGGTGGCTGAAGGAGAAAATGTTTTTGGTGTCTGCCACATCTTTGCATCCTTCAATGACACTTTTGTCCATGTCACTGATCTTTCTGGCAAGGAAACCATCTGCCGTGTGACTGGTGGGATGAAGGTAAAGGCTGACCGAGATGAGTCCTCTCCATATGCTGCCATGTTGGCTGCCCAGGATGTGGCCCAGAGGTGCAAGGAGCTGGGCATCACTGCTCTTCACATCAAACTCCGGGCCACAGGAGGAAATAGGACTAAGACCCCTGGACCAGGGGCCCAGTCAGCTCTAAGAGCCCTTGCCCGCTCGGGAATGAAGATTGGACGGATTGAGGATGTCACCCCCATCCCCTCCGACAGCACCCGCAGGAAGGGGGGTCGCCGTGGTCGCCGTCTGTGAACAGGACTCCTCAAATTATTGTTTTCCGTTAATAAATGGCCTTTGTGTGAGCTAAAAAAAAAAAAAAAAAAAAAAAAATACACACAGAAAAAGCATTTAATGAAATGCAGCATCCATTCTTTTTTTAAAAATATTTTTTCTTTTATTGATTTTAGAGAGAGAGGAAGGGAGAGGGAGAGATAGAAACATCGATGAGAGAACATCGATTGGCCGCCTCCTGCATGCCCCCCACTGGGGATCAGACCCACAACCTGGGCATGTGCCCTGACCAGGAATCGAACTGGCCACATTTTGGTGCATGGGTAGATGCTCAACCACTGAGCCACACCAGCCGGGCTCAGCATCCATTCTTGATTACAAACTCTCAACAAAATAGGTATAGAAGAAACTTATCTCAACACAATAAAGGCCACATATGGAAAGCCCACTGTTAACATCATAATCAATGAGGAAAAATGGAAAGTTTTCCCTCCAAGATGTGGTACAAAGCAAGGGTGCCCACTCTTAACACTTGTATTCAACATAGTACTGGAAGTCCTAGTCAGAACAATTAAACAAGAAAAATAAATAAAAAGCATCCAAATTGGAAAAGAAGAAGTAAAATTATCTCTGTTTACAGGTAACATGATTATATATGCAGAAAATTCTAAAGATGCAACAAAATAACAATTGTTATTTACAAATAAATTCAGTAAAGTTGCAGGATACAAAATCATCACCCAAAAAATTAGCTGCATTTCTATACACAAACAATGAACTAACCAAAAAGGAAATTAAAAAAACAATCTCATTCTTTTTTTTTTATAACTTATCTTTATTGTTGAATGTATTACAAATGTTCCTCATTTTCCCCCATTGCCCCCCTCCTCCCCATTCCTGCCCCCCTCCTGCCTTTCCCCACACTGTTGTCTGTGTCCATTGGTTATGCATATATACAAATAAGTTCTTTGGTTTATTTCTTCCCACCCCCAACCCCCCTTCCCTTTGAGGTTTGTCAGTCTAACAAGCAATTTGTACTTCTTAATCCCTTCACCTTTTTCACCCACCCCCCCAGCCCCCACCCATCTGGTTCCCAAAAAATTCTCTGTATCTGTGAGAATGTCTTTGTTCTGCTTGTTCATTTTGTTTGTAGATTCAATTGTTGATAGCTATGTATTTATTGCCATTTTGTTTGTTCATATTTTTTTATCTTTTTCTTCAAGAAGACCCTTCAACATTTCATATAAGAATGGTTTGGTGGTGATGAACTCCTTTAGCTTTTCCTTCTCTGGGAAACTCTTTATATGGCCATCGATTCTAAATGACAGCTTTGCAGGATAGAGTAATCTTGGCTGTAGGTTCTTGCTTTTCATCACTCTGAATATTTCTTGCCACTCCCTTCTGGCCTGCAAAGTTTCTTTTGAGAAATCTGCTGACAGTCTTATGGGAACTCCCTTGTAGGTAACAAACTGCTTTTCTCTTGCTGCTTTTAAGATTCTCTCTTTGTCTTGAAACTTTTGCATTTTGATGATGATGTGTCTTGGTGTGGGCCTCTTGGGGTTCATCTTGTTTGGGACTCTCTGTGCTTCCTGGACTTGTATGTCTGTTTCCTTCACCAAGTTAGGGAAGTTTTCTGCCATTATTGTTTCAAATAGGTTTTCGATTTGTTGTTCTCTCTCTTCTCCTTCTGGCACCCCCAAGATGCAAATGTTGGCACACTTGAAGTTGTCCCAGAGGCTCCTTACACTATCCTCATTTTTTTTGGATTCTTTTTTCTTTTTGCTGTTCTGATTGGGTGTTTTTTGCTTCCTTATATTCCAAATGGATGGTTTGCTTCTTGGCTTTACCTACTCTACTATTGCATCTGTGTAAACTATTCATTCTTAATAACAATAGAAAGAATAAAATAATTAGGAATAAACTTAACCAAAAAGGTAAAATATTCCTGCACTAAGAAATTATGAAATATTGATGAAGGAAATTAAAAATACACAGATAAATAGAAAGATATCCTGTATTCGTGGATTGGAAGAATTCATATTGTTAAAATATCCATACTAGTGATCTACAATTCAGTGCAATCTCTATCAATGACATTGTTTACAGAAATAGAAAAAAGTCAATCCTAAAATTCATATGAAACCACAAAAGATTTTGAGTGGCCAAAGCAATCTTGAGAAAGAAGAGCAAAACTGGAGGCATCCCATGTTCTGATTTCAAAATATATTATGCCCTGGCCAGTGTGGCTCAGTTTGTTGGAGCGTCGTCCCATGTACCTAAAGGCGGCAGCAGATTTGATTTCTAGTCAGGGCACATACCCAGGTTGCAGGTTCAATCCCTGATCAAGGCACATGCAGGAGGCAACAGATTGATGCTTCTTTCCCACATTGATGTTTCTCTCTCTCCCTTCCTTCCTAAAATCAGTTTTTTAAAATGTGTGTGTGTGTGTGTGTGTGTGTGTGTGTGTGTATAAAACAAGGCATGCATCTATGATCAATTGATCTTTATTTTAACAAGGATGCCCAAAAACACACAATAGGGAAAGGAGTGTCTCTTCAATAATGTTGGGAAAATTGGATATCCACATATAAAAAAAGAAAATCAGGTTCTTATTTTATACCATATACAAAAATCAACTCAAAATGGATTAAAGACTTAAACATAAGACTTGAAACCATAAAACTACTAAAATAGAAAATATAGGGGAAAAGCTTAATTTTTGAATATCATACCAAAAGCACAGACAACAAAAGCAAACATAGACACATGGGACTGCATCAAACTGAAATGCTTCTCCACAGCAAAGGAAACAATCAACAGAGTGAAAAGGCAACCTAAAGAATGGGAGAAAATAGCTGCAAACCATATATCCAACAAGCAGTTAGTATCCAAAATACATAAGGAACTCATATAACTCAATAGTAAAAAATATATATAACCTGATTTTTAAAGTAGACAAAAGACCTTAATAGACATTTCTCCAAAGAAGGCGTACTAATGACTAAGAGGTGTATAAAAAGGTGTTCAACATCACTAATCATCAGGAAAATGCAAATCAAAACCACAATATCACCTCACATATAATAATGGCTATTATCAAGAAGACAAAAGATAAGAAGTCTTGGTAAGAGTATGGAGAAAAGGCAACCCTTGTAAACTGTTGGTAGGAATGTAAATTGATGCAGCCATTAGGGAAAACAGTATGAAGTTTCCTAAAAAATTGAAAATAGAGCTACCATATGATCCAGCAATGCCACTCTGGGTATATCTCCAAAGAAAATGAAATCGGTGTCTCAAAGAATTATCTGTACTCCCATGTTCATTACAGTGTTATTCTCAATAACCAAGGCATGAAAACAATCTAAATGTCTATCGACAGATAAATGAATAAAGAAATTGTGATATATATGAAACAGACAAAAAAGCATATATACTATATCATGCTATACTTATACACACACAAAACAGATTATTATTCAGCTTTTAAAAGAACACCCTGCTATTTGCAACAACACGGATAAACCTGGAAGACATTATGCTAAGTGAAATTAGCTAGACACAGAAAGACAAATATTTCATGATCTCACTTGTATCTGGAATCTAAAATAGTCAAACTTATAGAAGCCAAGAGTGGAATGGAGGGTGCCAGGAGTTGAGGGGTGGAGGAAATGGGGAGATGTTGGTAAAAAAGTATAAAGTTTCCATTATAAAATAAAATGAATAAGTTCTGGAGATCTAATGTACAGTAACATGACTATAATTAACAATACTGTATTGTATACTTGAAATTTGTCAGGAAGGAAGATCTGTAGTGTTCTCACTATATATACACCAACAAAGGTAATTATGTGAGGTCATGGATATGTTAATTAGCTTGATTGTGGTGATTTTATCACAATGCATACATATATGAAAACATCGAGTTGTTTACCTTAAATATACTCAATTTTTATTTGCCAATTATATCTCCATCGGCTGGGAGAAAAAAAAATAGAAGGGACTTAACCCTGACTGAGCACCATGATTATGTGCTGGGCCCTTTATACACAATACCTCATTTTGTCCTTACCACAAACCACATCCAGGTATTGTCATTCAGTGTTGTACCTGAGGAATCTTAATCACAGAGAAGTAAACTAACTACCCAGGGTCACACAGCAACTTAGTGAGTTTTGTTTTTGTTTTTGGGTGTTTTTTTTTTACTTTTAAAAATGAAGTTACTTGAATGTTGCCCCAGATGACTTAACTATCTTACCTTTATAATGCACTATAAAATAAACTATGTGTTGATACAAAAAACAAAAACAAAGAAGGTTGAGTGAAAATAAGAAATCAAGTATAAAATGCTTTTTCTTAAAAAGGAAAACAAATATATGTAATTTTTAAAAATTATTTTGTATTTTATTTTTCAATTACAGTTTACATTCAATATTGTCTTGTATTAGTTTCAGATCTACAGCAAAATGGTTAGAAAATCATGCACTTTACATAGTGGTCCCACTCCTACCCCCCACCCTCACCGCCAAAGTATCCACCTGGTTCCATAGTTTTCACAATATTATTGACTATATTCTCTATACTATAATATACATCTTTGTGACTATTCCGCAACTGTCAATTTGTACTGCTTAATCCCTGCATCTTTTCAACCAGCTTCCCAACTCCCCTCCCCTCTAACAACTGTCAGTCTGTTCTCTGTGTCTATGAGTCTATTTCTATTTTGTTTGTTTTGTTCATTAGAGTGCACATCTAAGTGAAATTATATAGTATTTGTCTTTCTCTGTCTGACTTATTTCACTTAGTATAGTAACCTGTAGGTCCATCCATGCTGTCACAAAAGGTAAGAGTTCATTCTTTTTTAGGGCCGAGTAGTATTCCACTGTTTATATGTACCACTGCATTTTTATCTCCTGATCTATTGATGGGCTCTTGGGTTGCTTCCTTATCTTGGCTATTGTAAATAATGCTGCAATAAACACAGGGGTGCATATGTTATTTTATTAGTGTTTTGGGTTTCTTTGGCTATATTCCCAGAAATGGAATAGCTGGGTCATAAGGCAATTTCATTTTTAACTTTCAAGGAACCTCCACACTGTTTTCCATAATGGTTGCACCAATCTGCATTCCCACAAACAGTGCACTTTTCTCCACATCCTCACTAACACCTATTGTTTGTTGACTTATTGATGATAGCCATTCTGACAGGTGTGAGGTGGTACAGTAGGCCCTCTTTTATCGCGGTTAATCAGTTCCAGACTCTACCGCGATAAATGAATCTCCGCGAAGTAGGATTCTTTATTTATATACAGTTGTCCCTCTTTGACTTTCGCAGCTTCACTCTATTGTGGTTTTTTCAAATACTATAAAAACCGCGATAGAGTGAAGCGGCGAAAGTCCAAGCGCGAAGGGGCGAGGGACGACTATCTCATTGTGGTTTTGATTAGCGTGTCTCTGATGATTAGTTATGTTGAGCAAATTTTCCATATGTCTATCGGCCATCTGTATGTCTTCCTTGGAGAAGTACCTATTCAGGTCTTCTACCCACTTTTTAATTGGGTTGTTTTCCTGGTGTTAAATTGTCTGAGCTCTTTATGAATTTCAGATATTAACCCCATATTAGATGTATCATTGGTAGATATCTTCTATTCAATGTTGTCTTTTTGTTTTTTTAATTGTTTCCTTTGCTGTGCAAAACTTTTTAGTTTGATATAGTCCCATTTTTTTATTTTTTATTTTGTTTCCTTTGCCTGAGGAGATATATCAGAAAAAATATTGCTAAGAGAAATGTCCAAGATTTTACTGCCAATGTTTTTTTCTAGGAATTTTATGGTTTCAAGTCTTATATTTAACTCTTTAATCCACTTTGAGTTTATTCTTGTTTATGGTGTAAGTTGGTGATCTAGTTTCATTTTTTTTCTTGTATCTGTTCAGTTTTCTTAACACCATTTATATACTCCATTGTATGTTCTTCCCTCTTTTGTCAAATATTAACCATATAGACGTGGGTTTATTTCTGGGCTTTCTATTCTGTTCCATTGATCTATACAGGTTGGGAAAAATATATTTACAGTTGTGAGTATGCAAAACACAGAGTTTATTCTTGTATTATTATTTATTTATTATTGTATTATTTTCCATACAAACAACTATAAACTGACTTTTGCCCCACCTTGCATGTCTATTTTTATGCCAATACCATGCTGTTTTCATTATTATGACCTTGTAATATAGTTTGATATCAGGTAGCATGATACTTCCAACTTTTTCTGCTAAGCTTACATCCTGCAGAAAAGTCTCCTGGATGGATGCACAAATATATGCAATTTTAGTTGTCAATTATACCTTAATAAAATATTTTAAACATTTTTTTTAAAAAGAGAAAAACAAGAATTGAAAGCAGGGACTCAAAAAGATATTTGTACACCCATATTCATAGCAGCATTATTCACAATAGCCAAAATGTGTAAACAACACTAAGTCCATCAGTGAGTAAACGGACAAGCAAAACGTGGAATGTTACTCAGCCTTTAAATGAGAGGAAATTCGGACACACACTGCAACATGGATAAACTTGAGGACTTTATGCTGAGTGAAATAAATTAGACACAAAAGGACAAATACTGTATGATTCCACTGATATGAGGTACCTAGACTAGTCAAATTTATAGACAGAAAGTATAACAGTGTTTTCCATGGGGCTCGCAGGAGAAGGAAATGGAGAGTAGTGTTTAATGGGTAAAGAGTTCCAGTTTGGGATGATGACAAACTGAAATGAATGGTGATGATGTACTTAATGCCACTAAACTGCACTTAAAAATGGCTAAGGTGGGCCCTGGCCGGTTTGGCTCAGCGGTTATAGCGTCGGCCTGTGGTCCAGAGAGACCCGGGTTCGGTTCCCGCTAAGGGCATGTACCTCGGTTGCAGTTTGTCCCCAGCCCTGGATGGTCGTGCGGGTGGCAGCCACTCGATGTGTCCCTTTCACGTCGATGTTTTTCTCTCTCTCTCTCTCCCTCCCACTCTATCTGAACAGAAAATGAAAAAAAAAAAAAATGGCTAAGGTGGTAAATTATATGTATGTATATTTTACTACAATTACAAAAATAAAATAAAAAGAGAGAAAAATTATAATTCTATTTTATGCTGCATTTGTATTTATTTTATTTTTGGGGAATTCAAAATAGTTTCATATGTTGTTGTTTTTTAACCTTTTTTTCCCCCTGAATCTTTATTTAGAGTCAAATCTCCACCACCCCCCTTTTTTTAAATTAATTTGTTTTTGTTACAGATGTTTCTCCTTTTTCCCCCACTGATACCCTCCTCCCCATCCGCCCCGCCCCATCCCCAGCATTGTTGTCCATGTCCATCAGTTATGCATACATGCGTATAAGTTCTGTGGTTTATCTCTTCCCTCCCCCCCACCCCCTCTTCTGAGGGTTGTCAGTCTGTATCCTACATCCACGTCTCTGGGTCTACCCTGTTCCTCAGACTGTTATGTTCATTATATTCCACAAATAAGTGAGATCACATGATATTTGTCTTTCTCTGCTTGGCTTGTTTCACTTAGGATAATACTCTCCAGGTCCCTCCATGTCATCTCAAAGGATAAGAGATCATTCTTTCTTACAGCTGCATAGTACTCCATCTGCTCCCCAGCCTCTGTTGCTGGGAGTATATCTCGACTCTGATCGGGCTGCTACTGTGGGGGATGGTACTGGGCTCCCGGCCATTTGCGGCTTCCGCAACCAGCACCTTGGCAGCTCCACTACTGTGCACTGGTCTGTGTTGACACAGGGTGTCCACTGGTCCAATTGTTCCAGGTGCACTGGTGGGCTCAGGTTGCTGGGCCCTAGCCGCTCCCACTGCCTGCTCCCAGGGAAGACCTGGGATCTTCCAAAATGGTGGGACCTTCCCGTGGCTCAGGGAGAAGCGCCCTGAAGAGCCGCTTACCGTGGTAGCTGGCTGCTCCGTCCACAGCACAGGAACCTGCTGCTCAGCCTCTCTGCACTGCACGAGTTTGGTCGTCCACCTTCACGTCCACTCACACTCTCTCACACACTAGCTCACTCTCTCACACACTCACCCTCCCTCTGGCCCTGCCCTCCGCCATCTTTCAGTCCTCGATTTCACCTTTCTTTTTTTAATATGATCATTTTCATCAAAATTAAAAATGAAACAATTACTAAGTTAGTAGGTCAAAGTCATTTCCACTTTTTGTGAAAATTGTAAAGCAATTTTATCTTATATTTGGAAGGAGCTTAAAGGTACTCAATATCCCAAATAATTTAAATAGAGGAAACAATCATTAAAACCTCACAAAATGGCCAATATTTACTATGATCAATTGGTACCAACTCTTTAAAAATACCTTGTATTCTAACATAAAATGACCAGGAAAAAAAAAAAGAAGAATTAAAGAAAAACACAATACTTATAAAATTATTAAGTATACAATTTTCACAAGATCTTACTTATAAACTAAAATTGTATGAAAAAAAAATTATTGCATACCATTCTCACTAAGTATTTGAAAAGAATCCAATCAAGATTCACTATTATTTTATGTGATATTTTGATTGCTAATGTACATAACAAAACACCCTAAAATTTAGTAACTTAAAATAACAACCATTTGCTCACGATTCTGCAACCTAAAGAGGAGTTTTCTTCTGCTGGTCTTGCCTGTGGCCATGCCATGTGGGTTCATTTTCCTAGCAGGTTAGCTAAGGTCTGGGCTCAGCTGGAGCATGGAACAGCTGGACTTCTTTTTATACACAGTTTCAGGAACTCTCTGTCTTCATGTGGCCTCTTTTCAGGGTCTACCCAGTAGCCAGACTGCTTACCTGCTGGACTTTCATCAGGGCTTCAAAGAGCAGAAAGACAGAAACTGTCAGTCCTTCTTCATGCCTGGGTTTGCAGCTTCAGAACATGATTTTCACTGCTATATATTGGTCAAAGCAATCACAGGGCCAGCCCAGACTCAAGGCGATGAGAATGGACATCAGCTCTCAATGGGGAGTGACAAGGTCACATTGCACAGTGGCTAAGGGATGGGAAGCATTGCTGAGGCTGTCTTTGGACATGTGATCCACCACATTTGGCATATGATTTGTGAAGGGCTTAATAAACAAGTGAAATATTTTAAAGGATAGCAGCGACTATGTATAATGCATCTAAAAAGAAACTTCAACACAGCAAAAATCTTACATGAAAGACATATTTTACCTTTAGGAAATTAAAAACAAAGTTTCTGCTTTATTGTAGTTGAAAGATAAAATAGGCAGAAGACAAAAAAATTATAAAGTTGTTAATTCATTCGACAAATATTTTTTGAATGTTTGATGTGCTAAGCTTAGACCACTAGGTAAAGTATAATTTTTTAAAGATAGCTTTCAAGTCATGACTCTTTCTTTTCTAACTATACCACCATAATTTTTCAAAAAGAGGGATAAGAACATAGGAATCACAAAACAGCTGTCATTTTGGGGGAAGATTAATAGGTATTTGGAACCATGCCAAGCATGGTCTCTCTGAATTCTTTCAAACCCTGCAAAGGAAGTCCCACCGGTCATTTGACAGGTGACAAAACTGACCCTCTGAGGGACTGTATACTCTCAAAGTAGCACTGACTGCCTACAAGATTTTATTTTATAATGGATTGACTGAGGAAGTCTTAGTCATTGAGAACATAAGATCATATTTTAGAAATGTTATTGTTCATATCATTTTTCATTTGCAATTTTACCCAGTCAAGTTTCCCTGGAATAAGAGTGCTCCTTCACTAACATGTGACGCTGTGGTTCGATCTTCGGAAGGTCAAGGCCTTTACATGATAGGACTGGACAACATTCATCAAGCATCCATACACACTTCAAGAGCACACCATCCCACAAAACACCCTGACATCTAAAGCCAGTGAAAACGTGTATATGGTGACTCCCAATACTACTGAAGTCTGAGTGGAAAAACACCAAGCTTTTCTCAAATAACCACACAATTGTCTTGGGTCCAAAATGGAAAATGCTCTTTCCCCCTCTTCCTGCTTCTGCCTCCCACAAGGCTGCTGCATGGATCTCTGCTGATCCAGACTTTCCTCTCCTTGGGGTGGGATGCTTCCTCACACATTCAGTAAGAGGAAGAAGTGGACAGAAAGTGGAGGGGGCCACTGAACAGTGGGGCCCTCGAGGCAGGAGATTGTGTGAGCTGAAGCCAGAAATCCCTTGAGGGAGGCGTGAGCACGGGGAAAGAATGGAGGTGCCTGCAAGGCCCCACAGATAAGAATCTCGCATTCTCCCTCCTTTTCCTTGTTCCTCAGTGCTGCAGCAGGGGCTCACCCACCCTGTGCCTTTTAACTGTCAAGGAGCCAGTGCCAAGTGCTGGGCCAAGTCATCATCGATGACATGTGAGTTGTGTGTGTTCCAAATTGGCCTTCCTGCCTTTCTGCAAGAAAAACAAACTTGAGCTGGACCCCAACAAACATGACAGGAAAAATAACAACCCTTGTCAAGGACTGATATTGAAAACGACTGGTCTCTCCACCCCAAGCCAGCCCCTGCTGCAGACAGTAGCAGGTCCCCATCTCTGACTCCAAGGGGGACGAGGGGCAGGAATGATAAAACTCAGGAGTCTCCATGGCATAGTGTGTGGGGGCCATCAGGTTGTTCCTCCTAAGGTCGCCTGTGTAGGTCACTGCCAGAGGCCCTCTTCAGATCCCACAATGACACCACAAGACATAAACACTATATAGCATCAAGCTCATTTTACAGAGAGATCAGTAAATGGCTTCGAGTAACACAGTGATTAAGTGCCAGAGCCACATTAATTTTCAGCGGTGTCTAACTCCATACTTCCTACTTTCGTTTTATGCCTATATTTAAACAATGAGAAGTCAGAATGCATGCTATTCTTGGACACATTTCCCTAGATAATATGCTATAAGTCATCAATGAAAACTACTGGCATATATAATAGAACAAGAACATGAATTGTTATTATTATTATTAATTATTATTATTATTTTTAATAACACTTCTTCATCAAACTTATAAACCCCCCCAAAACCAGAATCTGTTCTATTTTTCATTGGTGTTTTCCACAGGACTTGAAATGACCACCTTTGTATGTGTAGCATTAAATAGTGGGTTGAATAGTGGTTTAAGATTAAATAGTGGGTTGAACAAAACCAAAAATAACTTTTTCTAGACTCAAGAAACTATATTTACATATGCCCCAAATAATTGAAAGCAGGGACTCACACAGATATTTTGTACACCTATGTTCACAAACAAAAGGTGGAAGCAATCCAAGGGTCCATGGACGGATGAATGAATAAACAAACTGTAGTCTCTGCATACAATGCAATATTCTTCAGCCTTAAAAAGGAGAGTATTCTGACACATGCTATGACATGAATAAACGTTTATGGACATTATGTGAGTGAAATAGGTCAGTCACAAAAAACAAATACTGTATGATTTCACTTAAATGAGGTACCTAAAGTATCAAATTCATAGAGACAGAAAGGAGAAGCATGGTTGCCCTGGAGCTGGGAGAGGGAGAACGGGGAGTTAGTGTTTAATGGGTGCAGAGGTTTAGTTTGGGAAGATAAAAAAGTTCTGGTGATGGATGGTGATTATGGCTGTATAACAATGTAAGTGTACTCAATGCCACTGAACTGTGACCTTTAAGAATGGTTAAGATGAGCCCTGGCCCATTTGGCTCAGTGGTTAGAGCGTCAGCCCGCGGATCAAAGAGTCTCAGGTTCGATTCTGGTCAAGAGCATGTACCTCGGTTTCGGTTCGATCCCTGGCCCTGATCAGGGCCATGCAGGAGGCAAACAATCCTATATTCCTCGCACATCAATGTTTCTCTCTCTCTCTCTCTCTCTCTTTCCCCCTCCCCCTCCCTCCCTCCCTCCCCCTTTTTCTCCCTCCATCCTTCCCACTCTATCTGAAAATCAATGGAAAAATATCCTCAGGTGATGATTAAAGAATTTTTTTTTAATAAAAGAATGCTTAAGATGATAAATTTTATGTTATGCATATTTTACCACAAATTTTTTAAAGGATAAATATTGAGGCATCTAATAGATCTGTATTCAGTCCTGGCCAAGAAGAGAAAACACTAAATTATGCTTAAGTCTTTCCTAGTGCTTACACTCTAGGTTTAACTAACAATAATCAAACTATTATTATCATTAGACCTGAGCTTTAAAGTGAGCTGTAGATCAGTTGCATTGGAGTTTTGCAAATCTATTTTTCTGGAGATTTTAGAGCATTCCTAAGAGGCCATTCACAGGATGACACAGTCAGCCACTAACTCTTGAGGTTTGATGTAAAAAACAAAGAACGACAAAAGCTTGCTTTGCCTATCTATACTGCACCTAATAACTTTTGAGAAGGAAACAAAAAATTTTGAGTTTTGTTCTTTTATATCTTGAAAGATTCTTCTAAACACAAACTCTTCCATTCCCTTAACTCATTTTAGAAAGCTGATATAACTTCAACTCCAAAAAATGACAGGAACATTACAAAAAAGGAAATTATGGAGCCATCTTACGCAGAACTTTCTAAACCAAATATTAATACACTCATTCTAGCAATACAGAAAAAAGATAATACTTTGCATTTAGTTAAATATATTCTATGAGTACAAGATTGGTTTAATATTCCAAAATCAATTGGCCAATCAATTAATCACTAAATTAATTAATTATTAAATTAACAGAATAAAGGAGATAAATCATACGAACATCTTAATACACGCAGAATAAAGCAGTTGATAAAATTCAACATCCATTCTTTCTAAAAAAAAAATAGCAATTTGACAATTATATACTTTAAAAAAAATTGATTTTTTTTTTGTCCTGGCCAGATTGCTCAGTGGTTAGAGCGTCGCCCGTGGACCAAAGAGTCTCGGGTTTGATTTCTATCAAGGGCAGGTGCCTCGGTTGTGGTTTGGTCCCTGGCCCTGGTCAGGGTCATGTGGGAGGCAACCAGTCGATGTGTCTCTCTCTAATAGATGTTTCTCCCTCTCTTTCTCTCTCTCTCTCCCCCGCCACATACACACTCTATCTGAAGATAAATGGAAAAATATCCTTGGGTGAGGATTAAAAAAAAATTGATCCTGTTTTAGAGAGAGGAAGAGAGTGAAATATTGATGAAAGAGAGAAACATCTATTGTCTGCCTCTTGCACATCCCCTACTGGGGATCGAGCCTGCAACCTGGGCATGTGCCCTGACCAGGAATCTAACCTGTGACCTCTTGGTGCATGGGACAACACTCAACCACTGAGCCACACCAGACAGGACTCAACATTCATTCTTGATAAAAACTCCTAGCAAACCAAAAGTAGGGAAGAACTTCTTTTACCAATCAAAGGGTCTTTATAAAAACCCTCCAGCAAACATCATAGGTAATGGTGAAATGTTGAAAGCTTACCTTCCAGGATTTGAATGAGACCAGGATACCTGCTATCACTACTTCTACTGTAATGATGGTTTAACCTGGATGGCAAGGGAGGGAAAAAAAAATGTTATATATGCAGTGAAAAGTAAGAAATACAAATATTATTCACAAATAATCATTTCATGTGATGAAAACCTAAAGAGATTTACATGTACATTTTTAGAATTGATACATTCAATTAATACTGACATGGATACAAATGAAATAATAGGACAACGGGGATGTACTTCCCCCAAAATATTTTGTGTGTTTTGTCAAGGGGAAGTGGTAATACAAGTTTCCAAAATGTTGACAAACTCTTCCTTGAGAGAACCCCCATACTTTGGCATACAACCTTTTGTATACCTCTTACTTCACCACATAGAATATTAAAAAAAATGTACTCAAGTATTAAGAATTAGTAAAATTAGTAGTTTTTATTGCTTCCTTACATTCTTTCTTTTTGTTAATCCTCACCCAAGGATATTTTTCCATTGATGTTTTCTAGAGAGAGTGGAAGGGAAGAAAGGAGAGAGAGAGAGAGAAAGAGAGAAATATCAATGTGAGAGAGACACATTGATTTGTTGTCTCCCACACAACCCCTACTGGGGCCTGGGATCAAACCTGCAACCCAGGTACGTGCCCTTGACCAGGAATAAAACCCATAACCCTTCAGTCCTCGGGACAATGCTCTAACTGCTGAGGCCAACTGGTCAGGGCCTTCCTTATATTCATTTCTTTTTTTTTTTTCTTTATTTATTTTTAGAGAGAGAGGAAGGGAGAGGGAGAGAGAGATAGAAACATTGATGAGAGAGAACATTGATTAGCCACCTCCTGCATGACCCCCACTGGGGGTTTGGCCCACAACTTGGGCATGTGCCCTGACTGGGAATCGAACTGGCGACCTCTTGGTGCATGGGTTGATGCTCAACCACTGAGCCACACCAGCCGGGCTGTTCAGTCTTCCTTACATTCTTAAATGAAACTGACATTTATCTTTTCTGCCAGAGCATAGCAATGAAATCATAAACAATGACTACCAGTGAAGTTTGGAGCCACTGACTTGAGCCAGGCTAAGGAACTAGTAGTTTTGCCTGCCATGACTTTTGCAACATTAGTGTAAATGACATGACCATGAAAAGGGGTCAATATGTCTTAGCGTTATTATGAAAGTAGTTTTTACATAATTGACTCTCTGAGACTATCTCAGGACCCTAGGATCTATGGACCACTCTTTGAGAACTACTGGTCTACCAAACTCAAACAAAGCTTTTACCCAACAAATGCACCGTGATGCAACAAAGGTGCATCAAGAAATGTGCAAGAATGTTTGTAGAAGTACCATTCATAATAGCCAAAATTGTAAACAACTTAAAATGTAAATAAAGATAGAATAAATAAATAAATTGTGAAATATCCATACAATGGAATACTATAAAGCAATGAAAATAAATAAATGTTGCAAGGCTACATGCAACAATATGAATAAATTAAGAAATGCAAAGTTGAGAGAGAAAACGTCAGTCACAAGATGTAACATGTGATTACATGTACATAAAGTTATCAAACAGGCTAAATTAATCTATAAGGCAATGCAAGGATGAATTTGAAACTTAAAGATCTTAGTAGAATTTATAGGTGAATTATTTGGGCCTTGAAATTATTATAGATTTCTTAAAACACAAAAAGAGCTGACTATATGAGACAGAAGAATACATTGAACTGTATTAAAATTTAGAACTTTTTCATCAAAAATATCTTCAAATAAAAAGATACATGCAACCATAAAGAATTAATATCAATAGTACATAAATAATCCCTATCAATCAATATAAAAACAGATTTAACTTGATAGATAAATGGGCAACAGATATAAATAGGTATTTCACAGAAGAAAAAAATATATTTGGTCATCAAGCATATGAAGAGATGCTCAGTGTCACAGAGACAAGGGAACTACAAATCAAGACCATGATATAATGTTGTTAGAAATCCATTCGTTTAGGAAAAATTAAAATGGTGTGGCAATAGCAAGTGTTAGAGAGAGTGTGAATCCATAGGCTCTCTTATACATTGTTTGAGGGAGTACAATTTGGAGTAGCCATGTTACAAAACAGTTTAACATTGTCTTTAGAAACGGAAACATTCACACATCTGGGTCTATGTCAAGGGAAAGCTTTACACAGGTACATCAGAGCAGGAATGTTCAGAGTAGCATTTCTCAAAACAGTAAAAACTTGGAAGTAACTCAAATGTCCATCAAAGAGAAAATGCATGAAAAATAATGTAGTATATTTACACAAAAGAATATGATATAGGAGCCAAAATAAACTACAGAAGGAGACATCAGTATGTAAGAAACTAAGCAATATAATGGGTGAAGAAAGTAAGTTCCCAGTAATTACATAAAGCATGATAGCCTTTTTGAAAGTTAACAAAAAACATAAAATTAAAAGATATATCATAATATAAGAGAATGACGAACACAAGATTTAGGCTAATGACTTCCTATGGTGAAGGGAAGAGAGACACAAGGTGTCAGAACCCATTGTCAGGTTGTTTTCAAGATCTTAGCTTTTGTGTTTTGTGGTGGGTTCACAGAGGCTTAATATATTAATATCCATAAGTAAATAAATAAATAGGTGATATTTGGGCAAAATTTGAGAATGTGCAAGGAACAAGAATTATGATTAATCCAATTCTGTGCCTCTAAAGTCATTAAAAAATATAGTAGGTATAAAAAATGTAACAGTTGTGTTTTAAAAAATTGATTGGATGAAAGTAAAGTGTATACAAATGAGGATCAAACTGAATTTGAAAGATCAAATTGGGGACCTATGCAAGGAAAAAAGAAAAGAAGGATGGAGAAAAAGAAAATATTTTTAAAATTGACTTATTATCGATAGATGTAGAAGTACTGAAATCCAGGTAATAAGAACCACCAAAAGAAAAAATATATAAATGAGGAGGAAAAACAATAGAGACAAATATCCCAAAATTGAAGAATTATTAAGAGCCCATAATTTGCCAAAGAGGAAACGTAAAAGAAAAAATAGCACACATCTAGAAACACTACAGTAAAATTTAAGAGCAATGAAGAAAAAGAAAATTCTAAAATTTATATGGAAAAATTATCAAACAAGAAGAGCCAAAACCAGTTTAAAAGTAGAATGATGGGGGTGTATTTGTCTTACTCAATGTCAAAGCACATCATAAAGCAGCCATGCTTGAAACACTGAGGTATCTATGTGTAAACAGACAATGGCACAGACTAGAAATTATAGACATCAACTCATATACATAAAGGAACTTAATATATTGCAAAAATCACTTTACAAATCAATGGTTATGATGGTTATTGGTCTGGGATAATTGGATAACCAAGTGGAAAGAATTCATTTGTGTCCTGTATTATCAGTTTGCTAGGATTGCCATAATAAAGTACCACAAACTGAGTGGCTTAAACAACAGAAATTTGTTTTCTCATATTCTGGAAACTGGAAGTCCAAAATCAAGGTGTTGGCAGGGCTATGCTCCCTCTGAAGGCCCTAGGGAAGGATCTATTCCAGCCCTCTCTCCTAGCTTCTGGTAGTTCCTTGGCTTGTGGCACTAAAATTCCAGTCTTCACATGACATTCTCCATGTGTGTGTGTACATTTCCTTTTGTTATAAAGACACCAGTCATATTGGATTAGGGGCCCTTCCTATTCCAGTATGATCTCATCTTAACTAATTACATTAGCAACAATCCTGTTTCCAAATAAGGTCAGATTCTAAGATATTGGGGGTTAGGATTACAACATATGAATTTCAGGGGCATACAATTCTACCCATAACATAACTCTGCCTTAGCTTTTACACCAAAATAAGTTATATAAAGATGAAAATTCTGTAAAAAAGAAAAAGTACAAGAAGAACAATGGGATAAGTTTTGAAAATTTTCAGAATGAGAATGATCCTGCTAAATATGATAATTAAGTTAAATTCAATTATCGCAAAAGCCAGAGCCATAAAAACAAACAAAAATGTATTAAAATAATCATGTTATATATTTTTTAAATTCTACATGGTGGAAAACCCTATAAATAAAATATAAATGATAAACACAGATAAAGGTAGTTTTAAAATTTATATCATAGAAAAAAGTGTATGTCCCCTAACTCCAAAAGAATAACAACAGTAAAATAGAAAAACAAGAAAAGATACAAGGAACAACCAAACTGTCAAAAGCACAGAGACTTGTTTTTCTGTGATAAATAGGCTCTGAAGACAAATCCCAAATGTTAACACACAAAAATGCTTTGAGCAGAGGACCCACAGACAGAAAAATGCCCCAAGGGAATCAAACCAAAGAAGGCATTGGTCTTACTGAGATATAAACATTATAAATAAAGCTTAAAAGAAAAGAACTCCATTTAGTACATATAAATACTGTCGTATTTTTCACCTCCAGAAAATTACTTAAATTCTCTAAAGGAGTTGATGTCAATACATGAAATGAGATAACATTGTCTACTTTACTGAACCTTTGTGATTACTAAAGGTGATCATACAAAGATTCAGGATAATAAATAGCATACTTAGTAATTTCACAATAAATACTCATTAAGTAAAGCCCTTACAACAGTGCCTGATGCTATAGTTAGTACACACCAAAAAAAAAAAAAAAAAAAAAAAAAATAGCCATTACCATCATAATCATTGTTGTTATTAGTATTATCTTCTCCCAACATGTTTTATTCTATGGTTTTGCTATTTGAAATACAAAATTTTCCTGGTGTAATAAAATGTGATCTCAATAGATGACTCTCTGGCACTTTTACTATCTCAAGGAAAACTTGACCACACTGTTCAAGGGTAGGCTCCAAGGTTTGTCAAAGCCTTACAGACCTTGAATTAAAGAGCCCTAAACTAGAGAAAGTTCTCCATAAACTTTCATAGCCCCAACATCTGAAGCCATGTCAATTATTTCTTCAGATTATTTATAATGACTTGCTTTTAAAGATAACAGAAAATGCAAGTTAAAATAAATTATTTTCAGTCCATAAAACATTTATTCAGTATCCACAAATAAATGCTTTTAAGTAGCTCTATTTTTTAGTCCTAGGAATAGCTCTGTGATAGAAGTGTTATCTCCATTTTATGGTGAGGAAACTGAACCTCAGAACAGGTCAACACTTTGCCCAGTGGTCTGAAAGGAACTAAAGAAGAGGAGATGCTTCCAGGATTCATACTTTGTGATCCTAATAATCATTCTGGACACACATTTGATGCCCAGATAAGTGACTGGAGAGCACAAACTCATTTGCCTAGGTTATAACATGGTCCTGCATATTCATACCTGTTCTGAGGGAGTCGAACCAGCCTTAATTAGCTTGGTAGACAGAAAAAAAAAATCAGAAGAAGATTCACCCCATTTTGTGACACAAGATCAAGTATGCATTGCTCCTTTAAGGACAGCAGAAACCATCTGCCTTGAGAGCTTGCTTTCTATTTATTTATTATTTTAAAGTTAGTTTTATTTTATTTTATTTCATTTTTAATCCTCACCTGAGGACATGCTTAGAGAGAGGAAGGGAGAGAAAGAAAAACATTATGGCTGCCTTCCATACACTCCCTGAACCAGCAACCTTTTGGTGGCACAGGATAATGCTCAACCAGCTGAGCCACTCTGGCCCAGCAGCCTTGAGAACTTTAAAGACTTCCCTTAGATGAGTTGATTCGCCTTAAGAAATAAGGGTCAGACCGCTGCCATTGGAAAAGTTCAGAAACTGGTGCCAGAGAAAGACTAAGCACTTCCTTGTTGACCCTACACAGTAAATACTGTGAGGAAACTTGACCCAAAAGCCTACTTCATACTGCCTTCTCTTATTTTCTGCCCATTGACAAATCTCTCCCCATATTTTGCAAAGACAAAATTCACAGCAGAGATTCCAAAATGACAGCAGAGTGAATGGAAGCTACACAGACCATCTCCCAGGACCAAACTGGAATTACAACTAAAACAAAGACAAACCTTCAGGAAAAAACAACAGAAAAGCAGCTGAAGAGGACCCATATAACCACGGACAAAAAGAGGACACTAAATTGAGCCTGGTAGGAACTGTGGAGGTGTGAGAGGGCAGGCTGGGAACCCAAGGACAGCAGCTGTTTTAGCTGTGATCAGCTCTCTCAGGGTTAAAATCCCAAGCAAGCTCCACAGCACAGAAGTCCAGGACAGAGGACTAAATCAGCTACAGCTACTCACCTTGAGCTCCAGCAGAGGGAGGGCAGACTGAACTGAAACTATGTGGAGAGACTCAGAATTTGAAGAGCTGGGAGGGCACTGGGAGTTTTCTGTTGAATCACTCCCTCATAGGACAGTAGCCATCATACTCAAAGAGCCCCTTCCCAGAGCCTCTCAGAGAAACAACAGCCCCTCCCTCAGGAATTTACTACCACCAGGTCAGACCAGAGAAATGCAAATTGAGGCTCATTAACAGCCAGCAAGCATCTGCCCCAAACTCTGGAAATCCTCTTACCTGAACACCTCAGGGAGTTTTTCATTCAGTTGAGGGCTACAACCCAAGGCTCACCAAGTAACTGAGACAAAGAGCCTCCAGGCAAAAAGCTAGATGATAACTAAACCTTTCCTAGGCTTGCAAATCTACCCAGGAAAGTAAGACTTGACAGTGGTGTTTAATGTGGGTCTTCCCACACTCATCCAAACCCAGTAGAGGGAGCCACAACCAGTGGAACACCAACACCCACAGAAAAAAATTAGCAGGCTCTAAAACCCACTGAGACAGTCAAAATGGTGAAACAAAGAAACAAATCCCAAATGAAAGAACAAGATAATTCAACAGAAGAAAAATAAATGAAAGGGATTGAGCAAGACATCAGAGGGAGAATTGAGTAATAATCATGAGGAACTCAACAGCATGAGTAAAGATACAGAAGCATTGAAAACCAACAAATTGGAGATGAAGATTGACATAATAGAAATAAATAACACATTGGAAGGAATAACTGGCAGAGTAGACGAGGCCGAGAATCGGATCAATTAATTAGATACAGGGTAGAAAAAATCACCCAACCAGAGAATCAAAAAGAAAAAACGACTAAAAAACAGGAAGACAGCCTAAGAGAACTGTGCGACAAGGTGAAAAGTAACAACATCCACATCATAGGAGTCCCAAAGAAGAAGAAAATAAGCAAGGGTTAGAGAATATATTTGAAGAAATAGTGACAGAAAACTTCCTTAACATGGTGAAGGAAAAAGGCATTCAAGTTCAAGAAGCACAGAGAGCCCCAAGTAAGAAGAAACCAAACAGGACCACACCAAGACACATAATACTTAAAATGCCAAAAATTAAAGACAAAGAGAGAATCCTAAAGGCAGCAAGAGATAAACAACAGGTTACCTACAAAGGAACCTCCATCAGGCTATCAGCTGACTTCTCAACAGAAACACTACAGGACAGAAAGGAATGGCATGAAGTAATCAAGGTCATGAAAAACAAGGATATGAAACCAAGACTATTCTATCCAGCAAGGCTATCATTCAAAATAGAAGGTCAAATAAAGAGCTTCCCAGACAAAAAGAGGCTAAAGGAATATATTAGCACCAAACCAGCACTGCAAGAAATGTTAAAAGGACTGATGTAATTAGTAGAAGAAACAGGAAGAAAAATATAACCACACTAAACAAAAATGGCAATAAATAAGTACATATCAATAATAACCTTAAATGTAAAAGGATTAAGTGCTCCAATAAAAAAACACAGAGTAGATGAATGGATAAGTGAGCATGACTCACATAAATGTTGTTTACAAGAGACCCACCTCACAACAAAATACTCACATAGGTTGAAAGTGAAGGGATGGAAAAAAATCTTCCAAGCAAATGGAAAAGAAAAGAGAGTTGGAGTAGCAATACTCATATCTGATAAAATAGATTTCAAAATGAAGGCCATAACTAGAGACAAAGGTTACTACATAATATTGAAAGGATCTATCCAACAGGAAGATATAACCTTGGTAAACATATATGCACCCAATATAGGAGCACCAAAATATATTTAAAAACTTCCAGAGGACTTCACAGGAGAAATCAAGAGCAATACAATCATAGCGGGGGAGTTCAACACCCCACTGATATCACTGGATAGATCCTCTAGACAAAAAATTAATAAGGATACAGAGACTCCAAATGATGCACTAGTTCAAATGGATTTAATAGATATCAACAGAGAATTACACCCCAAAACTACAGAATTCATGTTCTTCTCAAGCACACATGGGACATTCTCAAAGATAGACCACATGTTAGGATACAAACGAACTCTCTACAAGTTCAAGAAGATTGAAATCATATCAAGCATCTTCTCAGATTACAATGGCATGAAACTACAAATCAATTACAACAAAAACACGCAAAAACATTCAAATACATGGAGGCTAAATAGCATGATATTAAACAATGAATGGGTTACCAAGGAGATCAAGGAAGAAATTTAAAACTTCCTGGAAACCAATGAAAATGAACACAAAGTCTATGGGATTCAGCAAAAGCAGTCCTGAGAGGGAAGTTCATAGCACTACAGGCCTACCTCAGGAAACAAGAAAAATTTCCAATTGACTGTCTAACCTCACAACTTAAAGAACTAGAAAGTAAACAGAAAGAAAAACCCAGAGCAAATAGAAGGAAAGAAATAGTAAGGGTCTGAGCAAAAATAAATCACATATGAAAAAAAAAATTTAAAAAATCAATGAAACAAAGAAAGGGTTCTTTGAAAAGATAAACAAGATTGATGGACCTTTAGCTAGACTCATCAAGAAACAAAAACAGAGGACCCAAATAAACAAAATCAGAAACAAAAGAGAAGTAACAACTGATACCACAGAAATACAAAGGATCATTAACAAATACTATGAACAATTAAATGCCAACAAATTGGACAATCTAGACAAAATGGACAAATATTTAGAAACACATAATCTCCCAAAACTGAACCAAGAAGAGACAGAAAACTTGAACAGACCAATAATAACTAAGGAAATTGAAGATATAATCAAGAATCTCCCAGCAAACAAAATTTCAGGCCCAGAGGGCTTCATAGGGGAGTTTAACTGAACATTCAAAGAAGAACTAACACCCATTCTCCTCAAACTATTCCAAAAAATGCAAGAAGAAGGAAGATTTCCAAACTCGTTTTATGAGGCCAGGATAATTCTAATTCCAAAACCAGAAAAAGACACTACAAAGAAAGAAACTACAGGCCAATATCCCTGATGAACATAGATGCCAAAATCCTGAACAAAATATTAGCAAATCAGATCCAGCAATACATTAAAAAAATCATTCACCATGACCAAGTGAAATTTATCCCTGGGATGCAAGGATGGTGTAATATTTGCAAATCAATAAACGTGATACACCACATAAACAAAATGAAAGATAAAAACCATATAATCATATCAATAGACGCTGAAAAAACATTTGACAAAATCCAGCACTCATTTCTGATAAAACGCTCATTGTGGAAAGGAATAAGACACCAACAATGAATTGCAGGTGAGTGACCAGCGGTGGCGGCGGCCCCAACCCACCTCTGGGCCTGGTTTTATTAAGTACGAATACACACACAAGTGCCCCACTGCCCAAGGGTTAACTCAAGGTAAAACAATGCATATTATTAACACTAATCTAAAGTTTAAGAAACAATCGAGACAAGTCAGGCAGGATATGCATAATTCTCCATAGCTTCAAGGGTCTCCTGACCTTTGAGCATAGGAGCCAGGCATAACTACAGGGCACATAACTTCCTTGAAATCACCTAAGGAGGTTTTTCTTCTGCCGGGATCTTAACAATCCAGTGTTCATCTGGAGGACAATGTCCCAGGATCTCGTAGTGTGCTACGGTTCAACCAGGCGTATTCCCACAGCTCATCAATGTGGGAATACAGAGATCATATCTCGACATAATAAAGGCCATATATGAAAGACCTACAGCCAACATCATACTCAATGGGCAAAAACTAAAAGCATTTCCCTTAAGAACAGGAGCAAGACAGGGATGCCCACTTTTGCCACTCTTATTTATCATAGTACTGGAAGTCTTAGCCACAGCAATTAGACATGAAGAAAGAATAAAAGGGATCCAAATTGGAAAAGAGGAAGTGAAACTGTCATTATTTGCAGATGACATGATATTGTACATAGAAAACCCTAAAGACTCCATCAAAAATCTACTAGATTTAATAAACGAATTTGGCAAGGTAGCAGGATACACAATTAACATCAAGACATCAACGGTATACTTATACACCAACAATGAACTCACAGAAAGAGAAACAAAAAGCAATCTCATTTACCGTTGCAGCAAAAAAAATTAAGATACTTAGGAATAAACTTAACCAAAGAAGTAAAGGACCTAGTCATAGAAAACTACAGGACATTGAAAAAAGAAATAGAGAAAGATATAAAAAAGTGGAAGTATATACCTTGTTCACAGATTGGAAGAATTAACATCATTAAACTGTTCATACTACCCAAAGCAATGTATAGATTCAATGCAATCCCCATTAAAATACCAATGACATATTTCATAGAACTAGAGCAAATACTTCAAAAATTCATGTGGAACCAAAAAAGACCCCGAATAGCCACAGTAATCTTGAAAAAGAAGGACAAAGTAGGTGGGATCACAATACCGAATATCAGGTTATACTACAAAGCCACTGTAATCAAAACAGCCTGGTACTGGCACAAGAACAGGCATATAGATCAATGGAACAGAACAGAGAACCCAGAAATTGACCCAAGACATTATGCTCAATTAATATTTGACAAAGGTGGCAAGAGCATACAGTGGAGTCAAGAGAGCCTCTTTAATAAATGGTGTTGGGAAAATTGGACAGCTACATACAAAAAAATGAAACTAGACCCCCAACTTACACCATACACAAGAATAAACTCAAAATGTGTAGAAGATTTAAATGTGACTTGTGAAACCATAAAAATCCCAAAGAAAATGTAGGCAACAAAATTTCAAACATCACATGCAGCAGAATTTTCACTGATACAAAGCCTAAGGCAACAGAAACAAAGGAAAAAATTAATATATGGGACTACATCAAACTCAAAAGCTTCTGCACAGCAAAAGAAACAACCATCAAAATGGAAAGGGAACCCACTATATGGGAGAGCATAATTGCCAATGATACATCAGATAGGGGGTTAATTTCCAAAATATATAGAGTGTTCATACAATTCAACAAAATGAAGTAAAAGAATCCAGTTAAAAAATGGGCAGTGGACCTAGACACCTCTCCAAACAGGACATACAAATGGCCAAGAGATAGATGAAAAAATGCTCAACGTCATTAATCATCAGAAAAACGACTGTGAGGTATCACCTCACACCTCCCAAAAAGGCTGCCATCAGCAAATCATCAGACAATAAGTGCTGGCAAGGGTGTGGAGAAAAGGGGATCCTGAGAAAAGTACAGTGCTGGTGGGAATGCAGACTGGTGCAGCCACTATGGAAAACAATATGGTGTTTCCTCAAAAAATTAAAAATTGATCTGCATCTTGACCCAGTGATCCTACTTCTAGGAATATGTCCTAAGAAGCCTGAAACACCAATCAGAAAGAATATATGTACCCCTATGTTCTTAGCAGCACTATTTATAACTGCTAAGATCTGGTAACAGCCCACGTGTCCATCAACAGATGAGTGGATAAAACAGCTGTGGTACATATACACAATGGAACACTACATAGCTGTAAGAAAGAAAGATCTCTTATCCTTTGAGTCGACATGGAGGGACCTGAGAGCATTATGCTAAGCGAAATAAACCAATCAGAGAAAGACAAATACCACATGATCTCACCTATTTGTGAAATATAATGAACAAAATAAGCTGATGAACAAAATAGACCCAGAAACATAGAAAGGAGTATGATTCAGACTGACAAACCTCAGAGGAGGAGGGCCAGAGTGAGGGATGAGATAAACCAAAGAACTTATATGCATGTATGCGTAACTAATGGACATATACAACAATGTTTGGAAGGGGGGTGTCTGCGGGGGGGGGGGGAGGAGAAACATCTGTAAAAAAATATTAAGGTAAAAAAAAAAAAACTCACAGCAAAAGTCCACATTATGGCAGCTTCCTCATATTAGGAACTCTACTGTGCCACTGTTGAATTTTTCTCAAGGTGTTTTCTTCTCTCTGAAATAGCTTGCTTGGCCAGATTGGACGATAGCTTTGTAAGTGATAAGGACGTAATTGTCTACAATAATGAAAACCTATAATAATTTTAAAAATTTTTATTTTCCCCTTAGGCATACTTAGTATCCCCCTTCCCCAGGTAGATTATTCTGAGTGTGCAAGTGTGTGTGCACATATTACAAAGTCAACTACCATGTTAATAAAATATTCCATTTAATCCCCTCAAAATAAACCACCAACAACAAAAAAACAACACACTTTGTCCAGTGGGATATAGCATGTCCCATGAAGGAACAGAGAACACCTGATCCCTCAGTCTCACGGCTCTACTATTTGCATTATGTGCTTCAAAAATTAGAAATAAATCTAATTTTTTACAATAACGCTAAAAGGAAATAAGATCTTAATTACTCAAACTAAAATGAAGTACTTATAAAACAAAATTTGAGACTCTGGACTTTGATATGTTCAGAAAATTATAAATCAATTGTGACCCAGTCTGAGAAGCGTTGTGAAGTCTACTCATTGTCCCGGATAGATAAAAAATCCAGCTATTTGTCTAAGAAATCCAGGCAAACCTGCAGGGAAAATAAACAAACTTCAGAAGAATTGTTCCTAATATAACTCTATAGAAACACAGAAGGAAATAGATTTAGAATCTCCAAACTGAAAATGTAATAAAATGGACCACTGGGAACACACAGCCCTTGGAAAGGAGCCAACAGGTAAGCCAGCACCAGGTGAGCCCTGGAATGGAGAAGCCAGGCACATGGCCTAAGCCACCTTTTCCAATTCAATGGCCCAACTTAATGTACCTTTGTGATGATCAATTCACAGTGCCTAATAGTTTTGATACTGCCATTGAGAGCTTACTAATTAACCTTTTAAATATTGTAGGTTTCAAAGAATAAAGCAAAGACCACCAGAGATAAAAATCAAAGACAATACAAAATCAAGTTATTGGTTCCTGGCCAGGCAAGGAAACACACACCAATAAAGGAATTCACTGAATAGTTCACTCAGGGGAAAATGTCAGGGGGATGAAGGTGAAGGTGTCGTGGTTTGGGGAATGAAAACTAGAACTCTGAATAGGGCAGAGTCCACAGTAAAAGATTGGTTAAAATAAGCCTCATTGTCCATTGGTCAAGAAAAAGTCTTGGGTTAGGCCCAATTAGTTTCAGTTGGTTAAAATCAGTTCTGATGAAACAGAATATTCAGCTTTTTGGTCTCTCCTAGGCAAATGCTGATAGAAATGGAAAATTTTGTTTATACATAGGTTGTAACAACCACATGCAATGTAGCACACATGAAAGTATCCAGAATAATATGCACAAGAGTCACAGCAGTAAGTTTAGGTGAAGGAAGTGTGATAATTTTTGTGTTTATTCTTCTTTCCAATTTTTTACATTGATCGCATTCTATTTCTGTTGCAGTAAAAAGTTATTGTCAATTGATGCAATGTAAATGAGCTCACTATTCTCTCCCCTGAGGATCTAAAGTTCAAACATGTTCTGAGATTTTATTGGCTTCCAGACAGACAGAAAGGACAGCTTGACTTGATATCTGACGGATTTTTGCCTCAAATTCACAACTCTAGCCTCACTGCATAACAGCCCCAAATGAGTCAGATCTGAAGGTGATTATAGAACACTAAGAAAGTTTTGGGAACAATTCCAGTTCTTCACACCACCCACATGAATACCTGGAAGCTCAGCATTACTGTGGTGATCCTCTGGGCCAAAGCAAGCTGGCTGCTCTTTGGGAACAGAGGGGAGCTGACACTCGGCCTGAGGAATTAAATACCAAGTACAAAGCTGTAAGTGATTGTCAGACTTCCTAAGTGTGGGGTCAAAAACTAGATTTCATGACAGGGAGACACAACTCCCACTGATTTATCTCTTCTTTATCCTGTAACTGGCGATTTCAAGTCTATCCCCTGATTGTATCTGTAATTGCTGGGCGGAGGTTTTTGTTTTTTTTTAAATGAGGAGGAATGTCAAATCAGACCTGTAATTTGCAAATCCTTAGAGACCAAGCAGGATGGTAAGGGCAGACCCCAGGTTTATCAACAATAAAGAGGGGCCAAAGTTCAAAGATTCGGGAAAATTCAAATAGGCAACTACCGGATGGTATTAACTTAAATAAACCAAATGTAGGGTTAAATAGGCCTGCTGGTGTGAAAGGTTACATCATTACTCAACTTCAGCCTTTCAAAACAATGAAGAAATGTGAATAAAATTACCTACCAGCATAAATCATTCTTACCCAACCCAAATCCCAGGGAGGACTAAGGAATTACCTACTTGTATAATCAAAGATAGATGAGTCCTCCCCTTGCTCCCACCCTCTTCTTTGCAGAAGCACCAAAGATTAATCTGGCCTTAGGCAGAAATTCAGGCAATGACAAAGAGCAGAGAGGGCAAGAGTCCAGAACAATCCAAAATGTCCCACTAAAAGAAAGTTTTTGTTGAATTAAATATTTTGTCATTTTAAGAGTACAAAGTGGAATATAAATATTGATATTCTTTCATGCCAATAGTGATTTTTTAATAAGTAATATATGGTCAAATAATTTCCCCCCCATAATTTCTAACAAAAGTGTATCTTCTCCATCAACTTTATCTAAAATCATTTTTTTCAAGGTTTTTCCAATTTCTTACAATAAAAGTAATATATGTACAAATTAGATTATATATTTGGATTACAAGAAATTGTATATTATTTTTTTCTACTCATTTCCATAAAAAGTGTTCAATAAATGGTAAATTAATCACTTTTGGTTGCAATTCTAATAAATTATTCTTTAGAATTTTCAGATCATAAAGAGACCATGCACCAACTAAACAAACTTATAAAGATTTGACTTGCCAAACTAGATACTTTTACATAATAAATTTTATTTTAGAATACTTTCAATACAACTCATTGAAAATTCTATCAAAAATCATTTTCAACTCACTCTGTAAAGTAATTCAGCTATTCAATCAAGGGAAAGTTAAAAGCAGAAGGGCCACAACAGTGAGAAACCACAAATACTTATGACAATGGCTAAAATCCCCCAAACTGACAATATCATTTGCTGGCCAGGGTGTGAAGCGATAGGACTGTTCATTCATTGCTGGTGGGAATGCAAAATAGTACAGCAATTTGAAAGATAGTAGGGCAGTTTCTTACAAAGCTAAACACAGTCCTACCATATGATTCTGTAATCATGTTCTTAGGTATTTATCCAATTTATTTGAAAACTATGTCTACAATAAACACCTGCCTGTAAATGTTTATTGCACCTTTATTCAACTGGCAAATACTGGAAGCATGTAAAAAATATGCTTCATTAGGTGAATAGTAAACAAATTGTGGTACATCCATATACCAGAATATTATTCAGAGATAAAAAAAAATGAGTTCTCAAGCCACAAAAAGACATTGGTGAATCTTAATGTATATTACTAAGTGAAAGAATCCAGTCTAAAAATGCCATTTACTGTATGCTATCAATTATCTGACATCTAGAAAAGGTAAAACTGTAACAATGGAAAAGAAGAGTGCTTACAGGGGATAGTCTTCAAATAGGTGATGCACCAGGATGATTTTTAGAATGCTGAAACAAGTCTGTATGATACCATAATTTTGTATACATAACACTATATATCTGTCAAAACCCAGAGAACTTTACAGCATAGAATAATCCTTAGTTTTTACAAAATTTAAAAAATCATTTAGAAAGTGGTGTCTCCCAGATGGAATACAGACTATGGCAAGAGAATCTAATCTAACTGTATTACAAATGTGTAAAACAACCTTACTGAAGGGTAGGTACTAATTAGAGGTGGTACTAACCTAACTAAATTTGGAAATGAGAGTAGTCTGCAAAACTAAAGGCAAATACAATTGTATATGAGTGCTATACTCTAAGTGATAGTGTTTCCTTCCCATGGACATGCAGATTAAAATTCTGATACCACTATACATGTATACTGGAATAGAAAAATTGAATATATGGATGGCAGATGATGGGACTCATGTTTTGTACTGCTGAAGTAAAGTTTACACAGAAGTAAGAGGAAGATGCTGGAATAATTAATGCAGAAATGTATTGAGTTGCAGACCTCAGTATGAACTCATATTTAGTTTAATTCTGAAGGTCACACAGAAGTATTTATAGATATACGTATATATACAGGTTAGGATACACACACATTTCCTAGCTCTGTCAGCTAAAACGGCCTAGAAGCAATGACACTCTAGTAGCAATGAGCAAACCTAGCACCCAGATATTGGTTTCTCATCAATAGAAGGAGCCAGGGTTTCTTGGAGAAATGGCTAATTCTAGGACTAGGGCAGGCAATATACAAGGTAAGTCTGGAGCATTTTGCATGGAAATGCTAATACACACACACACACACACACACAACAAACAAACAAAAACCCCACATTGATGGTAATATGCAAAGGGTCTTAGTCAAAGAGCTCCTAACAGCAAAAGGTGTAACAATTTGAGCTACAAAATAAATAAATTAGTATTAGATTATAATCCAAGGTGTAAAATAAATATCCATGAGTCCACACTGATATAAATAAATGATTAAATCAATAAACAAATGAGGGAGAAGAGAGCTATCTCCCATGCAGAAGCATTCCAAATAATTTATGTGTATATGTCACCCATAAGGAGATGAAGCATAACTCTCCACTCCTGAAGTGTTCACTGCACATAGTAACTTGATGCCAAAGAGCACAGCATGGAACGTGGAGAAAAGTAATTTTTTAATGGAGAATCTGACAAATAGTACTTCAGCCAGGTGATCAAAGTCAATGTTAACATTAATGTCACGTTAATAGTTTGTACTCTGGGCATGATGTAATGGAAAAAGCGCTTTACCTCTGTGGGCTTCCTATAAACCCATAACCCCATGCTAAACTAATTATAAGAGAAACATCAAAAAGGAAAAGCCAACTGAGGTGTACACTACAGAACATTTGACTAGTACTCCTCAAAACTACTGAGGTCATCAAAGACAAGGAAAGTCTGAGAAAGTTCCATAGCCAAGAGGAGACTAATGATACATGACAACTAAATGTGATGTGGGGTCCTCGATGGGACACTGGTACTGAAAAGGTCATTAGGTTAAAAGCAAGGAAATCTGCATAAAATGTGAATTTTAGTTAATAACAATGTATTGGTTTATTAATTGTAACAAATGTGCCAATAATAGGGGAACCTGGATACAGGGTATGTGAGAACACTCTGTACAGTTTTCACCGTTTTTCTATAAATCTAACTGTTCCAAAAATATATACTAAGCACTTAGAATGCCTAGCATTACATGTGTTTGGTACTATTGTTTCTAGTTTCTTAGTTTGTGCCTTTTGACTACCTACGCAAACAATCTATGACAGGTACACACCTTATGCATGCATCTAAGACAGCCCAAGACTCAGTGCATAGCTGGAACCAGAAATCTGCATCCCATGAATCAGCCTACAGTGTTTATCCTTCCCCAACTGTCTATTGCAAAATATATATGGATTCTATAAGGTTTACTTATAAAGTTTTCTATTTTGTTTTGCCTTTTTAATTCTTTTATTTAAAAAAAACAACAACCTTGGAGACCTAAAATTCTTTTTGCTTTTATATCTCAGTGATGGTAAATGGCAGATCAGAGATTGGTTTTGAAAATACAAAAGAGAAAAAATTCCAAAATGGCGGCGGAGTGAATGGAAGCTACACAGACCATCTCCCAGGACCAAACTGGAATTACAACTAAAATAAAGACAAATCGTCAGGAAAAAGCAACAGAAAAGCAGCTAGCGAGGACCATACAACCAGGGACACTGACTCGATCCTGGTAGGATTGCGGAGGCGCGAGAGGGGGGCTGGGAGCCCACGGACAGCAGCGGCCTTAGCCGTGAGCAGCGCCCGCCCTCAGGGTTAAAGCCGGAGCAAGCTCCACAGCACAGAACCGGGACAGAGCGCTAAAATAGCCACAGCCACTCACCTTGGGCTCTGGCAGAGGGAGGGCGGACTGGACTGGAACTGTGTGGAGACGCTCGGGATTTGGAGGGCGCTCAGAGCTTTTGCTGAGTTGCGGCCACGAAGGACTGTGGCCTGGCCATCTTACTCCATCCCAGGGCTCTGGGGAGAGGCGGCAGCCCCTCCCTCGGAGATCCAGCCACACCCTAGTGGGCCATTGAAATGCAAACTGAGGCTCATTAACTCCTAGCATCTGCCCTACCCTCTGGAAATCCTCTCACACTGAACACCTGAGGGAGGTTTTCACTCAACTGAAAATCCAAGGCTCTTCAAGCAACCACAACTAATAGCCTCTAGGCAAAAAGCTAGAGGATAACTTAACCTTTGCTGGGCTTGCAAATATACCCTGGAAAGTAAGACTCCACGGTGGTGTTTAAGGTTGGTCCTCCAACGCTCATCCACATCCAGTAGAGGGAGCCACAAACAACAGAACACCAACATCCTTAGGAAAATTTGGCAGGCTCCAAAAACCACTGAGATAGCCAAAATGGGGAAACAAACAAACAGATCCCAAGGAAAAGAACAAGAGACCTCTACCGAAGATGAGATAAATGAAACGGAGCTAAGCAAGTTAACAGAGCTAGAATTCAGAGCCATGATCTTGAGGAAGCTCAACAGCATGAGTAAGGACATCAACACCTTGAGTAAAGACATCCACACCATGAGCAAAGACATAGAAACACTGAAAACCAACCAAGTGGAAATGAAGAAGCAGCAAGAAGAAATAAAGAAGCAGCAAGAAGAAATGAAGAATGACATAGCAGAAATGAAGAACACATTGGAAGGACTAAACAGCAGAGCAGAGGAAGCCGAGGACCGGATCAGTGAATTAGAAGACAGGGTAGAAAAAATCAACCAATAAGAAAACCAAAAGGAAAAACAATGAAAAAACAGGAAGACAGCTTAAGAGAACTGTGGGACAACTGGAAACGTAATAATATTCACATCATTGGAGTCCCTGAAGAAGAAAATGAGCAAGGGTTAGAGAATATATTTGAAGAAATAATGACAGAAAACTTCCCTAATTTGGTGAAGAAAGAAGGTATTCAAGTTCAAGAAGCACAGAGAGTCCCAAGTAAGAAGAACCCAAACAGGCCCACACCAAGAAACATAGTAATTAAAATGCCAAAAATTAAAGACAAAGAGAGAATCCTCAAGGCAGCAAGAGAAAAGCAACAGGTTACCTACAAAGGAACCCCCATCAGGCTATCAGCTGACTTCTCAACAGAAACACTACAGGCCAGAAGGGAATGGCATGAAGTAATCAAGGTCATGAAAAACAAGGATCTGAATCCAAGACGACTCTACCCAGCAAGGCTGTCATTCAAAATAGAAGGTCAAATAAAGAGCTTCCCAGACAAAAAAAAAAAAAAAAAGGCTAAGGGAATACATTAGCACCAAACCAGCACTGCAAGAAATGTTAAAAGGACTGCTGTAATTAGTAGAAGAAATAGGAAGCAAAGTAGAACCACACTGAACAAAAATGGCAATAAATAAGTACATATCAATAATCACCTTAAATGTAAATGGATTGAATGCTCCGATAAAAAGACACAGAGTAGCGGATTGGATAAGAAAGCATAACCCATATATATGTTGTTTACAAGAGACCCACCTCACAACAAAAGACTCACATAGGCTGAAAGTGAAGGGATGGAAAAAAATCTTCCAAGCAAATGGAAAGGAAAAAAAAGCTGGGGTAGCAATACTCATATCTGATAAAATAGATTTCAAAACGAAAGCCATAACTAGAGACAAAGAAGGTCACTACATAATATTGAAAGGATCTATCCAACAGGAAGATATTACCTTGTTAAACATATATGCACCAAATATAGAAGCACCAAAATATATTAAAAATCTTCTGAAGGACTTCAAAGGAGAAACTGACAGCAATACAATCATAGCAGGGGACTTCAACACCCAGCTGACATCACTGGATAGATCCTCTAGACAAAAAATTAACAAGGAAACAGATACTCTAAACGAAGCACTAGACCAAATGGATTTAATAGATATTTACAGAGAATTACACCCCAAAACTATAGAATTCACATTCTTCTCAAGTGCACATGGGACATTCTCAAAGATAGACCACATGTTAGGACACAAACGAAGTCTCTACAAGTTCAAGAAGATTGAAATCATATCAAGCATCTTCTCAGATCACAATGGCATGAAACTAGAAATCAATTGCAACAAGAACATGCAAAGACATTTGAATACATGGAGGCTAAATAGCATGTTATTAAACAATGAATGGGTTACCGAGGAGATCAAGGAAAAAATTAAAAACTTCCTGGAAACCAATGAAAATGAACACACAACAACACAAAATCTATGGGATGCAGCGAAAGCTGTTCTGAGAGGGAAGTTCATAGCACTACAGGCCTACCTCAAGAAACAACAAAAATTTCTAATAGACTATCTAACTTCACAAGTTAAAGAACTAGAAAGCAAACAAAAAGAAAAACCCAGAGCAAGTAGAAGGAAGGAAATAGTAAAGATCAGAGCAGAAATAAACGACACAGAGACCAGAGAAACAATTCAAAGGATCAATGAAACAAAGAGATGGTTTCTTGAAAAGATAAACAAGATTGATGGACCCTTAGCTAGACTCACCAAGAAACAAAGAGAGAGAACCCAAATACACAAAATCAGAAATGAAAGAGGAGAAGTAACAACTGACACAACAGAAATACAAAGGATCATTATCAAATACTATGAACATTTATATGGCAACAAATTCGACAATCTAAGTGAAATGGACAAATTTCTAGAAACACATAGTCTCCCAAAACTGGACCGGGAAGAGATAGAAAACTTGAACAGACCAATAACAGCTAAGGAAATTGAAGATGTAATCAAGACTCTCCCAGCAAACAAAAGCCCAGGCCCGGATGGCTTCACGGGGGAGTTTTACCTAACATTCAAAGAAGAACTAATACCCATTCTCCTCAAACTATTTCAAAAAATTCAAGAAGAAGGAAGACTTCCAAACTCGTTTTATGAGGCCAGCATAATCCTAATTCCAAAACCAGAAAAAGACACTACAAAGAAAGAAAACTACAGGCTAATATCCCTGATGAACGTAGATGCCAAAATCCTAAACAAAATACTAGCAAATCGGATCCAGCAATACATCAAAAAGATTATTCACCATGACCAAGTGGGATTCATCCCAGAGATGTAAGGCTGGTTCAACATTCGCAAATCAATAAATGTGATACACCACATAAACAAAATGAAAGATAAAAACCACATGATCATATCAATAGACACTGAAAAAGCATTTGACAAAATCCAGCACCCATTTCTGATAAAAACGCTCAGCAATTTGGGAGTAGAGGAATCATATCTTGATATAATAAAGGCCATATATGAAAGACCTACAGCCAACATCATACTCAATGGGCAAAAACTAAAAACATTTCCCTTAAGAACAGGAACAAGACAGGGATGCCCACTTTCACCACTCTTATTTAACATAGTACTGGAAGTCTTAGCCACAGCAATCAGACGTGAAGAAAAAATAAAAGGAATCCAAATTGGAAAGGAGGAAGTGAAACTGTCATTATTCGCAGACAATATGATATTATATATAGAAAACCCTAAAGACTCCATCAAAAATCTACTAGACTTAATAAATGAATTTGGCAAAGTAGCAGGATACAAAATTAACGTCAAGAAATCAACGGCATTCTTATACACCAATGATGAACTCACGGAAAGAGAAACTAAAAAATCAATTCCATTTACCATCGCAGCAAAAAAATTAAGATACCTAGGAATAAACTTAACCAAAGAAGTAAAGGACCTATTTGCAGAAAACTACAGGACATTGAAAAAAGAAATAGAGGAAGATATAAAAAAGTGGAAGCACATACCTTGTTCATGGATTGGAAGAATTAACATCATTAAAATGTCTATATTACCCAAAGTAATCTATAGATTCAATGCAATCCCCATCAAAATACCAGTGACATATTTCACAGAACTACAACAAATATTTCAAAAGTTCATATGGAACCAAAAAAGACCCCAAATAGCCACAGCAATCTTGAAAAAGAAGGACAAAGTAGGTGGGATCACAATACCGGATATCAGCTTATACTACAAAGCTACTGTAATCAAAACAGCCTGGTACTGGCACAAGAACAGGCATATAGACCAGTGGAACAGAACAGAGAATCTGGAAATTGACCCAAGACATTATGCTCAATTAATAGTTGACAAAGGTGGCAAGAGCATACAATGGAGTAAAGACAGCCTCTTTAAAAAATGGTGCTGGGAAAATTGGACAGCTATGTGCAAAAAAATGAAACTAGACCATCAACTTACACCATACACAAGAATAAACTCAAAATGGATAAAAGACTTAAATGTGACTCGTGAATCCATAAAAATCCTAGAAGAAAATGTAGGCAACAAAATTTCGGACATCATACGCAGTAGAATCTTCACTGATACATCACCTAAGGCAACAGAAACAAAGGGAAAAATGAACACATGGGACTACATCAAACTCAAAAGCTTCTGCACAGCAAAAGAAACAACCATCAAAACAGATAGGGAACCCACTCTATGGGAGAGCATAATTGCCAATGATACATCAGATAAGGGGTTAATTTCCAAAATATACTGAGTGCTCATACAACTCAACAAAAGGAAGACAAAGAACCCAATTAAAAAATGGGCAGAGAAACTAAATACACACCTCTCCAAAAAGGACATACAAATGGCTAAGAGACATATGAAGAAATGCTCAACATCACTAATCATCAGAGAGATGCAAATTAAAACAACAATGAGGTATCACCTCACACCTGGCAGAATGGCCGCCATCAACAAATCATCAAACAACAAGTGTTGGCCAGGGTGTGGAGAAAGGGGGACTCTAGTACACTGCTGGTGGGAATGCAGACTGGTGCAGCCACTATGGAAAACACTATGGTGTTACCTCAAAAAATTAAAAATTGAACTGCCATTTGACCCAGTGATCCCACTTCTAGGAATATACCCTAAGAAGCCTGAAACACCAATCAGAAAAAATACATGTACCCCCATGTTTATAGCAGCACTATTTACAATAGCTAAGATCTGGAAATAGCCCAAGTGTCCATCAGTGGATGAATGGATAAAAAAGCTGTGGTACATATACACAAAGGAGTACTATGCAGCTGTAAGAAAGAAAGATCTCTTATCCTTTGAGACGACATGGAGGGACCTGGAGAGTATTATCCTAAGCGAAACAAGCCAAGCAGAGAAAGACAAATATCACATGATCTCACTTATTTGTGGAATATAATGAACATAACAGTCTGAGGAACAGGGTAGACCCAGAGATGTGGAAGTAGGGTATAAACTGACACCTCTCAGAAGAGGGGTTTGGGGGGGAGGGAAGAGATAAACCACAGAACTTATGCGCATGTATGCATAACTGATGGACATGGGCAACAAATTGGGGACAGGGTGGGGGGATGGGGAGGAGGGTGTCAATGGGGAAAAAAGGAGAAACATCTGTAACAAAAATAAATTAATAAAAATAATAATAATAATAAAAAAAGGAAAAACAAAAGAAAATTTTAACAATTACAGTAAATCAGGGAGGAGAAATATATGAATAAAGCTTTCTTATATAGTTGAAATTGAAGCAGAACATTGAGGTGGGGAGGCAGAATTTATTCCAGATAAAATTCTGAGAACTTTCAGATTCCTATGGTGTTTTCTTCTTAGGTAAAGAATTTAATTAATGACACCTGAAAACCAGTAGAATCCAGTTTAAAAATACATAATTCAACTAGAACACAGAAGACTCAAGTTCTAGTTCTGGCTTCACCACTAACTTGGTATCTAGACAACTTATCTGCTGTTTTGTGCCTCAATTTCTTCATTTATCAAATGGGGATAAAACAAGTGTGAAGTAATTCTGAGAATTAAAAATTGTTTTAAAAATTAAAGGTTTAAGTAACCATAAGATGTGTGTTACTCTCTGCTACTAAAAGAGATTCAGTCACTCTTTTCAAAGCTATTTGTACAGAAAAATAATCATTTTTATAAAAATTCAAGCAAAAAAGAACTTTTAAAGTAAAATATGACTCTCCCGCCTTTCACTCTCCCCACCAGCAATAACTTTTAATAGTATTCTGACACCCTGAAGTTTCTTTTTAAAACCACATCAAATCTACCACCTAGCTTACAAAATAAAAATCCAAGACACCATATAAAATCATTTCAGCCCATTTATATAAACAATAAAACAAAGAAAAGATCAGGATACCCATGTAACATTTCTTCATAAACCTTACATTATTGGAGAATAAAAATGTTTTCTATGAGTATAGGCATGGTTGTTGATGTTTTAGCATCATTTCTAGGCAGTGGTTTGAATGGAAGATAGCAGCTCTCGTCTGAGCCATGCTGCCCTCAGCGTCCTCAGGAGCACCTGGCATGCTCACTTCACATTAACAATAGCAGGTCATGGTCACTGCTGCTGTCCCAAGAACTTGCCCATCCTCTCCATGCCCTCCTGTCAGCCTGCTTCCCAGCCTTTACGGGAAACTGCTGACTCCCTCAGCTCATTAGCTCACTTGCAATGCAACAAGGTTAGGCATATCCTCAGCTCATTAGCTCACTTGCAATGCAACAAGCCATCATTCATTGCAATGACACTGACACATCATGGGAATTGGGCTGGGATTTCATCAGACTCTTTCAAAAGGAAGAGAATTCTCCTGTAAACGGGATTTGGGAAGTCATTCCCACTGTATACTTTGCTGAGCACCAGGAGTATTGGTTGGGTGGAAATTTTTATTGTGAGCTTTTTCTTTGGTAGAAACTCTTCATTTTAAGGAAAACAATGGAAAATGAGCACTGGCTTGCCTGGCTGTTTCTCTCTCACATTGATGTTTCTTTTTTCTTTTTTTTTATTCCTCACCCGAGGACACTTTTGTATTTATCATCAATAGAGTGGGAGGGAGGGAGGGGGAGAGAGAGAGAGAGACAGAGAGAAACATCGATGTGATAGAGCCACATCAACTGGTTGCCTCCCCAATGACCCAACCAGGGCTGGGGATGAACCGCAACCAAAGTCCATGCCTTCAACCGGAATCAAACCCACGACTCATTGGTCCACAGGCTGAGGCTCTAACTGCTTAGCCAAACCGTCCAGGGCCACATTGATGTTTCTATCTCTCTCTCCCTTCCTCTCTCTCTAAAAAAACGACAGCAAACAACAGCAATAAAAACAAACAATAAAATACATTTAAAAAATGAGCACTGGTTTAAAGTTAAACTGAACTATATTAGAGTCTAAACTTGTGATACACACATACACATATGCAAATATAAAAACACAAATAAAATATTTTCTAATATTTATATAACATACATTTTATTTTTTTATAATTTTTCTTTATTGATTTGAGCGAGAGAGAGAGAGAGAGAGAGAGACATCGGTGAGAGAGAACATTGATTGGCTGCCTCCTGCATGTCCCCCACTGGGGATTGGGCCCACAACCTGGGCATGTGCCCTGACCGGGAATCAAACTGGCGACCTCTTGGTGCATGGGTCGACACTCAGCCACTGAGCCACACCAGCTGGGCATAACATAAATTTTTTTTAAAAAAGAAACAGAGCATAACAGATCCATTTGAAACTAACCATTCTCCCATTCATCTACCTTCACCCCATTCATTCTCTTTCCTCTCTCTCCAGAGGTAACAACTAACCTGAATTTAGAAATTGTGTATCTTCTCCATTCATGTTTTTACACTTTAACTGTTGTTTCTATCCATAAACAATATGAAGTATAATTTGGAGTATTTTTTAAATACATGTATCATACTATAAATGGCAAATGGAATTTATCCTTCATAGTTGTTTTAATGATTAGAGACAATATGTGTAAAGCATCTTCTACATTCAACATTCAACATATCATAATAAATAGTATTGTCTATAAGGTACGTACTTGAAACCAAAATGTCTCTCTTAACAGAACTAGGGCTGAGACTGCTCCATCCACACTGGACTCTGCCGTTTCTCACATGCTCCCCAGCACTTGGACTTGCCATCCCCTCTGCTTGGAGTCTCTTCTCCCCTCTATTCATAAACCTTCATCCCTCATTTTATTCCAATGTCTGTTCAAATAGCAACCCTATCACTTTCTGACTTCTCACTCTGCTTTTGTTTTCGTAGCCTTTATCATTGCCCATATATCGATTTGTTTCTTGTCTGTTTTTAGATCATACCTTTGGTTTATTCATTGCTAGATCCCCAGCACCTAGAAAAAGACCTAGCACATAGCAGCTACTCAACAAGTGTGTGTTGATTAACTGCATCAATTTAACAGCCCTATTCACTGTTAAAGGTCTTTTTTGATCTACCATTATCAAACTTATGTATTGTTATATAATATATACAATCCTACTCAACTTATGCCTCATACACAGCATGTGTCCAGCAAATGTTGTATTAATGCATTTTTCTTAATCCAAAAGTACTCCTTCAATAAAAAAATGGGACCATATCAAACTAAAAAGTTTTTGCACAGCAAGGGAAACCACCAACAAAATGAAAAGACAACCCACTGAAGAGGAGAACATATTCACCAATACATCTGATAAGGGATTAATATCCAAAATTTATAAGAAACTTAAAAACTCAACACCAAAAAGAAATCCAATTTCACAAATAGACAAAGGACTTGACTAGACACTTCTCCAAAGAGGACATACAGATGGCCAATACACATATGAAAAATGCTCAGCATCACTAATCAGAGAAATGCAAATTATAACCACAATGAAATACATATCACCTCTCACCTCTCAGAATGGCTGTCATCAATAAATCAACAAACAACAAGTGTTGGTGAGGACATAAAGAAAAGGGAAACCTCGTGCTGGGAATACAGATTGGTGCAGTCACTGTAGAAAACAATATGGAGTTACTTCAAAAACTTAAAATGGAACTGCCTTATGACCGTGCAATTCCACTTGTGGGAATTTACCCTAAGAAAACTGAAACACTATTTTGAAAGAATGTATACACCCCTATGTTCATTGCAGTATTATTTACAATAGCCAAGATTTGGAAGCAACCCAACTGTCCATCAGTAGATGAGTGGATAAAACAACTATAATACATTTACACAATGGAATACTACTCAGCTGTAAAAAAGAATAAAATGTTACCCTTTGCAACAGCATGGATGGACCTGGAGAACATTATGGTAAGTGAAATAAGCCAGTCAGAGAAAGTCAGAAAAAGACAAGTGGCATATGATCTCACTTATATGTGGAATCTAATGAACAAACTGAACTAACAAGCAAAATAGAGACAGACACATAGATAAAGAGCAGGCTGACAACTTGGGAGTGGGGCATACAGGGGGCATGGAGAGAATGAGCAAAAACAAAAAGAAAAAAAAAGAGACCTAAAAATTACAACTAAACTACAGAACAACCATTATTCAGAACCACCTGAAATCGAGCTGAATGGAAATCCTACAACTATGAAATTAAAGAAGAAGCCACATCGAGACTGGTAGGAGGGGTGGAGGCATGGACCAGCTGGTCCCACACCCATGTGTGGCGGATGAAAATCAGGAGGGATACCTAGGCTGGGAAGGTCCTCCTTGAGGAACAAGGGGTCCCTGTCCCACACCAGCATCCCAGCTCCGGGTTCCAGTGCCAGGAAGAGAAGTCTCCATAACTTCTGGCTGTAAAAAAACAGCGGGAACTGAGGCTGAGGGAGGTTGAGGCTACTGAAGTCCAGGCAGATCCTCTTAAAGGGCCCACACATGGACTTACTCAGTCTTGCTCCCTCCAAGCTCCAGCATTGGGGAGGCAGCTTGAAAGGTATGAGAGACATACCAGGATGAACTGTATATTTGACATCAGGGTGAAAGCTGAAGAGGCAGTTTTCTCCTGGACAGATGTGCTGGTGGAGGCTGTTGTTCCTTTGGTGAGCCTTTCCCCCATGAGTCTGGCAGACACCGCCATATCTGGGACTCTAGCAACCTGGCTCACACTGTTTGCTCCGCCCTGGTGATTCTCTGAGACCCTGCCCCACCCCACTTTCGGGCCCACCCAAGCTGTTTCCAAAAGCTTTACCATAGGATTGGCTCCTGCTTTATATTTTCCTTAATTCTCTCAAAAAAGCAACATCTGGCCTCAGTGAGCCCCATACCTCTTGCTAAGTGGCCCCAGGCCTAGCATTAGAAGCAGCCAGCCTTGGATCACAGCTTGGCTTTGCCTGGGCACCTCCAAGCCCAGCACAAGAAGGAGCTATCGGCAGATAGCTTTGTAGCTTATGGCTGGTGGCCCTGGATAGAACACAGGCAGTGGCTGACCTTGCCCCAGAGCCAGCACACCCAGTGGACAGCTTCAGACCACATCAAAGCACTACCATCTAACCACCTCCACAAGTGACATACTCAAGGAGTGGACTCAGTGGGTACCAGAGCCTTGCTGAAGTAAGTTTTGCTCTCTGTGGTGGTCCCTGCACAGCTGATTCTCCAAGGTGGTCAGAGGCCAGTGGGCAGTGGGCACAGCCAGTCCTTGCAGCTGATCAGCCTGAGTAAATCCCTCCCATTGACATGCCAACAGCAATCAAGACTCATTTACAACAGAAGGATATACAATCCACATGAGGGGTGTACCTCATGGGCCCAGCTGGGGTGACCAGGGAGGCTATGCCCCTAGACCCTACAGGACTCCTACTACAATAGGCCACCTTAGGAAGCCTAGGAGGCATAGCAACTCTACCTAATACAAAGAAGGGAGGCAGCCAAAATGAGGAGACAAAGAAACATGTCCCAAATGAAAGAACAGAACAAAACTCAAGGAAAATAACTAAACAAAATGGAGATAAGCAATCTAACAGATGCAGAGTTCAAAACACTGCACATAAGGATGCTCAATTAACTTAGTGAGAATTTCAAGGAACTTTGTGAGAACATCAAGGAACTTAGTGAAAACCTCAAGAGCATAAAAAAGGACCAGTCAGAAATGAAGGATGCACTAACTGAAATAAAAAATAATTTATAGGGAATCAATAGTAGAGTAGGCAAAGTCAAGAAGCAAACCATTGATTTGGAATATAAGGAAGAAAAAAAACACCCAATCAGAACAGCAAAAAGAAAAAAAAAAAAGAGGATAGTGTAAAGAACCTCTGGGACAACTTCAAGCATACCAACATTCACATCAAGAGGGTGCCAGAAGGAAAGAGAGAGAGCAAGAAGTTGAAAACCTATTTGAAAAAATAATGATGGAAAACTTCCCTAACTTGGTGAAGGAAACAGACATACCAGTCCAGGAAGCACAGAGTCCCAAACAAGATGAACCCAAAGAGGCCCACACCAAGACACATCATCATCAAAATGCCAAAGGTTAAAGACAAAGAGAGAATCTTAAAAGCAGCAAGAGAAAAGCAGTTAGTTACCTACAAAGGAGCTCCCATAAGACTGTCAGCCTATTTCTCCAAAGATAATTTGCAGGCCAGAAAGGAGTGGCAAGAAATATTTAAAGTGATGAAAAGCAAGGACCTACAACCGAGATTATTCTATTCGGAAAAGCTATCATTTACAATCGATGATCATATAAAGAAAAAGCTAAAGGAGTTCATCATCACCAAACCAGTATTATATGAAATGTTGAAGGGTCTTCTTGAAGGAGAAGAAGAACAAAATTATAAACAATAAAATGGCAATAAATACATATCTATCAACAATGAATCTACAAACAAAATGAAGAAGCAGAACAGAAACAGACTCATAGATACAGAGAACTTTTTGATTGTTGCCAAATAGGAGAGGGGTTGGGGGGATGGGTGAAAAAGGTGAAGGAATTAAGAAGTACAAATTGGTTATTAGACTGACAAACCTCAAAGGGAATGGGGGCAGTGGGGCAGGAAGAGATAAACCAAAGAACTTCTATGCATATATGCATAACCAATGGACACCGACAATAGTGTGGGGAAGGCAGGAGGGCAATGGGAGTGGGGAGGAGGAGGTCAAGGGGGGAAAAGGGAGAGATATCTGTAATCCATTCAACAATAAAGATAAATTAAATAAATAAATAAATAAATAAATAAATAAATAAATAAATAAATAAATGAAGTCAGGGGGACAAAAATGAAATACAAATTAAAACAACATTGAGCACTGGCCAGTTTGGCTCAGCGGTTAGAGCATCGGCCTGCAGACCAGAGAGTCTTGGGTTTGGTTCCCTCTAAGGGCATGTACCTCAGTTGCAGTTTGTTCCCAGCCCCAGTTGGGGTCCTGTGGGTGGCAGCCAGTCGATGTGTCTCTCTCACATCTATGTTTCTCTCTCTCTCTTACCCACCTCTCTCCCTCCTGCTCTATCTGAAGATACATGCAAAAATGTCCTCAGGTGAGAATAAAAAATAATAATAATAATAATAATAATAAAATTAAAAAGCTTTCAGGTATGGAAAAAAAAAACAACTTTGAAAAACCAAAAATAAAATAAAATAAAATAAAATAAAATAAAGAGGGATCTCAGGGACATGGACAACAGTGTGGTGGTTGCAGTGGGGCAAGGGTGAGTGGAGGTGGAAGAGGGTATGGGGACATAAATGGTGATGGAAAAAAATTAATTAAATTTTAAAAAATGTTAAGTACTTCAATTAAATATTATATGAAAAAAGTAAGACAAAATGTTATATGTATACTTGATTACAAGAGTATCAAAATTTGCTTTTGAAAAAGACTACAAAGAAGCCAAACAAAATGATAATAGGATTATGAATATCTGGGTGTTGTTTTCTTTTCTCATAATGTTTTTATAACCTTTTGGTGGAGGAATTGGTAGGAAACATAACCTTTTATCTTCTTTTCCCCAAACATAAATATCATTTTATTATAAAAGGAGTAACATCTTTTACTTTAAATAAAGATTACAAAACAAAATAAAAAATAATGTTAAAGCTTTTGATTCAGATTGACAAATGCTCTCAACAATATTGACAATGTGTTTTGTGTAAATTTTATTTTAATTTAAAAAATTTGTGCCAAATATATGTGTGTGTGTATGTGTGTGTCTACACACATATATACATAAATTATATATACATATGTTATATATAGTATTGGGTTTTATGCATTTATTTGACTGCTGGTGAGTAGACATCTGTATAATATGCTTCTTTGTGAATTTTATCTCTGTGTTTGTATTCTGTATTCATGACTTTATCAATCAATTTTGTTTTTCTGGAGCAGTAAAATGTTTATATAGTTGGAGCTAATAAATTCATGCTAAGGAATTTATTCTAAGAGAGTGGTATTACTTTTAAATTAAGAAAAAATATATACCAAAGTAAATTCACTAAGTTCTACAATGTATCCAGTATATTTAAGAAGTAAATGACAGGAAATATATCCAAATTTAACCACTGAGTCTGCCCTCATAAAGAGTGTAGTCTATTTAGAAGGGAAACGCAGAAAATACCAGAGACAACACAGAAATATTCTGACGCTATATAATCGAAAGTTAAACTATTGGCCAGATCATATGTATTAGTGGAGTTACAATGACTAGGGATGAATGTGAGCTGTTACAGTTAGAAAAAACTCTTTGGAAGAGGGCACTCTTGAGCTGAGACTTTAAGACTTGGGACTGGTTTAGACACAGGGGGGAATTCCTGCTAGGATTGCAATAGCCTACGCTGAGGGGAATCAGATTGCATGAGATGGGGACAGTGCAAATGTCCTAACTAAAGCACAGAGCCCAGTGGAGAGGAGGTAGAAATACTTTAGGCAGGATGGGGTCAGACTGTGGAGAGTCTTTCAAGTCAGACAAACACTGTTTTCTACTTCCTGTGCTGAGTAATGGCAAAGGAGGTGAAAATACTGATCTATATAGGTTGACCTGACAGTAATAATTGGCCTGAACCTTAGAAACTCGGAAATAAAACTTTAAAATCTAGCTTCCTTATCTGTACAAACTCAGAATTTTCTAATGGGAATAGTTTTCTCTTTGAATTTACATAAAGCTGGATTTCATTTTTTAAAGTAATCTTTCCTCCGGAACTTTTTGTCTTAGTTTGTAAGTAAAGCTTTTAATAAAGCTTTCTGTTCAAGTATTTTTTTAATGTACATGAGCCTCTGTGGTGGGATTGTACATTGGTGCAGCTGAAACTGGACAACAAAGGGGTCAAGGCTGCCTGTCAGTACTTGAGCCAACTAAGCAGAAACAATAGAATGTCAGAAGTTAAAATGAAATAAATGTTCAGAAAGTAGAATAAGAATGTAAATAAATAGAAAATAAGATAAGTAGTGGCTCAATCCAGAAGTTATAGCATCTAATAAGTAGCATTCCAGGGGAGGGGGTAAAACAACATAAACAAACAAAAAATAAAACACCAGAAAATAGGTAGTGGTGTGTTGGGAGAGTAATTATAAAAAATAATCTCAGAATAATTTATCTAATAAGTTAGTAACGTAAAAGGGCCCACCACAATTAATTTTAATTCATGCAAAGTCATATTGAAAATTTAGCTTCTTGTGTGTAAAAGGAAGACAGAGAGGTAAAACAGGAAATAAAGCAAAGAAAAGGAATTCACAGACCACCAAATTTCTTAACAACAAAGCTCAATATTACAAGACTTTAAAATTTCAAGGGAATTCTGTACCCAGTCACATTACTAATCAAGTGTGCGAATAGAATAAAAACATTTTCAGACATGCAAAAATAAAAAATAGAGCTCTCAGAAAACCTAGATGACCTTGGGTATAGCAATGACTTCTGAGAAACAACACCAAAGGCACAATCCATGAAAGAAATAATGGATAAGCTAGACTTCATTAAAATTACAAACTTCTATGTGAAAGAAAATGTCAAGGGAATGAAGAGACAACTCACAGACTGTGAGAAAATATTTCAAAAGAAATAGAGGGCTGTTATCCAAAATATATAGAGAACTCTTTTTTTTTTTTTATTAATTTACTTTTGTTACAGATGTTTCTCCTTTTGCCCCCATTGACACCCTCCTCCCCCTCCGTCCCTGCCCCTTCCACAGATTTGTTGTCCATGTCGATTGGTTATGAGTACATGCGTACAAGTTCTGTGGTTCATCGCTCCCCTCCCCCACCCCCTCTTCTGGCAATTGTCAGTCTGTACCCTACTTCCACGTCTCTGGGACTACCCTGTTCCTCAGACAGTTATGTTCTTATATTCCAGAAAAAAGTGAGATCATATGATATTTGTCTTTCTCTGTTTGGCTTGCTTCACTTAGGATAATAGTTTCCAGGTCCTCCCATGTCGTCTCAAAGGATAAGAGATCTTTCTTTCTTACAGCTGCATAATACTCCATTGTGTATATGTACCATGGCTTTTTTATCCAACAGAAAAGCAGCTGAAGAGGACCCATATAACCACGGACAAAAAGAGGACACTAAATTGAGCCTGGTAGGAACTGTGGAGGTGTGAGAGGGCAGGCTGGGAACCCAAGGACAGCAGCTGTTTTAGCTGTGATCAGCTCTCTCAGGGTTAAAATCCCAAGCAAGCTCCACAGCACAGAAGTCCAGGACAGAGGACTAAATCAGCTACAGCTACTCACCTTGAGCTCCAGCAGAGGGAGGGCAGACTGAACTAAAACTATGTGGAGAGACTCAGAATTTGAAGAGCTGGGAGGGCACTGGGAGTTTTCTGTTGAATCACTCCCTCATAGGACAGTAGCCATCATACTCAAAAAGCCCCTTCCCAGAGCTCCAGGGAGAAGAAACAGTCCCTCCCTCAGGAATTTAACACCACCAGGCCAGGCCAGAGAAATGCAAATTGAGGCTCATTAACAGCCAGCATGCATCTGCCTCAACCTCTGGAAATCCTCTTACCCTGAACACCTGAGGGAGTTTTTCATTCAGTTGAGGGCTATAACCCAAGGCTCATCAAGTAACTGAGACTAATAGCCTCCAGGCAAAAAGCTAGAGGATAACTGAACCTTTTCTGAGCTTGAAAATCTACCCAGGAAAGTAAGACTTGACAGTGATGTTTAACGTGGGTCCTCCCATACTCATCCAAACCCTGTAGAGGGAGCCACAATCAGTGGAACACCAACACCAACAGGGAAAATTTGGCAGTCTCCAAAATCCATTGTGACAGCCAAAATGGCGAAACAAAGAAACAAATTCCAAATAAAAGAACAAGAGAACTCTACCAAAGAAGAGATAAATGAAATTCAGTTAAGCAAGTTATCAGCGATAGAGTTCAGAGCGATGATAATGAGGAAGCTCAACAACATGAGTAAAGAGCTCAACAGCATGAGTAAAGATATAGAAACACTGAAAACCAACCAATTGGAAATGAAGAATGACATAGCAGAAATAAAGAACACATTGGAAGGAATAACCAGCAGAGTAGAGGAAGTTGAGGACCAGATCAGTGAATTAGAAGACAGGGTAGAAAAAAGCTGTGGCACATATACACAATGGAACACTATGCAGCTGTAAGAAAGAGAGATCTCTTATCCTTTCAGATGACATGGAGGGACCTGGAGAGCATTATGCTAAGCAAAATAAGCCCATCAGAGAAAGAAAAATACCACATAATCTCACTTATTTGTAGAATATAATGAACAAAATAAGCTGATCAACAAAATAGACCCAGAAACATAGAAAGGAGTATGGTTCAGACTGACAAACCTCAGAGGAGGGGGGTGGGGAGGATGGATGAAATAAACCAAAGAACTTATATGTATGTATGTGTAACCAATGGACATAATGCTGGGGTGGGGGGCAGGATGAGGAGGAGGGTGTCTGGGGGAGGGAAAGGAGAAATATCTGTAACAAAAATAAATTAATAAAAATTGAAAAAACAAAAAAAATCTAAACATACTCTTACCATATGATCTGGCAATCATGTTCCTTGGTATTTACTCAAATGAGTGTCAACATATGCCCACACACAAACCTGCACAGGAATGTTTATAACAGCCTTATTCATAATTTCCAAAACTTGGAAGAACCTAGATGTCCTTTATTTGGTGAATAAATAAATAAACTGTGGTAATTCAGTAAATGAAATATTGTTTAGTGTTGAAAAGAAATGAGCTATCAAGCCATGGAAAGACATGGAGGAATCTAAAGTGAATATTGCTAAGTGAAAGAAACCAATCTGAAAGAGCTACATACTGTATGATTCCCACTATATTACATGAAAAAGGCAAAACTATGGAGACAGTAAAAGGTCACTGAGTGCCAGGGGCTTGGGGTGGGTCAGGAGGATTAAATAGGTAGAGCACAGAGGATTTTTAGGGCAGGGAAATACTCTGTATGATGGATACATGTCATTATACATTTGTCCAAACCCATAGAATGTGCAACACCAAGAGTGAACCTAATGTAAACTGTGGATTTTGGGTGATAATGATGTGTCAGTGTAGGTTCATTAATTTTAAAAAATGTACCATCTGGTGGGGGTATGGATAATGGATAGGCTGTGCATGTGTGAGAATGTGGTATACAGAAGAATATCAGTACTTTCTCTGCCATGTTGTTATAAATCTAAAACTGCTATAAAAAGTAGCCTTTAAAAAGAGTTCTCAGTTATCATTTTTTAGGGTGCTACTGGAGGCTGTGCTTCAGTAAAACAAAGGAATTAACCAAGGAGCAAGGAACATGAAATCCTACTGTACTAGACACATATGTACAAAACTGGTCCATCAAGAAATAACAGCATAAAAGCATGTTGTTTAGAAATTTGGAGGTTTCTCAGGGGAAAAAAATAGCTGGAAGAGTTGAAAGAGGTTGTCCCTGTGGAGTGGAACTGGGGTGGAGAACGGTAGAAGACTACTGTTTTTCAATACAACCTTTTTTTCTTCCTCCCCAATTTTTTTTATTGTTGACATTATTACAAATATCTCCCATCTTCCTCCCTCCTTTGCCCACCTCCACCCATCCCCCACCTCCTCCTTCCCTGGCCTTCACCACATTATTGTCCGTGTCCATGGCTATGTATATATTTTCTTTGGCTAATCTCTTCACCTTCTTTTATCCAGTTCACCCCCACTCCCTCCTTTTGAGCACCATTTTTATTTATTTATTTATTTATTTATTTATTTATTTATTTATTTATTTATTTTTAGAGAGAGGAAGGGAGAGAGAGATAGAAACATCGATGTGAGAGAGAAACATCCATCGGCTGCCTCCTGCATATCCTCTACTGAGGATCGAGCCACAATCCAGGGATGTGCCCTGACCAGTAATTGAACCAGGACATCTCAGACCATGGGACAATGCTCAATCTACTGAGCCACACCAGCTGGGCTTGAGCACCATTTTAAAGCTATGTAGATCGCCCTGGCTGGTTTGGCTCAGCAGTTGGAGCGTCGGCCTGTGGACCAGAGAGTCCCGGGTTCGGTTCCTGCTAGGGGCACATACCAAAAAATTAAAATAAAATTATAAAAAAATCTATGTAGATCATTACTTTCACAATAATTAAAAGAAATAAATGACTTTGTATCACTTTGTTTCTTATCTTTTTTATTACCCCACTCAAAAAGTCTTAGGAATCCTTCCCATCCCTCCCAGTAAGTTAATGTCCATTCACTGAACTATTTCTAAATATTTTCTATCTGCCATAGACTGCATTTAGGCAAAAGAATATACATAAATATATTAGAAAATTCCCAACATGAAGAATTCCCATATGACTGAGGTAAGATATGAACAATTCAATTATAATAAAAGAGACATAAGAAGTTATATAGCACAGATTACATATAACTATTGCAAGAGATAAGACATGAAAGGAATCTCTGTGAACTCTTGCAAAGAAGAAAAGCTTCAGGATAAACTAGGATCTGCAGTGGGTATTAGTGTATGGCTAGGATTTGGGAGGAGAAAAGTAATGAGTATTTAAAGCTAGGATAATTAGAAATTACTTTAAAAATTGTGAGTAGATCATGATTCCTCAAAGAAGTGAAGTTAGAAAGATGAGCTGGAACTAGACTGAGGTAAGTCAGTAAACAGAAGACTTGTCTCAGTGGGTGACAACAAGCCTCTAAAGGATTTTGACCCCAGTAAATAATGCCAATGTCTTGGGCAGATTAATCCAGCAGCAAAACTCAAAATGGTCTGAGTGAGCAGAGTAACTTGAGGCAGGCTCTTTGCAATCACTGAAGCATAAAGTTTTAAGGGTTTGGACCAGTTACCATAAAAGAAATGCCCTTTCATTCTCATAACAATTCATTCATTGTGTTCAGCATGTCAGGCCCTGCATCAGCTGTTGGGGAAGCTATGGTGCTCTGCCAAGGAACCCACAGTTGACTGGGCAAAAGACAACAAAACAACCATGGGGGATCTGGGAGGATTTTTCCTATTGAGTCCATTTGCTGAATCTCTGACCTTAAGAGAAAGCCACATTAAGCTTGTGTGGATGTTTGTTCATGAAGTTCAAAATAACATGAATAAGATAACAGGGCTAATACAAGACTAAGCACACGGATTGCTAGGAAAGCTCTCAGAAGACATCTCACTCAATATTAGGGACGCAAGAAAACTTCCCAGAGTAGGTGGCTTAAACTGGTTCAAAAAGACAAACACTGCATTTTTTCAATTCTAATTTGCTAACGTTTCCACTTTTTGACATATCTGAGATGGGGGGTGTCCCACAATCCAGGGCAGGTCACAGTGTGATTGGGAACATTTTTTTCTCTGTCAGTGGCATATAAAATCATGGTGTACCTGCAATCTATTACACCTTAGGCTTGTCAAAATGGGGTACCCAAGCCAGAGTCTTCCCTTTCCAGCGATGTGCACAGCCATTTTAGTCACCAACTCTTACAGATTCCACCTCTGTAAGAACACTTGTATATACCTGCTCCTTATCATCTCTACTGCCCCCATCCCCTACTGTAGACTATTTCAACAGCCTTGTTCTATTTCCTCTGCTCCAAAGCTTGTCCTCTCCCATCTAACATCCACCCCTCAACAAGGCAGATCTTTTCAAAAACCAAATTTGCTTGTTACTTCCTTCAAGATAGAGGCTAAACTCAACAGAATGGAGTACAAGGCCTTTTGAGGTCTAGTCTCCACCAGTTGCTTATGCTTATTTCCCTGACTCCTCCACTCTTTCTCTTGGCTAACTTCTACCTTACTTTATAAATCTAAGACACCACTAGTCATAAGTCTCCCCTTTATTTTGTAGAACACTAAGAAAAAAAAAAAAGACTCTCAATCAAATGGTGACATGCTATCTTAGACCAGGTTCCCTGGGAAAAAACCTCTGAGATTTGAGTGCAGAAAGTTGACTGGGAGGGATTCCAAAATGGCGGCAAAGTGAATGGAAGCTACACAGACCATCTCCCAGGACCAAACTGGAATTACAACTAAAATAAAGACAAATCGTCGGCAAAAAGCAACAGAAAAGCAGCTTCCGAGGACCATACAACCAGGGACACTGACTTGATCCTGGTAGGATTGCGGAGGCGCGAGAGGGGGGCTGGGAGCCCACAGACAGCAGCGGCCTTAGCCGTGAGCAGTGCACTGCCCTCAAGGTTAAAGCCCAAGCCAGCTCCACAGCTCAGAGGGCTGGGACAGAGTGCTAAAATAGCTGCAGCCACTCACCTGGGCTCCGGCAGAGGGAGGGCAGACTGGACTGGAACTGTGTGGGGACACTCGGGATTTGGAGGGCGCTCAGAGCTTTTGCTGAGTTGTGGCCATGCAGGACTGTGGCCTGGCCATCTTACTCCATCCCAGGGCTCTGGGGAGAGGCGGCAGCCCCTCCCTCGGAGATCCAGCCACACCCTAGTGGGCCATTGAAATGCAAACTGAGGCTCATTAACTCCTAGCATCTACCCTACCCTCTGGAAATCCTCTCATGCTGAACACCTGAGGGAGGTTTTCATTCCATTGAAAACCCAAGGCTCTTCAAGCAACCACAACTAATAGCCTCTAGGCAAAAAGCTAGAGGATAACTTAACCTTTGCTGGGCTTGCAAATATACCCTGGAAAGTAAGACTCCACAGTGGTGTTTATCGTGGGTCCTCCCACACTCATCCAAACCCAGAAGAGGGAGCCACAAACAACAGAACACCAACATCCACAGGAAAGTTTGGCAGGCTCCAAAAACCACTGAGATAGCCAAAATGGTGAAACAAAGAAACAGATCCCAAATGAAAGAACAAGAGACCTCTACCGAAGATGAGATAAATGAAACGGAGTTAAGCAAGTTAACAGAGCTAGAATTCAGAGCCATGATCTTGAGGAAGCTCAACAGCATGAGTGAGGACATCAACACCTTGAGAAAAGACATCAACACCATGAGCAAAGACATAGAAATACTGAAAACTAACCAAGTGGAAATGAAGAAGCAGCAAGAAGAAATGAAGAATGACATAGCAGAAATGAAGAACACATTGGAAGGACTAAACAGCAGAGTAGAGGAAGCTGAGGACCGGATCAGTGAATTAGAAGACAGGGTAGAAAAAAATCAACCAATCAGAAAACCAAAAGGAAATAACAATGAAAAAAACAGGAAGACAGCTTAAGAGAACTGTGGGACAACTGGAAACATATAATATTGGCATCATTGGAGTCCCTGAAGAAGAAGAAAATGAGCAAGGGTTAGAGAATATATTTGAAGAAATAGTGACAGAGAACTTCCCTAATTTGGTGAAGAAAGAAGGCATTCAAGTTCAAGAAGCACAGAGAGTCCCAAGTAAGAAGAACCCAAACAGGCCCACACCAAGACACATAGTAATTAAAATGCCAAAATTAAAGATAAAGAGAGAATCCTAAAGGCAGCAAGAGATAAGCAACAGGTTACCTACAAAGGAACCCCCATCAGGCTATCAGCTGACTTCTCAACAGAAACACTACAGGCCAGAAGGGAATAGCATGAAGTAATCAAGGTCATGAAAAACAAGGATCTGAATCCAAGACGACTCTACCCAGCAAGGCTGTCATTCAAAATAGAAGGTCAAATAAAGAGCTTCCCAGACAAAAAAAAAAGGCTAAGGGAATACATTAGCACCAAACCAGCACTGCAAGAAATGTTAAAAGGAATGCTGTAATTAGTAGAAGAAATAGGAAGGAAAGTAGAACCACACTAAACAAAAATGGCAATATATAAGTACATATCAATAATCACCTTAAATGTAAATGGATGAATGCTCTGATAAAAAGACACAGATATCGGATTGGATAAGAAAGCATGACCCATATATATGTTGTTTACAAGAGACCCACCTCACAACAAAAGACTCACATAGGCTGAAAGTGAAGGGATGGAAAAAAATCTTCCAAGCAAATGGAAAGGAAAAAAGAGCTGGGGTAGCAATACTCATATCTGATAAAATAGATTTCAAAATGAAAGCCATTACTAGAGACAAAGAAGGTCACTACATAATATTGAAAGGATCTATCCAACAGGAAGATATAACCTTGGTAAACATATATGCACCCAATATAGAAGCACCAAAATATATTAAAAATCTTCTGAAGGACTTCAAAGGAGAAATTGACAGCAATACAATCATAGCAGGGGACTTCAACACCCCACTGACATCACTGGATAGATCCTCTAGACAAAAAATTAACAAGGACACAGAGACTCTAAACGAAGCACTAGACCAAATGGATTTAATAGATATTTACAGAGAATTACACCCCAAAACTATAGAATTCACATTCTTCTCAAGTGCACATGGAACATTCTCAAAGATAGACCATATGTTAGGACACAAATGAAGTCTCTACAAGTTCAAGAAGATTGAAATCATATCAAGCATCTTCTCAGATCACAATGGCATGAAACTAGAAATCAATTGCAACAAGAACATGCAAAGACATTTGAATACATGGAGGCTAAATAGCATGTTATTAAACAATGAATGGGTTACCGAGGAGATCAAGGGAGAAATTAAAAACTTCCTGGAAACCAATGAAAATGAACACACAACAACACAAAATTAATGGGATGCAGTGAAAGCTGTTCTGAGAGGGAAGTTCATAGCACTACAGGCCTACCTCAAGAAACAACAAAAATTTCTAATAGACTATCTAACCTCACAACTTGAAGAACTAGAAAGCAAACAAAAAGAAAACCCCAGAGCAAGTAGAAAGAAGGAAATAGTAAAGATCAGAGCAGAAATAAACGACACAGAGACCAGAGAAACAATTCAAAGGATCAATGAAACAAAGAGCTGGTTTTTTGAAAAGATAAACAAGATTGATGGACCCTTAGCTAGACTCACCAAGAAACAAAGAGAGAGAACCCAAATACACAAAATCAGAAATGAAAGAGGAGAAGTAACAACTGACACAACAGAAATACAAAGGATCATTATCAAATACTATGAACATTTATATGGCAACAAATTCGACAATCTAAGTGAAATGGACAAATTTCTAGAAACACATAGTCTCTCAAAACTGGACCGGGAAGAGATAAAAACTTGCACAGACCAATAACAGCTAAGGAAATTGAAGATGTAATCAAGACTCTCCCAGCAAACAAAAGCCCAGGCCCGGATGGCTTCACGGGGGAGTTTTACCAAACATTCAAAGAACAACTAATACCCATTCTTCTCAAACTATTTCAAAAAATTCAAGAAGAAGGAAGACTTCCAAACTCGTTTTATGAGGCCAGCATAATCCTAATTCCAAAACCAGAAAAAGACACTACAAAGAAAGAAAACTGCAGGCCAATATCCCTGATGAACGTAGATGCCAAAATCCTGAACAAAATACTAGCAAATCGGATCCAGCAATACATCAAAAAAATTATTCATCATGACCAAGTGGGATTCATCCCAGGGATGCAAGGCTGGCTCAACATTCGCAAATCAATAAATGTGATAACCACATAAACAAAATGAAAGATAAAAACCACATGATCATATCAATAGACGCTGAAAAAACATTCGACAAAATCCAGCACCCATTTCTGATAAAAACGCTCAGCAATTTGGGAGTAGAGGGATCATATCTTCATGTAATAAAGGCCATATATGAAAGACCTACAGCCAACATCATACTCAATGGGCAAAAACTAAAAACATTTCCCTTAAGAACAGGAACAAGACAGGGATGCCCACTTTCGCCACTCTTATTTAACATATTACTGGAAGTCTTAGCCACAGCAATCAGACATGAAGAAAATATAAAAGGAATCCAAATTGGAAAGGAGAAAGTGAAACTTTCATTATTCGCAGACGACATGATACTGTATATAGAAAACCCTAAAGACTCCATCAAAAATCTACTAGACTTAATAAATGAATTTGTCAAAGTAACAGGATACAAAATTAAGGTCAAGAAATCGACGGCATTCTTATATACCAATGATGAACTCACAGAAAGAGAAACTAAAAAAACAATCCCATTTACCATCGCAGCAAAAAAAATTAAGATACCTAGGAATAAACTTAACCAAACAAGTAAAGGACCTATTTGCAGAAAACTACAGGACATTGAAAAAGAGGAAGTTATAAAAAAGTGGAAGCACATACCTTGTTCATGGATTGGAAGAATTAACATCATTAAAATGTCCATATTACCCAAAGCAATCTATAGATTCAATGCAATCCTCATCAAAACACCAGTGACATATTTCACAGAACTAGAACAAATATTTCAAAAATTCATATGGAACCAAAAAAGACCCCAAATAGCCACAGCAATCTTGAAAAAGAAGGACAAAGTAGGTGGGATCACAATACTGGATATCAGCTTATACTACAAATCTACTGTAATCAAAACAGCCTGGTACTGGCACAAGAACAGACATATAGACCAGTGGAACAGAACAGAGAATCCGGAAATTGACCCAAGACATTATGCTCAATTAATATTTGACAAAGGCGACAAGAGCATACAATGGAGTAAAGACAGCTTCTTTAATAAATGGTGTTGGGAAAATTGGATAGCTACATGCAAAAAAATGAAACTAGATCATCAACTTACACCATACACAACAATAAACTCAAAATGGATAAAAAACTTAAATGTGACTCATGAATCCATAAAAATCCTAGAAGAAAATGTAGGCAACAAAATTTCAGACATTATATGCAGCAGAATCTTCACTGATACATCACCTAAGGCAACAGAAACAAAGGGAAAAATGAACACATGGGACTACATCAAACTCAAAAGCTTCTGCACAGCAAATGAAACGACCATCAAAACAGATAGGGAACCCACTCTATGGGAGAGCATAATTGCCATTGATACATCAGATAAAGGGTTAATCTCCAAAATATATAGAGTGCTCATACATCTCAACAAAAGAAAGACAAGGAACCCAATTAAAAAATGGGCAGAGGAACTAAATAGACACCTCTCCAAACAGGACATACAAATGGCTAAGAGACATATGAAGAAATGCTCAACATCACTAATCATCAGAGAGATGCAAATTAAAACAACAATGAGGTATCACCTCACACCTGTCAGAATGGCCACCATCAACAAATCATCAAACAACAAGTGTTGGCCAGGGTGTGGACAAAAGGGGACTCTAGTACACTGCTGGTGGGAATGCAGACTGGTGCAGCCACTGTGGAAACACTATGGTGTTACCTCAAAAAATTAAAAATTGAATTGCCATTTGACCCAGTGATCCCACTTCTAGGAATATACCCTAAGAAGCCTGAAACACCAACCAGAAAGAATACATGTACCCCCATGTTCATAGCAGCACCATTTACAATAGCTAAGATCTGGAAACAGCCCAAGTGTCCATCAGTGATGAATGGATAAAAAAGCAGTGGTACATATACACAATGGAGTACTATGCAGCTGTAAGAAAGAAAGATCTCTTATCTTTTGAGACGACATGGAGGGACCTCGAGAGTATTATCCTAAGTGAGACAAGCCAAGCAGAGAAAGACAAATATCACATGATCTCACTTATTTGTGGAATATAATTAACATAACAGTCTGAGGAACAGAGTAGACCCAGAGATGTGGAAGTAGGGTATAGACTGACACCCCTCAGAAGAGGGGGTGGGGGGTAGGGCAGAGATAAACCACAGAACTTATGCACATGTATGCATAACTGATGGACATGGACAACAAAGCTGGGGACGGGGTTGGGGGATGGGGAGGAGGGTGTCAATGGGGAACAAAGGAGAAACATCTGTAACAAAAATAAATTAATAATAAAAAATAAATAAAGACAAGAAGAAAGTTGACTGGGAAGTGTCTCCAGAACAACACCTACAAACAAATGATGGTGGCAGGATTGAGGGATGGAGGAGCTGAGCTGCAATGGAACACTGAGTGTGGGGTGCAGCCTTGGATCAGGCAGCAACCTCTAACAGCCGCCAGATCCCAGAAAGGGACATCCAGCTGAGAACAGTCCTCTGTGAGCACTCTAAGAGATGGACGTGAAGGAGAATCTGAGCAGCATCTGCCTCATCCTCTACAAATGCCATCAACTGTGACATTAGTTCAGATATCAGATGTGCCAGGATAAGAGGTATACATCTTCAAATCGGTTAAATACGGCATATGTGTGATCAATTCCTTTTCTGCTTACATCATTTAGAATTAGTTTTGGTGACTTGCAACAAAGAATCCTCATGGTACAGAGAAGAAAGGGGTCCCAGAAAAATAATCACCCACTTTTTTAACATCTTAATTATTTGTAAGTGAATCATTCAATAGTATTAAGTACACTCACCTTATTGTGCAACCATCACCACCATTCGTCGCCACCATCCGTCGCCATAAATTTCTTACTTTGCAAAACTGAAACTGTACTCATTAAACAATAACTCCTGCCTGGCCAGTGTGGCTCAGTGGTTGAACGTCGACCCATGCACCAAGAGGTTGCCGGTTTGATTTCCATTCAGGGCACATGCCCAGGTTGTGGGCCCAATCCCCAGTGAGGGGCATGCAGGAGGTAGCCAATCCATGTTCTCCCTCATCAATGTTTCTATCTCTCTGTCTCTAAAAATCAATAAAGAAAAAATCTTTAAAAAAAAACACAATAACTCCCCATTTCCCCCTCCCTCATCCCCTGAAAACCACCATTCTACTTTCTCTATGAATTTGACTAAGTATCTCATATCAGTGGAATTATGCTGTATGTGCCTTTTTATAAATGCTCATTTCATTTAGCATAATGTCTTCAAGTTTCATCCATGTTGTAGCATGTGATAGGATTTCTTTCTTTTTTAAGGTTGAATAATATTCTACTGTATATATATGCCAGATTTTATCTATCCATTCATTAGTCAATGGAAATTTGGCTTGCTTCTACTTCTTGGCTATTGTGTCTATTGTTGCTGTAAATATGGGTGTGCAAATAGCTCTTACAGGCATTGCTATCTATTCTTTTGGATACATATAATCTTATACCCAGAAATAAGATTATAGGTTAGTTCTCTTTTTAATATTTTGAGATATGGCCACACTTTTGCATAGTGGTTGCAACATTTTATAGTCCTATTAACAATGCACAGGGTTCCAATTTTTCCTCATCCTCACCAAAACTTACTATTTTCTGTTTTTTTTATAGTAGCTATCAAACTTGGTGTGAAGTGATATCTCATTGTCATTTTTATTCGCATTTCTCTGATAATTAGTCATGTTGAGTATCTTATATATGTTTGTTGGAAGATATGTTTGAATGTCTTTCTTGGAGAAATGTCCTTTGACCATGTTTTAATTGGGTGATTTGAAATTTTTGTTGTTTAGCTATAGAATATGTCATTATATATTCTGGATATTAAACACTTATTAAATATAGAATTACAAATTGTATTAAAATTTTTTAAACTTTATACTTTCATGCTGCCTGAATAATTCCACAAACAGCTGTGAACACTCTGCCCAGGCAACCAGGTACACCAGTGTGGAAAGGTGATCCCTGCCAGGAGTTCCCCTTCTTGCCCTCTCTTGCTGTGACCTAATGGCCTTCACACACACCAACTGAATCCCCTTGTTCCTTTTGCTTGTGTACTCCACTTTGACCCCAATACAGGCACTTGTGTCTCTCAGCCCCCCACCTTTGTTATCCCACTTAAAAACAGTGGAGTGGGAGCTGGCTCCCTTAGCACTCCCCATCCACCCTGTCCTACTCTGCATGTCATAGAGTGCCCCCATGTCTGGGACCTGTCAGTATAATAAACTTTGTTTCCCTGTACCTCTCCTGTGTTCTCTTTGGTGGTTGAACCTGGCTGGTCATCTCATGAAAAAATATAAAACACATATATTTTCTCCCATTCCATATGCAGCCTTTTCACTCCATTGATCGTGTCTTTTGATGCGCTAATGTTATTGAGCTTCACATAGTCACATGTGTTTATTTTTGTTTTTGTTTCCTGTACTTTTGCTGTCATATCCAAAAAATTATTTTCAAATGCAATGTCATGGAGATTTTTCTCTATTTTTTTTTCTGGAGTTTTATCATTTAGGGCTTACCTTTAGATTTTTAACCTATATTAAGTTGATTTTTTTATATGATGTAAGAAAAGGATCCAACTGTGTTCTTTTGTATGTGGATATCCAATTTTCCCACCATTTGTTGAAGAGACTGTCTTTTCCCCATTGAGTCATCTTGGAACCCTTGTTGAAGATCATTTGACCATATATGCAAGGGTTTATTTCTGGGCTCTCTGTTCTGTTCCATTGGTCTATTTGTCTGTCTTTATGTTAGCACCACACTGATTTGATTACTGTGACTTTGTAATAAGCTTTGAAAACGAGAAGCTTGAATCCTCCAACTTTGTTCTTTTTCAAAAAAAAATTTAGATGTTCATGGTCCCCTTAAATTCCATATGAATCTTAGGAATTTTTTTCTATTTCAGAAAAAATGCCATTGGGATTTTGATAAGCACATCTAATTTTGTGCATGTTGCATTTATAGTTCCTGTGGGATATCCAAGTTTAGTAGGCAATTGGTTTATGACTCAGAAGGCACTGAACTTGGAATAGGTCATCTTGCACAGCATTCCTGCTTCCCAAGAAGCTTCAGATAATTGTTGCTTCCCAAAATATCAGGGAGAAAAATAAAGCCCAATGTAAAGGAAGCTTCTGTGTGGTTGACATTTTTCTTGCTTCTCTATTTATCTATAAGTTGACACCCAGTATTTTAAAAATAAAGATCATTTGGCTTGATTCTCTTTAAAGAAGAAAGATGGAACTTTCCTAAATTTGAGGGAAATCGCACCCTATGAGACAAGGAGGAGGCTAGCATTCACCCTCCTCCTTCCCTCTGCATAGCAGCACCCACATACAGCTGGGCAAGGTAGCTCGGGGACAGGCAGCCAATTTGCCAAGGTCCTTCCCCAGTCCCACCAGTTCCATAGTCCCACCACCGCATGCTCCCACCCCACCATTTTCAGGTGGGATAACAAAGACAGAGCTAACCAGTAGAGCAGTCCAGACTAGATATATTCAACTGGGATGCAAAATCACAGAGCACGTACCATAGACTTGCTCCCAACAAATTTCAGGCAGGATTTTTTTCTACTAGATGTATTTCCAAATATTTCTAGACAGCATACCAAGCACTGTAAAGAAGTCATATGCCAGGGGTTTTTCCCCCTTCTTTTGAAATGTTATGCCTCTCTAGAATGCTAAAATTTGGAGTAAAAATGTTCGGGAAGTTCTTTTTCTAGTTAGAAATGTTCATAAAGCTTAACTGCCATTGATATCCTTATTTTCACTCCATTTTCTGTGAGCATCCAGGAGGTTAAGTGTTGGCTAAGGAATCTCTGTCTCCACAACCACCTGCACTAGAATTACCAAGAGTGCTGATTTAAAATTAATGGATCCACTTCATACCTACTGAAGTCTGAGGATAAGATCCAGGAATCTGCATTATAAACAAGCTCCTCAAGACATTCTTATGCATATGAGCAATTTAAGAAATACTGGACCAAAGCAAATACAAGCTTTACCCAAAGAAATTCAACTAAGAAAATAATGATCATAATCATAGAATAATAATGATTCTCGGCACAGTTTCCAGCATACAATAGATATCCATTCACATTGTAGGGCATTTTACAAGTTTACCATTTGTTGATTCTTCATTAGACTCTCATATCCTTATTCCTGTTTAAATCTTTTTAAATGTGCATCTTATTTTTTAAGAAATACGATCATGAAGTATACATTCATCTGTGTCACTTACTTTCTCTTTAAGATTGAATAAAATTCCCAACACTATTTTATATCATGATTCTCATACTTGGGAAATCCTTTACATGAGCTGTTAAAACCATTAAGCCGTTGTCTTCGATTTAATCTTTAAGGTTGACCAGCCAGCATTGAGTCACTGTAATCTTCTAGGTCAGACAGGAAAAGAATTGACGTCGTTACAAAATACCACTGCGTAAGTGTCTTTGAGAAAATGGCAGCCAAGTGTACACAGTTGGGTAATGTGATGGGCATTGGTCCCTGAGCAGGAGAGCGGGAGGGCCTGGCACCTGGCTTTGCTCCCCACGAGATGCTCGGGTGAGATGTTGAGAATCCGTGACACACTTTCTCTGACATAACACCTCTCAAGGAGATATCAAGATGTTTCCTCTCTCAAGCAAATCAACCAGCCTATTAGGAATGACAATTTGGCACATGCTATGCTCAAGGGACAAACGTAATAAGGGATGTTTCTTACAAAGGGGCTTCCACCGTGAGCCAGCAATGTTGATCTGCAGCTAAAAACAGAGATGCTTAAAAATAAACCTTCAACTTCTCACCCTGAACAATAAAGATGTTTTCCAGAAAACCTCTCACAATCTAAACAGCCTGAGGGCTAGCCAGCTCCTTTCTCCAGCTTTTACTTTTTAAAAGAGAAAAAATGAAAAGGGAATCAGCTGACCTAGCTGGTTTATCTTACTAATCTGTAACACTAACAGCCCAAAAAAGATTTATAATACAAACATGCCCAAACTGTCTTGTTGGCTTGTCTCTGGTATTCAGAAACAAAGTAATTATTAGCCATTAATTTAATATCCTAAGTTAATATAAATATCTACACTTCAGAAGTTAATATTAGTGTTCAACTCAATTTTAAAGAGATATGCCAAGATACCCAAAGAACTTATATGCATGTATGTGTAACCAATGGACATAGACTACAATGCTTGGCAGGGGGCAGGATAGGGAGAAGGGTGTCTGGGGGGGGGGGGGAAGGAGAAATATTTGTAAGAAAAATAAATTAATTTAAAAAAAGAGAGATATGCCAAGATACCTTAGTTCCAATCACACTTACTCTCTCTCTCTCCCTTTCCCTGTCTCTCCCAGCCTCCCCAAATTAAGTAAAAAGGAAGAAAAACTTGAGATCAGTATCTGAGGATGGAGAGGTAGATGGCCATATTAGTCTAAATCACCCAGGGCTTGTGATGATGTGTACAAGCAGATCCAGAAACTCACTGCAACACAGAAGGATCAAAGATTGAAGACAAGGCAAACCTCAAGTTCATTCACATCAAAATTAATTTTTTTTTAAATTATGGAGTCTCCTGGAACACTGTGGCCATTGTCTGCTTCATTCTGATCCCAGGGTCCTGATTAGTAAGACAGGAAGATGTGAGCCCATGCCTATGTGGTGAGTCTAACTCTGTTAGACAGCCAGGCTTTTGCCCCAGCGAATTATTGCACAGGGAAAACTATGGTTAAAAACAAAGAGATTGCACTGCCACAGAACCCATAAGACCCCAGTCAGAAGGAAGGGCGGGAGAGGTCGGGCACTGAATAGTCAGAGCAGTGGCCCCCATTTACTGATTCATGTGTATATAGAATATCACTACAATCTTCCTATCACTGTTCCCAGATCAACTCCATTCTAATAAATTATAATGTCCTTTTCCAAACCTTTATGGTCTTCATTTCCCCATCTGTGAAATTAAAGCAGTGCAAAGCATGATTTCCAAGGGTCCTTTCAATCTCTGGTTCTCAGTCCTTCTTCTGTCATTTATGGTGGGGGAATAAAGCCCAGTCCAGTTCCTGATGTAAGCCAGACAAGGCATGCAACACTCAGGAGGCCAGTCAAGTTACATGTGGAAGTTGCCGCATGTAACTGAGTGGCCTAGTTGCCTCCAGCAGGCCTGGGAAGATGCTAGAATTTTGAGAGCCTTCTAATTCAGTTTGTCTTGGTCTCTGTGATGCAGGGGGTGTTTTAGCCTCACCCCCGTGTTCTAGGATTATCTCAGTGGTCTCTTGTCCATGAATAGTTGTTAGCTGTTCTTCTTGTGAGGAGGAGCAAAGTCAGGAACAACCTAGGTAGTCATCTTGGTGATGGCCTTTTTTTTGTAGAGACAATATAGGCAAATGTACTCCACATTCTAGTCACGGGAATGTGGAAATGAGGCTTGCTCAGGCTCTGCCTCTAGTAAGTGTGTGATTGGCCACCCTGGGGCACCTACCTCTACATACCATTCAGCTCCTCCTGGCCTAGCCTCTCCATCTGCCCAGTGGGAGCATCTTTCCTGGTGGTTTTTAAAGCCTCTTCCAGCCACTGATTCCCTGGGATCAAAGCAAGATAGTTCCTTTTTCCTCTCCCCCAACTCTAAATTCACACCCTCATACTCACGCACAGTGTAAAAGCACACACCCAGCTGTCACTCTCTCCCTACCCTCCCTGTGGACCTCTGATCAGATGTGAGGGGAAAGGAGGAAGGGAGAGAATAACCATTCAGCCCCACCTTCAATTTCAGCAGAATGCAAATCTTGACAACTGCTCCAGTGTCATATCTGTGCTAGAGAACAAGGGAAGTCCCCCAGATCTTTAATGCGATGGAACTCCATCCCTCCTCACCAGTCAGCTCTAGTGGAAATCTGAGCACTGTCCAGGTATCAAGGAGGCTGGAGAGGCAGGAATTCTATGTGAGAATATGGGGAAACAGGACTTTGGGACACTCTGAGGAAATGTCCATTTCAAAGGTTCTTATCAGTATTGAGAGAACTATGAAAACAATCATGTTCCTAAAACAGAACCACAAAGTGCAAGGGTCAGATTTCTAAGAATGTGACTATTGAAAGCCAAAGTCTGGAAGACAATTTCTTCACTCTTGCATTCTGATTAGGCTTATTCATTCTTTCCTTTCCTCTCTCCCCAGTAAATATTTACTGAGCACCATGCTTTATGCTGGTTGTAGTGGTGTCCGTGATTTATTTTAATTACTTCAGTCTAATCAGTGTGCAAGTGTGTGCATGCCAGCTAGTTTCAGCTTTAATTTACCCACCTGCCATCAAGAATGCAAGTTCCAGGGGTTGTTGGCTCACTGCACATCCTAGACATGGCATGTAGACAGCTTTATCAGCCTTCTGCCACGCAGATCACAGTCGGCCCAAAGGATTTGCTCTTTAGCAGCCTCAAAATGGATATTTATTGCCAACACCAGTGACTTACTAATTATCATAAGGAATGTTAGAAGTCAGCTCTTACTGGTGAAAATATTCAAAACAGGAGAAATAAATAAAATGAAAAAACAGGAGAAATGGTGTGGGAAGATAAAAAACTTCTGGAGATGGATGGTGGTGATGGTTGCACAAATGTGAATGTGAATGTACTTCATGCCACTGACCTGTACACTTAGAAGTTGTTACAATGGTAAATTTTTACATTATGTATATTTTATCACACAAAAATATTTTTAAGGTTTAGACACTGCCCATCTTTGCATAAACAGGTACTAGCAATAGTGAGGCTTGTCATCAGCATCCTTCAGATTAGTCCTTGAGGCTTGGTCTCTGCTGGCTCTGTGTGTTACCCTTGCTTTAGGAGGATTTCTGATTGCTCAGTGCCAACTAGAGGGTTCCAAATCAGGCTTGCAGGGCAGAGGTCAGCTCATTTTTGCAGTAAATGCAGATAGTAAATATATTAGTCTTCGTGGGGCACACAGTGTGTTGCAGCTATTCAATTCTGCCATCGTATCAGGAAAGCACAGAAAATGCCTAAACGAATGAGTGTGGCTGTGTGCCAATAAAGTGTATTTACAAAAATTTGGCCCAGTGCTTAGTTTGCAGTCCCCTGGTCTAGATCACTGGAATGTTGTGTCTTGGGGTTTTGCCCTATATAACCTGTAACCTACATGCCACTGGGGAGTTCAGGCTTTTGAGCATAAGCTTTCCATTCTCCTGTGTAGTGCCATTCATAATACAATAGCTAATATTTTTCCACTGCAATTCTCCGTGTCTAATGTTTGACTCTGCTGGTGATGAGTAGACAAATTCTTTCTGTTCTATAACACTACCTCAACCTTGCATTCTCAGTTTGGCCATGTTATATTATTCTATTAATCTATTGCCTGCTTGGATTTACTAGTATTCGCTTAGAAATGTATTGCTTATGTACATAAGATATTCCTGCAGTTTCATTTTTGTGTGCTCCCCTTCTCTGTTTTATTAGTAGGATATGTTTACCTTGTAGAAAGAGTTTACAAGCACATTTTTTTCTATGTGCTAAAATATGATATATAATATAGGGATTATCAACTTTTTTTGCAGATTAAGTAGCTTCTATCCATAAAACTATTCAGTCTCTACCTTTAGGAGGGCTGATGATCTTTGATCACCATTTCACATTTTTTACCTTTTTTATAAGTCAATTTTAGTCATTTATATTTCCCAGGTGATCACCCATTTCAACTAGGTTTCTAAATTTGTTGACATAAAATTTTGCATAGTGTATTTGTCTGCTATGGCTGTCATACCACAACAAGGTGGCTTAAACAACAGAAATTTATTCTCTCGGGGTTCTGGAGACTAGACACCCAAAACTCAAGGTGTCCTTTGGAGGCTCTGAGAGAGAATCTGTTCCATGCCTTTATCTAGCTCCTAGTGGTTGCAGGCAATCTGAATTCCTTGGCTTGTAGACACATCACTTCTATTTCTGTGTGCATCTTCACCTGGTGTTTTGTATGTATATGTATCCAAATTTCTCTCTTCAAGGACAGCACTCTCTCTCTCTGAGAGCTGCTTTGGCTGGATTTAAATATGTAAAGCACTTGTTCCTTTGTCAATTTTTAAAATTGTAATTTTTACTTATTCCCTAACCCACGAGTATTTGGAGAGTATATTGTTAAATTTCCTAGTGCGTGGGTTTTTCTTTCTTTCTTTCTCTTAACTTGTTTTTATTGCTCATTTCTCACTTTATTGTACTCTGCGTATTGATGGTGGCCTGCATGATTTCAGCCATGAAAGCAGTAAAGTTTTCCATATGTGTCTGTTAGATCAAGCATGTTAATTATGATATTCTAGTCCTCTAGTCTTTTTCTTATTGAGGTATAATTGACATATAACACTATATTACTTTCAGGTGTACAGTATAATAATTCAGTATTTGTATAAATTGCAAAATGATCACCACAATAATTCTTACTATCTGTCACCTTACATAGTTACAAAAAATATTTTTCTTGTGTGAGAACTTTTAAGATTTACTCTCTTAGCAACTTTCAAATATGTAATATAGTATTATTAACTATAGTCACTATGCTATAAATTACATTTCCATGACTTATTTATTAACCCTCCATAGTCTTAATTATTTTTTGTCTAACTAATTTGCTTATTAAGAAATATGTTGATCTCTTACAATAATTAGGGTTTTGTCCATTTTCTTCATATTCCTAGCCATTTTAGCTTTTTATTTTCCAAATTTAATGCAACTGGGCACATAAAGATTCATCACATTAAACATATTCTTGGCCCTGGCTGGTGTGACTCAGCAGTTGGAGCATCGGCCTGCAGATCAAGGGGTCACAGGTTCGATTCCTGGTCAAGGGCACATACCTGGGCTGCAGGTTTTACCCGCATCCCCTGTAGGGGGTTGTGTAGGAGGCAACCCATCAGTGTGTCTCTTTCACATCGATATTTCTCTCTGTCTCTCTCTCTCTCCCTTCCACTCTGTCTAGAAATATTCTCTGGTGAGAATTTAAAAAATAAACAAAAAAACTAAACATATTCTTGGTCAGTTTTGCCTTTGATCGGTGTCATTGGAGGCCTGATGGCTCGCTGGACAAGAGAACCAGCTGTGAGCTGATGCCTGGGTCGGTGTGCACCTCTGCCACCAACGCTATGCTCCTTCACTTCCCTTCACTTCTGAAATGGAGATCATAGTGGTGCCCAGGGTGATTGTGAGGCTAGAGTTCTCAAAAAACATTATCTAGGATGATGATGATAATGACTATGGCCCACAAGCTAAGAAAGGTTCTTACATTTTTTTAATGATTGAAAAAACAAAGAGTAGCATTTTGTGACAGGAAAATGATATAAAATCAGAATTTCAGTGTCCCTTTTTAATGGAACACGGTCAGTGCTATTTCTTACACATTGCCATGTCTGCTTTCACACTACAGTGGCAGAGCTGAGTGGGTGCAGACTACATGACCACAAAGCCTGAAATATTTAACTTCTGGTCCTTCCTAGAAAAAGCTTGCTAATGTCTGTTTCAAGCCATTCACTCTACCCAACATACCTTCCAGACTTTATGATCACATTACTTTTCTATTTACAAGTGAATAAGTATAAACTTTCTAGCCTGATATAAATAGTCCTTTATGATGCAGTCCCAGTCTACTACTTTGCCCTCTTTTTCTCTTTCTTTTCAGTTCTAATAGTCACATAGTAGAACAACACAAAAATTCTCATCATGGCCAAAAAGTACCAATCACATTTATCAATCTTTGTTTAACAGTTCCTCCTGCCTGGAATTCTCTTCCCCTCTTCTGAATCTGAAAACCTTTACTCATTCTCAAAAACCCAATTTACTTATATTGAGATAAATTTTACATACAATAAAATGAACAGATCTTAACTATATAATTTAATGAGTTTTGCAAATGTACACACTGTGTAACCAACACCCAAATAAAAATATAGAATATTTCATATTAATGCAGAAAGTTTCTTCTTGCCTCATCCATCAAGACTCCTCCCCAGGCAACTGCTATTCTCATCACTTTTCATTGTTGTCTAGTATTCCAGTGCATGATTAAACTACTATACTATGTGTACTCTCTTGTTGATAACCATTTGGATTATTTCTAGTTTGGGGCTATTATAAACGAAGCTGCTATGAACATTCTTCGCATGTCTTTTGTATATATAGGTTTTCCTTTCAGTTCTTAGGAACGTCTGACTCATCAGATATGTGTGTATTTAACTTTATAAAGAACTGCCAAGAAGTTTTCCATAGTAGCTGTATCATTTTACACTCCCACCAGCAATATATAATTCGGTTGCTGTTTATCCCTGCCATTATTTGATATTTCCTGTCTTAATGAACATGAAGTATACCTTATTGTGATTTTAATTTGCATTCCTCTGATGACTAGTGATGTTTAGCACCTTTTCCTGAGCTTACTGACTATTTGTATGTCTTCATTTGTGACAAGTCTGTTCATGTCTTTTGCCCATTTTTTTCAGTTAGGTTGTTCTCCATATTGTTAATCTACAAGATTCTTTATACATTTTAGAACAAATCCTGCAAATATTTTTCCTGAAAACATATGTCCTGTAAACATTTTTCTCAGACTGGCTTCCCTTTTCATTTTCTTAGTAGTGTCATTTGACAAGCACACGTTTTTAGAAGTTTTCATTCTTTTACATTGATCTATTTGTCTTTACTTACACCAGTATCATACTGTCTTAATTGCTGTAGCTTTATACTATTTTTTTTTTCAAGATTGTTTTGCCTATTCTAGATGCTTTGCCTTTTCATAAACATTTTAGTAGCAGGAGGGACAAGATGGCTTCAGCATAACAGGAGTCTGTACCCTTGCTCTCAGCCAGGGACAGGCTTTACAGCTAAAAGACTGCACAATCAACTTGAAAAAACAAGAGACGTGTAGCTGATTAGACATGTTATCTAAGGATTACAAAAGAAATAACATAGAGCTGGGTAAGAGAAGGAGAGTTGTAGAAAGGAGGAGCCCCACTGGAGCTAGAGTTGGGCTGGGAGGCCTGAGTGATATGGGCTGCAAAGCTCTCTCCCCTCGGGAATGTGAGCTCTCACTCCCATGCAGGGATTCCAAACCCACAGCTGTGGAGTCTGGAAGAAGAACCTATGTAGCATCCAGCAGAGGGAACCAGGGGAATTCTGTCTGCCTGGGAGAATGGGACAGCATCTACCCAGTGAAGGAGTGTGCTTATTGTTAGCAGCCCCAGCCTGAGAAGTTTGCCCCAGGCTCTGACTACTGGAAAGGGGGTAACAAAAAGCGGGGGTGGCCTGAGGCCTGCACCCAGCAGTCACTTAGAGGGACCCCCTACTTTCCTGGAAGGCATTGTGCAGAGTCCCAATTAGTGACTAAGCTCTCTGGCTAGGGGGGAATGAAAAGATTGTTCCACCTCCAGTGTGGAGTTGGAACTCCTCCCCTGACCCATGGAGGCTCATGGACTGCTCCATCCTGTGGGGATGGCAGTCCAGCCAGAGAAGCAGGGCAGATAGAGGACTTTTGGCTCACACTGTGGAGAGCTGGGAGCATAGCAGAGCTGGGATTCTTGGCCCCTGCTTTGCCAAGACCAGCATGTGGAGAGATCTGGGTCCTGCATGGGGCTGATTTTGTAGCCCCTCCTGCTTGGTCCTGTGGTGTGGAGGCTCCTGGTCCTCAGAGAGTCAGGATTCTTGGTCTGTATTCCATGAGAAGGCTCCTATGGGGGAGGAAGACATGTGAGAGCTGGGCTTTGTAGCTGCATTGTGGGGAGGCTGCTCCAAGCTCCCTATGGGGGACAGCAGAACAGCTCAGAGTGGGGCATTCCAAGTGTAAGACTCTCAGGGGTTATTGTGTGGGACAAGAAGGAAATGCTTAAACCCCTTCTGTAGGTGGGACTGGCAACATTCTCCACCAGAGACTCTTTTGATCAACCCCACTGAACCCAGGGCAGCTGAAACTGCTCCTGCAGAAAGGCACCTCAGCAGAGCTCGGCTGCAGAGGGAGCTGACTGAAGGGACCTCCAGCCCCAGGTAGAACACTGGGCAGAGGATGAGATGAGGACTGGTCTGTGTGCTTAGGAGTAAAAAAAAAAAGAGAGATCAAATTTCCCTACTTCATATCTACCTCAACCAAACTGACAGCACCCTTCCCCCAACCTACAAATCTGCAACATCTGCCCAATTCTGCTGTGATCAGAGTCAAAGAAACAAGGCACAGGGCTAGAAATCTATGCCCCTACAGCTCTATCTGACAGCACAGGAGTCACAGACATCTAGCCAGTTGGATCCTAGGCAGAAGTCCTGCCTAAGGGCAGCTGGTTGCACAGAAAGTTTAAAGTGCCAAGAGAGGCTGGCTTTTGTATTTGTTTTTTTGGTTTATTTTGTTTTTTGATCCCCTCCTACTTTGAGTGTCAGCAAGGGAGTGCCAGGGAGCCAGGCAGAGCTAAGGTATAGCAACAATGTTTCCTGGGTGGGTTTCTTTCCGGGTGGGTCTCTGTATGGGAGGCAGAGGAGCGTGTGCTGGGCCTTTCAGCAGCACTACAGGGAAGCAGATCCAAACTTCCCAGTGAGTACAGCCAGCACAGCCCTAAGAGAAAGAAGATGCCTGTCTCTCCCACATCTACAGATTACAAGCACTGCCCCAACACAAGTCTGCTCAAACCACACTGGCCAGGTCCTGGATACCCCCACAGAGTGAAGATCCATGGGAGAAGGGAGAACAACTCAGAGCAGGGACATTCAAGGGGAGTTCTGAAGCAGACCCAGTATCTGGGCTTCAGAGATCCCACCCACTAGACTGTTTGGGACTCAGCCCTGCCAAGTGTCAGACTGGTGGCCGAAAACCAGGCAGGGATAGTGACTGACATTGATTGCACCGGAGAACCTACTAGGAGGCCTGAGATGGGCACACAAAGGGGCCAGTCTTGGACAACATCTGTGCAAAATTCAGCGAGCACCACAAATAACAGTTCCAAAGGGTGAACACAGTAGGCACCAAAACCTGCAGAGTAAAACTCCACTTGTTTTTCTTCTTCTTTGTCCTTTTATATCTTTAATGTTATTTTGTATATAATCTCTTTATTTTTTTAGATTTCACTGTTTCTGCTTCTTCTTTTCTTTCATATCCCTCATTTGTCTCTTCCCTTTTCACCATCTATTTTTTTCTTTCTCTTTGCTTTTGGTTTATTTTTTATAGTATTTTATTCATTATTAAAACTTTTCTTAATTATTATTATTTTACACATATATATTTCTCTTCTTTTCTATTCTTATTTTTCTCTTTCTTCTCTTTGCCTTCTTTGACTTCACATTCTCCTCCTTCATTTCCTTCTTTCTGCTCTAATTCTTTAAATTCCTTATATTTTAGTACTCCTTTTTATTTCCCTTTCTTCCTTTTATCTTTTCTTTTTGTTGTTATTGTTGGTAGTGGGGTTGTTTTATTACAATAGGAGGGCTCACATAACACATGAAAGGGACATTTCCAGTGCACTCAGCTCAGAAGATCAAGGAAAATACACCACTGGGTCCCAAATGACACCCACTACAGAAGGCCAGCCCACCAGGACTTGGTGTCATAGCATATCTATATAATAGATATAAGATGAAGAGGCAGCCAAAATGAGGAGACGAAAAAACAGACAAAGAACAAGGGAATTCTCCAGAAGAAGAGCTAAATGAAATGGAAATAAGCAATTTAGCAGATATAGAATTCAAAGTAATGATTATATGGATGCTCACTGGCATGAAAAGAGTCACAGAAACTATTAAAAACAACCAGTCAAAAATGAAGAATGACATAGCAGAAATAAAGAATGCACTGCAAAAAATAAACAGCAGATTAGAGGAAGCCGAGAATTGAATCAGCAAATTAGAGGACAGGGCAGAAAAAAAACACTCAATCAGAAAACCAAGAAGAAAAAAGCAGGAGGAGCTTGGCTAGTGTGGTTCAGTGGTTGAGCTTTCGACCCATGTACCAAGAGGTTGCTGGTTCAATTCCTGGTCAGGGCACATGCCCAGGTTTTGGGCCCAATTCTCAGTGGGTGGCATGCAGGAGGCAGCCAATCAATGTTCTCTCTCATCAATGTTTCTATCTCTCTCTCCTTCTCTCTTCCTCTCTCTCTAAAATCAAGAGAGTTTAAGGAAGCTTTGAGGCAATATGAAATGTAACAATATCCACATCATAGCAGTATCAGAAGGAGAAGAAAGTGAGCAAGGGATAGAGAAACTGAAGAAATAATGGCAGAAAATTTCCCTAACCTGGTGAACAAAAAAGTCACACAAGTTCAGGAAGCACAGAGAGTAACAAGGAAGAGGTACCCAAAGAGGCCCACACCAAGACACATCATAATTAAAATGCCAAAAATTAAAGACAAAGAGAGAATCTTAAAGGTAGACAGAGAAAAGCAATGGGTAACCTACAAAGGAGCTCCCATAAGACTGTCAGCTGATTTCTCAACAGAAACACTACAGGCCAAAAGGAATGGCATAAAGTATTAAAGGTAATGAAAAGCAAGGATCTGAAACCAAGACTGATCTATCCAGTAAGGCTATCATTTAAAGTTGAAGGTGAAATAAAAAGCTTCCCAGACCAAAAAAAAAAAAAAAAAAAAAAGGCTAAAGTAGTTTGTTACCACCAAACCAACATTGCAAGAAATGTTAAAGGGACTGTTGTAATAATAAAAAGAAATATAAACATAGTCATAAAGAATTAAAATAGCAATAAATAAGTACCTATTAATAATAACTTCAAATGTAAATGGATAAACTGTTCTAATAAAAAGACATAGGGTAGCTGAATGGATAAGAAAATGTGATCCATATATATGCTGTCTACAAAAGACCCACTTCAGGCCCAGCCAGTGTGACTCAGTGGATTGAGAATCATCCTATGGACTGAAAGATCCCAGTTCAATTCCCAGACAGGGCACATGCCTGGGTTGCGGGCTCTATCTCCAGTGGGGGGCATGCAGGAGGCAGCCAATCAATGTTTCTCTCTCACATCAATGTTTCTATCTCTTTCTTCCTTTCTCTCTCTAAAAAAAAAAAAAAAAAAACAAATTAAAAATACTACCAATAAAATAAATAAATAAAAACATCTGAATAAAAAAAAAGAGAGACATTTCAGAACAAAAGACTCACACATAATGAAAGTGAAAGGATGGAAAAAAATTTCCATGCAAATGGAAACAAAATAAAAACAAGCACAGCAATACTTATATCTAACAAAATAGACTTCAAACTAAGGACCATAACAAGAGGCAAACAATGTCACTACATAATACTAATAGGATAGATCCAATAGGAGGATATAACCCTGGAAAACATATATGCACCCAATATAGAAACACCTAAATATATAAAAAAACATTCTGGAGGACTTTAAGGGAAAGATCAACAGCAATACAGTCATAACAGGGCACTTTAACACCCCACTGACATCACTGGATAGATCTTCTAGACAAAAAATTAACCAGGAAACAGTGACCTTAAATGACATACTAGAGCAGATAGATTTAATTGACATTTACCAAACATTTCACTCCAAAGATGCAGAATATACATTCGTCTCAAGTGCACATGAGACATTCTCAAAGATAGAGCACATGTTAGGACACAAAACAAGTCTCTACAAGTTCAAGAAGATTGAAATCAAGCATTCTCTAGGATCAAAATGGCATGAAACTAGAAATCAATTACAATAAAACACATAAAAATATTCAAATACATGGAGGCTAAATAGCATGTGATTAAACAATGAATGGGTCACCAATGAGATTAAGGAAGAAATCAAAAACTTCCTGGAAACAAATGAAAATGAACATACAACAACACAAAGTCTATGAGACACAGTAAAAGCAGTCCTGAGAGGGAAGTTCATAGCACTATAGGCCTATCTCAAGAAACAAGAAAAATCTCTAATGAACTATCTAACCCTACAACTAAAAAAACTAGAAAGAGAACAACAAGAAAAGCCCAGAGTAAGTAGAAGAAAGGACATAATAAAGACCAGAGTGGAAATAAATGACATAGAGACTTAAAACAACACAAAAGATTAAAGAAACCAAGAGCTGGTTCTTTGAAAAGATAAACAAAATTGATCAACCTTTAGCCAGACTCACCACAAAACAAAGAGAGAGGACCCAAATAAATAAAATAAGAAATAAAAGAGGTGAAGTAACAACTGACACCACAGATATACAAAGGATTGTAAGAAAATAGTGTGAACAACTATACACCGACAGTTTGGACAACCTAGGAGAAATAGACAAATTTCTAGAAACATAAAATCTTCCAAAACCAGAACAGGAAGATTCAGAAAAACCTGAACTGACTAAGAACAACTAATGAAATTGAAGCAGTAATCAATAAACTCTGAGCAAACAAAAGTTCTGGTCTAGATGACTTCACAGGGGAGTTTTAGCAAACATTCAAAGAAGAACTAGTACCTATCCTCCTCAAACTATTTCAAAAAATTCAAGAGGAAGGAAGACTTCCAAACGTTTTTTGCAAGGCCAGCATTATCCTAATTCTAAAACATGATGAAAACACTACAGAAAGATAATTACAGGCCAATATCTCTGATGAACATAGATGCTAAAATCCTCAACAAAATATTAGCAAATCTGATCCAGCAACATTTTAAAAAGATTATACACCATGACCAAGTGGGATTTATTTCAGGGATGTAAGGCTGGTGCAATAATTGCAAGTCAATAAATGTGATACACCACATAAACAAAATGAAAGATAAAAAACACATGATCATATCAATAAATGCAGAAAAAACATTCAACAAAATCCAGCACTCATTTTTGATAAAAATCTCTCAGCAAAATGGGAATTGAGAGATCATACCTCAACATGATAAAGGCCATACATGACAAACTTACAGTCAACTTTAGACTCAATGGGAAAAAACTAAAAGTGTTTCCCCTAAGAACAGGAACAAGACAGGGATTTCCGCTTTCACCATTCTTGTTCAACATAGTACTGGAAGTCCTAGCCACAGCAATCAGACAAGAAGAAAAAATAAAAGGGATCCAAATTGGAAAAAAAAGAACTAAAACTGTCATTATTCACAGATGACATGATATTGTACACAGAAAACCTTAAAGACTCCACCAAAAAACTACTAGATTTAATAAATGAATTGGGCAGTTGCAGGATACAAAACCAATATCCAGAAATCAATAGCATTTTTATACACCAATAATGAACTCTCATAAAGAAAAATGAAGCCTTGGCTGGTTTGACACAGTGGTTAAAGCATCGGCCCACAGACCAAAGGGTAGCGGGTTTGATTCCCAGTCAGGGGCACACGGCATTTACCTGGGTTGTAGGTTCAATCCCCAGCCCTGGTTGGAGTTGTGTGGGAGGTAACCAATGTGTGTCTCTCACATTGATGTTTCTCTCTCTCTCTCTCCCTCACTCCCTTCCATTCTATCTAAAAATCAGTGGAAAAGTATCCCCAGGTGAGGATTTAAAAAAAGAAACTAAAAAAACAATTTTGTTTACCATTGCAACAAAAATATTAAGATACTTAGGAATAAACTTAACCAAAGAGGTAAAAGACCTCTAATCAGAAAACTATAGGACATTGAAAAAAGAAATAGAGGAAGACACAAGCAAATGGAAGCATATAGCATGTTCATGGGTTGGAAGAATTAATATCATTAAAATGTCCATAACTACCCAAAGCAATCTATAGACTCAATGCAATCCCTATTAAAATACCAACAGCATATTTCACAGATCTAGAACAAATACTCCAAAACTTTATAGGAAACAAAAATGATCCTGAAAAGCCACAGCCATCTTGAAATAGAAAAACAAAGTTGGAGGGATCACAATACCGAATATCAAACTACACTATAAAGCCATTATAATCAAAACAACCTGGTACTAGCTCAAAAACAGGCATGTAGATTGGACTAGAACAGAGAGTCCAGAAATCAACCCACACCTTTATGGTCAATTCAACAAAGAAGGCAAGAGCATACAATGGAATAAAGACAGTCTCTTCAATAAATGGTGTTGGGAAAATTGAACAAGAACATATAAAAAAAATGAAACTAGACCACCAACTTTCACCATACATAAGAATAAACTCAAAATGGATAAAAGACTTAAATGTAAGATATAAAACTCTTAGAAGAAAACATAGGCAATAAAATCTCAGACATCTACCCTGGCTGATTTTGCTCAGTGGTTAGAGCCTTGGCCTGTTGACTGAAGGGTAGCAGGTTTGATTCCCGGTCAAGGCACATAATGGGTTGCAGGTTCAATCCCTTGTCCTGGTTGGGGTTGTGTGGGAGGTAAAGAATCCATATATCTCTCTCACATTGATGTTTCTCTCTTTCTTTCTCTCTCCCTCCCTCCCTTCCACTCTATCTAAAAATCAATTGAAAAATATCCTCTGGTGAGAATTAACCAAAAAAAAAATATCAGACATCTCACATAGCAGACATCTCACATCACCGAGGGCAAGAGAAATGAAGGAAAAAATAAACAAATGGACTACATCAAACTAAGAAGCTTCTGCAGCAAAACAAAACAAAACAAAACACCACCCTCAAAATGCAAAGGGAACCCACTGTGTGGGAGAACATATTTGCCAATGACACATCTAATAAGGGGTTAATTTCCAAAATATATACCGAACTCATACAACTCAACAGAAAGAAGATAAACAATCCAATTAAAAATGGGCAGAGGACCTAAATAGACACTTCTTCAAAGAGGACATACAAATGTCCAAGAGACTTATGAAAAAATGCTCAACATCACTAATCCTCAGAGAGATGCAAATTAAAATGACAGTGAGGTATCACCTCACACCTGCCATAATGGCTACCATCAATAAATCAACAAATAACAAGTGCTGGCAAGGTTATAGACTGTGTCAACCACTTTAATAAGCAGTGTGAAGTTTCCTCAAAAAAATTAAAATGGAACTGCCGTCTGATGTAGTGATTCCACTTCTAAGAATATATCCTATGAATCCCGAAACATTAATCAGAAAGAATATCTGCACCCCTGTGTTCATAGCAGTGTTATTTATAATAGCTAAGATCTGGAAACAGCCTAAGTACTTATCAGTATGAGTGGATAAAAAGCTGTGGTACATTTACACATTGGAATACTATGCAGCTGTGAAAAGGAAGAATCTCTTACTCTTTGAGACAGCGTGGAGGGACCTGGAAATTATTATTGTAAGCAAAATAAGCCAGTTAGAGTAAGAGAAATATCACGTTATCTCACTTATATGTGGAATCTAATGAACAAAATAAATGTACAAATAAAATAAAAATAAAGAACCAGAGGCATGGATAAATGGAACAGACTGATTAATCTCAGAGGGAAGGGGGTAGGGGGGGAGAGATTAGCAGAAGAATTTATATGCATATTTGCATTGCCCATGGACACAGACAACAGAGTGCTGAAGGACTGGGGTGGGGCAGGAACCAGGTGGAGGGTGACAATGGGGGTAAAAAGGGGGAACATTTATAATACTCTCAACAATAAAGATTAAAAAAAATTAGAATCATCTTATCAATTTCAATAAAAAATAAAATAAAAAGCTTGGTTGATTTTGATTGGTATTGCATTGAATCTATAAATCAATTTGTGTATAATTAACATTTTAATAAAATTGAATCTTCTAATTCAGAAATATGTTATGTCTCTCCATTCAGTTATGTCTTCATTAATGTCTCTGCAATGCTGCTTTTGTTCTCAGTTTGGAGTATAAAGTATAATTTAATTTCATTGTTCTATTTTTGTTGTTGTTAGCATATAGAAATACATTTTTATATTGACATTAGGTCCCATGACTCTGCTCAATTTACTTATTATTTCCAACAATTATTTTATAGATTCTTTGAGATTTTCTATACAATTATGTCAAGACCCAGTTTTTTTTTATTAGTTAATTTATTTTTGTTACAGATGTTTCTCCTTTTTCCTCCATTGACACCTTCCTCCTGATCCTGCCCTCCACCCCCAGTGTTGTTGTCTATGTCCACTGGTTACGTATACATGCATATACGTTCTTCGGTTTATCTTTTCCCTCCCTCCCCCACCCCCAAGGTTTGTCAGTCTGAGGCCTACTTCTATGTCTCTGGTAAAGACCCAGTTTTAATGTCACCTTTTAAGCCCTACTTTGACTCTCTCAGACAGAATGTTACCCACTCGCGAATCCCGCAGTGCCATCAGTAACAGCGCCTCCACTGCAGCCATCACCATCTGTGTAGTGATCACCTGTTTACCTACTGTGCTCTCGGTGACAAAATGTCATTTTTTCATTTTGTGTTTCTACTTCCTGGAGCACAAAGCATATTTGTGTGATGAATGAATGAATGAATGAATGAATGAATGAATGAATATATAGTCTGAATTTTCTGGGATTACTTATACCAAATAAGTGTTCCAAATATTCTGTTTTTTGCCCTATAGGACACATGCTATGTATCTCACTTTATTTATTTATTTATTTATTCATTTTAAATATGTTTTTATTGATTTTTAGAGAGAGTGGAAAGAGAGAGAGATAGGAACATCAATGTGAGAGAGAAATATCCATCGGCTGCCTCCCTCACATCCTCTACTGTGGATCAAGCCTGCAACCCAGGCATGTGCCCTGACCAGGATTCGAACCAGGACCTCTCAGTTCATGGGGCGACGCTCAACACACTGAGCCACACCAGCCAGGCCTATGTATCTCACTTTAAAATCAAACAGTGAACCAGGCAACTGGACGCTCTGTCTAGCAATAGCACTGAAGTAAAGGTGACTGGAAGGTAGAAGGTTGGAAAGCTTCACATTTTGTGTATTTATTAAGATGACTTAACGCTGTTACATGTATGTGTCTTCTACCCTAATCTCATACCTCTTCTTTCCTTCCTTTCCCCCAAATAGCTAGAACAACATAACTATATATTCTAAAAAGAAGGTGGACCCCTTCAGGGGATAAAGTGCAGAATCAGGGAGGCAGCATAGATAAAGTGAAAGAACCCCAGCTTTACCAACAATACAGGACTTTGAAGAGGTTACTTCCTGAATTTTCAATTTCTCATACCTAACACAAGGGTTTGGAACCAGGTGATCTTATGACCTTCCTGGTCTGAAATTCTTATGCTTATGGCTTGGGCAGAAAAATCTTATATATTGCTAAGTCTTACATATTGTTTATTATTCAGTACTATTTGCACTCCCATCACTGTATGGCCAACAAATTAACTCTTTGCTTATTAATGTTTTATTTTTATTGTTTATTAAAGTGTAAGACACCTTTTTTAGTGAGCATGTACTCTCTAATGATGAGGCAAATGAGAGACAACTTGTGTTCCCTTTTAGGATGTAAAAGCACTAGTTGATGTAATAAATACTTCCTATGTCTATCCAAGGAGAACACTTCCACCTTCCTTCCTTGCAGCAGGCCAAAAGAGGGGAGTGTGCAGCTAGTAACAAGTCTGGGCACATGTTTTCACATGTTCTCCCCATTTCCCTGAACATAGGATTTGTACCTTCCCAGAGTTTTGCCAAGATCCTTGTACCCTATATTTAATAAGCTTCAAGACCAGCTGTTATTCATTAAGTATTTGATGGGAAGAGAAAAGAAGCCAATACTCTGTACCTGGAGAAGATCCTCAGCCAACCTTTCAGTTGTCAAACTTGATTGCAAAGACATAAGTTATGGCAGAACATCTCTACAGTTGAATTCATCTTTACCAGCTGGATAGCCAGGAGAGGATCGTTCTAGAGAGGCATGTTCTGAAACTCTCTGTAAGAACCTGAATTTAGGGTTCCTAACTAGAGTGTTCCAATCTATGGTCTTGTAACCAATTTAGAGAGTTGTAATCAGAATTCATTTAATTAAAAAAAATTGGAATGGATAAAGATAAATTATGTCTCATGAAGCTTTTGTTTTACTGTGTGTGTGTGTTTCTATAGTGGGTCATATATAAAATACGTTCAACTGTGGGTCATAGGCAAAAAGGCTTGCAAGCCTCTGCTATAACCCTCAGGTTCTTTTCATTTAAAAGTAAAACAAAGCACTCTGTATTAAAGGGTAAGAGCTACATAAGAATGGAAATAGGAAATTTGGTTTTTCCCAGGGAATACATGGGGGAGGGTTAAACTTGCATTTTTCTTAGTTTCTAGGAGAGCTGGAGGGAAGTAAAACATAAATCACAAGAAAAGCCACAATTAGCTTATCTCCCTGGTAAGCTTCAGGTACTTCCCTCAGAGAATTCACCCTTGAATATCTTCTTTGGTGAACCAGAGCTAAAAAACTAATTGTCTTTTTATTTCTGGATTATCTTTTTCCTCTGAGTTGCGTTAGATCCAAGAAATGCAGAAAATATATTTTATAGGTTATTTTTTAGCACCTATGTTGTTCAGGGGTTGGACATTTAAACCTTGGCTCTGTCATTTACAGGCTTTGTGACCCAGCAGGTGATGCTAACGTCTCTATGCCTCAGGTCCCACTGTAGAATGGGGTAGTTGTGTTGTGAAGATTGAATGAGAATAAACATGAAAAGTGCTTAGCACAGCAAGCACCCTTGATTATTACCCAAACTGGCACTACCCTACCGGCCAGGGGGCACGGCTTTAAAAGACTCCTCTCTGGTCTGATGGAGCTGCATTCCATTTAGGAAATAGGAAGGTGTGCTCCTACTAAATATATTTTGGGCAACATGATGGTATAGTGCAGCGATTCTCAACCTGTGGGTCGCGACCCCTTTGGGGGTTGAACGACCCTTTCACAGGGGTCGCCTAAGACCATCGGAAAACACATGTTTTCGATGGCGATTCATAACAGTAGCAAAATTACAGTTATGAAGTAGCAACAAAAATAATTTTATGGTTGGGGGTCACCACAACATGAGGAACTGTATTAAAGGGTCGCAGCATTAGGAAGGTTGAGAACCAGTGGTATAGTGGGAGGAATATGGCCTTTGGAGCCTAGACTTAGATTCAAACTCCCATCAAGTTTATTTACTCACTGAGCGACCTTGAGTGATTTAATTAACATCTGAACCCATTTCCCCTTCTCTAAAATGAATATCTAATACTTGAAATGGAGATAATGCTTATATGGCATTATCTAGAATGGACTAACTCCTGTTAATTTTCTCCTTTCCCCTTTATAGCAACTTCACAGAAGAAAAGGTAACCCTAGTTTCAGGACCCCTCACTGTGCACTCTAAAAGTCCTTGGTGACTACTTCAAAGTCAGGGTGTTGCCCTCTGGCCACCACTAAGAATACGCCACAGGCAGATGTCACTTGAAATAGTAAGGCAAATTGTTCCTGGGCAATAAACTATATCCCAGATCCATAGAACAAATTGTCACTGCCACAAGAATTGTCCTATGATCGCTGAAACCATTTTTCTTGATAAAATGATTTAAAATGTTAAAAATAAAAATTTTAGAGTCATAATTCTCCTTCTTACAACCACTATTTTTGCTATTACCTTGTAATGTTTGTTCACATGCAGATATGGTTTCTCATAGTTTCTGTCAAGGACTAAACTATATATATTCTACTTTTTTATGTGACATTATCCTATAAAGTAGGTTCAAAATAGACCACCTTGTAAAAGTTTTGTAATATTGAATATGAGTATTATCTTCAGGTTTATGCTACAGCAAGCGTCTACATAAGAAAAAATTTTCTCTTTACCAGATTATATTCTTTGGAAAAATTATGAAGGCTTTGGTGTTTTATATTTATAATGCAGTTCCTGATAAAAATGAGAATGGCCCTTTGTTAACAAATAGTAGATTCTTTATCTCATGCAGCCAGGAATTGGATCTGGGGGATGATTTCAGACTTGGAGAAATTGGGGTACAAATACATTCAAACAGACCTACTCTTAGAATCCATTTGGGCAATGCACTCATTTTGAAATGGCCAGGAAAAGCAATGTTCGTATTTCAGCAGCGGTGTCCCTTGACAAATCACGCAGCATTTCAAGAGATAAAAACCACCCTGGAGCAGAAGTAAAGGAATAGGGGAGGGAGAACAGGACAAGTAATCTGTTACACATACATTGTGTGCTCCAAGAGCAAATGGAAAGGGAGCTCAGTGTGCTTGAAGAGGTAGGAAAAATCTGTCCTTCTGAATGGGCATTATGTCCTATCGAAGTCTATTGTTTCATGGAGCCCAGACCTAACAACACCCCATTGTGGCAAATGCAAAGGCCAGTTTGTTAAGTCCCAGTTTTCCAGATCTCTTCCCTCATTTTCAGTCTCCAGGACTGTACCCTTGAGGATGGTTCTGCTCTCACTGCCTGGGCTGCCACCCTGCTGGCTGTTTAATTAAAGATGGTTTACAGGCTCCTTGGTCTGGTTTGAGGACACAAAAAATCCCTCAACCTTGCTCTGATTTTTTATTAAGTGTAAAAACTGTAGCATATATTTTCAGAGAGATGACATGGGAAAAACTGTCTCTGAAATTGCCAGTCCAGAGCCTACTGCAAATCTGCAAAATTACCTTTGGAACTACCAGGATGCTTCACACAGATGGAAGGTGCTCTTAAGGGTTTTATACAAATCAGTGGATGGTTTGATATTTTCATTTTAAAGGGAATTTAAAGACCAGCTTCAATTGCAAGAGACTGCTTTAAATAATCCTGGAATGGGCATTAATACTAAGTGGATTCTTAAATCTCTGGGCTAAAACAAAGATATGGCTACAAAGTGTTCTTCCTACACACAGATTTCTTGGTCGCATGGCTTCTTTGTATTGCCATAGAGTGCACAAGAACTGAATAACCAGTCAACTGGAAATGGTTGATAAAGAGGCATTGGGATGATGGAGAATTGCCTGGAAGTCATCTATGTCATATTCAACATCTCCTAGATGAAGAAGGTGGTAACTTCTAATGGGTAAGGTGATAACTTCTAATGGGGAGGTTTTACATAACTTGATGGTTTCTTCAGAACAGTATACAAATGAAAACCCAAATGTTTCAAAGAAGGGAAAATGTTGTTGCCAATGTGTTCTATGGTCATGTTCTTTGCCTTTTCCTTCCTGTCTGGGTCAGAGGATCGTGGTACAGATTGACCTTGGTATAAGACTCCAAGACAAGAATGCCTACAGGGCATGGGAGTACACAGAAAGAAGAGGCTAGGTTTTGGGTTTCTTAGAGGCTGATTCCTTAGAAAAGGAATGAGTTGCAGAGTCTAAAATGTATTCCTATATCTGGTCAGGGAGCCTGTGAAGTGTAACTGGAAGAAAAAGACCCCAGCCCTAACACTCCCCTTTCCTGGGTGACTGGGTTAACTGCTCAACCTCAGTGTTGTGTCCCTTCCTCTATCTATAAAATGATGGTGATAACTGTATTTTCTTCCTCCCTAGGACACTGTTGAGAAACAAAGAGACACAATGCTGGTGAAAGTGCAGTATAAAAGTAAGATATTTGTATTTTGTGTTGATTCACAAACGTTTAGTGATGTACTTGAGCTTGCACTCATGGCATATTTCTTTCAGGAGCCATTAGTAACAGGTGACTCTCTTCTTAGCAAATTCCCCCTTTTTTTACACTGACTAGTTGAGAACTGCTTTCCCTATTTGCAGAGGTTGTATTTCTTCCTTCCCTCCATGGGGGTCAGGGTGCAGGAAGCCCATTAGGTCTAAGCTCTGCGGAAAAGGTGGAAATAAGCTGAGGTAGGTGACTTGTACTGACTTGTTGGAAATTAAACCATAATACACATTAATCCTTTTAGGACAATTTGATCAAGCCCAATTTTAGATAGACAAGACTTAGGTGACATTTTCTAAATCATGTTATGATCTTCTTAACTTAATATGTATATCTAGCTATGTTATGTATTTTTAAGATTCATTGGGTCCCAATTTTTTAGATCTATACCTAGTCCCCTGATTTACTAAAGCATTATTCTTTTTCCTATCTGATTGTAGAAGAATACAGTGTCCTCTAGGTAAGCACTATACTCTTTCACCAGCCTCAGTGACTGAATGTCACATGGAAACTTTGTCATGATATAATAGGAAAATAATAACTTAAGTTATAAACCTTCCATGTGATTTATTCAAGCTCTGTTTCCCCATCTGTGAAATGAGGCATTTGGATAAGATGATCCCATCCGGTTCAAAAATGGAGTAAACAATATCCTTTCACTATGTGTATTTTCTCTTCTGCTCTGCCCCCACCCACCTTTTCCTCCTCCTCCAGAGCTTAGTAAATAATCAACCCATTTTCAGGGGCTGAAATCGGGGTGAGACTCATAGATTCTTCAGGTCCACTCCACCCTCACCCACCTTTCCAATATTTACCAATGGGAAAAACAAAGATTTCTCTGAGCAGCTCATTAATCATGTGGGGAGTGACTCTTCTAAAACAAAATTTGTGCTAGGTTCTGGGAATATAAAATAAGTGAGTGCCTGTCTTTTAAGGGTCTTTTCATCTTAGTGGAGGAGAGAGTCAGAGAAACAGACCTGTAGTATAATGAGGTCAGTGCTCTGCAAAGCACATGCTCAGGTAAGAGAAGCATAGACAGGGCACTAGAGGACCTGGAGCCAGTCAACTGGGTGTCGCATCAGCACACATCTCACAGTAGTGTGGGTTCAGATTTGTGGGGCCCCATGGCTAGCTTATACCAAATGAAATAAATCATAAAGTGTTGGAACTCTAAGGGCCATTGAGCTACTTTTTAAGTATTCCAAAATAACCAGATTTCATTTTGTTCTAGGTGAGAGACCGGTGGCCAGAGATCTGGGCCTCCATTAACCTTCACACAATGAGGCTGATAAAGCTCTCTTTTCAAACAATGTCTTGGTGATCACTTTATCAGATGTAATTACATTTTCTAATCTTATAGTGACTTTGTTGCAGGTCCTGAGGGACTCAGGTTAAGGATCTTCCCAAAGGTTATCTGTTTACATTCTGTCCAGTTTAAGGTGGCAGGTCTAAGCTTTATTAAGCATTGTCCTGGCTCTATAGGTGGTGTCAGAGCAAAGCAATCCCATAAACCCAGACAGACTGACCCCCAGTGCTAGGGACCATCTAATCAGCACCTATCTCTGAACAATGTCTTCACTATACTGCCCATGCCCCTCCCTTCTGCTTGTGGAGCCTGAGACTGATGCAACCTCAAAGGCATTTGGTAAAATTCTGACTAAGGAGGTGCCTGGTTTATTCGGTGAGATCACCTGAGCTACATTCATCTCACAGGTGAAGTTTGGAATACACACGAGGCTCATGGTTGCTAGACCTAATGATTTCACACACTAAGAGGCCATCAGTGTGCTGATGTGATTAAAGACAAGTGACATTAAAACCTACCCTGGTCCAAGATTGTGTTAAAAACCTCAGGTTGATGTGTGACTCGGTTCAGTTATATGCTTGTCTTCATCCAGCATTTCTTATTTGTGAGTTGATTAAAAAGAAGAAAGATGTGGGATTAATGATATATATATCATTCACCTTAAATATCTTAAATTTAAGTTACCCAATACCTTCTTTTGATGAATTCCTTTCTTCTTGTGGAAATATTCTCCTAGTAGTTTTAGATGCTATCCAGCTCTGATCATGCTGCCTGCTTAATGCTGATTTAATTACAAGCCCCTTAAGCATCTCAGTAAACAAGAGACATCACTATCCACCATACCTAAAGCTACAAGGTTAAAAACCTCAGTATTTCTCTCTTTTCAAGTAAGAACCTTGAATATCTGGTTAAATTAAAAAAAAAAAAAAAACTTGCAGGTCCATTTTTTGGAAATAATTGTGCAATACTTTTGTTTCTAACTCTATGGTTCCTAATCCTTGCATTGTCAGGGCTCATCCTTAGTATTTGCATGTTACACTCAAGTTCTTCAGGGGGTAGCTATTAAGATGTGATACAGCAAAGGTATCCTTATGAAAATGTTCTCCTGTATTTTTGTTCAAAATCTGTCCTTTCAGAAGTGATAAATGTTTCTGACATCCAGTTAATTTAGGCACTGTAAGATGCTAAGAGGTGAAAAGGGATAAATTAGCACCTGGTCTGGTGTGATCAGAGAAGTCATGCCCAATGCAATTTGAACAACTGGTATCCAGGGGAAACATGGTACCCAAAAAGGCTGCCACTAAACCAGCTCTGGGACCAAGAGTCACTGGGCCTCTATGTAGTTTGAAATTTACATTTTTATTAGGAAATGGGACCTGTGATGTCACTTCTAGGCCTAAAATGCACATTCTGAGGATTATATTGGTCAAGCACAGACAGTCCATTGTAATACTGGGACTTAAACTGGACAGGAGGCCTTTCTTTCTTGTACCATCTTTAAATTATGGGAACTATTAATCTAATCTATTTAAAGGAAGTGGTGCTGGCCTGGCCGGTGTGGTTCAGTGGTTGAGCATTGACCCATGCACCAAGAGGTCTCCAGTTCGATTCCCGATCAGGGCATATGCCCAGGTTGTGGGCCCAATCCCCAGTGGGGGGCATGCAGGAGGCGGCCAATTGATATTCTCTCTCATGATGTTTCTATCTCTCTCTCCCTTTCCCGTCCTCTCTCTCTGTAATATCAATAATAATAATAATTTTTTTTAAAGTGATGCTATTAATACAAAGATGAAGACTCTGCCAGGAAAAAAATATCCTAGTCACTTTTTTAAAGTTACATTTATTAAATTAATATTTATTACCAAGTGCCAGGTAAGCTCTTCAAAAGGAATCACTGGGTTAAACCTCACTCCAACCTTTGGGGTAGATACTATTTTGTTCCTTATTTAGATGAGGAAACTGGGGTACAGAGATTTGAAGAATATTCTTAGGGTCATACACTAGTAAGAGGTGGAGCTGGGATTGAATGAATTCAGACATGTTCTTTACTATTATTCATGTTATCTAAAATTCATAGTGATTTGAACTGCATTTTGTCTGTGAACACCAGGGACTGCACAGAGCAATCAGTGTGTTCTACAGAGTTGGGTCTGACCTAAAATCCTCTTTCATTTATATGAACTTAGGTTTTTGTTTAAATTTCCTTTACAGTCCTGTAAGGTAAACCTGTAAGTTCTTGTTCTTGTATGAATCAGAAGAAAATGTCAAAGATGCTTGGTGGGGAGAGAGAGTATGAAATATAATTAGGTGATTGAAGGAAATGATCAGTTTCAAGCTGCTTTCATCAACTGAATCACTCTCTATTTGTTGTAGAAATAGAATGGGGTGATCAAAGCCAATTCAGGTTCCTATCTTTGGGGAGTGATCATTGTGATTAGTACAGTTTCTGAAGATATTTTAACAACCCACCCTGCCTCCACTCCTCTCATCCCTGATTAAGCAAATCAGTCCCAGAGGCCTGAGGACTCCACCTCTCAGTGATATGTAGAAGTGGGAGAAAGTTGCATGTAAGCAAGCAAACTTTGTAAAGAATTTGTAGAGGACACTGAAGTTCAGGGATGGAATGGCCTCCCAATTCCCCAAAGTGTCCCATTTCTAATCTTTCTTTGTATTATAGAACATGGTCTGAAACCACAGCCAGCCAGAATTAAAAGACAAAGCCTATTTTCCATGAGGGAGGGCCCTTCTCCACAGAACGCCCTTCCTCTCATATTCTTACAAAATGATGATTTACTGATCCTCTAAGTGTGGAATCTCCCTTGAATCTCCTTCTGGCCACCCAGCCCATCAGCTAACACTGAACTCTCCCAGAAATGAGGACATAAGTAAGCTATGAACAGGTAACCAAAAGAAGTGGGTGGGACAGGACACTTAGGCCAAGGCAGCAGCCTGTGCAAAGGCCAAGAGAGGAGCGAACACTCAAGCAGCTCACAAACACTGAGCAGATGTTCTTCAACTGGGCTGTCTATTAGAATCACCTGGAGAGCTTAGGAAAATCCCCATGCTCATGTTGCACCCCAAATTAATGAACAGGGTTGCTGGGGTCAGGACACAGACATCCGTGATTCCAGTGCAGGCACATTTGAGACCCTGTGGCCTGGATTGCAGAGAGTGGGCCCAAAGAAAGGCAGGGATGAGGCTATGCGGAGGAGATAGTGGGGCTTTCAATGAATTTTCTGCTTTTTGATTATGAGAGGAGAATGATCAGAAGCTGTAGGCGAATAAGAAATGAAAAGACAACAGTGAAGCAGAAAAGATAGTGAAGAGGCTGCTGTGAAAGCCAGACAGGGGATGGTAGTGACTGGCCAGACCAAATAGGAATAGTCAGGATCCAGAGCACACAGAAATTGGGGTTGAGATAGTAGAGAAAGTGATACGGAAAGAGTCAGAGAATGGGGACAGCTATATGACAAAAGGGGATGAAGAATGACTATCCAAAGCAGCCTCCTAGGCCTCTCCTGCTACTTTTCAAGATGTGAGAACATGAACAAGCCAATGAGACCAGTCGCTTTTGGGGCTCTGCTCTGTGCTGTCACCCTGGTCACAGGAGTCACCTGCTCCTCATGGTGGGAAGACTACCAGAAGAGGAGGTAGTTATCTCCAGTCTAGCAGTGACCACACCTATGTCTTAGGGCCCTGACCAGCTTCCATTAGAATCATGAAAGTATCTATAAAGTGACTATCTTTTAAAAACCAAAAAGTGAACACATGATTATGAAATTTTATAACACTTCAAGTATAATCTCAGAGATATCATTTGGATATGAAAATACTGAAATTTCTAGTTCGTTTTTACTTTTTATATGAATATAAAGATAAGATATTTAAAATGGGACTATGCTAGAAAATCCTGTAAATATAATCTCCATAATCATATACTGCATGTATTGTTTACTTGGTACAAAATGGTTTTGAAAATGTTCACCAAAGATGAGGACATTAGCACAGAAAGAGTAACAAGCTGTCGTGAGCATCAATCTTCTACATTCTCAAATCTATGCAAAGTGGTTTTGAGAGAGAAAGGAGGAACCAAGAAATAAAGGAATTTCCAGAAGTGACAAAATAAAAATAGAATCTTTTGATTGTGTCTACAGAAAAAAAACTTTAAATTGCATAATAAAGCTATGAGAAAGAAACTGAGCTCCCTGATTGCAAATTTAGGTATTTAGCATTCAATTCATTCTTAGATTAATTTCAGTTAAGGGTACCAATAAGTTACAGTGTGAACCAAGACAGCTGAGCGGAGCACAGGGTCCCAGTCTGTAGGTGCTCTTACACTTTCTGTGGGACCCCAGAAGCCTCTCCTTTCTGGCCCACTGAAATAAGTGTTTCTCCATCCTGCTGCCAATTAGAATCACCTGGAGAGATTTTTAAACCCTAGAAATTTCCAGAACTATTAAATTGGACTCGGGTAGTGGGTCTTTGGCATCAATATTTAAAAAACTCCCCAAGTAATTATTTTGCATTACCAGAGTTGAGAGTTACTAGATGAGCTAGATGATGTCTATGTTCTCTTTAAAAAATTAAGTTTTTATTTCATGAGACACTTCTCCTTCAGATTCTCAATCCAAAAAAGAAAATACAGAATAGCACAAGCTTCCTTTGGTTTTCAGCTGTGATACATACACATGCAAAAACACCACACACGGAGGTCAAGACCAACATTTTAAAAGGGGAAATGCTTTCAGACTTTAAGTATGACCCTCAATATCATAATGGTTTGGTTTGTTTTAAGAAGAAATTTGCCCAGCTGGTGTGGCTCAGTGAATTGAGCGTTGTCCCATGAACCAAGAGGTCACTGATTCAGTTCCCGGTCAGGGCACACACCTGGGTTTCTGGGCTCGATCCCCAGTGGGGAGTGTGCAGGAGGCAGCCAATCAATGTTTCTATCTCTCTCCCTCTGTATCAAAAAATCAATAAAAACATATTAAAAAAATTTTTTTAAAGAAGAAATTCTAAAATGCTTCTAAAAGGTATTTGGTACTGAAAGGTGCTGAAAGGTCCTCAGGTGAGCACAAAGACAATAAAAATAGGACAGAGTCCTTTGCCAGGGTGAGTACAGTGCTGTGAAGCCAGTATTCACGTGGGAAACTGGCTGGCGGTGATGGTGTTCCTGCTACTAACCTTTATGCCAGTGAAGTGAGCAGTTTCTCTAAATACAATAGAACCTCTGCCACTTTGAAGATAAGCTTGCACAGGCTGCTTAAAACAATAATTCTGTACTTTCTTTCCTGTTTCTAGATTTATTTTAAGTATTAGTATAAAATGTCAGAGCAGCTGATAGCAGCCAGATCAGTTTGTATAAAACCCAACTGCCTGTTTGTAGTATATTACAGCTATATTTGACACAGGAAAGCACTTAATCATGCATGCTATCAGCACACCACACCCACCTTTGTGAGGACCCTTGGAGGCTTCGAGATTTATCACTGTGAACTTAAACTGGATGGACAGGCCCTAATGGATAATACAGGCTGCTACTGAGAAGTTAGGGCTAAAAGTGTACCATCCACAACCCAACTGCCAAGAGAAAGGTCAGGAATGCAAGCCACCTCCCAGGAATGGCCCCAGTGTGTTCCACCTATGCCCTGACTTTTATCTCAAGATGTTGAAATTTTATGAGTATAAATCTGATGACATTGTAAGAACCTTTCTATGGCCCATTTTGTGTCCAAAACTGCCTTTCTGAAGGTCCCTTAATCACATTTTCCTCTTCATGCCAACTGATAAGGAATACTGCTTAAACAGAAAAGGCTAGCATTTGTGTGGCGATTTTGCAGTTAACCAACTTCTTTCCCCTTGTATAATTTTCTTGGCACCTGGGAGTGGCAGGAGGGGTCACTTTTACATATTGGACATCAGAGGCCCTTAGAGAAAGGTGAACTGACCCAGGGGAAGCTGTCCACAGGGGACCCCAATCCAGAAGTCCCCTTTCTAAATCCTCCCCCGTAAATGGGAAGCATTTGGGCCATGTGATCTGGTGTTTGCCTTTGACCACGAGTTGGGAAGCCTGGATTGCACTCTTGGTTTCAGCATTCTGTAGTGACTGTGTGGCCTTTCACAAATCACCTCCAACTTCTGCTTCCACCTCTGAAATGGGGGTGATTGTGCTCATGTACCCAATGGGGTGTACCCAGAAGGGGACACATACCTCAGAGGATTGGTGTACAATGGAAGGAAAATGTTATTACGTTGTCATTAAACATTAATTTATTTATTTATTTTTTTTGTACGTGCCCCTAGTGGGAACCAAACCCGGTACTCTCTGGTTCGCAGGCCGACGCTCCAACCACTGAGCCAAACAGGCCAGGGCTAAACATTAATATTTTTAAATACCTATTTGGAATTACACTCTGGCACCGGACTGACTGGTCACAGCCCAGGCACTTACTAAACCTCTCCTAGCCTCAATTTCATAAAGTAGCCACAGTAGAATCTCACAGATTTCTTTCTTTTTATTATAGACATTTTCAGACGTATTCAAACAAACAGGATGGACCACCATGACACATCACCTAGTCCCACAAACTTTTTTCTGAATTCCTTTAAACCAAATCCCAGGCAGCATGCCATCTCACCCACCTCTAACTAGTTAGGTTATGCATTTTCTAACATCACTGCCACACCATTGTCACACCTAGCAAAGTTAACAGTAATTCTTTAACATCATCTAATATCTCGTCCATAGTGTATTTCCCTGATTGTCTCAAAGATAAATTTTCACAGTGGGGTTATTCACTCAGAATGTAAAGATCTAGATGTATCTTAAGCCACTTTTATTCAATAACAGCTCGCTTACTCTCTCTCTCACATCACAACTTTTTGCTATTGTAGGAGAAACCATATCATTTATCTTGTGGAATAGTCCACATTCTGGATTAGGTTAACTGCTTTCTTCCAGAGGTACTTAACATTTTTCCCCTCCATTTTCTGTTTGAAGGTAAGGATTACATGAGTTAATATCTGTAAAACATTTAGCACACATATTAGTTTGCTAGGGCTGCTGTAACAACATATTACAAACCTGGTGGCTTAAACAACAAAAATCTATCATATCACAGTCTGGTGCCAGAAGTCCATAATCAAGTACTCGGCAGGTTTGGGTTCCTCTATTTGTGTCTGTCTCTGTGTCCAAATTTTCCCTTTCTATAAAGATATCAGTTACATTGGATTAGAACCTACCCTAATGACGGCATTAACTATCACATCTGCAATGGCCCTATTTCCAAATAAGACTACATTCTGAGGTGCTGAGGGTTAGGACTCAGCACATACATTTTATGGGGACACAATTCAACCCATAACAGCACCATAGTTGGTACTGCAACATTTCTATAAATATTAGCTAAGTTGTGAATAATTCCATCATTAACATGTTATATTGTTCCTCATTTAAGGATTAAATGAGTTAACACATGTAAAACATTGAGCATAATACCTAGCATATAGCAAAACTTCTATAAACATTAGCTATGAGGTTGCAACAGATTACAATGTTACTTATTTAGTAATTGTTTTTAATACTAATTTATATTCATATTAAAATGATATTTATATAGTAATTTTTAATAATAATTTAAATTCATGAGACTCAATAAGAATGAGCGACAGGGGGATAGGAACAGGTCTGTAAATTGGCAGGCAGAGAGGGAAAGAGGGAGGGAGCCTCAGTGAGTACCAGACTAGCTCAGAGCTCCAGCTCAGAGAAAGTCAAGTTCTGCTTTCCCATGTCACCAGCTGCACAACTCTGGGCAAGTCACTTCTTCAGACTGAGTTTTCCTTTTCTCTAAAATAATCAAACATTAGATATTCTCCAAACCACTTTTTACTTCTAAAATTCTAACTTTCTTAAGGAAAAGGATTGTGAAAGTCATAGCACTGTCATTTATAATAGCAAGAAAGCTATTGCACTATATTTGTAATATGATGAAAATTTTACCAGTTACTAGGTGATAAACCATTCTCAAAATGCACTAGGAAAAAGTATTTAAGTAAAAGTAGTCAAGTTGATACATGTCAATCTTCTTTTATACCACTGTCCTCTTCACTTTGGTTTATCCCTAGTTTTGAGGGTTTTTTTCTAGTTCATGGACCCTTTTTATTTTCTTTTTACTTGTGAACATCTTTTGCTCTCAGTGTTGTTTGCAGTTCTTTCTTTCTTGAGTCTTAAGCCTCTAACAGTTAGAGTCTAACCAATTATTTTCTATGTCTTTCTTTCTCATTTTCTCATCACTAAGCACTCCTACCTCACTTGTTTTCTCTTTTATTCCCCTCCTTGATACATTTTTTTTCTCTTGTTCATTTCTTTCTTCTCTAATCTCGATGAAAAATCCAAAATTCCTGGGTGCAATGATAGAATCACTTACAACATCCCAATGAGATTTCATCCTGAAAAAAAAATCTCTGCTTAGCTTTTTCAGACAGGAACAGTAACACAGAAAGTTGCCTGGCTGGTAATGAAGACACAAGAGCTTAGCTTAGAACCTCAGCTTTGCAGATCTTTCCACATGCACCAATTCTCTGCCTCACATCCAACATAAAGTCATTCATCCTCTGCTGGAATATTTCTGTCTGCCAGACAACTCTACTTGGAAGTGTGGCTAACAGGTGCATTAATTGCCCAGCAAGAATGGTGGATGATGGTGGTGTTAAGTCAGGAGGAGGTCCCGATGTGCGGGCCAAGAGAAAACCCAGCCTTTCATGACATTGAGCATTGTGACAAGAGTGATAATACACTTTCAGATCACCAGAAATTATTACTAATTGGAAAAAAAAAAAAAAAGCCTGGAGTCTACCAAGTGTTCTTAATGTCTTCACATTACCATTGCCATAGTGAGAGGGGCTGAGGGAAGCTGCACTGGGAATTTGGGCAGAAGGAGAGAAAATAATTGTCCAGCACTGGGGGGAACAGGGGCCGCCCAGACCAGCAGATGGCATCTAGGGGACTGGGGATATTGGGCCATTGCTATGGCACCTTTAATTTCTGTTCCCATTCATCCTCCAGGTAGTCTTTTGATCTTGATTTAGCTTCCTTAGTAGACTTCTCTACTAAAAAAAAAACACGGTTCCCATTATAAAAAAGTGCATGGCCTTCCTGTCTCAGATCAATTTTATTAGCTTGGACAGTATAACCCAGTTTTCCCCTAGAAATTGATTACTCTGGATAAGCTGAAAAGACAAAGTAATATGACTAGAGCTTGGTAATTCTTCAGATATGAGGGGTTAACAATGAGGAAAGAATTTAAGACAATGTCAAATTTCTAAGTCAGAGTTCCTAGAAGGATGATATATCACACACGGAATAGGAAAAGGTAAAATCTATCAAAGTATTAGTAATCTAAGGCCTTCCCTCACCACCAAACCTCTCTTTTAATATCTTGTGGTGAAGGGTCTATTGGAAGTAGTCTGTAATTTCAAGGGTCGTATTTCATTTCCATGTTCATTTAACACTATGTATTAAGTGTTTCCTACATGCAGGGCACTGAGATGTACAAGATCATAAGACACAGCATACCATAATCAACTCAACAGAGTAGAAAATATAAGGCATACATATAAGTAACTAAAAAGGCAAATGTATTGGTTATTTGTATTATATATAATTTAGAATGTTGTTAGTTGCAAATAATAGAAAATTCCAACTTTTAACTTGAGTTAAAGAATAAAGTAAGTGCCCTGGACAGTGTGACTCAGTCGTTGAGCGTCGACCCATGCACCAAGAGGTTGCTGGTTCGATTCCAAGTCAGGGAACATGCCCAGGTTGTGGGCCCGATCCCCAGTGGGGAGCATGCAGGAGGCGGCCAGTCGATGTTTTCTCTCATCAATGTTTCTATCTCTCTCTCCCTCTCCCTTCCTCTCTCTCTCTAAAAGTCAATAAAGAAAAAAAAAAAAGAATAAAGTAAGTGTTTTATCTCCCTTACCAAGAAGTCTAGAAATAGGATGATTCTGAGGAGATCATCACAGACTCAGATTCTTTCCATCCTTCCCCTCTGCCATCTGGGCATGTTGGCCGTGGTCCTGAAGCGTGTCCCCTCACAAACACAAGAAGGCAATAGTTTCAGCCATTACCCATGACACAACAACATTGGGTGAAAAGTTACAGGGTCCAATTTTTCTTTCATTTTTATCCTCAGAAACTCTTCCTTGGATCTGTCCCTCCCTTACAGCCTCTATGTCTCACTTATCAGAATTATGTCACATGACCTTGTTTACATAAGTCACCAACAAGACAAATAATATTAACCTGATAGCTTGGACCAGTCAAGCTATCTAGGCCTGGGGAAAGAGTTCTGGACAACAGACATCCAAACAAAATCTGGATTTAGTTCTCAAGGGAAAAAAGGGGGGAGCTGGCTATTAGGTAGACAATCAACAGGATTTAGTGAAACTGTCATTGGCATATTTACTTAAATCTGTTCAGTTTCATCCCACAGATGTTTAGACAGATATAAACCTGGACAATGAAGTATCTGAGAGTCTTCCATTGCTTTTCAAGAGAAGGGGGGGGGGTGTGGAAATACCATTTTCCTCCAGAATTGAGGACAGTTCCTGGGTAAATCCAACTACTGTTATGGTGGCACCCATTATATGTGAAATACTATGTGCCAGGCACTGTGCTAAACATTCTAGGTCCATGAGCTCTTTCAGTTCTTAACAAAGTCCTGCAAGGTAAATACCTTGGCTTATTTATACAAATTAAATAAAACTAAAACTTGTTCAAAGAAGTTAAGTAAATTGCCAAATTCACATAGCTAAAAAGTGACAGAGGGAAGAGCCAGCCCAGTCCTAGTCCAGGTCAAAGCCCTTCTTTTCCAGCATACGTCTCTACTACATAATTCCTGAGACAAGCATGTGGGGAGCAGAGACTTCTAGAGTCTGTGTATGACAGCGGTAGAGGAGGAGAGTTTTATGCCCTCCCACAGGTACTGTGCTGCTACAGAATATGAGGCTTAGGGTCGGGGTGAAAAGCCCTAGAGAGCTGGTCCAGGGGGAGATGCTAGTATTTGAGGACCATCTGGGAATCAGGAGTTAGAGTGGACAGGGACTTCCTTCTCTTTCTGCCCAGGAAAGGTGAATTTTCAGCACACTGATTATAATGGGAGAAATAGGGCTGACTTATAAAACTATCAGACAGATATGCCAAAAAGTCAGATTATTTCATGAAAATTTTCTTTAGGAAATCTGGAGTCTACTCAGCATCCGTCCAAATTACAAGTCAAGGCTAATGATACATTTTGTGTTGCGCTCCACAATGTGCACCATCTCATCTGAGCTGCTGTTACTTCCCAGCCTGGTGATGAAACTGAGCCTGCAGACCAGTGATGTCTCAGAGAACTTTCCATAGTGATGGAAACATTCCATATCTTCCTGCCCAGCACAGTAGCTACAGGCTATCAAGCACATGAAAGGTGAATAGTGTGACTGAGGAACTGAATTTTTAGTTTAACTAATTTTAGTTTAATGTGCAGAGCCACATGTGGCTACTGGCTATAGTAGTGAAGGTTGCAGTTGCAAATACTGAGTGATGTACTCAAGTATATTGCTTTAGTAAGCTTGACCCCTCTATTTGTGGTAACAGATTGCAACAGGAATTCTTCCTGGGTTCCTTGAGTTAATCAGCAACTTGATTTAAATGCTGGGAATTAAATTCCATTGTGGAAACTTCTTAAGTATTAATTTGATAAGGTGAAGGGACCAAAAACAGTTGAAATAAACTTTCCCTTATGTCAACTAGGTCTGAATGTGTTGGACAATGGGGGCATAACATGTATTCCATTACCTGAGTGAAGTTTTCCACCCAGGCTGTGGGTAAAAGAATGAGCTTCTGAACCCAGTAACGCAGACAATTGCATAAGATGACCTAGTCCCTGAGGGACATGGCCATACTGTCCTTCACCTTCTGGGAGAAAAAAGAGCATGAAGGTCTCTCTTGTGATTCACTTTGATAGCCGTAAATTCTGGAAGGGTCTAGGCAGCAAACAAAAATTATTATCTGACACAATTCCTTCTTCCCAACACTGGTTGGGCCTCCCAAGGGGACATAGAAAGAGCAGGAGAAGGAATACAAGAAGGATGAACTTTCACTTGTGGAAACTCATGCTTTAATGAAAAAGGAGATAAAGAATTGTATAAGTCCCCAGGGAAAACATTTCATCCATTTCGAGGATGTAAGTATAGTCCTCCACTCACTTAAACAAATCTTTCATCCAGCACTAGATGAGGATGGTCATCCCACTCTTTGTAAAGCTGTAGGTACTGTTTGTTTATCTACACTCTTTGCCTACTAAGGGATTTTGGAAATGGTCGAGAAAATCTGCCAATGACAACATTTATCTATCTTCACAGCCTGCCTTCAGATAGGTCCGTTCCTTCCTGCATAGATAGGTTAGCTGGGCAGGTGACCCTCACCTCCACCCCGGATTTAGTCAGAGACTTCATTTTGTTGTCATTGTTAATAGCTGGGTGTGCTAATGTTTCCTGAAGTACATGATAAGAACCACAGAATCAGAAGGAAACAAATCCATGATTCAGCACTTTTCCCTCCTGTCTGACAGCCGTGGAAGATTCCTGTTTGACCTAAGGATATCTGTGAGGACTGGGACTCTTGCCCATTGTCTGTTTGAAGATCTAATATTGTGTAGGACAATTGTGTGCAGCCACTAAAATTCAGAAAAATAGTACATAGTCTCTGTATAATGCCACCCTAGGTCTGAATCAGATGAGAACTGCCTGCTTAACTTAATTCCAGTGCTGGTTTCTGTTTCCTCGTTTTCAGTTAGTTTGCCAAAGGGAGGGAGCCTAACAAGGTGTGTGTGTGTGTGTGTGTGTGTGTGTGTGTGTGTATCAGATTAGCCTATTCATCTCCCTGTATGATAATATTAACCTATTTTAGAGATAGGGAAGCTGAGGTTCAGAGACAGTAAGTAATTAACAAAGATCAAAAAACTCATTAGAGAGAGAACCAAAATCCAAACCCTGATTCTCACCCTTCTAGTACTAAGCTGTCACTTCAGGCAGCATGATATGAATGGAAGAAGGATACCCACTGTTATGGACTGAATTCTGTCCCCCAAGATTCATATGTTGAAGCCCTAACCCTCAATGTGACTGTATTTAGAGATATAGATTTTAGGGAGGTAATTATGGGTAAATGATGTCACAAGGGGGGCACCCTAATCCTATAGAACTAATATTATTATAGGAAGAAGAAGAGACACCAGAGATCTCTCTTTCCACGCACACAGAAAAGAAGCTATGTGAAAACACAGAGAGAAGACAGTTATCTACAAGCCAAAAAGAGCCTCACCAGAATCCAACCCTGTGGCCACCTTGATCTCAGATTTTTAGCCTCCAGAACTGTGAGAAAATAAATGTCTATAGTTTAAGCCATCCAGTCTGTGGAACTTTTCTTTGTTATGGCAGCCCTGGATAACTAATATATCCAGTTTGGGGCCTTTAGGACTTTCTCTTCAAGGGTCCTCATGTAACACTAACAAAACAAAAGTCATACAGAGAGGCAAGATGGCTAAAGCCTGAGGATTTTCTGTCTGCTTGCTCCTAGCACTGGACCAGATTTGAGGCTAAACTTCAGAACATTTGACTTGAAAGACCACCTGAAAATAGCTGATTAGAAATACTGTAAGTGGGGAGAGTGGAGAGAGGACAGGAGAAGACTTGAAATAGGTGAGCCAATGCGCACAGCTGCGTAGTGCATCTGGGAAGATGGAGGGAAGATGTGGCAGCCCAGCTCCTGCTCCTTGGAGTGGGGGGGACTCAGCTCCACATAGAGATCTCAAAATGAAAGCAGCAGAGAAGGGAAGGGGAGCCAATGTAGCATCAGACAGTGGGAATCAGAAATGATTCTGCCACCTGGGGGGACTTGGACAGCACTATCTCAGGTTAATAGTGAGTGCTTGGTTACAACACCAGCCTGGGAGGCTCACCCTGATTGTGGTGGGTGTGAGGGACTACAGGGAAGAGTGGTGGACCTGAGGAGTGGTCTGGAAGGATTGCACAGCGGTGGATATGAGGTGCCGATCATTCACTGAAAGAACTTTGATGGGAGCTAGTTGGAGTGCCCGGGGAGACAGGTGCAATCCTCCTCACCTCGAATGAAGAGGAGGCATCCCTTCCTCCACCTGTGGAACACCTCTGGACTGGAAATTGGCAGCCAAGTGGCTGGGTCTGGTGGTGCTGGAGATTCAGATGTCTGGCTGTGTGGGAGCTAGACAGAAGCCCCACCTAGAGAGCCAGCTGTGCTTAAAGATCATAGAGCCAAGCATGGTGGGGATTTTTTTTCTTCCCCCCCTTTTTTTCTATCCTCCCCTGCTTGGGATGGTAACCAGGGGGTGCCGTCAACCCAGGTAAAGCTGAGGCATTGGAAGGAGAAGAAGCAATTGCTTGACCCTCCTTTAGACTATAGGCACCACCCCAACGCAAATCTGTTTAAACTATCCTGACCAGAACTGATACCCTGCAGAGCCCAGTGCCATGGGGGAAGGGAAAGCAGCTCAGAACAAATACATTCAAGTGGCCAGCCTTCAAGCAGATCCAGCCTCTGAGGTAGGGAAATCTTACCCACTGAACTACCTGGAATTACACCCTCTAAGTGACCCAGGGACAGGCAGGGACAGAGATTTACATTAGCCTGCACCAGAGAACTGTCCAAAAGAACAGGGACTCACACACCAAAGGGCCAGATCCAACAACATTAGAGTAAAATCCAGTGAGCTCCATAAAGACCCAAGCTTTATTTTGTTATTGATGTGGTTGTTTTTGTGTATGTGTTTTTTCAATTTTTTTAATTCAAAAATTTCTCCTTTTTTCCCACTTTTTATTCTTTTATTCTATATTTTATTTGATTTAGCATTATTACTTCCTAAAATTATTATTATTATTTCATTCATTATTTTCTACCTTTTTAGTTTTTATACTTACCCTATTTTGGGTCTCTGCCTTCTTTGCTTTCATATTTTTTTCTCCCTCTTCTAATTCCTCTGGTCTCACATCTTCTAGAATTCTTCTTGTGTGTGTGTATGTGAGGGTGTGTTTTTTTGTTTGTCTTTTAATCTTTTTGTTGAGGTTGTTGCTTTTATCACTGTTCTGATATTATTTTTCATGTTCTTTTTTATTTGGTCTCATTTTGCTTTGCCTTCTTTACTTTCATTTTTCTCCCTTTTCTAATTATTTTAGTCTTGCACCTCCTAGTATTCTTTGTGTGTGTGTGAGTGTGGTTTTTATTTGTTTGTTTGTCTTTTAATCTTTTTGTTGAGGCTGTTGCTTTTATTATTTATGCTTACTTTTGGGGGGGGTTCTTTTTCGTTTGGTCTGGTTTTGCTTTGTTTTGTTCTGTCAGCACCTATATAACAGTTGGCATGACAGGGTCATGGTTGAGACTCATAGTCAACAACCGTAAGGGCTGAGCCCACCCACAAGTGGACAATAGCAATCAAGACACAAATTCAACAGAAGAGCCCACATAACCCACAAAAGGGTCATTACAACAGCACCCAGCTCAGAAGATCAAGGAGACTATTACACTGGGTCCCAAAGTAGGCCACCCCACCAAGACTGGGAGGCATAGCAGTCTTATCTAGCACATACTGATCTGCCTATGCATCCCAGTGTGCCTCACCTGGCCCTGAACTTCCAGACTGCTAAAATGGTGAGACAAAGAAATAACCCCCAAGTGAAAGAAAAGGAGGAATCACCAGAAAATGAACTAAATGAAACAGAGGCAAGCAATTTGTCAGATAAAGAATTCCAAGTAATTGTTTTGAGGGTTCAAACAAATTAATAAGAATTACAAGCAACTTAATGTGAACTATAAAGAAATCAGTGGGAACCATACCAGTATAAAAAAGAGGTAGAAGCTATAAATAAAAATCAAGTGGAAATGAATGACATAGCTAAAAAAACAAACAAACAACAACAAAAAAACCTAAAGGAGTTCAATAGTGGATTAGAAGTTGAAGACCAAATCAGCGAGTTAGAAGACAAGGTAAAAAAAACAAACAAACACACCCAATTAGAGTAGCAAATGAAAAAGAAAAAAAATTACAAAGCAGGAGGAGAGTTTAAGGAAGCATTGAGACAACACAAAAAATTTCAACATTCACATCATAGGAGTGCCAGAAGGAGAAGAATCAGAGAAAGGAATAGAAAATTTCTTTGAAGAAATAATGATAGAAAACTTCCCTATCTTAGTGAGGAAAAAGTCACACAAGTCCAGGAAATACAGTCTCAGTCAAGATGAATCCAAAAAGACCAACACATAGACACATCATAATTAAAATGGCAAATGTTAAAGACAGAGAAAGAATCATGAAGGCAGCAAGAGAAAGACAGAAAGTTACCTACAAGAAGGCTCCCATTAGAATAGCAGCTCATTTCTTAATAGAAACACTAGGCCAGAAGGAGGTGGCATAAAGTATACCAAGTAATGAAAAGCAAGGATCTGAATCCAAGACTACTCTATCCAACAAGGCTATCATTCATAATGGAAGGTGAAATAAAGAAATTCACAGACAAAAAAAGGCTAAAATAGTTTATGACCACCAAACCAGCACTGCAAGAAATGCTAAAGGGACTGTTATAAGAAGAAGAAATAGAGAGGGTGGGGGGTGAACACAGGCATAAAGAATAAAAATAGCAACAAATAAGTACCTATCAATAATAATCTTACATTTAAATGGCTTAAATGTTCCAATGAAAAGACATAGGATAGCTGAATGGATTAGAAAACATGACCCATATATATATATATATATATATATATATATATATATATGCTGTCTATAAGAGACTTCAGAACAAAGACTCACACAGGATGAAAGTGAAGGGATCAAAAAAGTGTTTTCCATGCAATTGGAAATGAAGAAAAAAAAACAAAACAAACAGCTGGGGTAATGTTATAACCTGACAGTGAGATAACCAGAGACACACAGCCGAATTGTAAAGGAGCACTTCATTTCACCAGCGGGCTGTGGAGGGCATAGTCTCCTCTTAGATCAACAGCCCCGATTCTTCTTGCTCATCCCATTTTAAAGACAGAAACCCCCTCTTCCTTTTGCCCCCCTCCCCTCAGGGGACCAGTACAATAGTGGGAGTGACAGAGACTACAGAAGTTAAAATTAGCATTATTCACCGACGGCACAAGTACTTGCAAATACCTACACTCAGGAAACTGCAAATGCCTCCCAACTCATGGGGCAACTATAATCTTAGGCAAAATTCCTTTACATCTAGGGGTAATTAACCTAATATTGGAAGAATATCGAGGAATGTCTATTGGTGATAAAATGGAGTCATTTAATCGCCTTAACCAAGGGGCCTACATAAAATGGAATCTAGTTGCCTTAGCCTTGGGGCCCAGATCAGTATCAATACTGATATCTGATAAAATAGACTTCAATATGTAGGCCATAATAAAAGACAAAGAAGGTTACTATGTAATATTAAAGGGATGATCCAATAAGAGGATATAAACCTGGTAAACATATATGCACCCAATACAGGAGCATCAAAATATATTTAAAAACTTCTAGAGGACTTCAAGGGAGAGAGCAACAGCAATATAGTCATAGTAGGGGACTTTAATGCCCTCTGACATCCCTGGATAGATCTTCTAGACAAAAAATTAACAAGGACATGGAGACCCTAAACGATGCACTAGATAGATGGATTTAATTGATATTTACAGAACATTTCACCACAAAGATGCAGAATATACATTCTTCTTAAATGCATGGGACATTCTCAAAGATAGACCACATGTTAGGACACAAACTAAGTTACTACAAGTTCAAAAAGATTGAAATCATATCAAGCATCTTCTCAGATCACAATGGCATGAAACTAGAAATCAATCACAATAAAAACACTCAAAATAATTAAAACACATGGAGGTTAAACAGCATGTTATTAAACAATGAATGGGTTACCAATGAAATCAAGGAATAAATAAAACTTCCCGGAAACTAATGAAAATGAACACACAACAACACAAAATCTATAGGACAGAGCAAAACAGTCCTGAGAGGGAAGTTCACAGCATTACAGGCCTATCTCAAGAAAAAAAAAATTCTAATAGACTATCTAACTCTACAACCTAAAGAATTACAAAGACAACAAAAAGAAAAACCCAGAGTAAGTAGAAGGAAGAAAATAATAGAGATTGGAGTGGAAATAAATGATGTAGAAACTTTAAAAAATCAATATAAAAGATCAATGAAACCAAGAGCTGATTTTTGAAAGATTGAACAACCTTTAGCCAGACTCAACAAGAAACAGAGAGAACTCAAATAAATAAAATCTGAAATCAAGAGGTGAAGTAACAACTGACAACACAGAAATACAAAGCATTGTAAGAAAATACTATGAACAATTATATGCCAACAAATTGGACAACCTAGGTGAAATGGACAAATTCTTCGAGTCGTACAGTCTTCCAAAACTCAACCAGGAAGAGTCAGAAAACCCGCACATACCAATGACATATAAGAAAATTGAATCAGTAATCAATATACTCCAGCAAACAAAAGCTCTGGTCTGGATGGATTCACAGGGGAGTTTTACCAAACACTGAAAGAATAATTAACATCTATTCTCTTCAAACTATTCAAAAAAATTCATCAGGAAGGAAGACTTCCAAGCTCTTTTTATGAGACCAGCATAATACTAATTCAAAAATCAGATAAAGACACTACAATGAAAGAAAATAACAAGCCAATATCCTGATGAACATAGATGCCCAAATCCTCAACAAAATGTTAGCAAATTGGATCCATCAATATATTTAAAAACTTATTCACCACTACCAAGTGGGATTTATCTCAGGGATGCAAGGATGGTACAATATTCACAAATCAATAAATGTGATACACCACATAAAAAATGAAAGATAGACAATCATATGATCATATCAATAGATGCTGAAAAACATTTGACAAAACCCAGCACCAATTTTTGATAAAAACTCTCAGCAAAGTGGAAATAGAAGAGCCATACCTCAATATAATAATGTCCATATATGACAAACCTACAGCCAACATCATACTCAGTGGACAAAAACTAAAAGCATTTCCCCTAAGAACAGGGAAAAGACAGGGATGTCTGCTTTCACCACTCTTATTCATCATAGTACTGGAAGTCATAGCCACAGCAATCAGACGTGAAGAAACAATAAAAGTCATCCAAATTGAAAAGGAGGAAGTGAAACTGTCGTTATTCTCAGATGACATAGTAGTTATTGTACATAGAAAACCCTAAAGACTCCATTAAAAAAACTACTAGATTTAATAAATGAATTTGGCAAAGTAGCAGTATACAAAATTAACATCATCCAGAAATTGATGGCATTTTTATACACCAATAATGAACACACAGAAAGAGAAACTAAAAAAACAATCCCAGTTACTACTGCAACAAGAAAATTAAGATACCTAGGAATAAACTTAACCAAGGAGGTAAAAGACTTGTTCTTGGAAAACTACAGGACATTGAAAAAATAAATAGAGGAAGATATAAAAAAGTGGAAGCATATACCTTGTTCATGAATTGGAAGAATCAACATCATTAAAATGTCCACACTACCCAAAGCAATCTATAGGTTCAATGCAATCCTTATTAAAACACCAATGGCATATTTTACCAATCTAGAACAAATACTCCAAAAGTCTATATGGAACCAAAAAAGACCCCAAATAGCTGCAGCAATCTTGAAAAAGAAGAACAAGGTGGAGGGATCACAATTCCAGATATCAGGTTATACTACAAAGCCATTATAATCAAAACAGCCTGTTATTGGCACAAGAACAAGCATATATCAATGGAACAAAACAGAGAACCCAGAAATTGACCCAAGACATTATGCTCAATTAATATTTGACAAAGGAGGCAAGAGCATACAATGGAAGCAAGACAGTCTCTTCAATAAATGGTGCTGGGAGAATTGGACAGCTACATGCAAAAAAAATGAAACTAGATCACCAAATTACAGTATATACAAGAATAAACTCAAAATGGATAAAAGACTTAAATGTGACTTGTGAATCCATAAAAATCCTAGAAGAAAATGTAGGCAGCAAAATCTCAGACACCACATGTAGCAGAATTTTCACTGATACATCTCCTAGGGAAAAAGAAACAAAGGAAAAATTAATATATGGGACTACATCAAACGGAAAAGCTTGTGCACAGCAAAAAAACAAACAAACAAACAAACAAAAAAACCAGCACTAAAATGAAAAGGGAACCCACTGTATAGAAAAACATATTTGCCAATGATACATCAGATAAGGTGTTAATTTCCAAAATATACAAATAACTCATACATCTTAACAAGAAAAAGACAAACAATCCAATTTAAAAAATGGGCAAAGGACCTGAATAGACAGTTCTTTAAAGAAGACATACAAATGGCCCAGAGACATGAAAAAATGCTCATCATCACTAATCATCAGTGAGATGCAACTTAAAATGACTATGAGGTATCACCACACACTTGACAGAATGGCTGCCATCAACAAATAATCAAACAACATGTGCTGGTGAGGATCTGGAGAAAAGGGTACTCTAGTACACTGCTGGTGGGAATGCAGATTGGTGCAGCCACTATGGAAAACACTATAGAGTTTCCTCAAAAAATTAAAAATTGAACTGCCATTTGAACCAGTGATCCCACTTCTAGGAATATATCCTAAGAAGCCTGAAACACCAATCAGAAAGAAAATATGTACCCCTATGTTCATAGCAGCACTATTTACAATAGCTAAGACCTGGAAATAGCCCAAGTGTCCATCAGTAGATGAGTGGATAAAAAAGGTGTGATACATTCACACAATGGAATACTATGTAGCTGTAAGAAAGAAAGATCTCTTACCCTTTGAGAAGACATGGAGGGACCTGGAGAGTATTATGCTAAACTAAATAAGCCAGTCAGAAAAAGACAAGTATTATATGATCTCTCTTATTTGTGGAATATAATGTACAAAATAAGCTAATGAACTAAATAGATCCACAGACATGGAAGTAGGGGACAGACTGACAAACCTCAGAGGGAAGAGGAGTTGGGGTGGGGGCTGGAAGAGATAAACCAAAGAACTTCATATATGCATAACCAATGGACACAGATAACAATGTGGTAAACCAGGGGACAGGACGGGAGAAGGGAGGAGGATGTCAATGGGGGGATAAAGTAGAGACAACTGTAATACTTTCAACAATAAAGATAAATTTAAAAAATAATAAAATAAAATAATAATGTTATGCCCCACACCCACATCCCACAACACCTTACTTACCTGCTTTTCCAGCAGGGCCAGGATGAGAGTGAGGTTGGTGAGGCAATTTCCCAGAGCACAAAAAACATAGTAATTTCCCAAGGAAACCAAGAAACTCAGTAATTAAGATAAATAACATTATAATAAAACATTTTTGAAAATCAAAATCAAAGCAAAAAAGTCCTTGAGGTTTTGTCTACTTTGCCATTTTCCCCACAGCTAACCATGGTTGAGAGCTATTCCTCCCTGGCTTTTAAATGTAAGTGAGACCCTTGTGAGTGAACCCCAACTCCACACTTGAGATAAAGGAACTTGTCCTTTTTCCTAAGACAAATTATTATCAAGCTGTTAATAATAACAAACAAGTTTGGGCTGATGGCCAGCTGTGTTGAAGACTTTGTCCTGGGTGTAGAGTATTCAATAATGAACAAGTGGGATGAAGCCAGCCTCATGGAGAGGGCAGTCTGCAGAGGAACACCAACAAGTAAGGGACAATAACAGTCTACAGTGCTCAGGATGCATCAGGTATGTGCAAAGGAGGATGAGTGATGGAGACACATAGAAGACACCTAAGCCTGACCAAGAGCATCAGGAAAGGATTCCCCAGGAAAGTGGCATCTTAGTTTACCAAATGACAGGGGCAGGAAACATGACTCTAGGCAGAAGACAAATGTGTGTAAATCCTCAGTTTACTGAGTGCTTACTCTTAGTTGACAAATCACAAGTAACATGGTATTAAAAGTTTATGACATCCTATAAGGAAAGTGTACTACTATCTCACATACCCCCATCTAGTCCATCAACAAAGTCTGTTGATCCACCTTCAAAACAGAATCCAACTATCTTTATTTTGTTATTAATTTATTTTTGTTACAGATGTTTCTCCTTTCCCCCCCCTCCATTGACTCCCTCCTCCCTATCCCCTCCCACCCCGTCCCCAGCTTTGTTGTCTATGTCCATCAGTTATGCATACATGCATATGAGTTCTGTGGTTTATCCCTTCCTTCCCCCCCCCCTTCTGAGGATTGTCAGTCTGTACCCTACTTCTATGACTCTGGGTCTATTTTGTTCATCAGTTTGTTTAGTTCATTATATTCCAGAAATAAGTGAGATCATGTGATATTTGTCTTTTTCTGCTTGGCTTGTTTCGCTTAGGATAATACGTTCCAGGTCCCTCCATGTTGTCTCAAAGGGTAAGAGATCTTTCTTTCTTACAGCTGCATAGTATTCCATTGTGTATGTGTACAACTGCTTTTTTATTCACTCATCTACTGATGGACACTTGGGCTGTTTCCAGATCTTAGCTATTGTAAATAGTGCTGCTATGAACATAGAGGTACATATTTTATTTCTGATTGGTGTTTCAGGCTTCTTAGAGTATATTCCTAGAAGTGGGGTCATTGGGTCAAATGGCAGTTCAATTTTTAATTTTTTGAGGTAACACTGTAGTGTTTTCCATAGTGGCTGCACCAGTCTGCATTCCCACCAGCAGTGTACTAGAGTCCCCTTTTCTCCACACCCTCGCCAGCACTTGTTGTTTGATGATTTGTTGATGGCGGCCATTCTGACAGGTGTGAAGTGATACTTCATTGTTGTTTTAATTTGCATCTCTCTGATGATTAGTGACGTTGAGCATTTTTTCATATGTCTCTTGGCTATTTGTATGTTCTGTGTGGAGAGGTGTCTCTTTAGGTCCTCTGCCCATTTTTTAATTGGGTTCTTTGTCTTCCTTTTGTTGAGTTGTGTGAGTACTCTATATATTTTGGAAATTAACCCCTTATCTGATGTATTATTGGCAATTATGCTCTCCCATATAGTGGTTTCCGTTTCCACTTTGATGGTTGTTTCTTTTGCTGTGCAGAAGCTTTTGAGTTTGAAGTAGTCCCATGTGTTCATTTTTTCCTTTGTTTCTCTTGCCTTAGGTGATGTATCAGTGAAAATTCTGCAGCATATGATGTCTGAAATTTTGTTGCCTGCATTTTCTTCTAGGATTGTTATGGATTCACGAGTCACATTTAAGTCTTTTATCCATTTTGAGTTTATTCTCATGTATGGTGTAAGTTGGTGGTCTAGCTTCATTTTCTTCATTTTTTGCAAGTAGCTGTCCATTTTTCCCAACACCATTTATTGAAAAGACTGTCTTGACTCCACTGTATGCTCTTGCCAACTTTGTCAAATATTAATTGAGCATATTGTCTTGGATCAATTTCTGGGTTCTCTATTCTGTTCCATTGATCTATGTGCCTGTTCTTGTGCCAGTACCAGGCTGTTTTGATTACAGTGGCCCAACTATTTCTTGACAAGTCCATTTCTACTCCTCAGTCTTTTAGTTGGTCTCCTGGCTTCCTCCTTTCCCTCTTCATTCATTTCTCAATGCTGGTGCCAATGTTAACCTATTAAATCATAAATCTGATCATGACACTTCTCTTGCCCAAACCTTTCAATTGCCTCTCATTCTTACTCAGAGTAAAGTCAAATAATCTGCCCTGCAAAACCCCCTTCCCATTAGCTCTCTCACCCCATCTCTTTATAACAACTCAATATTTACTTATCTTATTTATTATTTGTATCCTCCATTGACTGCCCAAACAATCACTAGAAAAACCTATCGACCAAGGAAAGCTAACTTTATTAGGTTTACTGCAGTAAGGGAGAAAGCTATCTTGACAGAAAATCTTAGTAGTATCTAAAAATGAGAAGCTTAGAGCAGAGTATTTATAGAGGCTTAGGGCTTGGGCCAGATGATGTTAAGGATAATTTTTCAAGGTGGAAAATTATCTAGAATTGGACAATTTATAACATATTAGCTTAGGATTGGTGGGAAAACTGAGGTGAGGTGCTATAGGACTTGGTAAACTATTCGTCCTGATAAAAAAGCACATACATTGAGAATTATTTCTGTTTCAGTTCTCATATGACTAGAATGTAAGCTCCATGAGGGTATAAATTTATTTTTCTGTTTTGTTCACTTGTATCCCATCTTACAAAAGAATGCCTGTAAGTTCAGAGTAGGTGTAAATAAATGTTTGTTGTACAAAAGAATGAATGTTACTATTCTGATTTTTAAAATAGGAAAACTGAAACTCAAATAACTTACCTCAGTAACATAACCAGAGAGCAGGACATCTAAGATTTCAACACAGGGCTATTTGATTATAAAGCCAAACTCTGTCTCCTATGCCACCTGGATTATGGTAATTAATATTTTTGAGGCTCTGTATTAAGTGCTATTAATAAATTTTATTATTTAACTCAATAACTCTACAATGCAGGTATCATCATTATTCCCCTTTTAAGGATGAGGAAACTAAAGCTTACAGAAATTAAGTTACACAAATTCAAAAAGTTTGCAGGTACAGAGACAGTTCTCAAAAGTTAGGTTACTGTGATTCAAAACACTAAACTATAGCCCATAGGTGGGAGCAACCCAAATGTGCATCAGTGGATGAATGGATAAGCAAAACGTGGTATATACATACAATGGAATATTATTCAGGCTTACAATGGAATGAAATTCTAACACATGCTACAACATGGATGAACTCTGAAAACATATGCTACGTGAAATAAGCCAGACACAAAAGAACAAATATTGTGTGATTCTACATATACAAGGTACCTAGAATAGGCAAATTAATAGAGAGAGAAAGTAGAATGGTGTTTACCAGGAACTTGGGGAAGGGGAGAATGGGGAATTATTATTTAACGGGTACAGAGTTTCTGTATAGGATGATGAAAAGTTCTGGAAATGGATAGTGGTGACGATTTCACAGCATTATGAATGTACCCAATGCCACTGAATTGTACACTCAAAAGTGGTTGAAATGGTAAATTTTATGTTGTGTATATTTACCATAATAAAATAATATTAAAAAGCCCTTCTGGGTGAAAAAGGTGAAGGTACAGTCGTCTCTTGTTTATTGCGGTTAATCCGTTCCAGACTCTAGCGGTTGCACCTGGCGTTGAAGGATTCCTGGGGTGCTCGAATACATAGGCCTACAGTCCACACGTACAGTAATTTTCATTTTAATTGTAATACAGGGGTGTATAATTGACTCGGACAACCGAGCGCACGCTGTATCATTTTCACTGTCTTGATCAACTTTTTAATGAATATATTTGAAAAAACCACGATAGAGTGAAGCTGTGAAAGTCAAAGCGCGAAGTGCCGAGGGACGATTGTATTAAAAAGTACAAATTGGTGGTTACAAAATAGTCATGGGAATGTAAAGTACAGCATAGGGAATATAGTCAATAATATTGTAATAACTACATATGGTACCAGGTGGGTACTAGACTTATCAGGGGGATCACTGTATAAATTATATAAATGTCTAATCACTATGCTGTACACCTGAAACTAATATAAAATAATATTGAATGTCAACTGTAATTGACAAATAAAAAATAAGAAAAAAAAGACCCGAAGAGAAAATTCTTCAGTCTTCAGCATAGGTCCTCTCCACATTTCTCCTGAGTCAGCTACAGGTCATTACACAGTGGGTTCCAGTGCCTTAGTCTTTTATAATGCTATTCTTACCCCAAAATAAAATCTTCCTGCAATCATCAATCATTGTTGAGGCTGTTCATGCAATGAAAAATAAAAGAGAAGAAAAAGGAGAAACAGAAAAATTGAGAGATGCCTGTGAACAGATTGTGTTGGCTAAAGAAAGATCTTCTGCTACTTTGGAAAATTTAAGGACAATATGTTAAAAACTCAATAAGGGTCAGGAGTTTTAATTTTTTTTTAATTATGAGAAAAATTCATTCATTTCTTCCCTCTCTCCAATCCATGATTTATGGATTAATGGTGATTTACTACTCATACTACTCACATAAGAACTGTGAAGAGTCTGAGATGTTACCATCAGACTTCTGAGTCAGAGACAAAAAAAATATTTCACCTCATATAGCAAACATGAGACTCAGTATATTGGCTTCAGTTCTTGCTTCCAGGTTCCATGGGGTCAATGCCAATGAGCCCAGATGGGTACCTGCATACACAGTAAGTTGCATTATAGTGTAGAAGAGGAACCCTGAGCTTAGGCAACCCAAATATTTTATAATGAGCAACAAGCATGCCTGCCCTTTTCTCCAAAAAGAAACACTATCTATTGTCCAAGGATATTTGCTATATAAATGCCTTGAAAAGATAGTCTGGAACAAAGGGCAGTCACTGCTTCTGCAGCAAGATTTTCAGGAATTCAAGAGACCCATGGAGAATTGTTTTGCCACAATACCCACTCCTCATTTCAACACTATCTTTGTTTCTGGTAAGTTTTCCCATACGTACGCAACTCTGTAATCCACTCCAATTTATCGATCAACACAGGCAAGGACCAAACCCATTTAATTTGACTTATATGGATTTAGTTAGGGCTACTACCTATCGGACTCCAAGCAGCAGGATGAGATCAACCTGAAGTATTGACCTCAACCATGCACTTTAGGGTCCTGGATCCACCAAGCTGAATAAATTCCACAAACCATCGGGGTCCCCCTTAGAACTCTAAGTGGTTTTCTCTCCTTAACTTTCTGTATTGATCTTTTAACTTGGCCAAGATATTAATCCAGGTATAGAAGAAAAAAAGTCAAGGGCAATTATATCAGCCATAACAATCCTGGTCAACAAGTTTATACTTACCTAAAAGGCTTTCAGGGATGAGGTGATATCATTGATCACTTCATCTAAAATCAGGGTCAGATTCCATACCACCTTTCCTAATTGGATGCTTCCCATCATAGGAAAACTGCTTAAAGGGTACACTTAAATAACAAGCCAGTTATCCTCCCAGGATATTCCTTTGAGAAGGGTAGCTGCCGAGGGAGAGATCTCCACAGTCATCTGAGGACTACATGATCTCCCAGTGGTATTCCTTAAATGCTTGAAGTTCTCCTTTGATCATCTCTAGGGGTCAAGTCCCTATGTTTTCATGATAAAGGCAAATTAACACCTGGATTTCAGACCAGAAGTGCAATACTGAGAGTGGAAAGAAAGTCTACACTTATTGGGGATATTCAAATGAAATCTACATCACTGGGGTATATGTGAAAAGATTGACAATGCCAATGACATGGCCTCTTGGCCAGCTGGAAAACCTATGGGTCCCAGTTCAATTTAAATAATTGAGCCCAGTCCTTGTTTTTAGAATGACTGCCTGAAGGTCAGTCCACCCAACCTGCCCTGTTTGTACATGCCACCCATCAGCAGAGCAGTATTCATTCACCCCACAGAATGATGGCACAATGGTTATGAGAATGGTGATGGGGAAAACATCCAGTGGTGCCACAGGTGTTTTGCATGGGATGGCCCTCCTCTGCTATTCCCAATAGATTTCTCAAGATTAAATAAGGTAAATGATAACCAAATCATGTTGAGTCATTGGAGGAAGATGAACCATTCTTAAATTTAAGTCACTTGCAACAGTGTAAAGGAGCTACACAAGGTGTTTTCCTTTTTGAGAAAAGCTCCAAAGAAAGATCATTAATGTCACTCACTCTCCTGTACCTCCTAAGGTCTAAGGTGTTTCCTTCCCAGGTGTCAGAGTTGTCACTCTCCTTCTACCATCACAAAATCTGTGTGGCCCATTCCAGTACCTATAAATTCAGCCTTTTTCCAAATATTCCCCTATGCACACCAAGACCTTTCTCTTCAAGTACAAGAGGGACAAGGGCACTTTTTAAAAATATATGGAGAATACTTGTATTAGTCTGTTGGGGCTGCCATAACAAAATATTATGGACAGGGTGTTTTATACAATAAACATCTATTTTCTCACAGTTTTAGAAGCTGGAAAGTCCATGATCAAGGTGCCAAGGTTGGTTTCTGGTAAGACCTCTCTTCCTGGCTTCCAGATAGCCACCTTCTTACTATGCCTTTAGATGGCATTCTCTCTGTGTTTGGAGAGAGAGAGAGAGAGAGAGATCTGGTTTCTTTTTCTCTTCTTATAAGTATACCAGCCCAATTGAATTAGGGCCCACTCCTATACCTTTATTCAATTTTAAGTATCTCCTTAAAGGCTCCATTTTCAAATACAGTCACATTGGGGTTTAGTAATTCAACATATGAATTAGTGTGGGGGACACAACTCAGTTCATCACAACACATAGTCCCTCACTTTGGCCTGTGTAGGCCACTGTAGGAGTACTCGGTAAGCAATTTATTCAACCATGTGATTACTATGTCTGTGACCCATGGCCATGTTAACCCAACAAGAAACTCCAAGTAACAGAATAAGAATTAAGTTTGAATTCCCTTTTGGCTTGAGTGCCCCCAGAGAGCTTACCACAGGCCAGCCTAGAACTGCATCATGCCCATTTATCATAAGGGTAGAATTTTCAAAATAGGTCCATACTATTGGGAGACACTTTCCTAGGGTCTCTCTACACACCTTATGAGCAAAGGCACTGGCTCTCTTTGTTCTAGATTCTTTTTTCCAGAATGTTTGTCTAGCCTACAGCCTTGGAATATAAAAATAATGTCTCCCTCCAGAACAAAGGACAAGCAACTGTGTTAACTTTCTAGCGTAATAACGTTTTTCTCTAGGACAAAGATTAGGCAGGCTCATTGTCCACTATTAAAGATTTGGGCTCCTTAAACTTGGGGTTCCTTTCCTGTATGCAACACATTGCACGCACAAATTTAACCTTCCCTCATCATTTAACCTGTGGGAACTGGGCTTGGGAACTCTGGCTACTGCTATTGCCTTGAATAGCAAAGTCCTTTGTCTCTGACCCAGGACTCTTATGTCTTCTGCCAGCATCATTGAAATGATGGCAGGCTAACTTGTTAGCATGCAAGTAGGACAAACCCTTCACAATTCTTGACGTTCACTCCCACCTCTTTTGTCCTGATCATTACCGAAGAAGCTACTGAGAGAAGGCAATTCCTTTCTGGGGACTGCCAAATTTAGTGACCAAACCGCCTCACTAATATATGTGGACCAAGAAAAGATGAAGGGGTAGAGACAGAAATTTTTTTCAGTTGATATTTGAGTAGGCTGTTTCAATACTAAACAACACAGGATGCCTGTGAATGGCAGAGGGCACAGAAACTCCATCAGAAACTTGACTAGCAGCACGTTGTTGAGAGCCTTTTGCAATAAGAGGCTCACCATTGTCAGAATGCAAATGGGCCAGAAAGCCAAACACAAGACATGGATCAGTTTCACAAACCACAGTGCTCTGACAGGAGCTGCTGATCAGATTAAAACAACAACATGAAAAAGCATCAACAGCAGTGAGGTACCACCAACAGCCCTGAGAGAGGTCAAGGGTCCAGTGTAGTCCACCTGCTAGGATCAGTCAAGGGCAATGTCCCACGTCACATGGTCTCCCACTTTGTGAGAAAGGAAAGATTGACAATTGAAGGATAAGAGACTGCAGTGTAGTTCTGGAAAAACTTCGTTAAGGCTGACAGGAGTCCTATAACCAAAGAAATATGTCATAGGCATCCCAGGAATAGGCCTCCGAATCCCTGGGAGCAGCCAAGAGCAGTATGTCCTCTCTGTGAATGGAGAGATAGACAACAAATCTCAGCAAATGCAGCCATGTCCAGCCACACTCTTTGCAAGTAGAAAACATAAAAGGTACATTTTATGACCACCATAACCAGCTATGGTTAACAAAAAAATTTCATAATAAATCATATTAAAGGGGACTAAGACTGGAATAGAAAAATGGAATAGCAAAAATGCTAATACATGTTTAATATATATACATATACATATATTATAAATATATAAAAGGAAAATAATTATACTGTCATATATACTGTCAATTTGTAATATATAAATATTTATACTTTTAAAAGATTCTATGAGAAGCTAAAAACCATCTTTAAAGCTCTGGAGAGAAAGGTATACTAATAGGGACAGAAATTTTTCACTGTGATAGATCATATTTTTTTTTCTTAGTAACCAAAAACAGCCTGAGGGATTTCTTTTGGTCTTTTCTCTCTCTGGGACTCAACCAAGTAGGAGGAGGGAGTAGAGAAACACAGCTACCTCCCTTCTCACAGGTCAGCTGGAAAAGGCCTCCTTTGGCTACTTGGGGCAAGGACCTGGTGAGGGGAAGAAGAGGGGATCGTGAGGAGTAGCAGGCCTAGAGAGTGCAGGTACATCATAATGTCTTATCACCTATATACCTACATGTCAATTTTAAGGAGTCACTGAAATATAATTCACATATCATAAATTCACCTGCATAAAATATACAATTCAATGGTTTTAGTATCTATGCAGAGGTGTACAACCATTTCCATGATCTGAGTTTAAGATAGTCACATCATCTCAAACAAGAAATCTATTAGCAGTCCTTCATCCACCTCTCTCCTCCCCACCCACAATCCTAGAAAACCATTAATTTACTTCCTGTCTCTATAGATTTTACCATTCTGGACATTCCATATAATAGAATCATATAATATGTGGTCTTTTGTAACTGGCTTTTTCATTTAGCACAATGTTTTCAAGGTTCATCCACGGTGCGCATGTGTCAGTATGCTATTCCATTTTACAGCTGAATAATATTGTGTGAATATATTACATTTTGTTTATCTAATCATTAGTTAATGGATACTTGGGTTGTTTTTATGTTTTGGGCTATTATGAATAATGCTGCTTTGAACATCTATGTATAAGTTTACATGGGGGGACATATGTTTTAAATTTTCTTGGGCATATACCTAGGAGTGGAATTGTTGGCTCACATGGCAACTCTATGGTTAACGTTTTGAGGAACTCAAACTGCTTTTCACACCAGCTACACCAGTTTACATGCCCACCAGCCATATATGAGGGTTCCAACGTCTCCATGTTCTGGCCAACATTTGTTATTGTTGTCTTTTTTATTACAGTTATCCTAGTGGGCTTGAAGTTGTATTTCATTGTAATTTTGATTTGCATTTCTCTACTGGCTAATGATGGTAAACACCTTTTCATGTGCTTATTTGGTTATCTGTAAATCTTATTTGGAGAAATGTCTATTCAAATCCTTTGCCCATTTTTTAAATTGGGTCACTTGTCTTTTTGTTTATTACTTGTCAAAGTTCTTTATTTACTCTAGACACCAGTCTCTTATCAAATATGTGATTTCCAAAAATTTTCACCCATTCTGTGGATTGTCTTTTTACTTTCTTGATATATCATTTGTAGTATAAAAGGTTTAAATTTTGCTATGGTAAAATGTATCTATTTTTTTCTTTGGTTTCTTATGCTTTTTGATTTACTCTTATCTTTTCTTCTAAAAATTTAATAGTTTTAGCTCTTACATGTAGGTCTATGATCTATTTTGACTTAATTTTTTAAATTTTATTAAGAGTATTACAGATGTCCTCCATTTTCCTCAATTTGCCCGCCTCCACCCATCTCCCACCCCAGGCCTTCACCTGTCTATTGTCTGTGTCCATGGGCTATTCATATATACACATAAGTTCTATGATTAATCTTTTCCCACCTTCCTTCCCACCTTCCCTCTGAGATCTGTCAGTCTGTTCCCTGTTTTGACGTCTGTGGATCTATTTTGCTCGTCAGTTTATTTTGTTCATTAGATTCCACATATAAGTGAGATCATGTGTGGTTTGTCTTCTCTGACAGGCTTATTTCACTTAGCATAAAAATCTCCAGATTCATCCATGTGGTCTCAAAGGGTAAGAGATTCTTCTTTTTTACAGCTGCATAGTATTACATTGTATAAATGTACTACAGTTTTTCTATCCACTGACCTACTGACGGTTGGGCTGTTTCCAGATCTTAGCTATTGTAAATAGTACTGCTGTGAACATAGGGGTGCATATATTCTTTCTGATTTGTGTATGATATAAGAAAAGGGTTCAATTTCATTCTTTTGCATGTGGATATCTACTTCATCCAGCCCCATTTGTTGAAGACTATTCTTACCCCATTGAACAGCATGTCAATTTTAAGCAAAAATGATTGTGTTTTTTTATTACCACAGTCTGAGAGGACAATCAGACTCATTAATTTAGTCTTTTCACATTTCAGAATTTCTAGCACTTGGTACAAACCTCCTCTAAACACATTTGTCAACTAAACAAATACAAGGACCATCCTTAATCTTGCCCAACTACCTAAAAACTTGAACCACTTCTATTTGCTATAGATACTCACTGCTGTGAAAGAGGTTGCTGGTTTCTATTGAAACTTGATCCCAGTGTATTTATCTGGGAAGCTGGGAGACTGATTTTCCTGTTTTATCCATGACCTCTCTCAATAAATGCATTTATTAATTTCCATGAATTGTTGTGGCTGGTGGGAGGTGTATAGCAGCCTCCAGTTGTATGGCTAGAAAATGCAGGCTGCCAACAGAAGTCCACAAAGACTACTGAATCAGTCCTTCCAGACTTCATCATTGCCTTGGCCCCCGTGAATTTATGACACGCTTTGGCCTCCCATCTTACTGCACAGAGAATAATGCAGACATGTAAGTATTCTTCAGGCCAATTCTACTGCAACAATTCAGAAACATCAAATGAGATTTTTGCCTTTAAGGTGGACCAATTCAAGAAAGCCACTTGGGGCCTGGCTGGTGTGGCTCAGTGGATTGAGCATCGTCCCATTTACTGAGAGGTCCTGGTTCAATTCTCTGTCGGGGCACATGCCTGGGTTGCAGGCTGGATGCCTGGGTTGCGGGCTCGATCCCCAGTAGAGGGCATGCAGGAGGCAGCCAATCGATGCATCTCTCTCACATTGATGTTTCTATCTTTCTCTCCTTTCCTCTCTAAAAAATCAATAAAACATATTTTAAAAAAAGAAAGCCACTTGGTGCAATGAAGGCACCCAAAACACATTGGTACAGAAGATTAAAGATTTAATGCAAAACTTACATTGTTCCATGGGACTTCAGAAAAAAATAGCTATTGAAGTGGCGTGGCCTTAAAGGAGTGGCCTCCAAACATGATCTCAAATGAAGGGTCATAACTATCTTAGAGAAGCCAATCCCTAATTCACCTGTACTGTCATTTTAGGCTGGTGTTACTCATTCTAATTCTTACACCACAGTCAGAGTCAGAGCCAGAGATATTCTAGGGAAAGGACACTTGCACCACATCATTCACAAGTCCTGAGTATGACTCAGAGAAACGTGGTTCAGGGTCCTCACCCATTCAGAACAACAGATGGCACCTGCTCTTCCCCATAGGCAAGGACATGAAAATGCATAGAATTCTAGGACCTCAGATCTGGAAGAGCCCTTAGAGACTCATGGCACTCCCTTATTTACAGATGAGACAGCTAAGGCCGAGGGAATTAAGGGTTTTGGCTTGTGTCACACAGTAAATTGAGGTTGAGAAAGAAATATCTGTAAGGTATTTGAAGCATGTTAATGTTCTGAGTCAAAATCACTCATGTAAGACAGTTTTTCATTCAATATCTGTTGCTTCAAACATGCCACTGTCTTACCTAAACTTTTTTTTTCTTTTTTTAGAAAGATAGGACATAAGAAGGAGAGAGAGGAAAACATGGACGTAAGAGCGAAACATTGATCCACTGCCTCCTGCACACCCCCTACCAGGAATCGAGCCACAACCCAGGCATGAGCCCTGACCCGGAATGGAACCAGCAACCTTTCAGTGCACAGGCGATGCCCAACCAAGCCACACCGGCCAGGGCTTACCTAAACTTTAAAGCTGAGGTTTTGACAATCAACATCAGGTGTTGGGTAAAAGTGGGGTGGTGGGGCAGATACTACAGCTTTAAAAAAAGAACAAATCTAAATATAATTCCCCACTACCTTGTTGGGATAAAAAAGACATCCTCTAGTATATTTTTCTCAGCATTAAATGCGTTACAAAGAGAGTTCAGTTGACCTTTGTTCCTTGGATTATTTTGACATTGTTCAGAGTCTCCCAGTTTGCATTTCACTGAGCCCAGGTGCTGGGCCACCCCTGAACACAGGTCCCCAGCCCTTACTGTAAGATTCTGCAGTTATTTTCTCTCTCTCTCTGCAGCTGCACTCAGAAGACTGCTTTTGTGGACCACCAGGAATTTCCTGTGATAGAATATCAGAAAGCTACTGGTGACTCGGAGGAGGTGACTTCACAGGGCAAAAGTTCCCTTTCTACAATAAACATTCTCAGTGTGGCCATGCAGGAGACTTCCTACGCAGACCCCACACCTATGAGCCACTTGTCATCTTGACACCAAATAGCCAGAGAAAGAAATATACCCATTTGTAAGATATTATCTTTTTTAAAGTGAACTTGCATCTGGGGTCTGAATATGTTATCATCATAAAAACCAATGAAGCAAAAGCTTAGCTCAAAACTATTTTAAGAGAACATAGAGGTTTTTTTAAGCAAATAAGCAAGCCATTTCACAGCTTCTAAGTGAGGGGTGGAGGCTGTCAAATGACTATAAGTCCCTTTAGCATGTGAAGGTCCCCACTTCCTGGCACACTGACCAGACTTGCACCCCACAGGAAGCCTGGGAATATCAGGTTGTCATGTTCCAGGAGGTTTTACCTCTGCAACAGCCATTCCAAAAGCCACCACTGAGAAGAGTTACTAAGAAGCCAGAACTGCTAGGTCATCAGCATTGGGAGCTGATATACACTTAAGAAGCATCTGATCCTCCAAGCCTGAAGGGGCAGCCAGCACACTCGGCCTATGCTTCTTCAGTGTGCTCAGACATCACCAGCAGCAGGAGGCAGCACCGCAACAAAACTGCTTTGACATCTACTCTTCTATCTTCCAAATATTGCACTGGGCTCCTTAACATAGCGTTTGTGTCTCAATAATGTAATGGATTCACACCCACAAAATCTCATTCTTAGATGCTGCTAGTATTATTTGTAAATAAGAAAAACTATGATGGATTAACCGACTTGTTAGCATGATAGAGAATGAATCTATCAAAAGTTGAAGATGAGCTTTCACCCTTTTGAGGAAGTTAATAATAATCCAAATTCTTTGCAAGGACTCTTGCATACACGCCTGGCTGTCCCTTCCACCTAGTTCATAGCTTTGACCTGCAACTTTCACTTGTTTCCACTGGTTAATGTTTCTCATTAGTATGCTTAGTCTCCTTAGGTAGCTAATAAGCTCCTTTTTCCATTTTGTAAAACATGACATAATTGTTTGATTGGGCTCACATTTTCCTAAGCTCTCATGACTCAAGAGCTCTGTTTCTCTCTCTCTCTCTCTCTCTCTCTCTCTCTCTCTCTCTCTCATACACACACACACACACACACACACACACACACACACACACACAATACTGTGGGAAGGCTAGAGTCCTCACCAGGCTTTCTGTAACAAGGTGATAGTGGCTGGGTTGAGTTGCAGGCAGAGCAGGCAGCTGTCTTCATGCATGCCCCGGACCCGATCCACCTTCTACATGTAGAAAGCCAGTAGGACAGACAGCAGAGTCATAAGCCTCTTCAGTACAATTCCTTTATCTTCATGGAGCTGGATTAACCATAGTTCTCCTAAAGAGCTCCAAGTGGAAGAGAAGCACCTCAACCATCTCTGTCTTCTATTCGTGCTTCTATATGAATTGGGATTACAGGCAGAACTTTGAAGCAACATGTTGGCACCTCTTATACCTTTTCTGAAGCAAAATACAGTTTGCCTTTGATGTCATTGCTACTGTCTCCATCTGAGGATTTGACAGTGACTCCTTTCTAGACTATGGTGTGGGTGACTCAGGCTCTCAGCACCCCCATTCCAGGACAGTCTTGTCAAGCCTGTCATTTGCTGTGGGGCACATCACCTAAGGGTGGTGATTGTAGGAGCATAGTCTAGAAAAGGGAATTAACAGGGACCACACATGACGAGATTTCAGATTCCATTCTTATCCGAACAGCAGCTTAAATCTTCATCGATGTCTTAGTGTTTGAGCCCTCCATTCAGTAACCAACCCTAGAACTCTCCCAGCCCAGTTCCCTGGTGAAGGAACAGAGCACAAGACAGAGCAGGTTTCAGGGTAGAGGGCAAAGGGGCAGACCAGTCTCCTCACAAGCCTACTCCTCCCACTCTGAGTCGGCAACTCCATCCTGAGCTGTTGCTCCATTTTCTTATTACCCCCTCTTTCGCCTTTCCCAGGATGCTGGGATCAACCTTGACTTTCATCCATTGTTTAGCTTCCTCCTAGTCAATCTCCTAACCCATGACTGAACCATTACAAATTAACACTTACAAACACACTTGTTTAGGTATAATAAACTGGCACTGACTTTTTCTCTATAGAATGTTCAGGACAGATATATACAATGAGACTGAAACAGAAACCAAGGCCTGGAGGACCCAACTAGGACCTGAGAGTGAAGTGATCTGGGTCCCAGAGCCTACCGGCCCTCCCTGGCTGTGACAAAGAACAAGGCACAGCATGCCACCAGACCTCAGTCTGCTCCCTCATTTGTAAGCCAACAGTATATAATCAGAAGATCTCTGAGGCCATTGGGCTCTAACAATTTGGGGGCACTAAGATGATTTTTGAGCATGTATCTAGTACCAGACATGACACAGCCTGATTCCTGCCCTGTGAACATAGCATAATGGGGAAGGCGGATATCAAACAAATAATTATAAACAATAAACTTAGAAGTGTCTGAATTACTACAGAGAAAAACTCAAAGTGCTCTAAAGACAAGTAATGCAGTCCAGGTATTGTGATGGCATTCACTTTTACCCAGCAGCAGCCGCTTGGTGAAGGAAATGACATCAATGTACATCAGAAAGAAAAGGCACAGAAAAGGCATGAGTTTAGTTTCAGTGGCAAATATGGAAGGCCCAATGGTGTCATCAAGATTGCAGAGCTTGAGAAAAAGAAAACTAAAGCAAAGGAGCCCATTCTGGCTGCTCAGTTCTTGCTGCCCACGCCCACAAGAGCTCATTCATTCACAACAAACTGAAGACCCCTCGTGGACACAGTCACTTCCTGGTGAAATCTACAGCACCAATCATTTAATGGCTTCATCAGCAAAAGAAACTGACCTGGCTAATTCAAACAGAAAAGCATGCACTAAATTTCTCAGGCTAGCTGGGAAAGCTGGGAACTGGGTTCAGAAAATGGGCAGGAACAAAGGCAAGGCAGGCAGAAGACCAGCCAAAATCACAGCCCAGAACCAAACCCAGGTGGCTAATGAGCACACATCTCAGTAGTTCAGAGTACAGGCCCTCGAGACAGCCTGTTTTGTTGACATCTTATTACCAACTAGCTGTGCAACCTTGAGCTAGCTGTTTAACTTCTCTATGCTTCTATTCCTCATCTGTAAAATCAACCTTTAAAAATGCCATATTTCAACACATCTAAAATGTTGTCATTTGCAAGATGTACTGATGTTTTATGAGCCACTAGGAAAAAAAAAAAGCAAACACTACCAATTAAACTATGACACAATCCTGTCCCATCACTTCAACCTTTTATATTTCATAAAAAATCCTTATTAGATATATTTAAATACAGGTTTTATCATTCATTTTATGTATGTCATTCTCATACATAGAAATAAAAATTAGTTATGATACTTCTAGATCTTTCTCAATTCAGAGTCCAACCCTCCCTACTAGGTCATTGTTGTCCACATGTCAATACACATGGACATGTTCTTTGGGCCATCACAGCTGCTGGGCAGCATTTCTTCAAAGATGGTTCCACTCTTCTCCTGGACTTCCTTTTTTTTATTCTCACCTGAGGACATTTTTCCATTCTTTGTTCAGATATAGTGGGGGGGGGGGAGGAGAGAGAGAGAGAGAGAGAGAGAGAGGGAAACATCAATGTGAAAGGGACACATCGAGTGGCTGCCTCCCGCATGACCCAACCAGGGCCAGGGACAAACTGCAACCGAGGTACTTGCCCTTAGTGGGAACCGAACCCGGGTCTCTCTGGACTGCAAGCCCACACTCTAACCGCTGAGCCAAACCAGCCAGGGCTCTCCTGGACTTTCATCAAGCTTTGGACACCCCCTTCTCCAAGGTCTGATACTGCTGCTTTCTTGATCTTACCAGAAGTATCAAGAAGTTTTCAGAACACGGCCATAGTCCTTTCCAAATGATCCTCGAGAGATTTGTTGCCTGAAACAGAAAGGCTTCCTCTTATGCCATCAGGAAGGCAACTGAATGTGTGCAGCAAGACAGGGATGATGACTCCGGCAGGCAATCATCATTCATTCAAGATGCACCCAGGGAGAGCTGTGTCTCAGAACCCATGAAAGTTGTTCCTATCATCCCCTAAGAGATTGTTGTGAAGCTTGAGTTGACTTATACTATAAATAACTTAGACTTAGGCCTGCACATTGTCATCACTCAATAAATGTCAGTTATTTGTTTTTGCTTTTAAGAAATACTTGTAGTAGCCCAGCCGGTGTGGCTCAGTGGATTGAGCATCGTCGTCCCATGGACTGAGAGGTCCCAGTTCGATTCCTGGTCAGGGCACATGTCTGGGTTGTGGGCTCGATCCCCAGTAGGGGACGGGTAGGAGGCAGCTGATCGATGTTTCTCTCTCACATCGATGTTTCTATCTCTCTCTCCCTTCCTCTCTCTCTCTAAAAAATCAATAAAAACATTTCTCTTTTTTAAAAAAAGAAATACTTGTAGTAAATTATGAGTGTTTTATAAAGTTGTGCCTTTTTAATTTTGTAGATTGAACAGGGTACCTGGAAAACAAGGTAAAATGAGCTCAACTACTCTACCATTTTCGGGCTTTCCAGAGAAAATTGTAATTTAGGGAGCTATCTGGAAGAAGGATAGATAAATGAAACAGTTTTTCTTTAGTTCTGCCAGGTAGCCTGAGATCTTTATGACATCTAGCATACATAACCGTGCAGCTGGGATTCAGACCAGCTCAAGAGTTGCAGCAAATGGGGGACATTCCTTTGGGTTCAACGCAAGTGTGTAAAAAACTTTTCCCTGTTTTTTTTATCTCTAATTATTTCAATATAGCTCAGTTATTATGTAGTGTTCTTGGGAACTCCAAACAGCCTCATTGGTTTTCTTTTGTGTTATGATAGGACTTAGAACACCGAGTTCTATTTCCACCCTTGACACCTAATATACCTTCCTCTCCCTGTGAGAGCTCCATGGAGACAGGAAAGTTTCTCGCGGTGGAGGAGCTGGCACAACAGGGGGTGGAACAAGGACCAGGACACCCTCTTCCGTTCCACCTGCAGGACTAATCAGAGAGTGTGCGGGAGGCACTGTGGGCCAGCTGGCTGACAAGCTTGCTCTGCTCAGCTGGAGAAACCTTTATTTCATAATCCTTTTAAAAAATAGAAGACATTTTAACCTTTAAATACCATCAGTCCCTTTCTGTCACATTTGCTTTTGGTACAATTTAGTATTTCTAAGGGAGATATATGAAGAATATTTTGAAATCTTTTTTGTTGTTGTTGTTAATCTTCACTAAGGATACTTTTTCCACTGATTTCTAGATAGAGTGGAAGGAGGGGAGGAAGAGAGAGAGAAACATCGATGTGAGAGAGACACTCTGATTGGTTGCCTCCCGCATGGCCCGACCAGGCCGGGGATCAAACCTGCAACCGAGGTACATGGCCTTGACCAAGAATTCGATCCATGACCCTTCAGTCCTCGGGTCAATGCTCCACTGCTGAGCCAAACCGGCCAGGGCTTGAAATACTGATTTGACAACTCATTGACTACATGGACCAAAGTTTCATTCTCTTTGGTTTGATCTATAAAATGAGAATAAATAGCATAGGCCCAGGTGGCAGGCACACAGGAAACACAACAACTGGCCTTCTCTCTGCATTTGCAGGCCAGTTTGTCAGGTTTCTAGCATTAGAACATCATTTCTAGCTTAGAATATGGCTTTGAGCCCAAAAGTACAAGTAGTTTTTATTTTGGCAAATACTGTCAAGCTGAACTCTAAAAGGCTGCACCAAAATACAGTCCTAACAATGGTGTCTGTGAGAACTCAGTTCTACACATTCTCCCCAACACTGAATTCTCTGATTATTATTTCACCATTGGTAAGGTTGTACAGATTCTGTATGCTGTGAACTACTTCTCTGAATTTCTCATTTCTCTATGGGGTTGTTTCATCCATCTATAGTTATATAAGTCTTAGAACAATAACCTAAGTGATGAATATCCATGCTAACTGAAGGAGGACCATGAGCTGATAAACCAGTGCCATGGGAAAGATTCCTTCAATTTTCCAAGTTCATTTAGGCCTACCACATGCTGGAAACCTCTCTCCAAAAAGCCTGCTCCTAAAACCTGAAGGCGGAGAAGATAAATGTGCTTCAAGGAGCTACTGCAGGGTTCCCCCTACATGAAAAGATTGAGCAGACTGTCACTGTGTGGAGACTTGAGAAGCCAGAGAATTGTGGCCCCTGGCAAAATGCTGTGTGCCCAGCAGTGCAGGGCAACCAGCTGATGTGAGTTCTCTCTTTTGTCACTTAGCCAAGCTTTCAAGTTCCCTGTAGCTGGTAAGCCTGATGTCTCAATTTATATATTTCTTTGTTTATTCTAAAGGAAAGAAGCAGGAAGTTCATTCTTACCAGTGACCTTGACTAGATGTCTTTGATGATGAGGTTTAATGGATTAAGGTTCATCATAGTTTATTTATGACATTAAGAAATGACGCCATCCTTGTTTTCATATTTTTTCACATTTCTTTAATGAATGTACTTCTTAAATTATACACACACACATCCAGTTTAAAGCAAAAATTTTCAATTTAATTTACTTATTTTATTGTAGCTCTATCCTGACCTACAATACAAATGTCGTATTATTTTCAAATATTTACCTGGATTTTTATTTTATTTATTTATTTGTTTGTTTGTTTGTTTTAGAGAGAGAGAAAGGGAGAGGGAGAGAGAGAGAACATCAATTGGTTGCCTCCTGCATGCGGCCCCCACTGGGGATTGGGCCCACAACCTAGACAGGGAATCGAACCGGTAACCTCTTGATACATAGGTCAATGCTCAACCACTGAGCCACATTGGCCGGGCTTTACCTGGATTTTTAAAACAATATTTGTTTTAGTCTTTCTAAAATGTTTTAGACTTTAAAAGAGAAATTTAAAAACATTTATTTTCCACAATCATTCATTAACTACAACTTGTGCTATCATACATAACATTTTTGTACTATATTTTCTCTTTGTTCAAAGAGCAAAATGTTATTCCAATGAAAAAAATTTGATTGCAGATTGGGAGGAGGGTGTCAAGGGGAGGAAGAAACATCTGAAAATTAATTAATTAATTAATTTTAAAAAATAAAACAAAATAATTTCTTAAAAATGCAAAAAAAATTTTTTTGATTGCAAATATGACTTAATCGTGGTGGTTCTAAATTCACCCTTGAAAAGTACTATAGGAAATTTGAGGAAATGGCTCCTCTTAGTGTCCTGGATGTGGCACTGCAGTATACAAGCCTCGAAACTTGTTTCAGGCTCCTCAAACTTGAACATGCTCAGAAATTATCTGGGGATCTTGTTAAAATGCAGATTCTTATTCAGGAGCTGAGGGATGAAAATCGAGATTCTTCATTACTAGCAAGCTCCTAGAGGATCCCAAATCCATGGGTTCATGGAATTTCAATGAGTTTACCTATAAACCCAGTTGTCCAAATAGAATTAATAAGTTGTAATTATATATAAAGATCTTCTTAGATGTTAAAAATTCATAACTCAAACTCCTTTGCTACAAGGGACAATATCTAAGTTGAAACACACAAATGATGTTGTTACTAATTGCAGAAAAACTAATTGCCCTGAATAAATTTCCTTTAATGCTCAGCCCTTACTTTTGTAACTACAATGTCCAAAAATATACCCACTTACTTTTTTGCCCACTGTCTTACTGTTAAAGCAATTCTAACAGCAACATTTCCATGTTCTATTTTTGTCTCCCTAGTGACTGGCATAGGCTAAATTATAGCAGGTGCCCAGTTTATTGTTTTTGGGAGATGAATCTTCCAGGTGAGAGAAGGCAGGTGGGTACGAAATGACTCACCTCTGGCCATAACAGTGGCACGAACACAAACCCAAGTAGTGTTTACTCTGAAGTCCTGGTGTATAAGGAAAGTAGTCTGTGGCATTAGAGACTGTTTTTCCTAAGTGGTCCATATAATTTCCTCATAAGAATAATGAGTGTTCTTACTTACTGGACCTTCGCTCTGCCCAGCACTTGCTAAATGAATGATATATCTTCTTTCATACACAGCACCACAGCCGAAGAAGGCGCTACTACTCTTGCCATTGTGCAGGTGAAGCTGCTGAGGCTTACAGCTGTCACAGCCCTCCTGGGATGCAGCTGACTCCGGAAAAGTTGACATCTAAACCACTTTATAGTGTTTCTGAGAGAGCTAAGTGAAAATAAATGTAAAAGTCATGTTGCTACTTTAGATTTGGTTTCCTTTGTTGTTGTTGTTGTTATTATTATTATTATTTTGGTCACCAACTACAACCAATATTTATTTAAATATATTTTTATTGATTTTTTTTTTAGAGAGAGAGGAAGTGAGAGGTAGAAACATCGATGTGAGAGAGAAACACTGATCAGCTGCCTCCTGCACACCCCCTACTGGGGATCGAGCCCACAACCCACAACCCAAGCATGTGCCCTAACTGGGAATCAAACCGGGACCTCTCAGTCCGTGGGATGATGCTCAATCCATGAAGCCACACCAGCCGGGTCAATCCCTTTAAAATTAAAGGTGAATCAGAGTGTTGGGAATAGGTTACATATTGCATTTACCACAGAGTAATTTAATTATTCCTTTATTTAGTTATCTGTTCCCATCTACTGGGTGTATGCACCTGTAGGGCAGAACTCTGCCTTCGAGATTTTAGTATTTCCATTGCCTAGCATTGTATCTGATGTATACGTACTTCATGTTTATTGAATGTATAGATCATGATTAATGACTCTAAGTCCAACCAAGAGCGAACCTAGAAATTCCTTAAGAAAAAAAATGTTCACATTTGGTCACTAGGTGGCAGTCTTGCCTAATTTTAGATGGAGAGAGAGAGAGAGAGAGAGAGAGAGAGAGAATGTTTCTACTTCTTTGCTTGAATCATTTGAAGTCCTTCAGAACTAAAGCCTTAGAAGTCATTGCTCATCATTTCTGTGGGTCTCTTGGTCTAGTTTATCAGAGTAGAGAACCAACATTTCACTTTCAATAGCTACTGCATTCAGGTATTCAAGAGATTATTAGTTAAATGAGGGGACAGACACATGTGAGAACAGACCTGAGCAAGCCTGGCTCTGGGGCTACAAGAAACACTATGAGATCAAGGTCCTGCTCAAAAGTGCTCAGTCTGCCCCAGGCAATCAGCTCACACACAGGATGCTGGACACATACCCAGACGCTGAAGCCATCACAAAGTTCTGATGTCTGGGTCCAGCACGGAAATGAGAAGAAGGTCATAACGGCAGTTTCTCCAACTTTAAACAATATCCAGTAATACCTAACACTTTCTCGGGAATTCTTCTTTCTCATACCCTAGTTAATGCATTGAAATTATAGTGATACTACAAATGACATTCACAAATGAAAAACAATGAGTGTATATTAGAATGACTCTCTCTCTCATACCAAGGAGTTAGTTTTGTTCTAGTCAATGTGACTCCAGAGAGAAACTAGGCGCAGTACCAGCATCACTGCATGACAGCCTGCTGGGCTGGGCTGGGCTAAACCAAGGCCTAACTCTTGTCTGCCATGACTCCTGGTGCAAGGCAGAGCAAATTTCTACCTCTCCCTTCAGCAACTTCTCTATCCACAGAACAGGATTGATAATCCTCACTCACTTGCAGGGCGGTTCCTACCTGTGGTGTTGTCCTTACCTACATACCAGAGAAGCAGTAAAAAGAGACCCACCTCCCCAAGAACTTCCTTGGACCAGTCATTTCTCATGTTTAAGACAAACAGTAGTTTGTAACAACTGCTATATTATAAATCTTTGGCCCCTGATACCTGTGGTCTTGTGTTATAAAAGCATCTTTGAGTGATTTTATGTTGACATAATATTGGAGGCAGAGAAGAGAAAGACTATAAATCTCTGGTTGATTTCAGAAGGCGTTGCTAAGAAAAAGGTTTACAACTTGTAGAAAGTGCACAAGAAGTATAGAATCCTTACACTAACAAATGATGCAATTTTATGGCATTACATACAGTATGTCTACTATTCTCATTTTATTTTAAATGTATTCTATATTGAAAAATGTCGGTTTTAAAATATTCTTGAAGTAATAGAAAAGGTAACTTTTGCCACATGCAGAGCAAATTACTAAATCAGGAATGAATAAGAGGCAGTAGTGTCAACCTTACAGAAATAAAAAGGATTATAAGAGAACACTGTGAACAATTACATGCCAACAAATTAGATAATCTAGATGAAATCGATAAACTGCTAGAAAGACACAAACTACCAAAATGAACTCAAAAAGAGCAGGAAATTTGAAAAGATGTCTAACAAGAAAAAAAATTGAATTAATAATAAAAAAAACTTCCCACAAAAAAAGCCCAGGATCAGATGACTTCACTGGTGAATTCTATCAAGCATTTAAATAATTAACATCAATTCTTCATAAATTCTTATACAAAGGGGGAACACTCTCCAATAATTCTATCTATCCAGTATTACACTGATACAAACCAGATCAAGATATCACAAGAAAACCTCAAATATATTTATAATTATATATGCAAAATTCATCAACAAAATACTAACAAACCAAAGCTAACAACATATAAAAAATATTATATATCATGTCCAAGTGGGATTTATACCAAATATGCAAGGTTGTTTTAATGGTTCTGAAAATCAGTCAATGTAACAATACCACATTGTTAGAATAAAAGACTAAAACCACATGATCATCTCAAAGACAAAGCAATGGCATTTGACAAAATCCAACACCCATTCATGATAAAAACACTCAACAAAATAGGAATAGAGGAAATTTTCTCAATGTGATAAAAGGCATCTATGAAAAATCCACAGCCAACATCATTCTCAATGGTGAAAGACTAAAAGTTTTACTCTTTAAGTTCAGGAATAAGGACAACTAATCTCACCACTGCTGTTTAACATTGTTCTGGAAGCTGTAGAAAGAACAAGTAGGCAAGAAAAATAAAAAAGGGCACCTAGATTGTAAAGAGAAGGCAAACTATTCATAAATGATATGATCCTGTATGTAGAAAACCCAAAGAAATAATCAACAAAAATAAAATAAAAATCAGAGCTAATAAATAAATTCAGTATGCTTGCAAGACCAATATACAAAGATCAAGTGTATTTTCTACAAAATACCAATAAACAATTCAAAATAAAATTAAAAACATAATTTAATTTGCAATGACATTAGAACCAGTAAAATACTTAGGAATAAATTTAAGAAAAAAGTGCAAAACTTGTACAAATATCATTAAAGAGAAATTAGCCCTGGCCAGTTTGGCTCAGCAGTCAGAGCGTCAGACTGTGGACCGAAGGGTCTTGCGTTCGATTCCCCGTCAAGGGCATGTTCCTGGGCTGCAGGTTCAATCCCTGGCCCCAATCGGGGTCATGTGGGAGGCAACCAATCGACGTGTCTCTCTCATATCAATGTTTCTCTCCTCTCTCTCTCTCTCTCTCTACTTCCCTTCCACTCTATCTAAAAATCAATGGAAAATATCCTCAGGTGAGGATTTTTTTAAAATTAAAGTCTTGGCCCTGGCCGGTTTGGCTCAGCGGTTAGAGCGTCGGACTGCGGTCCAAAGAGACCCGGGTTCGGTTCCCGCTAGGGGCATGTACTTCAGTTGCAGTTTGTCCCCGGCCCTGGTTGGTCATGCGGGTAGCAGCCATTCGATGTGTCCCTTTCACATCGATGTTTCTCTCTCTCCCTCCCACTCTATCTGAACAAAAAAAGATGAAAAAGTGTCCTCGGGTGAGGATAAAAAATTAAAGCCTTGGCCAGTTTGGCTCAACGGTTACAGTGTCGGCCTGTGGAACAAAGAGTCTCAGGTTGGATTCCAGTCAAGGGCACGTACCTCAGTTGCAGTTCATCCCCAGCTCTGGTTGGGTTGTGTGGGAGGCAACCAGTCAATGTGTCTCTCTCACATTGATGTTTCTCTCTCTCTCTCTCCCCCTCCCTCCCACTCTATCTGAAGACAAATGAAAAAATATCCTCGGGTGAGGATTAAAAAAATAAAGAAATTAAAGAAGACCTAATAAGAGATATCCCTTGTTCATAGATTAGAAGACTTAATATTGCTTAAATGGAAATTTTCCCAAACTAAGCTACAAATTTAATATCATTGCTATCAAAATTCAAGCTGTCATTTTTGCAAAAATTGACAAGCCAATTTTTAAGTTCATATGGAAATGAAGAGACTAAAAAGAGCCAAAACAATTTTGAAAAAGAACAAAGTTGGAATTTCTTTATTTCATACCATACTACAAAACTATAGTAACCAAGACTATATAGTATTAGCATAAACTTATTACATAGCGCTCAATGAAACAGAACAAGGAGTCCAGAAATAAACTTTCACATTTATGGTCAATTAATTTCTGACAAAGATGCCAAGAAAATTCAATGAGGAAAGAATATTCTCTTCAATGAATGTTGCCAGGATAACTGGATATCGAAATGCAAAAGAATAAAGTTGGACTCCTACTGACACATATTTTGAGTCAGTATACAAACATGAACTTAATAAATTACGTGTCTATTGTAGAAACCAAAACTATAAAACTCATAGAAGAAAACCTAGGAGAATTCTCCATGATCTTGAATTAGGTAGTTGTTAGTTGTTAGATATGAACACAAACAAAAAAGAGAAAATGGATAATCTGGACTTCTTCAAAATTAAAAACTTTCTTGCATCAAAGGACACTATCAAAAAAGTGAAAGACAACCCACAGAATGAAAGAAAACATTTGTCAATCATATATGTAGTAAGGGTTTATATCTTGAATATGCAAAGAACTATTACAACTCAAAGATAAAAAGACAAACAACCCAATTTTAAAATGGTCAAAAGACATGAATAGACATTTCTCCAAAGATATATAAATAACAAATAAGCCAGTGAAGGTGATAATCAATATCACTGGGTATTAGGAAAATGCAAATCAAAACCACGATGAAGCCCTGGTTGGTTTGGCTCAGTGGTTAGAGTGTCCGCCCACAGTCCAGAGAGACCCAGGTTCGGTTCCCACTAAGGGCACGTACCTCAGTTGCAGTTTGTCCCCGGCCCCAGTTGGGGTTGTGTGGGTGGCAACCACTCGATGTGTCCCTCTCACATTGATGTTTCGCTCTCTCTCTTTCTCCCTTACTCCCTCCTGCTCTATCTGAAGATATAAAAATAAATTTAAAAAAAAAAATGAAATACCATGTCACACTCATTAGAAGGGCTAAAATAAAAAAGACAGACAATAACAGTCTTGGCAAGGATGTGGAAAAATTGGAACTCTGGTATATGGCAGGTCAAATTATAAAACAGTACAGCCACTGTCGACAACAGTATAGCAATTTCCCAAAAAGTTAAACACAGAATTACTGTTTGAGTCAGCAATTCTAGGTATGCACTCAGGAGAAAGAACAACATAACACTCACACAAAGATTTGTACACAAATATTCATAGCAGTTCATAATAGCCAAAAAGGGAAAACAACCCAAATGTCCATCAACTGATGAATGAACATTCCACACAATAGAATGTTACCTGGCCATAAAAAGGAATGAAGTACTAATACATGCTACAACATGGAGGATCTTCAAAAACATTATTCTAAGTGAAAGAAGCCAGACACAAAAGGCCACATACTATATGATTGCATTTACATGAAATGTCCAGATTAGGTAAACCCACAGAGACAGAACACAAATGGTGGTTTCTAGGGACTGGAGAAAGGTTAGAATGGGTATCAAAGATCACATATTATATAATTTATGTGAAATTTCCAGAATGGGCACATCTATGGAGATATGAAGTAGATTAATGATTGCTTCCTGATGGGATAGGGAGAAAAGAATAGGTAGTGACTGATAATGGGCACTTTTGTGATTGTGGTGATGGTTATTCAACTCTGTTAATATACTAAAAACTACTGATTATACATTGAGAATCAGTGAATATTTACAGTATGGAAATCACATTGCAATAATGTTGTTTTTAAAAAACAAATATACTAGGATAAAAGAGCAAATTAAATTCAACATAAGTAGAAGGAAATAATAACAGCAGAACTCAAGAAAACTGAAAACAGAAAAATGGAGAAAATCAATAAAACTAAAACCTGGGTTTTTGAGATGATCAATAAAACTGATAAATCTCTAATTAACATGATCCAGAAAGAGGGAAGGCGACAATCAGAATGAGAAATTAGGAAAACAATCCCATTTATAATTGCATCAAAAAGCATCAAATATTTAAAATAAATTTAACCAAAGAGGTGAAGGACCTGTACTTTGAAAACAATGTGACACTGAAGAAAGAAATGGAAGAAGATGCAAATAAATGAAGGGGTATACCATGCTCATGGATTGGAATATGTTTTTATTTTTTTTAATTGATTGATTTTTTTTTTTTTTAGAGAGTGTAGAAGAGAGAGATAGAAACATCGATGTGAGAGAGAAACATAGATCAACTGCTTCTTGCACACCCCCTACTGAGGATCAAGCCCACAACCCGGGCATGTGCCCTGACCAGGAATCAAACCAGGATTTCTCAGTCCATGACACAATGCTCAATTCACTGAGCCACACCTGCCAGGTGGAATATTGTTAATATTATTTAAATGTCTTTACTACCAAAGGTGATCTGTAATTACTTTCATTATTAAGAAATAAAATTAAAAGGTTTTCAAAGAAAATATAAAGTTTTTCTGTTTAGCCCTGGCCAGTTTGGCTCAGCGGTTGGAGCATCGGCCTGCGGACCAGAGAGTCCTGGGTTCGGTTCCTGCTAGGGGCACATAACAAAACAAAAAAAAAGTTTTTCTGTTTATATTAGTTAGTTCTAGATCTGATGCTTCATTTAAACCTTTTAAACATTACACACTTAAAATGTATATATTCATATATCAGAAATTTAAACTACTTTCATGTTTATAAACCTGTCCCATAAGATATATGCAATAATCTTAATTGGTGAAAATGAAAAAAAACAAAAAACAAAAACAGAGCATTATATAGCCCAAATCTTAAGTGATTAACATTTCCTTTTTTTCTTCCCCTTTTGTATTTTCCAGATTGTTTTCAGTACACAGAAATTTTGGAATCAGATATTAGTTATTTAAAATTTTTCCTCTCAATTTCAATGCATTTTCCAGATAGGTGGATTCTTTTATAAATTAATGAAAAGTGATGATTTTGCAGAGCAAATCAGTGACTTAAGTCACTGACATTCAACTTAATCCTCCTGATTTGGGATCTAATTCCCACCATGCTACCTCTTAAAAATGTACTTTCTTAGCAGATCCTGTTAAAAATAATCAAGTTTAGGTTGGCCAGTGTGGCTCAGTGGTTGAGCATCGACCCATGCACCAAGAGGTCGCTGGTTCGATTTCCAGTCAGGGCATATGCCTAGGTTGTAGGCCAAATCCCCAGTGGGGGGCATGAAGGAGGTGGCCAATCGATGTTCTCTCTCATCGATGTTTCTATCTCTCTTTTTGTCTCTCTCTAAAATCAATAAAGAAAACACATTTTTTTAAAAATAATCAAGTTTAGCATGCCTTCCTTTTCATTAACAAGATCCTGACCACAGACTAAATGCTTAAGGAAAAAAATCTTGAGAAAAGGAAATAACGTATATAGAACAACTACCACACAAGAGGAACTATAAAAGATGCTTGAGAAACTTATAGAGGCATTTGTTATGTGCCAGGCATTGTGGTAAGTGCTTTACAAAAATTGACTTTTTTCAATCCTCATCAAAACCATAAGCATTAGGATCTATCACTATCCCCAATTTTTAAAATTGTGAAACTAAGGCAAAGAGACTTTAAATAATGTGCCAAAATCTCACAGCTAGTGCTAGGACCTAAGCCAAGTTGATCACTCTGGACGACTTTGCACACTGGCTCTCTGTGCTTGATGTCTCTCTACAGATAACCTCGCTGATTCCCCAACCACAGAATGAGGTGGGTATTATCCTCACCTCACAGGAGACAACTGAGTACACAGGGGTTAAATGATGTGCCAAAGGTCATTCAGCTACTGTCATAGCCTGGAAAAAATCCAGGTTTATATATGGTAACAAATTCGACAATCTAAGCGAAATGGACACATTTCTAGAAAAACATAGTCTCCCAAAACTGAACCGGGAAGAGAGAGAAAACTTGAACAGGCCAATGACAACGAAGGAAATTGAAGATGTAATCAAGACCCTCCCAGCAAACAAAAGCCCAGGCCCTGACGGCTTCACGGGGGAGTTTTACCGAACATTCAAAGAAGAACTAACAACCATTCTCCTCAAACTATTCCAAAAAATTCAAGAAGAAGGAAGACTTCCAAACTCGTTTATGAAGCCAGCATAATTCTAATTCCAAAACCAGAAAAAGACACTACAAAGAAAGAAAACTACAGGCCAATATCCCTGATGAACATAGATGCCAAAATCCTGAACAAAATACTAGCAAATCGGATCCAGCAATACATCAAAAAAATTATTCACCATGACCAAGTGGAATTCATCCCAGGGATGCAAGGCTGGTTCAATATTCGCAAATCAATAAATGTGATACACCACATAAACAAAATGAAAGATAAAAACCACATGATCATATCAATAGACGCTGAAAAAGCATTTGACAAAATCCAGCACCCATTTCTGATAAAAACGCTCAGCAATTTTGGAATAGAGGGATCATATCTCAACATTATAAAGGCCATATATGAAAGACCTACAGCCAACATCATACTCAATGGACAAAAACTAAAAGCATTTCCCTTAAGAACAGGAACAAGACAGGGATGTCCACTTTCACCACTCTTATTTAACATAGTAATGGAAGTCTTAGTCACAGCAATCAGACATGAAGAAAAAATAAAAGGGATCCAAATTGGAAAGGAGGAAGTGAAACTGTCATTATTCGCAGATGACATGATATTATACATAGAAAACCCTAAAGACTCCATCAAAAATCTACTAGACTTAATAAATGAATTTGGCAAAGTAGCAGGATACAAAATTAACATCAAGAAATCGACGGCATTCTTATACACCAATGATGAACTCACAGAAAGAGAAACTAAAAAAACAATCCCATTTACCATCATGGCTAAAAAATTAAGATACCTAGGAATAAACTTAACCAATGAAGTAAAGGACCTATCTGCAGAAAACTACAGGACACTGAAAAAAGAAATAGAGGAAGATATAAAAAAGTGGAAGCACATACCTTGTTCATGGATTGGAAGAATTAACATCATTAAAATGTCCACACTACCCAAAGCAATCTATAGATTTAACGCAATCCCCATCAAAATACCAACAACATATTTCACAGAACTAGAACAAATACTTCAGAAGTTCATATGGAACCAAAAAAGACCCCAAATAGCTACGGCAATCTTGAAAAAGAAGAACAAAGTAGGCAGGATCACAATACCAGACATCAAGTTATACTACAAAGCTACTGTAATCAAAACAGCCTGGTACTGGCACAAGAACAGGCACATAGATCAATGGAATAGAACAGAGAACCCAGAAATTGACCCAAAACATTATGCTCAATTAATATTCGACAAAGGTGGCAAGAGCATACACTGGAGTAAAGATAGCCTCTTTAATAAATGGTCTTGGGAAAATTGGACAGCTACATGCAAAAAAATGAAACTAGACCATCAGCTTACACCATACACAAGAATAAACTCAAAATGGATAAAAGACTTAAATGTGACTCATGAATCCATAAAAATCCTAGAAGAAAATGTAGGCAACAAAATTTCAGACATCATACGCAGCAGAATTTTCACTGATATATCACCTAAGGCAACAGAAACAAAGGAAAAATTGAACACATGGAACTACATCAAACTCAAAAGCTTCTGTACAGCAAAAGAAACAACCATCAAAGTGGAAAGGCAACCCACTGTATGGGAGAGCATAATTGCCAATGATATATCAGATAAGCGATTAATTTCCAAAATATATAGAGTGCTCATACATCTCAACAAAAGGAAGACAAAGAATCCAATTAAAAAATGGGAAGAGGAACTAAATAGACACCTCTCCAAACAGGACATACAAATGGCCAAGAGACATATGAAGAAATGCTCAATGTCACTAATCATCAGAGAAATGCAAATTAAAACAACGAGGTATCACCTCACACCTGTCAGAATGGCTGCCATCAACAAATCATCAAACAACAAGTGTTGGCGAGGCTGTGGAGAAAAGGGGACTCTAGTACACTGCTGGTGGGAATGCAGACTGGTGCAGCCACTATGGAAAACACTATGGTGTTACCTCAAAAAATTAAAAATTGAATTAACCATTTGACCCAGTGATCCCATTCCTAGGAATATACCCTAAGAAGCCTGAAACACCAATCAGAAAGAATATACGTACCCCCATGCTCATAGCAGCACTATTTACAATAGCTAAGATCTGGAAACAGCCCAAGTGTCCATCAGTAGACGAATGGATAAAAAAGCTGTGGTACATATACACAATGGAGTACTATGCAGCTGTAAGAAAGAAAGATCTCTTATCCTTTGAGACGACATGGGAGGACCTGGAAATTATTATCCTAAGCAAAACAAGCCAAGCAGAGAAAGACAAATATCATATGATCTCACTTATTTCTGGAATATAATGAAGATAACAGTCTGTGGAACAGGGTAGTCCCAGAGACGTGAAAGTAGGGTACAGACTGACAATTGTCAGAAGAGGGGGTGGGGGAGGGGAGCGATGAACCACAGAACTTGTACGCATGTACTCATAACCAATGGACATGGACAACAAAACTGGGGACGGGGCAGGGAGGGAGGGGTAGGAGGGTGTCAATGGGGGAAAAAAGGAGAAAGATCTGTAACAAAAGTAAACTAATAAATAAATAAAAAATAAATAAATAAAATACTAAAAAAAAAAAAAAAAATCCAGGTTTATGATATATAAGGCTGAACTACTTTCATGATACTATGCCTCTCCAGCAAAGCAGCTAGAGACACATCCATTCTGAGATTTATGCTAACTTTAGAGAGCACACTTCATTCTCTGACACAAACTAAATTGGGTTGCACTGATGTTATCTGATATTTTCTCTACTATTGAATAGCCACTCCATTTTCCAAAGAATAGAGTAACATTTTAAAAAATTAAACAAACTCAACGTCCGGCTAGTATGGCTCAGTAGTTGAGCGATGACCCACCAAGAGGTCGTCGATTCCTGGTCAGGACACATGCCCAGGTTGTGGGCCAAATCCCCAGTGGGGGGCATACAGGAGGTGGCCAATCAATGTTCTTTCTCATCGAGGTTTCTATCTCTCGCTCTCCCTTCCTCTCTCTCTAAAATCAATAAAGAAAAATAAATAAATAAAAAACACAAACTCAAGAACTCAATAAACAAGAAATCTCTAGTAATTATTTCTCAGGTGTCAAAGAATCTTTTCAAATGCATGATAACTCTAGCTTTTCTGGTTTTGGACCTAAACAGACCATGTATACTGAAAATAGGTTGAAACCACACACCAGGAAAGGACTTAGACCTAGACTGAAGGTTTCTTGCGTTTATACTTAGATTTTCAAGTGATGTGAACTCAGCAAGATAAAGCCCCTGTGTTCTCTCCCTCATTATCCTTGTAAATGACCAGCAGTACAAGCAGCACCTTAGGGTCCAGTGTTGTTACATAATTAAAATAAATTTGAATCTCCCTGCTATAAGGCAACGTAAGGATTGCCTTTATAAAACAGAATGGACAGATTCTGTGGAATGTGCCTGTTTTGGCTGAGAATTGCCTACACAATTACAATATTAAGACCAGGATACAGCTGTTTGTTACTAAGCCCATGGCCAGTGAGTAAGTGCTATCGAGCATTCCTAGTCTTTAGACATCTGTTTCCTGTTTTCATTATTCTCTTTATCATTCCATCCTGATTTCCTTACACCTGTAGACCACCTAAGACGGCAATTAAGCAACTCTGGTGTTTGCCTGTCTCCTTTTCCATCTTTAACTATTGCTCAGGGTAGCTTACTCATTCTGCTTGGAGGGGCCAGGGGAAGGGAACCTAAGGTCCCTAAAAAGTACATTCTGAGACTGGAGGGCTATTGCCCATGTAATGTACCTTGACCTAACTTCCTCCCTCATTTCCAATTAAGAACTTTCCTGTTGAGGTAATACCAGCCCCTCTAAAAGGACAATAGTAAACTGAATCACAAAAGGAAAACCTCCAGCAGCCCAAATAAGTCAAGGCAATAACTTACCTAGAGCAATGCCCCACTCTAACAGTGGGAAATTGAAACCCACCCCACCATTCTTTTGACATTGTTTCTGTAATTGCTGACTCTAACATGTAGCTTGTAGATAAACAGCATGTTTGTATAAGAATCCTAGGAGCTAATTTCAAAAGATACAGACTTCAACCTTCATGAATTCTAGCACCTGGAGATGTGCTGACCTTCAAACAAAAACCAGGAGGGTTCACACTAGACCATCGCTGGACCAGTTTCAAGATCCTTATCAGACTAGCCTGTGCTGGCTTGCATATACAGAACTTTTCAACTCTCTTTGATTTCTTTGTTCTGCTTTCTCTCTCCCTTATAAAAACCTCTACCTGCACTGAGGTAGGAAGATGGGCTTTGGGACAAGAGTCCCCCATCTTTTCAGGTTGCCAATACTTGAATAAACCTCTTTCCATTCTCACCAGCACCTGTTACACAAGTTTGGCTTTCACTGAGGCAGGCAGCCAAACCTGGGTTTCAGTTACACCACTTCATGCCCAAATACAGAACAAAATGAGTTTAAATTTAAGGCAGTTCATTTCTATACAAATAAATTGATACTGAAGTTTTCCTCAGTCCAAGGTAGCATCTTTATTATCATGGTATATTAGAGCTTACAGATTTTAGGGTCACTTTACACAACTCTTGTATCATACAAAGATTAGGTGTCACTGAATTTTACAGTTAAGAAAAATTAAGTGATCTATCTAAAGGCTCCTATTTCAAATGGCTTAAGAATAGGGTGCAAAGTTTAAATACCCTAATGAAAAATACTCAGAAAGAGCATCTTTGAAATACATTAGATATAATAAGCAAATTCAGAATGACTGAAAAAAAGGAATCCAAAATAAGTGGTTTAGTCACCTCTAGGAAATTGTTTGGGCAACAATATGAGAATATGAACTTTTACTTTGTATACTTGAATATTACACAATTTCAAAACAAACATGAACTACTTTTATAATGATAGAAAGTTTTTTCCCAGCAGTGATTTTAAAAAAAATGTATTCTACTCCTGACTCAGTGACTCACTATAATTGTCAATAAAAACATTTTCTTTGTACCTTGGCATTTTCCTTTGCAACCTATCATCTCTCTTCCTCCATATACTATATTCAAATATAACATTTTGGATACCTAACACAGGAAGTGTAAGATGGCTTTCTTGTCAAATGTTTAGAAAAGGAAGGCACAGAAAAAAGTAACTGCTTCTCAGATGGTTTCTGGTGCTATGTCATCACTCTCATTCAAAAGCATTTGCTTTCCAAGACTGACGAATTAATCAACTTAATGACTTTTAGCTTACTGAATTCAGCATTCCAAAATAGTGTATAAACATAAAATTATCCTCACCTGAGGATATTTTTTTGCATTTATCTTCAGATATAGCTGGAAGGAGAGAGGGAGAGAGAGAAACATCAATGTGAGAGAGACACAATGAGTGGTTACCACCCACACGACCCCAACTGGGGCGGGGACAAACTGCAACCGAGGTACGTGCCCTTAGCGGAAACCGAACCCGGGACTCTCTGGTCCGCAGGCCGACGCTCTAACCACTGAGCAAAACCGGCCAGGGCTATAAACATAAAATTAAAGAATTCTGCATTTTTCTGATGTCTGTCTATTGTAAGTCAATTAACCTAAGGGTTGAAGTTTGGTCTATAACAAATTGGGTATCAGTTTCCCTGCTGGTTATCCAATATATATACTCTCTTATTCACCCATCATAACAGGATATCTAAGAATATAAGCTACCAAAGTAAAGACTTCAGGGCCCTTTGCAGAAAAGGACTGTATCCAAGTTCTGGCCAATGGGATTTCTGCGTAAGTTTTGTGTGGCAGCTTTTACAAATATTCCTTAGGAAAAGCTGACTCCTTGTTGATCTCTATTTGGATCATGAATACACACATCTCACTCTAGAGATGAGAGGGCTAAACAGGGAGAAATCATGCACTCTGAGACTTTGTGGAGCAGAGCCAGCAATCAACCCTGAACTGATCTCGGCACTCCATCTGTGAGAAAAAGATAAACTTCATCTCATTCAAACAACTGTGATTTGGGGTGCCAATCAATGGAGCCAAAACTAATCCAACACCCCAACTCTGTCACTTGGGGTCTCTGAAAAATAAAAACATGTTTTTAAATTTGTGCTTGTCCTCTGAATTCCTATGTGGCTATCATAGAAGATGGTCCTAACAGTGATTCTCCTAAGTTCTGTATTAAGGAATGGTTTAGTAATAGCAAAACTGTATAATCCTGAATAAAAATTGAAATATATTCCTGGTACATAAATTAACTTTATAAATTGAATGTCAGGTCAGCAGTATATAAGGTAAATAAGTTAACAAAACAAAACATTGTACCATTTAGATTTTTAATTTTTATTTTTTTTCTTCATTGATTTGAGAGCGAGAGAAAGGGAGAGGGAGAGAGAGATAGAAACATCAATGAGAGAGAACATAGATTGGCCACCTCCTGCATGCCCCCCACTGGGGATCTGGCTCACAACCTAGGCATGTACCCTGACTAGGTATCGAACCGGAGACCTCTTGGTACATGGGTCGATGCTCAACCACTGAGCCATACTGGCCAGGCTATTAAGAAAATACATAGCTGGGAATCATTTTTCTTCTACTGTGATACATATAACATAGGTGTGAAAACCTAAATAAGTTTACTGGCGGCTGAATCCTTTACATTAACTGTGTTTAACTTTCACATCATCAATTGTTTTTATGGCTTATATTCTCACTGAACAATTTTTCAACATCATTTAAAATGACTGAAAGACAAAGGTCCCAATATCTATGAAACTGGTAAATGTATCTGAACAAAAATTAGAATACTTACTTTCTTGAAGAAAAAATATTAGTGGCTTGTTCATGAATTGTCTATACATTAGAATTAAGAAAATTCACTTGGAATTTTTGTTGCAATTTTGTTAAGCAAATATCGTACTTAGAAGCCACTCACCACATTCCACATCTCCTTGAGTTGGAGGCTTACCGTCTTAACACTGGGTAGCAGAGCTTCCTTGAAGCTACTGAATAAGAGGGGGCACCAGCTCACTAGCAACTATTCTAACTTTGACTGAGCAGGCCTGCATATCAAGCCCACCCCACTTGCATGGTTGTTCTGATTCACAATAATGATAGGACAAAACCTAGATGAAAAGATCATGGAAAAAATCAGCTAGAAATATTCTAAATGGAATAATTTTCCTTTGGCAGACCACCAGGGAGTTTGTATCTTGAGATAAAACCCATGCAATTTCAGTTCCTCTATGCAGTCCTACCTTACTACATTTTTATTTTTACTTTAGATAAAAAAGAAAAAAAGATATTATTTATTACACTGAAAACATTGAAGAAAAAAAAGCATCTGGAGAATGACAAATTAAGAAAATGCAATGATAGATACGTGTTTCATTCCTTTTTCCAATACTCTCTTACAACTCTGCTTTCTTGAAAGGGAATTCATGAGCTATAATACTTGAGCAGATTCTCATCTGTAGGTTTTAGAATTTTTTTATCTGCCATATTCACCACCCATCCAGGAGCAAGACCAAAGAAAATCTGCCTTGGATCCTTTCGAGTACTAAGCATTTTAAAGAGCTCATCTTTAGTGATATCAGGTAAAATATAGCCATACTTCTTGGCAAGTTCAAGTCTTGCTTCAGGAAATTTGGCAGGATCTGCCAGGTAACCACGATTCTTTGCATCAGTGTAATACGGAACCAGGACTTCAGGTGGAAGCATTCTTTTTGGAATGGGTTGTCCCCGCAGAAAGAATGGTACAGGTTTGCATAGAATTTCTAAAAAAAATTTTTAAATAAAAAAAGAAAGATGCAAATATTAGCTATATACATAATGATCTTCTTTAATAATTATTTCTTTTAATTATTATTTTTATAATATTATCAAGATCAGAACTTAATTCTAAGAACTTTTTTTATAAGTAGGCTTGTCTTATGTAAGCAAATGGAAACGCTTCATTTTTCAAAAGTTTGCATCTTAAAAGTCAAAGTTACTCCTGGGTTACCAATGAATAATGAATTTCTTATACATAGGTAACATTGTATTTAAGCCTCATGTTTAGAAACAGAAACTAAACCTCTTTATGATATACTGGCTTAAGTACATTAAAAGAAGATAGAGCCCCACTAATCACAAAGAAATCCTAAAACAGAAAACCAAGGTGCCTGAACTGCAAGTCAAAGAACCATAAGGACTTGTAAAATCCTCATATGGTAGCCAGGATGAGACAAAGAGGAAGAGAAGAAAACAACTGCAGAACAAGCTTACCCAGACTTCTTGGGTCATAGAAGGCTGTAGTAACAACGCCGCCATTTTTTTCAATTGCAGCAATGGCTAGTTCTGAAGCCAACTGTACTTCAATATTAATTTTTGCCTTAAAGGTGTCAGCACCCTATAATATGTCAGAACAAAGTGTGTTAGTAGATAGTTTGAACAAAAGTAATTATAGCAAGCTTCCTTTTTACAGTGTTTTCTCCTCCAAAGTGCCTACAATGTAACAGTCGTTCCTACTTTATTTAATTTTTAAATATGTTTTTATTGATTTTAGAGAGAGAGAGGAAGGGCAAAGGAGAGAGAGAAACATCGGTTGGCTGCCTCTTGCACAACCCTTACCAGAGATCCAGCCAGCAACCTGAACATAGGCCCTGATTGGGAATCGAACTGGCAACCTCTCACTGCATGGGACGGCACTCAACCAACTGAGCCACACTGGCCAGGGCATTTCCTACTTTATTTTTTAATTTCTATCTTTTAGTCATTCCTACTTTAAATACCTGTACTTTGACATCCTATAAAACAACATTAAATTCTTTTACATTTTTTTAGACCATCTTGTTTTACCAATTTGCATTCCCTGTAAGCAGGGATGATTGTTATTTTCATTTATGTATTTAGTAGACACCAACATAACTACCCACTCCCAGTACTTCACTATTTGTAGACTGTATAATTCTCATAACAACTCCATGATAGAATTACTGCTAAACCAATGTCATACTGAAGCAGAGAGGTTAAATAACTTACCCAAGATCACAAAGCTAGGTTTCTAATCTGGGGATCTGAATCACAAGTGTCTGTGTTCTTAAGCACACTACGCCATATGACATAGATAAAAACTTAACTTCCTGATCCCTAAATAAGCAAGAGGACAAGAAATGGTTAAAGACGAGTATGTGTGGACTGGAACCAGCAAGAGAACAAAAGATCTGACAACCATATCTGAGCTTTGGAGGGGTCAGCCCCCTCTAGGGAAAAAGGCAAAAGAGAACAGAAATTTACTTTGCATCCAGCCAGTGTGGTTCAGTGGTTGGACGTCAACCCATGCACTAAGAGGTCACCGGTTTGATTCCCGGTCAGGACACATGCCCGGGTTGTGGGCCCGGTCCCCAGTGGGGGGCATAGAGGGGGTGGCCAGTCAATGTTCTCTCTTATTGTTGTTTGTCTCTCTCTCCCTCTCCCTTTCTCTCTCTCTAAAGTCAATAAAGGAAAAAATATTTTAAAAAAGAAATTTGCATTCACTATTGATTTTATTAGACCATCTAAACTGACAATAATAATAATAATAATGATAATGATAATGTCTATCTTTCCCGAGAATGGTCAATACTAAAAAAACGCTGTTCTAGCCCTGACCAGTTTGGCTCAGTAGTTAGAGCATGGGCCCATGGACTGAAGGGTCTCGGGTTCAATTCCTGGTCAAGGGCACGTACCTGGGTTGCAGGTTTGATCCCTGGCCTCAGTTGGGGACGAGCAGGAGGCAAACAACTGATGTGTCTCTTACACATCGATGTTCCTCTCTCCCTCCCTCCCTCCCTTCCTTCCATTCTATCTAAAAATCAATGGAAAAATATTCCAGGGTGAGGATTAACAACAAAAAAATGCAGTACTAAACTTTAAAGTTCTGTTTTTGGTCACTTTAGTTAGGATGTGCTATATTTTAGTTTAATTTCAAAATATTCTGACAAAAATAAAAAGATGGTGGCATGACCCTACTTTTTGCAGTGACAAAAATATTTAATTAATTTGGTGTGGCTGAAATAAGCTGGCCCCCAATCAAGTTCCTTTTCTTCATTATAAACGTTTAATTTATTTCAAAAATATTCCATGAATTTCAAGACACATTTTTTCTATGTATGATTCCTGTCTGCATTTGTATAATTAATGGCACTGTAGACTCAATAAAATAACATTTTACCATATTATTTGTGGTTTTTAACTACTATGCCATAATTGCTGAACCATTTCCCTATCCTTGGGCATTGGGGTTAGTTCCATTATTTTCAGTGTTATAGAAAGCATTTTTAGGAATATCTTTGTATCAGTTAGGGGTTTTTTGTTTTTCCTTTAGAACAGCCATTTTCAACCAGTGTACCTCGGCACACTGGTGTGCCACAAGAATTTTTAAAACATGCAACACCTGACTATTTAGTCAGGGGCACTGACCTCTTTTCCCTTAGACTGTTAAGTTTAAAAATGATAATAGCCAATGTAACAATTGCTGTCCAATGTGAATGAATCAAAATTATGCCTAATTTTTTTTTGTCAGATCGGCAAAAAGTACATTTTTTGGAGTGCCACAGAATTTTAGTTATTAGTTACGTGTGCCATGAGATGAAAAATGTTGAAAACTGCTGCTTTAGAATATATATTCCCAAATTGGTATTTTTGTGCTGAAGAATAATTAACAGTCTTAATAGACACTTATTTACTGCAAATCTGAAATCCAGAAAAGGTTAACCAATTCACAAAGTTGTAAATGATGTGTAATTATACTTACTCAACCACTGCCCTGGTGTAGTTTTCAGAATTATTTCTGCTAGATTAACTGACACATGCTTAAAAGCTGTTGGGATGTGCAGTTTAATGGCTGGTGAGGTCATGGATTTTTCCACAGGTTAATTACATGTGTATTCCCTTATATACTCAGAGTAGAATACTGAGGCTTAATTATGTATTTGGTATTTTCTTTTCAAATCATTTTATTTGGAATGCTTTTATTCACAAGGCTTACTTTTTCAAAGGAATCTTAAAAGATTTTTCCATAAACACATGCTTCCCTCTAGTGGACACAGCTATGTTATTGATGTATTAGAAACAAGAGTAGTTGATTAACAATGTACAAGTTTATTTGGTTTTGAAACTCCTGGCCAATTATTATAAATAGAACATTTATTTACTGCAATTAGAATTGGATCTGATTTATTCCTTTCCTCCATAGATATTAGCTGAGTGATTATCATGAGGCAATATTGAAAATAGAGTAATGAATCAAAGTAACTGCTCTCAAAGAACTTACACAATAGTGAGGAAGACAATAAAAAATAAATACATTACTTGGTAATAAATGTCAGGTGTTCTTATATTCAAAGAAAAATACTTTGGGCAAGGTAAGGCAGACAGAGGATGACTGCAGGGGTGGGAGAGCTCCCTCACAAACGAATGTCAAAAAGATCTTCCTGGTATGATGCCATCTGAACAGAGAACCAAAAGAAGTGACGGAGCAAGCTGAATGGACAGATACACAGAAGAGCTTTCCAGGATAAGGGAACCAGAGATCCTCAATGAAAGAATGCTGGCTTTCTGAAACAACTATTGAGTATAAAACAATCGCTGTTATGACAACTCAAAAGGATAAAAATAAAAGGCAAAGTGTTGATTAAATGGAAATCAGAAATAGTGTTCTATGTTACTCCAAAAAAAAAAATCTAATCCAGATTTACCTCCTCTACCAGCTGGACACCATAATCCCTTTTAAGTGGCTGAATGGTCACACCTCTTCCATTGACAAGTTGGGTTAAGTCAATAGGTTGAGTGGGATCAACTCGACCCAAATCAATAAGATACTGCAGTCTGCTGAGACTCAAAGGCTGATACTGACGTCTGAAGCTACAAAACAAGAAAATAACAGTTGAAAAACATAGTCAAACTTATCTTTTTCTAAGTTCTCCAAATCAACTCAAAGCTTTGTCCTATGTTTTCCTCCATCAATTTAGAGTTTAACAAAATAAAACCCTCCTGAATACAACAAAAACATGTAATACTGCTTGATTTTTGGTAATGAAACAAAACCAGTACTTTCTTTGTTTCACTAAAAATAATTTAACTCTCTAAGCATTTATTTAACTCATTTAGACAAATAAATAAATTTGTGGAAAATTTAACCCATTATCTGACTTATGTATTAATTATTGGGTGACAGTTATGGGCCACATTTTTATATATATTTTGCTAAGCCTCTGAACAACCACGAAAGCAGGATTATCTCCATTTTGCAGGTCTGAGGACAGTGTCTGGGGGTTTTTTCCTACCAGTCCAGGCTAAGTTTCTTACCAAAAATGGTTCAGAGAAACAGTAGCCAAAGTTGGTTTTGAAGTGAATTTAAATTTCTATCAAGCTATTTTTTAGGTGATTCTCAGTGAATATTAGGGGTTTGCACTTTAAAAAGCAAAAGCAACCTTACCTATGTCCTTCATTAAACCCATATTTGGGGATTCGGATGTAAAATGGGGTCTGGCCTCCCTCGAAGCCCAGTCGAGGCCGGGTTCCCCTCTGCCGCTCTCCTTTATGGCCTCTGCCACATTTTCTACCTCTTCTCCGACCTCTTGGTCGTCTTTCCTACAACGAAAAGACTTTATGATCTACAGATGAATTTTTTAAAAACTATATTTTACCTTTTCACTGTATTTATGCCATTTATTCATCCAACCAACCAGTAGTAGTTAAAACTACTATGTGCCCAACAAATTCTAGCTGCTTTAATGTCAACACACTCTCAATCAGTATCTTTGACTCTGAAGCAGTAGCTGATTCTTGTAGTCAAAGACCAAGCTGTGTTTCAAAGGCAACGATCCAAGGATGGAATGGGGATAAGGATTCTGTGACAGGCTGGCACTGAAAAAAGCCTAGAATTAAATATCCACAACAAACAGTGATACAGGATATTGAAGAAAGTTTATTTTGCAGTAATGGTAAACATGTAATTGTTACACATATTATTTTATTTAAAGATGAACTTACAAAGAAAAAATTTCCTGTCACCTCACAAAAGCAACGTATTGATTTTTTAAATGACAGTATGTCAACTACCAGCTTTTCAGAGCTGTATTGTGATTTTCAAAAAAGACGTTTAACGTAACAAATCAATTCAAATCTTCCCCATGAAGACAAAAATATATTGGAAAAGCACTTCATTTTAAATTCAGTTTTCAATAAGGCAATCATTTTGTAGTTTTTGCGACTTCGCTCCTCCTCCCTATCAACTTAATTATTAATATAAACCTTATTAAGAATTGGGACCACGTGGGAAGATTTTCCTCTTAGTAACTAAGAACTACAGGGACTCTGCAGCCTACACTCATCCCAACACCCTTCGGGATAGGAATCTTCAAGCACCACCAGCAGTGAAAGGCCGCTTTCATCGTCCCGGTCCCCCAGCTCTTCCCCGCACCGTCACCGGCCATTTACCAGCTTCCTGGCGCCTGGATTCGGCTTTAAGTTGGCCAGACTCACACGGGGCAGGGCCCGGAGCAAGTCCAGAGCCCTGGCCCCACCGCCTCGCACGGGACCGGCCATGACCCGCACGGCCAGGAACCTCCACCGGCGCCTTTGGCCACCTCGCGGCCCATGTGGTCTCGGGACGCTGCTTTACGGCCGCGGACCCGCCCCTGTCGTACTGCAGCGTCCGCTGCGCCCTCCGCCCTGTTGCGCTTTGACCCTGGAGTCCGGCCTTGTTTTCCCCTCCGTGAGATCATATCTTGAGAGTTCATAGCTTGACGTGGGGCCCTCAGCGTCCAATACTGTCTTCCGCCAGGCACTGGGAACGCTGTGCGCCGTGGATCTTGGCGTCGGTGTCGGGCCTGGGAGCCCTTTTGAGGAAGTGTCTTCGCTGCGCTCAACGTGGGCCTTGGAGTAAATAACGCGCTAACTTAATAGCTTTGAGCTTAGGTAATCACATACGGTAAGATAAGAAAATAATTCTGAATATGTGCACATAGGTAAAGACAACAGTGGTATGTTTTTAATAAATATTTTTAGCAAAATATTAAAATGCCTGGCTAATACCAACCTGTGAATAAGATTCAAACTATGCGTTCTCATCCGTGTGCATCTGTGCTTTTGAGCCACTTGGTTATTACCACCTTCACTACCGCACTGAGGCGTGATAAGTGTCTGACACTGTATTAAGTAGGTCTTACTCGGTTTATCTGATGAAACAACCATTGGTAAAGGTAGAGGTTATTACCTTTTAAGGCTTGGAAAAGTTGGTGGGGTAGCTTGACCAAGGTCTCACATCCATTCGTTAGAGCCAGGATTCAAACTTACACTGCCTCCTGTTACAAAACTAGTATTTTTTTTTTTTTTCTCACTCGACATTTTTGCATTTATCTTCAGATAGAGCAGGAGGGAGAGAGGAAGGAAGAGAGAGAGAAACATCCATGTGAGAGAGACACATCAAGTGGTTGCCACCCACACGACCAACCGGGTGGGGACAAACTGCAACGGAGTACCTGCCCTTAGCGAGGCGAACCCAGGACTCTCCCATCCACAGGCAGAGCTCTAACCGCTGAGCCAAACCATCCAGGGCCAAAACTAGTATTTTTATACTTTAAAAATTGAATATATAGAGCACAAAACACCTAACATTATTACTCTAAAAATGTCAGCTTCTCAAATTTTGTCTTAGATGAGGGTAATATAGAAGACAATTTTTTTCTTTCTTTTTGTCTTTTTTATATGTCACTGTCTTCCTGGGGAGTTTTTCCTGCTGATTGCTACTAGCAGTCACAAACTGAATATGTGCAAATAGGTACGGACAAAAATTGTATGCTTTTAATAAATATTTTTAACAACAACAACAAATTTTTTAAGAAAATACTCAGGGTCCACCTGTTAAATGATTGGCTAATACTATTACAACCTGTGTCCGTACCTATTCAGTAAAAATGAGAAATAAGTTTTTGGAGGACAGTGTTGACAGAAGAAACATCCAAACCTGTAGAGAATTTTTATGAGTTTGTTTGAGCCAAACTGATGACAATTGCCAGGAAGCAAAATCTCAACGGACTGAGAAAATGCACCAGAGAATGGCAGTTTCACGGCTTATTTTATACGTTAGAATCAAAGGAAGAGACATGAGGAAGGTTACATGAAATTCATTAATGGTAGTTTAGAGGACAGGAGAAAGCAAAGGGGGGGATATCTCTGACACTGGATAAAGAATGAAACGCAGAGACACATACTTTTTTTACATTGGTGGATATAGGATAGTTAACATTTATATCACATAGAGATGGTGTTCCCGAAACAAGGTAACAAGGAAGGATTCTGTGCTCTTGAGCTCTGGTGTGTGGGTGCGCCCTGAGGGGTCTTGCAAGAAGATTCTCAGACATTACAAAGGTATGTTATCTTAGATGCAACAAAGACAATAGACAGGCTTAAGGTAAAGATTGGCCTTTGTCAAGGAAGCTACAGGCCCAGGACCTGACTACCAGCCATGACTCACTTTTAGTTAAGAATTTTTATGTTAAAACCATCCAGTGTTGTTACTTTCAGTCTCTGAGTTTATAAGGCCCACCATGCAGGCCTCCCCTGAGCTTGTCAGGTTTGGTATGTGGCCCCTTTTTCATCCACAGCAGTTACCTCTTATGTTTAACTAAAGCTTTTTGAAATTATTTTAAATCAAGTATAAAATAACTACAGAAAGAAAAGGTTGCATTCATTTTTTTATTTAAACAATATTTATGAGCAAGACACTGAACTTGTTACTGAAAAATACACAATTACTAAAGTCAAACAGGATCTTGTTCCCAGGTTGTTTGAAATCTAGTAGGGGAGGCTTTCCAAAACTGAATATTTTTTTAAAGTTAAAAAAAATATGTACACCTCTTATAAATCTAATAGTACAAATAAAAGAAAAATACAAATATATGAGTTCTGTAAAACAATATGAAGATAAAGTCTAGACTCTATTTGGAAGTGTTACTGGAGAATTGCACTGGTGGAATTTCTCCCTGGGAGGGAGGTTCTTACAATATCTTGAGAAAAAGAATTTTCTAAGACTGGCATAGGAGAATGAGTGGTTTTTTATTTATGTAGAGTTACATTCCTCAGGTTGCAAAGTCCCATTTCCCTTAACCCAGTCCTGGAAAATATGCAGCTGGGGTTTCAGCATAGCTAGAAGCAAAGCCAGTGTCCCGAGTTTCCATTGTATGGTGGAGTTGAGTCCAGCATAGCATCAGGCATCAGGCTAGTCACAGTCCATTAGTCCATTGTGTGGAGTCCATGTGGTTGATTGCAGGGGAGCGACTACCTGCAACAGGAGAGCCAGGAGCAGGGCAAGCAAGAGAGCCAAGAAGGGGAACTCCTTTTGTTCAGGAGTTTAAATAGCAAATCTTCCCTCGTTTGCAGTGGCCATGCCTATTCTGGCCACTGACTTGTTCCCAGGTGTGACTGATAGGTAAGCATCTTCCCACATCACTCATACCTTACTGAGCATGTGTCTAAACTGCCTTTGTCCAGTCCTTCCCCCCATCAATCTTTGGCGAATAGACCTGGAAAGTTAAACTGCAGCTTCCTGGTGAAGCTGTACAAATGCCATGCCTATGTTATCCAGTCTCCTCTTTGCTCCTTTCCTGTTAATTAATAACTAGGTTATTACATCAGTATAAGAAGTACAAAAAAAAATAGGGGAAAAATGGAAACTAGTTTCTGCCTTGAAAGATTTTCAATTCAATACATTTCATTATCTTCTTGTTAGAAATTTCATACACCTGGGACGAAAATTGTAAAATATATTGCAAAATATGACCTAATCTATAGAAACATACACAATTTTTTTCTCTACCTAGAAAAAAAATCATCGTTTGCATTAAGTAATTAACTTTTGGGTGAGTGTTGATACCAATAACATTTTTTATCATGGAAAAAAGTTTACTGAATAAATGAGATACAAGAAATATAAATATGTGCTGTTCTTGGAAGTGGATGCTTCTTTGTTATGTAGGTCATGTAATGTTATTGGTGAACATCAGTTAATAATAATGGAAGTAATAGTTGTTTGTAGTTAAATTGTAGCTTCCGTGTTTATCCCATATCCAATATGTTGATTAAGCATATAAAACTGTCAGAGTAACTTGATGAATTTCATCTTTGTTGTAAGAATGTAACTAAGGGTATGTGGTGAATAAGTCATTAATCCTTGGTAAGCCTGTAGAAGTTTTACATCATCACAGTCATTGCACGTTAATATTTATTAAGTACCCAAATGCTAACCCCTGTATAAATCAAGTTAAGGAGACCTTGTAATAAGAAAACATCCCAACTAGTTAAAGTCCATCCTGTTTCCAGCCCAAGTTAATAGTTACTACTGAATCATTATATAAAAAGAATGAAATTAACCCTGTAAAGATGGTATAATTTGAAGTCCCTTGAGAAGGACTCTTTCCTCCCACATTCCCAGGTAGTCTTCCCCCATCTATCCCAGTGGCTGACAGTCTGTCAACAGATTAATTCCTTTGAACTCATTATTTAAAAAAGAAAATTCTCAAGGTGAATAGAGAATGAGAGTGGGGGGGGGGTGAAAATGGAAGCGGATAAATTCATCACAGAAAGTGCTTTATATGAACCATAATGATAATACATTATGAAGACTCTGAACAATTAAACCCTCTGTTTCTGAGATTAAAAAACAAGACAAAAACAAAAAAACAGACACATAAAACTGGCCCATCTAATCTCCCTAAATGAGATCACACATTTGGCAGGAGTGGAAATAGGTGGAGAAAAGGAATTTCCATTATTAGATTACTACAGGCATAGTAATGCATACACTTATTATGAAAAAAAGTTGTACAGAAGGGCAATAATGAGAAGCAATAGTTCTCCATAGGCAATCACTTTTAACTTTTCTGTTTTTATTTCTTCTGGTGATTACCTTCATATTTATAAGTCAAAAATATCTCTATCAGCCCTGGCTGGCTTGGCTCAGTGGTGGAGCATCGGTCCTCAGACCAAAGAGTTTTGGGTTCGATTCCAGTCAAGGGCACATATCTCAGTTGGGGTTCAGTCCCTGGCCCTGGTCAGGGTCGTGTGGGAGGCAACCAATTGATGTGTCTCTCTCACATTGATGTTTCTCTCTCTTTCACTCTATCTGAAGATAAATGGAAAAAAGTATCCTTGGGTGAGGATTTAAAAAAAGAGAGAGAGAAGGGAGAGGGAGGGGGAGAGAGAGACAAACATCGATCAGTTGCCTCCCTTAAGCATCTCAACCAGGGATTGAACCCGAAACCTTGATATGTGCCTTGACTGGGAATTGAACCCAAAACTCTTCAGTACATGGGACATTGCTCCAACCAACTGAGCCACATTGGCCAGGGCTAATTGCTTTATCAATTCTTGATATTTGTTCACTTATGCTAGATGAAGATTTAGATGATTTGAACTATTTTCTCTTAGCATTTTAGTTCTCTCATGGTAAACGATGCAGTTTAAATAATGTAATGTAATTACTCTAAATATCCATTTATAGATTTTTCAACTTTATTTTTTATTTTAGTTTATTTTTTCCTCACCATTTATCCCCTCTATACCCTCTTCCACCTTCACCCATCTCCCCAACTCCCCCAGTTACCACGCTGTTGTCCATGCCTATGAGTTCTCTCTCTCTTTTTTTTTCCTTTTTTGCTCAATCCCTCCAACCCCCTGACCCCTGAGCTGTCTACCTGCTCTCTATCTATGAGTCTGTCTCTATTTTGCTTGGTAGTTCAGTTTGTTCATTAAATTACACATATGTGTGAAATCCTATGGTGCTTGTCTTTCTCTGACTGGCTTATTTCACTTAGCATAATAATTTCTAGGTTCATCCATGCTGTTGCAAAGGGTAAAATTTTATTCCTGTTTATGGCAGAGTAGTATTCCATTGTGTAAATGTACCACAGCTTTTGTATCCATCATCTACTGATGGACACTTGGGCTGGTTCCAAATCTTGGCTATTGTAAATAACACTGCAATGAACTTAGAGGTATATATATTCTTTCAAATCAGTGTTTTGGGTTTTTTTGGATAAATTCCCAGAAGAGGAATCACTGAGTCAAAAGGCAGTTCCATTTTTAATTTTCTGAGGTAACTCCATACTGCTTTCTACAGTGGCTGCACCAATCTGCATTCCCAACAACAGTGCATGAGGATTCCCCTTTCTTCACATCCTTGCCAACACTGGTTTGTTGATTTATTGATGTTGATTTATTGATGATATCCATTCTGATAGGTGTGAGATGATATCCCATTATGGTTTTAATTTGCATTTATCTGATGATTAGTGACATTGAGCATCCTTTCTTATGTTCATGTCTTTTGCCCATTTTTAGATTGGGTTGTTTGTGTTTTTGGTATTGAGTTTTATAAATTCTTTATACATTTTGGATATTAACCCCTTATCAGATGTATCATTGGCAAATATGTACTCCCATTCAGTGGTTTGTCTTTTCATTTTGTTGATGGTTTTCTTTACTGTGCAGATTTAAATAATATGATATAAGTACTTTAAATATCCATTTATAGGATTTTTCAACTTTCAAAAGTATATATTAGCTTGTATATATTAGCTTCTCTGTGTAAGATGAAGATATTGACACACCTAACTTCTCACACTTCCTAGCCCTTTTTACTTTCTAACCTCTGTTAGCCATGTATTTTCTTTTTTTTTTTATCCTCACCCGAGAACATTTTTGCATTTATCCTCAGATAGAGTGGGAGGGAGAGAGGGAAGAAGAGAGAGAGAGAGAGAAACTTCGATGTGAGAGAGAAACATCGATGTAAGAGAGACACATCGACTGTTTGCCACCCACATGACCCCAACTGGGGCTGGGGACAAACTGCAACCGAGGTACATGCCCTTAGCGGGAACCGAACCTGGGACTCTCTGTTCTGCAGGCTGACGCTCTAACCGCTGAGCCAAACTGGCCAGGGTGGCTGTGAGTTCTTTTTAGCTAAACTCAAGGACTGAGATCTAATATCTGGTGGCTTTTTTTGTTTTTGTTAATGGTCAGTCTTTCCACCTATAATGTGGACTTCCACCCCTCTTATCTGCTTAAGGATTTTGTTTTTTATTATCTCTCATCTCTTTCCTGCATCATCAATCTCTCCCCCCTGCTGATTAGTTTCATTGGCATATAAAAATGCTTTAATAGCATTCATCTTAAAAAACAAAACACTTTGGACATAGACAACAAAGCTGAGGACAGGGTGGGAGGGGATGAGGAGGAGGGAGTCAATGGGGGAAAAAGGAGAAACATCTGTAACAAAAATAAATTAATAAAAAGAAAAAAAAAAGATAAAAAAAAAACACTTTTCTTTACCCATCATCCCTCTATAACTGTCAGCTGTGCCCATTCTCTGGCTTCCTTTCACAGAAAAACTCCTCAAAAGAGTTCTACATGGGTTTTCTCTATTCCCTCCTCTTTGATTCATCCTTTTTCCTATGAATAACTTCCATATTACCAAATCAGATAAATGCAAATCAAAACCACAATGAGATATCACTTCACACATGTTAGATTGACTATTATCAACAACAACAAAAAAAGAATAACAAGAATTGGTGAGGATGTGTAGAAATTGGAATCCTTGTACATGTAAAATGGTAGAGCCACAATGGGAAAGAGAATGGAAGTTCCTCATACATTTTTTAAAATAACAACCATATGATCCAGCAATTCCACTCCTGGGCATATATCCAAAAGAATTGAAATTAGGATCTTGTAGCAATAACTGCACTCTCATGTTTATTGCAGCATTATTCACAATAGGCAAGATATGGAAACAACCCAAATGTCCATCAACAGACTTCACATTGCCCTTAGAATACAATGCAGACTTCTTACCATGGCCTATAAGCATTGGGCCGACCTGATTCCTGCCTGTCTTTCTATCCTTAAAGTGCTGGGGATACTGCAGTGAGTGATAGGCAGGTCTTCTGTTCTAATGGAGTTTTCTTAGGGTCTTTGTCGGGGGTGGGTGTACAATAAGTAAGTACAAATTAAAAAATAAAATCATTTCTGAAAGTAAGGAGTACCATCAAGACAATTGGAATATGTTAGAGAGTAACTGATATTTATGCTGGGTTTTATTTTTATTTTTTTATTAATCCTCACCCAAGGATATTTTTCCATTGATTTTTAGATAGAGTACGAGGGAGGGAGGGAGGAAAGGAGGGAGGGAGACAGAAACATTGATGTGAGAGAGGCACATCAATTGGTTGCCTCCCACACAACCCTGACCAGGGCTGGGGATTGAACTGAAACAGGTATGTGCCCTTGACCAGAATCAAACCCAAGACTCTGGTCCGTGGGCCGACACTGTAACTGCTGAGCCAAACCAGCCAGGGCTGTGTTGGTTTTCAGACTGAGTGGTCAAGGATTGCCTCTCTGAAAGGACATTTGTACTGAATCCTACAAAGGGAATTTTAGCATTTTCCTAACAAAGGCTTATTTCTTGATTAGATCATACTCTCACTGAGGATCAGTTGGGAACTCTGGTCCTTATCTTCTAGGGTGCAGGCTGAGAGTAACTACCATTTTGACCCTTGCAGGTTGTTGTGACAAATGGAAATGGGATTCTGGAGAGTCTCAACCAGCAATGAAAAGCTAATCTGGAAATGACACGTATCTCTTCCATCTACAATTCATTGACCAGAACTACTCACATGACCTCACCCAAACCAAAAATCTAGAAAGTACAATCCTACCATGTCCCAGAAGGCGGAAAATCAGAAATATCTGGAAAGTATTATTAAGGGTTACCATAATCCCTCATATTGACAAGAGAAAATAAAAAGGGAGGAAGGTATAGATACATGTTGGTAGTGGCAAGAGTTCTACAGCTATGTAAAGCCATCAGTAGTTTTAGGTCTGGTCCCTGTGGTAGGCATACAATAGAAACAGGCTATCTTTGTGAGCCTTGCCAAGTATTGCTGCTATTCCATCTTTCTAAGAATAAGGAAATGGTTTTCTACTCTTTTACAGAGCTAGAATGAGCTCATACAATGTTACCTCATTCTCCCTACTCAAGATTTCAGTTTGCTCAGGTTCAGTCAAGCTGCCTTAGCTTTTCTAAAAATCAAGAACAGTCTGCAAATATGTATATTCTCTATATCAACTTCTCAGAGCCAAAATACATAAATAAGCACAAAATTGGCTTAAAGATTTTTATGAATTGTTGATGGTATTAATTTTAAGACTATTTCTTACATATTACACATATTTGCAAGAGGGAGTAAAAGTTTCAGTCAAGGTTATAGTGGTGTATTAAGACATACGTGTTTTTTATGGTTTCTTTGTCTTTTTTAAAATAACAATTCTTTGTTCTGTTTGAGATCCCTTTATTGTGTAATATTTCAGGCCTTAATTAAATATAACTAATAATAAGCTGAATACCTGTGTGCCCACTCCCCAACTTATGAAATAAAATAGTATATATAGTTGTAGGCCCAGAGCTCACACAGGGCTGAAAATACTTTATGTTCCTATCAGCTAAAAAAAAAAAAAAAAAAAAAAACGAACACAAGGATATTCTTAAAAGGGCATTACGTCAGTGTTGGGACCAAGCTGTTTCTGTACTAAAAGCTTTAGTGGACCCACCAAACAAACAAATAAAACAAGTCTCAAAAGGACCACATTGGTCATGAGTGACTTAACTGCATCCCAAAAAAAGCCCAAACATATTTTTTTAATCCTCACCCAAGGATATTTTTTCCATTTATCTTTAGATAGAGTGGAAGGGAGGGGGGGGTGGAGAGAGAGAGAGTTAGAAAGATCCATGTGAGAGAGAGACATCGATTGGTTACCTCCCGCATGACCCCACCACAGCCAGGGATGAACCACGACCAAGGTACATGCCCTTGGCCGGAATCGAACCCGCGATTCTGGTCCGTGGACCAGTGCTCTGACCGATGAGCCAAACCGGCCAGGATCCAAACATATTTTTGAAAGAAAAAAAACAAACAGAAATTTCAGCAACTAACAATAAAATGTACAATACTTGGCATTTGATTTAAAAATATTAGATATGGAGGGACCTGAAGAGTATTATGCTAAGTGAAATAAGCCAATCAGAGAAGAACAAATATCACATCATCTCACTTACTTGTGGAATATAATGAACAAAATAGACCCAGAGACTTTCCTAGGGAACAGACTGACAAATCTCAGTGGGGTGGGGAAGGTGGGAAGAGATAAATCAAAGAACTTATCTGTATGTATGCATAACCCATGGACACAGACAACAGTACTGTGAAGGGGGTATGGGACAGGAGTGGGGAGGAAGGTGTCAGTTGGGGGAAAAGGAGGAACATCTGTAGCAAAAATAAATTTAAAAAAATTATTAGATATGCAAAAAGGCAGAAAAATAAGATATAAAATGAAAAAAGAGAAACTCAGAAATGACAGATAATATCAATGGTAGGAAATAATGTTTAAATAATATGTGGTTCAACAAAAAAGAGTGATGAGCGTTTTAAGGAGATATGGAAGATGTAAAAAAAAGTATTTCACAACAATGTGAATATATTTAACACTACTGAACTGTACATATAAATAGTTAAAATGGTAAATTTTATGTTATAAAATTTTGTTTATAACAAAATCAGAAACCACTTTGCTAATCAAAAAGGCAGCAAACAAAACAAGTCACAACTAAAGTCTAGAGTTGAAAATTATGTCTAAGATAAAAAATAGTATTGATAAAATTACCAGCAGATTAGACTCTAGAAATAGAGATTAATAAATTTAAAGAGATAATAGAAATCATTTAAAATGAGATAAAAGAAAACTGGAAAAAAGTATCAATGAGTTGTGGTGAAGTGGACTAATATAGGAGGAGAGGGGATGGGATAAAAATTTTTGAAAAACTAATAGAAAATTTCCGAATTTAATGAAAACTATAAAATCACATTTCTGAGGAGCTCAATGACCCCAAGCAGAATAAATAAAGTACACCAACCCACATTATAATCATATTGCTTATAATTAGTGATAAAGAAAAACTTAAAAGCAGCCAGAAAATAAGATATGAGTACAAAAGAACAAAGATAAGAATATAGCAAATTTTTCATTGGAATGAATGAAAGCCAGAAGACAATGGAGCAACACTTTTAAGGTGCTGAAAGAAAAACAATAGTCACCTAGATTTCTATATACAGTAACTATCCATTTCAGATATGAAAGTGAAATAAATATTTTTAGACATATTGAAGCTAGAAAAATTCACCACCAGCAGTCCAGCATTATAATAAATATTAAAGAAAATTCTCCAGACAAAAGGAAAATAATACTAACTATTAATCTGGAAATATACAAAGAAATAGAGCACTAGAAATGGAAATTTTATGATTAAATATAAAATACATTTTCCTAATGTTTAAATATCTTTAAAACACAACTGTTTAAACCAAAATAATTTATGTGGAGTTACTAATATATGTGGAAATAAAAATTATAACAACATTAGCACAAAATCCAGAAAAGATAAAATGAAAGTAAACTATTGTAATGAGCTTATACTACATGGGAAAAATAATATTATCAGAAGGTAGATTGTAATAAGTTAATGATGTCTAATATAACCCTAAAGCAACTTATAAAATAAAGGAAAAAAAGAGGTACAAATAATAATATGATAATAATAATGTTTTGCTAATGAGTGGATAAAGGAAATTAAATGGAATCATAAAATACACTCAATTATCCTTAAAAAATGGCAGGAAAAATTAAAAAGAGAAGATAGAGTAATAAATAGCAAAATAGATTTAAAACAAACCACACCAGTAACCACATTAAATGCAAATGCTTTAAACACAACAAAAAGATATTTTTGAAACATAAAAAGGTAGAGATTGTTATGAAGAGTGGAGATCGTCACATTGTATGGAAAGCAGAACAATACTAAATACATATTACTACCTAATAACAGAGTTTCAAAATACTTTTAAAACAAGGAAAAATAAAAAATAGACCAATCCAGAATTATAGTTACTATTATAGATGTCAATATCCCTCTCTCAATAAATAATCAAAGAAGTAGACAGAAAGTCAATAAAGATATAGAAGAATAACTCTATCAACCAACATTATATCTAACATTATTTTCAAATATGACTGGATCATTGACCAAGATAAGTCATACATGGGCCATAAGAGAAGTCTCAATTAATGTAAAAATTTAGATAACACAAGCTGTAATGTCTGACCACAATGGAATTAATTTTAAAAAGAGTAACAGATGAAAAAGCAAGAACCTACAACCAAGATTACTCTATCCTGCAAAGCTATCATTTAGAATCGATGGCCACATGAAGAGTTTCCCAGACAAGAAAAAGCTAAAGGAGTTCATCACCACCTAACCATTATTATATGAAATGTTGAAGGATCTTCTTGAAGAAAAAGAAAATAAAAAATATGAACAAACAAAATAGCAATAAATACATATGTATCAACAATTGAATCTACAAACAAAATGAACAGCAGAACAGAGACATTCTCATAGATACAGAACATTTTGTTGATTGCCAGATGGAAGGGGGGTTGGGAAATGGGTGGAAAAGGTGTAGGGATTAAGAAGTACAAATTGGTTGTTAGACTGACAAACCTCAAAGGGAAAGGGGGTGGGGGTGGGAAGAAATAAACCGAAGAACTTATATGCATATATGCATAACCAATGGACACAGACAACAGTGTGGACACAGACAACAGGAGGGGAACGGGAGTGGGGAGGAGGGGATCAGTAGGGGAAAAAGGAGAAACATCTGCAATATATTCAACAATAAAGATAAGTTAAAAAAAAAGAAGAAAAAAAAAAAGTAACAGAACCTAGGTTAGGAGATGGTGGCAGCATGGGTGAAAGCAACACACTTCCTCCCAGCACCAAACCAGGGTTACAACTAAAATTTAGAACAATTAACCTGAGCTAACAGCAGAAGGACACCTGAATTGGAGAATTATATCCAAGGGTTGGAAAAAAAGCTACACGGAGACTGCTAAGAAGGGTGGAGATGCAGAAAGGGCTGGTCCTTGCACCCAGAGACAGTGGCTGTGAAGTCAGAGAAATGTTATGGCTACAAAAGCCCCCCCACAGAGGAAAGTGGGGTCTCACTCCCTTGCCAGGACTCCCAACCTAGAACCCAGTGCTTGAAAGAAGGGCCTGTATAACATTTGGCAGCAAAAAATAAGTGGGACTTTGTCCGCAAGAAGGAGGAGGGAGTCTGCTTTAATCCCAGGTGATCTTAAAGGCTAACGCTCAGGGTCTTGCTCTTGGGTACTCAACCAGGGCTCTGGTAGAGGGAGAGTCAGGGCATATGGAAGTCATAGAGAGAAGATCTGGGTGACATAGCACTGGAGATTGGGAATGTATGCTTCTGAAGTCCCAGTCCTGAGCCAATGTCCACACTGCCCTCAGAGGCCTTCTCCCAGGGTCCAGCACTTCTGTTCTTACAGCACCAGTTGGAGAAAGTGCACTAACTCTGTCCTCCAAATAGTGGTGAGTCCACTCTGCCAAGCACAAGTCCAGCATAAAGGACTTTTGGATGTACCCGAAAGGTACCTGAGATGCCCTTTTTTTTTCTGGAGACACTACAGTCTCAGATGAACGTTGAACTGAGTGGCTTGGGAACAGGAGCCAATCTTATCCCCTCCCATGGGTTAGGCAGGCGCCATCCCAAATGGAAGGTGCCCTAGTCAGAGCCTCAGGCATCAGCTGCGGAGCTAGGGGAAGGCACGCACTTACAACCCTCCCTTCAGTATCCCTTGTGGGGTGCCACCAAGCTAGAAAGTAAGCAGCTAGCCACCTAGCTGAGGACCCATGCCCCCCTCTTCAAAAGGCTGCCTGGATTTGCATTCCTCAAATCTGTGAGCACTGCCTTCAAAGTGCAGTCCACAGGGGAAAGTAAGTGCATTTCAGTACACTGAATTGCATTTGGAGCCACCCCCTTTTGAGGGTGAGTTGTATAGATAGAAGGGGGCTACAAACTCTCTCCCCTCCCAAGAATTGACACCACCCCAAGTGGATGGGGCAGACTTGATCTATTCCTCCAAGCCCCACCTGCACGATTCAGCAGGTGCAGCCATGTAGGGTAAAAGGGGTCCCAATTCAGAACTGGAAAATCGTGTGAACCTCTTTGGAGTCACCCTTCAGGAGCTCTAGCAGGGCACAGCTGAGCTAGAAGGTGAGCGGCTAGGTCCCTTCCTGAGGGCCCAGGGCCTGCACCATACCAACAAAGGGCTGCCTGGATTTGCATTCCCCAAAATCTGGTGGCACAGTCTGCCAAGTACAATCATGCAAGAGGAAGGAAGTGCAAATCAGAACCAGAACATTTGGAGCCACACCCTCAGAGGCCTCCATCAGGGCCTCTAGCAGCAAGCTGCAGAGATAGAAGGGTGCCATCCCAAGCAGAGGGGGCAGCCTTGATCTGTTTCTCCAAGTCCCACCTGCACCTTCCAGCAGGTACAGACTCCCAGGAGAAAGGGGACACAACTCAGAACTGTGAAATCTTATGTGACTCCCTTTGGAACCTCCTTTCAGGAACTCTGGCATGGAACTAGAAAAAGAGTAGCCAGCTCCCCTCTTGAAGGCCAAGGGCCAGTGTCAACCCAATCAAAGGGTGGATTGGATTTGCATTCCCAGATCATCTGGCCCCACCCTGCCACACTCATATTCGCTAGGGGAATGGGGTGCATATCAAAGTTTGGACATTGGATGTGACTTCCTTGGAGCATTCCACCAGAGCCTCTGGCAGTGTTCTTCAGAGATAGAAGGAGGCAAACAACTCTCTCACCCCTCAGAAGGGCCATCACCGCCCCAAGCAGAGGGGGTATCTTTGTTCTCTTCCTCCAAGCCCCACTGTCACATCCCTGCTGGTGCAGCCTCACAGGGGAAAGGGGACATCCACAGAACTAGGGTATCTGGTGTAAGCCCCATGTAGCCTCCCCTCAGGGTCTCTGGCAGGGCGCTGCTGAGCTAGAAAGTAAGTAGCTAGCTCTCCTCTTGAGAGCCAAGGGCCTGTGACACCCCAATTAAAGGTCCAATTGGATATGCATTCCCAAATCCTGCAGGCCCCATCATTCTAAATTTATTTCCAAGGGGTGAAAGTTGATCCCACCCATGAGTGAGCCAACAACAATCAGTTCCCAATTACAACAGGAGGGTACACATAACCTATACAAGGGACATTCCTAGAGCTTTCAGCTAAGGAGATCAAGGAGACTTTACCACTGTTTCACAGAACACTTAATACATAAGGCCACCCTACAAAGACTAGGAGTCATAGTAGTTCTATCTAACACATAGAAACAAACACAAAGAGCCAACTAAAATGGGGCAACAAAGAAACAACCCCTGCCCTGGCTGGTTTGGCTCAGCGGTTGGAGCATCGGACTGCAGTCCAGAGAGACCCGGGTTCGGTTGCAGATTGTCCCCGGCCCTGGTTGGTCGTGCGGGTGGCAGCCACTCGATGTGTCCCTTTCACGTCGATGTCTCTCTCTCTCTCTCTCTCTCTCTCTCTCTCTCTCTCTTCCCCTCTCTCCCTCCCACTCTATCTGAACAAAAAATGAAAAAATGTCCTCGGATGAGGATAAAAAAAAAGAAAAAAAGAAACAACCCCCAAATGAAATAAAAGTAAAAATCTCCAGAAAAAATATATGAAATGGAAGCAAGCAATTTATCAGGCACTATTCAAAATAATTGTTATAAGAATGCACAAACAACATAGAACTACAAGGAACTTAATGAGAAATACATCAATATGAAAAAAGAAATAGAAACTCTGAGTAAGAGCCAGTCAGAAATGAAAAATAGCATATCTGCCATCAAGAATACACTGGAAGGAATTAAAAGTAGGCTAGATGAAGCCGAGGATAGAAACAGTGATTTGGAGACAGGGTAAAAAAAAAACAAAAAAAACACTCAAATAGACCAACAAAAAGAAAACAGAATGAGGATATTTTAAAGGAACTCTGAGACAACATCCACATCTTAGGTACCAGAAGGAGAAGAAAGCAAGCAAGGAATAGAGAATCTGTTTGAACAAATAATCACAGAAAACTTTCCTAACCTGGTAAAGGAAAAAGTTACACAAATTTGTTAAGCACAGAGAGTCCCAATCAAGATGAACCCAAAGAGACCCACACCAAGACACATCATAATTAAAATGGTCAACACCATAGACAAAAGAGAATCTTAAAGGCAGTAAGAAAGAGTTAGTTACCTACAAGGGAGCCCCCATAAGGCTGTCAGTGAATTCTCAACAGAAACACTTCAACCAGAAGGGATTTCCATGAAGTATTCAAAGTAATGAAAAGCAAGAGATTGAATCCATTTTCAATGATAGCCTTGATGGATAGAGTAATCATTCAAAATTGAAGGTAAAATAAAGTGCTTCCTGGGCGGGGGGCGGGGGCGCTGAAGGATTATTACCATCAAACCAGCACTGCAAGACATGCTAAAGGGACTGTTGTAAGAAGAATAGAAAGAGAAACACAGGCATAAAGAATATGAATGGCAACAAATAAGTACCTATCAATAATAACCTTAAATGTAAATGGCTTAAATGCTCCAATCAAAAGACATAGGGTAGCTGAATGGATAAGAAAACATGACCCATATATATGCTGTCTACAAGTGACCCACCTCAGAACAAAAGACTCACACAGGGTGAAAGTGAAGAGATAGAGATAAATTTTCCATGCAAATAAAAATGGGGGGGGGGGAGGAAACCTGGGGCAGCAATACTCATACCTGACAAAATAGACTTTATTTCTTATTTATTTATTTTTTTTATCCTCACCCAAGGACGTTTTTTCATTTTTTGTTCAGATAGAGTGGGAGGGAGAGAGAGGAAGAGAGAGAGAGAGAGAAACATCGACGTGAAAGGGACACATCGAGTGGCTGCCACCCGCACAACCAACCAGGGCTGGGGAAAAACTGCAACCGAAGCACATGCCCTTAGCGGGAACCGAACCCGGGTCTCTCTGGACCTCAGGCCAACGCTCCAACCACTGAGCCAAACCAGCCAGGGCTGACAAAATAGACTTTAAAATGAAGGCCATAAAAAGAAACAGTGAAGGCCACTTTGCAATACTAAAATGATCGATACAACAAGAGGATTTAAACCTGGTCAACATATATGCACCCAATATAGGAGCACCCAAATATAAAAATAAAAAAAAATTCTGGAATACTTTAAGGGAAAGATTGACAGCAATACAATCTTAATAGGGGACTTTAACATCCCCTGACATCACTGGATAGATCTAGAACAGGGGTTGGGAATGTCCAGCCCAAAAGCTGTATAGGGCCCGCAAAGTAATTTGGTCTGGCTAAATAAGGCAACCGCAGGTGGGATTCAAAATTTAATAAATCTAGGAGCTTTTTTCATAGCAACATAAATTTATATTACGTGAATCATAATAATAACAAATTTTGAGGGACAAGCAAGGAACGTCCATTATAGGATAGACAGCACACATACAAGTATATGATGGGACAGACATGTATGCTTCTTGTCAGCTACCCATGGGCTGTCTGCCTGTATTGCAGTGACTCAGAGGACAGTCAGTGACAGGCAGGCTGGGAGTGTACACGTGAAAGTGTTAACACAGTGTGGAAAAATTACAGTGATCCAGTGATGATGCGACAAGATGATTCCTTGTGATGTTGATGACCTTGCCTCCAATGATTGACAACAATGTTGTCAACTTCTTTGTTGACACAGATAACTCGAACCTTTATCCACATGTCCATGATCAACAATCCTCGCAAAAACGGAATGTAAGATGAAGATTAAGGAAGTTAACAGTACACAGAAAAGACCTCAAGAGTCGATGATATGAATGTTGGATATTTTCAAAATCCAAGGTTCAGGATTAGAACAGTGATCAAAGTAAAACAGTCACATCACTGGCAAAACACACACTGGGTAGTTATTAAAACTTAGGTGGTGTGACATCCTACAAATGGTGACTACAAAGAAAAGAAAAGTTGATGCAGAATGTCAATCTTTCCAAGAGAAATGGGCAAATGATTACTTTTTTGTTGAAGTCAAAGGCAAACCTGTATGCCTAGTTTGTGGTGATGCATTAGCAATAATGAAAAAAGCCAATCTAGAATGTCATTACAGCTCAAAACATGCTTAATTTAATGAATGAGGAAGTCAAATGCATCTGGATAAAATCAATGCTTTTCAGTAGAGTTTGGAATCACAAGCCACTTTCAGTGGGCCTCGTTGTGACAGAAACAGTGTTATTCAGATAAGTTATGTAGTGAGTGAGCTAATTGCAGAGAAACTGAGGCCTCACATAGAGGGAGAGTTTGTGAAAGAGTGCATGGTGGCTTCTGTAGAGTTGTTAACACCAGACAAAATAAAATTGTTTCAGAGTGTTAGTTCGTCTCAGAGGACCATAATATTTTTTTAAGCAAGCAAAATATATATGTTTATTTCTTTTATTAATTTATTTATTTTTGTTACAGATGTTTCTTCTTTTTCCCCCATTGACACCCTCCTCCCAATCCCACCCCCCCCCCAGCATTGTTGTCTATGTCCATTGGTTATGCACATATGCATATAAGTTCTTTGGTTTATCTCATCCCTCCCCCCCCAAGCCCCCTCCTTTGAGGTTTGTCAGTCTGAACCCTACTTCTATGTCTCTGAGTCTATTTTGTTCATCCACTTATTTTGTTCATTATATTCCACAAATAAGTGAGATCATATGATATATGTCTTTTTCTGATTGGCTTATTTTGCTTAGCATAATACTCTCCAGGTCCCTCCATGTCATCTCAAAGGATAAGAGATCTCTCTTTCTTACAGCTGCATAGTATTGCATTGTGTATATGTACCACAGCTTTTTAACCCACTCATCTATTGATGGACACTTGGGCTGTTTCCAGATCTTAGCAATTGTAAATAGTGCTGCTATGAACATAGGGGTACATATATTCTTTCTGATTGGTGTTTCAGGCTTCTTAGGATATATTCCTAGAAGTGGGGTCACTGGGTCAAATGGCAGTTCCATTTTAATTTTTTGAGGAAATACCATATTGTTTTTCATAGTGGCTGCACCAGTCTGCATTCCCACCAGCAGTGTACTAGAGTCCCCTTTTGGTGTGAGCTGATACTTAATAGTCATTTTAATTTGCATCTCTCAGAGAACCATCTTAAATTGGATTACTGACTTAGCACGAGATATTGAAAAAACACTGAAGGATTCTGCAGATTTCCAATTTTTCTCCCTGGCTTGTGACAAGACAACAGACATAACAAATACTGCCTAACTGGCCATTTTCATTCATGGGATAGCTGCAGAGTTTGACACATGAGAGAAACTGTTGTCACTGGAAGCCATGCATGGCACTATAAGAGATGAAGACTTGAGAGACATGTTTTATCAATGAAAAAACTTGAACTAACATTTGAAATGTTAAGTGACCTTACTATAGGTGGAGCTCCAGCCACAGTTGGCTCGCAAAAAGGATTCATTGCACTTGTCAAGAAAGAACTGAATCATCTCAGTCTTGATACAAGATTTAATGATAGGTCACTGCATTATACACCAAGAAAGTATCTGTGCACAGTCATTGCAGCTCAACAATGTGATGTCAACAGTAGTATCATGCATAAATTTTGTCAAAATCAGAGGGTTTAACAACTGCAAGTTTAAGGAGTTAGTGAATGTTCTTGACTCTGACTATGGTGATCTTGTTTATCACTGTGAAGTGTGGTGGCTGAGTCATGGGAACACGCTCATGAGTTTTTAGGAACTGCAGGATAACGTCAAGCAGTTCATGGAGATGAAGAGAAAACCTGTCAAGGAACTTATATAGCAAGTGGCTGTGTGATTTAGCATTCATGGTGGATATTACCAACTACCTCTCAGAGCTGAACATCAAGCTGCAGGGCCCAAACCACTTTTCAGCTCTCTGCTTTCAAACATGAAATCATTTGAAGCTAAATTAAGGCTGTGTGAAGTGCAACCTGAAAGGAATAACACAGTGCATTTCCCCACTCTGGAAGGACAAAAGCCTCTTATAACACTTGAATATGCTGTTGAATGTGTGAAACTAATTGAGGTATTTAATGACAGATTCAAGGATGTGAAAGCAAACAAATGGAATTGAACATGTTTGCTACATCATTCAACGTGGACCCAGCTGATGTGCCTGATAACCTACAACAAGATACCATTCACCTGCAAAGCGATGATGCACTGAAAGCTAGGTACAACAACTTCCTGTTGCTTGAGTTCTATAAAGTTACATAAGCAATGATGAATTTCCCACTTTGATGAGACATGTATTGAAATATGCATCTGTGTTTGGAATACCTTACTGCTGCAAGCAGTTCTTTTCAAAACATACCATCGCAATGAGTCAACTGCACTCTAGACTAACTGATGCAAACCTGGAAAAGCAGTTGCAAGTAGCAACATCAATGCCAGCTAACATTACATGCCTCACCAAAGAGAAACAGTTCCAGCCATCACATTAGGGGTGAGTTAATTAAATGTTTGACCAAACACAGCAGGCTAGTTTTTATTTTTATTTATTTATTTTTATTTTGACCATAAATATTTTTATTAAATGTGAAAATACAAGGGCATAAAAATAGTACCCAAATGTGTAGACATGTCTGAGACCCATTTCCATTAATTTTCAGTTTTTTAATTAAAACACTAAATTGAGATAGATTAAGTTACTTAGTATCCTCATTCAAAACTAACTATATAGCCTTACAGTAGGAGTAATATTTTAACTTCCAAACATCTCTAGTTTACATTCTCTGCACTCTGCTTTCTACTGCAAGTGAGAGGTTTAACCACAGATGATTGCAACAAGACCTGATAACTATACACAAAACCACCCAGTGGCTAATTTTACTCTTAAATCATTCAGAAAATGAGATCCATAAAAAAAATTATCCCGACCTATTAAAATCATTTGCAATTACAGAACAAACTCTGCTACTTTAAAAGGAAAGATCTGATTTAGAATAAGGATATTATGTGTTGACAAATTAGCATTTGCCTTCTTCCTTTATAATATGGAAAAGTAAATTATATTGAACCAACTTGAACCTCTCTAGGTTATACTATTGATGGTACTCAGTGAGCACTCTGCAAAGCCTGTCACCAGTGCCCTGTGCCTTTAGGGCAGTCGGCTCTAACAAAAACTTGACTAAGGAACCATTGTTTTTAACTTAATCATTTTTAACTTAAGCATCTCATACATTTTTTTCATGGTAAATCTCACACACAACTTTTGACCAATTTCATGCCTTTCAAAGGTGAATCTTTCATCTTCTACCTAGAAGAGAAAATGGTGCCAATTTCAAACTGTGATTCTATTAACTTTTTTTCTACTCAATTATCAGTATTTTTCTCTTTTAAAAAATTTGTGGGTAAGGACTTCTGGTCAATATGGCAGCAGGTAAACGCGGTACTCTCCTCCCCCCACAATCACATCAAAATTACAACTAAACTACAGCACAACCATCCTTCAGAACTGCCTGACATCAAGCTGAATGGGAGTCCTACAACTACGAAATTAAAGAAGCAGCCACATCAAGACCAGTAGGAGGGGCAGAGGTATGGACGGGCTGGTCCCATACCTACGTGTGGTAGATAAAAATCAGGAGGTACGCCTTGGCTGTGAAGGTCCTCCCTGAGGAGTGAGGGGTCCCCGTCCCACAACAGGCAGTGCCAGGAAGAGAAGTCCCTATAACATCTGGCTGGAAAAACAGGAACTGAGGCTGAGGGAGGCTGAGGCCGCTGGCACCCCAGGCAGTTCCTCTTAAAGGGCCCACATAGGGACTTACTCAGATTTGCTCCCTCTAAGCTTGGGTGGGAGGCAGCTTGAAAGGCACCAGAGACATACAGGGAAGAACTGAGTTGTTTGGCCTCAGATCCAGGGCTGGAGAGGCAGTCAGCTCTCTCAGACAGACCTGCTGGTGGAGGCCTTTGTTCCCTGGTGAGCCCTTCCCCAGGGCAGCAGATGGGTGCCATATCTGGGACTCCAGCAATGTGTCTCACACTTTTGGCCCCACCCCGGTGATTCCCTGAGGCCCTGCCCCACTCAACTTTTGGGCCCACCCAAGCTGTTTCCAAAGGCTTTACCATAGGATTGGCCTGTCTTGGCTTCAGAGTTTCCTAAAAGCTCTCAAACAAGCAGCATCTGGTCTCAGCAAGCCACATATCTCCCATTAAGTGGCCCCAGGCCTGGCAGTAGAAGCATCCAGCCTTGGTTCACAGCTGGGCTTTCCCTGGGCACCTCCAAGCCCAGCACAAGCAGCAGCCATCTGCAGATCACATTGTAGCTTATGACAGGTGGCCCCAGATAGAACACAGGCAGAGGTTGACCTTGCCCCAGAGCCAGCACACCCAGTGGACAGCTTCAGACCACATTGAAGCACCACCACCCAACCACCTCCATAAGTGACACACTCAATGAGTGGACTCAGTGGGTACCAGAGACCTGCTGAAATAAGTCTTTTTCTGTGTGTTGGGCCCCTACACCACTGAACCTCCAAGGGGGTCAATGGGCACAGCCAGTCCTTGCAGCTGATCAGCCTGAGTAAATCCCTCCCATTGATGTGCCAACTACAATCAAGACTCAATTACAACAGAAGAGTGTACAGTTGACACTAGGGGTACACCTTGAGGGCCCAGCTGTGGTGATCACGGAGGCTGTGCCACAGGATCCTATAGGACACCTACCACAATAGGCCACCCAACAAAGCCTAGGAAACATAGCAACTCTACCTAATATATAGAAACAATCACAGGGAAGCAGCCAAAATGAGAAGACAAAGAAACATGTCCCAAATGAAAGAAAAGAACAAAACTCCTGGAAAAAAAACTAAACAAAATGGAGATAAGCAAACAATCAGATGCAGAGTTCAAAACACTGGTTATAAGGTTGCTCAAGGAACTTAGTGAGATATTCAAGAAACTGGGTGAGATCTTCAGGAACTTAAGGAGACCTCCAAGGAACTTAGTGAGAATATCAACAACATAAAAAAGTACCAGTCAGAAATGAAGGATGCACTAACTGAAATTAAGAATAATTTACAGGAAATCAATAGTAGAGTAGGTAAAGCCAAGAAGAAAACCATCAATTTGGAATAGAAGGAAACAAAAAACACCCAATCAGAACAGCAAAAAGAAAAAAGAATCCAAAAAAATGAGGACAGTGTAAGGAGCCTCTGGGACAACTTCAAGCATGCCAACATTCACATCATAGGGGTGCCAGAAGGAGACGAGAGAGAGCAAGAAGTTGAAAACCTATTTGAAACAATAATGACAGAAAACTCCCCTAACTTGGTGAAGGAAACAGAGATACAAGTCCAGGAAGCACAGAGAGTCCCAAGCAAGATGAACCTAAAGAGGTCCACACCAAGACACATCATCATCAAAAATGCCAAAGGTTAAAGACAAAGAGAGAATCTTAAAAGCAGCAAGAGAAAAGCAGTTCATTACCTACAATGGAGCTCCCATAAGGCTGTCAGCCGATTTCTCAAAAGAAACTTTGCAGGCCAGAAAGGAGTGGCAAGAGATATTCAAGGTGATGAAAAGCAACAACCTACAACCAAGATTACTCTATCCTGCAAAGCTATCATTTAGAATCGATGGCCATATCAAGAGTTTCCCAGACAAGAAAAAGCTAAAGGAGTTCATTACCACCAAACCAGTATTACATGAAATGTTGAAGGGTCTTCTTGAAGGAGAAGAACAACAAAAAAATGAACAATAAAATGGCAATAAATACATATCTATAAACAATTGAATCTACAAACAAAATGAGCAAGCAGAACAGAAACAGACTCATAGATACAGAGAACTTTTTGTTGTTTGCCAGATGGGTGGGGGCTAGAGGGATGGGTGAAAAAGATGAAGGAATTAAGAAGTACAAATTGGTTGTTAGACTGATGAACCTCAAAGGGAAGTGGGGAAGGAGGGCTGGATGAGATAAACCAAAGAACTTCTGTGCATATATGCATAACCAATGAACATTGACAATAGTGTGAGGAAGGCAGGAGTGGGGCAGGATTGGGGAGGAGCGGGGGTCAATGGGAAAAAAAAACGGAGGACATCTGTAATACATTCAACAATAAAGATAAGTTAAAAAATAAAATAAAATAATGTTGCTGAAGTGCAGACTGAAATACTTCAACTGAAATTGTGAATTGAACAGTTTCTTATAACAAGATTGTCTTAGAAATGTAGTTGCTCAGCTAACATAAGCAAATGCCCTCTTTCCCACTTTTAATACCTACCTCCTGGCCGACCCTCCTGGACTGTAGTAACTCCCATGTGGGGCCTGTTTCAAGTGGGCGTTGAAAACAGCAGACTTGCCCCTTAACCGACCTCTATGTCTCTATGTGTTCTCTCCTGCATGAAAAAAAATACAGGTTTACAAACCTAGTCAGCTCTGACTACATTTCCACTATCAAGATGGCATCTCTTCTTGGGATAACTTCTTCATGCCTTTTTGTTGTTGTTGTTCAGATAGAGTGGGAGGGAGAGAGAGGAAGAGAGAAAGAGAGAAACATCGATGTGAAAGTAACACATCGAGTGGCTGCCACCGCATGACCAACCAGGGCTGGGGACAAACTGCAACCGAAGTACATGCCCTCAGCGGGAACTGAACCCGGGTCTCTCTGGACCACAGGCCGATGCTCCAACCACTGAGCCAAACCAGCCAGGGCATGCCTTTTAAGAAATGGTATTTTTTTTCTCTAAAAAAGTGAATGTTACTTTAATCAAGAACATTAGATATTTATGGAGCTATTGATATTGCATTTAAAATCTAAGAGAATTATTTTAGATAAGAATTAGTATCTTTATTCTGGAAAGGTTTTTCTGTTTGCCTCAGAGCATGTTGAAGTATTTTAAGCAGTATGAGTCAAATATATTATATTTTTTATGAAATCAAGCATTTTAATCTTGGTTCTAGGAGGAATCCTGATTAGTAATGTCCTCAGCAGCCAAGAACAAATCATTTTCTTCTGTAGTCATCCTGAAACATATGTGAAAAAATTTTTTAAACTGGGAGACAAAAATTACATAGTTGAGTTAGGTAAAAACATAAGCACTTTTTGCATCTATTTAGAAGTCTATTTCTTACCAATTAACTTAACAGTGCATTTGAAAACAAGTGAACAGCTTGCAGCTTTCATTTTGTTTTAATGTCTCAAAATTCATGGTAGTGTGAAAATAATTTCCAAAGGAAATTCATTTTTATTTAATCAGTAATCTCATTACTTCATTAGTTATATCAGAAAAAAATTTTTTCATTCTGGTTCTTTTGTATAACTGTGACCTCTTTAAAATCTAGCAATAGCCTCTGCCTACTTTCAAGAAAAGGATTTCTTCCCAATCAGAACAAAGGAAATATCAAATCACTTGCCCTTCCATTCAGAGGAGAGGATAAAAGGTTGCCAACAAGGATCCAGAGGGAGTAAGGAGGGCTGAGAGCTAGGCCACATGGGAGATGTGTCCGGGACACTGGTTACCTCGCTGCCTGCCAATTGTTGCCCAGAGGGTTGTTTACATTATTTTTTTTTCTCCACTTGTATTAACCACAATCCTGTTTATACCATGGATTAATTTAGTCATTGTAACTGAAATGTGCAGAGTTACTTGCCTGTTTTCAGTGAAGAGAGAGTAAAAGCTATGATGCCAAGTGCCAGTGCCACAGAGAGAAATTCTTTGGAATTTGTTATTTTGGTGATTCATGAAGAAAACAATGACCTTTAAGTTCTAGCCTTAATGGGCATCAGCACTCTTCTGGTATCCACCTGAATGGAAAGATGGTCATTCCATGTTTCCTTCCATGGTTGAGAAATACGTGGATGTATAAGGGACAATCAGTCTCCTTGCCGGCCTGATGGAGATCACTGTGCAGTGGAAAGCAGATGATCAAGAAAGCATTTGACTGGTTTGGGGCTACTTTCACTTACCACTCTCTAGTCTCTCTTCGGTAACCTTTCTGGAAAAGTGAATTCAGAGGGCACTTCACCTTACCTGTATTATAGTCCCTTCCTAAATGCCTCCCCTTTTGGTGAGCTCCATAAGTGGAGTATTGCTAGTCTGTACATTGTGTATATTTTCCACAGCAGCAAGTATTAAACACATCAACCTATAAATGTGAAAAAGTTCTAAAAAGAGAATAAATTAATTTATTGCCCACTTCTGAAAGTTTGTACTTTCTTACCATGGATAAACAAAAACAACTTCAATAGTTTACTATGTGAATTGGATATAACATAATACTAATTTTAAAATCATTTTTTAATCAGTATTAAAAGTTTATTTTAAATATCAGTATGGAAACATAACTTTTTGGAAGTGTGATAATGGAATGTAAGCTACCCACAAAATTTTTTTCATTTATTTTTTTAATTCATCTTTATTGTTGAATGTGTTACAGATGCCCTCCCTTTTTATCCCCGCAGACACAGACCCCCCTCCACCCCAATCCCACCCCCCTCCTGCCTTCCCCACATTACTGTCTGTGTCTATTGGTTAAGCATATATGCACAGAAGTTCTTTGGTTTATCTCATCCAGCCCTCCCTCCCCCCCTTCTCTTTTAATTTCATCAGTCTAACAACAAATTTGTACTTCTTAATTCCTTCATCTTTTTCACCCATCCCTCCAGCCCCCGCCCATCTGGCAAGCAACAAAAAGTTCTCTGTATCTATGAGTCTATTTCTGTTCTGCTTGCTCATTTTGTTTGTAGATTCAATTGTTGATAGATATGTATTTATTGCCATTTTATTGTTCATATTTTTGTTCTTCTCCTTCAAGAAGACCCTTCAACATTTCATATAATACTGGTTTAGTGATGATGAACTTTTGCTTTTTCTTGTCTGGGAAACTCTTGATATGGCCATCGATTCTAAATGATAGCTTTGCAGGATAGAGTAATCTTGGTTGTAGGTTGTTGCTTTTCATCACCTTGAATATCTCTTGCCACTCCTTTCTGGCCTGCAAAGTTTCTTTTGAGAAATCGGCTGACAGCCTTATGGGAGCTCCATTGTAGGTAATGAACTGCTTTTCTCTTGCTGCTTTTAAGATTCTCTCTTTGTCTTTAACCTTTGGCATTTTTGATGATGATGTGTCTTGGTGTGGACCTCTTTAGGTTCATCTTGTTTGGGACTCTCTGTGCTTCCTGGACTTATATCTCTGTTTCTTTCACCAAGTTAGGGAAGTTTTCTGTCATTATTGTTTCAAATAGGTTTTCAATTTCTTGTGCTCTCTCTCTCTCTCTTTTCCTTCTGGCACCCCTATGATGCGAATATTGGCACACTTGAAGTTTTCTCAGAGTCTGCAACATTATTTTATTTTTTTATTTATTTTATTTTTTATTTTTTATTAATTTATTTTTGTTACAGATGTTTCTCCTTTTCCCCCCATTGTTGCAACATTATTTTAAATAAAACCACTGCTGTATTACGTGAACTCATTTTATACATAACTTTTAAGTTAACTTGTTGTGTTTCATATTAAACAAAAGGGCCTATAGCTTTTGTAATTAATTCTATTTCAGTGGTTTTTAGTATTGTCTTGCAGGTATTGAACAACAACAACAATAAAAATACAAAATATATGCTTAACATCAATCCAAAGTCTAAACCTGGCCACATCAACTACCATTTGGTAGCAGGTTCTCTAAAACATGAGCTCTGCACACCTTCAGTGACAGCCATGTTCACACTGGTGGGGAGATGGAAATGCATGTGGATTAAAGGAGGCTCTGTCATTTAACAAATATTCACAAGTGAGTGGATTGACCAAAATCTAAGCAAAATTATCCCTAAGAACATACAGCTCAAAATGTTAATATTTCCTTTAAGAAAACTGACATTAACCCATTCTCATGAAGATTACATGCAGCTCCTTCTATACACATAGACACTGACATACTGTAAGGCTGTGAAGAAAATAATTTCTACATGCTCCAGCACAGGAGAACACAGAATACATGAGCACCTGCACAGGTGAGCTTCCCTCAGACCACTTCTCCAGACATTCCTTACCTCCCTGCCCTAACAAACCCATCCACCTCAATCTAAAATGGAGAAGAACAGATTTTTCTTATTAAAACAACTCTTTGGTCATGAACAAACTAAAATATTTGAAATATTTTTCTTTAGGATCCTGTAACAAGGTTTGATTTTGATCTTTAAAAAATATTAAGGAAGAAGAGAAAAACGCCAGCTGGTTTAATTGAAGTGGAATTTAAATCTAAAAGGTCCGCCCGAATTGAAGGGATTAAACACTTGCCATGAGTTCCAGCTTCTGTGGAAAGGGCTGCTACCACCTCCTGTTGGCTCTCCACATCCAGGGGGTCTTCTTTGTCATCAAACTTCTTCCTCATTTCTGGGTCAGAGAGGACCTCTTCAGCAGCTGCAATGTTGATGAATTTTTTCTCAGCTTTTTTCTTTTCTTCTTCATTCTGGAAGTTATATGGGTGCCACCGCATTGCTAATTTTCAGTATGCTTTAATGATTTCTTGCTTTTTGGCATTTCTTTTTACTCCTAAGATTTTATAATAATCTCTTTTCTGTGACTGTTTCAATAGTCGTGCTTTCTCTAGACCTTCCGAAATCTCCTGGTCATTTTCATTGTGTTCTTGAGCCGTTTCATAATCCTGAATAGCTTTATCATACATTTCTTCTACTAAGTAGGCCTCTGCTCTGTCCTTGAGAGCATTCCATTCACATTGTCAGTTTCCATCTGTAAAACTTCAGAACACACTCGAATAGCTTCAACAGGCTTCTCATCCTTAGAAAAGCAGTGGCAAATCCTTTCTTATGAATGAATTGTATATTTGGAAACACTAGGCTCTGTTTTCATAACAAATTTATATTTGTTGGTTGCTTCTGTGTATCTGCCACCTCTGATGAGCTCTTCAGCTGACTCAATCAGCTTATTGAGTTTGTTTATGTGTTTATAGTGTGCAAAACACCTTTTATGATCCTGGTCAAGTTTAAGACATTCAGGAACTTCATTGAGGGACAGTTCATGGTCTCCTAGTTGATAGTATAGAGTGTTGATTTTATAAAAGCCTCAGTGTTGTCATTCTTCAATTTTGATGCAGCTTTTAAGTCACTCACTGCTTTCCTAGGTTCCCCTTCTTTTATAAAACACTCAGCTTGAAGTTCCCATAGTTTAGCATCCCAAACACAAACCTCCAAAATCTGATCAAGCGAGGTTATAGCAGCAATATAATCCGAGTTTTTAAAAGCATCAAGGGCTGCCTGGCCGGTGTGGCACAGTGGTTGAGCTTCGACCCCTGCACCAAGAGGTTGCTGGTTCGATTCCTGGTCAGGGCACATGCCCAGGTTGTGGGCCAAATCCCCAGTGGGGGGCATGCTGGAGGCGGCCAATCGATATTCTCTCTCATCAATGTTTCTATCTCTCTTGCCCTCCCCTTCCTCTCTCTCTAAAAAGTAAATTTAAAAAAAAAAGAAAGAAAAAACACCTAAAACTCATTTATAAAAATAAATAAATAAATAAAAGCATCAAGGGCTTGTGAACGCAAACACTGTATTTCATCAGGTTTTATAAATTGGAACTGGGCTTCCTTTTCTTCATTTTCACTTGGAGTTAGATTTGAGCACTTTTTATTCTTTTTTTTTGGTACGTGCCCCTAGCGGGAACCGAACCCGGGACACTCTGGTCCGCAGGCCAACGCTCCAACTGCTGACCCAAACCGGCCAGGGCAGATTTGAGCACTTTTTAAAAATCATCTTCTGCTTCATCAAGTTTTCCTTGTTTGAGTAATAAGTGATCTCTCTGTAATTTTGCTGCAGTCACATCCATCTTAAATTCAATCACTTTAGTTAAATCAGGAAGTGCTGCTTTTGATTTGCCCATAGCTAAAAAGGCAGTAGCTCTCTGAAAGTAAGCAACATAGTTATCTGGGTCACCATCTACTGCAGCATGAAACTGTGATAAAGTATCAGCTAGCTGTCCAACAGCAAGTAATTTCTTCCCCAATTCAACATGTTTCTCAACATCTGCGTTTACTCCACATTCTGCACCTTTGTACTGCAGGTCCACTAGGACAACCAGGAAAGGAAACACCAAGCCCAGTCACAGACTCCAGGGCCACCATGTCCGCGGGTGCGCTGGTGAGAAGAAACAACAGTCCGGGGCCCACCAGTCCCCACTGGTGCTCAGGCTGCAGCTGTGCCTGCCTGCCATCGGCTCTTGCTCAGGACTCAGCAGGCTAGTTTTTAAGTTGATAATTTTGTATGGCCCATGAAGGATGTTATAAATATCTAAATGGCCGTTGGCAGAAAAAAGGTTCCCCACCCCTGTTCCAGACAAAAAATTAACAAGGAAACAGCAACCCTAAACAATGCACTAGAGCAAATGGATTTAATTGACATTTACAGAGCATTTTACCCCAAAGATGCAGAATATACATTCTTCTCAAGTGCACACGAGACATTCTCAAAGATAGATCACATGTCAGGACAAAAAACAAAGAATGGGTGGCCTGGCCAGTGTGGCTCAGTGGATTGACCATCATCTCATGTATTGAGAGGTCCCAGTTCGATTCCCAGTCAGGGCACATGCCTGGGTTGCATGCTCAATCCCCAGTAGGGGGCTGCAGGAGGCATCAATCAATGTTTCTCTTCTCTTTCACATCAATGTTTCTATCTCTCCCTTCCTCTCTCTTTAAAAAAAATCAATAAAAACATATTTTTTTAATGAAGAAAGTTATAGGCCAATTTTCCTGATGAACATATATGCTAAAATCCTCAACAAAATATTAGAAAATTGGATCCAGCAATACATTACAAAGATCATACGCCATAACAAAGTGAGATTTATTCCGGGGATGCAAGGCTAGTACAATATTCACAAATCAATAAATGTGATATATCACATAAACAAAATGAAGGAGAAAGTTACATGATCATATCAATAGATGCAGAAAAATCATTAGACAATATCCAGCACCTATTTTTGATAAAATCTCTCAGCAAAGCAGGAATAGAGGGATCATACCTCAATATAATTAAGGCCATATGTGAGAAACATACAGCCAACATCATACTCAATGGGCAAAAACTAAAGTGTTTCCTTTAAGAACAAGAACAAGGCAGGGATGTCTGCTTTCAGCACTTTTATTTAATATACTACTGGAAGTCCTAGCCACAACAATTATACTAGAAGAACAAATAAAAGGCATCTAAATTGGAAAGGAGGAAGTAAAACTGTCATTTTTCACAAATGACAGGATATTGTACATAGAAAACCCTAAAGACTCCACCAAAAATCTACTAGCTTTAATAATGAATTTTGCAAAGTAGCAGGATACAAAATTAACATCCAAAAATCTATGGCATTTTTATACACCAATAATGAACTCTCAGAAAGAGAAACTATAAAAACAATACCATTTACCATTGCAACAAAATAAATACAATATCTGGGAATAAACTTAACCAAGGAGGTAAAAGACTTGTACTTGGAAAAGCAAAGGACATTGAAAAAAGAAATAGAGGGCCCTGGCCGGTTTGGCTAAACGGTTAGAGCATCGGCCCTCAGACCAGAGAGGCCTGGATTCGGTTCCCGCTAAGGGCACATACTTTGGTTGCAGTTTGGCCCCGGCCCCGGTTGGGGTTGTGTGGGTGGTGACCAGTTGATGTATCTCTCTCACATCAATGTTTCTCTCTCTCTCTCTTCCTCTCTCTCTCCCTCCCACTCTATCTAAAGATAAATGAAAAAAAAAAAATGTCCTCTGGTAGAGGAAGATACAAGCAAGTGGAAGAATATACCATGTTCATGGTTTGGAAGAATTAACATCTTTAAAATGTCCATACTACCAAAAGCAATCTATAGATTCAATGTAATTCCTATTATAATACCAAAAGCATATTTCACAGAACTAGAACAAATAATCCAAAAATTTATATGGAGCCAAAAAAGACCAAGAATAGCTGCAGCAGTCCTGAGAAAGAAGAGACAAATTTGGAGGGATCACAATACCAGATATCAAACTATACAACAAAGCCATTGTAATCAAAACAGCCTGGTACTGGCACAAGAACAGGCATATAGATCAATGGAACAGAACTGAGACCCGAGAAATCAACCCATACCATTATGGTCAATTAGTATTTGACAAAGGAGGCAAGAGCATACACTGGAGTAAGACAGTCTATTCAATAAATGGTGTTGGGAAAATTAGACAGGTAAGTGAAAAAAAGAAACTAGGCCAATTTACACCATACACAAGAAAAACTCAAAATGGATAAAATGTAAATGTAAGTCATAAAACCATAAAAAGCCTAGAAGAAAACATAGGTGGTAAAATCTCAGACATCTCATGTAGCACAATTTTCTGATACATGCTTGGGGCAAGAGAAACAAAGGAAAAAATAAACAAATGGGACTACATCATACTAAAAAGCTTCAGCACAGCAAAAGAAACCAGCATTAAAACACAAAGGGAGCCTGGCTGGTGTGGCTCAGTGGTTTTAGCATCGTCCCGTGGACTGAGAGATCCTGGTTCAATTCCCAGTCAGGGCACAGGCCCAGGTTGCAGGCTCGTTCCCCAGTAGGGGGGTATGCAGGAGGCAGCCTATTGATGTATCTCTCTCACATCAATGTTTCTATCTCTCTCTTCCTTCTTCTCTCTCTAGAAAAAAAAAATCAATAAAAACATATTTTAAAAAACTCAAAGGGAACCTACAGTATGGGAGAAGATATTCACCAATGATACATCTGAAAATGGGTTAATTTCCAGTATATACAAAGATTTTATACAACTCAACAAGAGGAAGACAAACAATCCAATTAAAAAATGGGCAAACAGAACACAACCATCATTCAGAACCACCTGAAATCAAGCTGAGTGGGACCCCATCCCACACCAGGCGCCCAGCTCAGGGTTCCGGTGCCAGGAAGCGAAGCTCGCATAACTTCTGGCTGGAAAAACTAGCAGGAACCGAGGCTGAGGGAGGCTGAGGCTGCTGGCACCCCAGGCATCTCCTCTTAAAGGGCCCACTCACAGACTTACTTGGACTTGCTCCCTCTAAGCTCAGAGGGGAGGCAGCTTGAAAGGCACCAGAGACATACAGGGAAGAACTGAGCTGTTTGGCCTCAGATCCAGGGCTGGAGAGGCAGGCAGCTCTCTCAGACAGACCTGCTGGTGGAGGCCTTTGTTCCTTGGTGAGCCCTTCCCCAGGGCAGCAGATGGGTGCCATATCTGGGACTCCAGCAATGTGTCTCACACTTTTGGCCCCACCCCGGTGATTCCCTGAGGCCCTGCCCCACTCAACTTTTGGGCCCAACCAAGCTGTTTCCAAAGGCTTTACCATAGGATTGGCCTGTCTTGGTTCCTGCTTCTGAGTTTCCTAAAATCTCTCAACAAGCAGCATCTTGTCACAGTGAGCCCCATACCTTTCGTGAAGTGGCCCCAGGCCCAGCACCAGAAGCAGCCAGCCTTGGTTCACAGCTGGGCTTTTCCTGGGCACCTCCAAGCCCAGCGCAAGCAGCAGCCATCTGCAGATCACATTGTAGCTTATGACAGGTGGCCCTGGATAGAACACAGGCAGAGGCTGACCTTGCCACAGGGGCAGCACATCCAGTGGACAGCTTCAGACCACATTGAAACACCACCACCCAACCACCTCCACAAGTGACACACTCAATGAGTGGACTCAGTGGGTACCAGAACATTGCTGAAGGAAGTCTTGCTCTGTGTGTTGGGCCCCTACACCACTGATCCTCCAAGGTAGTAAGAGGCCAGTGGTCAGTGGGCACAGCCAGTCCTTGCAGCTGATCAGCCAGAGTAAATCCCTCCCATTGATGTGCCAACAGCAATCAAGACTGAATTACGCCTGGCCGGTGTGGCTCAGTGGTTGAGTGTCAAACCATGTACCAAGAGGTCGCCAGTTCAATTTCTTGTCAGGGCACATGCCTAGGTTGTGGGCCAAATCTCCAGTGGGGGGGGGGCTTGAAGGAGGCGGCCAATCGATGTTCTCTCTCATCGATGTTTCTCTCTCTCCCTCTCCCTTCCTCTCTTTCTAAAATCAATAAAGAAAAAAAAATTTTACAAAGACTCAACACAACAGAAGGATGTACAGTCGACACTAGGAGTGCACCTCGAGGGCCCAGCTGAGGTGATCAGGGAGGCTGTGACACTGGGTCCTAACACCTACAACAATAGGCCACCCTACAAAGTCTAGGAGACCTAGCAACTCTATCTACCTAATACATAGAAACAATCACAGGGAAGCAGCCAAAATGAGGAGACAAGGAAACATGCCCCAAATGAAAGAAAAGAACAAAACCCCAGGAAAAGAACTAAACAAAATGGAGGTAAGCAATCAATCAGATGCAGAGTTCAAAACACTGGACATCTGTCAGAATGCCTGCCATCAACAAATCAACAAAGGACAAATGCTGGTGAGAATGTGTAAAAAAGGGAACCCTAGTACACTGCTGGTAGGAATGCAAACTGGTTCATGTACTATAAAAACAGTATGAAGATTCTTCAAAAAATTAAAAATGGATCTGCCATTTGACCCTGTAATCCCAGTTCTAGCAATATATCCTAAGAATCCCAAAACACCATTCAGAAAGAACATATGCACCCCTATGTTCTTAGCATTATTTACAATAGCTGAGATCTGGACACAGCACATGTGCCATCAGTAGATGAGTGGATAAAAAAAGCTGTGGTACATTTACACAATGGAACACTATGCTGCTGTAAAAAAAGAATAATCTCTCACCCATTGAGGCAGCATGGATGGACTTAATGATTATTATGCTAAGTGAAATAAGCCAGTCAGAGAAAGACAAACATCATATTCTCTCACTTATATGTGGAATCTAAGGAACAAAATAAACTGATGAACAAAATAGATCCACAGACATGGAAGCATGGACTGACAAATCTCAGAAGGAAGTGAGAAGGAGGGCAGGAAGAGATTAATCAAAGAACTTATATGCATAGTCCATGGACACAGACAATAGACAGGTGAAGGCCTGGGGTGGGGTGGGAGATGGGTAAAAGGGGGGAAATGTGGGACATCTGTAATACTTACAACAAAATAAAATTTTTAAAAAAATAACAGAAATATATCTGAAAAATTGCCATTTACATGGGATCTAGACATATTTCTAAATAACTCATAGGTCAAAGAAGAAATTTTAAAATATTTTGAACAGAATAAAAATGAAAGCATGACATCTAAATTGTGGGGTGTCGTTAAGTAGATTTTATTTTTTTATTTATTATTTCTTTTTTCTCTCAATTTTATTAATTTATTTTTGTTACAGATGTTTCTCCTTTTTCCCCCTTAGACACACTCCTCCCCATCCCACCCACCCTCAACCCCCCAGCATTGTTGTCTATGTCCATTGGTTATGCATATATGCATATAAGTTCTTTGGTTTATCTCCTCCCTCCCCCCTGCACCCCTCCTCTGAGGTTTGTCAGTCTGAACTGTACTCCTTTCTATGTCTCTGGGTCTATTTTGTTCATCAGCTTATTTTGCTAATTATATTCCACAAATAAGTGAGATCATGTGATATTTGTCTTTCTCTGATTGGCTTGTTTTGCTTAGGATAATACTTTCCAGGTCCCTCCATGTCATCTCAAAGGATAAGAGATCTCTCTTTCTTACAGCTGCATAGTGTTCCATTGGGTATATGTACCACAGCTTTTTTATCCACTTATCTACTGTTGGACACTTGGGCCGTTTTCAGATCTTAGTGATTGTAAATAGTGCTGCTATGAACATAGGGGTATATATATATTCTTTCTGATTAGTGTTTTAGGCTTCTTAGGATATATTCCTAGAAGTGGGATGACTGGATCAAATGGCAGATCAATTTTTTTTTTTTTAATCCTCACTCGAGGACATTTTTCCATTTTTTGTTCAGATAGAGTGGGAGGGAGAGAGAGGAAGAGAGAGAGAGAGAGAAACATCAATGTGAAAGGGACACATCGAGTGGCTGCCTCCCGCACGACCAACCAGGGCCGGGGACAAACTGCAACCGAGGTACATGCCCCTAGCGGGAACCAAACCCGGGTCTCTCTGGACCGCAGGCCGACACTCTAACCGCTGAGCCAAACCAGCCAGGGCCAATTTTTAATTTTTCAGGAAATACCATACCATTTTCCATAGTGGCTGCACCAGTCTGCATTCCCACCAGCAGTTTACTAGAGTCCCCTTTTCTCCACACCCTCGCCAACACTTATTGTTTGGTGATTTATTGATGGCAGCCATTCTGGCAGGTGTGATGTGATACCTCATAGTTGTTTTAATTTGCATCTCTCTGATGATTAGTGATGTTGAGCATTTTTTTATATGTCTCTTGGCCATTTGTATTTCTTTTTTGGAGAAATGTCTATTTAGGTTCTCTGCCCATTTTTTAATTAGGTTCTTTGTCTTCCTTTTGTTGAGTTGTATGAGCACTCTATATATTTTGAAAATTAATCCCTTATCTGATGTATCATTGGCAATTATGCTCTCCCATACAGTGGGTTCCCTTTCCATTTTGATGGTTGTTTCTTTTGCTGTGCAGAAGCTTTTTAGTTTGATGTAGTCCAATGTATTAATTTTTTCCTTTGTTTCTCTTTGCCGTCTCAGGGCCTGCCAGGATCGGTGCAATGCAATGAATCTATAACCTTACAGTGGTTAGAATGAGAGGGAGCTTTGCAAGGGAGCAAAAAGCTCCAGAGCTTAGGATGCAGTCCCATTTATTAGCAGTTTTGTTCCCCCAGGTTACAAGTGGATTTATGTAAAATATTTCCTTGAGATGGCGTTTCTGCAAACCATACACCTTAGCTTTGTTTCTTGCTTTTTGTGGGAAGAGACCTTGAAGCCAAAAGATAACACACCCTTATTCACATGCAAGTGAAGCACTCAAGACACATTGGCGGGCCAGGTTTCCTAGAATGCAAAAACACAAGGTTGAGAGTGGATTAACACAAGGTTAAGAGTGCATTAACACAAGGTCACAAAATGTCCATCTTCCAACCCCCCAACCCCTTAGGCGTTGTATCAGTGAAAATTCTGCTGCGTATGATGTCTGAAATTTTGTTTTCTACATTTTCTTCTAGGATTTTTATGGATTTATGAGCCACATTTAAGTCTTTTATCCATTTTGAGTTTATTCTTGTATATGGTGTAAGTTTATGGTCTAGTTTCTTTTTTTTTTTTTTTTTTGCATGTAGCTGTCCAATTTTCCCATTACCATTTATTAAAGAGGCTGTCTTTGCTCCATTGTATGTTCTTACCCGCTCTGTCAAATATTAATTGAGCATAATGTCTTGGGTCAATTTCCAGGTTCTCTGTTCAGTTCCATTGATCTATATGCCTGTTCTGGTGCCAGTTCAAGGCTGTTTTAATTACAACGGCTTTGTAGTATAACCTGACATGCGGTATTGTGATCCCTCCTACTTTGTCTTTCTTTTTTTAAGATTGCTGTGGCTATTTGGGGTCTTTTTTGGTTCCATATAAACTTTTGAAGTATTTGTTCTAGTTCTGTGAAATATGTCATTAGTATTTTAATGGGGATGGCATTGAAGGTATAGATTGCTTTGGGTAGTATGGACATTTTAATGATGTTAATTCTTCCAATCCATAAACAAGGTATGTGCTTCCACTTTTTTACATCTTCCTCTATTTCTTTTTTCATTGTCCTGTAGTTTTCTGTAAATAGATCTTTTACTTCTTTGGTTAAGTTTATTCCTAGGTATCTTAATTTTTTCGCCTCAATGGTAAATGGGATTATTTTTCCAGTTTCTCTTTCTGTGAGTTCATTATTGGTGTATAAGAATGCCGTCAATTTCTTGATGTTAATTTTGTATCCTGCTATTTTGCAAAATTCATTTATTAAAGCTAGTAGATTTTTGATGGAGTCTTTAGGGTTTTCTATGTACAATATCATGTCATCTGCAAATAATGACAATTTCAATTCCTTCTTTCCAGTATGGATCCCTTTTATTTTTTCTTCATATCTAATTGCTGTTAGATAAGAGTGGCAAAAGTGGGCATCCCTGTCTTGTTCATGTTCTTAAGGGGAATGCTTCTAGTTTTTGCCCATTGAGTATGATGTTGGCTGTTGCTTTTTCATATATGGCCTTTATTATGTCAAGATATGATTCCTCTATTCCCACATTGCTGAGCGTTTTTATCAGAAATGGGTGCTGGATTTTGTCGAATGCTTTTTCAATGTCAATTGATATGATCATATGATTTTTATTTTTCATTTTGTTGATGTGGTATATCATGTTTATTGATTTGCGAATATTGTACCAGCCTTGCCTCCCTGGGATGAATCCCACTTGGTCATGGTGAATAATTTTTTTAATGTATTGCTGGATCCAATTTGCTAATATTTTGTTAAGAATTTTGGCAACTATGTTCATCAGGGATATTGGCCTGTAGTTTTCTTTCTTTGTAGTGTCTTTATCTGGTTTAGGAATTAGAATTATGCTGGCCTCCTATAACGAATTTGGAAGTCTTCCTTCTTCTTGAATTTTTTGGAATAGTTTGAGGAGAATGGGTGTTAGTTCTTTGAACGTTCGGTAAAACTCCCCCGTGAAGCCATCTGTGCCTGGGCTTTTGTTTGCTGGGAGATTCATGATTACATCTTTAATTTCCTTTGTTGTTATTGGTCTTTGCAAATTTTCTATCTCTTCCCGGTGCAGTCTTGGGAAACTATGTACTTCTAGAGATTTGTCCATTTTCTTAGATTGTCCAATTTGTTGGCATATAATTGTTCATAGTATTTGTTAATGATCCTTTGTATTTCTGTGGTGTCAGTTGTTACTTCTCTTTCATTTCTGATTTTGTTTATTTGGGTCCTCTCTCTTTGTTTCTTGGTGAGTCTAGCTAAGCATCCATCAATCTTGTTTATCTTTTCAAAGAACCAGCTCTTTGTTTCAATGATCTTTTGAATTGTTTTTTTTTTGTCTCTATGTCACTTATTTCTGCTCTGATCTTTACTATTTCTTTCCTTCAACTTGCTCTGGGTTTTCTTTTTGTTTGCTTTCTAGTTCTTTAAGTTGTGTGGTTAGATAGTCAATTAGAAATTTTTCTTGTTTCTTTTTTTTTTTTTTTTTGGTACGTGCCCCTAGAGGGAACCGAACCCAGGACTCTCTGGTCCACAGGCTGATGCTCCAACCGCTGAGCCAAACTGGCCAGGTCTTGTTTCTTGAGGTAGGCCTGTATTGCTATGAACTTCCCTCTCAGGATTGCTTTCGCTGCATCCCATAGATTTTGTGTTGCTCTGTATTAATTTTCATTGGTTTCCAGGAAGTTTTTAAATTCTTCCTTGATCTCCTTGGTAACCCATTCATTGTTTAATATCATGCTATTTAGCCTCCATGTGTTCATATGTCTTCGCGTGTTTTTGTTGTAATTGATTTCTAGTTTCATGCCATTGTGATCTGAGAAGATGCTTGATATGATGCCAATCTTCTTGAACTTGTAGAGACTTAGTTTGTGTCCTAACATGTGGTCTATCTTTGAGAATGTCCCATGTGCACTTGAGAAGAATGTGAATTCTGCATTTTTGGGGTGTAATTCTCTGGAGATATCCATTAAATCCATTTTATCTGGTACTTCATTTAGAGTCTCTGTTTCCTTGTTAATTTTTTGTCTAGATGATCTATCCAGTGATGTCAGCAGAGTGTTGAAGTCCCCTGCTATGATTGCATTGCTGTTGATTTCTCCTTTGAAGTCCTCCAGAAGTTTTAACATATATTTTGGTGATCCTATATTGAATTCATATATGTTTATATATCTGTTAGATAGATCCTTTCAATATTATGTAGTGGCCTTCTTTGTTTCTAGTTATGGCCTTCATTTTGAAATCTAATTTATCAGATATGAGTATTGCTACCCCAGCTTTTTTTTTTCCTTTCCCTTTGCTTGGAAGATTTTTTTCCATCCCTTCACTTTCAACCTTTGTGAGTCTTTTGTTGTGAGGTGGGTCTCTTGTAAACAACATATATGTGAGTCATGCTTTCTTATCCATTCAGCTACTCTGTGTCTTATTATTAGAGCATTAAATCCATTTACATTTTAGGTTATTATTGATATGTACTTATTTATTGCCATTTTTGTTTATTGTGGTTATATTTTTCTTCCTATTTCTTCTAGTAATTGCAGCAGTCCTTTAACATTTCTTGCAGTGCTGGTTTGGTGCTAATATATTCCCTTAGCCTTTTTTTTTTTTTGTCTGGGAAGCTCTTTATTTCACCTTCTTTTTTGAATGATAGCCTTGCTGGATAGAGTCATCTTGGATTCAGATCCTTGTTTTTCATGACCTTGATTACTTCATGCCATTCCCTTCTGGCCTGTAGTGTTTCTGTTGAGAAGTTAGCTGATAGCCTTATGAGGGTTCCTTTGTAGGCAACCTATTGCTTATCTCTTGCTGCCCTTAGGATTCCCTCTTTGTCTTTAATTTTTGGCATTTTAATTATTATGTGTCTTGGTGTGGGCCTGTTTGGGTTCTTCTTAATTGGGGCTCTCTGTGCTTCTTGACCTTGAAAACCTTCTTCCTTCACCAAGTTAAGGAATTTTTCTGTCACTATTTCTTCAAATATATTCTCTAACCCTTGCTCATTTTCTTCTTCTTCTGGAACTCCTATGATGCAGATGTTGTGATGTTTCCAGTTGTCCCACAGTTCTCTTAAGCTGTCTTCCTGTTTTTTAATTGTTTTTTTCTTTTTGGTTTTCTGATTGGGTGATTTTTTTCTACCTTGTCTTCTAATTCACTGACCCAGTCCTCAGCTTCTTCTACTCTGCTGGTTATTCCTTCCAATGTGTTCTTTATTTCTGCTCTGTCATTCTTCATTTCCAATTTCATTAAGTAGATTTTAAAGGGAAATTGAGAGCATTATACATTCATATTAGAAGAAAAGAAAAATCTCAAATCAGTTATTAAAGCTAAGAAGCTAAAAAAAGAAGAGCAAAATAAATCCAAATAGCAGAAAAAGGAAATAAAAGACAAAACAATTAAAATAACAACAACAAAAAAAGAGAGAAAATCAGTTCATCCAGAAATGGTTGTTTTGATGTCAATATAAGTAATAAACCTCAAGAAAGACCAACAAGAGAAAAGACACAAACTGCTAATATCAGAAAAGAGAGAGAAACCATCACTACAGATTTTTCAAATATTTAAAGAGACTGAGGAATATAGTCGACACATTTGTCCAATAATCTCAGCAACTTAGATAAAATAAGCAAATTCCTTGAAATTCATTAACCATCCCAGATGATTCAAAAAGCAACAGAGACAGGAATAGTGGTGTAAGGACTTGGCAGAACATTTTACCAATGAAACAATCATTTAAGTGGTGAATATTATTTTTTCAATGTTTAAATTCTTTGTAAATTGTTCTAATGATATAGAGTAAATTAAGAAACATTTATTCAAGAAAATCTAACAAGCCTTGGTAAGAACAGCAAGAGTTTGTGCCATTTGAGTCATGTTCCACTCTTACTACCACCACCCCATCCCCCAACCTGAAGAGACACCAAGTCTACTTTAGGAAGCTATGAACAAGAAACTCCTCTTAGCTCACAGACTGCAGTGATAGTTTCTCCCTGGGAGAGAAGGCTGCTGGCATCTCTAATACTCTCAGCTTCATGTTGCAGAAGCTCTATTCCAGCAAGTGCAGCCAAAAGACTGAAGCCCTTTTATCTCAATTAGCCCTTACTAGTAGGGTGGGAGCGATGCCATTGTTGGTGGCAGATTGAAAATATTGGACCCTGAAAGCCCACATTCCAGCTTGCTCATAGGATGCAGGTTTCATGCCAAGGAGGATATTATTGGCTGAGCTGTTTTCCTGCAAAATCCATATGCTGAAATCCTAACTCCCAGTACCTTATAATGGGATTGTATTTGGAGAAAGTGTCTTTCATAAGGCAAGTAAGTTATAATGGGGGCATTCGAGTGGGCCATAATCCACAATGACTGGTGTCCTCATAAGAAAATGAGATTTGAGCCCTGGCCAGTTTGGCTCAGTGATTGGAGTGTCGGCCTGCAGACCAGAGAGTCCCGGGTTCAGTTCACTAGGGGCATGTACCAAAAAACAACAACAACAACAACAAAACACACACACACACACACAAAAAAAAGAAAATGAGATTTGAACAAAAACCTGTATAAAGGGAAGACATTGTGAAAACACAGGAAGAAGATAGTAATCCAAAAGCCAAAACAAAAGACCTCAGAAGAAACCAACTCCAGATTTCTCACTGTCAGAGTTGTGTAAAAATTAGTATCTGCTGTTTAAGCCACCCAGTCTGTGGTACTTTGTTATGGTAGCCTTAGAAAACTAATAAAGATTTTGTTACCAGGAAGTAAGGTGTTGCTATAACAAATTCCTAAAATTGTAGAATTAGCTTTAGAACTGGGTAATGAGTTAGAAAAAGGAACCAAAACTAAAGTTTGGAAAATTCTCAGCATGTCTATATTGCAAAAAATTGAGAAAGTGTGTTCTGTAAAGAACATCAAGGGTGTGGCTAGATAATCATTCACAAGAGGAGCCCAACAGTAAGTTTGAACTGTAAGATGGAAGAATCCGAAAATGTAAATATAGATTGATAGAGATTATTAAATATGGGGAGCAGAGAGAAATAGAAAGTTGTGGACACCATTAGGCACACCAACCTATGTGTAATGGAAGTAACAGAAGGAAAGGAGAGAGAGAGAGACAGACAGAAACATATTGACTATATACTGGCTGAAACTTCTGAAATATGATGAAACCATTACACATCCAAGAAGCTTAACAAACTCTAAGTAAGATAAATGAAAGGAGGTCTACACCCAGACACATTATAATCAAATATTGAAAGCTGAAGGTATATATCAAAAGGAATTAAAAGCAGAGACCCAATAGTTGTATACCAATATTCATTGCAGTATTATTCACAAAAAAACAAAAGATTGAAACAACCCAAGTGTCCATCAAGAGATGAATGGATGAACAAAATGTAGTGTACAGTGTAGTGTATAATACAAAGTCTAGCCACCATGCTATACATCAGACCCCCAGCACTATTCATTTTAAAACTGAAAGTGTGTACCCTTTGGCCAACATCTCCCGATTTTCCCTACCTGCTTCCAAACTTCTAAGGAGGAAATAGTACTAGTTAGATGCAAATTTTTCACACATTTGAAGAAGATGCAACATTTTCCAAATCATTCTATGAAGCCAGCATTATCCTTTTTAAATTTTATTTTATTTATTTTTAATTATCACCTAAGGGCATTCTTGGAGAGAGAGAAACCTTGATGGGAGAGAAACATCAATCAATTGCCTCTGTAGGTTCCCCAGTGCCCCAAATGGGAATCAAACCTGCAACCCAGGTATTTGCCCTGACTGGGAATCAAACCAGAAACTTTTTGGTACAAAGGACAATGCTCAACCAACTGAGCCACTCCAGTTGGGCAAGCCAGCATTATGCTGATACAAAAACCAGACAAAAACATTACAAGAAAAAAAAACGAAAAAACTATAAGTCAATATCCTCATGAAAATAGATGAAAAAATTCTTAACTTTTAACAAATTCACTCCAACCAAATTATATAAAGAAAAATATATCATTTCTAAGTGGGGTTTATCCCAGGAATGCAAGTTTGACTTAATATTAAAATCAATCAGTGTACTTCACCATGTTAACAGATTACAGAAAACATCATTTTAATAAGTATAAAAAATTTTGACATGATCAAAGATTCATTCTGTACAACTCTCAGAAAACAAGGAATAAAAGGGAACTCTTTTTTTTTTTAACATAATCATCCTAACAACTGTATGAGGAAAGTCCTGTTAGTGTTCCCAGAAACTAGACAAGGACACCAAGTGACAGGCCCTTTGGTGACTGGCCAACAATCACACTTTGGAGGAGCAAGTCCAGGCAGTCTGGCCTGTGCACTGGGCGGCACACTCCGCTGCGGTTCTTGGAGATCTCCCAGTAAGCAACCAGTTTTGTATTTTACTTCATTTATTTATTATTTTAATCTTTACTGTTGATTGTATTACAGATGTCTCCCCCTTTTTCTCCCATTGACCACCTCCTCCCCACACCCACTCCCCTCCTGTTTTCTCCAAACTATTATCTGTGTCCATTGGTTATTCATATATGCATATAAATTCTTTGGTTTATCTCTTCTCAACCCTCCAACCCCACCTCCCCTCTGAGGTTTGTCAGTCTCTAAAAGGGAATTCTTTCAACCTGATAAAGACTAATTACAAAAACCCTACAGCTAACATTAATCTTCAGGACAAAATACTGAATGCTTTTATCCTAAGATCTGGAATGAAGCAACAGTGTTTACTTACCACTTCTTTTGGAGGTCCTAGAGGCAAAAGAAAAAAATCAGACATACAAATTGGAAAAGAAGGAAAACTGTCTTTATTTTCAAGTACATAATTGTCTAGCTTAAAGAATCTACAAAAAAGTTACTAGAACTGTTAAATCAGTATAGCAAGATTACAGATACAAGGTCAATATATAAAATTAGTTATACATATGTATAAATCTAGCAATAAATAGTCAAATTGAAATATAATATACCATTAACAATAGCATAAAATATTGATTTTCTAGGGATAAATTTGACAAAAAATATGCAGGCCTATATACTGAAAAGTATAAAACATTGCTGACAGAAGTCCAAGATTACCTAAATAATGGAGAGATATATTGGTTCATGGATCAGAAGACTCAGTTGTCAGTTTTCCTCAAGTTGATCTGTAGATTAAAGAGAATCTCAATGAAAATCCCAATAGGCTTTTTTTTTTGAAGAAGAAGTAGACAAGTCAATTAAAAAATGAATATGGAAATATAAAGCACATAGTATAGCCAAACAATTTTGAAATAGAAGAGCAAGGTAGGAGGATTATTGCTACTTGATTTCAAGCTTATTGTAAAGCTACAGTAACCCAGACATTGTGGTATTGGAATAGGCACAGATCAATGGAACATCACAGAGAATTCAGAAGTAGACTCAAATTCATAGACAATTGATTTTTACATACTGTACAATTAACACATCTTTTTTTTTTTTTTTGGTACATGTCCCTAGCGGGAACCGAACCCGGGACTCTCTGGTCCGCAGGCCGACGCTCCAACTGCTGAGTCAAACCGGCCAAGGCCAATTAACACATTTTTAATGTATAATTCAATATTTTGTAGTATATTTAGACAGTTGTGCAACCATCATTACTGACAAATTTTTGAAAATTTAGGTCACACACAAAGGAAACCCTGTATCCATTAGTAGTCACTCCTTATTTCTTCCTAAATCCCCACCTCTCACCCCCTCCCCAGGACCTAAGCAACCATCAATCTACTTTTTGTCTCTATGGACTTGCCTGTTCTGGTCATTTTAGATAAATGGTGTCATGCAATGTGTGGTCTTTTGTTATTAGCTTGTTTACTTAACCCAGTGTTTTCATTGTAGCATGTATTATTTCTTTTCAGTTCTCAGTAATATTCCATTGTATGGATATACAACATTTTGTTTATTCATTCATTAGTGAATGAACATTTGTTTCCACTTTAGGGCTTTTATAAATTATTCTGTCATAAGCATTTGTGTACAATTCTTTGTGAGCACATTTGTTTTCAGTTATCTTGGGTTTATACCTAGGAGTGGAATTGCTGGGACAAATGGTAACTTTATGTTTAAGCTTTTGAGAAACTGAGAGTTTTCCAAAGCAGCTGCACCATTTTACATTGCCCCCAGCAGTGTATGAGTGTCCCAATTTTTCTACATCCTGGCCAACATTTGTTATCTATCTTTTTTATTATAACCATCCTAGTAAATGTGAAGTGGTATTTTATTTGGTTTTAGTTTGCATTTCCCTAGTTGTTTAATATGGTGGGCATTTTTTCATGCGTTTATTGTATGAAGTAAGCATTTGTATATCTTCTTTGGAGAAATGTCTATCCAAATCTGAGAAACAATTGCCTATTCCACATTCCAAGATTTAAAGCTATGTATTATTCTTCAAAGAGTTTATAGTTTTAACTCTTATAGTTATTTGATCCACTTGAGTAAATTTTGTATGTGGTGTGAGAAAGCTGTCCAACTCCATTCTTTTATGTGTGGCTAGCCAGTGGACAACTGATTTTGAACAAAGATTCCAAGGAAATTCAAAAGGAAATAATAATCTTTTCAATAAATGGTGATAAAAAATTGGATGGCCATGTGCAAAATAAAATTGGATATCCATCTCAGTTATTATGTCATACCATATGCAAATATTAGTTCAAAATGGATCATAATAAATGTCTTAAATATAAAAGCTGCCAACCTTTAAAACAAAAAGGTAGGTGGTTTAGCCAGGGAAAATGAGTGTATTGAGGAATAGCAGAGGAATTGCAATTTGGGGCATGCAAACTATGGTAAACCATAAGCAAATCCAGAGAACAAAGGAGATGAATGTGATTATATACAGAGAGGAAGAAAGTTGAGAGGGAGAGTTTTGAAAAAAAGTTTATTGCAGGAGAGTTGGAATTTGGGGTTGTGGCAGCTCCTCATTGGCTGAGTTGTTGTTGGGCAGGGAGAAAAATTATCCTCCCACCTTCTGGGGTATGTAAAGTAAGCTTCTTCCTGCTGGGGTATGTTAAATAAGGTGTCACAAATGGTTTGTTTTATAAAATCCCTCCCTATGTGGTTTTCTGACTCTATTTTGAATCAAGTTTCCTTTATTCATTTATACATAACTAAAATTATAAATTTTTTAGAAGAAAACCTAGGGGAAAATCTTAGTTATGGTGGGATAAACAAAAATTTCTTAAATAAAGCATAAACTGTAATAAAAGATGTAAACTATAAAAGAAAAACCAATAAATCTGACTTTATTAAATTAAAAGCTTTTGTCCTCTAAAATACACTTAAGATAATTAAAAGTCCAGTCATAGATTGGGATAAAGTATTTTCAAAACATGTATCTGACAAAGCACTCATATCTAGAATAAATATAAAATTTTTATAACTCAATGATAATGATAACCCAGTTAAACTATACACAAAATATTTGATCAGATATACCAGCTCTTCCTATAGTAGCTTTCTTCATAATAGCTCAATACTGGAAATAACTACAAAGTTCATGAGCAGATGAACAGGTAGAAATCATCGTATATCTATATAATAGAATGCTACTTAGCAATAATAAATGAACAACTGATACAACAATATGAACAAATCTCTAAGTCTAAACAATGATGCTAAGTGAAAGAAGTGCTAGAAAACATAAATGAATCTATTATGACAAAATAACCAGAGGTTTCCTGAGGCTGTGTGTCTTCCCCACAGAGGAAAGGAGCAGGGATAGATGACAAAGGAGCCCAAGAAAACTTTTGCTTATGATGGATATGTTTATCATTTTGATTGTGGTAATAGTTTTAGGCATATATAGTAAAACAAAACTTATCAAATTATGTATTTTAAATATGTGCATTTCATTGGATATCACATATCTTAAAATTGCTGAAAGAGATAAAATATTCTTTTTTTTACAGTTTTATAAGTTCTTTGGTTTATCTCATCTGCCCTCCCTCACCCTTCCCTTTGAGGTTCATCAGTCTAATAACCAATTTGTACTTCTTAATTCCTTCATCTTTTTCACCCATTCCCATCAGCGCCCTCCCATCTGGCAAGCAACAAACAGTTCTCTGTATCTATGAGTCTGTTTCTGTTCTGCTTGCTCATTTTGTTTGTAGATTCAATTGTTGATAGATATGTATTAATTGCCATTTTATTCTTCATGTTTTTATTCTTCTCCTTCAAGAAGAATGACCAGGGATTGAAAGGTCAGAGGTCCAAACTGCATGACTAGTAATATGCTAGGGGAGGAAAGGTTACCCTGGGAGTGAGGCCCTTGTTTTCCCAGTTTTGCCCCTTGCTAGACACCCAGGGCTTTTCACCCCGATGACCTTCTATACTTGGCCTATTGTCCTTGTTCTGCTCATGTCTGTCAACTGCCTTTTTCTTCAAGAAGACCCTTCAACATTTCATATAATACTGGTTTGGTGGTAATGAACTCCTTCAGCTTTTTCTTGTCTGAAAAACTCTTGATATGTCCATCAATTCTAAATGATAGCTTTGCAGGACAGAGTAATCTTGGTTGCAGGTCATTGCTTCTCATCACCTTGAATATCTCTTGCCACTCCTTTCTGGCCTGCAAAGTTTCTTTGGAGAAATCAGCTAACAGTCTTATGTGAGCTCCTTTGTAGGTAACAAACTGCTTTTCTCTTGCTGCTTTTAAGATTCTCTCTTTGTCTTTAACCTTTGACATTTTGATGATGATGTGTCTTGGTGTGGACCTATTTGGGTTCATCTTGCTTGGGACTCTCTGTGCTTCCTGGACTTGTATGTCTGTCTCCTTCACCAAGTTAGGAAAGTTTTCTGTCATTATTGTTTCAAATAGGTTTTCAATTTCTTGCTCTCTCTCTTCTTCTTCTGGCACCCCTATGATGTGAATGTTGGCATGCTTGAAGTTGTCCCAGAGGCTCCTTACACAGTCCTCATTTTTTTGGATTCTTTTTTCTTTTTGCTGTTCTGATTGGGTGTTTTTTGCTTCCTTGTATTCCAAATTGATGGTTTATTTTTTGGCTTTGCCTACTCTACTATTGATTCCCTGTAAATTATTCTTAATTTCAGTTAGTGCATCCTTCATTTCTAACTGGTCCTTTTTTATGTTGTTGATGTCCTCACTACGTTCCTTGGAGGTCTCCTTAAGTTCCTTGAAGGTCTCACTAGGTTCTTTGAAGGTCTCACCAAGTTCCTTGAGCAACCTTATAACCAGTGTTTTGAACTTTGCATCTGATTGATTGCTTATCTCCATTTTGTTTAATTCTTTTCCTGGAGTTTTGTTCTTTTCTTTCATTTGGGACATGTTTCTTTGTCTCCTCATTTTGGCTGCTTCCCTGTGATTGTTTCTATGTATTGGGTAGAGTTGCTATGTTTCCTAGGCTTTGTAGGATGGCCTAATGTTGTAGGTGTCTTGTAGGATCCCGTGGCACAGCCTCCCTGATCACTCCAGCTGGGCCCTCATGGTGCACCCCTAGTGTTGACTGTACACCCTTCTGTTGTAATTGAGTCTTGATTGTGAAAGGGTTAGTAATGGTTTAAAGGGTAAAGGTAAAAGTTTGCAAAAGGCGGAAACTGTGGAAATTGTGTTGTTTGCATGACCTTGGCTCAGCCTTTTGTTGAGTATGGATAAGGTTTATCTGGATTGTCTGCAAGGCAATGGATAACCCAACAGATGCCTGACAAGGTACCAGACCAGCCCTACTTTAAGGTGGACAACGGGCCAGATAAAGTACATCAGCAGGAACTGCTGGAAGCTAAAAGTAGGATATATAACTTACACCCCAACCCTAATTCGGGGCTGAACCCTTCTCGGCTCAGCCCGCCTGCACTCAGGCATATGCAATAAAGCCATTTTGCTCTATATTGGCCTTGCATTGTGGATGTGATCTCCCGCCGGCTCAGACCTTTTAGATTGCTGTTGGCACATCAATGGGAGGGATTTACTCTGGCTGATCAACTGCAAGGATTGGCTGTGCCCACTGACCACTGGCCTCTGACTACCTTGGAGGATTAGCTGTGTAGGAGTTCACCACACAGAGCAAGGCTTACTTCATCAGGGCTCTGGTACCCACTGAGTCTGCTCATTGAGTGTGTCACTTGTGGAAGTGGTTGGGTGGTGGTGTTTCAATGTGGTCTGAAGCTGTTCACTGGGTATGCTGGCTCTGTGGCAAGGTGAGCCACTGCCTGTGTGAGAGGTATGGACTCACTGAGACTAGATGCTGCTTGTTTGAGAGATTTTAGAAAAATCTGAAGCAAGATCTAAGACAGGCCAATCCTATGGTAAAGCCTTTGGAAACAGCTTGGGTGGGCCCGAAAGTTGGGTGGGGCAGGGCCTCAGGGAATCACCAGGGCAGGGCCAATAGTGTGAGCCAGGTTTCTGGAGTCCCAGGTATGGCTGCCGTCTGGCTCCCCAGGAAAGGGCTCATCAAAGGAACATCAGCCTCTGGCAGCACGTCTGTCCAGGAGAAAGCTGCCTCACCAGCCCTCATCCCAAGGCCTAACAGCTCAGTTCTTCCCTGTATGTGTCTGGCGCCCCTCAAGCTGCCTCCCCTCTGAGCTCAGAGGGAGCAAGTCCGAGTAAGCCCGTGCACAGGCCCTTTAAGAGGAGCTGACTGGAGCTCCAGCTGCCTCAGCCTTCCTCAGCCTTAATTGCCACTGGTTTTTCCAGCCAGAAGTGATGGGGACTTCTCTTCCTGGTACTGGAACCCTGAGCTGGGCACCTGGTGTGGGACAGGGACCCCTCACTCCTCAGGGAGGACCTTCCCAGCTGAGGTGTCCCTCCTGACTTTTATCCGCCACACATGGGTGTGGGACCAGCTGGTCTGCTTCCGCCCTCCTACCAGTCTCGGTGTGGCTGTTTCTTTGATTTTGTAGTTGTAGGACTTCCATTCAGCTCGATTTCAGGCGGTTCTGAATGATGGTTGTGTTGCAGTTTAGATGTAATTTTGATGTGGTTGTGGGAGGAGGCGAGACCGCCTTTACCTACGCCACCATCTTGACCAGAAGTCGAGGTAAAATACTCTATTTTAATGTTTTCAAACTTCTTGTAAAGGTGCTTTTGTAATATGTTTCTCAAAATTCAACACTGTTTTGAAATGTGTTCATGTTGATATGTTTACATATTATTCATACATATTCACCTTTGTACAATATCTCTTCATAGGACTGTAACACAGTGAATTTACCCATTTTCCTGTTGATGAGTGTTTAGGTTGCTCTTGGTTTTTCACTTTACAAAGAGTGCTGCTGTTAATATACCTATATGTTTCTCTGTGCACATATATGTGATTGTTTCCAAAGTATATCCCCAGAGTAGAGTTGTTGGGTCATAGCTACACAAATCTGCAACTTCACTAGATCATTCCAAATTGTTCTTTCAGGGTCATTCAATTTTATACTCCCTTTAGCAATGTATGCAATTTAACCTTGTTTTGTTCTTTCCAATATTATGGGTCTGTTACCAATGAGATGATGAGACCTTGGTTCTTGGCTTCTTTAAGGAAATATTTCATTTGGCTGGTGTGGCTCAGTGGTTGAGCATTGACCCATGCACCAAGAGGTCGCTGGTTCGATTCCCAGTCAGGACACATCCCCAGTAAGGGGCATGCAGGAGGCAGCCAATCAATGTTCTCTCTCACAGATGTTTCTATCTCTCTCTCCCTCTCACTTCCTCTCTCTAAAATCAATGAAGGGAAAAAAAGATTTCAATCAAGAGACAAAATGCAGCAAAGCAAGCAAGAATTTATTGGCTGCAGCAAAAACACACTCAGGACAGTAAACAAGCAAGGAAGTAGGAGAGCCTAGGCTGGGATGCTTTGCTCACTGAGAAGTCAGAGAAAAAGGGGCCTTGGAGACAGGTTCAGGGGGTTAGCCCTGGAGGATCTGTTGCTGCCCATTGCTCCCCTGGTTGCAAGTCTCCTGCAGTCCCTTAGAGGGAAGAAAGGGGAAGAGAATGGCAAGGGCGTGCTCCCCTTGGGGAGAGCACTTGGGACCTTTGTATTGAGGGTATTTATCTTTCTTTTGCTGGTGGGAACCTTAGGGGAGGTCTCAGAGGAAGGTCTCAACAGAATATTCATCAGCTTTCCAGGTGTGCTTTTTCAGGGCCATGATCTCCATGGATTGGTCAGCGCCAGGGCAGGAGGCCATTAGTCAATGCAGCTGGTTCTGAGGCAGCCACAGTGTCACTTGTCTGTTTTACTTTACTTATTTATTTTTTAATCCTCACCCAAGGAAATTTTTCCATTTTATCATCAGATAGAGTGGAAGGGAGGGAGAGAGAGAGAGAGGAAGATGTGAGAGCGACACATCGACGTTGCCTCCCGCACGAACCGACCAGGGCTGGGGACGAACCGCAACTGAGGTACATGCCCTCGACCGGAATCGAACCCTAGACTCATTGGTCCTTAGGCTGATGCTCCAACCGGGGGTCTAAACCGCATGACCAGGGATTGAAAGGTCAGAGGTCCAAACTGCATGACTAGCAATATGCTAGGGGAGGAAAGGTTACCCTGGGAGTGAGGCCCTTGTTTTCCCAGTTTTGCCCCTTGCTAGACACCCAGGGCTTTTCACCCCGATGACCTTCTATACTTGGCCTATTGTCCTTGTTCTGCTCATGTCTGTCTAACTGCCTTTAATAGGTCTAATGTAGTAAATTGTTTTAATTTGCATTTCTTAATTATTTGAAAAGTTAGGTATTCCTTTTAAGTGTTAGTCATTTGGATTTCCCCTTCTGAATATTACCTAAAATTTGGTGGGAGAAAAATTGGAGGAACCATCTGAATTTTCTCCTGTTATTCTAATATCAGTTTCTGAAAAATTACCATTTTCCCACTGATTTGAAATGCCACCCTTAACATGTACCTATTTATCCCATTTGTTTTCTCTTGGAGTTTTAGATGTGTTTATAAATAAATCCAAGTAACTAAGGGTATTCAGTAAATGATCTGATCTGCTTGTCCTTATCTGCATTTATTCTTTTAACTTTTGTAATTCTAGATGATGATAGGAAGGAAAAATCTTTTTCCTCTTCTCTCTTAGGTTCAGTAACTGGGCCTTACAAATTAAACTGACAAAAGACAGCCCTGGCTGGTTTGGCTCAGTGGACCAACGAGTCACAGGTTCGATTCCGGTCAAGGGCACACACGTCAGTTGTAGTTCATCCTCAGCCCTGGTCGGTATCATGCAAGAGGCAACCAGTCGATGTGTCCCTCTCATGTTGATGTTTCTCTCTCTTTCCCTTTCTCTCCCTCCCACTCTATCTGAATATAAATAGAAAAATATCCTCAGGTGAGGATTTTTTTATTTTTTTAAGTTGCTCAATTTTGGGGGTCATTTATACACAGCAATAGATAATAACAAACCCTGATTTGGGTCCCTGCCCCATACTTGTCATGTGATCAAAAGCAAGTAACTTAGGTTTCCTAAGTTTTTTGTTTGTTTGTTTTGTTTTGGTACGTGCCCCTAGCGGGAACGAACCCGGACTCTCTGGTCCTCAGGCCGACACTCCAACCACTGAGCCAAACTGGCCAGGGCAAGTTTTCTAAGTTTTTTAAGAGTTCTGCGAGGGTCTGTTGTCAAATGTGTTCAGGGTGTTGGAAAATCATACCCCTTAGGTACTGTTTAAAATCAGCAATACTTCAGTTTTATAAACCATTATCAGATAGGATTGTTGTGAGAAAATGCCATGTGTGTGCAGTGTTTAACGCTGCATCTGCTAAACAGAAATACTTGTAAGATATTAGTCACTATTAATCAAAGCTCCAAACTTAAACATTCTCAAGTAGCTGCGTCACACACACCTGAATCCGCAGAGCTGCAGCAAGGAGGCTCACGTCATTTTCCGCTATCGGACCACTGAAGGGTATGCCCGGAGAGCCACAGCCAAGCTTCCCTGATAGCAAGTCATGGGAACAGTTGAGAACAATAGTTCCTGGTTGTATCCAAGAAAGAGGAATTTCTTCTGGCTTGGACGAGCCTAAGACTACAATATCGGCCTCCTGAAGCTTGCTTTGAAGCTGAGGTGTTTTCCACTGGGAGCTCATCGTCATGGATCCTTTTCTCTGGAAGAGGCATTGTAGGGTGGCTTCCAAAGACCCATGGGCTCCTGCTACCAAGATCTTCTTCCCATCTAAGTTAACACCTGACTTTTCAAGAAGTTCAATTACAGCTCTAGCCACAGGTGAAACAAAACATTCATGGGCATCCCCACATACCAACTTCCCCAGGTTTACATCTGTTACTCCATCCACATCTTTTTCTGGCTTCAGGGCATTGACGACTTTGTTGCTAACCGAGTTCTCAGATATCTGAAAGGCAAGGCCATGTACTCTGGTATCTTCATTAATCTTCAAGATTTCATCTATAATCTCGTCCTCACCGCTCTCTGGAGGAAGGCAAATGTGAGTGATGTTCAGACCGGCCTCTTCAGCCAAATTCTGGTTTACTTCCTGCATCAAGTTATCATCACTTGCCTGAATAATGGCCAGAACTGGCTTAAAGGCAGGGTTTTTTTTTCTTGCAATAAATGCAGAACTTCTTTTGAATTCTGAATGACTTCTCTGACGATCACGTTCCACGCCGGAGGCTCCCGGCTGCCCGGGCCCGTGGCTGCTGCCGGCCTGGGCGTTCTGCTGCCCCTGCTGCGCAAGCAGGCCCTCGCCGCCGCCACACCCACCGCCACCACCGCCACCACCGCTGCTGGCGCGACCGGGCCCCCGGAGGCGGCGCAGCGGGCCCGCGGGCTGCAGCGGGCAGCGGAGCTGGCGCAGGAAGCGAGGATTTAAGATAATAATAATAAAAAAATAAACTGACAAAAAAGAGATTAACAGGAGAAAAAGGTTTACTTCATATACATATGGGAGGGTCTCACAGAAGTGATATGAAAAACCATGAAGAGTAATGGAGACTTATGTACCATTTTAACAAAGGGAAACACATTTGTAGAGAAATGACAAGACAAAAGAGAAGAGTTTTGAGCTTCTAATTCTCCCATGTTTATGAAGTTTAGAATTATTTTATAAAATTAAAATCTTATTAGGATATTCAAAAATAATTTTTATTAAAGTATACATTTTGGTGTCTGGCAGGTGTGGCTCAGTGGTTGAGCATCAGTCCATGCACCAAGAGGTTGCAGGTTTCATTCCCGGTCAGGGCACATGCCCAGGCTGTGGGCCCGATCCCCCTTGGAGAGCATGCAGGAGGCAGCCAATTGATGTTCTCTCTCATCAGTGTTTCTATCTCTCTCTCCCTCTCACTTCCTCTCTCTCTCTAAAATCAATAAAGGAAAAAAAAATTTTTTTTAAAGTATATATTTGGGGGATTTTAATTGGGAGAAAATTATATTGGTCAATTAATTTTGAGGAAATTGATAACCTTATATCATTGCATCTTCCTATCCACTATTTGTCTTTTCTGTGCCTTGGCAGCTTCATACTTTTCCTGATACAGTTCTGGTACATTCTTAAGTTTTGCCAAAATATATATTTTTAAATTTCTATTGTGAATATTTTTTCTTCCATTACATATTCTAAGCAGCCATTGTTTATAGCTATATTGATTTAGTAATTGGCTATATTTCTGAAATTTCCTGTTAGTAATTTTAAAATTGCTTTTATTAAACTTTCCCTTTATATAATCATCTGAAAATAATGATAATTTTGTATTTTTTTCAATTATTATATTTGTTCATTCTCTTACCTGGGAAAGAAATAAATTATAGTTGACCCTTGAACAACACAGAGGCTGGTGCCACCCCCCCCCCAGTAGAAAATCCACATATAACTATTGACTCCCCCAAAACTTATCAAAAGTCCCTTATTCCTCAGTATCCAACGGGATTGGTTCCAGGACCCCTGTGGATACCAAAATCCCAGGACCCTCAAGGTCCTTATGTAAGATGGTGTAGAACAATGCATAAGGTCAGCCCGCCTCATCTATAGATTCCTGAACAATATTTTCCATCCCTAGCTAGTTGAATCCCCAGATGCTAAACCTGAAAACACAGAGAGCCAATACTATATTTATCGAAAAAAACCTGTGTATAAGTAGATCCACTATTTCAAACCCATGTTGTTTAATGGTCAACTGTAATTAGAACACTGAGGGTGCTTAAAAATGTAGAACTTAGATGAACCTTGCAGGAATAGTAGCATTTGGACTTGGAAAGAGGGGAGGATGACTGAAATACATCAAACTGAGCTGTCCTACTCCCCACTAATGAAGTTAATTGATAGAACTGATTGGTGGCTCCTGACATTACACCATAGAAAAATTCATATACTAGTGATTTGGAACATATTGTGTTCATAGTAAGAACTAAAGATAGTATTATTTTCTCCATTAACATCACAACTGTCATCTGAAGACTGTCATCACCAATTCGCTGCTACAGGAGTCCCCAGTTTGGGTTGCGGTGAGGTGAAAGAGACTTAATTCAGTGCAAACAGTTGAAGAACAGTACAGATGTGGAACCTCTTGGCTGAAGAATAGCTTAATTGTGAGGCAGCCAGAGCCAGGCAGCCCTAGTGTTACAGCTCTAGTGTTACAGTTCCAGTAAGACAGTGCAGTCAATATTGCAGCTCCAGCTGGAGAAAATGCAGTCTTTGATGAAAACTGAAAGTGCTCTCCAACACAGAGGTGAAGCTGGCTTATATAGGGAAAAGTTCCTGCTCCTGGTCCGATTGATCCATTCTTATGTAAACGAGGACTCCAAATCCTCACAGTTTGGTTGGTGAAGGTGTAAATGAGGATATAGCTGCACAGCTCCAATTGGACTGGAAAGTCTCAGTCCCATTGGTTGAAATGCAGTTCCAGGAACTGCTTTATAAAGGTTGGCTCAGGTGCCAGGAACACAATGCAGGGAGGAAGTTCAGTGCAGGATGCAGGAGCCAAGCAGTTTAGTTCAAGAGAAGCATGGCTTGGGTGAGGGGCCAGTTTAGCAATGGTTACAAGGCTCCATTAACCACCAGGAGCCCAATTAGCCACCAGGAGCCTTTTTAAATTTTTTTTTTCTTTATTGATTTTAGAGAGAGAGGAAGGGAGAGGGAGAGAGAGATAGAAACGTCAATGAAAGAGAACATTGATTGGCTGCCTCCTGCTTGCCCCCAACTGGGGATTGGGCCCACAACCTGAGCATGTGCCCTGACCGGGAATTGAACTGGCGACCTCTTGGTGCATGGGTCGACGCTCAACCAGTGAGCCACACTGGCCGGGCACCAGGAGCCCTTTTTAACAGGCACATTCATTCTTAGGGTCAATACAACCAAATACTTGCCTAAATGTACACTCAGATGTGAAATATAAGTCACTTTATCATTTTCAATAAATTAGTATCAACTTAAGATATCTGAGAGTCCACAAAACTCTCAGCACTCAAATCCAAGACAAGAATGATAAGACATGAATGAGACACCCCCTGCCCACACCCAGTCCTTCAGCAGTCTGGTTATCATGTGAATTAACGTGGAGTATTTTTTTTTAACTTATCTTTATTGTTGAATGTATTACAGATATTCCTCATTTTTCCCCCATTGCCCCCCTCCTCCCCATTCCCACCCCGCTCCTGCCTTTCCCCACACTGTTGTCTGTGTCCATTGGTTATGCATATATATTATACATATAAGTTCTTTGGTTTATTTCTTCCCACCACCAACCCCCCTTCCCTTTGAGGTTTGTCAGTCTAACAACCAATTTGTACTTCTTAATCCCTTCACCTTTTTCATCCATCCCCCCAGCCCCCACCCATCTGGTAACTAACAAAAGTTCTCTGTATCTATGAGAATGTTTCTGTTCTACTTGTTCATTTTGTTTGACGATTCAATTGTTGATAGATATGTATTTATTGCCATTTTATTTGTTCATATTTTTTTATCTTTTTCTCCAAGAAGACCCTTCAACATTTCATATAATAATGGTTTGGTGGTGATGAACTCCTTTAGCTTTTCCTTGTCTGGGAAACTCTTTATATGGCCATCGATTCTAAATGACAGCTTTGCAGGATAGAGTAATCTTGGTTGTAGGTTCTTGTTTTTCATCACTCTGAATATTTCTTGCCACTCCCTTCTGGCCTGCAAAGTTTCTTTTGAGAAATCGGCTGACAGTCTGATGGCAACCCCCTCGTAGGTAACTAACTGCTTTTCTCTTGCTGCTTTTAAGATTCTCTCTTTGTCTTGAACCTTTTGCATTTTGATGATGATGTGTCTTGGTGTGGGCCTCTTGGGGTTCATCTTGTTTGGGACTCTCTATGCTTCCTGGACTTGTATGTCTGTCTCCTTCACCAAGTTCGGGAAGTTTTCTGTCATTATTGTTTCAAATAGGTTTTCGATTTCTTGTTCTCTCTCTTCTTCTTCTGGCACCCCCAAGATGCGAATGTTGACACGCTTGAAGTTGTCCCAGAGGCTCCTTACACTATCCTCATTTTTTTGGATTCTTTTTTCTTTTTGCTGTTCTGATTGGGTGTTTTTTGCTTCCTTGTTTTCCAAATTGATGGTTTGCTGCTTGGCTTTACCTAGTCTACTATTGAATCTGTGTAAACTATTCTTTATTTCAGTTAGTGCCTCCTTCATTTCTGACTGGTCCTTTTTTATGCTCTTGAGGCCCTCACTAAGTTCACTGACGTTCTCACTAAGTTCATTGAGCATCCTTATAAGCAGTGTTTTGAACTCAGCATCAGTTAGGTTGCTTAACTCCATTTCACTTAGTTCTTTTCCTGGAGTTTTGTTCTGTTCTTTCATTTGGGACCTGTTTCTTTGTCTCATTTTGGCTGCCTCCCTGTGTTTGTTTCTGTGTATTACTTAGCGAGAGGTATGGGGCTAGCTGAGACCAGATGCTGCTTGTTTGAAAGAATTTAGGAAAAGCTGAAGCAGGCTCCAAGACAGGCCAATCCTATGGTCAAGCAACTGGCAACAGCTTGGGTGGGCCTGAAAGTTGGGTGGGGCAGGGCCTCAGGGAATCACCGGGGTGGGGCAAACAGTGTGAGCCAGGTTGCTGGAGTCCCACATATGGCGGTGTCTGCTGGCCCAGGGAAGGGCTCACCAAAGGAACAAAAGCCTCTGATAGCATGTCTGTCCAGGAAAAAGCTGCCTCTCCAGCCCTTGCTCCAATGCCAAACAACTCAGTTCTTCCCCATATGACTCTGGTGCCTTTCAAGCTGCCTCCCACACGCTGGAGCCTGGAAGGTGCAAGTCCAAGTAAGTCCGTGCGCCGGCCCTTTAAGAGGAGCTGCCAGGGCTCCAGCCGCCTCAGCCTCAGTTCCCGCTGGTTTTTCCAGCCAGAAGTTATGGGGATTTTCTTCCTGGCACTGGAACCCTGAGCTGGGGGCCTGGTGTGGGACAGGGACCCCTCACTCCTCAGGGAGGACCTTCCCAGCCGAGGTGTCCTCCTAATTTTTATCCGCCACACGTGGGTGTGGGACCAGCCCGTCGCGCCTCCGCCCCTCCTACCAGTCTCGATGCGGTGTCTTCTTTAATTTCGTAGTTGTACGACTTCCATTCAGCTTGATTTTAGGCAGTTTTGAATGATGGTTGTTCTGTAGTTTAGTTGCAACTTTGATGTGGTTGTGGGAGGATGCGATAGTGCGTTTACCTATGCCGCCATCTTGACCGGAAGTCCTGGAGTGTTTTTTTAAAAAGTCCTTATGTTCACCAGCTTCCTTCCCTATCTTATACTGTACTGCCTAAGGATTGTATATACCCTTTAAATTTCTCCAGGGAACTGTAAATTCCTAAAGGTTAGAGTGATAGTGTTGTAATTAGTTATTAATTAGTTATTAATAATAAGAAAAGAGCAAAGGGAAAGCCAGATATTATAGGCATGTCATTTGGGCAGCTTTAACAGGATGCTGCAACTTTGCACTCCCCAGGGAACACCAGCCTATTCCCTGCAAAACACTGGGGAAGGATCCAACAAAGTGAAGATAGACCCATGCCTACTAAAGTTGGGGTGACATAGGGAAGGTACTTGCCTGTCAGTTATACCTGGGAACAAAGATCATTGGCTAGAATGGGCATGGCTACTGCAAATGTACTAAAATTTGGGAATACATAATATCCTAAACAAAGGTGTTCACTCTCTTGGCTTGCTTGTGCTCTTGGCTTTCTTGCTGTTCTTGTGCTCTTAGCTTCCTTGTATTCGCCCCTTTGGCCCTTGCCCATACAGACCCCACACGCAATGAACTAATAGATTGCAGCACGAAACAAAAGCTAAGCTAGCCTGATGATGGACTGGACAGGGCTCCAACATGGAAAGGAAACTCTGGACATTGGCTCTGTTCTATGGAAGCCCCAGATACACTTCTTCTATGACAGGACTGAGGGAAACGGGACTTTGGAAACTCAGGCATTTAATTCCACTGTAATAAAAATCACTCGTTCTCCCGCATGAGTCTCAGAAAATTCTTTTTCTTGGGATATGTAAGAATTCCACTCCCACTAGCAACCTGAGGATACGAGACCCTCTTCCCTCTGTTAACAAGAGCACTTGGCTTTAGGTGTTTCTATCTCAGATCCTACAATGTATTTGATATACTGAGATTCCCATGCAGAAAAGGGACATCCGGTCTCACGCTTCAATCGGCACTGTCGATATCCGCCAATCATTAAGTTGTGGATTCTCAGTGACAATTGAATATTTTCTTTTCCAGCTTAAGTTTGTTTTGTTTTTTAATATGTTTTTATTGATTTTAGAGGAAGGGCGAGGAGGAAGAAGAGAAAGAGGGAGAAAGAGAGAGAAAAAGAGAGAGACAGAAACATGATGTGAAAAACATGACATAAGAAACACTGATTGGCTGCCTGGGGAATCCAGGGGGACTGAACCCACATCCTGGGCATGTGCCCTGACCCAAACCCACAACCTTTTGGTGCACAGGAAAAAGCTTCACCAACTGAGCCACACAGGCCAGGGCTCCAGCTTAATTTTGCATTTATCTTTAGATAGAACAGGAGAGGAGGAAGAGAGAGAGAGGGAGAGAAACATCCACGTGAAAGAGACACATCGACTGGTTGCCACCCACATGACCCCAACCAGGGCTGGAGACAAACTGCAACCGAGGTATGTGCCCTTAGCGGGAACCGAACCCCGGACTCTCTGGTCCACGGGCTGATGCTCTAACCGCTGAGCCAAACCGGCCAGGGCTCCAGCTTAATTTTTTAAAAGAGGGGGCCAATCAACTCCAAAACTACACAGTGGTGTAGCCCCAAATGGAAATATAGCAAAAGTCTGACCAGCCTCACTTTTTTCTTTAACAAATGAGTATACCCTAGCTTTCAGGAAACAAAGGAGTATCGGAGATTGGGTATGAGTGGCTTTGGCGCTCATTCTTTGCACTTCACTACAGTGCCCCAAGAGCAGAAGACAAAGCCAGACTGCAGGGACCATGCTGCAGAACTGGGCCTGAGAACGTCTTCCCCGAGGTGGCCTGGACGCCCAGCAGGAAGAAGCACCACGGGGCCACACGCACCGAGCATGCGGACACCGGGGAGTGGAGTGGGGAAAAGAGAAGGTCAGTTCAGGCCGCGGTTCCGTCACAGCCAATCGGGTGGACAGAGAAGCAGGACATTGTGACGTATTGAGAGGGGGAGAGCTGCAGGGGAAGGGCAAGACGACTGGCCCCTGGGCCGCGGGCGCGTGGAGAGGCGGAGGGTGGCGCGGCGCCACGTGTGCGCGCACGCGCCTGAGCGCGCGCCCGGTGGGGCGGGCCGGGACTCGCCGCTCTCACGCCCTTGGGCCGGGGCCGGGCGCCGTGCCCGCTCTCCTTTCCGCTTCCGAGGCGCGTTGTCCGTAGAGCCAGCCGGTGTATGTGCGGCAATAACATGTCTGCTCCGCTTCCCGCCGTCGTGCCAGCTGCCCGGAAGGCTACCGCTGCGGTGAGTGGCGGCGGCCGGAGCTCGGAGGGTCCGGCTCGGTCCACTGCCCACTACTGCCCCTCGGGCGGGGTCGACTTCGCAGGCGGGTTGGCGATCCGTGGATGTGGACGCTCCGCCCTGACGGGATGAGGTGGAATGGTCGGCGTCCGGGCCCCAGCTGTGAGGGGAGAGCGCTGAGCTCGCGGCGGAGGCGGAGGGTCAGTCCTGCCACCTCTTCCCCAGCCCCCAGCCCGAGTCCTCTGCATTGCGGAGCAAGGGTGGCCCGCAGACCTCTGGCCGCCCGCCCAGGCTGGAGTGAGGCTGGAGTGACCGGCGTTAGTGCAGAGGCGCCCTAACTCGAGGTGGCATTATGGCATGTCTCTGTCTTGTTTGTGGATGCGGAAGTCCTAAGTCCGCAAAACAGGAAAAAAAAGACCTTTTCTTATCTTGCATTTTCATCCTAAATTAAAGAAGTTTGGAGATTTAGTGTCCTATAAGATCAGAGGTGCTGTTTTTTAGGGAACTGTACTTAAGGATCTCAAACTTATTTTTATCTCCGGAAGTTCCTTTTTGTGATGGAAAAATTCTACAGTATAAATGAGACCTTTCATAGTTTGACTTGAAAGAGACTTTTTCTTAGAATGTGATTATTTGCACTTAAGAATGTCTAAGTGGGACCTCTTTCTGTGCAAAAACCCCACATTAATTTTATGGTAGGAACAAAAAGGAGAGAAGTTAAGTATTTTTGTCATTTATGAGATGTCTGTAGAGATTAATTAACTTGCTGAAGGAAGTGTGCTGTAATTTGGACATCTACCTTAACCAAAGCTACAGTGTGTAACAATTACACGCAGGTTTATTTAGGCATTACTTATTAATTTTTCCTCTTTTCTTCTAGGTGATTTTCCTTCATGGATTGGGAGATACAGGGTAGGTACCATTATTTTAGCAACAGTAATAAAATGGGGTCATGCAAATCTACCTAAGCGATTAAAGGTTTCATATTTACAAACTCTAGGATTGTATAAAAAAAATTGCTAGTGATATTTCTTACAGTCCAGGAATAAGATACAATCTTTTCATTTTTGAAAATCCCCAGAATTTTCCCCTCAACATCTTGAATTTGTCATTTTTCAACTCCTGTTTTTGGAACATACTAAAATTGCAAACTCCTCCTTGAATTGCTGTTGGGTATTGGATAGCAGAGATGGGTGGAATGTTTGAGCTTTCCAGAGGGTTAAAATTTCAGGGCAGGTTTAGAAGAACTGGTTGATTTTGATAAGAGAAACAATAGCAACGAACAGTCTACAGCATTCTGAGTGAGAGTTAGATGTTCCCTTAAAAGAAAAAATCAGTTGAAGGGCAAGGGAGGGACTCAAAGATTTATTTGGAGGCTTATCAAACAAATTTTGTTGTGCTAACTTTCAATGAATGGTATATCTTTCACTTAGGCCTTTACTATATTGAGAGGTTTTGTTTTTAATTTAAATCAATGATTATGTTTGAAACTTAGGTAATTACAAAATTGTAGAATTGGCAGAAAACTGAAGATACATTTTGATAAACTAGCCAAAAAACGGTTGAATCTTCTTTATATGGAGGTGTTGGGTTAGAATAATTTTTTTCTTTCTTCTTTTCTTTTTTTAGATTAATTTTTAAAGGTGATTCCTAATATTCTTTTATACTTACTAAGTAGAGGTAACGTGAAACATACTTTGTATGGAGTTACAGAAAAGGTTGTAGGACTATTTTCTGGCATCCAGGTAGTCCTGTGAAAATGACAGATTTATTTTACTATTTATTTATTTATTTTATTAAACAGAGGTATAGAGAAGATCTATTTTATAACCAAACACTTCTTGATGCTGAGAGCTGGGGAGGAACTTTGTACTCTGTAAGTTTCCCATTAAAGAGAGTTTCTAGGCCTGAAGAATCAGTCCAAGAGAAAAAAAAAATTCAGTGTAGTAAGGTTCTCTGTAGACCCCAATTTAGCCAGATTCCATAGAGTGAAATGATTAAGGAAATGGACACTATGAAATTAAAAATAACCAAGAGCATCCATGACATATTGACTAAGAATAAGTTTATATTAAAAAGTAAAGGTCTCCAGTTCTGGAAGTACTTTGTGAGATAACACTAATGAAAAGCTAATTCTAGTTTGGTTCCATGAATACATGGTGAAATTCAGAACAAACCAATCTAACAAGTGGTAATTTATTGTTTGAGATACTTTTGGAGAACTAAAGTACATTTGTCAGGTTAAGTTGGAGGCTGTTGGGATTAAGCAATTCAGTTTTGTCCCATGGTGAGGCAAAGTTACAATGGCTTCTGTGTGATAAGGTATTTTAAGACCCACAAACGAAGCAGGCAACTCCATAGATTATGACAGAATTTACTATAGGGTAATTTACTTACTGGAAGATTGGGTTGGAGCAGAAAAGACCATCCATCAGTTGCCCAGAGTATGCTCCACTAACAGACCCTGGCCTGTTACAGTACTTTTTAAATAGGATAACTAGGGTACTGGTGACTGACCGGACAAAGGGACAAAGAATGCTATAGGGTTAGGGGCTGAACCTCCTAGTGGTCTTGTGATATACTCAGTACTTTCACCAGTTTATTTATCTAGGTTGTCATGCTATTCTGGCTGTTACTCACAAAAATATTTATGGCTACATTTTAAGGAACACAGATAATCATGAACTAAAAAGCTTTGATATGCTTGCTAGAGACAGAGGTTGGTCAAAGGTCACAGTATGAAACTTAAATATGAGACACAGAGATGAAGTTGGTTTTGTTTACATCTACATTTATACAAGTTTGTTGCTGTAAAAATGGGCAGCTTTTTTTTTTAATCCTCACCTGAGGACACTTTTGCATTTATCTTCAGATAGAGCGGGAGGGAGAGAGGGAGGAAGAGAGAGAGAGAGAAACATCAACGTGAGAGAGACACATCGACTGGCCGCCACCCACACAACCCCAACCAGGGCCGGGGACAAACTGCAACCAAGGTATGTGCCCTTAGCGGGAACTGAACCCGGGACTTTCCGGTCCACGGGCCGACGCTCTAACCGCTGAGCCAAACTGGCCAGGGCAAAATGGGCAGCTTTTGTCCTTTTTTGTTGAGGTTCTTTGCAGAACCAGCCAAGGTGTGTGTAGTCTGGAAACTTAGGTCTTGCAGTCTTTGTCCCTTAGGTTCCTTATGAAAAAAGTGGTGGCCAAATAAAATTGGGAGACTCTGTATAACTACATATTTTCTCAATTCTAATATGTCATTTTCCCCACAATTTTATGTTTCTGAAATTGGCACTCATCTTACTACATGTGTGTTTATTGTGGTGGTGACTTTTTTGGGGGGGTACAAAACTCTTTTTCCATGATGCCTCTTATAATCTCTAGTTCTAGGAAATATTATATGGCATATTCTCCTTTTGAAGATTTATAGCCAATGCACTAGCATGTATGTTTAAAGCTCTGAAAAGTTCTGCAGTAAAGAAACATCTGACCACCAAGTGTTCCTATTCATAACATATATAATAAATTGTGAAACTAGTATTCAAAGAAATATGTTTTAAACCATACTGTATTGCATGAGATCACAGTTTTCCTTGCAAAATAAAAACAGCTTTTGTGATGATTATGAAAATGTTACATTTGTATTGTAAAAAAATTTTTAATGCTCATATGCTTGAGAAAATAATAAAAATCAGTTAAAGTCCTACAACCTAGAGATATATATTTATTTTTATTGCATTCTAAAAAATGCTTTATTTGAAATGATTTCAAATTTATAGAAGAGTTGCAAGAATAATATAGATTCTTCTATAACTTTTACCTAGATTCACTAATCTCCACCGAATTTAACTGTTTGCTGAACTCTTTGAGAGTAAATTGCAGATATAGTGATTCTTTAAAAAAAAAATGTTTTTATTGATTTTTGAAAGAGAGGGAGAGAGAGAGAGATAGGAACATTGATGTGAGAGAGAAACATCAATTAGCTACCTCTTACAAGCCCCCCCCCATTGGGGATCAAGTCCGAAACCTGGGCATATGCCCTGACTGGGGAATTGAACCGGGACCTCTCAGTTCATGGGACAATGCTCAATCTACTGAGCCACACTGGCTGGGCAATATAATGATTATTTCCAAATACTTCAGCATGTATCTCCTAAAGAACAGGATATCCTTATCTATAACCACAGAACAGTTTTTAGATTTAAGACACTTAGTATTATTTAATATTTAATATTAGTATATTATACTATATATTCAGACTTTGCCAGTTGTCCTAGTAATGTACTTCATAGTAACCTCCCACCCCCACCCCACAATCCAGTTCTCAGTCACAAGATCTCTGGGACCACTCTTTAGCTCTTCTTTATCTCAGTCACAAGATCTCTGGGACCACTCCTCAGCTCCTCTTTATCTTTCATGACACTGACATTTTTGCAGAGATCAGGCTAGTCCCTCAATTTAGGTTTGTTTGACATG